>CM062649.1:91642015-94184345 GCA_031772095.1 Zeugodacus tau
TATGCATTTATATGTGTATGTGTGTATTCGCGTGTGGCATAAAGCGATTTAATCAACAGTTACCACATAAAATTCAGTAATAATTGGCAACGCTGATTGGCTGGTTAGCCGATTCGTTGAATGCATGTATGAAACTGTTAATACGATTGCTATAGTTGTTGTTGTTGTTCTTGTTGGTAGTGGTGTTGACGGTGGTAATCGGCGCAGCAGCCGAAAGTGGTTTTTGTGGTTTTTCAAGCGTTCAAGCGCAAAACTGTTGCATACGGATTGATATGGAAATTGCCTGCAACACACTCACTCCCGTATTTAACTGTAACATGTGCTCATGCAAGTGTGTGCGTGTTTGCCTGCACGAGTGTTGAAAAACTAAAATTGGCAATGGCAATAAATATTTTCGCACTTTATAGGCATTATGTATTTAATAGTGTCCTTCCACGTTTTTTTGTATTTTTGCATTTTATCAGCTTAAATGTTAATACCGTTTAAAAGTGGAGCTTATGAAAGCATGCAGTGCGTTTTTTTAATGCTCTTTAAATACGGCATTTATTGGAGTTCAATTGATAGAGTGCAACTCAAGCTCATTTGAGCAAATTACCGTAGTAAAATAAAATAAAATAAAATAAAATAAAATAAAATAAAATAAAATAAAATAAAATAAAATAAAATAAAATAAAATAAAATAAAATAAAATAAAATAAAATAAAATAAAATAAAATAAAATAAAATAAAATAAAATAAAATAAAATAAAATAAAATAAAATAAAATAAAATAAAATCAAATCAAATCAAATCAAATCAAATCAAATGAAATGAAATGAAATGAAATGAAATGAAATGAAATGAAATGAAATGAAATTAAATGAAATGAAATGAAATGAAATGAAATGAAATGAAATGAAATGAAATGAAATGAAATGAAATGAAATGAAATGAAATGAAATGAAATGAAATGAAATGAAATGAAATGAAATGAAATGAAATTAAATGAAATGAAATGAAATGAAATGAAATGAAATGAAATGAAATGAAATGAAATGAAATGAAATGAAAAGAAATGAAATGAAATGAAATGAAATGAAATGAAATGAAATGAAATGAAATGAAATGAAATGAAATGAAATGAAATGAAATGAAATGAAATGAAATGAAATGAAATGAAATGAAATGAAATGAAATGAAATGAAATGAAATGAAATGAAATGAAATAAAATGAAATGAAATGAAATGAAATGAAATGAATTGGAATGAAATGGAATGAAATGAAATGAAATGAAATGAAATGAAATGAAATGAAATGAAATGAAATGAAATGAAATGAAATGAAATGAAATGAAATAAAATAAAATGAAATGAAATGAAATGAAATGAAATGAAATGAAATGAAATAAAATAAAAATTAAAATAATTATATTAATTTATTTATTTCTTTATTTGCATTGAAAATTTTTGAGAAAAAATTTTAAAATATATTTGTGGAAACTCAAATATTAAATCATACGCTTTAATTAAATAAATTTGTAATAAAACGCTTTAAAGCTTAATAGGTACATTGGTTTTCGCTTGATAAAGTTTCACCGTATCACACTGCTCCATTTGTATAGATATGAAAATGTGCGTGAGTAAGCCCGAAGTGTTATCGTAGTTGGCCCGCACACACTCCACTCCTCCTCACTCCACTTCAATTCACCACACTCGATAACAACAACAATTATACGCATTTTGCGCAATTTGATCCAAATGTTACCGACAGCTTACACGGTCGACATCCTGTAAATCAAACTAAAGTCCAACAAAATGCTAACCTTTACGACCATTGCCTTGTCGTGATGCTCCCTTCACCCGCTCAACCTGCCCTCCAACTAAGCACAGGTCGACGCGTGTACTCGTTTTATCAAGCTGCTGTTGCTTTTGTTGTTGCCATCGCTGCATCAAAGCCAGTCAAGTGCGAAATCTAGCAAAGACACAAACAGAAGCTAAACAACCAGAACAGCAGCAGCAAAGTAACAGTAACGCAAATAATAATAAACAACAACAACAGCAACAGCAGCAAATCAGCATTCTACATGACACACGCATTTGATGCTCATACCGTTACACTCTTCACCGCTTGCCGTTTATCGGTGACAATACTTTGTATCTCGTTGTTCGCATTGTTGTTGTTGTTCTATGACTTTTGCAAGGTTAAAACTACCAAACAGTGTACCTTTTACACCTCGAAAGTTCACAAAAGAGCCCGAATGATACAGAACTGCCACCTTCACACACACACACCAATGAGCTTCAATGTACATGGAACACTGCGTCGGTGAGCGGGGTAAGAGCGCCGGGGACACGCACAAGTGTGACATTAGCCTGCCATTGGCATTGATTCAGCCAGGCAGAATCTGTCATGTCCAGCTCAGCTCGGCTTCGGCTGCAGCTCCTAACTTATAATCAGCACATTTGGTGCCAACAAACTTTTCGTGCTGGTAGGCAATGGCATCAAGCCACGCACGCAAGAACAGTTATATATACCTTCGTGTTAGTGGTTGTTGTAAATTATTGTTTTTGTTGCCCATTGAAGTTTAGACCATTTGTGAAGGCAAATGGCCAACGTTTACTCAATGAAATTTAAATGAAATTTTACGTTTAATTGAATAGGCAAACGGTTTAAGTGCTTAGACGGTTCTAACATGCGTTGCACCTAAATTAAGCTGAATATATGAGACGCGCTGGCAGGAGAAGCTTCTGAGCAGCTGTCGCCCGGATAATGTAGACGAATGCGACGATGCGGAAAATACTAATTCTTCCAGACATATTGAGAGCGCATGAAATCATAAAGCTTCGTAGAGTTTTTGCTGGAGTGATGGTTCTTGTCGAGTTATAAACAGAAGCAACTAGCGAATAAACCTATCCGTTACACATACACACACCTGCGACAGTTTTAGAGCCGCTGATATGCCACCAGGCCTAGTATACAACTCAGTTCTTCAATTGAAAAACTTTAAAAGACTCCTTCTAACAATTTGATAAATAGCTAAATTTTGTATATTATGTTCTAAAATGTATTTTTCAATTTAATAAGTTAGGTTAGGTTAGATGAAAAGGGCTGATCTCTTGTGCCACAGAAGGTCCCATTTGGACATCTAAAGCCGGATCTTAGTGACGCCGCAAACTCCTCTAATCGGTTGGTCAAGACACTCAGGTGATGACAAAGCCTTTCACGAATTTGTGCAGCCATCCAATTTGTAATTGGGACAGTTCAGCTGGCTATTTCGTTCTGTCAAAATCTGTCAGATGCAGTCTAGCGAAAGGAGAAAGTGTCTCGATGACTCAATCTCCCCTTCTTCCATTCAACTTTGGCAATTTTCATACGACAGGATATTTAGCATCACGGTATGTATCTCCATCCGTCAGTGGTCAGTAATGACTCTTAACATAACGGCGAGCTGAACCTTACTAGAAACAAATAGCTCCGCAATCCATGTTAGGCCAGTATGATCTCGCAGTTACACAGGTACTGGTCGTTCGTCGTCGTCCAACGCTTGCCGTGCTCATTCGACGACCTTTGATCCAACGCGGAGAGGCAGGATGATAGTGGGCACCTGCTTGTTTCCAATCTGATGAGATTGCAGCTTGGGTGCCCTTACGCGCAACCTCATTGGCTTTGCAGTTTCCAGCGATACCACTATGACCTGGGACTCAAGCAAGTATTATGTTGGAGTAGATGGATTCGGCTATAATCGCTTAAAGCGGTTCCTACGCCAAATATATATATATATATATATATATATTTAGATGGAAGTTATTGATATTAATTTGACTAACGTGTTATTAAATTATCAAGATCAGAGAACACTATATCTCCTGATTTCTTCAAAACGATCTCTTCAAAATTACCGAAAAATAAAAAACATGTCAGAGACAATAGTTCGGAAAGATCTCGTCAGTGTGAAAACACCAAACACATCCTTAAACATTCCGACTTTAGTGCGCTGTAAGAATAGTCTACAAAATCTCAGTCATCCCACAAAGAATTATTGTATCAAACCTATATATACACTTACACAATACCTAATATTGCTCAAAATTTTTCACTTGCAGCCCCTAAGAAGAACTGCAAAAGTTTATTACGTAAAAATTACAATTTCTTCAAACTGAAAATTATGCTATTTGCCACTTACACTAAAAAGCTGTTTGCAAAAAGAAATGTGACACGAAAAAGTTCAATAAAAAGTTTCCTCAGCTAACACTCTACTATACACCCTTCCGAGCTTACTCAATACCCACTTACCAACTTACAAGCTCTCCACGAAGTTCCTCTCGAGACGCCTCCTTTGGTGGACGTGGACAGTGACAAAACGCTGAGTGCACCGCAGTGGTAACGGTAGACTGACGCATTGTTATAATATTTCACATGCCAACAAAAAGCAACTCGATGTATGATGAGAGCTTGGTATAACGGAGCCGGGCATCAAAGGGATATAGCGAAAATCTTAAAGATAAATAAAAGCGACTACTACTTATTTAAAGAGGCGAAGCATTAGGAAAAACGTAATCGCAAGCAGCAGCGTGCAAACCGCACGACAACCGCAACCGTATGGCGCACGCAGCAGCCAACAACTCGAATGACCTTTGACTTTGCGGTGGCAAGTGGCGAGGCGAGGCGAGGCGATGCAGACGAAGTGGAACAACTACTGACCAACAACACTCCCGAGGCGCGACTGCAGCAGCTGATGAAACACACTTTGGCAGCCGTCACCACACACAGGACAACAAGAAAAACAAAAACAACAACACAAAATACAAGTAGCAACATAATTGTGCTTGGACAATAATACTACGGACAACAACAAATACAACACGGTTTTTTTCTGTTCGAGCTGAAGTTAGCCACTGACTGCGACCGAGGCACAGACACAAGCCAAAGTGTGCTGCTCGCTCGACGTTTGGTCAGCGTGGATGACAAAAACTTGGGGTCGTCTGGACAAACAAAACGTTGTATGGCCTCGAACGAAAGAAAAAGCGCAAATGCCACTGAATGAAAATGCGAAGAAGAAAGGGTGCGAAGGGCGCAGTTTGAGAAAAATTACCAACCGGACTTGAGTGAGAATGAAAGCGTTTGGTGGAAATGCAGGGATTTACCGTCCATCTTCAAATTATACTCAACGCATACAACAGACGCAAGTGAAATATAAATAAAATACTTAGAGAAAGTTAACCCAGTCGGAAAGACGATCAGTTTTTCAATTCTTAACTGAAAGACTACTTTTTTCAGGTCCATGTTTTGAGAAGCTAAAACTTTATTTGGTAGAGTCACTGGGTCCAAAGTTCTAGATTAAATTTTAAAGGGATCAACTTCATTTGTTATTCTTCAGAGGATGGAAGACGGTGGACTGTCCGAGCATCTTGGTTTAGTATAGAAAAGTGAGGATTTGAAACGAGTCAGCCAGAAGCTAATATGATCTAGTTTCGTCACAAAAAGGTCTTTCAAACATTTGGAAATATAATTTCACCTTCGAAACCGAACTGAAGACCGAGAAAAGTCTAAGTTCACCGAATCCATTTGCCTTTCAGAGCACTGCAACCAACTGAGGTCATATTTGGTTCAACTTCCACCAAAAGTGTACTACTTCCAACCAAGTCAGCTGAACTGTATAGAACCCTGTGGATTTCAGTGTGGGTATTTGTATTTACTCAAAGCTTTTTATTTTCATTATGAGCCGAAGAGCAAACAAAATGAAAATATACGGTTACGCTTGCGAGGAGGGTCAGACGATGCGGCACAGATTCACAATGGACAATCAGTAGTGCCACAACTGACAGAGCAATCACGCTAACGTAACTACGTGCGTGCGTGCGTGCGTGAGTGAGTGGCCGAGTGGTCGAGTGCGTTCGTGTGTCGGATATATGAAACGGTTAGTTTACCAACGCATCACCGGTGCGGAAATACATAAATGCGTCTAGTAATAGAGGTGGTGGCGGCGGCACCACGTGTGGCAGCACTCAAAATTTTTACAAGGTAAACAGTCTTAATAACTCTGCTCTCTCTGCCTTTCTTCTGTGAATCATCACAAATGGTTGGTACACATGAACGTCTATGAAGTGGCGCCGATGTGGACTTTGCTGAAAGTGTTTCTTTCTAGTTGGAGGGCAGTTAAAGTGGGCACTGCATCTGTGTTAGGCCACAGTCGGCTGGGAGAGTTAAGTGTTTATGCTTATACTTTTATATGTGCTTAATTTCGGTGTATTTGCTACAGAAAAACTTTTACGAAATAGTTCGGAAAGATTTTCTTAAATGTTCTTGTATTCATATTTTTAATGTCAGATTAGATTGGAAGACGATCATTCAGACTTGTTTCAACGCATATGAAACGTTACGTTTCGATTTGATTTACCAACGGAAGGTCCTATGGTTAACAGCTGCCTTGAAATGGTCAATAGATTTTTTTGTGTCAGAAATACCTTCAACCTATTGCTAAGAAACACAATGTTTTCAGTTAAAGCTTCGGAAACTTTCTTCATATTCTTCTCATCTCAACCATAGGTTAGATTAGGTAAGTTGTTGAAGCAACTAATTTGTATTCGAGATAGTTCAGCTGGTTCATCGATGTTCGTCTTGCACATATGTTTCAGCCGCAATCTAGCGAAAGCTGGACATTGAAGTAAAAAGTATCTTGAGCGCATATTAATCACAATTTTTTCCTTCTTTCATATTTTTGTGGTATTAGGATTTAAATATATTCGATGGTTGGAAAGGTTGGTAAACAGTATGTTGCTCTATGAAAGATGAAAGTCAGGTTCAGGTCAAATTCAGATTAGGACAATCCAATGAATTAAGTTTGTGGCATTTTGTTGACAAGATGTCAGCATCACCAGCTTTTCGAACTTTGCACCATCTAACAGGTACTAAACGAAATTATTTCTTTGAACCGAAACAATCGAAAGAAATCGATATCTAATCAATTACGCATTCGTACAGAAAAGCTTTTGGAAAAGCTGTTAATCAGTACGAAAACTTCGTCGATTTCTCATTAGCTACCGAGCAATTACACTGTTGCCTCCAGTCGGACCATACTAACGCGTTACTCTTCTCTTCTTCAATGTATTAACTTTTTTTGATTTTTCAAGATCAGGAAATTAGGATTAGGATTATCTAAACGAGTTAGATATAGGGTTATATATATCAAAATGATCAGGGTGACGAAGGAAGTCAAAATCCGAATATCTGTCCGTCCGTCCGTCCGTGCAAGGGATAACTTGAGTAAAAATTGAGATATCTTGATCAAACTTGGAACACATGTTTCTTGGAACCGTGAGAGGGTTGCTTTCGAATATGGGCAAAATCGGACCACTGCCACGCCCACAAAATGGCGAAAACCGAAAACACATAAAGTGCCATAACTAAGCCATAAATAAAGCTATGGAAATAAAATTTGGTATGAAGGATCGCACTATGAAGGGGCATATTTGGATGTAATTTTTTTGTAAAAGTGGGCTTGGCCCCGCCCCCAAATCGGTTATTTGTATATATCTCGCAAACCAATAAAGTTATATAAACCAAACTTTCTGCAGTCGGCTCTCTTACGTACCCCACTTCACACTATGGAATTAGTTGAAATCGGATAATAACCACGCCCACCGATAATAACCCATACAAAGGTTAGGTTGAAAATTACTAAAAATGGGTTATCTCACTAACGAAAAACATCAGAAATACTAAATTTTACAGAAGAAATTGCAGAAGGATGTCGCACTCAGATTTTTTTACAAAATGGAAAATGGTCGTGGCATCGCCCACTTATGGGTCAAAAACCATATCTCAGGAACTACTAGACGATATATAATATTTTCTTGACACCCTGATGACACGTGTGGAAAATGGATGAAATCGGTTCACAACCACGACAACTTCCCACGTAACTCAATTTTGAACTCCATCTTATTCCTTAACTTTTTGAGATATACATAAGGAACCAATGAAGATAGCGAAATAAAACTTTACACAAATACTGTATATGACTGTGGCATCACTTGTGAAAAAATTGTCGAAATCGGACTATAACTTTTAAAGCCCCGAATATCGAATATGAAGAATTCAGTACCCCATGGTAATTTTTCATCGAAAATTTCGGTAAATCTCTCAGGTATCTTAATTTAATTTAGAGAAAATATTTTTCTTCTAATAGTGTAACTTCCCCTATCTCTCATATACCTAATTATAGGATTTTCAAATTGGTCAAATTGTGTGTTATCTTAATAAAGATATATCAATAAATTGCGAGAGTATAAAATGTTCGGTTGCACCCGAACTTAGCCTTTCCTTACTTGTTTGTTCATTTCCTTGTTCATATTCTTAGAGATATACTTATACTGATTATTTGCAGCATCCACCTCCTCCGACGATATGTTAAAAGCGACGATATTCCAACTGAGAAGCATCATTTTTCCACACTTCTCATTTACTAATTTTAAATTTAAACACTTAAAATTTCAGTTATTGATTTCTTTACTTAGTTCCTCTTTTTTTTTGCTTTTTTTTCAGTCATCCATTCCAAATGTTATTGACCAACTTCCAGGGTTGCATCAGCAGCTGGCCATAAATTTCCCCAAAGGCGGAAAGAACTTTTCACTTCACAACTTTTATTGTGACGAATGCGAATTGAATAATTCATAAATAAAACTTGTGCACGAAGACTTGTTGATTTCAAGAAAATGCACAGCACTACACATATAAGTATATATGTATACATATATATATATCAGTATAGTAAATGTCATCTTATGAAAATCAATAAATCACAGGCGAATAAAGCTTTTAATTTGCAATAAAATGCAAAAGCGCAGACGAAAATGGGAGTCAACGAAAATATGGCGAAATAAACGGTACAGCGAAGACAGTTATTTATATGCATATAGTACAACAACAATACACATGTGTTTAAGAAATGTAAATAAAGAGACATGTGAAGATCCAATACAAATACAACAGCGAAGCAACCGCAGGAAGTAGCGCGAAGATCAGCTAAAGGTCAGGTCAGTAGAAGACTGGTCAATGAGTGTGTGTGAGTGTGAATGAAAGGGCCGCGGCACAGCAAACACAGGCGCAGCCAAGTGTGATACGTTGCATGCGCCAACAAATGAGCGGCGGCGAGCAAAAAACGCAAACAAATCAAAGCCAAGACAACAAAGCGCGGCCAAAACAATAGCAATAATAACAATAAAAGCAAAAGCAAAGGCACGGCAAAAGCAAATAGAAAATATAAATGAAAAACGAATTGAGCCACGAAGGTCATATTAAATTGCCATAAAAATTTATCGATTTCTGCAACAAAGCAAGAAATTCTCGCAACGCTGCAGCAACACAGCCAACAAAGGACACTGACACGACGCCACCACTGCAGAGGCGCGCCGGTGTCGGTGGGGCGCTGAGTGGCTGGTGGCGCAAGTGGGTCGCAGCCAACCAACGAGCGAGCGAGTGAACGAACGAAGAAGAAGCAAATCAAATGAAATAAGGCAAGTAAAAACACTTGCTTGCGGTGAAGAGGGGTGCGCGGCCGAGAGGCGATCTGTTCCCTAACGATTATGTGGCACGGAAATAGTGGAAGCTGCGCGCAAGAAGAAGAAGCAGCAGCAGCCAACTGGCTGAATCGATAGCGCTACTGTGATGTAGGAGACAATCAACTGCGGCGGCGAAAGTTGAGGAAAGTGCGAGAGGCGAGCGGGAACCCAACTTGCAACATTTAACTGTCCGTTCAACACTTGAATTGTGTGGTATTCGCTGTTGCTAGAATTTCGCGTAAAATAAGGCAGGAAAGTATAACAGCTGTTTTCATGCTGTGAGCCGCAAAAAAAAAAAATAATTAGGAATAAAAAAATTGAAAAAAAAAAACCAAAAAAATTAGACAAAAAATCTGGAAAACAAATTCTAAAAAAAATCTAGAAAAAAATCCAGAATTGAATCATAAGGGAAGAGTTCTAATATAGCCAAATTCACTACGCTCTCTTTTTGCCATAATCAGTGGCTAATTAGAAAACTTTTTCGCTCATTTATGTGCTGCCATATGCTTATGTGAGCATATAAAGCCGTTATATTATGTACTCGAATGCTTTTTATATCCATTTAAACGGTATATAATGGCAACAGCATTTTCGGACGACCAACTTGCCACCTTTCTTCATGTTGTTGTTGCGCTTAAAGGTTGCCAAGGTAGCCACCACCACCTTTTAGGTGGCTATGGACACACCTAAGCGCCGCAGCAGCGACGTCAGCTGAGCGGCGAGCGTTGTCACACCTCTTTGGTAAATACGCAACCATTGGCTGGAATAAATCAAAAAATCTACCCACAAATGTTGGCAAATCTCATGCACACAAACACACACACTCTTTTACAGCTATGTGTTATGCTACAATAACAACAACGACACGCTCATCAAGAGCAGCTTGTGTTGGAAGGTGTGCAGCAATAACGTTACCGTGTATTTGTGGCGACGAATAAAAGCACCGAATGCTTATGAATCTTGCGAAAGGTAAATGGGAGGGACAACCAGCAAAGCTCTGCTCTACTCAACTCACACGCTGGCTTGCTGCTGCACACGCTAATGCTCACGAATTGGCAACCAGCAACGAAGGTGGCTGGGGCGCACCTGCTTATGTACACGCTCGTATATAGCTGTATAAGTATCTGTATACGGACTAGGTGGAGTCTCGTGCTCATTTGTATTTACCTAAGAATACCTAAAAACGACGATAACGAAGCTGCCACGACGCTGCCGACGATGACGAAAGCCATACGAAACGGCAAGGTAGCGAAGAATAAGCAAAATTGCTGTTTTACTCAGCTAACAACGCTGCTGCTAACGTCTATGCTGCCACAGCTAACGTCAGCGCTGACGCAGTAACAACAAAGTCGTTGAAATTGCGACGAAATTCTGCTGAAGTATAACGGTGCTGCAAATAATATACGAGTATAGCCGCCTGCTGTGTAGGTACTTACAACATTTCAGTTTTTCTTCTTTTATTACTCTCCTTTATTTACTTTTTATTCGCATTTCATTTTTTACTTTTATGCACAAAGTAGCACATACAACACACACACACACAACAGTCACATTGAGTGACTGACGTCGCTGTTGTAGGTAACGTCAGCAACAGCAGCCATGTAGGTGCTGATCTTCATATAGAAAACTACTATATAGGATATATAGTATATACAAGTGGCTTTAAATTTGCGTTTATCCTTCACTTCTTCATTTCTTGATGTAGGTAGGTGCTCAGCTTGACTCGTTAAATTCACATGCTATGTGACTGCTGTGGTGTATTCTAAAAATATATAATTTTGTTATCAAAACTTGGAATGCGTTCAAATTGCTAATTTAAAGAAGTTTTCCCGAAATTGTTATCTCAATATAGTGTAAAGTGTTTGCCCGGGCGTATGAGTAACTAAATATTTACGTCATTACTTTGGATGAAAAAAACGTTGTTCTCCATATTTTGATATCAGTTTAGGATTTGTTTTTAATTTTAATAAATAGTCATAGCTGATTTTGAATTGTTGGGTACTTTGAACACACTTTTCAATTATTATTAAATTTTGAGATATGCTCATTTTTCTTTTTGTTTTATGTTTCTACAAATATAAATTTGATTTATTAAAAACTCCGGAGCATATACATGAGTTTCGAAACAGATTTCAGATTTCATATACAGTATGCTCTCGAAAAGTAAATCGATTGGTATTTTGGGTAATTTACTTTTTCGAATAATTTACTTTTCCAAATATATACATAAATTATCTGTTTTTATAATATTAAATGCATTTTTAAACTTAAAAAATTCATTCATTTATTTACTTCAATAAAACATATGGATTTACATGAAAAACATATTTACATTTACATGCATATATATGTATTTACTATGAAAAGAAAAAATCTTGAATATTCTTTTGTTTTTTTTTTCTTTTGCAATATATTTTCTGACTATTTTTGTACGACAATTCAAAAAGTCTGACACCTGATTTGCATCGTTTTCATTTTTAAACCAGTGGATCAAGTAGGAGAGTTTATTTACTAAAAAGACGCGATAAACAAGAGAGTAAGTGTTTTTGCAACATCGTAAAAAACGCTGCTTGTTTCGTTTCGAATTTTTTATCACACTCTCTGAAAAGTAAATTAAAAAAATTACTTTTTCGAGGTGCATGTGTAATCTTAAAGGTGATTAACTTTTCCGCGATTATTTACTTTCTGAGAATTTACTTTTCGAGAGTACACTGTACATATTATATTTACATTGATATACATACATCCAATTTACAGTTGAATTTCCCTAACTCGAATCACCATAATCCACAAACAAACTTCGAGTTAGAGAGACTTCCGAGTTACGGAAGGTAATTTGTATGAAATTTTACTTCTGTTGCCAATTCAATAGTTCGAGTTATGGAAGATCGACAGTATATAATATTTTTTTATTTTTAACCATTTATTAGAATCTTCTGTTCCCAGAAGCTAAGATAGTTATTATTATAGAACTTGTATGTACTTCTTACATTCAGATCTATATATCTTGCACTTTGCTAATTTTTGACTCTTGAAGTCTGTATCCCATTCCTTTGTTAGATGATTTATGAAATCCATAAGTCTAATATCATATTTTTTGTTCGCCTCCATACGAATATAGGGACTCTTATATTATATCTTATGGATTATATTATGCCCTGGATGAAAGGAAATTTCTATGACATTTGACTTCTATTGACAATTCAAGAGTTCGAGTTATGGAAGTTCTACTGTATTTATATATATTTATTCGGCATATAATCCACTAGAATAACAAAAATCGGTATATATGGTGCAAGATACCCGGGATAATTTCATAATCAGCACCAAGCTTCATTATATCTAAGACTACATACTCCCTTCACTTTGCAAAGATATCTCACATAACTTCACTAACTACAAATGAACTTCCTTAACTTGAATCACCATAATCAACAAAAAAACTTCGAGTTAGAGAGACAACGACTTATGTGAAGTAATTTGTATAAAATTTGGCTTCTATTGTCAATTCGGTATTTTGAGGTATTTTTTCTAAGAAAAATATTCCCTTTAGTTTTTATAGAATATCTGAGAGATTTATATTTTCCGTAAGAAGAGATCCATAGACATAGGCTCTCATAAGCGATGTCTCATCTCCAATGTTGTATTGTAGTAGTACAGCTGTGCTATAGTTCTTAATGTTGAGGGTATGTTGATATCTTTAGTGCAATATATGTAGTTTTTCAGTACTGACTTGAATTGTGAATCTGAACTTGGGCGAATACAGTAAACTTTTTTGAAAAATATTATATATTTTAAGGGGCACACCTAGTGTAGTGGCCTAAAAAAAGGTGATTTTTGGGAATTTTTATTAAAAAAACTACTTTATCAATTATTTGAAAATTTTAAGAATATATCTATACATGTTTCAAGAATATACAGTGAAATTTCTGAAAAAAAAAATTAAATATTTTTTAAGTTATAGTCGATCTCCAACGGCGCGAAAAAAAAGGTCCTTTACTGCTGCAGTGATTCCGGCCTTCTCCGTGTATGAAATCTAAAAAAAAAAATTCTCCTTAAACTAGATAATATTGTCTGTACAATGACCTACGATAAAAAAATCAAAAATTGATAGGTCTTTGTACGGAGAACTATATAAAGAACATGTAAAAAAACTCGATAGTGATCGGATCATTTGTTTTTGAGTAATCACTGCAGGAAATTCGGGAAAATGATGTTTCGACAAAAACGCGTTTAAAGATAAAATTATCGTATTCACTTTTACCGAGCAGCTGCTCTTTAAATTGCTATAACTCAAAAACTATTTGAGACATGGATTTGAAATTTTAATATGTTATTTTTAAGGGTGTAATCTACCGAAATATGAACCAAAAAAAATTAATTTTTTTGAAATTTCACACTAGGTGTGCCCCTTAAATTGACTGAATTACGCAAAAACATCTTATAAATATACTTTTGTTACATTATAAGATTGTGGAATATTATGATAAATTAAAAAAAACATTGTTCGAACAAATAATATTTACTAAACTTTAACATAATTCCTTCAATTCAAATATTTTATGTTTAATGTTTTTTTAATAAAATTAATTGAAACATTTTTTCAAAAATAACATCATAACATATTAATATATTTTATAAAATTTTAAAACATATTAATTTTAATAATATTTCCTTAAATATTCCCTTTCAAAAATCCAACCAAGAAACTGTATACAATTGTAAAAATTAACACTTAAATTTTAAGAAAAAAGAAAGCTTTAAATACATTGATCAACCCAAAACCAAAATGCTTTAAGTTTCACTTAATTTCAAGCAGCACACACATTAAATAATCCTACTTGCATTGAAGATCATTAAAAGACGACATAATTAAATCATTCACCTACAAGAAACCTAGCGAAAGACGTGCACATACTAAGCAGTAGCCAACTACTATGGCGTCCATTTTATTGCGCACACTTACACACAGTGAATACATATATACAAACACACAAACAAATAAAAAAGCATAACCACCTCTACACACACACACACACAATCGTACGAATGCTCGCATTTGATGTTACGTATACGCCTCCTGAGCTGAGCACACGACGCTGCAAACACCGACAAACTAATAATTTCGCACAGCTGCCACATTACATACACTACCACTACTACTAGAACAGAAGCCCACACACACACGCGTGCGGCACGATTTCCTTCCCTTGTCGTCAGCAGCCAGCAGCAATAGTTGTATACACGACGCTCATCAAAAGCACACTACCACCACAGCAACAACAACAACAACACCGACTACCCGACTCAGCCGAAGGTACCTAGTCATATTTAGTTATGCCAACGCACCACCTTCGTAGCTACACGCAGACACACACACTCATCGAGAGCTCCTGCCACCACTCCATGCTGGCAGCGTGCAACAAATCAAATGAAAATTTCAAGGTGCCGTCGGTTAAAATGCAAAAAAGGTTCACTTTTCACACACCAACATAGCTGGCGACTCGGTACTTTGGTTGGCTGCCAACTTTCGAACACACCTCAGACGGGCGGGCGTGGGGTAAGGAGTGAGGCGCTTGGCGAGCGAGCGAGCGAAGGAATGAATGAGACGACGTCACTCGTCGAAAGGTAGACAAGGTGAGAGCGAGCTAACGCACACAGGAGCCAAAGCACATGCCGGAGATCCGAAGAAGAAGAAGCAGCAGCAGTAAGCAGTGGCTGGAGCAGTAGCAGCTGTGGCAGCAATAGAGGAAGCATGAAAAACCAGTGAAAGCGCCAACAACAACAGCAAGCAACAGCAACACAACTGCTACTTGCGGTTAGGTATACATGGTAAAATGATGACTCGGCGACTCGACTCAACCTGAGACCGAACAAGCAAAGCAGCAACATAAATAGAAACCAACAACAACAGCAACTAACGATGAAAGGACGAAAGTGATGTGTTGCACGATGATGACAACGACGTCGACTGCACCGACAACAGCGATGTTAACGTCGACCACGGCAGCGACGCGCTGTACACGTGTGCCAAAAACAACGTCGGCCGAGCAGCAACAACAACTGCGGCCATCCAACTTGGCATAGCCAACCCCCTCCCTGAGGGCGGCACTTAGACAGCCAGGAGCTGTGAAAGCAGCAGGTGCGCACATTTACCGTAGATTTTATGTTCCACACAGCTGTGGCTGTGGCCTCAATGTGAATGCTCTGTGAGTGAGCCATCGGCTTGGCGGCTAAGTGTGTGAGTGAGTGAGTGAGCAAGCGGCGACCAACAACAAACGAATAAAAGCGTACGAAGCGCCTTCTCCTTTGATTACCTCACGAGACCGACACACACACACGAGCACGAGTGTACTCGTTCATTGCATATATTTTTGGTATTTGTATTCACCTCGTTCAGCTGCTCAGGTTTTTCGTCGTAGTGCTCTTCTTCAGTCATTGTGCTCAGCGTTTAGGTGCCACCGTTATGTACAGCAACGCACACTTACCTCAGTCTCGCAGCACAGCTGCTACATGCTATGCTGGCGCCACGCTCTGCAAGCAACAATCCAAAGCAACAAAAACACCGAAATCCTCCCCAACCTGCCAGCGCCAACCCAACCAACAGTCTTTGCCGCCGCCGCCGCGCCACTTCTACGACTCACATCACTCAGCGCAGAGCATTCGTGTGCTTACACCTAGCCAGGTACATAGCAGCTGAAGACGCTGCCGCAGAAGACGAAGAGGTCGGGTCGAAGTGGATGGCGGTGACGGCGAGCAGACTGCGGGCAGCGAGGCTGCTTTTTCCGCAGGTAGATTGGTGGATGCGTAAGGTACATTATGTACACACGTGCCACTACGAGTGCAGCCCCCCACCCCAGTCTCTGAATTATGCGCTCTGCGTGGATAGGTGAGAGACGGACATGCGCAGTGCCAATGACGCAGTCGGTCGCAGTTGCCGCGAAGACAGCGCTGCTTGTCAGTCTCCGTTTGCGGTTGCTTAGCTCAGCTGGCGTTTCTTCTTTCGCATGAGCGCATCTTCCACTGCTTCTACGAGTACGTCCGCAGTCTCTTGGCAGCCAACGCGTAAAGATGCTGTTCATATTTCTTTGGTGTCTTTCGAGAGCATTAAAATGTTAATAACAGTATCTGTCCAGCGGATTTCTGTTGAGTAACCCTGTTATCTCTCTTGTTGCTCTCCAAATACTTGAGTATGTTAATTTACATTGGAATGTACAAAATATCGTAAATTCTGTGGAAGTTTATGATGTTCGGAGTGTTGGATTTTCATTATAACTTCTGTCAATAAAATTAATGTTATGCATTTATGCTGCAAGAAATTATCATCTAAATAACAGCGCTCATCATTTGATCCGGCGATTCGTCTGTGAAGTAAGGGTACCTCCCGAAAGCCTAAGTGCGTCGACAAACCACCATCTAAACCTAACATTTTTTTGCACTTTAGCTATTTCGAATAAATTTAGCGACTCCTTATGCTCTTTAAAAAATATCTGTACTCAATGGATTAGTCTCACTAGTTACGGTATTTAGGAGCGTACAGCTGTGGAAGGAAAAGCAGCCCAAAGTACAAACATCAGCTACATTTAGAGAAATTGTCGTTTATAAACTATAATATAAAATATTAGAAAAAATACTAATGATATTTGTGAATCCTTGGCTTCTGGACGGTCTTTTTTAAGTCTTCAACAATAATCTGTTAGCATGCCTGCACTCTATTTCCCTTGATAGCGCTTCCCCATTAAAGAAATGTCCTGCTGGAACCCCTAACTCCTTCTTCGTTACTTACAGCACTCTAATGTCGGAAAGAAGTCCAGAAGAGAGTCTATTATATGTATTTTTAAAGCTTTATATAACACTAGCGGACCCGACAGACGTTGTCCTGCGTGATATTTCAAGGTATTAGTATAATAGAATAATAAAATAAAGTGGAAATAATTATAAATGGATTGAAGATTTGGTACACCGTCAGTAGCGACATCAAGTTATAAAACAGTAATAATGACGAATGTGTACTATTTAAATGGACCGAATGGTGACCACAAACCATTTTGGAATCCACCTAAGGACGCACTAAAAAAGTTCACTCAAAGCGGTCCAGCCGTGTAGGAGGAGTTCAGTGTTAGAAAGATTAAAAGTGCATTTACTAAGTCTTTGTAATTTTTCATTTAATAGTTTTTTAGAAAATTTTGAACATTTCCAGGCAAGCATTTGCTGATCATACAGTTTTTCTTGAAAGCTCGTGGAACTAAAAATATTCCCTCTTTAATTTTCACCTCTATTAGTCCTGAATTCTGCAGTTCAGCACTATGGGTCTGTTAGCCGAAGACGGAGATGTTTGGGCTTATCTTAATATAAATACTCACCTATTCAACTAGGAGAATCCTCATGGTCAGCAATGAAAACAAAATACTTTCAACAGTTAAACAGTTGCCGATTGCTTTTGAATACAGTCACTTATCGCCGAACTAACAGCCCCGCAAAACGGCAAATTAAAGCAACAACTATTTGCAAACAATTCCAATAGTGAAACTATCAATTATCAAAGTCCAATCGAATAACTTTTGACCATCGACTTGTTTACAAATGCAACCCACCGTTGCCAGTTCGTTAAAACCGTAAAACGATTGCCTAATTGAATTTTAATTACAGTTCACAACTTTCACACCGTTTGGACAAACCAAAACAACAATAACTGCTGACCAGCCCAGTGGACCCGGTGATAAAAGCAAAGCGCCAAAATATGCAAAACAAAACTTTAAACTAAATTTACAACTTTTTTGTGTTTGAATAAAAAAACTATTCGATGAACCTGCGATACAAACCGTACAGACCGTAGGTCAAACTCAACTTCATGCAGCTGTTTGCCACCTTTTCAACTTCACCGGTGTGTAACCGGTGTTCACTGGCATTTGCTTTGTCTTTGAGCATGAACATTTTCGAAATTTGCAATTCACTTCCGCAACTGCTTTCGAACGAACTTCCGCTTGTAGTGGCGCTCGAATGGCGCACAGTGGTGCCAAAGCGGAAAAAAAGGATTTTTTTTATCATTCCAAATTTGTACCATCTTTTCAATTTAAGCTAAGAACTAATCAAATAACATTATCCGAATACTTGGGCTTGATATATTCAATGGTTTTTTGTTGGGAGAGCTTCAAAGTGCAACAAAGTATCAACGCAAAGTTACTCAGAAAAATGTGATGAATATTGCAAAGGTTAAAACTCAAAAGTTAACCATAAAATATCAATTGTAAAGTTTTTATTTATTAAAACCAATGTTATAGATGTGATTTACATCATCAAATGTATACTTTTTTTTCAAGATTTTTTTTAATATGATGTTTTTTCATGGTCCAAAAAAATCATATATTTTACAACTTCAACAGAATATAACTATTGTGCGCAGGAGCGCGCAGGTTAGCCACTTACACAAAATAAACTTTAAAATCTCCTTAATCGATAGAAAAAAAAATCAGCTGCTTTTAGCTGCCAATTCATGAGTAATTAGCATTTTAATCTACTGCAACTGCTACAGCGTTGTTTGTTTGCCTGCTTCGCTGCTTCGTTGTTTTGTCTGTTTTTTTGATTGTTCGGTTTGTTGCTTTGTTGTTATTTTTTGTAGTTGTCTCTCGTTATACAACAACAACAAAATACTAGTTTAGATGCATTATATTATTTGAACTAATTACACAGTACAACAGCTAATCTGGGGGTGAGAAATTCCAAGTCAGGGTGATGGTACTAGGTCAGTATAGTAAAACCCTCAAAGGGTTTGGCGTTCGTATGTGTCGTATGTGATACCGAGAGAAGTGCAAACGGGTGAAAAAAATTAACAAAACACGAAATTTTGAAATGGCAAAAGAAATAAAATATTGTGATATTGCAGAAATTTGTAGGTTCTTGCTGCTAGAAGAAGAAGAAATGTTATCCTGAGAATTTGCGATCAGAGGAAACTTACAGTGAAGTTGGTTTGCAAGATTTGCTAAACCACACAGTTAAGAGAATTTAAATGTCGAAATCTGAAAATGATTTAATAGATATCCCAAAAAATTTGAAGCTGACTTCGAAATGGGGATGTGATGGCTCGTCAGGACATAGTGTATACCAACAAAGCTTCACTGATGGAAATATGATACATAGATTTAAAATAATATTAAAAACAATCAATAGTCAAGCAGCAATAGATCCTCAAAAGTTTGAAATTTATTGCATGAAAACTGCGAGGTTATATGTCAGCCTTTATGAATTTTACTATATGCCAATGACGGTACATAAAGTTTTAAAGCATGGAAATAAAATTGTTTCATCTTCTATTTTACCATTGGGCATGCTATCAGAGGAGGCTCAAGAAGCTCGCAATAAAGATTACAAGAAATATAGGCTTAATCATTCTAGAAAATGCGACAGAATTTCTACAAATCAAAATGTAATGTACTTGCTTTTAGCTTCATCTGATCCTTTTATTAATGGTTTCAGAACAAATCCCAAAAATAAAACTTTAGAATTGGACGATGATGTTAAAAAATTACTTTTTGAATAAATAATTAATAATATATGATCATTTTTGAATATTTATTGGTTATGTTATATGGGAGGTGGGCGTAGTTGTGGGCGGATTTTAACAAATTTTTTTTTTTCATCTAATTTGGCAAAATGAGAGATGTGTGCCAAATTTCAAAGCCCTACCTCGATTCCTTCTATTTTTTGCCGCGGCTTGTATGAAGCGGCACCACTGTGTGGCGTCGAAACCGCTCGTTATAAAAATCGGTGTTAACATAAGCACACGCTAAGCATGAATATCCTGCCATCAGCGTACCAACAACACGGAGTCATTTT
The DNA here is from genome assembly GCA_031772095.1 of Zeugodacus tau. Classification (NCBI taxonomy): domain Eukaryota; kingdom Metazoa; phylum Arthropoda; class Insecta; order Diptera; family Tephritidae; genus Zeugodacus; species Zeugodacus tau. The sequence goes on from CM062649.1 coordinate 91,662,389, forward strand.
TTGCGGAAGCGCCAACAACAACATCTTGGGCGCCACTGAAGTTGAAGCGCGCTCTCGCACCCACTTCCGGAATGATTATATATTCAAGCTCTCTACCTTGTTGTTGTTATTGCTACGCTTGTTTTTACTTACCGTTACAAATAACGGGAATCAGCTTTAATCACCGTTTTAATTAAATCACTAGCTCGCCAGTGTTTGTTGCATTGTTTTTGAGCCACAAGCGACCCACCTCCATGCCGTCTGGTGGCGGCAAGTGCGAATGAAAAATACGCGTTAATCACTTACAAGCGTCTACTTAACGCTACTGCTCGTGCGGACTTTGGATTTTTTATTTCGCGTTCCACCGTCCACCTAAGTTCCTTCTCCTCTCCTGGTCCGTGTTGGATATTTAAATTTCGTAATTTTTTTCTCATTTCGGCCATCAACAACTGTTAACAGTACATCTACTGAAAGTTATAAATAACTGTTTATGTTGTTGTTTTCATGTTTGTTGGTGTTTTGGTTGATGTTGTTGCTTTTTGGTATGGCTGTAGGTGATGGAGGCGTAACTGAGGTGTGCAAAAGATAAAACGTTTTAATCATTAAACTTCTTTATTTCACCGCTCATTTTTTCATGTCTGTTCTTTATTGTTCCTCATAATAGTTGTGCATTGTTCTTCGGCGCTCGTTTTGAAGACATTTCACTTTTTACGGCGTCATGATTTTTTTATCGCAATCCTTTTCGTTTAATTTAATGTTTTCATGTTTTTATGAATTCATGAATTCCCGGCCACCTTTTTTTTTTGAGTCATAACTTGAGTGACTGTTTTTGTAAGTGATGACATGTTTTGAAAGAGTTATTAGTGGAAATGAAACGTTTAAAAGATGTCGAAATTTTAGTCTAAGAAACATTTACTATTTAATAGACCTTAATTCGAGTAGAAGACTCAGTTACAAAGCAGTTCGGTGGGGTATGCATTTGGATCCACGATTTATATTAATAATTTATAAAATATAATTGAAAGAATTTATCGGATTTCTCTTTCTTAAACTTTACTACAGTCTATTATTTTTAAACAGTTCCGAACGTAGAGCAGACTTTATGTGCTTATTGACTATCGAATCCATTTCTATACTCATCCTAATAACTTTTCGAAGTAATGATCTAGATGTGGCCAATTTAACTAGATTTTTCAGTAAGAAGCTCCGCCTAATAGTTGCACTGTGTATATCTGAGATTTCTCGAGTGGTACTAATTTGAGACCTCTATTCAATGATATACCTAATTGTGCCCAGAATCATTCAGTCACATTTAAAATAACTTTATCTGCACAGTGAAATCTTTAATCACAAGATAGGTATCCGCCTGAGAGAGGGTTATTTGTTCTAAAAAATTAACTTGGTGCATATTTTTTCATGCCACTCAAATGAGGTTCGTCTAATAGAGGTGTCAGTTAGGAGAGGTTTTTCTTTATTTAAAACAATTCGATCGCGCCAATTTAGAATATCAACTGTTCCAGAAGGTCAAGAATCTCATATGATTTGTGCGATAGGCGGAGAGAGGGTTAGAGTGCCATGAGTGCGATTCGTCTAGTCTTCTAAAATAGTTTATAAACCCTACTCTTTTAGAATCTTTAAAGTTCTAGCAAGATTTTGAAATGCAATAAAAGTGATCTAAATATAAAAAAATACCTATATCAGTATAGTATATATGTATATATGTAAGTTAATCTTCAAAACTGTAAACAAATAAATTATGAGATTATAATGCCTTATCTTGCTTCGTAAACAACCTTTTGACCTGGCGATAAGAAGAGCGCTTATAATTAATCAAGAAATATATGAGTATATGAGCTTTGTCTTTCGTTCATTACGTCTAGAAGAAACCAATGGTTCACTTCACTTACTATACAAATTCTTAGAAGAGAGAGATTTCGGTTAATAGAAACAGTGATTTTAACATATTAATTTCTAAAAAAATATTTTAATTCCGAAGATTTTAAGTAGATATCTTGACGTCTAAAGTAAGTTTGGAAAGTATTGAAGTCTCTTGGCCAAATTTAAAGAAGTTGTTTAGAGGCTAAATCTAAATTACTTTACTACTTTTTTAAGTAATCATAGACCGTTCATGCACTGGGTATAAAAAGCTCTTCCAACGCAAACTGAGCTGCTTACAATTTGAGTAGCACATTTTAAATTCAGTTCCCACTTGAGTATCTGTGCGTCTAGTTTATTAGACAGCTTCGAAGATCCGAGAAAATGAAGTTGTTAATATTTGTCATTGTGGTGATTTGCTGCATTTATCTTGCAACGACGAGTAGGATTTCCATAAATCCCGACCCCTTAAATACACCACCATTAAGCGAACTACCGACACCATTGCATAGAAATGTGATGCCTCCTAGAGGAGGAGGAGGAGGAGGAGGAGGTGCCGGCGGAATTTTCTACAGCTCATATATGGTATGAAAGAGCGGCTTATAGCTATAACAGAGAATTGTGAAACAAACATGAAATGAAAGTTGTAGTGTGTTTATACATAAGAGCGATTGCAATAATGGCAAAAAATCACCCGAAATTTATGCTTTGAATGTATTTGTTAATAACAATAAATGAAAAAAAAATAAATAAATTTTTTACGAGTTGGCTACAGTAAAATCCGTTCTTGATATATCGGGAGGCTTAGTATGTTAGTTTAAGGTATCCTTACATGCAGAGGCTCTATAAGAAGACAACGGATATATTTTTAATAAGTTATAAAATAAATATTATTTTCAGGTGCAGTGAAATCTTTCAGACAATTAAATAAAATCAGGACTTGAATTATCCTTGGATACCTAGAGTGTGTTAGGTCAACAAGAACTGTTCGAAGGAAGCTCATTTGGTCTTTTGACTCAGAAAATCAAGTATTGAAAACAATAAGACGGTTTCGCTATTTTAAATTGGTCCAATCGAGTACCGTTAATCAACCGAATCACTACCATTTCCTCTATTTTGAATGTAAATTATAAACACTGTTTAGTTAAAACCTTTTAAGGACATATTGTTGTGATAATTTTTTTTCAAAACTTTTCCAATAAATTCCTTCACAACTTTCGCCTCATTAATTTATACCCACAACCACCACCACCTTAATTTATTTATGTATGTGCCCCACCCAGCAGCCGAGTGCGGCACGACGTAAATCTTATGAATCTATAAACCTATTAACAGCTGACGTTTCCAAAACACCGATATGGCAACTCCAATAGGTGCCGCCTGCAACACCTTAGTGCCACACATGCGGCGCAGCACTTTCCCCACATACACACCAAATTTTGTACGTGTGTGTGTGTGGGTATGAACGTTACAATATCATTTAACAAGCTTGCGTGTTAATGTAATGGAAGTAATTTACGTCAACTTAACAAAATCTACGAGCGGCACAGGGTAGAATTGCAGTGCACTCCTTCGCTACTGAACTAGTGTAAGTGTGTGTATTTGTGTTTCAGTGTATTTATTTATTTATGTATAAGTACATGTTTCCATCGATGTGTGTTGAAGCATTTTCACGGCAGCCGAAAAAGTAAAGCTGGGAGAATGAGCAAAGTGAAAATAGTTCACTTACTTCAACACATACTCACTCAGAACCCAGCAAATATCTTACATAAGCATTACAGTGTACTCGTACTATGAAAATTGAAGATAGTAGTGTGCTTAACCTTAAACAGACCTCATGAGAAAATGGTCTTCAAGAATCCTATACATAGTTTGAGGTGGTAAGCCGAGAATATGAAGTTTTCTGCTTTTGCCTTTTGTTTTTTTTCGTTTCGTGAAGAAGATCTAGTCATAAATGAACCAAAGTTTCATATCATCTTCTCAAAAATTCTCTAAAGACTGGAACTTTTAAAGGTTATGAATGTTATGAAGATTATAAGGGTTTGAATTTCAAAGCTTTGTTTTGCAAATTCGGTTCTTCGAATACAAAATTATCTGCTGTTTCTAGGTTGGATTTACTTGGTGATTACTAGTTGGGGAGTTTAATCTAAGACTTAATCCAAAACTTAACTCAATTCTCAAGTTGAATTACTTACAGTTACCTACCTTAAGGGGGTATTCTGGTGTAGAAGCGTAAATTGTAGGTAATTTTTGAAAGGTCGTAAAAAAAAGGCAATTAATATTATTTTTATTTTATTGGTTGTTTATTAACATTCAAAGAATAAAGAAAAAAATTAAAAACTAAAAACAGTGAAAAATTGAATAAATTATGAGCTGACGGAGTGGGGGCTTTTGAAAAATTTTCACGTGACCGTACCCATGATTTCAACCCTCCTAGCAATCTGAAACAAAAAAAAAAAAATTATTAATCAAGAATAATGTCGCAATATCCGGAACTAGGGAAAAGTTTGAAAAAAATTTTATAACAAAATGGCGACTGTTTAAAAAAAAAAATTTTTTTCGACCACTTTTTTTGACTGTTTTGAATTTTTTAAAAATAGTAAAAATGAAAATTTGTGGATGGGCCTAGTTCCAGTTCTAGAAAAGCCAATAAAGAAGAGCCCATAAAAATTTCAAGTAAATCGGTCCAGTAGAACCTGAAAAATCGTGGGTATCGTACCGAAAAACACAGTTTTGAGAAAAACGCGTTTAAAGTTTCGGGTAAATTTTTTTATAGTCTAAGTTCCGGCCGAACCAGTTTATGCCAGGTCAGAAAATAATTTAAATTTTGAAAAATCCTCTCGTATACATATTCTTGAATAGTTAAACTTTGAATATATGAAAAAAAATTGTTCGATTTTTTGGAATTTCTAGACCAGAATACCCCCTTAAAGTAGTTGAGAATCGGAATATCAATGTTAATCCAAAAATAGTTTGGACCTAGAACTGCTATTACTATTCTCACTCTAAATTGATTATCCCTGCAGGGATGCATTCCATACCGTAAGCACTAAACACATTTCCGTTATTCAATTTCACAAAATAAACGTAAAAATATCATATTTCCTCACCAAAAATAGCAGATGAAACTCACTAAGAAAACAAAACAAGGAAGCGAATTGGCAAATATCCTGGAAAATATGTACGTCACACGAAGGCACCCACAAGGAGTAGTTCGGACACATGCACCTAGCACAATTACCCACACAACACAGCACAACAAAGTGAGTGAGTGCTGAGAGTCCACTTACTTTGCTGTTGAGGAAAATGTAGAAAAGTAAACATCAGGTTAATGGATTCGACACGGCCGCCCCGCCCCCCAAACACATGCAATCCTCCGAAATATCAGCAGAAGCAGCCGTTTAACTACTAAAGCCCTAACCGTTACTGCTGCTGATGCTTTTACTTGGAAGTGTTGCCAACCGATTGCGTTGGTATGTTTGTCAACATGTGTAGCTGCCGCTCAGGCAGTATCTGTGTCGTCGTGCGTTTCGCTTGAGATCTCAGCATTTTCCACCCAATAAGCTCGTTAGCTCACACACCTCCTGACCTCAAATTTTTCCATTTCCTCTGCCTTGTTGTTGTTGCTGTAGGGAAAATCTTGTGTGATAAGCAATATTCTTCACATCTTTAACATTGTTGTTGGCATTTACTATTTTTTGTTTTTGTTTTTGGTAATGTGTGTTGCAGGGCACACTTGTTTATTAACTCGCTGGTGTGCTGTGCACCTTAAGACGGCTATACATACACTCTGTGTAGCATACCTTAGTCCACTTAATGGCTACAGCAAAGTAGCGATAGCAGAACAACGTAACTTTACGAGTTCATATGTGCGTAAATAACTGTATGATGTTGCATACCTCAAGGCGCTCCTGAACAAGAGAATAAGTAGTGGAACTCGTTTGGCCAGCAGCTAAGAGGTCCACGTAACACCTTCACTTAAATTGAAACACAAGAAACTCTTTCTATCTAACTAACAAGTGAGTACAGTGTCTTCCATTTTCTTCTTAAACTGTTTAGTAATGAAGCTGTTCAACTAAAACAGCCTAACTGGTCTTAATTTAAGTCTGAAAAGCTCACTATTTCAGATCTGGTGTTTGTCAAGTAGGTCAACTTAGTATTGTTGTAGTGTCCTTCTTATTATTTGGCATTATAAATGAGGGTCGGTCTGGGTCGAGAAGACAACACTTCGCCAGTTTCTTCTATCCTTTGCGAAGTCTCGCCAGTAGTACATTTCAAGTGCAGATAGGTCCATATGTACTTGGTCCTTCCAATGGGTGCTCTTGCTTCCGTTGTCCGTTCCGCTCCTCGAAACTCCTCGCTTACGGCTCCAAACCTCTTGCGCAGAACAGTTCTCTCGTATGCTCCAAGTACCTTCTCATCTCGGTTTGTCATCGCACAAGGACGGGCATGATGAGAGACTTATAGAGAAGGATATGTTTCCCAATTGCCTACCAACCCCAAAGTTGTACCTGTTGACAAGAGTTATTCTGCGCTGATATTGTTGGTGGTATTTATGCTGACTCCGAGGTAGAAAAGTCCTTAACTTTTTCAAAAGCGTAGCTGTCAAGAGTGAAGTAGACGCGAGAAATCTTTGTATGAGGCCTTTGGGTAGTATAATTGACTGAGCTTTAACAACCTTGACTCATCTTGAAAAAAAAGTTAAAATAGAAGTTGAAACGAATGAAATTACCAACTTCCCTTACTACTGAAGACATGACTAGTGATTGGAAACTTATTTTCCTGTGCAATTTGAACAATTTTTTCCGCCAAATGGATTCCAAGAAAGGTATTTCTATGCAAGCATGTGTCTACTGTCAAAGCGACAATATTGGCTGGCGGTGCTAACAAGGCGAGACAGTCGCTAAATTGGCCGCAAAAAATTGCATAACTCTCTCGTGTGCCTGAGTGAGTATGTTTTAGGTGAGCTGCACCGGTTCTTACGCGCTTCGGTATGTGCGGCACGTCCATGTCGAGTGAATGCATGCCGAGCATAATAAAATGGCGATAGAGGGAAAGACATGTGAAGAGGCTGAGGCCACGGCAGTCCCTTGTAAAATATCTAAATGCCGAAGATTCTTGGCTCACCTTTGCTATGGCACGCTTTTGCAGGGAACTGTGAAATTTCCACCAAATATGCAACACTTACTGGCTTCACTTGCGAAAAGAGACGCTTCGTACACCAGCCTGTTCACAACTTAAAATTACAGTTAATTTTTAATGTTTACATTCAACACCTTTTCAATCATCGGCACCAGCTGCCGCTGAAAACTTGTTAAGATCACCCAAGCAAGACGTCTTCCGGTCTTCGACACACATTGCTGCCGCTATAACTACTGTTGTTGTTGTTCTTACAGCTACTGTTGCAACACTCAATAATCTTGTTTGTTTAAGTTTTCGTTGCACGTTCGTCCGACGCTTTGCAGCAGAAGTTGCAGCAGCGCCGCTGGCGCAAAGGTCGTGCTGCAGTGTGGCGAAGGCTGTTCACGTGGGTAGAGTTGTTGCTAAAAAGCGGCTGATTGGCGCACAGACAACATGTTACCGATGTCGGTGTCGTCAAGCCAAGCACGTGGTATGGCAACATAGTTCTAGTGAGCATTGAGACATTCTTTCATGGTATTTTTAGGCAAGCATTGAAGCATTGAAAAAAATTTAAAATTCCATACACATTTTTATTCACGAAATATTTTTCCTACAGGGCAGCATCGACCATTGCACTGTCTCTCTGCGCCAGCTTCCGGTTGCGGTTGATGCCGACGAAATAAATCATGTGTGAAGGTGTTACTTTACAGCTCGCCTATGCAGTGCTTAGCTGCGTGACTACAGTCGCCTCGCAAACTGACAGGTTTAATGCTCACGAATGAAGTTGCAATAAGCTTCCGACGCAGCAGAAGAAAAAAAAACAAAAAAATACAAAAAAGAGCAATGCAAGGAAAGTTTTATGAGTTTCTGTGGAATATTGACGTGCAAAACCGAGCAGGATATTTTTTTTTTTTGTTGCAGACACATATTTATGCACGCGAGTGTTAAGCTACGCAAGCAGCAGCATATGTGACGTTTCAATATCCTGTTGCACGAACTTGTACGAGTACGTACATTCAACGCGGCTGAAATTGGTTTTTCTGCATTTTAATATTTCGAATTTTTCTCCCTTACTTTTGGCGCGTGGGCGTTTAACCGTCGGCGGCAAATGGAATCGTCATATTTTCGGTTTTGTTTACTTTTAGTTACGTGGCAAGTCATAAGTCACACGTCATATTGCCACCACTTTCACTGAGCAAGCATCTCTATTCCATATAACGGTACAACGGTGCCATGCTTCGCTTGTTGTTGCTGCCATACTTTCATTCTGTGGTGTGGGTGCCAGTGAAAGGCAATAAATCAATGGCGGATTTTTGGCAATAATTTGATTTTTATCACATATGTTTTGTACTTTTCCTGTCACAAATTCACAAAAAGTTTTGCCACGCACGAGCCACCGTTGAGTTTATTAAAAACCAGTGTTGCTTTGCTCTTGTTATTACAGGTGGCTGTTACCAAATTGAGTAACAAATTTATAAGTTAATATATGTGAGATAACTTAGTTAGTAGGTTTGGAGCTCTAATACTAGTGAAAATGGGTAACAAAATTTTTTAAAGAAAATGCGGATCAACAATTTAAATACAAATATTGATGCGATGGACATAGAAGCTGAAGTTCATTGGCATTATTTATATTTTTAATAACTCAATCTATCGGAATATGTCTGACTTCAACTGAGCGATTACCTGAGGGCAACAGCTGTAATGAATGCTATCCAGCTCTTTGGTAAAAACATATTCATAATTTTACTGCCTCTAGTGAATCAATGAAACCGGCATGAACACGGAAAAGAAAAAAATTCTTCAGAATTAGACTTGGAGACGTGATTATCAAAATAATCCTGACTATAAAGGAAGACCTATGTTTCATCATTCATTTGGAAGGTTTTTTTTATGTTTTGGGCTTCGCCTTCTCACCTCCAAACGTATGTCTTTTGGCTACTCAGAGACTACCCAGACTTGGTCAAAAACCGGAAGTCACGAGCTGCTTGTGCGATACGAAAAAGAATCGTTCCTGCCACTCCCAGGTGAATGGAAGCCAGAAACATTTTTCACTTGCGTGAACTTCTAACCTCTATCGACAAACCAAAACCAAATTCTACAAGTCGCTCATTATTCCGTTCCTGTTCTACGGTGCAGAAGACAATGTCGAGATCCGATGAGTTGGCACTAGGAGTTTTCGAGACCTATGAGGAATTCACTAGAATGAAGACCTATTATCCGATTATTAAAACTGTAAAGGGGACGACATGCCTAGTACTCTATCTCTCTTTTATCTCTAGAACCTCTATATTTATTATTTCCTGTCTCGATTACGTCTAAGCTCTAAACAGTAAATGTAGATGCAAAGTAAGCCCGATACAAATTGTAATGAGAGCTCTGTTTCGTCTCCAACTAAACAAATGCAAGAATCTTGGGCTTTAGGAATAATAAAAATACATAAAAGCCTATAATTTTGATAAATAATCTCCAATTTTTTCCAGCTTTGACATTGCGACTACAGACAAATACCTTTTCTGCGACAGAAAGCACTTTAATGAGGAAAAAGACTAAGGCTCAGTTGTCGGTTTCATACAAAGCGCTTAATTTGTCAACAACAAATCAAATTACAAAACTGAAACTGCCTAAAAAGCGCGAAAGACACCAAAAAAAGGGACGAAAGTGACGAGCTCATGAATTTTTGCTTTAAACAGCCAACAAAAGACGCGAATTCAACCCTTTTCCAGTTGAAAAGCGAAAATTACCTTCGCTGGCTGGCTCGCATTTCAGCTTTTCAGCACTTTCCGCGCTTTCTTTATGCGCTTTTTTGTTGTTTCCCAACTAAGCGTCCGGCATTAGGTGGTATAAAATGAAAAATGATGAAAAAACGCACGAAATAGCAATTAGAAAATTTTTGACGGACACGCGTTCAATCATCGTCTTACGAGCGTTGTGTCCACTCTCGAGAGGAGAGGGCGAAGCGGTGTATAGGTGAGAATGCCACTTCGCTGTTCTCATTCATTTGGCTGAGTGACGAGCGCACACTTTTAAATATATTATGAAGGATTGCAGGGAAGCACGATAGCAATTAAAGGCAAAACTCTGGCAGCATCATAAGTCAAGCGCGAAAAGGCAACAACAACAACAACAAAGGGAAGGGTGTAAAACAACAACTGGTCTTGAAAGATTGTTAAGTATGGCGATTTTCATTACTTTTAACACTTTCTCATTTGTCTATTTGTTGTTATTGCTTTTGTAGTTGTTTTGCATTTTTATTGGCTCCTCACAATACAAAATTGACAGAACGAAGGAGGGGACTCATAAAACAAGGTATCGTTCAAGTAAAGAAAGAAGTGTTAAGGCCGAAGTACTCGAATGAACAATGGGTGAGTTGAACGCGCTTGGCAGAATTGTTTCATATAACCTCTCACAGTGAGCAGAGACCATAAGTTCCCGGTAGCCCGAAACTAACGAAAATGCATACAAGTTTTGCAGACATGTAGTTTTCAATAGTTTTCAAGAAAAAGCGAAAAGCATATAATTTAAGGGGGTATTCTGGTCTAGGATTTTGAAAAAAAATCGAGTTTTTTGCATATTTTGAATGTTTAGACTTTCAAAAATATGACCTTGGAAGGATATTTCAAAATTCGACTTATTTTCGGAGATACAGCTGATATTGTGACGTGGCTTCCGAGCCGGCCGAGCGGTCCCCTAAAGTTTAAACGCGTTTTTCTCAAAACTACCGATTCATTTGAAATTGGGTATATATCTTCTTTATACAATGATCTATCGTGTCTGCCTTGGATCTCCAAAAATTTTGATTTGAAGTATTTTTAAAAAAATTCGAAAAGATCGAAAAATCGGAAAAAAAAATTGTTCAAGTCGACGCCATTTTGTTATTATTTTTTTAAATGGTCAACCCGATAGCGACATCCTTACTAATGAAGAATCTTCTTGTTTTTTGTGTTTTAGATCTCTACAAATCATCTTCAAATCACGTCAGCCAGGACGCACCGTTCAGTTCACCGGCCGGTATCTCGACGAATTTTGGTTTTTTTCTTGCAATTTTTTTTTATAGTATTAAAATGCCAATAAAAAACATAAAAAAAATGGATAGTAAAAATTATTTTCATTTTTTTTACCTTAGTTTAAAAAATGACTAAAATTCATGCGTCTAGACCAGAATACCCCTTTAATAGATATTATGGCAAAGAATTTAGCTTATTGTAAATATAAGGGTTTACTATTATTTATTATTTTATCCATGCTTCGGGCTTCGGTTGGTTCGAATAAAATCAAATCGAGAGGCCCATTTTCGACCACTTTTTGTACTTATTGGTGCCGTATGCCAACAATAAACGTTTTTCTTGGGTAAGTATATCAAAATATCAGCTTCGACACCTCTAAAGCTTAATTTACTAAATTATATGTATATATTCTTAATATGGAACTTTTATATATTTTTTTTTAATCTGAATCTTAAATCTTAATATATTCACGATTTCTACTGAGAGTTAAGAATTTTGAACTATCATCAAGAACTTAATAGAGCAATTCGCTTGCAACATTTTTAAATGTTTTGCACACACAATCAAAAATCAAACGCCCAACTGCCACGTCCAACTCCTTGTTGCAACAAACAACGGTAAATATATGTATTTATAACTGTTTGCCAGCGGCATTTGCGACATATTGAAACACTTTTGATTGTGGTTTTAATTACAATAACTCAACGCAGACTGTGAAAAAGCAAGCGTCAACGGCGCAACTGAAATGAAGCCACTTTTTGTCGACATTCTGCCATTTTCCACCTTTCGCCGCAAAGCAGCCAAACCAGGCAAGGACTAAGGACTCAAACATACTTCTATTTAGATGTGTAAAACATTTAAGTTCTGCTGCCACTGCGTCGAACGGAATGTCGAAATTAATTTACTCCAGACTATCAAGCATTTGGGAGTTTCCGTGATGTTTCTTGTGCGCCACGCGGCACTTGAGGTCGCTTTCACTTTTTCAGCGCAGCGCTCGGCAAGCGCATTTCGTCTTTGGCGTCTTTGGAGTCATTGCTGTGCGGTGGCTTGTGTTTTAATTTGTTTTTGCACCTAAGATAATTGCCCGAGTGCTGTTGACATTTTCGAGCAGGAAATCGTTCCGAGCACTCGACGATTTTTTTTCATAGCAACTTCCTTGTTTCACTGCTTCTTTTTTTGCTTCTTGCTTGTCGTTGATGCTGTTTTTGTTGTAGTACAGCTTGTTTGTGGTTTGTTTTCAAGTGCATGTTTGTTTTGTCTCCATTTCCGCAACACATATATTATTATTTCTGTATGTTTGTATTTGTTTTTGTTGCTTTTGAAAAAGCCAGCACGTTTACTCTACGGTATTGGGGCAAATCAAAAAGGTAGAGCAAATAATGTAGAACGAAGAAAGTAAATGCAGGCCAATTGAAAAGTTCTCCCGCAGGACACTTGCTTGGACAGGACACTTGCATGGACAGGACACTTGCTCGATGTCAGAGACCTCAGTTGCTTGGTTTTTCTACTTCGGTGTTATTAAAACATTTAATGAGACGATTGCTAATGACTAAATTTTGCGGTGATTTAATATTACTATTCTCTCTGTTAAGCGTACTGTGTGAAAGACTAAAGTCAACAAACTGATTGGACCTTATCAGTGTGGCTTTAGACCTGGAAAATCAACAACTGACCAGATATTCACCATGCGCCAAATTTTGGAGAAGACCCGTGAAAATAGGATCGACACACACCATCTCTTTGTCGACTTTAAAGCTGCTTTCGACAGCTTCGACGAAAAGGAGCTGCCTTTGGTATCCCCGCAAAACTAATACGGCTGTGTAAGTTGACGTTGAGCAACACCAAAAGCTCCGTCAGGATCGGGAAGGACCTCTCCGAGCCGTTCGATACCAGACGAGGTTTCAGACAAGGTGACTCACTCTCGTGTGATTTCTTTAACCTGATGCTGGAAAAAATAGTTCGAGCCGCAAGATTAAATAGAGAAGGTAAAATTTTTTATAACAGCTGCTGGCATACGCCGATGATATCGATATCATTAGAAACAACACCCGCGCCGTTAGTTCTGCTTTTTCCAACATTGATAAGGAAACGAAGCGAATGGTGGTGAACGAGGACAAGACGAAATATCTCCTGTCATCAAACAAACAGTCAGCGCATTCGCGTCTTGGCTCCCACGTCACTGTTGACAGTCATAACTTTGAAGTTGTAGATAATTTCGTATACCTGGGCACCAGCATCAACACCGATAATAATGTCAGCCTTGAAATCCAACGCAGAATCATTCTTGCCAACAGGTGCTACTATGGACTGAGTAGGCAATTGAAAAGTAAAGTCCTCTCTCGACGAACAAAAACTAAACTCTACAAGTCCCTCATCATTCCCGTCCTACTTTATGGTGCAGAAGCGTGGACGATGTCAACATCCGATGAGACGGCAATAGGAGTTTTCTAAAGAAAGGTTTTGCGGAAGATTTATGGTCCCTTAAACGTTGGCAACGGCGAATACCGCAGAAGATGGAATGATGAGCTGTATGTGTTGTTCGACGACATAGACATAGTCCAGCGAATAAAAAGATAGCGGCTAAGCTGGCTGGGTCATGTTGTTCGAATGGACGAAAGTGCCCCAGCTCTGAAAGTTTTCGAGGGAGACCTCCACTCCGATGGAAGGACCAGGTGGAGAAGGACCTGTCTTCACTTGGTATTACTTGGAGATGCGTGGCGCGCTGTTGTGGACTCGGCTATAACCGCGTAAGCGGTGTCAACGCCAGTCAAGAAGATTCTCTCTGTTTAATATAATTGTAATTCTAAATTTAAGAAAGAATCTTTTTTTTCAGAAATATTTGGTACAGCTTTAAGTTTCACTAATCGGTCACTACTTTAAAGCAAAAATATCCAAAGCTTCAAAAACCATATTCACATCTTAAATAATTTTCCCAATTTTCCTAAAAAATTCCCCTAAAACGCTTTTCGACTTCAACGCAGAGCATAAAAAATATTTACGTATTTTTTCGGCCGGCCACCAGCCATCCCACAAATACATACAGTTTATCTCTGCGAACACGCCATAAACACTTGCCAAACACCATACACACCAGTAGATGGCGCCAGCAAAAAGCCAAAAACAAGGCGATTATTGCACACACAAATAGGCGTGAAATCTAAGCAATCTCGCAAATGCGTTGCATACACACAGGCGCACGGGCGCTTTTTATGCTGTTGCAGTTAATTGCCCCTTGAAGAATACCTCAGCCAGCTGGAACAGCAGTCAAAACATTTTAAACGTGGCTTCCGGTGACTTTTACGAGTAAATACTGCATGGGCGTCCAGCTGAAGGCCCACCACAACAACAAAAAAATAGGCGAAACTATGAAAAAATTGATGAAATAAAATTTTTTCGTCGCAATTGGTCCGGCAAACCCGAAAAATTGCCCTGAGTGCCTTTGGTTTGCTACCGAAAACATTGTTAGATGAGTGTGCGTGTGGCTGCTGCTCGTGTCTACCGCGTAAACAATATGTGCGATGGACCACTCCGCCTGCAAGGCCACGCGTTGCACTGAGCGGTCGAGGGCCAAGGGCACACTCATACACATCTCTCGCATTCTAAAACACTTCTCCGAGCGCCCTGGCATTGCTCGTAAAGCAGCAGCAGCAACAACAAAAATGCATTGGACAGCCGCAGCAGATTGAATCCCAGTCATGGTTTGACTTTTCGACTACAATGCGTAAACACGCAACGGTGGGCTGCTCCCAAACGCACTCACACACATGCGCTCTCAAATGCGTTCAAGGCGCACCTACGCCTTTAACAGCACCGCCCCTCCCCTCGAACCCATTCGCCCACCGCCGAAAATGCTGAAAGATATTTCGAATTTTTCTGCCAATCCTTACTTGTTGTTATCTGGCATTGTTGCTGTTGCTGTTGTTGCAACAGTTGCGCTTGTTAGCAATGTTGCCACCAACACTCTGGGCTACGGCTACACACTATCATTGTTGTTGCAGTTGCTGTTGTTGTTGTGCAAAGCGATTTGGTCCGCTTGATTGCATATTTGGAAAACAGCCTCCAGGTCTAATGATACGTCTAACGGGTCTACCACCCCGCGTCCACACACACCTTCGGAGCCGCCTAATTCCTATTGCGCTTATTGCACGGCATGCAGTCATCAATTCGTGTGTGTATGTGGATAACGGTAACGATCTAAATGGCCTGTTGTGTCGCTTAGACAGCCGTTGGTAGTTATCTGTTGGGTGGGGTCCTCCACTGCCTGCGCTTGGCTACTCCAGTCTAATCTACACCAGCAGCCCGCTCCCCACTTGCTCTCACGTTGCTCCGCCTCAGCTCGGCTCGTTGACTGACTCGTCGTAATGCTTCTTTTACGTTGACATCTGTCACACTCTTGTGTGCAATTATAGTCGCTTTGATGGCTTTTAAATTTCTACTCCGGTGTGTGTAGTTTCGGCTGAAGCCTGCAGACTGTGGACTAGAGAGTGAAGCTTGAGGCCTGAAGGTTGCATGTTGTTGTGGGCTTTGCGGTTGATGGCGCCCGGTGTTGTGTCAATACATGGAAAATATTTGCAATGTGGTGCAATTTTCAGAAAATTCTTTGGGGGCTCATCGTCAACGGGTTGTTGGTTGATGCTTGATTGATGCAGGGTGAAGGTGAAAGTGAATGATTTAAATTTAGAAGGCAAGAATTTTAAGAAGAAACTGAATATTTTTCTACATCCTTTTTGAGTAGAATTAAATTAAGAGTTTCCAATTCTCGAATTTGATCACCATTTGCTTGCTGAAGACAGGATTACCAAAGAAATGAGTGGAAACTACTTGCCTAGGTATAGAGTTAAAAATTAAAATGGATGCTTATGATTTTCTGAATTAAGTTAATCCTCATAAAAAATCAAACTTCATTGATCTCACTTTAAGTCAATGTAGGTACACTGGTTATGCTTTCTAGTATTAAGCATGGAACTCAACAAATTGCTTTCTTTTTCGTTCTTTGGAGAGTAAGCGGTATTATTGACAAGCGACAAGCGTTTAAGAGTCCAATCTACTTTTTTCATGCCGCAATGGTCACTGTAACAGTGAAAACAAGTAAGGAAGGGCTAAGTTCGGGTGTAACCGAACATTTTATACTCTCGCAATTTATTTATTTAACTTTATTTATATTATATTATACACAATTTGACCCACATATTCGTCATATATATTGTATAAAGTCCATTGAAAGTTGGAAACCATAATATTAGGTTAGAAGCACCGAGGTCCATGTGTTCTATATATGGGGCCTTAAAAACCTATGGTCCGATTTCGGTGATTTTTAGAATGGGGCTGCCACACTATTAACATAGTATTTGTGCAAAGTTCTGCACCGATATCTTCACTAGTTCTTACTTTATATATTGTAAAGTAAACGATTCAGATCGTCTTCAAAGTTCTGGTATATAGGAAGTAGGCGTGGTTGTGAAGCGATTTGGCCAATTTTCACAACATATCATTGGGATGTAAGGAAACTACTAACTACTAAACTAAGGAAAAAAAACAAAGTTTCATTGAAATCGGTCGAGTAGTTCCTGAGACATGGTTTTTGACCCATAAGTGGGCGATGCCACGCCCATTTTCCATTTTGTTAAAAAATCTGAGTGCAGCTTCCATCTGCCATTTCTTATGTGAAATTTAGTGTTTCTGACGTTTTTCGTTAGTGAGTTAACCCACTTTTAGTAATTTTCCACCTAACCTTTGTATGGGAGGTGGGCGTGGTTATTATCCGATTTCAACTAATTTCATGGTGTGTTTGGTGGGGTACGTAAGAGAACTGACTACAGAAAGTTTGGTTTATATAGCTTTATTGGTTTGCGAGATATATACAAATAACCGATTTGAGGGCGGGACCACGCCCACTTTCCCAAAAAAATTACATCCAAATATGCCCCTTCCTGGTGCGATCCTCTGTTCCACATTTTCAATGGACTTCTTTTATAACTCAATTTATGGCTTAGTTATGACACTTTTTGTGTTTTCGGTATTCGCCATTTTGTGGGCGTGGCAGTGGTCCGTTTTGCCCATTTTCGAAAGCAACCCTCTCACGGTCCCAAGGAACGTGTGTTCAAAGTTTCATCCAGATATCTCAATTTTTACTCAAGTTATCCGTTGCACGGACGGACAGACAGACATTCGGATTTTGACTCGTCTCGTCATCCTGATCATTTTGATATATATAATCCTATATCTAACTCGTTTAGTTTTATGACTTACAAACAACCGTTATGTGAACAAAAGTATAATACTCTCTTAGCAACTTTTGTTGCGAGAGTATAAAAATAGAGATAAAGAGAGAAAAGACCGAGTGACCTGTCAACGCCGTCAAAAAGCATACCTCGGTACCATTCGATACAAACTTTATTTTTATTGTTTCTCACCAATCTGTACATATGTACATATGTATGTATGCGCTTTCGGAGAATGCCAAAAACTTACTTAAATCAATATTGAACTTGCACTCATGTCAGAATGGAGAATGTTTTCAGTTTGGGACAGAAGAAGTGACACGGCGCCTGAGCGTTGCCTTTGAAGACACGTTTGTCCTACACGCAAAAGTTAACAATTTTTAATGTTAAATATAAACAGGCAAACGCATGCAGTTATTTGTATAAGTACCTAGCTCACAGGCACACATATGTATGTATGTATATGTGTGCCTGTGTATGTAGTTGAGAGTTGAGTGCATGGCTGCCAAGCAAGTTGACAGTTTAAAGTTTGTTTGACAACTTGTGACAATGCGCTTTTGTGTGCGTGTCGAAGCGTCTTCACCAATTCACCATGCACCGTTAGCCGAGGTGGTGAAGGAGTGTTCACCAAGGTAGTCTTGTGTGTTTAGCTCGTTCCCTCACTTGCTGTATTGTGCAACACATTTGGGGCCCTTTGAGAGAGAGAGAGAGACACGCTTGTTTGGCCGAAAAGTTAAAGAGCACGTAAAGTTGCGAAACATCTTCACTGCGTTTTGCAGTTGTTGTTTTTGTTGTTTTTGTGTACTTTAGCACTTACTTTGCACACACACTTGTACCATATATTTTTGTCACTTGACTCGAGTAGTAAATTTCGTTTTACTTTTTATCAAACACACTCTCCATGTCGCCACCTTACACAAATATGTTACTTCCATGTCCATGTCCTTAAATATATATGTGAGTACTCACACACGCTCAGTTGGTCAGTTGCGAAAGCATGCTGTAACACTGGAAAGTCGAATAAAAGGTCAGACATTGTCAATTTGGCATACAAAAGCGAATGTCCGAAATGTTCCATTCGTGACGCCACGGCGCGGTTCACAGTTGAGCAGGCAGCTGGTAAGAAGTGGTCCTTCCTATAAGGGGTTTAATTGTTACTAAGACTAACAGTAACATTAGGGCACTTTTAGAATCATTCGCCCTAGCTTTAGAAACTCCTACAGGGGATAACTCGATATTCGTCTTTCTTTCGCCTCCAATATTTTTTCTTTTGGTCTCATATTTGAAATTTTGAGCTCTTCTTACACTTCCACGCGTATTGTAAACTTTTTGAGACCTCCAGGGGTTTCTTGAAGTATGCACTATTTTCGAAATCTAACGGGTGATCCAAGAAAGGTGCTTTTTTCAATAGTCTTGTTTTGACAGATCACGCTTACGTCTGAACAAAATTTACAAATTGTCCTACTTTATTACGAAAATTCACGTTCTGTAAAGAATTTGTTTCGCATTCTTCGCTCAAATTATGGTCAACATAAGTGATCTACTGAGCGTACTATTCGCAATACATTCTTGAGACCCAGCATTCATTTTACGGTTTGGTGTGGGCCGATGAAATCATTCTTCAAAAATAATGCCGTTGAGTGCGTAACTGTCAAGGGCGGCCGTTATCGCGCCATGATAACCGACTATTTGATGCCTGAAATTGAAGCTCGTGATCTCGACATTTGGTTTCAGCAAGACAGTGCCACTTTTCACACATCGCATCAATCAATGAATTTATTGAGAGAACACTTCGGTGAGCAGATAATTTCACGTTTTGGACCAAGATCGTGCGATATCACACCGTTAAAATTATATATAGATATATAAAGTCTAAAGTCTATGCGGACAATCCCGCTTCGATTCAGGCCTTGGAGCAAAACGGGTGTCAATCGTCAGTTACCAGTCGAAATGCTCGAATGAGTCATCGAAAATTGGATTCAACGGGTGGACTATCTGAGACGTAAGGGCAGCCAACATTTGAAAGAGATAATCGATAAAAAAATAAATGGCAAATAATGTTTTTTCGAAGAATAATAAACATTCCCCATTAAATTTGAATTTTCTGTTTTTTTCCTTAAAAAAAGTAGGGAATCTCGAAAAACAAAAAAAGCTTTACGAAATAAAACCTCAAATTCTTCGGATCTGTTTCTCTTCTTTGGGAGTTTAGTTCCGTTTTGATAAAACGCCCTATATGTCGAAATCTATGCAATTACGAAGAGCCTAGTAACCTAACTTAGTAAAATGTCTCGGAATAAATACTGATTTCATTCCGTTTTTGATATTTATTAACGTCTGCACTTCCTATACAATAGCTTTTTTCATATATCATTCATGCAACAATTTACTATATTCTCCTTCATAGAAGGTGCACTGCCACAGTGGCACTTATGAACTTATGCCCCAATTACCCTTTCCTATAATGTGACCTCATATTTCGTAGATGGTTATGAGGTACACATAAATAACGAGTATATTACAACCATCATCATGGCACACCGACACAGCGGCAGCATGTGACACCGATAGGAGAGGGTGGGGCCAGAAAGCACAACAGATGAAATTCACATGTGGCACAAATGGAGCAGCGAGGCAGTTGGCGGTCAGAGCACCTTTATGATTTTTCTTGTCGACAGACGCAGCGTAGGCAGCACCGCCAAGGACTCCCGACGTGCCACATATGATGAAGACGGCGGAAAAATGCGACGAATATTATACTGTGTGTATGTGAGTGCGTGGGTTTGGGTGTGTGTGTGGATGCCACAAAATGATTTAAGTACTTTTGTTGCAGCAACGCACGTTTGTCACAGCGGTCGGGTCGTTGGGCGGTTGCTCACTCGGATGGTAGGTGGGAACAGCGGTGAGGATGGAAGTTCATTCTCATTTTCATGATTCACGGTAGCATAACTGTAAGTGAGCACTTGTATCCCCAGTGCAATTTAGTTCAACAAAAATATTGCGAGCGTGAGTCTATGTGTGAGTGTTGATGTAAGTGACTGCCTCGGCAGGTTTTTGTGTGCGCTTCCTTTTGCTTGACAAGCGAGACGACTTGTGGGATTTAACTGAAATGACTTTTGCTTCCAAAAGGCTCAGATGTGACAGAGCAAACACACAAAAGTCAGCGTCAGCGGCAGCGGCAGTGCTGCAGAAGACAACAATTGCAACAAGCGCATGCAACAGTAGCCATTCTTCTCGAGTTGGCAGTGAAAATGTTGCAACGAAAGTTCGCTTGTGTGTGTATGTGTGTTGGTGTAAACATATGAGCGCCTATTCATTTTCATAAGAAAATATGCTTGTTTGGTTTTCTTATCAAGGTACTTATGTTGCATGCAACCACCACTCAACCACACAAGTTTCTCGTTCGGTAGAGTCTCCATTGACAAATCGTTGTGATTACCTTTGCCGAATTGTCTGCGACTGACGTACGACTCTCAGCGTAATTGACTGCTGTTTGCATGAGTAAATCAAGATAAATGCGCTCATGTGTTAGAAGTAAACAAACGGTACATCCGGATGTGTCTTTAAGATATTTAAGGTATAAAAAAATACTCGCAAGGTTAAGAAAACTTGTTGGTCATTTTCTTTTGCCGCTTTGAGAGAGAACCCTTGACTGAAGAAGCTCTGCGGCCAATCAACCGTAAAAGTTCAAGGAAATGGACTCCACTATGAATAGACAAGATCCACTAAACGAAAGCCGAATCGGAAATATTGTCATCATAGTTACATTAAAGCGTCTAATTCAATGCACTGAGCTTTTTTCATTGATTGCACCGTAAAGCTTTCAACATAGATCGCACTAGTCCTTGATATCTTTTTCTCTATATATCTCTGACTATATCTCTTGAGAATTTTGAAAAGATTTGCACGATTTCAGAACATTCTCCTGGAGAGCTTTCATTAAAGCTTAGAGCTTTCGAACGAAGCTTTCGCTCAGTAGCTAGATAATATATAAAATTGCTTAATATCTTCTAAATAGAAAGCAAAACAACGTCCAAGTAAACATATAGAAATTTTAACGCTTTCACTCAAGCTTAAACTTAAAGCTTAACATAAATGTACTAAACTACTAATTTCTAAAGCACTATTTATTTTTGGAGTTCTCTTAAAGCATTTAGACATTCTTTGACACAAATAAAAATACATACATAAATTCTTGTAAACTTTCCGCAATTCTCCCAACTATTAATAATCCCGAATGTGGATAAGGCCGAAAACAAGTGGAAGCAATCAATATTAATTGAAAATGAAAAGCAGCGAAGAATACACTTCACTGCCCTCGAATTGACTTTATGGAAATGCGAACTGTTGAATTCACCGAAGTTCGGCTGCAGCAAGCATAACCAACTTTCTTCAGACAAAACGCCAGAATCAATGATATTCATCAAAATATGTACGCAGCGGCAAACTTTTCGCCAGCGACTTGCCAGAGCAGAAAAAGAAGAAGCAGACCAGGAGTGAAGAAGTTCAGTGAGCAACAGGAGTCGTATAAACAGGCGGTGATTTGCACTTAAACATACTCACTCGGGCTTATGACCGACTCAACGGTAACCGCGTAGAGGTGAACCTTGTAACAGCTCACACACACATATGTATGAGGTAGCTCATTGCTTTGCGGAGGAGACAAAAATCCGACGAACAAATTTGGCAATTTCGAGATATAAATCTGGAGCAACGGTTGAAGCCATTGCGGTTGGCGGCACCGTTGCTTACGCGAAAGCCAAAAAGTGATGTTGGCAGCCCGATGTCTGTGGCATTTACTTTTAAGGCTGCGAAAACTTTTGCACCGGAAAAATGCAGCGTTTAGTTGGTACAAAGGAGCGTATATGCCTCAATCGGCTCGCCTTAGATTGGCGATGCAAGCACATGCGTGAGGTAAGGCACAGTGGCCAACTAGGCGTCAGGCGACGTGACTTGGAGATGGAGTCCAGCAAACTAGCAGCTGCGCTTTTGGAGTTGAACTTACGCTGCACAGAATCAATGACGGAAGTTAATTGAATCTAATTGCCCACTTAATGGTTCAATGATCCTGGTCAACAGCGCAGAAAAGCATACATTTGCGCGCACACAAAAGGAAAGCGTAGAACACAAGAGCTCGGGCCTGTGTGTGGATGTCAAGAAGAAAGAAATTATGGTACTATGTTACTCAGATTCTAAACAGTCAGAGACTTCCTCCATTCTGGAACTCAGCTCCTTTCTTTATGGGATGATCTCATATCAGCAACAGTAAGATGTACTTAGTCCCAGTATCGAAACTTCCTGAGAGACAAAAATGAGCAAGAAGTTAAAAATGAGTCCATGCAGCCCTGATGTCAACCATTTATCTGAAAGAGTGAAACATACAGTAAGGAGTCTAAGTTCCAAGTGGGATCGTATGTGTAATACTTATGTGTATTTGAATGCCGGAGCTCAAAGTCAATCGCACTGCTTTTCATCGCTCTGCGGCGTTGCGCTTATTAGCCAAACTTGCAGCCAAATGCACTCTGACAGCTTTTCCTTCTGCTTACAACTAACCCACATAGAAAATGTGCTGCTCCTCCACCTTCCAACTCCACCGTTATCCACACACATACAAAAACACCAGTCAACGTAAGCACTTCAACGCGCGCGTCCCAATGGCAAAACTTTTCAAGAGCTGTTTTTTCCGCTGAAAAGTTTCGTCGATTTCTTCATTCGATTTGCGCCAACGCACAACTATATATAGTTACAGTTATTTGTATGTGGTTGCATGTGTTTTCATGCACTTCCACTTCCGCCATAAAAATTCATTTCGCCGCCTCGCGACATTATTCTGTCGCTGCAAATGGTGGCGGCCCCGCTTCGCTAACAAGCCTCTCAAGACCCCACTTGTAATGGGCTAAGTTTTGCCATTGACGCGGCCATTAAGCTGCAATGAAACTAATGTTACCGATTCAACCGATGCAACTCGTCCGCACAAAAACACCTACGCGCAGTTGGCTTGTACGCGACTATGTGTAGGTGTGTGTGTGTTTGTGTGTGGCACTCAATGAGTTACGACGTGTGGATATTTATAATGGCAATCTCAGTTCGCACACGTAGAAAATGGCTTCATTTTTTTACTTTTCCACTTTATCCGGTCCTTGTTTTGACTTTGTGGCATGTGTGAAGAAATTTTATTGCGATAACTTAAAGGAACAACAACAACAATTTGCGGTTAGTAAATGGCTAATAATTGCGACGAGGTGCTGCTGAGTAATAAGTAGGTTGGAATTGTTAGTGGATAAAGCCGTTAGCCGTGAAGACCCATACAAGACCCTTTTTTCCCGTTCCAAGTAGAGAGTTCCTTCTAAAAGTTACGGATTTAAACAGGATTAGATCGTCGGTCATATAAAATCCAGGTCAGTTCCGGAACCTGCTGTTTTGGGAATTGGGTAATCGTTATAACAACAACGGAGAGTTCCCAGTCAAATCTCGAGGCTCCAATAACTATAAAATAAGAGACTCCAGAAAAGTAGCATATAGTGGTGCAATGAAACAACCGAAACAAACTCTTATAATATATTATGAATTGAGTAAGGCACAGCTGCTTAAGGTCTATTGTTCCCTCCCCTCTCCTGTTATCACAAAATACCATTCACGTCATCCCGCCACGTTAAGAAAACTTAACAGTCTTCCAGAGCTGATGGATGTGATACTGCCTCTTTGAAGATACAGAGCCCCCATTACCTCACTCCTTTTCCTCATGTCCGCCGGGCAGTCAAGGAGTAGATGCTCCGGTGTCTTCGCTACTAGACTACTGCAGTGGCCTGCGTTAAGTGCCACTAGTTGTTTCAGTTTGTTTCTTGGTGGAGCAAACATTAACAAAATTTATATATTTGTGCCTAATTTGGATCCAATACACACTTATTAAAAACTGAAATATAAATATAAATAATAAATAATTAATTTAAAATATATTTGTTAAACTTAATTTAAGAATTGAAGAATTTAAATGACAACAGCACCGGGTAACGCAAAGGAAACGAGACATGGTTAGCAAAGACACACGCCACTTCAGCCTAAAACACAGAGTGGAACTATAGAGATGAAGAAACGAAACAAATAGTTTCTACAAAAAATATATCCGAAATTTATAGAATGAAGCGAAATATTTCTTAGCAATTCAATTTACATTTTCTTTTTATTTGTGAAAGGTTATAAACTTTAAAAATATTAATCAACCAAAATCATAAATATTGAAACACTTAAGGTTGTTATACGACAGCTAAACTTTACAAATGCATTCATTCGATTGCTTAGCTCGCTTTGCAGAACAATGCATTTATTACAATCACTTTTCGGAGTTGATAACGAATTGGTTTCTAAATCTTCAGCAAGCGCCACGTGTACCATACCAATTTTTTTATTTCTATTTCTGCTACACCCTGTATTCACCCAGTATTGTAGTAGATTTTCCACCCCACAGCGAGCAAAGAATGTGCTATTTATCCCAAACTTACAGCTGGCATCATTCGCTTTCAATTAGAGCTTACACAAATTAGAGAAAAATAACACTAATATTTCTGAGTTAAAAGTGCGTATTTGGCGGTGTGCAACAACCCAAACTTCAACTTTATCAACCACTATTTAATTCGGTAATATTTGTTAAGTGCTACATTTTATATAAAATATCATATTAATTACAAAAATAGTGAATGAAAACAAGTGACTCTCAGTTGTGGTCGCACGGAGAGCGCCCAATGCGAATGCTCTGTGCATTTTGTGTGCTCCAGTTTATACACAGTTGTTGTTATTGCATTCTGACAGCCAGCTACATTGTGGTGCTGTTGCTGCTGCCTCTTCTTCTGTTGGGGGGATTATATTGTTGGTGCACTTGGTTGGGGATTCGTCAGCAAAAGAAATATTATTCAGTCTCTTCCTCACTGCGTACAGTGCATTCACGAGCACATTTTTTGCGGCGTATTGCGAAAATATTTAATTGTATTTTATTTGTTTTCAGTTCAATATTAACTACTTATATATACACTATATATATATATTTATTACTGTAAAGAAAAGTGTGAAAAGGATATTGAAGGCGGACGAAACACAACAAAGACACATCGAGTTTTGATATAAAGGATTTTTGCAAAATGCTACTCAACCGAAACAAGTAAAACGAAAACCCCCATAAGTTACATGTGACCCCATTAAAAGCTATATTTATATTAAAGATTGCCTCTTATATATCCTAAAAATTAGCATATAAGTACGAATTTTGTATGTTTCGCTTAAAAGTGTGTTAATAATTTGGTAATAAGTATATAAATATGAGTGTACAATGTTGTATGTAAGTGTTTGGGTGTGTAGTCGGACGACGGCGCCATCTCAACCTCCCACATTCTGCACCTTCATATCGTACGATTTATAAGTATATACACGTGTATATGTATGCAAGTGTACATATACATATGTATGTACATCTTCAATACATATATTCCCCATGTTCCATATGTTACGGCAAGTTGATCGGCCGTACGCCAAGAATTTCGTTTGTAAATATAAAATATGGAAAATATATAATTTATTTAGTATTGCACACACATATGTATATACCTACCTGCAGATTGCGCCTCAACTCGCTTTTGGCTTAAGATTCGTCATATCGTTACTTCGTCGTATCATCAAAATTTTATTTTGAAGCGATTTTTGGTTTTATCTTTCTTACTTATATACTCTTCTTGTTTGTTTTTCGTGTTCGTACGAGTTTTTCGCTACTTGGTTAATATCATTTGCACCTTGTTTATATACTTTACGGTTAAGAGTTTTGCACTGTCGCGCTGCACCCCACTCACTCAACCCAACACAATGCACAGTATAGATAACATACACACGTACAATACATACAGACTCGCTTTTACTGGCTTTCTGTCTTTCTGGTTTGCTTTAGTGTTTTGTGAAGTTATTGTTTTTGTTTTCGTCTCATTTTTCTTGACTCGAATTCGCCTTGCAGCTGTTTGCAAAGTTTACTGGATGCAATGGAAAAAATTGTGTAAACGTAAAATCAAAATAATTAAATACTTGCAGTGAACGTTCTAAAGTTATTTAGTCATCGCATTGTAGAGACAAAGAAACTCCATAAGTATGGGTATTGCAATACTCCTAGCTCACAAAGTGAAATATAATAGAGACTGAGTTTCTTTGCTAACCCAGATTGTAATGGTTTAGCTTGCGGCTTATCCAACGATAACGTTATCGGAAAGCAGTTGAACTGGTGGGAAATGTATAAAATTTGAAATGCAACATGTTTCCTGTGTTAAAATTATGTTTTTCATCGTCTTTAAAGCGTCTATAACATTGTTCGATGTCCGGTTTGGCGAAGTATCTAGCGAAAATCATTTCTTATTCATATGTGGAACAATATTTATAGTTTCAATACTATAATTTAAAAATTTTAAACATAGAGTTCTCTTACTGTATGGCAATGACAGCGACAGTCAGCTATCAGGCAACCAGCAGATATCAATTCGATCGATTGGTTCTCTTTCAGATATCATGAGGTTCCACTCACATGCCCGCAAGTTTAAGGGCTACATTGCTACAGTATCCACTGTCTCCATATACTCTTAAATTCAAAAAGATACACACACTCTTTATAATTTTTCATTTTATTTTTCAGTCTTTGTTCGCTTTACAGCTCGCTATTTCTAGTACATTCACGCCTTCATCGTTTTCCATGCGCTCCCCCACATTTCGATATGGGCTTCGTTCGATTGTGTTTGCTCGTATAGATTTACTCTTATTTTCTCAACCGTCAAATGTGTTCTCTGTTTATTTAGCCCCTTCGATTACTGGCGCTTTTGACTTCTGATTTGGTCACCGGCACCGTGCTAGTTGCTAGTTTCTTCGGCTTTCAGTGTATTTGTTAATTGAAAGCGTACACTTGTTGGTTCCGCTCTACGCTACACGCACAATGCACAAACGTATAGACATAGAATTCGGCGATTCCTACATTCTGGTTGTGTCGTTTATCAGTTAATCGCTGGATTCCAAGCGAACGAACGAAATTGTTTTGTGTTGCACAGAAAGCAAATAGTTATCAATCAGTTGGGTTTGTGGTTATCACGCGTTGCTCAAGTTTTCCTCGTGTATTGCGTCGTTCAAGTGTGCCAAGTGTTTTAGTGGTCACCGAAAATAGTATTTGAATATACAAAATTTGAAAAAAAAAATCATAAAATATTTGCTTTATAGTGCCAGTGCCAAATATTAAACGAGAAATTACACAAATTAATTGTGAATTTCGGCGGTGTAATTGGATTGTGATTGCGACAGTCCCCCTTATAGAGGTGATTAAAAGCTTTGGTGCATAATGAAATTACATGCACACCATAGAGTATATCATGTGATGTGAAGACTTTTTGTTACAAAAGCACTTAATTGCTTCTCGCAAGTGTGAAAATAATCAACAGTGTTCTACTATAGTCAGTTAAATAAGACAATTGTTTTATTTGCTCGTACTTAGTATATCTGGCGTGTCGAGACGTGTTAATTTCATTGCCTAAATATTAAACACTTGAAATATTTATCTCGGAGAAGATAAGCGAAACAGCGCTTCAGAGTCTGTGCTAATTTTTACATTAACTCAATAGTGTATTAAGTCAATATCCTCTATACCCACGAATATGAATAGGTAGTTTAAATATAGTTTGTGTATATATACTTTCATAACTATATGCTATATTTACAACCTATGTCAATAATCTACTCATTTTACGCCTCATTGGAGTTCAATTGTGCATTTCATACATATGATTGTAGCTTATCAGTTAAAATTGTACGTACATATTTAATACTGACAATTGGTTAATTTCGTGAAATGGTCGGGGATCCCTCCTTAATATATTATATCATATATATTCAAACCGTATTCATCTCAACATAATATATTAATTCGTTTACTAAGGGGATATTTTCGAAAAATAATAAACTTGGAATAATCGCTTTGAAGCGAATCAAGAATACTGAAAGTCTCCCGACCCGTTCCTAGAATACCTCATGAAATCATAGCGCTCCACTGAGAAATTCAATCACTTTTTTCAGTTTCACATCTGTTTCATAGAAGCTTTAACTGCTTGCTAGGCATCACGTTGTGTAACAATTATCGCTAAATAGACTTCAAAGTTAATGGCCAGTGAACTTTTCTCAACCTTAGCCTATTTCACATTGCTATAAAATCTTAACGAATATATGTAAAATAACAAACCGCAAATGAAATGAGTGTCAAAATTCTAATCTAAGATTACTTTAACCTAGAATTTAAAAAAAAAATTTGATTGTGGTTTTCAAAATTTAGTGGGACAGAAATGCGTAATCAGGAAGTGGTACTTTTTGAAATTATTTTTTAGCTCGAGGTTTAAAAAAGTAGCATTCTGGAACAATTGTATTTTTCAAATATTGTGTGAGAAACTCCTAACTAACTAGATTTTGAGATATACAAAATGTTGAATATGCATTTTATGCCACAAAGGCACCATTTCGTTGCATTCCCTCTGAATTCTGGTTTTTCTTCCAACTTTAGTGTTGTCTTTTCAAAATTAGATTCAAATCCATTAATATCATACGGTTTACATGCCTAACTAGTATTTCGACTTTCAAAAATAGTGTGTGAATAGTGTATAAATAACGAAAGCAATTAAACGATATTCCCTTGCTTTGACAATCTTCTTCGCATTTAATTGCCGCCAGCGCTTTACCACTGCTGAAACGCTCGAGAATTGATAAGTTATCACATACACGTAAGCTTGTGGTAAAAATAGACGACGTAAAAACCGACTAGAATTTCGTTACGTATACGAAACGTTTATGTGAGGCGTTTAGGTGTGCACATATGTAAGCTCAAGAGTATACACGGATTTTTGCTGTCCCTCAATCACTTGTCG
Source organism: Zeugodacus tau (assembly GCA_031772095.1). Lineage (NCBI taxonomy): Eukaryota > Metazoa > Arthropoda > Insecta > Diptera > Tephritidae > Zeugodacus > Zeugodacus tau. The sequence goes on from CM062649.1 coordinate 91,691,507, forward strand.
CACAGTGGCCATTGACTGTCGTAATTAGTGTTGTTTGTTGCATTGAATAGAGGAAAAAACGTGTTCGGCATTATGATAAAATATGATACAGATAGCAGCGCAGAGTGGGTGAAAGAGAAAAAGTGAAAAATGGAAATAGACAAAGTGAATGAGCCCCGCAGCCAAAAGGGAAGCACCAGCACTAAGAGTAAACAATAAATCCCTCAATCCACATTGATATGGTGACTGGCAGCAAGCCAAATGTTGTTTCGCTTAAACTCATGTGTATTTCGTACATGGCTAACAAGCCGACATGGATTTGTTTTTGTTATTGTTCTATTTTTCCGATTATTTTTGACGCCCCTTCTGCATAGACACAGGAATTACGCTAGCGCGGCACATGGTGGCGAGATAAAGCCGCTAAATGAGGAACACGACATTTTGGCGGTAATACGTTCGCATATTTGCTTAGTGTTTGTTAAACGCATTCTCTTCGCTGACATTTGTTAATATTTATGTTGGTGTAGCTAATCTTTTTCCCACCTGCTTTTTTTTTCTAGACACCGCTATTAATTAATAGCTGCATGTTTATCGGCTGCCTGTTCATCTGTCTGCCTGATAATAATTATCTGAGAATAAATTGTTTTATACACTTGTTTCTATCGCTGTGGGCTCATCTTATTGCGTATACATGTGGATTTGTGTCGATTTGCGCGGCATTTCATCACGCAACAGCATTGTCTAGAAATTTCATTGTTGATCTTCAACATTTTTCGTGTACATTCAAATATTTGCAGAGGCGGCAGATTTCATTCGCTTTCATGCATAACTTCGAATGAACTTTTTCTCACCTTCAAAGGACCTAGCGAATTGGCTAGAATTGAGATTAGCCGATGCAAGAAGTTTGTAACAAATTCCAAGTGCTTCGCGAATTATAATGGTCTTTCTGATCTTGATAAGGAGTTTTTTGGTATCACAAGGGACAGCGCTCTAAACTGTCTTCCTGCATATGCAGAGACCAACATAACCTAACCTTTTTTATATTGTTCATTTCAAACTATTTACTAAGTTCATTATTTGAAGAACTCTATTCCAGCCTATATCTTATATAGTCTTTTATCATACATTGGATTGATTTATTAACACAATTTGCCTCGAATCAAATATTTGTACGTGTCACATTTATTGCAAATAAATGTACAATACAGAACTGTGAAATCATGACTTTACTTAGCCGCTGAAACATCTGATTAAGGGAGTATCAGAAACAGTATTCGATCATGAGTTATTTGTGACAAAATCGTAATTTGTTGTAACCTATGCTGGTACCTATAAGGTGTGCTCTAAGAACCATCCCTACGGCGGCTCTATAATGGGTACTAAAACTGCCGCCGTTAGATGTCTTTGCGTTGGAAAAATATTCCAAAATTACTACTGTCGCACGATAGAAGGAATTGAAGGAGCATGGTTGGATTTATCCCTGGCTACTGTGTGGTGGCGTCACACGCCTTTAAGATGGGTTGATAGAACGAGATGAGTGTAGGAAATGTCAAGAGCAAGGTATCAGAAAAGTAATGAAGCATCTCTTGTACGGTTGTCCAGCATTGTCAAGGCAACGACTCCTTACTGTACGAGAATCTAGAAGAGGTATCTTTAGTAAAATAAGATTCACCTAAAGTTTGATATTAGATTTATTCTACTCTTGTTGCAGCGTTATAAAATATTCTCTAAATAATACAATCTCGATCGTCGAAGGTAATATCGCTGAGTATCCCTAAAGCCCACCTCACTCTTTTCTCAGACTAGGCCAAGTGTTCAGGACTTAAAAGGATCATCGAGAATATAGTATAAGCATAGCGATTTGAAAGATACAGATAGAGCCATTTATTCCAATACATTGGATCGCATTTTAAAATGGCTTAGAACCTTATACAATAAACTTACCTATCCTTGGATATATGCAAATTCGAACCAATAACTGCTAAACAGCTTTCGTTCGATATGTATCAAGAATTCATAAACTTAAATAATCAAATAATGGAAAATGCCTTCAGAGCAGCGCTACAGCTGCGAAATAATATTCAACGTATACAAGAATTTCCCCTCAACTCACTCTGCTACTGTCACCATATACTGTTTCCTCGCATATTTATTACAACCAGCTGCAGTTTTGTTGGCTGCAGTTCATAGAAATCGCCAATAGAGAAAAAATAAACAAGTCAAAAAGAAGTGAATTAATTATTTTCCTTTTAGATCGATTAATAAATAGCGACGCCAAAAATCTTAACTGAAAGCTTTCTTCCCTCAAGATATGCAAAGAGAAATGCTTGAAATAGCCAAAATGATTTCATGCATAAACAGATTATACACACATATATCATATATAAATATAGATATGCAAGAGGCAGCGACCCTGAGGTGCATTCTAAATTATGTGTACACAAATCATTCGTGAGTACACACAATGAAAGTAAACAGAATATTCGCAGCGTTTGTTTATTTATTTGCTTAATGAGATCTTTGTTTTCATAGAGAGAATTTATTTGCGCAAAAAGTGTGCAATAATTATTAATAGCGTTCAAGTTTCTTGCTTAGAAAAGGTAACGAAGCGTAAGGGATGATATTAAAAAAGTTTTTGTATTGAAATTTAACTATAATTTTTCGAGCGAAAAATTTGATATTCTAACTACTTGCGCACTGCCCTGCGGCTCCGTCAACGATGATCGGAAGGATGATCGAAGCTGCTCGACTTGCGGTCCAAACTGCCGCGCGTCAACTGATTGAGATCGATAATGGATAAGTACGGCTTCGGTGGCACATTCAGCGGCTGCTCGAAAGTCACCGATTTGCTTGACTTCTCAGCCGTTGCCGCACGCGTTGGCTGATACGTATGCGCTCGGTCCGCGCCGCCAAAGTCGCCCAGGTGATCGTGTTTCGTTGACTTGAGCGCCAGCAGCGCGTATTGATCGTGTGTCACCGCCGAACTGCCGTGCATGCGTCGATAGTTACGATAGCCACTGAAGAGACTGCTGCCCGGCGCTATGGGACGTGTGGGTGAGAAGCCGCCCTCGTCGGAAGAGCCGCCAGAGTCGTAGTGTATGGAGAGATTTGTGTACGCAATGGGTGCGTAGCAGCGCGTTGTCTTCGGACGCGGCTTCACTTCGTAACGTGTGCGCGAGCGTGAACGCGAGTGATGCGTGCGCGGACGATTGCGTCGACGTAAGCGCGCCTCAGTCACCACCGGCGTGGGTAGCACATTGATGAAACGGTAGTAGTGAAGGAAAGTGCGCGCCAAATTGCGGCCGCAACGGTAATCTGGGTAACAATTAATAATCAATAGTGTATATGAAATGGGTTACTTATGCACTTGTTTCGCTTACAGCCATCTTCGTTGTAGAGCGCTACAGTTTTGCCATCCTTTAAGTAATGACCACTCATGGAGACCTCCACGGTGTAGGCGTTCACCGTATCGCTAAGTCGCTCACAGAAATAACGGCGCGCGCAACCAACTTTCTTCTCGTCCGCATTGTACATGGTATTCTCGGCGACGTAATCGGGCGCATTGGCGGCGAACAAACGCGGAAACACCAGATGGCGCTCATGTCGATAGACATCCTCGTATGTGTTGCCGTAAATAAAGCAACCATGCAGACTGGTATTCGCATGCAGGTCGATTACGAAGTCAATTTGATAAATCTGCAATAAAATACAAGACCATTGAATGGAATAGAGGTTTATATTTAGAGTGCTTGCAAACCCACATCGGAATTGTCCAGTTCCTTGAGCATATTCCTTATCGCATACAAAGTGGGATGTGAAAACTCAGTGGCCACATGCCAGGTGCGATTTAAATCCTGTCCAATCAAATTGCAGCGATTGTTGCCTAAGAAAACGCCATCCGGATTTACCATCGGCACTATTTTGAAGACGAAATTGTCGCGCAGCAAAACTGCAATCGGGTGATTGCCAGTGATAAACTCAATGAACCCTTGGCACATAAAGGAGGCCGGCGCATCACCGGGATGTACGCGGCACAAAATAACAATGACGCGTATGAAACCGCGGTCTAGTCGAGACGCCTTCGATTTGGCGGTAACGTGATCGATGGTGAGCAGGTCGAGATTTCGATTTTGCTGTGGACAAAGTCAAAATATTTTTTATATTAGTTGCTTTGGATCGTATCTTCAACTCGTTCCCAAAACAGCTGAATCCTCTCTGTGGATCCGAATATAAATCTATAGCTTACCACACTCTTCGTCAGCACACTGCGCACGAATCGCTGCTCCGTCTGTCGCGCATCAATCACATTCAAATACGATTGCAGTCGCGAGTAACTGTAAGGCGGTGCAACTGCAAATTGATAGACGTCGTCTTCCTTATCGAAGGAGAATGCAAAACTCAGCACATAATGATTCTGATGCAACAACGAGCGATAGTAGAAAACATTCTTCTTCGGCAAGCGTTGCCACTTGGGACGACTCGAAGACTTTACCAAGGGCACTAGCGAAGAATTGAATAAATTTCGCGGATTACTGATATTGACGACATTGAAGAGTACGCGCTGATCTTGCTTCACATTGTCCACCGTGAAATTGAACCAGAAACGAAAACGTGGATTACAAGTGTCAGGCCGTAAAAATAAGTCGTATTCAAAGTCGCCAATGAGATCGGCTTTGCCCAGATTGCCCGTCTCGAAAGCAGCATCAAAACAAAGATGCCCACGCTTGGCCTTGCCACTCTGCCCTGGTGGACGTATGATCACGCGTGAGACATTGCCCAGACCACCCTCGCCATCGCTGTCCTCGCTGTCTGCAAGTAGAGAGAGTATTACAGAGAAAGTTAATTGTTTCGCAACTGATTTTAATTTTTTTAAGGCAATTCTTAAACTAATTACGAAACTCTACCCTCGTTCATGCGCTCATACATGCTTGTATGCTTCAGAGGATCGCAGGCCATGCCGAACATCATGTTTGTAAAAAAATTTTCTAATTTACTTTTGTACCAAGAAAAGAACCGTTAAGCAGCGTGGCTAAATTCCATCTAACTTCCATGGAATTAGCAGCCACTTGAGTAAGCGACCACCAAAAACAATAACCAACCTCGAGAAGTGTTATTATTTTTTTCAATTATGATTTACTAGCCTCCAACACTTGCATACGAGTGTGTTATACACACCCCTGCATATATCCACATACCAAGGCATTAGAGTCTAAGCCAGTGTACCTTGGTTAAGACAGTTTTCTTGTGGTGCTCCTCCTGCAGCTCGTGCAACAAACTGGCATGACAGCGGAAATGCGGCCCTTTGCCTTTAACCTATCGCGCTTTCGCTCCGCCGCCGACATCACATGCAACAGCAATTCTTCGCTGACGCGCTGACTCTTGTCAGGCACTTTAATATGCATATAAATGGTGTCAGTAGTTAAATGGGCATAAGTGTTACTCCAATATCATCACACCTCCTCCTCCCCCATGGCATGCGCTAACGTTTCTTTGCATTAAAGTGCCGTTAGGTGCTTATGTGCGTGTCGATTATCGCGGTTTTAGTACTCACACGTTATGCCATTGCTTACTGAATTTTCGCCCGTAATCGCTTTTATGATCTCTTCGACTTGAATGTTTCTTGTTGGACTATTTAGCAGCATTTCTTATTGGCGAATAGGGTGCGAAAATATAATAAATATGCAAATATTTTATGCCAATACTCAATGAATTTCGAGATAATAAAAGTCAAATTTGTGCGCATAAAAATATGACGTATGCTTTCGAGAGAGAAGGCTCGATGCTTTACTTAGAGTGAAGTATAGAGCCTCTTGGTTATATATACTTTCAGTATGAATAACTATGGATATACTTTGAGTATGAATATATATCTAAGTGTTTTCCACAAGTTAAGTCATTTCCGTCAAATATATAGTTGAAATACAGTGTTATTGTTAACGCTTTGCGTCTGTCTTGAAAGTTAACCTTTACTAAAATGTTCCATTTCAATACCTTTATATATTCTGATCTGTTGATCTATACTAATTATTCTGGGAATTGTTTTTGAAGTTTTGAATATATTTTCTGTTAAAATTTTTAATTTTTTAAGATTATAATTTTTGAGGTTATAACACAAAAATCCTAAAATATTTCCGAAGACTTGATGAGTCGAACTAAACCATTTGAAATGTTTAAATAAGTAATTAAAACTAATTCTGAATGCATACTTCTGTGCCCCAGGGTTTTCACTTATGAAAAAACCGAAGTAACGTGATTTCAAGTTTAAACTATAGATAACCGATCATCTGAAATATAGTTACGAATTTATTGAGGATCTCCAACAGGATCAGAAATCATTTAACATGAAAAGTGAGAACACTTAAAAATCCCGTTATTTTTTAACATACCTCATTAGATCCCGCTTTTGAGAAATGTCTTAATCAATAACCGATCAATCGGCTTCACAAAGTGGTTTATACAATTATTGGAAGCGAAATCCATTTATCGGGAAATCTATAAGGTTCAACAACACTTCATACTATGATCCATATTCTCTTAAGAAAGTTGCAATCGATTTCTTCGCATTTTTGTATAACTCAAATATTTGAATATTTAGTTCTACAATATTGAAATACAAAAGTTGATTTCAACTGTTAAAAATAAATAAGAATAGTGACTCTACAGCCTTCTAATGGGTTTGAACGCCACTAAAACATTTTCAAGGTTTTCATAAATTTCAATAAGGCCTTAAAATTTTGGTGGTTTTAGAGACTATATGAACACACTTCCGGATTAATTAGAATGAAAACCATGCTTAAACATAAATAGTCTCGAGGTTAATATAAAACCTCAAGAAAGTCTTGAGCGAAACTAGTGGTTTCAGAACTATGTTACACACTTACATATGTCCGTATTAACCGGAATTCGAAAAATGTTTAAACCTATTTTTTTACTTAAACTAAATATATTTATAAATGAAATGTTGTACCCATTAAAAATATGAATTTCTGCTGCGCAATAACATTGTCTTATTTCTTCACAGCGAACGATGTGCCAACTCACCTGAGTCACCCATTTTCCTTTGATATCTGCTCTAAGCCATCGCAGAGTTAAAACAATGGCACTTTGATGTTGAGTTGTGTTGTTGTTGGATTTTAATTTACTTATACGAGCATTACACTTAGCCCTAGGCACACCTCCTTGCCACTGCCACACTCACATGCTCTCGAGGAGCACGAGTACACGATGCACTGTCACCGTCGCTACCGCAAGTCGGGGGGCTTCTTAGTCTAAGCAAAAGATTATTGCGCCACTTGACTTATGAACTCGCGTGCTAGTCGTAAATTTTAATTTTGCATTTTTCGCACTGACACAGCACAAATATATATTTTTGTCAGCATTTTATGCTAAAAATAGCTGTCGCAACACCTCACCACACGAGCACCGCGGAGCGCCGAGCTCCTGCGACTTACGTTGAACGTGCAACAAATGTGCTGCCAAAATCACATGTGCCGTTATGCGCTTAGACTTAGACTCATATACGAGTAAATGTGTACGTGGGCGTAACGCCAGGCACTCAGTTATCCTTCGTGAAGTGTTCGTCTCTTGCTTAGTGGCTGCAGCGCCAGCATTAGATCACGACCGCAGGATAACCAAATCAAATCAACCTTTGGCTTTAAGGCGTTCTGCACTTTTGTGCCAGTTTCAGTTGCACTTCCGACAGCTTCACGCAACAAACACACCGAAGACAGGCGTCAGACCCAACATATACGCCTTTTCGTGGTGACTGTCGGCGCTGTTTGGTCGATATTGAAATTTCCTCCTCACCTCGCACAACGTCACTTAGTTACCTTTCACATATGTGGGAATGTATGCGACGGACTGCCTGTACGCCATGTGTCGGCATTCGCTTGCATTCCTTCGCTCACGCTAACCGACTGCTCGTATTCGGTTACCATTGATGCATTTGGCCGTGTCCTGCGTGAGTCAGTGTATTAAACACAATAAATAAGCGTCTTTTGTTCGAAGTTGAACAGTCTTAGTTCTAGTCGGTTAATAGTGTGCGTGTGTGTGTGCGAAACTGTTGTTGCAAATGGAGAAGGCACAAGTTCGGTGTAGTTCCATGACTGGGGCAAACTTTTAACGAGGCAATTTAATTGCTTACACATTGCCCTAGTCGCGCTTCGGCCAACATAATAGCTCCACTTTCGGTTGGCAGATGGTGCGTGTTGCTCGTTGGCTCCTAATGAATATTGATTGCTTTCAAAAATTCATTAATTTTTATTTTTATTACATTATTTATTGGCTTTGTTTGCAGAAACCAGTTTTATTTTGAATCTACAGTGCGTGTATAAAGTTTGCGACAAAAACTTTCTGGCGAAAAAAATAGTTTAAATGGAGTCGGAGGTTATTCCAAGAATGTGTGGGATTAGAATAGATACTCAATTGTTATTGGCAAATTGAAAAATAATTTTTATTGAAAATATTGAATAATATACTCTTACTTCTTGAATATTTAAAACAGAAAAGCTTAAAATACTTGAATATAAACAAATAAAATTCATTGTGTCGTGTACATCGGAACAAATCATTAAATAATATTTTCTTATCAAATTGTAGTCTTGCGTACAAAAATACGTCATATTTCACATCCGAAAAACACAAAACACTTCTGAATTTTATTTTGGTCATTCATGCAACTAAAAAACACAAACAATTAGCGCTATTTTGATCAAGTTCTTGACATTTAAGACTCGAAAGGTCAGTCAATTCAAAAATTCGTTATCTACAATATGTACAATGTTTATGTAAATAATAAATTGAATGGACTTTGGCTTAGTGAAGCCGGAATGGTACTCTGTTCTCCTTAAGTTGTGCTTAATCGAGTATGAAAAACTTTTGTTCCATAATGTATCTAACCTAAAAGATGGTGGGTTACTAAGAGGTTAATGTACTTATTAGTCGATAGATCTACCTAACATAGATATGTACATACATATTTCAACAGAGATTTGAAAGAATCTTCGAAAACTACAGCGGATCAGAGGATACTTTGAGGATCGTTTCGAATATTGTTTGCTTGAATTTAGTTTTGAAATTTTTTTATTAAGCTTCAGTTCACTTTATACAGTTTTCTCAAAGTTTAGCAGAAAAGAAGTCTCTAAAGTTTTTTCTAAATAAATTCTGCGATCTTAAGAAGAGATTATCTCTTTGGTTACATCTTTAGGTTATGTAAATAACCATTAATAAAATAATAATAAATATTAAGCTTCATTAAATGGATTTCTTAAGCAAAAGATTTTTAATTTATTCTCCGGAGGAAATATCTCTCCACAATTTAAACCTTGAAAACTAAATTAGTTTATTAGATTAAATCCAATTATCTAGTTTATTCAGTAGCAATTTTTTTTTTTTAATTTTCACACACTACACACATACATATGTACATATGTATATCAGCTGAAAAGTTGAACCTTTCAATACAAATCGCCTGAGTACACAGACGTAACTGTAACCATGACTGCCATTTACTTGACTAACTCCTATCACTAAGATACTGGTGACATGAGTGTGCTTCCAAACAAAAATGAGACGCCCTTCCATTAAACGAGTGTTTTCTTAAAAAAATATATTGCCAATCGGTTTGCAACGCTTTGTGCGCTGTTATTGTGCTATTTATGTAACACTTAATATCCATTCGTGGTATATTGACATAAACTAATAAGCGTTCCAATTATCCTGTGCTCCTCGTGCACGTGACCTTCATTTAATAAAGAGCGCCCGCCACAAGCACCAACAACCATTGGCCTCAACGCACACACCCACACCTACACAAAAAAGAGAATGATTGTTTGGAATAGGTAGGTGTGTGTGCTTGTGTATGTGCTGCAGTCGCCTCCATTTAATATTGACCTACCTCTGACATTTCTGTTTGGCTTTGGCTTTGACTTTTGAAGGCTTTGGCGTGTGCTGCGAGTCAGCATTGGCATAGCGTTGCATTTGTTGTAGTGTATCAAAGAGTAAACATTGTGACTAGCAAGGCATTCCATTCATAATTTGTCGCGCATTATGCTGTAAATAAATAAATAATAACCCGAAAATATGAAAATACACCACTGCTTTACTCCTGTTGCTTGTGTTGATTGTGCAGCCGAAATGGACTTGTTATGAAATGCTAACATTCTCTACACTTCTACTCCACAGATTGGGCAGCGTGCGTCCACCAAAGCGTTGCAGAAGCGAAATGGATACGTCATCCGCTTCGGATATTGTGCTGATCCATGGCAACTCACATCCAGATCTCGCCAACAAAGTGGCCGAGCGCATGGGCATAAAGAGTGGCGGTTGCTCCGTGTTTCACAAAACCAATCGCGAGACGATGGTGGAAATCGGCGATTCGGTGCGCGGCAAAGACATCTACATCATACAAACGGGCACCAAGTGAGTAGTTTTTAGATTTTTTTTAATTATTGATGAACTAATGATTTTTCCACTCTATTGTAGAGATGCCAATAACAACATCATGGAGTTGCTCATAATGGCGTACGCTTGCCGGACATCTTCGGCGCGTTCCATAGTTGGCGTTATTCCATATCTACCCTATTCGAAGCAATGTAAAATGCGTAAACGCGGTTGCATCGTGTCGAAGTTGTTGGCGAAGGTTGCTACTTGCCTCACGTCATAGAAAAGTGTTGGAAATTTGTTTGTGGTTAGGTGGTGGTTGAGCAGTGAAGGGCCATAACAAAAATGTTGAATTTGATTTTTTCTTTTAATTTAATTGACTCTTTAGTTTATGATAACTTTTTACAAAGCTTAAATACTTTTACAGCATTGTGCCGCGTACCGAAATGAGTATGTATTAAAAAATTTTAAAATCTTCTTTCTATTTGTCATGTCTTCCGTTAAACCCAATATACTAATTGTTCTAATTAACCGTTAATACAGCGAACACTACTAATTAGCAACTTATGTGTTTAAAGAAACGAAGATTTGCTTTGTTTCAACGAATTGTTTCATACAACTTTGCTCTCATAATACCAACTCTGTTAAAAAAAAAAAAAAGAAAAAAAGATTTTTCCTTTTTTCTGTTTTTTGTTTGAGCTCATTCCAACACTTTTCGCCCATAATTCATTAACGCTTCCATTATTCCTTTGATTATATCCTTTTGCATTTTTAGATGCTGTGCACCTCCGGCTTAACGCATATAATCACAATGGATTTGCATCAAAAAGAGATACAAGGATTTTTCGATATACCAGTTGATAATTTGCGCGCTTCACCATTTCTGTTGCAATATATACAGGAGAGTGTATGTGCAATTTTTGATATTACGATACATATTGAATGTGTAAAACTTGAGTATTTAGCTAGAACAGAATTTGTATGAAATTAGTATCTATAGTTATAAAGAGATTTATGGTAATTTATCTTGCCACATTTCATTTGAAATTTACAGTTATTCATTATTTTATTATTCCCCGTTAAATTTACGTGCACTGCCATTGGCTATTTGATGAAGCTAGTGATAACTGTAATATAGTTAGATATATGTTTGATTGGCCGAGCATAATTTTCTAACTTTATATTGTTATTATATACCGATCATAACCTATATTATTCTGCACAAGTATATTTTATATAAACAAATTGGTTATAGAATCTTATTGTATATATATTTTTTTTTGAGAAGTCTACAAATTTCTGTTGTAGGCTTAGTCTTAAAAAATATGTTATTTTACTTAAAAGTTGTGATTATATATTTATGAATTATTTCGTCTCAACGCCTTAACTGGCTTTGCAAGTCTCTATGTCATAATTCCAATCCGGGTTAAAAGCCTGGATGGTATAACAAAACATTAAGCCAATGTCAAACGAGTTTTTTTGTTGTAGAAGAAGCTAGGTTATTTACTATAGATATATATGTAAATTAAGCTGATTTCTAGTATATCAAAGGCCATTCTTTTATGAGAGAGCTCTTCATTTCTACTGTATTCATTATCTCTTTCTAGACTTTAAGTTTCAATTTCATACTATCTTTATCTAACTTCGAATTTTCGATATCGAAATTCAGTTTGCCACAATTTTGTTACCTTCTCTTTTAACTTGAACAACTTTGCACAAATACTTTTGTTGTATATAGGCAGGGAATTGAGTTAGAGGGAAACAACAACATACAAATATCGTTTTTAAATATTGCTGACTTGTGAATTTCGTGTCATACAGTTTTCACTAAGTGATTTCGAAAGTCACAATTCAGTTATTTTAGAAACAGTCTAATTTGGCGCGATCAGCAGTCTAAAGTGCACAAATTCTTACTTGTGCTGAAGAATTAGTATATTTTTAGATTGCTGTTCAAGCCAAGTGCTTGAGAAATCCGAAGAAAGCAAATCAGTATAAATTCAAATAACCCGATACTTAACTTAAATGTGTCATTTCATGCAGTGAAATAACCCTGAAGCTTTATTTACTGTTATAAACGATTACAAAAAGCTTTTACAGGACTGTATTTTAATCATTTCATTTCACTTACTTGTTTAGCTTTCAAAACTCGCTAAGAAAGTTCGAAAAAACTCAAAGTGTATTTAATTATATGTATTTTATTAATTAAAATTTAGCTTAATGTGGAGTGATAAGTAAGTTATCTGACAGCTAAGTGACTTCTTCTTCCCTCTTTGTTTTGTTTCCCTAATAATTTCTGTACTTATGAAAGATGTTTTATTTTGCAACAGAGTTCTACAGCATATTTATAGCAAATATTAAGTCACTGAATGGTATATTTATATATTTAAAATTATTATTAACGTAAGAATCTGAAAATTATTTGCTAAAATCCATCCAAAATCTTACAGATCCCTGACTACCGCAATTCGGTAATTGTTGCGCGTAATCCCAACAGCGCTAAGAAGGCGACATCATACGCCGAACGCTTGCGACTCGCCATCGCAGTCATACACGGCGAACAGAAGGAGGCCGAAAGTGACGAGGTCGACGGGCGCTATTCACCGCCCCCAGTGAGGTGAGTCAATGCATATTTTGTGTAGAAATATTTCACGTTTGCACTATCACAGCTAGCATAGATCGCGTGTACTTACCACATTTTGTATGTATGAATGCAACTTGTAACTTGTAATATACTCTGTACATAAATGAGCACATCCTCCTCATTGGCATAACTAATTATTAATTGCTTATTCATATATTTTATATTTTCGCGTATCATTGTTGTAAAGAAAATTAATTGTATTAAATTTTTGATAAAAATCTAAATTATGTAGTATTAATATTGTCAAAAATTATAATGTAATTTGTACTATTTGAATTTATTGATAAAAGTATGTTTTACTTACACAAACAACTGCTAAATCGTTGTCATTTATTATTTTCACATTAACCTCACTTTATCCAAACTTTATGTGTGTCTGAGTGTGTTCATTTCTTAGAACGTTCATTTTATGTAAATAATGTGCTTAAATTGAAACTATAGCTTCCAAAAAGAAATATAGATTTGTAAATAAATTATATGAAATTCTAATATAATCACTTCTCTTCTTATATTTTCCTTTAACCAACTGTTATACAAATGTATCTTGAAAAATATATCTTCTCTGACTTCTGCAAAGTGCATTTCAACTTCCAAATTCATTAATTGAGTATGTACTAGTACAATAATGACCGACTATTAACTAGTTTGCAAATGATTTTGTTGGTTTTGAGTTTTACCGTAGAGTAACTTATGCCCTCTGCCTGCTTTCGTATGAGTTTAACTTGAAAAAGCATGCAATTAAATGTTTAATTCTAAATTTTTGAGTCTTACAAACTTTCTTGTACGAAATTGAGCTTATTATGCATGCAATAGCAGATTCTTGTGAATTTTGAGTATGAATAATGTTATATGACGAAACTGTTTTGAACTCAAAAAACGTTCAGAAAACTTAGCCCACATTTCAACACTCGTCACAGCATTTTAACAGCTCTCAAGTCTTTATGCAATTAGTGATTGACAGAATAGTGGAATGAGAATTTAATTTTCCGTTTGAATTGGCTGTTAGTTTTGGAGATTTTGTTTCAGATTTATGTCTTGATTGTTAGAGTTCACTCTCGTGATGTCGTACTACTAACTGCAGCTTCTTTTACATTATTTTGATTGGTACTTTGTTTGAATATTATTTGTGAAACTGACACACACAAAAGCTTTAAATCACTTTAGGTCATAGGTCATTAGTGCTGATGAGTATATTCTTTAAAATATGTTGGCAACTTATTCAAGGGAATGTTCCTGTTTAACTCTTTAACAAAAAAATTTAATAATAAATTATTATTTTTAGATTGAGAGATCAAATTCAAACTCAAATTAATAACACAATTCCCCACATTCGACTTTTTTCCGGGATTGTGCCAAATATTTGGATTTTTTAGTAGCTATATTCTAATGTTGCCAACGAAAATGCCACGAACTCCCACTAACTCTCTAAAATTTTGAGGATTGAATGGGAGTTAACTGAGATAACTCTCGAATTAACCCCGATTAAAGCAGTTAATCCGAATTAACGCCGCCGTCTGTCAGGGGTATAAGTCAGTTCGAAAAATTAAATTTCTTTACCAAAACTTATCTATTTAGTGAATTGTATTATAGAATATTATATAGAGTAGGGCTTGATTCTCTTCCACTCACTCTCCAAAAAGAGAACAAAACCAAATACCGAACAAGACTAAGTCTTTCTATACATAAAAAGACCCTCTGAATAAAAAAAACATTTCTTCACATGATTTACTTCTTAGGTTAGGTTAGGTAATCTCACCTATTTCCCGATTTATAGTAGCAAGTTGCATAAATGTTAGAGCAATTTCTTTGGGCCACACCACACAGTAGTCACAGCAGCGCATACATATATTTTACTTAGTTTGTTGAATTGTTTGTGTTGCTTTACATTGATTTTAAGTACCGTTACTTGATGTTTTGAATTTTACTATATGTTGATGAAAATTTTGAGATTTTTCTTTTTCTTTTTTGCTACATATACGAGTATGCTCTTTTTCGTATATAAGTATTATAGAGTTTAAGCGAAATTTTATTATCTACAACAAACAAAAAACGAAACGAAAACGAACAAAATTTTTTTCTTTATCTGTTTATCAGTACATATAGCGATTTGATAGGAAATACAGTTGAAATGTGCTCCTGTTCTCCTAGGTTTGTATTGATTTTCTTTTAAAATAAAACAAAAAAAAACTTATAACGGTCCATATGTATATTTTATACGCATTTCTCTACTTGGTTTCACACTGAAAACATAAAACGAAATTTGCTCATGTTTGCTTTCACTAAAAACCTACTCATTTTGTACAACATATCAAAAACTTTTTGCATTACAACAACAATAATTCTTTCGTCATCATCACTAAATCTCATTCATATTAAACCTAACTACAAAATAATCATTGCACAAACTCGTACATAACAATAACTTAACAACAACAAACAATAATACAAAACACCACTGGCAACTTCCAATTCACCACTACAGCAACAGCCGTGCGCGCACGATCAGCGTGTCGGTGGGCGTGCCGGAGCACCCACCGAAGGTCAAACCGCCACTAACCATTGTCGGTGATGTCAAGGGCCGCATAGCGATTATGGTGGTAAGTAACATTTGACGTTGCAAGTATATGAGATAGTTATTAAGCGGCCACTTTCTTTACCTCCAGGACGATCTAATCGACGATGTGCAGGCTTTCGTTGATGCAGCATCGTTGCTGAAGGAGAACGGCGCTTGCAAAGTTTACTTATTGGCTACACACGGTCTGCTCAGCTCAGATGCACCCAGACTGATCGAGGAGTCCTCCATCGATGAGGTGAGCACACACCGAATTACACACATGAAGTTAATATTAATTTTATATTTCCGCTTAGGTTGTTGTTACCAATACCATTCCACACGAGATCCAAAAGCTGCAGTGTCATAAGATCAAAACCATTGACATTTCCATACTGATTGCCGAGGCTATACGTCGCATACACAATAAGGAGTCCATGTCATATCTCTTCCGCAATGTAACGCTGGAGGATTAAGTGTGCACACAGTTGAACCGTTTTTCTAGCGAAACAATATCTGATGCTGATGTTGTTGTTCATAATAATGTTCGAACAATAGTGATGATAATGGTGATGGTGTGCGTTGTATATTATGGAAAAGAGAAACGTGCACAAATCTTACTTTCAAACATATTGTAGCGCATTATCATGATTACTTTTATATGCATAGCGTAAGATTTTTTGTTTGTTTTAATTTTCTAAATTTATCGTTAATCACTTGCGCATGCGCAAGTAGTTTATAAAAAACAATTCTTCATAACCTTAAATGTTTAAAAGCGTTCAAGTGAATTTATATCCCCGAAGAGTTTGCGGTAAAGAAAGAGAAAAAATAAATTAAATATATTACACTGAATGAAGCCAGTCCCTGTAGTTTCCGGTATCCCAACGTTTTTCTGAATAAATTGTAAATTGAACTTGTATATCTAAGTAAGTTTTTAGTTCCGCATTATGGCAAGAGAGATCATTGTACCCCCATTCTCGTATTGAATATTGTGAATAAATAAATAAATAACACTTATACATGCATAATTACATATATGCTAATTAGAAATATTGCGATTACAGATGTTTTCGCGAACATTGTAGAAATAATCAGCTTTATTTTACTAATAAACACACACACACTTCTAAGAATTGTTGAAAAATAACCAAAATGTGTTTTGTTTCTACAGATTACTCGAGGTTCCAAATATCTTTTATGTTATATAAGTACATATCTCCGTTATTATATTAATGGGTCTTAAGATCGACTTAAGGGGTTAGGTGGTTTCCAAAATTTGAAAAAAAAAATATTTCTTCTTTTTAAGGGGACTCCCCCATTCTCAATTTCAAATTTTGTCGGTTTTCAATGGGTATTGGACATAAATTATTTTTTAGGGATGTAACTTTGCATACATTTATTTGAAGACTTAAAAAAGAAGAAAAAAATTTTACTTATTATTTTTGTTGTTGTTGTGATCAAACAAAAGCACTTCTTTTCGGCGCATGTGATTTCCGCTCATTGGAAGATATGAAACCAAAAATTCCAACGGGATGAGAAAGAGTACATGTTTGGCTCTGGTATGAACTAGGATTATTAATTTCGCACAAAAATTAACAAAATGGCGGACCTTTGAACATTTTTTTGAAAATCGCCTTTTTTTCAGCCACAAATCAAGTTGAAAAGTAAAGAAGATCTTCACCCATTTGATTTATCCTAGTTCATCGATTGGATTAATAGGTTTTGAGTATCCTCATGCCATGCCAGTCGTAAAAACACTGTTTCGAGAAAAATACGTTTAAAGTTTTGAGTAGCAAATTCTTGGGTATAAAACATACCTACGCTTCCACCATAAATCGCCTATATCTTCAAGAGTTTTTGAAATTTTAAAGGAACATTCTTCAATAGTTATAGGTTCGAATTGAATCATTTTTTTTAAACCGAGAATGGGGGGTAAATAGGTAAAACCTCAGAAAAGGGTGATCGACAAAACAGAACTGATCAGTCAAAAGAAATGACAGATACATTCAATATCTCAATTCTCTAAATATAGAGTACGTATAGAAAATTATTTTGGAACATTTAAACGAAAATTTTTTAAAAAGATCTACGGTCCTGACTAACAAATGAAACTAATTATAAAAAAAATGTTGTACGAAAAGTTGAGTTTATAAGGTCAAGAAGAAACAGACTTCCCACAAGAAATTTATGAACACATTGACCCAAGAAAAGCCCTTTCACATTTTGTAAGCAATAAAAATTAAGTAATTAGTACTTAGTACCATAATTTAAATAAGGTATATAGTTTTATTTTTTCCTTTTTAATTCCTCCATTGCTATTCGTTCCTTCATTTCAAGCTCTCTTAAAGCCACTTTTTCTTTCATTTCAATTTCTAGTATTCTTATTCTCTCTTCAGATAGACTTTTTTCTTTTTCAAACAAAAATTTTTGGTATTGCAACTCGAATTCTTTTTCTTTTAAAGCTAGCTCTCTATCTTTCATTTTTATTTCTAGTTCTAACTTTTGTTGCTTCGCCTTAACATAATCTGAATGCATACTAAGCACAACGTCAAGACCTGTCCGCGAAAAAATGCCCTTCCGACGTTTTGGTGTGTTGCATGTAGATTCTGGTGACAAACTGACTTTTTGAAAACTACCTACAACTGCGGGTGTGGTAGCTACATTTGCAGTGGTCGTTGAATTGCTTCCGTCGTCGAAATGGTCTGTGGTGGACGTCGAGTTGTTTTTAGAACACACATCTACTACATCCAGCGTAGGGATTTGAGAATCGACATCTAAATCTTCTGTACGCAAAACAAAAGCATTGGATTTAAATACTTTGTCACCAAATATGTCTTTCAAATCATTGAAAAAAGGACAAATTCTCGAAATTATACCTAAAAATGTATTTTATTATGATTTAATAGCAAACAATTTATTTTGAAATTACTTTCTGTTGATTCGCCGGTTTGCATGGCACCTGCAGCCGTCGAATTCTGCCAAGCTTGGGCCTTTTCATAGGTTTGGCGCAAGTGCCTTGCCTTTAGCCTTACTAAAGACCAATCCATCTTCAGATTCTGTGTCTCTAAAAATTGTCTATAGTATACCTGCGCTGTCGGCTTTTCGATAGGACGATTGTATCGCATGTATGCTACTAGTTGCTCCTGCTCCCCAGGGCTCCATCTCCTGTTCGGTGCTTTGCGTACACGCCTCCGTTTGGTCTAAAACAAATATTTGTCATTATTTTATTTTCATTTACACATTTCTAATACATACAAATGTATTTTAATTTTACTTACAATTTTGTTTCCATCGGATGCCATATTTTCAAATGTAAATAAAGTCAGCTGGTCAGAGATGCCAGTTTGTCACAAGAAAAACAATAACAGAATAGATACCGCATTGGTAAATATGGGAATATTGCCACCTGGGAAATTTAACACGCTAGATAACATTTAAACTCAGTCGATGGACACGGTTTCTCGTTATGTTATGAAGCGATTTTGTTCAAATTTTGCATACATCTTTGAAATGATTGAACGAAGGATATTCTATTATTTATTATCTGAACTAAAAATTGAGTTTTTGATTGAAATTCTGTCATAAAATCACATTTTAATATGTCCTCATTTCCTTCGTTCATTAACTAGATTTATTCATATACTATCGACATGCACTGTTGGTATGCTGAATTGTTTAAATGAAATATATAATAGAATACTTCAAAAAATTTAATAATAACAAATTTTTCAAACATTATGAAAAACGGAGAAATGTGATTTTAGCTAGGTCGTGAACCACTTATCTTCCTATAATTTCGTCACACAACCAATTTTGTCTGTTATGCCCGAGACACACATGTAGTAACAATACCATGATAAAAGTATTATGGTATTGTGTTTACTACGTATATTGACACAAATCGATTTGTAGTAAATCCAAATACTAGAATCTGTTTCATAGACATTCGATATTTCAAAAAATTTTAAACAATAAACATTCACATTTACGAAATGGAGAAAGTAAGATTTATTATTGCAATATAATACAAAACCACGTATTTTCTCCACATAACACAGAAGTCGTTAAATTATATCTCCGAATCGTGTAACAAATCAAAACGGTACATTGCCTTGGCGTTTCTGAAAAAATAAATTCTGAAAAATTTCTTATTTTCCTTTATTTTTATTTATTTTTGAAAAGTCATTTTGACACAATATTTGGAAAAGCTTTTGTATATGAGCTCTCTCCTAGGTTTCAAACCTAATTTCAGCTGTGTTTAGTGAAATACCACAAAAAAAAATGCTGATATTGTTACCAGCAAAATACTAGATTGCTCACATAGTAAAGTGCTGGTATTTGGCGACACACATCTGGTATTTGTACGAACAATAGTATTGTTACTACATGTGTGTCTCGGGTATTAAATAATAGAATAAAAGCTTATTAAAATACTAGTTCGTTCGGGCGATCGCTAAGTACAGAGGTACGCAGGTACCAGGTGGTACCATATAACCTGCTAATTATTTCTTTTCACTTAAGCTTATACTCGGTAACAACAGTAAGTAATAAACCGCAATCATATATAAACAAACTGTTATGTGTGTGCATATGCTAATCGCTGACTACTTTGTATAAATACGAGGGTAGAGAAATATGTTTAAAGACCTTACCGAGGCCTATCTACTCAAGACTTCATTTCAAAGCCTACAAAATCGATTAAACTTTCATTGAATTAGAGGTACCGGCGTTCAATAATTCTATATATCCAAGTATTATTAGTAAATAATTATGGTGATTTTTCCTACCCATTTAATGAATGAAATAATTTTTTTTTATTTTTATTTTATAATCATTTATACAATAAAATATTTATTATATAAATACATGAAATCGCAGCACTGGCTACTGGGCCTTCAGCCTATAATATAATATGCTAAAATAATATGTTGTACTTCTCTAACCAAACAACAAAAAACATTTGTGAAAAATGTATACCAAACAATGAATACCCTTCCGAGTGCGAAAGCAACAAACATAATATTTGCATTTGCCAATTGGTATCTTAAAAACCGGTGATAATTCTAACGCCCCTCATAAAGCATTGCCGTCAATTGCATTAAATTTGTGGTACACGCGTGTAATCACGGAATTAATTTCATAAACAATCATATTTGTTTATATTTATTAATTAATAGTGAAATGTTCATTGTGTTGCCGAGCATGCAAGTCGAAAATTTGTGAGCAAATAGTTTTACTTTTATTTTACTGACTGAATTTGATAATATTTCATTATTTTCAATAGAGAAAATATAAACACTCCAGCCGAATGGCAATAAAGCTTTCTAACGAGATTATATTTAGTTTGATTTCGAGTCGAGCATAGTCTACGAATTGCCATATTTACCGAATGTAGTTTAAGACTATGTTTACTGGGTATGAGGTGTGTTAAAAAATAACGGGATTTCTTGTTTAAAAAAAAAGATTTATCCATTTATCTACATCAATGTTGTCACCTCTAAAGTAAACCCCATTCGATATTATGCACTTCTTCCAATCGTCGAAACACTTCTCTAACTCGATTGGCTTCTTTAGCGATTTCTCGTACGCTTGCCGGTTCTTTAAGGATCTCTTACTTTTGGAAATAGAAAAAAATTCCACAGAGTCATGTCTAGTGAATATGGAGGCGGGGGCACTGTAACGGTATTGTTTTTGGCCAAAAGTAAAGTTTGACAGTTGGTCTCTCCAAGCACGTTAATTCCCGTTATTTTCTGAACACACCATGAATAAAGAATAAACCAGTGAAAATAATGAAATGCCGGTCTGTCCACATGATTTATTATGAATAAAAAGAATATGTACCTATACATATACACATACACATATCTGCAATAAAAAGTGGGTATACAAATGTAGAGGTAAGTTTATAAATTAAATCTGTTGCGTATGGTAAACATGGTTTAGTGCAGATTTCATTGCCTTGAACCATATTCTTAGGTATGTTTGTAAGTGGTGTTTTTCTTTAGTTAATATATTTACATTATGATTTACGAGAAGATTACGAACGAAACTTGATGATTACTTTAATATTTACTTAATAAAATTCTTAAGATGCCTGGGTAGTGAGTCTTCACTTCCTATAAACTTTACTATAGTCTTTCATGCTATAAAAAGAAATGAGCTCATGGCAAAACTGAGCAATTTTATCTCTTTACATCTTTAGAGAGAAGAAAAAAAGAAAAAAACTAGCTTCACACACAGCACTTCCATCAAACGTCGAAAAATTTCTAAAACTCGAATTGTGTGATAGCTTTTGGCTCCTTCAGCGATTTCTCGTATGCTCGTAAAACGACAACCTGTTAAGGTTCTCTTTATTTTTGGAAATTGGAAAAAGTCACACGAAAAAAGTCATCAAATCTGGCGAATATAGGGCTGGGGCATCGATACAGTATTGTGTTTGGCTAAGAATTCTCGAACAAGCAACGAAGTGGATCTTTTGACCAACGAAAATCGCCAGGCTCATGAAAACACGTCTTAATTTTCGTACTTCAGGGGCATGCATATCAATATATTTACATAAAACTTTTACAATGGGACCTTCCAAACCCACGTTATTTTAAAATTCCCGCTAGTTTTTGAACACATTTCGAAAGATAACTTAGCAGTCCCAAATTCACAGGCAATAACCCAATAACTTAACCTATGTTAGTGGATGTTATGGTATTATTATTATTAACCCAAGCGATTACCCTCCTCCCGCCCAACCGACGCGTGGGGCGCAGTCCGCATACGAGCGGAATTTGCCGAGTCTAGAAAGGCAAGAGATTTTTAAGCGTCCGGTTCTCAAACTGCTCAGCTACAGAAACAAACATTTCAACAGCTGATAATTAAAAATTTATAAAAATAAAAAGTTAAAAATTTCTGAATATTACTTATTAAGAGAAGACAAAATAGTTTTTTTGATGCTAAATATTGAGTCAGATGGATCAAATGTGCTGGAATGCGAATTAAAATCATGACATATTCGGCAGAATGGTTCATTTAACTTGTTCTAGAAGATTTTAGAAATAATGGTCTAAACTGCCTGGATGAACGCAATGGGACATTAAACTTAATATCAGACAAAAGGAATGAACTACAAACTAAACCATTCAGAAGTTTTACTAGGAAAATTATACCTAGCATTTCTCTGCGACTAGTGAGTGTAGGAAGATTTATAAGTTTTAAACGACTAGTATACGGGGATAGATTCAATCTTGAATCCCAATGTAAGTGGCCTAAAGCAAAAAGTAAAAATTGTTTTTGAACGGACTCAAGCTTATCAGAATGGGATTGATAGCTAGGATTCCATACCACAGAACCATACTCCAATATAGGCCTTACCAATGTTGTAAAAAGAATTTTAGTAATATACGGATCACTAAATTCTTTAGACCAACGTTTAACAAAGCTAAGAGCACCTTTAGCTTTTAAGACAATTGAATTTACATGAGAATTAAAATTTAGTTTATGGTCCATATTAACTCCTAAATCAACAAAGCTAAAAACTTGCTCTAAACTGAAGTTATTTATTACATAGGGGGAAAGATCAACAGTTCTACGGGAAAAGCACATCGTTTTACATTTTTTAAGATTCAGTGGCATATCATTTTTGTGACACCAAGTAACTAAATTATTTAAATCCGATTGCAACTCAGTCCTTTCGTTATGAGAAGTATATGATTTAAAAAGTTTTACATCATCCGCATATAATAAAATTTCTGAAAACTTAATTACTGAAGGTATATCATTGATGAACAACAAGAACAGAATCGGGGCGAGATGACTACCCTGTGGAACCCCTGAAGTGACACTAATTGAATCGGATAATGTATTATTAAATAAAACTTGTTGTTTTCTGTTAGTAAGATATGAGGATACCCATTCAAGAAGTCTTGGTTGAAAACCAAGAAGATTCAGTTTTTGCAAAAGAATTGAATGGTTTACTCTATCGAATGCTTTACTAAAGTCTGTATATATAACATCAGTATTCTTATTATCCCTAAAACCCATTGACACATGGTTTACAAATTCAAGCAAGTTTGTTACTGTAGATTTCCCTTTACAAAATCCATGCTGAGAGAATGAAATTAAAGGAGAATTAAATAATAATAAGAATTAAATAATAATTAATTATGTCTGAAAAGATCAGCCTTAGAGCAGAAAAAACTCTCATCCATTTTAATTTATTACGCAAATTTAAAAGCGGTAAAAAGGTGCAACAATTCGCCTGCTAGAAAGCTCTAAGCACACAGAGATCTGCCATTGAGTGACGTGGGACTATTATTGTGGTTAAATTACCCCCTAATTTGGGTTCATGGTTTGTCAATCAAGCGATGATAAACGCGAATTCGTCGCAGTGATAAGTAAACAGAGGCACACAAACACACACACAAACGTAGGATGTATGGATCTATGTAGATACACCTGGTGTGATCACATTAGTACTTCTAGGCGCAAATATTTGAACGAGCAATTGTATTTGCTCAAACAAGCGCATAAAAGCTAATTCATACAACTGTATCGCTGTGTGTATATGTATAAAGCCCCGCAGAACATGGTAAATCGTCATTGATGGCGTACACAACATATTTGCGCGCTTATCACAGCAGCCGGTAGGAGAGCTCACACACACAGGGGTTGCGTGAGCCCCGCCATGTCTCGAGTTACACTCGGGATGGCAATTAACTAGCTAATGAGCGTCACGTGTGTGTGCAAGGTAAATATTTACCTGCGAATTTGTGCATTTGCGCGTGTGTGTGTGTTGGTGTGTTGAGCGGTAAGCAAATAAACACAGTTTAATTGTGCTAACGCCATTTGGTCGCCGTCAAACGCACTGTCGCACGCTCGCAAATTAGAGTTCACTGTTAGTCAAATTGTGTCCAAATCGCTGCGCAAACAAAGCGGCGATTTACAACTCAATTAGCGCTGATAACCGTTGCTGTTGGAGTAATCCGTAAAGCAAAGACAAATTGTAAAACAAAATTTAATTTTTATTAAAAAAAAAATAGTTAAACCGTTATTTTATCTTTGCGTAATTTATTACTTAATAATTATGTTTGTTAAACGAGCAAAGCCAAAACAGCAATAAAATTGTTTATTGTCAACAGATCCAAATAAGTATTATATCAGTTGCACTTGTCTTTATATTTACTTTGTAGTTGGAGTTGGTGTAAAAAAAAATCACAAATAATTGTGTTAAATTAATAATAAACGTTATCAGCCTCTTCTTCTGCCATTGAAAGAAATTAAAAAAAATATCCTTAAAGCTTTCTTTAAATTACTTTTTTGTTAATATCTAAATGGATGACATAATGAATTCTGAATGTTAGGTCCACTTTCAGCAGATAATAACAAAAATTTAGAATATAATATTCCAAAAATAGGGGGAATTGTATTATTTAGAGATTTCAAGGGTTTGGAGAGTCCAATTGTCACATTTGTAATTGCACACTTTGTCTGTAGCAGCCGCTAAAATTAGACGAGTTTGTATGAGCCTGGCGATTTTCGGTTGTAAAAATCTCACAGTAGTTTTCGTAGTTTTCCTATTTCAAAAATATAGAGCATTTCAAAGGGCAACCGTTTTCCAAGCATAAAAGAGCCATAAGCCATCCCAAAAATCGAGTTTGATGTGTTTCGGCTGGCATAAGTGAATAATATCGAATGGGTACTCTTTTAAAGACGACAACACTAAAGTGCTGAACACAAAGCCGACGACACGACACGACGTAGCGAAGGCTGATCACAGATGTCGCTTTGAAGCCAGCGTCTTGAACATTTTGAAGACGGCAGCGACATATCAAAAAGCAATTTCATTGTTGCCGTACTAACATCTTTCACTTCAATAAAATTTACACATTTAGTTTAAAGTGAAATTATTTACGTAAAAAATGTAAAAATGGTCGATTTATTTGTTTTAAATAATCGATTGTTATTATAAATGATATATCAAAGCTATTTTACGTTTCTGCTGGTAAAATAACGTCATACTTGTGAGAACTTTGAATAATTTTACATTTCACATGTTAGTGGCAGCTCTACAGCGGCCATTGTCGTCGGCAAAATTAGAAACATTTCTAATTTGGCGACAGCGAAGACTTCAACCCTTTTGTGGTGAAGTCGTGCTGTTGCCAAAAAATATGTGCCCATAAGAACGCGTGTATTTTAATATTTGACAGATGTCGCTCGTCGCTTGTCGTCTTCTATGTGTTCAGCACATAATGTAGACGAATAAATTAATACTGTTTTAACAAATACCCGTTATTTTTCGAAAATACCTCGAATGTTGTCTTTGACTTTGACTTCTTATTTAAAGTCTGCATAGAAATATCTAAAATTTGATTTGCGTGCATTCCAAGCAGGAATTATATTTCTCTTATCAACATGTTTACCGTATTTATTATATTTAACCGTTAGTTCATGCTACCTTATGGCCTGTGATGATCTTTTCACACATGCGGTTGTTAATTCCGAATTTTGTATAATATTTTACAGGAAATCCGAATTGCATATAAACAATGATTCATTATTAACGGAATTAACATATAATAAAATATAATTTCTCGGAAAACAAATATTATCAAAATTGAGACCTCTTCCCATCACCTGCGGTGCAATAAAGTCATTCTCAATTTCATCGATATATATATGTACATACATATGAATAATGATGTTTTATGATGCGTAATAAAAGCTTTTGAGAATTTTTAAAAATAATTAGTTTACTCACAAGTTGTCATAAAGTTATAAGTCATAAATGAAAATCTTAAAAAAAAATGCGATGGTTGTGAGCATCTCGTTATAATTTTGTTCCGATTTCGAAAAATAAACAAGTTCAAAACTTTATGATTTTAGACACTTTATGACAACTTGTGTGTACCCCAAATATGTATTGAATAAATGTATTTGCATTGAATTATGCCAATAAATTGCTTTAAATATAGATAGATGCCATAAATCGGCGGTTTCAAAGCGTCTAATTAAATTTTCATAATGGAGAAAGCATTTTTTTATTTAATAAATATTTTGAACTCTTATATTAAAGTTGGTGATATTTTCATTGACGAAATCGCTTTGTGTTAATCTCTCTAGACAGCAAAAAATTGCAAAATTAGTGCTGCTCATTTTATGACTAAGAACTCAATTTTTCCACTAATTTATCTTATCAGCCGTACTGCTATGTGATTTGCCACCTAATGAAACTGTATTATGAATTTCGACATACACTTTTGATTGCCTGAAATTCCGCTTGAAATCAGCTGGTGATATTCGAGCAAGAACATACGACAAAACAAAAGAAAGTAGTCAAAAAACATTTGGCAAATTTCGAAAGAAAAATGCTGATTAATTCACATACATAATTCGCAAATGGAAAACAACAGTGAGATAAAGCAAGTATTACGGTATTGGTTGAGAACATTTCGATAATAAATAGAAACCCTTAAATATCTCATTACCACATTAACCCTTAATATACTCATTAAAAGGTTGAGTTAAGCGATTATCGTTAATTGAAATGTGCTGCGGTCTAAACAACTGAAAGCGCTATTAACAAGTGAAAGCGCTCAAAAGCTCAATTATGGAAGCTTTCATTTCTACTTTGTTCAACAATTTGTGTATCATCGAATAGAACCGCCCTAATTCTCACGCTAATCTACATTACAGTCATAATTGAAGTGCTTTAGAAACTGTTTTGTATTCAAGTGATATGATTACACAGGAAAACGACACGATTGTCGTTTAAAATTGAGTGGCACACTTCTGAACATATGTTTTGTGGAAGTATCACTTGTAACTGGAGGTACTCATGTTGGATACAATCTCACAAGCATTCTGATGTTCGTAGACAAAGTGCTTATGTTTTGGAGTTGAAATAAATTGTTTTAGGAACATGTAGGGAGAGATTACATTCGGCCGGAACTGAATATCTGATATGATCTTATATTAGTTGATATACATAATTATTTATCAAATCATGGATCAACTTCGACCTTTTTAATTTTTTTCGGCATGACTCATGTTCATTTGCATACACATATTTAACCTCAATTGAGAGATTATTCAAAGCAAATTCAATTTGAGTCGTGTATTTACACAATCAACTCAGACATCCTTCATTTCTGGGAATTATTGCTTTCGCGCTTCGTAAATTTCGCAAAACACACAGTTTTTATGCACCTGAGCGTGCATAGCTCTCCAAAACGGAGACGTCCTTATGGACCCGTGTATTTATTTACATAGTTTTGATTGCGAACACAAACATGAATATTAATGAATAATCGTGCATTTACTTTGGCATTGTGATTAGTCGATCGCGCGCAATGTATGCCAATTTCATTAGGCTCAGTGACGTCCCGAGTTATTTGCATAAAATATGTGGTCCACAAGACTTCAATTATCGACGGGTAGTTAATGAATTTAATACATATGAGAAATGTCACAGCGTTAAGTACATAAACAACAAAACTTATGTCTAATAATTTTTCAATAAATATTTAAAGAATTAATCACGTGTTTACTCATGAATATGCATTCAGCAAACAAACAACAATAATAATGCAAATTTTTAGCAAAATATGTTGACAGTTTTGTGAAGTACAGGTGAAGGTAAATAGAGAATTTAATCACCACCCACAATAATTTTTTGATACATGAGACCAAAAACAATTTTTTTGCAAAAGGTTCAAGGTACAAGAGTCTGTCTTGCTTGTCTAAGGAAATAACTAATGAAAATTAGATTTAAATTTCGGCAGTTGTCTCCAAATTGCCTTCTGCTTGCAGTGGATTTTTACGTAATGTTGACCAAAAGTTATTTAGCTACTGAAATTTAGTATACGAGGTGTGTTCAAAAAATAACGGGAATTTTCGTTTTTGGAAAAAGATATTTATTCAGGTTCTCATTATTTTTGAAAATATGAAATATGGAGTCATATCTCGCGAATATGGAGTCTTTATTTAAAAAACATAAAATTCCCGTTATTTTTTGAACACACCTTGTATGTTACTCAACATTAAGTATACATAATAAATAAATATTAAGCATATACAAACGGTACTATAGACGCTTGTAAGTGCCGCTGCATCATATTACGTTCGATTGACGTGCTCGGAATTTGTTGCTTTGAATAAAGTCTAATTTTCCACAGCACGATCTGTATGCTAACATACACATACAGATGCACACATTCTTGCAACTTAATTGTTTTTATATTTTTCTTAATAAGACTTTTGCATTTCCATAAAAGTGCGCATTGCATGCTACAACACATACACATATACATACATAATTATATATGTAGATGTATTTGCGCTCTCGTACGCAGAGACCGAAATCGGTTGTTGCGTGTGCCATACACCGACCGACCGACATGGCGCACAAAAATATTGACTCTAACTCTTATCATAAATTTTTATCTCGAAACATACGAGCGAGCACCATGTACATACCTACCTACAATATGTTCGAGTATATTCGCACGGGGATATAAAATTTATAAAGACCATTTCAGAGCCCTGTCGCAGTTCAGTTGATTTCGAAATATAAAACGCTGAGATTCGTGGTCGGTGGGTGTTGCCTTATCGGTGGCGAACGTTTACAAAAAAAAAAAGTTTTATGTTGCGCCGCGTTTGAGAGTAAAGGCGCTTTAATCTACAAAACTACTACAGCTGAAGACTAAGGCTTCTTATAAAAGCAGTGTGTTTATAGCAAACGAAAAGGACATCTGCGGTGCTGCAGTATTCACGGCTGGAATTTTTCTCTCAGTGTAAGCAATTAATTTTTGAAAATCTTTAAATGACGCAAACGCATGATTGCATGCAATTGAATGTGGTGAAAAAAAAGAAAATAAAACGTTTTAAAAAATATTCAAAAACAGTTCAAAATAATATAAAAAAATTTTTGAAAATATTTTTAAAAACACTGTGCCTCAAAAATATTAAACTGTTTTTCGATGCTTGTTTTCGTAGTCGGTCTAAACTAGTAGAAAGACTCGTAACATATAAACCAACATTTTTTGGCTCGGAATTAAAATCAGTTGTGATTAAAAAGTTACTTAATTCACTATATTTTTTTCTGAAGATGATGTTTTGAAGAAATAAATTAGAAATTTCCTCAAAAAGTTTACTTTTATTCTCTCACTCAAAGAGAATATCATATATCATCTATCAGTTGCATCAATCGGTTTGGTTTCTAGGCGATTCCCTTTATGTTAACTCAATTATAAATTCTCAATCTTTTTTTGTGGAAAGTTTTTTCTAATTTATTCAGATTTTTTTTTTTCATTTTTTTCATTGAATTAATTTGGTACACCGATCAATCTGCAATCTTTTAACCAAATTAAGCGATAATGCGGATGATCTCACGCGTCTGGGCCAACGACTATCTCAGCCATATTGTCTGTCATTGTTGATATTGTTTGCATACTTTCTTATCGTGTTTGTACTTAACAGTGACCAGCGACTAGACAATTGTGAGATAATAAGATATTTACACTACTTTCAAACATGACACAACAATTTTCTTAGAAATACATATGTATATACATAAAAGCTTTCAAATACACAGCATTTTACAGAAACGTTCTTACTTTTAGAGAGAGAGAGTACAAACTTCGTAGACTGTCCAACGGCAAATAACGTTTTAATTGTCTGAATTATAATTAAACTTTGTGATTTTTCTCAGTTAACCTTCACCGTTTTGTTTACCTCCTCAAACTGACAGCGCGTCTTAAGTGATTTCCCTTTGGTCGGTGATTTTATCTCATTGAAAATAATTAGTCTGGCTTATGGTGTAGCACAACAACATACAATTTCAAATATTTATTGTCTGCCATTTACTCATTTCCTCGCATTAATTTCGAGTAAATTTATTTATTTGTCAACGCAAGCATTTTTAAATTTGATGCATCGTCTCTCTGCCGCTTCGCATATACTTTAGACATTCGGAAGCATTGCAGGTTGTAAGTTAAAACAGTAGCTGACATGTATAAATCACATAAACATTAGCGCGCTTAGTGCGGTTGTAAATTACTTGCGAAAATATGCAAATGCAACACGCCTCTCCGCTGCCTTATCGGCGATGTGTGCGCGCTTGTGTGTGCCAGGCACGTGCTTAAGCTATATTCCAGTGAATATTTTAGAATTTAGATTTCGCTTTTATAGGCTTAAAATACGGAAGAAATCCGGTGTATGTGTTCAGAAAGTAAATGAGCTTGATTGTAAATGGATTGAGGTTCAGCCATTCACTAGATTTATTTGGTTACGTATACGCCGTGGTGGTCAGTCTATTGAATGCTGGTTATTTAAAGTAGTAGCTAGCAACAGTTCAAACGCTGACTCACTAAGAAAAAAAAAACACGTTTAATTCTATTATTAGTTATGATAAATACTAAATAAATTTATGAAAAATAATCAAATGTAAAGTACGGTGCAGTTAGGCGACGGCCTGTGTCTTATCAATAGGAAGTGAAACAAATACGTCTGTTATTGTAAATCAAAATATAAAGTATATTTATCATTATCGTATGAGCGTTTATAATTTATGCGCGCACTCGTGTATACAATCGATTTCTGTTTATTTTTTATTTTTAAACATAACTCCGAAGAAGGCTTGATTTAATCTTTGAGTATATACCGAAATTATGAATTATTAATTTGCTTTAATGCAATAATATCGGTAATACTTTGGATTGCTCACTCCATCAGGCGTTGTGGGAGGATGGGACCATGTGTAGAAGTTCACGCAAGTGAGGAAAGTTTTTGATTGTCATTCACTTGGGAGTGGCCAGAAACGACTCTTCCCCACATGGTCCAAGCAGCTCACGACTTCCGGTTTTAGACCAAGTATCCTCTGGGTAGCCAACAGACATCCGTCTGAAGGCGAGCTAAAGTGAGAAGGCGAAGCCCGCTTATGCGGTTGTGCATTGGGTTTGGGACCCACCACATAAAAACACTCCCCAATGAAAAATCTACGAAAGCCTCGGATGAGACACCCCCCTTTTGATGACGACCCCTGCAAACGTTTTAAGGATAATGATATAAGGGCATGCACCTGGAATGTCCGGACCCTTAATTGGGAAGGTGCCTCTGCCCAGCTGGTTGATGTCCTCATACGACTCAAGGCTGACATCACCGCCATCCAAGAAGTGCGATGGACGGGACAAGGACGGAAGAAGGTGGGTCCTTGTGACATCTACTACAGCGGCCATATAAAGGAGCGCAAATTTGGTGTTGGATTTGTGGTGGGAGAGAGACTCCGTCGCAGAGTCCTGGCATTCACCCCGGTGGATGAACGTCTTGCCACAATCCGCATCAAAGCGAGGTTCTTCAACATATCGCTGATTTGCGCCCACGCCCCAACGGAAGAGAAGGACGATGTGACAAAAGATGCTTTCTATGAGCGCCTAGAAAGCACCTATGAGCGCTGCCCCCGCCACGATGTAAAAGTCGTGCTTGGCGATTTTAACGCCAGGGTGGGTAAAGAAGGTGTCTTTGGCACAACAGTCGGAAAATTCAGCCTCCATGACGAAACATCGCCAAACGGCCTGAGGCTGATCGACTTCGCTGGGGCCCGAAATATGGTCGTCTGTAGTACCAGATTCCAGCATAAGAAAATACATCAAGCTACTTGGCTGTCTCCTGATCGAAACACGCGGAACCAAATCGATCACGTTGTGATAGACGGAAGACATGTCTCCTGTGTTTTAGACGTGCGTACGCTCCGAGGACCAAATATAGACTCGGACCATTATCTGGTCGCAGCTAAAATACGCACCCGCCTCTGTGCAGCAAAGAACGCCCGGCAACAAACACAAGGAAGGTTCGACGTCGAAAAGCTGCAATCGCAACAGACAGCCACGAAATACTCTACTCGACTTGCACTCCTGCTCTCTGAGAGCACTCATCAGCATCTCGGTATAAGGGAACTGTGGAACGGCATCTCAAACTCACTGCGTACCGCTGCAGCCGAAACAATTGGTTTTCGGCAACGACAAAAACAAGCTGGTACGATGAGGAGTGCCGTCTCGCAGCGGAGAGAAAACAGACTGCCTACCTCGCAACGTTGCAAACGACCACAACACGTGCGGGATGGGATAGATACCGAGAGCTGAAGAGGGAAGCGAGACGCATTTGCAGACAAAAAAGAAAGAGGCCGAAATGCGTGAGTACGAAGAGCTTGAGAAGCTGGCAGACAGAGGGAATGCTCGAAAATTTTATGAAAAAATGAAGCGACTTAACGAAGGTTTCAAGACCGGAGCATCCTCATGTAGAGACCAAGGTGGTAATCTGGTAACCGATGTCCAGGGCATACTGGGATTATGGAGGGAACACTTCTCCGACCTGCTGAATGGCAGTGAGAGTACAACACCAGGAGAAGGCGAACCCGATCCCCCAATCGATGACGATGGAACAGATGTTCCATTACCCGACCATGAAGAAATTCGAATAGCAATTACCCGCTTGAAGAACAACAAAGCAGCGGGGGCCGATAGATTACCGGCAGAACTATTCAAATACGGCGGCGAAGAACTGATAAGGTGCATGCATCAGCTTCTTTGCAAAATATGGTCGGAAGAAAGCATGCCTGACGATTGGAATCTCAGTGTGCTCTGCCCAATCCATAAAATGGGAGATCCCACAATCTGCGCCAATTACCGTGGGATCAGCCTCCTAAATATCGCATACAAGGTTCTATCGAGCGTACTGTGTGAAAGACTAAAGCCCACCGTCAACAAACTGATTAGACCTTATCAGTGTGGCTTTAGACCTGGAAAATCAACAACTGACCAGATATTCACCATGCGCCAAATCTTGGAGAAGACCCGTGAAAAGAGGATCGACACACACCACCTTTTTGTCGATTTTAAAGCAGCTTTCGACAGCACGAAAAGGAGCTGCCTTTATGCCGCGATGTCTGAATTTGGTATCCCCGCAAAACTAATACGGCTGTGTAAGTTGACGTTGAGCAACACCAAAAGCTCAGTCATGATTGGGAAGGACCTCTCCGAGCCGTTCGATACCAAACGAGGTTTCAGACAAGGTGACTCACTATCGTGCGACTTCTTTAACCTGATGCTGGAAAAAATTATAAGAGCTGCAGAGCTAAACAGAGAGGGTACCATCTTTTACAAGAGTGTACAGCTCCTGGCGTACGCCGATGATATTGATATCATCGGAAGCAACAACCGCGCCGTTTGTTCTGCTTTTTCCCGCATGGATAAGGAGGCGAAGCAAATGGGTCTGGAGGTGAATGAGGACAAAACGAAATATCTCCTGTCATCAAGCAAACAGTCGGCGCATTCGCGTCTTGGCTCCCACGTCACTGTTGACAGTCATAACTTCGAGGTCGTAGATAATTTCGTTTACCTGGGAACCAGCATCAACAACACGAACAATGTCAGCCTCGAAATCCAGCGCAGAATAACTCTTGCCAACAGGTGCTACTTTGGACTGAGTAGGCAATTGAACAGTAAAGTCCTCTCTCGACGAACCAAAATCAAGCTCTACAAGTCGCTTATCATCCCCGTCCTGATCTACGGTGCAGAAGCTTGGACGATGTCAACATCAGATGAGACGACACTAGGAGTTTTCGAGAGGAAAATTTTGCGCAAGATTTATGGTCCTAAGAACATTGGCAACGGCGAATACCGCAGACGATGGAACGATGAGCTGTACGAGTTATACGACGACATTGACATAGTTCAGCGAATAAAAAGACAGCGGCTACGCTGGCTAGGTCATGTTGTCCGAATGGACGAAAACACTCCAGCCCTGAAAGTGTTCGATGCAGTACCCGCCGGAGGAAGCCGAGGAAGGGGAAGGCCTCCACTCCGTTGGAGGGACCAGGTGGAGAGCGACCTGGTTACACTTGGGATCTCCAACTGGCGCCGAACTGCGAAGGAGAGAGAGAGATGGCGCACTATCGTCGATTCGGCTATAACCGGCTAAACGGTTGCAACGCCAATCACATACATACATAAAAGATTGAATATTTTTTTTGGATTTAAGGCAGTAGTCTGCTTTAGAAGCCGAAAAAAGCGTTTTTTAGCAATTTTTTTGAAAGGGAAGGAAATGATTGCGGTAAACGGAATTTTAAGACGATAGTGTACTATATTTAAGGCTTAAAAAACAATATTTATTATTAAAAAAATATTGAAATTTTTTCAAAGTTGTAAGTATTTTTCTGGAGCGCCTGGAGTCTGCACTTGTAAATCGGTGCCGGTGATGGAGGTCGTGCGATGCATCTGAAACAGTCGAACCAAATTTTTTTTTTTTAATTTTTATAAGTTTCTTTTCTTTATGAACTAAAAAAATACCGAAGAAGTTATAAAATTCCAAATTTTTTCGAAGTTTGAAAAAAAATCACTTTTTTAAGAAAAAAAATTGACTTTAAGTTGCTAAACTGAATACTTTTGTCCAACTTTTTTAGTTCAAAAGGAAGAGAATTTAATACTGAAGCTAGATCACTTTGGTTTTTTTCGATCGGACATATATTATTTTTGCTATCGCCGGCACCGTTTTAACACTTGTGAAAATGAAAACTCGCGAAAACGCGCTTTAAAGGTCTGCCTGAGCTTTTGCACCTACTCGACGCTCGGCCACTAAAACTGCTCTAGCTTCGAAAACATGTCGAATTGGCCTCTGTAATTTTAAAGACATATTTTTGGATAGATTTGGAAGAGATTTAAAACAAAACATTTTTTGAAGCCTGTAAAGCAGACTACTGCCTTAACGAAAGTGAGCTTAGCCACTTTTATTATAGACATAACTGAAAATAGTAATATTGGATTCCTTCCACTTAACCCGAGTTTTGCCAATTTTAGGTAAGGTTGTAAAATCGTATAACTGATCGATGACAAATGAACCAGTTGAGAATTAAATTTGACTGCTTCTAGTATAAAGGCTTTTGAATACTTCATCTCGCATGGCAAACTCATAAACTTCACATTTGCCGAACAAACCTGAGTTTTGTAATAAAAGGAGTTCTCTAGCAAATGCCATAGTTGTCTAGGATAAAATCTAATATTTAATAATCTCCATCATAAACATCTAGACTTAAAACACGTTACTTTGTTGTACAGCAAAACTCAAGTGGCAGCTATATTTTTGTCATCTGCCTTGAGATCGTCATGGAATTAAGAGAACATGTCCATTTACAACAACTTGCCCAATACTTTCTATATTCTTTTAAATAGCTAAGAGAATTGTTTAAACTTTAAAGCTTTTTAAGTGACAATTTTTAAGATACATTTGGATTTGACTTGAGCTACTCACTCCACGGTCTTCTCTCATGAAATAGTCTAAGGCAATTTAGAATAGCGTTGATTTATAGATTTTCTAATCAGCTGAAGAGGTTAGTTCTGCAGCTGGACACATTTTATAAACTAACACTTAAAATCGGCGCAAAAAAAAACAACAAATTTCGTACGTTATGCCTGAATTCCAACCTTTTTCACAGCACTTCAACGCTTGCTTGCGATTTCTGCATTGCGGTTTTGGCAGTAGAGAGTACAAAGTCCAATCGCATATGCACTTCTCTTTACTAATAATATATAATAATATTGGGCTACTGTATTATGGTAATCGTCGAGCGCATTTATTAACTAACATGAAATCACAAAATATCCCAGCAATAAAAGCGATTTACAGCCGCTCATAAACAAAATCCGCTGTTATTTGTGTGTTTGTATCTGGCGTTGCCCAAAAGAGATTTATGAACACAATAAACATGATTGATCGAAATTGACGCGTTGCTTTTTTGTTTCGCCAATTTAAACGAGCCAAAAGACCGGTGGCAGCAGCTCTACAGGCCATTAGAAGCAAGCAGCCGCCTCACAAGCTGAGGTATGTAATTGGCGAAATTTGATTATGATTATTGCCGTCTACTTAGCGATGCTTGGTAAATATTTGCCGACCGCAAAGCGTTCTCACTTGACGCACAATGAGCGCTGCTCAATTTGTTTATTATTGGTTTTGCGTACATAGAAGCTGATTTAATTGCTTATTTGCTTCGCGCAAATTGTTTATAAGCATTACTATATGCAAATCATTTCCGGTACAGAGATTCTTTTGGACACAAATAATTGTCAACAGTGCAGCAGCGTAGTTCTTGACTCTTGCACTAATATGTTTTTATTGTCATTACAAGTGGGTATGTGCAGCACACACCCAGTTTCTTAACACAACAAACAAATTCTTCTAATTAATGATAAGCGTCAGAGTTGCAAAAATAATGCAATAAAAACACCAAAAACCAAATTGCGTATAGCAAAATTTCCACTCCGCGATAAATTAATTTTGACGGTAATAATTGAAATTAGCGCTTGTTTGATGATTTCCGACCTCTAGTGTGTGCTTTTTTATGAGTGCAGACATAAAGAAAATAAGAAAGCGTACACTCTACATACTCGTAGATACCAAAATATTTAAACAGTTTATAATGGTGATAAAAAAATATATTGTCTTGTCATATTTGGAGTTGTGAAATCTAGCAAATTTCTACTAAATAATCGTGAGTCTGTTTGTGTTTTTGCCAAATTATTAAGTCACAACACCCACAAAAAGCACAGCGTTTGTTTACCTTATATTATTCGCGTTTATCATAGCACTAAAATATATTGCGTGCAAGTACGTACCAGTCAATAAAATAGAAATGACGAGACGGTGTTTTATTAACTCTTGATTTGATCAACAAAAGATGTTTATTACACCAAATCATAATTTAGTCAATTTAACCAGAGAGTACACATACAAATATTGAAAAAAAAATTAATGATAATTTTTGAGTGCATCAAATAGTTCGTTTTGGACTAGTTTTGGTGTGGTTTCTAAGAGTTTCTAAGAAGGGCTAAGGCATTTTATATACTATCTTTATTCAATTTTATGAATATGACCCATATATTCGGCATAAAACCCATATATTCGGCATAAAATAAAGAAAATCATTATTTCACTTTCGTTATGTGGGGTCCGATAACGAAAATTTTTTAATGACCGATGCCAACTCTCCAATTCACTATTTGCTCAATGTTTTATTCAGATATCAGCTTTGGTTCTTGATTAATTTATTGTAAAGTGATTGGAAAGCAAATCAATTTCTAAGACTTAATTTTTTTTTGTTAATAATTTTTCAACCCTAAACGAACTTCATTTCTTCATATAATTCATATACTTTCATATAAATATTATTTTAAATAACTTTGAATAATCTTCTAAGCCAAATCAGAACCAGAAGCCAATTCCAAAAACTTGCATCTAAGAGTTTTCATCTAGTTACAAATACCCCTCTTCCGGACCAGTTTTAAAGCAAACGCAAATTATACTGGGTTCTTAAGCCATTTAAGTGCATATTAAGTTCAAGTTTGTCAACTCGCCGGGCTAGCCCGGAAGCCAGCTACTCAAAAATAAAGCAAACAAACAGTTTTAAGTCGCACTTATTATTAGAATTTGGAGAAACCCCCGCATGAGAAATAGTAAAGCGTTTGCTTGATTGAGCGTCATTGGCGTCACAAATTTGTCTAACAGGTTTTTGGAAAAATACTTCGAGCATTTTATTTATGTTAATACATAAGTGACTGCAAAAGACAGGCGAAAATAAATGCGCGCGCGAATTGTGTATAAGCTTTGTTCTGAGTCAAAGCGCGCCGTCAGTTATTTTTAATTTTTTCTAAGAATTCTCAAGCGTTGTTGTGTTTGTAACGAGTGATTTTAAAGCATAACACAGGTAAATGCTGTATAATTAAGTTGTGTGGAAAAAAGAAAACAATAATAATAATTTATTATAATTGCTGAGCTAATTAGTGACGCATTAAATGAATTAAAATTAAAATAATAAAAAAAACTCCATTATACCCGAGGGGACTAGTATGCGATGGTATTATTAGAAAGTAAAATAATGAGCAATTGTATAATTATACCAATTAACGTTGTCTTCGATTAGCGAAAACTCGAGTTTCGAGTGGTGAATCGAACAAGCAAACTGGTATAAGTCAAGAGCATCAGAGAGAGGAATCTGGTTTGAAGCAATACTGCTTATACTTTAGTGATTTTGCTCCAAATTAATCATACTTAGCATGATTTCAATCTTAAAATATATAAATATCCCAATATAATAAATATTTAAATAAAATCTCACAATAATTTCCACTGTGTATTCCCACTGCATTCACATGAGTCCGTTCGTATTGAACAAAGTGCAACTGCTTTACTCATACCTTCATATAGACTATATGGCATGATTTTGTACTTGCGTGCGAGCCTTTTTTTGTTCTCTACACGCCTTACTCGTCAACTCATACGCACGCATGACAATTAAGGCAAGCATAAACCCGGCTTTAAATGGGACGATGCCAAGTTTGTTTCTGGCAAACATTTTCTCAGACAACATTGGTCCGTGACAATCGCTTGCTTCGTCCATGCAGCATTTCAGACCAGTTTCTAGATACTTACAAAGCCATTCTACAGCATAAGGTAGGCTTTGAGAACTGCTGAGTTGGCGTGTCAAAGTCTAAAAAAAGTTGCAATATTTAATAATGCTCACATGATTGCAGTCGATGCTGTTATGTTTGTTTACATGCTCCACACGGCTTCGTACTCGGCGCTGCTGTAGCCGGTGCCGTCGCTGTCGGTGTTGAACCAAGCTTTTTTCTCCGCTTATGTTACTTTGTTTACATATTGATTTGTTATTGTTGCTGTTTCGGTTGTTCTGTTTTTATGTTTGTATATGTATATCATTGTTTATTTATTTGCCTCCTCGCTCGTCACGGCACGTGACTTTGATTTGCTGTGAAGCATCATGTGAAACGAGGTGTTGTAATAATATTGAAGAAAGCATCATCGCATGTAAATTCTGCAGAGTTGACAAAGTACATATGTACATTGTCACTTATTTACAGCGCGCGAATATAACTGCAAGCCGCGTAGAGTGCTAAAAATTATTCGATAAATATTAATTAAGTACATAAATAAACAGATTTGTCCTTAAATACAACACAACTTTCAAGGAATATCACAAAAATTAATTTTAGAAAGTTAGTAAGTTCAGGCATTCATATAGAATCTAAGTCTGCATCGCAAATATTTGTTTATAATTTATGTACGTATTAAAAATGAACTTAGCCATAAAGATCCGTCCGGCAAAGATAATGTGTTGCTAGGGAAAGTTAAACCCGCTAGGAGGCGCTAACGTCAAATATTACGAATATATTACATTGAACAACTATGGGCTGGGTATTGGACCAAACTATTTTTTCCGAGATATTGATTGATCATACGTAATAAAAGTATATTCTCAGTTTTCGGAAGTTAGTTTCGGAAATCGAAATATTTTCCCTCGAGTTTCGAAAATATACTTATTGAGAAGCATTATTATTGATTAAACGAAGGATTGAGTAAAAAACAAAAATTGGATATCAATGGGATATAACATTTTTCAATCAAGCTTATATGATGGTATAAGGGATCAAAGTTGGATTTCGAAAAAAAAAATTTAAAAACTTTATATTTCGAAATGTACTGGACCAATACCGAAAAAAAATTGATTTAGTTCAATGCCTAGAAAATAAATATGTATTGTGCTGGATATTGTTATTACGTGGTCCGAGTCGACACATTTTATTTGATCGTGAGATTTAAGGCATATTGTGACAATTACAAACCTTCTTACATAAACACTAACTATATTTACTCGAGTTGTACTACAAAATCTTCGTGATATACTCAGTGAAAGTGTAAATATTTTGCTAATTCGAAAGTGTGAAAACTCAAATCACTTTGGTACATATAATTAGTTCACTTTCAAAGTGTGAAATTTTATGGCTAGTAAACCTATTAAATAACGCTACATTTTAGCGAGAAACCAAAAATAAACTTATAATTTTCTAAACACTCATAACTTACTAAACATAGATCAAATAATGGCAATTCAGTTAGTTTTATAAGAATTGTAATTAAGCAACTTAAAGTCAACGAGCTTTTCTTAGCAAAGAATCGATAATTGTTGAACTTCTCAACCACTCTATACACTTTGTTTTTGTATACTTCAATACATCTAGCAAATGCCACATTCCTACCAATGGTCCACATTCCTGTCGAACAACCAAGTAAAGTGCTGAACACATAGAAGACGACAAGCGACGAGCGACATCTGTCAAATATTAAAATACCCGCGTTCTTATGGGCACAGATTTTTTGGCAACAGCACGACTTCACCACAAAAGGGTTGAAGTCTTCGCTGTCGCCAAATTAGAAATGTTTCTAATTTTGCCGACGACAATGGCCGCTGTAGAGCTGCCACTAACATGTGAAATGTAAAATTATTCAAAGTTCTCACAAGTATGACGTTATTTTGCCAGCAGAAACGTAAAATAGCTTTGATATATCATTTATAATAACAATCAATTATTTAAAACAAATAAATCGACCATTTTTACATTTTTTATGTAAATAATTTAACTTTAAACTAAATATGTAAATTTTATTGAAGTGATAGATGTTAGTACGGCAACAATGAAATTGCTTTTTGATATGTCGCTGCCGTCTTCAAAATGTTCAAGACGCTGGCTTCAAAGCGACATTTCTGATCAGCCGTCGCTACGTCGTGTCGTGTCGTCGTCTTTGTGTTCAGCACTTAATGAATTTCGCAAACCATAAATTTTATTTCGGCACGTGAGCTTGTATTAAAGCACCGTTATTCGACAAATAACGATAAAAAGCGCAAACGCAGCAGCTGCAACATAAGAAGTAGTAAATTTATTGCCGAATGAGGTCAAGTCATGAACTCTGAATCAGCGCCGGCCACTGAATCATTATACACATTTATAACTACAGCCGCGAATGTGCTTCCCCTTCCAGTACACTGCTCTTATTGCAGTTTTATTATTCTTACCAAAATCCACAAGCAGAAAACAAAAAAACCACAAGCGTATCGAAACGATTTTACTTTTTTTTGTTTGTGCAAAAAGTACTTAAATTACAAGTTTGCGCATCTTTTCAATGCGAATTTCGAGAAATGTCTTTGGAGAAAGCCACCGCCGTGTCGTCCGCCACTTACCCACATTAGTGCCCGCTTTTGTTGATTGCGTTTTGTATCCGAAATTAAAAGAAAGTTCGTTGCACTAAGATTTGGTAACTTGGTCTTTCGACAATGGACATTTCTACCTTAAAACTTGCAAGAAGTGCATCAATACAACAACAAAGCAATAAAACGACAAAAGTGGCCGGCAGTTAAGTAAGCCTTAACCATTTGTTTTCTTTCCTGTTTTGGACCATTAATTTTGCATTTCGCCGTCACGTGACGTAAATAAATGCAAAACACACACTTTTTCCTGCGGGCTTGCAGTGTCAGTGGTCAAAGTACAGTGCATGCTGAAAGTGCTGCTCCTTTCACAGTGTTACGCGGAATATCGCGCTATGACAACTGTGTGTGTTAAACGCGCGTCTGCGGCCTAATGAGTTGTATAATTAGCTAATTAACGCCATTTCCAGTTTTCATTACAGCGTAATCTGTCAGTTTTTACCACAATTTGGGTTTTTTATCTGGTCATTAACTCGCTGCCATTAGAACTTTCGAAATACTTGTAATTATTAATCTATGATCTTTATGAACTGTTCGCACAGTTTCGTTCAATTTATCAATTCGCGCTAATAAATAATCTGAGTTATGTCGAATAAAAACTAGGAAGCGTTTAAAATGCAGCCAGTGGCTCGGTCACAGTTTTTGGATTACTTTCAATATTATCATTGATGTTCTCACAATTTGAGTACTCATTTAAATAGAAGTATGAGTATGAGTATAGAATTAGAGTATTACTATAAGTCTAAGGATATGGAGTACGCGTAAGAGTACGAATACAAAATTGAGTAAAATAAAGAATACGAGTATGAATGCTTGAGTATCAATATGAGTATGAGTATGAATATGAATATGAATATGAATATGAATATGAATATGAGTATAATACTAAAATAAATATGATTTTATTCATATTCATTCTTAGTATCATCTGTGTCTGGTACTCTCTAAGTTATCAATTGATTGATTCTTTGTGAAAAGTTATTAGAGAGCTTCTATAAAAGATAGACGGAGCAAGTAAAAATCTAATTTGATTGTTTTTTATGTTCATTATGTTCGCATGCCACCTTGTATTCACAATGAACCTTAGAGAGCCTTCAAGAATACATCATTAGCAGTAAGCCTTTCTTTCTGTAGAATTCAACGAGTAAAAAACAATCGGTTGCGCTCACCACCAGATTTCTCCACTTGTTCAA
Source organism: Zeugodacus tau (assembly GCA_031772095.1). Taxonomy (NCBI): domain Eukaryota; kingdom Metazoa; phylum Arthropoda; class Insecta; order Diptera; family Tephritidae; genus Zeugodacus; species Zeugodacus tau. The sequence goes on from CM062649.1 coordinate 91,734,340, forward strand.
ACAGCAATCACAAGTGCAAATAATAAATCGGTATTACAATATCGCCTGCAATATTCGAATGCATTTTCAAGCTGACAACTTAATCGAAATCCATTAGCGCGTCTGGTGCGAAATCACAACTTTACGCTTCCGACTCTGAAGCGGACGGACGGACAGACCGATTTTGTTAAACTTGACATCGCGTCGAAGGGTCAGCCAAATGCAGTTAACATTTCAAATGTTAGGTAATAATAAACTAATAGTTGTGCTTTGCGACAAATAAAATTTACAGTTAATTGCTGTGTGTATTCGTGATCCCCAATTTTGATTGCTTCTCGTGTGTGTGTAAACATGCTATTATCTTATGAGAAACATCACTTTTCAATAAACAAGATCTTGAAATATTTTGCGCTTGCTGTACATTGACCTCAACAAGCGCACCCTTTTCACGGGCGTCACTGCCTAGGCAATCTGAGGTAAAAAGTTGAATGATCGAAATGGCTGTGATTAATTTGATAGAAACTCGCTGTTCTTGCAAATTACGAAATTATTATAATCATATTGAGAGCAAAAAATAATCATCGATTATTATTAAATAATTACAATATAATTAATGGGATTGCCCGTTTCTGCCCGCATCACCGCACCGAAACTGAGTCATTTTCAATTACAACAAATTAAGCTGAACTCTGTAATTCACTTTATTACACATTGTAGGTATTTTTAACAGCTTTTGAATGAGTGAATGCGTGCGCCACGATTGATGGGCCTACACACACAATAACACATTCAGATGCATAAAATCTGATATAAATATGTACGTATGTGAGAGTGTCCGGTGAGCCTGTCGCCGCCACACTCGTAAGTATGCCGGTTTGTTTTTCCTTTAAATTCCGGCCAGGCGCAACTTATTTTTAAATTTCGTATTTTTGTCAAAATTCGTTTACGTAATACTACAAGCTTGTTATGCACAATTGCATTTTTGTTTTTGTAATTTTTAATTGTTGTTGTACAAGGTACGCCTAATTGCAGTCGCTTAAATGCGTCACAATGCGTTTTTCTCGTAGCCTGGAATGTTGTTGTTCGCTGCAGTTGTTGTCATTGTTGTTATTGTTGTTTTTGTATTATTTTGTATTTGTTTTGTACTGCTGGCACTCTGTCACAATTAATGTTGAAGCAAAGGTGCTGCGCTTAATGTGATATTATTATTTTCACAATTAATTCATCAGCTGACCAGCGTTCTGATTGATGTGCACATTGTTGTTATTGTTTGTGTTGTTTACGCTTATTAAAAACACGTTATGCCAATAATTGCGTTTTCTAAGTAACTGCTTATTGAAGATAAAGCGGCACGTGCTGTCATTGTCTACACCATCATTTAGTCAGGCATTCACACAGAGCCCGGAGCATAATTACAGGTTGTCAACTTCCTCAGCGCTAATCTCAACTGGGGATCCAATTTGTACTTTTTATACTTTGTAAGATTCCAACTTGTATTTATTATATGATGTTGATGTTGAGACTTACATGGCAATTGTCAGATTTCTGTCAGAAGTATGACAGCTTCATACTGATTCAAAATAATTATGGTAAACAAATGTTATGCCTTTATTATGTGACGAAATCAAAATCTCATAAAAACCAGAATCAGAATCCCTACAAAATAAATCGTTTTCTCATCTAGAAAACTGGTCTTGTTTGAAGTACGTCAATTCCTGTCAGCAGTTTCTAGATAAAAAGTAGTATTATTTTTCAGTTATTTGCAGGGTATAAACATAATTCATTTGCCTGTGATTATCCATTATGATACAATGAGGCACGACTTCATCGAACATAACAATGTTGAACTTCAAAATCAGTTCCCAGAACAATAGCATTCGCACGATCGCTTAAAGATCATGTAATGTACACCTGTCGTATATTTTACGATCTAAAATTAAGATGAAATCTAATACAGGTATGAACAGATGTGGGTTTAACTACTATATCTCTGTATACAGACATAATTATAAATAGAGTTTGGTTGGTTGGTTGGTTGAAAAGGGAGGCGAAGAGAGCCTGACCGCAAGCGGCCGCGCTTAGGCCATTATTAGGCCCATTGTGCTCCCCGAAGGTACCCTGATAAGCGTCACCTGAACAACTCGGTCAATTTAACGAAGTTTCTGAGTTTATTCCATCCCTGCTGCCCAATTTCTCTTAGATTAGAGTAATGGGAGCCTTGGAAGGTATCTCTTCTTAAACGACAGAAGGCCGGGCATTCGCAGAGATAATGCTCTAGTGTCTCATCATCTTCCGCGCACGCCCTGCATTCCGCCGATTCTACTATGCCAAGTCTCTGCAGGTGGCCTCTTAGAGGCAGGTGCCCCGTGATGACCCCTGTGATATAGCTTAGTTCTCTTTTGTTTAAAGTAAGAAGTTTTTTGGTCTGTCCAGTGTCAACACTGTTCCATAGTAGCTTTGTGGTGCGACTCGTGTTGCACATGTTCCAGGACCTGAGCTGTTCCCCTAGCATCCATTGCTTTAGGCAGCGCATTAGAGAACAGAAAGGTCTGGGGCAGTTTAAGGGAACTGTATTCCCAGCTGCACCTGAGCGAGCCAACTCATCTGCCTTTTCGTTTCCTTCTATACCTATATGACCGGGTACCCAGATAATGCTAACTGAGTTTTCTCCTGCTAGTCTATTAATTACCTCTTTGCATGATCTGACGCATTGAGACTTTGTATTGGCGCAGCGGATAGCCTTAAATAGAGTTTAAGGACTCTTTAATTATGACCCTTTGATGGGGTCATATTCGATTAGAATTTATGACTTAAGTCTACTCAGCTTAAATATAATTTAAGTTTGATTACCTTATAATGTCTACTGAACACTCATTAGAGTTTCGGGCTGAATATTTGATGGCACTTTAATATCCCGGATTCTACAAATACATAAATATTTATGTAAACAAATGTAAGTGCCTTCGCGTCTGCTTCCATCTCTGCTGCCGAATTTTCGGCACGATTATTGACGAAGCAATTAATGAGCTGCGCGCTCCGAAAACCTTTACGCTCAGCAGGTGCAAGCCGCCGTCGCCGCACGCGACATTGACCACAAAGGGTTCGGTTGTGCTGCAGCGTTGCGCGCTGATCGGCTTGCGCACGGCGCATCGATCGTCGGCCGATTACAAAACCACCAATTAAAACGCAGACTTGCAGACAATTGGACAGACATGAACTAAATTTGAGCTGTCGGCGCCGCCGCTGCTGCATGCGTTCGGGTTCGTGAATTCGGGATTTCCGCACATTCGAGCAGTGACACACCCGTCTTAAAACGCTGCAAGATCACACACTTTTTAGACTTGACACTCGCCGTAATTGTGGCATTCGCGTACTTGACGTTGAGGCGACGGCACACGCAAACTACTCATTCGCCTTTCACGCGGAATAAATTTTAGACTTTCGTGCAAATTAAGTGATTACAAATAATAAACCTTCGAGCGTTCGATCGTTGATTCAAGCAGAACTTGTGGTTTTTTATTGTGGTGTACGTATAACACTAAAGTGTGAAGATAACTTAAGAGATAACGACTGCATAGCAATCGAGCAATTGCGACACCAAGTGTTCTAACTCTAATAATTATCTAATAAAAGTGTTTTTATTTTGCAATTGCAGTGTAAACAAATAAATTCTTGTTGTTGTAACAAAAAGTGCGCAAAAATGACCGCAGACAGATTGAGTGCGACCACACCGCCGAGCGGACAAGGCAATGACAATTTCGGTTCGGAAGTTACCTTAGACATACCGCCGAGCGGCCTATACGCGGGCAGCAGTGATTGTATAGTGCAAGATGATGATCCACAAAAAGAGCGTGGTTGCTGTGACAAGTCGGGTGATTGGGCCAAGCGCACCGCGGCGAATGTGTTCCGGAAAAAGACACTCTACAAACGGTTGCCAATACTACAGTGGCTGCCTAAATATAATCGCGATGATTTCGTTGGTGATTTGGTGGCTGGTATAACGGTCGGTTTGACGGTGATCCCTCAGGGCTTGGCGTATGCGGGCATAACAGGGCTGGATCTACAGGTGAGTGGCAGGGACTTGTAATAAGAATTAAGTTAAGTTGAGAATAGCAAGAAATTAATTGAAAGGTATGGTTCAAAAAAGGCAGTGTAAAGATATTACAATTGAACTTTCATAACTCTAACTTCAACACGATGTTCCCCATAGCTCGAAATCTTGAAATGACAATATAAGTCAAATTTCATACAAATTACCTCCCATAACTCCAAGTCTCTCTAACTCGGAAGTTTTTTTGTGATTTGGTGACTCGAGTTAGGGAAGTTCAACTTGTTAGGAAAGACTCGTTGCAAGGAAAAGTTTTTAATTGAGGAATTGATGATATTTTCAGATTCCAGACATAGTATCAGAATATCATATTTTTTTTTTATTTTGGTCGATGAATTATTTCACTTTTTTTTGAGTGAGTTTTTCTATTATTTTCGATTTTTTTTTTTACTACGACAATTCTGTAGTCTTCCTCAGAATTACAGTTCTAGCTTATAAATACTTAATACTACAATAATATATCCAAGGCCTACAGAAATCTTCAACTTTTTGTAGATACTCTTCTTCATTAGCGGTTTGGAAAATTTTGTGAATTTTTTTTAAGTTCAAACCCTTACTGTTTATGATCTTGAGCATCTCAATATTGTTTGAATTACATTTTACTGAACTTAAAATTCGTTAAAAGTTCAATATGGCATTCCAATAATGAAAAAAATCTGTTATAAGATCAAGTCAGTATTCTTTGTGTCCATGCCTTAATTTAAATATTACAAAAAAAGTGACTTTTAATAAACAAAATTTGCATTTGACCTCACTTACATTACCTAAATACGTCATACAGTGTTTAAATATAAGAAAAACAACATTTTCCAGCATTTCACTTTGGCAACTAAAAGCATTCAACGCCTTTGTACCGGCCCGTCACACCTTAAAAAGATCATTAACAAATACTGCTGAGTCAGTAACTAACTAAAAATAAATGTTAAAAAATCGATTTCGGCGAAATAATTTTTCCTTCGATCCAGATAAATGCAAACAAGTGTTTTCGGCGCTAAATGCATTTGCATACACACATATGAGTACATACGTACGTACACTTGTGAGTATATTCTAAGGCAATTATTTAAAATTGGTCACCAAAATGAATTTCCTTGCCTTTGTTTACATTGCTTTTTATTTCGCGCTGCTCTTACGATAATTTATGCAAATGCAGGTTGTTTGTAAACTTCGTTCACACGGAATCTCCCACCAACAGTGTGTTAATGCGGTATACGTACTTGTGTATGAGTGTGTATAATTGCTGTTTCATTAGCCTCGATACTGAGTTAATTGTTGCATGCTCAAGTGGAATTATTTATAACGAATTATAAATTCAAATCTGTCTTATTAAACGGTCATTCATAAACTCATCACAAAGTATTTCAAAACAAAGATTTACAAGTGTACTTATGTATGTATGTATGTGTGAGCTTCGTGTTAGTAATTTTAATGTCGTCTGTCTGTTATCTGCTGCCTGAAAGATTCCATAAAACATCTGTTAATTTGTACTTATCAATTCTGAAACGATCTAAGTAAATGGAATAAATATGTACGGAAATGCTTAAATATCTCAGGTATGATGCTCTTCTGAGAGCTATTGTTTGAGTGGCGAAAGCTTGAAATATTCCGAATGTTATAAAATGGAGGATATTTTTAACTGATCACTATCGCTTATAATATCAAAAATTAATAATAACAAGTAAGGAAGGGCTAAGTTCGGGTGTAACCGAACATTTTATACTCTCGCAATTTATTTATTTAACTTTATTTTTATTATATAATACACAATTTGACCCACATATTCGTCATATATATTGTATAAAGTCCATTGAAAGTTGGAAACGCTGATATTAGGTTAGAAGCACCGAGGTCCTCGTGTTCGATATATGGGGCCTTAAAAACCTATGGTCCGATTACGGCGATTTTTAGAATGGGGCTGCCACACTATTAACATAGTATTTGTGTAAAGTTCTGCACCGATATCTTCACTAGTACTTACTTTATATATTGTAAAGTAAACGATTCAGATTGTCTTCAAAGTTCTGGTATATAGGAAGTAGGCGTGGTTGTGAAGCGATTTGGCCTATTTTCACAACATATCATTGGGATGTAAGGAAACTATTACAAACCAAGTTTCATTGAAATCGGTCGAGTAGTTCCTGAGATATGGTTTTTGACCCATAAGTAGGCGATGCCACGCCCATTTTCCATTTTGTAAAAAAATCTGAGTGCAGCTTCCATCTGCCATTTCTTATGTGAAATTTAGTGTTTCTGACGTTTTTCGTTAGTGAGTTAACCCACTTTTAGTAATTTTCAACCTAACTTTTGTATGGGAGGTGGGCGTGGTTATGATCCGATTTCTTTCATTTTTGGACTGTATTAGGAAGTGGCTAAAAAAAATGACTGCAGAAAATTTGGTTTATATAGCTCTATTGGTTTGCGAGATATATATAAAAAACTTAGTAGGGGGCGGGGCCACGCCCACTTCTCCAAAAAAATTACATCCAAATATGCCCTTTCATAGTACGATCCTTCATACCAAATTTTATTTCCATAGCTTTATTTATGGCTTAGTTATGGCACTTTATGTGTTTTCGGTTTTCGCCATTTTGTGGGCGTGGCAGTGGTCCGATTTTGCTCATTTTCGAAAGCAACCTTCCTATGGTGCCAAGAAATAAGTGTGCCAAGTTTCATCAAGATATCTTAATTTTTACTCAAGTTACAGCTTGCACAGACGGACGGACGGACGGACGGACAGACAGACATTCGGATTTGAACTCCACTCTTCACCCTGATCACTTTGGTATATATAACCCTATATCTAACTCGTTTAGTTTTGGGTGTTACAAACAACCGTTATGTGAACAAAACTATAATACTCTCTTTAGCAACATTTGTTGCGAGAGTATAAAAATGTAGTTTGCCCTAACAGACAGTAGTCTCATAACTGACCGATCATCTTCAAACGAACTTTATAGATCATTCAAGAATCAAGAATTTCAGATAGTCGAAATGATCCCTCACGAAAACATAAAAACTTATCATCAGAAAGATTTTTTGTGGAAACTAAATTTTAATCGAGCCTTCAAACTAGGACAACAAAAAATTTAAATCTTAAAATATTTCCATTTTTCTGGTAGAATACCTTATATTCTAACTGACCTTCGACCTCTATCTGTTCTTTTTTTATATATTCACTTCCTAATAATATTATATGTATAAAGCGAATATTAAAACAATTTTTTATTACTCTTATTCCATAGTATGGTCTCTACGGCTGCTTCTTCGGCTGTTTCATTTATGTGCTCTTCGGCTCCAGCAAAGATGTGCCTGTCGGTCCCACGGCCATTGCAGCGCTGCTCGTCTACCAAACTGCGCGTGGCAGTTTGGAGAAAACGATATTACTCACATTCCTCACGGGTATCATTGAAGTGCTAATGGGTATACTACAACTGGGCTTTCTGATAGACTTCGTGTCAGGGCCGGTTAGTGCGGGATTCACGAGCGCCGTTGCGCTCATCATTTTCACCTCACAACTCAAGGATATATTGGTGGTGAACACTTCGGGCGACACTTTCGTCGATATGTGGATCTCAATTGTGAACGATATTCAAAATATCAGCTGGAATGACACAGCATTGGGTGTCGGTTGTGTTTTCCTGTTGTTGGCAATGCGTGCTATGACTACGGTGCAAATTGGTCCCAAGGAAGGCAAAAACATTTGGCAAACGGTGCTCGAGAAGACTATCTGGCTGATTGGCACTTCACGTAATGCGGTGCTGGTGATTTTAGTTACACTCTTGGGTTATGTGTTGCGCACCTCGGGCGTTGATATCTTCAAGATGGTCGGTTTTGTGCCAAAGGGTTTGCCAGAATTCAAAGTGCCACCTTTCTCTGTGACCACATACACCAACTCTACAAGCGGCGAAGTTATTGAGACACATGAAAATTTTGCACAAATGGTGAGCAGTTTGGGCGCTGGTCTAATAGTGGTACCGCTGATTTCTCTGCTGGAAAATAGCGCTTTAGTGCAAGCGTTTGGTGAGTACAAATGAGATGGATCTCAAAAGTATGAGATTTTGAAAATGTCATATTTTTATATTCCACAGCTGATGGCAAACCGTGTGACGCCAATCAGGAGCTCATCGCCATTGGACTGTGTAATATTGGTAATTCCTTCGCGCAAGGCTTCCGTGGCAATGGACCCATTGCACGTGGCGCGGTTTTGAATGCCAGTGGTGTTCGTACACAACTCTCCAATCTCTACACTGGTATAATCGTAATATTTGCCTTGCTATGGCTCACACCAGCCTTCTATTACATCCCTAAAGCCGCCTTGGCTGCCATCATATTGGCTGCTGTGATCTTCATGGTGCAATACCGCGTAATCAAGCCAATGTGGAGAAGCAAAAGTAAGTTCAAAGAAATAAAAACGAAATGATTTCCTATTAATACATAGTATTATTCTTATATTCTCTCTTCACAGAAACCGATCTCATTCCCGGTATCAGCGCCTTCATTGCTTGTCTAGTGTTGCCACTGCAAATTGGCATTCTTGTCGGCATCGGCATTAACATTGTCTTCATTTTGTACAGCGCTGCGCGTCCGAAATTAAGTGTCGAAACTGCTTGCGTAAGTTTATTGAATAATATTTTTAAATTTCCTATACTCATTACTCTTCCTCTCCTACTTTAGACATCGAATGGCATCAAGTATCTCATGCTCACACCCGATCGCTGCCTGATCTTCCCATCGGTGGAGTTCGTACGCAACGTCATCAACAAACAGGGTCGCAAGTCGACGCTCCCAGTGGTCATCGACTGCACCTACATTTATGGCGCCGATTTCACAGCCGCCAAGGTTGTCTCAATGCTTATAAGTGACTTCGAGGCGCGCAATCAGAAACTCTACTTCTACAACCTGCAGCGTCGGGTCGCGCAAGTATTCGAGGGTCTCAACAAGGCACTGATTGTTATCTACGATGCTGAGCATTTGGAAATGGAACTCGGTGGTAAAGCCATTGAGGCGAATAAGTGAATGACATAGTTCGGAGTTTATATTAGAGGTTAGGCAAGCTCAGGGAATATGTAGAGTAAAGAAAGTTTATTTTGAAGGCCAGTTACTTAGAAAATGATTATGTGATATAAAAGTAAAATAATTGTTTGTAAAGAACGGGACCTCTAAAAATACAACCGTTACTTATTACTCTACAACTTATTCAATGTTCGAATGTTGGTGTCAAGGTATGCTGGTGTCATACCTTAATGAACTAATTCCATAAATATTTTTAGAACTTTGTTATTGTAATAACTTCGATATTCCTTGTTTTGACTTACTTATATGAAAACCTTTTCCTAAATCAGAAAGTAAATATTATGTTAAAGTTGTCAATGCACAAGAGGCAGTAAGAAGAGGAAGGGAAGAACTACGAAATCTAACTATATCTATATTTAAGTATATCATACTGTATATGGTATACTAGCACACTATGACATGGCACTGGCGCAGCGCAGAGGGGACAAAATACGACTTTTCTTTAATTCTTTTGTAGTTGTTAGTATCAAATTATATATATTTTCTTGAAGTCCTGCAGCCGCCTGCTTGCCTACGCACATTTACTCACACCACATATGTATATAGCAACATACTTACATACACTAAAAAAAATACATAATTATAGCGAAAATGCTTTAAAAATCCGAGTCATTGATGTAAAGACATACATATTCATAGAGAGATATATATTAAGTCATAGCTAATTTGTATAGTTTTATATACACTTGTTAAGTTTGTCGATCGCTCGCATGGAAAAGTATTTATTTAAATAATAGACGATTAAATGTAAATATTAATAACTAATAAATATATAAATATACATGTATTATATGAAATGAAACTATCTGTTGACTTTTAATTGTTGAAGTGATCTTGAAAAAAATTAATTCTTCCCAATTGCGAAACTTCAAAACCTCCTCCATCCAGTTAACTGTCGAAGTCAAGATGATTTTGACGTTTGTGCTCTCACTTTCAGTGGCATGAGCGCTGTACATCTCATTATCTCTGCTTATACTAGAGAGAGACATAAGGTTTCCATACTTCAATGGAGCCTACAATAAAAATTTACGAAACCAAGTTCCAGTATCTTAGTATTCTAGAATTACTAAAATTTTAATAGTCAGAGTCGGGTCAAAATCGTATTTTCTAAACTAATATTATCGATAAATCGTCATTGTCATATTACTTCGATTAGTCAATATTGGTTCCGCATCACTTTGAAGTCAAATTCAATGTGCAATTCGAAATTCCTTCAAACTTAAAATCTAAAAAAACATTTTTATCTGATTCATCAACATTTTCGAAAAAGAGAAAGGAATGTATAGTATAGGCAACACTACAGTACTGGGAACATTTTATGAAAACATAGCGGCGTTTAACCCCAACAAAGCAATTATTATTGGAGAGTGAAAATATTAAAACAAAGTGTATGCAAAAGTGCAACGTCCCGAGATCACATGACTAGATCCGTAGCAATGCCAATGTCGGGCAAAGACCCTTTTTCGTCTGTTAATTGTATGCAGACCGAATTCCTTTTAATTATATTACTACTCAATGTGCAGAATTTTTAAACAATATTTACATAGGTGCAACTGAATAATTTTATCATTCTTCCAAATGTTTGCTGTTGACATTTTACGTCATAGATGTTGGAAAAATAAATGGCATCAATTGATGGGATCATTGTATTCAAATGACCTTGATTATGGAAAGGTATGTGCCTATTGTTGTGCAACATACTTAAGTATTTACTTATTCGGTACTTTATTGTTTAATTACGTGGTGTGTTCAAAAAATAACGGGAATTTTTAAATTTTCCGGATTTGAAGGGTCCAACTTGTATTATATTGATATACATGCCCCTGAAATATGATAAACGGTAAGCAATATTCTTACGGCTATTTGTATAAATGTAGAAAAATATATCTACAAATCAAACAATTGTTATGTAATATTTGTGTGTTCTCAAATGGTTTAATATTTAGAGTATATTCTTATATTGAATACGAGGGCTGCCATATACATATATTTCTGGCCTAATAATGAAAATAGGAATATTTATCAACGAAAATGGTTTTATTGTTTTTCAAAATATTCTCCATCAAGATTTATACACTTTTGCATGCGCTCAAACTTTCGAAGCACTTTTTTGAGCCTTTTTTGAGCGATTGTCAAATTGTGCGGGATCCAACGAGAACAAACTTTTTTTACGGCCAGGTGTTCATGTAATATCGAATGTATGCTGGTGGGAGAAATGCATAGGCATGCCTCTATCTGAAGGTATGTTACATGACGGTCTTGCATTATCAGTTCACGTACGGCATCGATGTTTTCTGGCACAACGGCTGTTTTTGGACGACCTTCTCAGAATTCGTCTTTGAGCGAGCGATTGAATTCGTTGTACCAGTTTTCCACAGTGCTATAGGATGGTGTTTCATAGCCATACAAAGATCTTAGTTCATCGATGCACTCTTGTGGCGATAATCCACGTCGAAATTTGTGAAAAATGATCGCACGAAAATGTTCACGAGTTAATTCCATTTTTTGGCCGAGATGAATTTTTTAATTCCCTGTAAATAAAACAATTCACGATTAAATGACAAAACGTTCTCAGTGATGTTATGCTAAAAAATGTCAAACTTTCCAATGGAAATGTCAGATTGCACCTGGCAACACTTAATGTTGCCTAGGCCAGAAATATATATAGCAGCCCTCGTAAAAAAGGTAACTTTTGGGATGGATCAAGAGCTAAGCCATCCTCAAAGAATAATGGTGGATTTATTAATACTTGAAGGTCGTTACAATGGATCGAGAGCAATATTTATTTTCATTCTCATCTGCTTATAACACACATAAGAGTTTATGGTGAAATCAAATCAAATGATCAAATCTGAGCCGCAAAACTGACTTAAGCCTCTCTTACTTGCTCAAGTTCAACTGACATTTATATGAGTCGCATTAAAAAGTCGTAAGTGTATTTACAAAGAATCGAATCGCGTATTAGAAATAAATCGCAAGTGTTAAGCGTTTGTAAGTTTTATGGCTGAGTAATTATGCATTTTAATATTGTATAACGCTTTTAATATGTATATACATACACAGATTTATATATCTATAACCGCATAAGGGTGCATGTGAGTAAAGCTCACGACTAGACAGCACGTGAGCGCGTCGCTGTCTGAACTCAAAGCTAGAGTTTTCTAAGCGGATTATCTATTCAACACGTCTCAATAACTCAAATGGTAAGCCAAACGTGTGAAGCGTTTAACACAAAGCAATGAATGGAATGGATTTATTAAAAATAAATAAATTTACTGAAAATATCTTGTCATCGCTGCTTGGACGTCTAATATTGTCACAGCGCCAAAATACCAGCCCTCGCAGTATTTAAGCGCTTCTTGCTTCCGTCTCTTCTTCACCCTCACAGCGAACGGCTTCCCCAAAAATGTCACAAACAACAGCAACATTACCGGCGTACATGCACTTGTCTCGTGTTTTTGTTTTGAGCTTGCTTTTAGCTCGCTCACGACAAGCGGTTATTAATTACCCACGCGAGCTTACTTACAATCGTACTTTCGTACATAAATATTTGTAAGCGCAGGAGAGTGGCTAGTTGAGAGACTTTATTTGTTTTAATCTCTTCTTGAAGTTGAGTTTGTTCTGCGATAAGTTAAGCTTCTAAACAATCTTGTAGGCATGTTAAGAGATTAGATATGAAGGTCCTTGTTTCCTTATAACTGTAATTTTTGTCTTTCAGTAATGAGCAGATACAGCTCAGTTCAATCTAACCAATTCCTATTTAACTTTCTCTCACACGTATTCTGAATAATGCCTTTTGAGAAATTAACTCTTTTTTTGTTTGATTTAACGTTTGAAGGCTTGTCTCTGATTTGACGTCATTTGCTGAGTTTGTTTGGCCATTGAATATGCAAATCCCCACACACATAAACTGATATGAAGTTATTGAAATTCCACGAATATCATTTTTTGCTATTGAATATTGATGAACATGAATTTTTACTTATACCAAGCTTAAGCGGAACTTCATCGGTGGAATCATTGAGTACAGTGTTTCTTGAGCAGATTTGTATGCATAACTACATAATTATGAAGCAATGTTTCAGTTTCTCTTTAATCATACATATAAATTGTGAATCTAATATATTATTCGTGAGTCTAAAAGAAAGTAATATATATGGATAGTATCTAGAAAACATATTATCTATAATGTTTGGAAGCTTTATTAAGATTGACTACAGTTAAGTTCTGCAAAATCTATTGGTTTCTATGAAGTCTAGGGTTTTACATTAGATTTTGAAAAATCAGAGCAAAGTAACCTCACTTTCAATTTCTGAGTTGCATTTACAAGAACACCTACTTTAAGGCTCATGAAGTCCAGCTCAACTTCAATATTTGGCATGACTATTAAAATTGAACTCCGGATATAGGGTTCTAAGATAATAGACTTTTAGACATCTAGTTCTAAGTATTATCTTGGCTCTCCAAAAATCGAATCCATAGTTTACGCTCTGATATCCACAAACACTTCTTAATATTATCAAATTCAGCTTACAAATCAATTTCGCTAAGAAATTGGCAAACAGTGGTCGTTATAAGTATGTGGACGTTGTTGTTAGACTTAATAAATACAACAAATAAGAAACCAGTTGAAAATATTTGTTGTTTGCATAGCATTACCATTGAAAACGTCGCAATTTATTTGATCCGCAAGAAAGTTCGAGGAGACAACTCAATATTAGTTAAACCATTATCATCTAGCGAAACCCACGCACAAACACTCAAACGCACACACTCGCACGGCGATTTGATTTTTTCGAAAAGTGCTCCATCACCTCAGTGCCACGCCACGCTCGCACGGTCGCTTGTACTATACATACTAGGCAAGCTTCTGAAACCACAGCATTCGAGTGTGCGACGGCGGCACGTACAGTTTGAAACCTCGCAAACCCCAAGCAAGTCCCAGTTTTAAATATTTCCGTGAGCACCGATGTTTGTGCACACGGGTGCTGGAGTGCATGGCGTAATTGCGGAATAATATACTATTTTCATTTAACGACTATTTAGTCATAAAAAGTGCAAAGTGATTATCGGACGCGCATGTAAATATTCGGATTCGTCAATAATAGTTTTCACACTAACACAAAACCGCGAAGTTATTTCCGTGGAAAAAAATAAATAAATAGTCAGTTAACAGAATTAGACATAGCTAATTAAAATGTGCTCGGTTAAGGCGAACGTGAAAACTTCCACCTTGGAAGGTTGTGATAATTACGGTTCGGATGTAACGCTAGATATACCGCCGGGTGGCCTCTACACAGGCTCCACGGATTGCATTGTCGACGAAGAGGATGCGAAAAATCAACGCGACTGCTGCTCGGCCACCGGAGATTGGCTGAAGGACACTGCCTCGAATGTGTTTCGCAAAAAGAACCTGTACAAACGGTTGCCCATCTTAGAGTGGTTACCGAAATATGATCGAAATGATGTTGTGGGTGATTTGGTGGCCGGTATAACGGTCGGTTTAACTGTGATACCTCAAGGCCTGGCATTCGCGGGCATAACGGGTTTGGAATTGCAAGTGAGTACAGTAGAGCACTCGAATACGCACGAATCTATGTTAGATACTTACTAAAAACCTCTCTAACTATGCAAGGGAGCGTGTGAGGTGACAGTGTAATTAAGGATTCTCGGATTTAAAAAAAATGGAAAATTAAAATAAAATAATAAAAAGTTTATTTGAATAAGTGATAGTGCAATGTGGGTTCTTGAAGACTATAAACTGTCCCCTAGCGTATTAACCAATTGTTGTTCTAAAAATAATAAGGCAATCAATCACCCGCCGACGTGCGCTTTCTTCACCGCAAGCAAAATTTTAAGAGATTCAATTAATTATAGCTTGGAAATAAATTATGCCCCTTTCTTGTTAACTAATGAACTATTGAAATAAATAAAAAAATCAGAATTTCGTTTTCGATAGCTTGTGAAATTGTGTCATTTGTATGCGCCGCTTGTCCGACTTTGTCGCTATAAAGATTTCGTACGGATTCAAAGCGATTTAATAGCTTTTTTCCAGAATTTTTATAGTTATTTTTATTGTTGGAACTGCCGTTGTGTCTAAATTACCACAGAAAGCAATACGAATTTGAATTTATTTTAATATAATAACGAACTGAAATTAAAAATAATAGAATATATAATTCTGCTACGGGTTCTTCCAGTTAATGCATTTTTGATAAAATTAAATTGAATGTATTAAAAACGTGTTTTAGTTCGTGGACATCCAAATGGCGATTACTTGCAAGTGATATTAACCACAACTAGTATATACTTCACTCATACCTCCACCTGCCTCCTCTTCAGAACTTACTTCCATCTGTGAAAAGCACGTCATAATTGTATTCTCTCTTGCAGTATGGCCTGTACAGCTGCTTCATGGGTTGCTTCATCTATGTGCTTTTTGGCACAAGCAAAGATGTACCGGTTGGCCCCACGGCCATTGCGGCGCTGCTCACCTTCCAAATAGCGCGCGGCGATTTGGCGAAGACAATATTGCTGACATTCCTAACGGGTATAATTGAGATGCTGATGGGCTTATTGAAGTTGGGTTTCCTCATAGACTTCGTATCGGGTCCTGTGAGTGCGGGCTTTACCAGCGCCGCCGCGTTGATCATATTTACCTCACAACTGAAGGATTTGCTTGTCGTGAATACGGCCGGAGACACTTTGGTGGATATGTGGATTTCCATTTTCAAGGACTTCCGCAATATTAGCTGGAATGATGCCGCGCTGGGTATAAGCTCTGTTGTGCTGCTACTCGCCATGCGTGCCATGACTTTTGTGGACATCGGTCCAAAGGAGGGAAAAAAGAGTTGGCAGCGCTTAGTGCAGAAGACCATCTGGTTGATTGGCACCTCGCGCAATGCCGTGCTCGTGGTTTTGGTCGGACTGCTGGGCTTTCAATTACTGCAATCCGATATCGACATCTTCCGTATGGTGGGTTATGTGCCTGATGGTTTGCCGGAGTTTAAAGTACCAGCGTTCTCGACAACCACTTTCACGAATACAACGAGTGGTGAAATTATTGAAACGCATGAGAGCTTTATCGACATGGTTAGCAGTTTGGGCGCAGGTTTGATCGTAATACCGCTCGTCTCACTGTTGGAAACAACAGCACTCATACAAGCGTTTGGTAAGTGAAACACAAACTCCTTGAACTTGATGTTGAAATATAAATTCTTTCCGCTTGTATCCACAGCTGACGGCAAACCTTGCGACGCCAATCAAGAACTCATTGCCATCGGTCTTTGCAATGTGGGCACATCTTTCGCCCAAGGCTTCCGTGGTAATGGTCCTTTGGCACGTGGCGCCGTCTTGAATGCCAGTGGTGTTAGGACACAAATGTCGAATTTGTATACGGGGCTTATCGTTATCTTCGCTTTACTCTATTTCACACCTGCCTTCTTCTACGTGCCGAAAGCAGCTTTGGCGGCGATCATTGTCTCGGCGACGATATTCATGGTGCAGTATCGCGTAGTCAAGCCAATGTGGCATAGCAAAAGTAAGTGAAAGTGAAGTGAAAGAAAATTCCCTTCTCACGAATATTTTCCAATTTTTTTAATACAGGAACCGATCTCATTCCTGGTCTGGGTGCATTCATTGCCTGCATTGTATTGCCTGTTCAAATCGGCATTTTGGTCGGCATGGCTATCAATATCGTCTTCATTTTGTACAGCGCTGCGCGTCCTAAACTACGTATTGAAACGTTAGAAGTAAGTTCAAGTATCAGTTATACCAAATAAATATATTTCTAACTCATTTCCCACTCTCACAACTCTCCACAGGCATCGAATGGCATCAAGTATCTCATGCTCACACCTGATCGCTGCCTCATCTTCCCATCGGTGGAGTTCGTGCGCAACGTTATCAACAAGCACAGCCGCAAGTCGACGCTTCCAGTGGTCATCGACTGCACCTACATTTATGGCGCCGACTTCACGGCCGCCAAGGTCGTCTCAATGCTAATCAAGGACTTCGAGACACGCAATCAGAAGCTTTACTTCTACAATCTACAGGCGCGTGTATCGCAGGTATTCGAGGGTCTCAACAAGGGACTGATTGTTATCTACGACGTGGAGCATTTGGAAATGGTGCTCGCTGGCAAGGAATTGGATGCCAAGTCATGAGTGATGCACGCATTAAGGTGTGATTGAACTATTCTCACAGAGTTTAGAGAGAATAAACGGAATGGAGTTAGAAACCGGCGAAAGTATTATTGAAAGAGGCGCATGACGCTCGAAACTTAGTACGAGTACTTATCACGTATTATACAACAACAAATATGATAAAATTAAAAATATTTGCTCGCATTTTTTTCGATTATTATTCGCTAATTGAAATATTATATTTAGTAATTGCTGACGCTTTGTATTATACATGTAGTATTATTAATTTTCTAAAAAAAATTATTGTAGCTAATTAGCGAAGATTATATGCGACATAAATTCATGTATATAAAATTTCATGTAGTTTATATTAATTATGTATTTGCTGATTGAATTAAAGTGTCACTAATTCACATCGCGCATGTTATTATCTAATACACATAAATATAGATTCATATAATTATGGCTAACTTGGAAAAATTACCTAATTAGAACATATTTGTATGTATGTATATATTCTATAAATTAGCTAATTAATTATCGAAATTATCATATACGTATAGTGCAACGATCTTAACACAAATAAACCTATGATTGTAAATATGGTTGATATAATTAAATAAAAATATTTAAAAATCTGAAATGTGTAGTAAATCAATAGTGAATTCGCGCATTAATTCCATGGTCTCCAAATGCGATGAATTAAATTATTAAATTCCGTTTGTTATTATTTGTGCACTTGGTTGACGTTTGCTTTCAGTGTTCATAGGTGCTAAGCGAAGGTAATTTCGCCAATGTGACCATCAAACTGCGACAGTGAATCGCTGACTCGTGTGTTTGCGCTTTTCATCGCCCATTGTATTGCTTAATAAATCTTGATAACTCTTCGTTTAAATAGCAGCTTTTTTTCATTGAGATATGAATATGCGAAATTGATGCTAATAAATTGTAATTTGTCTGAGGAGCGACTTAATTTACGTGCGCTTACGTCGACAAGAGTAGCTCGGCATCATAAAAGGTAACCTGATTTCTGATCATAATGCAACTGATATCTTAATATGATCGTTAAATTCGATTACTGGTGAATTGAAAATCAAACCAAATAGTAAAAAATAAATAAATAAGTGTTTAAGACACATTTTTCGTAAAACCCAGTTATCTGAAATAAGTGCACCTGGGGCGTATGAGTAATTGCTTTCTTAGACATTTACTATTTCATACTTACTTATTATATATTATATTTGTATGTGAGTTAACTTAACATCGCTTAAGTGCATTTGCTTATTCAAGCCATCATTCGTTAATTAAAATAAGAATTTAATAATCTTTCATGACTTCTAGACGAGAATCTTAATATGAAGTAAGAATAAGAAGGAGAAACAGTTCACCTATTCTTGAAAAGAAATTTTTATTATACTACTTTATTATGATCGTGGAACGAACTTCATGATTAGTAAAATCATTTGGAGACTTTTAGCATAATTTAAGCATGCCAAAAAGTATGCTTTGAAATAAAAAGTTCATTATTTTAATAACTGTCATGTGACTTTTTTCAGTGTATAGAGCTTTCTTGAAAAGTTTACTTACTCACCTGAGAGAAATATACAAAGTAAAGTCTACTTTTGGGCGGAAGGGAAAAGCGATCAGTGTTCACATATTTCCGCACATACATTTGTGGCATTTTTAATGAGTTTCTTAATAATAATAGCCGGCTTCGATTCGCCAAGCGTTGGAGATTAGTCAATTGAACAAACTATGCTAGTCGTTCCAACAGATTGACAGTATTTACGGTGCTAACAAGTCCATTGATGCTTACGGTAATGAGAGAACTTTGATAAATTCCATTATCTTTGCGAATGTACAGTCTTCAGACGGTTAGGAAGGGATACTTTTTACAACTCCCAATAATCCAAGCTAAAATTAATTGGGCAGCCAGGAGAGAAGAATCTGAGTTTAATCAAATTGACTAAACTGTTGTAGTTGACACTTATTAGGGACCCTGGGAGATGGGACCACAATAAGTCTAATGATGACTATGATGTCGTGACTGCTTGCGGTTACGCTCTCCCTGCCTTCCTTTTCAACTAACTAATCAACTTTATTGCTTATCGGAAATTTTTTGACAAAAGAGCAGCACGTCAAGATAGAGAGATTTTCTCTGCTTTGCGAATCGTTAACAACTAATATACTTTTTTTACAATCACAGTTGGAATCAATGTTAACATTTTTCAGATTCCTTAAATATTTATACAAGTTATGGAACTACCAACTCTTGCTATTATTATTAGATTTGCTGTAATTATACTTTCAACTTAATTACAAACAAAATTTGAAGACAAAAATTGTATCCATACTACAAACAAATGCTAAACTCACTCAAATCACATGACTTCGCAGTGAGCATTTGAAGTCAGCGTTCTCTCTTTTAAGTTAGGCCCCTCTCTAAGAGAAAACAGAAAACAGAAACTCATATTTAAAATAAATTTTATTTCGATTTATATAACATCTATACATTTATAACAGATTCTATTTAGAAACAATTCTGAACAGAAATGAGCTTTTTGATGAAATATGTATGTATTTACAAATGGATATGAATTCACTTAAAAAATAAAGTATTTATAGCTTCGTTACATCCTCGGAATCTTTCACACATGCCACTTCAATAGTAAATCTTGAATTTAAAGTCGCATTGCTAACTCTAGCACCAGCCTCTACATCATTTTCTAGGGAAGGCTTTGGTGCCCCGCCATTTTCATCCTCCCTCAACGCATGTGTTAGGGCGTCAGTGTTGTAGCACAAAGTTAGATGAATATTCAAGCCATCAAAGATTTGCACAACATTCGGTTTTAAATTGTAAAATATAATTTTTTGGTTGCGTCGTTTGAAATCGTCGATCAGCGAAGAGATCACCTTGGCGGCAGTGTAGTCCGCACCATAGATGTAAGTGCAGTCGATGACAACCGGAAGAGTGGTTTTATTGCCGCACTTCAGCACCAGGTTACGTACAAACTCAACCGAAGGAAAGATGAGGCACCGATCTGGTGTGAGTTTGAGAAATTTCAAGCCGTCGTGGGTCTAAAGACATAAAAACGGATATTCAATATTAAGCTGATTATGGATTGTTTGCTGTTAATAATTACCTCCAGTGTCTCCAAACGAACTTTCGGACGCGCTGAGTGGTACAAAATAAATAGAAGATTCACACCGATTGCAGTGAGAATGCCCAACTCCAACGGCATAACCAAGCAAGCGATGAAGGCCACGAAATAGGGTATCAAATCGGTACCTGAAAGCAAAATAGACAATAGAATATGAAGCTAAAGAACTTATTTTCGAATAAAAAAGACTTACGTTTACTGCGCCACATTGGCAGGATGACCTGGTATTGCACCTGGAAGATCACGGCCGAAATAATGATGGACGCCAATGCAGCTTTCGGAATGTAGTAGAAGAAGTCAGTTAAATAAAGCAGAGCGAAGACCACAATGGCGCCGATGTACATGTTGCCCAAGGGAGTGCGTACGCCACTGGCGTTATTGACAGCCGAACGTGCGAGACCGCCGTTGGCGCGATAACCTTGGAAGAATGAATTAGCCACGTTCGCTAAACCCATGGCGATCAGCTCTTGAGCGGTGTCTATAGGTTTTCCTTTCGCTGCAAAAACATAACAAATTAGTAAAATAAATTTTGAAATTTGAACTCCAACTCACCGAAAGCCTTGCAGGCAGCGATGTTCTCCAGCAAAGCAACGAGTGGGACGATAATCAGACCATAACCCATGTGATTCACCATTTCAAGGAAGGACTCAGCTTCGACTGCTGGCTCGCCTGTGGTTTCATTGCCAGGCGTGCCCTCAATGTAGAACGGTGGTGGTCCAAACTCAGGCAAACCCCCCGGTATGTAACCCGTCAGCCGGAAATAGTTCATACCCCTCTCCTGCATGTACATACTCGCGGCAGCACAAATGATCACCAGCGTTGCGTTACGTGAGACACCCAAGAACCACATCAGCTTGGTCCCCAAAACATGATACCATTGAGGATTATTTTTTGGCCCCCACTTAATGTTGCCTAAAGAACGCATCAACATCAAGATGACCACACACGAACAACCGAGTATCGTATCTGCTATTCTTATATTCCCGATGTCACTGATCATGCTGATCCAGCGCTCCAGAAAGGTGGTGCCAGTGGCATTTTTTACGCCAATAATATTTTTTATTTGCGATGTAGTTATGATCAGTGCCACAGCGCTCGTGAAACCAGCACTCACTGGCCCCGATACGAACTCTATTATGAAGCTTAAACGAAAGAGCGCCATCAGAATTTCGATGATGCCGGTGAGGAATGTGAGAAGGATCGCGCGTTGCCACACACCATTGGCGAACTGGAAGACCATGAGCGATGCGATGGCTGTCGAACCGACTGTGCTGTCCTTGCATGTACCGAATATGACGTAAACAAAACATCCCATAAAGGCGCCATAAAGACCGTACTATGGAGGAAAAAGGTAAAATTATATAATTTTGATTTGTGTATCGTTTGATTCATCACATGGTTAACGTCACATCAACATATCACGATACATTCAATTTTCGTGAGATAAAAATCAGTTATTGAAATATGCAGCTGAAGCCTTTAGAAGAAGAATATCTCAAATTCACATCAAACTACTTAATGAACATTCTTTCTCAACCATTATCTGATCTTATATGTTTTTATACTCTCGCAACAAAAGTTGCTAAAGAGAGTATTATAGTTTTGTCCACATAACGGTTGTTTGTAAGTCCTAAAACTAAACGAGTTAGATATAGGGTTATATATACCAAAGCGATCAGGGTGACGAGTAAAGTTCAAATCCGGATGTCTGTCTGTCCGTCCGTCTGTCCGTCCGTGCAAGCTGTAACTTGAGTAAAAATTGAGATATCTTAATGAAACTTGGAACACGTATTCCTTGGCACCATAAGAAGGTTAAGTTCGAAAATGGGCGGAATCGGACCACTGCCACGCCCACAAAATGGCGATAACCAAAAACACATAAAAAGCTATAACTAAGCCATAAATAAAGTTATGAAAACAAAATTTGGAACATGGGATCGCATTAGAGAGGGGCACATTTGAATGTAATTTTTTTGGAAAAGTGGGTGTGACCCCGCCCCCAAATAGGTTTTTTGTATATATCTTGCAAATCAATAAAGCTATATAAACCAAACTTTCTGCAGTCGTTTCTTTTAGCCACTTCTTAATGCAGTCCAAAAATGAAAGAAATCGGATAATAACCACGCCCACCTCCCATACAAAGGTTAGGTTGAAAATGACTAAAAGTGTGTTAACTCACTAACGAGAAACGTCAGAAACACCAAATTTTACATAAGAAATGGCAGAATGAAGCTGCACTGAGATTTTTTTACAAAATGGAAAATGTGCGTGGCGTCGCCCACTTATGGGTCAAAAACCATATCTCAGGAACTACTCGACAGATTCGAATGAAATTCGGTATATAATATTTTCTTGGCACCCTGATGACACGTGTGGAAAATGGATGAAATCGGTTCACAACTACGCTTACTTCCCATATAACTCAAGTTTGAATTTCACCTTATTCCTTCACTTTAAAATATATACATAAGGAACCAAT
This sequence comes from Zeugodacus tau, assembly GCA_031772095.1. Classification (NCBI taxonomy): domain Eukaryota; kingdom Metazoa; phylum Arthropoda; class Insecta; order Diptera; family Tephritidae; genus Zeugodacus; species Zeugodacus tau. The sequence continues at coordinate 91,757,284 of CM062649.1, forward strand.
GAAGATATCGAAATTAAACTTTGCGCAAATACTGTATTTGTGCTGTGACATCACTTGTGGAAAAATTGTCAAAATCGGACCATGACTTTTCATATCAAAACATCAACATATCAAACATGAAGAACTCAGTGCCTAAGGGTAATTTTTCTCCGAAAATATAGGTAAATCTCTAAATAATTTGCGAGAGTATAAAATGTTCGGTTGCACCCGAACTTAGCCTTTCCTTACTAGTTATTATTTTAATTATACTCTCGCAACCTGTTGCACAGAGTATAATAGTTTTGTTCACCTAACGGTTGTTTGTGTCACCAAGAAATATAAGAGTTAGATATGGGGTTATATATACATAAATGATCACGATGACGAGTGGATTTGAAATCCGGATGTCTGTCCGTCCGTCTGTCCGTCTGTCCGTGCAAGCGATAACTTGAGAAAAAATTAAGATATCTTAATGAAACTTGGAACATATGTTCCTTGGCACCCTGAGGAGGTTGCTTTCGAAAATGGGCAAAATCGGTCCACTGCCACGCCCACAAAATGGCGGAAACCGAAAACCTATACAGTGTCATAACTAAGCCATAAATAAAGTTATGAAAATGAAATTTGGAACATAGGATCCCATTAGGGAGGGGCACATTTGGATGTAATTTTTTTGAATAAGTTGGCGTGGCCCCGCCCTCAAATAGGTTTTTTGTATTTATCTCGCAAATCAATAAAGCTATATAAACCAAACTTTCTGCAGTCGGATAATAACCACGCCCACCTCCCATACAAAGGTTAGGTTGAAAATTACTAAAAGTGGGTTAACTCACTAACGAAAAACGTCAGAAACACCAAATTTTACATAAGAAATGGCAGAAGGAAGCTGCACTGAGATTTTTTTACAAAATGGAAAATGGGCGTGGCGTCGCCCACTTATGGGTCAAAAACCATATCTCAGGAACTACTCGACCGATTTCAATGAAATTCGGTATATAAAACTTTCTTGACACCCTGATGACACGTGAGGAAAATGGACGAAATTGGTTCACAACCACGACAACTTCCCATATAACTCATTTTTGAATTTCATCTTGTTCCTTCACTTTATAATATATACATTAGGAACCAATGAAGATAAGCGAAATAAAACTTTACACAAACACTGTATATGATCTGTTGCATCACATGTGAAAAAATTGTCAAAATCGAACCAAGACTTTTCAAGGCCCCTGATATCGAACATGAAGAATTCAGTGCCTAAGGGTAATTTTTCCCCGAAAATATACTTAGGTAAATCGCTCAGATATTTTAATGTAATTCATTCCCTCTGAATTTTTTTCTTATAACAGTTTCTCTCTGTACCTGAAATGGTAAAAATCGGGTCATAACTTTCCCCAGATCCCATATACCTAATTATAAGTAATATTAAATTAAGTGAGCGTATAGTGTTCGATACATTGTATCTTGGTGGTGAAAACGAGTGAAATCGGTTTAGGAATTACCTCAGTCCCCATATACTATTTATGATGATTTTCGTTATTCTATTGAACTTTATACCCAATATATGGGTCGAATTGTGTTATCTTTATAAAATTACATCAATAAATTGCGAGAGTATAAAATGTTCGGTTACACCCGAACTTAGCCCTTCCTTACTTGTTCGAATATACTTTGGTGCTGTATATCAGTTACAGAAGTCTTCTAAAAGGCCTAGATGATCCTTTAGCATCTGGTAAAATTACTTTTAAATGCACCTATTTCTTGACCTGTTTCTCTCTTTCAGTATATATCAAAGTTCACATAGTAACCCTCGGAGGATTTGTTCTGAACATTTACTGGTGTTGGCTGTGTTGTCTTGAGAACTCTCAAACTTACTCACGAGTCACTTTTCATAAATGATAATAACGAAATAACTATCTTCAGAGCACCTTACTAAGTCTAATCTTAATGTCAACCAGAAACCCACCTGTGTTGGCAAGCCAGCAACGCCCGAATAGGCTAAACCCTGTGGGATGACCGTCAAACCGACAGTTATGCCCGCAATCAAATCACCGATGGCATCATTCCGATTGTAATGTGGCAACCACTTTAAGATTGGTAGTCGCTTGTATAGAGTTTTCTTACGAAACACATTCTTCAGCCCAGTTGCACAGAATTCACCGAAATTGCGCTTCTTCTCCGGTGTTTGATGATCGTTGACCAATATGAACTCAGTGGAGCCATTGAATTGTGCCTCGAGGGGTTGATCGAAACTAGAGCGCGTCTTGAACTCTTCTGCTGTTTCCATACTCGACATCTTGTTAACTTGTTTATTTGCTTTGATTTTAGTTTTGTTTTTATTTTTTAAATTTCACGAAATGTTTTTCACTCTACGGACATCTCTTTCCGAAATTTAATCGCCCACGTCTGCACGCGCCGACTGGCATAAAGAGAGTAATTTGTTAAGTGAGAAATTGCCGCTCCAAACCTACTACAGTCTACAGTTGGCAGAACTTGTTGATTCAACTCATGGTTGTCTTTGCATTGCGCTCCTATTTAAACCATGTGAGAGCGGTTTCTCCACCAATGATTGGCTATTATTTTCCTTTCATGTGTGTGTTTGTTTACTTGAGGAGAATTAATAAAGTCAATCAGAGATCTTCTTTGAATGAGTGGACAGAAATGTTTGTCATTTGTTAGCGCCTCGCATAATTATCCTAATTTCTAATCATTTAATAATACGTATATTTAAAAATAACATTTGAAAAAAAAAACTCCCAAAATCAATGGAGAAAGAGAGAGGAAGATTTTGAGAAAACTACATTCTCGATCGAAAAATTTGATTTAGAGATTTTGTATTAAGGTCAACTAACAAAAATTAAAAATTTAAGATGACTTCGAGTTCGAAAATTTTTTTAAAATCTGGAGATATATGGGAAAATTTCATTATGTTTTAACAATGAGATGTGCATCACCAACAGCGTACACCACGTGGTATGAGTAACAATTGATGAACCGAAAGGTAATTAAACATTTATTTCTTGTTTTGAATTTTGTAAATTTTTCAATATAAGCAAAGAACCTTTCAACCTTTGGGCTTTAGGCGCTTGGAGGCTGAATGAAAATAAAGTCAATTTCAATTGATCAGTAGTAATTTTCTTATTTTTTTTAGGGAGGTGTTCGATATAGTTTCATTACATTTTAATAAACCAACCAAAAATTTCTACCAGTGTAAGCACGAGCCTGTCAATAGTAGTCAATCAATAATAATAACTAAAATTTTCCATTTACACAACGCGAATTCTTCACCAGATTTTTATCAGTAAATCATTTGTATTTGTAGCGTTTTATAAATAAAAACAACAAACACAACGCAGACAGACTATTTATATTAAACATTTTCACTTGTGAATAGTCACTTTTAACAATGAAACTGTTGATTATATCTTCATTATACACACTGTAGCTGTGAACATGCGCTCCTAATATTACATATGTACTCACACTCAGATGAAGCTGACACTAATAGAAATCAAATAAAATAGTCTATATGATTTGGTGGCGCCATTGTTGGGTTTAAGTAAATAGATAGAAGACACTTGGTAAAAAGAATGAACAAATTGAACATAATTCGCCTATAAAAAGTCGCTCAATTCTCAATGATTTTTCAATTGAGTGGTAGCCACCCAACAAATGCGTTCGATTCCTAAATTCGTAGATGGTGAATATCATGTGATCATAAATATATGTCGGATTTACACAACCTGGATCTTTATCCTGCGACGAAGGATTGTCAACTATGCAGAATACCTAAAAATCATTTGTGGAGTTTCTCTGTTGCTATAACATATATGATATGATAGTATGATGTGATATCAATGCTATTGGAGAAGTCACTTCTAATGAAAAAAACCTTGTTACAAGGAATCTTTTCGATTGGTTAAACACTTATTTTTCCTATGGTGATCATAACTTTCCAACGCAGAATCACTCTTGCCAACAGGTGCTACTATGGACTAAGTAGGCAATTGAAAAGTAAAGTCCTCTCTCGACGAACAAAAACCAAACTCTACAAGTCTCTCATCATTCCCGTCCTACTTTACGGTGCAGAAGCGTGGACGATGCCAACATCCGATGAGACGGCACTAGGAGTTTTCGAGAGAAAGGTTTTGCGGAAGATTTATGGTCCCTTAACCCTGGCTAACCAATGTTAGTCGTTTCGACTAACATTGTTTCTTTTTGCTCTCGCAATTTTTTTTTTCTTTTTATCTATCGTTCTCTCATTTAATATTGTGACAGTTGATTCAATTGCAAAGCTACTGCCGATGAACACAGTCAGGTTGTGTGGATTAGTTGAAGGGTATGTATATGTTTATAAAAGTAAGGTAGTCGTTACGACTAACATTGGGTTTAGTGCAACTTTTTTTAGCCAGTAATATGGCTGCACATAGAATATCTGACGATGAAATTGAGAGAATTTTGGATCTTTCCGATGATGAAGAAGACGATTTTAGTGCTTCCGAAAGCGAGTACACACCAAGTCCATCCGAAGAAATGATGCAGGGAAGTTCGTCAGATGAAGCAGTAGATAGTGATGGTTATGAAGGCAGTGATCACAATCTGGAAGGCAGGGATGAAGAAAGCAGTAATAGTCCTACTCAACCGACTCACAAAAATATTATACCTTTTTCAAAAAACATTTTACGTGGGAACGTGGGAAGAATAAACACAAATGGGCGAAATTTGCGCCTTCTGCCCATATCAAAAACACCGCATGACGAAGACAGTATGCACAAAATGCGGCAAAAGTACCTGTGGTGAGCACAAAGTTGAGCTTTGTGCCTTCTGTGCAAAATAATGATTTAAAAGTTTTTTTCTAGTTTAGTTACTTAAAGTAATGCTTCAATTTTATAACGGCAGAAAGCCTTTTATGTTTTTAAGTTATGTTCTATTTTTTTTTTTTTTTTTAGTACCATGTGATACTACTAAGACTGAATAAAAGTAGCTAGTAATTTTATACCAAAATTAATCAAAAATAAACTAAATATGAATGATTTTTTATTTTTAAAAACAAAAAACTGTATTATTTTCTTCTTTTGATATTTTTTATAATATTTAATGAAGAACCGGTTCCATAGAATCGATTTTTAGGGTACAAAAGTCGAATCGACTAACATTGGTTATAACGCATAAAAAATATGATTGGTTATGCAGGGTTAAACATTGGCAACGGCGAATACCGCAGACGATGGAACGATGAGCTGTATGTGTTATTCGACGACATAGACATAGTCCAGCGAAGGTCATGTTGTTCGAATGGATGAAAGTGCTCCAGCTCTGAAAGTATTCGATGCAGTACCCGCTGGTGGAAGCCGTGGATACGTGGCGCGCTGTTTTGGACTCGGCTATAACCGCGTAAGCGGTGTCTACGCCAGTCAAGAAGAAGAAGAGAAGAAGATCATAACTTTGTTAACTTTGCTCAAGAATGAGTTGTTGACATGAATGTAATACTTATATATTTTTGATATTTTAAACAATTTGAAATCTTTTAGAACTACTTTTAGAATTGAAGATTTAGATAAAAAAAAATTAAATTAGATCATCTAACTTTTAATATCGATAACTAATTTAAATTAATGAAACACCATCATAAATTGAAGAATCTATAAGCGGTCCGACATGTAATTCATTTTTAATAATAATTAAAAGTAACAGTGTTAAAAGTTCTGGTCGGAAAGTCCTAGATATGTTCACAAATTTCAATACCGTTAAGGCACTCAGCAATATAGAAAATCATTTATTGCCTCCCTTTTACTAAATATGTCTTTCTTCTATGAATATTTCATCATTCATTTATTTAGGAATGGGGAAGATTCACCGTATCTTACTTATTTACATTGACGGTCAAGGCCATTACGCATTTTTACTAGAGATCATTTTATATCAGAAAGTTAAAACAAAATGTTGTCAAGCAGCCTGATTTCTTTCAGTGCATGGAGCTTTTCTAAAGCGATTGTAATTTGAAAGCCTAAAATCACTGCATATATTAAGGCGTAATAAAAGTAAAATGAGAGAAAATATCAGAAAATAAGGAAATTGACAATGTGTGTTCGATGAAAAGCTACTAGTGAGGAAACTGATAATGAACCAGTTGGAAAACGATGAGACATATACTATAATTAGAAGGGATGTAGATAGCTATTTCTTTCACTTGGTCCATAAATTTTTTTGGTATACCTTGAACTAGTATGAGACTGTTACTTCTCTGACCAAAATCTTACCACTGACATCTCGTAAAATATTACCGAGAAAGCATATCAGTTGCGTGTATAGAATCAAAAAAGAGTCGGCTAAGTGGTTGAGGTGCGATTACGAATAGTTTACGACTAGTAAAACTTCAACTATTACATTACAGAGTAATTATCAACAATCTTGAGATGCATTTATGTCACGTACACATCTTGGATATTTGCTATTTTAGCCACATCGAACTTAGTTCTAGTTTTGAATACAAAATTCCTGAAACGAGTTTAACGACCCTTATTTTACAATTTCTTTCTTAGTTCTTCTTTCGTAACACAGATCAGAGAATGACAATAAGAAATTTGCAAGAAAAAAGTAAACGATTTTGATGTGGTCACGTGATTTGACTACGGGATTGATAAAACACTGTTTGAAAATGAAATTAAAAAAAATAAAAGTTAGTCTAAAAGTTACGTTACTTTGGTGTTTAAATAATTTAGTAAACTAAGCACGTATTTTTCTTTTTTTTCAAGATCAACTTCCACATATTTGCAGGAATCTCACGAAAGCGGTAGGTAGAATAAAACAATTTCTTTTAATTAAAATCTACATTTTTTATCGTTTCTTTTTGTATAGGAACATTATTTACAACAAAACTAGCATCTATATTTACATAAATTATCAGTACGCGTCTTTCACGAAGCTTCCGCAGTAAGTGCTGAGTTCAATGTCTCGCTACTACTTTTTATACCAGCCTCGATATCATGGCTCAGAGGAGGTTTTATCGCGCCACCATTTTGATTCTCCCTCAGCGCCTGTGTCAGGGCGTCTGTGTTGTAGCACAACGTGCAATTAATATTGAGACCCTCAAAGATTTGCACAACATTCGGTTTTAGATTATAGAAAATAATTTTTTGGTTGCGTTGTTTGAAGTCTCCGATCAGCGAAGAGATCACCTTGGCGGCAGTGTAGTCAGCACCATAGATATAAGTGCAATCAATGACCACCGGCAGTGTGGTCTTATTGCCGAACTTCAGCACCAGATTACGTACAAACTCAACCGAAGGAAAGATGAGGCAACGATCGGGTGTGAGCTGCAGGAATTTGATGCCATCTTGAGTCTGAAACGGTAAATAAGTTCGGTAAATGATGAGGCGTCTTCGACAATTGTCTAATGTTATGAATAAATACCTCTAATGTCTCCAAGCGGACTTTGGGTCTTGCTGAGTGATATAAAATAAATAGAAGATTGACACCGATCGCAACTAGAATGCCGATCTCCAATGGCAAAACCAAGCATGCAATGAATGCGACAAAACAGGGAATTAAATCCGTACCTGTAAATGGAAGCCATCGAATATTTAGGGTACTTTAGGATTAAGGCGAAACTTACGTTTACTGCGCCACATTGGCAAGATCACGTGATATTGCAGTTGGAAGATCACCGCCGATATGATAATAGCAGCTAGAACAGCTTGTGGAATGTAGTAAAAGAATTCAGTCAAAAAAATCAGAGCGAATATCACAATCAGACCGATGTAAAAGTTGCCTAACGGAGTGCGTACGCCACTGGCGTTATTGACTGCCGAACGTGCGAGACCGCCATTGGCGCGATAGCCCTGGAACAGTGAATTCGCTATATTTGCGATGCCAATGGTGAGCAATTCCTGAGTTGTGTCGATAGGCTGTCCCTTAGCTGCAAAGAAAAAACAAGATTTCATTTTATATATGTAAAGGTATTGAATCACGGTCCGTGAAATATTCACAAACTTACCAAAGGCTTTGCACACGGCGATATTCTCCAACAAAGCGACGAGCGGCACAATGATCAAACCGAAACCCAATTCGCTCACCATATCCATGAAATCCTTAGGTGGAACAGCCAACGCTCCTGACGTGGAATTCGCTGGTGTTCCCTCAATAGAGAAGGGCGGTAAACCGAACTCAGGTAGACCCGCCGGTATGAAACCCGTTAATCTGAAATAATGTGTACCCTGCTGCTCCAGATACATACAAACTGCGGCGCAAACAATCACCAGAATGGCATTGCGCGAAACGCCCAAGAACCACAGCATTTTGGTTGCGAGTACATGATGCCATTTGCGATCGTTTTTCGGACCCACTTTAATACGCCCTACATAACGCATTGTAATTAAAATGGCAACACAAGAACAACCGAGTATAGTATCAGCCACGCGTATGCTATTAATGTCCTTAATCATGCTAATCCAACGCTCCAGAAATGTATTACCCGACGCATTCTTAACGCCGAGTATATTTTTGATCTGAGACGTGGAGATGATCAGTGCAACGGCGCTTGTGAAACCCGCACTCACTGGACCCGATACGAATTCTATGATGAAAGTCAGCCGAAAGAGTGCCATGAGTATTTCGATGATGCCGGTGAGGAAGGTAAGCAAGACAGCGAGTTGCCAAATACCATTTGCGAACTGGAATACCATGAGTGATGCAATGGCCGTCGAACCGATTGTGCTGTCCTTACACGTGCCAAGTAGTACGTAAACGAAACATCCCATAAATGAGCCATAGAGACCGAACTGGCGGAAGAGAAAGTTGTTGTGTTATAATATTTGTCAGAAATGTAATACATGCTAAATAGCTGGGCAAAAAAAGTGTTACAAATATAAGTTCCCTCGAAACAGATAAAATGTTAAGACCCTATGGTTCGACGAATCAGCAGTGTCTTTATTATATTCCGAAACTTAATTCAAAGAATCTTCTGGGTCGTTCCGGATTACTTGTGTAGCAATACAATAGCATGGCAATCCGTTTAGGGCTGGGGTCTCCAACATAACTTATTAATTGATAAAATCTTCTAAGCCTCTTCTAAAGGGAAGCGTTGATTTTGTTTTTTGTCTTCAATAGAAAACTACCTTCTACTCTACGAAAACACTTTCTATCAGCCGACATACATATCTTGTCATGGTTTGTAACATAGAGGCACAAATCCATGAAGTTTTACTCGGTAAGTTCCATGTGATTGATCCAGAGAAAATATTTGATCTGAACCCAACCCAAAAACTAAACTGATCTAATGTCACTGAGTCGGGTTTGCTTTTAGAGGGATCCTAAGAACGTGGCACGTACGGATCGAGTTCTCTGATGGGCAGGAGAATTTCTCCCTGCTATAGTTGAACTTGAAAATTAAAATGTTTTGTTTGTTTTTGTTTTGCTCTTGTTTTTGTAAATGTGGCGGAAAATAGTCGGATATGACAGGAAGCTGGCTATGTTTATATAAGTTTTGTACTTTTTTTGTTTACAAACATTCTGATGAGTACCTTGAGAAGTTACATATTTACCGTTGTAAACACATACCGGTAAGCAAACACGCTGGCTGACTGGTGCACTTTTGTTGACTTGTTGACTTACGGCTTTCAAGTACTTTGCATGCAGCCACTTTAGATATCATTTCATATTTATTATGGATTCTTTACAAAATGCCACGAGCATTAGACGTCTGTAACTCTGAATAGTGACAGAGTTGACAAGACATAAGTTCTATGTCTGTTAAAATACTTCAGAGATACTTTTGAACACACAGCGAGGTGAGTGTGCACGTTCAGCGTGATAAACTACTGATGACTCTTCAATTACACTCTGCTAAGATTTTAAAATTCGTTGCAAATTATATAATTGTTTTCTAAACAAAGTCAAGTCAACACACGCGTCATATTAACTGCGATCTTTCTTCGCATAAAAATTAGTAAATAACATTAAACGCCACTTTATGATCTGGATCAACACATATCTTAACACTTATCTGGGCAAATCTCACACAATCTCACATGGGAGCCTGCACTTGAACAAGACCAAAATGATTTATGCTCCGCAACACACCGACGTCACAGACGCAATGATAAAGTGTATCAAGTACCGTTTCCTTATGTAACAGCTGTCTGTATTTTCACAGCAAATAATGAATCTGACCAAATAGTATTTATTTTCAGGGTCAGAATGCTTTTTATGTGTTCGAAACTAACCTGTGTGGGCAAGCCAGCAACGCCAGCGTAGGCTAAACCCTGCGGAATGACCGTTAAACCGACCGTTATGCCCGCTATCACATCGCCGATGGCATCGCTACGCGTATAACGCGGTAGCCAGCTCAAGATCGGAAAGCGTTTGTAGAGTGTCTTCTTGCGGAAGACATTCTTCACGCCGGACTCGAGCAAGTCGCCGACATTGCAGCCTTTCTTCGGTGATTTATGATCAGTAACGAGTATAAATTCCGTGGAGCCATTGAATTGTGTCTCCGCTGGCTGATCGATTTGAGAGCGCGTCTTGAATTCTTCCGCCGTTTCCACACTTGACATGTTCCGTTCTGAGTAAATATTAAATAATATTTCACTACACTTTGTTTATTCAAGTCACCCTGGTTTCAATTGAATTTGTTTCACTTTCGAGGTTTTTCAAGTTTAAACACTAAACAATATCTGTTCTGTTGTTTGTTTTTCAATTTGTTTTGAAGTGGTTATTCTATGTGAGTTCTATTTATTTGCTATTCTTAGGTCTCATTTGAGTTGCTTTTATATAAAGTTTTCTATACAAATTTCAGTTGTGGGGTTCCGCCCGAAACTTCTTCGATTGCGAGTGTTTAGTGGAGGTACCGATGCGAGTCGTCGGTTCTCCGCACGTCCGAACGCGTCGAGCTAAGTGTACAGAGTGATTCTCCAAAGTGGGAAAAGTGTCGCCCTAACTGCTGTCACCTACGGTTAGCAAAGCTAGCTGAACATTGTCTTCTATGTATTTTGTATTTATAATGTAGTCATTGTAGTATTTGCGCTAAGCGCGAGCCTCCGTCGAGGGAGAACTCGTGTATCTTCGTACGAAAGTGCTATTTACTTAAGACAAATTGTTAAGATAACCAAACTCATTTGGTTGGCTGGGCAAACAGGTAAATATGCGCAAATTTCAAGTGTGATTGAAATCCTTCTCGATGAGTGTTATTAATTCGCCTTAAACTTAAACATACAGCGATCTGATTGTCTTAATAACTCATCATTTGCAACAGTTTATGCAACAGCTTATTATACGTATGATAAGTGAGATATCACATATTGATTGTGTCGTAGATATGTCAATTAAATTTTCGATTTTAAAATTCGATTAGGCAGTCAGTGTTGATAACGGAAAGCGGCCGTTACTAGTATGTCGTATCTTCAACCAACATCTTCTCTTGAGAGTAGCTTGAACACCTGTGGCAATCGATCGATCAAATATATTTGCTTTCGTTGAATAAAACACAGTTATACAACTATATTTAGATATAAGAAACACTTCTCGGAGACCTTGGAATGGATACTACAATAAAAAGCTTTAAAATAATGTGAATATAGTACTTGGTACCGTTTAGAATAAATGACCTATCTAAAGCCTAAGGTTATTTTGAGAGCTTTGAAATATGGAATGCTTGAGATATTATTTAAGAAAATACTATAAATTTTTCTACAATTATTATGAAAGTTTGACAGTTCGTTTCGAGTATGACATAGTGAGTCACAATCTTGTCTTGGTACTAATCCAAAGCAATCGTGACGAAGGCTGAAACATGTTTATAAGTGGGACAAGTTCTACAATGTCTTGAAATATGTCAATGAATTATCCTCTAGACACCTAAGACACCAAAATCAAATCTTCGATACCACATTTATGTGCATGTCTAGAAATTAACCAGAGTCATGGGACCTATTTGGACACCAAAATGTGTTTATAAGAAATACTTTATTTCTGTGAGAAATTCCTTTGAATTAATTTATTTTGATAAAAAAAATGTTAGAATTAAAACATTCCAAGGAAATTTCGTTTCTAAATTCCCCTTTGCGAGATCGTTATGTTCCCAAACATAATTTTAAGCGCATTTAACGTATGAAATACTGTGGAATTTTTCTAACTAGAATCACCATAATCCACAAAAAAACTTCGAGATAGAGAGACTTCGAGTTATAGAAATTTTCATTAAAACATACATTTTTCAAAAAGGTAAAAAATATAGCACAGTTTTAGTTATTTACTTCGCAAAAAGTTTTTTTTTAATACATTAAAACGTGTATTCGGTAATTTTGTTTGTTGCACTTTGCTATTGTTTGGCTCTTGACGTCTGTATCCGATGCCTTAGTCACACGATTTATGAAATCCATTAGAGTAATATCATATTTTTGTTCGCCTTCATACGAATATAGGGACTCTTTTAAAATTGTTCCTTGATAGTAAAATTTTAAATTTTGTATTATGCCCTGGTCGAAATGTTCGATTTATGGAAGGAAATTTGTATGAAATTTGGACTTCTTTTGCCAATTCAAGTGTTCGAGTTATGGAGATCTTCGACTTATAGAAGTTCGAGTTATGGAAGTTCCACTGTATGTATGAACTTTATTACACTTGCAGAGAACTTTCTCATGCATTCGAGGTAAATCTTATTAAGTAATCTTTATTACTACTTTTTATTTCATAGATCTTTAAAGTGTTTGCAGTTGATATTTCTTCACATGTCTGAGTATAATTACTGGTAACTGTGTTCTTATGCACCATATTTGCATCTAAGCGGTTAATACAGCTATTAGAAAAATAAACTAATATCAATAAAACGATAATAATGCAAAATAGTAGCATAGTAGTAGTTTATTTGATGCCTTAAAAATTTTGTAAACCAAAAGTTTTCTATTACAAAGACAATAAATTTTGTTTGTTTGAAGAGTGATATGGTGTAATTGTAAACTAGAGATTGATACTCACTCAAGTTGCTACTCTACAAATGGGGCAAAGAAAGGTGAAAGAGCATATCAAACAAAAGAAAATAATAATGATAAGTAACTCAAAGCAGAGGTCTCAGGAAAATTATAATTAAAAGGATCACCAAGATTGGTTATCCGGAAACACCACTGACAATGTTAAACCCACGCATTGTCTATACGATGATCGAGACAGTAGCATGGCAAAGAAGAATATAACGTGCTGGAAAGTTCTACCGAACTGAAAACCGCAAAGATCATGAGTAAATCGGTAGATCAGAAATACACGAAATTTTGACTGGCGCCCAAAGAAGGTACTGTAGAAGCATGTTCACATAACCTTTTAAAATTTGCATGAAGTTCTTGCATCCTAAAGGATAACTACTCTTCACAGACTACGTGATTGTATTCCATCTGTTATCTCTAAGGTCCTTAACTGGTCTAGGCGTGGTTTAGTGGGCTTCCAAACTAAACTAATTAATATACAGTGTACTACAGTATCTAATTCTTAGTTCTCTGCTGCTAACGTCGCATCTGAACAAAATTATCGAATAAGCTTGTTCCACATTTTTACACCTACCATTATAGAATATATTTCAATTTGTTAAACTTACTATAAATCTATGTATTTCGTGAATTAAATTGGAAGTCTAGAGTTCAGTTACCTTTTCAGTATCTCGTTTTAAGATTAGCAACTTCATAGACCATCCAAACTATACTCATGCGAGATGTGAACACTCAGACTTAAAAAGAAAAGAATTTCTGCTACTTTGGAATTTCGGCAAATTCCATTATTTATTGCTCGGGTGACAGCTAAATTACGTTATTTCGTAATATTAAAATGATCACATGCGAATATTTCTATATGGACTATATGTATGCATGTTTATGCGATCGATTATGACAAAAATGTGAGTTAGTTGTGGAAATTGATGCAAAATGAAGACATAATAATTGCTCTAAACCAATTGGTTTTGGTTAAAATCAAACTGAAAATGCCACCAACGAGCTGGTAAAGCTGTTTGCATTAACAATTCTCGCTCACATTTGCTACGCTCCTTCTTAAATAGAATAGAATATACAAAACGTGTGTGGGTGTGTGTGTGTGTATTTGCAATGTGTTGTGGGTGTCTCTAAATGTGTATATTTGATGATGGATAATATGTATGTAAACAAATTGTATATTATGCATGCGTGTACATATTTACACAAGTCACAAGAAATCAAATGTTGTTATCAATCCGCTCGGAAGATGAAATTCGTTTAGCACCTGTGATTCGAAGTCCCATTCGAAATTGCCAAGTCACAATACTCATGTTGAATTTTGTCTCCTAATTGTGTGTGCAATCGCCATAAAAAACTGTGCGTTTGGCCACATTTATAAAAAGCGAGTAAGTAAACAGTAATACATATGAAATTCGCAACATTTAGAGCGTTGTTTGAGAAGATGGTGCTTGCGTCACAGCAGTGTGATGATAATTGAATCTAATATACGAGTATACAAAGAGCCATATCAGCTATTCTGGGGATTTGCAGATTATAACTGCACATAAAATTTGTCGCTGGCGAGGGATAACCTGTGGAAGCTAGTTTACGTAGTCTTCGCTATAAAAGAGCACGCTGCTTGTTGAAGCACAGTGTCGCAGTACAAAAGTACTTGAGATGAAGGTAAGAAGAGCTTACGGAAGAACTTTAGACACCCTTGTAGGTATTAACGGCGTGTGAAATTCTTCGTTGGGTTTCAAACTGTCGCTATATTGAGAATGTGTGTCGTTGTAGTGCGATTTTGGCATTTTTCAAACTGTTGTCAGAGAATTTTGTTCAATTGATTTCGTATTTTGAGGATATTCAGTTGCTCCCAGGTCTAAGTTTTCAACTCTGCAGCCAGTCGTCTTTACAGTTAAATTAATCTTGTTAGTCATCGAGAAATTTTTGAATTATAAATATTGTTGATGGGTATGGATTTGAGTTCTATAATTCTTGTTGTTTTCTATGCTTTTTCCAGCATTCCTTCTAAGCTTTCATTGATTGAGAGTTAGTTACAAAGTTGAAATTTTTCTAAAGATATTTTCTCTAATAATTTTTCTAAAGATCAGACAATTTTCTTTACATTTTTTAAGCGTTTTTGTATTTTTTATTTCATTTTTATTTTACATTTTTCATTAATTTATAAGCTTTCATCATTAAATATATATATATATGTATATATATTTATAGTATATATAAACTTTTATTATTATTACACTTTACAAATTTGCATTAAATAGTAAAATCATATATTCAATCATAATTCAATCAGTTGCAATTTAAATAGCGTTCGATTGTAAAAATTGTATTTAATTATAATTATAAAATAGCATAATCAATTTCTTTCAGTATTAATTTCTAAACGCCTGCCATACAAAAGCTACCTTTCTGCGTGAAGCAAAATATATATATATGTATGTGTGAGTATGCACTATATATTTATTTATGTGTGTGTGTATGCATTTCAACTGGTAAGTGTTGTTATGAATGAACGGTATAATTGCAAGCCTTTGCACTTTTAACTTTTGTTTTATTTATGCATTTATGTGTTTCTATATATATTTGTATGTATGTATGTACTATGTGCATGTCATGCGTGTGTGGGTGTTTGGTTACAATTTTGTGTGTGTGTGGTAAGTCTACGCAGTGCAGTAAAAAACGTGTAGCACACAGAACACTTTATGAATTTCTTCTTTTTTTTATTTAACACGACATTCAATATTCTTAAGCAAAGCGAAAGAGAATTAAATGAATTTGCTGTTAAGCCATTTACACACCAATTGCCAACCGTAGCAAATTTTGCTGTATTTTATTTTTTGTTTTTGTATTACTTTAATTTTTAGACGCGTCTATAAAAGCTACTAATATTGAACAGTTGTCTTTTTTTTCATTCAACACTTTTTCTTTTTATATAGAGGTGCCTTGAAAGTACAAGAAATGTCTCCAAAATTCAGATTGTGCAAAAACAAATAGCTTGATGTGCTACAAAATGCTCAACTACAATGACATGTACGCAAATAAAGTTTGACTTTCGAGTGTGCACGAAATCTAGCTCTTTACTTAGCACTTTAAGTCTAATACCGAAGTACCGCTAGTATTGCTAGTTGAATGCTACTCATCACCGTCGGCTATCACTCATCTATCGCTAGCTTTATCGGATTTCATCAAAGTAAGTTCGGCGAAATGTGCTGCTCTTGAAGTTGTTGTTGTTTGTTCTAGCTAACTTTCAATATTTCAAAATTCATGATTTATTAACTAATGACATCACCATACAAATAGATGTGAATAATTTAATGGCGCACACTCGAAATTGCATTGATAAGACACAAGAGCTTATTGGCTGCACCTAAGTATGTGCTGAGAGTTATTAGATTGAGCTAAATTTCTATATATTCTTCCCTCACTGCGTGTCATAAAAACGTATACACCGCATTTGTTCATTACTATACAATATATATGTATGTATTTTGTTATAAACTAACCATGCATTTAGTACATTTACTGGCAGCATCTGTTAAATATACATTTATACGTGTGTGTGTTTCAAGGATTCTCTACGGTTATTACATGATTTTTCTACAAATATTTTGTGTTCAACAGAACCAAAAAAAAACGCAATTCATAAACATAATTACAATTACAATAAAGACACCGTTAAACACCGTGTGTTACAATGTAAAATAACCTCAACAATAAACTAAATAACATAAATAAAACTAATTCTGCATATATTTTATACGCTGCTGTTAAACGTAATACGGTAAAATTTAAGTATAAAATTGCATAAATATGCAAGTATGTGTGGCGAACAGGTGTGTAGTGTAAGCTAAGTAAACGAACAAACATTTATATATTTGAATGAAAGTCGGTCTGTGCTTGCATTTTTTGAACACTTTCATTGCTTAATTTGCAACATGTATAGCGCAGCGCCAATTTTTAGTAGCCATGTAGCCATACAATGTTGCCAGCTTCTTGTTTACTTGATGCACTTGTGTTTGAATTATAAATGCGGCACATGTGTAACTTGTAGAATTATAATTCATGTTAATCCTAAGATAACGTATGTATGTTTGTATAAATAATCGCCACGGCTGTACTCCGGCTCCTCTTTGATCTGTTGCATGCCAGCTACTGCCAAGCGCCGACAGTGTAGTTGCGGCTGAAGTGACCCAAACGTCGTAGGCGGCCACCTGGGAAGAAGGCAAAGAGTTAGATGATTTCGTAAAATTCATTCAAAAAAAGTAATAATTTATATTAGTTCAAGTGAAGGTAGGTGGAGAACTCAGTACGAGTATGACGCACATCGACAAATACGAGTATAAAGCAAATATATTTATTTACTTTACTAAGCTCTAAAGCCGCTACTTGTGACAGTCTGAGCTGGAACAAAACAATTACATATTTAAAGGGCTCTCATGTAATATCAACTTGTCAGCTTGTTTTGCATTAAGTATGGTGTCACTGAAGTGAGGCGGCAAACGCTTTCTCTGTGTGATTAAATAACATTGAGTTTCTAATACAATTCATTTAATGAATGGAACTTCCCAACAACATACGCATGTGTTCATAAGCTACGAAGATTACAATAGAGTAGTAGTATCTTGCTCCGGAAGAGAGTTCTTAGTAATTGTAAGTTCTCTTATTTTTTGTGCTCAATTTACAGTTTTTTACATTTTCCTACAAACGATATTCAGAAATTTCTGAATATTTGTAGGGCTACATTTAATTTACAGTTAGTTCATAACTTTCTTTAATATGATCGATTAATCATATTCTAATATTGACAGTTTGATACGTATCTCAGTTATTAAATGTCAATAAGATCACCGACTACTGGCAGAAATCAATTTATATAGTTAAGTGTGTTACTTTCGACAACCAAGCACTAACTGTCAAAATAATTAATTTAATTGATTTTATCGAAATATCTGAATGAGTGGTCATTTTAGCGAAAAAGAAGAACTGCCTTTCGGGACTTTACCCATTTTATTTTTGCTATTAAATATTGATAATTTAAAAAATTAAAAGAAAAAGTTTCGATTTATCATCTCCCTAATATTGACAGTTTGATACATATCTCAAGCAATAAATTGCCAATAATGATATCACTGACTTGAAGATATCACTCTCATGAAAGAGTTAAACTGACTAACAAGAACGAACTGTCTGTTTGTTAATTTTATTGATTTTAAAGAAATATCGGAATGACTTGTAATTTTTTCAAAATGAACAGCTGTGAGTGACTTTTTAATTTTGCTATTAAATATTGGTTTAAAATATTTGGTGAAACACTTGTGAATAATTAAAATTAATTGAAATGGCCAAAGTTCAAAAACTGTTAGCCTGTCAATAACTTCATGTAAATTTATCGTATTTTTTATCTATTGCGATCGATTAGGAAATTAATTAATTTTGTTTATTTACATTTTAATAATATTTTTAAGTATTAATTGTGAAATTCATGAGATAAAAAACAAATTCTAGGAATTTATAATTTTCTTTTTTTTTAATTTTAAGCAAAATATGTTATATAAAATAAATATTATATCAATAAGTCGCCTAGATATGTATAGTATTCCTTCTATATCATTGGAACAAAAGCAATGAGGACACCTAGAATTACTAGAATTTGGATTTTCTTAATTTGGTTGCTAACTAAAAATTTTCACCTGCTTTTTGAGTGAATTTTTTTATCGATTTCGTAAGATGAGACACTTTCTTATGAATATGTTTGTTGAAACGCCGTAAACAAATGTCACATAAATATCAGATATGTAATTATGTATGTACAACAGACACTTTTGTGACACATTTTAATATGAAGTTAAACAAATGCAAGTAGACATTGGCTTACAACTTAAGTAACTTTGCACAAATAAATTATAGTTTTATAATGGTTACTAAGATATAGAATGAGTGTCGCATAAACTTATCCGAGTTTTCTCAAGTCGAACGTTAAACAAAGTCCAAGTTGTTGCTTTCTTGGTATATAAACAACTTTTTGTGGCAAATAATCTTCTTCATATTCTTTGTAAGTAATAAGTTTCCAACTAATTTTTATAATTTAATATAAATGTTTCTCTTTCTTAACAGTTATGCCTACTAAATCAATTAACTATTCCAATACGTACTTTTTCGCACAATTTCATTCAATGGAACGGGACTTTTCTCGCTTGATTACACCCTTTATTTTACTGGAAATTCACACTGTGGCTGCTGAGGTGGTGGTGGTGTTGGAGGCAGTTGAATTGTAGTTGTAAGTAGTAACGGTAGCACATAGTTGGTTGGTAGCATGTGATTAGTCGAGCAAATATTTTGGTGGTTTACGGTTGAGTTGTTGTTTTTTTTTGTTTTTGTTTTAACATGATTTACAAACATTCATTCAATATGTTACAAAAAGAGTTTTAATTTTAATTTTAAAATTGCAATTGTTTTTGTTTTTGTTTGTTAATTGATTTAACAACACACATAGTATATATGTAAGTAGTATATATAGAATTATGTTTGTTGTAGAGAGGTTTGTTCTGTTTGTTTACGGTTGGCTTTGCAAATTAAGGTGAACAACAAAGTGGCTAGTTGGTTGGTTGGTTGCTTGATTGGTTCACACACATTGGTTTATTTACGCTGGTTCAGGCGGTTTACACGTACTGGAAGTAGAGAAAAACACGTGGAAGAGAGAGAGAAAAAAACGAAAAACAAAAAAACACTGATTAGTCAAACATTTATACAAAAACAAACAAATTTGTTGGTTGCTAAGGTGTGGTGGGGGAAATTTGAGTTAATAAACAACAACAACAAGAATTCAATGGCATTCAATTAGGAGTAAACTTATTTATTTTAGTAGTAATAACTTCATTTAAGTTTTAGGTATCACAATAAGCATTATCAACACGAGACGGCAAGTTATTGGGGAGCAAAATTCATAAATATTTCTTTCAGCATATACAAATACAATTCATTTTCAAAAACACTGAAGACCGACGTTGCTTGAAGGTGCTGCAAGTAGAAATTGCAGCCCGCTTTCATTTCTGGCAACTTTAAAGCTCAGCTGTTTGGGGTGGGGGTGTATGCAATTGTTAGTGGGCAAAAAAATAGAGTGGTGTGCATATGCATGGAACCACGCTGTAGTAATATATCAAATATACATATCAAAAAATATATAACAAAAATACAAAAACAAAACGTTGATAATAATAATAAAATAAAAAAGTGAAAGCTCACTTGCGCTTACACTTAAGCTTCATTTTTCACTTGATTAATGCATTTGGCTAACATTTGCTTTGTTGGTTAGTACACTTCACAACATCTCAAGATATATAAACGTAAGTACGTAGAAACTCAACAACAACAACAACAGTTAGAAATTTTACGAACTTTTTGCGCTCGACATCCACGCCAAACGTTCACAGACAGGTGTGCATATAGTGGACATACACACATAGTACATAGCTATAGCGGCTTGATCTGCTGCATTACTTTTCTTCGGCATTTTTTAGGTTTTTTTTTTACAGTTATCATTATTATTTTGATTTATGAGTAAATACATGATTTTACTATTTTGTAAGTAAAATTATAAGGTTGTATGTATTTGACACATTTTATGGTTGTTTCGGGTTTTTTGTTGTTGTTTTTTTTTCTTTGTGTGGTATTCGTGTTATATGTTTGAGGTCTGCTTTTAATCCTTTAGGCTTCAACAGAGTACGTTTTGAGTTTGTTGTTTATAGTTTGGGGATAGTTAATATTTCACTTAATAATTTAAATCGCAGTTTAATTCCTAAATAAAAAAATATAAATTTCGAAATTTATTTTAAAATGATCAGGTTTTTTTTTGCATGATTTAGCAGTGTTGTTGCTGGTGTTTAGGTGTGATTTAGAGTGGCCGAACAGGTGGCTACAGTGGAGTGGCAAAGTTACTTTTAATTTTTTCAAAATTATTGTTTTATAAAAAAACTATGTTTTATTAATTTAAGAAATCACAAAAAAAATAAATATAATTTTTTAAAATTTTAAAGACAAAAAATTATTTAAAAAAAAATTATAAATTAAAAAAATTTATAAATTAAAAAAATTTAAAAATAAAAAAATATCTATTTAATTATAATCGCAGAAAAAATAGTTTTTTTTTTACTTTAAAAACACTCCACTGTAGCTGAAGTATGTGTAGTTTTGATAATGATCAAGTTTTTGAGTTTCTTGACTGTATGATGTCCTAGCAGGCGCTTTCTCGATGAAGTTCGAACACTAGTTCGAATGCGTGCTTTTAGTAAAAAATGTTTTAGTTTAAGAAAAGTGATGAAATGGTCAGTCAATAGATTAGAGCATGCAAAACTAAATTACAAAAACAAAAAAATGGTGGCAGTGCATCAAAGTGGAAATACATTTGTTGGTGTTAAAACTACAGTTAATGAACAAAATGATAATTCGATTTCAATGCCAGAAAAGTGTGTTAAAAGTAGGTACACAGCTTGCTTTTTAAGGACGAAACGGGGCTCTACAAGCGAAAGGATTTCGAAAGTGGTTAAGCCAAAAATAACGGCAGTTTAGGTTTTGCATAGTATGCATTAAAGGCAATTCGTAAATAATTTCATTTTAGATTTCGGTTTAGTGGTTATTTGATGTCAGTGCGCGCTGATGGGCGTGGCACTGATTTACTATTTGCTTGCTTCAACACTCTACGCTTGCAGTATGCAGTTACGAATGGTTTATAGATACCTTGTTTATTATATAAATATTTACGCCTAGAAATCATTTTGTATTTCTCGTAACATCGTTTTTTGTTTTTGTTTTGTTTTCTTTTATAAATCATTAACAGTATCAGCTTTCGTCTTCTTTAAAGTCCAACGGCTTCTTGTTTGCTTGCTTCATACAACACGCTTATATTTTCTTTATTTTTGATGTGCGTTGTGTATGAATTATTAATTATGATTTTATGTATGAGTATGATTTAACGTAAACCTAAGTATTTTCTTTTTTTGTTTTGTTAAAATATATTCCTTTCTTCTTTGGTTTCATTTATGATTTTTGTCTATATTTAGTGTGTGCGTGTGTGCTTCGTGTGTTTCACGTGCTTTTGCAGACACTGTGCACTGTAGCTTTTTTTCTTTCTTTTTTCATACATTTTGAGATTTTTTCTTCGTTCTTTTGACTTTCAACGAGGTTAGTTTAATTTTTAATTTATGTGCGACTTGTTGAGTATTGAGTATTCGCCTTGAAATCCTTTGTTAAATTCGCGCCTTTTGGTTTCTTGTGTGCAAAAGTGCGCTAAAGTCTAAATTAAGCGTTTATGTGCAGTAGATATGTAACTCGCTTGCCGCTCAATGGTATTTGATTTGCTACTGATAGCGGCAGCATCCTTTTCATGATGTATTAGCTTGTCTCTTACACTTTCTAGTTTATATATGGTATATATATATATATAGATATATAGTTATATATAGGCTGGTTGGTTATCCTTGCGGCGTTTTCGCGTCTTCTTTTCGCTCACATTTGCTTTTGCATCATATACGCTGTACTTATATTTTTGTCTTAACTTACGAGTGCGTTATATATTTAGTAAATAGTTTTATTTTTTTGTGTGTTTTATTTTCTTTTACTTCGAATCATTATACATATATGTAAATATATCTTGATTAAGATCATTCAGTATTTTTATTTTTATTTTTATTGAATTCTTGTTGACTTTCTATGCAGATTATTGAAAAATCTGAACTGCAGACGTAACTCAAGATCTTTTCTTACTGCAAACACAAAGACAAAAAACATAGAAAGAAACAAAAAACAAGTAAATAAAGTTAAAATAACGGCAAAACAAAAGGTATGTATGTGCGTGACAAATGCAAGTCAAAGTAAAAGTAAAAGACGCCAACAAAGTGTGGCTTGGTGGGTGTTGGTGAACTCGGTACTCGGTACAAAAAGTTTATTTTTAGAGATATAGAGAGAGAGAGGTGGCAACATAACGGCAATGAACAACAAAAAACAAACTCGAGACAGAGTAGAAGTGGTTTGGCTGGAGGATTGGTGTTGACGGGCGCAAAAACAACGAGTCGACAGCGAGGTGGTTGTTGAATATAGTATGGTAAACACGAGTTAACGAATGCTTAAATGGACGAATGACGAGGGTCCGCAACAGTAGACAGCAGGTTCAATATAATGATGATATTATCGACGAAATGTGCTCACAATGAATGCACAAAAAGAGATGAAGCCTGATTGAAAAGCAATAAATGATGATGGCAAGCAATTGGAATTATGAATTTCAGGACTCGAGAGCACTTTCATATAATATTCAATAGAAAAAACAATAACAACAGTTAAAACAGAGTGCGATTAGCAATGATATGATATGGACTTAAATTAAAGAAGATACAAACATCCCGTAAAATGACAGGAGAAGGGTAAACATTTGTAGAAATACAGTTGAACTTCCTTAACTCAAAGTTGTCCATAAATCGAACTCTTGAATTGGCAATAGAAGTCAAATTTCATACAACTTACTTTCCATAAGTCGAAGTCTCTCTAACTCGAATGAGTTGTGGATTATGGTGATTCGAGTTAGGGAAGTTCAACTGTACACGAATGACACAATGGCTATTTACAGAAGGAAATATGATAATCGATGAATCTCATAGATCTGGACTTCTTTTTGAAGCTTTAGATCACATGTCATAACACACAAAAAAAAAACACAGAAAAATGAAGGTTAGTTTACACTTGGAACACATTGTAAGAGGTAACACAACGAAATTAAACAAATTCCGTATTTGATGAGCTCATTCGATGCAGATGAAATTATTTAATACAGATGCTGATGCTGATTTATATATATACAATTGAGCGAAGTGGTGATGCTGACTGATTTGGTTGGTGTGTGGACATCTTGTGTGGATATAAATTGTTGGTTGAAATGTTTTTGTGTTGTTGTTGGCGGTGTCATTTTGTTTTCATTTTCGCATAATTGCTTTGTTTTCAATGTTTTTTTTTATTTTTAATTTTTGCGTATACAAAAGCAACACACTAACTCACATGAGTGCATTGTAACTGTTGGCACTTTGATTGAACGCCGGCGATGGTGATTGCAACTCTGAGCTGGGCGTGACGGCACGGCTGCCCGGCACCACCATATTGTCTGGATCAATTTCAGGATCAAAGTCATCGCCACCCCCCACATGGTCGGCGTCCTCCTCCAGGTCGAATTCGATGCGTGGCTGCGGCGATGGCGACGGTGAGGAAGATGGCGATGGCGTTGATGCTGGCGGCAATTCCATATTGGCCGGCACAATCAACTTCGGCAAGTTTGGTTTCAATTTCTGCACGCGTACAACTGTTGAGTGGGTTGAGTGCGGTGCATGAGGCGATGAGACGACGTTTGTTTGATTTGTTTAATTTACACGTGTATAAATTTACAAATTTTGTGGTTGACAAAGACGAAAGTTTTTTATACGAATTTACAGTTTTTCGAACAAATAAACAACAAAATAAATACTATTAGGAGGTTCTAGTTTAAACATATTTATACATACTAAGTGGATACAATAAAAAAACGGGTTCAACAAGAGCAACAAATGGAGTTAAGAGCGGATTTACATTGAAGGGAACGAACTACACAACGCTTGAAATTTCGTATGACGGATGGCGGACTGATTGATAACTGCATGGCAACTAGTGAAGGATGAGAGGGTGAAACGGAGTAAGCAAAGCTTGTGAGTGAAAATTGTGAAAAAGCTGACCCATGGAACAGGGATGGATGATATATAGAGGCAATAAATTGATGATAAGTATGTATGAATGGTTGAGCTTTCGACGAGATGTAATCGCTTTGCATGAAAAGTCCCGATGATTTATGAAGATTGCGTGAGTTTTCCATGGTTAGCTCGTAAATATTATTTTAAATCACTAATCCACTGTTAAATGTGGCAAACTATTCCTTAAAGACCTAATCAACTATATACTTAACAGTGTAATAACAACAATAACAGCAACAATGATTAAATATAACGAATTAAGAACACATGAGGCTTCAACAAAACAATTGAACGATCGATGAACAACGCAGTGACGTAATGACATTGTACGAACGAGATTTGAGCGCAATTGAGTATTTATGTTGGATATTTTTGACTTTATGTTAAACGCAGCAAATTTAGTTATGGGAGAGAGTAAGAGAACGGGGTAATCAATATTACCTGACGCCGGCAAATGCAACTATTTTTAGTTTTTGATTATTTTCAAGGTTTGAAAGAAAGGAAATTTAAAGAACGATTTAATAATATTAATATTAAGAAATTTAAAAATATTTGTTTAAAAAGGTTTTTATAATATGTGCGATTAACTTTTAATAATATTTTTTTGAAATATTTGCGCTCGCGTTCTTTAAATTTCCTTCTCTTTGCGTTCGTTGGCGTTTTGTATGATATTCAATGCAGCTACAACGGTAGCTGGCGCTACAGCTACTGCATCTGGCATTCGTGGTGGCAATGCCATATCAGCAACGACAATTTTCACATCTAACTTATCGCCTTTTGCATTTGCGTCATTATCGTTTTTCAATGTTTTCAAAATATTAATATCAGCCAAGCACTGGACCGCCGAGTCATCCGACTTCTGCTCAGCGGCGTTTGCAGCTGTTAATTGAATTTTTTGCTCAAATGCAGTTTCAATGGACGGCATTGCGGCTGCATGGATGGCGGCCGATTTTTCTGGTGATGGCGATGATGCCTCATCATTTGTCAATGTTTGCAAATGAGCGGACAAAACTAGCGATGGCGATGATAATGGTGGCAATGGCGCGATTTGTGATTCGGATGGCGGTGAGCGGCGCATGAGCGAGCTTTCAGCAGCTGCAGATGATTGTATTTCGGCTGTATGGTGAAAAATGTGAAGAATGGCATGGTTACACATCAGTTTTGCTTTTCGCACCTAATCCTTAATATGTACTATAACATAATTAAACTTAGACAAACAGTCAGGGTCAAGTTTCGCCTTCGAAAGAGTAAGTGAACTGCACTAAAGCCAACGTTGTTTCCGAGTAGTAGGAGAAGTCATATATATACGTATATCTCGTATATATATATACGTATATCTCGTATATATATATAAGTATATCCTTCGTTTAATTGCCTAGAAAAGCTAGGGGAGTAACTAATTGAAAACGTGTACTCACTTCTGTCGATGTTACGTTGCAAATGTGCGGCAACTCTGTGACGTGCGTCATTGAACTCCAAATGCAGACCTAATCTGAGCAATGATGGATTCTTTTCCACTAATTCGGTTATCTCCATTTCGATCTTATTGCCGAGCACTGAGGATCGCTGCAATTTAATAGATAGTTGATTTAATTACAGTTGTCAACAATGGCTGTGTGCACTTACCTGATTGGAGGCCCTGAACTCTTCAATTGTGCGGCACTTGAGCAGGGCTTTCACTAAGGTCACTATAACGGGCGGACTAATGAAATTTGTCTCAACATTTAATACTCTCAGGGTTTTGCTTTTCTCAATTGCTTCAGCCAATAAGAGAGCTGTCTTGTCGGTAAGGCCGACATTTGTTAAGGAAAGAACTTCCAAATTTTCATTTTCAGGCAGTACTTGGAAAAGTTGTTCGAATTTCTCATCGGAAATGTTCTGCAAATTTGTTCATGTTTGAGAATATATGAAATGTGATTATTTCATTTACTACTTACCTTAATGTTATTTAAGTTCAGTTCAATCAATTTTGAATCGTTATCTTTGACGCGTTTAATTGATTCTTCGACATCTGTGTTGTTTGGTGGGTCCATGGGGAACAATTTTGGTTGAGTTGATTTTGTAATACCATCCCAGCCCATGCCAACTGGTTGACCTTTGTTCAACAAAGAAGCATGATATTGGTCCTGATTCATCATCGAGTGGAAGCCAAGAATAGCTGTAAGGAGAAAGCAAATAAATATATGTGAAGGTAAGTATTTTTTGTGTCATGCTTCAAAGCTTCGCTCCATCTCGGGATAATTAATTTAATTTTCTTGCTTTTACATACCAGCCAAATCGATGATCTCTTCTTGTGTAGCATCGCTCAGCGCATGCTCATACTCTTCACCCAAATCGATGGCGATCTGTTCCTCAGCGGCAACTTCGCGATCGTCTCTTGGTGGTGGTACCCATTTTTTGCCACGTACTGTACCCTTAACGTACGGCTCAAATTCGGGCTCATCGGGTGTTTCTAAGGCCTGCTTATTGATATGCTCGATAAGCTTTTTGCGATTCAATGGACCAGTGGGGTCTTTTTCGCATTCATAACTGCAACGTTGATCAGGTGGCAAGAAATTGTCCTAAATTTAAGATAATTAAAGAGTTCCGTAAAAATTTTGTTAAAGGAAAATAGTTAACATTATACATTTTTGAAAATAGAAAAGTGGAGACGTCTTCAATTCGCTACCTCTGTTCGTTATGCTAAAAATCTTACTAAAAAAATTTAAAAAACTATCTCTCATGAGAGTATTATAACCAATTGCTACTCTATTTACATTGTATTATGCCAGTCTCTACAATTTATACCAATTGCTTGTTCGATTGGCTACTTCAAGCTTTAAAGGTTTAGCGAATCGAAGACAACTTTTATATACTATGGGATCTCCGGATTTCTTTGCGACTATTTTTGTTGTCTCTTGCTTGACCTCACACAATTTATACATCATTTAGTTCGAGTAATAAATGTATATACTTACATCGGGATCGACTTCTTTGGCCAAAATATTGATTTCTTCCGGTGACAACTGTGCCAGCAGAGCATCAACATCAACCTCATCATATTCGCTCAAGTCCTTGCCGTACAATTTGGCAGGCGTAGTGAGAGTGGTAGTCTTGGTTGTCGATGAAGTCTGAAAAGATAAAAAGTAAGAAAGAAAAACATTAAAATTTTATCATTTGCAGTTGGCAAAGTTATTTATTATATTTATGAGTTATCGCCAACTTTTTTCAGTGCCAAAGTGGTCGGCGGTTGCGGTGCGCGTCTTTTCACTTTCGGCACGGGTCGTAACTTTAGTTGCTGGAACTCAGCCAGCGCTGAGGCTGGTTCTTGTGGCTTTTTGGGTGAGTCCATAAATGGATTTTATTATATTTTATATGGAATAAACACTGTTTTAATTATGAGCTTGGTGGGCACAGCTTACGCTTTCGGGTGAATATTTACAAATGCAATGAACTGCGAACTACTGCTTGCCCTTTGAAACAGAAGCGTTGCAAGCACATAAGTGAGGAAAAAATGTGAAAATTTATAAATCAATATTTCATTTCCTCATATACGCGCACACCGTACAAATTAATCCAATTATGTCTAAGGCTGGAAGTGTTTACCTACCATTTGGCAGCGGAAGCGAATGAATCATACAAAGCGATAAACTGAAGACTGTGTGGAAACTGTTGCAGATTCGTGGTTTGAGAAATGCGCACCTTCGCTTGCCGTCAAAGTTCAAATGCGACTGACTGTCTAGTCGGCGAGAAGAAATCTATTTCAGGTCGCTCGCTTTGACGTTTTGTGTCTTTGGCTTTGGACGGCAAACTTCTGCTACAACGAAACCTTCAGCAAAGCGGAGTGGAGCTTGAAAGCGGCAAAGTAAATGAAAAGGGTTCGGCGGTCATTGTTCATGCTCGACTGAGGTGGAGTAATAATGACGATGGCGGCAATGCGCGGCACGCTTAGTTAGCGCTGTCCGTCTGTCTGACTGTCGTGAGTTGCATAGTCAGTCACACACATAAGATTCAGCAGTCAGCGGAAATTAATGTGAGGCATTGCGGATCAGCGAGCAGGCGAGCTAGAGTCGTCAAACCACTAGCGAACCCACCAAAAACAATAACAATGGCCTGCTTAAGCTGGCCAACTGGCGTGCGGCTGCACCCGAAATGCTCACTCGATCGCAAGTACTCGTACATACATAGGTATGACTTAAGATTACACAATAAAAAGCGGCGAGGTTACTTAGACCCTACAAAAAGTCAAATGCAGTTAAAGGTTTTATTGCTGCTTTTGTGACTCAGTTTTCAGCCGGCATTGCTTGGCATCAGCAGCCGGCTGGCGGACTCAGTGAGTCTGCGAAGACAAGAAGCCAAGCTGCAATTCTAAAATGCATCTCTACTCTTATACTTATATATTTTGTTGTTTCTTCGAGTTCAAGCGCCTCATTTGAACTAGTGACTGCCAAATTATGGTTAAAAGCGAGCACGGTGAATTAGTTCTCTGTTTTTGTTATGGAAAGTGGAAGTTCAGGTAATAAAATGGAAATCGAGAGTCAAATAAAGTCAGCATTCAGAAGCACAGTTCAGCTTAGGTCCAATATAGTACTTAAGTCGAACTTGTACATCTTTTCTAGTTATTTTGGATTCAGCTCAACACCTCGATAATGAGCTGGACTTGATGTTCCCTCAAAAGAAACAACGACAAATGCTATTCAATAAAGCTTCTAAAGCTGCTCCAGTACGACCTCGATTAAATTTAAATGTTTCGGTCAACCCTCAGAGAGCACCTTTTAAAGTCCACACCAAAGAGGCTTTAATTTGTATGCAACTCACTCACTGAGTCGCAACAAATGTTCAAGTAGCGTGACAAAAGCGGTTGAATTGTTAAATCGTGAGATTGCCACGATCGGCGATCGAATTAGACATGCAACGCTGACTGAAGAGTCGCACGAAGAACCAAAAGCTAAGCATAATTTGCTGCACCGCATAAGTATGTAAGTACGATAGTCTGCTTTATGCAGCTAACTTATTTGGAAAACATTGCGGTAGTAACGAGCCCTTACATCCGTTCTACGGCCCCTTTGCAGCCCGCAAGCCCTAGTCGGTGAACCTTTTAAATTCATCGAGCGTGACGCAATCAAAAGCGACTTTAAATGGCAAGCTACGCTTAACAAACGCGCTTACTAAATCCCATTGAGTTTTACGTCGTCGAGTACTACCAAATGTGTATAAACAAAACAGGGTGCCACGAAAGTTACTCTAATGTTATAACAATATTATAACCCATATATAAACTTATTTACTGTGAAACTTTAAATTTTTTACTCAATTTCTCTCTTAAATAGTCGCTATTTGTCATTTGTGTTGTTGTAGAATTGTCTCCCAAATAATAGTAGAAATTTGCGAATCACCCTGTCCATACTACTGGAAGTTCACAAACAACTGAAATTCAGGTGTAATCATATTTTTCTTGTTTTTTGTTTTATTTGTTGTTGTTATCTTTTGTATTTGCCTTTTATTGTTTGAGAAGAAAACTGATTGTATTTATGTATGTGGCACCGACATATTTATGTTCTTAACTTCACAAGCTCACACTGTGTACAACTATCTACAACTAACAGGCAGCATGTAAAACCGGTTCGTGTGAAACATAAAAAGATAACAACAATAAATAATAATAAACAGTAATCAAAAGTAGTGAGTCGACAAGCCACACGTACGAGTACTTGAAACTTGAAAAGCCGTAATGACAGCGACGACACCACAAACGGCCAAAGCTGGCTAAACGAACTGGTCTTGTGGGTTTTGGTCATCATAGCGAATTGACCCATATATATTGACTATAAGATTTATAGAAAATACACGCAAGTCAATTCGTAAACAAACGGTACTCCTCAGTTGGTAGGCAAGTTCGAAAAATTCGGATTTATGTTAAGTTCCGAATGTGATTTGTTTGTTTTGAATTCAGGATGTTCTGGATGATAGTTCGAGTATGACACTAATTATTTCACATTCAAGGTCTTACATTCACGTCAAATAATTCTGATGGTTCGGAGATTCAATGAGGCTTTAAGGGTCCCTCAATTAATAATTATCGTTTGAGTGACAACAATCTTCGTAAAGAAATTTTAAGATGCTACTTAATAACTTCTATGAAATATAGAAAATTACTATGTTGAGGCCTTGACGAACCTCACTAACCAACCTCACGGAGTCTCTCATTAATTATAAAAACATAATTACAATTCGAACATGTAAGTCTGTAGTAATCATTATCGTTTAAATTTCAAATACAAACTCCGCGGGTGATCATTGTTGAATGTCTTCTGCTTTGGAGAATATGAGAATGGATTTTATACTAAAGTCTTGTATTCAATTTGGTTATTTCGCTTTATAATTAATCATTTTAACCTATTGACCCCAAGCTGTTAAGTTAATCGGCAATGATTATTGATTATATAACAGTAATAGGCATGCTCTCGTAATGCCAACCAATAGAAAATATCGCACAGAACTTTATCGTTAATTAGTGACTTCGACAAGATATATTATTTAACAATTGAAATGCTACAAAACATGAATCATTCACTCTTCGGAACCTTGAAGCAGCTTCAACAAGAACGCTATCCACTTCGAAAAGCGCAAAGTAGAGAGGTAAAGGTGTGGTGAGTCCTTGAGCAAGCAATAAAACTTTGAAGTCAGAAGTTTTACGATCACAGCATTATTAAAATTTAATTACAATATTTACGATGAAATTACTGCAAATTTACTATTTTTAGCATCGACAGGTGAGGTGTTGAAAAACATTATATAAAATGTGTTATTTTAATGAGCAAATATGGTATTTATGTGCGAGAAGCTTCGGATTACAGCGCTTACTCGGCATAATGCTGCAAATATGCATGTCGTGCTGTCAAACCGCCGCAAATCGTGCCTCAGCGCTGCAAATGCAAAATGCATTTTGTTGAATATGCAAAATTGACGTGTGGCAAACAACAAATGGCAATTGAGTTCACGGTCTAATCTAACGTGAAACAGCACACTCACACACACAAACATTTGCTTTCATAAATTAAATACATAAATCACGCAAAATAAAGTGGGGAAACAACAATCATTGGGGACAAGCAGTTGATTTGGTGCATACACCAACAAATAAATACGATTCACCTGCAGACACGATTTATATGGAAATTAAATTTTAAATAACGTGTGAATATTATTTGACGTTATTTGGCTAAAGGCCTCAATTATATGTATGTATGTATATCTAGACATTTATAATTTTGATTTTTTTTTTTTGAAAATTTAACAATTGGTTGGAGGGTCTTACTTTACGTTGAAACCCCTGCTATCCATGCGATATTATTGACATTTTTAGTTAATTAAAATTTTATTTGAAATTTTTCTTTTATCATATGGATACTCTAGACAAAATAAGGATTCTAGGGTGATCTGACCGCGCTTCTAAGCAGAGGGATCGAGAAAAAAGAAAGATCACAAAAAAATTTAATTCAAAGATCCTTGAAATCATGCAAAATTCTACCACAAAACAGTTATCTTAGACGAGTTGCGTAAGAAACTTCTTGATGTCAAAGTATAAGGTGGGTTCAAAAAATAACGGGAATTTTAGAATATTCAATTGTCCAAAAGTCATGCATGCCTCTGAAGCAATCTGTAGCATCCGCTGAGGTTAGACCTGTTTTTTAGCTTGGCGAATTTCGTTTGTTAGAATCTCATACTTCCTTGCTTGTTCGTGAATTCTCGGTCAAAAACAATACTGTAACGATACCCCAGCCTTCATATTTCCAAAACATGACTCCGTATGGTTTTTTCCAATTTCTAAAAAATGCGGAGAACCGAATCGTTTTACAAACATGCAAGATATCGCTGAAACAGCCAAAAGCTATTCCGAAAATCGAGTTGGAGAAATGTTTCGAAGATTGGAAAAAGCGATGGTATAAGAGCATAATATCTAATAGAGAGTAATATCACAAGGCGACAACATTAATGTAGACGAATGAATCAATATTGTTACAAAAACTAAAAATCCCGTTATTTTTTGAACACACCTTATACTTATTTCGTAACATCGACAATTTTCCTCAATTCACACGATCCAATATTTTCGAAAAATTGTAGAAACAGAAAAAGTGCGTTTCAAGCCACTCAGAGTGTCGACTAGACCCACTCAGCAAAGCTCGCCAACTGCATTTGTGGCTCTAAATAAACAGTTAATTTTTACACGATTTTTTGCTAATCGCTATATACATATGTATGTATGTCTGAATGCATGTATGCAATGCGTGCAGCCAGTTAAATGTACCGTAACCTGATCCAATTAAAGCACACCTCTGCCAGACGTTGGAAGCCAGTAGACACACAATTGGAAAAAATTCACACTGTCCATCCACATTAGATATGTAAGTAAATATGAATGCGCAATATTTATTTGCATGCCGAAGAGTGTGTGTGTGTGTGTCACGTTTTCACCAGGGTTCCAAAGGTAATGAAGACAAATAGGAAACGTGACCAAACAACTGGTTACCTCTCGTCTTCTCGAACACAACAGTTATGTTTGCCAGTTCATCGACTTTTCGTTGACCGAATTGCGTGGAGGAAAACAGAATAGTTGTAATAAAATTGTGGCATTATTGATGAAGAACAACAACAAAAACAAAAACAAAGAAACAGCACATTATTGCCAGAAGCAAACGAAGAAAAAGAAGTAGGCGTCTCAGTCTAGCCGTTAGTGACATTAATTGTAGCCAGTTTGTCGCTGTGGTACTTGAAGCGTATTTGTGGCAAAAATGCATAAACAAGCATTAGTAACTGACTTAGCCTAGTTATGCGTCTATGTGTGAGATACTATATTTTCATTTGCCGTAATTCTCTCGTTCATCGGTTCTCTGTTTGTGAACTAATCATGCCACGCACTTGTTCTGCGTTACAGTTAATCCGATATCGGTTGGCTGCTGGCCGGAGTGCGCAGACGAAATGATTTGCTGAAATTAATATTGACAATGCAGAAAAGCGTGTAACGGTAGTGATATTTGAGAAAATTGGCGTTTCGCAGACTTGAACTAATTTCCATTGAGAGATTGTGTACACTATTGGTGGCCGATGTGGGTAAGTAGGTGGCATTTGGTCAGCGAATAAACTGTGAAGCGTGAAATATGTTCTAAGCGGCTATTAAATGTTGAATTGGCTTACAGCATCTAAAAATAAGTTGACAAAAGATTTATTTCAATTATCATATATAAATATATTAGCGCGGATAAAGCCACGAGGAAACAAACTTTTTCACAAAATATATTGGTTTTGAGGGAGCCACAGATTACAAAAAATTATGTACGAAATAATAATTGAAAATATTAGAAACTCTATTTAAACTAATCAAACTCGATATTTACACGCAATTTGTGTTCAACGGACAAATTTTGCGAAACTTTATAAAATGCAAAAAGTGACCGACCAAAACTTTTCCAAAAAAAAACAAACATTTTGCTTCATTTTTTTTTTATTTTTTAATTAAGACCACATGCGGCTGTTGTTGTTGTTTTACACCAAAATGAGCTCAAGGCCCGAAAAAAGGAAATGTTTGCAAAACAAGCATCGAAACATGTAAAGTTACACACACATGAGCACAACAACAACAACAACCGCCTTTTGCATATTCGTGTTCAACAACCTAACAACCTACTCACAAATGGCGAGGCAAAAAAAAGGCATTTGAAAGCTGTAATGAGCAGCGTGCATACAAATGTACATGTACAAGTTTGTAGTGGCGGCAGACAACTTTCCGTTTTACGAACATTGCAACTCAGCTGAAAGTTGGTTGGTTGCTCGAACAAATAAAACTGGAAAATTAATACGAAAAAAAGTTAAATTAACATTTCATAAAAAAAGAAGTACTTTGTGTGGCTATGTTGTTGTTGTAAATTGTAAACTACATAGATTAATTTAAATGCCAATTTAAATGCATGCGGTTAATTACTACCGACAAACAAAGAGTTGCCAGCGAGGATTTAGTAAAGCCGAACTCAACCAAGTGATGGATATTAATTAAACGAGGAATTATTAATAAAATAATAATTGCAGAAATCAGAAATTTTAAAATTTTTTAAGAAATTATAAATTCTTGTGTTTGATGCTTGCAACTCGTTAAATACATTTATTGTCGCATAGCGCGGCGTCTGCATACAGAATACCCCAACCAGAGGTCAGTTATGAAATGGTTCAAAGAGTGGCATTTAATTTCACTTCTTTCAGACAAGGTCAGCATCGTTTGCATGACTACCAAACTGTTTATTCACACCTTTTGGTACCACATATTGTATGTAAATCAGCGATGCTACACAAGTTGGCCATTAGCAAGCAGTCTCTAATATTGTTGTTGCTATTTTTAGCACAGATAAGAATAAAAGTTGTTTGTGATCACAACTTTGCAGTTGAAATTTGTTAGTTTTGGATTACAGGTTGTCAGCGCACATTTTGCAGCATGAATATGCAGTAATAACGGTAAAGTGAAAATTATTTGGACAGTTAATAATAAATCTGAAATTTGGCTAGCTGCAAGCAAGCATTTCACTGTTTGTCTAACTAGAGAACATGAAATGCATAAAAACTGAAAAAAAACTAAAAAGAAAATATTGCATTTAAACAAAAGCCGAACAAAGCGCAACTAAATAATAAGCAGACGCAGCATATCACAATTTAAACAAAGCAATTCTCATTAATGCTTCACCATATTAGATGATACGGAAACCGCATTCGATTGTGAGGCAAATCAAGGTAGAACAAGTTGCATAGTTTTTGATTCCACATTGCTAAGCTCGCTTGATAAGTTGCTATGTTGGTTAATATCATCGCTGTTTGGGTTTATATTTCATAATTTATGCTATTCGGGTAAGTGTGTGTTTCATATAGTCTCTTTAATGAGTGACGTAAGACATTTCTTTGCAAAAACATAATAAACTGGACTCACATATAGATACTAAATTTAAATTATATGAATTTTTCAAAAATTCCTTTATTTATCTGCTGCAACTGTTTCATGTTCCAAACTTTTTCAAGTGTCAACGATATACGAAATCAATATGTTTAAAGTATAGCTGATTGAAAACAAGTCCCAAAAGTATTGGAGTTTAATTTAATGAAAATTTATTTAGATCTATATCTAATAATTCTAGTAGCAAAATACATTGTCTTAAAATATTGGTTATTATATATCTATATGCAAATTTATAAATATTTATGTACATACATATGTATTTGCCGTATCCAGTAGAGCGTAAACTTAAAAATAATTAGCAAAGCTAAATAAACAAGTTGTGCCAAAAAAAAAATTAAACAAAAGCGTGTGGCATGAGACAACATATACAAGTAGGTGCACATATGCTCGCATACGGACTTGTATGCAAATGTATTATATAAACAACATCATGATAATTAGGTTAGTAAACAATTTGGATTTTTTAATGCAAAAAGGCTTTTTTATGGATTTTTCTTTATTTTTTTCCAGTTTTAAAAATAAATTTAGGTACATATTAAAATGTTTTTAACTTTTAGGATTTATAATAATATAATTAAATTTTTAAGTTGTTGGTTAATAAGCCTAATGATGACTTGTAACCAACAACAGAAAAATGTGCTTACATTTTTTAACCTAAAAATTTGTTATCTCTTACTCACATCTTTGGTAAATCTGTATATAATTTTAAAACTGTATAACTTTTAAATGTAATGAAAAAGTATAAAGTATGCTAGAGTCAGGATTCCAAAAAATGATGCTTTCTTGGTACATTAGCTGATTTATCTCTCCGGAAAATCCAATATAGAATTATAAATTCGACTAAATTCTACTCCGTTCTCACAACAGTCACAGGGTTTACGTAATCGGAGCGGAAACGGTCTTTTATCCGGCAAAATTCTGTTTTTTCAGCAGGAGAACGCAAAAGAGTGCGCGCAGAATTTCGGCCGCTTCAACAACAACCGAACATCCCCAAATTGGAATTTGTCTTGTTGGGACATATATATCTATCTGATGGTACTAAAAAGTTATTTTTATTTTTGAATGTTTTGAGTTTTTCATATTTGATATCCAACTGTCCAAAAAATGTTATTTAAAACTTCAAAGAATTCAATTTAAACTTTCTGCACTTTAAGCTGTCCAAAATCAATTTAGACCTCTAGTTGCATTTGGGTGATTTCAGAAATTTATTTTAAACTATTTTTCAACGTCAGCACTTAAGCAGTTCTACTTACAGGGATATATATACTTTCAAACTACCGTTATATATGTATGTTTATTTGTATATATAATTCCCATCACTCACGTGCATAGGTGCCCATGTACATACATACAATAGATCACACTCAAATTCAATTCAAAAGTTTGATGGACGAAAAAATGAAAAGAGCGAAAAATGTATTGTTGAAAGGCACTCGTTGTTGTTGTTGTGTGTTGCATGCACGTGTGCCACAGCTATTGGAAATTCGCCACAAGCGCAGCGATACAGGAAAATGCAATATATGTTCCTTGCATGGGGACCTACGCCGAGAGAGAGAGGAGCCGCACTATCAACGGACTGTTTCGATGAGCTGGCAATTTGAGCAACTCTTTGTCAACCACTTTGCTGGCGCACTGGTAATCATGGCTGAATAAATGCTGCAGCACAACTAAATATATACTCGTAGAGCTTCACGCTTGGAGGAGCAGCGAGAAGTACAAACACACCCTATTCCTTTTCCTCTAAGTGAGAGGAAGTTACGGAAATTTATTGCATCATAATAGAATTAAGAGTGTAATGAGTTCGAGAGTTGCAGCGGTGGCTGACGGTGGCAGGAACGGTGGCTGCTGCGCTTAGCATGGCATTTTATGGCATCGAAAGCGTGTGCAGTAAGCTCTTTTTACGCTTAACTCAATCGCAGTTGGCTGCCAAAGCACTTGTCAACACGCTGGGTAATCAGATATTCCCAACGGTGCCGAGCGCAGCGCAGCGTGCTGGAGGAGATTTGAAAGCAATCGCTATGCTTCGAGAACATCACGAGCACTTATGCAATACTTTTTATTGTTATTGTTGTTGTTTTTCGAATAAAATAAACTGCATGGTTGCATTACAGTTATCTGAGCGCTGTGCACTTATGCTTCCATTAACAGTAACTATTGCAAATAAAAAAGATTTAACTGCAGCAAAATAAAATGTGAAACCGCAATGCTTTTGACAGTCAATGCGAACTAACGGATTTTAAAGGTGTCATTAAAATATCGATGACCTGTTAAAAGCCGAGCACGAACTTTGTATGTAACTGTGTTGTGGTGGAAATTGGAACTTGTTAGTATATGTTCTAGTTCTAGGTTGAAAACCATAAGTAGGAACATATAGCCGCAAATCTGAGCAATCAGATGGTCCTTAAGCCCCTTATTGAAAAAAATTTAATTATCAGCAGTCTACAAACATAAAATAATGAATTCAAAGTTATATTTTCTCCAAAAAGTAACTAGTTTATAACTAGTTGAGAGCTGCTGTGAACTCCAGAGTTAACATACCACCGCCGATTCGTATAGATATGTGATGAAAATGCAGTTGAGTTTTCGGTAAATATGCGCACCACGCCACAGAAAACTCAATAACAGTGGTTTACAAAAATTGTATAGCTTCACTTTTCCCTTTAATGGCGCTAATGGAAAACGTGCGCCGCATTTGCAATGCGCTGAAATAGGTGTCTATGGTGGGTAGAGAGCTGAGATGATGTGAAAAGCGCATGTATGTGCCTACTATAGAGCTTTGTTTGTATGGAAATATTTATATTCGCGAAGCAACAAGTCAAAGAAAAGCAATAAAGTCGCACTCGCAAGGAGCGGCAACCATTCATCATTGCTGTCATTTGATTGACTAGCTGTCGTAGTAAAAACCCATCAGTGCATACTTTAGATATAGTGGGTGGCGCAAAAGTTATTTCAAAGAGTTACAAAACCTAACTTCGGGAAAAAATTATTTAAACAGCAAAAAAGAAGCTACAACTGTTTAAAAGAAAATTTCAAATTTAAGTAAAATTACAAAATTCCCACATTCCGTTTTGCAATGTCAAAATCAAATAATGCGCTTCTGAGTCACCCTGTAATTTAGCATAATAGTAAAACAGTTACCATTATTTGCTGGTAATGCGACCAGAGAACTGTGACAAACAAATTTTTAGCTAAATTAACTACATAAAAATATGCAAACAGGCAAAATGCTCGTATTGAGCGTGTCAAACTAATGGTTGTGAAAAGACATTTTCCCATTAAAACAAAAAAAAAAACGAAATAAATTTGTACGCTTAGAATGGTTAACAAATGGTATCACGTACTCGGAAAAAAATATTTCTTTCATTTGCGACAATACAAATGACGTTTTTTTGGTATTACAAGCATTTGTATCTTCGTGTGAACTCGTGCTTGTATGCAAATAGTTTGTATGTGTGCTTGTTCGCATACAATTATTAACCTTAAAGTTGTGAATACAAATTTTCGATGTACATGTTTCTTTTTTTTCGACTTTTTTGCGGAATTTAAGTGAACACATGTAAACGAAGTCATAAAATAGAAGAGTCAAAGAGAAAACATCAACATTAACATCGCACCACTGTTGTTGTCTTCCATACCACGGGAATTTCTAAACAAGCAAAAAATAGGAAAGTAAAAAATTCACAAGAGTTGATGTACAATAAAAATCGTTGGCTGGTTAATTTATAGCGACGCAGCGTAGTATTATGTGAACGAACTTTGATAGTAAAAAAACCCGAGGGGAATATAAAATTGTTCACAAGAAGTTGTAAACAATTCAGCTGCCAAAAATTTGTTGTGGCAAATTTGCTCAGGACTTGGTGAAAACAAACATATAGGGTGTTTCTTTATAGTTATAAGTGGTTAGAAGGCGTAAAAACTGAAATCAATTGGAAAATTTCGAAGTAACACTTTCGCTTTTAAAGCTTTTGGATATCTTGTAATTTTTATAGTCTCATCAGTTGATTGAGTATCTACGAAATATTTTGTATTAAAGACGGGAAACTCGTGTCACAAATCAGTTGTGCTTTAATCGGATCAATATGTAGAAAGTTGTTTGAAGTTTCTACTTCTCACAATACAATGAAGACCTCATCAATTTTCCAACACTTGCAGTCAAAGTAAATTTTCCACACATTTTGCATATTTACTAATTTTAATCTTAATTACCGAGCTATTTGACAAAGTTGCGTTGAATTTCTTAAGCATTTCTTTTGTGTTGAAACGCTAATTTCCCAAACTCTCTACGCTTCGATAGTTAACAGTTAGAGAAAAGTCATTTCAAGTTATGCAACTTTTTCGAGCTATTTTAATTAGTCAGTAACTAAATAACGACTTGACAATAGTTCAAAAGTCTCACTTAAAAATGGAAAGCACAAATTACTTGCATTCGCAGTTGAAAAACTGAACACACATACACAAACATACATTCGTATGCACGCACAAGTGTATAAATCAATGAACAAAGATATGCTCGCTGCAACCATGAGCTGCCACATTAATTTCAACACCTTACAATGGATTGTCAGTTCAAATAGTAATTCATCAAATATGAGCATATACGCCATGTCGGCTTGACTGACTGTCGGGCTGCCGGCAACGGTGTCTTGCATGGCTGCCTTGACGCATGCAACCGCTACTGAGGCATGCCGCCTTCTTTGGGCGTGTGTTATGGGTTTTCGCGCGTTGCGAAGGCTTTTTGGTGTGTGGAAATCACGAAGTTAAATTTAACATGATAAGGCGGTTCGCATGCGTGTGCACATTAACAACGATTACAAAAGTCTTTAAAATGTAAGCATAATGACTTGATGCGATTACTTCGGTACCAAAGCATGGATTAGCTATTCATAATCGTGTGGAACGACACGAAAGTGCTTTTGTTGCTGTTTGCTACGATTTTACAAGTACACAAATTGTTGCACGCGTGAGCAGTAAGTAAGCATTTAGCCTAGTTACACGAATATTGCGGAGACTTCCTTTGAATGCATTTATTGTCGTTTTGGTTGATTTGCTGCTTTGAACTGTGCGCAAAGAACTTATGAGAACCTAAAGATTTTTTCGAGAATGTGTAGCACGTTGGACCCTGATTTTAAATTTTATTTTTAGCAGGCGATCGAATTTCCACGATCGGATCGCTGCTCGGCTGTAATTCTTCACCCAATAATGTTGATCTTACCTGAAAAGAAAGAGAAAAACTTAATTAAAATATAATTCCATGATATAAATGATTTTACAATAAACTTAAGTTCTCATTTAGATCTAAATATGATAGTTCAGTAAAATAATTCAAAATACAATTTCAGTAAGGCTCACAATTTCTGTTTTAAAAGTAAAAAGAAAGTCGCATTGTAAACCGACATGACAGTTACAAGGCGAAAATGTAAAACGATATGCGGAAATGCTCGGCGGAACAAGCAGAAGTAGCCCAGCAGCCCAGATTCGGCTTAATTGATAAGATTTTTAAGGTAAATAAGCCAAGTATAATTTATACTGTAATATGTATTTATACAAAGAGCAAATAATCGTGTTACGAAATAAAGAAGCAGCCAAAAGGCTTAGCGGGCTTGCTGTGCACCATTGTTTGCTACGCAGTCACAATGAAGGCTGACAATCCGCTGTGACGGTAGACGTTCCAATTTTGTGCTGCGAAAATATTAACGCCCCAGATTTCTCACGAATTTAGACAAGGTAAAATAACATTTCCGTCCGAAATTCACAAGCTATTGTGCGCGTTTTAAACTTTTTTTCTATCTATGTCCCAACGAATGAGTTATTAAGTACAAGCGTATGTATGTATGTTCTGTGAGTTTTAGTTTTCGTTACCACAACACAAATTTCATTAATACTATTTTCTGTGTATTTGTTATTCTTTAATTTTAGAGTTTTATTTTACATATTATTATGCTTATGTGTGTGGAGTTGGACGGGAAATTTGTTGACTAAAGGCGAAAACAAATTAATTTTCTGAGAAATATTGTATTGAAATAAATATTTTTTTTGCTATTTTAACGAGATGCTTTATCTTATCAATGATATCTGGTGTAGCCCTACTAAAAAACGTTAAAAGCATTATATGTATAAAATAATTTTGTGTTCAACGAAACAATCAATTTAATTGTTCGGTTATATATGTATGTAGGTGTGTAAGCCTTTTTTTACATTTCTTTTTAAATTTTTTTCCTACCGTAATTCTTGTATGTACTATGTAAAAATTTACCACTTCCGCACATACATACATATGCACATCTATACAAATTACATTATCGACAACCAACGAGTTGATTGACATCGACGCGTCGTAGCGTAAATACTTAATCGTTGGACACCTGGCGGTGGGTTGGCTGCCAAGCGATTATTTCGATTATTGCGTTACCCTGGGCTAGGTAAATTACATGCATACATATGTATATGTATATATACAAGTGTACAAACAAGGATTAATCACGATTTAATCGCATTTACAATGAATTGCGAGCGCACACACCAAAGCCGCGGTTGGACAATTAAATTAACTAAATTACTTGAAAAAGATGCAAGAAAACAATTTGATATTCAGATATGGAATACAAATGAAATGGAAA
Organism: Zeugodacus tau; assembly: GCA_031772095.1. Classification (NCBI taxonomy): domain Eukaryota; kingdom Metazoa; phylum Arthropoda; class Insecta; order Diptera; family Tephritidae; genus Zeugodacus; species Zeugodacus tau. The sequence goes on from CM062649.1 coordinate 91,799,597, forward strand.
TTCGTGTTTAAATGAAAGCTTATCAAGTTGCATACATTAATACCCTTGTTTGGACTTTTCCGATGAATCTTATGCTGGTGCAATCAATTACAGGAAGGATTTTCGACTCTTCGTAGCATAAAATAATACATATACAGACAAAAGACGGAAATTAATACAAAATACACTGATTAATATGCTAAACGACCAAAAGCTAAATGTCATCAATTGATTATTTTAGACAAATTTGGATATCTAAATAAATTAACTAAATATTGTCGGATATTATATACGTACGTAAATGCCTACGGAACCGCAAAATATTTACTATCATGTAATGAATTACGGTCTTTACGTATGTTGTTGTTGTTGCGGTTTGACTTATACGTGTGTATTATAACCATGATTTTATAATTACGAAGTATATTATCTGATTTGAATTGTGGTATACATAGATTGCATAATAATAGCATAGAAAATTGTACAACAACAACTTGCAAAATCAATTTGCATTTCCAATGAATGAAAGTGGTTTCGAAAATTGCATAATAACAATAAACCATGAAGACATGAATGTATGTATTTATAAAACAAAATCAATCAACAAAACAAAATCATCGAAAATACAAATAAACTTGCTTACTAAAGAAGAAACAATAATGTGAAGCTACCAAATAACGATGACACAACAACACCAAACTGAGTAGTGGTGACCATTGGGAGTGCGCAGCCAACACTCAAACACACACTGTGGAATGCGTCAAGCGGCAAATAAGCCCTCAGGCACTTGAGTAGTTACCGGCAATTAAGCATATACGACGGTTTTCTTTATTACTTTGTTATACCAACAGAAACTGTTGACAGTGGTAGGTAAAAGCAAAAGTTTAAATAACAGTTCGGTGGAGCGAAGCCCATGAAGATAGTGTGAGCGTTTAATTGATGACGAGCACTTCAAAACAATGAAAATATTGATGACGACACCTTTTGCTGTGTCTGCTTTGCACCACACTCTTTGCGTATTGATGATCGTAACAAAATCGATTATGACCTCTATACATAACGTGTAGCTGGCACATCCACCACCTATAGCACCAACCAAGTGGTTGTTATCGTGGAGCTAGGAATTTCAAGCATTGAAGGTGATATGCGAAAACAGAGAAACAGCGCAACTCCACAAGAAGAGCACTGGCAAGCAACAAACAATTGGGTAGCACCCCTATGCGATGGTGCGCGCAAATGAGATAGCAACAGCGGTTGTTAATCATTGTGAACTGACGTAATCGCAACAACAGCAAGCACGGAACATTGACTTCTTTCCAAGCAGACTGTCGCCAAGTGTTTTTTATGCTGGTGTATGCTCATCATATAAGATTTCTTCCATTAATTAAAATAACCATATTTAATTATGCAGAATTATAATAACGCCGATTTTCATAAATATTTTTCGTATTTGATTTACAATCAAACAACTCTGCTGAGACACTGCTTTCAAAACGCTAATGTAATGTTTGTAGTTTTTTCACTCACCTCCATTTCTCAGACGTCCTTCAGGAATTACAAAATCGCACTCAAAACTGTTTAATGAATTCAACCTTTCACTTAAATTAAGTTTAATTGATATTTTTCGCTTCGAAGCGCAATCACTTCAATTAATTTTAATAAAAATATTTGCCACTTCTTTCGTTTGGGCGTGAACGTAAACGTTGTGACACACACACACTTGACACCGTTCTCACTTGTCCCTATTGAAAGGGATACACTTTCTGCACTACAGAATATTTTGTTGTTTACGAAGCAGCGCCGGCACAATCACCTTCTACAACATTAACTGTTATATATTTATTAATTAAAATATTAATAATTCAAGCCACGCGATTTAATAACTATTCCGAAATCGACTACACTCATATAATGCTCAATAAGAAATAAATACAACAAACGATCCAACTAGAAGAAGACAGTTAACAATGTTGCAGAACGCCGCTGTTACGCTGGAACGCTAAAACCGGTCGCACAGGGTGACTCAAAGCAATGCAAACATGAAATGAAGTTGTAGGAAACGTTCGGAAAGCCAATTGACAATTAATAATTGAAAATGAAATTTGAATATTTTATCAAATAAAGCAGTAAATACGTTTGTCCATATATAAATTCATAAAAAAGCAAAATTTAACAATGGAAAATGAAGTAAATATTGTATATCGCTGGTTTAAAGTTTTAATCGATCATGACTTTAACTCCTTGCTAATATTCAGGATAAAAATTCGTCCATAGCTGTTCAATAAGACTTTAACCGATGTTCAATAAGCGCTATGCAACAACCGATGACTTTGAAAAGGTTTATAATCACCGTTACGATTAAGAGCTCCTTGACTCAGCTTACAACTTTCGCTGGATTGAGATTGTAACCTCTCGAATGTTATATTTTTAGTTAATCGGACGAATTGCTTGGAACCAAGTAGCCGCATTGACCAACTTGTTATAGGTGCTAAGCGCTTCGCTGATACATGAGGGTGTTTTGACCCACTCCTAGAAGGTGTGTTTTTGTTATCACAAATGATCGGTGTTTCAAATGTCAAGATGTGACCCCCGAGCTCTCGATTATGGAAATCAGCCTCCAAGCCGAACCTAAAAATATTAACCATTGCAATAATGTCGGCAGATGGAACCGGTACCAGCGAGGCTATTTGTTCTCAATTTATTTATCTCTTTTATTTCAGCGTAATTTCTGCCAAGAGCTGCTGGTTTGCAAATATACGAATATAGATCAAATACGCATACAGGAAATCAAAATATTTTGCTCTTTCCACTGCATTCATGCATACATATGCACACACGCACGCACATATGAAGGCACCAGCATGCTTTCATCTGTTGCGGTGCACAAACAAAAATATCCGTTATGTGCGAATTAAACGTTGATTGCACATCGTTGAGGCCAATTTGTGTAACATGTTGCGCACCCTGCCGCCCTTGCACCAACTGGCCAATAAATCAATTCAAAGTATTTCGAAAGGGGAAATTCTACATGAATGCGTGATTTACAACGAAATAAAGCAGAGAATGAGAGAATGAAAGATATATGGTCGGACAATTTATGCCCGCAGAGAAATTTACTTGTATCGCAATATATGGCACAACAAGTGAGGTGTTGAGCTCCTTTATGCGAGCACTGTTGCATACGTTGTACCGTTAAGTACTCGCCATTAAAAAGTTTAAAATAGCTATGCTTGAGCTTTTCGCCATTTATTTCGAATAATTAAAAGCCATTGCGGGAATGCAGATAAAAAGGAATCGTTATTACCTTCACCTTGAGAGATGGCGGTGCTCAACTTTATGCAAGCATCCTGCGTAACACACATACATACATGCTTACATATAAACCGAGAGCGTGCCGACATGTGCGGCAGTGGGAGTGTTCAGGTGCTTGCATGTGGCCCTCTGAAAATTAAGTTGACGCTTAAATGCTTAATGTCGTCTACATATTACGCACCTGATAAACAAAATGAAAATTGTGCGAAATTGTATGCTCGTACATCTTCCATCTTGCCCTGCGCGAATATCTACTGAATTCGAACGACTTAAACTTGGTTTGTTGGGTTAGCATGAACTTAGACGGACTCTTCAACAAAGTGCCCAAGAATCAAGGCGAAATTGGACACAATTACAGCTACAAGATTCGGGAATTAGAACTATTTATATTTCTTAAATTTATCATTCATTGGAGCAAACGGTATGCATATTTCAAAGAAATTAAGAACCTCATTCCGAGACCTTTGAGATATTTTGCATGAGAACTATAGCTTCAAAGTGAAAATGCATCGAATGCGACTAACTCTTCCTACTGACCTCTCGAAATGCCGTATGTGTGGAAGAAAAGCGCAGCAACTGAAAGAGTTTCAGAGCAGTGTCAGAAAAATACTGTTGCTTTTCTGACGTACAACAATTACCGATGTCCATAAAGTACAACAACACAAACAAAACTCTGGTGCAAAAAAAGTGAAAATGAAAATAATGAAAAACAAAAGCTTGTCTACCGCACAACAAAAAAGTCTTTATTTTTATTATTATTATTTTCTTTGCTTGTTATTAAACTTTCCACTGACAATGACGACTAAATACTCCAATTTATGTATGTAGACAAGGTATGAGCTCTGCCAGGTATTACAACCGACAAAGCAGTTTTCGAACGCCACGCTTTCAGCAAAATGATAACAGACATTCCGAGTTCCAAAATAGCACAACAAACTTATTACATACTTGGATATATGTATATGAGCGTAGGAGCAGGTGTGCTGGGAACAGTGGAACTCATTGCTACAACTGGACACTTAAAATTGGAGAAATTGACTGAACTGGATCTGCATAAAGCGACTGACATCCACGCAGCTGGATGAGTTATAAAGAAGTTGGTAAGACTCATGCGGTAAAAGTCGCGCCGTTAGTTCCGCTTTTTCTAGATTGGTGAAGGAAACCAAGCGAATGCGTTTGGCGCTGAATGAGGACAAGACGAAATATCTTCTGTCATCAAACAAACAGTCAGCGCATTTCGCGTCTCAGCTCCCACGTGACTTTTGACAGTCAACAACACACCAACAATCGAAATCCAACGTATGATCACTCTTTGATTGAAAAGTAATGTCCTCTTTCGATGAACAACGGCCAAACTCTACAAGCCAATCAGTCCCGTCCTGATGTATGGTGCAGAAGCGTGGTCGATGTCAACATCCGATGAGATGGCACTTGGAGTTTTCGAGAGAAAGGTTTTGCGAAAGATGTATGGTCCTTTGAACATTGGGAAAGGCGAATACCGCAGACAATGGAACGATGAGCTGTGTGAGTTGTATGACGACATTGATGTAGTTCAGCGAAGTGGCTACTCTTGCAAGGTCATGTCGTCCGAATGGATGAAAACACTGTATCTTTGAAAGTGTTTGATTCAATGCTCACTGGTGGAAGTAGAGGAAGAGGGAGACATTCACTCCATGCGAAAGATCAGTTTGAGAGCGACCTGGTTTCAATTGGTATTTCCAATTGGCACCAAACAACAAGCAGAGCCTACGCCAAATATGGGTATCCTTAAAAGATCTTCCCTTGTCTTTTAAAACATGAACTCCATAAAACTCATATCTTGTCTTTTGGAAAGTCGTAAACATTATTTATTGGCTCTAAATTATATACAATTGTTAGCGAAGGGATGACAGTGAATTGAATATGGACTAAAGATCTACAAGTAAAGCTCACCCCATCCACTTTGAGGTTATGAGCTCAGCATTCAGTATTATTACAGCCACAAATGTAAATATTATTGATCAGAGTGCCAGGCTCTGGCGGCTTTTAAGTTCTGAAGTCAATTATTCTTTCTGAGGATATCAAACGGTACCACTGTGTCGCATTGTGCTTGGAGCAACACGCCAACAAATACAATATAACAGCACTCACGAGAGCATTACAGCACGCAATCACATGCAATCCGAATGACTGAATGACACGGCGAAATGAAATGAAATGAAATGAAAAGCACACATCCCTCCAGCGACGCTCTGGCTTTGGGAGCAGCACTTCAAACGCGTACACAGTTATAATCAAATGCCGACAAACAACGATATTAAAAATGTGTGAAATGTACACAAAAATATTGTAACACGCAAACTCACACACACACACACACACACAAGTGGATGTGCTGGAATGCGAGTATTTTTAGCAGTCACTTGACATCAACAACAAAAGCAGTAACTAACAACAACCAAGCGCTGGGGTAAATGACATGACAGCGCGTTTAAGGAATTTCAAAATAAAAATATATGAAAATCAACCCAAAATAAAATATTAGCCAAAGGTAGGGCGCAAAAAAAAAAATAACTGTCACCTACATTTTACGCCAAAGCACTGCGGATGAAGGCGGAGCGTTGCGTTGCTGGCGGTGGCTGTGGCGCTAATTGAAAAATCGATAGAAATCCTGGCGTAAAAAGTAGTACGAGTATATAGAATTTGGTGCCGAGGCCCGCAGCGCAGCAGAGCCAAATAAAGAGGTTCGCAACCGCTATGCGTGGGTGCGTTCGTATGTTTGTGTGTGGCTGGCCATTCCGCGTGCGACCGCTTAGCGCCATCCGGTCCGCACAGTTGGTCCATCAACGCGCTCGTTATAATTTTCACCGTCAAATTGCTATAAATAAATCAGTGGCGTTTACTTCAAAAATGGAAATTGCCATTTGCACGGCCACTTTGCGCGCGCCAGGCGTACCGTTATCGCGTCGCTGGCCTACCCGAAATTCCAAAGAGATGCCATCACGAACAGTTCGCACGGCTGAGCGCCGCTGTTAGAGCAATTTAATTACGAATACTAAACGGGGAATGGGTGGAAATCAGAAATATAATAAACTTAGCGTTTAAATTGAATTGTAGCTGCAAATTACTGCAATCGATTTGCCATTAAGCAAACCGGTGTGTCGACCGCCCATACGCCCACACAATCATTGAAGCGCGCATTTTGAGTGCTTTGGGAACTCAACTACTTTGCACCTGTTCACACAGCCATGTACAGTTAGTTATGCCCGTATGGCAGCATAAAGCCAAGAGCTTTCATTCGAGGCGACATCACTACTACTCCCTCCATGTGGATGAAAGTGAGGGGAAAGAGCTCGAGTTTTGTGTTGCTGGCTGCGTGTCTTTGGGTCCTCGGCACTTCGTCACAGTTGAAATATTTCAAATTTCAATTAACTGCACTTGTTACGGTGACTCGTTGTACCGTTTTGGCAATTCAATTGGCAAATTTGAATTGATGTGGAACACTGTATATGTTCAGAAGAGTCGGTTTGGGCCATTGACGAAGTCAATCATACTATTTTGCACAAAGTGATGTTACCTATTTCCAAGAGGTAGAAATATGAATATCAATGCTGGGAACATACTACTACATGCCGTTAGCTGGAGGAGTACCCGCTGTGGCTACTATACTGCACAGGGTTGCCAACAAAAAATAGGATGTTCTTCGAATGGGGAGAGGGTAATTCTAAGAATTTTAGAGAGACCTTGGATACCTAAGAAATAATGCAATTTTAATGAGCGAGCTGTAGAATTTTCTTCAATGAGTTCCATGTTTCGGTTTTCGTTAAAACGAATATTCCTTATTTCGGAAAACTACTATCTGGTAAAAGTTCCGGTTTTTAACTGATGTATGCTCCGGCAGCATACACGTGATGTGTTCAAAAAATAACGGGAATTGTAAAATATAAAATTAATATCGAATAGGGACCATTTCGACGTAATGTAGACACATGCATTTTTTTTCGTATTTTCAAACGCAACGGCAACCCTGTGAATTTGCCACCAATTTATGTCATTACTCAAAGTTCACATCGAAACAGTGCCGGAAGTCGAACATCATTTCCGCAAAGGAAACTGTATTGGTTAAGAGCACCTACAGTAGAAACAGGAGGAGGAGAAGAGGAAAGCAGGCACTGCAGGTCTATTGCATTACTGACTGCCTGTGTTGATGTAATGACTTTAAAAATAAGAAATGAAAGAATGGAAAAATAGAAAAATCTAAAATAAAGCGCACAAAGGTAATCAACCTAAGAAAGTGCGCTTTCGCCTCGAAGGGCAAACTGTATGCCTACTTCGAAAGCAACCAAACGAATTGCATGCCACTTGCTGGTTGCCGGCTGCCGGACTGCTAATGCTAACAAGCTGCTACAGTACGCTATGCGTGCGCCGTGCCGTGCCAGTGAAATGTTGCGCGCCGGAAATTCCATCAACTTCCGGATTAAAATAACAACTTTTTGACACACAACATGCCATGGACGACGCCTGACGTTGAAGTGACTGTTGACTAATAAAAACAAAAAGTAGCGTCAAGTTGTTGTTGTATTTTTCTATATGAGTGTGTGTGTGTGCGTATGTGTCATGTTATGTAATTTTGTGCCGCGCCGGTGACAGCAAATGTACGTAAGTCTCACGATTTGACGTTGACTAAGCCCCATGCGCTTGTTGTGGTTGTTGTTGTTGCCGCCGCCGCATAGGTTTTTGCCATCGCCGACTGTTGATGACGTTGACACTTTGTCAGTTCGTATATAGAGATCTCAGACATTCACGCTTTGCTGCCTCTTTTGTACTTGTTGTACTCAGTAAGCAGCGAAAATGCCGTTGCAAAGTTGGTTCCAGCGAGAACGAAGGCGACGTTCACTGAGACTCTAAGCCGGCTTGAATTAGAAATGCGACAATGATTGGTATTATTTTATAGCTGAGCGCTTTGTGAATTCTTTAGAAGAAACTTTGATTTCGAAAATAATTACTTTTGCGCAACCTTTAGAATGAAATTTCTATTTATATGAATTATATAGACCTCCTGCAGGCGTTGCTTTAAGTGTTCGACACGCAGTGTTCAGTTGAGTTGCAATTCAATAACTACTTTCGCCGAAGTGTGTTTAAAGTACTTGGCACCTTTTCTGCGTATTCGCACACTCATCGACGCACCGTTGAGTTTCGCCCCCCGCCTCGCACTGCTTCACGCACTCTGGCGAAGTCAATTTGTTAGCCGTGAGTTGACGTGCGACGCGTTGCATGATTTGTATGTTTATGGGTCATGCAACATGTCAAGCACCTTTAAGCTCGCCATGTGCCACATTGAACGCAACGCACACGCACAAACACACATACATTGACACTTGAATTACTGCAAGCCACATTGGCGCACCACTTGCTCACTTGCCGGCACTCATACGCCGTGTGGTCCCGCTGCGCTGGGCTTCCGGGGCACATACGCCAAAGCTGTGGCAGCACTAGCAATTGTCACGGCGACACAACAACAACTAAAATAAATAAAAAAAATCAAAAAAAGCTAGAGAAATTGCAAAATTGGCAACGCGCGAAAGCAAATGCGCTAATATGGACACATTTTTGTGTGTCGCGGTGCGGGGGGTGTGCAGAAACAAGAGGGCGTAGTGCTAGATTGCGGTGAGATTAGTTGACCAGCAAGTTGACCTATGGAAATTGTTTTCAAATTGAACACAGCGGTTGGTTATACAGCGTTGTATTGGTGGTCTTGTTGGCGCTTAAAGTCATTGCAAGCCATTGTTCTCTCGGTATTTTGACGAATACGGTGAAAGTTATTTTACGGACATTATTTTCGATTTAAGTCCTTAGGAATAAGAGTGTAACGTATTCCAAAATATTTAAATATTATTTTTGTAGGTAAGGAAGAGCTAAGTTCGGGTGTAACCCAACCTCTCGCAATTGATTGATATAGTTTTATTAAGATAACATACAATTTGACCCATATATTTCGCATAAAACCCACTAGAATAACGAAAATCATCATACATAGTACATGATGGCCTAGATAATACCTAAACCGATTTCGCACATTTTCACCAGCAAGGTACACTATATACGAGACTATACGCTTACTTAATTGGATTAAGATATCTCACATATTAAGCGATTTATAAGCTATAAAGCCCAGCGTATTTTTCAAAAAATGTTAATTAGGTTATTTGGAGCTAGGGGAAGTTATGACCCGATTTTAACTATTTTTGGTACAGAGACACACCATTTGGAAAGAAGGCATGCTTCTTAACTGATTTGCCTATTTTAAATCAATACCGAACTTGGTTGAAATTGTTCGAGTAGTTTCTGAGATATGGGTTTTGACCCAAATGTGGGCCACGCCACGCCACGCCACGCCCTTTACGGAGAGGTGGGTGTGGTTAATACCAATTTCATCCATTTCCATGGTATATGATCGGATGCTAGAGGGAAATGGGTTCAGTAGGATTGCTATATAACCTAGGGAGATAGAAGAAAAACCTATTTGGGATAGTGGCCACGCCCACTTTCAAAAAAATTATTATTATTATCCAAATATTGTGATTATCTTTACAAATTTTCACTATCATTTCTTTATTTGTGACCTATTTCTGCATTAACTAAAATTCCAAGGGACGTTCCTTATATGTGGAAACCCTTCTCCAGATTTATTTTAAGGAAAATTGAACATTCCGGCAATTATTTGATGGTCTAAAATAAATTTTCCATCGCAAATAATTAGCTTATAAATTTATTTTCATGCAGCACAACATAATTACCCACACCTATGGCTCTAACCGTGGTCCAAGCGCGTCTCTGCACATGTATTTGTGGAAATTAATGCGAATTCAGTGCGAAAAAAAAACAAATTGACTCACCTACACGTTTCACTGATTTCTCGCCGAAAAAAAACAGACAACAGAATGAAATAATAACAACAAATTACCAACAATAATTTGTTAATAAAGCAACAACAAGTAAATGGCTGTGTAAAGCTATTTAGAGGCAAATCGGAAGAGTGAGGAAGGAAGTAAAGCAAATGCGCCTAAGAAGTGTACCAAGTGCCAGTGACTTAGCTAACAACGCACACCGCCGACTCACCCCCCCAGCAAGTATACACCAAGAGCAAGAAGCGCAAGAAATAGCGGAAGAACAACACAGAAGTGCCAACAAACAATGGAGAAAAACGCGACTCCGTGCGACACAACAAACAAACAAAACAAATCGAGGCAAATCGGCTTCTGTGCCAAGCAGCGCCAACACAAACAAAGCCGGCTGTTCACTTCGGTCTTTCTCCACACCATTGTTTTTGTTGTTTTTTTACACTGACTGTTGCTGTTGTTAGAGTTGTTGCTGTTGCTAGAGTTGTAGTTGTAGCTGTGATTGTGGCCACCCACTACCACCACCACCACAGCGACGAGCACATGTGCCGGAGTATGATAACGAAAGTGCCAAACGAACGCATTGCTGCAGCAACAACTACAGCAATAACATACGCAGAATGGCTGGCCAAAAAGCAAACAGGCGGAAAACAAACCGAAACGATCAGAAACGAAAGGACTCCAACAAACAAACGGACGGTCGTGCGAATATAAGACACAGTGAAGGCGAACGCAACTGCAGAGTCGCGTAAGAAACGTCGAAGCGACCGGACCGAATTTGCGACAAGCGCACAGAGCAATCGTTGGCATTTATTCTCGTAAAGTGTTGGAAGAAGTACGAAGTGGAAGAAGAAGCAGCACACGGCGTTACGCGAGTCAAGAGTTCAAGTGTGAAATTTTTGTGAATGAAATCGAGCGTTCGGTGAGCCGACGCTGTCAAGTGAAAGTGCCGTTTGGTCAATACGCACCGTTATACACGGATTGAATGTTAGCGTATGTGTGATTGTGTAGCGTCCCCTGCAGCGGCTTAATGAGAGCCCAATGGGCGCATAAAAGGATCAAGTGAAGAGTGATAAAGTAACGTAAAGCAAAGTGTGTGAGAAATAAATAAGCAAATAAATACCTGAAAACAGCTGTAGCGGGCTTACGAGTGCACGTAACGGTACATTTATTTAGTTTGCCTTTGTGCGGTTTGTGTTTGACGTGCCGCAGGTGCACGCTGCTGATTGGTTTTGGTGGCGTCTCCACCACATTACAGTCGGATTTTCCGCTTGATTCGCTTGATGCGCCCGCAAAGCCGCAACACTGGCAATGAGGTTGTGAAATTAATGAGCGCATATGCAGCCGAAAAAGTTGGACCCACACAGCAGAATTGAGTTTAGTGCAAAAACGCTAATAATATTTTTGGTCCGCATTAAGCACACATGAGCGGCTCCAGCGGTTTACCCAACTGCCTCAGCCGTGGCTCATCAGTTACAGCGCCCCGTAAACCCCGAAATCGAATAATTTTCGAGTGTTAACCGCAGCCGGAGGACATTTAACACTTCAACGACTTTTGGGTAAGTAAAGAGTCGGCAAACGGCGAAGTGCTGACTCAAGCCACCCACGCACATTCACACGGGCAGCTCAAGTTCTGTTGCGTTTTTATTCTGTTGCTGCTTCTGCACATATTCTCTGAATTAAAATCCATTGGCGCAAAAAAACAGTTCTGTATTACTCTTCCGGTGCTTTACTCGGCACACATAAATTGGCCGTTATGTTGGCGCTTTTATACCGTTAGCCTTTTTATTTTCACATCCGCATCAACTCGCATTACAGAATATTATTAGAGGTGGGGGTGGCTCTGTGTGTTCCGTTGTGTATTTGATATGTTTGCTCATTCGAAGTGCCTTCTCACACATCTCACACACACACACGTGCAGGCATTTGTACTGTTAACTATAGCGAGCGCGGTGTCCGTCCGCCTGCAGTGGCGGCTAACGCTGATTAATGAGCTCCCTTGAGAAAATGTTTGCTTTCGCAGGAAGCTATTTGTAGGCGGAAGTTAAGCGTGAATTCTTGGAACATTTTACAATAATTTCATTAAAGTTTCTTCAATATTTAACCAATGAAGGAAAAGGTGATGGCATATGAGGGAAGGTTTGTTAGAGGAACTCTTTTAGTTATACTTGAGGTGTTTATAGACTATACCATATATTTTTGCATAGAAAATATTCGATTATTAAGATTTATAGAAAATTTAATTTAACTTAGAAAAATTAAATATTCATTTCAATATTCTAATTTTTATACTCTCGCAACAAAAGTTGCTAAGAGGGTATTCTAGTTTTTTTCACATAACGCTTGTTTTTAAGTCCTAAAACTAAACGAGTTAGATATAGGTTTATATATATCAAAATGATCAGGGCGAGACGAGTTAAAAAGCGAAATCGGACCATTGCCACGCCCACAAAAAGGCGTAAACCAAAATCTTATAAAGTGTCATAACTAAACCATAAATAAAGTTATTAAAATAAAATTTGGTATAAACGATTGCCCTAGTAAGGCGCATATTTGGGTGTAAATAAAAATAGTTGAAATCGGATAATAACCACGCCCACCTCCCATATAAAGGTTAGGTTGAATAGTACTAAAAGTGCGTTAACTCACTAACGAAAAACGTGAAACTAAATTTCACAGAAGAAATAGCAGAAAGAAGCTGCACTCAGATTTTTTTACAAAATGGAAAATGGGCGTGGCGTCGCCCACTTATGGGTCAAAAACCATCCATCAGGAACTACTCGACCAATTTCAATGAAATTCGGTATATAATATTTTCTTGACGCCCTGATAACACATACCAAAATATAACTCAATTTTGAATTCCATCTCATTCCTTCACTTTATAATTTATACATAAGGAACCAACGAAGATGGCGGAAAAAACGTATTCAATATCCGGGAATGAGGGAATTTTTCACTGAAAATATCGTAAATCCCTCAGATATTTTAATGTAATCCAGAGAACTTTTTTTCTTCTAAAAGTATGTCTTTGTTCCAATTATTATTAAAATCGGGTCATAAGTTCCTCCAGCTCCCATATATCTAATTATAGTGTTTTCAAAAATACCATGGGCTTCACTCCGCAATAATTGTATTACGTGTGTTTCATTTCATCATCTTAAAGCATATTTAGAAAATATTTTTTAAGTTAGGAAACCCTTTTCACTATCACTCTTTTAAGGTTTTTCTGGAGATGTCATTAAATACTAGTTCCCTCTCTGCTGATAAACTTAATAATTATAATTAATTAATTAATTTAAGTTTTTAAAAAGCATAAAATTTCAAATAATTTTACGAAATAAAAATATTTTTTTTCTTCTACAATAAAAAAAATAAAAAGAATATTATTTTTATGATAGATCCAAAATATATGCAAAAATTAAGTCCAGTTCCAGTCAGTTAAAAAAGAAATTTAATATCGAAAAAAAAACTTCAATATTTAATAATGTCAAATTTTATAAAAATAAATATTGCACTTATTTTTTTAAATATAAATTTAAAATTTTTTTTTTGCGAAAATATAATATTTCTAATACACCCAGCAAGTAAAAAGTTTCCTTTTAATGCTTTCTCGAATCATTGGAATTTCTGCTCAAGTGGTAACACTGCCAATAGATTGAAAAATATTCAGCATAATTCAAAAATAAATTTGATTGTGTTCAACAAATCTAAAAAATAATGGTAAATTAGAAGGTAAATGGAAAGAAAATCAACAAAAATTATTTTTTTTTATAAATTATTTTATTTTTATATCTTCCAAACACAGTCTTCCAACATTAATTTTCATATATTTTTTCGACTAATACAAGTTTTTACACAATTTTTTGTAAACAAGCCTCAGAAGCTTGAAAAAAGTATGCTGTTCCAAATAGTATGTCATTTAAACAACAAACACTAAATGTCTCACCACTTACATGCAAAGTTCGCAAAAATCACCAAAAAATTGATACCAAATTGCCAGCCATCAAATCGATGTTCTCCGAATTGTTACACTTGTACCACTACTTTGTGAGTGCCTGTATGTACTGCGTCTGGGTAACTTCAATTACTTTATTCCGTTCGCTTGTGATGGAGGCATTTCGCCTTCGCTTTGCCTGACAGCAACTTGCCACCGAAATTCGCTCTGATCACTTGGCAGCGGCAGAACAACTCTAATTTATAATCTTGTCATTTGTAACAGACGACGCTGCCGACAAAGCCATTATTTCCGCAACGACTTGTTGAACCCAGCCATAGCGGGCATATAACGGCACGCAGATAACGTCGAAAAAGCAATTGGCAAATATGATGGCAGCAGACGGAATGCCAACTGAAGATAGTGGAGCGTGTGGAGAATTACAGTTCAACAGCTGTCGGCTGCCTACGCACGAGCGCCAGACTCTCTAAGTGTGCGTGTGTGTGTTTTTGAGTGATTTGGGTTGGGGATACGTAGCATGTGAGTAGGGGCATTGCGATAGATTTGCGTGTGACTTGCTGACAAGCTGTGCGGACGCGTCTGCATGCCTTCAGGCTGCGTTTTTTGCGCTCTTCCGATTCCATTGAAAGTATCAAATGGACATTTTATTTAGTTACACTTCCCTATGTCTGGGCTGGTGTGCGTGTGTGTGTGTTTAACATATGTTTTCTTGATGGTTCGCTGACTTCAAGAAAACCCACACAGATTTGTCGGCACTCGGCAGTTTTTCATTCTCAATCCCAGATATTTATTTATTTCTTGTTAACATGGGTTGGGTGAAAAATTGCCCCATATTTTTTCGCCGGCTGACATTAATGTATTCCACTTACATACATACATACTAATAGAGGTTTAGTGGTAACTACTTACGACCGCCTGCATACGTGCTTGGTTTGTAGCTTTCGTAATTTTCTTAATACTCAACAGTGTTTTTCTTCGGGAAACCATTTGCTAGCTGTATTTTTCGCTCTTGAAAAGGTATACTTTTACTGCAACGTGTTTAAATTTTAAATCTATATTTAAAGTGAGTGCAGCAATAACTCATGAAGTGTATCATCTATTCACTTTCACTCTATAAAATAATTTAGTAAAACGGCAACAATAACATTGAAAGGGTTATATTCTTTAACTCTTTCAGTCGTGGTGGTTAGTGTCAATAACCACCTCTTTCCGAATTTTATATTAAAATCCACGCCATCTACCGACAATCGCGTGAATTATCATGAATGTTTGTACCTTTTTTGACAAGGTGTGACCGGTTAGCGGCATATTCGATGATGATACTTTCAGTGATATTTCAGCTGTAGATAATGCCAAAACAAATATCGAAACATTCAACATATTCTTAATCTAAAAGCGTGACTGAAAGAGTTAAGAATCAAAATAATACGTCATACACAATGTTCTAAAAATGTTGGAGAGTTTCGATTCGATATCTGGTATAATCATCGATCTGTATAATCTGGTATAATCAAAAGCGGATAGAAGATCAAGAAGTTAAACCACTTTAATGAGATATTTATCAAATTATTCTCAGTTATATACCTTTGGTGTTGCTTCATGTTCATGTTCATGCCCATTCGTCTGTTCTCAAAACTCAACCACAACTAACTGAAGACAGCTAATCAATAATTAATGTATTTTAGAGTCGTATATGACTACGAATAATAGATCTGTTTCCATGAATATAGTACCCAAATAAATAAAGCTAAAAACTATAATGAAATGAATTATTTTTTTGAAAATAATATTTATTCATTCGTCCACGTTAGAGTTGTCATCTTCAAAATGGTCTCCATTCGATATTGTGGACTTATGCCAGCGCTACTTCTAATCGTCGAAACACTTCACGAACGAACTCGACTTTTGGGATAGCCTTTGGGTGATTCAGTGATTTCTCGTTTGTTTGTCAAACGCCTGAGCTTTTAAAAAACGAAATCGCCAAGCTCATAACAACACGTCTAAGGTTAGCGGTTATCGTACTTCGGAGGCATATATATCAATATAATAAAATAAATGTTGATAATCTCTCCAAAACTGCACAATTTTAAAATACCCGTTATTTTTTGAACACAGCTTGTATCTTGAATTCAAACACTTGTCGACCGTGTTGAGTCTTCATTGTGTTGAACACACTATAACTCGAAAATATATCACATGATACTACCTTTTGTATTAGGTCTACAACTTTGCTACCGTCGTTTTTTTTTTTTGTAAATTTAGGATTTTTTCACTTATCCGAAAGCATTCGATGAGCCTCAGCCGCACTTTTCTTGGAATTAAAAAAGAAAAGCTCAAAAAGTGACATTTTCAGTTGAGAATAAGTTTGGGATGCAAACAGATCTCTACAAATATTTTGTTGGGTTAATGTTGACACAAATGTCCAAGATCGATATAAAAAAAAAATCGAGTTAATCGACCAGTGCTTGACCCTAGAGACATCTATTGGAAAACAGCGGAAGCAAAGTTGTAGACCTAATACACTAGTAAGAAAGGCAAATACTAAGTTTTGAAGGATATGATCTATAGAAGGACCCAGTCTTATAGAATAATCAACTACAATTGTCTATTTGTTTAAAACAAATAATATTCTAGAAACAATTGTAGAAAAAGGAGAGAATGTGTAACAAAATAATAATAATATTATTTCCCTCGTATATTAAGGGACTGCTTTCGCCCTTTAATTATTATACTAAACGAAGTGAAAGTTTAATTAATAATAACTGTTAAAATGTGTAATGAAATTGTTGCCTACATCGAATTATTATAGTTTACTTTCCCGTAAAACTTTTATATTATTTTAATTCCAACAACAGAAAACACAAAAAGGTCTATTTTTATATCCCTCACAGTATTATCGTCAAAGTTGTTACAAGTGAAAATGCTTACTCTTATATATGTAAGTATGTCTACAAGTATGTCTCCCCACAGACAGATATGGGTAGCAGCCCATTGGGAAAACTTTACTATTATTTAGACAGCTTAACACCGACCGAAGCGCCGTATGCAAGAGGATCTGAAGCTCTTTTATTCTTCTATTATCAACTCTTCTATCTCAAAGTATACTTATTGATTTGAACTACGAGTGTAATGCTTGATGATTTGCATTCGCGAAGTTGCGTGCTCAAATCGTGATTGGCGTGATTAAAGTAATTAGAATATGATTTTCAAACAAAACAGCAATGGAGATGTCTCTCCTCTGAGTATTCAAGTTGATTGTTGGTTGCGGGAATAAATGAAAATCTTTTGAGTATTACTTTTAACAGCTGACTCCTGCTCGAAGACACCGGCAACTCAAACAGCCAGTTCAACCAACTGTATCTACTCGTTTCCCTGCAGGGTTGCTATGCCTATGTCGTTGTCTACGCGCTGCTCGCTTTGAGTGTTGGCGCTCGCATTCCCTTCAGATTGTGAAATTCTTTTGTGCATTCTTATTTGACAAACTTTTTTAATGAGTTTCGCTAGGGAGCACACACATTCGGTACTTCGTTATTTACGTAACATCACAACAGCAGTGCGGCGCCCCACTCGCTTACAGTGCAGACTACAAAAATGCCAAGCTCTTCCTGCGAGACGTGTGTGTTACATTTGTTGCTATTTTTAGCATTTCCACGCCCGTAATCTCATAGGCCCACAGGCTTTGGTGGTAGCTGGGCTGTGTGTATGGGTGGTTTGTTTTGGTTTCTTTTAGTTGAAAGTGTAAATTTCCTTGCGCCGAAGATGAGCCGCAGCTGAGCCTACGCAAATAAACAGTTATGCTGTTGCAACAGTTCGAGTGTCTTCTTTTCCACCCTACTTGTTGTCTCTTGGAATCACTAATGTGCTAAGAGCGCTCCTTAGGAGGTGCTCCTCAATGCACTTGTCAGCTACCTAATTGGAGTAACTGCAAATCTTTGATACTCAACGACCATCTTGGGGAGTTCTTATGCTGCTGTTGACACTCATTTGGCTGTCTGGCTGCAGGCTCCCCTTGCGATTCATTTCCTGCTTAAGAACTCTACGACAGATTACTTGAACTTTACGTGAACTCGAAGTCATTAGTTAAATAGATCCAACGCAAGTTGCGCAAGAAGACGCCGCACAGTGGTGCCGCTTCATACAAGCCGCGGCAAAAAATAGAAGGAATCGAGGTAGGGCTTTGAAATTTGGCACACATCTCTCATATTGCCAAATTAGATGAAAAAACAAATTTTGTTAAAATCCGCCCACAACTACGCCCACCTCCCATATAACATAACCAATAAATATTCAAAAATGATCATATATTATTAAATATTTATTCAACAAGTAATTTCTTAACATCATCGTCCAATTCTAAAGTTTTATTTTTGGGATTTGTTCTGAAACCATTAATAAAAGGATCCGATGAAGCTAAAAGCAAGTGCATTACATCTTGATTTGTAGAAATTCTGTCGCATTTTCTAGAATGATTAAGCCTATATTTCTTGTAATCTTTATTGCGAGCTTCTTGAGCCTCCTCTGATAGCATGCCCAATGGTAAAATAGAGGATGAAACAATTTTACTACCATGCATTAAAACTTTATGTACCGTCATAGGCATATAGTAAAATTCATAAAGGCTGACATATAACCTAGCAGTTTCCATGCAATAAATTTCAAATTTTTGAGGATCTATTGCTGCTTGACTATTGATTGTATTTAATATTATTTTAAATCTATGTATCATATTTCCATCAGTGAAGCTTTGTTGGTATACACTATGTCCTGACGAGCCATCACATCCCCATTTCGAAGTCAGCTTCAAATTTTTCGGGATATCTATTAAATCATTTTCAGATTTGGACATTTAAATTCTCTTAACTGTGTGGTTTAGCAAATCTTGCAAACCAACTTCACTGTAAGTTTCCTCTGATCGCAAATTCTCAGGATAACATTTCTTCTTAGTAGCAAGAACCTACAAATTTCTGCAATATCACAATATTTTATTTCTTTTGCCATTTCAAAATTTCGTGTTTTGTTAATTTTTTTCACTTCTCTCGGTATCACATACGACACATACGAACGCCAAACCCTTTGAGGGTTTTACTATACTGACCTAGTACCATCACCCTGACTTGGAATTTCTCACCCCCCAGATTAGCTGTTGTATTTGCTAGTATTTTGTTGTTGTTGTATAACGAGAGACAACTACAAAAAATAACAACAAAGCAACAAACCGAACAATCAAAAAAACAGGCAAAACAACGAAGCAGGCAAACAAACAACGCTGTTGCAGTTGCAGTAGATTAAAATGCTAATTACTCATGAATTGGCAGCTAAAAGCAGCTGATTTTTTTTTCTATCGATTAAGGAGATTTTAAAGTTTATTTTGTGTAAGTGGCTAACCTGCGCGCTCCTGCGCACAATAGTTATATTCTGTTGAAGTTGTAAAATATATGATTTTTTTGGACCATGAAAAAACATCATATTAAAAAAAATCTTGAAAAAAAAGTATACATTTGATGATGCAAATCACATCTATAACATTCGTTTTAATAAATAAAAACTTTACAATTGATATTTTATGGTTAACTTTTGAGTTTTAACCTTTGCAATATTCATCACATTTTTCTGAGTAACTTTGCGATGATACTTTGTTGGACTTTGAAGCTCTCCCAACAAAAAACCATTGAATATATCAAGCCCAAGTATTCGGATAATGTTATTTGATTATTTCTTAGCTTAAATTAAAAAGATGGTACAAATTTGGAATGATAAAAAAAATCCTTTTTTGCCGCTTTGGCACCACTGTGCGCCGCTCTAATCCAAAGCACTTGCGAAAGCTCTTTATTTCATATTACAGTTATTCTCCATGAGTTGAGATGTGTGTTGAGTTTCATAAAAAAATGCAAACAAAAAACTAAAGCGCATGAAGTGTGCAAATAAACGATAAGCATGGAGAAATAAAAAGGGTTTGGTCAGTAGCAGAAGAACAAGAAGAAGCAGAAGCAGATGTGGCAATCCCGTATGTAATCGCACAGTTGCAACTGTCATTACTTGTGCGCTCTGTGGCAGCATTTTAACCGCTTGAATACTCAATATCCTGCCTGGCTACAAAACGACTGCTGATAGCCGGCCGTGCGCTTTTGTTGTACGCTGGCTCGGTAAGCTTTATTACTTCGGACTGGCTGTCGTCAATGCAAGTGGTGGATTATCGGGTAGACTCTGTGCATACACGAATGAATGTATCAATGAATGAGTGATCTGTAGCATGGCGCTCGCGTCGGGGTAGTGAGGAAGTGGGGCAACGGACGACTGGCAGCTGGCAACTCGCACTCGTTTTACAATTCCGCACATTTTCTCAACAGGCGTACACTCATTTGACAAATTGACATAGTTATGTTCAAGTTTTACTTTACTTTCCACAGCAGAAATGAGGGTTTAACGATTTCCACTGATGCATGCCACAGTTTTTTATTGTGTGCGAAGAAGAAGAAAATGTTCAATACATGCTTTCAAGCAGACATAGTCATTTATATGGCTCACTTTGCTGGTTTTCGCGGTGAAAGTTGAGTTTAAAGCAGATTAATGTGGAACTAGTACATTTTGGAGGGATACTGATACCAGTTCATATGAAAACTACCGCTTCAAGAAGCTAAAAATCATTCAGAAATTTTTTTATAATTTTTGGAAATATTTATTTTAAAATTTTATTTAATTACTATTACAACAAGAATGACTCCAATCGATCCACAACTATACTAATCACTCTCTTCACAAGCACCCACTTGCTTCACCACTGGGTTCATTTTCAATGGTGCTGTAGTTTTATATATCTCATAAGCACTTTAAATACTCGTAAAATGTTCATGAGTGCGAAGCATTACTTATATGTGCCATATTTCACTAGAACGCATGTTCAACAGCATATTCAGCGAGCTTTAAAGGCGCTTTGCCACACAGTTAAAAGTGAATTTATGGCAGCGAAGTACAACTGCAGAAACATATGCGTATTTATGCTTACGTTTTACGCTTTTTTACATAAACGTGGCTTCGCGTGAAAGTTGTTAGTTTTTTATGTGAGTTATGAGCTCACTTTGTTTTTGTTTTAGAGCGGGAGAAGTGTACTTTTTCATTTTACTGTTAAAGGTGTATTATTGATATTTTTTTCAATTAATAAATTGAATATTTTTCATATAATGTTTCTGACTAATTCTGTAATCGGTATTTCTAACAATTTTTTTAAGGAGTTTGGTGGTGCCCTGGACCAAATTTTTTTAGATTAAAACAAGAAAAAAAGTTAACTTCGGCTGTACCGAAGCTAATATACCCTTCACAGGTGCATTTCTTTTAGTAACTATGTGTTTAAGCAAATCTAAAGACGTAAGAAAAAGTAAGTAAAAAAGAGAAAACATTTTACTAACCGATCTGAACAATTTTTTCGGAGATTAAATTATTTCTATGAGCAATAACTCACACCAAATTTCGTGAAAATATGTAGTAAAATGCGGAAGTTTTCCATACAAGCATTTGATTCCGATCGTTCAGTTTGTAGGGCAGCTATATGATATAGTGGTCCGATATCGGCAGTTCCGACAAATGAGCAGCTTCTTGAAGAGAAAATAGCATTTGCAAAATTTCAAAACGATATCTTAAAAACTGAAGGACTAGTTCGTATATATACAGACAGACAGACAGACGGACGGACAGACAGACAGACGGACATGGCTAAATCGACTCAGTTCAACATACTGATCATTTATATATATACTTTATAGGACTTCCGACGCTTCCTTCTGGGTGTTACAAACTTCGTGACAAACTTAATATACCCTGTTCAGGGTATACAAATGGCTTCTTCTAATGTCCTTTCATGTGATATTTAAATGTTTTAAAAATGTCAATTAATTTTTTAAAATAATGCTGGGAAACTGTTTACTGAAAATGTTTAAAAACCCTTGTATTTTATTCTTCAATCAATTCAACTATGGTTTAACCTCTCTGAATCAGTTTAACTGAGAATTTTTTATGAAGTGTTTTTTTAGTTTTTCTAAGTTGTCATATTCACTATATATGCCAGCACATTGCTTTATATAAAAATATAATAATTCCCATGTAATATAAGTAGGCATGCGTATATGTCCCTCCCTCATAATCTGCTTTCGAACGCTTATGGGATACCATGTGGTATGAGTAACATTACATTCTGCTAAATGCATTGAGTAGTGCAAAATCATGCGGGTTCATAAAGATTTTATTTTTTTGCTTATTTTATTTTTATTGCATTTTATATTTCTATGATATAATTTTTTATGTAATATTTGCTGCTCTGGTGAGGCAAATTATAACTTTGAAGCTGTCGTGATTATTCGTATTAATGATCAAATTATCGTTGTAGTTGGAATCCAATAAATGAATGTGTGGTCTCAGTGAGTATTATGTTGAGATTTAAGTGGTAAAAATCACTTTTGAAAATGAAATGGGTTGGAAGAGTCACAAGAAGTACTCAAAGTGGTTTCATCGAGCAGATCAAATGGTCATTAAGTTTAATATAAACTTTCCCGACTCTGTGGAAACAGACAGCATCACTCAAGGCTCTAAGTCATTTCTTGTAATTTGTTTCAAGTATAAATTTAGTTTATTTAAATTTTAGCAGTCAAACAAATTGACTAACTAAATAACTAGCTTTCTATAAAATTATATGTATATATTTTCGCATAGCTCCTAAATGAAATTTTAGTAAGCTTAGTAGTAATCTATCATTCATTGTTCGTAATAGTTTCTAATAAATAATTTATATTTATTTATTTATATTTGGCGTAGGCAATCAATTATTAGAATAGTAATATTTAATTAGCAAATTAATATTTCGTTTGTTTGTAAGTCCTAAAACTAAAAGAGTTAGATATAGGGTTATATATACCAAAGTGATCAGGGTGACGAGTAAAGTTCAAATCCGGATGTCTGTCTGTCCGTCCGTGCAAGCTGTAACTGGAGTAAAAATTTGGATACCTTAATGTAACTTGGAACACGTGTTCCTTGGCACCATAAGAAGGTTAAGTTCGAAGATGGGCGGAATCGGACCACTGCCACGCCCACAAAATGGCGAAAACCGAGTGCCATAACTATGCCATAAATTAAGCTATGAAAATAAAATTTGGAACATAGGATCGCACTATGAAGGGGCATATTTGGATGTAATTTTTTTGTGGAAGTGGGCGTGGCCCCGTCCCCAAATAGGTTTTTTGTTTTTACAAAATGGAAAATGGGCGTGGCATCTCCCACTTATGGGTCAAAAACCATATCTCAGGAACTACTCGACAGATTTCAATGAAATTCGGTATATAATATTTTCTTGACACGTGTGGTGATACGTGTGAAAAATGGACGAAAGCGGTTCACAACCACGACAACTTCCCATATAACTTATTTTTATACTCTCGCAACAAATGTTGCTAAAGAGAGTATTATAGTTTTGTTCACATAACGGTTGTTTGTAACACCCAAAACTAAACGAGTTAGATATAGAGTCATATATACCAAAGTGATCAGGGTGACGAGTAGATTTGAAATCCGGATGTCTGTCCGTCCGTCCGTCTGTCTGTCTGTCCGTCTGTGCAAGCTGTAACTTGAGTAAAAATTAAGATATATTGATGAAACTTGGCACAAATATTCCTTGGCACCATAAGAAGGTTAAGTTCGAAAATGGGCGGAATCGGACCATTGCCACGCCCACAAATTGACGAAAACCAAAAACACATAAAGTGTCTTAACTAAGCTATAAATGAAGTTATAAAAGTAAAATTTGGAATAAAGGATCGCAATAGGAGGGAGCATAATTGGATGTAATTTTTTTGTGGAAGTGGGCGTGGCTCCGCCCACAAATCGGTTATTTCTATTTAACACGCAAACCAATAAAGCTATATAAACCAAACTTTCTGCAGTCGGTTCTCTTACGTACCCCACCACACACCATGAAAATAGTTGAAATCGGATAATAACCACGCCCACCTCCCATACAAAGGTTAGGTTGAAAATTACTAAAAGTGGGTTAACTAACTAACGAAAAACGTCAGAGACACTAAATTTCGCAGAAGAAATAGCAGAAGGGAGCTGTACTGATGTTTTTATACAAAATGGAAAATGAACGTGGCATCGCCCACTTATGGGTCAAAAACCATATCTCAGGAACTACTCAACCGATTCGAATGAAATTCGGTATATATTATTTTCTTGGCACCCTGATGACATGTGTGGAAAATGGATGAAATCGGTTCACAACCACGACAAGTTCCCATGTAACTCAATTTTGAACTCCATCTTATTCCTTCACTTTATAATATATACATAAGGAACCAATGAAGATAGCGAAATAAAACTTTACACAAATACTGTATATGATCTGTGCTATGACTTCTGAAAAAATTGTCGAAATCGGACTATAACTTTTCAAAGCCCCGAATACCGAATATGAAGAATTCAGTGTCCCATGGTAATTTTTTATCGAAAATTTCGGTAAATCTCTCAGGTATCTTAATTTAATTTAGAGAAAATATTTTTCTTCTAATAGTGTAACTTCCCCTACCTCTCATATACCTAATTATAGGATTTTCAAATTGGGTCAAATTGTTATCTTAATAAAAATATATCAATAAATTGTGAGGGTATAAAATGTTCGGTTGCACCCGAACTTAGCCTTTCCTTACTTGTTTAGATTATGAATGGGTCTCGGAAGTTCTTTCATTTGCTGTTTAGGTGTTGTAAAAATCTTAATTTAAAGAATTCCGGGAAACTGTTTATTGAAAATGCTTAAATACTCTTATATTTTGTTCTTCAATCAATTGAACTATGGTTTAATCTCTCTGAATCAGTTTAACTGAGAATTTTTCATGAAGTTTTTTTTTTTAGTTTTTCTAAGTTGTCATATTCACTATATATACCAGCACATTGCTTTATATAAAAATATAAAAATTACTATGTAATATAAGTAGGCATGCGTATATGTCTCTCCCTCATAATCTGCTTTCGAACGCTTATGGGACACCATGTGGTATGAGTAACATTGCTTTGTGCTAAATGCTTTCAGTTGTGCAAAATCATGCGGGTTTGCAAAGATTTTATATTTTTTTGCTTATTTTATTTTTATTGCATTTTATAGTTCTATGATATAATTTTTTGCTATTTAATTTTGTAATATTTGCTGCTCTTGTGATGTAAATCATAACTTTGAAGCTGTCGCTATTGTTAGTATTAATGATCAAATTATCGTTGCGGTTGCAATGAAGGTATGGTCTCAGTGAGTATTATATTGAGATTTAAGTAGTAAAAATCTCGTTTGATAATTAAAGTGATCAGAAAAGTCACAAGAAGTACTCAAAGTGGTTTCATCTAGCAGATCAAATGGTCATTAAATTCAATAGAAATTTTCTCGACTCAATTGAAATAGGCAGCATCACTCAAGGCCCTAAGTCATTTCTTGTAATTTGTTTCATGTATAAATTTAGTTTATTTAAATTTTAGCAGTCAGACACATTGACTAACTAAGTAACTAAGTAACTTTCTATAAAATTATATGTATATATTTTCGCATAGCTCCTAAATGAAATTTTAGTAATAGGCTAGACGGCAGAGTTATTCCCGATTAACTGCGCTTTTAATCAGTTCCAATTTTGTGGGTGACAGACGGCAGCAAAGCGAGTTATAAACTCCCATAACAGCTGATTGGCAATAATATTTTAATTTTGGTGAAATAAAATTGGATAGAAAGCAAATATTGCTGTTGTTAGCCACACAACTAGTACAAAATCACTAATTATTAAAAATATATACATAAATACGTTATTATTATTACTTCCATTTTAGAAAAAAATAGCATGCGTATGTTTTCGTTTACATTTAATTGAAAAACAGCTGTCAGTATTGCATATTTTCATTCACAATAGATAAAAAGCGGCCATGATCAACAATGTTGCCAACGAAAATGCCACGAACTCCCACTAACTCTCTAAAATTTGGAGGATTAAATGGGAGTTAGCAAACGGAGTTAACTGAGATAACTCTCGAATTAACCCCGATTAAAGCAGTTATTCCGAATTAACGCCGCTGTCTGTCTGGGGTATAAGCTTAGTAGTAATCTATCATTCATTGTGCGTAATAGTTTCTAATAAATAATTTATATTTATTTATTTATATTTGGCGTAGGCAATCAATTATTAGAATAGTAATATTTAATTAACAATTAATATATCGTTGAAATTAATTTTTTCATAATTTAAATTTTTTTAAATTTTTAATCATAAATCATGCCTTTTAAACCATTTGTGAATTTTTAATAAACATTTAGTGTATAATGGAATGTAATGAACGAAAGTTTATTTAAAATGTCTATATTTATTTCTCTTTAAATAAATAAAAATCATTAATAATATATTTAGTTCTCTTCATTCATTTATCAAAACTATTTTCACTCTTTGACCATTGTGCGCCCTCAATTTACTGTTCGTAAGAGTAAATAAATTTAAAATACCGTTATGCCACAGTCTGTTGCTTTGTTTTTTGTTTTTGCCAATCAGAACAATTGCATTGCGTTTATTCATAAATGCTCACGCAAAAACAAAAACAATAACAACAACAATAAATTGTGTTTGAATTTCCTTAAAAAAATATTAACCAAACAAATATCGAACGATTTTGTTTTTGAATTTCATTGCTTTGCTTTGCTTTGCTGTAAATAGTAAAATATTCCATTTAAAAGCAGTGTGGCGGCGCTCCATTAAATGCTGTAAATGCTGCAGCATAAACTGACCACAAAATGCAATTGTATGCGCTGTGGCAAGCAGCAAGCGGCAACTTGCAACTGCAACCAAAAACAAAACAGCGCGCACATAAATGCATGGCAAATACTCGTGATGTGTGTGTGTGTGTGTTTGTGTGGCGATGAATGAAAAACTTTTGCTGTAAATAAAGTTGCTTGTTGTTGTTGTTTGAACAATATTCCCACAGCGTTTGTAAACTGGCTGAGCGACTCACTGACGCGCTGAGTGAGTGACTGTCAAAGTTTGCAACTGCACTAAAACAAACGGTTCGCTGTTGCAACAACCAGAAGGCGCAGAGAAGAGGAGGAGAGTAGAAGCCTGTGTATTTGTAGATTATTGAATTCCTTTCGAGTGATTATGCCGAATTGCTGCAACTGTGAGTTATCTTCAGCTGCTGTTTCTTCCTTTGCTGTGCACTACTGCCACACGAGTTATGGATAAGTCCAAGTCGCTATGCTGCTGCGAGAGTAATTAAAAGAGAAATTGCGCAATTCCTCTTTTCTACTTACCAATAATCAGATTTCTGTGTGTATCTGTCTCCATTTCAAATCATCATAATTTCGGAAAGAAGAAGAAAGTTTTAATGACTCCGATGTAGAAAGAACTAAGATAAATCTTTGTAATCAAAATGTAAAGTAACTACCAGATCCACTGCAAGGAGCAGATGAGAGTGAGGTGCTCCAGTGCAGGTAATGAATAAAGATGCGGGTTTTATGGAACACTTTTACATTAAGAAGCTATAAAAATTCACAACCAAGCGTCTTCTCTTACTCCTAGTGGCAGCGTGGCACATAGATACCACAACTGCATGCTTCAACTGTGAGTATGTGGTCTCTTGGGCAGCGCAGGTATGCTCTGGCTTGAGTTAGTTACAAGAAGCCAGTTTATATAATGTGGTATTACACACTGCGTTATCCACAGCCATATCCACTCAATGCAAAGAAGTTTGCTCCACATTTATTTTTCCATGGCACACACCTACACTTTTGGGTCACCGTTGCGGTGGCACCAGGTGCAAGAGCTGTTGCATGCACGCAATGGACGCTGGCTTGTAACACTATTTACAATTTCTGCTTTCGCATAGCTGTGCTATATGCTGACGTTGGTTGCGTCGTGTTGCAAATATTTGCGGTGAATTTCTTTTTCATTTCCTCATTTTCCGCAAATTTCAATTTCCTACTGACGTTTGTCGTTTGCCATCGCATTAAATGCGTTTGCATATCATTTGCAAGCCACACATGCGAGCATGTGAATGTGTACAGTCGTGTGTGGAAAAAGTGCAGCGGAAAATGTTTTATGAAACAAAATGTGGATATGCATCGCTAAGGTAGACTCAAAGGGATGATGAGTGTAGAAGATTCAGAAGAAAATTCAATAAATGGGGTGTGTTCAAAAAGTAATGGGAATCTATTTTTGGAAAATAATATTAATTTATACTTGTCTCCATTCATGTTGTCGACTTTAAAATAGCCACCATTCAATATTATGTACTTATGATAGCGCTTCTTCCAATCGTCGTAACACTTCTCAAACTCGATTTATGGAGTAGCCTTTGACTCTATCAGCGATTTCTCGACTCTTTAAGATTGTCTTTATTTTTGGATTCAGGATAAAGTTGAACGGAGCCACGTCTGGAGGCTGGTTTATCGCTGAAAATTTTAAATTTCCGTTATATTTTGAACACATCTCGTTGCTTCGGCTCTTTAAAGATTTTAAGAAAATATGAACAAAAGAGAGTAGGGCATTAAATATTCTTCTTCTTCTTGACTGGCGTAGACACCGCTTACGCGGTTATAGCCGAGTCCAAAACAGCGCGCCACGCCTCCCTCCTTCTGGCAGTTTGGCGCCAATTGGTTATTCCAAGCGAAGCCAGGTCCCTCTCCACCTGGTCCTTCCATCGGAGTGGAGGTCTCCCTCTTCCTCTGCTTCCACCAGCGGGTACTGCATCGAATACTTTCAAAGCTGGAGCACTTTCATCCATTCGAACAACATGACCTAGCCAGCGTAGCCGCTGTTTTTTTATTCGCTGGACTATGTCTATGTCGTCGAATAACACATACAGCTCATCGTTCCATCGTCTGCGGTATTCGCCGTTGCCAATTCTTAAGGGACCATAAATCTTCCGCAAAACCTTTCTCTCGAAAACTCCTAGTGCCGTCTCATCGGATGTTGACATCGTCCACGCTTCTGCACCGTAAAGTAGGACGGGAATGATGAGACACTTGTAGAGTTTGGTTTTTGTTCGTCGAGAGAGGACTTTACTTTTCAATTGCCTACTTAGTCCATAGTAGCACCTGTTGGCAAGAGTGGTTCTGCGTTGGATTTCCAGGCTGACATTGTTATTGGTGTTAATGCTGGTTCCCAGGTAGACGAAATTATCTACAACTTCAAAGTTATGACT
Organism: Zeugodacus tau; assembly: GCA_031772095.1. Taxonomy (NCBI): domain Eukaryota; kingdom Metazoa; phylum Arthropoda; class Insecta; order Diptera; family Tephritidae; genus Zeugodacus; species Zeugodacus tau. The sequence continues at coordinate 91,828,919 of CM062649.1, forward strand.
GTCAACAGTGACGTGGGAGCCAAGACGCGAATGCGCTGACTGTTTGTTTGACGACAGGAGATATTTCGTCTTGTCCTCGTTCACCACCAGACCCATACGCTTCGCTTCCTTATCCAGTCTGGAGAAAGCAGAACTAACGGCGCGGGTGTTGTTTCCGATGATATCGATATCATCGGCGTACGCCAGTAGCTGTACACTCTTATAGAAGATTGTACCTTCTCGATTTAGCTCTGCAGCTCGTATTATTTTCTCCAGCATCAGGTTAAAGAAATCACACGAGAGTGAGTCACCTTGTCTGAAACCTCGTCTGTTATCGAGGATTAGATATTCATTAACTTATAATATGGAATTCGAAAATTGTTAGATCTCCCTTTTCTTTTGCTCTCACTTAAAATTTGAGAAAGCGATGTCAAAAATTTTTTAGTTCTAAAAAAGTTCAATGATATGATTTTTTCTAAACAACTTCAGGATCATTTCCTCGCCACTGTATTTCCAACTTGTAACTTTATAAATTCATTTACACATTCGCATGCGCATACGAGATTCCGTGTCGTTGCATTATTATGTTGCACAACTGGGCGCCGCAAAGGACATGTACAACTTCCCGCTGCTGTGCCACACCACTTCATGTTGCAAGTGAAAGCTACACACATATGCAACATACATAAATAAATGTGTGTGACTGTGTGCATTTTCGAGCACAAGTTTGTTTTGTTGCCACATGAAGTGGCATGGAGTGCATATTGCTGCCGCTTTGTTTAGCAGTGCTTACAATTGTGGAGCATGTTGCATGTAGATTCAGCAAGTTGAGACCACACACAACCACAGGGCGGGCGGCCATAAGGACAGCTACACTTTTATTGCAATAAATTCACTTTTTTTTAGTTGCAACAACAAGTATTTCATGCAACGACAAGTATTTAGCTGCGAGTTTGCATTGTTGATTTGTTTATTGTGCGCGCGCTCTGTTGTTGTTTGCCTCGTTCGTTTGTTGTTTTCTAGTTTTCCTCAAACTTCAGTTTCGCTTCGATACTTTTTATAACATTTCAATTGCATACTTTTGCATGTACATGCAACAACAAATTTGTTTTGTAAAAAAGAAAGTGTTTTCAAAGAATTGTTTTCTGCTTTCTACTTGCAGTCTCTCAACCACACGAACGAAAAGCCTGCGATTGAAGCAAAAGTAAAAGTCGTCAGCAAGTAACAAAAGTAGAACAAACAGCCTAGAATACGCCCGCACCAATGCCGGATGGAGACACAGCTTGAATACGTCAGCAGAAGAATCATAGAAGCAGACATTTGCGCCTAGAAAGCGGAAGGCGGAAGACATCAACTGGGTAACTTCAACAGAAACTTGCAACAAAACACACGCGCCTTGTGATGGGCGAAGGCAACACCTGTCCTAATAAATTCAAATAAGCAGCGCCTCAAGCTTAGGCCACACGCGGATTCGTTGAACTCAGCCGAGCGCAGCGACAACAGCGGTTGCAGCGGATTCAATTCAAGCGTGTGCTTCCTCTCGCAAGTGTAGCGAGTGAGAAAGCTGCAGCAGGTGATAATAACTGCGGCGCAACAAAAGCCCTTATTATCCACCACATCTTTGCCACTTGACGCGCCGCCAACTGTGCATAAATCCTTTGAGCGCACGCCACATTGTGTCACATAAAGAGCAGAGCGCGCGCGATTTTCATCGGATTTTCCACGAACTATTCGTGGCGCTCACATTCAACACCATCAGAAGGCAGCGCGCGTCCCACAAATAAGCTTTGTGGCAAACGCGCCTGTGCTTCCGCCTCACTGCGCCACGCCACCACTCGCACTCCACCCACCGGCGCACGCGTTGCGAACAACGAATTGGGTCGACAACGACGGTATGGTGCGCGACATCTTTCTGTACATCCTTTTAATTGTTTTATTTTGCCTGATTTTCATGGCGCAGTTACTGGTCAACGTTTACGCCTTTCAACGACAACCGCCCACCACAAAATCAGATCGCGCCGATATTAGTTTCGTATAAGCTCCAAGCAGAACTGGAAGTCACATGTGCTGTGCGGAGGTCGCGCGTTTGCAGTGTATGGCAGCAGACGCTCTGGTGCGCGGTCAGTGGTCACGAACTGGCCACAAGAAAGTGTTTACACCGCTGAGAGTGGTGGCGCTTTAGGGCTGCGCGCACGAGAGAACAAAGGACAGCGAACGAGTTACAGTGCTCTGCTTAATCAGGCCGACAATCAGGTCGCGCGCTAAACCCCTTACAGTAAGCGCGCGGAACGTTTCGACGGCGACGGCCAGGGCGGATATCAGCGGAGATGGCTGTATGGATTAATTATGGCACAAGTGTATCCCGCAGCAAAGTCACGGTTTCAATTAAATGTCAACGCAACAAAGAGAAGTGGGCACTTCGGTTGGATAAGAGCTGTGGCGCGACGCGTTGAAGAATCGGAAAGCGAATGCAGAACTTGAGCTAATTAAGACTTACGCAAAGCAGGAAAACGGTATAAAAAGGCAATAGTAACTGTAAAGCGCGAGAGTGAACGACAGAACAGCAACAAATAAATAAAAAAACAAAACTACGAAATTAAACGAATTACAGCGCCATGGCAATAAATGCATGAATTCACGAAGTGCAAACAAATACAACCACAAATGACATTGCGAAAACTATAAATATAAATTAAAAGCGAAAATTAACTTTCTAAACCAAATTGAAAACAAAAGTTGTCAGACATCAAAAAAGCTTTGCAATTTGGTTGACTGCGGGAAAATTTACGGATATGCTTAATTGAAATATACACAACACGAAAAGCAGCAGCGCACACTTCGCTGTGGCGAGAATCGGCAAAACGTTTTAATCGCTAAGGGCCGCTGCAAATAAACTTCAGCGTGACAAGGCGCTTGGGTATAATGTAAATACGAATAACTGGATGTTGATGAAGGTCGTAAAAGGAGCTTAGTAGAACATGTAGTGATAACAGAAAACAGAACGGGGGTTTCGAGAGTGGAAGTAGGTGTATGCATGTATATTTTTAGTACTTAAGATCTCTTAAGATTATATATACTTAGATATATAGAGATTATTATTAGTAAAGTGTGTATCATAAGCATTGCCATAATTTATGCAAATATGAGATATTTAACATTAACTTTACGTAGCAACAATTGTTACGAGTCTTAAGCATATATTTATGACAATATTTAGTAGATTTTTAGTGAGAAGTTGCTTCACCATCTTTGCTTAATATTCGTTGTTAATTTAATACAAAATTGTATTAAAAAAAAACAAATAATTTTGCCATCAAATTTCAAAACCACTTCTTTCTTTCGAGAAAACGCTTTCATATTTTGAGCTTTCACTAATATAATTTATATAATTATGCTATATAATAACTGTCATGACATTTCAAATTAAGAGCTTTCATTAAATTGACTTATAAAAAAATTTAAAGAACTATCGGGAGATTTCACATTGTGAGCTTTCATTAACTTAATTTTTATAAGTATTTAGAGGAGTGTAGTGAGATTACATAATGGGAGCTTTCATTAAAAATTTTTATAAGTATTTTAAGAACTGTTATATGAAATATCTCACCTCACGTATAAAAAAGCAACTGCGATGTGGAAAGGAATGTGGTGAGGAGTCACATATGTAAGCTCGAAAAGCTCTGTGAATTTTAATGCTATTTGCTTATGATTTATGGTTGAATGAAGGGAAGTATGATTAGTAGTAATACAAGTATATAATGGTTGCAAAATTCTTTTCTGTCAAGTTTTTTTCTTAATACCAATAAATTGACCCAAATAACAACTAAGCTTTACAAGCGTGCTGCAAACTTTCAGTTCTACAAACACATTGATATGAGTACACAAAAGTATTGATATTTTCAGAACAATGCATTTACCAACATAAATATATTATAAAAGAACTTATCAGCAATTCTTCCATGGTAGTCAGAAAATACACTTCAAATACATGGAATTAAAATATGAAAGTGAAAATAATTTCTTGGTATGGCAGTAATATTTTGTTGTGCAGAAGCAGAAAATGCAAGATATTTCTCCACAATGCACACAGAGAGAGAGAATTCTAACGAACTATATAATAATATATATGCGAATATATTTACAATGTACTTTTGCATGTACATATTTGAGTTTGAGTCTGTGCACATGCGATTGATGCCAAGTGCGTGCTTTGCTGCTTGTTTGCATATTTCGTTCCGTCATCCCTCCCATTTGCTATGCAAATAAAATCACTAAAGCGTTTTGCATAATTTTTATGGAAATCGTATGATTTACTTGAATATAAATATGTTTGCGGTTGCTGAAGTTGAGGAATTGAAATGTGCCGGAGGAAGCTCAGTGCCGACGCTTTTGGACCAGTGCGAGATCACAACTAAACTTATTTGAATTAATGTGATTGAGAAAATGAAGTTCATAAAGAGATTAGAGAAATGTGCTTCCAACTTCTACCACTTCCCAGCTACTAATGAATTTGGAGCTTTCTTTGAATTTCTTGCTGAAACCACAAAGCTCCATTTCATGTACACTACTCCAGCTTGAAACAGTGAGCAACTAGTTAGCTTTGTGGGTCTTCTGTTCAATCCGCGCTGCTGGTTATTCCCAAGTATATTAAGGGACAAGCAAATGCAAGTCTTTCAAGCGCAAATATTTAATTTTAAGCGCACAAATAAATCATCTGAGTCATTAAAATTATGTGGCAAGCAGCAGAATGGAGCCAGCACGCCGGCAACATAATGGGCGTTAACAGCAGCAGCTACAAGCAACCTTATCTGCAACTCATCTTCATCTCCATACAGCATACTTTAACTGTGTCTTCAACCACACCACGCCAACGGCATAATCAGGAATATTAGCAGCATCACCAATGGCAACTTCATTTAGTCAGCAACAACGTTCACGCAAAGGCACGCACACTCACATACATACTTTCATTGCCAGCCAAAGCTAACCGAGATACTCTTGACGTGCTTTTCACGAATATTTCTGAAAGCGATAGTTTTGTAGAATTTCCAATGCACACACACAAACATAATTTCACATATACATATATATTTATAAGCAACTCAAAAGAAATCTACATTTCAGTAAATCGAAAGGACTCACTTGCGGTAATTTAATTTTCGGCTGTTAAGCATATCCGCTATCTCTTTCTGCTGAGAGTGGCTTGCATTGCTCATTTTACGCTCATTTTCCCCCGCTTCTTACGCCTTTAACTCGCTCGCTTGGCAAATATGTCACTGTGTTTGCGTGCTCATAATTGAGTATGGCAAATTTCTAATTAACTGTTTGAAGTAATTATATAAGCCATTTTAAAATTATGTAAATTAAAATCGCACACACAAATGCATATCGCCAATTCCATATAGTATAAGAGATGAATGTATATACATGTGTCTGATTGTTGTTGGGTACAAAGCGTTGTTGTTGCAAAACGCTGGTGCTATACAAATTGTTTGTGTAAGTAACTTATAATTAAGTAAATAGTTTGCCAACAAAAGCACAGCTTTCGCACAAACACTCGCTTACACACACATACAAATGGAAGTCGAAATGTTGCGGTATGCTGCGCTATGATTATGCCGCCAACTGGATTCGATAAAACTTTTCTAATAACATTCCGAAGTTACTCCCTGATTTGGTGCCATTTCATTTATAATAAGCGTTGCAACTAATTTAAGAATAATTTCATTGAATTTTTATGTAGTAAGAACTTGTTGGGTGGACAGGGTTTACTTGTTTAAAAATATATTTATACTCTCGCAACCTGTTGCACAGAGAACAATAGTTTTGTTCACATAACGGTTGTTTGTGTCACCAAGAAATATAAGAGTTAGATATGGGGTTATATATACATAAATGATCAGGAAGACGAGTGGATTTGAAAACCGGATGTCTGTCCGTCCGTCCGTCCGTCTGTCCGTGCAAGCGAAAACTTGAGTAAAAATTAAGATATCTTAATGAAACTTGGAACACGAAATGGGGCAAAACTAAGCCATAAATAAAGTTATGAAAATGAAAATAAATGAAGTTATCAAATTGGTTTTTTGTACATATCTCGGAAACCAATAGAGCTATATAAACCAATCTTTCTGCAGTTTTGTTTGGCCACTTCTTAGTACAGTCCAAAAATGAAAGAAATCGGATAATAACCACGCCCACCTCCGATACAAAGGTTAGGTTGAAAATTACTAAAAGTGGGTTAACTCACTAACGAAAAACGGCAGAAACACTAAATTTCACATAAGAAATGGTAGATGGAAGCTGCACTCAGATTTTTTTACAAAATGGAAAATGGGCGTGGCGTCGCCCACTTATGGGTCAAAAACCATATCTCAGGAACTACTCGACCGATTTCAATGAAACTTGGTTTGTAATAGTTTCCTTACATCCCAATGGTATGTTGTGAAAATAGGCCAAATCGCTTCACAACCACGCCTACTTCCTTTATACCAGAACTTTGAAGACAATCTGAATCGTTTACTTTACAATATTTAAAGGAGGCACTAGTGAAGATATCGGTGCAGAACTTTGCACAAATACTATGTTTATAGTGTGGCAGCCCCATTCTAAAAATCGCCGAAATCGGACCATAGGTTTTTAAGGCCCCATATATCGAACACGAGGACCTCGGTGCTTCTAACCTAATATTATGGTTTCCAACTTCCAATGGACTTTATACAATATATATGACGAATATGTGGGTCAAATTGTGTATTACATAATATAAATAAAGTCAAATAAATAAATTGCGAGAGTATAAAATGTTCGGTTACACCCGAATTTAGCCCTTCCATACTTGTTTTTTCTAATTTTAACCTACAAAAAATCAGCTGACAATTCTAAAAGTAACGATTTTGGTGAAATAAAGATTGCCAGAAAGCCACACAGAAATGGCAGGAGAGTGGGAAAGAAATCAATACTAAACCGGCTGATTCCAGAACACTAAAGGTTTTCTTTCATTCTAGATTTTTTCTCTTAATTTTTATTTACTTCTAGATCTTATACCGTAGAGCTCTTGATATTCGACTAATCCACTAACCGAATAAACCGAATAGTACTAACCGATTAATATTCATACGAATGGTTACAAACCGGATATTCGTATAACCGGTTTTGGGGATATTCGAATAATTGTAAGAGCCCTAGTATGTAGGTATTGTCTTTCAGAGGGAATGTTTCAATTGTGTATTCCATTTTGTTTCAAAATAGAAATACTGTTCTGAGAATGATACCCGAAGCTATATTGAAAACTATGAACTAGAGTGTTACGTTACCGATACTAATGGAATTTTTACAAGAACGATATTAGGATCTCACATTAACAACGATGTGGTATATGGTTTCAGATATTTATGCAGATAATTTTAAGTGACAGTTTCAATGAAATCAATCAAAAATAGAGCAATGAATAGTAAATAAATCTTAACTCCCAAAATCACATTATTACTAAGTTTCAAAACAGTTCTATTAAATTGAGAACAACCCCACTCCAGTAAGCACATATTCTTAGAAGCAACGAATTTATTCACAAAATACACAAAATAACGGTAATTTGCATGTTAACCGTAACAAATATATCAACATAGACACTTCATGTGTAACATATAACTGAAATAAAATAATTTCCGCTTGATTCGGTGAGAAGCGCATATCAAAACAACAGAACTTTTAAAGCAAATCAAACAACTGAAGCAAAATTGAGACTTGGCAAAAAAAAAATAGTTCATACGATTCAATGCATAAGTGTAATATCATAAGCATAAATAACACATAGAGTTTAAGCATGAAAATGAGAAATTACGAAGATATATGCACCAAAAACACCGAGTATATAATAAGCAAACATCAGTAAGTACTAAGTATACTACTTAAGTAATTAGTAAGTTTCCGAACAATATTGAACAATAATAGTTTTAGTATGCAACAACAATACGATGCAGTTATGCGTAAGATTCACAATAACACAACGTAATTTTACAAAACACAGAGAGTAACTTACTCATGAATAGTATCAAAATCGATTGTATACTCGATTGAGTAGTGAACACATATTCTATTATTTTCTGAACAGCGAAAAACAAACGAAAACGTTTACTTATTTCAAGTACTGTATGTAGTTAGTGAAACAAAAATTTATTTAAACTGTGTTTCGCAATTATATCGCAAATATTGTAATTATCAATAAATCAACATTAATCAATAGCAATGTATGCATAATAAAGATGGAAATTTAACATAAATTTGAGCTCACTTATTAATGACAGGTGGTATTAGAGAATTGCAGCAGGTTTCAGGTGATTGAATTATTAAAAAAATGTGAGAATTTGATTTGAGGTTAGAATGATCCGTACTTGGAATCATCCAAGCACTTCTTCCTTCAATGTCTAGCATTCGACAGGGTATGGTTAAAACACCTCGGTAATCACACCTTCGCCAAACCCGGCGAAATTATTAGAATCGATATTAGCCGACTTAAGGACTTTATAACAAAGTCCAAGCGCTTTGTCGAATTATAAGGGTCTTGGCGATCCGTTAAGAGTATTGGGGTGTCATAAAGGACAGTCGAAGTGGAGATCTACCCCTTGACCTAACCTAACCTATGTGTATTTTGGAATCATAGAAAAGAGTTGGTTGCTCGTTTCAAAACACATTATCTTTAAAAAATAATATTTACGCCGCAGTTCTTAAACTTTTCACTATACAGTTTGACAACCAGTGGATGTTTGACTAATCCGGGAATCGCAAAAATGCTCTATACAGCTGTGTTGTTTTTAAATTACTATATCCAATTCAATCACTTAATTGTAATCACATTGTTTGACAACATTAAACACTAAGTAATCATATTATCGAAAACATTTTTTTGGTATTATTTTAACGGCATTTTGTGGTGACAGACAGGTGCCGTCCACTTTAGTGCATTCGACTGCATTTCATACGACAACCAGAAAGCGGCAGCTGCCCAGCATTGGCTCGCTTCCAAGTGCAAGACGCATTTCCTGCAAAGTGCCAAATGCCAACTAACTTTGTAGAGGGCAAATAAGCGCATCAAAACAAATAACAAAAAATAAGCCAGAAAATAATATAGTTTCCCAGCATGGTAATGGCAGAATTAATAGCAAGAAAGTGGTAAGTATGTGGAATATGTAGGAGTTTTGTACTTAAAAATGTTAAGTAGTTTGTTTCTGTTTCTGTTTGTAGGCAAGTATAAAATGTCCTTGTAGAATGTTTAAAGGTTTTTTTTATAGTTTTTGTTGATGTTGGTTTTGTTGTTGAATGCGAGCTTGAAACCTAATTAAATCAGGAATATTTCTTAAATATGCCTTTCTTTAGGAAATTTCATTTCTTCTTCTCCGTTCTCACACTTACATTTTCCCTTTACTTCAATTTTTTCATAGATAAACATACTTATTCAAGGGGTAATTAGTTGCTTGTGTGCATTCTCTGATTCCCGAAGTTAGCCTTCACACACGAAATATTTGGGTTCGCAGTTCGAAAATTGGATTTTTTTAATTATTATTAATTTATGGGTATAGTTACTAAAAAATTAACTTGAAAAAAAAAATATGTATCGAAAATTATTGGGCCCCTTAAAGCATCTGTCATATAAGCTTTACTTATATGAAAAAAAAACTACCGGAAACATTTTAGTTTATTCCAATACCCTGCCGGGTGTTGTGCAGTGTTCTATATAAAACTAAATTTTACCAAAAATATATAAAATTACAGGTTCTATTGAAGAATGTAAAATCTGAATTTACTGTTGCCTGTATTATAAACATGTAAAGTCAACCATGATAAAATCCTTCAAACAGAAAAAATCTAGGTTATTTTTGGTTTTGGTTTTAGGTAATCATTATGTTTCTTTCTCCTCTTCTCTATTTATTGTACCCACAAAAATTACGCCTTGAGTATGTGTCCAAATATTTATATTTAATTAATTTCCCTTTTCTTTATACGAAGCTACTTTGTAGTCCGGCAATATTTCTTATCTGTCTGCTGGAAATGTCCAACAAAACGCTTCCAAATATGAGTGAAACTTATTCTTACAAACGTTCACTATTATATAGGTTTATTATATAAGTTAATAGAGTGTTTGCTTCCTCATCATTCCTGTTTTAATTTTCAGTTCATCAAATGCCTACACATAGGCATAGGCATTTTTGACAATTCATACTGCTACTTCATATCAATAAAAGCTCACTTATTTTTGTGGTGGCATTAAGCTAGTAAGCTTATAATTTCGCTCTCCTTCGGAATTGTTTACATTGTGTAGTGTTGGCCGCCTTTTATTAGCGCAAACGTTCTTTTTCTGACTACCCTAAAAATTATTCTCAAATAAAAACATTTTCTTTTTCTACTTCTACTCTCTAATAAATTTATATTTTATTAGAAATTTCTTTAAATTCTTTGCTTTAAATTAATTTCAATAGAAAAAATTAAATTAATTTCAATAGAAGCATTCCGCCTACACAAACTTTACCTCTTACATATGTAAGTTACAAATTCTCACCCGATTGCGTCCGGAATATGCATGATTATGAATTGCGGTTTGGTGTTGTCAGATTGAAAGTGATTAAACTGGATAACCGCAATGAATTCACGAGCAGTCACTAAGCTGTGGCAATTTGTTGGGTCAGCAAATGTGTTGCACTATTAACGGTAATAGCTGACTTGTAATGTTTTTGTCTTCGAAATTGCTTACATGAGACTATTAATATGAATATTGTATGTGCATATTTATGCCTTTTTCGGTGCTATTCGACTATTAATATGTATATGCATGTGCATAAATCCTTTCTAAATGCTTATATTACGTGCTATGAATAAATTATGACAGTCATGGCAGCATATAAATGTACTTCTGTATCTATAAACAAATTTGAGGAAATTTGTCAAGTTCTTTGTTATACTTATATATGCATGTATATGTAAATAGCTGGAAATCTCAGCTTGGCTGATATGTACATATAGAAAAATTATTCGGTTTAACTCAAAAAAGCTTTGAAAGCATTAGAAGCTCAACTTAATGCTGGAGTCACTAATATTATATAAATGAGAGATTTATGAATTGCTAAGCAGAGAGTTTGGAGATTTTTGAATTGGGACTAAATTTTTCAAAGAATTCATTGGTAGAAAATGGTAAATAATTTTGATATATGAAGCCACTGACAATTTTTTTTTAATTGCTTGGCCTGAAGTGTATAAAGTGTTAATAAAGACGATATATGTCAACCATTAGCTTTTTAAATAACTTATACAACAATTTAGTATTTTCATAGATAATTAGTAATTATATCACGAGAGAAAAAAGTGAAAAGTTCTGCGTATTTATCCATGAAATGAATGCCTGAATCACTACAAGTCTTTAAGTACTATGAAAAAGACAACAACAACAAGATAAACATACATACTTATGTACATATACAAATGTATACGAATTGATTATTTATTTGTTTTAAATATTTTCGCTTTTCCGTATTTTTGGTTTTTGGCATTCAGCGTTCAGCATTTTCCTCATTGGCTCTTTGTCGCGTAACGAATTGGTACAACGCATTTCAATCAAGTTCTATGCCAAAGTCGTGTCCTTGTCAAATTAAGTATATATATATACACATATAGTATAAGTATGTATGTGTGTATACAAAATATAAGCGAGCACTCGACCCACAATCTATACACATACTTATGAAGATATATGTACAGATAAAACAGAAGAGCTATTATATATATAATTTTATGCTAATGGCCGCTCGCCTTAATGTCCAACGCTCGGCGGCAACAATAATTAGCCAGCCACAAAAGGTGGGCACGCACAAATGCGATAAGTTAGAAATTTCGCAGACAATTTTGGGCGAAAAAATGTGGAAAAAATAACATAAAAGAGTTGCATGCAATTAGTTGAGCTGAGCGTGCATGAAATGCGAATTTCCGATTTTTTATTGGTTCCTTTGGCTTTTCTGCTTTTAAAGCCTGTCCTTAGCTACAAAATTAGAGCAAATTGGAAAAAATAAATGTATATATTTTGATATTAAATTTTTTTCTCGCATGCGATAATTTTCTCCAATTTTATTTCACCAGCTTGCGGAGAATTGCGCTGTAAAATTTAATTTTGTCGCAAAATATTTATTTTTACACCTGCATACATACGTACACACACACACAGTTCCATATATATGTATGTATGCATGTCTGCTTGCCAGTGTTGGAACACAAAAAGTGTGAAATACAACAAAAAAGTTGCGTTTCAACGTCCTTCACCTTTTGTTTATATTTATGCATTACAAAATTAAAATTTGTCGCGTCGCGTCGCGTCTCCGCCAGCCTACAATTTGCAGCGAGCTGATGGCGCGCAGGTATTTACAGGTGTCTATTTTTAAAAACTCAAATAAAAGTGAAATAAAGTAAAAAAAGAAATACGCAGACACATATACAATTCTTCTAAGAAGTTTGAGCAAAAGTTTTGGAAGAGCGCAAAATTCATATTTTCAAAAAAATGCAAAGAAATTTCAGAGCGTCCTCAGCTCAGCTGCCACTGCGTATGAGCAAAATAATTACGCTGTGAGTTTCAACACAAAGAGACAATTTGTTTTTCCATGCCAATACAAAGAGCACAAAGAACGGGCAACTGCTACTCATTCTTCATAGACTCTACTCCCTGGCTTTGTCTTTGCAATTTACTTTTCCTGCTGCTCTACTTCCTCAGCATATACTTGCTAACGACTCCCCTGTCTTGCCGCGCTTGGATCTTCTCACTCTCCAATATTTTCTTATTTCTCATTGTATATACAAATGCTCACCACACACCTCATCCACCTCTATCACAGAAACCATTCTTCCTCCCCCGTCTGCCTGCCTTCACTTCACTATCAGATCTGCCTTTGTTTCAGCAACTGCGCAGCTTTTCGTCCAAAAGTGAACAGTCGCAGCGGCGTATTGTTGGCAGGCTGCCAAAACGCTATACTTGGAGATCATCGGGAAAATTTCTGAATTTCTGCCAGAAATTATTTATAACTAATTTATATGCTTGCTCGTTTGCACACATGGCCGTCAAGGCGAAAATAGCAAATATAGTTGGCTTTTTTCAGTGGCCAACAGCGACGGCGCTCGCAGCAGCAGCAGCGCGATCGTTCACACGGACACACGCATACATACAAACGAGTATCGGCGAACAAAAGCGCCTGTGCGTGTGTGTGTGTAAGTTTATTTGTGAAAATGTTGCGAATTTTTAGATTTGAAAAAAAAAATCAGAAAAAATGTTGAAGAGTTCAACAAATGCCCCGCCGGTCTCATACGTCTGCAATGGGTTTACTGAGTAAATGCTGCGTGCTTGCAATCCTCCTCTTTTTAATATTTCAAAGATTTCGCAAGTTTTCACACACTTTTGCGAACCTTTTTGTTCGATTCAACAGCTGTCAGAAATTGACAACTATGCGAGTTCTTAAGTCCAACATTAGCGCACACATACAGACATATCTATATATATATGTAGTATTGTATGTGCGTATGTGGCATCTGTTGTAGAAAAATCCAATATTTTGATGGCTACTCGTCAAAAATTGATTGTTGTTTACTCACAGTACAATCCAACTGCGTATACATAAGTATATAATAGAAAATATATATAGACATACACACTTGATATATGTTTAGGCCATAACTATATAGCTGCCAATTCGAAGATTTATAACTCTCAGTATTTAGTCTCACACTGCTATCCACTTATATATACATTTTAAAGAAGATAGTCTCATAAATACAATATACATATAGATACTTGTATACATATAGTATATTTGTGAGTTTCTCCACAACTGTTCAGTATTTGCTCCATATTGCCGATGACTCATGGCTTTGTGTACATTTATTGTGTATTATTTTTATTAAAATTAATATTTTCGCTTGCCAATTGTATGGCCAAGGACAGCTGTTGCGGTTTGTTCTTAGAATTGGCATTCATCTTGTATATTTATCGATCTATTTCAAGTAAAAAAATATGTTTCAAGTGGTTTGGCTGCGTTTCTTTTTATGTAATCAATAACAAATTACTGTAAACGCGAAATTTTTGAAGACTAAAAATAAAATTTGGTTTCATATTTTTGTGCACTTACTATTTAGTTGGATTTGAGTTGTTGTATTGTAAACATACCTGAAATGAAAGGGAAAAATATTTTTATTTAGAATTAATAGTTCCAAATTATGTGGGATGAAGCATTTTTGGGATTAAGTGCGGATTTTTAATAGATTCTGCTATAAAATTCCTATACAAATTTTAGTAGATATTGATACAGTTAAACCTCATAAATATGCATTATACAATTTACAAATAAAAAATGCTATTAGATTTCAACTTTCAATGCATATTATTATATTTTGTATACAGTTTAAAAATCCGTGCATTACAAAATTTATTCCACTTTTTTGGTGTAGCCTATATTGGAGAAGTCAATACAAATTATTTCTTTGAAAAGTGCGATAAGTTAAATTTTTACTTTTTGCCTTAGAATATTTCCCATGAGTTTCTATGTTAAATTTTTCTTCATATACAAAACTTATAAATCTAATTACACTTTAAATACAATCGTTGAGAAAATCTCGGTATAATATTCTCAGCTTAATTTTTTTGTTGGAGCTGAACAGTTAGGTCTTGACGCTTTTAAACTCTCATGGCTTTCATGACTTGGCTAACTCAACTCATGTGTGGATTACGACCCTTACTTGGTTGGTATAGAGGAGAGTGCCAGAGTAAATCGTCTCAGATCGGGACTGAATTATGTAATAAAATTAGTATATTTCCCTTAATTGAGGGATTTATATCGGTTTAAAATAAGTAGTAGCAAAACAGAAGATGACAAGAAAATTGTTGTCAGAGATATCTGATATGAATCTAATGGCTATACTAAATTTTTCAGTGAAAATCGGAGACTATTAATATGCATACTCCCTTCCTTAACCTAATATCAGCAAAGTTAGTCAATATACCCGATCCAACTAAAATATATTTATAAATGGTTTACTTCTAATTTTTTATATTTTTTCATTAATAGAACACAAAAAAATATAATCAAGTAACGAAAAGGGAGACTTTTATGTATACTTTTCAAAGAAATAACTTGTTCTTCCAGTCAATTTCAAATCGAAAGCATCGAAAGCACACCTTTCAGCTACAAAACGACAATCACAAGGTTTTGGTCGATCCTTTGTAACTCTAAGGACCTCCCCTACTCTGACCTTGCTTAAATATGGAAATTGTTTTTAAATAGCACTGGCACTCCTATCCGATGCTTTGAATGATAGATTTCATCGACATTCAACAAGAATTGTGGTGTGCTAGAGTGTGCCCAACAAATGCTTTCCATTTATGCATTTCACTTGACTTTTGGCGAACATCTCTTAATTCTTAATTGGAATTTAAATAATTTAGCAATGAAAGCTTTCACTGATTTTCCAACATGTCAAATAGCGTCAAACAAAAATCATACACCAATGTCAGCAGCATTCACACAAGCCAAAGCAGTGAAAGTGCACGACTCCAAAGCGCGCTCACATACATGGACATATTCATATATGTATGTACCGTTAACTGCAAATGCGGCAATATGCAAGCGATTGCGAGCTTCCGTTTGCATGCCTGTGCGCGGGAATCGCAAGTTCTAATAGGAGAGCGGAGAATAAATTCAATTTAAATGGATTCTAATTGTGGCCACAATGTGGTTGCCGCCACCGCTAACGAACACATGTATTTCTGCATCGATATGCACACACCCCTCCATATCCACACATACAACCACACATATGTATGTTAAATGACATTTGCACCCATAACTTTTTCGTTTTTTTGTAGGAATGATATGCTGAGGAGGCAACGCAAAGTGCCCTTTTAATTGCAATGGCACCACACAATGGCATTTATGCAAATATAAGAACATCTGTATGTATGTGTGTGGCTGCAAACATTCACACACACATATTTACAGCGCGCGGCTGCTCATTTTAATTAAAAGATAAAATAGCACCAAAATGACTTTCAACAAAAAAGTCGTTAACTGTGAGTGAAATGAAAAAAGAAACGACAACAACAACGACGAACAAAAGAGTTATGTTTAATAGCAGGAACCGCTGAATGGCCCACGAACAGGTGGGAACTAATGCATGAACAGCAGCGACAGCAGTCATGACTTTGACTCTGCTTTATTTAAACTTTATTACGACTATGTGGGCGAATGGAAATAGACAGCCCAGCATATTTACTAGGGTGGGTGATATATATGATTTTATATATAGATTTTAAATTTTCTTAATGTATATGAAAGTTGAAGAAAGCATCATATTGCAATACATTTAGTGAAACATTTTGCCACACTTATCAGGTGAGTAAAAGGTGCACCCTATGTCTTTTCATATTTCATTGTCACGCATACACCGTTCGTTCTGTTCGATATTAGAACATCACTGTACGGATATGTACAAGTTTATCTTCTGAAAAGTACATAATAATAAATGTAAGCTTTTATTACTTGTAAATTCTACTTACTAAGAATGTTCGTTGTAGATGTATTGAGTAAGAGTGGATTGAGCATTGGGATAAGTTGTTTAATAAAATCTACAATTCTTAATTAAAACGAACATTTGTATTTTATATATCAAAATAATGAAGTTACACTCATTATCATTTATCCATTTCCTATACATATTTTACTAGTATGATAAATGTTATGAATTTAATAACATAGCATGAATAAGAAGTGTAAAAATATCATATTTGATAGAATAGAAGAGAGAGAATTGATAGAAGAGTATGCAAAAGGAAACTCTTTCTGGTCGGTCCTCTGAATATGTCAAAGGAAACTCTTTCCTTTTGCATACTCTTCTATTGAATTTGTTATAGGATAATCCCTAATTAATATTCACAGATATTCTGATACCAAGCGTCTACCATATTACCCTCAAATATTTTCCCAAGTTCCTCAAGATCTTCTAATGATTTAGTTAAATTCTTATACCACATCTTTCTGAGATAAGTTAAAAATCTTCAGTCAAACACACCAAGATTTTTCCAAAGTTCAGAGGATGGACATATTTTCTACAAAAATTCTAAATCTTGAATCTTGAGCCATTGGTGTAATGCCATTAGATTATATTTGGATAAAACAGTCTCTCCGCTTCCACACTGTAACAAACTTAATAGGGAAACAATTCAACGGAGCATATCGTATAATTATTATCGATAAATGTTTGAAGAAATTCTTCAGATTGATTTTCTGAATAAAAAAGTTCTCATAAAAATCACTTATTCACTCTCTTATAAAAAGTATCGAACAAGAGTGCGACAAATACGTCCCGCCATATTATTCTTGCAATGAAGCCTCTTTGTCATACACTTTTGAGTGAGTAGCAAAGGTTGACAACCCCAATAAATCAGAAAGCACCTGCTGCCATATAAGAGAGGCATTTATGACATTCTTATTAATGAAAGCATTAAATATATGATTTATACATTATTATGAATTTAGAATAATTTGTATTTTCTTGACATCTCCAACTCCTGAAAAGCTTATGACAAACAAACAATTCATGTTACGACATTTCCACCGAAATCACGTCCATTTTGAGAAGCCTGTTTTGGAATTTATTAAACCCTAAATCTCACATATTACACTGTCAATAAACCTTTGTTTTATGCCTCGAAGCAGAGCCGTAAGGCATTTATGTATGCTTGGCTTTTGGAAGCAAATGAAAATTAAGTCTATTTCTAACATGGTAACAGGCAGTATATGCCCCGCAGAAGCTTTTCAATGTCAATGAATGTAATTTATGCGGTGACATACAGCAAATTAAATATCGACCTGAACGAAAAGGACACAATACTCGCACTCGCACAACGAATGTGGACACCTCTTCAAGTGTTGCAATTCAATTGTGCTTTGCTGCTCTATTGTTTCAGCGCCAATAGACTTGTGTTGTATTTGTCAGCAAGAGCACAACAGCTGAGACAAACAGTCATGTGAAAGAGGTGAAGGTGAGTTGGGGTGCTTCAGTATCGAGTAACGGTAGCAGAGCCGCCGGTCGGTCCTATGAATATGTCAAATGTTGCACAAAGCAATGAAAGTGAAAGGATTCAAATAAGTGCTGGTATTCTGAGCAAAGATAAGAAGACAAACACAAGAAAATCGAAAACAATGTGTACCGTGTGTGTGTGAAGAATTCGATGAGTATTTGAGTGGAATGCTGGGTCATCACATACGAGTATATGTATGTAAATGAAATATAGAAGTAGTTTAGAATTTTAGAATTTTAAAGTGAGCCAGGCAGCAGGCTCAATATGCTATCAATTTGAGTGCTCAGTTAAATATTTGTTTGTGTTGCATAGAGCGAATCGTTACACACACAGAAATGCTCGTGCGCTTGATGTGGTCGCTTTGTCGGAAGCACACCATAGAAACGCACTGACCTAGAAATTTTCCTTTCGGTTTTGTGCGGTTTTTACGAGTCTATCTGCTGTTGTAGTTATGTATGCACATATATTTCCATATTTACTTGCGTGTGTGTGTGTGTGTGGTTTAATGGATTAACTTGTGACCACTATGAAAGTTACTATTGTCGCCTAAACGGTTAACCTTGTACTTGTGGCGAATAAAGGATTCGCTTCGGCAAGTTTCTGGCGGTATGTGCTTTTTGAGTGCTTCGCATTCATCTGAGGGCATAAAAATGTTCAAACATATATGTCTATGCACTCAATTTATTCAGCTGACAGTGGCAGAAATGTCTTTTTTTTCATATATGCGAGGTGTGTTCAAAAACTAATGGGAATTTTAAAATTTCGAATTTTTGGAGAGACGAAATATTTTTTTAATGTGGACTATTTTGAAGCCGATAACATTAATGTAGACTAAAGAAATATTGTTTTTCTTTAAACGAAAATTCCCTTTATTTTTTGAACACGTCTGATATTGCAACTATTTTATATTTCTTGCAATATCCTTTGTATTTTTCATTCTCTATTGATTTGGAATTCAGTTTTTCGAAGTTTAGCCGCCTATAATGGGACTATTATGAGTTAAGCTGCTGATCCATAATTAAGGCCAATATAAAATAGACTTTGAGATTGTATACTTTTTCAAATATTTTCGTGAGATTTTTTAGGGTTAATGAGAAAATAATTTTAAGCATTGTCTAAATTTCTATCTCTGACGTTTAAATACTCGTCCGCGACTGATTGGTATCTATATTCTCGAATAAGTATTTTTTTTACTCCTTTATACATATGCTCAGATTAATTGTAACGGTTTGTCTACTGGGTTACTGGGTTTTCAAAGGCTCAACAGCTGCTATGGTGGAAATATATATGAACTTAGTTGTTCATATGTCTTCGAATATGCTCCAACTCTTTAGTTAAAACTTAATTTGTATTCATTAAAACTTCCACAAAGAAATACAAGTGGCATTTAGTGGGGTGTCTTTACTTGTAGCTTCTTAAGCGGTGATGTGTTACACAGCACTTTTATAGTCATTTTGGCACATAGGTTTATGCATATGTATATATGTAGAAGCACATATGTATGTCGACCAAACCGAGTAGTATGTGGTTAAACTTCATTTAGCTTAACGATTTCACACAAGTGATGACAATGCAACTTCTTGGGATGACTTTACCGTTACGAGCAATTTGCGGTTGCTGGCACTTGATATAAGACTTACAGTTATTACGTGTAGTACATTAAAGATCTAGCTAAAAGAGGTAATAAATTTTGGCAATTGAAATTTTCCATTAAAAGGTTTAAATGCGACTGTTTCAAGAAAGATGAAACTTAACTTTGGATTTCTAAGACATTCTCTACAGGAACGTTAAGGACTGCATTATTATTTTCGAGTAATATATTTTATATCTGGATAGAGTATTTTACACATTTTAGAAGCGCACCCTCTACCCTCTACCCTCTTCAAAAGATTCTTACTTCAGTTTTAAAGGTTTCAAAGAAATCAATTAAAATTCCTATTAAAATATCAAATATCAAAGACGCACAACTACTTTGTGGAACTCCTCCTTGATGCTGCTGAGTTAATTACTGATTGAGCTAATGCCAATCGAATACTTCGAGTTCATTAGCTAACCGAAGCACCCCTACCCCAGTCAAGGCCGAGAAAGTACGGAAGTGCGTAAAACAGAGCACGCAGCGGGTCATGGTCAAAGGCGAGGGTGACTCGCGGCAGCCGAATTTCAATGAATTTGAATTTTTTAGATATCCAAATATTTGCTGCTGCTTCTTCGCACTATGAGTGTGACAACAATTGGCTGTTGAATTGCTGTTGCCGTCATACTTCGGACGTAGTCGCTGTTGCTGCTGTTATTGTTATTATGCTGAGAACGGACATGTGTGGCATACACGTGGCAAACAGCAGCCGCTAAGCTGGCAGCAACAGCGTTAGTGACGGAGAAGAAGAGAAATGTTATAAAGCGGCGACAGCTAGTGGTTGGCGCTGTAAATAAGCTGACGGAAAGGCGTCAAAGCGCCAAGAATGCCATCAATCAAGGATCTAAGTGTGAGAATGAAGATAAGTTCGCACATCTGCAGAAGCGTTTGCAAGTGACGGTGGGCAACTAGAAATATTATAGAAACAACAAAAACAAAAACAAAAACACAAATGTACACAGCGAAGTATGCTAATTTCTGTTGTTGAAAGTTTGATGCGCCAGTGCCAAGAGTTTATTTTTTATTTTTTGGTTTTTGGTATTCTTTTTTTCCATTCCATTTCATTTCATTTATTCTACTTAATATTTGTCTAACTTTTGCATATATTTCACTTTCAATTTATTATGCTCAAACAACTTTTCGCAGCGGCATTGTTTTCTGGACGCAACAATTTTTCAAATTTTATGCTATGCCACATTTGTATGTGTGTGTGTGTGTTTAGGTATGAGTTAAATGTATTTATTGGTAGCTGTCAGTATGTCACAGCGCCAAAGCAACTCGTATTGACATTTTGTTGTGGGCGTGTGAAAACGCGTACGTCTGATTATCGGTGATAAATTCCATGTGACTCTCGAAATAATTGTTTGGCAAAAACACCACACTCCTCAACAGACAGACATAAATACATATATACATACATAAACACACGAAGAGGAAAGAAAAATTACTTTCGAAGTGTTGACTTGCTGAGAAAAAGGCGAAAAGAATTTCAGTGGTCATTACGAGCTCGTACAATCATTCATTTATATATTATATATATTTATAGCTATATTATATACATATAGTATATGTTTGTTTGTATGTGCCTATGAGCATTGCTTCGTGCTGCCAATTTCAGCGGCCTTTATTGCTGTCATACCAACGAATTGGTCTGCTGTCCACTTAAGTGATTTTTTATGAAGCATAAAATTCACATTTAACTGCGTCTTCGCCTTCGCCGCCGCATATTCGCTGTTTCTTATTGCATTTTTAACATTTCAATTGAAGAGCTTTTATTTATTTATTTTACTTTTCAACTCAAATTTATCAAATTATACTTGTGCAATTATGTTAATTTAGCAGCGCTGCTGTGGCTTCTCTCTTATACCTCGTTTGCAACAAGTGCGCGTACCTTTTATGTACGTGCCACACACACTGTTGCATGCAACACATTATGTTGTTATTGTTGTTGCTGTATTGCTGTGTAATGAAGCTATTTGCAATTTGTTTATACTTCACATTGGACATGAAGTGGCAGCCCAGAAAGGCGAATCAATAATAAATGGCAAATAGCTGGGAAGCAATTTTGCTGCTGCTGTGCAATTGGAAGTACTATGTGCTCGCTGTAACGGCATAACGTGAATATTGTGCAAAGCGAGAAAATGAACTATAAAAGGAAATGGAAATGAAAGTGGATTTAAGTACAGAATTTTATTATATAGATGAACGAAGGTATTTTATCTTCAAATCTTGTAATCCATCAAGTCATTACAGCTGACATACGAAGCCGGCAATGTTAATATGTATGCATTTAAATGCTAATTTTTCGCAAATTATGTTATAAGGACACTTATTATGACAATACGTCAATCAGATGTTTTAATGGAAAATATTTACAAATGCTAATATCGGGACTACCTCAGTTAATAGTCTTTGTACCTTTTGCATTCAATGTTATTATATAAAGGATGTTATTTTTTAGACACGAGGTTTTCTAGAAGAAATAGAAATAGAGTTCGAATAAATTCCATCTGAGAGGCAAAATATACGATCACCAAGATTTCGGAGTAAGCCTGTTCATTAGAGAGATGAGATAACAAACCAAACTGAATCAAAAAGACCAACTCTGAAAATAGTATTGCCTCCTTGAAAACCACACGTCTAAAAAAACCGTTATGTTGACCTGAAAACCAAAAGGAATTTGTTGTTTATCCAGAAAGTATCTTTGAGAATTATGATCAACGAAATATGTTTCTCAGAGGTTCAAGAGAGTAATTATGGTTAAAAGACCGAACAATCACTTGTGAACTCCTGTAGAAATGTTCTTTGGAGAGTTTGAATTTGTAAAACATAAAATTTGCGCTTACAAGTACCATCTTCAAGAAAACTGGTCGGGATAATTCTTATGTTTACTCGTAAATGTATGAGTTACATTATTAGAATGCTATGCAGAAAGTGAAGTGTAAAGCTATCCAATTGCCACCATATTTTAGAGGACAGAGAAAGCATTATAATTACGTTGAAGTAAACCAACTGTTTTCGTAGCGGCTTATAAGGGATCGTAAAATTTTAAATTGAAATATTTTTAGAAAATTTTTCATAGAAATATGGTTATTGCAAAATAATGAAACTGTAGCTTCAGGATCGAAAACATTTGCAAAGCGAAACCTCTCGACTTAATACTATGGACATATTAACTCTATTATACGCAGCAAGTAAAAAGCAATGACTAAATTTTTTATACCAGTTTTGAACTTTGTTTTGAACTTAAATCACAGAATTGAATTATGAAATTAAAAAAAAAAAAATTAATACAATAATTTTTATTATTTTTTATAATATGACAGAGGTGGCTCTTCATATTAAAATACAGCACACACGATACAGACTGTAATAAATATAAATTCGTTGGTATTGTATGCCCTAAATGTTATTTAGAATTAATTAGGTAAAATTAAAAATCAAAATATTTAAATTCCAAAAGTCACTTTTTTATATATTTTTTGGCAGAAAATAGTATAAAATTTATAAATTGAAAATTTCTTCCACCTTGTACCTATTTATTTAGCTAATCTAATGCGCTCAATTATGTGGGCTTGTTTCAAATGCCAATGGAAATTGTGTGGTCATAACTGCGAACATTCTTTTAATTGCGCAAATATTTGCACAATCAGCACAATCACTGAACATACACTCACACTGACAAGCATACCTACAAATATGCTAATTGCTGGCCAGCATCATTTATGCTGAGCTATTTAAGCTATTTACCTTGACTGTGGTGCGCGTTTTTCGCCACTTCGAAGTCGAGGTGGTGGTCTCCTCCTCCTGCTCTTCGATAACGTCGTTTTTATCCGCCATTTTGTGTGTGTGTGTATTTGTGGGTGTGTCAGAGGGTAAGTTAGGATTTTAATAATATTAACTGTGTTGTTGTTGTTGTTGGTGGTGCATGCAATTCACAAATATGTATGGTCTTGTTGTTGGTGTAGCACAATATATACACTTGTATAAGTGTAAATAAATTATGTTTTTATAATCCTTTCTGGTTGTGGATGTGATGTTGTTGGCGTCGTTGTACCGCTACACTTGTATGAATATATACCTATGTGCGGTTGTGTATGCCTGCGGCAGTATAATCCAACGCTTTTATTTGATGTTTGCCTCTTTATTTCGTTTATTATGACATTTATTTTGCAACAAATATATGTACATACAGCCAGAGAGGTGAATATGTGCAAAAATGCAATAATTTTATGCTTTGCCTTGAAATGTGACGGACAAGGTGGATGATATTTTTTCAAAATGTGAATTTATAAAAACTGCACAGCACAGGTAGATGTTTACTTTTTGCACGTTCACGTTATATCACTAATTGGCTTAATATTGTCGCTCAACATTTTTTGCGCCGATTTCAGTAATTCTTTATTTTTTCCAAATTATTTTTAATAAATATTCTTTTAATTGATCGCATCAACGAAACATATCAATTCAGCACAAACACTTATGTCACACTATGTGGATTCAGGGGGAAAAAATATATATGTTATATTTATGTTATGGGATTTAACACAGAAAACCACACAAAAAATAGGTAGGCAACACCGCGAACATTTTTTAAATTTTATTATTTGCTGGTTTTAAATCGGAAAATAAATATTTGTTCCATTCAATTTATTTTATTTAAATTTTCACGCCACTAAATGCAGTCATTATTATTTGAATTTAAATTTTATTTTTCAAATATTATAATTATT
Organism: Zeugodacus tau; assembly: GCA_031772095.1. NCBI lineage: Eukaryota > Metazoa > Arthropoda > Insecta > Diptera > Tephritidae > Zeugodacus > Zeugodacus tau. The sequence continues at coordinate 91,853,361 of CM062649.1, forward strand.
TATTTCAACACAAATGAAGCAAAAAATTAAAATAAATTTAGAAAAAAAAATTTTTTTAAAACTAATTCTTAATAAAAAGAATTAATTATAATTTTAACTTTTTTTTAAATCATTATATTTTTGTTGTTACTCTTGTCATAAGTTGCTGACTGTGTATAATATTTTATTTATTAATTGAAATTATTTTTTCAAGAGTTGTTTTATCAAAGATATTTTTTATTGAAAAAAAAAATTATTATACTTTTTTAAACTTTTTTTTAATTTCTTCACATTTTTGTTGCTACTCATGTCATATGATCATATGATGACTGTGTATGTATATTTTATTTATTAACTCAATTTATTTTTTTTGAAGAGTTCATTCATCCAAGAATTTTTTATTTAATTTAAATGTATTTTAAAGTATTTATTTTTGCTGTTAAACTATCACTAAATAAAAATATATTGTTTTAACTGTTGCATAATTGAATCATCATTTTATTTCATGACATTTTTAGCAAGCTTTAGCAATTTCGAACACTTTAAGAAAGACTCTGGCTTAAAGTTGAATTTCGTGGAAATATTTAAATTTAATTGCATGCTTAGCATTTGGTTACATGCATGAAGCGGTTAAAGGTATATTTTTTCCGTAATTCTGAAATTTATTCTAAAGAAATATGCTGGCTTTGAAACATGTTGCTAAAAAAGTTTTTGAAGACTGGAGAGTATGCTTTTGCTTTGTAGTAGTAAGGACACATTCCAAAAAAATAAAAATATATTTTTCAAATATTTTATGAGCTACTTCAAACACTAGTTTCAGATTTTTTTCGAAGAAAAATAAAAATATTTTTTTGCGTAAAAAAGTTAAAAAAATAATAAATTTAATTTATATAAAAAACCAGTGCAAATCAATAAAATCTGTTGACAACAAAATGCCGAAATTGTCTAAAACAGACTTTGAGATTGATCAAACCAAAATCAAAATGAATTAATTCTCAGAAACAGGAAGTGTGTGGTTTAAAAACGATGTTGTTTCCACTTTAAACCCGATGTGCTGCTGAATTTCCTTGTAAAGTGAAATTCCTTGGGATACAAAAACAACAATATACATGCTGCATATAACGGTAACTAGTTAAGTCGTATTTTGTACTGAAATTTATTCGGCTGTCAGTCCAGCTGTCACAGCCACAGCAGGGGCATGCATTTATGCACATGAGGAGACTTGACAAGCTGGGTGACTGTGCCTGTGGTTGGGGGCTAAATGTCGCTTTGCAGCGAAGCGTGTTTGCAACTTAATTGAATTTAATTGATTTCCGTGTTTTGTGTTTATGATTCGAACTCTTGTTAAGTTGTTGTCAGTCATTCGCCGAGGCTTTGTTTATGTTACGTATACGCCTCCGTGTCTCTACTGGCTCATGCATATACCAGAGTGATATGTATGAGTAGTTATATACAGCGTTGTGTTTGTATGTGGTCGTGGTGTTTATTTTATATTAATTTCAAGTGAATTGCTTTGTGTGATTTGACGATATTTTATTAAATTTAAATTTCATAATTTTGTTTGTTTGTGTATTTGTGTATACGGTTTGAATGCACTTCTTAAATTTCTTTGTTTACTTTTGTTGGTTGTTTGTATAATAATAATTGAACTATTTTGCATTTGGTATGTATTTATTTTGTAATGATTAGTTTTTTTTGTTTTGTGTGTTGTTGTATTTTTTTTAATTATCTGCTTTGTTGTTGTTGTATTGCACTGTGTTGTTTAATTAATATGTGATTTTTTTGCGTTGTGTACTTTTTGTTCTTTATTTGTATGTGATTTTGTGTATTTGTTGTATAATTTTCCAGAAAAACTGAGTTGATATGACATGCTGTCATATTTTTGTGATTTTTTTGCTCAAAACTTTACTTTTGCCAAATTGCCATCAGTACGTTTTTTGTGAACGCACAAATTCCGAAAAATTTCTACAAAAATTTCGGCAAAATTTTTGAAAATCTGTGCGAAATACTTTTCACCGCGCGCACAAATCCAACTGGCAGCCGTGGGCCGCACAATTTCTCCACACCGACTTTTTACCAATTTGGTGTTTTCATTTCGCATTCGGATATTTTCATTTAAATTTTCAAAACTGTTGCTTTTGATTTATTTTTTTCCATTTGTTGTTGTTTTTTCCACTGCTTTTGCTCGTATCTCTCTATTTCAACTTATTATTATTTGCGCTCAGTTTTGCAGAGCGCTCGCCGCCGTCGCTGGCACTTGAAGTGGCCAACAGTGGCAGGCAATTCGAGGCGGCCACTTTGCTCAATAGCCGTGCGAGCATCGGCTAGCTATTAGCCTCTGACTTTTTGCACTTATTTCAAAAAGTGTGCGATTCTGCTTGGGTGGGAGTATACTCGTATGTGAGCGCATGAGTAAGAGCGCAATTAGCCTTTGAGTGTATGCCTTTGCGGCTGTTGTTGTAATTAGTTTTATGTGTATGTGTGTCGACAACGGCATTTGCTAGTTTCACTTACTCAAACGGCAAAAATCAAATCATTTTCAACTTTTCAGTGTTGGAAAGTGCTCGTTTTTCCACAGTTGACAAGTTTCGTGAGTGCGCTCTTTCGACTTATTTGAGCCGAAAAACCAGTATTTGGATCTAACGTCCATACTTTTGCTTTGTTAATGGTAGAGCGCATGTGTCCAGTTGGAATTTTTTAAATTAAGAAATGAGTAGAAACGAGTTATTTATACAACAACAAATGTGGCATTTAAATATTTATATTTTAGAATCGAATCATCCTTGCTTAAATACTGTTAATTTTTATTGACCTTCAGAGAGCAGAATTTCATTGAACTTCATTGAACGAGTTCATTTAGAGCTTATATTTTGCACGTTATTATGAGTCACATTTAATCAGGCGCAATCCATTAGACAACATACTTCATATAAATGTGTGTATAAATGAGTCTTACTGTCAGCTGACCATGCTGCTGGTGAACACATCGCTTTCTGACCCAGCTGGAAATTTAGCTGCTGCCGAACAGCGCTTTCGATTAGCCTTTTGGTTCGATAATTTTATAATTTTTTTCTATTTCATAAAATATAAATTTCTCTCTTCAGATATACTATTAGAGTTCGAAAATGTTCGAAAATTTAATTTAATCTTTAAAACCTTATAACTTACACTATTCCCGCACACCCTAATATATGTCTCTTTGTACAAGTATTAGTGCTCATAAGCACTCAAATAAGAGGATAAATTCATGTATTTGCAAATGTAGAAATGCGTGGGAAAAATCACTGTGCGACTCATGTAATTGCCAAGCGGCGATGTTCAACTTTTCAACGCCAATCCAAACAACTTGACTAACAACAGCGGTGCGAACAGATTCACTTACGTGCACCAACACATGTGCTACACTCGAAGTCTCGTGCCTGCAGGAAATCGAATTATGATTATTTTCATAAAATTATGAAATTGAAGTATGCGATGGATTATGTCGATATCATGAAAACTAAAAATACTGAAAATAGTGCTAATTACAAAAATAATATAAAACGTGAACGCCGTTTTTTTGTAAATTAAAGTTTTTTTTTGTATAAAAACGGTTACAAATGTCGATGAGCCTCAGCCACACTTTTCTTGGAATTAAAAAAGAAAAGCAAAATTTCCCGCAAATGTCGAGAATTCGGCTCAAACAGTGACATGTTCAGTTGAGAATAAGTTTGGGATGCAAACAGATCTCTATAGATATTTTGTTGGGTTAATGTTGACACAAATGTCCAAGAACGATATAAAACGATTTAATCGATTTAGAGACATCTATTGGAAAACGGCGGAAGTCTTTGAAGAATGGGAACTTTTTTCATGGTGACAGCATTAATGTAGACAAATGAAGAATATTTTGTAGTGAAAATTCCCGTTATTTTTTTAACACAACTTTTATATGATTTTATACAAAACTAGCTGACCCGGCGAACTTTGTACCGCCTAACAGTCAATGAATGTGGTGTTACAGATAAGCAGAACTTTATGATTTTTTGAAAGCAATACAATGAATACATATAATATTTATAGCGGCCCGGTACGTGCTTCACTACGTATAAAGTGAAATATAAAATATAACTAATTTATAAAAAAAATATATTTAATTATTTGCTAGCTATCCAAAACATTTGGATAAACAATATTTTTTGTTTTTCCATTTTGATCATGAATAAACAAACGGCTGGGGGTACCGACTCTGGAACAGGCAACATAAAGTTGTCCATGTGAAAAACATGATTCCTCCAAATTCACACCACAAACGTTAAGTGTTTGCCCTTGAGCTTTGTTGATAGACATCGCAAATGATAAACGCACAGGATATTGTAATCGTTTGAATTCAAATGGCATATCAGTTGGAATCATAGGGATACGCGGTATTAAACAAACTTCTCCTTTTGATTTACCAGTTAAGATCGTAGCTCCAATCAAATTTGGCAATAAATTTTTCACTGCCAATCTGGTGCCATTACACAGTTTTGGTGGATTAATATTTCGCAATAATTCCACTTTCAGATTCAAGCAATGCGGTGGCATACCAGCCGGTTCTAATGAATTTAAAAATTCAGTTGGATAATTCATTGCCTCATTGCCATGTTTTGGCCTAGTTGGAAATTCGCTTTGCGCTATATTTATTTTTTCACAAATTCACACAAACTTCAATAATTATTAAAAAAAAGAATATAATAACTAATAATTTTGCACCGCGGTAATTTCGGACACTACTGAACGTATGGGGCCAAAGAAAACGCTCCGGCGATGTTTACACTCCAATGTCATATATTCTCCTAATTTGAATTTTCTTAATGCTAAGAGTCAAAGTTCTATATACCTACAAAAAACAAAATATTCATGTATTTCTTTATGCAAAATAAATGCACCGTAATATAGTTCGATGTCTTTTCAAAGCCTACTTTGTTTGTCGATCTGCCTGCTACATACATACCTACATGTTGATATAAATATAATGCAGTAAGTTTGTAGGTGGAAATAATAAGTATGGTAGTTAAGACGAAAGTTCATAAATTTTGAGAGTGAAAGAGTAAAAAAATGTACGTACCTACATGTGTGGTGAAATTTTTGAAATATTTTGGCCGATATCTCGAGACCCTAGTCACGGAGCGGCATCAAAAATACTCTATACTATAGAAATCATCAACAGCTTCCATTTGCTACCCATATTGTACAAACACATCCTAGGGTTACCCGGGTCCAAGTTTTGGCCTATTTCTCGAGACCCTGGTATCCGATTGATTGCCTGCTACATACGTACCTACATGTGTGGTGAAATTTTTGAAACATTTTGGCCGATATCTCGAGACCCTAGTCACGGAGCAGCATCAAAAATACTCTACACTATAGAAATCATCAACAGCTTCCATTTGCTACCCATATTGTACAAACACATCCTAGGGTTACCCGGGTCCACGTTTTCGCCTATTTCTCGAGACCCTGGTATCCGATTGATTGCCTGCTACATACATACCTACATGTGTGGTGAAATTTTTGAAACATTTTGGCCGATATCTCGAGACCCTAGTCACGGAGCGTCATCAAAAATACTCTATCCTATAGATATCATCAACAGCTTCCATTTGCTACCCATATTGTACAAACACATCCTAGGGTTACCCGGGTCCACGTTTTGGCCTATTTCTCGAGACCCTGGTATCCGATTCTTAAAAAAACAAAAACCATCTACTGAATAGTCCAAACAAAGCCTAAAAATTTGGTTTGGATAGGTGAGCCCGTTCTTGAGTTATAAGATTACCAAGGAAATGTAACTTCTTTTTATATATATAGATGTCGGAGACCGACCTTAGATTGTGTTTCATATGATATGATTATGGACTTCCACGTAACGTTCTATGAAGACTTATATATGCTGATTCACTCTCCTTTATCTAAAACTTGTTTCACCTGATTTCCTGCATGGCACGGCATACACTCGCCCAACACGAGTTCCCACCTAATCCCAGGCGTGGTAATGACTATTAACAATTAAATCTATGAGATTGCCTGCGGTTTGTTGTTGTGTGTGTGTTTACAATTGAAATACATATACTCAAATATATGTTTTGCTTTCTCTTTATATTGGCTTTGCGAATGTTTTATTAATTTAAATTAAGGCAAATTAATTTGGTGCTTTTTCCGTGAAATGCCAACATTTCAGTGTCTGTGCAGTGCTTTTGTTGTTTGTTGTATTGTTGTTGTTGTGAATTAATGCAGCATAAGCAGATTTTATTGCAGCAACAAAGCGCAACGAAATTTATGGTCAACAATAAATTCGCTAAATGATATGCTTAAATAAAAATACCGTTATGAAGCATTATTATGCATTTTTGTTGTTGTTGTTGGTTTTTCTAAAGGATTGTATATTTTAATTTTTTTAGCAACACATTGGAAATTTAATATTCATTTTTTTTTATAAATTCAACGCTTGCCTACACTTGGACTACATGGATTTTGTCACTTTTTTGGTTTTATTTTTTTTTTAATTTTTTTTTATTAATTTTTGTGTTGTTTTTGTGAATGAAACTGTCCACAACAAAACCAAAAACCTCGCAAATTCACAAATATTTCTCGCAGCTTAAAACACACTGAGCTCTTCACACTCGGTTCACTGTTATTTTTTAATCCAATATAACGGCGATTTCGCGTTGATATTTTCAATTGAATAGATTTTAATTGAATTTTCGGTACTTGAATATTTTCGCGAAGTTGTTATGGCAACGCTTACTGTTCAATACTGAGCTGGGTGTGCGCTACCGTGCCGTGGCGTGCACAGTTGGCTGAGTTGAGAATGGATGCTGGCAGCGATGGCTGGCCGCTGCATGCGGGTGCAATAAACCGCACCAGTGGCGGTTAAGCGGTTTAGCGGGAGTCCACAATGCGTACCCCCACCAATCACACACACACATACTTACACACGGTGAGCGGAAAAAGCGCAAATCTTTCTTTGTTTTTGTACGCTTTGTTTCTTTGTTTGGCCGCCGTATATGGTGAAAAATTTCCACAGCGCGTATAAAACTGTCAGTACAATGCACTTCCAAGGCGCTTGCCGCACGCCACTTCCTTTTACTCAGCACAACGCCGCACGCTCTTCACCTTTCGCATCGCTGCTTTGTTTGCGCTTTGTGTCATCCTCTTTGTGCATTGTTTTGCTGTTGCTCACCTTTTGACGCTTAACTGTCACTGGCACTTTATGTGCAGCAATTCGTTATTGCGTCTTTATTTGCAATGAGCACACCGTTAGCTTTGTGGCTCATGTGCGCACCCCCGTCACCTCCAGCCTAGTCTTGAGTATTTGCTCTTGAGTCGTGTGCTAAGTGCCGTTGGCATTTATTGAAGCACGGAAATTTATTACGACAACAACGACGGTTTGTTTAAAAAGCAATGAATCATTATCACCGCATGCTGTTGCACCCTAACAACCACACACACACGCACATACATACATACATGTACCGTTGTACATCTGCTTAATGTAAGATTAACGCTCGCTGTCTTCGCCTGAACTTTATTCATCAATTTTATTTAATTTGACTTTATTATTTTACGCGCCATGCTTTTAATGCACGTCAGTATGTGAGTGTATGTGTGTGTGTGTATATTTGTTTATTTATTTTTCATGTGTTTGGTGTATGCTGTTGAATGTTACTCATACGCCATGGTGACTACAACGACTTGCCCCATTTCGCTTTGATAATAATCATACACTATATATGCATGTATATATATATATTTATAGTATGTATATTTCTATATACTCGTGTGTTTGCCTTGCATTGCAAAAATCCTGTTGTTCTCTCTGTTGTTGTTATTGTTCTTTTTATGTGTTCAATAATATTATTGCATTAGCAAAATGCGGTTGCCCGTCTCTGTTCTCTGTTATTGTTTTGTTGCTAAAATCAGTTTAATCTTTTGTTATTTTAGCTAGCAAATACTAAGACGTTTTAATTGTTGGAAGCAGCGGTGGCGCACTTGACAAATTTCGCGGAAACTTTTAATGAATCTCACGCCGCATTAGTGCATGTAAAGCATTAATATTGCCTTTCATATGATTTCACATTGGTTGTTTTCATAAATAAATGACACTAATTTGTTGGCATTTCAAAATTAAATGTCACTAATGCAGCGTGGAACTTAATTATGATATTAGATTTTTTTCTAAATTTTATTTCTAATTTAGAACGTGTTTTTTCTTGTAAATATTTGACTAAACCCCTCTAACCCCTTTAGATGGGTTTCAAAATTTCAATTTTTTGTTGTCTTTTAATATAGTACAATATGTTTAAAATATCCTCATCATATTCAAATCAATCCGAGTAAAAATGGAGGAGATAGACCTTTTAGAAGCTCCGCACATCAGGCCAAGTTAGTTTGAATGTAAAACTTTAAATTCGTTTATCTCTAAATTCAATTTCTTAAGTCGGTGGCATGATAGTTTTCGAGATAGTTTTTAACCGATTTTGTTTAAATCCTATACACATATTTCGAATAACATTATCTATTTAATGAGCTTTTTTTTTAATTTTTATTACAACTAACTTTTACCAGCCAATATACATATCGCTCATTTACATGAATAGTGTCATAACTCAAAAAACACGATTTTTGAGTTGAGTATGCAGAAATGTGCGCAATTTCATCGTCCATATTGTATAAAAATTTCATTCCGATGCGTAGAAAAATAAACCGTGAAATAAGAATGTGCCGTTCTTAAACTTGTTATGTTGCATTAGTTTTTAACCACAATAACGACACTTCTCAGTTGTGCCAGAATTAGTTATATTTTGGTGAAAAGGGAATTACAATTTTCATATTGCTTTTTTTTTCAGCAAAAACGATACATTTGACTTATGTGTTGAAATTATATGCTTATGTTACAAGTCAAATATTTCTCATAAGGACTTTCTTTCGATTTCAATAAAATAATAATATGAGTAAGATAGCTACATATATTTTATGAATACACTATATATGTATGTACATATAGTTCTATTTGAAGATGAACTTTCTTAATTCACTCCTGATTAAACCGCTGAAATATAAGCAAGTTGCATTCTTTATTTCTCACAGTCCATTCGCGTAAGTACTTTAAAAATTCTGCCAACATTATGACTGCCACATTGATTTATTTTTTCACAAATAACGACATAATTCAAAGTGGGCCATGTTTATGCCCAAGAAAAAGCATTAGTACACTCTATTTGGTCCATTTATTGATTTAATATATTACACGCCACTAGATTTGTCAATAAACTGATGGCATTTTTCTATATTTGCTAAATAAGAGACAATTGAAAAGTTTAAACCGCTCTCCTGAAAAATCGACTTTTTTGAGTTGTGACACTATTCATGTAAATGAGCGATATGTATGTCGAAAATTTTACCACAAAATTATTTTGTTTTTTTTTTTGTGTTTAAAATCTGTAATTTTTTATATATTTTTTACTTATTCATTCATTAACTGGATTTATTCATGTACTATCGAAATATTTTTCGTATTTTGATTTTGGATGAATCAATAATGAGTTATGCTGTCCACGGCAAAAGCTTTAAATTTAAAATAAAAATTTCACAAATACTATTTAAATATGCTGAATTATTTCAATGAAATATATGATAATATATTAAAAAAAATTAAACTAAGAAACCCGCCATGAATTTCAAGTCATTTATGAAATGTCCTAAAAAAAGCATTCAATATTTTTACTATCCATATTTGGTAAATTGAAATATTATTACAGTAGTTTTCCGAAATAACGAACACATTAATTGTCAGGCCTGTTCGTTACATCGAATTTTTCGTTAATTCGAGTACTCACTTAGATGTATGTTTTCAATAAAAATGAGTTAAATATCCCTTAATTTCAGTTAAATAAATTGTTTTATTAATTATTTAAAAAAAAAGAAAAACCATAACAAAACAATGCAAATCTGCTAAATTCTTTCAAAATTCTAACACTTATACTTCTATTTGCTGCTGAGCAATAATTTTAAGCTTTTTTATAATATTCAACATTTTTTCAATTTTCACATTTCTTTTGAATTTTTTCAAGTAATATTTTTAATTCTGGTTCGAAGTTACATATTTGATTTTTTTCTCTTTCTTCATAGTACTTACAAATCCTCGATGTTCGTTATTTAAGGTACTCAGTAGAGTTTCGAGATGTAAAGTTTCACATCAAGCCGAGCCAGTTAGTATACCGATCTAGGAAAATACCTGTATCTCCGTAGAGCTGTATCTTGTGGACGTATTCTTAAATAATTTTTTTTCAAAGATTTGAAAATACAAAACAAAAGATTTTTTTTTAATTCGACACCTGAATATCTTAGAAATCAAGCTCCATATCGACAACTATGTTGATTATTTTTAATTGGGGCTTTAAAGAATATAAACAGCAGCTCAATATGATAATATGAACGTTCAATTGCAGTTCAAATAATTCTTCATCATTTAGTTATGATTATTCAGAAAACCTAACCTAACATTTCCATGATACCCACCAGACAAGTGCTTAGAAATCCAAATATTTGCACGCATTTAAATTCCAAGTTAAATATGCTTTAACCTCTGCTTTACGCCCCGCACCCGAAGCACCCCAATTACCCTGTGTTATATAGATATATTTCACTTCCAGTCCACTGAATTACAAACCCCGCCCCCATGCTTCTCCGAGCTAAACATGTAAATACATTTGTGCTACAGGATGTAAACACGAAGCTGAATGTGCGCTGAAACTCTTTATTTGCCCGAAATAAAATCGGAATAAATCGGAATAGAAAGAAGAAATAATAATCATAATATAGCAATAAAAATCGATGTGCATTATTTACACTCGATGGAGCAAGCTTCCCAATTCCGCATATAGTACTTAGTAGCTCGTTGCCACGCTTATTTGTTGTTGTTCATTCGTCGGCGCAAGCCATATGCTTCTGCTTCTGCTTCTGCTAAGCTGCAACATTGCTAATTTTATGGCAAACATTTGCTTAGATGAAGCGAAATTTGCTTAGAAGTTGGGAAAAACGTTAGGTGAGTGGGAGATTACGGTTATATCGTTGTTGAGTTGTTGCAATGGACTGGAAGTAAGGTGGGTTGTAAGTGAGAGAGCAGCTGCTGATATGGCGACTGATACCAAATTATCATAATCAACCAACAATGAAGGGAGTGGTGTGGGGGGTGTGTGCGATCCATTACGTTGAGGAATATTGACTGAGAGCAGGCAATAATCATAATCACCGCGCACAGGCAACCACAAACAACGAACATATTAAGATAAAATTTAGTGAAGCAGATGCAAAGCAAAGGCATTAACGACTGATTTCGGCGAAAGCGGTAAAATAGTAAATAAGCAAAGTAAAATAAACGGTAAAAATGAGCAGTGCGTCTGCCACATGCCGCTCCAGCTTGCCACCGTGAAGCTAAAAATATGAAAAGTGTTGCACGCAGCGGGGGACTGGCGTAAGCGGCAATCGGCCATTTAGCTGGCGGGCAAATGTGCTTGGTGCGTGGCGTTATTGGAAGAGTGATGCTGCGAGGAGCGAGCGATGGCGGCAACTCAAGCTAGGCAATTCAGCGATCGGCAGCGAAGCGTGGTGTGTGCAGCAGCCGTAATGTTTAGCCGCCGAGCATTGCCAAAAATAACCAAAATCATAAAAGTCTGTGTCGGTGTGAGCATGTGGAAATGTCTGTGGATTTGTGCGCACATTGGGGTAATCTGCAACATGCTGTAAGCTCGCTAATTCATGGAAGCTTACTAAGTATTTGTGTAATTCAAGGTGAAGGGTGAGAGGATGCATGACTACCAGGTTAGCAGAAATAATGTGTGAAAAAAATTTAAGTCTGGTCTACTTGTTCTCTAATATAATCAATACATATCTTTAAAAACAATGGAAGATCAAAGAATTTACTTGATAATTGTATCTGTCGGAGATCTTCGATGTCGGTGTCTTCGGAGACCTTAAAATATAATATTATATTTTTTTTTACCTCTGATGCTACATTTTAGTGTTGTCTTTGGTATTGTTAAGCTAATTATGAAGAGCTTACGTGTGGAAAATGGTTTTGAATTCACAATCTTGCTCTTTTTCTTATCATAATTGCTTGAATCCGCATAGAGATTTACTACTTTTTATACTCTCGCAACAACAAAGTTGCTAGAGAGTATTATAGTTTTGTTCGCCTAACGGTTGTTTGTAACACCTAAAACTAAACGAGTTAGATATAGAGTCATATATACCAAAGTGATCAGGGTGACGAGTAGATTTGAAATCCGGATGTCTGTCCCTTCGTCCGTCTGTCCGTCTGTCCGTCTGTGCAAGCTGTAACTTGAGTAAAAATTAAGATATCTTGATGAAACTTGGCACACTTATTTCTTGGCACCATAGGAAGGTTGCTTTCGAAAATGAGCAAAATCGGACCACTGCCACGCCCACAAAATGGCGAAAACCGAAAACACATAAAGTGCCATAACTAAGCCATAAATAAAGTTATGAAAATGAAATTTGGAACATAGGATCCCATTAGGGAGGGGCACATTTAGATGTAATTTTTTTGGGGAGGTGGGCGTGGCCCCGCCCCCTACTAAGTTTTTTGTACATATCTCGCAAACCAATAGAGCTATATAAACCAAACTTTCTGTAGTCGTTTTTTTTAGCCACTTCCTAATACAGTTCAAAAATGAAAGAAATCAGATCATAACCACGCCCACCTCCCATACAAAAGATAGGTTGAAAATTACAAAAAGTGGGTTAACTCACTAACGAAAAACACCAGAAACACTAAATTTCACATAAGAAATGGCAGATGAAAGCTGCACTCAGATTTTTTTAAAAAATGGAAAATGGGCGTGGCGTCGTCCACTTATGGGTCAAAAACCATATCTCAGGAACTACTCGACCGATTTCAATGAAACTTGGTTTGTAATGGTTTCCTTACATCCCAATGATACGTTGTGAAAATAGGACAAATCGCTTCACAACCACGCCTACTTCCTATATATCAGAACTTTGAAGACCATCTGAGTCGCTTACTTTACAATATATAAATATATATAAAGCACTAGTGAAGATATCGGTGCAGAGCTTTGCGCAAATACTATGTTTATAGTGTGGCAGCCCCATTCTAAAAATCGCCGAAATCGGACAATAGGTTTTTAAGGCCCCATATATCGAACACGAGGACCTCGGTGCTTCTAACCTAATATTATGGTTTCCAACTTACAATGGACTTTATACAATATATATGACGAATATGTGGGTCAAATTGTGTATTATATAATATAAATAAAGTTAAATAAATAAATTGCGAGAGTATAAAATGTTCGGTTACACCCGAACTTAGCCCTTCCTTACTTGTTTTCTTCTACTTTTTGGCAGCTTCTACAGTAATCATTATATGGTATCCTCAGTTTGCTGACGTGTCTTCCAATAACTCAATGACCTTGTACTAGAGTTCTTACGTCATTCAGCGGGTTGATATATTTATTTATTTTTTTTTTTTTCAAAAAATGAGGGTTCTTCTAATGCTGTTATATTTATAGATATCAATTTCCAGTTTAATTTCCTTTTCCGTTTCAATACAAAATTTCCTATACAAAATGGGCAAAACTTCGGTGAAAGAATTTCAAATCAATATATCCTAACCGGTAACTTTCCATTCCAAATCTGAAAGAACCCACCCTAATGCTGGTATATGTTGGTTTGAGTATGCATGAAATGTGCGTATTTGTAGCGTCGACTGTGTAACGCCTCAATAATCACATTGATTTTGGCAAATCGCATAGCAGAAATAGGCCAATATTCCTCATATACGCTCATACACACAGACACGAACACATGAATACGCGTGTGCACACAGCCATTTGAGCATGATTTTAAATAGCCACACAATTTGTGGCAAATATACGCCGCCGCCGATTACGTTCAGCTGCAAATATTTAACTCGTCCGTCCGTCCGTCCTGCTGAAAGCGATTTGCCACTCAGCTGCGCAATACAAATATTGATTTACGCACAAAAGACCACACACACCCGCACACGCAGACAATCTTAAATACTGCTAACGGTATATGCACACAAAGCATAATGAGCGTCATTGCTCCGGCTGCAGCGCAAATGTTTGCACGACCGTTATTTAATTTGAGTTTTATTAGGCAACCACAATTTTTTGGACACCTCTCCTCCCCACCACAGCCGCCACGCCTCTCTTGCAGGTCGGGTAAAGCCACAAATTAGTGGTTGCTCATCACGCTTTCTATTTTTGGCATATTATTGCCGTTTAGTTGGCTTGCTTTGCCTGGCCTGGCTTTACTGTGCTTTGCTTTGCCGGAGTTTGTGGTTTGCATTTAAAATCGCTTCGGTGCAGCTGGTCAAACGCTTGGAAATTTAAAATGTGGCTGCTCTGTCTGACGTCACGCGCCGCAACAAATGCACGTACGCACGCATGCACGCATGCCAGTAGACGCACGAAGTGGCGTACAAGCAAACAAATCAAAATGCAATGATTGAATGCAAATGCAAGCAACGATGAAATGACGCCAATCTGTGCGAAATGTTTGTTTTGCTTTTGTATTTTAGAGATATCTGTGTACACTACATTTGGTAATGTGCAATTTCTCTGGAGCAGAACAAACCTTTCTATTTTGCTTAGAATATTATTGGTAAGTGCTGCTGAAGTCATTAATTTTACAATGGTAGGAAGTTGACACCATTAAGGAATAAATAAGAGATCTTGATGAAACTTAGCAGTTGGGCGAAATCGGACCATTGCCACGCCCAGATTCTATACAAATATTATGATGAAAATTCCTAAAAGAGCATTGACTGACTAAGCAAAAACATTAGAAAAATATGGCAGAGAAGAGCTACACTCTCATTGGTATTAAAATTGGTCAATTGGCGTGTTGTCGCCCATTTTTGGTCCAAAAACCATAACTCAGGAACAACTTGAGCAATTTCAAAAAAATTTGCTGCATATTGTTCTTTTAGCATACCGTTATTATATTTTGAAAACAGACAAAATCTTTCGATCGTATCAATTTTGAGTTTTATCTGATTCGTTCACTTTACAATAAACCTATACATTAGGGCTCTTAAAATTATTCGATTAATCTGAAAACAGATTATTCGAATATCCGGTTTGTAACCGTTCGTACGAATATTAATCGGTTAGTTCTATTCGATTAGTCGTAATGTTACGACTATTCGAATAGTCGTTCTACTGCGGTTATTCGAATAGTTCTACTGTCACTATTCGAATAAATGCAAATTGTTTGAAATACAAGCAGCCTTTGATTTTTGTTTGTTATTACTTGTGAAAATCTCAGTTGTGCGCATTTCTTCTGTGTTTCACTTTTTTCAATAAAAATGGAAATTGAATGAACTTACACTATTCGAATAGTCGACAACGAACAGTTAACCGGATAGTCGGAAATGAGCGGTTAATCGAATAGTCGATGACTGACGACTATCCGAATAGTACAAACCGAATATTATTATTCGAATAATGCCCTATTCGGTTAATTCGGTTAGTCGAATACCAAAAGCTCTAATATACATATGTACATCAAGAACCAATGCATTTGAGATGTGATATCACTTATTAAAAACTTGTCGAAATTGGTTGATTACTTTCGAATGATCGATATCGAACATTAAGACCTCAATGCCAATAGATAATTTTTTACCGGAAATCGATAATTCTCTATATTTATCAGTTATATATCGGTTATTAAGTGAGATACCTTAACCATTCGTTATTCAAGTAAACTTTAGATTGAATATCTGGGACACATTATGTGTTATCTTAATAAAATTTCTTCAATAAATCGCGAGACTCTAAAATGTTCGGTTACACCCGAACTTAGCACATCCTTAATTGTTTGAAAATCATTATTTGAAGATTAAGTGAAGCAATCTTATTACTTTTTGATGGATTTGATATCGTTATTAATAGAAAAGTGATCACCTTAGTTGTTTGTAACTATTCCTTTAATTTGAACTACGAAAAATGTTTGCAGTACTAGATTTGAATATTCTAGAATAATTGTACGGTCCGGAACTTTGTGACTGCTTAGGGTTTAGAGCTCATAAGTCAGTATTTCCTGCTTGGTAAGAAAAACATATACCTTTCAATTGGTTTAAAAGCTTTGTTGAAATACTACTTCGAATGCTAAGGATATACTACTACCTAGTGTAGTGGCAGTAAAACCTTATATACCATGTCAATCACAATATTCTGGTATAAGGGTCAATCCAAGACATCACGCACATCACATTGACAAGCAATTACCAAAAACTTTCTTTCTAAAACCTTCACTTCTATTCATTCTGCAATCAGCTCCGAGGTTCCCACAGCTCTTGCAGTCCTGCTCTCATTTCTATTGCTGATATTTGATGAGAAAAAATATATGTATATTCCTAATAGATTACGATCTTAATCTTAATTGAACACCAAATTATAACTAATTCACAGATTTATTTTCAGTTTACTTCGCTCGCTATTTATTTTGCCTTCATCTACTGGATTTACAAAAATATACTCGTGAATTATTTTCAAAAACAAAAGCGAAAAATAGCATGTAAACGATGATTCAAAAACTAAAAATAAACGCTCCATGCGATTGCCTGCACATATACAGACAGACACGTAATAAATTAGTTGCGATTGTTTATGTAATAAGTGAATTAGTGAGAGCGTAAACAAAACTTGCTGAAAAGTGCTTTAACCTCAGAAGTATCAAAGCGCAATTTCGACAGTGCCAGGTGAGTGCTGTTGTTGCGTGTGTGCAAGAGTTGCATAAACAGGCATATTGAGGGCGTCCATACACACACACTCACACACACACAACGCCATGAATGAAACTCAAGTTTCGTGCGCTTTCACGCCTTGTTGTTGCAATTGTTGTTGTTGTATTTTTAATTTTGTTTTCATCTTGTTTCCTGCTATTTTTGGGTTAATTGCGCGCACGCCAGGTAAGAAAGCGATTCCGCAGATGACGGAAGCGCACCGAAGGAGAGCCAAGCAAACAAACGGAAAGGGAGCAGGCAAAGAAAACAACAAAGCTGCTGCAAATGAAGTGTGAATACACTTTGTGCGTGTGTGCTAGTGAGCTACAGAGTCACAGTGCGTCGTAATAAGCAAGCATAAACATAGTTTTAAGGACAACAACAACAGCAACAATACGGAACAACACCGACATCTCAGGTAATTAGCGCGCACACTGGCTCCAACGAGCCGCCCATTGTACACCAATTACCCGAGAGCCATTAGCCATTAGTGCGCCATTTGAACGCATTGTCATCATCGTTCAAGGCGCTTGGCACCCTGTGCTCCTAAGTGTTGGGTTGCTCATACGACATGTAGGCCACAAGTACACTCGGTGGTCGGCTGAGTGTGACAAGCCAGAGTACCTGTGTACCTGAGTGCGCTTAGCGGAGCATAATGCTCGAGTGAATTTTCGGCTGAACAGTCAACACTCGCAAGCCAGTCTGTCCGTCCGTCTGTCCAGTGTGTAGACAAATGTTTTCTTACACTCGAGTTGAGTTGAGTGCGTGTGTGTGTTTATGAGTGT
Organism: Zeugodacus tau; assembly: GCA_031772095.1. Taxonomy (NCBI): domain Eukaryota; kingdom Metazoa; phylum Arthropoda; class Insecta; order Diptera; family Tephritidae; genus Zeugodacus; species Zeugodacus tau. The sequence goes on from CM062649.1 coordinate 91,870,947, forward strand.
GTGGGTGAGTGTGTGAGAGGGTGTATGGGTATGTGCTTACCGTGCGTTTATCATTGACATTGTTATGCTGAAGGTGTTTGCGCAACGCTGCCCACACACCGCCCCAGTTGACGCTGCTCAGCTGTTGACTCAGCGCGTATATGAGACACACACACACACACCCATGTACCTTAGCATAAACATACATATATGCTTGTATGTATGTATATATATATATGTTCCTTGCAAATGTTTGACGTATGCAAATTACTTGTGTGCTCCTTTATTCGCAATTTTTTTTCTTCACACGCTTCTGTTCTTGACGATCATGTAAATTCACGATTTTTATTTATTTTCACCTCACATTCTACCTTCTCAACACAAAGTGTAGGGGATCAAGAAAAAATAAAAAAAAACAACAAAAAATCTTCCGCTCACCTGTGGTTCGCGCAACAATTTGTGCACATGCCAACAACAACAACCCACCGTTCGTCAGCACCTACTTTTTTCTGCTGAAATTCTTTCGAAAACTATTTTTCACCGCAGTTTCACTCATTTATTTTCCACTTCAGCCAAAACGAAGAAAAAAAACAAAAAAAATTGATTGGCGACTAAACAGTCGCGAGCAGCAGCCACTTTTTCAATTTTTCACGCTCAAGGCAGCTTCTTTTATGATTGATAATTTTATTTTTATGAATACAACTCTAAAAATACCGCAAGCATCCATATGTATATATGTATATGTGTGTGTTTGCGCTTTGATGTGGCAAATTCAAAATCAAGGCGATTTCGTTTTCGAAAATTCTCTCACAAAATATGCGAGGGTTATTGTGTGCTGTGACCGCCTTTGAGTGGTTGAGTGTGCGATTGACATGGAAAACGGTCAAAGACAACGTCAAGGGTGTTGAAAGTGTAGATTCGCTGTAACAAAATGTTTATTCACAATTCAACGCGAGTATTGTAAACACAAAAATTATGAGCTGAAGGAGAGTTTTAAAATTGTGATTTTTTTCGGAATTTTTTTGTTTTAATTTTTAATTTCAAGTTTCTAAAGTAGAGAATCAGATTCATCTGTATGAGACTTGCCTGTTATGCCTAATAAATCAAAGGGAGGTCAGTATTTTAGACAGTGCAAAAGAATGAGAGACCTACTATCATATAACCAGGGTTGCCACCTGTTATTCAGGTTAACTTCGGCTGTACCGAAGCTAATATACCGTTCGCAGGTGCATTTCTTTTAGTAACTATGTGTTTAAGCAAATCTAAAGACGCAAGAAAAAGTAAGTAAAAAAAAAATAAAACATTTTACTAATTCTTTTTAGCCGGGTTGCTTGCTAGAAACATTAAGGTTATATAGTTAACCGATCTGAACAATTTTTTTGGAGATTAAATTATTTCAATGGGCAATAACTCACACCAAATTTCGTGAAGATATGTAGTAAAATGCGGAAGTTTTCCATACAAACCCTTGATTCCGGTCGTTCAGTTTATATGGCAGCTATATGATATAGTGGTCCGATACCGGCTGTTCCGACAATTGAACAGCTTCTTGAAGAGAAAATAACATCTGCAAAATTTCAAAACGATATCTTAAAATCTGAAGGACTAATTCGTATATATACTGACAGACAGACAGACGGATGGAGATGGCTAACTCGACTCAGTTCAACATACTGATCAGTTATATATATACTTTATATGGCCTCCGACGCTTCCTTCTGGGTGTTACAAACTTCGTGACAAACTTAATATACCCTGTTCAGGGTATAAAAATAATATAATCTGGCTATGATATTAGGGATTTTAGGATTTCGTTTATACATATTTTGGGAGGATTTGGCACATATTTAAACAATTTAAAAAATCATCGATTAATTTTTTTTATCGATTCTCATTTATAAATATTTATATTTCATAATATTATATATCCGTCCAGCAAATTATCATTTATGGTGTTTATTTGTAGATATAAAATTTATTAGTTTAGTTGAAAGAATGGCCTATCAATCGTTTTCAGAAAAATTTTAACAAGAATCTCATTTTAGAATAGCACTCAACGGTCGATAATTAGTCTTTCATCATATGAAAAACTAACTGTAAAATTCTATAGTTCAAAAAAATGTTGAACTAAATGAGTGAATCACGTTTTTTTGTCTCTCACCTCTTTCTTTTGCTATTTGGGTAACCTATTTTTCAAGTCTTGTTTCTTAGTGCGTGGGCGTTCCTACCAAAAGGAACATATAATTATACTAATGTATACTCGTATACATATACATATTTAAGTATGTACTATGGACCGCTGCAAGTCTTTAATCACTTGCTCAATATATACATTTATGATTGTGTGTGTGTGTGTTTGTGTCTACAAGCATACAATGGCCGGCGGATTGAATATACTCGTATATAATCGCACACGCGTGCCAGCGAACGCATTACACTCTTATTTATTGGCTGATTTTCATTGCTTCACATTGCTCTGCATATGTTTAAGCAAATTGTTTTTATTGTCTCATTCCTTTTGCTTTTTAATTTCACATCTACGCACTTCCTCTGTCCCCTTACCCACACTTTATTTGTATTCCAGTTTTCCATACTTTTCCGCCAACAATTCGCCACACAACAAAAACATCCTGTTGCGTTCGCGGAGAATTTCACCACAGTTAATATTGGCATTGCATACTTTGCGGCGTTTGCTGAAATGACGTTGATTTACTACACATTCGGCATTGCCAGTTGCCCTCCAAAGTCACTCAGCTGTTGTGGGCGTGTGTGAGTTGTTGTTGTTTTTTCACAATATTTTTTTTGAGATATTTGGCCTTAAAAAACAAGATTAATTGCCAAAAGCAACAACAAAACAACATGCATATGTATAACACTAACAATATTCAGATACATATGTTTATTGTACATTTTGTTGCACTTGCAACGTTTTAAATAATACAGCGGTACTCATAAAGAATCACACACAATGCAAATGCAAATAAATCATAACTAATGAGTTTTATTGCCTCATAAAAATCTAAATCATATTATCATATTCTAAAATCTACACATGTCCTGTACAGGCGTGTGTGTGTGACAATGAAAATGGCAAAGCATTTTGAAAGACATTTCATATTTGCAACAAAAAGAAATTATTATCTGCGAAAACGGTAAAAGCTGATGGGTGTTTGAACATTGTCACAATTTCAGCGCTGGTTTTTATTTATGCGCAATTAAACTGTTTGATTAAATTTCTTTATTAATTTTAATTTTATTATTAAGAAAAGTTAACACAGAGGTCATTGATTATTGCATTCTTCTTGATAGGTGGGGTGTTTATTTACATATTTTTTACCTTTTTAAATTTCGATTCGGGTTTGTAAATATTTATCAAAAAATATTTACCAAAAAAAAATAGCATAACTTAACTTGACTTAACGTAACTTGGCTTAACAAAACTTAACTTGACTTTCTGCTTAACACTAGACGAGAATTTAAGTTCCAAGAGGTTCATTGTTTTATCTTACTTTGACTTAACGCAACCTAACTTAACTTAACTTAACTCACTTAACTTGATTTAACGTAACTTAACTTGATTTAACGTAACTTAACTTAACAAAACTTAACTCACTGCTTAACATTCGCCAAAATTTTAACCCCAAAGAGGTTGGTTATTTTATCTTGACTTAACGAAACGTAACCTAACATAACCTAACTCTACTTACTGCATAGAAGAAAATTTAATTTTAAAGAGGATGATTATATTAAGTTAACTTAACTTGATTTAACGTAACTTAACTTAACAAAAGTTAACTTAACATAACTAGACTTACTGCTCAATACTAGACGAGAATCTAACCTCAAAGAGGTTGATTAGGTTATCTTTACTTGACATTACGTAATTTAACATAACTTAACGTAACGTCCCTTAACCTAATATTTCTTACTTAACAGCATTAGACCAGAATTTATATCAACCTGTTTCCAAGTAGGAATTTTTTTATGCAACTGTAGCTCGTTAGGTGTGTCTGTAGGCAACTTGATAACAGAAGACTCTCTCTAAATATAAGACAATATACAACAACAAAAAAACTGGAACACATGTGTGTGGCTAAAAATGCATTAAATTGATTAATTTGGCATAACTGTAGTTTGGTTGCGTGTGCGCCTACTTAAATGGCATTCTATAGAAGGCACGTACAATAGCAAACGTGCGACAGATTTTAAGACTATACATACATATATACATTTACATATATATATTCTAATGCATATGTGTATTATGTTATGAATTGGCTTCTTATGTGAAATGATTGCTTGCGTCTAAGAAGTTAAAGCTATTAAAGTATTTATTTGCCTGAATTTGTATAAATTGTCATGTGGTGTGCAGCGGCAACACTAAAGCTCCAGTTACCGATGCTTGACTTGACTCAGCTTCGAAAAATTTCGCTTGGAAAACTTAGATGCAGTTATACTTCACACAACTTCAACTTCAGCTGTTATTATTATAGTTTCTGGGTAGAGTTGCCAGATGTGCAGATTTAGCTTTAAAATTAATTTTTTAAAATTAAAAAATCACCAAGATTGAAGATTTCAAAACTAGTATACAAAAAAATCTTCACTACTAGGAAATCTGTGAAGCTCAGTTTTTCGATATTTAGAATTGTTAGAAGATGTAATAAATTGGAGCCAGCCAAGCGTATAAATGATAGGTGAAAAAATAATTTATTCAAATTGTTTTTGAACATTTACAATCAATTTTTCATTACATAAATTCGCAAAATATTTTTTTTCTGGGCAGATCACCACAAATTCATGCAGAGATTCGCAATAGTAATGTTTCTGTTGCAAAATTTACCCTCATATCGTACCTATTTGATTTGATTTGTTTATTGCACTTAAAGTATTTGCGTTATAAATACAATAAAATATTTTTTATTAAACACATTAAAAAAAAATTGTTGTGAAAAAGATATTTTCCTCTGAATTATCTTATTTTTTCTTTATTTGAAGATTTATAAATATTAAAGACTAGAATTTTAACATATTTAATTTTAACCGAAAACATTCAGGCAACACTGGAATAGTGTCATAATGAGAATGAAAAGAGAAGCAGTGAGAGAGGGAGAGCAGCTCAAATGTCAACGTAACGTAGAATTCTAAATTCAACAGACTTTCAAGTCAAGTCATGCGTTCGGTAATCAAATACATGCAAGGCCCATTAAACGGATCTTTTATGTGACAGTTATCAAGTCTCTCTAGGTCAAGTCAAGCATCGGTAACTGGAGCTTAAGAATAAAATACATAAAATGTATCACTTGCTTTTAACGATGGCGCAATCAATCATTTTACCAAGCAATTTACCTTACACACACATGTTGAGGTAGTCATAGAGAAGCTGAACTCAAAGCGGAGACCACAAAGGCGAGCCAAAGACGATTTTAAAGTAAAACACATGAAAACTGCACAGCTGCCGCAGAAATGTTGAAAATCTGTCAGCGCACAGAAAACAGAAAACAGAATTGATGCTTGTATGTCACATACATAGATATATGTGTTGCCTGTGTTCAACAAGCAACGAATCACAACAAACATGCAACATATGCAGCAATCAACTTGTGATTTGTAGCCACAAAAACGTTTATTTGTTGTTTGCTTTAAATGTTTTGTTGTATGTGTGTTTGTTGTTGCAATAGCGCTCCGATTTGAAATGTTGCAATTTGCATGTTGCATATCTCTAATGCGCTTGTCACTCCAATCAACATCAGAATGGAAAATGTTTACGAAATATTCAGATTTTTCATGCAAGTGTCTGTGTTGCAAATAGTTTCGAAAATTAAAAACCGTTATATTTGCGATTGCAGTTGTGCGATACGCAAATTGGATTAATTTGTATGCGTTCGTGCTCGAATACTCGAACTTACGGACACACATAGAAACATATATAATATTATACAATATTGTAAATGATAGCGAGCTAAAAGTATGAATTCGACTCGAATTTCAGGGAACTTAAATCGCAAAATTAATTTCTGCAAACTCGCCGAAGTTAGTTGCATGAAATCTTTACATGCTTAGAAATAAATTTCATGCAGAAATTTACAGTTATTATAACATAACAATATCCAATAGACCCAATTATAGCTTTAAGTGGAGAAAGTGAATAAGATTTCAGCGCAAATGCTAATTTACACCACAAAAGTTGCACCGCCTGAAGTCCACCCTTCCTTACGCTCAGCTATTTATATGCGCCAGGCAATTTAATTGCCAGCGAAGAAATGTGATTCACTTAAATTTGTAGGCAATTTTCACAGTAAGCATTTAAGATTTCCCTGTGCGCCGATCCACTTGTACTTAACATAACTTAACACAAAGTGCTACAAATACACGAGTGCCCCTTACACACGATGTGGATATGTGTGCCAAAATACGCGAAGCGAAACCGTCCGAAATCCACGCAAAAAGCACTTATTAGAGCCGACAGCAAAATTACTCGAGAATATATTGAGTGCGCTGCAGTGGCAGTGGCGTGCGTGGCAGTGCGCGGCATCGAACCGTGACAGCTCGGCGACATGCAACGCAAATGCATGGCGAACCGGCGGTTGGGTGTGTGTGTGCGCCCATTACGTCGGATTACTAGCCTTCGTCTCAATATACGCGCACTGATTAAGTACAATGATGTGGACGGACGATGAACGTTGGACGAGCGGCACAACTGCACTCATGACGCCTTGCACGCATCAAAATTGTTTGCCTATTTGCCTTTGTGTGTGTGCTTATGCCTGTTTACATATGTATGTACATTGTACATACATGAGAACAAACAAACCCCGGAAAGATTGCTTTTTGCTGCCGGTGTGTGCACCAGCATGATGGCTATATCTACAGTGGTGTGCAGTAAAAATGTGGTAAATCAGAAAAATATGCTTGTATATAGTTAGCACAAGGAAAGAAGACTATTAATACAGCCGAATGAAAACATGTGATTTAAAACAAGTAAGGAAAGGCTAAGTTCGGGTGCAACCGAACATTTTATACTCTCGCAATTTATTTAGAGATTTACCTATATTTTCGGTGAAAAATTACCCTTAGGCACTGAGTTCTTCATGTTCGATATCAGGGGCCTTGAAAAGTCATGGTTCGATTTTGACAATTTTTCCACAAGTGATGTCACAGCTCAAATACAGTATTTGTGTAATGTTTTACTCCGCTATCTTCATTTGTTCCTAATGTATATATGTATTATAAAGTGAACGAATCAAAAGAATTCAAAATTGAGTTATATGGGAAGTAGACGTAGTTGTGAACCGATTTCGCCCATATTCCACCCGTGTCATCAGGGTGTCAAGAAAGTGTTATATACCGAGTTTAATTGAAATCGGTCGAATAGTTCTTGAGATATGGTTTTTGACCCATAAGTGGGCGACGCCACGCCCATTTTCCATTTTGTAAAAAAATCTCAGTGCAGCTTCCTTCTGCCATTTCTTATGTAAAGTTTGGTGTTTCTGACGTTTTTCGTTAGTGAGTTAACGCACTTTTAGTTATTTTCAACCTATAGGAGGTGGGCGTGGTTATTATCCGATTTCTTTCATTTTTGGACTGTATAAGGAAATGGCTAAAATAAACGATGCGAATTATATACAAAAAACCTATTTGGGGGTGGGGTCACGCCCACTTTTCCAAAAAAATTACATCCAAATGTGCCCCTCCCTAATGGGATCCTATGTTCCAAATTTCATTTTCATAACTTTATTTATGGCTTAGTTATGACACTGTATAGGTTTTCGGTTTTCGCCATTTTGTGGGCGTGGCAGTGGACCGATTTTGCAACCTCCTCAGGGTGCCAAGGAATGTGTGTTCCAAGTTTCATTAAGATATCTGAATTTTTACTCAAGTTATCGCTTCCACGGACAGACGGACGGACAGACATCCGGATTTCAAATCCACTCGTCATCCTGATCATTTATGTATATATAACCCCATATCTAACTCTTATATTTCTTGGTGACACAAACAACCGTTATGTGAACAAAACTATTATACTCTGTGCAACAGGTTGCGAGAGTATAAAAATTAGGGAAAATTTTCGTTATTTTTCTGAACATATGTATACAATGGAACTTCCATAACTCGAACTTCTATAAGTCGAAGGTCTCCATAACTCGAAGATCTCCATAACGCAATAGAAGTCAAATTTCATACAAATTTCCTTCCATAACTCGGAAATCTCTCTAACTCGAAGTTTTTTTTGTGGATTATGGTGATTCGAGTTAGAGAGAAGTATTTGTATATAGACGCACGAATTCATCAGTGCTTTCATTTTCATATTTAAAAAAAATTAAGGAAGTATTTTAAATTAATTAAATTAATTGCCAATTAATCAAAATCCATAAAAATAATTAATTTTTCCATAATTAACATAACTAAAAATCATAAAACTGTAGCTAAATAGACAGCAAATATATTTATCGATATTTATAAGCATATAGAACCACCAGAGGTTCCTCAATTTAGGGTGCATAAATAAATAGGAATAAGCGTGCACAACACCATCAGCATCAGCATGAGCTCGTGTGAGACAGTAATTAATGTGGAGCTATCATTTTACAATTCTCCATCATTTTTAATTGCAATATACATCACTCATATGACAGCGGTAATATGCTATTTATAGACACGCATAAGCGTCAGTTTGCATTTAAAACACGCACGCACTCCAACGAGTGATGGCAGAAATAATTACAAGTGTACGCCAAAGGTAGTTACTCATACGCCACGTCAAACCCGTAAGTAAATAAACTGCATACACTTCATGTGTGTGTATGTCTGTGTGTGTTACACATTTTCACTTGATATTGTTTTTGGTTATTGTGTTTCGTTTTATGATTAATTGGCTTTCATAAATTACTGAATAACTGCATTTGTTTACAAAAGCACCGTTATCAATGATAGAGCTGCGCTGCAAACATTTTAATTATTTTTAAGTTTTTTTTCTATATTTTATTATTAAATATGTAAGTGTATGTGTGTACGTTGCATGTGGTTATGTATGTATGTATTTATAATTTGTATGTATAAACGTCAGTAAATATTATTAAGTATGTGCCAGTTGGTATTGGTGATTGCGTTGGCGCATTGTTGTTAAATCAGTTAACAGTTTGTAAAATAATCAAATTTAATTTTTCGCACATATTTACTGTTACAAACGTAAATAAACACCTACCAATTCCATAATGTAATTAACGAAAACAGCAGTGAGTGCTGATTGAGTGGAGAAACCCCATGGAAATTGAGGCAATGAAAATTGAAAATGAAAATAGAAAAACTGACTGATGCGCTAGAGAATTTTGAATTTTCGCAAAAAAAAAAAAATAATATTAATTTGAAGGAATTACATTGATAATTTTGAATTCATAAAATGCGATTACATCAGTACATCTATTGAAAAATTACAAGAAATATTTATAAATTGAAAAAATTCTATATATAAAGATATACCAATTCTAGTTATAAAATTATTGATTTCCTGCCGTCGATCCATCACGCCCATAACACACACACACACACACTCAGCATCATCAATTCAAAAATGTATTTTAGGAATGAAAGCAAGCGCTATAAAGCAGCATAATAAATAAATTTAATTAAACAATGGACCTTGGCAATGGCTTTGCTGATTTTCTTGGCAGACCAAAGAAGCAGGCGACGAAACGCCGATGTTATTGAGAGATTTGTTGTCGATAGATGCGAAGCGCTGCACTTGTTGATGATAGAATATACATATACATACATATGTATATATACGTATGTATATGAGTGGACCAAAGCTAACAAAGGCTGCACAGAGAAATAAAAACAAAGGCAGCACAAGCAATAAAACAACCACCAAGATAGGATGGCAAACAAGCGCAGTTACAAGAGTGTTGCCAACAATGCAACTGATGACGCCGCTACATGCAACAATGGCGTTGGCTCACCTTGAACTACACCTCGCAACGGCTTCTGCACAGACTAATACATACAGCTATTTATTGCTGAAAATGTATTGTTTTCGTAAATAACAGCTGCATGAGAGGCATGGACGGAAGAGAAATCAATCAATTTTGTATCTATCTTTCATCGCTTGCTTCAATACGGAAAAATATTCAAAAGTGAGCTGGGTTGAGCTCTTTAGTTTGTGGCAGTTTGAAAAAATGAATGTGAAATGTGTTCACTAAGAACTTAACTTAGGACCAACTCAGAATGTGTTGGTAACAAGCTTGCTCTCACTTGATAAAAGTAAACACTAGCTATCATGTTTACTAGGCTATTCCAGCTTGCGAGACAGCGGTGGCACTGTGTCATAATGGAACACAATATATCAAATAAGGAAAAAAGAAAGTATATATGTATGTAGAATTCTATACTTTATAATGTGAGAGTGAATCAGACATTGTTCCCGATCTCAACAATCAGCCGTTTGCGCTTGAGAATATCTCCAGGATAGTAAATTTATATTTGTCTTATGGACCAAAAAAGAAACAAATTAATTTTGATTCTGAAATTCTGAGAAAACTGATTGATCAACTAAGACCAAAGGCATTATCTGTTTCAATAGATTAAAATTGAGCGTAATGAATAGTAATAAAGTATCCGTATAGATTCATATTTATTAAAAGACATTCCAACAATAACTAAGCTCATTCATTGTTAAATCAGCATAAAGAATTCTTCTAATAGTTTAAGTGGATTCTGGGAGATTAGTAGTCCTTGGAAAAATTTATCAAACAAATTGGAAGATAAGAAGTCTCAAAGGATTTTAGAAGCAATCATTAGTGATTTTGGGATAAAAGGTCTCACATACGAGGTGTGTCCACAAAATAACGGTAATTTTTGTTTTTTGAAAAAAAAAAAAATCATTCGTTTACATTTACATTGTCGCCCTCGAAATAATCCCCATTTGATAGTATGCACTTATGTCAGCGCTTCTTCCAATCGTCGAAACATTTCTCAAAAACGATTTTTGGGATAGCCTTTGACCCTTACAGCGATTTCTCGTACGCCCTCAAGGATCTCTTGACTTTTGGAAATGTAAAAAGGCGAATATGGAGTCTGGGCATCGTTAGATAATTGTTTTTGGCCAAGAATTCACGAAAACAATCAATGAAATATGAGCTGTTAACAAACGAGAGTCGCCAAGCTCATAAAAACACGTCTAATCTAATCAGGGCGCTCGTTAAAAAAAAAATAAAAAATTAACAAGGGATATATTCATTTATTTGAGAATTCATAATGATTTTGTGCTAAGTTCAAATTGGTTTAGAAAAGTATGAGAAGGAAATAAATAAAAATTAAAATATATTACTATTATTTTGAAATATAAATATACTCCAAAAATAGTTGCAGTTTTACGTTCTTAAAGAAATTTCAATAACTCTCAAAAACATTTAAATAACAGTAAAAATAACAATAAACATTCGCTTTCCCAGAACGACAATTGAACTCAGAGGTTTGTTCAACTGCTTTAACTGACTTCACTCCCCTCGGTAAATTCAAATATTTCCAATTATACACAACTATTGACCTATTTTCCACTCTCACACACACTCATTTATATATATTGGTTCAATTGTTGCACAAAAAAATACAACTCACCTGTTCTGTAATTGCCATTGTACGTTTGTGCTACTATGCTAGTATGCAACTAAATATGTGGTATGCAAATCGTTGAATGACGCTGCACGAGCAAAATATTAAATTTCAATTTGCCTCACGCTGACAAACACAATTAAATTTGCTCTTTGGCAACAGTAATTTATTTATTTGAATGATTCAATTTTACGCTCCGATCAGCAGAACCGGAATAATTTATTCAATTACTTAAGTTAATTAATTCACTAGTTTACTGGATTTCCGAAATAACCGGACAGCAGCGGGAGAACACGAAATTATGAGCGATTGCTGGCTGTGTGATGGCCTCTTCACTAACACTCACACTCACTCACAGTCAATGGAGTTAAACGTTACAAAAAGGGAAAATCAATAAATGTAGCTGTCACTTTTTTTATAAATATTTCCACTTGAAAATTTATTTATTTCTCTTTGTGTAGAGCATTTATTGAATTTGTCAATCAATTCACTATACACTTTAGTGTGGCTCAGTAAGCTTTGTTGTTGCTTTGTAAGCACTCGCTTCCGCTCACTGACTCATTCACTAACTCAAAGTTAAATGCAAAGCTCTAGTTACTTCACTGATTCCCTGCACTCTCACTCTACAATTCTGACTTTTTTTGATTTTTTTGTGGAGTCCTTTGACTTGGAGCTGCGTCTGCCACGCGCGCGTTTTGTACGACTCTCCGCCGTTTGAGACGCTGGCGAATTCAAAATTCAACTGCGGAAATTTGTTTCGTTTCCTTTGTGTTTGGCATTAACTTCGATCGCATTTGCTACGTACATACATATGTATATATATACCAACAAATAATTATATATGTATATACATACGTGAATGTATATTTTAGCATTTTTTTATTGTTGTTGTTACTGCCGATCATTACTGCATTGCTTGCATCAATTGCTCGAGCGCACTGATTGTTGCTGAAATCAATCAACCGCATTGGCATCCGGGTGGGCGCTTGCATTTCTATGGCTGTGTGTGGGCGTTGGTGACGAAGGTCGTGCATTCTTCATCGTTATATTTGGTTACTCGCCGTGTATTTCATAGCATTTAAAATGCAATTTATTTATTCAGCATAAATAGTTTCCCCTTTGCTCGCTTATGCATGACATTTCTTATTGCATTTCATTCTTCGGCATTTGCTTTGCCCGCATTTCGTTACAGCGACTCTTCATTGTCGTGTTTCTACGTCGGTGAGCAATTTTCCTTTTACTTTTCCTACGTTTACGGCAGAACAACGCAAAGCGGAACGGGAATTTCTAAAATACCCGCCACTGGTCTAGGAGCCTTCCTCAAACTAATATAGATTTCTAGATTTTTGTTAAATTGATTTGATACTATATTTGTTATATTAAATTTGGAATCGGTTTTGGTTTTCTCTTTTTATTTTTAGAGTTAAATAAATTCTTTCACTGTGCAAATTGTATACCGTTACGGCAGGGATTATAACTCGTTTTTCGTACCAAGCTTTTCCTTATTAGAAATGTTATCAACGGTCTGATATTGCCTTTTGAACGAAGACCGCTCTCAACCGATTTAGATTTTCCGCGGATTGCTTTTGTTTCGGATATTTTAAGTTGGCGCATTCTTCAGCAAATTCTTATGTGTGAATGTATTCGAAGATATTCCAAAGACAGATTGATCTTCCAGGTTTTTTTTAACCGGGGTATATTTTGCAAACTATGTATGTTATAGATCCATTTAATTACCTATTTAAGACGGTTCAACATATCCTACTAGAAGTTAAAAATATAAATATTCAATAATTAAAAACCCTTTTAAGAGTACTCTCATTCAGTATACGTATTAACTAGTTTCATTGATTAATGAATTTTTACAAAACCAAACCCCGTTTAGAAGAGATAGAAATCTGGCATCCAATGGAACTTATATATCAATATAAAGTGAGAAGATTACCACTGATACTGATAATTTCATATTTCGAATGGAGAAAAGTTAGGTTATGAATTCTCTTTTTATAATACCCAATTATTGCATTTAAAAATATTCCACTGTTTCTGCATGGAAAATAAATGAATAATTTGAACACTGGAATGATTTCAGGAACTCTATTATATTAACAATACAATCCATAGCGCCACTTAAGCGCTCAACTTGTATTTGACTTAATAATTCACACAGTTGATAGTTTCTCCTTACAACATTTCATTTTCATTAAGGGCGCCTTAATTAGCGAAATGCTTTAAAATTATACGATTCTGCGAGAAGAAAAAAGAGGCAAAAATGAAATTGGTTAACGGAAATAACCTCACATATTTCACGATTTGGCGAGCATTTGGCTTCCTTTACGCTGATTTATGGCACACAATGGCGGCAGCCAAACCGAAAGCCGTCGAAAGCAGTCATTCACAGCGCGACACAAGGTGCTGAGTGCAGCGATATTAAGTGTCTCGTAAGCGCACTTAATACATATTGTATGTATAGGCATTGTGAGCAACAACAACAACAGCAATGAAAAAATCAACGAGTGTAATAAACAGCCGTTCTAGATTTCAAATTAAATTTAACAAATGCAATTTGTGTACAACACACAGCCGAAAATCTAATAAAAACTATAAATGACAGATTAATAAAGTGCGACAGCTGAGTTGAATGGAGGGGGCTGAGGCGCAGAGGGGACGAAAATATATGGAAGAGAGTGAGGTGGTGGGGGCTGCGTAAAGCAAAAGTGTGGCACACAACAAATGATTGCCAACAGTTGCCGGCTATTACAAAAATAAAAGCACAACAACAACAACAACAAGAAGTGAATATGATAGCACGGCAAATGCGCTAATTAATATGAAAATAGAATTGTGACAATTTTATAATTGCGAATTTAATTCCACCGTTCACTGCACGAAAGCAAACAAATAAATAAATTTTTGATAGAAGAAGAAGAAGCAGAAAATCATATTTTACGCCTGTTGGCAAATCAATAAGGAACTTACGGACTAACGGCGCATGTGTGTGGAGTGTATGTGCTTGCTATGCAGTTGAGGAACATGAGTTTCCTAATTGCATCTCGTGAAAGAACTGTTATAAATAAGATGAGAAGAATAATAATTAATTTATAAAAAATATTTTTATTCAAATAATTGGAAAAGTTGCCGGTCTGCTGTGACACATACTTGTATAGTACATGATAGTGATAATAGTGTTACGATATATATAACTATTTATTACAGATTTCCATATATTTTCGGGTTTTTTTGAGGATTTCAATTTTAAATAACAAAGAATTATCATTTGATTGGTAAAGAGATTGCGAGTTGTTACTATTATCAACCCTTTTTCTATGAAAATTTGTGCCATAAAATACATATAAGATCAATAAAAAGTGACTTTTCCAGGAGATTGAGTCATAAGTAAAAAAACTGTTTTCTCCGATTTTCGAAATTAGTCTCCAAAATCGAAAGATTTCCAAAATGTGGATATAATCTATACTTGATTCAATGTTATATAAAACTTTTCGGTCAAGCTTATATGACAGCTGCTAAGGAGGATCAAAGTTTCATCTTCGAAAAAAAAAAATATAAAAAAAATAGAAACAAGTAAGGAAGGGCTAAGTTCGGGTGTAACCGAACATTTTATACTCTCGTATTTTTTGATGTAATTTTATGAAGATATCACAAGTCGACCCATATATTTGGTATAAAGTTCAATAGAATAACGAAAATCAACATAAATAGTATATGGGGACTGAGGTAATTCCTAAACCGATTTCACTCGTTTTCACCACCAAGATACAATGTATCGAAGACTATACGCTCACTTAATTTAATATTACTTATAATTAGGTATATGGGATCTGGGGGAAGTTATGACCCGATTTTTACCATTTCAGGTACAGAGAGAAACTGTTATAAGAAAAAAATTCAGAGAGAATGAATTACATTAAAATATCTGAGGGATTTACCTATATTTTCGGTGAAAAATTAACCTTAGGCACTAGGTTCTTCATGTTCGATATCAGGGGCCTTGAAAAGTCATGGTCCGATTTTGACAATTTTTCCACAAGTGATGTCACAGCTCAAATACAGTATTTGTGTAAAGTTTTATTCCGCTAGCTTCATTGATTCCTTATGAATACATTATAAAGTGAACGAATCAGATGGAATTCAAAATTGAGTTATATGGGAAGTAGACGTAGTTGTGAACCGATTTCGCCCATATTCCACCCGTGTCATCAGGGTGTCAAGAAAGTGTTATATACCGAATTTCATTGAAATCGTTCGAATAGTTCTTGAGATATGGTTTTTGACCCATAAGTGAGCGACGCCACGCCCTTTTTCCATTTTGTAAAAAAATCTCAGTGCAGCTTCCTTCTGCCATTTCTTATGTAAAATTTGGTGTTTCTGACGTTTTTCGTTAGTGAGTTAACCCACTTTTAGTAATTTTCAACCTAACCTTTGTATGGGAGGTGGGCGTGGTTATTATCCGATTTCTTTGGTTTGCGAGTTATATACAAAAAACCTATTTGGGATCCTATGTTCCAAATTTCATTTTCATAACTTTATTTATGGCTTAGTTATGACACTGTATAGGTTTTCGGTTTCCACCATTTTGTGGGCGTGGCAGTGGACCGATTTTGCCCATTTTCGAAAGCAACCTCCTCAGGGTGCCAAAGAACATGTGTTCCAAGTTTCATTAAGATATCTTAATTTTTACTCAAGTTATCGCTTGCACGGACAGACGGACAGACGGACGGACAGACATCCGGATTTCAAATCCAATCGTCATCCTGATCATTTATGTATATATAACCCCATATCTAACTCTTATATTTCTTGGTGACACAAACAACCGTTATGTGAACAAAACTATAATACTCTCTTTAGCAACATTTGTTGCGAGAGTATAAAAACTGAAGGACTAGTTAGTAACGGGTGATTTTTTTGAGGTTAGGATTTTCATGCATTAGTATTTGACAGATCACGTGGGATTTCAGACATGGTGTCAAAGAGAAAGATGCTCAGTATGCTTTGACATTTCATCATGAATAGACTTACTAACGAGCAACGCTTGCAAATTATTGAATTTTATTACCAAAATCAGTGTTCGGTTCGAAATTTTTTTATCGACAAATTTTGTTCAGCGATGAGGCTCATTTCTGGTTGAATGGCTACGTAAATAAGCAAAATTGCCGCATTTGGGGTGAAGAGCAACCAGAAGCCGTTCAAGAACTGCCCATGCATCCCGAAAAATGCACTGTTTGGTGTGGTTTGTACGCTGGTGGAATCATTAGACCGTATTTTTTCAAAGATGCTGTTGGACGCAACGTTACGGTGAATGGCGATCGCTATCGTTCGATGCTAACAAACTTTTTGTTGCCAAAAATGGAAGAACTGAACTTGGTTGACATGTGGTTTCAACAAGATGGCGCTACATGCCACACAGCTCGCGATTCTATGGCCATTTTGAGGGAAAACTTCGGAGAACAATTCATCTCAAGAAATGGACCCGTAAGTTGGCCACCAAGATTATGCGATTTAACGCCTTTAGACTATTTTTTGTGGGGCTACGTCAAGTCTAAAGTCTACAGAAATAAGCCAGCAACTATTCCAGCTTTGGAAGACAACATTTCCGAAGAAATTCGGGCTATTCCGGCCGAAATGCTCGAAAAAGTTGCCCAAAATTGGACTTTCCGAATGGACCACCTAAGACGCAGCCGCGGTCAACATTTAAATGAAATTATCTTCAAAAAGTAAATGTCATGAACCAATCTGACGTTTCAAATAAAGAACCGATGAGATTTTGCAAATTTTATGCGTTTTTTTTTAAAAAAAGTTATCAAGCTCTTAAAAAATCACCCTTTATATATACAGACAGACAGATATACGGACATGGCTAAATCGACTCAGTTCAACACACTGATCATTTATATATATACTTTATAGGGACTCCGACGCTTCCTTCTGGGTGTTACACACTTCGTGACAAACTTAATATACCCTGTTCAGGGTATAAAAATTGAATTCTCCGAAATTAGTCTCCAAAATCGAAATATTTGTATTCGAAGTTCGAAAAAAAAAACTTTAAAAAAGGTATTTGTTAATTACAGGATATAGTCTCTAAAATATCCAAAATGTGGATATAATCTACACTTTCCTCTTAATTCAATGGTATGTAAAACTTATCGGTCAATCACAGTTGCTATGGAGGATCAAAGTTTGATCTTCGAAAAATAAAAAAAAATTTGTATCGAAAAATATATTGGAAATTATTAATAATAGCTCTACTAAATACCTTTTTGGATTTGAATTAATTAATTTTAAAGTTGTTAGATTTCATCAATAAATACCTGCAAAGAAAACGAAAAAAAAATTTAAAAATTAGAAAATAAATTATAATTTAGAAATCATTTTCAATAATTAAAATTAATGAAATAAATTATATTTGGAACAGTTTAATGCTTTACGTAAACAAATACATATAGCTATAGATGTTCACAAACTCTCTGGCTAAATCGTAAACAATTTTTTATGGCCCAATTAATTAGTGTCACAACATTCGGCGAAAGGAAGCAAATTGTCAACTTGAAAAGTAGTTGCCAATGGCACGCCCGATTGACGTTCGCTGGCAGCCACAGATGATCTGTATTTTAATTATTTCTGTGGGAATTCGCTGCCAGTTGCGGACGTAATCGAAGCGGCAGGAGTGCGCAATTTATCAAAGAGCTGATGGGTTGTTGCAGTGCAAAAAGAAAATTAATAAAACAAAAACAAAAGAAAAAATTATCCACAGATGTGCAAAATTCTAAAGCTAATTGAGCAGCGCAAGTGAAATATTGGCAAAATTAAAATAAAATATTTAGCAAAATTTTGAAATACGAATTATTTATTTTTGTTTTTGAAAAATGCATATAGAAGATATTTCACAGAAGTCATATATCTCTTTCTTACTTGGCAAATTTGTCCAGATTTTTGCCAAGAAAGATCGTAAACTAACTCATTGAAGCCTTAATGCAGTAAAAATATGAAATTATAAATATTTATGACATTTTTTTGAATACCAAGAAAGCTGGAAGAAAGTTTAACTCACAAAAGTTTAGTGCACACTTGAAAAGAGTAGAAATTAAATTGCTCACATTCTTGACCCTTCGCCGATATTATACCAATATGGAAGATATTTCACAGAAGTCATATATCTCTTTCTTACTTGGCAAATTTGTCCAGATTTATGCCAAGAAAGATCGCAAACTAACTCATTGAAGCCTTAATGCAGTAAAAATATGAAATTATAAATATTTATGACATTTTTTTGAATACCAAGAAAGCTGGAAGAAAGTTTAACTCACAAAAGTTTAGTGCACACTTGAAAAGAGTAGAAATTAAATTGCTCACATTCTTGACCCTTCGCCGATATTATACCAAGCATGAGAGCGTGAATTCATTTATACAAAACCAGTCACCTTTGCAAAATATTTCATATTTTTCTGCATATTTTATACTTCAGCTTGAGTTTTCTGTTGGAATTCCAGCATCAAATTTCGACTGTTTAAGCATAGGCAAATATTTTCCATTTCCTTGCCCATTCCGACAATCTGCAGAGCAGATTCCTTAAAAACGAACTTTTTAAATAGTTTTTTCCTTCCACCATTTGCTCATTGTTCTATTCAGTGTCTATTACTCTTTCTAAATCTCGTTTGCACGCAAAATATTTTAGGTCACCCATTCACACTTTGACCTCAGAGGAGAGAACAAAAAGGGATAGAAAGGTGACATACAGCAAACGGCGCTTGTGTGTTGTTGTGTGGTCTATGTTTGTTGTGGTGCACATATTTTACTTAAAAAGCGAAAAGAGTGCGAAGGTTAAAATAGAAAAAAGCGCACACCTTACTGTTTTTAATCAATATAATGGATTTTTTCTCTTTTACTTTCCAAGCGGAAGCAAAGAGTTGGAATTGTTTAAAGGTTCATCGCGGTTGCTTTGGAGATGTAATGTAAATGAATTCTTTAAATTAATGTAAACCCACTCAGCATCCAGTAAAGAGATCTCCGATCCGAATCTGCATGTTAGTCTGTCAGTACAAGCGAACAGAGCGTCGCCCTCTTTTGTGTCTAAAATCATATCTCTAGAACCGCTAGACCAATTTCAACGAAATTCGGTACATACTATTTTTTTGACACCCTGATGTCATGAATTGAAAATAGGCGAATTTTGTTCACAATCACCCTTACTTTTTTCTTCGTTCACTTTACAAGATATAAATCAAGAATCAATGTTATTTCGAAATAAAACTATGCAATAATACTACATTGGAGGAGTGGCATCGATCATTTAAAAAAATTGCTCAAATCGGACTATAAAATTTCAATGCCAATTTCAGTACCAATGGACAATTTTTTACGAAAATATCGGTAAATCTTTCAGATATTGTATAGAAATTCGGAGGGTATCTTTTTTATACTCTCGCAACAAAAGTTGCTAAAGAGAGTATTATAGTTTTGTTCACCTAACGGTTGTTTGTAAGTCATAAAACTAAAAGAGTTAGATATAGGGTTATATATATCAAAATGATCAGGGTGACGAGACGAGTCAAAATCCGAATGTCTGTCTGTCCGTCCGTCCGTCCGTCCGTCTGTCCGTGCAACGGATAACTTGAGTAAAAATTGAGATATCTTAACGAAACTTGGAACACGTATTCCTTGGCACCCTGAGGAGGTTGCTCTCGAAAATGGGCAAAATCGGACCATTGCCACGCCCACAAAATGGCGAAAACCAAAAACTTATAAAGTGTCATAACTAAGCCATAAATAAAGTTAGTAAAATAAAATTTGGAACATAGGATCGTATTAGGGAGGAGCACTTTTTTTTGAAAAGTGGGCGTGACCCCGCCCTCAAATAGGTTTTTTATATATAACTCGCAAACCAATAAAGCTATATAAACCGAGAAACGTCAGAAACACTAAATTTTACAGAAGAAATAGCAGAAGGAAGCTGCACTCAGATTTTTTTTAGAAAATGATTTCAATGAAATTCGGTACATAATACCTTATTGACACCCTGATTGACACATGTGAAAAATGGATGAAATCGGTTCATAACCACGACAACTTCCCATATAACTCAATTGTGAATTCCATCTGATTCCTTCACTTTATAATGTATACATAAGAACCAATGAAGATAGCGGAATAAAACATTACACAAATAGTGCATATCATATCTGGCTTCACTTGAGAAAAAATTGTCGAAAACGGACTATAACTTTTCAAGAAACCAGATATCGGACATGTTGAATTCAGCGGCTAAGGGTAAATTTTAACCGAAAATAATGGTAAATCTCTTAGATAATTTAATGTAATTCAGAGGAAATTTTTTTCTTCTAATAGTGTGTCTCTGTTCCAAAAATTATTAAAATCGGATAATAACATCTCGTAGCTCCCATATACCTAATTATAGGTTTTTCAAAAATACGATGGGCTTTAATCTAGATATATGTATTGGTTAATATGTGAGATACTATATCTTTGCGAAATTAATTGAGTCTATAGTTTTGGATATAGTGTACCTAGCCGGTGAAAATGAATGAAATCGGTTCAGGAATTACCTCAGCCCTCATGCACTATATAGGACGATTTTCGGTATTCTATTAAATTTCGTGCCGAATTTATAGGTAAATTTGGGTGTTATCTTAAAAAATTTCTTCAATAAATTGCGAGAGCATAAAATGTTCGGTTGCACCCGAACTTAGCCTTTCCTTACTTGTTTTCTAATAATTCTTTGCCAAAAATTGTTAAAATCGGGTCATAACCTTCCCTTGCTCACATATACGTACCACAACGGTTTTAAAATATCCGGTGGACTTTCTATTTGTTTATGTCGGTTTATATGTGAGATATCTTAGCCTTGGATAAAAAGTTATAATCGATCCAGGGATCACCTTAGCTTCCGTTTACTATATTTGAATAAGCATTTTCGTCTAATGGACTTTATGTCGAATATAAGAAACATACATATATAAGGACAAAAAATTTACTTTTTGAGCTAATAATATCAAAATAAGAAAACAAACTGCTCATTGGAAAAGTGGCGCCCACAAGTGCCACTCGACTGACAATGACAGACATCAGAAATATATTAGGATTTCCTTTTATTTAAATGCACATATGCCAATTGCAAAAAATCTACTTATACTTATATACATTTATATGTATATGTAGATACCTACTTAAGTGCATACACAAGTATGAGTTTGGTTACTTAGCGGTTAATGCTATAAGTGCATGTCGTATGTATATAAATATATATTATATATAAATATAAGACTATATTTTTTCGAAAAATATCTCATAATGCACAGAGCGGCTCGTCTATTTAGCATTTAGCAAGTATACGTAGTACATAATCATAAGCGAAAATACAGCATTTTCAAATAATATTTATGCAAACACCCTCTCATACATATGTACATGGCTTCTTGCTTGCCAGCAGAGTAGGAATTCGCACAAAAATACATAAGCTAATTCATTATGGGATTTAAATACCATTTATTTATATAATCGTGCTTATTTACTTTTCCTTTTTCTTCTTTCTGTGTGTGCCTTGTGTCCTAATCTTCTGATTTTTCTCTTCTTGCTTTCCGCGCGTTTATTTACCCAAAATTTCCATTTGTTTGCTTTAAATTTCAAGTATCAACAACGATTTGTGTTGGCTTTTATGTATTTTTTTTATTTTTTTATTAATTTTATTTGCGCTTTGTGGCTTCTGGCATTCAAGTGTCGATGTACATAAGAGTATGTATATACATACTTAAGCGTTATGATGTCAAGCTAATGCGTGTGTGTGTGTAATACAGTGTATCAATGAAATGATCCAATTAACAGTAGGGAATTAGTTGCTGCATTTCACATTGATATAAAAGAGATGAAGTGATGCGTATTAATATTTTAAAATATAGAAATTTGCAAGACCAAAGAGCGCGTATAGAATGAAATGAAAGCTCTCATTGTGAAGACCTTCTGACTTGAGCTATTGGACTTTCGAGCAGGCGATTTTTTTTTGAAATTTTTATGGTAACTATTTTTCTTAAATATAATATTTGAATAATTTTTAATTTCATATTTACAATGTGGTTTGCAGAGGTGTGTAATGAAAAGTTGAGAGAAGAATTTTGCTTCAAAGGTATAGCTTACTATATCAAAGTAATATAATAATATTTATTTGAAGTTAGTCTTAAGTGTTAATTTAGCGTTGCAACTGCATTACTAGAAACATATAAAGCGAACATATAAATATTATAATATACAAATATAATTTAAATTAAAAATTATATCAAATATATGTATGTAAGTATATACAGAAAATTATAGCATATAATAAGCAAACACGAGTAAATGTCTTATTATTCAGCACAGATTTTTTTTTTTTAATTCTTGAATTATTTTTTCTTTTAGTTAAAGCCGCTAAAATACATGTAAACATTGTCATTTATGACATTATGAAGGACGTACGAAATGACTAGAGAGTAGAGAGCGTCAAAATCTGCAAGTTGCTCATACGCCCCGCTGTGTCACAATGCCGCTATAGGCAGGCATATAAGTAGATTTGTTTCTACAACAAATATTTCTGCATTTTAGCGAATGTTTTGTTGTATATATATGTATGTATGTAGCAAATGTGTACAGTTCAAAAATGTGCAAAACGGAAACGTGTGTGGACACCTGCCACTGTTGCATGATCTTCACAAGTTCAAAATGTGTGACTCCTACATACATATTTATATATATATACATATATGTAATGTGCTTGTTTTCGCATCAAAGAAAACCATATTTGTAGATACATATGTGCGATTTGTTTTGGTTAACACCCAGCGCGAAATGTTCATATGCTCTTTACAAGATTTGTTTGCCTCTGCAGTTCATTAATATATTTTACACTCACTGAAGCGCATTATTGTTGCTTTTGTGAAAAATGAACAACAAATAAAACAGAAAATAAAAAATACAATAAAACCAGTTAAAAGCGCTGTACAGGCAGATAAACACTTTTACAAGCATCTCAAAGTCAACTTGTCAGCCGAAAGTGTTGTCGCCGTGCAAACTTAAATGGCGACACTTGCTTTTAGTAACCAGCGTTGACAGCGTATATGTCATTAGTTTTTATGCTCCATTTTGTTTTCTAGCCATAAATATTTCGACTTTCAGTTTGATGAAATCCACATGACACAACTGTACAAACGAAAGTGATACAGGGTGTCAGTATTCATAATATAAAAATTAAATAATATATTTTTGAATATTAGAAGGCATTACACATATTTTCGAAGCCTTTCAGCTAAATAAATAGTGATTTATTCAAATAAGGAATATTTATATTTCTAGAAATATTTTTTATGAAATTTTCTCATATTATTGAGATAATCTTGACAACTCTATGACAAGTGGAGATTTACCTTTGAATTGGTTGCAAAATATTGTACTCCGAAAGCCCAGCTAATGCTCAGGATCTTCCGCAAGTTCTGCTCTCTACGATATCTCAATCATGTCATTCTCAATTACCCTGTATCACACATAGAGAGGTTTTGTAAATCTCTATAAACAAGCATTGACATTCTTTGGCTAATAACCGCCTGGTACCCACCGGCACTCTCCGTGTCGCACTGACGAATGCCAATGCCGTGAAGGTGACTCACAATGAAGCGCGAAAGGATCTTAGCGAACGATTTGCTGCCAAACAAGCAGAACAGCGCAAACACAAAACCGTCTGACATTGAATTCCATCGCAGGATGCTGCTTGCTTGCCATCCACTTAGTATATACTACATACATACATATATGCTAAGATGTTGTAGGCGCAAACATTCTTCTGGCGTGTTTGCTCAGCAATTTGTTGCTGCAGCTGTTCTGTACTATGCAAATTAGCCCGCTATGGTGCTTGTATCAACGATGCCTATCAGATTTGTTAATTGAATACAAATTGTATGCGAAACTTTCGTACAAGAGACGAAGAAGAAGAACTACTTGAATATAAACTATTTGACGGTAGTCGCTCGATAAAATTCGTATACCATTTACTTAGATTTTTATTGAAAATAAAAAAAACTTTATATCTCAGAAAGAAACATGATATAATTGTGATTTAGCTTAGACTATTCTTTTGTATTTCTTGTATATTGAAACTCTTGCACCAATTAAAAAATTCTTCTTTGGATGATATGCCTGATGAGACACAACACACCTAACCGAGTTGGAATTTGGATGGAGCCTTTTAGCGCATACGCAGCAGAAAAATACCTTAGGCCCCGGGTTGGACTCGATGCCAGCCCGGAGTAAGAGGATATGGAGCAACCCTGCTGCAAGGCGTTGCTCCAATGACGTACAACTAGACTTAAAACTAATAGATCCAAACAGGGTCAGATCTCCGAAATGGCAGCCCTTGACCAGACGAAATTCAGGTCAACCCCGGTGACGTAGAACCGGCTGCGTTGGGAGTTGCCTGATGAGACACACCTATTGCGTTGTTCAAGAAAATTATTCTTCAGACATAGTCTAAAAACTTAAAATAGTAATTGAGTTTCTGATCCGAAAGACTGTCATTTGGATATTTTTATTTATTTAAAAAGAGTTGGGTTTCTCAATATCATATAAGTACATTTATATATGTAAATTTGTTCTATCGTTGAATTTATTAATATTCTATCTCATCCATCGATTAAGTAGGCAAACAAAATAATTTATCTTGTCAGCAAATTTCTAACTTTCCCATGCAAACCAATTACTTTCAGTCCATTGATTTTGCTCTACACATATAGACTGTCATTATAGATACATACGAGTACAGTAATACCCCGACCTACGCTACCCCGTTTTACGCGAATTCGAAGATACGCGGTTTTTCATTTTGATTGCCGCGCGAATTAAGAATGCTATTTAGGCAATTCTAAAATATAAGTCTGTGTCCATTTTTTTTCACCTCTGAAACCCAAGGAGAAACCATTTCAGATCCTGAACAAATCGATAGCATAATAGAAGAAGTGGTCGATATAGCCAAGCAATTAAATTTAGAGGTCGATAATGATGACGTTCAAGAATTGCTAGATTCACACAATCAAGAGCTAACAATTGACGAGGTTATAGAAATGCGTAAGTATGAGCAAGATATTGACCAAACTGATTCGCTAGACCCAGTTGAATCGGTAAATCAAATGACAATTGCAAACTTAACAGAAGGGCTCAATTCAATTGAAAAGGGGTTACAAATTTTAGAAAAAATTGATTCTAATGAAGAACGCATTTCTACTACAAAACGAGGGATAAAAAAATTACTGGTATGCTACGAGGAAATTTTACGTGAAAAGAAGACAAATTTAACTCGTCAGGCAACACTGTTAGAATATATGAAGCCTTCGACATCAAAATAACTTCGGTTTAGCTTACTTTATTCATAACAATGTAATATTTTTTTATTATCCTACACTTTATTAAACATTTTTCTTCTAAATTATTGTTTTCTTTAAACTCTGGTCCCGATTAAACAAACTTTATATGTATTTATATGCAACGTTGAACCCCGACTTACGCGAATTCGACTTACACGGCAACCGCTCGGACCCACCTATCGCGTAAGTCCGGGGTATTACTGTATATCCATCCACATTAGCACACTTGTCACATAATTAATGAGACATTATTTTTACAATATCTTCCGCAATTATTGAACGTTGCAACTAAACTCTGTGTGTGTGCTTGTGTGTGAGTGTGATTTGTGGATAAACTTGATTACCCTTTTGTATCGATTAACGGATATGTAACTTAAAATAGGTAACATTAAAACGGGACTGGGGAGTTTAAGTATATACACTAAAACTAAAAAAAATATTTTCCTAAAAGAATTTATTTAATAAAATAAAATAAAAGGATCAGATATAAGAGTGGATGTATATATGTATAAGTATATTGTTGACTAAGTAGTACTAGCAATACATGTTGTACCTAGTCTATATATGTACATGTATATCTTACATATGTGACCTGTTCTACGAAAAGGGAGCTAACGTGCGAAAACTAGTTTTCTGGGAAACAGCTGTGAAAAATTATTATAATATAATAATATTAAAAATAAATTATTATTAAAAATTTGATTTTTTGACACCTAAGCCCAATTTCCGTAGACCAGGTCACATATTTTAACTTTATAAAAATTGTATTATTTTAGTGATGTTCCGACCATAAGGAATTGCGCTTGTATTGAGACAGAAAATCAGGATACATTTGTCAAATTTTTCTTCAGTGGCGGCTCTGCAATAAGAAACAAAAAATCACACTTCCGAATGCCAAAACAACGCAAACGAAAGTGAATTCTTTCCAAACTGCAACAGCATGAAGCAGCTCGGTGCCAATTTTCCCCTCCTACATGCAGGAGAAATAGAAAATTAATGTTGACATTCACATAAATAAACACTCAATTGGTCAGTCGCTCGAGTGCAGAGTGTAATGAACCTGTCCTTGAAAAATTTTGTATAAGAATATGCATTTTGGAGAGACGAAATATTTCTACAAAATGTTTCCATGTGAATATTATAATAATCCGACGCATTTGTAAATGATTAATTTAGTAATTAGATATATGAGAGCATATGCGCATATTTATTTTCAAATTAAAATAAATGCAATATTTATTATTATTATTTTATTTTTACTATTACTTTTAGATATAATTTTTTTTCGTATGAGATGAGAATAATTAGTTTTATATAATTAATGCCATTAATGTTGTTGTCATTTGAAACGCTAAACAAACATGTATAAGTACAGGGTGGGCAGTAAGTCTCTCATTGATTGCATTGAAAGACACGTCTTTTTTATTCAAAATGAATGTTTGTAATTTATTTGAAGTATTTTTTTAATACAACATCAGTGAAATGATTTAATTGAGCTCGTTACTGGTCTGAGAGTGGATGACGTACATTTTGCTTCAAACCAAGTTAGGGGTCCGCAAAATCCGGTGGACCTATCAACTTAGCTGTTTTTGATATTGGTTGGTTGGTTGGTTGGTTGAAAAGGGAGGCGAAGAGAGCCTGACCGCAAGCGGCCGCACTTAGGCCTCTATTAGTCCCATTGTGCTCCCCGAAGGTACCCTGATAAGCGTCACCTGAACAACTCGGTCGATTTAACGAAGCTTCTGAGTTTATTCCATCCCTGCTGCCCAATTTCTGTTCTTAACCGACAGAAGGCCGGGCAGTCGCAGAGATAATGATCTAGTGTCTCGTCATCTTCCGCGCCAGTGTCAAAACTACCCCATAGTAGTTTTGTGGTACGACACCCTGTTGCACATGTTCCAGGACCTGTGATGTTCCCCTAGCATCCATTGCTTTAGGCAGCGCTTGAGAGAACTGAAAGGTCTGGGGCAGTTTAAGGGAACTGCGTTCCCAGCTGCTCCTGAGCGAGCCAACTCATCTGCCTTTTCGTTTCCTTCTATACCTATATGACCGGGATAATTCTAACTGAGTTTTCTCCAGCTAGTCTATAAATTGCCTCTTTGCATGATCTAACGCATTGAGACTTCGTGTTGGCGCAGCGGATAGCCTTAATAGCGGCTTGACTATCCACAAAAAAGTTGATGGACCTGTTTGTTTGGGCGCATGCCCACCTAGCGCCTTCCCTTAGTCCGACAATCTCAGCTTGAAATAACGAGTTGTGGTCGTTTAGTTTTAAGCTGCTTTCTGTATGTGGGTATTTACAGCCTTTTGATCCGTCAGTGAATATATAGATTTCACCATTGGTTTTTGCTATTAGTTGAATTTTAGTTGCGAAAGCAAAACTGGATATGATTTACAATGTGGTATATCATGTCTACTCGTTGCAATCAGTAAGCAGTCAATGTTTTATACTATAAACTGTTTTATTTTTTAAGTATATGGGGCTTATAAGTGACAACAAACACATTTGGTTATACAGTGCCTATTAATGGGTCTAGAACCGATCTTTTGAGGGTTGTTAAATATCAAACTTATGCAATATTTAGGTACTGCCATAAAATATAGAACACCCTGTATAATTTCATTCTACATATTGCTTTATTATTTGAAAAATAAATTAAATGAATTTGGACTTTGGCATTCTTAATTGGTGAAAATAACATAAAAGTGGAATATGATTTGATAATTTTTGGATAATTAATTAATGATTAGCTGCACATAATCTACCTCAACTGCTAGTATTTACTTTACTACTGTAATATCAGAACACTTTACGTATGCACATTCTCTTCTCTAAAATCATTTTGCTTTCTGAATATGCGCTCATTAGTAAAAAAATGCAATTTCGCATGAAAAATGATTTGGAAATCAGCGAATAAACATTAATTAATTTAACAGCTCAACAGCTTTTCAAAAAATATATATATAAAACCACCGCGAATATTCTGTGCACTCCTAATGCGATTTGTTTGTGCTTTGTTTTTGTAAAAGCTGTGGGTGGGTGCTTGCTGTTTGATATCGCGAGCCAACTGCAAGTAATATTATTTCTGACAATTTATGTTTATTAAACAATATATAATTTTCGTTTTCGTTTTTGTTTCTGCTCATTTTGTAAACAGGCATAATTGCATGTGATTTTTCGGAAGCACAGACAGACACACGCACACAGAGACTTAGTACAAACAAATTGGGGAATACAACGTCATATAACGGCGCATTTATAAGCCATAGCTTCTGCTTTAATTGCGGAAAATTTCAACATTCGCCGCAAAATCGCCCAAAATTGCTCGGCTACGCAAATGCAGAGGAACTCATACGAACACAGCGCTGCTGCCTGCTGCCTGCTGCCTGTGTGATTTCAATTAAATTGCGAAATGCATTGAATACGACGCTGTGCGAATTGGCGCAACGCAACTCTACACCCCTCACACACACTCTCCTTTCTACTCTTAACTGCAGGCGAGTGCGATGAGACACACCTCCTGCCCAATCACTCTGCTCGGCCAGCTGCAGTTGTTGCTGCAGGCGAAAGCTTTGTATGAGTAAGTGTGCATGTGTGTATGAGTGAGTGTGTGTGTGTGTTTGTGTGTGCGTTATAACAGTGGCGGAAATGTTCGAGTAATTATAATTAGCAATTTGACCAAATAAAATAATTAATTGCAATTAGAAGCAACATCAGTAAATGCAACATTTTGTATGCAACAAAGTATTTACATCTACACACACACACACACACACACACAGTGTGGCATAAAACAATTGCAGCAACAAATTTAACATCAAATGTTTATCGGTGCATGTGCGTAGCAGCTTATGAGTGCGAGGATTAAATTTTTTGGAGCAGAGCGTTGGCGTTTTAATGTTTATGCATTATGATTCCATTCCATATACATTCGAATGCATTTAAGCTTGCTGACGTATGAATGTGCGTATGTATGCGATATTTACGAGTATGCAAATTTCCATTTTACTAATATTTCTGCTCTGCCGTATACCTTATTGCTTATTGTTTGTATATAGTAGAATTTTGATTTTTTTCTCGTATTGCTTGGAGCTTTTCAGGGCAGCGCAATAAATGAAACTTAGGCAAATGTAATTATGTAATTATGTATTTATGTATGTACTTGAAACAATAGTGCAATATTTATTTCTGGAAATACTCTAACGATATCCCAGCCGCCATATTCGCCAGACAGGCTTTTCCCTATTTCCAAAAATAATGAGAACCCTACAAAGTCGTTGGGTTCATTGATTTTTCTTGAAACATCATTTTGAAGATTGGCCCAGCAGCCTCTATATTGTATCGAAATGTCAAAATATTTTTTATTTGGACACTCAAGTACATGTAGAAGAAAGCCCAGAAGGGAGAAATTTGATTCCACTTTCCTTACTTCCTGGTAGTCTGGCCTGATGCTTTTCTACGAACAAGTAACATGTTCAAGAGTTCGACGCAGTGTTATCATAAGTGTTCTCAAAGTAAAGACAAACCAATTCTATACCTATATATAAGAAGCTCTCGAATGCGGCCAACCCTTCGACCTTTGTATTTCGAAAGTTCGAATTTGCACTGTAAGTCAAACTGCTAATCTTGACATCCCAGATCACTTTAATCTAATGAGCCCAGCAGCAGCTGTTTATTTTAATACGAAATGCGATCGGTATCTATAGATGTTTGTGTGTTCGAGATACAATGGCAGAGAATTTGTTGAATAATCAGTGTTGCCAAAAAACAGCATTTCATTTTTGTTTTGTTTATCGGGCCAAATAGTAGAGGAAGCGTGTATTATAAATCGCGTCTACTTTTCAGCGCTAGTTTATGCGCTATTTGAAAATATAAAAAACAAAAAAAAATAAGAAATAACACAATAAAAAATTTAGACCTACAACAACCAACAATAAATTTCAGCGAATTTATGCGCAACAAACGCCGCGCCATGCAGAGCGGCTAGCCGCGACGCAACAAATCGAGCGCGTAAATCATGACGGCAGTAAAATGCCTCCCCTCTCCTCTCCTCGCTTTTCTTTTCTTTTTTATTGTTTTCGCTTCATATTTTATAAACTATGAAAATGTTTATAGATAATATTTGAAATGTGTATTTCCTTTTATTATAAACATTTATGCAGGGGATAGGCGTAAACGCTTAAGCAAAGTGGTTTTAGGGGCTTTTGAGCCCATTTTTTGGCAACTCAACTGTTCGATTTCTTCCAATATCTAATTGCATATTCGGTGTAGGTATTTACAAATAATAAATTAATTGACTTTTTAAAATATCGAAATTTTAATCGCTGTTTCTCCAATTTGCCAAAGCGAAGCCTACCGGTCTAGTACTTTGTAGCACCGGCCTCCAATAAAGGCTGTAAGCTACATATATGTAATTACAACAATCTTTAACTGCGCCGTGCATCCGTGTATTGAATTAACTCTGAATTTTAAAATTAAATCAACAACAACACCCGTCGATTGTGAAAGCAGCAGCAGCGAGCACTGCACTACTTAACGCACGTTACTTGCATTTTAATTATCCGATTTTGTGGACAAATTTATTTCGGTCATTGTTGGACCTTCAACGGCTTCTTGAAGTCATGCAATTATCTGTTGTTGGATTGTTGCAATATTCGGTAATTTCGGTTAATTTGTTCAATTCTCAGTTGGGGATGTAGCTCAGATGGTAGAGCGCTCGCTTAGCATGTGAGAGGTACGGGGATCGATGCCCCGCATCTCCAGTTAATAAATATTTTTTAGATAATATGATTTGGAAATAAATCTACCGAAATTTAAAACATTATTTTAATACTGAAAGTTGACGGATTCAGTTCAAGATGAGAGTCGCTTTAAACATAAATGGGTTTGTTAAAATGAAGTTTTCCATACATACATATCTCCATTCATGAAGCTTAAGATAACGAAATTTGTTTGTAGAAATACATATTACATATATACTATATGTCTGTATATCTGAACAGTGGAGCAGTTTAAAAGAATGTTAGCGAATACTCACTAAATTGCTAGCCTTTACTAGAGTTTTAATTGAGTTTAATCTCTTCATAATTCAAGTTGTTTTTCAATATATGATGAATTATCCAATTATATTATTTCCAACTTTAGTTATTACTATTATTTATTTAATCTGACTAATTTTATAGACAATTTATTTCTTTACAAATATTAACCAAATGAAGAAAAAGAGTTATATGTACATTTACTTTAATCAAATACACCGATACTATACAAAAATATATTCATTTTTATAAAGTAGTTAAGGCCATTGATCGTTTTCTTTTTAATAACTAAGTAACATATCAGACCACAATCGAAACTTTTTCGGAGTAAATCATCAGCCTCAAGAGATATAATTACAGTGGAACTTCTCTAACTCGAATCACCATAATCCACAAAAAACTTCGAGTTATAGAATTTTTCACTACAAATAACATTTTTTAAAAAGCTTTAAACTATAGATTTATACACAGTTTTATTTATTTACTTCGCAAAAAGTTTTATGTACATATGTTCAAACATGTATTCTGTCTTTTGGTGGTTGCATTTTGCTACTGTTTGGCTCTTAACGTCTATATCCCATGCCTTTGTTAGATGATTTATGCAATCCATATGTGTAATATTATATTTTTTTTCGTCTCCGTACGATAAAGAGGGACTCTTTTAAAATTCTGCCTCGATACTAAAATGTTAAATTTTGCCCTTGTCGAAAATTTCGATTTATGGAAGGAAATTGATTTTAAAGTTGCCTTCCATAGCCACTTCAAAAGTTCGAGTTATGGAGAACTTCGAGTTATGGAAGTTCCACTGTAGATCATGAAGCTAAAGATAACGAAATTTGTTTGTAGAAATACATATTACATATATACTATATGTCTGTATATCTGAAGAGTAGTGCAGTTTAAAAAAATGTTAGCGTATACTCACGGAAGTGTTGCTTTTACTAGTGTTTTAATTGAGTTTAATCTCGTCATAATTCAAGTTGTTTTTCAATATATGATGAATTATCTAATTATTATTTACTTATTATTATTATTTATTTACTCTCACTATAGACATTTTATTTCTTTACAAAAATTTACCAAGTCTATTTAATCAAATACCATATAAAAATATATTTATTTTTAACAAGAAGTTAAGACCATTGACTATTTTTATTTTGAATATCTAATTAACATATCAGACACAATCGAAACTTCATCAGTGTAAATCATTAACCTCAAGAGATATAGAGAAAGATTTTCTCTATATTTTTGGGCTTGAAAATTTACTGCCTCTGAATGCAACCTAATATAATACTGCACTATCGGAGGCAGTGCGAGCTACAGTGAAACTGAGTTTTTTGTTGATCATCAGCTTTTCACTCAATGAAATTGCATGTGAGAGAAGGATAAAAAGATCAAAAATAGAGATCAGGCTCGAAGTACAATGGAACTACCATAAGTCGAAGATCTCTATAACTCGCACTCTTGAATTCGCAATAGGAGTCAAATTTCATACAAATTTTCTTCCATAAATCGAACTGTTCGACCAGGGCATATACAAAATTTAAAATTTTACTATCAAGGAACATTTTTAAAGGAGTCCATATAAATTTGTATGAAGGCGGGAGGCGAACAAAAACGCAAAATTAAAAAAAAAGCAAAATTACAAAATGTATTTAAATAAAACTTTTTGCAAAGTAAATAACTAAAACTGGGTATAAATATATATTTCACAGCTTTTTGAAAAATTTATGTTTAAATGAAAATTTCTATACCTCGAAGTCTCTCTAACTCGAAGTTTTTTGTGAATTATGGTGATTCGAGTTAGAGAAGTTCCACTATATTTAAATATTGTTATATTAGATGAACCAATATGAATAATTTAACGTTTGTATCTGTATAGGTTAACAGAGAATTTTGGTTCACTAATACCAGTTTAACGAAATTTTTGTTTTTCATTAATATTTCATACTTATTCCAATTTATTGCTTATATTTTTGCTTGCTAATGAAAACAATAACCCACACGGTTATCATAGAGAGCTTCATTGCAAAATTTGGAATACATGGGAACTAAATTCATAATTGTTTGTTTTCTTTTATTCTTCCATAATTTAAAATATTTTTATCTGCAAGTAGAAATATGTATTTATAATCCAGGAGTGGGTTATATTTTATTGCAAATATAGTCACTAACAAATTAAAAATAATTTAGAAGGATACACGAAAATGAAATATGTAAATGGCGGATGAGAAAACAAACAATGGACTTTTCATTCAAGAATCAAGGCCATAAAAACTAATAATCCTTTTAATAACAGAACACATTTAAATTAATTAATTTAAAATTTGTTACCGAAGATTCTACAAAATCAAAGAATAGTAACTAAAAGAACAATATTAGAAATAAGAATATATCAATAAACGGTAATAATAATACAACGATATAGAGCTCAAGCGATTTTCTTTTATAGAATAAGATATTCTAAACAAACATTCAATTTCAACACTGGCTTTATAATTTCCCTCAATTTATTCGTAATTTCATTTTCAACTTCCCTTGCTTAAAGTCACATTAATTTTCCTTACATTAAATTGCGTCAAGCAATAAACAGTTATAATTTCCTTGCACTCACCTCAGTAATTTTCATGGTGCGCTTAATGGTTTTGCGCTTAATTTCGGTGGTCTCCTCGACCACATCGCCGTCCTCGTCCACCGTTTCGGTGACCATTTTCTCCGTTTCGGCGGTGACCTCCTCCTTCATGTCCTCATCCTCGTCCACCGTTTGAGTTACGGTCTTTTCAGCAGGCTCCTGCTCCGCCTCGACGCTTGTGGCGGTGGGTGTAACGGCACTTTCAACTTCCGACATTTTGCACAGTTTTCGATTACTACGCTTGGGACACTTTGTGTTTTGAGTTTAACAGTTATTTATTCACAATTATTTGCTAAAGCACACTAAGTACAAGAACTCTAATTATTTAGTTTGCTGTAAAATTTAGAAATTCAATAAAATAAGGATTGAAAAAAAAAATAAATAAAATAATTTATTGAAAACATTTTAAAAAACACAATATTATTTTTTTTTTAATTTTTAATAATTATATATTTTTTGAATTTTCACTTCCAGTACACAAACACACACTCAGACACACAACAAACACTGAAACTTGTTTTCGCTTTAAGCGTTTCTCTTCTACAATACATATACATATGTATATA
The DNA here is from genome assembly GCA_031772095.1 of Zeugodacus tau. NCBI lineage: Eukaryota > Metazoa > Arthropoda > Insecta > Diptera > Tephritidae > Zeugodacus > Zeugodacus tau. Next base: position 91,906,193 of record CM062649.1, read on the forward strand.
TTCTTCGTTTGTTTCATGTGACTTTTTGTTTTCTTGTTTGCTGTTACTTTCTCTCGTTTCGTTTTTTCTTTATTTTCTATTTTCTATTTTTTTGTATATTTTCCCCTTTGCCTTTCGACTTGCACTACTGTTGTTGTTGTTTTTAGTGTATTTGAACTTCTAATTTTAAAATACTCGCGCACACGATAGCTACATAGCAAAGAATTCTTCCTGAAAATAAATTTTATGTGCGCTTTGTTGTTGTTGTTTTTGTTTAATTTTGGATTACATAAACAAATGCGAGTTGCGTTTAAATTTCGGTATTTCCTGCGTTAAATTTTATTTTTGTTTTTTATTGTTGTTGTTGTTGGTTATTTAGTGAAATTAGGCCGGCGATATGATTTTCAAATTTTTTCTTTTATATAAGCACTTTATTGTTGTAAAATATTTCATAAAACTGATATCCAAGCACAATATGTTAAATAACAACACGAAAAGACACTTCAGAAGAATCTTCCTAATTATTTCTTTTCATTTACTGCACTTTTAATCGATACTAATTAATCATCTGTTTCAGTTTGTTAATCAAACACTTCGTAGGAAATAAGTTTTGCTGTCACAAACTGATTGCTGTTTTTTTTTTGTTCTGCTCTCTCTTTCTGCGCTCCAAAAACTTGCGAGTGTCTTCCACAATCAATTTCATTGAGTTTTCGTTTTCTTTCGTTCACAACTTGCGGAATTTCACACCTTGCGGCACGCCTTTTTGCATCACACTTTTCGATTTTTATTTATCATCATCCAAATTATCAGATGATTTGTGAGTGCCTGCCATATATCGCAGAGTTTTGCGCGCAAATCGTACAAAAAAAATCGAAAAAAACGAAAAATCACCGAATTTTTTATTACAAAAATGCCTGTCGTTGTCGTCAATGATGACTGCGAGTTGGATTTTTCTGAAAAACAATGCGGACGATTTGTACGCTTTTCGTGTTCAATATAATTCAATTAAAAGTTTCAGAACGGTCCAAAACAGTTGAAACACATTCGTCTTCGTTCGTCCGAGTTGGCGGCAGCGCTACTGGCAGCGGCATTTAAGCGCTCAGGCTTATTGTTTTTCAGCACAAAAATCCAAAAAAACAACAAAAAACAACGGAAAAAACGAGACTGAAATGTCAGAATTAAGTGAAAAATCTTGTTTCTGTTGCTTTTAGTCACTACTGACGATCATTCGTTTGCTGTTGGCGTGGCGCGATTATTACGCCGCCGATATGAGCAAAATTTCCAATTCACACTTCACCAAAAAACGAAAATTTCATGAAAATATACTATACTTTGCTGGTTTTTCTTGAAATATTTCAATTTTATTTTTTCTTCTTCTTCTTCGCTATTTCACTTGTGCTCCGCGCTTTCTTTGTGTTCGGCCGTTTCGACTGGCTGTACGAGATGTGTCTTGCGTTAGAAAATAGAGTCAAAAAATCATATTTCTCATCTACATATTTTGAATGAAATGCTTCGGCGCGAGTCGGACGGACGCACCGGGCAAAGGAAGCTCGTCGTGCGAGCGACGACGATCATTGGCGGCGAAAACGAACAAATTGTCTACAAGCAACTCGAAATGCATGCGTACATACATACATACCGTTATACGAGTATATCCACAATATTTGTTCAAAATGTATATTTTTGAAAATCGTATGTAAATATGTATACTTGTATTTGGGTGTGAGAGGCAGCATAATCGTTTCTCTAGGAGGGTTATTCTTTCCGATAAATTTGCTGGAAATTTTTGTTTGATCAACTATTCTCTATTCCTGACGGAATTTATTTAACCACAATTTTGACTTGTACCCGGTCCTAACCCGAGAATCGAAGAGTCGCAGTGTCCTAAGCGTACTCCGAATGCTAATTAAATTTTATTGGTTTGTGATCATCTTTTTCTCTTTTATGTCTTCAAGGGACGTGGGAAGGAGTCGCTGGAGGAGATGCGCGGTGAGCTTCTTCACCGATGGGTTGAATATGGCAACTTCCCCCCACCTTAGTTTAGTAAGGCAGCGGCGGATATATTACAGCAACCTTTCGAGAGGTGAAGATCGACTCTGATGGTAAAGTGGCGATACTAGCTTTGAGTTCGCTGACTAGTTATGCGCTCAAGACTGGTTAAGGATATTCACTAACATTGGCATCGTAATATTTTTCGCTTCGACTGTAGTAGCATGGAAGCATATAGGACTACCGCTTATTTCCGAAGGTATTTCCTTGAACTAAATTCCGATAAATAAAGAAGCCAAATCTAGTTAAGATACCTCACTAAAATCAAGATAGAGCGTGACTGAAACGTTGTTTACCACTTGAGGCTAATATTAGAAATAAATAAGTTTGTGTTATTCAAGGGATACCCTCCTCACACCAAAAACCATAACCACCAGTGCAAATGTAAATAAATTTATAGGAGAAAATCTTCATATATATGTATGTATGTACTACTTCTGAACAAATCGGTATATATGAACATATACGAAAGATTTCACTAAACTGAGGACAACCGCCAGCGATCAAAGCCTCTGCCGCTACTGCATTTGGGCGCTGTACAAAATGGATTTTCGCCAGAAAAAAACGATGCGGCAAGTGCCGCCTGCGGAAAGAATTGGAGATGCGACGGAAAAACTGGGCAAAATACGCACGGCTGTGAGTTTTTGCCAAAGGCGAAGTGGAAAATAAATCGCAGAATGCAAAAATCAAAAAAGTCGACCATTCGAAAAAACGGAAAAAAGACCTCAGCCTCTGAGCAGGACAACACTATTGCGCCAGCGGCATTTTCCGGCGAGTAATATGTGTAAGTCCATGCAAATGCTGGCGGCGCAAGCAGGCAAGCGGTCGGAGCTCCAAAGAAGTATGTATGAAAATTGAACGAAAAACACTTGAGCGCCAACGATGTTTTGTGCCGCCTTGGTCGCTCCCCAGTTTCCCAATTTTCCAACACACGCACACACACATACACAGCACAATCGTGCGGCTTAACTAATAGCCGATCGTGTTTTCGCAGAAGCCAACAAAAGCAGGAAAATATATTTTCTATGCACAAGTACGTGTGTGTGTTTGTGTGTGGCGAGAGTGTGGAAAATACTCGTCGGCCGCGGTGCGGCGAATGCACGTCAGACACAGGCGAAAAATGCCCAACAGCGTCAGCGTGAGCTACAACAACAACAATAACAACATGTCTACATTTCGATATATTGTACTTGTATATATAGACACACACACACACTCACACATAAATACATGTATCTACATATGTTTGTTTGTTTGTTTGTATGTCTGTCTGTCTGTGCGCAATTTCGCCTTGACTTGCTGTGTGATGTAGGAAAAGTCATTGAGTTTGTCGACTGATTGTTGCCCACACACTGAACGACGCGCGCACTTTTTTTTCATTTTCCTCGATCTATTTCATGTTGTTGTTGTCCTTGTTGGTGTGGTTGTTGCATCTTTTGAAACATGCTGCAATGGAAAACAGTCTTTATTTCACTTACTTACTGCACAGAGATGTCGACATACATACGAGTATATCGAAGATAAACGCGGAAAGCGACATGTGTAGCTTTCATTAAAGTGATTATAGTGCAGTGCAAAGGGATACAGGGTGGCTCGGTTTTGAGAAAAAAATATTTTTTCGAAATACGACATTTTTGCCAGTCTTTCAGTGCAGAAAACCTTATAGAGAATAAACTTTTTTTACAACCGTCGCCCTTGGCAGGATCGATAGAATTTTGAGTAAAAGAAGTTTTTACAACATCCTGTAATGACTCAAAGACCGCTTTCAGATTGTTGGAGGAGAAAAGATTTAAATCTATTTTAAGTCTAGGACGTATTCTATTACCTCTATAAGTTAATAACTTGGTGGCATACGAGTTGTGTTAAAAAATAACGGGAATTTTCCAATTGCTTACTTTATCTGTAACGGTTGCTAAGGTTAGAGGTGTGTTTATGAGCTTGGCAATTTTATTTTGTTAAAAGCTCAAAGATCGTTGCTTGTTCGTGAATTATTGGCCAATAAAAATACTGTAACGATGCCCCAGCCTCCATATTCGCTATGCCATTTTCATGGATCCAAAAATAAAGAGAATTTTGAAGGGTAAAGAATTTTAAATAGCCGAAGGCTATCCCACAAATCGAGTTTGAGGAGTGTTTCGGCGATTGGAAGGAAGGCTATCATAATTGCATAATCTCGAATGTGGACTATTTTGAAGGCAACAACAACAATATAGACGAATGAATAAATCTTTTTTTCAATAAACGAAAATTTTCATAATTTTTTGAACACACCTCGGGCCGAGCTTTAAAGCATTTTAAATTAACTATGTTATCCAAAGTTGTTGTTTATTATTATCATCTTCCATTTCAACAAAATCAATCCACAGCAAGAATCACTGTTTGAATATATACTTGGGCCTCTTAAATCAATTCACCCTGTTTCAGTTAGGACCAGCGCACATAAAAAGTACTAAGACCTAAGATTACACACACAGGGACCCACACACACTGACGCACATATAAATATAGCTTTATGAACGCAATTGCGCCTCCCGTGCCGCTTTTATGGGTAAATGAGGCGAACACAGTACAATGAGTTGGTACTCAGTTGGTACATACGAGTATTCGTCGAACATGAGGCACGTTCTAAAATTAAAATTTCTGCCTCAAAATAATACGCGCGCACAAATCATTATTGCTTTGTTTTCATTTCTGTATATTTGTTTTTGTTGTGTTTTCGAAAACACACAACACATATTATTTTCGAAATAATTTACTTGCTGTCCGACTTCGATGAGCTCGCTGAAATGCATTGGAGGCAAGCGTAGCGCGCTACATGTGGCAACTTACATCACTTACATCATAAAAATCCAAAATCTGTTGAAACAATTAATGGGATTTTCGTTTTTTACTTCAGAGACCTTTACATTGTTTGCTACGAAATTTATGTGCTTCGAAGATTAATGCTGGAACAGTGGAATGATTTTTAGGAACACGAGATAAAATTGGAAAGAAATTTAATGAACTGCGCGAAAAAATTAGATCTCAATAGACACTTAGGATTATTCTCAAGATTAGATCTTCTCAGTTATGATAAATTTCACAGCAGAACAAATACCCAAAACCAAATGAACTATATCCTGATCACTGCTATGATATCTCTTCAACAAAAGGAATAATAGTCCTCACTCTTCGAAAAACATATGAAGCCTACTTAGTACCAAACTACACTACCCTGGTACTATAAATATTTTTAGGAAGATATAACTCTTGAGAATAGTGCCCGCTTCAGCTAAACTAAGTACATACGAGTCTTCAGAGAGTTAATAATTCTCATTGGCTTGAGGCTCGACAGAATGCCAATTCACTTTTTTAAGATGTTTTCAAAGTCTTTGATGTGAAGGGAGACATGCTTTTTTGAAAGAGTATTCTATACGGTCTTTATAGTGATCTCCAATCCATTCTGTGAAGCAGTGATTCTCTCATTTCTTACTCCCAAAGAGAGAACTTTAGGCACCGTAGCTATGTGGTTAAAAGGTTACAAAGTCCGAATTAATTCAATCAAATGATAAATTCAAATTCAATCAAAGTGGCAAGGTCTTTCACATATCCGTAATGCAATTACAACACTTCAACTCAACAAACTGCGTCTGTTTCACATTAGGTTTGAGGTCACGCTGCATTTGCTGCATTTTGTCAAAGAGTTTTTTTCACAAATTTTCTGAAAATTCAAAATTTCAACTGACGCACATTTTCTTCTTTTCCTTCAGTGCAGCGTTGCGGCGCTGTTTATTTGTATATGATTTGTGCTGTGTCTTCCATTATTATTACTTGTTTTACTTATTGGTAATCTATGGTCGATCTCATCTGCTTGTCAATTCGAATTAACTTGAAAGTTGCGCGCCCAACAGACAGACAGACAGGCACATAAATAAATATTTTACAATGCCCGCAAGGCAATGTGATTTCGATTTGTTCATTTCAACATTCGCTTTTAATTTTTTTTGCTTTCTTTTTCAGTTGAGTTAATTATTTTTCTTCTTCTTCTTTATTTTCTTTGTGGTGTTGTTTGACTAGCGGCTGTCAGAAGACGTCAAAAAAATTTTTATGGCGCTCCATTTACCACAAATCATAAAATGGTAGACATGAATTATGGTATTAAACACGAGGATTTCCGGGACGTCACTGCGAAGTCTTGTTGTAATCCGTTTTTATAAAAGTAGTCTCTCGCTATCTGAATTCCAATTCAACTGTGTCGATTTATATAGTATTTAATGTTTTTATTATTTTCATGCCAAGTCTGAGTGGATGGATTCCATAACATAACAGATCTGCATACATTAGTACTCGTACATAGCGCTATGCTCGCTTCATGTTCGCTATAAGCTCCCACCATCCGCTACTTAGCTCTGTTTTCCATGTTCTTTAATCCTATTTGCATTAGCTACTTTTGTATGCTTCTTTTTATATACTTCCCTATCGTATATACCAATTGTGTTTTTGTTTTTCACTTCTTTTCTCTTATTTCCACATGATTGACGTCACTGGTCCATTTCGCATTTAATTTATTTAATTTTATTTTTTCTTTTCTTTGTATTTCTCTCACAGCCGTGCTCCGTTCTAATATTGTCTAGGCATGTTCCCAGTGCATTATGTTTTGACGTTCGATCTGTGGCAATATTTCCACACAAATAATTTGCTTAGACGTGTCTGCCGCACGTGTGTTCTCACATACAATAACTATGTATGTAAAAGTATATTCGTGTGTAGCGGATAGACACTTCTCACCTTGCCTCCGTCCATTATGCACGTGTGTAAAAATTTATTGAGTTTGCTCTATTAAGAAAATTTAGTCATTGCCCCACAGTAAAATAGCATACAAGATAGGGAAGGTACTGGTTTCCAAAATACCAGTTCAAAAACAAAAAAAGAACTAAAGACTAAGGACTCGCAATATATTTATTTGGTTTTGTCATATAGTCGACATAAAGTCCACTACTCATTTCCACCACCATCTACATCATACCCAAGTTCATATGTTTACTTAATTTTGCTACGATATTTCACATATTAACCTATATAAAGCGCCGGATTTTTGAAAACCCTAATATGTGACAGACATCGGAAGTTATAATTCGATTTCACAAATTTTTGTCACGAAAGCATATTATTAGTAGGAAAAGATTATCTTCATTTCTATAAAATATCTGAGAGATTTACCTATATTTTCGTTAAAAAATTATCCTTAGGGTCTGAGATCCTCATGTTCAATATCTGGGCCTTGGAAAATTGTAGTCCGATTTCAACATTCTTATAATGACAGACGCCACACCACGAATAAAGCATTTGTGCAAAGTTTTATTCTAATAACATAATTGGTTCTTGATTTATATATTGCATAGGGTAAGTAGGCGTGGTTGTAAACCGATTATGACAAGTTTCCATGATGTCAGGAAAAGATTTTGTACAAATTTGGTTGAAATTGGTAGAGTAGTTCCTAATATATTTTTTCTGACCCAAAGGTGACCGCTGCCCCTCCCATTTTGCATTTTGTATGCCAATCAGAGTGCAGTTCTGCCCTACTAAACTGCGTTTAGCAGTCTTCAAGCGTGTGTCTCAAACTTTATGAAGGTATCTCAATCTTCCAACTAACTGTGATTACGGTTCGCACTAGTTGTAAAATGATTTGTACTAACATAGTTTATTTCACTGCAGGGTCTTCATGGTACACACATACATACATATGTTCAGCTGAAACACGAAATGAGACAAAATTGAATTCATTCAACTGTAGTCATGACATTTTCGGGCTTTAATTAAAAATTATATCTAGTAATTAATCTCCGACAGATTAATGTGTTAATGGCCATGAGTGTTAACAATTGTACATTGTAAATTAATTATTTTAGAAAAATATGATATTTTTTATTTTCATATTCTTTAAACGCTATTTAGCTTCAGGTATTTTGAAATTTAAAACTAAAAATAATAAAAAAATGCTATTTAAGTTTATTCCTTTTTAAAAGGAATGCTGAAAGCGAACTTACTACGAAACGTTTAATAAATGTAATAAAAATTTAGAAAAGTCTTGTGAAATTATAGTTAACAAACAAAAAAGATATAAGAGTTACATGATCTAGAGTCATCAAGGGCTCATTTTAAATTTTACCAAGATTTTACTTCTTTAAATACACCTACAAATTTTAAGTTGAAAATATTAAGTCAAAAACATCTAAATTTATACATGAAAGGTCGATGAATCATTTACAATTAACGGTTATTAAAATTAATATGCTACCAGACCCCTTCAAATCATAGGCGGGGAAGCAGACTTTTAACCTCATCTCTATGCAAATAAACAATATGACACTTCATCCTCGCTACCTTCATATATTGTCTACTTCGATTTGATTGCTGAAAGCATCCAATTTTTATACCGAAGCGCAAAACCATCACTATATTGGGGACCGAATTATACTGGGGCCAAGTAACTCATCTAATTTTGAGTACCGCAAGTCAATAGTCCACCTGTTAACCAAGATTCGATGCGAAAAAACCAATTTGGCATGATACAACCGATGTTGCTGAAAAATGTGTATGAAATTGGATCGACAATATCATATTCTCTACTCTTAGCAACTCAATAAGGTTTCACTAAATTAGAAATACTCTTTCAGATAGCTTAATGATGAGAAAATAATCTTCTCCCTCTCAAAATCTTTTTATAACTTCGAAGATATATTCATGAAAAACTTCGATTCAAATTATTCGGAAACCGCAAGGAATCAAACGTTCAGTTATATCCTCGTATATATTGCTGTGTATATGTGTATGTATATCATATATCTCTAGAATTTACAACCCACCAGCGATAACAAATTAAAAACGCTAATAAAATCATTATATTATTTAACCTGAAGCGTGAAACAATCATCCATCCGTAACATTGAAGCTTGTGAATTATTTAAACTTAAAGTAACATTGTATTTGTATACAAATTTAAAGATGTATCCATTAATAGTCGAACGCTCCAAAATAAATGCACTCGAATGACCTTTTCTGGGATTTCGGGCTGTAATTGCCACAATGAAAGATTGTTTTCAAACACTCTTCAGCAACCATTTTATGCTGCCGGCGGCACTCATCGAAGAAGCCAAAATAAGAAAATAACCCCTGAAAAGAATAAATGAGAAAGTAATATAATAAAACTAGAATGAAAGCGAGAAAAGTTCAACGTGAAGAAAATCACATACAACACAACAACAACAACAAAAATAACAAAGCATGATAATAAGTTTATTTAAAAGATCGGGATAAATAATTGGAATTTTAAGTGAGGCTGTGCATATGTGTGAGGGCACACACACACACACAAAGTCAAATGGAAGACATTTCGAAGTATTATTTTAGTATTCATGTGGACCCTTGCTCTGAGAGGAGGAGCAGCCGCATGCAAATGGTCAGCCAAATATAGAAATCCATGCTCACACGTGTGTCTATCCCTACAAAAGAGCACCCAAATTCATTCACCTCTCAGCGCCTTTTTGGAGTCAATTAAGTCATTTTGCGCACTTCCAGTTATGCTTTTGTCAATATTTGCCGTTACATTTTGTATAAATATGTGTACAGTTATTTTTATTTTATTCCACGAAGTGCGATTTGAAATATGCCAACTGTGGGCGCAAAAATGCCGGTGTTTATCTGCAAGTATGGAGATGTGGGGGAGTGTGTGTGTGCGTAGCACGTGCCCGTGAAAAGTCTTGTCGTTGGACTGACATTTCTAGCACATTTGGCTCACGCTGAATTGGGTTAGTAAACATGAATTGTGGAATAATGCGACGATGCGTGTAAATGTAGTATACGATTTCACTTCGAAGATATTCGTGTATATACATATTTGTAAATATACTTATATATATTTCATTAATACCGTAAAAATTGTGTGAAATATATATTTATGTTAGTCAAGCATATTTATCTATAAAGGTTACTTTGGCAAAGTTGAATTGAAACGACGATTTCAATTTAATAAAATGAAGATACTCGAGTTCGTCAACATAATCGTTTAGATCACTTATTTGGAAAACAGCAACAGTTAATTTGTAGTGAACGAAATTAATCAAATAACATATCAAGCCCGGGAATTGGTTTTTAACGGGTTTGAGAGTACTGTAGATCTAAATTTATATACTTTGGTCGGTATTAATTTTAATTTTATTACTCATAGAGATTTTTGTATTAGAATACAAGTAAATTGCAATATTAAACGTTAAACAAGTAAGGAAGGGCTAAGTTCGGGTGTAACCGAACATTTTATACTCTCGCAATTTATTTAATTAACTTTATTAATATAACACACAATTTGACCCACATATTCGTCATATATATCGTATAAACCATAATATTAGGAAACGTTGGAAACCATAATATTAGGTTAGAAGTACCGAGGTCCTCATGTTCCATATATGGGGTCTTGAAAACCTATGGTATGGGGTCTTCAAAGTTCTGGTATATAGGAAGTAGGCGTGGTTGTGAACCGATTTGGCCTATTTTCACAACATATCATTGGGATGTAAGGAAACTATTACAAACCAAGTTTCATTGAAATCGGTCGAGTAGTTCCTGAGATATGGTTTTTGACCCATAAGTGGGCGACGCCACGCCCATTTTCCATTTTGTAAAAAAATCTGAGTGCAGCTTCCATCTGCCATTTCTTTTGTGCAATTTAGTGTTTCTGACGTTTTTCGTTAGTGAGTTAACCTACTTTTAGTAATTTTCAACCTAACCTTTGTATGGTAGGTGGGCGTGGTTATTATCCGATTTCAACTATTTTCATGGTGTATGGTGTGGTACGTAAGAGAACCGACTTCAGAAAGTTTGGTTTATATAGCTTAATTGGTTTGTGAGAAATATACAAATAACCGATTTGGGGGCGGGGCCACGCACATTTCCCCAAAAAAATTACATCCAAATATGCCCCTTCATAGTGCGATTCTTTGTTCCAAATTTTATTTCCATAGCTTTATTTATGGCTTAGTTATGACACTTTATGTGTTTTCGGTTTTCGCCATTTTGTGGGCGTGGCAATGGTCCGATTACGCCCATTTTCGAACTTAACCTTCTTATGGTGCCAAGAAATACGTCTTCCAAGTTTCATTAAGACATCTCAATTTTTACTCAAGTTACAGCTTGCACGGACGTACGGACAGACGGACGGACAGACAGACATCCGGATTTGAACTTTTCTCGTCACCCTGATCATTTTGATATATATAACCCTATAGCTAACTCGTTTAGTTTTAGGACTTACAACCAACCGTTATGTGGACAAAACTATAATACTCTCGTAGCAACTTTGTTGCTAGCAAGTTTGTTGCGAGAGTATAAAAATGTAAAAAATCTAAAAAATATATTTTCAATAATTAAATTTTTTTGTTCAACTTATTTTCCAATTTATTTGACAACAGTGACGAAAAGAAAGTATATTTCCAATTTCTTTCTTCAACTTGGTAAATCATTATTTTATTACTCAACATCAACTATTAAACTTATTTCCAAGTAAAAAAAATTGTATAGGTAAAATAAAAATATTATTTCTTATTTAGTACTTATAATATATTAATAGGTATTTGGAAAAAACAAAAATGCTTGAATTTTTTATTAAATAAACATACAATTAGCCATCATCTGGCAACTTAGTCGTACCAGCTTTTGCAGCTTTACTCTGAGCAAGGTGTCTGTATATGATTAAGCTTTCTTAAAAAAGCTTTAATAATAAGCACACATTTTCAGCGACATCCAAATCAATTTTCTGAGTGCTGCACGCAAGCAGCTGTATAGCTTTTGCTGAAGATGACAAGCATGAGAGCGGCCATTGGAAATGTCGCGTTACAAAATAAGGGCAACTCTCCTGGAGCAAGCCACTCGATTGAAGGAAATTTAAAGAGGCCATGGCTTTCGGTACAGTATGGAAATTATGCAAATACATTAAATTTCAATTAATTTTTTTAAATTTTATTATAAATTTTGGGGCAAAAGAATTTTTATTGCTAGTGAAGAAAAATTAATTAAATAAATAATATTTAATTTTTTTTCATAAAAGGTATCAAATTGCAAATTGGTTCATTTCACGTGGTATTAGCTAAGGTAACAATTAAATAATAAATATTTTCATTTTATTCTAATAATTTGTTGTATTCTTTAAAAAGGTCTGTATTAAGAGTTCATAAAAAATAGAAAAATGATGTGTGTTATTTAAAAACCGAACTGTGAAGAGATTTTTGAAAAATTTTATATTTAAAATATCACTGCTTAAAAACAGTTTCTTCAATGAACAAATTTATAAAGCTATAGATCACAGCTCGAAAAAAGGTGCAGCTGACAAAGCTGTGACAAACAACTTTTAGTTATATAAAAATGAATAAATTAATCAGAATCACTTCTACATAATATGTGATTCCCAATTTCGCCTAAAAATCAGTAAAGCAATCTGTACGTGTTTTACGAAAAATATAATATTAAACAACCGATTTCATTGCTCGCAGAGCACGTCTGTTGCTCAGATGAAACAGCATCACTGACTAATAATGGAATAATTAAACATATAATTACATCTTTATGTACATATATAGTGCTTAGGGAATTTGATTTGTGCTCCAAAATATCAATTTTTCATACATTATACGAGTATATATAAAGCAACGCTCGCTTATCAGCTGTGGTGCCCATTACAGTTTCAGCGAGAGCTCAGCTCAGCTCGGCGCAGCAGCGCAACACTCGTATATGCATTTATTTTGAAAAGTAAACCACAAAAAAACAACAACACACAAAGTGGGAATAACAAAGTACAATGAGCTGTGAATCAAAGCTCGCCAAACAACTTTCAATAACACGCTTGGAACTTCAACTCTCCTGAGCTCAACTGTGGAGCAGTGGACTAACTGTTGGGGCTTTTGCTGACTTCCAGTCGTTCGACTCCAGCAGGTGTGTGAGCACTCAAAGCGCTGGCAAAAGCCATCTCAACAGCGTTGAACCAGATTGGCATCGCTGCTGCTGCTGCTGTCAAGAGCAAAAGCGTAGCACACAACAATAACAAATTGCGAGTGCGCTGGCGAAGGTGAAGGCGAAGCACAGCGCCAGCAGCTGAGCAGCGAGTGAGTAACGGTGAGACTGTGGCAGTTACTAAATCGACGTGCTGTTAATAACAACGCAGCGCGCGTGTGGCAACAACAGTTGGCTAATTTATTTAGGAAAAAATTTATTAAAAATATTTTTTTAGAGAGTTTACAACAAAACAAAACAAAAACAAATCATATATTCGTTAACTTATTCGATAGTCTTGTTTTTGGAGCTTACTGCCGCGCGATTTCTGGTAAATTTTCAGTGACTTACTTACATAGCGATCAGATACTAGATTCGTGCTTGAACTCATATCTATATGTGTGTATATATGTATGACGGTGTGCATTGGCGTTGCAACGCGCATTGAAGTGAAAGTGACGGTCGTGGACTTGCTTGTTGTTGTTGTTATGTTTTTGCATTTTGTTCTTGGGTTTTTCGCAATCTAAGCTGGTTTTCGATTATCGCCTTGGCTGCCAACACACAAAGACGGCTTCTAAACGATGCCAATCAACAGTCTTTCCGGTCTACTGGCTTATTGTTCAATATCTTGACAAAACTGTTATTCCTAAGCCGAAGAGGTCAATTTATTTCTGCTGACTTTAGTAAAAATAATATTGTGTGACTTACTTTTCAACATAATATACTTACTTTGTATTGGATTATCTGCTCACTACTCGAGCACGCACTCACACTTGTGTTTTCACACAAAAACAAAAAAAAACAAAAACAAATATTCACTTGTCGCTACTACATATGAGTATTTACTATTAATAATCGAAAGCGTTTTGACCAGTGACGCTTCTTGGAAGAAATATAATAACTCATAGTAATACACACAAGTAACTAAAACTGATAAACAAACACTTGTTGTTCTTGCTGTTGGCGTATTTTTTTTATTATTTGTGTTGACACTGTTGGCCCAACAACTCAAGCTCTCGCAAGCTTGGTCTCAAAATCAGCGCATCTATTCTCTTTTATTTTTTTGATCATAAAATTAATATTTGTGTTTTTTCGGTATTCTTTATTTTCTTGCCTGCATCCACAGTGTTTATTAGTAAAAACTAAAACGCTCTACGAAGAGGAAGTTTAAAAACAGCTCCACAACAACAACAATATGAGTGCGGTCGATGCGGTCTTGAGCTTTAAACGAAGCCCCGACGAGGACTTCTACGGAATGCTCAACTGTGATGAGAATTCATCGGTAAGTTTCTAGGTTTTATGTTGTAATTACTAGCTTAAGGAACGGGATTAGAGAAAAAATTATAATGAAAAGAAATTTCAAAATCTTTGTTCCATATTTTGTAGATCAATATTTAAACTCAAAAATTCCAAAAAGTAGTTGAGAGAATATTCAAGTTTATCAGATTGAGTATCTAAAATAACATTTGAACTAAACTTTAACTTGACTTTGCCCTTAGACATAAACAGTGGACATCACGAAAATTGATTTTTTTATAGAACACCATTTTAAGATCTCAGATTTTTGATCTATCAGAGTTTTTCCCTTACAATGGAGTAATTATTCACTAGTCTTCGGATCGACCAGATTCCAGGACAGGTATTTTGGAAAGAATTGCAAAACTTCATAAAATATGAGACCAACGGTTCATATGATAAGATATAAGATTTGTATGTATCATCTAGATATAAAAACTATTTCATTGACTAAAGGAAATCTAAGGAATAACTAATTATTTAGTAAAGATTTTTTTGTTTCATTGAAATTGTTCGAATCAGCAATATTAAACAGATGACTATGTGTTATAAACCCTGCATTCAAAAGCTATACGACATTAGAGACAACGACAATCCATTCAAATTCAGTGTGACATAGATCTGCTATTAACACTACATTAAAATTGAATTGCTGGAAAACAACCATATGTATTCTAAAACCAAAACTCGCATAAATTATTTACAATAAGTTACGCTGTGTGAATTTCATGACATAACTGTGTATTCCTTTGTTTTCGAAAATGTCTGATTTTCATATAGATAACTTATTTGAGTACTCATAAAAATGCTTTTGTATTTTGAAGCCTTATTGTTTTCCCGTTTCGTGTTTTTATGGATACAAACTACTTTTCCTCGCTCGAGTTAAAGCTTAACTAATATAACGATTACGACCCTATTAAAAACAGTTATTGCTAAATGCTTTATTATGAGCCGTGAAAGCAGGCATTTTTACTGCGGAAAGTTAATATTTAAGTGAATTTCATTATTTGTCTTTAAGGATATGGCAACTACAAGTTGTACTATTTAGCAGAAATTTTCCTGGAATCCATCCCCTCTTAGATGAGGGATCAATATGTTTATAGCATGTATCTAATGTAGTTGTATTTTAAAAAGCATGTTTTTACATCAGAAACACTCACGAAGGTTTTAAAAACAATGACCACGGACCCGTCTGACACACGTCTTTAACCTAATATTTAAACTAACTTACCTGTAACTAATGGATTTTCCGTCTCAAACATGAAGAATCATTTCTCATGCTTTGTGCAATTAGTTAGCGTAGGCGTATCGTGGAAGAGAAAACTTGAAATAAGCCCATTGAAATGAAAAATAAAGTGAACGGTCAAGCGAAGGATGAAAGCTTAAAAGTTCACAAGTAGCTT
This sequence comes from Zeugodacus tau, assembly GCA_031772095.1. Classification (NCBI taxonomy): domain Eukaryota; kingdom Metazoa; phylum Arthropoda; class Insecta; order Diptera; family Tephritidae; genus Zeugodacus; species Zeugodacus tau. The sequence goes on from CM062649.1 coordinate 91,921,939, forward strand.
AAGACTGAAATTTCATCAAAGCCCAAAAATATTTTCGAAAAGGTCGAAGGTAAAGTTCTTGAATTGAGTGCTACAGACAAAAGTATATGCTTTGTAACAACAAAGTCAACAAGTATAACATGAAGGCATCTAAAATTAGTGAAAGCACGCATATGGTTTTTTCCACCTTATTTTTAAGGGCAGAAAGTGTGCTTGTTGAATGCGTACATATTTCTATAAGAGGGTAATATTTTTTTAAAGGACCAATTACAATTACATACAAGCTATTATTAAGTAAAGCAATTAAGACCACTACAAATAATTTTAATTGAAGCCGCCATTGAAGCCGTGGCAACTTGAAAAGGTATGATCAACAATGGCAACAAACATTTAAAGGATAAATAAAATATAAAATAACTTTTCAATAGAAAACAATTATTATCGATTTGTGGAGGTCGCAAAAAGGTATTTAACTCAGCTCTATTTCAAATAATAGGTTATCGAAAATTTATTAAAGTAAGCAAGAAGAAATCTGACACTTCTGCTAGCTACTTAACTCTTTCTCTCTCTCACTCATTCGTGGAGTCCATTGTTTTCAGCCGATAATATCAAGTGTTAACAGGCGACTAATTGAGCAATTATCATTTTTTTAGGCAATTAAATCCTAATTGTTGTATCCCCATTATACTGTAAAATATAACAATTAACCTATTAGTGTTAAATTGATATAAAATCTCCTTTGCAATGCTGAGAAGAAAATGAAATCTACTTTTAATGGCATAGAGAGAAATTCACAGAGAACGAGAAAAATGGGTATCTAAAAGACCTCCAACTCTACGATAAAATAATGCCGATAATTGGTTTACAGGGAAATATACTTAACTGTTAAATATTATAGAAAAATTACAAGCAATAGATCTCAAAACTTTTGAAATAAAAACAACAAAGAAAATAAAGCTTATTATCTTGGGCTGTCAATAATTGCTGCTAAATACCCAACTCTCTTACGAAAACACGAACCTAATAACAAAGCATTGATCTTAAGCCAGTTTATCCAATAAGGATGTAAAAATTTCATTTGAACTCGCACACGAATATTCGCCAAATTAATTAAGATGGACATAAATAAAATACTGGATGTCGCTGTTTTTGTGAAAAGTGTAAATATTTAATGCTTTACTTTGCCTTAATTTAATTTACAGGTTCATATTAATGCGATTTTATCACTTCTAACTTGTTTGTGAGTCACTTTAAGCCGCAAATGGCAGACAACATCTGACAATGAGTTAGGGTTTGGGCAAAAACACGCCAACGTGGTAGGCTCGCATTTTGCCAGACAGCGGCATTAAAAAAATATGAAAACAATTAATCGTAATGCCAGTAATGCGCGAGACGGAAAGTAGTCGAACAATGAAAAAATTATTAATTTTCAACAATTCATTTTACAATACACCGTTAATGCAAATGAAATAATGCAACTCTGCGTAATGAGTGCGCTTATTCTCAATAATTACACAATAATGGCAACTATGTTAATGAAATTTTACAGTTATTTTTATTGTTTGAATTACCTTGCGGTTGCGCCATTGCATTTTGGCTTTGTACTTTCGCGAATTTGCTTAGGAAAACATCAGTGATTTAGTGGCGAAAACACTCGTCCGATAAAATATCCAAAATCGTAAACATGCGAACAATTAAATTTGCAAATTCCGCTATTCGGACGGACGCTTTAATGGTTCGCTATAGTAATTTACGCTTTGAACTTTTTATTTATTTATTGTATTTTATGTACTGTTACACTCTTAGAAGCGCACTAATTGCACTATCATACTCATATATGGACATAATTTAACATAAGTGTTTACATGTGTATGTGGCTTGTGGCCATAAAGTTCCGCTGCGTAATTTACGACCGATCCTATTGCTTCCCCTTTATAGTTATTCGATTTTGAGAGCTAGAATTCACAACTATTTATAATGAATAAAATCGAAATGTGCAAATAAAGCAATTGAAGATGCCGCGGTTACTCATAACCTCAGACGTAAATGCGGTTAAATAAATATGGATGCAAAACAGGTGCCAACAACACTTATATAAGTAAGAAAAAGTGGTACAGGGTGGACCAAATACGACTTAATATTTTTTAAATCGGCCTGATTTAAGCCAGATATATAATTTTCAATCCTCACATAGCTTCCATGTTACATTGCGAATAATCGGATGAGCATCCTCTCGAGGAGCGTCGTTTGTTTCAAAAAGCAGCCGACAAAAAAAGGCTGATGTAGATAATTTTAAAATTAAATAATTAAAATGTATAATACAAACATTTTGGCAGACAACTAGCAAATTCTAATGCTTGGCAATATAAAAATGTTTTCTCAAATTTCATTCGGAACACCCAATGAGCTTATGTAATGCTATATATTTATGGATATAATCAATATTATTGCCGAACTTTATTGCAGTGGAAAGTGGGTATTAAAAAAATTACTCGGTTTATGTTCACATGCGTACTCCAGTAGCTCATATTACCATAATAATATATTTACTGTTATTTATCGTGCAAAACCACGAAACGTATAGTAATGCCTTTCCAAAGGCAATTAAGTATCTACAGGTACGAGTAAGTCGATCTTGGCTATAGACAAATATTTGCATTAGTAGAAATCAAATAAAGAACTAAGTAAATTTTGCGATTTGTATTCAAAAAATTACGGGATTTTTTTTTTTTTGGGAAAATATTTATTGATTCGTCTACATCAGTGTTGTCGCCTTCAAAATAGGTATTATGCACTTATGTTAACGCTTCTTCAAATAGTCGAAACACTTCTCAAACTCGATTTTTGGGATAACCTCTAGCTTTTTCAGCGATCTCTCGTATGCTTGAGAACGAAAGCCCTTTAAGGGGTTATATACAGTTAGAATTTTCAAAAAATCGATTTTTTTTATTTCATTTTCTTAATGTACATATATTTAAGAATACACACAGAAAATTTCATATCGTTCCGGTGAATATTTTCAAAGTTACAAGCAAATTTGAAAAGGCGTTTCAGAGTGCTTGGAAGTACAAGGTCCAAACTTTAAACGCGTTTTTCTCAAAATGGTGTTTTCAAAATCGGTGGCCAACATTACTCGAAAACGGCTAGACCGATTAGTCTCAAATTTTAACACGACCATCTTAAATACATTTTTTAGTAATTAATGGAAGATTTTTTTTTTTTTGAGAAACCGCCATTTTGTCATAAAATTTTATTTTGCTTATTCCTTCGATTAATTACTAGATTTAACATTATTTTAACGAAATCTGTTTGGTTTTTTAATTTCGGATGATCCAGTTCCGAGATATAGTGGTCACCGCAAAACGTCTTTTTTGAGAGGAGCTCCTGGAGATCAGCTGTAGCTCTTTTTCAAATAAATATTTTTACTAGTACTAAGTCTTAAAATACAGTTAAAAGATACCATAATATGTGTATAAATTTTTGGATCAATAAATTAAAAAGTTTTCTCAGAAAAAATTCTGGAAAATTCACTTTTTTTCGGCCGTCTAACTGTATATAACCCCTTAAGGATCCCTTTTATTTTTGGAAATGGGAAAAAGTCACACAGAATTATATATGGCTGGCGAATATGAAGGCTGGGGCATCGTAACAGTATTATTATTGGCCAAAAATTCACGAACAAGCAACGAAGTGTGAGTTTCTAACAAACGAAAATCGCCAAGCTCATAAAATCATGTCTAACCTTAAAGGCTGTTGCAGCTTTATCAATGAATACATCTGAGAATATGATCGTATTACAGAGTCATGTATATCAACATAATAAACAAGTTGACAATTGAGCCCTCCGAGCCCGTGAAATTTTAAAAATTAAAATTCTCCGTTCGTAACTGTAACCAACCTAACTGTGATCTCAAGCCAACCGAAGTTTACGATATCATTTAAATACGAACTTTCAATAGAACTCTTAGATGGTCAAAAAAGGCTGAAGAGAATGAGGAAGTGTTCTGAGATTTAATAGTCTTTCCGACAATATGGCGCTAAATCTATCGAGTTCATCGAACAACATTAAATATAAACAATGAATTTATGTGCTTAAATACAAACATTTGTACTGTAAATCTTCATTAGCACCGGATAATAAATTTATATTAAATGCAATTTTATGTAAGGAACCAACCTTATGCAGTTTCGAAATAAATGAACCCTATATAAGCCTAATAGTAGTAAACAATGTATCTACAACTAAAAACAAAAATGTGTTTAACAAATAGCGAGTTTTTCCCAGATTTTGGCAAATCAAAACATCCGATTCATATTCACTCTTACTTTCATACATTGAACACCCACAACTTTGATCTCTTGCATCCGTCGAAGCATTCCGAAAGCTATTTACACGTGCCCGCCTTGTAACTAATAACAATAAGCTTTATAAGTAATCAATATTAATGTGCTTCGGTGATTACTTGTGGACAACCAATTTGGAGACTTGGTGATAATTGCATTTGCCGCCTCGTTTGCTATGCCACACCCAAACCCTTGGCCGCCACTTAAGAGTGTGTGTGTCTGTACAGTGAGCAACTAAGTGATTGCTTCGCACGTACTAAATGAGAATCTAAACTATCCAACTGTCGGGCGATACACATCTTCAATGCGAATAAGTAGAAATTGCGACAAATATTCCCGCAAACCACGTACAATCTCCCCAGCCCGAAGCTTCGCCCGAAGCTTCGAATTGAATTGTATTGTTTCCTGCGTTGTTGTTGTCGTCGCCACTTCATAATTGACATAGACACTCGCCAATTATGGGCTATTATGTAAACTAAGTAGCTTTGAGTTAAGTAAGTTGATTACTGCAGAAATATTGTATTATATTCGCTTTTCAATTTATTGGCGTTTGCCTTGAATGAGTCGGCCTTGAGTGAGGACTTCCATCGGTGATGCAGTAAATGAGTTGAAAGCATTGATGGCTTGCTGACAAAATTGTCAAACATCAAATGTCGGACGTTGTGAAGGGCATGCGAAGCGAGCGAAGGGCAGTTGCGTTGAACGAACAGTGGCGGAGAAGTGATGCGAATAAGTTGAAATTTTGTTATTAAAGGGCTTTGAAGAGAGAGAGCTAGTAAAAGGAGAACTATGAGTTTGCGAAAAATAAAATTTTAGAAAACCTTGAAATTATTTCAGGCAATTTTGAGATGAAAAATTAATTATTACAATTTATGCTTTCAATAAGCATATATAAAGATAGATAATTTAAGGAAACTCAATCCGAGAACTTGTCTTCACTCACTTCAAATCGAAATTCAGTCATATAATATATAATGAATGAACCCACTGTGCAGTCTATATACACCTTGTTGCACATCTTCCGTTCCACCGAGCTCGATGTCTCGGTTTTATACTCTCGCAACAAAGTTGCTACGAGAGTATTATAGTTTTGTCCACATAACGGTTGGTTGTAAGTCCTAAAACTAAACGAGTTAGATATAGGGTTATGTATATCAAAATGATCAGGGTGACGAGAAAAGTTCAAATCCGGATATCTGTCTGTCCGTCCGTCTGTCCGTCTGTCCGTGCAAGCTGTAACTTGAGTAAAAATTGAGATATCTTGATGAAACTTGGAAGAAGTATTTCTTGGCACCATAAGAAGGTTAAGTTCGAAAATGGGCGTAATCGGACCACTACCACGCCCACAAAATGGCGAAAACCGAAAACACTTAAAGTGCCATAACTAAGCTATAAATAAAGCTATGGAAGTAAAATTTGGTATGAAGGATCGCACTATGAAGGGGCATATGTGGATGTAATTTTTTTGGCGGAGTGGGCGTGGCCCCGCCCCCTACTAAGTTTTTTGTACATATCTCGCAAACCAAGAGAGCTATATAAACCAAACTTTCTGCAGTCGTTTTTCTTAGCCACTTCCTAATACAGTCCAAAAATGGAGGAAATCGGATTGTAACCACGCCCACCTCCCATACAAAGGTTATGTTGAAAACTACTAAAAGTGGGTTAACTCAATAACGAAAAACGCCAGAAACACTAAATTTCACATAAGAAATGGCAGATGGAAGCTGCACTCAGATTTTTTTACAAAATGGAAAATAGGCGTGGCATCGCCCACTTATGGGTCAAAAACCATATCTCAGTAACTACTCGACCGATTTCAATGAAACCTGGTTTGTAATAGTTTCTTTACATCCCAATGATAATGATTGTGAAAATAGGCCAAATCGCTTCACAACCACGCCTACTTCCTATATACCAGAATTTTAAGACGATCTGAATCGTTTACTTTACAATATATAAAGTAAGCACTAGTAAAGATATCGATGCAGAATTTTGCACAAATACTACGTTTATAGTGTGGCAGCCCCATTCTAAAAAGCACCGAAATCGGACCATAGGTTGTCAAGGCCCCATATATCGAACATGAGGACCTCGGTACTTCTAACCTAATATTATGGTTTCCAACTTTCAATGGACTTTATACAATATATATGACGAATATGTGGGTCAAATCGTGTATTATATAATATTAATTAAGTTAAACAAATAAATTGCGAGAGGATAAAATGTTCGGTTACACCCGAACTTAGCCCTTCCTTACTTGTTCGTCAATTAATTTGGTCATTGCGCAATATTACTGACTCCTGCAATATTTATGAAATGTGAAACTGATGGCAGCACATTAATTTCACTAAATTGCTATTCGCCTGACCCCAGCGCAAGCAATTTGCATTCAGCACTAACAGTAAATATATACAAACATAAATACATATGTAAGCACTCAGGTTGTGAAGGAAGGAAGTTCGTTCGTGTGTGTGTGTGTGTGAGTGCTTGTTCTCTCAAGTGTTTATAATACTTTGTGCAAATGTACTTTTGTATGCTGATTTTGTCGTTTGTCAGTTTGAAGGCGAAAGGCAAGCAACACTCAAGTGCTGCAAAAAAATTTCATAGAACTCATTGTTTCAAATTTGAGAGCACCCACACACACTCAAAACACACATACAAAGCAGCGAAATGCTTAAGTTTTAGTGCCGACGTGGACACCGTCTTCACTCAGCTCCTCTGAGTTCCTTTCCTCAGCTCAGTTTTCTTCCTCTAGTTTCTTCACAAATTTACCGTTATTGCATCTACGAAAAGTTTTAAATGTGTCCATATTATAGCGGATCTTCTTACATATACAGACATAAGTTGGTTTTGGGCTCACTCAAATTGCATAGAGTATTTGTTATTGTTGTTGTTTGTATTTTTTATTTTCGAAGTGCGATTTTAATAATATATAAGTTTGGGGAACATCAAGGATGGGAGCACCATAAAAATGAAAATGCTAGATGGCGGAAGGTGGGAGGAGAAGTCAACAGGTTTCTGCATACTTTGAAAACGTTAAAAGAGGCAATAAAAGAACAATGAAGGATATCAATGTAGTGCAAAGCTCATAAAAGCTAGGAAAATATTTGAATTGAAGACACGAACACTTTTCTTCCGTTAAATTTTTCACTTGCTTTTAGCTCTTTTTAACTTTTATAACTTCGTGAAAGTCGGTTTCGGCGCACAGAAGACGTGACTCGACACTTTTTTCGAAAAAATCAAGAAGGAGTTACCAGCTTTTTCTTTTCACTCAGGTCGAGTTCGACTTCGAAGAATATAAATAACAAAATTTTGGGTCTTGGCCTGAAACTGATGTCAAGCTTAGATCCCTCCCGACTTCATATGCAAATTATTCAATATTTCGCAGACATAAAATTTAAAATAAATTCAATAATAATGTCAACTTGAGCAATCAGGCAACTTTTGGTGCAAATTGAATCAAACGAATTTTGCAGTTAAAAGCATTACCATTTAATTATGTCAAGTTTGCTAAGCATTAAGCGCCAACCAGACAGCCGACAACCAGATGGCGTAAAAGCGTTAATAAAAGTTTTTAAATATTTTCCATATTTTTCCACAGACTCTTTTTCGCTTGCCACAATATTTAATAACAATATTACAGCATAGTTAACTCACTTTGGCATTAATGGAATTTAATGCTTTGATATTTATAACAGTCACAACGAACTGCATGCGCGAAGAGTGAGGAAGAGAGAGAGAGAGAAAGGGAGTGTGAGTGAAAAACAACCGACAATAATGTAACAGTTATTTCCTTTAGAATTTTAAAAATTCACGCTTAGCGAAGCAACGAAAAGAAAAAACGGTAAAAAGATTAATGAAATATGCAAACGAAGAGAGAAGAGTCATTGGATCCAGTCAGCGAAATGCGAAGTCAGCTGGGTGAAATGTGGTGTGGAAAATTACATACATATATACAGTTAGTGAAAATACAATTAGTATATATTTACTTTGTTGTCTTAAACACGCTATAAAATATGTTGAGCATTCACTTACTGCTGTGAGGTCACCATGGTGCATGATATCAGCATGGTGTAATGCAATGAGTAAACTTTTTAGTGGTTGTGCCCAACACTATATCCGGTGAAAAATGGTACTTCAACACGTACAAAAAATTGCATCACTAGAAATCACCTGTGCTATGTTTAACTTTCTAATACTCTTGAAATAGAAACTCTTCTAAATTTATCGAAGTCTTTTCTACCCGCAAAAGTTAGTTCGTGAAAGCTACAATCCTTCCCAAAATAATCAGGTCCATAATACATTCAACTGTATCCAATCCCATTATTTCTCTCTCAGATCCCCTTCTGACCCGAGATAGGCTGTGCGACCAATGCGGGAGTAAGATAACCCTAGTTTTAGTGACTTTAACTGGTCATTCGGTCGGTGTTCACCCGGTACCGTTAAAAATCTAAACGGATAATAGTAGTAAAAGTGGTTTGGGAGGCCGAAACACTTTGAATCTCATACCTTTTTAGTGAACAAATCATTCCGAACTCGGAAGTAAAACCCAAGTATATTTGTGATGGATTGATGCTTTGCCGATCCATAAGATATTTTCTGGCTCCATAGAGAACTTATCTTTAGAAATTTAAGCATAAACCCCATTTTGAGTATCAGCCATAGAAACTAACCTTGGCTTTGGCATAAAATAGTATCACCTTCATATAGCAGTGAAGCATCGAATCAATCATCCATCACACCATTAGCACTAAGGGTTGCTTTCAAGAGGCTACAACAAAAAGAGATAACGTATACTGATATCAATTTTCCATATACAGTCGACTCTCGTTAATTCGAAACTCAAGGGACTCTTGAAATATTACGAATTATCAAGTGTTTGAATTATCAAATGGTTCGAAATTTGTGAGAGAAAATAAATAAAACTTCGAATTATTAAGTGTTGGTTAATTTTTATTAATATAAAAATGACAATAATTATGAGGTACATTCGTGTACATACATGCATTCGTAATGTGAATTAATTAATCTTTCGAAAGAACTTTGTTATACTGGTTTGCTTTAAAGCACAATTGTGCTGCTCACACTGCTCAATAACTTTTTTTTTAAGAGAAAAAGTGCCTGAAATGCTTTTTAATCACTTTCGTTTTGCAGACAAAAGCTTTGTAAGGTATCAAATGAGGATCTTGCTTCTTTAACTGACACCTCTGCCAAAGGTTCCGATGTATTGTTCTCATCTTCATCGTTACTTTGCGTATCTGTCGCAGATAAAATTTCGCCATCGGTTAGTGAACCTGAGACAGCAACATTTTCATCTACTTGAACAAAATCAGAAAAACTCACACCTCCGATGTCAACTAATAGTTACATATATTGCTGGTTCTTCATCATCTATAAGTATTGTAAGATTTTCTTGATTTTCTTTTAAGAAACCGGATTTTTAAACATTTAAAAAATAGGCCAGTTTTATCAGTATTAAAAATGTCTCGGGGTTCATAGTTTTCAATCAAGGTCTTCAATTTTCCGTGCCAATCACTTCCACTTTCCCCACAAACTTTTTTAAAAACAACTCCATTTCTCTTTTTGAAATTTGTAAGCCACCCTTCACTTGCCGCAAAGTTTTTGATGCTTAGAGTAGACGCGAACTCTTTTGCTTTTTCCTTCAACACGTTCCCGCTAATAAACACTTTTTGTCCTCTACACTGTCTTAGCCAAATGACCAGGCTTTCTTCCAGACGAGAAAATTCACCTTTCGTAGTTATTATCCGTACTCCAGAAGTTTGAGCAGCATTAATTTTCTCCTTGTGCTTTATTATTTTTGAGAGAGTACTCAGAGGAATCTTAAATTCTTTTGCAACAATACTCGTCTTCTCACCTTCTTCTACTTTTTCGATTAACTTTTTCTTTTCAGCAATCGTCAAACATTTATACTTTCTAGGGCCCATAACTAATGCTAACTTTTAATCTGCATACCAAGGAAATAGTAACAGTAACTGAATAATTAAACAAACCAATTCGTGAGAAGTGTGTGAGTCAAATAGTCAAACTAATCATAACAAAAACAAAGGCTCGTGTATCTTGATACAAGTTTCAACTTGTTGCAAAATGTACTTACAATCTTTCCGCCTCTTCTCTTTGCAACTTTGAATTGTCGAGTGTTGGACGCTGATGAGTTCGAATTAACGCGTCGTTTTGTTAAATAGCAATGATTTTTTCGTTCGAATTACCAAGTGTATGAAAATGTATTGATTTAGTTCGAAATATAAAGAGATTAAGTAGGGAACTCGTGATAACTTTGAATTATAGAGAGGTTCGAATTATCGCAGGTTTGAATTAACGAGAGTCGACTGTATCTAATTGATCAGCAAACATAATACTTTTGTTAGTTTTGCATTTCCTTGAGGAATGCAACGTACTCATATTTCTTAAGACATGACTTCATCAGTAGATTTTAAGCAATTTTTGATGTCACTTTCAACAAAAAACCGCACAGCACACAATTATTACCGTTAGAAATGCGAGAACATCATACATATAATATTACAAAACGTAGTTGTGTTCTAATGGACTATGTATACTATGCAATCAATAGCCGGAATATCTGCTTGGAATAAATTAAAATGAATGAGTTTTTAATGCATTCAATATCCCAACAACAACAACAACAACGACACCGGCAACAACTTCAATTGTACTCGTACTTTGAATGTGAATTGATTGCAAAATGTTTGCATTGGAATGCACCAACGTACGACTGCGTCTATTGGATAAATCAACAGCGCCACCCCACAGCGCACCGCTCCCACAGGCGATGAGCCTAATGCAATCACCGCATCGCAGACGCTTACGATACTCATTGAGCGCAAATGTGAGTGCAGAGTCACTCTAATTGAGCCAATTAAATTGTATTATGTAATTTCAAGGCGATTGCATAACATTGCGCAAGGTAGTATTCCAAGAATGTGCTCGCATTTAGTGCAGCGTTTAGCCAAAGGATTGATGGATGAGTGCCGCTTGGATGGGAGCAATGAAGACGGAGAGTGAAGCTTAGCTTTGCAGTAATTTAATTTAGTAGAAGTACTCGTATACAGATATATATATGTAGATATATTACTCTTAGGTATTTTGTAAAGCAGATTGTCTTAAGTACGATAAATACATGTGTGTGTAGAAACAGCAGTCGAGATGTGAGTGGCTTTCAATTGATGACTTTTTAGAGTGTATCTGTTGATCTATTTAGAAATTATTTACGCAATTCATCAAATAATTAAATTAGAAAATTTATGTTCAAATACTTAATAAATATGTGTAACATGTTCTCAAGATTCTACAACTAAAATCTGCAATTCTCTACAATTTGCATTTTACAAAATATTTCTGAGTACCTTTTCACCTCAAATTTTTATGTACATACATTTGCCACAAATAATTTGTTGTTACATATTTTAACAATACTCCTCATGCACTTCATGAATTATTAAATTTTTCTCATCCATTCTGCATGTATTTAGATATGCAGTTGTGTTTATTGTAAATTCATCCGTGAGGTCAACATGCGGCACACAGGGCAGTCGCCTCTTTTGTTTCTCACATTTGGTTTCAAGCACAAAAATAGTCGAAATAAGTAACGGGTATATGTTGGAGTATATAAAAGAAATAAGGCTTTTTCATCTTCAAATGAAATCGAGATCTTGCTATGGCACATGCGAGAAGTCTACAAAATTTTGAGAATCTTATGCAGAAAACCTTCATCAAATTCGTTTCTCTCAAGCTTATTATTTTAGTAAATTCATTTTGCACCTAATTTTACGGAAATTCCTTGAATAAAATCTGAGTACCTCCAGCGCCGAAGCATTGATAACACACCATAAAAAAATTAAAAATAACGACCAATTCGTCGGACGCTTTTTAAAATAAATTCGTATTGATCCGCCATTTTGAATTTTTGAAAACTATCGTCAAATTCGTAATCATTGACCCCGAGTAGCGAGTTTCTAGCGAATACGATGAATCTTTAAAAATGCTTGGTTTGGTTTTTTGGGGTAATGTCAAAACCCTGATCTGATATGGACCTCGGATTCGGATTCAACGACACCAAAAACATAGGGTACACATAGTAAATAGTAAAATAGTTAAAACATTAAGGTTATATAGTTAACCGATCTGAACAATTTCTTCGGAGATTATATTATTACCTTAAGCAGTAATCCATGTCAAATTTCGTGAAGATACCACGTCAAATGCGACAACTTGATTCCGATCGTTCGGTTTGTATGGCAGCTATATGCTATTGTGAACCGATCTGAACAATTTTTTCGGAGATTCAATTATTTCTATGAACAATAACTCACACCAAATTTCGTGAAGATATGTAGTAAAATGCGGAAGTTTTCCATACAAGGCCTTGATTCCGATCGTTCAGTTTGTATGGCAGCTATATGAAATAGTGGTCCGATATCGGCAGTTCCGACAAATGAGCAGTTTCATGAAGAGAAAATAACATCTGCAAAATTTCAAAACGATATCTTAAAAACTGAAGGACTAGTTCGTATATATACAGACAGACGGACATGGCTAAATCGACTCAGTTCAACATACTGATCATTTATATATATACTTTATAGGGCCTACGACGCTTCCTTCTGGGTGTTACAAACGTGTTACAAACTTCATACCCTGTTCAGGGTATAAATATGTATACATATATCCATATTCAATACTGTGTGTTTACATTAAGCAACAGCATCTCATATTCATTCGGCATGAACTTCCGTCTTCCTTACTTCTTTCAAATTTGTTTTCTTTAGAATTCATTTATTAGCATATGGCTTTCATTGGCTGGGTTGAAGAGGTTTCAACGCAATGTTTATGAGCGCTGCTGCATTCATTAACATAGAATTTACACAAGTTATTGTTTACTTATCCATATGTATTTATGTATATACATGCATAAGTGAGTTTTAGGGGAGATAATAAAAATAATTTAGGAAAGTGTTTTTGATTTTTCAAGAATTTTGAACAAAACTCATTTGACTTTTAATGTACAGAATTTCTAACAGTAAACGGAATTTTATTAAATATTTAGAAAATGAACTTTCAAAATCTAGCTGAACATTATAATTTCCGAAAACACTTACGCCTTGGAAATCTTATACTTCATAGATGTTTGTGAGCTCTGCTGCATAGCATTAGTCGACATTTTCACGCCTTGAAACGCACATTTCCTGTGCACGCACACCAACACACACAACTCATATGTGTGGTAGGCTCATTAAATTAATTTTGTGCCGTTATCTAACCGTATGCACGACTGCGACATTGACGCGCCCCCAAAAGCTTTCATGCCCGACAAACTACTTGAAGCACATTCGGTTAGACAAAATGTTTGCAATCATCTTGAGTAGCGGTCGCAAATGCAGGATATGTGGTTTTTGTTAAGCAAACATTCGAATTAGCATAAACACACATCCACACACACACGTGTCTACATATTATTTGAATATGTGCTGTCTCTGCCGCTTATGGATACACCATTATACCGTTATGCTAGTTTCTTTCAAGTTCTTCTGCACAACTCGCCACACACTCGGGTAGTCAGTCGTGCTGGCAGCACTCGGCAGCTTCGGTTTGGACGCACTGCTTTAATTACGCATTAATTAATCATACGCCTCGGCGGCTGCTCGCTCGCCCGCTCGCCCAGCCAAATATGTGCGCAATTAGCCAAGGTTAATGCTGTGTCGTCGCAATACTTTCAACGGCTGGCGAAAAGCTTTTCATTTACACATTCCTTCGCTTTCAACTTGATTGCAGGTAACGAAATGCGAAATGCGTCTTTTGAATTTTTCATTTGATTAAAGAAAATATGTTCGACGCGTTTTCGTGACACCGACAAATATGCTGATCAAAGCATTCTTCTCGCATGAGAAGGTTAAAATAAAAGCGCAATTTCAATTTTTAAAAGCATACTTTGCCGGCAGTGCTGCTAAAAAGGTATTCAGAAATTTACCTTACCGCACCCGAGGCAGTGTATTCTTTACACTACCAAAGCATGATGCATACACCGTCGGCCTTTTCAATCTCGGTTGGCAGCAGTTTGTTACAGATTTCTTATCCTTTTTACCCAACAACCGATGAGCAGCTACAGGTTTATGCTTGATTTTGTTGTGCGGCGGCTGTTGGCAAGCCAGCTACTTTAGCTCAAATTGCCCAGCTTTCTGCTTTAATAACTTGACTGGCCTCGAGGTGCAAAAGTTTGTGCTTATTACACAGATAAAAGCGTCTCTCTGAAGAAAGTGTATTATTAACAGATCTGTGTTAAAGACATACTCACCCCCGTGGAGTGATGGAAAAGGTCTCTGGTAATTTTATAAAGCCGCAGCAGCGGAGACTTATCCAACTACATCAAACTGAAGAGGCTTATACACCTTTTTAAGGCTTTTTCACTTATTTAAATTGAAACCTGTAAGGAAGCGCTAAGTTCGTGTGTAACCCAACATTTTTATTTATTGAACTTTATTAAGATAACACATTACTCGACCAGATATTCGGCATAAAATCCGCTAGACTAACAAACATCATTATATATAGTATATAATAGTTAGGCTTGGGTAATTCTTGGACCGATTTTACTCATTTTCGACATCTGATATATACATATATAATATTATACGCTCACTTAATTTTGCTAAGATATCTCACATATTAACCGATATATACTGAATAAAGCCCATCGGTTGTTTGAAAATCCTTCTTCTTCTACTTCACTGGCGTAGACACCGCTTACGCTGTTATAGCCGAGTCCACAACAGCGCGCCACGCATCTCTCCTTTTGGCAGTTTGGCGCCAATTGGTGATGCCAAGTGAAGACAGGTCCTTCTCCACCTGGTCCTTCCATCGGAGTGGAGGTCTCCCTCTTCCTCGGCATCCACCAGCGGGTACTGCATTGAAAACTTTCAGAGCTGGGGCACTTTCGTCCATTCAAACAACATGACCCAGCCAGCGTAGCCGCTGTCTTTTTATTCGCTGGACTATGTCTATGTCGTCGAACAACACATACAGCTCATCATTCCATCTTCTGCGGTATTCTCCGTTGCCAATGTTTAAGGGACCATAAATCTTCCGCAAAACCTTTCTCTCGAAAACTCCTACTGCCGTTTCATCGGATGTTGACACCGTCCACGCTTCTGCACCATAAAGTAGGACGGGAATGATGAGCGACTTGTAGAGTTTGATTTTGGTTCGTCGAGAGAGGACTTTACTGTTCAATTGCCTACTCAGTCCATATTAGCACCTGTTGGCAACAGTGACTCTGCGTTGGATTTCAAGGCTGACATTGTTCGTGTTGTTGATGCTGGTTCCCAAGTATACGAAATTATCTACGACCTCGAAGTTATGACTGTCAACAGTGACGTGGGAGCCCAGACGCGAATGCGCCGACTGTTTGTTTGATGACAGGGGATATTTCGTCTTGTCCTCATTCACCATCAGAGCAATTCGCTTCGTTCCTTATCCAGGCGGAAAATCCTAATGTTAGGTTAATGGGACTTAAGGGAAGTTATGACCCGATTTTATCTGGTGAAAGATTCTCTCTGAATTTCTTTAAAATATCTAAGAAATTTACCGAAGAAGAAATTATTAATATTCACTAGTAAAATGGAGACCTTTTCGATATAAGGAGGAAAAGGGAAAAGTTATAGTAAAATATCGACAATTTTGAAATGAGCAATATCACAGCTCGAAGTTTTATTGCAATATCTTCATTGGTTCTAGATATATGTTTTTTAAATGAACAAATCAGATAGAATTAAAAATTGAGCTACATGTAGGGATTTCCATTCGTAACATTAGGGTCTAAAGAAAATAAAATTCGTCAAAATTGGTCGAGTAGTTCCTGAGATATGGTTTTTGACTCAAAACTGGCCGATGCCACGCCCGTTTTCTATTTTTAAAGCAATCTGAGTTTAGCATTTCTCTATCGTCTTTTCCATAATATTTAACGATTTGGGCGACGAGTAGGTTTATACACTTTTAGTAGTTGTCAATATAACCTTTGTATGTGGGCTGGGTCCTCAGAACATTGGCAACGGCGAATACCCCAGAGGATGGAACGATGAGCTGTACGAGTTATACGACGACATTGACATAGTTCAGCGAATAAAAAGACACCGGCTACGCTGGCTAAGTCATGTTGTCCGAATGGCCGAAAACACTCCAGCTCTGAAAGTGTTCGATGCAGTACCCGCCGGAGGAAGCCGAGGAAGGGGAAGGCCTCCACTCCGTTGGAGGGACCAGATGGAGAGCGACCTGGTTACACTTGGAATCTCCAACTGGCGCCGAACTGCGAAGGAAAGAGAGGAGTGGCGCGCTCTCATCGATTCGGCTATAACCGGCTAAACGGTTGAAAGCCAATCACATACATACATCACATGTGGGCTGGGCGTGGTTATTTTCCGATTTCACCCACTTTGATGTTGTATGATGGGATACTAAAGGAAAATGTGGGTAGTAAGGTATGTTTATATGGCTTTAGCCTCGACAAATTTGAGCAAAAGTTAAATCTGAAAGCCATCCTTCCTCAATTGTAATGCCACATTAAATGGTAGATTGCAAATTATACAAATTTTATTTTAAATTTATATAAATGAATAATGTGGCGCATGTCAAGCGATGCGCAAAACAAGAATCTGCAATTTAAATCGCATTCATTTTTAAAGAAGCAACTTGCACGCCGCCAACACACATGTAAATCGTGGAAATCACGAGCTCACTTTCATTAATTTATACGCGAACATTTGTATGCCCGCAGACCACACACACACACACACATACACACATATCAAGGAATCAAGGAGTGGGGGAGGGAAAGTGGTAGGCGAAGTGATTGAATGAGATGAGCAAATGGATATCAACTTTGTTAGCGAGCGCCATTAAAACGGCGCGGAGCGATTGGAAGCACGCACATAAATAAGGGACTGACAGAATGAAAACAGAAATCAAGCGAAATGCTTCGAGTGGAAACTTTATGCAGAAAATCTGGCAAATGAAAAAGCGAAATTCTAGAAAATGAATTCACGCAGCAAAAGCAAAGGCAAGGAATAGGGAAAGCAAAAAATAGGGCAAGTGTGTGTAAGCAGAATATGCTGGGCGTGTGGCCTCAAGCGTTCACATGACACACAATTTAAAGCCGCCATGGCCATGACTCAGCTGGGAGAAACTGCCATGTAATTCTCCTATGTCATATATTTACGATTTGCAAGCGAGTGTGTATTTGTGTGTGGGCACACACGGACAGTTAAGGGCAATAAAAATATTTTATATGCAGGTGTTTCCTTTTACGACCAGCTGGCATATTCTGCCACAACACCTTGTTATTGATATTTGAAAGGTGGCATAAAAGGCACAAGACACAAGCGAAAGCGGCGTGCATTGTAAACACGAAACCAACGCAACATTGCTGAACATCGCGCACGAGCACTCCCACTGCTTGAGTTCGAGGTGCTCCCTGTTCTTATTGTTTTGCTGTCAGTCCTATCAGAATGGCGTAGACACACATCAAAACAGCCGCAGTCTTTATGTACTCAAAGAAAATATTCGTGGAAATCTTTTGGCAAGCAATGATTTGCAGGTTGCCTTCGGCTGTGCAGGCATTTGACTGAAGCTGTACAAGTTTTTTTTTATACCTTTGTCCGTTAACTGTGAGAAGATAACAAAGTCCCTTTTGAGGTAATCAAAATGTCGGCTGCTGTCTGGGTCATGCATGACCTTTCCAAGAATAAAATATGAGACCAGTCACTTCAGATGTTTAGACACATTACAAGACAAAGTGAAGTGATTTCCATTGCTTTTCTATCGTTATTTCATTTTGCCACTTTTTTGGCAGTTATACCAGTTGCTAGTTCGATTGATCTCTCTCTAGAGTAATGTTATTTATAGCAGAAGAAATTTTAAGACCTCGTTATAACCGATAGAAGCAAATGTAGGAATATGATCGGCATACTCACTGGTCACTGTCTTGTGGCGGCGCACGCCTACAAGATGGGGCTGACAGATCGTGAAGGCTGCAGGAAATGTCAAGAGCAAGGCACCAGAGAAACAATGGAGCACCTCTTCTGTGAATGTCCTGCATTATCAAGACAACGGCTTCAGCATTTGGGGGCTGCACAGTACGATAATCTGGAGGAGATTTCGTTGGTAAAGCCACAAAGCCTTTTGAAATTCGCAACAAGCGCTGGCATCCTAAAGGATGACTACTCCTCATTAACCAAGTGACGACACTCCATCTGATTTCACAAAGGACCAAAACTGGTCTATGTGTGGCGTTGTAGCACGCCAGAGTAACCTAACCTATAACCGAGTAAAATATGTTCAATATTTTTTCCCTCTCACTCCCTCACTCTCTCTCTAAAATAGTCTAACTGTTATATTAATTAAGTTATTAAGTTAGATGGCTCCGGCAGAGGGGCCTCTATATATAGCTATCCTACCTATGAGACTAGTGAGTGGATTTTTTAGTTTGTGTCCATTTAGAACTTCATTTTCATAAACCAACGAACTGCCAGAAACAACAAAGGCTACGACATAAAGGGTCAACCTTTTTTGAGACAGAGAGAGAGTGATGTTAAGAAATGTTAAGTTAAAGAACCAATAATTGCCTGTCAAATGGAATGCAAATCCAACAAATCCTTATCAATTCTCCGCAAATATATCGACAAGCGCAAAAGTCAAATTAAATTTCATGCGGCGAGATTCAATTAAACAGTCTGTCAGAATCAACCAAAGTGTCTGTCACTAAACTTTGTAGTCTGTAAGACGGTTGATCGTCGGAACAAAACTTAATTATGCGGGTGCGGCGTGATGGTGTAAGCCAGGCGAGACAGGTGTACCCAGACCAGCGGAGCAAAAGAAAAAGAAAAACGAAAAACAAAAGCAAACAATACAAAGTCAATGTGTGCACGCAGAAAGCCAAGCGCCTGTCAACAGTTATAGCAAAATAAACGACAAAGAAACACACAGAGCCAGAGCTTTACAAAAACGCTGGCAATTTCTTCAGAAAGCAACAACCCACAACAATAAAAATATATTGTACATTACCCACGAGTGCAGGGAAAAGGTAAGGACCAAGCTGCTGTTAACGACGAAAGCCCAAGCAAAAAGGAAGCGCAATGAAACAACAATTCTCGCTTCGGTGTACTTTAGTATGTGTATACCGCTATGTGCTGGGCTTCAGCTGACACCTTTGTATGGCGCACTTGTTCGGTCAGCCCACAGAGTGGTTCATACAGCCCCATTATAAGCCAGACGAATGGCGAGCAGATGGCGCAATGCACGAAAGGATTGGCGCAGCAGAAGTTTAACGAAAATTATGCACTTAGGGCTTTAAAGTTGATCATAAACTGCGCCATGAGCCACTAACTTGAAGTGTCTGAGGATGTGAAACAAGAACGTGTGCACCGGAGTGGCTGTGAATGGTCAGAGGCTGCATGTAGCAATTCCTGGAAGCGATGGTGCACTTTATGGTTGCGCACTGATGTCATATGAAAATGTAGAGATGTGACCTGGTGTGGGTGTACTCTTTGATAAAACGCACGCTCTAACTTGGCCATTTCACATACAATTGCTTCGGATATAAGGGCAAGTGGAGTGAGCTTCAGACTCTTGATAAATTCATACGGAATATCATTACATTTAAGTATGTATGTATGTGTCTCTATGTACATATATATTAGTATATAGTGTGCCACAACATAGATAACGTGAATTTATCAGCTATGAATGATGTCAGGAATAATACTGTTATAATAGCCAGCAGCCAACATTAATAACTGCCAGAGCATTAACAAGCAAAACTGACATGCGATAGAATGCAATAAGGAAATAAATGCTGTAATATAAACATACTCAAATAAACTGGACTTCTACAGTCTCAGTTAGCCTTAAGCGGCTTCATAACAACAAATTGCTATGTTATGGCTTTTCATATAATAACTTTACTGGGAAGCGTACCAATAAGTTTTCGGATATGTGGTTAGACATGTGGCGTAAATATTGTGTTTGAAAGCAATTCAGTAAATATTAATTACTCTTTGGTAGTTCAATTCGTGGAAGAAATATGGAAATTTGTTAAATTGGATATCAACCGCACTCACGCCCCAAAAAAAGGTTATGTTGATAACTGACTAAAGAAAAATGTCTGAAACACTAAATTTTGTTAAAAAAATGGCAGAAAATAGAAGATGGTCTAAAAAATGGAAAATGGGCTTGGCATCAGTCCCTTTTGGGTCAAAAACAATATCTCAGAAACTACTCGACCGATTTCAATGAAGCTTGGTATATAATATAATATTTTCTTGAGACCCTTAATAGAAATGGAAAAGTAGCAATGTAACATAGATTTTTCATTCATATTGAAATACAACTTTTCACAAATACTAGATTGGAGATGTGGCATCGCTCATTTAAAAATTGTCGAAGTCGGATTTAACTTTTTAAGGTCCCAGATATCGAACATAAGGACTTCGCTGCCTGTGTACAATTGTTTACCAAAAATGTCAGTAAATTTCTCAGAATTTTTAAAATATTCCAGGAGAATTTTTTTCTGCCAATAACGTACCTCTGTGCCAAAGTGGGTGAAATCGAGTCATTTCTTCCGTTAGCTCCCATATACCTAATATTAGGTTTTTCAAACGTCTGGTCGGCTTTATACCATATGTGAGATACTTTAAATTAGAATTCAGTGAGGAATAATTTTAGATATAATTTAGAAAATGAGTGAAATCAGTACAGGAATTACCCCAGCCCTCATACACTTAATATTGTGATTTTCGTTATTTTAGTGGACTTTATGCTAAATATTAAATATGGGTAAAATTGAGTGTTATCTTAATAAAATTAAATAAAATAAGTAAGGAAGGGCTAAGTACGGTTGTGACCGAACATTTTATACTCTCGCAATTTATTTATTTAACTTTATTTATATTATATAATACACAATTTGACCCATATATTCGTCATATATATTGTATAAAGTCCATTGAAAGTTGGAAACCATAATATTAGGTTAGAAGCACGGAGGTCCTCGTGTTCGATATATGGGGCCTTGAAAATTTATGGTCCGATTTCGGCGATTTGTAGAATGGGGCTGCCACACTATAAATGCAGTATTTATGAAAAGTTCTGCACCGATATCTTCACTAGTGTTTACTTTATATATTGTAAAGTAAACGATTCAGATCGTCTTCAAAGTTCTGGTATATAGGAAGTAGGCGTGGTTGTGAAGCGATTTGGCCTATTTTCACAACATATTATTGGGATGTAAGGAAACTATTGCAAACCAAGTTTCATTGATATTGGTCGAGTAGTTTCGGAGATATGGTTTTTTTCAGTTTTTCAATAATTTTAGTTCCGTATTCAATTTATACTCGTAATTTAATTCGTTTTTATTACAAACCAAATATTAAATAATTTTTTTATACAATCTTTCGGCTTTCAGGTTGAACAAATCCAGGCTGAGTACAAAGTATTGGCTCTTCAGTACCATCCGGATAAGAACGACGGCGACAAAGATGCTGAGGCCAAGTTCCAGCGCCTAAAGGTAAATCATTCACTTTTTTCTATTAATGATCTCGTCAAAATTTTTGTGCAAACATTTCTTCCTTGGATATAGAAAGGCTTGAATACTTCATTGCTCGCAAATATTTAGACATTTTAAAATGCATTTATCAAACTCTTTGGTAATTTCTGAAAGAGTAATGATTTATTGCCGCACTTTAAATGCTGTCATTTTATTTAAAACCTCAGATACGTCATGGCAACGCCCACATTGGGTGCCGAGGAGTGTCCATGCGCACAATGTCCATGCATGTCTGCCCACCATCGCTCAAATGCACTAAAAATAAATAATAAAGCTTGTAACAAGCTTCACCAGCAACACAACAACAATATGCGAGCGTCAATCACGCACGCAGCTGCACGCAAGCGGACGGACAGACAGCCATGCGATAGCACTGTAGCAGTGGCATAGCGCAGCAGATGTCGGCGTGGCGTGGCTAACTCGTTTAAAACTTCGCACAAAGCAACCACTGAAGCCTGATTGACACACAAATGCACTTGCGATACTCAAACATGGCATATACATATACATACATGGCATGCATTAATGTACTCGTGTGTTCGTGTAGACGTGTGTTTTAAGCCACATTGTGTTATTTTATTTATTGCAACACCCAAGCGCCAAGCAAAACTTACACAAAGCGTAACGGATATGCAACACACAACAGACGCGAGTGGCAGCTTAAGTATGAAAGGCGCACTGCCGAACGCCTTCGGGCGTGTGTGACATATGTGGCATGCCTTTGGGTGGGAGGGTAAAATCTAGGAAAGTTGCAATGCTCCCAGAGCAAATGTGAAGTTTGCGCTTAAAAAGTAAGCTGCTACTTGCTTTCTGCTTTTTTGTTGCCTCCAACTTTTTTTCCACACCGTCAGCTACATACGATTGTGTGGGAAAAATTATACAAATGCATATTTCGCAGAAATCGCAGCAGCAGGTAATGCAACAACACAAACACATACATATTGCTCTGTATGAACTGGTATTATATGTATTTGTTGGTGTTGTTGGCCTAAGAGGAAAATAACGAATTTATTAAAGTTCAACTTATCTGGAAAATTGTTGTTGTTGTTGTTGCGTGTGTATTAAAATACTCAATGCCACCTGTGCGCTGTTATTGCTGGCTGGCAAACCTCAACAATGCCTGACTGGCTTGCGGCTTGCTATGTGCGTAGGTTGGCTACGCCCCACCACTGCGTATACGCAACAATTGCATTTCGGTAGTGAGTGCCTGCGTTTATCTGGCAAAATCGGTTAACGACATAGCCTTGGACAGTTTCTGAAAATTGCGTTGCACTCCAAGCTCATTGTACACCCACATACAATAACAACAACAACAACAACAAAATTAATGCTAAAACGACCACTAAATCGAGACAGGTTTATGAAGCTTGCGTTTCTCGACAAATTCTGCAGATTTTTTTCACACAACTCAGTATTTCATTTCATTTCTTGTTACCACTTGTATCGATTGCGGTATTTTGAAACTGATTAGAACACATATTTTCGAAGGATATACGAGTATACTCGATATCTACACAGATAATTTTCTATTTTCATCTGCTAAACAACTCACATTACACCAACAAAAACACACGCCACCCCACTTATATACATACACATCCAACATCTATGCTCTCCCACCCCAGTAGCATCATCTGCCTTAGTTGCAGCTCATTGCGTAGCTCCGAATAACTATTTTCGGACAACAACAAAAAAAGTGGCAATGTTTGCGGTTGAACTCACAAATTTGCGTGCGCAGTGATGCGAAAGTTAGTGGTTTCCGGTGCACATAAAATGGGCAAAAGTTCCGTTACAAAAAAAAACACACACATACACAAACACAACTCCCCTACAACCCCTAACAAGCCGGAATGACAATACTCTGCAGACTTGTTGCAAGCCAGTTGTTGTCGTTCACTAATTAATTGTTACTCTGAGGTCATGTGTGTTGTTGTTGTCCACATGCAACATGTTATTGCCCGCCCCATATGTGCGTAAATATTTAGGCATGCACTTGTGGTTGTGAAATTGCGTTTTATTTGCTGCTGCTGTAATTAACTTTTCTATTTTTATTCGAGTTTTATGTTATATTTGAGCCACTCTGGCAGCCTTGCAAGTAATCGGATTGCGTAGTGTGGCCTTTACTGTTACTACTAGTTGTTGATATGTGTATGCATTGGTGTTATTCAGCAACAAAAGTAATGTCCAAAATTCATTTGAATTTAAATAGAAAAGACGTCTTATATTTTGAACTCCCTACGGTGTTGTCACAGACACAAATGCAATAATTCAAAATGAGCTGCTTGATTTCATCAGAATTATGCTGAAGTCATCTGCTCTCGAAATAATGCTTTACTCTGATTCCAGTTAATTTGCATATTTTTACAACTCTAAGGGTAATCAGAGCTGTCTTATTAATTCAAAATGGACAATAATAATTTCATTGTCATATATTATTTTCCATGAATATTGATATTTTTAATTTACACCAAAACTGTGAACAAAATTTCCAAAATTGAATATTGAAGAGACTTCTTATGAATTTCCGGCGAAAATAACTTTTTTGCTTTATGTTTCAATTGATTTGATCTGAGGCAGAGGCATATTGTAACAATTTATGGTCAATTGGATAGTCAATAGTCAATTGGATACCTTTAAAATTCTATGATAAAAGATATAAAAGAATCTGCTCTAATAGCTAAACAATTTTTTTTTTGGTAAAGAAATCACCCGAAATCAGAAAATAAAGAATAAGCTTGGGTGTAGCCGAACATTTTATACTCTCGCATTTTATTGATATAGTTTTACTAAGACAACGCTCAATTTGACCCACATATTCGGAATAAAGTCCATTTGAATAATGAATATCATCATATTTAGTATATGGGGGCCGAGATAATTCCAAAACCGATTTCACTCATTTTCACCACCAAGGTAGACGATATCCAAGACTATATCGAGCCTTTACTGCCATTTTAGCGTAAGCGACAAAAACCAAACTTTACAGGGGAAGGTTTTTATACTCTCGCAACAAAGTTGCTACGAGAGTATTATAGTTTTGTCCACATAACGGTTGGTTGTAAGTCCTAAAACTAAACGAGTTAGATGTAGGGTTATATATATCAAAATGATCAGGATGACGAGAAAAGTTCAAATCCGGATGTCCGTCCGTCTGTCCGTCCGTCCGTGCAAGCTGTAACTTGAGTAAAAATTGAGATATCTTAATGAAACTTGGAACACGTGTTCCTTGGCACCATAAGAAGGTTAAGTTCGAAAATCAGCAAAATTGGACCACTGCCACGCCCACAAAATGGCGAAAACCGAAAACACATAAAGTGCCATAACTAAGCCATAAATAAAGCTATGGAAATAAAATTTGGTATGAAGGATCGCACTATGAAGAGGCATATTTGGATGTAATTTTTTTGGGGAAGTGGGCGTGGCCCCGGTTTTTTGTATATATCTCGCAAACCAATAGAGCTATATAAACCAAACTTTCTGCAGTCGTTTTTTTTAGCTATTTCCTTATACAGTCCAAAAATGACAGAAATCGGATAATAACCACGCCCCCCTCCCATACAAAGGTTAGATTGAAAATTACTAAAAGTGGGTTAGCTCACTAATCAAAAACGTCAGAAACACTAAATTTCACACAGGAAATGGCAGATAGAAGCTACACTCAGATCTTTTTACAAAATGGAAAATGGGCGTGGCGTCGCCCACTTATGGGTCAAAAACCATATCTCAGGAACTACTCGACCGATTTCAATGAAACTTGGTTTGTAATAGTTTCCTTACATCCCAATGATATGTTGTGAAAATAGGCCAAATCGCCTCACAACCACGCCTACTTCCTATATACCAGAACTTTGAAGACGATCTGAATCGTTTACATTACAATATATAAAGTAAGCTCTAGTGAAGATATCGGTGCAGAACTTTGCACAAATACTATGTTAATAGTGTGGCAGCCCCATTCTAAAAATCGCCGAAATCGGACCATAGGTTTTCAAGGACCCATATATCGAACAAGAGGACCTCGGTACTTCTAACCTAATATTAGGGTTTCTAACTTTCAATGGACTCTATACAATATATATGTATGACGAATATGTGGGTCAAATAATATAAATAAAGTTAAATAAATAAATTGCGAGAGTATAAAATGTTCGGTTACACCCGAACTTAGCCCTTCCTTACTTGTTTTTAAATACTTTTAACCATTAATGTGGTAGTAATTTAAATTTTTTTTTTTTCAATTATATATGTAAATGTCTAAAAAGCATTAATGTAAGAGAAATTTTAAATTACTACCACATTAATGGTTAAAAGTATTTAAAAAAAAACATTCTCCTGTAAAGTTTGGTTTTTGTCGCTTACGCTAAAATGGCGGTAAAGGCTCGATATGCTCACTTAATTTATCTTAAGATATCTCACATATTAAGCGATATACGTATAACTATATTTCGATTTCCGATTTAACCCATTTTTGACACAGAGGCACATCATTAGAAGATAAAGACTCCCTCTAAATTTCTATAGAATATCTGAGAAATTTACCGATATTTCCGGTTCAAATTTATTAATAGGCATAGAGGTCTCCATGGGCGATATTTGGGGCCCTGAAAGTTACAGTATCGTGAATTATATATTGGAAAATGTACAATTCAGATGGAATTCAAAATTTTATTTATGAGAAGTAGGCGTTGTTGTCAGCCGATTTCGACCAAAACAGGTTATCAACAAAACTATTCTGTGCAACATGTTGCTAGAGTATATTTATAGCCAAAAATTCTTTATTCACTACTGTTTAGTGTGCACGAAGTATTTTATAAATTATCTCCAATAACTTTCGCTTTCAATTATCTATTTATTTATTTAAAGTATATTGCGCAGCTAAGTTTCCTTCCGCTGTTTACACGAGAGCGCTACAGTTTTACCATATTTAATGTGTAATACGAGTATGTAGCAGTGAAAGCAATAACATTCGATTACAAAATCAACAAGCCAACGTCAGTCTGTCGGGTTGATGACGGCTTTGCAAGCATACTTGTAGGCGCTAATACACACACTTGAGTGTATGTGTGTGTGCGTGTGTACGTGTATGTTGATCACGTGTAATAATGTATTCAACAGGCGGCAATTGAAGTGGGATTAGAGACGCACACACGCACACATATGCGCCCACGTTGTGAATAACAAATGTTGGGCCTACAAGCACATACAACATTTATTGCCGACAGCAACAACAATAACAACTATAACAATTGTTGTAAAGTGGTTGAAAAGCATACAACAATGAGGAACAATAGCCGTCAAAGAGTAGTCAAGTTGTCAGTACAAATATGTGTGCTGCTGGATGATAGTTAGTGTAAAGGAGAGGGAGGGAGGAAAGTATGTGTGTAGAAGACAAATACGAACCACATTACTGACCACTCAGCCGCTAAAACACTTAGCACTCAGGCGGAGCAACCGACTAATGTGAAAGCTTTACGAATTTGATTGCTGGGTGGGGTGGTGTGGTGTGAGTGTGCTGTAGTGAGGTGAATATTGGACTGCCAACAAATAAATCGAGCGTCACAACGCGTGCTGAACCGAGCTGAAATAATACAAAGTATTGACTTTAATTTATTTGAGCAGCCTTTAGATATATACTTGCATGGAATGAGCATAGAAAAAATACTGTTACGTGGATGTACTATATACCGCTAATTTATGTCAAGTTAAAGTACATGCTTACTAAAACAAAAATAGTTGGACAAATGAAGAGTTAGTCGAGGTTAAAACACAACTGTTCTCAAAATGTAGCGGCATCTAGCAGGCTTAAGACTTTCAGATTTCAAATAGAGTTGAAATTTGAACAAAACCTATTCAGCGGTTACGGGTTCTTTACACATATATACAGATAGTCTTGATTGTATGTAGAGCAGATCTAAGTACCCTTGGTAAGAGAAGCTGCGAATGTAATAATCTGACTTGACCTCACTATATAGTTTGAGGTGAGCCATTTGTAGAATTTAACAAAACTAAAAATATATATAAACATCCAATAATTTACAGCACAGGGAGTTTATTTTCCAACACAACGGTGGGGGGTGTGGGATTACACTCCTCTCCCTCGCAAAAGACAATCAAGCGTAAATTGCTTTGTCTTCTATTTTTTTTACCGTCTAAAATGATATATTTTTAGCAGCACCCAAAGCATGTGGACGAATTTCGGCCGCAGCACCCGCCCACACATTTGTCGCTGTCAGGATATGACAGTTACTCGCTACCTCAAACACGAGTGGCACACACACCCATCATGAACACATAGAAACACCTGTACGAGTATAGACACGCTGCGGCACAAAAGCACTTGCCATTGTTGGTCCACCTTTATTATCGACGAGAACGTGTTATACCGTTACACACACTCGTGTACTTGGTTGTACTTGGGTGCTTGGCGCTGGGAGTTGCCATTTGCTGTTGACAGCAGCAGGCAATAATCGATTAGCGCTTTCCCACTGAATATTTAGGTCAGCGCTGGACAAAGAGTGTGTCTGCAACCCTACATGCATGTATGTGTGTGTGTGTGAATATACACAGAAACTTTGCTCCATTTGCTCACATGAAATGGAATTTCCATTCATTTC
The DNA here is from genome assembly GCA_031772095.1 of Zeugodacus tau. Classification (NCBI taxonomy): domain Eukaryota; kingdom Metazoa; phylum Arthropoda; class Insecta; order Diptera; family Tephritidae; genus Zeugodacus; species Zeugodacus tau. Next base: position 91,950,508 of record CM062649.1, read on the forward strand.
GCTTTAGTTTCTACTCCAATTTAGCTTCTATTTTCTATTTGTCGCCCACACTTTCGTTGAATTTCCGTATGATATGGCTTTCATATGATTTCCTCCACTCCCCGCCTCACCCGCTTTCAACGGAAGTGAATGCACATGAGCACAAAAGCAATAATTAACACAAATATTACATACTTTGGGGTTTACTTTTAAATAGCTGCATGTGAGCGCTGTGGCTGAATTTAATGTGGTTGTTGTTGTTCCAGCAACTGTTGTGGTTGATATTGATGATGTTGAATATTTGAAAAATGCAGAAATATACATTGAAGCGAGCTCATAGCAGATTCCATACAAAATTCTATGAATTCCTTTGCTCATCGTTTTTGCAGTAAAGCTGAAATTTTTATTATGATGATATGGGTGTATGTATATGATGTATGGCACATCAACTCATGGTTCTAATAAAACTAAATAATTCAATAAATAAATATTATCCGAATTGATTAATTAATTACTGATAATATAAAGCATATTATGGAAAAGTCATAATATATTCTTGCGAAAATAACGGTTAATTAATTACTTTGGCTTTTATTGATGCGTGCAATAAAATGGTTTTGTGGTTTGATGTGGCCATATGTAGATAGAAGAACGTACGAGTATTTCGTGACATAAAATCATCGCCACAACGAAATTAATTAGGTTTGGAATACAAAATAACTATCCTGGTAACAAATGAAAAGAATTTGAACAATGAGTTATCATAAAAAAATACATGAACTGTAAAAGGATTACATCGAAGAGATATCAGTTATTATAAAATAAACTAATTATATTTTTTTATTTTATATTTATTTCTACATTTTATTTCATGAATTATTTTCTTTTTATTTTCTTTTTTTATTTTATTTTATTTTATTTTATTTTATTTTATTTTATTTTATTTTATTTCATGAATTATTTTCTTTTTATTTTATTTTATTTTATTTTATTTTATTTTATTTTATTTTATTTTATTTTATTTTATTTTATTTTATTTTATTTTATTTTATTTTATTTTATTTTATTTTATTTTATTTTATTTTATTTTATTTTATTTTATTTTATTTTATTTTATTTTATTTTATTTTATTTTATTTTATTTTATTTTATTTTATTTTATTTTATTTTATTTTATTTTATTTTATTTTATTTTATTTTATTTTATTTTATTTTATTTTATTTTATTTTATTTTATTTTATTTTATTTTATTTTATTTTATTTTATTTTATTTTATTTTATTTTATTTTATTTTATTTTATTTTATTATAAAAATCAGCCATTCCCCGGAAATGTTTCTAATTTCCTTTTGATAATAATAACAAACCTTATTTATCTACTTGCAGGAGGCCAAGGAGACGCTTTGCGATCCGGAGAAGCGCGCCAACTATGACAAATGGCGCAATAGTGGCATCGCTATGAGCTACAAGAATTGGCTGGGTATGAAGGAGCACGTCGGACAGGTGAGAAGATACACAATCGCTGAGAAAGTGGATAAGGAGGTACGAGTGGCAAATCGAACGCAGCGAGTATACAATTAAACGAAAACTTTCTCGTCGTGCTCTTCCCCATAATAATAATGCATTTAGTGTACCCCCCAAAACCGACACACCTCAGCACTTAGGCGAGAACATGCTATAGAATACTGACTTGCACTTTCCTTGCTCCAGCTTACTCTTCAAACGCTTCTGCTTCCCTGCACTCACTGTGACAATTCCGCCGCCGCCGTCGCACATTTAGTAATGAAAATAGTCGCTGAAGAAAGCTTCTTGAGAATTACAAAATGTCCACAAAATACAGCAATGTCACTTGTTGTTGGCAATGTTCTCTGCGTCAGTTGGTCATTTTGCATCTGACCATTTTGCTCTTTTCATTGCAATCCCATCTTCCAACCCCTCCCGCCGCTTTTATGCAAACTCATTCGCAATTCTGCCATCCTTCCGTTGGGAATTGCATCCTCTGCACTGCCGTTGCTTTGCGTTGCCTTTAAGTATATACTATGTGTTGGTATGTTTGTGAACTTTTTAATGTTATGCAATAAATTTATACCGCTACTCGATTTCCCTGCTCGACATTTGCCATTTACAAGTGCACACATTTGCACAACCATATTCTACATGCCTAATAAGTGTGTATATTAGTCCTCGGAGTAATCAATATGCGCTCCCTCCCACCCGCGTGGAGCAAATCGTATCACATGAATTATAGAAAATAATATTTTCCCTCGCCACTGAGACCGCAGCGCGCAAGCATGCGGAGCACAAATTGCTTTGCAAACACACGCATTTACTTAATTGGAAATGGAAAACAAGAAAAAGGAAACTGGAAAATATGAGATTTTTAAAATAGTGTTGCTGTGATTTGTCTACATTGCTAATGGAATTTCAAAGAATTTATTTATTATTAGTCACGAAGAAGGTTCGGTCGAACACTGATTCCAAAAAGAGTCTGCTTATTTAATGCGTACTCGAAGTAAGTAATTATAATACGAAAATTTAGTGGCGGACCATATAATAAGGAAGAGTTTAATTTTTTCCGCTTTCATCAGCTATAGTCGCAATAATACCGCCTTAGATATCTAACCTTTCTTAATCCGTTGAAAATTAGTTCCCTCTTCTATAACCTCCTCCAACTTGTATTTTAAAAATTTCATTAACTTTGGTGATATTTATAAAGCGGTTAGATAGATCGTCTTCAGTTCTAGAACTTCATTGTATGTATGTGATTGGCGTTGCAACCGTTTAGCCGGTTATAGCCGAATCGACGATAGTACGCCATCTCTCTCTCTCCTTCGCAGTTCGGCGCCAGTTGGAGATCCCAAGTGTAACCAGGTCGCTCTCCACCTGGTCCCTCCAACGGAGTGGAGGCCTTCCCCTTCCTCGGCTTCCTCCGGCGGGTACTGCATCGAACACTTTCAGGGCTGGAGTGTTTTCGTCCATTCGGACAACATGACCTAGCCAGCGTAGCCGCTGTCTTTTTATTCGCTGAACTATGTCAATGTCGTCGTATAACTCGTACAGCTCATCGTTCCATCGTCTGCGGTATTCGCCGTTGCCAATGTTCTTAGGACCATAAATCTTGCGCAAAATTTTCCTCTCGAAAACTCCTAGTGTCGTCTCATCTGATGTTGACATCGTCCAAGCTTCTGCACCGTAGATCAGGACGGGGATGATAAGCGACTTGTAGAGTTTGATTTTGGTTCGTCGAGAGAGGACTTTACTGTTCAATTGCCTACTCAGTCCAAAGTAGCACCTGTTGGCAAGAGTTATTCTGCGCTGGATTTCGAGGCTGACATTGTTCGTGTTGTTGATGCTGGTTCCCAGGTAAACGAAATTATCTACGACCTCGAAGTTATGACTGTCAACAGTGACGTGGGAGCCAAGACGCGAATGCGCCGACTGTTTGCTTGATGACAGGAGATATTTCGTCTTGTCCTCATTCACCTCCAGACCCATTTGCTTCGCCTCCTTATCCATGCGGGAAAAAGCAGAACAAACGGCGCGGTTGTTGCTTCCGATGATATCAATATCATCGGCGTACGCCAGGAGCTGTACACTCTTGTAAAAGATGGTACCCTCTCTGTTTAGCTCTGCAGCTCTTATAATTTTTTCCAGCATCAGGTTAAAGAAGTCGCACGATAGTGAGTCACCTTGTCTGAAACCTCGTTTGGTATCGAACGGCTCGGAGAGGTCCTTCCCAATCATGACGGAGCTTTTGGTGTTGCTCAACGTCAACTTACACAGCCGTATTAGTTTTGCGGGGATACCAAATTCAGACATCGCGGCATAAAGGCAGCTCCTTTTCGTGCTGTCGAAAGCTGCTTTAAAATCGACAAACGGTGGTGTGTGTCGATCCTCTTTTCACGGGTCTTCTCCAAGATTTGGCGCATGGTGAATATCTGGTCAGTTGTTGATTTTCCAGGTCTAAAGCCACACTGATAAGGTCCAATCAGTTTGTTGACGGTGGGCTTTAGTCTTTCACACAGTACGCTCGATAGAACCTTGTATGCGATATTTAGGAGGCTGATCCCACGGTAATTGGCGCAGATTGTGGGATCTCCCTTTTTATGGATTGGGCAGAGCACACTGAGATTCCAATCGTCAGGCATGCTTTCTTCCGACCATATTTTGCAAAGAAGCTGATGCATGCACCTTATCAGTTCTTCGCCGCCGTATTTGAATAGTTCTGCCGGTAATCTATCGGCCCCCGCTGCTTTGTTGTTCTTCAAGCGGGTAATTGCTATTCGAATTTCTTCATGGTCGGGTAATGGAACATCTGTTCCATCGTCATCGATTGGGGGATCGGGTTCGCCTTCTCCTGGTGTTGTACTCTCACTGCCATTCAGCAGGTCGGAGAAGTGTTCCCTCCATAATCCCAGTATGCCCTGGACATCGGTTACCAGATTACCACCTTGGTCTCTACATGAGGATGCTCCGGTCTTGAAACCTTCGTTAAGTCGCTTCATTTTTTCGTAAAATTTTCGAGCATTCCCTCTGTCTGCCAGCTTCTCAAGCTCTTCGTACTCACGCATTTCGGCCTCTTTCTTTTTTTGTCTGCAAATGCGTCTCGCTTCCCTCTTCAGCTAGTCTTCTAGAACTTCATTAGTCAAATATAAAATGGGGAAAGATAGTTGTTATGTGAATTCATCAATATATAGTCAATTTTGTTCTTAGCCTCGTTGTAGAGGTAACGGCAAAACCAATCTCCAAAGAATCCAGAAGAATATTCTTTATCTTATTTTTTACTGGCGTAGATACCACTCACGCGTTTTTACCACAGGTTAACAAGATCACGCCATTGTTTTCCTTTTCGCCAATTGGTGTTACCAAGGCCAACCAAGTATTTCTCCTCCTGATCTTTCCAACGGAGTGTAGGTCTTCCTCTGCTTTCACCAGTTGGAAATGTATCGATCACTTTCAAAGCTGGAGTGCCTTCGTCCATTGGTCAACATGAGCTAGTCAGCGTAGAAAAACTCTCTTTTTATTCGTCTATGTCGTCTTACATGTCGTCATACAGCTTATCGTTCCACCGTCTCTCTGGAAAACTTCTAGTGCCGTCTCATCGGACGTTTACATCGTCCATGCTTCTGCACCATTAAGCAGGACAAAGTTATGACTGTCAACAGATACGTGGGAGCCAGACTTTCGTCATCTATTGTTTCAATAATGCTGTATTCGATACTTAACCTCGCGTAACGTGATGAAAAATAGTTCTCTCTTCTTAAGCACCACCAACCAGATCGTGGTAGAGCATGGAAAATTTTCATTAGTTTTACAAATGATCCGTGAAATTTATAAAGAGCAGTTAGTTAGATCCTCTTGAGTTCGAGACCTTTCATTTCTCAAACACTAAAAGAGGAAAGGATGTTGTATGAATTTATCAATCTGTTCTCAGTTTTATCGTCATTTTTCTTGTAAGGCCAAAAAATAATCTCCAAATAATATTGAGAAATACTGCCGTAATGACAGCTCATGGCCTGTTTTAAACCGGTGTGCGTTCCGATTACTTAAATCTGGCTGTATTGAAAGCGTATTTCGAAAAATATACCAATTATTATAACTAGTTAAACATTGATCTTTGCTTTTTTAGAATCTTAAAAGAAATTAAATCTTGAAAATGATTTGATTGATTTTAGAGAAAGCGATGCAGAAAATAATTTAGAGTTCGGGACTTATTAGATCCGACTAATTATATTGTATAATGTATTAAAAAAGTGAAAATATTTTCTGGAGAAATCGTCCACTTCAAAGTTCGCGATGTGACCCCCTATACATATTTATATTTTAGAGGTTGTTTGTTACAGTTGTGAAACCACGTCCGAGGTAGTTTTTGAATTTAATAAACTTGCATGATAAACGTAATTTTGTTATTTTTCCAGCAATCGCATCGTCTTTTTATGAATATACTTGATGTTGTGAATTTGCCCTACTCCATATCCATTTGTGTATGAACACGATTCGATTTTTTTACCGACATTTTATTAAACTTATAACTGTGAAACCATATAAAATAACGGTGAATTGTTCTCGTAAAAACAAAATGGAGGAGATCAATCTCTGCTCTTCAAACGCAAACAATTTTCCTGCACTTTTATGCTATATATAATACGGCCCCGATTGGCTGCGTAAATGAAGAGAAAACAATTCACCGTAACTACATGATACACGCATGGTAGCACAATACATACACAACACTCAACACACGAAATTTATTTATTCAATAATTCCGTATCTCTTGAAATCACAGTCCATGCACTGGGCCACGCCAAAGACCAAGGATCGCATGCTGCCCGAAGCGGGCGCTGCCACTGGCGCTGGCGCTGGCAGCAGCAGCGGTGGCTTGTCGGCCGCCTCGCCCAATCCGGCACACCGACGCGCATCCGAGGGGGGCGCTGCACTCTACTATGGCAACCGGAAAACCGAGTGGGGCACCGACAACTCCGATGTGGCCAACAAGTTTCGCAACTACGAAATTTAAATGCAACAACAACAGCAACCAAAAATAGATATGTAAGAGAAGTAGTATGAACGCGCAGCAGACAACAACAACAACTACAACAACAACGTAGAGTATTAAAGTAAAAGAAGCGCGCATTGAAACCCACAGACAGACCCACAATTGGAAATGGCGTACACCGGAAGTTTTGACAACCGAAATCTACAAACACACACACACAAACTCATTCAAATATATATACATACATACACACGTGCTGACTTGCAATCGTTGGCGCTCTGCTAGCGGCGTTCAGCACCGTTTTGGAAGCCTACAATTTTGATGAATTTTGTCATATCCAAGAATTTTCAGAACTTATCTAAATGTATACACTGAATGTTTTGACCAAATACATGTTGTTACTTATTATAAATAAATAAATATATATATGTATACATACATAGTAAATGATATCATGCATATTATATGATACACACACACACATGCATAATTATATTATATATAAATGTATTTGATTAAAAGCGAATAAAAGAAAGAAACAAACAAAAAAGAAAAAAACACGAAACTAAGAAACTGTAATTTCAATAAACGCCTAAAATTAAGACGAAGACGAAGTTGATGATGATTAAGCAAAAGAAGAAGTAGCAAACAAAAAATATAAAAATAAAAACAAAGAAATTCTGAAAAAGCAAACTATTTATAATAACTGTAAACCAAATATTATGCATTAAACATGAAAAAAGGTATTAAGAAACTAATAAATATTTATATGTGTATAAAAGATTTATGAAATTAGCAGAGCATTAAATGTATTTATTTATGAAGCAGCAAGAATTTACGATGTTGAACAGAATACATATTTATAAAAGAACCCACACATACATACATATATATTAATTAAGCTAAGAACTGCGTTGAAGAAAAATATCTATTGATGTTACATGTGTGTGCCCCTTATGACAATCCCTGTTTTTGAGAACTTTACTAACTAACTGTCAATGCAGAACAGCAGGCGCAATTGTAGTGCTAATATTTACATGTACTATACAACAACAAGTAGCAAGCAGCTTGTACAAGACGCCTACACATTGCACGAAAGACAACAGCTGAAAAATAAAAAAAAAAAAATTATGAAGAAAAAAATATTTCAAAAAGTAAGGTAAACTAAATCAAATCTGAAGCGAATTTAAAGCAAAATAATTAGAAAAGGATTTACAAAAAATAAACGAAGAAAAATATTAAAAATTAAATGGTATAAAAATTTGAAGAAACTAGTGAAATGCGAAGAAGCATAAAAATAAAAAAATGAAAATGAAAATGAGAATTACAAAAGCTATTTACTTCCGTTGCCTAACTGTATTGATGTTGCGCACAATGTCAAATGTCAAATGTCAACTATCAATTGTCAACTGACAAATATCAAATGACAACTGTCAAATGGCACGTGTCAACTGTCATATCTCAAATGACAACTGTAAAATGTCATATGTCAAATATCAAATGTCATATGTCAAATATCAAATGTCACTTGTCACTTGTCACTTGTCAACTGTCAAATGTCACTTGTCAACTGTCAAATGTCATATGTCACTTGTCACTTGTCAACTGTCAATTGGCAAATGTCAAATGACAATTGTCAAATGTCACTTGTCAACTGTCAAATGGTAAATGTCAAATGACAACTGTCAAATGTCATATGTCACTTGTTAACTGTCATATGTCAACTGTCATATGTCAAATGTCAAATGTCAAATGTCAAATGTCAAATGACAACTGTCAAATGTCAAATGAGAAATGTCAAAAGTAATTCCAGAAATCAAAAACTACCCACTTACATATTTAAAAAAATACGTATGAATTTTTCAAAAACTATAAACTTAAACAGAGATCAATTAAAAATTACCAAAAAACACATCACTGATGACGAAAAATTCGACAGTTGAGATGAGAAAAGCGAAAACTACAGCAGAACTTAGTGTTTACTTATGATTATGCACGTAAAATGGACCACCTAACAAAGAAAATAAAAAATAAAAAAAAATATATAAAAAAAATTTCCAACTCTTTTGATATTTTTAAGTGCGAAATCGGAGTTGAAACGCTAGTTGAAGCACTTGAAGAGAAATACAGATTAGTAGAAACCCAATTTTCAAATAAATCATGTGTATTTAAAAAAATATATAGAAACAGCAACTTAATTAATAAAACATCTCAGCATACATATTTATATACGATAAATGTTGACATTTTGTGTTGTTTGAATACTACGGCATTGTGGAAGCAAAGTAGTTAAAACTCTTATATGTATGTATATGTCCACACTTAAATAATATTGATAAACGATAAGGTGCAGCATCGCAGTGACAAAAAAATTATTAAAAAAAGAACAAGGTATGAACGTTATTTTTAGCAAATAAAAAACGATTTTCTTAGCTGTTTACAGTTATTAATTAGTAATAAAATTGCAAAAATAAAAAATAAATAAATGAAACATTTGGTGGAGTTTGCCACACGGACTTAATGAATGGTGAAACATGAACTACACTTTATTGCTGAATATTCTGCAGAAAATACACACAAAAAAAATAAAATGAAACACTTAAAACTACAAATTTTGAGGTGTTTTTGATTACTGGAAATATATAGTTTTGGACTCCATGTAAGTATCGCTGGAAATACCATAATTTGCAGCTAAATCAAACAAGTCCAAACACCAGTTCAGTTAACCATATAAATACTTTATAAATACAATACTTAAAACAAATAATAAAATATGCTAAAGCGCTCTAGGCATCTTTAAAAGCATTTAATGTCTTGGCTGTCACGCCACAGTTCGCAAGGACGCCGGTCGCTCTGCACGAACTCGCGGATCCAACGATTGAGCACTGCAAAGGAAGAATAATTACTTTGCTAGAAAGGTATATCTCCGCATATATAGTAAGTGCATACAACTTACCCCACTTGGAGCCCACAATAATCGGGCAGCCGCCGTGCAGAGTGCGGAAATCTCTCTCACCGTCAGCATGCAGGTTGTACCAGAAGGCTGCGGCGCCCTTCTTGGGCATCAATAGGCGCTTGAGGAAGGGAAAGGCAGTACCACCGCCCTGCTCAACATCCGTCAACTGGAATGAAAGTTTAGAAACACATACATATAACTCAGTTATTTCAATGACAAAATTAAAGCGTTTACTCACATAGAAGAGCAGTGTTGCAATTCGATTGCCCATTTCAATATTACTCTTTGGTGGGGCCTAAAAAAAGAAGTGTTTTATGAAAAATATTTTGGCGAAAGAGCTGAGAAACTCTTACTCACCGCTTTCAAATCAAACGAGTCGTAATGTTGCCCGTAATGACCGCCGATGCCATAGTTTTGGAATTGGTGATCTTCAGCAAAAGTCATATTTAAATCGGACATATAGCCCGCGCGCACATCAATCGTCTGCAACAGTATATGTGACGTCTTTGGCAGGAAGGCAAATTGACTTGTGCGCGCCGGCGAGACTATGCTCTCATTGCGACCCATAACTGTTGCACGCACAATTTGATCGTTTGACAAACTTTTCATTTCTTCAATTTCAGCATCCGACACGACATCGTAGTAGACCACAAGCAACGGATCATGATTCAATTCTTCGGTTTTAATGGGTGCGATCAATAGGAATGGATGTGTTTCCGTGAGATAACCGCAACGTAATGGACGCTCCTCACTTGGCGTTTGCGTGATCAAGCCATTGCAGGTGTGTTTGTAGCGCACGAACTCATCGGTCTTTAGCAGATCCGCTGGCAGTGGCTGCGTTAGTTAGCACTATTATTAATTTTACAACTCACTAAGACGTTATCATACGTACCTCATGTTCGTCGGTGAGATCAACAGTGGCGTATTCTCCATCGCTGTTTTCTGACTGAAACTCTAAATAGCTCTTCGTATAGTTCACGACATCTGGCCGCAACGCTACAAGATCGGCATAAGTTTGGTTGGCACCCTTCAAATCACCCAAGTGAGTTTTAGCCTTCGCCAGCAATTCCAAAATATCGGCTTCGACGACTTTATCCGAATCAATATTTAGTTGGCTCGTGCTCTCTTCGGCTTTGTGAAAACGCTCTAATGCTTCCAAGGCCCACGCATGCGCCAGACGCATTTGATTTTGCTCTTTAGCGTATTTGGCGATATCCAGACAGAGACGGGCATCTATCACCACGCTGTTCATAAGATAATATAATTAGCACACCTGATTTGCACTAAGATTCTATGGTATAATGTATTATATTCTAACAATTTTCTACTCACTCATATTTCACACCCTCGAGTATGCCTTGTGCCATATCCGCCGTTTTCAAACGGTAGATATCTTGTATGCGCAAAAAGCCGGCAATGGCTCCTTCTAATTCGGAACTTTCGGGGTATGGTTGTGTGGTGAAGTGATGCTCTATCCTGTTGAGGGCTTCTGTTGGGTAGCGGTATGAAATTAAAATCTTTTAAGTATAAAATTGTGGACCTGATTGCCACAGATTACATTACTTTTTCCCGAATCATGTTGCATTATATTTTCAACACGCTCCCAGTCCAGCGTTAAACGTTTCGTTAACAAATATTTGTTGACAGGACTATCGAAGTAGTCCAAGCCTTCCTGAAGCGCATCGTAACGATCACTTTCCAATTCAGCCAAACGACTGCAAAGATATTGGTTACAGTCAAGAACGATCTTATTAAAACACAGTCAATCCTGAGAAATGCGTGGCTCTACGTTCTTTCTCTAACCCTTCTATGTTTCTGGAAACTATTAAACTTCATCAAGTGAATTCTATTATATATTATATACAACGATAACAGGAGCTCAGATATGGTATCAATTCTACCCTTCTAAAAGGTTTCGTTAAGAACTTTTAACCGTTATTGAGCGACCTGAATAATAATTAGAGATCTAGAATTGCTGTTTTTACCGAAGAAGGCCCAAAGAGGTCACTATTCACTTAAATCATTGTCAAAATGAACATTATGAAACTGTATTAATTGTATTACTCAACTCAAGGTCTTATTACTCTAGCCACCGTCGATACAGGAACTCCGATTTATGAGCTGAATAATCGTTATGACAAACTGTAGTCTTATAGACGATATCCTTGTTGCTTCTATTAATTTATCTCGCGGCATTTTTGTAAAATACGATTGTAGTATTTACCCTCATATAGTTTAATTATAATGTTTGCGATTCTCAAAAATTCTCCGATGAAATACTTACGCCTTTAGAAAATCCAATTTATGTTCATTACTCTCCACATATCTTTGCATATGTTTCAAGAGAACTCCTTCGAATTGCACCAATTTCGACATTTGATGCACCGAGGAGAAGAACTCCATTTTCTGTGCAAACGCCGCTCCAGAGAGCAGAAAGAGCATGTAGGTTAATAGGAAAAATAACTGCATTTTCACTGAGCACCAGAATCACACAATAGTTTAAAAGGAAAATGATAAATAATTTTGCACGCGCGGCGCTCAAATATAGGCGCTAACCGTTTCAAGCTAAATTGAAATTCTAACTGAAAGTCAACTACCTATAGCAGACAACGGTCAGCTTCACTGCGAAATAGTCGGCTTTCCATAGAGTGAAAAGGTTAGAGAAAGGTTCTAAACAAGTTAGTGCTGCAAGTCTGCTCGTGTGGGTCGTTGGCTCAAGTGTAAAGCGATTAGTTAACCGGTTTCTAATTTACATATTTGCTGTGCCAAAGCACTGTGTCGCCGGTGCGCTGGAGAGCTTTCGGGTCAATGCACCGGCTTTGTTTTTGTTTATATACCAAATATACAGAATCGCATACATGCTATAATGCTGTAATTATGTAAATAAGTATCTGCTTTGCGTTTGGCGCTGCTTGATTTTGAATATTTTATTAAAAATTAATAACCCAGCGTATTTTGATCGATAATATTTTTTTAATATCGATAGCAAATGAAAATTGAAAAAAATAAGAAAAACAAAACAACGGTTAAAACCTAAAGACATGCGCTGTGTAATTTGGTGAACGCCTAGAGCTCATATAAGCGAAGGTTCTATATAACAAAATAAACGAAATCTACCACCAACCTACCAACCAACTATCGAAAGATGTATAAGCTTAAACTTCAATTTATTTTTCATTTATTTATTTTAATACAAATAAAAATCAGCAGTTCTTTGAACTTAAATATGAATAAAATCTTGAAATAAAACTATTCTTTATAACAGGGCAGTCGGAACATCTGGTTTCGTTCGCGTATCCATTTGTTGGTCACTGCAATAAATCAATAAAATCACATATACATATCTCCTAGAGCGATCAAAACCATGGAACTTACCCCACTTAGAGCCAACTATCACTGGACAACCGGCATGTAGGGTTCTATAGTCACCCTCATACCGATTATTGAGGTTATACCACACGACAGCTGTGCCTTTTTTGGGAAAGACCGCAGTGTTAATGTTTGGGAAGACGGTAGCGCCGCCTTGCTCCACATCAGTCATCTAGTGGAGTACATAAAGCATAAATACATTTAACCTATATAAAAAGGAAAACTTTACTTACATAAAAGAGAACCGTGGCCTTGCGATCACCCTGCATCGACACAATACTAGACGTCTAAAACGAAAGCATAAAAATGCAAATTTATTATAGAAATGTTTAAAAGTCCATCTCTTGGCTTACCATTGACACATTGAAGAAATCGTAATGCGTATCGTAGTGCCCACCAAGGCCATAATTCATCACTTGCAACATTTCCGAGCCGTTAAGTTCAAATCCAGTCATATCAACAATACGTTTATTGACGCGTGTTGTAACCTCATTTGTGCCATCGTAGAACCAAGCAAATTTGGAGGTGCGACCAGCAACCACCTCACTTGACTTGCTTTCCTCATTAAATACGGTTGCACGCTTCAAAGAAGGTTGCGCCATATGCTGAAGCGTCGCGATTTCCGCATCGCTCATAACGTCATGAAAAACGACCAGAAATGGTTCAAGGCTGAGGATTTCCATTTTGAGCGGAGCCAATTTGAGAAAAGCTGTTGTGGTCGTATTGTAGACGCAATGGAGTTTCGATGGTTGGTTCGAAAACATGCCACGGCAGCCCAGTTGGTAAGTGCTTACCCGATTTATCGCGCGCTGCAAATGAATACGCACATTTCGCTGTCTTATTGCTTCCAATTCAAATTGTGGAAATTTACCTTTATGGGTTCTGGATTGTAGGTTTTAATGTGGAATTGCACCGTGTTTTTCTTGCGCTGGAGTTCAGAGTTCGGCTTCGACGCAGGCAAACTCAGTATCACATCGATCATTGACAGCGCATCTTGATAGCGTGCTGAAAGAGAGTAAGTCTTAGTACTAATTTCAAAGATTTATATAATATAGCTTTATATATTTCTATGGTATGTACTTTGTCGCAGCAGAGTCTCAGCATAGAGCTCCATCATTTTTACTTTGCTCAAGTCTTGCAAACTTATTAGAGGATCTTCTTCGTGCAAATTGATTGCGGAGTAAAGCCAAAAGCCGGCGCCCCAATAATCTGCCTGATTGAACAACTCCAAACCCATTGCGTAGCAATCGAGTGACGACAGTTTAGTGCTGAGAAGAGACATTTCATTAAAATTAAAAAAAAAAACTAGGTAGCTGCCTATTGACTTTTTCTTCGGAGTACTCTTTAGATAGACACCCCAATTTGTTTGTTTTTCAGTTGATACTCACTCATACTTCTTGCCATTAATTAAACCCTTGACCAGGTCGTCTGCTTTCAGATCGTAGGTGTCTTGCAGTCGGGTGATTGCGTTTACCGCTTCGCTCCAATCATCTGCCTTGGGCAAATTGGACCAATAATCGTGTAGAATTTTGGTTTGCTCTTTTTGTGGATATTATGAAATATATTACTTCATTACTTTAATGTTTTAAAATTTTGAAGAATTCCCGGAAATTACCTGGACCAACGCTTTGTTTCATGTAAATGTCCAAATAAGTCCAGTCCTTATGCAAACGCCGCACCAAAGAGAATACATTTGTAGGAATAGATACATAGTAACCAGGATTCTTTTGCGCCTTGTCATTCTCTGCACGAAGATTGGTAATCACGCTGTGAGAAAAGTATGAAAATACGAGAGTTGAACGGTTGTATGTTGAGTAAAGTGTTTTTGCCTAGATCGCGATTCAACAACAATTTACAAACAAAATATTGTGATATATATAGGTTCTTATTTACACTATCAAATCAGTTAAAAAAATACAAAAACTAAAATTTTTCCTAATTAACTAAGCCGTTCATAAATTATATCTAATATATAAAATTCTCGTGTCACGGTGTACGTTATTGAACTCCTCTGAAACCGCTCGGCCGATTTTCGTGAATCTTAGCGTGCATATCGGCTAGGGTGGAGAATCGGACAACATCTATTTTTCATCATCATAAATGTTAAGGATGGTCCAACCCTAAATTTTTTTTAATTTTCCGCGAAGAAAATTAAAAATTTTCTAAAATCGGGAAGTTATTGGTTGTTGAAGTTCAAACCGATCTGGCTAATTTTAGTCTTGAAATATTCGTGGAAGGCCAGAAAAAGATTAGAAAGTGAGTAAATATGGAAAAATTGCGAGGAAGATATCAATAAGAGAATTTTATTCGAGTTGACAAGAAAAATATAAAAAGAGAAAACAAAAAAATAATATTTTGAAGGTTGTCATTGTTGCTTTGTTAAAATATTTTTGTTATTGTTCAATTGTATAAGGTTGTGTCGATAGCCCAAAACAATTTGTAAAAAATAAGGAAAGGCTAAGTTCACGTCCAACCGAACATTTTACACTCTCGCAATTTATTGATGTAATTTTATTAAGATAACACACAATATGACCTATATATTCGGCATAAAGTCCCATAGAAAATCATAAAATATAGTATATAAGGGCTGATGTGATTTCAGAACCAATTTCACTCATTTTCACCACCAAGGTTAACGGGAATAGGGGTAACTTGGCACCTGTTAGTAGGCAAACAAACGGCACATTCGGCCTTGAAATTATTCCTAAATTGCAAATGAACGAAACACCAGTCGGGAAAATCGCCAAAAATAACGCTATAACTAAGATTTTCCAAATATTCAAGAAGTCGCTGGAGGTACTGCACGGGACTTTAAAAGATCTTGATTGTCGATAAACGTTTTTGGTGGAGCCAGGATTCTGTTAACAGGTGATTTACGCCAGACTTTTCCAATTATTCCTGGATCAACTGTTACTGACGGGCATGCCTAAAGTCATTTAATTTGTGGCGACACATAAAGTATGTTCAATTAACAACTAACATATGAGTGTTTTTGCAACAATATCAAATTGCGATTGTAGAAGCAGTTGGAAATGGTAGGGTCGCAGTTGACACCTCGATGGATTAATAGCATATCCAACAGATTTCTGTCACTTCATTGACTTGAAAGAGAAGTTTTCCTGACATGAAACCTCAATATGATAACCATAAATGACTGATTGAATGACCTATATTGGTGGTAAAAAAAAACAAAGATATCGATGATCTTAATGCGAAAATTTAGAATTTCGGTCCAGGAGAGTTGACACAGCTACAAACCAGGATGACGTAGTCAATTATCCCAAACTATTTAAAATTGCCTGTACTATCACCACTCGCTTTGCAATTAAAAGTAGTGTGAGTTGTCATCATGCCGCGTAACATAAATCGACCTCGAGTAATCAATATCGTCACCGAAGCCATTGGACCAACTTAATTTAATGTATACCTTAGCCACAGCAACGTGTGGCCGGGCCTGCTAGTATATACATATATCACTCAAAGGAACCAAAGAATCCAATAATTAATTAATCTCCGGGTTTTTCACGTCGTTTCTGAAACGTTTTACAATATGTTGAAAAAATCACTGTAGATTGTTTATGAGATCTCTAAAAGCGAGAAACACTTCCATAGCAACTTATGGTCCATAACAGAAATGAGTTTGAAGAATGTATTTTCCACAGAGTACTTCACGGCTCTGATGACGTGTCACTTAGGACTTCACTTCACTATGGAGTCAAGATACATATGTACCTCAATGTGAGTTTGAAGCGAAGCCACTAGTTATATTTGAGAAGGTGTTTCATACTAACTAATCCTTGTTCTACGAAGCACTTATATTGAAGGATAATTCACATTCCCACGATTGCCTCATAATATTATAGATAGTACTAAAGTTCTCACTTCTTGACGTCGAACGAATTGTATTCATAGAATATACTAAGTGATAGGACATCTTTAAGACATTATATTCGAGATTGTCGGTGAAGAGAACACTCTGAATAACACCAATCATAGTAGCGATCTTGCTAACAAATTAATTTCTTAGCTACAACAATAGATACTCCTGCTACTGCACCACAAATTACAACAACACTTCACCTGCGAATGACGAGTAACTTTTTCTCCAATTCCTTCGCGTAATTCTCTAAATTTTCAATCAAATACGCTTCAGTCGCGATCAATTGTTCTAGACCGGCAATGGACGTTGTGAGACTGTCGTAATTGTCGGCGTTTTGTGACGCGCCAAAGTCGGCGCCGAGCAGCAGTAGCAACAAACCGATCAAGTACATGTTTCCGTTACGCAGCCACTGGCTGTACACGCAGCGTTTCGCCCGATTGTTAGTAACTAAATGAAAGTGATAGTTGGCCAAACTCTTTGAAGAACAGTTAAATAGCACTTAGCCACTGGCACAAAGTGATAATGAACTATATTTTTGCGCTTCACATATCTAAATTCTAGATAGCTGCACTGACTTCCCACTTCTGACATGTCTTGAATGTGCCCTTTTTTCTATTTGCTTATCAGCAAACTGTGGCTGGAACAAATCACAGTAATTGAAATTGCAGAAGCTCACATTGACGGTTCAACAAAAAATCGGCGGTTGGGCTCCAACTAGTTGCGGCCGCATTTTAGTGGTCTCACGTAAATGGTCTAGCAACCGTTAAGATATTGTGGGTATAGCACCAAAATATGTACCTCTTTATTTGAGCACTTGAAGCGCCTCTGCCGCAGAGAGCAGGTGGCAGGTGGCAGGTGGAACAGTGTGTGTTTATGTGTTGATAACGTTGCTCTTATCAGCGGCGCTGTGTTGCTCTTCAATTTCATTATGTTTTGTTTGGTTTTTTTTTGGTGTTGTTGCTCTTGTTCAAAGAATGAGTTAATTGTGCTGCGTGCGAAAATGCATATTGATTAGCTTCAGTTGACAGCAGATCTGAGGCAGCGGTGCAGAAGTGCTATCTATGGTCTACTATTTTTGGTCTATAGGTCCGACTATTTTTGTTTTCTCAGTATTGATGACAGTTGTATGGGTGTACGAGAGTATGCATGTGTTTCTGATAAGAATGACGAAACAAATCGTTACTTTTAATTAACTTCTTCAAATCCATATTATTATAGATCAGGTTCTTTTATCTTTTTTACTTTGAATTTCTTATTTTTATTTTCGGTATGAAGACGAGTATGAGTACGCGCATAGCATACTTTAGCCTTCGGAGTGTCTTCAATGAAACGATAAAGCAAAGAATTCATTTTCATTTAATTGTCTCAAGATTTCTCAAAACTCAACCGGAAGACCCAAAATGATTTCTATTACTCTCTCAAATGCGAGATATTTTTTATACCAGAGCCAGAAGCACTTTATCCAATATTCTTTTCCATAACCAGATCACGCGTGAATCGTGTCAAGCTGTCCTGTTTTTTTTTTGTTTGTCATTGGGAAATACTTGAAGAACATTTACAAATTGTTCAACGTTTTGTTAAGAATGTGTTTCGCATGCTTCGCTCAACTAATGGTCAACATAATCGGTATACTAAGCGTACTATTCCCAACTCCATCAACCATCTTGAGACCCAGCATTCGTTATTGGATAATATTCGACTGAATAGACCACGTGGAGTGTCGATTCGGCGCCGCATTCAGCAACTCGGACTGACGTATGAAACGACTTGGCGCAATTTGCAGCTAGTGCAAGAACTGAAGCCGCCTTCCCATTCAACATTGCTTCGCTCTATGGTCTCTTAAAAAGTTCCAAGAAGATCCGACGTTTTCGAAACAAATTCTGTTCAACGATGAGGCCCATTTATGGCTCAATGGTTATGTAAACAAGGAAAATTGCCGCATTTGTAACGAAAATCAACCTGAAAGGATTCAAGAACTGGAATCATCTGTTCAGATACCGGTGAGAACGTAACCGTCAATAGTGACCGTTATCGTGCCATGATGACCGACTATTTGATGCCTGAAAGCTCGTGATCTCCGCGACATTTGAATGACGAACAGATAATGTCACATTTTTGGCCGGCAGTCATTGAAATTGGACTCAACGGATGAACCATCTGAGACGTAGCCGCGGCCAACATTTGTAAGAGATAATCTTTAAAATATAAATGAAAAATAATAAAGAATCTTCTATCGAATGATAAAAAACCTTGCCCATTAAATTTTAATTTTCTGTTTTTCTTTTTTATTTAAAAAGGAGGGACCTCGAAAATAGCCTTCATATAAATACTGGAATCATCTCATGTAAAATAAAGTTTAAATCATTACATTGCGTTCTACGTATAATAGACGTATTTGTAGCCCACTTATTATACCGAACGAACTTGTAAGATATACTTTTCCCAACTGAAGAACTCATATAAACCGCAATATATGAACTTGTTTCAAACATTTTACCATTACAAATTACCACCCTCCTTTCTGGGCTCATTGGGATCACTTACAATACAATCCAAGCGATGTGTTTAACAAAACACTTTTTCCTGAAAACAAGTCGTTTTGTCGTCGGCGTTTAAGAAAGTAATGGTTATTCTTGATTGATGTGATCGTTTCTCAACAAAAAATATTCGACCTCAGCGCTATCTACAGAGGAAGTTTACGCCTAAAATGTTAGTTCCTGATGATTCTACTTTCAATAATTAATCACAATTTTAACAAAACGTTAATATTTTCCAGAATTGCATTAGGTCATAACTATACAACAATAAATATAGCCAGAACTAAGTAAATATTAATACAGCTTATACATTGCTCTTAAACGGAGCTTGTTGACTCGACTGTTTTTTAAACACTTGTGTAAACAGTTACTTTCGGCGTATTGAACTACTTTCGCCCATGAAAAATTATGTGCAACACTTTGGTTGAATCCACTGTCAGTTATACTTTTGTAGCCAACGAGGCAATAGCTAGAGATTGCGCGCCGACAATGAAGTCCCAACAATTCATAGTTTTAGCGCTACTGACCGTTTGTAGCCGATATGTGAGTGGAGATTACTATACGTCCATTGTAGGTTTATACGATCTGCTGGAGGTGGAAATAAGAGCAATTGAGTTTTTGGAAAAATACATGGAGGATATGGAAGCAATCAGTCGGCAAGTGAATGAGTAAGTTGAAAATAAGTTCAAGCCTGTGCATTTTAGTATAAACGTGGCAGTAGAACGTGCAAATGTAAACTACTTTCAATGTACGCACAGAACACTCGAGGAGTTGGAGCAGGTTTCTGAAGAGGCCGACGGCGACTACTATGAGCACTACTCAAATCCACTGAATGCATACAAGATTATTAGCCGTTTTGCAATCGATTGGCAGAACTTAAACCGGACAGTGTTCGCAGAGCGACCCGCACAAAGTAAGTGAAGACGCTACGAAGCGCACTAAACAAAAATAACTTGTATAAACCCTTTCGTGCAGATTACATAGACAATCTCACCAAAATTGAGACGAATGAAGAGTTTACGTTCCCGACCAATGACGATTTGCAGGGCGCCAGCAAAGGTTTGGCACGCTTACAGCGCACCTATAAGCAAGACACCATTGATGTGGCTGCGGGCGACCTAATGGAGATGAACTTTTCCTCCAATTTCACGTCTAGCGAGTGCTACTGGCTGGGTCGCAATTTGTATTCAGCGGGAGATCTAAAGTACGCGGCCGAGTGGCTTATACATGCGCGCACACGTTTGGTCGAAGAAGCCAAAGAGTTCAATGGTACGCAGACATTTATAGGACAAGTCAGCGACGTGGAGATACTGGAACTTCTAACGAGCACTATGTTCTACTCTGGTGAGTTAAAATAAACTTTGTTAAAAGATTGACGCCTTACATTCGACAATTTTCAGGTAAAGGAAGGCTGGCCTTGTTCTTCAATGAAGAGCTCTTGGCACAAGATCCCGACAATGCAAATGGTTTGCATAACAGATTGCTCTACTCTAATAAAGCACTTGAGGAGCGATATGACATGACAACTGAGGATGAAACCAAAAAATATATGCAGGTATGTTTCATATATTTATACAAACTTGTTTCACAACCGACTCTCAATCGCAGCGCACCGAGCTCGACGAACTCTTCGACAAGACCTGCAATGGTGATCTGCAGCAGACACCGCGCGAACAACGTAATTTACGCTGCCGTTACATGCACAACAATGTACCCTTCCGCTTTATAGCACCTTTCAAGAAGGAGGAGCTGAACCACGACCCACCTATCGCCTATTATCATGAAAGCATACACGAGAGTGAAATTCAACAAATTATCAATGCAACCGAAAACAATGTGGAGAGATCGATGATCGGCGATGTAAATCAGGCAGTCTACTCGGATATACGTACAAGTCAAAATACTTGGCTTGAGCTTGAGACGCGGCCTTTTTTGAAAAACATCGTACAACGCTTAAAGGACGTAACGGGTCTGTCTTTGGAATCCGGTGAACATTTGCAAGTAGCCAATTATGGCATAGGAGGTCATTACGGCGCACACTATGACTTCTCGGAGGTGAATATTTCAATATTATTATTACTAGTAACTATACTTCATGCTGCACTCTCTCCTGATTAGGCTGCTGACATAGATGAATACGAGGGTAAAGGAAATCGCATAGCAACTGCACTATTTTATGTAAGTATTTTGAATAAAAAATCTAAAACTATTTGCGACTCTGCTACCTTTATTTGTATATAGATCAACGATGTGGAGCTTGGTGGTGCTACCGCCTTCCCGTATCTGCGGTTGTCGGCGCCCGCCATAAAGGGTAGCATGATCGTTTGGTACAATTTACACGATTCGCTAGAATTGGATTATCGCACAAAACATGGCGGTTGTCCGGTGTTGGTGGGCTCAAAGTGGAGTAAGTACAAGCTATGTTTTTGTGAAACCAGGTTTTAAGTTTAAATTAACGTGGTGCAGGGATTGGAAGTTTCAGAAGTGCGGGAAGCAAGAAGGAGGAGGAGGGAATGGAATTGGTAGAATCTTATTTATATTTTAAAAGATCATTGAATAGATAATATGTGATATCGTTGAATTTGATTGTCCGTTTAAGTAGCTTATTGACAAAATTGACTATTTATAGAGGGTTTAAAGAACCGAGATACATGAATCAGCCATGTGAGATGGGTTTTATAGCCCCACCGATTTCTTGTACCACCATTTTCTTGTTTTCCATGCTTCTTTTTGGCTCCATTTTTCTCATAATTTATAGTCAATATCTTTATGCCGATTTCGAAAAAAATTTTCTAAGTAAAAATAAACTTATTTAAATTTCTTCATTTAACCAGTTTGCAACGAGTGGTTCCACGCCACCGGGCAGGAATTCCTTCGGCCTTGCGGTAAAGAGAAGGACGGTTACAAATCGTTGCAATGGAAGGGTTTGCACTGAGACGAAGTGCATGGTGCACTCATAATTTAAGAATTTTTATATTAAATTGTAATAAATGTGTTTAAATCAATGAAATAAATTGACCGTACATGCGCATATACATGTAACTAAAAATATAAATTTCAAATTGTAAAATCAAATTGTTTTTGTAATAAAAAGTTAAGCTAGTGAAAACTAAAAAAATTCTTTTATTTCGTATTAACTTTCCTCCGTTACCGTTTTTCTTCCGTAAGAATAATCAGACGAACAAGTATTCAGATGCTTCTCGTTACATACAAGTGCGAGTACGCAAGCGAGTATTTACACAGTTGCTATGCATGGTTTGTATGTATGTATATGTGCGCAATTGTAATCCATTTTTTCGGCCTATTACAGTTATCAATGCATTTGACAGCTGTTTTCAATTTGCCGGCATCTAACCACAAGTCACCTGAAGAAAGCCTGCTTTTTTGTTGTTATATAATAAAAACAAACGCATATCAATATTCCCATATTATTAATGTATGTGCTTCACAGCCATCGTTCCGGAATTGATCCGAAATGTTTGAAATAATAACTACAATAACAACTAAAACAATAAAAAAGAATAATAAAAACATTGAAAAAATAAAAATAAAAATTATTTACGCTTAGTCACGTAGTCAGTTATGAAATGAGCAGCACAACAATCGACCAGATATCGCAGAGACACCTGGAAATTTACTTCACTGACAGCAGCGCAGTACGGGTGAAAAGAACATGCCAAACTGCACACACAGCACAAAAGGTACACTGGGCGACACACGAATATCTTCAATTACAGTTATTACTCTTGAGTGATGTACCCCAAAATCAACTATTTTTCTGGGTAATGTACGAAATCAATATTTTTGGGGAGAATGAGTCATAAGTACAAAAAGTTTGTTCTTCGTTTTTCGAAATTAGCCTCCAGAATCGAAATATACGTCTTTGAATTCGGTTGTACAATGTTACGAATGAATATTAAAAGCAGATCAAAAATAAATGAATGGCCTTTAAAATTTATCTCAATATATTTAAATTACACCAATAATTTGATGAAAGAAATAAAAACTAAAATGATAAGAATTCACTCTAAGATTTAAGTAGAGATTTTGTGTAGAGAGATACACAAAGATTTTAGTTAATTTATATAAGATGATTTACTCGCTTACCAGTCAAATTAGCTAGAACTGTGAACTCTACGAGGAAACAAATACCAGTACGAAGTTCCAAAACATCTTTATAACACTAAATTTTACATCGTTACACTAATACACCGAGCAGAAGTTTGCATCCAAACTCAAGGTAAACTTTTCGTTGTACCTTAGTGTACATATATGATAGAAACTGACGAATATAGTATGTATATATAGATCTGCAGGTGAATTCTTCTTCATTATCATTAAAATACATTTTTTTTTTTAATTTTTTATATGAAAAATGCATCAACTGTAAACTGAGGAAGTACTTTTTTGGTGATTATACAGAACTTTTAAATGTAGATTGAAGCAGCGTATGTTTTCTGCAAGACACATTTCGGCAACAAACATAATCATCTTGTGCCCACTTTCTCGATATGCACTTTCATGGAGTTAACTCAAAAATTGGTATCTAAAGATATTCAAAACTCATTCAAATTATTTTGCATAGTATCACATTTGTAGATAAAGCATTATGGAACTTTCAACAAATTTTCTAAATAACGAAAATCTTTCCCACCAATAAATGATTTTGCAATCAGAAAATAGCATACACTAGCGGACCCGACAGACATTCATGATATTTCAAGCTATTCCGATATTAAACAAAAACTGAAATGAAACAGTGGAACTTCCATAACTCGAAGATCTCCATAACTTTTAAATTGGCAATAGAAGTCAAATTTCATACAAATTAATTTCCATAAATCGAAATTTTCGACCAGGGCATATAAAAAATTTAAAATTTTACTATCGAGTCAGGATTTCAAAGGAGTCCCTATATGTCATATGGAGGCGAACAAAAAATATGATTTTACAGTTAAGGATTGAAAAGTCATATAACAACAGCATAGGATACAGACGTCGACGACGTTTTAATGAAAATTCTATAACTCGAAGTTCTTCTTCTAACTTGAAGTTATTTTGTGGATTATGATGATTCGAGTTAGAGAAGTTCCACTGTAAATAGATCGAAGATTTGGTACACCGCCAGTAGTGACATCCAATTATAAAATATTTCCCTATCAAAAAGAATACACCTTTAGACAGTTGACATGGCGCTATCTCTTTTTGGCCAATATAAAACATCAACAAAATTAATAAATTTAAAATAATTAAATGTACCATTTAAATTGGAAAGAATGGTGACTACAAACTACATTCTCGAATCCACCTGAAGACACACAAAAATTGCATTCAAATCGGTCCAGCTTTTAAGGAGGAGTTTAGTGACATACACACGTACAGAAAAAGTTTATATATGTATGTATATGTAAAGATAATTATCTAATTATTAACAGACGATAAAGAATAAATCTGTGACACTACTTCTAAGATAAATTTTATAAAAGCAAAAACCAGCGCCAAATTTTCGAATATCATTTCTCTATATACTTTTTTGTGGCTGAAGAGCTCTGCTGAACATCTTGCGAAGATGTAAACGCCCAAAAATTAATGAAGAATATACCAGCAAATTAGCGATGCCTCAGCGACCAACATCGTTTTAGCATATTTTATTTTATGCTGACCTGAAATGAACCGTATTAAAAGAAAATCCAAAAGCAACATGACCACAGCCTTCCAAGAGCTTTTAAGCCGGCAACAAAATTTGGTTAAACTAGCATTCTTAAGAATTTACAGTTCAGTTTGTGATAAGCTTTCAAACGACTATCATCGAAAAAGTGTGTCCGAAAGAAAGGCAAAGTAAACTAAGTTTGCTATTTATAAATAATTTCTAAAATTGGCGCAGCTCCATTATTAAGTAACGCTTGACCAACTAACTTGAGTACCATAATAGTGACTAATTGCGTTACTTGACCTTGAGCCGCCCTTACATCATTAGTACTTCGGAGAGCCCACAGCTGTGCAGCGATGTCATTGAACTTTAGTCAACGCTTAAACTCAACAACACAGAAACCGGCCCGCCACAAAGTGACAACAGTTAGTCCAACATCTTCGCTTACATTGCTGCTGTTTATGCTAATCACTTTGTTGGTCGTCGCTTTCGGTTCAGCAGCGGCACAAGCCGAAGAATCGGCGACCACGATCGATGATCAATATGAAATGATTGAGTATTTGAATACGCAAGCGATATTAACCGACACACTCCGGCGATACATCGGCGCATTGCAGCGGAAAGTCGATGTAATGAAGAGGTTAGTGCCGAAGTGGGGGCGTGGAGTGAGTTAAAGCTTTCTAAATGATTGAGAATATAATGAAGATGGATCTACATGTATTCAAAATATAAAAGAGCTATTTAGTATGGTCATTAATTTTATTGAAACCCATTACTGAAAAGGGTTAAGAAAGCTTGCAATTGAAAATATTTTGAAAATAGTTGCCGTATCAATATATTCTTTATACCCAATTAAATAAAATATTTTTAATTTCCCGTTAGCAAAACAAGAGAAATCAAAGCCATCAACGATGTCGCCGCCGCTGATATGTACAAATATGTGAATAATCCCCTGAATGCGTTGACCATTCTGAAGCGTTTCACAGCTGACTGGCAGACTCTACGGCAATATGCACACAACAATGACAGCACAACAGGTGAGTCCTTCAACTGGCATTGTCGCATTGACATTCCGACATGTCGACAATACGAACGAACTTCGATTGTCAATCAATGTTAATGCGAGACGGAAATCCCGCCGTCATTGTCACTCGCAACTCTGCTTCTACAAGTCAGCATGTCTCTCGTAGTATGAATAACGCACACAGACACACAAATATTCTAAAAATCTCGTTGTTATTCTTCGATTCATGCCAATAGAAATTGTTGAAAATCTGACGATTACCAGGAAGTCGTTGAAATTCCCGAGCGAAAGTGATTTCGATGAGGCAGCGCTCAATCTGCTGCGTATCCAGGGTGTCTACCAACTCGAGCCGGAGCGCTTGGCTGTGGGGGAGGTGAACGGCATAAAGTTGGGGTAAGTCGCAAGCCAACAACACCAATAAGGCATCTCAAAGCAATCTGCTTTCGGCATTCCTTTGTATATGTTGGCTGACATTCGTAGGCAAGTGCGTGTATGTAATTTCTTCTACTCCGCAGCTCAGCAATGTCCTGGAGCGACTGTCTGGAAATCGGTCGTAAATCAGGACAAAATGGCGATTTTATGATTGCGAAATTTTGGATGGAAGTGGCATTGGGTAAGCTGCCTGCTATTGAAGGCGCCTTAAGTGATGTGGCGGGGTCGGCAAATGCCACAGAAGAGATGACGAGCGCAGTCGGTGGAAGCAACGTGGTGGTGGAGAATGCGCGTTTCGAGATTATGGAAGCGCTGGCTACAACGGAATTCCATATGGGTGAGTAGGTGGTGAAGGTGTGTGAAGCAATGGATTTTCTACGAATCCGCTCATGCATAATTTGGCCTCTCTACCTTGTGAGTGTGGATTGTTCTAATGAAAGTGAATAAGTGACGATTCAATTAAGAGGTGTGAAAATAGGTGTTTTATCATTATTTCTCTCAATTTAGGCAACCACGATAAAGCACTCGATATCCTCACTGAACTGTTGAAGAAACGTCCGAATAATAAAAACCTGCTTAAAGCCAAGACAAAGGTCGAAAAGAAAATGTTGAAACCTAACGGCAATTCCAAGAAAAAATCAAAGCAAAACAAGAAAAATAAAACGGTAAGTTAATATGGGTATGGGGATTTTGCCGAATTTGTATATACTCCCCACATAAAGCACTTCTGGAGTATTGATATTTGAACATTTTACATAACCTTTGTCATAAACTCAAAATCATTTAATGTGTCTTCTTGCTTACATACCTACCTCAAGTAAAGAGCTTTAGCTCCAAAGAAAAGAACACAACGTTACCTTTCACTTGAAAGCACTCATAGCGCTTGCATCTCCACTTGCCATTCATTCATATTTTTCCGAATAAATCTCTTGCCAAGGGAAAATACATAAAAGTTGCGCAAATTCTTCTTTTCCATTGAAGCAAAGTGACAAATCTGTTGAGGAATCGCTGATTGGAGAGATTTGCCGCGAGGCAACAAACATTGACGCCGCCAGCAGCAGTGGCGCATTCAGAAGCAGCGCACAAGATTGTCGCCTGATTAACGGTAATCTGCCTGAGCTGCTGCTGCAACCGCTGCGAGTGGAGCTCCTAAACGCAGATCCCTACATTGCCATCTACCACGATGTGTTGGGCGCACAGGAAATCAGCGACTTGCCACAGATTACCGCCGATGCGGGTGATGACGACGGCGCCGCTGTGCGAGAGTTTCTGCAGCGCCCGAGCAACGCGAAACGTCTGCACTTGGCTACAGGGCATGCCGGGAGCAGCTTTGGCGCATGGGAAGTGGAGCGTTGGACGTACGAAGACGATGTGCACGCAGACGCGCTGCTGTCGGCGACAACAGAAACCTTTGCGAATGTTCTGCTCAATGTGAGTGAAATATGGGCGATGAGACGGGCGGGAGTCAAATGTGGCCAAATCAATTATACAAATTCTACAATTCTCATTTGCAGTTGCAGACACCCAAGTTGGGTGGCGCTATTGTCTTTCCGCAGTTGGAATTGGGCGTTTCGCTGCCAGCGAATGCGCTGCTGTACTGGACGCAGCTAAATGAGCACCATGAATACGATTATCGCAGCAAGCAGCATGTCTGTCCGGTGATTGTCGGCACACAACTGAGTAAGTGAATTCCAAATAGCGCAACACTTGAATGACTCCGTGTGTACGATTGCGTTTGTTTGTTTGCTTTGCAGCGGCATATGCCAGCATCCGAGCCTGAGGCAAATCACCAAGCGGACTAGTTCAGAACCGATCTAGTTCTGGTTTCAATTGATTTTCAAAATATCGGAGACGAGGGAAAACGCAAGAAAGAGCCTGATAAGATACCCATATGATTCGAATTAATTCTTCTGCTGAATACTCGTATTTAATATAACTGTACCCCTCATTAAGCCAGTGATTTTAGGGGATTACTTTTGGTTATTTTCATTAGGTTAAACTTAAGTGTATTCCGGCTTTATAGGTAGACATATGTAGATAATATATTAGATAATTATTAATTAAAATATTTTCATACTTTTATAATTAATTGTCTAATATTTTAACAAGAGAATCTTTTGACTAAACGTGTAAAAAGTCTATTAATTGAGACTTCATTAGAACAGATAAATATTTAGACCCCTTGTCATTAGAAATTTGTCGGAGTTATTCCAGCATTCCTACAGGGTGTGCAAGTGACTGTCATCAGAATGTTCAGATTGTGTGATTTTTTAGTAGAAATGCATTTCCATTCCCGTTAACTGAGTTGATTTTGATGTATGTATATCTGTAAAGTATGGTAATCGGCTGGCATTAAAAACTGGTTAGCTTGATTTTATTCGATTTAACATTTGCTTGTACAATCTGAATTGCAATAAGCAGATCAATTAACATTCAAACTCGGATATTTATATATTTAATTATATATTTGTGCAGGGTGTGCCATCACTTATGTCAGTCAGATGACAGTGAATAAATTTGAGATTTTATATCCGATTGAATTGACACAATTTGTAAATCTCACTTCATGAATCACTTAACTGGCCTCCTAACCAGTTCCCCTTTATTATAATATAATAATATAAAAATAATCCTAAGAATACAAAAATGTTCTCTATTTCATCTATTTTACATTTTTTATTATTCGGCTGATAGATATTTTTCTTGCCGAAATCACTAAAGTACTGCTTTTATATACATATTTCTGATTACATTGGTTAACACTTTTTTGTCACACGAACTTTGTGATAATTTTATTTTTATCTTTATATTGTACGCACGTTAAAAATATATAACCAGACCCATCCTATATAGCGTCGAACTGCCTGTGCCAAAGTCTCCAAATCGATGATAAAATCTGGATTCAGGACTCAGTGAGGTAAAAATGAAAGAGCAATTATTTGTAGGTCCACAAATAAGGCAACTCACAAAGTTAAGAGCTTTTAAGAAAAACTGAATGATAATGAAAAACTCGCCTGGAAAAATTTTGTGAACGTTGTCCAAAATTTTGTAGGAAATCATAAATCGGAAAATTACACCTTTTACTTATCTAATATATAAAATTCTCGTGTCACGGTGTACGTTATTGAACTCCTCTGAAACCGCTCGACCGATATTCGTGAATCTTAACGTGCATATCGGCTAGGGTGGAGAATCGGACAACATCTATTTTTCATCCTCCTAAATGTTAAGGGTGGTCCACCCCTAAATTTTTTTAACTTTCCGCGAAGAAAATTAAAAATTTTCTAAAATCGGGAAGTTATTGGTTGTTGAAGTTCAAACCGATCTGGCTAATTTTAGTCTTGAAATATTCGTGGAAGGCCAGAAAAAGATTATATGAGGGCTGATGTAATTCCAGAACCAATTTCACTCATTTTCACCAAGGTTCCAAGGTTAACGGGAATAGGCACCTGTTAGTAGGCAAACAAACGGCACATTCGGCCTTGAAATTACTCCTAAATTGCAAATGAACGAAACACCATTTGGGAAAATCGCCAAAAATAGCGCTATAACGAAGATTTTCCAAATATTCAAGAAGTCGCTGGAGGTACTGCACAGGACTTTAAAAGATCTTGATTGTCGATGAACGTTTTTGGTGGAGCCAGGATTCTTTTAGCAGGTGATTTACGCCAGACTATTCCAATTATTCCTGGATCAACTGTTACTGACGGGCTAATCGCATGCCTAAAATCATTTAATTTGTGGTGACACATAAAGAATCGCCAATTAACAAATAACATACGAGTGTTTTTGCAACAACATCAAATTGCGATTGTAGAAGCAGTTGGTAGTTGACACCTCGATGGATTAATAGCATTTCCAACAGATTTCTGTCACTTCATTGACTCGAAAGAGAAGTTTTCCTGACATGAATCCTCAATATGATAACCATAAATGACTGATTGAATGACCTATATTGGTGGTAAAAAAAAAACAAAGATATCGATGATCTTAATGCGACAATTTAGAATTTCGGTCCAGGAGAGTTGACACAGCTACAAACCAATTATCCCAAACTATTTAAAATTGCCTGTACTATCACCACTCACATTGCAATTAAAAGTAGTGTGAGTTGTCATCATGCTGTGTAACATAAATCTGAATTACTCTCTCGCAAATTAGGGTGTTGTGAGTGACGTACAAGGCGATAGGTTTCATCAGAACATCTTCTTAATGGAGAAGTGCTATCAAAGGAAATGGAGCGCGGGAATGTTAGCAGATTATTGTTGGAGACATAAAAATGTTCACATATTATTGTTTAGTGGCCCTAGTACATTCAAAATTATATATTAGTTTTCATGTGACAAATTAGTTAAAATTCTGTTTTCCAGTGTTATAAATAGCATAATGTCCACTTTGCAATTTAACTCAATGTATGCACGTGAATATGGCTACACTGATCAAATAATTAAATATATATTTTCAATCTCTAAGATTGACTATACATATACTTTACATATCGCACCTATTTACGAGTCAATAGAAGCGTCTAATTGTGCACTTTTCTTGAAGATATTTGAATTCAATTTGAAAAATATTATGAAAATCTTTTAGATTAAAATGACAGTAACTTATGTGTCATTATTATTAATCTATAGGTTAGTACTATTTTCTTCAGAAATACCAGTATGCATTGTTCTTATTTAAGCAAGAACTTTTTAATGTGTCAAGAAACTTGTTTCGCAGCACTACTCTTTTTGTTTTCGAATTTAAATATCTCAAAGAAATTATATTCTAGAACAATCAATATTTAAGTAGAACAATAGGTTATTAGCATATTTTCAGGTTTAAATAATTATAGATTTTTAACTTATTTTCGAATTTGCTTTGTATAAGTCTTCCAAATAAATCAGTAACCCAAAACCACAAAAATCTATAACACAAAATAAATATTTAAAATACTTATTCACCTAACTCTTACTAATTTTTTTATAAATTATTATGCCCATTAAATTGGCATTCAGCGCTTTAAGTGATTGTCGCAGCTTTAAAGTCCACCAAACCACCTGCCAGCGACACGAAGTGTGAATGTGGAAAAATTAATTGCATTTGCGCTCAATTATGAGCAACAAAGAAAGGTTGACACGACGGCGACAATTTGCTAAAAAAATAAAATAAAACACCGCGCCGTGGCAGCTGTTGGAGCTGTGTGAATGGCAATGTGTGCAAACAAAGTCGGAATTTCGCTTCCGCTTCGCGTGGGCGCACATTTACTGTTTCTTTTTTGTTTTTTTTTTTTTTGTTATTTGCTCTGTGTCTTCATGTCACGTCACTATGCTATTCGCTCTTATTTCGCCACATAAATATGTATTTAAAGCGCGCATCGTGACGTTTAACTAAGCTCACTAATTGGCGCCATAAAAATGGCATAATTCCAAATTTAACAACTTATTAGTTATGGCCCACACACACACAGTGGTTCTGCCACATTTCGGAAGTGTTTTGTACTGATTAACAGATAAGCTGGCGATAAGCAGCATGTTTGCATACCGCATGATCGGCAATAAAATCAAACTGAATATTTGATTAAAAAATTTTATCATTTCGGAGATGAAATGAGGTTAAGTTGGTTTGAGTTCTGGCAAGACTAGCTTCGGTTGTTTTTGTTAAAATTGTTGCGTATTTGTTGGATTCTTGTTATCAAACGATGAATAAATTAAATTGCCATTAAAGCTGCAATACACTTTGAATAGCAATTGATTCTAAATAAAGGACATCGAAAACAATTATTTTCCGATTTAGAGATCTCGTTAACTTACAGAAAAACGAAACACGTATTTCAATCTATCCGCTCGACTAGTAGCCTAGCCTAACTCTCCACTTATTTCAAAAATAAGGTCCATCGTACTTATACCAATAAATCTGAAATCTTAACAGAAAAATATTGAAAAAAGATCCATATCACTGAGACCAAAGTATCTGAAATCTTAAAAGAAAAAGTTTGAAAAATGTTGAATAAATTAATTAAACAGAGTTTTGGAATCTTTGGTTGATAGCTGTGCACAGAATAAATTCAGAAACATGTCGACGAAGTAACTGTACTAATCAAAATTTGCAATTTGCTCGAAATCTACTAAGCCTAAACTATAATATGATCTAAATTCAATAGTTGGAAGGATTCTCACCTCGTTCGCACTTGAAGACAACTATAATCGTCGCTGTCTAGTTAACCCAAGAAGAATTGCACCTGATTTCGTCTCCGTGCCAAAGTGCTCGTTCACTAATTAGCTCAACTATAAAACACTAGTGTGAACAGGTTTATTTTATTTCAAAACAATAGCGTCATACTCTAAATTCTGACCAATTAAACAATTAGCCATGCATATGTTCGTTGTCAAAATCGAGATTGCTTTCTGCAATTAACTTTTCCACCGTTATTTATGACAGCGCCACTAAATGCACTTTATTTTAATGACAAAACCAAAAATGGTAGCTCAAACCCAAAATTCTATAAATCGGTTATCACACAAATCGGTTGCATATATATACACAGATATGTATTTGTTTTTGCCTTTTGATAATTCAGCAATTAAGAATTGTTTTTCGGCCAAAAAAGTTTTCATAAATTATGATGTCTGGAAAACAAGTTTTAACATTAAATTCAAACTCGAGCACACGCGCTTACGCCACATTTGCATAACTGTTTTCAACTCAATACACTAAACACTACTCATTAGCACTACGCGCACAACTATTCCGAGTACTTGAAATTCCACCTTAGCTTTGCTCGAGAGCCATCACAAGTATATGCATGATGAACAGATTAGCGAAGTTTTACTCGCCCGATAATGGCCTGAAAACGCCACTTTATGAGCATTTTTTTTTTCAATTTCAGTTAGCTTCTTCCACACATAACCGTCACTCTAAGCTCCTTACTTATATTTATGCTTTAATTAACTAGCGCTTAGGCTAATAAAACACAGTTTTTAATGGTCAATCAATCTGCTTCGTGTCACTCCCTCTAATTTTTCGCACTATTTGAAACTATGCGACGTATGTGTGTGTATGGGTTCGAATATTATCTGAATTTGAAAACCTAATTCGAAAATGAGCGCACATACAGACAAACAGCGGATATTAACCGGCACCTGCTTGATGTTCGTGTGTGTTATTTTTTTTCATTTGAGAACTGCCGCCAAAAGCGGAATAAACAATAGATATTCATCAACTATCATTGGATCAATGCTTTCGTATACCCATTAGACTGAGTGACGCTCAATGAAACTCGAATCGATGCGTTAACCCTCTAGTGGTGATGCGGGTCAAAGTGCGTTGGAAGAATTTTTGTGTCTGATATTAATTAAAAAGAAGATGGAATGATGAGTTGTATGTGTTGTTCGACGACATAGACATAGTCCAGCGAATAAAGCCGAGGAAGAGGGAGACCTCCACTCCGATGGAAGGACTATGAGCCTTCACTTGGTATCACCAATTGGTGGCAAACTGCCAAAAGGAGAGATGCGTGGCGCGCTGTTGTGGACTCGGCTATAACCGCGTAAACGGTTTCTACGCCAGTCAAGAAGAAGAAGATATTAATTAAATTTTCATATTATCTTACAAGAGAGGGAATATTTCGAAATCGCATAAAATTTATATATTTTTTTTAATGGTTTAATGATTTGCTTGAGTTAGTTTTAGATTTCTGGAAGTTTGAAATATTGGAAAACAGTAGAATGAGCTAATGATCCACTGAAGATCGACAGTACTATTCACGCCAGCCTCCGTAAGTTTTTTAAGGTGGCAGTAAGTTTCCTCTCTGCTTTAATGCTCCACAATTATTTTAGAATACCACCAGAAGAAAGTCTTGCTTGGAATTGGAATTAATATTTTATTAATTAAACAAAGTGCATTCTAATAAATTTCAACAACAAAAACTTATCGATCTTTATACGTTATTCATACTATATACTATATATACACGTGCGCGCGTGCAAATTCCATCTGCCGTCACTTCTTGCGTCCCCTTCGCCATTGCTTTTTGCGATGCAATGCCTATTGGCATTTCCATTGTGGTTGACATTTAATTAAAAGCTCATATTTTTCATAATATAAATAACACAGTGCATTCTTGATTTTCCCTATTGTAAAACACGCTTATCAATAGTCAACCGTACATACAGGCATACAAGCATACATACATACATACATATATATATAAATAAATACATACATATATTGTAGAATGCAACGGCATTTCACGAATTTCACTGCTTGTAAGCGAACTAAACGGATCGGAAGGGCCTAAAAAATAAACGAAGATAACTATCCACACCCAACACGCGTTTCAGAGCCACAGACTTTAATGGAATTCTAAATGTTATGGTCTTACATAACATACTGTATATAAATATAGCTATTAATTTCCTACAGTAGATTAAAATATAGTTTCCGAGGCAAGTCCGTTTTATATATCCGAATAATACAATAATAATTTTGTCTCTTATATGGAGCGAAATCGAAGTTTAAATCAGTTATTCAACTTCATGTTTATTATTTTCTCGAAACAACGTTGAAGATAGTGGTCCCAATATAAATCTTCCTTAAGTCCTCTTCAAAATGTGCAAAACTGTTATTGGACCATAATGAAATAATACCTAGTGAAGCAGCATTGTAAAGGGTATAAAAAGCGCAACTAGTATTTGCCCTTAAAAATAGAATTACAATAACAGTAAACTCTAGTAACGAACTGATAGAAAGCGAGCTGGTGGACCGCAAACCAGCGCGCTCCTATTGAGTTGCGACATTGACCTAGTCGAGTTTCGAGCGCTGGGCTGCTCTTGGGTGCCTGCAAACGGGAGTAGGCGATGAGTTATCAAAGCTATGCTTAATTAGTTCACTGCTTACGGTCTCCCGACACGCCAGAAGAAATACCGTTCATATAATATTATTTACTCAGACTTTCGCTAGAAACTATGAGCTGTGAGACGCGCTGGCGGGTTAAACACCGCGCGCATTAAACCGAATAATTTAATTTGTATCATAAGTGCCGCTGCTGGTCATAAGAACGTGATTGCCTTTTAGCAAACCAAAAAAACGGAAATTAGCATAAAAAACAAGAAAAAACGTAATAATTAAATGCAAAATACACAAATGAAATGAAGATGTTGAGATACTCACGGCTAGCGTCGAAGCGCGTCAAAAGCCTTGCTGAAATCGCGCCATCAATGGGCTAGTTGTGTTTCTAACGCGACACCGTCAAGTTCAAACAAATCGCAAGCAGCTGAAACGGCGAATTTTGCGCCGCGCCCGTACAGAATACACACCCAGCTTGCGGGCGAAAGATTAACGCGGGCCCAGAGTGACAAGATCAACTCTGTGATCACAAAAGTGTCAATGTTGCAAATTTCTCAAATGAACTGCATAGAATTCCTGTGAATTTAGAAAAAGTGCTGAGCAGTGCAGAAAACAGAAGTGAAAAACAAGTGAATTTTTTTAATTAAAAAAAATATATAAATAAACATTTAATAAAGCCATTTCAAGACTATTCGGAAAAGTGGTCTTCAAAAAAACATTTAAAAAAAAAATTAAAATTAAAAATTAAATTTAAAAAAAATTAAAAAATTTAAATAAAAAAGGATTAATTAAAAAAAGTATATAAAAAATATTTCACAAAAAATTTTAAAAAAATTAAACATAAGTAAAAAAAAATTCTTAAAAAATATTTTATAAAACAAATTAAAAAAAAATAAAAAACGATTTTTTAAATTATTATCCCAAAAAGTTGTTCCCTAAAAATAATATAAAAAAAGAAGGCAAGCAAACCATAAAGTCAACACAAAATGTCCAAAATGCGTTGGAAAGGTGTGCTCCTGCTCGCCATCATCAGCCTGGTGTCCAATTGCCACGCGCAGATTGATTATTTCTCATCCATTTCCGGCTTAGAGAATCTGCTCCGGACTGAGGAATATTTGCTGCAAAGCTTCCGGGAATATGTGCGCGCCAGCAAGCATCAATTGCAGACACTCGAGAGGTAAGCTGTGGGCTGAAGCATGAAGCTGGCTAGCATTAGCATATTGCTAAAAAGCAAAAACAAGTGTTTTTCGAGCTGTAAGTGTGTGACTATGGGTGTGTATGGATGGATGTATGGTTGTGTTTGCTTTCGGAGTCGCTCTGTGGTCTGTGCACCTGACAACGCTCGCGTCTTGCTAATAAATACGCGCTAATTTATTATCCTGATTTATCATGTTTTATGAAATATGGACAATAAAATATGTATAACATCGAGTTTGACAAGTTCGTTAAGTGTTCACGCAATAGTGAGTTCTGAAGAACGCTCTACAGCAGAAAAAAACAACAGATAAAAAGATTTCGAAATGTGCTAATATCTATTTGTCCAATGTTTATTATTATTATTTCTTTAACTATTAATTTTGCTTTTAATTTTATGCGTGTTTTTCTGGTTTTCAAACGCAACGAAAGTTTGTGCTCAGAAAATAAAAATGATTAGCCACCCAGTGGGGTGGTGTGAATTTTATGCCAGGGGATTTACAGGAGTAGGATATTGACTGAACGGATAGTGGGGGTTTTCGTGTCAACACAGTCTGAAATGTCAAAAGCAGTGGATCTTAAGATGGGGATCTCCTACCCAGACCCGATCCATTAAGATTCATACAGAAGAAGCTATTGATCGCTATTTGACTTCTAGAAAAGAAACAAGAAATCTGTCACTCATGGATTTTGTCTTTAAGATATCTATAAACAAAGAACGATCACTTTAAACCAAGTTCTCAGTGTCGAATAAATTAAAATCAGATTACTGACAAAATTCCAAAGAGATCCACAAATGTATGTGAACAAAGTCTAGACGAAATCCAAGTAAAAAATAACAAGATTTTCAGTAATGTGATGTACTGTTTAGAAAATAAATTAAGAAACTCGACTAGCTAACTATACGAGTATGTATGTATGTGATTGGCGTTGCAACCGTTTAGCCGGTTATAGCCGAATCGACGATAGTGCGCCACCTCTCTCTCCTTCGCAGTTCGGCGCCAGTTGGAGATCCCAAGTTTAACTAGGTCGCTCTCCACCTGGTCCCTCCTTCCCCTTCCTCGGCTTCCTCCGGCGGGTACTGCATCGAACACTTTTAGGGCTGGAGTGTTTTCGTCCATTCGGACAACATGACCTAGCCAGCGTAGCCGCTGTCTTTTTATTCGCTGAACTATGTCAATGTCGTCGTATAACTCGTACAGCTCATCGTTCCATCGTCTGCGGTATTCGCCGTTGCAAATGTTCTGAGGACCATAAATCTTGCGCAAAATTTTCCTCTCGAAAATTCCTAGTGTCGTCTCATCTGATGTTGACATCGTCCAAGCTTCTGAACCGTAAAGCAGGACGGGAATGATAAGCGACTTGTAGAGCTTGATTTTGGTTCGTCGAGAGAGGACTTTACTGTTCAATTGCCTACTCAGTCCAAAGTAGCACATGTTGGCAAGAGTTATTCTGCGCTGGATTTCGAGGCTGACATTGTTCGTGTTGTTCCCTGGTATACGAAATTATCTAC
Organism: Zeugodacus tau; assembly: GCA_031772095.1. Classification (NCBI taxonomy): domain Eukaryota; kingdom Metazoa; phylum Arthropoda; class Insecta; order Diptera; family Tephritidae; genus Zeugodacus; species Zeugodacus tau. Next base: position 91,988,373 of record CM062649.1, read on the forward strand.
GACCTCGAAGTTATGACTGTCAACAGTGACGTGGGAGCCAAGACGCGAATGCCGCCGTCTTCGTCTTGTCCTCATTTACCTCCAGACCCATTCGCTTCGCCTCCTTATCCATGCGGGAAAAAGCAGAACAAACGGCGCGGTTGTTGCTTCCGAGTGTGTTCCAAAAATAACGGGAATTTGCTTTTAATATTTATTCATTCGTCAATTTAAAGCTGTCGCATTCAAAATAGTGTGCATTCGATGCAACGCACTATTGACAATGCCGAGACACTTCTCAAACTCGATCGACTTTGGCTCTTTCAGCGATTTCTCGTATGCTTCTAAAACGGCGGTCCTTTAAGGTTCTCTTAATTCACGGTACTTTTTTAACACATTTTTGTGAATTACAGTTACAAATACATATTAAACGGGGAAAAGTATTCGAAAATAAATTTCAAATATTTTTCGAAAATTAATTTCACGAATTTTTAAGGTTTTCTTTTTACACACACTGACCGCTTCAGAGTTACTCCAACGGATTATATTGACATATAAAAAAACGATCTGATACTTTTTCGCACTCACAACTACCAAAACCCCTACGTTCGCACACGGCCTTGTGTACTATGAATAGATGAAATTCGCAATGATCATGAACGGCAAACGATGAACCGACTGAGCATCTGCATAATAATACAAATGCGAAACTAACTAACTAATAAAAATAAATAACGCTGAAACAGAGAAATGTTTGAATTTCAAATTAAGATTTCTTCAAACCGGTAACACTGACGTTAAACACATCAAATTATTACGTTGAATAATAAAATTTGAATTTTTAATATGTTGGACACTGGCCGTCGGCCGTCGGCACGTTTGCAAATGCTTTAAAAGCCTATCTTACGAGTATTAACACACCTAAGACACGGCGGCCACGTTGTACTAAGGCGGCCGATACTGGATTATTAATAGGCCAGTTTATGCTAATCGATAAGAATAACAAAAGTGAAACCGACAATCCAAAAGTTCATGTTTACAATGAGAGTGAATAGCACTAACAAGCGGCTTTGCTTTGAGCTATGAGGTTTGAATAGCACTGGAAATGTTTGCTTTATTCAATGATTAAAATATGATTGAGAAGAGGAGCGCTTGATCTATTTTATTGATTGCCTCTAAAGGAGCTTTCTAAAGAACTTATAGTTGGTTGATCGTATCAGGTTCCACTTCTAGAACAGTTGAAGCCAAGCTATTTTCTATTAAATTAATTATTTAAGAGCCGCTCTCAATACTTTGGACTAAGTGGTTCTCGTTGTGCCATAGTCTGTAGTCAGACCAGGTCAAAAGTTCAGAATGAAAAAAGTTAGTCCCACATTTCCACTTCTATTTGAAAATATGTACGAATTTCATAGAGGGTTTAATGAACTTTTGATAACTTTAATATCATTGCAGTGAATTGCACCGCATAGAAATGGAATACGCCCAGGCGGCCCGCAACACCGAAAATTATTTAACCAATCCAGTCAATGTTTATCGCTTAATGAAGCGCCTAACCACCGATTGGACGATTTATGAGGAGCGAGTGCAAGCAGATGACGCTGCGAAGAGTGAGTCCCAATATATATTATAGCTCTTTCCAAAAATAATGCTTTCTTCCAATAGTTTTCTTGCGGCAAATGTCCGAGTATCGTGAAACGCTCAGTTTCCCAAGTGAAGAGGATTTCAAAGCTTCTGCGGCTGCTTTGGCGCGTCTGCAGGAGACCTATCATCTAGATACGGCGCAAATAGCAGGGGGTTTCCTAAATGGCGTCAAATATGGGTAAGTTTGGGTATTGGACAATAGATTTGTATCGCTTTTCTATACCTCAAATCTTACTTTACTTAATTTCGTCTATTATTCCTTATTTTCAGAACAAGCATGACCTGGCAGGACTGTTTTGTTTTGGGCAAGCAACTATTTCATTTGGAGGAGTACAATCACACGAAGTTGTGGTTGAAAGAGTCCATGCAACGGCTGAGTCGCGAACCATATTACCGAGATCCACACACACTCGAGTATGTGGAGGACGTTGCAAAGAATTTACTCAATTTAGGTAAGCTATCGTCACTCATTCCTGGAAATGTATTGTTATGCGAATTAAACATTAACTTCCCACAGGCGATTTGGAAACTGCACTTAAGCTCTCCGATGACGTACTCAGCCTTGATCCCACACGCGCCACTGCTTCATATGTGAGAAACACTATACTCAGTCCGGTTGGTGAGCCCAAACCAACACTAACCACAAGCCCCTCTTACTACCATGTAAGTCGACATTTGAGACTGCAATGTATTACAGCTCAACACACAAACTGTGCTCTCTCCTTCCTTACTTCTAGCAAACTGAGGAATTTGAAACGTACAAGAAAGTGTGTCGCGGTGAAATCACCGCATCGCCCACGCAATTGCGTCCGCTTCGCTGCCGCTACGAAACCAATAATCATCCTTATCGCCTTATCGCCCCCATCAAAGTGGAGGAACACAGTCTGGATCCACTCGTGTTGACATTTCACGATTTTATCGACGACGCTAAGATTGCCACCATCAAATATATGGCCACACCACGCATGCAACGCTCCACCGTACGCGATGTGGTCACGCTGTCCAAAGCCACCGACTTCCGCATCAGCAAGAACGCTTGGCTGGCCTATCAGGAGCACACTTACATGCTGGACATGTTGCGTGATTTGCACGACATCACCGGGCTCGATGTTACGCGCTGCGAAAAATTACAGGTCGCCAACTATGGACTGGGCGGCCACTACGAACCGCACTGGGACTTTTATTTGGTAAGCACATATACATACATACGCGTATATCAATTGTGTTGTGCCACGAGTGTTATCCTGTTCATTGGTTTGTTTGTCCATTTTGTCTGCACTTTCAGAACTTTGAACGCCTACCCGAGGGATTAGGTAATCGCATTGCCACCGCCATATTTTATGTAAGTGTGTGTTCATTGTTACCTTGTAAGTTCATAAACAACAAAATTACCTTTTTTTCTAAACCCCAGCTCTCCGATGTTGAACAGGGTGGCGCTACTGCCTTTCCGAATTTGAAAATCGCCATCAAACCCAAGAAGGGCAATGTGCTCTTCTGGTACAATTTACACCGCTCATTGGAGGGCGATTACCGCACAAGACATGCAGCCTGTCCGGTGTTGAAAGGTTCTAAGTGGAGTGAGTATATCAAAATTATACAATGGACTAGGTTATAGAGCTTGCGCATATAACCTAGGGTGATTTTTTAAGAGCTTGATAACTTTTTTTAATTTAAAATTTGCAAAATCTCATCGGTTCTTTATTTGAAACGTTAGATTGGTTCATGACATTTACTTTTTGAAGATAATTTCATTTAAATGTTGACCGCGGCTGCGTCTTAGGTGGTCCATTCGGAAAGTCCAATTTTGGGCAACTTTTTCGAGCATTTCGGCCGGAATAGCCCGAATTTCTTCGGAAATGTTGTCTTCCAAAGCTGGAATAGTTGCTGGCTTATTTCTGTAGACTTTAGACTTGACGTAGCCCCACAAAAAATAGTCTAAAGGCGTTAAATCGCATGATCTTGGTGGCCAACTTACGGGTCCATTTCTTGAGATGAATTGTTCTCCGAAGTTTTCCCTCAAAATGGCCATAGAATCGCGAGCTGTGTGGCATGTAGCGCCATCTTGTTGAAACCACATGTCAACCAAGTTCAGTTCTTCCATTTTTGGCAACAAAAAGTTTGTTAGCATCGAACGATAGCGATCGCCATTCACCGTAACGTTGCGTCCAACAGCATCTTTGAAAAAATACGGTCCAATGATTCCACCAGCGTATAAACCACACCAAACAGTGCATTTTTCGGGATGCATGGGCAGTTCTTGAACGGCTTCTGGTTGCTCTTCACCCCAAATGCGGCAATTTTGCTTATTTACGTAGCCATTCAACCAGAAATGAGCCTCATCGCTGAACAAAATTTGTCGATAAAAAATTTTCGAACCGAACACTGATTTTGGTAATAAAATTCAATGAATTGCAAGCGTTGCTCGTTAGTAAGTCTATTCATGATGAAATGTCAAAGCATACTGAGCATCTTTCTCTTTGACACCATGTCTGAAATCCCACGTGATCTGTCAAATACTAATGCATGAAAATCCTAACCTCAAAAAAATCACCCGTTATATAATATTTATATTTTACAAATTCATAATTCAATTCAATTTTTACAGTTAGCAATGTTTGGATCAACGACATAACGCAGCCCTTCACCCGGCCCTGCTTGTTGCACAAGGACGATGAAATTTCCAAACCATATTCCACAATAGTCTAATTCTCAAATTTTTCCATATTTATTTCATAATTTTAGTCGCTGTGAATATATTTATGTATATATGTAAATATTTTATATATCCTTAATTAATAAAAACAGTTTTTTATGTATACTTAATAGCTAAGCTGTCTATTAACAGCTATCAATATACATTTGTAGGTAGTAAGACTTTCCTTCAACGGCATTGCATGAATGTTGAAATTAATAAAATTTAATTTTTGTGTGTCAAACTTCACGACCACTTTAATATCCTATAGTCTTACAATGAAGCGTTGCGCTACAAAAAAGCTCCAGACTTGAGGTATGGTCTTCATGCAATAAAGCACCCTGAAGCATATTCAACTAACGCCTCTTCCCTATAGTTCGACGGCGTAAATAAAACTCATTCCCCCACCTTCTGTTGGACGATAATGATAACACATATTTTTTTATTAAAAAAATAGCGCAAAAACTTCAACAAAAACTTTAAAAATTATTTTTAATTTAAAGTTAAGAAATTATTTCATATTTTCTCTAGGCAAATTAGTGCTTAATAACTGTTTCCGTTTGCAACAAAGTTGTGGGTAGATGTCTTCAATAAGCGAAGTCAATAACCAAGCTTTTAGACATTTGTTTATATGTATGGAATTATTTTAATAAATCAACGGCTTTCATGCGAATTAAAATCCATAATAAACAGTTCATAACAAATATTTCCGGCAGCACGAAAAATGTTACGTCTTCTCTGCCAATCTTAAGTAATTCAAGTACAATACATTTTCAAATAAAAATTCAGGCAACTTATAAAAATAACCAATTTTAATGTCGTACACACTAACTTCTAAGACTACGTTTAGTATATATTATCAATTAAATAAATCGCTTCACTATCACTGCCGCATATGAGCTTTGAGCCGCTTGCATCGAATGTATTGATAGATTTACGCAAATTGGAAATTAGACATGTAACATTAATACGATTCTTTGCGCGCTCGCCATTTAGCCATGGATTTACATTTTCAGCGACGGGTTTTCCGGGTTCCATATTTGTAATGCTCATATTGGGCTGCTGCAACCACAACCACAGTTCGCCACTCTCTGATGCTGTGAAGAGTTTCGAGGGTTCTCTATGATGAAAACCGATTTCTGTTATGGCGCTGGTGTGTGCACTCAAGTAAGATGCTGGATAGCCGGGTTGACGTAGATCCCATACTGTTATGGAGCCCTCCTCCGATCCGGCTAGCACAATATGAGGTTGTGTGGGATGTGAGGTGAGTGCAGATACATAATTCGAACGTCTCTCGTCTTCACACGATGTCATGAAAGCAGTTACAGCTACTTCTTCATCCGTTGCTCTCGTATCGAACATCCGTATAACACCCATACGATTTGCCGTAAGCACCTCATGTGGATTTACGTACTTAACTGCCGTTAATGCTATGCTGTCTGCTTCAAAGGTGCGCCGCAACTTACTCACGTCGTTAGCATTGATAATATTCAGTCGACCATCTTCGCCTACTGTAGCGATCTCTCTTTCATATACCGATACCGCCGTACAAGGTGCGGCATCTCCACTGGCCTCGAATTTGTGCAGCACTTCACTTTGAACGTTTTGCTGCAATACATCGTCATCTACGGCGCGCTTAACTTCCAGTATTGTAATGCGACCTGCAATTAATAATTTTGTAAGTGAAAAGTAGACAATAAAATAAGAATACGCTAACCATTTGCGCTACTGACAACCGCTATATCGTTGGTGATGAATTCGATTCCTGTAATATCACTATCGAACGATTGTTTGTCACTACAGCGCGGCACAAATTCATTGTAGTCATCTGCATATTGATTCTGCTGTAAGCGCCACAAGCGCACAAAGTTTGCGGGCATATCCCAGCTGCCGGTTAAGAAACGTTCGCTTGCTTGCAAATTATCCGGAAGCCAGCGTATTTTGGATATTTTCTCCGAAACGAAAAAAGTATTCATTCTTGTGTCCATTGTGTTATTATTATCTTATTAATATGGTTTTAAATACTTTCTAATTAAACAATATTCTTTAAATTAGACCGACCGGTTGAATCTGTTTGAGGTTAACTCGATGACAGTTAAACAGCTGTTTCAGCGTCAGGGTTGCACAAAGCTGTTCGTTATTTGAAACTGTTCCCACTTTTTCTTTACGAATTAATATTAATTGATGTATTAATCTATTACTAAAGTAAATCAAATTAACTAAATTATAGTTTTTATTAAAAATGGTTTAGATTTAAATGTTAATTTAAAATATTTTTATAAAAACCACGTAACATTGTTGAGATGATTTCAAATATTTAGAAATATGTCGATCCGTCAGCACTTCATATTTTGGCGCGAAATCCGAGTTTGGAACCAATCAGCAGCCGTATTTGTCAATATAAAAGGTTCAGCTTGCATTTACTATTTATTTTCACAATTGCCACAAAACCAAAACGAAATAGTTAAATTACCGCTTTTACAACGGATTACATAAAATGATTAGACAACGAAGAAAAAGAAGTGCAGATGAGGTAAATTATACTTATGAGTTAAATTAAAAGCTTCTTGTTTACAATTGAATTGTGCATTTCAGAACTTAGTAGCTGCACCAAAGGACAAGGAGAATGCTGACCAGGATGTCAATCCACCAAAACGCCGTAGTGCACGCTTGACGCGCAATACACGCTCAATGGCGGAAGATGACATTGTAATCCCAGAAGAAATAGAAATCAAACGCAAGCTCACATTCATAAACTATAAGGGCGCAATTAAATACTACACAGAAGGGCATGACATAGCTGAGGCGTCAGACTTAATATTGTAAGAAATAGAGATTTATATTCATTTTAAGGATAACACTATATAATAATAAAATTTATTTTGTAGTCAATGGGTAGAGAAACAAGCACATATTGAATTGGTGCCAATGGCTTTTGACATGGAATGGCCATTTTCGTTTCAAACTGGACCCGGTAAATCGGCCGTAATACAAATTTGTGTCGAAGAGCATTGTTGTTACATATTTCAATTGACCAATTTGAAACGCCTGCCAGCTGCGTTGGTAGCGCTGTTAAAGCATCCAAAAGTTCGCCTCCATGGTGTCAACATAAAAAAGTATGGAACATAAATCGATTTATGTATGTACCTAATCCAATATTTTAATTTATAAATATTGCTTTTAGTGATTTTCGCAAGCTGGCTCGTGATTTTCCGGAAGTAAATGCAGATCATCTTATTGAAAAGTGCATCGACTTGGGTGTGTGGTGTAATCAAGTCTGTCAAACTGGTGGACGCTGGAGTTTAGACCGCTTGGCAAATTATGTTGTGAGTTTTAGTGAATTAAAAATGCTGATAATATATACCTAACAAGCTTTTTAATAGGTGGAGAAAACTGTAGATAAAAATAAGAAAGTACGTATGAGCAAATGGCATGTTATACCACTGGATGAGAATCAGCTTTTGTACGCAGCTATCGATGTCTACGTAAGTGAACGGAATTCAATATCGAATATATTTATAGTTTTAACAATATATTTTAACTTTATTCAGATTGGACAAGTTATTTATCGCGAATTGGAGAGACGTGAGCAGCTTAAGCTCAAAAACGAAGTGGAATTCAAAGAAAAAAATGGCGAAGCTGCATTCAAAGCGCTTAAGGCGTTAGGCGAGACCTTTCTGAATAAGGCTGAAGAGATTGCCGATGCCACAAAGAAGGAAGCTAAAACAATAGAGTGACATATAGCATGAAGTGATTAGTGTTTTGTTAGCATTTCAATTGATACTTTATACAATTTGTTTTTAGTAATCACATGCATGCAACTAAATTTTGTACTCTATCACTTATTTATAACCTGATTAGTTTAATTATTTTTTTAATTTTATATACAATTGACTACTATTATGCAAAATGTTAAATCAAAATGAAAAAAACAATTTTATGAATAAAGTTTAAATGGCCAAAATATATTTTTGGTATATACTGTTCAACATTTAGTCTCAAATAATAAATGATATTTGTACATAAAAAAAATCGAAAAATCACATTTATTATTAATTTAAATGTTGCAAGGTTGGGCGTCGTAGCGTTATAGCTTCGATGCGACGTTTAAGTCCTTGATTATCAAGATCAATTTGTCGTTGCTTCTTTTTTCGGTTTATCGCTGCGCTGGTGATACGCGTCGTGGGGGGTAATGTGGCGAACTGCCGATTTCATAATTAATGAATAATTTCAGAGATTATAAGGCTATGTAATACTCACTTTAGTTGGTTTTGGTGTGGCTAAATGGTAAGTCGGCTTCTGTGAGAGTATTTTTCGTAGCAAAATATGATTGTGTCGCTCAATTTCACGCATCCGATCGTTGGAAAAGCTCCAGCTTTTACGTGGATTTGAACGCATTCTACAATTCATAAGCGATTTAAAGAAACATTTCTAATACTTTGCTATCTTTAGTTACTAACTTAAATTTATCATTCGATCCACACGTCTTCAGGAAATTCAAATGAAAGGCATAATCCTCCGAATTGAAACTAGTCGGCGTTTCGCTGGTAATATTTACATCATATTCCGCAAGTTCATTATCAATTGCTTTCAGCTGGCTATCACTTACGCTAGCAACGTCCGTATAAGTGTCTATAGTGTCTATCAGCTTTTCTCCAGACGATATGTCTAGCGCATTCATGTGCACATCTATTTCTTTTTGTGAATCATTGTCAGGGAGTTCCTCGTGCGGTTGCAGAGCATTACAGGCCAATAAAGCATCATCCTCTTCCGTTGACTCATTTTGCCTGCAACTTAAGTCTTTAAATTTGTGTAGCACCTCACTTTCATTCTCCGTGGGCAGTTCAGTTTTGGCTTCTTCCTCGTCATTGTCCGAGACTTCGCCATTACTCACATTATCGACGACGACGGTAGGCGCAGTATTCGGTATTTCCACAATAGATAACGGTTCAACTAGCATACGCTTGCTCGCCTTCATACGCGCCGAGCTGCCACGTCGTGTCAGCGATGCCTTGAAAGATATTTGTGGTGCGCTGATAGCGTCATCCAAGCACATGGGTTCGGTATTGATTTCGGCGATAGTCTCACTTATCACAACATCTTGATCGTCTTCGGAGGAACTATCATAGGGCACGTAATTCTTATTTTGTAACGAACCCTTGCGTCCACTAAAGCGACTTCTTGCGTAGGCATAGAGCTGAAGTGGAGAACAAATATCATGCGAGTGTTCTAAAGTGAAATGTTTATAAACTCACCGAGCTATTAGACGGCACTATTGCCGGTTCGAGTTCACTTTCACTGTCCGTTTCCGAAATTTCTGGTATCTCATCCGTGTCATTCTCGAAAGACTCGTTCGCATAGCGGTCTTCATCTGAATTTAATTCATCTGACATTGCGCTTGATGTGACAATATTCGTTTTGCGATTCGTTTCGATATTTTCCAGTCTATTTCCAGTTTGAATTAAGTAAACAAAAATGTTTCTGTCTTTGGCTGTGTTATGGTTGCTGGCGGATTAGAAAATTATTTGAGCACAAGTGAAAATGGAATTTTTTTTATGATTATTAATAATACTTTTGACAATTTTGTATGAATTTTAAAAGTAGAAGGTCCGATCTGCTTACATATATATGTGTGTGTGTGGGTACTTAAGTTGCCGGCGTGTAAACAAATGAACTTTGCTGCCTTCTCTAATAAGTGAGTGACTGACTAACGGTGTTACTAGCGAATATAATAGTTGAAGGCGTGATGTAGGTTAGCGTAAATTATAATAACAGTTCTTTGGTGCTGTTTTCAGGTCGAACGCCATTTGGTGGTGGTTGGGACAGGTGTTTTTGTTGCCAACTACACCGTCACCACCACCGAACTTATTGAATTTTTGGAAAGGTACATTTGATGTATGTGAACAATGCAATATGTGCTCTTAAACAGCTATGAGAAAACGATTATTTTATATGTACACAAGGACATAAATATATGCACGTTTGTTCGATTTCGTATCGACGAATGTTAATAAATATTAGGAACGGTAAGAGAGGCATAAAAAATATATAATATATGCATGTACATAATATGCATATGTACTACATATGTATATAAAGATACTTATTTATGTACATATACATACATAAGTACGTATGTATATACTACTTGTATATATTTATCCACTAGTATTAAATACATAGTAGTAATTTATGCTTGTGAGAATGTAAATATGAAAATCACACCAAATTATTGATAATCTATTGTTTACTGAAATATTGAGCAGCAATACATAAGTATATATATGCTTATATGAATAAATACATATGTATATATGTATGTATGCCCACACGTTGTCTGGACAACGCTTTGCACATGCGCATTGGACAGTAAACAAAGTCATGCAACAGCTATAATTAATTACAGAATATAAGCTCAGAGAAGGCGTCAATCCGTTTAAGTAATCAAATTAAAAATAAATTGTGGGTAATAATATATTGTTTCTGAAATGAAAGCATCTTCAACTTTCGACTAAACTTCTGTTATATAGAGTATTCTCATAAAGAAACTCATCTAGACACAGACACCTGAAATGGGAAACGACTAGAAACAGCCCCAGATGTGTGCACTAAAAATACATATGATTTACCCGCAAGAAACTCTCACAGTTTTAGAGGACAGTTTAAGGGGTTACATGGGTTTTGTCGCGTAAAAAATGGACAATTTCAATATTTTTTTCTATGTAAAAAATTATTTATTTAATTCAAATTTTTTCTGTCTTAAAGATAGATATTTAAAGAACAATTTCTGAAATTTTCAAAAAAAAAAATTAAAACTCCTCCATTGCGACGTCATTTCCAGTGACCCCTCGGAAAAATGAAGCATCCGCGTTGTCAGCATAACTCCTGACAGGATCATCCAAAATGAAAAAAAAAAAAAAATAAGTGTTTTAGGTAAGACCATAAACTCGTGCTTGAACGAAGGAAAGACAAAAAAAAAAGTAAAAATTGGAATTTTGGCAGACATTTTTCCAAAAAAAAACAAAAATTCGGTCAAATTTGCTTGACATTTTGTATTTTTAAAATAGTTGTAATTGTAAAAAAAATAAAACCCTTCGTTCAAGCACGAGTAAATTGTATCTCGAACACCTGTGCAAAATTTTATCGATCGGTTGAGTAGTTTTCGAGAAAATTTGACAACCGACTTTGAAAACACGGTTCCGAAAAACTGCGTTTAAAGTTTTGAGTAACAATAACACCTGACTTGGAGTGCACACCTTTCAAAGACTGTATCTCCGAAACTATTATTCGGATTAACTTGAAATTTAGGACAATATTCTTGAGATGTTGCAGAAATTAATAAGCCAAAAAAAACAAAAAATCGATTTTTTTTTAAATCCACGAAACCCATGTAATCCCTTAACTCACGCCCTTCACTTCGGAGGAATAGTCATTAGCTCTGAAACTCTTCGTGCGATACAGAGTATTATTGTTTTATTTGGTCATTTTGATCATCAGGTTGTCCACTAAATACATATTTACATATGTAAGCAATCAACTGAATGGTTGTCAACTTGATTGATATTCTCCATTAAGTAAAAGGTGATTAATTGATGTGCCATCAAGGTATACCGATACCAAAATTTTGGCCGATGCCGATGCCGATTAATCGGCCAGTTGGCAAAGAATCGGCCGATGCCGATGCCGATGCCGATTCTTTCATCAACAACATTATTTAGTAAAATTGTATAGTAACAAAATAAAAACAAAGACAAATAACATCACAAAATAGGTAAACAACTCAATTCATATGTAAATATGAAGTTGTTTAGTGATTTAATTATTATTCAAAACTAAATAAATTATTATTATAAGATGTATGTTGATAGAACAAATAAGTTATTCGCGTTTTCTCAAAGCGAATCTGCAATCAGCAATATAGCTTTTTTTCTTTAAGGGGGTATACCGGTGTGATATTTTCAAAAAATCGATTTTTTATTTTTTGCTTATTCGAAAGGTTATAATTTTAAAAATATCCTGTGAAAGGTAAGATCGTATCTTGAATAGTTTTTGAATGGCAGCGTTCTAAAGAGCAATCGCTCACATGTATGAGCCGCTATAGTCGAAACTTACAACGCGTTTTTCTCGAAACGACTTTTCACAAATCAACAGATCAACCGCAAATTTAAACTGAATGTTCTTGAATATATTTACTATACAATGACCTACGATCTTTTTGATTTGTTGAAAATTTTCAATTTGGCATTTAAAAAATTACCATTTTTTAACTAAAAAATCGAAATTTTTTTCAGAAATACGCCATTTTTTTAATATTTGATATCTTTCAATAATCGTAGGTCATTGTATAATGAAAATATATAACTTCAATAACCTTTTTAAATTTTTGTGTATCAGTTACTCATTCGGCCGGAATCATGTCAGCTGTTGGGGAACTTTTTTTTAAATTAATTTAATAATTTTCATGGGTTACATTGGGTTACCCCTTAAGGACAAATATGAGCATTAAGGCCAATATTCGAAAATAGTAGGTCTATTAAAAAGAATCCGTTATTTTTAAAGAGATGACTTTTGTCATTTATATCTCACATTGTGAAAGGCGGCAAATAGTGATAGTGACTCAGTAGAAACTTCGGAAGCTTGTTTGAGAGGTTCTTTTCGATGCACCTTATTATAGTCTAGGCCAGCACCAAGTGATTATTACGTGACCCTGTCTATAGCAAACTTTTAAAAATAAATTAACCTAGTTACGAATGCTTCTATAATAGTGACTTTATGACATTATCTTCAAAATCTCAACAACTTTAAACAAAACTGTACATATTTGACATACATACATCGAATGTTTCTAGCAGTGCTAAATAAAACCTTTCATTAATGCAAAATTGTTGAATTTCTTTATACTAGACTTAAATTATCACCATGATGAATTGTTAGTTTAGGAATTCAAATTTTATGCTCTAAAGAGATCAAAAAAGAAAAAAATGTATTTTAGAATAATCCGAAAAAAGTAGAAAGAATCGGCTAAGAATCGGCCAAATATGGCCGATGCCGATGCTTAATTTTGTGGCCGATACTGGCCGATGCCGATACCAAGGCCGATTAATCGGTCGGTCTCTATCAAGGTATAATTAATTGATTTCCTGTGGCATGTAATTTATGTTGAAAATATACTGTAAAAGGGTATTTATTTGAGGCGAATCCATCCATTCTTAATGACGTAAAGAACTTAAATATATTCTAAGCTAAGGAACCTAATCATATTCTCGTATCAGAAATACCATGCAGTTGACAAGTGTCGTTAAATACTATTTTTGCACACTCTACTCTCAAAGCCTTACATTTTATCTCTCTAGATACTTTATATTTTTCATCTAGAAAATCAGCTTTTTAATTTCATCAGTCTAAAAAGAGAATCTTCTACTGGGTAGAGGACCGTTTCAACACACAGTAAAGTGGCGGTCACTTATATTCCTTTTCCAATTGCCTGCTCACTTTTCATACAAGGCATAATGAATTTGACTATTATTTGATAATATTTGAAATATTTAAAAACACAATTTTGAAATCGCTACAAATTGCGGTATTTAGCCTTCATCCAACAGCAGCCAACTTCAAATGTAAATATTGTCTGGTGCACAACAAAAAAATTTACACTTGAGAGAGAGCGAGCGAGAGAGCGGCCACAGCTCCAAATGGAGTTTGCGCAAACATGGACTCTGCTGCTGCCTTTTTAGCCTTAACGATGGTTGTTGGGAGAGCGCAGTCAAACGACCAACAGGAACACAACACAACAAAACCGTTATAATACTGGCGCACAGTGCGTATGTGGAACACAAGAGCGTGACAGCGCCTATCAGCCAACTGTGGCGAGCGCCATTTCAATCGGCCGAGAAGACTCGTAGCGTGAAGGTGCTGCTGGTGAAATCGCGCGCGTATTCAGCACCCATCAAAATAAGCATAGAAAGACAAGGGGAATTCTTTTTATTAGATTTCTTGCTTTGAAAATATGTATTAACCACGGGTAGTACTTTAGTGACTTGTGGCTAACGAAGTGAGCGATTGCATTGATAAATTAGTGTGTGTGAATAATTACATAAATAAAATAAAAAAGTGGCAAGGCAAAAAGTGTAAATTTAAGAAGAAGAAAGTAAGGAAATCTTCAAGTGTTGAAGTGGAAATGCGTACACAGTGTGCCAAGTGAAAAATGGCTTTTGTGAAAATGTGAGTGATGTCGTACGAAATGTCATTTGCTTAAATTGTTAAATCAATATAAGCGGTGTGTAACGGGCCTGAGCTGAGCTGTTCTGTGCTGTCTGGTGCTGTGTTGGTCGCAACTAAATAATAATTCAATTCAATTGAGGTGAAGTTGTCGCGTGTAATTTTGCAGATGGCAAACGCGAAGCAACAAACTCACTTTCAGCGCCTAATTAAAACACGCACACACACATATGTACATATATACATACAAGTCTACATCCCGCTAAGCGAGCGTTCGGGTGTGTGAGATTTGCGCGATTTGCTTTTGTTGCGACTGTGTGTACTAGGTCATTGGCAGCGACAGCGCTAACTTTTAACTTTGCTCATACATACATACATATACATATATGTGTTGAGTATATACATATATACGTGGCTATCAAGAAAAATGCCCGGAAATAATGAAAAGTGAAAATGACCGCAATAACACTTCATGAAGCCCCACAAGATTTGAATAATTCGAGAGACAATATTTCTGTCCTCTCCTGGAGGCAACGGGCGAGCGGGCGATTCAAAGGGAAGAACTCGCAATCAGCGCACACCCAAAACAAAGCAAATGGCAAACGAAAGCACATGTAAAGGAAGTCGCAGGACATACAAATACACACATACATACATATATATATATATACAAACACACATATATCTGTACATGTAGGCAAACAAGTCTCCAGCATTCTAAGTAAACCAAGCCAAGCAAGTGTCGGGAATAATGAAAAGGCAGCTAGTGGCTGTGCGCTAGCATAAATGGGCACAACATGGCGTATGAGCAACCAACAAGCGACCGAAGCATGTTGAGGCCAAAGTGAGAGTCAGCGAAAGTCAGTGTCGACTGCAGATCACAAATAAAAAGAGTCACAACCCAAGCCTCAAAAGGCAACAACAAACACACATATATCCATATACATATATCTATATATATATATATGAAGGCTTATGTATGTTTGGCAGCGAGACCTCCTGCTGTCCGCAGAAGGATTGTGGCGCGTGCACGCCTAATAACGCAAATAACAGAAATTAGAATTAAGCCCAAAAACGGCAACAGCAAAAACACATGTTTATTGCTTAGTCGGATTTTTCATTGTGCCATTTCTCGATCGCATTTACATTTCTGCCTGAATTTTTCGGTTTTGTTTGCCAGTCCAAGCGCGACTGTTGCTTTAGCAGCGACTCACTTCTCTTGATCCGGCCTGCGTGTTGGCAAAACTGTTGCTTATGGCCTTTATTGATTTTCGTTTCGTCTTTCCAACTGGTTTACAGTTACTCGCGCGCTTTAGCATTGCAAATATGGGTTAGGTTGAGAAAACTAAATTCCGGAAGCAATAAAATTTTTTCATTCCATTAAGATATTTCCAAAGCAAAGAAAAATTTTAGATCATTGTATCATCATTTTTATTGCGGTAAAATTATAAGGATAGTAACTTAAGTCTAGCGACTCGTCTAGGATACTCATTATTTGGGTCCCAAGATGTTTGCTAGATGAAGCCTCATTTTCACTCAGATCACACGATGAATAAACCACGGGATAAATACTCCTAAGAATATGTGAAATCTTTGAAGAAAAGTTTAGTTCTTTATAAATAATTTTGAAGAAAACATTTAAGCAAATTTCTCTAATAAAAATCCATACAAAGAATTTTTAGAATTCCTCTTACTTTATAGCCTTTTATCATACTCGCATATAATTGCATTTAACTAAGAATAATGGCTTTGCTAAAATTATCCAGCCTTTTTTTAGACTGTCGTCGCTATTGAAGTAACTTTGTTTGGCTCGTGCGGCAGCTGACCTTAATCCTGCGTCGGCACTCTGTGTGCTCAATGGCGCATAACAAATGCGGCTCATAAATGCACGCGTTTTACGTCAGACTGCCACGCCACAGTGGCACGCAGCCTTTCTTTTCATTTAGAGTACAAATTGGATAACAGGAGAGGGAGTGGAGGGAGTGGAGACCAGTAAGAAGTTTTAAATTAGCTGCAATTTGTGGGCGAAGAGTTTCGCTATTCAGAGAAGTTAGAAAAGTTTGCGCTCAAACATTTACTAGCGGTATAAAAAGTGTTATGGGCTGAAGTCTCAGACTTACATAAGTCAAATAAAACAAAAAAAAAATTAAACATTTAGCTTAGTGATTTTTTTTAAGTTCGACGGCAATCGTTATTATCTATCTCAAAGATCTGTGTTAGATTATCAGATTTTCTTTTTAAATGTCAATTGTATCTTCTTGCTTATTAAATACCTATAATATGACGAGAAAATAAAATGAATATAACTTAATATTACAATCAAGAATTTGGCAAGATAAAGATGACGGTTTACTTTTATGTTATGATTTTGGGAAAATGACCATCGCGCCTGTCTCGAATAAATTTCAGAGGAGAAGCCCAATATTCAACCCTTTTTCAGCAATAGCCGTTGTTCCCGAATTAGGTTAGGTTAGTGGTTGTCTTTCGACTCACCTAGGCCTTTAAGAGGAGCTACACTATTCGTGATCTCCACCACTACCCTGTGGTCTTGATAAAATTAAATAATTCAAGAGGTCTAATTTGTGCAACTTCCACCACATCATCGAGGAAACCGATAGTTGCAATTATTTTTCTATACAGAGTCTTACAACCGCATAGAAGGTGTTCTATAGTCTCTTCTACTTCTTGGCAGAGTCTGCAGTACTCTTTGTGAGGTATCCCCAGTCTGCTGGCGTGTCTACCAATCAGACAATGACCCCACTAGGGTTCTTATGTCATTCCTTTTAAATTTCCATAGTCCACCGAGACTCAGCTATATCTACAGCATACTTGTGGATTAAATTTCTGCACATGGCTGTAAGGTGGTGCCCAGTCTGGCTAGTTCATCGCCTTCGTAGTTTCCAGTAATGTTACTAAGTCCTGGAACTCATTGCAGAGTTATCGTGAAATGTGATGTTAGTTTCAGTAATAGCTCTGTAAATATAAAAATCGTTAACACTCTTTTTGACAGAACGAGAAGGATCTCTTTAATCTCCGCTTGGAAGACACTGTAGTGATCCGGTAGCTGAAAGACGTTTCTGGTATCTAATTTTCTGAAAAGTCACCACCTCCCACTCGTTTGTCTAGTTTGGATGCGTCTGTATAGATACTTATCTCTGAATCTTTGTCCACCTAGCCATTATCCCACTCCTCTCTAGAATGGAAGGCTATGTTTTGGGCCGAATTTAGATTCACTTCTAAAGGAATACGAAAGTTCGTGATATGTGGTAGAAAGGCAAACTTGCTGAGTATACTAGAAATAGTTTTCTTCTAATCACCATTAGCTTCCACCATCCATAATTTATTAAATTTCATCCTCATATTCCAACAACAAGAGCAGCTTTGAGGCTGGCAGCCAGTTATTAACCACATCATTAAAGCGCATAATGATCAAATGAGCTACGAAAATTAGTTAAACAAGCAGCAACGCTGTCTGCAGCAGGCAGATGGCAGACAGCATAATAAGAAAAAACCAGACACTAATACATGCACACACACAGCTGTAAATTAGCGCACTCACATACACACGAGGCACCACACGGTCTGTTTATCGGCGTGTAAACGCACATTTTATGAAACAACTTGCGCTAACTTCGCGCGACTAGGCAAATATCAAGTGTTCGCCAACAATCAGAAGCGCGGCACACAACTGCGACGTGGCTTTGTGCGGCATGTTGCAAGCCACAGCAATTAAATGATGAAGCGCCAAGCGAGAGCGCTTCCTTTGCCACAATTGCCGTTGTTTGCAAATATCCCACACGCCAAAGTCGCTTGCTTGCCGCAATGCGCGCTCGCCCGTTACGCTCTCCTTGCCACGCTCAAGCAGCCTTCGTACTGCTCATAGACACGCGTATGAAATTAACCGCGTTGCACGTACGAAAGGTTATTATGAAAGTTACGCCGTTATGTAGTTGTTGTTGGCACGCGAAGGTGCAGAGTGTTCCTTCCGTGTGCATAATGAGTTCGTTGCGACGCGACCGACACCGACAACACACAGCCAGCCAGCCAGCCAGCTCTTGTGCCGCCGTTGAGAAACCGCGAGACTCAATAGAACCGGCGTAGAAGAGTACCGTTGACTATCAATTTTCGCATTTTTCGCAGCAGTCGCACTCGAGGTAATGCCATTTACCGCAACAGCGTTCGGAGCAAGATCCTCCAAAGATGTCAACGCGAACATTTGTGCAAATGAGTTAAAGTGCCGCAATTTGGTCTTTGCCCCTTGTATATACTTATATAAAAGCTTGTACTTCGTACTCGTAACGTAATTGTGTAAAGTCATTGTCGCAGGCGCCCGTTGTCCCAGTTCGGTTGGTGAGGCAGCAACGCTAGTCTGTCCCCATTGTTGTGGTTACTATGCACGTTCCACATGCTGCAAGGGATGGGTGTCAAACTTTAAGCAACAACAGCAGCACCGACAGCGACAACGTCGATAACAGCAACAATAGCAACAACAGCAACAGCAACTTGCTCAGCGACAATACACGCAAAAACAGCGCGAACCATCATTTCAGCAGTCAAGCCAAGAATAACAACGATTGTTGTTGTAAAAATAGCAGCACAAACGACATTAATAAGCGCTGCAACACGACGAGTGACGGCTGCAATACACAACATCCGGCGGGCATACTGCGCCACAGCTGCCACATACACAATCGGCCGCGAAGCGACAATCACCCGCACTTTGCGATTGATAACCTAGAAAAACATCGATTTTTCGACGTTGACGTCGACGTCGACGCTGTGCGCAGTAACGGCATTTGACGCACGCGACAAGTAATAGACAGCTGCCAGAGCCGAGATAGTGGAGCCAGTAGTAGCGGCGAAGGACGCGTGCCGTTAAAGAAGTGTCGACTACAACAACAGCAACAACAAAATTTTGTAGTATCAGATACGTTAAAGTCGTCACCACTCGTAACACCCATATCGCCCGTGAACCTCTCGTCCTGTTTCTCCTCCACTTCCCATAGTTCCTCTTCGACGTCCTGCAGCCAATGCACCATCGTCTTTAAGGCATTGCCACCTCCGCCGTTGTCAGCATCGACACATTCCGTAGCATTCGCACGTACTTCGTCGCCTCCGCCAGTGCCACCACTTCGTTCATCGTCGTTGTCGCAGTGTTGCACGTCACCAACGCAGTGGCATTCATATCCGCACAATTTCTCACTGACGCTGGCGGTATCGCCAGTCGCAAGTCATGTTAGCTGCAACAGCAGTTGCCCAAGGCTCTCAACGACTACAACCGGAACGGCAAAGGCGTCCACGCACACGCGGGCGCCGTCGTTACAATACATCAAGCAAGCGAGCATCAATCGAACTTGCAGATTTTGCGACAATCCCGACGATTACGACGACGACCAAGACGCAGAAGTTGGCAGTCCGAATAGTGGCATAATGGTTTTAAGTACAGAATGGTCTCAGGTGGAAGTAATCGATTTGGTTAATGATGGCAATGGCTTGGGCTTTATATTGGTCGGTGGACGCAGCACTGGTGTTGTAATAAAGGCATTGACGCCGGGCGGCATTGCGGAACGTGATGGTCGTTTGCAATGTGGTGATCATTTGTTGCAAATTGGCGATGTGAACTTGCGTGGCTTCAGTTCCGAGCAAGTGGCAACGGTTCTTCGTCAGACTGGAGCTCAGGTTCGACTGATTGTTGCGAGGCCGGTGGAGCCGACAGCCATCGATTTACAAACGTTGGCCAGTCATGCGCCAATTATTCCAACTAAGCTCCTCTCCGACCCAGAAGAACTGTCACGGCATCTCTTTCAAAACCCCAGCTTTGCTACTAGTGCTACAGGCGTTGGAGTTGGCAGCGGCAGCGGCATGGGCGGCAGCTGCTTCCTGCCAACGCCGGACACTGAACTAGCCGATTTGCCACTGCCACCCATACCAACTGATTTGCCATTATCTGCATCCGCAGCGTCGCGCGCATGTCCCAAGGACTTGGACATCGTACCATTCTCGATTGTATCACCGTCACCGCCACCACTTATGCCCCTACCATCCCCGCCAATCACAACAGCAACGACGCTTGGCACATCGATTACCTCGGGCACACTTCATCAGCAGCAATACGACATCACCACCACCAACACAACCAGCACCATCATAAAATACTCAAACACCACTCAGTTGGAACAAATTGAGACTGTGATAGCTGGCGTAGATGCCGGCACCTCAACGAATGCACCGGATGCAGCGCATATGGACGCCGATCGCTGCTCCACGGCTTCATCGAATTACATCGATTCACCCGAAACGGAAACATATGTGGTGGAATTACATAAGAATGTCTACGGGCTGGGCATAACCGTAGCCGGCTATGTTTGTGAAGAGGAGGATCTTTCGGGTATATTTGTGAAAAGTATCATTGAAGGCAGTGCCGCGGAGGTGAGTGAGCGCATACAGATCAACGATCGTATCGTTGCTGTAGATGGACGTTCATTGGCGGGCGTTACCAACCATCAAGCGGTGGAGATACTACGCAATACCGACATCGAAGTCCACCTAACACTGGAGCGTTTCTTGCGTGGACGCAAGTACGAACATTTGCAAAACGCACTCACGGAATTGAAAGGCGACACGCAATCTCAGAGTTCACTGCCTGCATCACCTTCGATTGCAACACTTTCGTGGCTACCACCACGTTCCGATGCCGATTCTGTGGCCACTGAAGGTGGTATTGTTATGCTGGAGTTCTCCGATTTCCCATCGCGCGAAACTGTTGACTCTAACATGTCATACATGCTCGATCGCAGCGATCATAGCGGCATTAGCAATGCCAAAAGGCAAAAGACGCCAACAACGCCCACGGCTAAACACATAGCCAACGGCAAAGCAACGCATATCAATGGAAGCAATGACGATGACAGTGACGATCACGACTCAGCAACGCTGGTGGCACAAACACAGTCACAGTCCACAGAATGGCAGGCGCCACCGTTAAAGCAGCTGAATGATGGGCGTAAGAAATCGTTAAGTTCAGTGGCAGCAACAACTACCACGGTATCGACAACAAAACTGGCGGTGACGGTGACAACAACATTAACAGTGCCTGCGGTGCCAGCCACGACAACGACAACGGCCACGGCAACAACGTTAGCCACCAAGCCCGCCGCCGCTTCAACCTTAGCCCCGCCCAATGTGGAGACGCTGAAGCTGACCTGGAAAAGTGAGTTTCCTGAAAGTGAAATTATTGTAGCCGAAATAAATAAACTTTCAGGTCTAGGGATCAGCCTGGAGGGCACCGTGGATGTCGAATGCGGCATTGAAAAGCGTCCACATCATTACATACGCTCTATACTGGAAGATGGGCCTGTGGGGCGACAAGGCATACTCAAACCGGGTGACGAGCTACTGCAAGTGAACGAATATAAATTGCAAGGCCTTAAACACACTGAAGTAGTTAAGATACTCAAAGAACTGCCAACACACGTGAAGCTGGTATGTGCGCGTGGTCCCACCGCACCATCCGTAATAAACACGTCACAAAATCCGGAGGCTTTCGAAACGCGCTCCCTACTACCGGGTGGTCATCAGAGTCTGCAAAATCTACTGACCAAAGCACAGTCAGAGAGTTCTCTATACACATCGAGCACTGCCACGCTGACCGACCAGCAACGTTCCAAATCGTTGGAGAACGTTTCGGGTTTGGCGCTTTGGAGCAGCGACGTCACTACCATCGAAATCGAGAAAACCGAACAAGGTTTCGGTTTCTCCATACTCGACTATCAAGACCCAATGGATGCCGAGGGTACTGTGATTGTGATACGTGGTCTTATACGCGGCGGCGCAGCAGAGGCAACCAATGAGATATTTCCCGGCGATCGATTGGTCAGCGTCGGCGAACACACACTGCACGGACTCGACTTGGACGAGGCAGTGGCGATACTCAAAGGCATGCCAGTGGGGAAGACCAAGCTGGGCATTTGCAGGCCACTCTCAACATCGGACAGCAATATAGCGTCACCAGCGGAGGAGGCCGACTCGCCGAGCACATAGTTTTTAAGGAACTTTTACTGTGAGTAAACCATAACACTTTGTCAATGAAATATTATCTTTATATGCTTCTTTGTATATTATTTTCATTTAACTTTGTGACCGTAAACTACTTCCTACATCCTCTTCTCAGAAATCCCAATATCTTCGACGTCCATTGCCTTCGTTTCCATTACGAAAGTTGAGCTGTATGCTGTAAGATGATTTACGCAAGTGTTCTACTTCGTCTTATGTCACGATTGTGTTGACCCCTTTTCAATAGGACCGTAAGGCGTTCCGTATTCTAAAGGGTGATTTTTTAAGAGCTTGATAACTTTTTTTAAAAAAAAAACGCATAAAATTTGCAAAATCTCATCGGTTCTTTATTTGAAACGTTAGATTGGTTCATGACATTTACTTTTTGAAGATAATTTCATTTAAATGTTGACCGCGGCTGCGTCTTAGGTGGTCCGTTCGGAAAGTCCAATTTTGGGCAACATTTTCGAGCACTTCGGCCGGAATAGCCCGAATTTCTTCGGAAATGTTGTCTTCCAAAGCTGGAATAGTTGCTGGCTTATTTCTGTAGACTTTAGACTTGACGTAGCCCCACAAAAAATAGTCTAAAGGCGTTAAATCGCATGATCTTGGTGGCCAACTTACGGGTCCATTTCTTGAGATGAATTGTTCTCCGAAGTTTTCCCTCAAAATGGCCATAGAATCGCGAGCTGTGTGGCATGTAGCGCCATCTTGTTGAAACCACATGTCAACCAAGTTCAGTTCTTCCATTTTTGGCAACAAAAAGTTTGTTAGCATCGAACGATAGCGATCGCCATTCACCGTAATGTTGCGTCCAACAGCATCTTTGAAAAAATACGGTCCAATGATTCCACCAGCGTACAAACCACACCAAACAGTGCATTTTTCGGGATGCATGGGCAGTTCTTGAACGGCTTCTGGTTGCTCTTCACCCCAAATGCGGCAATTTTGCTTATTTACGTAGCCATTCAACCAGAAATGAGCCTCATCGCTGAACAAAATTTGTCGATAAAAAAGCGGATTTTCTGCCACTGATTTTGGTAATAAAATTCAATGATTTGCAAGCGTTGCTCGTTAGTAAGTCTATTCATGATGAAATGTCAAAGCATACTGAGCATCTTTCTCTTTGACACCATGTCTGAAATCCCACGTGATCTGTCAAATACTAATGCATGAAAATCCTAACCTCAAAAAAATCACGCGTTAGCATGCCCTTCATCTCCGTTCCGTTAGCGGGCCGCAACAGCTGTACGCGTGCTTGCACCCTTTACGTACATTTTTCATATAAGTTCAGCACGAAGGTGTGTCCTTATGTGTTTGAGTGTGTGCGTGATTTTCAATTCCGAATGCGCACACACACATGACTCTTCCGGGACAACGGAAACTTGCCGCTTTTATTAAAACTTTACACCAATAAACGAGTAGGTGTTTGTGTGTGCCTTTTCCACTTGCTGGTTTCATCTAGTGCGCTTGATACCCTTGGGATGTGACACCCGCCCACTAGACCAACTGTAAGAGGCGATGTTAGAAATCTGTTTATGTACCACTTTATTTGCTTTCAGTGATTTCAATTCGGTTCAATCTCATTCATTGTATTAATTTCAGGTTTAAATTGTAAAGACTACCTGAGTATGCTCATGTTTTCATTGGCTGATTGAATTTGACTTTGTTTGACTCTCTACACCATATAAATATGTGTGTGAGTTGCTGTTGACTTTAGTCCATAATAAAAATCTGAAAAATTAGATTCAAATATAAACTTTTCATATAACTGAAAAGGAGCTTACAGTTGAGAAAGGAACAAAGTATGAGCTTGACTCCATTTAAGTAGGACGTGAATGAGATTATCTTAAAAATTTGGAGTGCGTGTTTGGATACAATACAATTGGTAGAGTCCTTCTAATGGCCTAAGCATTTTGTATGAAGATTTTTATGTCGGATGCCTAAATTATTAAAGGTGCTTTATGAAAACGATTACTTAACGACATGTATGCATTTTTTATATGCCAAGTTGCCACATTTCAGTGAAACCATATTTGGTTTCATACCATTGACATTATATGGGAAAAAGTAGTGGTTTTAGTCCGATTACATGCATTTAAAACGGGTTTAAAGGGATAAAATGACAATGTCAAGTATCAAATCTGACTTCTACAAAACGTTTACTCAAAAACAAATTAGAAATAAAGGTAGGTCAGAGTCCACTCTGCTCTCAATGGAATTACTTTTAGCAGTTATACTTTTTGTAGACAGCCATTCAAGGTTTGGTACCTATTGGATTCCAAGTGTTCTATGTTGAACTATCGATAGGGCTGAGAGAAAGTGAGCACAGAGAAAGTGGGAAACTGTTTCCTTATTCCCTTCTAATGCGCAGCCAACAGATATTGTTATAAATCCGACCAATTTCAGCACATGCTCTCCAAATAAACAATACTCCCCTGTAGTCGCTGCATATACACTTGGACCTGGACCTATTTAATAAGTCCATAGTTCTTATCTGATCATACTTAAGCCACATCTTTTTCGTTATCTTGCATTTGGTTTTGATTTCCATATGTTCTGACCTATTTGTTTAAATTATATATTAAGCTCTCTTGATAGTTTCTAGTGGGCATAGTATTAAATCTGTCTTGGATTCGTCTAGAGAGGCTCCTGACTTTGCCAACGTTTTCTTACCGAATTTTTTTTTCGTTACTGAAATTATCCGGGAACCCAGATTATGACTAAGTGGAGCTTATCTGCCAGTGAGCTCAAAGCCTAACTGCAGACTACGCTGGAATTAATCTTTGGCGGCAGCAAGTCCAGCAATCATATTTGGTTATCTGTATATAAGGTACTTTTCTATAATCTCTCGTAGTTATTCATTAGGGCTTCATAGGCCGCCTCTATATATGTACAGTACCTCCGCATGGAAGATGCTAGCTGTGTTCGGTAGATGGATAAAGAGGGAGATGTCAAGACCATCGGTAGTAAAACGTTTCAAACATTTCCAAAGAACTTGTAAGGGTTTTTTCAACCTGCTCAATAACATAGTTATCCTTTCACTGAGGTTTTTCAAGACCCGTTCGCTTCCCTTCGTTATCCACTCTTAACAATTGGCCGCCACTTGGTTGCATATGTTTTGGCCACCACTGTATTTTTATTTATTTGTCTATTTTCACATTTATTTGTAGTGTTTCAAGTTCAATCACGTAAAAAGTGTATATTTATGTATCAAATATTTGGCCAAGCACTTAAATATTTAGCGCAAAAAACGTACCTCGTGGTTTCCAAAATCTTTCTTCTGTTTTGGGTTATTTCTAAATGTAAACATTCCCCCCAATTTTAATTGCCCATTAAATGCTGATTTGCGAATGCGAAATTAACAAAGTTGAAAATGGCAACACGCAGCGCTGCAGGCATATTTATATTTAGCAAAGTAGAAGAAGCAGAAAATCTTTCTTTATTTATTTTTGTTGATTTTTATTGTAAACACAAAAAATGCTAATTTAACTGAGAAGTGTTTATGTTTCAAATACACACGCAATAAAATAAATAAAATCGAGAAAAATATGGTATTAGCCGGCAGAGAAGGTACGATTTTTGAGCATTTCGATTGTTTGTTGGTAATTATAATTAATAATAATCAGTGGGTTACTCCACAAACAAACATGTCCATTGCGAACTAATTTTTGTTAAAATTTCTGAGTGTCGCTCTTTTGAGAACTCTTTGAAGAAAAAATTATAAATAATATTCTGTAAAACATTAGCTAAATATTTATTAGGTCTATAACTTTGCTTCCGCCGTTTTCCAATAGATGTCTCTAGTGTTAAGCGCTGGTCGATTAAATCGATTTGTTTTTTTTATATCGATCTTGGACATTTGTGTCAACATTAACCCAACAATATATTTGTAGAGATCTGTTTGTATTAAGACTAGCTGTGTCAATTATTTCTTACCACTGGTGGGGGAAAATAAATGATAGTCTAGTCTTTGAGAAATTATTTCATTCTAGTTTTATTTTGGTTTTTTACTTACTTATATACAAATTTTAGAATTATCTTAAGAACTAATTATACATGTATGTGTGTATGTCTATATGTATATTTTATATGTTGCACGATAAGGGGTTATTTCAAATGCACCAAGCAATTGCCCAAATGTATTTTTATAACCAATAGGTTATCTTGTGCATACATATAAATATGTTTGTTTATTAATAGTTGAGTGCATGCATGCAACATATAGATGCATGCGTGCCTCATATAAATGTATGTGTGTTGCATGTATGCGTGCAACATATAATGTATGCTTGTTGCATATTAATGCATATATGTTTATGTGTTTATTTATGTATACAAATTTATGTTTTATATGTAGCTCCTCGGATTTGCTAAGGCATAAAAGAATGCATGTTCAATGATATTTGAACAGTTTGCAACCCAAACTTATTCTCGACTGAAAATGTCACTTTTTGAGCCGAATTCTCGACATTTGCGGGAAATGTTGCTTTTCTTTTTTAATTCCAAGAAAAGAGCGGCAGAGGCTCATCGACATTAGTAACCGTTTTTATACAAAAAAAACTTAAATTTACAAAAAAACGGTGGAAGCAAAGTTGTAGACCTAATAAATAACACCTCTATCCAAAATCTTGGCAGATCTGGCATTTCGCGCACTCTCGATACGTCAGTATAAGAAATATAGGCGCTTCGGCATATATAATTAAACACAAATGAAATATATAGCGTTTATACTAGAGGCTTATATACTCGTAGTTGGGGCATGATAAATTAGCTGTGAGCTCGCGTGCCAGCCGTCCAATCCAGGCAGGCAGCCAGCGCCAGTTAATGTAAATTACAAAAGTTTCCGATTTTGCTGAGGTAATCAAAAGTCTGCTAATGCCTAGCACTATATATAATACTTATATACTGCTGCAAATGAATACCGCTACTTTATAACGGCATATATATACTACATATATAGGTATGTGTGCGTAATGCTGCAACTCTCCGACGGCGAAAAAGTGTGTCGCTGGCTGCTTGCCACCGGCTGCTGGCCTGGCCACCAATTTGTGGAAGTGCTGCCCGCTGCTGGCGGCTGCAGTGTTTATTGTTGCTGTCGCTAGCGCCTGACGGTTGTTTACATAACGAATATTGAAATTGTTTGCAATTCGACATTTGCGATTGCCTTTTGAATTGTGAATTGCGAATTTCCCGTACATTTCAAATTATGGACATTTTCATTTGACGGGTAGACGACGCGACGGCGATTTGCATTTTCTTACAACTCAGACAAGTAAACGGCGAGCAGCTGGTCAAGCGGCTGCAGTAGTCTCCAAGGAGTACGATGGTCAAATGAGGATGAGGAGAGGTGGTCATGGGAGACTTTGTAAAATTATTCTGAATAAAATCACTTTGG
Source organism: Zeugodacus tau (assembly GCA_031772095.1). Lineage (NCBI taxonomy): Eukaryota > Metazoa > Arthropoda > Insecta > Diptera > Tephritidae > Zeugodacus > Zeugodacus tau. The sequence goes on from CM062649.1 coordinate 92,016,350, forward strand.
ATTTTCGAAACTTGAAAGCGAATTTCATGCGCAATTTGCATTTAAAAACGAACAAAATTTGAGCAATAACTAGGAGCTTCACGCATAATGCTGACGGATATGTTGGCGTTGGATTATAAATGTTAACGCGGTTCCTGTTAAAATAAAACGTTTGATATTCAAATGCAAATCAAATTGTTCAAATTAGCTCAATGCACAGTGGTTCCGCCATAGGCCAAAAATCAAAAAATTCATTTCACGATTTTTCGACAAAATGTATACCGATGGCCTCTAAATTGTCCACACTTCCTATTTGCAAACCGGGTTTTCCTAAAAATCTAACGGTACTTTCTAAAAATAGAGTTAAATGCATGAACAACCGGATTTTTTTAAAGCACATCAGAATTTTTTTTAATTTCGCAGAAACAAATGACTTCTATTTGTTCTGGTAATTGTTCAGGTTAACGAATCAAGATTATTTTTAATGGATTTTGAAGCTAAAGGTATTTACTTTAACTTGTGAAATTAATTAAGACTAACGATACATGTATTTTTTGTGAAATTATTGTTTTATATCACCTATATTTTTTTGGATATTTTTTCTGCGTATTCAATGTAGATAAAGTTTTAATTGTGTTCCCCCGCGATCCCCCTTTAATTGTATTTTATATAGTATTTAGCAGAGTCTTAAGGTAATGAAAGTGCTAAAGTTGGGTGCGGAAAGTTGCAGATGTATTTGCAAACGTCAAAATAATAATGGCCTTTGAATTAACTATTTTTACGTTCAAACTCATCATAATTGGGCTAAGGAAGCTTGGAAAGAAGGATAAATCATCTTTATTTTAATCTGTGTACGGTTTACTAGAGGATACATTATAAGTTTTTGTTCTAATTATAATGGCTGTTGAATGGCAGTGAAAAAATTAACTGTACTAAATTGGTTGATAATTTGCTTTTTCCCTACATTCCTTTTTTAAATGATATTATTCTTATAGGTGGAATATGGGGGTTGGATGAGGGAAACTATAACGACAAATCATGTTCAGCTTTTTTTCCCGCTTTCTTAACTTTTTTTCCAAAGCCTTACTGAAAGTTTTGACGCTCCAACCATGCACATGAGAAATATTTTTGCACTTCATTGCCATATAATAGCAATTACTGTTCTATGGGACCTATAGGACCTAGTAGTCAGATAATAATATATATTTAAAATATTTTTCTAGATTTTTGGTGAAAATTTCATAGCGATATCTCAACGGGAAGTATTTATGACCGCGCCTTCATACAAGCTGAACCACTGTGCAATGACGGCATTTTTTTTTTTATTTACAGCATATTCGAAATTTCGAAATGATAATCAAATGCAGAGCGGATTAAATTTACCATATTCAAAATATGTTTTTTTAGTGATTCTGTGTAATAACAAACAATATTGTTGCAAATTTCCCGTTAAATGCTCGTTTTCATCTTTGCGAAAGTCATAAAATGCATCGAGTGGAAAATTTTATTATTCTGTCGTTTCCATGAAATTATGCACTGCATGATTTCATGTGTCTGTGATGTGAAAATAAATATATTAATACGCACATACATACAAACTTTGTAAATTTGAATATTCATAGAATATGAAAACCGAACGAAAGCAGATACATATTATATGCCTAGCAAATATGCATAAAATAAATAATTAAACGCTTTGGTAACACGTTATTTCACATATGACTGCGTTTATTCTTGAATTCCATATAATATTCATAATTTGATGCTGACAACTCGTCCGTTTATGCTCTGATTTGGCAGAATTAGCTTAAAGCTATCAAATGTGCTCGTTGAAAGTGATTGTCTGTGAATTCACTCAAGTTTTTAAAGTAATATTTAATTATTATCTGTAAATAATTTAAGTAAAAAACCGTAAATAAATTTTGATTTGTTCATAAGATAAAATCTAGGCACATAGGAAGTGGAAGCGATTTGAATGAATATCTTCAATATCTAATATATAAAATTCTCGTGTCACAGTTTTCGTTCCCATACTCCTCCGAAACGGCTTGACCGATTTTGATGAAATTTTTTGTGCTTTTCCGGTATCTATGAGAATCGGCCAACATCTAAAAATAAAAACAAAATATCAAGGGGGCGTGGCACCTCCCATACAAATTGAATTTTTCAAGTCGAATATCTTCAAAAGTGTTTAATATTGGTACAGAGCTACAGGATAACAACACCACTCTCACCCATAAAACCGGGGGCTATCGAATAAGGGGGCGTGGTACCTCCCATACAAACTAAATTTTTTAAGCAGAATATCTGTGAAAGGGTTCAAGGTAGGGACCTGAAAATTGGTATAGACCTATATGGTATCAAAAGCCTTCTTACACATAAAAGAAGGGGTAATCGGAAAAGGGGGCGTGGTACCTCCCATACAAACTAAATTTTTTAAGCAGAATATCTGTGAAAGTGTTCAAGGTAGGGACCTGAAAATTGGTATAGACCTATATGGTATCAAAAGCCTTCTGACACATAAAAGAAGGGGTAATCGGAAAAGGGGGCGTGGCACCTCCCATACAAACTGAATTTTTTAAGCAGAATATCTGTGAAAGGGTTCAAGGTAGGGACCTGAAAATTGGTATAGACCTATATGGTATCAAAAGCCTTCTTACACATAAAAGAAGGGGTAATCGGAAAAGGGGGCGTGGCACCTCCCATACAAACTGAATTTTTCAAGTCGAATATCTTCAAAAGTGTTTAAGGTAGGAACATGAATATTGGTACAGAGCTACAGGATAACAACACCACTCTCACCTATAAAACCGGGGGCTATCGAATAAGGGGGCGTGGTACCTCCCATACAAACTAAATTTTTTAAGCAGAATATCTGTGAAAGGGTTCAAGGTAGGGACCTGAAAATTGGTATAGACCTATATGGTATCAAAAGCCTTCTTACACATAAAAGAAGGGGTAATCGGAAAAGGGGGCGTGGCACCTCCCATATAAACTGAATTTTTTAAGCAGAATATCTGTGAAAGAGTTCAAGGTAGGGACCTGAAAATTGGTATGGACCTATATGGTATCAAAAGCCTTCTTACACATAAAAGAAGGGGTAATCGGAAAAGGGGGGTAATCGGAACAGAAAACCAAAAATATCGTGTACCGTGCAGCCCTAAACTAAATATGTACTAAAATTATATATTTTCGAGACTCGATTAAAACTAATAAAGTTGAATGAGAATAGTACAAACTTAATTTTATTAAATGGCCAACAAAGCCTGGACGTGATGTGTCAGCATTATTGAAAAGAGTAGCATTTTTCAAGCAATTAAATTCAAAAAGCATTAATGTACCCTCGAAAAAAATGTTTATCAGGCAGGTTCTGGCAATTCACTACCGAGTAAAATTTAGAAAAATCGATCATATTCTATTAAAACCAATACCGGTGTAATTTTTGAAATGAAAAAAAAATCTATTTTTGGGCAGAACGAAGTTTGCCGGGTCAGCTAGTATATATATATTTATATTGATTTCGAGTAGGCTGGTAGATCTCTTCGTTTTAAACGAGTTGGATTACGGGAAGGTAACAAGACATAAGCCAATGGATTTGGATGTTGAGGGAGATATATATTTCCTTCTGCTGTTCTCTATCTCCTCCTTTAGCATAGATATATCAAGATCTGTATGGATGTTTCTACTAACCATTTCAGATTAGAACCTGTGTTTTATATCAATGTTGGTTGCACAGGTCGTACCCCACAATTGAATTTATGACCCCTCATATAACATTACTTTGTTATTTAGGTTAAGTTTAAAATTTTTGTTTAAAATTGCTGCTCTAATTTATTTTAATAGTTATATGTTTTCGCCACGTGAACCTCCAAGATAAGTTCCTTCATTCACTTGGGGTACTATGTATGTATGTATGTAATTGGCGTTGAACTGTTTATCTTTCCTTCGCTGTTCGGCGCCAGTTGGAGATTCCAAGTGTAACCAGGTCGTTCTCCACCTGGTCCCTCCAAAGGAGCGGAGGCCTCCCCCTTCCGCGGCTTCCTCCAGCGGGTACTGCATCGAACACTTTTAGAGCTGTAGTGTTTTCGTCCATTCGGACAATATGACCTAGCCAGCGTAGCCGCTGTCTTTTTATTCGCTGAACTATGTCAATGTCGTCCTATAACTGATACAGCTCATCGTTCCATCGTCTGCGGTATTCGCCGTTGCCAATGTTCTGAGGACCATAAATCTTGCGCAAAATTTTCCTCTCGAAAACTCCTAGTGTCGCCTCATCTGATGTTGACATCGTCCAAGCTTCTGCACCATAAAGCAGGGCGAGAATGATAAGCGACTTGTAGAGTTTGATTTTGGTTCGTCGAGAGAGGACTAGTACATTATTTATTTTAACAGCCCTTCGCATTTCTGATCTTAACGAAAATGTAACATGATCGCATTTTTCTCATTAATAGGTACAAGCCAGTTGGCTGGCAATTCTTGGACAAAAGTTAAGTGCTCCTCTAATACTCTTGATGCTTTGAGAGACATTTGTTTTGTGATCTTTTTTGATATGAGTATTCAGAAAAACCAGGGGGTTTAATATGAATTTAGATAATATAAATGATTTGATCAAGTCTAAGGGAAATTAATAAGATCACAGAACCTTTCATTCTTTCATTTATTATCACTAAAGCTGTTTTCTTGCAAGTATAATTAGTAAAAGCAACAGTAAACCATTAATCACCAATTATTTTCGAAAGACAAATGCAAATCTGCTCCTATAAATACAAAATTTGAAATATTTAAAGCTCTCCTTAAGGCAATAAAGTGTGGAAACGTATGAATCCAACAATAATTTTATTGTTTTATCATTTTTAGTCTAATATGCAAAGATATTGAACAAAATGGCTTGCAATCGAGTACTTACCCAACACCAAGAAATGTTGCTGATTATGCAGGTCATAAATTCAGAGATCGAGTGCTCTTGGCACTGCAGCCAATAAAGCATTTACTCTCCATATGTAACAGTAGTAGTGTGTAGGAAGATTTAATGCACAGTGTCTAGCAAAAGACTTGAAAGAATAAAGGGGTAACTGCTCGCAACGTGTGGTCTTTGTTGCTGCAATTTGTGCAACCCGGTAACTTCATATGAAACTCATTTTACACACACATACACACACAATGTAGACTTAGGTTATCAACTTGTTCGAATTACCTCTGTTCCAAACAGGAAAAACTACAATGAGTTGAATTTCTGTGCGAACGCCAATGGGCGAATGGACGCAGCAGTCTCGTAGCGTGAAGCACTGCGGTGGCATCGCCTGTTTTAACGACTCGGTGTCGACTTTATAGCGCAATTATCATGATTATTATGGTTCAAATCGCATTAGCATATACTAAAGAAACAACAACAAGCACAACACTATTATCCTCATCAGCAGTTACAGTGTTGTCATTATCGTCATCATCATCAGCTGAAGCGGCCATTAACATTTTCCAAGGCGCTGAGCGATGGATGCTGCGGGTCGGGTTGTCGATGAAGCCGATGTGGCTGATGTGCTGGCTGATAAGAAATGAGAAATGTATGCTCGCATATTGTCTGCTGGTTATGTAACTTAGTAAGTGTACATCCGCTTGCGTATTTGTCGATAATTTTTACAAAGTGTGTGTATCTATATTTCTTCAAGTATTCAAGTATATATTGTGCCACTTGAGTGGGATAATTTTAAGAGTGCTATTCACTCGTACACATACAAATATTCACTTATAGATGACATTGTCATAAATGACTTACATATCGCCTAATTGGCACATTGGTATACTCGGCACGTGTATATGCCCTTAACGTTATTGTTGAAAACTGAAGGTTCCCGAATGAAAGCAACACATTTGGTTAACAATTCTTTCATATTTCCGATATCTGCACTAGTGCTTACTTTATATATTGTAAAGTAAACGATTCAGATCGTCTTCAAAGTTCTGATATATAATAAGTAGGCGTGGTTGTGAAGCGATTTGGCCTATTTTCACAACATATCATTGGGATGTAAGGAAACTATTACAAACCAAGTTTCATTGAAATTGGTCGAGTAGTTCCTGAGATATGGTTTTTGACCCATAAGTGGGCGACGCCAAGCCCATTTTCCATTTTGTAAAAAAATCTGAGTGCAGCTTCCATCTGTCATTTCTTATGTGAAATTTAGTGTTTCTGACGTTTTTGGTTAGTGAGTTAACACACTTTTAGTAATTTTCAACCTAACCTTTGTATGGGAGGTGGGCGTGGTTATTATCCGATTTCTTTCATTTTTGGACTGTATAAGGAAATGGCTAAAATAAACGACTGCAGAAAGTTTGGTTTATATAGCTTTATTGGTTTGGGAGTTATATACAAAAAACCTATTTGGGGGCGGGGTCACGCCCACTTTTCAAAAACAATTACATCCAAATGTGCCCCTCCCTAATGCGATCCTATGTTCCAAATTTCATTTTCATAACTTTATTAATGGCTTAGTTATGACACTGTATAGGTTTTCGGTTTTGTGGGCGTGGCAGTGGACCGATTTTGCACATTTTCGAAAGCAACCCTCTCACGGTCACAAGGAACATTAAGATATCTCAATTTTTACTGAAGTTATCGCGGACGGACAGACATATGAATGATGAATACAGCTGAAAATGTTATCGTACATTAGGTGTATGTAGATCAACATAATAAAATATTGAAAAAAACTACAATTGGAAATTTTAAAATTCCCATTACATGAAATAGAAATTCCATAGACATTTTGACTTTAATTACCTTACTTACAAAGTCGAATGAGTACTTTTTCCTCTACCTCTTGGCATAGAGGCTTAAAGAATTTCATAAAAAGTATTGTATATTACTTTCCTTGCAGTCAAGAGAAGGGCCTACAAACTCATTACTAGATCTTGAAAACATGTGGTCAAATAGCCCAATATCGTTACTCGCTACAACGCTACTCAAAATTAAAACTGCTGTAGCCAATCTAAATTTTATACTCGCATAAATCGAAATATGTGCAGCCTTAAATATATGAAAAGTACTAAAAATGTTACCATTTCACCTACAAAGTGTGAGTGTGTGTTAATAAATACCATGACGACACTTGTTGTTGTTGTTCTCTTGCAACAATAGGCCAAAATATAATACAGAGTATCTCTTTCATGGTGTCTACAAGAGTGATATTGATTTATGGAAATCACACACAAACAACTGTCGAAATTGTAAAACCAAACAATTGAATTGATTTGCCTGATGCCCTCTCACGCCGCCGCCGATGTGGGAAGCCGATGAAAAATTGCGCTCCATGCAACGGAACAATGCAATGTCATCAATCAAAATTGTATTTACGAACATTTAACCCATTCACAACAGTCGCTTCACAACCCCGCCATACGAAGCGTTCCACACAATGCACACGAATACACAAATACACAAAAACAAAAACAATATTGTATATGTGCATATGCATAGCAGCATATATTTAGATATACAGAGCACTCATACGCCATGGCGCACCCCCAGACTACCTGTTCTCCCCACACACATGTGTTCACTGCTGGCGTATCTCTCCCTTTAAATGCATTACAACAATGTATTTGCGCACACACACACTCGCATGTACGCTGAATTTGCAATCACAACCACTCACCTTTATGCCACTCACACACACGCGCGCGTGCTCATGTTTATGGCGCAGATGTGCGACAGATTAGAGGGTGTGTGGGTTCAAGTGCAATTCGCAAGATAAAAGTTATTTAGATGTGCATGTGTACGAGTATGTGTGTGTTTATGTCTATGTAAATTGCCACTCTTCATGCAGCAGCATGCAACAAAAGCAACAACAAATACAATCAGTTATGCATATGCAAACATGCAACAATAACAATATTTGCTTTGTAAGCATGTAACTTGCGAAACACACACACCAACACACGCACACACACACACTCGCAGGCTCACATAAAGGCTATACATTAAATCATTTCTGAAGCATGTTTATACTTTTTTCGAGTGGATTTGCTAGATCATCTTTTATGTGTGGCCACGTTTGTTGTTGTTGTTGTATGTGTGTGTGTGTCTGTGTGCATATGGTTGGAAAATGTGTACGTAAATAACTGTACAAATGAAATGATAACAACACAGATAAATTGCAAATTGTACGCATACCAATGCCAGCCACTAAGCCAGCCACTCTTGTTAGGCAATCAAAAACTCATAGTTGAAAAATGCATAGAGATCATAAATTACATAATTGCCATGGGAGCTATTTATTTACGAGTTTATGAGTTTCAGTTTCATTTTCATATGAAATGCAGGGCATTTGATTTTGATTGAAATTGTGCTGGCAAGGGATTGCTTATAGGCGACTGAAGATTTATTTTTACTTGTACCATTGACAGAATTTCATTTTTTTTTAATTTAAAGACATTTTCTAAAATTCTTTTGTTAAAGTAGTACCAATAAAAAATTGTTCATGATTTTAACTTTTAATTAAAATAAGCGACCTTGAGCCTTATCTTTTACTAGATTTTGTAAAGTCATTAAATGCTTTGGATTTTTGCTGAGTAAATCTTTTAAATATTTTCACAATTTTCTATTGTAATGTGAGAGTTCATTAAAGTGACTGTCAATCGTATTGATATTTTGCTGTTCCTCATTGACGAGCCATTTACTAAACATATTCTGATTGGAGAGAAGTAGCTTCCATTGTTGCATAATATGAATTTCCAATGATGAGGTGGAGCACTGCAGGCAATCATGTTCTCATGCATATTTATGGATATGGTGATGACCCAGTTGGGAACAAATAATTAGTCTATAAATTCTTAAAAAAAAATAGTAGAACATTTAAAATACAAATACAGAAATTTCGAAAATTATCTAGAATTATTTATTTTAGACAGAAGTTCCTAAATAGTTATAAACTGGTATACGAGCAGTGTTAAAAAATAACGGGAAATTTTTAATTTCAATTGCCCAAAAATCTTAGTCAGATTCTCCAGCCTTCATATTCGCCAGACTTGACTCCGCGTGATTTTTTCCTATTTGCAAAAACAAAGAGAATCTTTAAAGGACATCGTTTTTAATATACAAGCATACGAGAACTTGCTGAAAGAGCCAAAGACTATTCCAAAATTCAAGTTTGAGAAGTGTTTCGGCTATTGAAAGAATCTGGCGAAAATTTTAAAGGCGACAACATTAATTTTGACGAATAAATCAATCATTTTTTCAAAAGAAAAACGAAAATTTCCGTTATTTTTTGAACGCAGCTCGTATTTCCTGACTGGCTCGATGCTTCACTACAAGAAAAAAGCAAAGCATTTATGGTATGTGTATGTGTGCGTAAATATGTATGGTCAGCACTTCAAAGCATACAATATTGCAAACTTATTGAGGTCATTTGCAAAATTAATATTTGGTTTCGCCATACTCACATTTCAGTTTGGCCCACAAATATTTGCATTGTGTGGAGTTCTGCAAAAAGTCATATTACCTAGTTGCCTAAGTGAAGGCTGGCACTCAAAATTCACACTGGTAAGGAAATAAATTTTAAGAAAAACATGAACATTGGAGAACAGCATCTCTCATAGAGGGAGAGAGATCATAGAGATCCACGAGTTTGTTATTTTTTCTTTAATAAATAAATATGTTGCAAGATTAAACAAGTTTCTGGCTATAAGAAATGCTTTATTCTAGTAGAGATTATTCACTATGAGATAATAAATGTTATTATATTATACAATTCTATATTTATTTTATATTTCTAGTACGCACTATAATTATATTTTCCAACTTCTGAAATATGTATATAAATTTGTAAATATATACTCCTTAATATCCATATATAAAAGCAACCTATAATTTCTTCTAGTATAATAAAAGAGAACCTCACTCATTTTTTTTTATGCCACAAAACGACCGCCAACTGTTTGAATAATTTCAATTTCACGTGCTATTTTCCAGCGCTAGGCAAATAACGTTTATTTTTACTCCTAACTGTACCTATGTGTGTTTGTGATTTGAGGTGTATTTTGAGAAATTGAAACGTCTAAAATAAAGCTTTCGAAATATTTACGTCATCACCATACCAATAAAAGCCGAAGCAATGCGGTCCACATAAGTCAAATGCATGTGCATATGTACTGTAGACGACTATATAGTGTGTATATGATTTATATTATTTTATACGATAAAACAACAGCTGTTAGAAATACGGGAGAGAAAACGTAAAACAGCTGTGTGAAAACAATCAAACTGTCAATCGTCAATCACTATTAAAATAGATGAATTACGAATGTCATATGAAATGAATAAGTTAGTATGACGCGCTCAGAGAAAATGATTCAACGTTATGCTCACAAACAAATGAGATTTATACTAATTGTACTCATAGACCTAGAAACATTAGTTAAGTGACAAAAGTAGTTTTTTGGTTAATTGCGGGATTTTAATTCAGATAATCGTGAAGTGATTTCAAATTTTATTGAGTATTTTCGGACTTCTGGATATAATGACATATGAAGTAAGAGTTGTCTTAAAACATGACAAATCAGAAACTAATTAAGAAGAATACCTCGGGAGTTATACATTTGCAGAAACCAGAAGGAATATATATGACTTCCCTCATGGGTCCTAGTAAAGTGGTTTCAATTTGTGACTGAAAGGCAGTAGGTCACTGTCAAACTCTAAATTTTACTAAATTATGATTTTTCGTAAATACGAAGCATGAAAGCACTTCAAGTTCAAGGGAGTCAAAGGAGCGAGCGCCTCAAGTGACAAAGTGTGTTTCATAAAGGTCTGAGTGCGGCACATATGAGTGTTTCTGGCATATATGTACATGTCTATGCATACGTTAGCCTTGATATACTGAAATTTCCAGCATTCGCCCACAATTCGTTGTTCGCATTTAAAATTCATTAAAAGCCATTAAACTGACGGTGAAGACGGAGAACGAAAATAATTCAAGGCGCCAAGTAAAAACTTATTCCGTATGCAACGTATGTAAATGTGCATATGTAATAAGAGAATACTACGGAAACTATACACAAAGGTACACAACTGATTTTCACGCAGAGAAGGAGAAATGTTCTTGGACCTGTTGCGAAGACAAATTCATTTTAGAATTTACTATGGGATTATTCAATATGAATTGAAGACTCTTCTCGGTTTATTGTGCGCTCTTTGGGATACTAACTACTTCCGTAGCTAACAATTTGAGTATTTTTATACTCTCGCAACAAATGTTGCTAAAGAGAGTATTATAGTTTTGTTCACATAACGGTTGTTTGTAACACCCAAAATTAAACGAGTTAGATATATACCAAAGTGATCAGGGTGAAGAGTGGAGTTCAAATCCGAATGTCTGTCTGTCCGTCCGTCCGTCCGTCCGTCTGTGCAAGCTGTAACTTGCAAGCAAGCTGTAGCTTTCGAATGATGAGCAAAATCGGACCACTGCCACGCCCACAAAATGGCGAAAACCGAAAACACATAAAGTGCCATAACTAAGCCATAAATAAAGCTATGGAAATAAAATTTGGTATGAAGGATCGCACTATGAAGGGGCATATTTGGATGTAATTTTTTTTGGGGAAGTGGGCGTGGCCCCGCCCCCTACTAAGTTTTTTGTACATATCTCGCAAACCAATAGAGCTATATAAACCAAACTTTCTGTTCGTCGTTTTTTTTAGCCACTTCCTAATACAGTTCAAAAATAAAAGAAATCGGATCATAACCACGCCCACCTCCCATACAAAAGTTAGGTTGAAAATTACTAAAAGTGGGTTAACTCACTAACGAAAAACGTCGGAAACATTAAATTTCACATAAGAATGGCAATTACAAAATGGAAAATGGGCGTGGCGTCGCCCACTTATGGTTCAAAAACCATATCTCAGGAACTACTCGACCGATTTCAATGAAACTTGCTTTGTAATAGTTTCCTTACATCCCAATGATATGTTGTGAAAATAGGCCAAATCGCTTCACAACCACGCCTACTTCCTATATACCACAACTTTGAAGACGATCTGAATCGTTTACTTTACAATATATAAAGTAAGCACTAGTGAAGATATCGGTGCAGAACTTTGCACAAATACTATGTTAATAGTGTGGCAGCCCCATTCTAAAAATCGCCGAAATCGGACCATAGGATTTTAAGGCCCCATATATCGAACACGAGGACCTCGGTGCTTCTAACCTAATATTATGGTTTCCAACTTCCAATGGACTTTATACAATATATATGACAAATATGTGGGTCAAATTGTGTATTATATAATATAAATAAAGTTAAATATATAAATTGCGAGAGTATAAAATGTTCGGTTACACCCGAACTTAGCCCTTCCTTACTTGTTACAAATAATATTTGATTCCGTCTTTAGAGTTCTCAAGTCCACGTGCCGAATAGGAACACATTCATTTGAAAACAATTTTCTTCCCATGGACAACTGACTTATGAAAATCTTTTAAGCTAAAGTCACAATTATTAATTGTCTTCCAGTCTCTTATTATCCTCCATTCTCCAAGATGAAGAATATTTCACATTTGTCTTGCCGTCTTTTCTGATTTGCGCTTCAATTTGTTTTGCAATCAATACAGCCAACCGGCGGGTAGTTACAATGAGAGCTGATATATGGAAATATAAATGAGGACATTTCACCGCATGCATGCTGACAACAAACCGACTGATTGATGTCACCAAATTTTATGGCCACGCGTGAGTGACGTCCTCCTGTTATGCCTTCCTGCCTGTCATCCGTTGACTGTCGCTTGCGGCGCGGAACAATAATTCGTAGAAAGGAAGGAAGAGCTGAGCTTTTTAAGTTTTATGAAGCAAATTGTAAACAAAAATTAATTTCCGAAAAAGACTTTACGCGGTGGCATACAGAAATGGAATGAATTGAAATAAGCCCTGAAGAACTTAAACGCTCCTTTAGCTCCCGCATTACTGGATATTAACTCTCCATACATTACTATTAACTACTTATTTCCTTCCCCTCTCATTCTTAATAGTCTGCTCGACAATTTCAATTACAATTTTTCGTGCAAACATTTGGACACAGGTCCGAGTGATTTATTGACCGCAATTGCGTTCGATTAATTGCCACAGAGCGTTCGAGTGTCAAGCCGTGCTAACAAAGTGCTAACCTCTTTAACCCGTCAACACATTTTCCGCTTTAATGGTATTTTCTTTGCGTTGATGGTGGTGCAATTGGCACTTCAAGTGGCAAATGCCGTAGTTTGATGAAGCAAATTACTTTTACACATACAAATCGAAGGTATACACTGGTGGCACACTACAGTCGAAGTAAATAATTTCATGGCAATTAAAATCGTTTTGAAGCACTTTTCACCATTCGCTTTTGACATGTTCATGCTTATTGCGCACATTTGCAGCGCATTCTCAGGTATTTCGTTGAGTCCTTCCCCTGCGCACTTATCAGCTCCATTTGCTGTTCTTTTCAAGTTTCTCGTCTACTTCCAGCCATTATGTGTAACCCATTTAACGTGCTGCTTCTTCTACTTGTTTTGCGATTGCCAATGTTCAATCATCAGATCACTCTATTTTGTGGCGTAAAAATCATTCATTGTCAGTCCTATTCTACAACAACACAACACTCATCACTGCTCTGTCACTCATCCGTCCATCCATCCATCCATCCATCCATCCATCTATCCGCTTGTTCGTCCACTTGGCCATGTCTATGGTGTGTTGTTGTCATTCGGAGCACCTGAACACCTCTTTTGTTCGTCTATTCATCTATTCTGCTCTGGATCTAGCCATTTTATTCCACTCGTCGCGATGCTTTCAATTTCGTTGACTATTCGGTTGTTATTATTGTTGCAGTGTAAGCTGTTGTTTGTTGTATTTATTATGTCCAGTGATTGTGTATTGTTACCTTTCTCAATGTTTGGCTAACTGAGCGCCGGTCACAAAGCAGAAACCACATCACCGACCATTGGGAGGAGTTATTGTTGTTTTTATATTTTCCTGTTTGTTTTGTACACCTTCGATAGTGTTCTTTTGTATTCTCATTCGTGTACAATGCAATTGTTTCATTTACAATGTGGAACCCCCATTGTATGCATGTAACGCGTAATTATGGATATAAAGAAACATATGAAATGGATTATAAAACGGTTTGTGGTGTGTTGATTTCCCTGGCGATTAAATAATTAATTTTGTTCCTAAATCGCCTCTTAAACCACATTAAGCCTCATTAAAAGAGATTAAAGCAAACAATGAGCTCTTAAGAGATATCTCCGGAATGCGGATTTCAAAATCAAAAAAGACTAAAATGATTGGAATGATAATCTTCAGTTATATATGGAGAAAATAAATAGATCTAGAACCTTATTCTATATCCATTCTACAAGGAATTACTTCGGAACCTATCATGGAACATTGGACCAATTTCGATTTTTTTCTCGGCCAATAGTTCTCGAACTACTGCAAAATATTTTGGAAAGAAGTCTGACTTTTATGGTACATCCTCTAGTATCCAGTAGTCTGTATTAAATAATACTTATTCACAAAAATAGCCGATGGTTCCACTGTCGTGTTGTAAGCAAATGACCTGTTTCACTAACGAAATATTCGGACACACACATTTTAGTTCGTGCAATTGACTTTAGTGTGCGGATTAATAGCACAGACACGAGTAGATAAAATCATCAGTCACTCATTCACCGCTTGTCGCTGTCATTTTGCCGTTCATTGTTTTGCAAAGGGCTTTTATTATTAAATGTACAACACACTAGAACGCCAAAGGTCAGTGTTGACCTTTTCGATGGTTTAGGATTGAGCGGCTATAGAGAGAAATGGCGAGCGGCCTGAGTGAAGAGTTCTCCCTCATGAATACAGAAGTAGTATGCTGGGAGAGTCAGTCATAACTCATGTACTCACGAATGTTTTATGGCATTACAACCATTTTATTACACATCCTCATATTGCCTTTGTTGTTGTTGTTGCAAACTTCTGTTGGTGAATATTAATGTTGATAATACTTTTACAGTTAATTTATGGCAATGAGCATATCTGAAATTAAGTGTTGATGCGCATGGGAGATATTTGTAATTCATGGCAAAATGTTTTGGCGCTTGACTTGGGTAGAAATAAGTAAATATATTCGTGGGAGTTACGTGGAAACTGTTCATTTTAATACTGGAATTGCTTACCGGAAGACACATTTAATTGTTCGAAAAGCTGATGATGAAAATGTTTTCTTTTTTCTTTTTTTTCCAATATTTTAAGTCTTGAATGTAAGCGAAGTGAATCACAAATAAGAATTTGAATAATAATTTGACTATAGCGCCATCTATCGGTATTGGGTAGTTAATATAACCTTCCCCCAATATTCAAACTAGTAGCCCTTCTCATTAGGTTTTAAGAAAGTCTACACACTGACCGATATAATTCAAGTGGAATCCAAAATGATTTCATTTTTCAGGTGGTTGAAATTACTCGAGTAGTTTATGAGCCACCTATACTTAACCTAAAAGAATAGTCAAATACAAGAAAGAAAGAATGTGAACACCTGCTTAATTAGACAGATTTATTCATACTAAACATATTGTTATGGAAATAGACTGACTTTTTAATATACTGTACTAAACATAAATTTACTTGCGGTCAGACATTTTAAGTTACAAACAATGGCAATCCCATAGCCATCATAATAAGCGTTGTCGTATTGTCATGCCATTACAAGAATGAGCTAGTAAAATGGTATTTTATCGCTTAGATAATAGCCGAAAAATATTCATGTCCGGACTGTATAACAGTCGAGCTAAAGAGGAAGCGCTGGAAATGGGTGAGCCAAAAGAAGTTGAGTTCGATTTCAATGTAAAAAGGAAAACCAAAACGAAATTTCAAAGATTTTATTAGAAACTGACACGAATATACACGAATATATGTAAAGCAGAGCCTATATTTTGCTGCCTGAGTCTTTGATGAACACACCCCACATTTTGAGCGTCGCTTATGGGCATTGGAGTAATCAAAGTCATTGAAGATATGAATAAACTTTTTATTGCTTGCGTGCCATTATCAAATACACGACAGAGATAATATAAAATGCGCGCCAAGTGGGGTCAGTGCCATGACGAAAACGCGTAGAAGAAACAGCCATATTTTTAAGGGATTTGCTGTGCTGTGCGTGTGGCGTAAAAATAATTTATTTACTTATGTATGCGAAGCACTTAGACAAGCCCAACGGAAGAAACCAAAAACGCCAAAAGAAAGCCAGCAAATAAGAAGCAACAGCCGGCACAGCAAGCACTTGGCACTTGGCACTGACAGCAACACACTGCAGTAAAGTGGAATTATTTATACACTGACTGGCTTCCTTTACATACGTACATACATATATATATGTGGCTACCCACGAGTGTGCAATAAAATATGCGCAATCAATTTTTTTTCTTTCTTAGCGTTGTCACTAAGCATGTTCCAGCACATAAATTTGTGCGTTCGGCTCAACAGCGATTGACAGCATTACACACAGTGAGACTGTTCGGGACACCAGTGCGTATGAGTGACAAATTTCACTACACAAAATGTACCACATAAAGTAGGTCCACCGCGGGCAATGATACTCTGTATAATGATGAGTTGGGTCGTCGGAAAGCGAATGACAGTGGAAGGAAAAATGAAGTGAAGTGGGTATGTGATTTGAGTTTATTTTGATATTCAAAAGGTCGAAAAAGTTTAATGATTATGACACATTCTGGACACCGCTGTTCGGCATTCATTTTATGTGCGAGGGACAAGAATGTTCAACACACTTTTTAGTAAGTTTATGCACTAAACAAGTGTTTCAAAATGTTCACTTTATTAACATTGAGTACAAGTTGTGCGGTTGGGGTCGCTAGGAAAAATTTTATCAGCACAAATTATGAAAAATATTTTTTAACAGCATGAGGTTGAAAATACTTGATAAGCGTAATTTGCTTTCAACTTCACATTTCATACTCATGTGAGTATTATAATATACAATTATGCGCACTAAATCATTTTCAAACATTTGAATTATCAAATTATCTGCATATAATTACACAATCCGGCAACGTTGAAGTGTTTGCTTTGGCTCAGCATGTGCCACAATCAACATAAAACGTTTAATTTACGTCCATTTCATGCTAGCGGCTAAGCAGCTGTCCGCTGTCAGCCGTTTGTAAACTCAGCAGCCACAAATTGACAGTTATATAGCAGGCAGCAGCGGCAGTTCCCACATTAGCGAGATAAATATTTATATTGTGGGCACACAAACAGAATTAAATCTCAAACACAATACACAGGTACCATCTATATACTTGTAAGCTCTCATAACTGCATATAGACATGTGAGTTGAAGTCAATTTCCCCGCAGCATTATATACAGTTATTTTATGACACAACAGAGAATTAGCGCAACTGATTCAACTGCTTCTAATGCAATATTTAAGAGACATTGCGCCAACTTCATAAAGCGATGAAACCATGTCAGTTCGTACACCAAGCGGGAGCTTACTCCACACTCCGCAATAAACATTTTTATTATCGCACAATTCAATCATAGCCACCCCCTCCCCCTAACAGCAGTAAAACGTTTTCAGGCCGTTCACAGCGTGCAGATTCCCCTAACAGCGCACTCGCATGCACAAAATATCCTTGAGTCCTGCCACGTTGCCTTGCGCCGACCAAGTTTAGCAGCGCAGGCAATATTTCTTGCTCGTTTTCCGTGTTTCTTTTATATTTATTTACTCTTAGATATTACTTTCTTGTGTGGCGAAAGTTTTCTTTAATATGGGACATGTTGCACGCACCGAGGCGAGCATCCTTGACAGTCCGGTCCCTTCCTGCCATGTGGCGGTCGGCACACGAACGAAAGTAGGGCAAGACTCTGTGGCACAGTTTGCTTATCTGGTGGGGTCCGCTGTTGGTTGTACATAGTCAAAGCAGCAATACTTTTTCATGTCGCTCATGCTAGATTTGAGGAAAACAGGAGACGACAACACCCTCGTCAATTGGAGAAATCTTTTAAATATCTGTCTTTTTTATATATTTATGAGCACTTAAGACACATTTGCTTTCCATTTTTGTTGCTTTTCTGCTTGCGTCGTAATTTAAAACCCTTTTGCATGCTTTCTATTTTGAGTACAGCGTGCCTTCTCCAAGCAACCGCACTTTTTTTATAAGTATAATACATATGTACTTCCTTCGTCTCTCGTCGAGCGTTTCTCACAGCCACGCAATGCGACCACCTCCGACCTTGTGCACACCTTCCCGTGGAGTTTTCCGTTTGGCGCCTTCGGTTAGTAATTAGCACTTGTTATGATATTATTGTAAGGAAATTTAATTCCCTACTCTCTGCTGTGAATGCTTTTTGTCTCTCAATTCGCTCTATATAAATTGTTAATTATATTCACCATTGTTGTTGTTGCTTTCGTTTTTGTTTGCATCTCCAACCCACTTGCTCTTGTCCTTCACTTCACTTTTTGTTGACTTCGTCGATGATTCGAGGGCGTTGTTGGCAGTGAAATGGCGCACAGCATCTGGTTACAATATTAGAATGGCCTTATTAGCTTACGCTCGTGCAAAGTTATATACCAAAATACATACAGACATCCAATACTGGTCTGGAGTGTGTTTCAAAGTGTCAGGCTATTATTAATGAAGTGATTACAAACACATTTATATTAGCTGGGATTTGTAGTAAGCAAAGTTAGATCGTTTAAGTTGAATTAAATTGAAACTTTAGCCATCAAATATTTATGCTTCTATAAATGTTTGCAAATATATATGTATATAACTATATATATATATGATGATGATAATAAATATATACGTATGACCCTCAAAAGAGAATGTGTGATAATGATTACTAGCATTTTGTTAAGTTCAAAAACTTTTATCAGTACTTTATGAAATTGCAAATAGAGAACTGGTCAAAATTGATATTCGAGGTTGGAAAACATTTTCCCCGTAAAATATTCCCTTTATAGTGATATTTATTATATATTGTATCCTATGGCTCCCCGGGGGAGCAAAGGGCCACAATGAGTTTCCTACATTTATTTCGATCTTGTGCTAGGCTCTTGATTTGGCTCCAACTTTTTCGGACCTTAGATATTTCCATGTCCAGTTTTCTTCACCTGGTTAGAGTGGGTTGGCGTTTGATTCGACTGTCTTGTGGATTGTAGTCGATAACATTCCGGATGATTGTATCTGCATCTTGTCTCAGAACATGCCCAAGCCAGACCCATTTTCTTTTGAGAATCTCGGGGGTGTTTGGTTGTTGCATGACTATAAGTCCGTGATGTTTTCATTGGGGAGAGTTTTTTATGTGGTGGGTCCCAAGCCCTACGCACAACCGCAGAAGCGGGCTTCGCCTTCTCACTTTAGCTCGCCTCCAAACGGATGTCTGTTAGCTACCCAGGGGATACTTGGTCTAAAACCGGAAGTCGTGTGCTGCTTGGGTCATATGCAAAAGAATCGTTCCAGGCCACTCCCAAGTGAATGGCAATCAGAAACTTTCCTCACTTGCGTGAACTTCTACATATGACCCCATCTGAAAGTATTCGATGCAGTACCCGCTGGAGGAAGCCGCGGAAGGGGACGACCTCCACTCCGGTGGAAAGACCAAGTTCAAAGTGACCTGGCTTCACTTGGTGTTTCCAGTTGGTGCCAAAAAGCAAAAAGGAGGAATGAGTGGCGCGCTCTGGTGGATTCGGCTATAATCGCTTAAAGCGGTTCCTACGCCAAATATATATATATATAAGTCTGTGATAGAGACGGTTACGGGCCAAAAACTGCGACAAATGTTGCGAAGGCATCGGTCTTTTAAAACTTTCACCCTTTAGATGTCGGAGACTGTTATATTATAAGTGGTGTTGATAAGTATTTCTTTGGTTTTGACGATGTTAATTCTGAGACCTTCTTTCGCTACTGTTTCTTACACCAAAACTAGCTTTTTTCTCCAAACCAGCAATACCATATTTAAACATACATACAAATATCGTCTGCATAGCATAGATCTTCGAGCCGTCTATTTAGACCGTGTCGCCTTTCCATCAAAGTGATAGCTTCAATAAAATTACCTAACTCCGAGGAAAAAGATCGTTAGTTGACCGTTTCGTAGACCTTGTCTTTCAATTACATCGTTGTCTGATAAAGAAGTGTCTTCATAAATTCGTTCAATCTATACAGTTATTTAGAACATTTGTTCTAAAAGAGTGGACTTTTTACAGATCGCTCTTTTTCCGTATAGTATAGTATAGTATAGTATATAAATAGATATATTTGCTTTTTAGTGCATTTTATCGAAATGTTTTCCGGATATGATGGTTTTTTAATATTAATTGACAACTGCGCCATCTACCGTGTATTTTTTGAGCTTCTTCTAAGCTGGCACGTCGAAGTACGAGCTGTTAAATAAATAAATGTTAATAAATTAGTTAAATCCGCTTTACAGATATATTTAAAAAACTATGTATTAAATATCTGTATAGTAGAAAACGCAACCCGAATTGCTAACCTCCCACAAATTGCACGCAAAACTAATAACAAAGTATGGAAACTCGCAAAGTCAGCCCTAATTGCTGTTCAACCGCAACCGTTCAGATATTTACTTATGTAATAATTTATGTGATTGATGAAATAAATTATCGATTTCCCTATCAAAAAAAACGAAAACAACAAGAGAAATGGTAGAATGAGAGAATGAAAGAATACCGAAAATACTTGACTAACCACTTGAGTGTGTAATTAAGGAGATTACCAGTCGGCAAGCAACACACAAATCCACCAGCATTTGCATTAATTGGAGGATTGTTGACTGGCAATAAACGGATTTAAACTATTAATGAATCCGCTGATAAGTCAGACATCCGATATAATCGCCTGATTAGGCAACCACTGTTTGAACAGCTCGAAATTTAATTGACCGCAGAATACCGTAGCTAATTGATTAAAATCAAAATAATACGGCACTAAAATCAATTCTCATTCAATTTCTCCTGACGGCGGCTAATTTATGGCGCACACAATCAGTTCGGCAAGCGTTTTGCCCCAAAAGTATTGACTGCGATGGGCCAAATCGATTTGGGAAATGGCGAATTGGCGATTAATGTGCAAGATTGTGGCCTAAATAATATCGCAACACTCAACAATAGCGCCAGCAAAGTTTGGGGGGGCAAAAGCGAAAGTTTCGTGGTTTCGGTTAAAAGTGAAAGTGTTTCGCCAAAGTTTGTAGAGCGTTTAAGTCACGCCATTCTCGGCTCGGCTATCGACTGGCGCATTCATTTCATTTCATTTGTCTGTTTGCCTTGTAAATCCTTTGTTTGACAGCCTTCAACTGGGCTACTTGTTGTGCCGAAGTGGGTAAGTACGACTGTGTGGCGGTTTCGTTTCGTTTCGTTTTCATATCCTGTTATTCAACTTCAATCTCTGATTTGCCGCATACAATAGTTGTTGTTTCCCTTTCGTTGGGACCTTCATTAGCATGGCTTTTAATATCCGGCTGCATTCTGGGTCTGCATTTGTTTATGTGTTTGGCTTGAGCAGATAAGGGAAGAGGAAATAGCGACTTTTCAGCGTTTTCAAAAGAGTGACTCAGCAGCAATAATAACTCTTGAGTGCAAATAAAATTTGATTAACGCATTAAATTACAAAATAATACTTTTCCATTTATATTTAATGTAAATATTATATATTTGTGTATATTAAATACAGTTCGGCAAATCCTTTTTCACATAAATTGTATAAAATGCATTAAATAAGTACCCAGTAAGATAAGAGAAAGGGATATTTAAATACTGCCAAATGATCATCAACTCTTAGCTTAGTAGTGGAGGTCAGACAATTGGGATATCGGATCTAGATGTTGGGAAAAGTCGATAATTCTAGTTAGAAAAGAAAGAAATCGAAGTAAATATGATTAGATCTCATTAAATTCATACAAAAAAACATTTGACTCTGCTATCCTAAGTCAATTCGCTGACCCCATCTTGGACCCTGTACCGTGGAACCATCTCCCAGTCTCTTACACGTACATACCTACGCAAACTATGTGGAAAGGTAGAAGAAGTGCAGTGAACATTTTCATGGATAGATCGTAGCACACGAGGAAAGTAGGAAGAGAAGTATTCAGTCGGAAGCTCTCAAACAACTCCAACTTTAGGCTGTCGACCATAGCAACGTCTTTTAAGCCGATGTGGCTGACATCAAGGTAGCAATAGACATACTGCTCCAAGGTGGGGCCTCCTTCAGAGAGGTTTATATTCACTATTGCGACAGAACGACAGTACTGGTCTTGGATTCGATGACAGTACGCTATAAGCTGGTTAGGTAGTTTCTGAGCTCTTTATTACTTGCTATTATTTGCTATCCGACTTGTGTATGTACTCTGACCGCGGAATCGCTGGAAACTGCAGAGCGGACATACTTACAAAGGAAGAATACCCTAGCAATATTGATACGGAGTGGCAGTCCATGGTCCACTTGCGCTAGACAAACAGGCTTCACATGAATAACAGCCAGCCTCTGTGCAGTTGCAATTCTTTGTTGAATCGAGTTGAACTAAAATCGGAACTTCAAGCTGCTCTCTTAGGAAGGTTAATTTCAACGTAATCCTAGGACACACAGATGGGATCATGCCAGACGCAAGTTGTCAGAGTTGTTAAGAGGAGCATGAATAATCCAAGCAGTTCTTTCTTCAATGTCCGAAATTCGACAGATTGAGGTTAAAACAACTCCGTAGTCACACCTCCGACTTACGAACTGTCTCCCGCTTTTCCCTCAAGCTGAGCAAAAGTTATTCCCATGTTGGACCTTGATTCGTTATGCTTTGGATTTCCTGTTGGGCATTCACAAATATAGCTTCTACATTGCTTGGAGGCTATTTTTTGGCTTTCACCCATGCGTTATACTTTTTACATTTATTTTTTCAGTGCTTACTTTATTTTTTTGAGTAGCCCATTTAAAATTTTAATTTCATTCGGCCAACAACATATGGCAGTGCTTTTCTACAACTGCCGCACTACCAACGCGTTGCCATGGCTACATACACACACGCACACACCCATAGACAGTTTTTTATGTAAATGAAACGTTTGCGTGTGCTGCGGTTACGTTATATGCGTGTATTTACATATTTGGCAAACCCACACACGCACACACACACACATACATAAGCACGTGCATAATTGCACGTACGAATTCCTTTCATCTGCCTTATTACACATTTTTATCTACAAACCGTGTATTGTCTTAGTCCACTTGCTGCTTCCCTCTCTACAAATACAAACACACACACACATATTTAGTATGTATGACGTGTATGTGTGATATGTGTGTGTGTGATGGTATGTTTCGGAAATGAAAAATTCATTTTCAACGCCAAATAGTCAAGCGGCGTAAAAGCAGCTGCGACACTGTGAATAGTGAACGAACGAACAGAAAAACGGTGTCCTTGCGCTGGCATTAAGAACCACATTAACAGTCATAAAAAAGCAAATCAAATGAAAAGCAAATAAAAGTGAGCTCGAAAAAACTAAGAAAAATGGCATAAAATAAAATTCGTAGTTAAAAGAAAAGGAGAATATGAGAAAGGGATTTGCGCCGACAACACAGCCATTGCCATGGTGTTGTGTTGTGTTTCGCTGGAGGGCATAATGAGTTGCAAGCCGCAGGGAAGAGGAAGAGAAGTAATAATATGCAGATGGGCGAGCAAAACAGTCTTTGGCAATTTGCAGCAAAGGATATAGTGCACGACAGTAGTGCTTCGAACGGCTGAAAGTAGCTGTTATTCAACGGCTCTCCAACTTTTTTCGCCCACATTTTCGCAATTCTCTGAGCATAAATGTGAAACGCAAGTGTCAATTTGACAACTAGTTTGACAGTTTCTCTATAAAATGCAATACTATTATGACATTTTCATTTCATTATTGCATCTTCTACTACTTTTTCTTAGTGACATTTGGACTATTTCATAATAGTTGACGCTGCCAATGTTTTAACTAAAATTACAGCTGGAAAGACGATCAAGTTAGGTCTCCGCAACTGCAGAGAGTCTCACTTAGACAGCTTTGACTGGCTTTGGGACAGCCAAATACCCCTGACGGATCGCCAAGACGATTATGATTCAACAAAGCACTTATTATATTATCTCTATTATATAGTTATTAAGTCGTCTAATGTCGATTCCAGTCACTTCGCTGGATTCGCCGAAGATGTGCCTACCGAGGTGTCTTAACCTTAGTCTGGCGAATGCTGTACATTGAAGGAGGAAGTGTTTGAATGATTCCTCCTCGCCTTCCTCCAAGCAGCTTTGGCAACTAGAGACTGTCTTGATCCATAATCTCACAGCATGTGAGCCTATTGGACAGTGACCAATAAGTACACCAATGATTGCGGCGAGATGACCCTTCCTAAGCGACAGCAGCTGGTCAATGTTGCTAGGGTACCCTCTCTTGCAAGCTGGTTCACTTTGCAGTTTCCGCGTTGACCGGGTACCCTCAAGAGTCGGATTGCAAAGTAGATCGAAGCGACTGATAAGGATGTTATACACTTCTTGACTAACTTGGAGCATACTGCCATCGAATCCCAGTATTGCCGCTCTGCTATCGGAATGAATACAAACCACTCTGACGGGGCGGCACTTCGAAGCCGCCCATGAAGTGTTTGTGAATTCCATGATATATAAGTGTTAAGAACTAATACCATCGAACTTCTCAGCTGTCTAGTCCTCTTGTCACTTACTCTCTTAAAACCTTTAGAGCGAATCTCAAAAATAGCTTTTTTCTATTGAAGACATTTGGAGTCAGTCTGTCTGGTCCTCTTGTCACCTACTTTCTTAAAACCTTTAAAGCGACTTAAACGAATTGTTTTCTTCTATTCAAGACATTTGGAGTATCCGAATTCTACTACTTATGCCGTCTTCATTCACGAAAAATTCATAAGACAAATGTGCCATTTTAGTGGAATGTAAAACCATGTCTCCAAAGTAAAACAAACTGTGTCGCGCCGAAAACTTGGGCCATTTAACTTTCAGATTATTTACTTTAGACCTTTTAAAGGAAATTGTTACTTTAAACTTTGTTTAAAGTCGCAAAAAATATCAAAATCACACATACATACATTCAGCTTATGCTGTTTTGGATTTATTCACTCGGATACCTAAATTGCCCGATGACGATATTTGGCCGCCGGCCAATTTATACATTTGTGATCCGAATACAGACAGACGGACGCACGCGCGCATCTGTTACCAACTGATAAAAAAGGAGAAATGAAAGGCTAAGCTTGGCACGACTTGTACATATTTATTTGCTGGTGTATTTGTAGTATGTATGCAGATGCGTCACAAAAAACAGCTGGAGGCCACTGCCAGAGCACACACCGCTCATCCTCATCCTCTACCTCACCATCCCCGCCAATGCTCCCGTATATCCGAGCTTCGCTTTCACCTTTTATCTTCCCCCCGCCCAGTCAATAGCAACTTATCTTATCTCGGTATTTGTTTTAATTTTGTTGTATTTGTTGTTGTTGTTGTTTTCGCTTTTCTCTTAGCTAGCGCCACTTATTTATGTGTGTGTGTTTGTTTATTTTTGTTTTGCAGATTTCATCGCATTTTCGCAAATTTAAGTCACGACGCCGCCATGCGCCCGGATGAGTTCACTTCACCACGCGATTATACCGAGAGTGCAAGCATCTCACATTCAAGTGGCTATGGAGCCGACTGCGAAGCGGTTCGTGGCAGTGTGCGGAGGGTAGTGCAGTGGGATGTGGTTGGAGATGGCAACTTTGGTGGTTGCTGCTGCCGCTGCTGCCGACGAACACAGCGAAGCGAATCTCTAAAGTGCTGTAAATATTTTGTTAGCCCAAGAAATTACTTAACAAAATTAGTCTGTATGTATTTGTAAGGATTAGTGCTAAGTAATTAGTTGTTAGCGAACAAAAGTAATAAAAATTCTAATAAATATGCTATACTAGGTTCGCAGCTGTCTAAAACACTCAGCACAGTTAACATCAAAGACAATGAACTCAATCAAAACATTGTGCACCCTACCGAAATGAACATGTTTCCATACATTTATAAAAAATTCTGAATTGTTACCTCATTAACCTATCTGCCTTTATTATTTCAATCAGTGCCCCTAATCTCTAACCTAAACGCCTAACTCTTTCAAATGAGTTTCTTTTATAGTTTCATGAATTCATTTAAATAAAAAATAAACTCAGAGGGAATATTTTTTCAATGCATACCGCATTGAAAGCATTCACAGCTAGAAACTCTACATCCATTCGAATAGTATATCCTATACAGCCAAACTATCGGAAAACCTCTCACTTAGTCCCATCAAAAGCTTTCTCATCAGATATTGCAGTTTTCCCTTATATGTTATTATAAGGAGCATCATTAAGGACTGTACATTTCCTATGGCGGTATCTAAGATTATTTCGAAACAAACAAAATTGTTTCCTATTTCAGACCCAATTCGGGTTTACAATCTTCACCCACTCAAATTCGAAGATTTAAAATCTCAAGATCTAAAACCTGTTTAGTTCTCCAGCGGATATTACAGTCTTCAGCGTGTCATAATTGAACCCAGGTTTAATGTCATATCTGTCAGATGTATCTTACCCTAAACCTAGCTGAACTCATTGTGATAGGTAATATCGGTATATTTCCGGCAAACAAATATCTGCTATCGAAATCAAGCACTAAAGTCACAAAAAAAGTGCCAACCAGTTCCTGACGATGGGTCTGGGGAACGCACAATACGCTCGCTAAACCTTGGCAGTCATATTCAAAAGGCCGATTCCGCGATAGTTAGCACAGTTTGTAGGATCATCCTTTGCTTAGGCGGTTGGATCGTCAACCGAGAAGAGGCACGTAAAAACGTCGGAATGTTAGTTTAATAATAAAATTATAAAAAATTACAAGGTTGTTAAGCACATAGAAATTAGATTTAAGTTTAGCTCTAGGTTTCTGTTTCATAATTGTTTCGATATTTTAATGATTATAGGAGACTTTGTAATAGAAAAATTGAAATATGAAAACTCTGTTTAAGCTTAAAGCATTATTCACACGTTTTGATTTAGATTTCACATTTTTCCTGAGTTACCATACTAATTCTGGAATCATGAAGACCCTTTGTAAATACAATAATTTTTCTCTATTTATTTGAGAATGATTTCACTACCGTGGTTATTATTAAAAAAGATTCCTTTGTATTTCTCCTCAACATAATAGTACTCTCACGCCCTCTAATTTATAACTGACTCAGTTCCTTGTACTATAAACTCGAGTTTAAAATAATATTTTATGCTTTGTTTTCACATTTATCCATATAGAGCAGCTCGATCGATTGATTTCAAAAGTTATTCCAAGCCTTCATTACACTTAGACTATTAGAGAAAATATCTTTAGCTAATGGTAGAAAACCATAGAATTTCCCGTAGAAAAGTAAAAATAATTCTTCAAAGGCTTTAAAATCTGCTTAGACAACCTAAAGACTTCGTTAATATGAATTAAGAGAACCTTTATCTTATTAGAAACTCGCGAATCATTTTCCTCCTCCACAGCTCTAATTTCAGCTATATATTTTCATCGTCTGGCTCTTTTTTCAGTTTCCCAAACAAGTTAATGTTTAATTTCAACGTTTTCCAATTGCAATACCAAATGATCTAGAATGATTTCAGTATACTCTTACATACATGAATGTTTGTATGCATGCATATCAAATCAAGGGGTTGCAGGACTAATAGGGTATATCTTACACATAACTGTAAATAGTTGTTGTTGAAATTTATAAATTTACTATAATAATTTGCATTGCTATTTTTATCATCCGATAATAAACGAAATTCAATACTAAATTTAGCAACAATTTTCTAGGCACATTACATACATACATACATACTTGTGTACATTATAGTCTAACTAATTGCATTGCCTTGTAGATAACAACTGAGTAAAACTATTCGATTGTAATATAAACAAAATTAATCAAGCTATACCAGCTATTAATTAATAAAAAGTTTAGGTATATATATATTCTATACATATGTAAATGATTAGGCGCTTTCAACGTTGAAGCGCCGCTGATTTGCATATTCAAAGCAAATAGTTTGAATTGAAGCGGAAATGCGTAGCATAATTGAAACATGATTACATAAAATCAATGCAATACTTTATAGTAAACTTACTCGTACATACTCGTAGTTAAATAAATGGAAAATGGGGAGCACAAACAGAACACACGTGTGAAAGGCACAAGCAAATACAACTTATGATTAACTGTTAAATACGTACATAAGCGAACACACTCGTATGTAGACAAGAAGAATAGCGTATGATTAAGAACATGTCGAAAAGCTCACTTCACGAAAAAAAAATAAATAAAATTTAATAAAAACAAAAAGGAAAATAAAATAGAAATTGAAAGAAAACACCGCTAAATCACTTTGCATGCATCATAAACACACACACAAACTTGAATTAACACATTTCTCCAATAATTCCTACTAGAAACATATTAAAGTAATTCAATCTGGTGGCAACGCATGAAGCGAAAGCGGTAGCTCTTATTGTAAAAAAACACCGTTTATGATGTCAAATGAAAGTAACAAATCTATGAAAGAAATACAACTGAGTTGCAAGAGAAGCTTACTAGTGATACTAATTTTAAAAATGTCTAAAATTTATTAAAGAAAAACTAATTTATAAAAAATATAGTTAAATAATGCGAAAACAACATCAAAAACACTTGTATAATATGGATTGATAATTGAAATGCGTTTTTCAGCGCTGTTCAAACATACATATACACAACATCTGCATAATCACAAACACACACACGCACACATACTCTCATTAAAAACTCACACAATCACATATTCACACACGCGTACATACCAAATAGCTTACTACAGTTAGCCTATGAATGAACTAATTCAAATAAATAGTGATTGGTAAAATGAAAATTAAATTTTGTTGTTGTTCTTGATTTAATTTAATAAAACAATTTTCGTTAATTAAATTGTCGCGCACATTGCGAGGCATTTCCGCACACAGCAGAAGCGAAGTGGCCGCGGGTATACGGACATGGTATTAGGGTGAGTATACTGAGAATAGCAGCGCGAATATTTTCAAGTTTGATTTTCACAGCAAAGCTGATTATCTGCTGTATGAAGTTGTGCTATTTTTATATGTGTTACGGTACAGGGTCCCTCATGATATGCCGTAAGTATCCAAAATTTAACCTTAAAATACCTTAAAATAGTAATCTTTTCGCACAGCCAAATTGATTGAATGCATTAAGATTATAATTGAGTAACCAACATTTTTTCACCATTCGTAAAGCCTCGACTACTCGATTAACGATCAGCCGTTATACTCTTTTTTTGCTATCCAAAAGAAGTTGGTAAGTTTCATCAGCTGATTATTATTTTATCAATACCAAGAATGTATGTATGTGATTGGCGTTCAACCGTTTAGCCGTTTATAGCCGAATCGATGAAAGCGCGCCACTCCTCTCTTTCCTTCGCAGTTCGGCGCCAGTTGGAGACTCCAAATGTAAACAGTTCGCTCTCCACCTGGTCCCTCCAACGGAGTGGAGGCCTTCCCCTTCCTCGGCTTCCTCCGGCGGGTACTGCATCGAACACTTTCAGGGCTGGAGTGTTTTCGTCCATTCGGACAACATGACCTAGCCAGCGTAGCCGCTGTCTTTTTATTCGCTGAACTATGTCAATGTCGTCGTATAACTCGTACAGCTCATCGTTCCATCGTCTGCGCTATTCGTCGTTGCCAATGTCCGTAAATCTTGCGCAGAATTTTCCTCTCGAAAACTCCTTGTGTCGTCTCATCTGATGTTGACATCGTCCAAGCTTCTGCACCATAAAGCAGTACGGGAATGATAAGCGACTTGTAGAGTTTGATTTTGGTTCGTCGAGAGAGGACTTTACTGTTCAATTGCCTACTCAGTCTAAAGTAGCACCTGTTGGCAAGAGTTATTCTGCGCTGGATTTCGAGGCTGGCATTGTTGGTGTTGTTGATACTGGTTCCCAGGTATACGAAATTATCTACAACTTCAAAGTTATGACTGTCAACAGTGACGTAGGAGCGCGAGTGCGCCGACTGTTTGCTTGATGACTGGAGATATTTCGTCTTGTCCTCATTCAGCTCCAGACCCATTCACTTCGCCTCCCCATTCCATGCTGGAAAAAGCAGAACAAACGGCGCGGTTGTTGCTTCCGATGATAACAATATCATCGGCGTACGCCTTGTAGAAGATTGTACCTTCTCTATTTAGCTCTGCAGCTCGTATTATTTTTTCCAACATCAAGTATACCCAAATTTATAGCGTGGACAACTTGACTTGACTTGTAATCGATTAAGAATTAATGTAGTAAAATAAGATTTTTTTGTTCGGATAAATGGATCCAAATTAGTGATTTAATCGAGCAAAGGCCGGTTAATTGATCAATTAACTATTTTACGAAAAGGAACAACTTTCAAGTCAACTTCATTACGTAAACGCAGTAAGTATTTTCTAGTCTGGGCTGAGCAAATTAATATTGATTGTTAATAACAAATAAAATTTTTTTCGAATTCTATTCTTAAATTTTCAGCCTGAATATATCTCCATAACTGTGTGGAAAAAAAAGAATTATAGAGTGTTCTCATTGATTGTGTCTTCACCAATATTTATTTGAAATAGTTCACTCTACTCATACCTAACGCAATCTTCAACAGAAATTACGAAAACCATTTTAGTGATTTCCTAAAAGAGTCACCCTAATGTACTTGTAATTATACAGCTACATACAAATTTGCTAATGTTTATTTTTCCGTATTCTGCTGTCAAAAATGCTGACATATTACATTGCTCTTGTTTACACGCTGAAATTGCAAAATTAAAGAGTTCTTCTGCGCCACTAGTGAAATTAATTAAAAATATTTAAAATTGTTTATGACACGTGCCCATAAACTGCAACGAAATTTAAACAAAAATTTAATTAGAAAATATTACACTGCATATTGAGTTGTCTTTACTTTAAAGTAATTGTATGTTTAAGTACGTTGCAATTTGTTTACGACAAATTTAATTAAAATTTTTGCTCAAATTTTTCGATTACTAATTTAATTATGCACATATCGTTCGATTTGCACAATTTCTCCATTAAAACTTTTGCTTTTTTGTTTGCAATTTAATTAAAAAATAGTTCAAAGAGTTAACAAATATCGGAAAATCCACTGAACAATTTTAATTGGCATTATTATAAGCTCTATGTTGGATTAGTCGTCTAATTAAATAGTTTTAAGAGAAATTGATGAAAAAACTAACAATGCAATCCAGAAAAATGGCATACAAACGCACAAAAAGATAAATTTATTGGAAATTTCACAAAATCTATAATCTACATTTACTACTATTATAAAGAGGAAAGATTTGTATGTATGTTTGCAATGAATAAGCTCAAAAACTACTGTGCCGATTTCAAAAATTCTTTCACCATTCGAAAGCTACATTCACCTCGAGTAACATAGGCTATATTTATTGCTATAATCTAAACTTTCTGGAAATAGTTCCCAGGTGAGGGTATCAAAAAGACTCCGTGATGGAGAATCTTAATCTGAAACTGAAAATCGTCAAAATATTAGAAATATACAAGGACACTTCATAATCCGAAAGAAAGACATTGGACATTAAAGACCACACTCAAAAATGTAAACAAAAATATCAAGTGACCTTGAAATGACCTCAAGTGATCAAGGTGGGGTCATTGGCTTCACTCAAAAATTTAAAAAAATATCACGTGACCTTGAATTGCCATCACGTGATCTGGGCAGGGTCAATGACCTATAACAAAAATATCAAGTGACCTTGAAATGACCTCACGTGATCAGGGTGGAGTCAATGACCTCACTCAAAAATGTAAACAAAAATATCACGTGACCTTGATGTGACATCACGTGATCTGGGCGGGGTCATTGACCTGTAAACAAAAATATCACGTGACCTTGATGTGACATCACGTCATCAGGGTGGCGTCATTGACCTCATGGGGTAACCGGATATGATGTTACTGGAACCGGAAATGGGGCGTCCGGAAAGGGATATGAATAACGATATTGCCGGAACCGGAAATGGTGTGGCTGAATATTGGTTACTGAAACTGGATGTGGGGCATCCGGAAACGGAATGAGCCAACTGAAACGAGATATGGGATATCCGATGGAACCACCAACCGGAAATATTTTACCGGAACGGATGTTCGATATAGAGCGGGCGTCAAAATTACGAAAGTGGAAATTGGACAGGAAATATCCCCTCTCCAGAAAGTGCTTAGTGACGGAAGCAGCGTCAGCTTCATGGCTTAACATAAATGTTTCCTGTTCATAGAAAACTTCGTTTTGTATCATATCCGCTGTAATCGTTATCGATATTGGGTAAAGTTTTATTCCGCTATCTTCATCGGGCACCAAAGACTACAGGTCGTAATCAAGATTTGGCTCATTACATACTCATTACTCATAAAATATAATTTCATAAATGAACGGAGCGTGTGTATAAACTTTTGAAATGTTTGTTTAAAGTCGTGCGAAGCCGGAGCGGTCGACTAGTATATTATATTATTAATTAAATTAAACAAAATATTTTCCATGCATATACAAAATTATTAACTGAGAAATTAAATGAAAACTAATCTGAATTTGATTCCAAAAATCAGTGAAGAGGAAAAGTAAACCAAAAATTTCTCACAAAGCTTTTGAAGTGGTTAAAAATTTGTAACTCGAAAAAAAAGTAATACGATTATACAAAATGGATCTTCCAGCTAGGTACAAAATGTATATAAGATAATGGAAAAAATACTTTGCATAATTTTTGGGAGTTTACTGTGTCAATAATATGTTCAGAGTTCAAAAATCTCTTCCCATTAATCAGTCTCCAGCATTTCTAAATCTCTCTCACTCTCAGATTTGAGCAGTTTATAAACTTAATCATAAGCCTGACTATATATATACGCCTGATTACATTATAGATAGCTAGCTAAACGTATACGAGCTGTGAGACCGCTTGAATCATACCTATGTACATACATATGAGAACATAAGAACACTCACTGTGTGCCGATAGTTGCAGACCCAAGTCAATTGACAGACCGGATGTAAAAATTAAATGTGCCCCTTTGTAACATATGCTGCTGAGTTACCATCATAAACCAAATATATTCTAGATATATTACAACGTTCCTCTTGCTGTATTTGTCACATTTTCTAGATTTAATTTTTTGTTTTTTTTTATTATTTTTTTTTTAATGTTGGGACAACTGCTTTGTCACTCGAGCACATGTTTTCCATTACTTTTACTGCCATTCGCTGCGCCATTTCCTGCGAGTATGCAATCTCATCGCAGTGGCAATGGCAGAGGTATCAGTATCGGCAATATCGTCATAATGCGTTGGATATTCAATACGCGTGATGCAATACAAAAGATTGGCGAAACGCACTGGAATCACAAACAAACGAGACAAAATGCATTGAAGCGAGAGCAAGGATGGTTCGCTGCGCCGTCATGTGTTGACAGCTTGTGAAGACCAAGTATTAGAGACTATACTACAGGGTTCGAATGTGGAAATACACAGTATATTAGATGATTAGATGATTTCTTCCGATGAATGAGAATATTCGATAGATATACATATCATAATAACAACACAAATACCCTTTAGAGGTAGCGTAGAATCGAGATTATTGTTTATAGATCAATAAAACAGAGAAGCCTAAATAACGATCCCTCTCATGAGAAAATTATTCATAAAATCTCTCGAAGAAAAACATTTTGAAAATAGCTAATTTTAGCTGTAAATACTACCAAAGATTGATGTGTGATAGTTTATATTCTAGTATTAGAAGCTCACATATTTGAAAATCCATTGTTCACTGGGTAGCCACAAAAGCTCATATGCGCCTGAGAACAGTGCAATGGATTCTCATTGAATCTGAGTTAAATAGAACTATTGCAGTGAGTGTCATGGCATTAGATGGTTCGTTTGACAGTGCCTCTATACACATGTCTGCCTGACTGGCTTTTGCCAGTCGCTTTGCTAAACACTTCATTTAAATTCAATTGCCGCCGTTTCTACTTTCTAGCGCTGACTGCTCCATGTCAAGTGAATGAAGCCAGCTCATGGGTGCTCCCCCAGTTCAGCTCTTTGACTGCTGCATTTCCGCAACGCTCACGCCTGCTAGCGCTTTGGGGTGCAATGGATTTGAGTTTGTAGTGGGAATGTCAATTGAAAATGAAATTGTCGTATGAAGAATCTACTGCGGGCGGATGATTGGAGAATCATGAACAATACAGGCATGCAAATGCATAAAATGGAATGATTGGTTGTGATTGTAGTTGTAAGTCTGCCTATCACGAGCCCTATTATGCGGGGTGGCATGAGCTTCAAGCGACTAAACTCAGCGCCGAACGGTGTGTTATATTTTTGATTAGATTAGAAAAACTGTAATTCACACTTGCAACCCAGGAAGTAAAAAGTTGTTTGACCTCATAATCGCTGCACTTCATTTGACTCACTTTAACTATGTGGGAACTGCACTATTACTTTTCTCGGTAGTTTTTCCGAAATAATATCCCTACTATGTCACTGTGCTAGTGGCGGATTGGCGCGCTAAGCGGGCATGCTGACGTTGGTCAACGAGCACATAAATTCCATTCAACCACAAAATCGAGGGGAATTCACAATTTAGCTAGCTCGGAGCTGGGCTCTCGGTGGGGTGACGCGTAGTTGGCTGGGGTTTTGTGCGCTCATTCGTTGCGTGCGCGTAAGTCGAGGCGCACCGTATCGATCAAGTGTGATAAAACGGAAAAGCAATTCCAATAGCAAAAACAAAAACAATAAAACAATAATATTTCATAACATTTCATTGTACAGCGGCGCTTATCGTGCGCAATCCTGTCGAACCCAAGGCTGGTATTAACCACGCATTTCATCATTTCAGTGCGTGCGTGCGGACATACGTGCGGGAATTTCGCTAACAACATATCCTAGCGACAGGCGCTCGACGAGTACGCCATAAAACGGAATGAGTATTGTGCAACGCAAGGATTTACTAACGCAATAACGCCGCGCTGCAAACGTGTACGCATTTTTTCGTGTTTTCGTTCTTTTTGTTTTTGTATACGCAGTACACCCGTGTGTATACTCGTGTAGGCGACCACGCGGCAAAAGTGCCAAAACAGCGCAAAAATGGATAAACTGTTGTCCCTTTTCGAAAATGCTGACCCATTCAAAACCTGGTGGCCAACCATCGCCGCAGCGGTGTTCGGTGTCGTTATAATGGTGCGGTAAGTGTGTGAAACTGAAGCCACAGCCACCGGCGTGCACAATTTTCCCCAGCTATTCAAAATAAATAATTGCCTCGATGACTTTCAACAATGTTCATATGCAAAATTCATCAGGTTTTTTCCAGCACAACAGGAGGGAGAGGAGGGTGCTGCGGTGTGGTTGGAGTAAATTGAACAGCTTGGCAGTTATGTGTGGATTTTTATATTAAAACGAATTGTGCGATTTCGGCATGAGTAAATCAATCAATTGTTGTATAGGTATTCACTCACCAGTGTCCATTGTAAAATATTTTATCCGAAGGTTTTCAAGGTAAAATTTGAACAACTCTGCATACCAACACTGACACATTTTGCGTGAAAAATCCAGTAGATCGATAGACGTACCAGAACGTGAACTTATTCAGTTGTACAACAATATTAGGGTTCAAAATACTTTCAGAAGATTTAGGTCCATTCCCAGTTTATTTTTTTTCTATGAGAGATTTCAATATGTATTTACTAATTATTTCATAGACCGGTCGGGTCGGGTCTAAGTCACCAGAACAGACCCGGATTTCAATCCGTCCAAGACTGTCAACTCGGCAGCATTATGTAAAATTAGTTGGGGAATATTTTCTGACGCTAAAACATCAACAACACACGATTCTTAAAAAACAGGTTAATTTGAGTAAGAGGAGCGGGCCCCATAACCACAACTTAATGTGTTGAGATGTTCTTAAGAATCTTAGTTATTCTTCCAGTGTTAACATGCCGTTTATACGATGACAGCTTCATTCACATTTTTTCATGGTATTGTCGTTAAAAGTGGTAATCTATAAGGACTCTCAGGATCTTAGGAATACAGTTCTCTAAGGCCTCAATAATGGCTGATTGATATAACCAAAAACTTCCGTTCTCGTTAAACTGGAATTCCCAAAACGTTCTCTCAACTTTCCCAACGAGTTAAAAACAAAAATTTCGAACTATAACTGTTTCTCCTTCAAAAAGTTGCAACACGTACTAATTAGTCGCTGTAACTATCCCTACATAACAATAATGTATAAAGTTTTACGTTACCGAACTTGGAAATTATCGGTTTCATCTACGCTGTAGTTCAAATGATCCAGTTCAACCAATTTCTATAATTAGTATAAACTATAACTATAGATCCAATATTTAAAAAATAATGGACAACATTAATTTGATAAATTTAAATGCTGGTAATCTGAGCTTTTTGCCTTCGTCGAAGTCGCATTATCGTCCAGCATCGTAAAAACATATATTTAACTAACGAGTTGTCATTGTTGTTGTGAAATAAATCAGAATTACTCAGTAATTCAATGCAGCATTACGGTGAGAACAGAAAATCCAATTGATACCTTTGAAGGTTAATTGAGCTTAACACCACAGAAGAAAGCACACAGCGAGGACAATTGAAACAATAAACACAAGGCTGACTGGATGTCAATGTAATTGCTAAGCCGCAACATGTGACATGCAACTTGCATTTACCCCAGCAGAGCGGCGCAGCGCGGTGCGTGTGTGTGGCGCCGCGGTTGGAGGAGGCGGCGCCATTACGCCTATGCGGATGTGGACATGAGTGTGTGTGCGTGTGTCACGTGTATTGTTCCAACTGTTCATTAATTAGCGATTTCACGCCGTGCCACCTCCACTGTTGCGTGCGCGCATGCATGTACGCAATTTATTGCGGCGCAGTGGCGCGCGTGACACGGCAGCCGATGGGAATGCACTCCAGCGGCAAACCGCACAACAACACATTGACCAAATTAAAGCGCCGAGTTGATCCAACTATTCACCGCATTTGCACAACATCGCAAATACCCAACTCCCCCCTCACACTTCGCCTCGTACGCACACACACACATTACATACGATAACAACACGACTTCTCTTTGCAGCACACTGATGAGCGGTCAACGCTGTCCCAACGACAATCAAATACGCGATCAAATAGTTATTGTGACGGGCGCGAATAGCGGCGTCGGCCTGGAGATAGCCAAGGCGTTGGCGGCGCGCGGTGGCCGCATTGTGTTGGCCTGCCGCAACATGGCCGCGGCGGAACGTGTGGCGCGGGTTATTAAGCGCGAGCTGGTCTGTCAACGCATTGGCTTGCCAGGTGAAGGTGAGGCGGAGTTCTTTGTGGAGGCGCGCTATCTGGACCTGCGCTCCTTTGAAAGCGTGCATCGGTTTGCGCGTCGCATCACCGGCGAATTCGAGCGCATCGATGTGTTGATAAACAATGCGGGCATTATATTCGGCTCAACTGGCGGCCGCACCGTCGACGGCTACGAGGAGCATCTGCAGGTGAATTATCTATCGCACTTTCTGCTGACGCAGCTGCTGCTGCCACACTTGCGACGCTCGCCGAGCGGCGGGCGCGTGATAAATGTAACGGCACACGCTCATGCCGCGGCCAAAATCGATTTGGACGATCCGCTCAATGTGGGCACTTGGGCGGTGAAGTTCCATGCACGTGACGCCTTCGCTCACTCCAAGCTGGCCGTGCTGTTGGCAACGCGTTGGTTGGCGCGCCAAATGAAAGGTAAGTGCACACATACACACTCATTTGTAGTGGGGGTAGCGGGTGGTCGCCGGTATTACAAGCAAAAAGGTTCATGGAACATTTTCACAAAGTGCTATACAGCCACATGCACGTATGTATGTGTTGTTGTGCGAATGTTTGGCAAAATGCCGCACAGCCTTGCGCCACAGCAGCAAAGCGCGAACCTATGTGCTGTGGTGTGCGGGAGATGGAGCGAGAGCTACCCTATTTGCATAGTGAGTTACCTTGTTGGCTTAGCTCTTGCCGGCGCTTGTTCCTTCTTTGTGTGGCTGTTGCTGTTGCTGTTCTTTATTGCCTTTGTTTGCTTGTTTTATTTCGGCTGGGCGTGTTGTTTGTTGCCCTTGCTGGTAACTTCAACACGTTTTGCCAAAGTGATTTTAATTGAGTTTAAATCGTTTTTGCGCTTTTCATATTTTCATTTTACTTTGCCTGCTTTGTTTTGCCACCACTTCCTTTTGTGTTGATGTCGGCTTGTTCACATGCTTTATTTCGTTTCCACAGGCACTCCACTGACGGTCAATTGTTGCACACCTGGGCTGGTGCGCAGCACGGGCCATTTACGCAAGTAAGTTGAGCCTCCAAATTAATTATAATTTTCGTTTTTTTTCTTATTTTATTTTATTTTATTTTGCTAAAAGCTAATTGATTTTGTTTGTTGCTTGCGTATGAAGCATGTTTGTGTATTTAATTTATTATACGAAGAAAATGTGTGAGACAGAAGTTGAATGTTTAAATACGTGGCTGGTGTAGCTTAGCGTATATACAAAAACTGACTAAAACATTAAAACTAATCTCATATTAGACCTAATATAATGTGATTGGTGAGTAAAACTATATTTAAAACTTATTAATGCAGAAACTACCTAGAAACTGCTCAAATCGATATATTCTGAGATGAAGAGAATCTTATGATACACGCATTAGTTTTAAAACTCGAGATACGCATTAATACTGAAGCTAATACTGAAATCTCCTCCTCTACAACTTTATTGAAACGTGCATACTTTAATACTTAGACATTATACTATAAAAATTATCTTGAAACACCGAGAATACTATAGAACATGTTAAAGCAATCTGTGTCTGTTTCTTAGACACCTGAGTAGAATTCCCACAAAATTGCAAACTTCCTTGTTGAAAATAAATAATCATTCGGTTAGTTTAAGTCAGGTTGAAAGACTGAATCTTGCGTTTAGATCGCAGCGGATAGCTAGTTATGCTGGTACTTTGTGATGCCAACAAAAAATACTCATACTCTACATATATTAAAACGACCCTCATTTATCGACAAAGCGCTTTGAGCCTTTCATAAATATCTTGAGTCGGCCAGTTCACTGGGTTCGGCGAATGTATGTATACCGAGTTGATTCGACCTTATTCTGTCTAGATGATCCTACCCCGCCTTCCTCCATACAGCTTGCACTTGACGAAATCCTTAGCCTCACCGTCATTTTAGTACTATCTCAGGACTCCTCGACTTCTGTCGGATGTTTCAAGGAAATTTTTCAATTATTTTAACCGACTTTTTCGTTCACTTCATATGATCTATCTCACCGAAACTCAAAGAACTGCGCCATCGGATTCACCATCTGTTGGTTTGTGATCTATAGGATGTAGATTAATTCGTTAATAAAGGACTTTGCCATACTTCTCAACCCTATCATCTCTACTAAATTACTAAATAGATAATTTTTTGGTAAAATACAATAGACTTCAAGATTGATATTATATTTTGTGATGAGTGCTATGAATCCTGTTTCAATTGTGTACTACTATAACCGATTATATAGACTAAAATAGAGTACGACATATTCTAAACGCTCTTATAAAGAATTCGGTCGGTTCAATACTGTCCAGTTACTTTCTACAATATTGAAGTGAAATTCATACCGATTTTATTGGGAAGTGTTGATCTGTTTCCTTAGCCGTTTTCCAAGCGTTCGGTTTCATGCTGTTTGATCTAGTCATATGTTGGCTCTCAATACCACAATTTAATCAATTCTTATAATCAGGTCGAGAGATCGGTATCCTTCGTTTTTCCTATATATGTATGTATATCATCGAAGTCTCGTTCATGAGAATAGAAAATCAACCCCTCAAAAAAATTAAAAATACTTATTCATATGCTATGAAGACTGCGTTGGCTAGATTCCATGAAAGTTTCCTGAAATTGACTTCAATTTTACGAAATAAATTATTTCGAATTTTGCAGATTTAAATTTGCCTGCAAACGATTTCTGATCCTCGTACTCATGACTGCATGTATTAATAATTATTCCATAAAATTCCACACACGCAGATTCTCCACTCGCAACGCCTTAATGGCATTCCGCACACACAGTCGAGACAATTTATCACACCCCAATGAGTTTGCACTTCAATCTCTTGATTTTATGTAAATATCAAATGAACGAACCGAAAGCAGCCAAAAACAGAGCCACGCGCACCCCTCTGCAAGTGGAAATCATAAATTGTGTGCAAAACACCAAAAAGGATTAACAGTTGTATCTAAAATGTAGCTGCACACACACACACTCCTACACAGAGTCCAAGTGTACGTGCGTGGCAGAGCATTTGCATTTAATTGCCTGTGCGCTTGAGACTTCCGAGTAGCAACTGCTGTGGAGGATGCATTCTAATGATTGTTGTTGTTGCTGATGCTCTGGCAGCTCGCTGTTCCTGCGCCGTCAACTGAATATTTATTAAACAACCGACAGCGCATAAATCTCTTTACCAAAACAGGAACCCCGAAGACAACGTGAGGGGACGACGCAGCCTGTCAGCTGGCGGAAAGCTCAAGGCGCGAGTTTCGTCGGGGTGGCAAACAATTTGTGTCAAGCAAAGCTCTTAACATTTCCTTACACGCCAATCCACCTAACGCACTGGTGCCACCAACACATGCGGGTGCCGCTCGCTGAGGTTGTAGCACAGTTTGGGGCGCCAAGCGACACCACGGCAAATTGCTTTCGGCGTTTCCGTCGCGGTCGCTGCAGTTGTTGGTGCATGTTTGGCGGTGTTGCTGCCGTTGTGGTCGGTCCGTCAACGAGCTGGTTATTGTGCCATTCCGACAAAGTGCGCGCGCGATTTCGATCACAGCAACTCCAAGCGTCGTAGTAATTAAAATTCCGTGGAATGCACCGAAAATTCGCATTTACACTTTGAGCTTGCGTTAGCACGTGGGTGTGTGTGGGTGTGTGTCCTTTGTGTGCTTCGTGTGTAAGTAAGCGTGTATGGTGCTCATATGAGACAGCTGCTGCTGTTTTCGCTGCTGAAAGCTGGTTAGAAGCGCAAAGGCTCGCCCCCACTTCACTTCATCTGTGGCGGTTTTGTTTATAAGTGAGTTTTTCACTGGAATGCAGGGAGTCGAATAATTACATTTTTTTAAAGACGCTGCTTGTTTCTTTGCTATGCTATAATGAAGCTAAGAAGCTTTTTAAAGTCTCCAACAATATTTATGAAATGCTTAAGCTTCACCAATTAAAAAAGAGCAAATAATTTATTTACGGAATAGAAATATTTATTTATGCTCATCAAAGCAAATGTGTTGCCAACCAAATGCTCTTGAATATTTTATCTTTCCGCATTAATGTTTAGGGTGTGCGAAATTGAAATATGAAAGCAATAAAATGCATCGACAACTCATTGAACGGTTTAAAGTGGAAAGGCGTGCAAAGTAAAATTTACGAGTATCCGCTTTGGATTTGTGCTCTCATACATACTAGAGCTTACTGGCTCATAGTCACTACATTTTTCCGCCATTAAATCTCGTATATTTATATTCGATAAACAACTCAATGCAAGCTTCTAAGCACTCTCTTTTTTTTCTAAAATATTTATTGAATTGATGTTGCATGCAACGAAGATTGGCAACTAAATAGAGTTGAAATTTATTATTGCGAATTTCCGATTTAATATCCGATACTTTAAAATAATTTATTATCTCATATTTCATTGGCATATGTTGCAAAGCACTGGATTTAAACGAATTTATCTGAACTTTTTGTTGAAATTTGTTTGGATCGAAGTTTTGCACGCAAAATTCTTGGGCCGAAAAATATGTATATTCCAATAAGCCTAAAACTCCCTTGATCTCATTCGAAGTTGAAACAGGTTATAAACGGTACCAATAGATGGGCAACTGATCAGCTTGAGGGCCTCCCAAGTATTTTGATCTCATAATCCAAAGCATTCAACAGCTAGTGTGGCATACGAATACATCCTGCAATGTTTTCAACCAATATGTATCTCTTTCAAGAAGGCCTTCCCATTATAACCAGTAAAGTAAAAAAAAAAGTATGAAACACATTTCCGAGAATTATCATTTAATCTCACAGTATTTGCAAACATAACACTATTAGCATAAATGTTTTCGAAAACTGTATCTTATTATGCGCACAAGAATGCCTATAGAATTTGGGCGAAAAGTTTCTCCCGAAAAGATTAAGTGCTAGTCAAAATTTGCAATCCGAGCGTGTCGTTCGTCACAAGCAGCAATTTATCATGTTGCAAGGAAAAAATACGAAAAGTGTTAACATGCGTCATTACAATTTGCAACGCATGACAAGACTACATAGTAACGCACGCACACACACCCACACAAACACCAAAATAAGAGAATACGAGAAATGGTAGGCCGCTTCAGCCTTCAGTATGATTACATTTACAAAT
This sequence comes from Zeugodacus tau, assembly GCA_031772095.1. Classification (NCBI taxonomy): domain Eukaryota; kingdom Metazoa; phylum Arthropoda; class Insecta; order Diptera; family Tephritidae; genus Zeugodacus; species Zeugodacus tau. The sequence continues at coordinate 92,058,916 of CM062649.1, forward strand.
ATATTTACTCAAATATTATAAATACATATGTATGTATATGCATTCATGAGTACATGAGTACAAGACACAACATCTGCTTCACTTTGCCACCAACTATTGAAGCAACGAACCTGCTGCGTATAAATCATATCGCCAGCTACCAGATACTGAAGCTGGCGAGTTGAATAAGCAAGTGAGAACAACATTTTTAAGCACCTGTGAATATTGTAAGCCATTTACGATACTCACATTTCATATATTTGGTAATGACCATGAGTTGCAATAAAGCAACTCAAAGTGTAAATTTCAACACCACGAAACATTAAATTGTTGCTTTAAGTTTTCATTGATATTGTTAAGGCCTAAAATATGACAGAAAATTGGTCTTTTAGTACTGAAATAATTAAATATTTCATTTGAAAGCCAGCAATTGAGCTGAACTCTTGTTTCAATACTCCAAATGAACTCTCTCTCAAACTCTTTGTAACAAGTCGGGGATCTCACATAGAAACATTCCGTTAGCGAAATGCTGAGAATTGCAGATGTGGCCACAATGACTTGTATAAAGATTTCTCAAATTTTCCATTATTTTAAATATTAAGAACACGTTTCTAATATTTTATTCTAATCTCATCAACTACTCCTCCACTTCATGGTAACACTAGATCTGCCTCTCAATTTCGTATACTCAGAGATTACGTCTACTATTTTCCTTCCAGGAACTAATTATATATTCAGTAAATGAAGAGCATTAACTCATGGAATTTTGTCTCTAATTTTTCATCCTTCCTTGTTTACATATCAGTATAATGCAAATATGAGATGTGTTCAAAAAATTTTAAAATTTCAAATTTCTAGAGTTTGGAGAGTCTAATTGTCCATTTTTATACTCTCGCAACAAAAGTTGCTAAAGAGAGTATTATAGTTTTGTTCACATAACGGTTGTTTGTAACACCCAGAAGGAAGCGTCGGAGGCCCTATAAAGTAGATATATAAATGATCAGTATATTGAACAGAGTCGATTTAGCCATGTCCGTCTGTCTGCCCGTCCGTTCGTCTGTCTGTCTGTATATATACGAACTAGTCCTTCAGTTTTTAAGATATCTTGATGAAACTTGGCACACTTATTTCTTGGCACCATAGGAAGGTTGCTTTCGAAAATGAGCAAAATCGGACCACTGCCACGCCCACAAAATGGCGTAAACCGAAAACACATAAAGTGCCATAACTAAGCCATAAATAAAGCTATAGAAATAAAATTTGGTATGAACGATCACACTATGAAGGGGCATATTTGGATGTTATTGTACATATCTCGCAAACCAATAGAGCTATATAAACCAAACTTTCTGCACTCGTTTTTTTTTAGCCACTTCCTAATACAGTTCAAAAATGAAAGAAATCGGATCATAACCACGCCCACCTCCCATACAAAAGTTAGGTTGAAAATTACTAAAAGTGAGTTAACTCACTAACGAAAAACGTCAGAACATCTAAATTTCACATAAGAAATGGCAAATACAAAATGGAAAATGGGCGTGGCGTCGCCCACTTATGGGTCAAAAACCATATCTCAGGAACTACTCCACCGATTTCAATGAAACTTGGTTTGTAATAGTTTCCTTACATCCCAATGATATGCTGTGAAAATAGGCCAAATCGCTTCACAACCACGCCTACTTCCTATATACCAGAACTTGGAAGACAATCTGAATCGTTTACTTTACAATATATAAAGTAAGTACTAGTGAAGATATCGGTGCAGAACTTTGCACAAATACTACCTTTATAGTGTGGAAGCCCCATTCTAAAAATCGCCGAAATCGGACCATAGGTTTTTAAGGCCCCATATATCGAACACGAGGACCTCGCTGCTTCTAACCTAATATTATGGTTTCAAACTTTCAATGGGCTTTATACAATATATATGACGAATATGTGGGTCAAATTGTGTATTATATAATATAAATAAAGTTAAATAAATTAATTGCGAGAGTATAAAATGTTCGGTTACACCCGAACTTAGCCCTTCCTTACTTGTTTTATTTTTTATTCTGTTGATAAACATTTCCCTGAGAAATCGCTGAAAGAGCCCTGAGGCTATTCCAAAAGTCGAGTTTGAAAAGTGTTTGACAATTGGAAGAAGCGCTGGCATAAGTGCATCATATCGAATGGAGACTTTTTTGAAGACGAAAACATTAATGTAGACGAAGGAATAAATATTTTATTTTCAAAAAACGAAAATTCCCGTTATTTTTTGAACGCATATGTGTATCGTGAATATACATATATATAAGTGCTGTGTCTCAAAATCCATACTGCCGCAACACTTTTGTGCCAGTCTTGTTGACTTACTTCTTCTATGATCTTTATTGGTTGCCTACCAGTATAAAGGATATACTACATATATCTATTCATTATCCTCTTTGTTTTCACAAACTTAGAAAGCGTGTTTTCCTTTTTGCTGCAGCTGCTGTCTATGTTGTTGTTTAAGAGTCTTTTATTAGCGGCCGGAGCACATAGGCAGGCACCCACACAGACACAGACACAGTCGCATTGACACATAAAGCGACAGCAGCTGCCATCACGCTTGAGTTACGTGAACTTTACTTAGCCCCAACACCAAAAACAAAAACAAAAACAACAACCAGCAACAAACAACAACAAATGCAAAATTATAAAAAAGCCAACAGCTGCAACACTCGTGTAATGAATAGACGAACGCAGCAAGTGGGAGTGCGGGGTGAAGGCGGTTTAAGATTGAAAGGAAAGTGGCAACATTTGTAAAGCTTAGCGCTGCTTTTATGGTGATTATTATTAGTAGAAAAATGAAAGCAAAAACAACAACCAGCATATAACGCATAGCACAAAAGAGCGGAAGCAGCAGGTCTCTCTTGGCTGCTCGAAAGGTTTTAACCGCTCGTGTGTATCCTCGCGTGTGTGTGTGCGTGTGTTTTTGTGCGAGACAAAGCGGTTAAAATGACAGTCACGGAAAAGCGCAAATGAAAAAGAGATAAACGTATTAATTATTTATTTATACATTTTGCGGATGGTGGAAAAGTCGGTGAACCCTCGCCCGGTGCTCGCACTCAGTCGCTGTGCCGAAGTGAGTGGGTGAGGTGGGGGGAGTGAAGCTCCTCTTTTTAGATTTGCCTCATGGTTGCGCCTAAGCGCATTTGTGGCCGCCTTTATGTGTGTGTGTTTTAAAGCCAATGCTCGCATGTCCTAATGACAACAATAACAGCAGTGACAACAGCAGCTGTTGCAAGTAATAGCGATGTCGGGCATGTGGCGTGTGGCATGTGGCATGCGGTATGTTGAGGATGTTGAGGCATTCTATGGCATTACATTTATGCGACGACGTTGTCTGGTGTCTGGTTTGTCGGTTGTTTGTGGGTTTGCTTTACTTATTGTCACTCACATTTGTCCTATGGAGTATATTTAAATGTATATAACCGGTCATTGGTCATGGAGTTGCAGATCTTTTTGGAACATACTTATAAATATTTAGATGCAATATGCGGGCAAAGCACAATGTGTGGATGTGTTCGAGTTAGTTTTTGCCTCAGGAAATTACATTTGGAAAAAGGTTAAAGTGTCTCTCTCTTTTCTTATATCTCGCCATGTGTAAAGGACTTTTGTTTCTACAAGAGAATGGAGTATAGGGTGGAGTTTTTAGTTATTTTTCTGCTTTGTAAAACCTCTGTACATTATTTAGCAACAGGATCGATGATTCAACAAAAACCTAACCTCAAAAGAATTACCAACCTAACCTAACCTATGTTCTTGTTGTAACCCAAAATTTAAGTTCTCAACGACTTGAAGATTAGGTCTTTCTATGACCAAAACAATTTTATGGAAAAGACAGTATTCCCTTTTACTATTTCTAGAGTTTATCACGACTTTGCCTTGCTTCCTGAATATAAAATCTTTTAAGAATTTCAGACGATACTTTTATGCCACAATCATAATAGCTGTATAAGGTGGTTACTATGAGATTGAGAAACCCGACAATGTTGTGTTTTTAAATACAGTTGAACTCCCATAACTCTAAGTTCTCCATAAATAGAACACTTGAATTAGCAATATACATAAGTCAAACTTCATACAAATTACCTTCCGTAACTCGGAAGTCTCTCTAACTCAAGTTGTTTTGTAGATTATTGTAATTCCAGTTAGGAAAGTTAGCATATGTTTATATAGTATATCACAACCACTGTGTTGCCAACTTGGACTTGGACCTTCTGTACGTTTGCGGCGCAAGAGGTCACTCAATTTCGTATTTTAAAATTTAATTACCATTCTCTGCAGCATTTCATCCATTGCTTTTCCTGCATTTTAAAATAGTTGCGCTTAGCGCTTGCTGTTTTGTCCCATTGTCCAAGTTGTTGTAGCTGTTTAGGACTGTCCTCTCGTGCCCCAGTCTGGTCCGCCTGCTTGTGCCATACCTCAGCCTCGGCCGCACATTTCTCAAGTTAATTTATTCATAGCCTTTGTGTTGCAACTTTCGGTTGTTTCCCTTTCGTCGCCCCAGTTTTTTTGTGTTGTTTGCTTTATCTTCTTAGTGGTACACGCATATAATTCCAAAAGTAGGCTATCGCAGTTTTTTACCACATTATTCGTACGTTTCTAGGAGTAAAAACTCGTATATTTTGGTCATTATGTTTACTAAGTTTCTTTTTGCTTTTGAAAAACAAATTGTCAGTGTTTTAATTAATATGCGAAGTGGAACTCGCGAGTTCAGTTAAAGAGTGTCTAAAATAGAGCTGTTTTACGGACTAAGGATGTAAATCTCTTCGGTTTATCATTACTTGATATGAACCAAAGCTCGTGACATAACTCCGCAATCTGTCGGGGGGACATCAGAATAATTTCGTTGATAATTGTGGTAAACCTGAAGACAACGTCAAAGAAAAGCACTTAAGTGATTATCTGTACTTGATTCACTTCCGAAATTAGAATTTAATTAGGCAAAGTTCAGTGCTAAGTCTACTGCATACCGCACTCACACAAAAGTTAGTCCGTGTTACGTCGCTTTCGAATAGCTGTAAATTTCACATGTGCATTACACCTGCATATAACGACGTGCTTGTCGGTACATTTGAACAAAGTCCAAGAAAATTTTACAAAAAAAACATTGTGTATAATCTCGCCATTTTCATTTGTTTTTGCTTTTGCACGTGCATTCATGTTCATTTATTTCATTTCTTCTGGTTTCTTTTCGTTTCAGTTCACCGCTAATGTCCGCCATTAGTGTAAAATTGATGACCTTCCCGTGGATGTGGCTGTTCATGAAGAATCCATTTGAGGGTGCACAATGCGCCATACGTCTAGCCACCGATCCGAAGCTCAACAACGTAAGCGGCGAGTATTTCAAGTAAGTATTAGTCTCATACCTTCAGATTTGAAAGTGAGTTCAGGACACGTACATGCCCAGCAACAAAAAGGTTTACAGCAATGCTGAAGTTTTCTGTTTATGATATTGAATGCTTAAACCATTGAAAGCTATTAGACGATCTATAGATACACTATTTGGTCAAAAATTACCAAATTGGACATTGGAACAACTCCAGTTGATACCAAACTTTTCTAAAAACATTGTTAAAATTTTAATGCATTCATAAATTGAGGTTAAGAGCTCCCGCCTCAATATCACATTTGAAAACCAGTAGTTTATCCCACATGCAGTGATATGTTTACTGCAATTGCAATGTATATTTCATTTTCTCAACGTGTGTCACACACAGCCCTCATGAACTTACATAGTTTCACCTTAACCTGCAAACAGGAAATTTTCTTCATTCTTTATTTAAATTTTGTTTTTGTTGTTTTAGTGATTGCGAAATAGCACAATCGTCACTACATGGACGGGATATAGCTTTGGCGAAGAAATTATATCTGCAGACAATCAAGGAATTGGAAAAGGTTACCAAATTGAGTATTGAAAATTATATTGAGAACGAAACTTCCCCGCTGGCAATAACTCACGAACCAGCAGAAGAGAACTGCATCAAACAACCGGAACAGGAACTGCCAAAAAAGAAACAACAACGTGGAAAACAACAACAAAAAGCAAGACATTGAAATTGCTATTGAATCTATAAAATGTACGTTGAGTTACAAAAACATCCATAAAGAGACTACAATAAAAATAATGAAATAATAAATTAATTAATTAAGATAACTGTTTTCATTTTATGGATTTCTTAAACCTCATAAAAACTATTATTTTGCGTTATCGCAAACTCTGAGGTTCTTGAGGCTTCTTCGGTTTAAAATTGCCTCCTTAAATTACAATTAATTTCGTTGGAATATACTTAGTCCTAGAAATGTAGTAGACAATCTAACAACGGTGGTAAAAGTGTTCTTCTGATTCAAAAATTAATTGTTTCTGACTTTCTTAACCATCAAAGAAGTCAATGGTGAAGAATACATCTAACCTAGCACTACCTTTCCTTCAATTGGTATATGTACAGTGAAGTGGTGTGTGTGTTTTCTAGTCCTAAACCTCCATATCTTAAGTTCATCATGTAATTACTGTGAAAGAGCTGAGATGACTTAATTTCAAATCTCTTTAACATTCCTACTACCAAAGCCCATACTGAAAAAAAAGACTGCCAAATTTGATTCATCACTTTACCTGCCGAAAATAACAAGCTTTTATATTTTTCTTTTTTTCTCATTTTCCTTTCGTTAACCATTCGCCGAGCATACGAATTTAAGTAACCAATTATACTCTCGCCCATTAATTCGCAATTTGGGTGCCAAAATCGACGTGAAAACACCAATCTGTTGCTGTCTTTGGCACTTTTCTGCTTCTTACAACTTTGACAGTTAATTGAAGTTACACTACCGAAGGAGGCGTAAAACACTTATTTTGAACACACGAATGCGTGGGCAACTACATACGATACATATACATAAGTATATATACAAATGTGTAGAAGTATTCTAATGCGAGTTGTAAAAGTACGAACGGACATATGTACATAGATTCACATGGATGTGGTCCTTCACTATATTTGTTTGCATTTTTTTTCTCATTTTTAAATTTAAGTCTGTTTTCTAGTTTTAATGTTAGAGTTGCATTTCTATGGAAATAAGTTACATATGTTTTGCTTTATGATTTTTGGCCGTCTGCCCAGTGAAGCAGAACCATTGCCCTAATTTTCCTTCGACGTATCATAAAATTATGTCATGTTCCTTTTAAAAGTTTCCTTGCATTAAATGTAAGGGCATCAACCACCCCTCAACACCACCACGCGTTCCTTAATGGTCAGTTTATGTCAATAAGCAACCTATCATGCCCCGGAAACCTATGGATAACAAAAAGCTCTGCTAGGAGGTATGCTAAGGCGCTTTTTCGCGTCATACTTGCTTACACTTGTGGACAATATATGTACGTATGCAACGACGAGCTTTTGACGCCTTTTTCTTGTAAAGTGAAATTAGAAAATACGAAAAACCTTTATAACTAACTAGTAAATTATTGTACTATTTAGCTAACCAATATACATGTCTTACAAAAATGAACATAATTTAAGTTTTTTTAAATATATTATTTTATCATATGAAAGCTATTTTTATGTAAAAAATTTCGCAACTATTCCACTGTATGTGTAGTTGAAGCTTTATGGCAGCGAAAGCTTTTGTCGAGAGCTTTTAAAGGTAGCCTACGAGTTTTGCATGGATATGTTAGTTACAGATTCGTCGTGCTTCAAAAGCTTTCTGAACTTTCGTTCTTCTAAAATAATTAACCCTTATGGAGGGAACTCTAAAATTCAACATGGAAATTATATAGTATGAAATACCTTCTAGAGAAGCTTATTTTTGTGCAGGTCGAAATATGAAATTTTACTGTTGGTTTTTTATATAAATATTTGGAGAGAAAGCTTTTTATCGGCGCTAATAAATTTGATATTACTGGAGTCTTGGTTGTTTTAGTAATAAAGAGGACATATCTCTGAAAAAAGAGTACTCTATTAAGTGGTCGCAGAGAGATCTCTTTTGAATTTGGGTTATATACTTTATATACTCCTCAGAACACTTTACAGTTTTCCCTATTGATTTGGGCAATCATCGATAGCTAATCAAACCAAATAATCCACTTGGGGGTAAATAATGACATAACTAATAATAATGCATCAATAAACAGTAATTGTTTAAAAAATATATACTTTTGCACTCGCTTAACTTTAAAATGAACCCTCGTGGTTGGCAACTCATATCCTTAATATTTCATTCACAAATTTGGAATCTCTTCAGAGAGATATTCAAAGCATCCACCCTTAAGACGACATTGGTGGAGCTGAAAACTCTTCAAGCTTTTGACAGATTACACCAAATTATTGGAAACATGGAGATGTTAGTAAATTTAAAACAACTCGGGACCAAATATGATATTGTACTTCAAAAATAAGATTCATATGGAAAAAGGCTTAATAGAAGTTAAGGTATAGAACATATGGATTCCTAATAAGAAAGTGGAATTGGTCCAAGCAATTGGTACTTATGACATTTTCAAAAAATAAATATAGTAATGTTCCCATTTTAATGAAAATCACTGCGCTCAAATAAACAAACCTACAACAGCGAAATGAGCAAAAGCTCCGCAGACAACATCGCAAATGAGAAACACAGAGAGAATAAACAAAACAGGAAACCACCCGTTGGCAATTAAGCTGGCAGACTGGTGCATATGATTAGAATCAGCAAGTGGTGGCGACGACGTCAGCAGCGCCACCGGTGGCACACATGATTGAAGTGAATCTTGGGCACGCAAGAGGAATGAAGTGCGCGGGATTAGGGGTGGCGAAAGTAAACGAATGACGCGCACGGGGCTGTGAGCAGGGATGCACGAGCAGAGCAGAAAGAACAATTTGTAGCTGTAATGGAATGGAGCTTTACTGAGCGTCGCGCATCCCCAGCATTGTTCGGCGCTAAATAGCGGGTACAACATGGCATAGTTTGCGTAAATGAGCAAATGAGAGCTGATGGAGCGTATGAGCTTGCCATTCAAGTGCCAAGCGCCAACAATTGTGGTCTGCAAACGCTTTTGTCGGCTGTCTTTTGTTGGCCGCATTCCTGCCAGACCAGACCAAGTAAATTGTTGCGGCTCGTACAACGGACCCATGGGGTAGCGCAGAGAGTGTTAGGGTAGTACGCGTCGTACATTCATCGAGTGCCGTTGCTGCTACGGTTGGTACTTTCGGTGGCCTCTCTGCGCTTAGCACTTGTGAGACAGCAAAGTGCTGTTGAGCCAGCCAGCTGGGTTGGCGGCTAGCGTGTTCTGCGAGCACACAGCGCCCGATACACATACACACGCTGGTATTCAATGGTTTGTAGATACGTGTATGTGTCTACTTGTGTAGCAAAGTCGCATTGAATTTGGACTTGAGTTTGAATCGAATTCGTAAATTCAGTATTCCGGCGAACGAATAAACGTGCGAACGTGTTCGCCGCGACGAATTCAGCGAGGCAGCGAGCCAGCAAAGTGAGCTTGAGACAGTGATTTCTGCTAAGACGTGTGCTATTTATTATAATTTATTTACTTCACTTGAAATGCGATTTTTTTTTTAATTCTGTACGTCGTGTGTGTCACTTATCTGATAAGCGCAAATGTCGCGATTTCGTTGTGCGATGTAATCAAAGTAAACGCCAATTAGACAAGCAAATAATAGCAATTAATGCTCATCGTATCATCGTCAAAAAGTGTTGTGCCAAAAAAAAAATATTTTAGAAATGCAATGTTGTTGTACAACAAATAAGTGACTTATTTACAACAAAGTGAAGCTGGCAAAGCAAAGTGTCTCGGCGGCGGCATCTTAGCGATGTTTGCGCTGGAGAATTACCTAACTTACTTGGCGCAATGAAATGAATTCATTTGCACCTCTTCTCAAACATATTTATATACATATGTACATATACACGAGTATATAGAGATGTACCTATATGTATACGCACATAATTACTTACGTTTCTAACAGTTTACAGTAAATATTTAAATGTGGATTTGCCGTCTATTTTGTATTTAATTGCTAACGCCACAGTTCATATATTCTATTTGTGAGAATCAACAAGAAGCAAAAAGCCCAGAACAAAACAAAGAAAATCAAACTAATAAAATTTAACTAAAGCACAAACATAAATCCAAATACAATACAATAAACTGTATTGAAAGGTATACAGTTGTAGAGGTACCACGAGTCAATGGCAAGTGGCCTGGTTGCCCAGTATGAATTGTCTTCTTGCGAAAAATATTTGAAAGTGACAAGGAGCGGAATATTTTTTGAAATTAAAATTTTGAAGGACATCGAAGTCTATATTTATATATGAATATATATATTTTTATTTTTTAATCTTTTGTAATTATGTATACGATTTTTAAATTAATATTTATATACGAATAATTGTTTAAAAAATTAGTAAAAACACTTTTAAAATTTATTTAGTTTTTTTTTTAATTATTAATAAATATTTACATATGTATGAATTTTTTTTTATTAGAAAAACTATTTTAAAGTTAATTTAATTTATTCTTTTTTTATTTTTTTAATTATTTATAATTAATTTATTAATTAATATTAATACATGATTTTTTAAAAATCTTTTTAAAATTAATTTTAATTAAATTTAATTATTTTTTTTTTAATTTTTTACATTTTTTTAATTATTTATAAAAATTTTAAATTAAAATTAATACGTGATTTTAAAAAAACTTTTTAAAATTTATTAAAATTAATTTTAATTAAATTCAATTATTTTTTTTTAATTATTTATAAATTAATATTAACGCATGATTTTTAAAAAAAACTTTTTAAAATTTGTTAAAATTAATTTTAATTAAATTCAAATAATTTTTTTTGTATTTTTTTAAATTTTTTTAATTATTTATAAAAATGTTAAATTAATATTAATCTATGATTTTTTAAAAAACTTTTTAAAATTTATTACATTAATTTGAATTTTACATTCACTTTTTATCCCAAAATATTACTATAGAAAAAAGCACTTTAAATGAAGCACAAGCTTTTCCTGCATGGTCCACACACTCTGTAGATATGTATTTGCTGAGCTGGGCAAATAGAATCGCGTGACTGGAACGCACACTTGCCACGCCACACGCTCTACAAGTGCATAAAGTCTATCCACTCGGTATTCTATTTAATTACAAACAAACTTTATTTGGCATGCAAATAGGTTCATGTGAATATGCATATGCCTCCTGCGAATTAGAATATACATACATACATATAAACATAAGCTGTAGTAAAGGATTAGTAAGCGAAAGCGACACATTTGCCTTTGAATAAATAGACAAAAAAAAACTATTCAGACAGCAATTGGAAGGCGGTAAGCGCCTTTGGGACTGCCGCTACTTAAAACTGTTGATATCAGGAGTATGTAATTACATGGCTAAGCATTCAAGGATAATTAAACACTGTAATATTCATACAATATGTTAACAAATGTATAAGTAAGTCGTCTAGAAGCGAGAACCCAACACACTTACTTCGATAAATTGTCTACACATGTTGCCTAACTGTTGTTCCCTGCAAAGATACATGCAAAATTAGTCAATTTGCTCTATAATTCACACACTCCAGCGCATATTTTATATGTTTCAATGTCTTCAGTTGCTTCCAGAGAACTGACCGCTGATAAGAGTGAATAGTAAATTGGCGAAAACTAATTTAATATTAATACATATTTTCACTCGCAGCAATGAAGGATGGTCTATAAACCGTGTGCGGTGCGTCGAATTTCAAAAGCATCGCCAGCGCAAAGCTGATATGGGCTTTGCCGCGCCACACGCCTTCCTTCCATATGCAAAGTGAATTACGCAAAAAGTTACATAGAAACCGCGCGCACACCAAATATGATGGCTTTTCGGAATATTATCAGATGTACGAGTACATATGTACATACACAAGTACCGTATTGTATGTATGTGGGCAAATGTGTGCTTGTGGTTTTGACGACGATTGGAATGTACACACGAGTATTTGCGGGGACTGTGCTGAACCGTGAACAGCGCCGCAGAATGCACAAACACCTTCACACACACCCATTTGCTTTGAGTATGTGTGTGTAGCAACTGCTCATCATCCATTCATCTATCTATCCGTATCTGTAAATGATTTTCGGATTATCAGCATGTGAGCTGACTGACTAACTAACCGAATGTGTGATACAGAGTGTGGCACAGTGGGGCTGGAGTAAATTTGAATTCGGTATCGATTAATGGATTTTTTGCGGTCTGTCCATCCATCCGTATGTCCGTCCGTGCAAGCGATAACTTTAGTAAAAAACTGAGATATCTCGGTGAAACTTGGTACACGCGTTCCGTGACACCATGAGAAGGTATTTGGTATTGAAAATATGCGAAATATTCCATTCATAAGATTTTTTTGGCGTCCCAATTGTATTAAATTAGGCGCTTTCCTTATGCCACAATTTTAAAGTCCATCATTTTTAAGCACCAGATTAGGATATCGGCAGAAAACTTTGCACAAATACTACATTTCTAGTGTGGCAATATCCGTCGGCAAAATCGCTAAAATCGGGCTATAACTTTTCAAGGTACCTGGTATCGAACAAGTGGACCTCGAAGCTGGTGGCTAATTTTTGATCGAAAATATCGTTAATTCTCTAAGTTATTCTAAAGCAATTCCAATGTGTTTCTTATAATAGTGTGACTCTGTGCAAAATCAGATCAATACTTCCTCTGGCCTCATACCTTATATACCTATTTACAAACTTCCGCTGAACTCTTTACCGGTTATTATGCTAGATATGAACAAAATTAACTAATCATACAATCATGATGTAGCTTGATGGCCAAAACAATTAAAATCGGTCCACGAATTCTTCTTCTTCTTGACTGGCGTAGACACCGCTTACGCGGTTCAAGCCGAGTCCACAACAGCGAGCCACGTATCCCTCCTTCTGGCAGTTTGGCGCCAATTGGTAATACCAAGTCAAGCCAGGTCCCTCTTCACCTGGTCCTTCCATCGGAGTGGAATCGTCTCCCTCTTCCTCGGCTTCCACCAGCGGGTACTGCTTCGAATACTTTCAGAGCTAGGGCACTTTCATCCATTCGAACAACATGACCTAGCCAGCGTAGCCGCTGTCTTTTTATTCGCTGGACTATGTCTATGTCGTCGAATAACACATACAGCTCATCGTTCCATCGTCTGCGGTATTCGCCATTGCCAATGTTTAAGGGACCATAAATCTTCCGCAAAACCTTTCTGTCGAAAACTCCTAGTGCCGTCTCATCGGATGTTGACATCTTCCACGCTTCTGCACCGTAAAGTAGGACGGGAATGATGAGAGACTTGTTTGGTTTTTGTTCGTCGAGAGAGGACTTTACTTTTCAATTGCCTACTTAGTCCATAGTAGCACCTGTTGGCAAGAGTGATTCTGCGTTGGATTTCCAGGCTGACATTGTTATTGCTGTTAATGCTGGTTCCCAGGTAGACGAAATTATCTACAACTTCAAAGTTATGACTGTCAACAGTGACGTGGGAGCCAAGACGCGAATGCGCTGACTGTTTGTTTGACGACAGGAGATATTTCGTCTTGTCCTCGTTCACCACCAGACTCATACGCTTCGCTTCCTTGTCAAGTCTGGAAAAAGCAGAACTAACGGCGCGGGTGTTGTTTCCAATGATATCGATATCATCGGCGTACGCCAGTAGCTGTACACTCTTATAGAAGATTGTACCTTCTCTATTTAGCTCTGCAGCTCTTATAATTTTCTCCAGCATCAGGTTAAAGAAATCACACGATAGTGAGTCACCTTGTCTGAAACCTCGTCTGGTATCGAACGGCTTGGAGAGGTCCTTCCCGATCCTGACGGAGCTTTTGGTGTTGCTCAACGCAGCAGACAAAGAGATGGTGTGTGCCGATCCTATTTTCACGGTCCACGAATTAGACCAGCTATATATACCATATATAATGATTTACGTTATTCTAGTAGACTATATTCCGAATATACGGGACGAATTGTGTGTTATCTTAATAAAATCTCATCAATACATTGTGAGAATATTAAATGTTCTGTTACAGCCGAACTTAGCCCTTCCTTACTTGTTTTCGGAAATAGGAAAAGTCACGCAGAGTCATGTCGAATACGGAGACTGAGGCATCCTTACAGAATTACTCATAAAACCACGTCTCTACGTAGCACCTAAAATTCCTGTGATGTTTTGAACACAAAAAAATTGTTATGAGCAAGACTTCGCATATATTTGGAAGAGGAAAATGCTTGCAAATGGCAACCCTGTCCATTATGATTATCATTAAAAGCACGTTATACCTTTATCAATTCAACTGACTTTTTCATATTAATATGGAATACTTGCGCATACATACAGACATGAGCTAATATATTTACATATATATATATATGTATGTATTTATTTTATTTATTTACTGAAAATTCATATATGTATGTATGTGAATGTGCAAAGCACCGAATGGCACTATAACAGCAACAAACTGCGAAAAAGCAGCTTAACAGCAAATGTGAAAGCATTAAACTAATCGCAAAAATAACATACACAAAGCCAATAGCACAATAAAAGTGAATACACACACACACACATACATACATACATACGTGCACACGAGTGTACGCGTGTGTGAAGACGAATAAAATGAATAGATTCGCAGAAAAAGCGAATCGCTAGCGATAACAACAAGTAAGCAGATATGACAATAGCAATAGTACTGCAGCAACAACAACAACAACAACAATTCGAATCGATAACGCGTTGCTAAAAACCAAAGCAAATAGATAAGTATAAACAAACTTCGGTCTGTTTGTGCGTGTGCGTGTGTGTGTGCGTGATTCGCATGGCAAATTTTGTCACTTCACGGACTGGCGTGGCGTATACTTAATGTAGAACTTCCTGATCGAACAAGCGCGTGCGAATGTGAGTGCGTCAATAAAATAAAAAAAAAAATACCGTTTGTGAGTGCAAACAAAACAAAGCGTAAGGAAAGTGCATGGAAACAGAAGTACCATAGAATAGATGGCATTACACGGTGCAAAGTAATGATGTAAAAGTAAAGAACGGCAAAGTGGAAATAAGAGCATAAGTGAAGTGAAAAAGGGCACCCACTAACCGAATGTCTGTGTGTATGTGTGTCACAGCAGTCTAACCACGCGCAATGCCAACGGCTGACATTCCTCCTTTCAACGACTCGCTCTTTCGAAGGTCTCGCCGCTGTGCACACACGGCGCACAGTGGTGCCGCTTCATACAAGCCGCGGCAAAAAATAGAAGGAATCGAGGTAGGGCTTTGAAATTTGGCACACATCTCTCATATTGCCAAATTAGATGAAAAAACAAAAATTGTTAAAATCCGCCCACAACTACGCCCACCTCCCATATAACATAACCAATAAATATTAAAAAATGATCATATATTATTAATTATTTATTCAACAAGTAATTTTTTAACATCATCGTCCAATTCTAAAGTTTTATTTTTGGGATTTGTTCTGAAACCATTAATAAAAGGATCCGATGAAGCTAAAAGCAAGTGCATTACATCTTGATTTATAGAAATTCTGTCGCATTTTCTAGAATGATTAAGCCTATATTTCTTGTAATCTTTATTGCGAGCTTCTTGAGCCTCCTCTGATAGTATGCCCAATGGTAAAATAGAAGATGAAACAATTTTATTTCCATGCTTTAAAACTTTATGTATCGTCATTGGCATATAGTAAAATTCATAAAGGCTGACATATAACCTCGCAGTTTTCATGCAATAAATTTCAAACTTTTGAGGATCTATTGCTGCTTGACTATTGATTGTATTTAATATTATTTTAAATCTATGTATCATATTTCCATCAGTGAAGCTTTGTTGGTATACACTATGTCCTGACGAGCCATCACATCCCCATTTCGAAGTCAGATTCAATTTTTTTGGGATATCTATTAAATCATTTTCAGATTTGGACATTTAAATTCTCTTAACTGTGTGGTTTAGCAAATCTTGCAAACCAACTTCACTGTAAGTTTCCTCTGATCGCAAATTCTCAGGATAACATTTCTTCTTAGCAGCAAGAACCTACAAATTTCTGCAATATCACAATATTTTATTTCTTTTGCCATTTCAAAATTTCGTGTTTTGTTAATTTTTTTCACCCCTACTATACTGACCTAGTACCATCACCCTGACTTGGAATTTCTCACCCCCCAGATTAGCTGTTGTACTGTGTAATTAGTTCAAATAATATAATGCATCTAAACTAGTATTTTGTTGTTGTTCAACAACAAAAAAACAGACAAAACAACGAAGCAGCGAAGCAGGCAAACAAACAACGCTGTAGCAGTTGCAGTAGATTAAAATGCTAATTACTCATGAATTGGCAGCTAAAAGCAGCTGATTTTTTTTTCTATCGATTAAGGAGATTTTAAAGTTTATTTTATGTAAGTGGCTAACCTGCGCGCTCCTGCGCACAATAGTTATATTCTGTTGAAGTTGTAAAATATATGATTTTTTTGGACCATGAAAAAACATCATATTAAAAAAAATCTTGAAAAAAAAAGTATACATTTGATGATGTAAATCACATCTATAACATTGGTTTTAATAAATAAAAACTTTACAATTGATATTTTATGGTTAACTTTTGAGTTTTAACCTTTGCAATATTCATCACATTTTTCTGAGTAACTTTGCGTTGATACTTTGTTGGACTTTGAAGCTCTCCCAACAAAAAACCATTGAATATATCAAGCCCAAGTATTCGGATAATGTTATTTGATTAGTTCTTAGCTTAAATTGAAAAGATGGTACAAATTTGGAATGATAAAAAAAATCCTTTTTTGCCGCTTTGGCACCACTGTGCGGCGCAGTGTTAGTGGGGCACCTTTCTTTCTACTTAGACGCTTACTTTCTGCTTGGCTGTTTACGTAGGTTCAACTAATGACCTCGTTCGATGTCACCGTGCTATTGTCGCCGTACCAAGCTGCGCATTTAATATGCAAGAAGCAATCGTGTGAAAGAACGTTGCAAATTACTCAAATATTTCAGAATTAAGTTTCACAACAAGGATAATACGGAATACGGTTCAATTGAGTTATGCCAAGCAGGGACGTGAGTGCTATATTTTCAGCTTATTAGCACGTCTCAACGATACGTGTTGCTATTCCCTCCAGGTTCAACTTTTAAGATATGCGGGTTTCGAGTAATTATATTGCGATGAAATTCAAAATGACTAAGGCTTCGAAAACAACTTCCTACATCACGAAAAGTCCCAAAACAAAAGGTTATAGAAATTGATACTCGAAAATTGCATGTTTCCACGTATCATTTCAAGCTTTAGCCTTTTAGTAATACTCCAATCAACACATTTTCTAAATCAACAAATTTTCTAAATATTTATTTCACAGCGACTGCTTCACTGTACAAATTCTAATTCTAAGAAATCGTCAATAAAATCACTCTGCATGTTGAAGCCAAAGCTAAAAACAGTCTACAGCCGCTTTATAGACGACACGTCGACACGCCTACAGTTATTCGTAATTTAATCTGCAGCAAATCCTTGGCTCACTATTGACCTTTGGCACTCGCAGAACTCTCCACACAACACTATTTCCAACTACACACATACACCTACAGATCTATGTACATATGTACAAAAACAGTTTTCAACGCAGGCTCCTCTGCTAACTTTTTTCACACATCACAACAACAAAGTGTTTCAATTCAACTATTCTCGGCGCATACTAAGAGCAGGGTCACGTATAAATAGTTGCTTTCACAGCAGCCTTTGCTTTAATAAAATGGACTATTTATATTTTAACATTTTATTTATTGGAGTGAATATACATACATACATACATATATGGAGTAACTTTACGAAGTGAGAATGTTTCGATACTTGGTGTCCATTTAATGTTCGTAAATTATTCGATTGGTTGGTATGACCTTGTCAAAAATCCAGAAAAAGAGTTTGGCACCATTTTGAAGCATTATTGTGTTACTTCAATTCAAGGTATGGGTGATTTGTACTGAAAAAAGTGGATCTGGTTCATGCAATTGCAAAGTAGTGTTTCGATAACCATTCTAGATTAGGTATAACTTGCTATAAGGCGCTATATCCTCGCACGGAAAGCTCCGAGAAATAGTTAATGTAAACAAATTTCCGAAGTTCTTCCTCGAAGTTCTGTATTTGTTGAGTTGAGCATGGGTATTGTAAAATTTCACGGCTTTGGAGAGTCCAATATGAACATACCTCTGAGTAGGAAACAATTTTCTGCTTTATTCTTTGCTTATGAGCTTGGAGATTTTCGTTTTTTTTAAAGCTCACACTTCATTGCTTGGCTTGTTCGTGAATTCTTGGCCAAAAACAATGCTCTAACGATCCCTCCGCGTGACTTTTTCCTTTTCCTAAAAATCAAGAGAATCAGAAAAGGCAGTCGTTTTACAAACATACGATAAATTGTTGAAAGAGCCAAAGGCTAAACCGAAATTCAAGGATGAAAAGTGTTCCATCGATTAAAAGAAGCGCTGGTATAAGTACTTGATATCGAATGGGGATGTATGAATAAATTTTTTTTTTCAATAAACGAAAATTCCCGTTATTTTTTTAATACACCGGGTAAAGCTCTTTTTAACTTCGCCTAGTCAATAGATCCACTTTCATGTTTAGTCAAATTCGGGTCACATCATTCTTGTTGCCTTCACAAGATTTGTTATATCTCAGTAAATCAATTGAAGATTTATTTTTATACTCACGCAACAAAAGTTGCTAAGAGAGTATTATAGTTTTGTTCATATAACGGTTGTTTGTAAGTCATAAAACTAAACGAGTTAGATATAGGGTTATATATATCAAAATGATCAGGATGACGAGACGAGTTGAAATCAAAATCAGAAAGTAATATCATAACGAAATTTGGAACACGTATTCCTTGGGACCTTGAGGAGGTTGCCTTCGAAAATGGGCAAAATCGGACCATTGCCACGAACACAAAATGGCGAAAACCAAAAACCTATAAAGTGTCATAACTTATCCTTAGTAAGGGGCATATTTGGATGTAATTTTTTTGGGGAAATGGGCGTGGCCCCGCCCCCAAATCGGTTGTTTGTATATATCTCGCAAACCAATAAAGATATATAAACCAAACTTACTGCAGTCGGTTCTCCTACGTACCCCAACACACACCATGAAAATAGTTAAAATCGGATAATAACCACGCCCACCTCCCATACAAAGGTTAGGTTAAAAATTATCAGAAACTACTCGACAGATTTCAATGAAATTCGGTATATAATATTTTCTCGACACCCTGATGACATGTGCGGAAAATGGACGAAATCGGTTCACAACCACGACAACTTCCCATATAACTCATTTTTGAATTTCATCTTAATATATGTGACCTGGAAAGGGGGTTTAGGTGTCAAAAAATCAATTTTCACTTCTTAGTTGATTCGGATGGAAGATGAGATGCTTTTTCACGTGATAGAATCCAAAAAGTCATAACTTGTTTGAAAGTTCCCTAAAAATGTAGAGAAAGAAGAGTAACAATACGAAAACGAAACGAGATGTTTATTTTTAACAGCTGTTTCCCAGAAAACTAGTTTTCGCACGTTAGCTCCCTTTTCGTAGACCAGGTCACATATACATAAGGAACCAATGAAGATAGCGAAATAAAACTTTACACAAATACTGTATATGATCTGTGGCATCACTTGTGAAAAAATTGTCGAAATCAGACTATAACTTTTCAATGCCCCGGATATCGAATATGAAGAACTCAGTGCCCCATGGTAACTTTTCACCGAAAATTTCGGTAAATCTCTCAGTTATCTTAATTTAATTCAGATGAAATATTTTTCTTCTAATCGTGTGTCTCTGTACCAGAATAGGTTAAAATCGGGTCATAACTTCCCTTATATATGAATATATGAGAATACCTAAATACGATGAGCTTAATAGCTTATAAATCGGTTAATATGTGAAATATATTTATGCCGAATATATGAGTCAAATTGTGTGATTTCTTAATAAACATATAGCAATAAATTGCGAGAGTATAAAATGTTCGGTTGCACCCGAACTTAGCCTTTCTTTACTTGTTTTTGAATAAATTTTGCCTTGAAACCAGAAAATTAAAAACACTTAATGAAGCTTAACTCAGAGCATTAGACACTCAGGTGTTCAAAATTAAGAGCTTATCCATAATGACTTTGCCTTTAAAACCACACCTCTTACAAACTAAAGAAGGAATGTATAGCTTATTTAATTCGAAACGATTACGAGCTGTCCTCCTCTCTTATTCCTTTTGGAATGCATTATATTCACAATAAAAGAATATTGAAATTGATTCTTCATTATAAACCAGTTAATGGATTCAAGATTCAATGTATTTGCAATAGCTTAATGAATATTACAAAGTTATTGATTATGAACTAATAGATAAATATAGATACATTAATTTCAAACCTCACAATACACGACATACATACATACAAGTAAATGCAGTTTCCTTTTATATTCCGAAGTTGATTGAAATTTATTATATCGCACAATTTATGCCGTTATTTGTTGAAATCGAGCTTTCAATGGCTTTCAGCAAACAATTGTATTCACAACATTCCATTCCTCGTGGAAGCCATCTGGAGAAGACGCTACAAACAAATAAACAATTTATTGTCAGCGCAGTAGGACTAGTATAAACGTTTTGACTTTCGTTTGAAAGAGCAAAAATTATTTATCTAACATTTAGAATCGAAATTATTTATATACCATTGAAGAAACCTACATTCATCAGTGAAATGCATTTGTTTGCGATTTCAATTGTAAATATGTACTATTATGCCAAGCCGAAATTTTCAAACTGAGCGCCAAGTTGAATTTCTATGACGTTGGCAACATTGCCCTTGATTGCCCGTTTATAAATTGCAACTAACTGAGTTAGCTGAAGAGCGGCTTTGTGGAAGCGAAGAGCGGAAGAGAGCTGAACTATCAAACGCATACACATGCATACTCATGAGTGCATGAGTGTATGCATGCGGTACGCCAGCCGACCGGTATATGCCAGGCAACAACAAAGTTAAATGTGAAACTGTCGGAATTGCGGTTTAATTTACATCTAACAACGACTTAACAAATGCTAAGTTCTGCTGCATACACACACACACGCTTGCCGACTGCTATGCCTTCCGTACTCGTACGTAAGTACGTGAGCTGTGCGCATGAAAGCGAGTTAGCGGCGGCGGTAATGAATGCAATGCCAAGCGAAAGCCACAAGTAGCAAATGCTTAAAGGAATGTTTTGTTGGCGTCATTGCAGCACTCACACACACTCACGTTTCCCCACGCCCCACCAAAAACTGGTAGAAAGAATCAACTTAACTACATTTTGTACATATGTCTGTCTGAATGTATGTATGTGTGTGTATGTGCATTTATGTTTGTAACATAAGTGTGGAAGTAAACAGGCATCTCTGTCATATCTGCTGTGTACCGAATACATATGGACTTTCGTTGGCTTTACATACGAATAAGGCAAATGATCTGTATGTATGTGTACATTTTATTTACAAATAACCAACGGAGGTAAGAGGCTTCGTCGCGAAAAATTAGCAGCCAAATTAGTAGTTTTCATTTAAAATATGAAAATAATGGCAGCGTTGTTCTACCATAGATCATGGTATCTTTCATTTGATTTGAGCTCAATGGTCCAGCATTAGAGGTTCAATCCCATACACCAAGGTTTCTTCTCCTTCATGCCGAACTCCAACCTAAAAACCTCGAACTTCCCCATTAGAACCTAAAAATCTCGATCCAAAATACCAAGGTCTCTTTGGTTCAGATAGAACTTCCCCATTAGAACCTAAAAATCTGGATCCAAAATATCAAGGTCTCTTTGATTCAGACAGAACTTTCCCATAAGAAGTTAGATCTCATGCACCAAGGTCTCTTCTGCTTTATACAAAACTCCAACCAAAAAGCTCGATCTGGTCTGGACCAAGGTCTCTTCTTCTTTAGCCCGAGCTCAGAGATTTTTAGCTTGATCCCATACATCAAGATCTCTCCTGCTTCATCCAGAACTTCACCGTAAAAATTAGATTCCATACAAGATGTCTTCAGTTTCATGCCGAACTCCGAGCTTTTTAGCTCTCCCCAGTCCCATTACTAAAAGGTATATAATAACCAAAGCTCAATCTGAAACTCTAACATTTTACAGACCGAAGTTTCCATAATTTTTGTGGTTTTATCTCCATTCACGAAACATTCAGTAATAGTTTTCCCAATATTCGATCAATCCGCTCTGTATATTGTCTTTAAACTTTCAAAAGTGCCTACCAAAGACAGTCTGAAGATCACATACGGACACAAGAGTAAATACAATATATTCTAGTATTTCTGTGTCTTACATTCTGCTGCTGCTGCTTCAAGCTCACATTTCGCTTCCACACCAACTAGTTGTGTTTGATTCGTTTTATTATTGCTTTATTTTATTTTATTTTTTTTTTTTTTGTTTTTTATTTTGTGGTAAAACGAGTTTTCGAGCTGTGAGTTTATTTCTCGCTATTTGTTTTGCTTTCTTAACCTGCCTTGTCTGACTGATTCTCTCATGTGCATACTCGTCTCCGCCAGCTTAGACCGTTTTCACACGGGCAACTTTTGTCGCGGCAATTCTTAGTTTTATAGGAGAGGGGGCGACCAAGGGAAGCGAATGAGAGAGAAATTCTCCTCTCTTCGTCGCCCCCTCTCCTATAAAACTAAGAATTGCCGCGACAAAAGTTGCCCGTGTGAAAACGGTCTTACCAAACTAACCGCGTATTGGTGTTGGTGTTGGTGTTGGTGTTGACTGCTGGCGCAAACTTCTGGCCAAGCAGGCGGCCAACTCGTCATACTACATTCGTACGTTGTGAACTGAGCTGAGCGGTTGCTTTTTGTACTTAACTTAGCTTAATACTGCTGCTATAGCTGCTCAACATTGCTTAGTCTGCGCTTTACGAGTTAAAGCATTCGATATTTCATGGCACATGTGAGGTAGTTATTAAATTCATTCCATAAAACTTGTGCTTTTGCTAAAAATCGAGAATTTTGTAGCAATAATTCGTTGTGAAAAATAAAGTGAAAACGCGGAAAATAGCGTGAAAATAACTGTGCATTAAAGCGTTCCAGCACACCGTTTCCACACTCACACACACTTGCATGAGCCATTCCACAGACACATACACACACACGTATATATGTATATACATATATATATATGTATATGTATATAAATATATAAAAAAGTTGTGTGTGCCGTCTAATGCAAGTGTGTGTGTGTGTGTGTTGCAGTGTTTGAATGCACTTGTAGACGCCACGGCTAGCGACCAGCAGCCCTTTAGCGCAGCAAACGCCAGGAATATCGTGTAAATATTTACACTGAGCTAATAAAAAGTGCGCTTTAACGGTATTTTAATGAGCCAAGTGAACAGTACTGCAACTGAAAAAGTGAAACAAAGCTTAAAATAACAAAGAAAAAAGAAAAAAGAAAGAAGTGAAAAAACTTACAGCAACGGAAGCAACATAAACATCCGTAAAAGGCCAAGAGTGGCAGAGTTATCAAAAAATACACAAAAAGAACAAACAACAAAAACTAAGTGCGACTAAGTCGTGGTGAAAATAAATAAAAGCGATAAATAACAACAACAGCAACAATCGCACTTCCGAACTACAGTTAAAATTTTATGACAACAGCTTGAGTAATAGTGGCAATCGAAGCAGCAGCGCTGAAGAGTCACCAAGTCGTGGTGAACTATTACAAATTAGCAACAACAGCGGCCATAAAAACAACAACAACAACACTTTGATATAATTCGAAAAGACCAACATCTAATGACTACAACACAACAACAATTACAAGTAAGTAACGAGCATTTGCCAATAGATTCAGCTATCTTGTCTTCGGACATCCCCTCAAAGCCTCCATTTGCGGAATAATAAACTTCCAGAGCGCTTTATGTCATAACCAATTTATTTAAATCGATTCGGATAACAGCTATTGCTGTTGGTCTCATGCTAATCGGTTTATTGGCGCTCAGTCGCTCTGTCGTTAAAATTGTAAGTGCTGAAATATGCTGTGAGGTTAGCTATTAATCTTAGAGATTACCCTGTAGGACATGTTGTTGGATGAAACACAAATCGATTATTTTGAAGTGCCTATATTTTTATTGTTGTTGTAAACTAATTTTTATAATTTTTGGAACCATAAATGTATTTTGGAATTTAGTGGTTTTGTAGGTAAGGTAGGGACTGTATCTTGATTGCGCCAATTTTTAGGTTAAGTTGAATGTAAACTATCAAATATTATTTAATTTAAATTTAGCATACAAATTATTAATGGAACTTACTCGGATTAACAAATATATTCATTTGTTACTAGTTTGGCCTTTACATTAGTATTATATAAAACACACCTTCAAACAGAAGAAATAGTTGTTGCAAGAAAGTATCATAATTTGGAACTCTCAGGAATTTTCTGTTCCTGAATATTCTGTACATTATGATATAATTTTAGATATACTATATCCATTAGGATATAATGTGAAAAGGCGAAATTTCATCATTCATTCAATCATTATAATCTGGTCCTATAGGCATTGAAGCGCTTTGGGATCTACTTGTATGTATATCTCCTAAGGTCCTCCGCTCCTTGTGTGCTTTTGTCTGCATAACATCATCCTACATACTTACAAACACACAAATTCTTGCTGCGGCAATATTATCGCATTTTTATTCTTTTGACTTTTATTCGCTTGTAAGTTTTAGCTTAGCTTCTCTCCCTTTGAGCTATTTATGTGCGAATGTTTCACAGTTTATAAGTCGGCTGGCATTTTTTGCGTTCCACATTAAGACAGCAGACGCCAAATGTGGACACTAGAATGCGAAATGCGAGTGAGAAGCGTTGCAGACACGAAAAATCATTGTAGCGCAACACTAGAAGGTATTTTAATTACACTCCTGTCAACAGTGCGCCCTTACTTGCCACATACATTTGTACGGGTATGTGTTGGTGTTCTGAAACCTTTCGTGTGTCGTATAACTCTTGCACTTGCGTGTACCAGCCGCAGATCACGCCTTACATCCGCGAAGACGTGGAGTTGTTGTTCTGCTGTTTGCGGTTGGAAAGCTGTGATTCAATTGAAAATTGAGACCTGCACTTACACACCGGCACTGTTTGTGTAATTATAAAGCACAGTGCGTCTCGTTGCTCTGGTTTTACCTTTCAAGAGCAGTCACCAACAGCAGCCGCAACGACAACGGCAAGAGCAACAGCAACAACGTCACATTATCCATCGATACACCTACTTAAAAATTTAGAAAGCTGTTTGTGATAATTTTTTCGGTTTACTTACATTTTGTTTGCTCTTTGTAGGTTTTTCTCAGTGCGGCTGCTCGGCTCTTCAACCGCCCGTTTCACGGTCTATCGCACTGTCCGCTTAGCAATTTGAGGTTGTTTGTTTTTTTTCTACTTTTCCAGTTAAATTACTTTTGTGTGGTATGCTGTTAACTGCCTTATTTAGGGCATTCTTTTGTGTTTTGACTCTGGTGCGCGAACGACATTGCCCATTCATTTCGATTGAACATTTTGGTTTGAGAGTTTTAACATTTGAACGCGCGGGTCACAAGTGCTTTGAAGCCAAGGTCGAATTAATGGTTGAATTGCACTTGGTGTGTTGAATACATTTTTATTAAGCGAAGGAAAATGTAGTTTGGATTATACTTATTTATGGGCATATAAAACTATATAATAGTGAAAAAGGTATGAAGGTCTATTTCGCTTTCTTTACAAAATATTTAATTTTCTCGCCTGATGTTAAGAGGATGAGTGAAATTTAAAGGGACATATGAAAAATCTGAATTATTCCCTCTTATTTTAAGGTATAAGCATAGAGAGAAGAAGACCTGAGGCATTCCCTGTTATTATATTATACTCTCCTCTCCTCCACTTCTATAAATTTGATTGGTTTCATATCCAACACTTTGTCTTAAGTTTTAGATTTGGATTTTCAAAAATTATTAACGATTTTATACAATTTCCATTTTACAGTCGCATTATGGGAAATTCTTGTAGGGATATTTTTGAAGGAAATTTTGAACACTCTCTCAATTATCCTTGCAGTAAGAGCGTATGGCAGCACTACACAGCTGCAGTGACAAGTGTCATAATTGACAGTTCTACAATTTAATTTTAAAGTATTTGTTTTTTGTTTTTGATCGTGATCCTTGTGTTTAGATCTGCCGATATATGTACTAGTATAGAAATATTTAGAAAGGTAACAAATTCAAATGATTAGTACATCTCTCACCGAAAATGATGGAAAGCCAATGGATAATAGCATGGAGGTATCTGTATCCGAAATAAACAATTCCCGCCTTCAGTGTTCGCAATCGTCAGTCTCAAGTGAAGGTGATCTATCATTCTCCTTAGCAGCTGATCGAGAATTAGATGCGCTAGACATTGGAGATGAGCTTCCAGCTTTTGAATTTAGACTTATCTCACCGCACGGCCGTACACCTTCGCCGATAGACACCAACGCAGAAGATTTACAAACACCAACTCGTCTACCAAAGTTGGATGACGATTCTACACCTAGTGCCGGCCTAAATTCCGATTTTGTTGCACTTCAAGAAATCAACGCAATGATAAGTCCGCCTGCAGATAGTGAAGAAAACAAAGCAAATCTCAGTCGTTGCAATAGTCTCGAGACAATATTTGAAGGCGTATTCTTAAATACACCGCCAAAAAATGCAAGTAATATACGTAAAGTCAATTCAATGCGGAGTAATCTTTTCGAGAAAAAGTTTATGACTCGAATGAACAGTGGCAAAGAAAATCAAATGCCAAATGGCGTCAATGCAGTTAGTACATCCACGAACGTCTACAAGCCCAAAGAGCACAATCCTCACGCCAATGTAAAATAATGTAAGAATTGTTAAAGCGTTCTAAACAAAATGGTTCCTACAATAAAATGTTTAAGATCTACCGATATGTAAAATAAATATATGTTATGTTATGTATGCATTCTTTGTAACAATAAATAAAGAACAAATAATTAGTGATTAAATAGTATATATTTTATTTAAAATTTGAGCAGAGATTTCAAATACCAACATAAAGCGTATGTTTGATTACTTCGCTTCTCTTTTAGTACTCTTGCAGACTTTCTTATTTTATATAACTTGAAAACTAGGTGAATTTAAAAAATAACTACTTACGACAAAGTGAGCTTAAAATCCTCTTTTAATTAATAAACATGGTCTTCAACGCGTATAAATATGATATTTCACTGAAAATGCATCTATCACCATTTTTTTATACTTTATGATTGTTATGAAGTTGTAAATATTTATATTTTTTAATAATATGTGCTTAATATTTCACGTACTTTCAGTGCGATCCCATCTAAAATTTAAATAACAAGTTTTGGCGTATAACAGTCTGTTTTCTTATTCCCTCCTATTGTCTAGTACATGGTGCGAAGCAAAGCATGAAGATATTAAAAAGTGTTTGTTTTCCATAAATTATTATTTTTGTCATTTTTTAGAAAGCCACTCAATTTGTTTTCGAGTAGTTTTTTTAACATTACTGAGAAAATGTCATCAAGATACACTACTTACTTGTGTACATACTTGTGGCTTAGCAGCATACATTTATACATATATCACCGGAAAGCGTTTCCTATTCAAAATTGAGGTTCTGTGGTTCTGTGGTCAAAGAAACTATGTACATATGTACATACATATCTACATATGTAAGGGGACGTATGTGATTTATGGAATAAAAATTGTATTGAGTCTCTTCGAAAACTGCATTACATGCAGGTATAAAAAATAATTGGTTGTCCGTAGTTGCTTTGTATTGTACTTAAGTATGTAAATCGTGCATAAATAATTGTACATTCGTTTGTTTGTATATGTGCATGAGTAACACTTTGGTATTCAATTTGTATACCGGCTAGCTGTGAGTTAGTCAGCAAGCCGGAGACTGGAATTTACGTGTTTCATACGTTTGGCGGAATTTTTGATTAACAACGAGAGTATGCCAAGAGAATGTGATCAATAAACACTAGCTCATGAACCACATACTTAAAACACATACATACAAACATATGTATATAATATATATGTTGAAATTATACCAGCTAACGTTTTAGCCTTCAGTGAATTGAAAATCACTGTAAACTGTTAATTAGATTCAGTTATTGAGTGGACAAGAGCGAATGCTGACAATTTATATTATTTGACAGTATTAAATTAAAGCCATTTCGTTGGACAATGCATAGTTGTTTTTGTTATTTACTTAGATAATTTAATTCGAATTTAAGTAATTAAATAGCGCTACCAAAAATTTATTAATGATGACGTAGAGTAGTAAAGTAGAGCACAGTTCAGCAATCAGCGAACAAATATATATTAATGCGACCACAAAGCAAAATATATCATAGCGGAACCACAAGACATGTTTCAGGATTTTCTAGCGTCACCGATCCATTAAGAGAATACCATAACTCATAACCGTAATCACTTATACTTATATATACATATATTTATAACATTCCGCCTCCCTACACCATTTAACTTTCTTCATAACGGTATAACTAATGCAAAAATATTGTTTATTTCTTTCCTTTTAGGAAAATTCATAAATCAAGCGAAGTAAATATTTGAAAAGGCAACAGTAAACAACGGTCAAATATATAAGGAACTAAGGAACCAACTAGTGGCAGAGGAGTGAAGCAACCGCCAGAGCATTAGCTGCCAACAAACGTCCAGTCCAGTACAACTGTTTATTTGGGCCATTCATTGAAACAAGCCATCCACTTAACCACTTAAAGCGGTCAAACCGAGCGGTTGGTTAAAGACCCAAAAAGGACGCGATACGCAACAGGACCACCCACAAACCACCCAGTACAGAAAAAAATATACACTTACATACGGATATACGGTATAAGCGCATAAGGAAAGTGTGGCAAAACATTGTACGCATTGACCAATCAAGCGAAAAGCATCAGGCTAATCTCGGATCCTACATTATATTGTTGTACTGTTGTTGTGCCACAGGGTAAGTACCCACACAGTTGCACTGGCGCACTACAGACAAC
This sequence comes from Zeugodacus tau, assembly GCA_031772095.1. Taxonomy (NCBI): domain Eukaryota; kingdom Metazoa; phylum Arthropoda; class Insecta; order Diptera; family Tephritidae; genus Zeugodacus; species Zeugodacus tau. Next base: position 92,088,038 of record CM062649.1, read on the forward strand.
ACTACAATAACACCAACAACCACAACAACGCCCCCAATTTTGTTGCCGGCGGCGGTAGTGGTGGTGCTGGTGTCGGTGTCGGTGTCGGTGCTGGCGCTGGAGTGCCCATTATTATGGAGGGCCCCGAGGTGACTTTCCTCTTTCAATTTGGCAGTTTGCGCGATGCTGTTTCGGTGGCCGCCAGCAGTTTGACGCTGAAGTCGCTTAAGGACTTAGCATGTGAATTTATCAATACAAAGGTGAGTTCGCTCCCCACAAGCGGCCGTGGCATCCAATTTTGTGTGGAGTTGAAATTTGCATATAAACTATATGATTGTGGGTTGTCATAAAGACCACACCTTAGCGCCGGATTGCTACCAACACAGCCACATATTTGTGTTTTGCGCGTGTTTGGCAAACTGAAATCCTTTGAGTTTTACTGATAGATTACATATTCCTGCCATAATGTTTAAATAATGCTTTAATCATACTCATTATGTTATTAGCTGAATTCTCTGAAAGCAGATGCTCAAGTTAGCGGTGGGTCGGCTGAGCCTTATCATTACATTATTACCTACATAGATGTTTGTACATATATATGTTTAGTTTTCCCGCTTTTTTGTTCTCCATTATTTACTTTACCTCCTGACTTGTCGCAGTGTCATCAATTATATTTGAAAAGATGATGAAACAGCGTTTGACAAAGCATTTAATTTTCTAAGTACTCAGTTGCAGCGTAAATATTTCATTGCTTCGCACATAAAGTTTATGGGTGGCAAATAAATTTCCCAATACGTGTGTACATCCATCCATCTCTCCATGCCGGCGCTGTATTTATGTACTGTCATAAATCGAGAACACGTAGGAACATAAAATATTTACAAAAATATTTCACACGTTGTGTGCGAAATTGTGCGTCCTTGTGCGAATAAATTACAAGTCTTAAACCTATAAGGTCATAAAGGCAGTACTTCTCAAAAAAAATGTAATCCACAAAAATTGCTTGAATGTAACACGTCTTCAATATACCATAATATATCTCTTTATTACTCCCTAAAGATATATTGCAATTTATCTAAAATTATTATTTAAATTTGAAAAACCGTTATGAGGTATCATAATGTGAGGTTAAACATAGACGATAGATGTAATCTGTTGAGAGGAGGTTTCCACTTAAATTAAAGGCTAGCTTCGGATCTTTAAGACTTGAGTTTTAAGAGAAGAGTTCTTCAAAATACTACATCTTTAAAATATCATCACATACATATATACAGAGATCGCACCATAATCTTCGCAGAAAAAATGATAACTGTCCCATAAATGTCCAATGCACGCACGACCGTCTTTCCTCTTCATTAGCCGGCTGTCTACCCACTTCAATGTTGGCTTGACTTTAAGGACGTCGCGCTCTAGATTGACCGTGTTATCGCGACTGTCACGTGCCCTTCGCACATTAATTGCCACGCATTAATTATTTTATTTTATTACGGCATATTTTCCGGACGTCCACGAACATTTCGCCACCGTCGACTTTCGCAATACACTGTCGACCTTTCCGCCATGTATTTAATTCGATTTGCTGCGTATACCGTTATTTATGATGGAGGGGAATATGGAGCGCAGTACTTATTTTAACACACACAGAAGTCTCATGTCAAAAATAGGAGTGCATAAGTATTCGTGTGTGTGTGGGAGTATTCCCTTTTAATATTAATTTCGATTCGGATAAATATGGAATGTGGTCTGAATATTGCATATCATCAAAGTAATATCATAATTAGAAATGACATGGGGATTTTCGTAGCAATATCACATGTTGACTGAAATGCTCACAGTGTTGTTGCTTTTATCCAAATGCGACGGCTTATTTATTTATGAGTCAGTTCGAGTGGAAAATGATTATAAACGATAATACATATATGATATTATGTGGACTGGAGTATTTTAATTATTTATACGATGTTAGTTTAGGTGAAACAGGGTCCTCTTAATAACCATAACGTATTAATCTTCAAATGATGCTAATAAAGTCAATTGTCATTGTCTCCAAAATACCATTACTTTCTGCCTCTCCGATGCTTTTTACACCTCTTATATGAACCAAATGTGAGAAAACTTATTAAAATTGGATGGGAACTCGTTTCTACGTATAATTGGATTAAGATATAAACCTTCCTATCTAGAAAAGCACCCATTTCCAAATGTCTTCCAGTAACGAATTCAAGCCATAATCAACGTTTTTTATTATAAAGTTATACTTACCGTTTTTCCCTCTTTCTTCCTTGCTTTTCAGATACCCGACAGCGGTTTGACACATTTACCCGAGCGTGTACTACTCTTTCGCCATGACTACAACAGTCCCAATGTGTTGCACATTATCAACTCGGCTTCGGAAGTAGTCGACGAGACGTTGGTGGAAATCGTACTGACAGCCAGCCGTAAGTAGAGCCATTTGAATGGCTCAAAAGTTTGAGTTTTCCCGCAAACAATTGTATGACATGTGTCCTTGTCCACTCGCCCACAGCTATTTTGTATCCCACGTCGGAAATGCCAACGCTAAAGCCACATACGCTCAATGTACATTCGTACAAAGCGCCAACATTTTGCGATTTCTGTGGTGAAATGCTATTCGGCTTGGTGCGCCAAGGACTCAAATGTGATGGTGAGTTTATTGTTTTCAAGGAAATTGCAGAACAGCATTTATTATATGGCTCTTATTTCCACAGGTTGCGGCCAAAATTACCATAAACGTTGTGTGGTGAAGATACCCAACAATTGCAGTCGCCCCAATGATTCTACCTCGAGACGTTCGTCGGCGCTACAGCCGCCACGCAGTCCTTCGGGTGGTTCAACACAGTCGCTGATTTCGAACGATGAACAGGCGCGGAGTGACGGCGGTAGCTCACTGGTAAAACGAATGTCGGATTTGATGAGCGATATAATTAAGAATTAGACTGTTGTAGAAAATTGCTGAGAGAAGTCGAAAGCTTAGAAAAGCAACACTTAAAAGACTAAATCAATGAACAAATTGAAAGCCTTGAAACCATTTACACTAACATTATATAAAGGGATTAATTTTATACATACTCTTAGTTTTTAGTTGGTGTGGGGTAGTTTAAAACACGCTCGAATACTCTCTCTTGAAGACATCTAACGAATGAGATGATTGTGAAGATTAGACGATCTGGTTTAGAGCATTTACAAAAACTTAAACAATTATGAATTATTTTTATTATTCCAATTTTATAATTTAAACGAAGACATTTTATACCTATTTTGCAAACAACTTAATAAAGATACGAATATTAAATGTATATCTTGCCTTTTCCTTTGTTGTTTTTGTTTTTCTTACAATTGTAAATACTCTACGCCAGATCACTCAGTGAAGCTCAAAATCGAAGTGTCTAAAAACAAGGTTCACTCTGTTTCTAATAGTCTTTCAATTCTTTCTTTCTCCTCCTCTTTGGAACCACCTTTAGAGTGTTCCGCATTATCGCAGCCACAGTCGCTCTCCGTCCTCCAGCAGCCGCAATGGCACACACGGCAGCAATCACTGCCTCGCCGCCAACATTTCCATGTACACGCCCACTTTTGCTTACGCCGAGAAGATACGCATTCCACACACCTTCATGGTGCACACTTACGGCATACCGACCGTTTGTCAATACTGCAAGAAACTGCTGAAGGGTCTGTTTAAGCAGGGTCTGCAATGTAAGGATTGTCAATATAATGCGCATAAGAAGTGTCTGGACAAAGTGCCACACGACTGTACTGGCGAGCGGCAGTTACAAGCCAACGATTATGCGGACAACACGCCCACACATGGCCATGCCTCGAAAGCGGGTGACAACTTCTTCCGCGAAGAGTTCGATGACAGTGATTTCGAAGACAATCCGTCGCCAAGTGCTAGCGGTGGCTATATGAGCAGCGCGGCGGCGCATAAGTATGGCTCGGCGGCTGCTGGCGCCAAATCTACGCGCACAGGGGTGCCAAAGACCACAACAAATGCGCACAATTCTCCGCCGGAACTGGTTAATGGGCTGGTGGGCAGCACGGATGGGCGAGGCGCATACGCGGATGCACGTAGCGCCGGTGAAGGACAGTCAATTGATGGACAATCGGAGCAATCGAGCTCGTCGTCATCGCCCAGTGCCAATATACCACTAATGCGTATCGTACAATCGGTGAAACACACAAAGAAACGTGGCGGCCAAGCCATCAAAGAGGGCTGGCTGGTACATTACACCAGCTTGGATAAGACAGTGAAACGTCACTACTGGCGCTTGGATTCGAAGACTCTAACGCTGACGCTGTTCCTCTCCGAACAGGGTAGTAAATATCACAAAGACATACCGCTATCTGAAATACAAGGTATAGACACAAATCGCGATTTCCGCGTAGACAACAACTATTGCTTCGAGCTGAAAACAGCTACCATTAGTTATTATGTGGGACAGGATCCATTGGTGGGTATACGTGAGGAGCAAGCGGTAAGACTGCCGCCCGCAGACAGCGGCATTGGCTCGGATATTGCCAAGAGCTGGGAGACAATCATCAGACAGGCCTATATGCATGTAACAAATACACGTAAGTACTAGAGATACAAGTTTTTGTGAATTTAGTACAAGGTTTATTTCGCTCTGTTTACAGAATGCTGCGAATCCGAAGAGAACGTACAGGATATGGGACAGTTGTATCAAATATTCCCAGACGAAGTGCTTGGTTCGGGTCAATTCGGTGTCGTTTACGGTGGCGTTCACAAGAAAACCAAACGTGAAGTGGCCATTAAAGTTATTGATAAGCTGCGGTTTCCCACCAAACAGGAAGCACAACTCAAAAACGAAGTTGCCATATTGCAGGTTAGTTAATATCAATTTAGTCACAAATGTTGAAAATATTAGAATAAAAACTGACTTTTTTCTTGCAGAACATTTCACATTGTGGTGTTGTGAATTTGGAGCGCATGTTCGAGACACCTGAACGCATATTTGTTGTGATGGAAAAGCTTAAGGGTGATATGTTGGAGATGATTCTCTCGCACGAACGCGGACGGCTCAGTGAACGGGTGACGAAATTCCTCATCACACAGATACTCATAGCGCTGAAGCATCTGCATAGCCAAAATATTGTGCATTGTGACTTGAAGCCAGAAAATGTGTTGCTCTCCTCCGACGCCGAATTTCCACAAGTCAAACTGTGTGATTTCGGTTATGCCAGAATTATTGGTGAAAAATCGTTTAGACGCTCGGTTGTGGGAACACCAGCCTACTTGGGTGAGTATGCGTCCACGTCCGTCTTATTAGCAAAAACAAAATGGTGTTTTTCGATATTTTCACAGCGCCTGAGGTGTTGCGCAACAAAGGCTACAACCGCTCACTGGATATGTGGAGTGTTGGCGTGATAATTTATGTCAGCTTGAGCGGCACGTTCCCCTTCAATGAAGAGGAGGATATAAATGATCAGATACAGAATGCCGCATTCATGTACCCCCCAAATCCATGGAAGGAGATCTCATCTAATGGTAAGCACTTAGAACAAGCTACCATTATTTTCACAGGCTCCAAATAACACTTTCTCATCCCCTTAGCCATTGATCTCATCAACAATCTGCTACAGGTTAAGCAACGCAAGCGCTACACGGTCGACAAAAGTCTCCAGCACTATTGGCTACAAGATAAGCAAACCTATCGAGATCTGCGCAATTTGGAGGGTCAAGTGGGTACACGCTATCTAACGCATGAGGCGGACGACATACGGTGGGCCAGCAGCGGTGACATGTGACCTGTTGGAGTAGAGACCGAAGATGCCAGTACACAAGAAGGAAACCACAAAGATGCAGTGCAACGGAAGGATAATAACCAACAGCAATTCTCACAATTGTCAGCCGGTGAACAGCAACGACCACGTCAACGTCAAAAGTCATCCATAGAACAAGAACCACAACAACACCAACACATCGATGCGGAAGCTTGCGGCTGTCGCAGTCTGCCCAACACACCCAAAGTGGAAGCGATCGGCGATAAGGCCATCAAATGGATGCGTGGTCATCTGTGTCGGAATGTGAAATGAGATTTATATACATTATGCATATATTAGTTTAAAATTACAAAAATTAAATGTACGTGCATGTGTATTCAGTTAGTAGAGAAATCAAATTTGAAAATCTTTAGCAAAGCCATGGAAGGAGAACAAATTTTTCGTGAATATTTATAGAATTTAGTGATCTAACTACGACCATTACATACATATAGTAAATATAAATATGTACTACATATAGTATACAGACGCATATACAAAAATTCTCTAAAGTGCCCAATAGGCGAATTTGTTTCTTTACAAATTTTTCTATAACTAACAAAGTGAACAAGAAGTCGAGTAATCGAATGAACGAAGTAGATGAGTATTTACAATTGTGGGCTATGGAAGGGCATATTGCTCTAATCACGAAAGTGTGTGCTAAATCTAAATCTAAAATAATTTCAAACTATAATTTTCACTTCAATAACAATACCGTTAGCTTGTGACGCAATTTTGATTCGAGAGATATTCGTCGCACTTATTCTTGTATTTCCTCTGATTAAAACACACTTTCGGTATTGGAGCAATATTCACAGCAGATGTTTATATAAAATATAGAATTTTCCTCTCAACCGTACCTTACTCGATTTTTGTATGGAATTGTAATTGACTATGTAATTTACTTAAAACACCTATGAACATAACAAAAAAGGAATTTAATTAATTACACTTATAAATAAATAAATAAATACATTTAAATACTATTATTGAGTGCGCCAAATAATGGCAAATACATAAATACAAATATGCTTACAACAACAACTGAACCATAGTGCTAAATTTTTTCTCCGCAATTCTATACACCAAACCCACATATAAAGGGATAGATAATACCATATTACATAGACTCTATGCTATATATTCTATGTACAATTATTACGATCGTTAAGATCGGTCTTATGATATAATGTGTTATTACTATGATGCGCATCTTTATTTTTCGAAATAAATATTGGATATTTTGCTATTAGGCAAAATGTAAATGTTTCTTTGTTTTCTAAGATAAAATCTAAGATAACGGTAAGTTTTTCAAATTAGTGGTCGATAATCTTCGTCCGTCTTTCGACTTTCAATACAAGTTCAGAAAATTTGGAATCGGCACTTTTCTACACTGTGGGAAAAATACAAGTATAACAAAGATGGTTCCATAAATATGGCCAACACTGTATACAGGTATGAGTCTCTTAATTAAATAACCAAACTGTTAGCGGTGCATTCGCATGCAACGGTTGACATTCTTAAAAAGTCATACAACATAATAAAAATCAAAATGCGTGAAATGCACTCAACGCGCCCACAAAGAGTGACAAAATTTCAAACTCAAATTCTAAATCATAACTTCAAGAACTATAGGCAACTAAAGATGCTAAAGCTAAACTTAAGTGGTTTTTTCTTACTATTATGTATAGTACTACATGCATTCCTGAGCGTATACGCGAAGAACGGATCTACTAAGGATAACCACCAACCGCAGTCCGCTGGGCATATAACCACACCCAGTCCAGAATGGTTGGAGTATCAACGCGAACGCTTCAGTAATGCGAAAGATGTAGAGACATTGAGAAAAATGCTTGATCCTGCTTCGAAACTGCTTGAAACCAGAAAAGTTCAGACAGACGATCTAACAGCAATTCCTAGGATACATATCACGGCAGAGCAAGGTGCACCGAAACTAGAAAAAGAGAATGTATATAGTGAGACCACGGTTGAAGAAGTGCCAAATGAACCCAAGCATAAAGATGAAATGGATGATGTTGAAAATACAGACGAAAGCAATGAGATGAGATCCAAAGCGGAAAATACCAATATGCTTTCACATGTCATAAAAGGCATACAATATCCGACGCTTCGCGGGTTCATAAACTTTCTGAAAACTGTACAGCGCAGATGGGTCAAACAATCAAAATTAACTTTCGAACAGAAGCTTAATACATTAAAGAACTTGAAAAACAAAATGATGCATTTGATAGGTGAAATTTGATCAAATAATATAAACAAAAAATACTTTTAAAACACTCATTTTTATTTAATCATTACAGAGGATCAATTTAGTATGATTTGGACACCCAAGGTTCATATGCGCCGACGACGTGGTTTATTGGAAGAATCAAATCTCAACTTCCCCCCTGAGGCAGCTTTAATCAGCATAAATTTTTTGACCTTTGCTGTGTTTTTGATCAAACTGGTGATGGTAAGTATTTGAAAATAACCTTCTACCAGAAAACTTTTTAAAACTTTCGTCTCTCTTTATGCCCCTTCCTGATATAGCAAGTGGTGCATATCATTAAGAGTAAACACTATACTCTTAGCGGATTTGGATTTACATCTGCCGGTACAATGACTAAATCTACATAATCAGCTTCATAAGAATATCCTTATTTCAGATAGATTTTTATATTAGTTTTATTAAATCAGTACTCATATATTTACAATTAGTCACGTATTTTTATTTCATTTAAAATTATATTTGATTTCCATTCTTCCATTACCCTGTATTCAATTTTTTATATGAAGCTAATTAAAAGAATTTGAAAAAAAAAAACAATATTTTTATTTAAACTATGTCTGTTTAAGAATTTTGTGCAATAAAAACAATTATGCAGATAGATAATGCATTTAAAATTAATTTAATTAATTACTTTTCCGGTAAATATTACAAATCATTTTGACGACTACTTGGTATTCATTTAAGTAACCACTCAAATTGGCAAGCAATTCTTACGTCACTAATGTCATTTTCTTCACGTGTTGCCCATTGTTGTTTTAAAAACTTTGTTACTCTCCTTTAGTTTATTAAAATAAATTGAAATAAAATAAATAAATTGAATTATGAAGGAAAAAGCAACTGTCGAGAAGGTCTATCCTCGCAAACGCAATGCTGCAATGCCTACATTGTGTAAGTTGCTCACAGACTAAATCAATTTGGAACCAATTTTTAGTGAAAATATTTTCAGTGAAATTTCAAAATGGTCAATTAGGAGCCGTAAGCAAGGAGGCTACACAATTCACTCGCCTAATACAAAATCGTGGTAAGGAATCGAACGCCAATATTGCAATGGTGACTGCCAATGACCAAATTTACCATGGTGCAATGGATGTTGGCGAGGCAGCAGCACTCACAGATACCTACATCTGTGTACGCAATAAAATAACAAATAAGGTATTTATTGTATATAACAAATTGGTTTTGTTTTTAATTTAATTTTGTATAAACTATGAATTCCAACAGACTCGTATTATTCCCATTGAACAAGCTACACTCAGCAATCACATCTTCAATACTCTCGAACAGAAACCTTTACCAACATTGACGGTCGAACACACCAAAGCTGTGCTCATGAAACAATTTGGTGGCAGAAAAGCTGCTCGTTTTGCAGCTAATCAAGAAAACAATAAAGTGAATGTCGAGGTATTGAAGAATGATTTGGATAACACTGTGCGTGAAACCGAGTTCAACAATGAAGGCGAACAACAAACCGATAAACAACACAATTTCGATATTTTACGACCTAAATTCAATAAAGATGCAAAAAAAGTGGAAGAAATTTATGATGTACACGATATTGTGTCTAAAGATTTACTCGAGCGTCTAGATGAGGAGTCGAAAGTGGTATACTCTACATCAGTGGATAAGCTACCGTAAGTTTTAACGACATATTAACTTCAGTCAAGTAAAATTAAAGAATTGTTTGTTTCACAGAATACAGTCGGAATACTTGTGCAAATGCATTAAAAGTATACAAGATAAGACGCCAACACCGGAGGGATTTTTGCATTTGAAATTAATTATATACATGGACTGTTTGCTAAATTTGCTCAAAAGCCGCGCACGTTCGATCAAATCAATCGAACTATCCGGAATCACAGAAAAGGCGGAAAATGATGTTCGCACACGATTTTCTGATCCAAATTCGAAACCTTTGTAAGTTCTTCAAAGACGTTAAAATAATTAGGTTCTTTATTAAATATAATTTTTATCTTTTTTAGTTCTCGCACTTCACACACCTCGGAAAAAGCTTTATGCTATTTTATAGTTCTTGCATTGATAATCAGCGAAAATTTCACCGTGGATTTGAATGTATTGGCACAGGAGCTGTGTGTTTCAAAAGTCAAATTGGTGAAGTTTGCCCATATTGTGCATGCCGTACGATCCGCAAAGACCGATTTCTTGACCTTACGTTTGCCCAGCAAAATGACTGCCTTGCCAGGGGCTTTTAGTAGGAAATCAAAAAAATAATCACTTACATTTGCATATTTCTGTAAAGTCTTGAGCCTTAGTAATTTCTTAAATATAAACAATTAGATATAAAAACTACACACATTCTTACTTCTCTTTGCCACATTTATGTTCGGTTATTTAGACAAAATGAATCAGAAAGCACACTCGTTAGAACTTTATATAAATTGTATGTATTTTTAAAAATCACTTAATTCATTTGGTTTCCTTTAAACTGACTGTTAAAGAAATGGAAATAACTCAAAATAGAAAGCCTATTTTTGGCGGTTTTCTCATTACATCTTGTGGTATAATCGGAAAGTCAATAGAAAAAGAAGTTACGATACGAATGTCACAATATATTTGAGTAAAAAATGTCGTAATATATTTGGTTATGTATATTATTCAAAATGGAAATCAACAACATAAAAGCATAATGAAAAAATAAATACTACTATAGCTTTAAGCTTATGTACATACAAACATGCGACGAAACTCCAAGGTCAACAATTATGAATTTTAACTACCTTGGTATGATTCATGAGCACAAACCTGAAGTGTCAATAAAAGAAATAATTACGCATATTTATGTTTGTACGAATGTATGTGGATAAGTTAGTTGAGTAAAGTTGATTCACTTCTTCAGAGGCAACAACTAATTCATTATCATTAAAACAAACATAAAATAAAAACAATATTTTAGTTTGAATATTAGTGTTTTATTATCATTTTTTAGATGCAAAGCCTTAATTATTTATGTATACATATATGTATGTGGTTATTCAGAAATAAATGGCATAATCCCAAGCACTAAGATTTCAATGTTTTATCGAAAACTAAAAATATTGGAATTCCTAGTAGTAAATATTTTAGTTTTTAATGTAAAGTACGCGCTTACATATACATATACATATTTATGGTACCCTCTATAAAAATACATTTTCTGCGATTCGAATTTTTTATTCAAAGCTGCACTTATTGAACATTCATAAAATCAGTACTCACATCACCCCAACTATATTTTTATTAATTTTTAAGGCCCTAATCATTTTTTTTGTAGTTTTAACAACTTATGCAGCTATAAAAGGAATTAACACATTTTTTATTGTAAGCTCTCTCTGGTCAGAGTAAAAAATCGATTTGATAATTGAATTCAAATGGTTCTAATAAGCATTTATCGGGATTTTGGATTGAGAATGTTAAAGGTTTCTATAGTATTTACTGTTTTACTTTCTTTTGGTGTTCGCCGAAAACAACTAAAAGTCTGTACCCTCCCCTGGCTGTAGCCACTTTTGGCATCACCTCGATATCAGCTTATCCTCATCAATTCTTAAACGGCCAGACCGAACACAGATACAATACAATACATAGTTTTATTCTCCCAACGCACGGTGCAGCTGCCATCTGTGTCATTGTTCCAATAACAAGAACTGGCTGTATGTAGACCGGCACCATTCTTTTGCATTATCATCGATGTGACAATGTATTTGTATGGTTTTTGCTCCTTGGTTAGCACGCTAAGGCAGTTCTCCACAACTTGTCCCGTCCAGTTGTTTACCTTGTCGTGTTGGTAGGCGTTGCCGCCGATGGTGTTCTCAATTGCATCCTTAATTATCTTGCTTACGTCGTCCACAATAAATTGGCTTTCATCGCGCGCTTCTTCCATGGTAAATAATATATTTTTGTTTCAACTCGCTTATAATTATTTAGATTCTATAGTTGATTTCTATATATTTGTCAGCAAATTGTGTGAATTCTTGCAAATTATTTCGAAAATTCCGGAATTTGCAGCTTGAAAAAATTATAGCGTTTCTTTACTTTTGCTTTCTCTAAATTGACGTTTTCCTTTTTCTGAATGTTTTTAGAGTTGCCACACGTTTTCACACTTGCTACGATTGATCACAAACTTATTATGCAAAGTCACTTTCGCACTTTTAACCAAAAATTTATTAAATAGACTAGCTAAAATCTCGACTGCAGTATTTAAATCTATAGAGTAACTTGTACACAAAACATATATAAAACCATAATTAAAAACTTAAACAGTAAGAAAAAGTTGGCATCGCCAAAAGCGTTTTGAAATTCTTTGACATTTATATCAGTTTTACCGGATTTTAATATTTGCGAAATTGTTTTTGCAAAAAATATGGTGATACCGGACCGAAAAAATTAACCTGATTTGGAATCGACAGCAAATAATCCCTAAATATAAATAAATATTAATAAAATTAGTAAATAAACTAAAAATATATTAAGTTACTAGTTATAGTACTTTTTTATGAAAAATTAGTTTTCAAATAAATTTGTCTTTACATCTGATTAAATAAAATAGCAGTCAAACAGTGCGCAGCAACCCTAAACACAGTACCAGCAAATATAAGAAGTGCATTTTACATTTTCTGTTGTTCTAAATTATTTAATAAGCATAAAAAATATTTATTATAATTTACAATGAGCACATCAGCTTTTTATAACGCTGCAGAGGAAGTAATAGAAAGAGAAGTTGAATTGGAAAAAGACGAAATCACACCTCCGTTTGAGCAGGTTTGGAATGGCACACTACTAAAGATTTGCTGGGGATGGATTCGACAAAATGGATACAAACGCGTAAATATATTGGCCATTTAATGAACTAAACAAATTTAACTGTATTCAACTTCATTAGGTTTGTTTGCAATTCCCTGATCATTACCTACCACATAGCGACGAGATAAGTGATAGTCTTAAAGCTTTGTTCACTCCCAATAGTGGGTCGGCGGATATAAAGCTTTTTATATTAGCCGATACCTCCTATGGTAGTTGTTGCGTGGATGAGGTAAATTGCGATTTGAAGTAATACAAACCTGCATCGCATTAACAAAAATCTTATTTAGATTGCCGCAGGACATGTGGAAGCAGATAGCTTGATACATTTTGGTAACGCTTGTCGTAGTAGAGTGTCTCGTCTTCCGGTGTTGTATATGTATCCTCAGTACCCTTTTAATTTGAAAGATTTTATGGATAAGTTGCCTACAATAGCTGAAACTATCAATGGAAAAGTCGTATATATATACCTTGATATCGGTTATCATCACTTGTTAGACAAACGTGTTGACGAAGCGGATGAGGACTCGTTATGCTGTGAGTAATGAAATAGTAGCATTGTGAATTGAATCCGTATGAAAATTTATTTAGATAAATTAAAGGAAATACTGCCATGCAAGGAATTATTCGTTGAGGCATATCCTCCAGCAGAGGATGCAGTAGAGCAGAAACATCCAAGTGATCCAATCTGTCTTTTCGTGGGTTCTGAAAATGCGAGATTTTCCAACATATCTATCACAACACAAGGTATTTTCATTTTTCTTTTACCATATTTTCCATTGAACTTTTTCTAATGCATTTGCTTGCAGCTTCGCAATGGTTTATCTATGAACCCAATAAAAATAGTTTGCTCGAAAAAAATCCGTTAACTGCCCAATACATCCGTCGACGATATCACTATATAGAAAAATGTAAAGACGCTCAAACGCTGGGACTAATTGTGGCCACTCTCACAGCAGAAGGTTATTTGAAAATTGTTTCACGCTTACAAGAAATGGCTAAAGCTCGTGGCATAAAGACGCAGATCATCTCAGTGGGGCGAATTAATCCTGCTAAATTGGCAAACTTTTTGGAAATCGATTGTTTCGTACTGATTGGCTGCCCTTTCAATAATATGTATAATTCCAAAGAGTACTACAAACCCATTGTTTCAGTGTTCGAAGCGGAAATGGCACTCAATCCAGCATGGCATATGAAATATCCCGAAGCATATGTGACCGATTTTAAAAAGTTGCTGCCAGAGGGTGAAAAATTTTTGGCGTTCAATCCAGCAGATCAGCAGGAACAAGACGTCAGTCTAATAAGTGGTCGTGTTCGCGGCAATAACACTGAGAATGCTACGGAGGAGGGAGCAGCAGCGCTAAGTGAACAACAACAGGCTCTTACTGGAAAGGGAAAGATGGAAGTGATGACCAGTAACACTGGACTCACATTTGAAGACCGCACTTGGAAAGGGCTTGATCCAGCATTGGGAAACACAGAGCCGGCCAAGATAGAGAAAGGACTCAGTGGTATTCCAACCAATTATACACATGACTAGTTCCATTATTTTTAAATACATACATGTATATTTACGATTAATTTTAGTTTTCTAAACAATTTTTTTCCTCCGGGAATTTTTATCTGAATAAAGGGCTGCTCAATGACATCATTGGATTTTGTTTTTGTAATTGATAATGTATTATGAAAAATTCGGTTATATATGTAAGTTAAGCTGTAACTGGACACTCAAATATTTATTACGACACTGTCTTACACTGAAAATTTGTAATTCATTTCAAAGTATTCTCGTTTTCACCATTGGCTATTCCCACTCAGATAGTTTTATTTTTATTTCTTTCAATTACACTACTTTGCTCGAAGCAATTTTTCGTTTATTCAAATGAATTAGACTCTCAACCAGTACATCGATGAACGAATTCTGTTGTATTCAGGCAGGTTCTCGACGGGACCGACGGCAGCTACGGCGGGGCATCTGTCATAAATGTATTTCATTGCTACATCACGTACATTGCTGACATTTACGGCATCGATGCGTTGTTCCAATTCGTGCAAAGGAATACGGCGGTTGTAGCACAGCATTTGGCGACCAATATCTTCACAGATAGGTGTGGTGCCATCAAGTTGGAGCAACATGTTTGTCTTCAACAAGTTCTTGGCACGCTCAACTTCGGCTTCAGTTACCATGGTGCAGAGACGCATCCATTCAGTTTGGACATTGAATAACATATCCTCGCACTGCAATGGGTCACAGACGAAGTAGATACCCCACAATCCGGTGTCCTTGTAGCAGGTGTTGAAGGATTGGAAACTATGGCATAAATCTGAAAAAAATAAAATAAAATTATTTGTTCATCTAACTCTATTGCTTGAATTTCTAAAACTTACTATCTTCAGCACTGGCACGTGCCAAGTTGGAAGCGTTATTGACGCCACCACCTTGGGAACGGTCCCAAGCACCAATCAAAGTATTAGCCACCATCAAGGGTATGTTATCCTGATCTGTCCAACCACAACCTTCCACAGCAATAGCAACATGTGCAAGGGGCAATGAATCATCACGAACACGCACTTCTGAACCGGTGAAGCGGCATGGTGTTACAACTGGAGGTTTGCCATCATAAGTATTTTCCAAACCACACAGATTGCTCTGAGCCAATTTTACTAGTTCATCATGCTTGACACCACCGGCACCAGAAAGCACAATACGCGAGGCTTTGTAATGAGTTGAAATATAATCGGTAAGATCTTGCTTTCCAATGCACCTGATTGAAGAACAAAATGTAGTAAGTTAATATAGTCTTGTCGTATTATATTATTTAATTCTTACTTAATATTCTTAGTGGGCCCCAGAATGGTTTGTCCCAATGGGGTTCCTTGGTATGCGGTAGCGTGCAAATGATCGAACACCACTTCTTGCAAGTTGCTCTCAACTTCTTGCATTTCACGTAAAATTACAGATCGTTCGCGTTCGATTTCAGATTCACCCAATTTTGAATTTTGGATGATATCAGCCAAGATTTCCACAGCTTTTGGTACATCCTTCGACAGACACTTAGCGTAGAACACAGTTTGCTCGCGAGATGTATAGGCATTCAAATGAGCACCCAAATTTTCAACTTCTAATTCCAAATCGGTTTGGGAACGTTTAGCGGTACCCTAATACACACAAAATTTAATATTTTTGGAAATATTTTTGTTAGTTTTGAAATAAAATCTTACTTTGAAAGCCATGTGTTCCAAGAAGTGAGCAACACCATTGTTCTTTTCGTTTTCAGAACGTGAACCTGCATCAATCCACAGACCAACAGTAGCAGTCGCTGCTCCGGAATCTTCGCTAGCAACACGTAGACCATTATCCAAACGTGTCACCTGGGTGGCTGGAATATTCACGAGGGTTTTCTTTAAGCTTGCTGTTGCCTTGTAGCGCTATCATGAAATTAGACAATAACCGACGAAAATCAATATACATACGACACATAACCTCAAATATAAAGTATTACTTTATACATAAAGTGTTAAATAACATTTCAGTTGAAAATCATATTGCACAAATATCTTTATAATGAAATCTAATATAATTGGAAAAAGTCTTTGTAGTGTTTCGAATGTTTTATCACTTTTTCACATTACGTAATGCTAAAGAACCTATTTTACGCACACTTTTTAAAAATCACTTACTTTTAAAAGCTCAGCTCCCCTAGAGAGCTGGCGTAAATTTTGTGAAACAGAGAGCACTCGCAACGCCATTGTTTCAATTAATTTTTTAAATGAATTTGCTTAAATTTTATTAAACAATTCGCCCTCGACGATCTTACATGAACCAGACAGGCAATTGGGCTTGAAGTTGGCTGCTTTTCTCGTAAAAAAATCTATTGTCAAAATAAGGTGCGTTAAGTCAATGCCACAACAATTGCAAATGTCATATATTGTTATTATTGCTTTTCACTTATTCTTCCACTTTCTTCGACGACAACAAAACAAATTTGACATTTGTACACTCGAGCAGAATTTGCTACACGAATTTAAAAGAATTTATAGTTAATGAAGTTTTTCAAAAATACTGCTTCACAGAGAATCAAATTTTACAATTCAAAGTTAAAAAAGAGCAAAGTGTTTATGCAAAGGTCGTTTGAGGTACTGGAATACGATTGCTTGAAATGGCTGGGAATTTCTGGCAGAGTTCTCACTCGCAGCAGTGGATACTAGATCGGCAGGACCTCATACGGGAGAGACAATATGATCTGCAAGTGCTTAGTGAGGATGAGTATCAAAAGATATTCATTTTCTTCGCTAACGTCATACAAGTACTGGGCGAACAATTGAAGCTTCGGCAACAGGTTATTGCTACTGCGACTGTTTACTTCAAACGATTCTATGCACGAAACTCTCTAAAAAACATCGATCCATTATTGCTGGCTCCAACGTGCATATTGCTAGCTTCTAAGGTAGAGGAATTCGGTGTTATATCAAATTCCCGTTTAATCACTATTTGTCAGTCTGTGATCAAATCGAAATTCAGCTACGCCTATACACAAGAGTTCCCTTATCGGACAAATCATGTTTTGGAGTGCGAATTCTATTTGCTTGAAAACTTGGACTGCTGTTTAATTGTCTATCAACCATATCGTCCACTACTGCAATTGGTACAAGATATGGGACAGGAGGAGCAATTGCTAACTCTAAGCTGGCGCATAGTCAATGATTCTTTGCGTACAGATGTATGCTTGCTATATCCTCCTTACCAGGTAAACTTTAAAACAAAATTAGTGTTATACCGATATTGATATATTGACTTTATTTACGTTTAAGATTGCGATTGCGTGCTTACAAATTGCTTGCGTTATACTGCAAAAGGACTCTATGAAGACCTGGTTTGCCGAACTCAATGTGGACTTGGAAAAAGTGCAAGAAATTGTGCGTGCAATTGTAAATCTTTACGAACTCTGGAAGGATTGGAAAGAAAAAGACGAAATACAAATGCTCTTAAGTAAAATTCCAAAACCGAAACCTGCGCCTCAACGATAAGTTAGAGGCCGAGAGCGGTGAATTCCGATCCTATATTTTTTAATAAAATGCAATTTAAGTAATTGTGTTGCTATAAGTGAAAAATGTATTCTGGTAATTATTTATATTAAACATTTACATATATAGTGTACAAACTCAAAGATGTTTTAAAGATACTTTGTTTTCCCACTTGAGAACTTCGTGTTAAGTATTTTTGCTTTATCGACAATCTGTTTGGTTTGGTTTTTGTCGATTTTGTTCAATTTTAAATCTACGTCACGACTAAATGGTCGTCGCTCGGGCTTAGCTCCTGCAGCGGCCAGTTCCTTTTCCTGTGAATTTGTGTAATAAAATTAAAGGATACACACACTTCTATAGTAATTGTACCGAGTAAAAAACTTACTTTTTTCTTTTGCTCCTTTCGTAATTTCTTTTGGTGCATTTCAACTAACGACTCATCTCTCTTGTGTTGCTTCTTGTGCTTCTTTGCAATACGCGCTTGCTCTTCATCACGTTGCTTTTCATAAGCATCTTCAGCACTTCGCTTCAATGCCTCAGCCGTTGTAGTGGCCTTTGTTGTACTCGTGGAAGGCTTGGTTTCATCGTTCGGAGTTTTAGTCCAAGAGGAACTACATAAATATTAAAAACACGCAAAAAAAATACTAAATTATATTTTAAAGTTTTACGAAATAAAAGTATACGGACCGGTCGCTAAAGTCTGGTCTCTCCTTTCCTTGATGAAACGTCCTCTTCATGTTCGAAAGCGCCGCTAAACCTCCCTTTAGTCCAACCGCTGGCAATTCCAACATCCATTCCTCGCGTACGTTCGCGTCTGTTGTATTACCGGTTGTACCTTCAATGCCTGCGATTTTGAGTTCCAAAGCCCGTTGCTCTAATTCTATTTGTGTTGTACTCATTTTTGGTAAGCCTTCAGAATCGTTGAGTACAGGCATAGGCCCAAATGAGAAATCAATGTCTTCGTTTTCTCCATCACCCACTGTAGTAGCCGCATTTACCTTCTCACATATTTCGGAAGATTTGATTTCTGCGCTCTCAACTGATTTTAAAAATTCACTTGGAAGTGAAGGACCTATTAACATTCTCTCAGTTTTTGTATCTGCTTTAAGTAAATGAGGTGGTAAGGCTGGACCAAAGGCATCTACACCTGCATCGGTTGCCCCATTTTTTGTATCCAAACTTAGAGTAGGTGGCGTGGGCTCAACTTGACATTGTTCTCGATGATAATGCTTTTTGTCCTTGTGTTTTTTCTCCTTCTTGTCCTTTTTCTTGTGCTTCTTTTTCTCTGACTTCCTTTTGAGTTTCTTACTTTTCTTATGCTTATAATGCTCCTTCGATGATGCAGATGAATCCGAGTCACTGGACATTTTGATTAATATTCACTTATTTTCTTCAATTTCTATCAGTATCAGCCTATTGAACGAAATGAAACAAGAAGTAAAACTGCATTAATGTCTTCAGTTGTAAATTATATGCACTTTATTGCACTAAATAGTTAAGAATGCTAAAAAATAGTTAACAAATATTTGCATTTACAAATATATCTCATAGCCAATTTTTAGTTTGCAGATTTACATTGTTGAAATCCTAATGTATCTTAAATTATTAAATGCTTTTAACAATAAAGTCTTGAATTAACCACTTTTTATAAATTAGAAGAAACTGCTTGTATAAATACTTGAGCTTTTAAAGCAAAATATTGCCAGTAACTTTCAGTTTGATAACTTTGGCATAGTTCCACCAATATAAGTATTGTATATGTGCATTGACCAACTAAGAAAAGGTCTTCAGCGCCTTACGATAGCTGTAAATGAGCGATTTGAATAGACCTGCGCTGGGGATATTCTTTATTGACTGAGTAATGCTGCTGCGCCACACTATGTCATTCACCGAAGTTTGGACAAGCTCGAGGAGATTGTGAGATTCCGCCAGGTGTGGCACAATTTTCATATAATCACCTCTAAATGCTGAATTTCGCACAATACGCTTTTGCAATTCACTTGGTGCATTGCGCAGATGATGTATTCTAGCTAATAACGATTTGTCCTGTTCAAACTGCACTATGGTTTTATTAGTTCCTATTTCTTTGGCATTGAAATCGGCAGCCACATAGTCAGTTAAATTTTGCATCACTGGATAGTACAAATCCAAAAAATCTTTTTCTTGAGCCAAGACAATATTGCGCACCTTTTGCTTATTCTCACCGAATAACATACGAAAGTCCCCTTTATAACTTAGACTGGATATTGTGTGGAATAGTTGATAGGAAGTGAACTGTTGCGGTAGTAATAGTAGCGCTACTTGAAACGCGCTCATTAAGTTTTTCGCTAACGCTTCGTTCAATTCGTCGTCACCATTCGTTGGTACCAATTCGCTTACAGGTTTTTGTAGGCGACCGGCAAGGTACAAATATCGCCAATTCAATAAATCATCCAGTAGATGCTCTCTTGAGACAATGCCATATTTAATGGTTACGTTAATATCGTCCAAAGGCACTAACGTATTGAAGTAAACTCTGGCACCTAAATGCTCCTGGTAATTCATGATAAAACGAGGTCCCAACAGTTGCAGCATTGAGTAGTGACTTTCCTGACGATTAATATTTTCAGCATGCCATCCCAGAGGATCACGTACACAAAATATTAGGTCAATTACGTTATTTTTTTGTTTAGCAATTTTCTCATAGCCAACTTGCTGCTTGACACCGCTGCCATAGGCGAAAACATACGAGAGACCACCACGAGGAAATCGCGCCAAAATTTCTTTGAAAACCCCCATTTGAGTATTTTAATAGAATGCGTGCTCTTTACCGATGCAAAAAGTTGAGAAACGGACTCCGTTTATTTGTTTATAAATTCGGCTCCTTTTAGAATTTTTAGATATCCTTTACGTTTTGGTGTTGTGAGAAAAAACAATTAAAGAAGAAGCATGACTCAGCTGAGCTTTAAGAGATGCCTTTTAATAATTTAGAATCCTCTAAAAATATATAAAATGTGAAGCAATTTAACTGTTAATATCGTTGTAATTGTTTTCGAAATGTATTTATTAGATTAACCTTTTTTAAATAAATTTAATCGTAAAATTTAATTAAATTAATCCATATTTGTTAATGAGTGGCATCACGTTTAGAGTGACCAGTTTAACTATACTAAAATAATGACATCGACAATTTGCACTTATCAATTTTGATTTCTTATGATTAATTTGTGACTCCAATTAACCATTAATAGTAGAGTTGTTAAAATGCAATGGAAAGTAATTTATGTCACAGTAGGTACTACTAGATTCGATGAACTTATAAGAGAAGTGGTATCTGCTCGTGCTTTAGACGTTTTGGTGCGTCGAGGATGTCAAAAGTTAGTCATCCAATACGGTCACGGCAGACCTGTAAAGAATTCAGAAAACATCCTTCGAGATTACGGTATAACTGTAGAACAGTATGATTTTAAACTCGAAATGCCCAGGACTGACATTTTAAATGCAAGCCTTGTAATTGGTCATGCTGGAGCAGGAACTTGCATGGATATACTAAATCACGGCCGTGCGGGGATTATTGTTATTAACGACAGGTTAATGGACAATCATCAGGTTGAACTCGCGCAACAATTGAGTGATGAAGGCTATCTATATTATTCCAATATTGAAGGGCTTGTTGAAACTATTAAACAAGCCAATTTAGAAGAACTAAAACCATACGAAAAGCGCAACAATATGAAAAGCTTTGCAAAATATTTGAATGAGATGATTGGAACATAACTAATTCAAACTGTTAAGCAAAGTACTAAATTAAGTATTTGGACTTGTGGTTTTGGTTACATATACATATAAATTTTATTATGCTTTAAATGTGAAACGCAGAAAATATTCCTTTATACATGTATGTATGATTTGTAAACATTACAGTAAAATTACAAAATGATAAAGAGCATTCCCATTTAGTCTTCTATGTATTCGAAAGGCTCTGGTGGCTCTGGTTCCTTGGCATCGTCATTCTTCGGTCCGTAGGCAGCTACTGGTTCAACCAGTTCTTGTTCCGCCGCTTTGCCGGTGTGTTGTAGAACAATAATACCGCCAATGGTAACATCTTTGAGGGGTATGTAGGCTTGTGACTCGGCAACGCTTACAACTTTAAGCTGCTGACGAACAACACGAGCCGGATTCTGCAGTATCTCAAAGTTCGGTTCAGGTTCTTTCTTTTCCTTCTTTTCTTTTTCATCTTTCTTCTTATCGCCACCATCCTTATCCTTTTCATCCTCCTTCTTCTTTTCTTTTTCCTCTTTCTTCTTCTTGTCATCTTTTTTCTCTACCTTCTCATCAACATCCATTTTCTTATCCTCCTTCTTGGAATCTTTGCTGTCCTCGTCGATTTCCATCTTGTTATCCTCCTCCTTCTTTTCAGCTTTATCAGCAATTTCACGACGTCTTTGACGTGCAGCTATTGAGAGCACAGCTGTGGCGACCTTTTCGCGCTCCTCCGATTTCTTTTCTTCCAATGGTGCCGGATAGGCATACAGAGATGGTTTTGCAGCGGATTTGAATTCCATTTTGGGCATCTTCAGATCAGAATTCAACCCAATCACGCATGTAGGCGTAAATGCCAACGACAAAGAATGGGCTAACGGGAACCAGTACCAGTACTGGGTGAAAACGAGCATACCAACAACAGCTTGCAAATTTGTATGTCCAGTGCGTGATTGCAGAGACAGCGTGGCATTGCGGCCGCCTCCATCGATGATGCCTGAAAAAGTGTGTGTCTTTATTGTATTTGGTTTCGGAAATATGAATTTTTAATACAACAAACCTTGAGCTAAAATAGCGCCAAATTTGGCCATAACATCTTCGTGTTTGTTGCTGATCACCTCGGCATAAAGTTGACGGAAGAAACTATTCTTGGGGCAAGTCTGGTCGGTGTGTTGTATTAGAATCATAGCAGAAGCAATAAGCGCGCCTTGACGCACAAAGTTTACAGGATCGAATTTAACCATGGGTTCCAGAAGGGCGATTGCCTCACGTAATCCGGTGCCAGCGCAAGCAATACCCAAAGCCATGGCAGCACCATAGCGCACATGTGGGTTGTATGATTCAGCGAGTAAACTTACCACGGATGGACACTGCTCTGGCGTGCGGAATAGAATGAAACCAATTGCAGTTACCGCAGCACGGCGGACATCATCATTGACATCAGAAACTGCGACATGCAATAAACGACGGATAGCTTTGTTGCTGCCGGTACCATTATATGCCATGGCAATTGTATACATTCCCGAACGACGCAAAACAGGATCTTTGTCAGTCGACAAACTGGTAACCAAGGGATCGGCCTCTTCTAAGCGAGCAAACATGGTTAGAGATATACCAACTGCCAACCCACGGAGGATCTTCTCGTGCTGCGTTTCTTGGGCATACGAAACCATATCCTCGATAGCTTGGGCGTTTTTAGAACCCAACATTACCATACCCATGGCAATACCTGCTGCCTCGCCAGTAACTGCGTCGTCTTGGTACAAATTAAATTTCAGTTGTTCGTACAGATCCTGACGATGGGTGCCCATGGCTGCCAGACCCAATCCCAAGCAGCCACCGTGACGTACATTTTCATTCTGAGCATCTTTTAGTTGTTGTAAAAGATAGTCGATGATGTTTGCACCATGATTGGCGTGGATCAGACCTAAAGCATAAAGACCACCACCCTCTGAGTATCCGGAGCTGGGGCCAGTCTCTTTTGGCAAGTAACTTTGCATGAGACCCAAAGAATCCTTTTCGTGTCCACGATGGATGACTCCCAAAGAGGCTGTGGCGGTCAATTTCGCCCAATTGGTTGCTCTTGCCAACCAATCTAAGTTGTCACGAAGAAATTGATCTGATGTGGTGCCGGCATGCATGAATGCATTAGCGATGACGGTAGCGGTATGACAAATCGACACACGTACAGCTTCCTTTGTACCACGGAGAATTTGCAAATCGGCGTGATTACTGCGAATCAAGAACTGCAATTGCAGATCAATGGTTACTTCGCCCGATAAAATCGAAATAAGTTTCTCTATATTTTTCTGATGAGCCTTTTCTGAGTCATTCAAAGAGTCAATTGTTCGCTCAATTTTTGCGTCACCTGATAATGAAAAAAAAATTAATATAATTACAACAAAAATGATAAATTTAATTTTACCTTCTGCATCTCCAGCGGAATCCTCCGATTTAGGTTTATCTTCGCTAGATGCTTTCGCATCATCACTGCTTGTAGGGTTTGTACCCTGTGGCTTAAAAGTGGACGGCAAGGCCGTTGGGATAGGTGCTGTTTCTTTAAGTGCTTGGAGTACTTTCCCCAAAAATTCTTGTGTGGCTGATTCGTATAAGTCGAAGGCAATTTGATATGCCATTAAATTATTTCCTTCCACAGAGGAACGTGTTAGTTTGTCTAGTACTTCAGCAACAGCCAGAGGATCTTCCAAAAATATCAAGCACTGACACATATTCACGTAGTCTGGTACACCCAAATCACGATACAATCCTACCAAGCAACGCAGCACTTCATTGCGGAATCCACGGTTCTGAATTAATGACATGGTGACATTGTAAGCATAAGCTAACATGCCAGCAACATCATCAGACTTCATAATAGATTGTTCAAAAATATCCATGCGACGCGTTTCCAAAGCAATTCCCAATGCTTGACGATATTGACCGTCATCCAAGCAACGTTGGATCATGCGGTTGACAATGGCTTCTAGACGTGTGTCAACCGCTTTAGCGTCTTTGGGATTCTCAATGAAGGCTATACGTTGTGCAATGTAAAAATCGATACATTTGGCAATTATAGTTTCAGTGTATTCATTGCGAGCATTAACGTCGAACAAATCTCCAGCACCTAATGCATAGGTTAAGGCATCTTCAAAGGATCCCAAATGATAGAATACCTTAGAAGCTACCATTCCAGCTAATTTGTTTTCCGGGAACGAACGATCCTCATGGAGCATTTCAATTTTTTCAATTGATTCCGAAATCTCGGGCCAAAACTCGTCTACAATGTTATCAAGCTTCTTCAGAGCAAATACCTTCAAATCAGGCATTGGCTCATCCAATAGCGAGATGATACCAGCGGCGGACGTTAGCGTCATTGTAGTTGTTGGTTGCTGAAAATGACAAGCGACATTGTACATATAATTAAGGTTATGTTTTTAGTTTATAGTCAATTCATGTAAAAACAGTCAATATGCATTTTCGTAGGTAATATTTCTAATCTTTTTTCAATGATTTATTTACAGGGCGATATAATTTACAATTAGTTTACATATAAACGATACAAATAGTGCATCCGCTGCAAGTATAGTCAGAATTTTGTTTAATGTTTTCCAATTTCGAAACTATTGTTTAATGCACATACCTTAAGGGTTTTTCACAAATGTATTTAGTTTTGACGTTTTTTTCAACTAGACTGCTTAAATTTATGTATTTTTCGCTCAATAATTAATATTTTTTCACCCCTTTTGAGAATATTTAACACCAAATGACAAAACTGCAAATCACTTCTGTCAAACTGGTTGGCTTGCATGTCATATATAGGTGGTGTATGTTCAGTGAAATATTTCTTATTGAATTTAGTGTTGCCACATTTTTCTTAGAAAGCTGAAAGAGATTGATTGAGTTTAATAAAATATAAATTTTATATTTTAAATTTTAGACCTCAAATAACGAAATGTTAAAAAACCTTAACAAGATATGAATTCAGATTATATTAAATAATACAATAGAATTAAAAATTAATAAAATTAGAGAAAGATAAAAAAATCATAGTAGCTAATATAAAAATGCTCACATATATGTATGTATGCATGTACGCATGTAAAGTTGGTAACACTATACACATATAGCGAAAGGCTGAAGGAAGCGGAAATAAATTGAAAGCCTTCACCGCCAGTAGTCTAAAAATAAAAATAAAAAATACTTATATTGTGTTTAAAATAGCCACTTACTTTCGAAAATGCTACAAAACAAAGGTGTGCGAATTCTTTCGGCTGCAACTCCCAAAAGAAAGACATACAACAGCCACAGCACTCAAAACAAGTTAACCTACTTTCGGTGCAACAACGCACACGCAATTTACATATTATTTCGTTTGCCGCACGAAAGGCGCCGTCGCCGTTGTAAAGCAAGAAATCAAAATCAAGTTCATTGCACCGATACCGGCTGCAATTAACTGCAGCGGGGCTTGTCCAGCAGCGTCATCAACGTCAGCGGCATTGCTATCAATGCGCAGCATAGCACGCCCGTTCAGGTAAGCCAACTGAAATGTAAAGCTGTAAGTGGCGAGGCTTAAATATTTTGTCATGCCGATGCCGTTGTCAAACCGGCTTTATGGACACACCGTCTTGGCAGCCAGCATTTGCACCACTTTTTCATATCTTCAGACGCACATACAAACATATGATGGAATATGCTATGTGGTATGTGTATATGTGTGTATTTATATCGGTTTAATCAACAAACTGTGCTCATTTCGTATTTTAACATCAATTATTTGGTCGTCGCCTGCTGCGGTGTGCTTGCGGAAAGGCTGGACGGCAGCGTGCAATCGAGCTAATGCTTTGCCAATTGCTAACATTTCACGAGCACACACGCACATACATGCATACATGTATACTTGTGTACGTTTGTATTTGTTGTTTGTTTTTATCACTGATACACAACCCACTTCAGCGAACTTTACAAGACGCTTTTAATTACGTCAAGCCTCTTGATTGCGTCCATTGTCAAGGTGAGTGCGTCACGTTCAATGCCAATTCAAACTGCAAGCACTACATAGTTGGCGACAACCACGGCGTAGAAATTGATTTAAATGAAACCGTTGATGCGGACGCGGGAAAATCGATTGCAACTCTGTGTGTCGGCAAAAGAAAGCATTTCAAATGTTTTGAACATGGAAGAGTTTGCTGAAAGCAATCTTGAAATTGTTGATTTATAATTAAAAGCGTTTTATTATATTATTTGCGCAGATTAAATGCGGCAATGAAGCGAAGTCATTGAACATGTAAAAGCCGGCTTTTGTTGTTGAAACAACTTATTTCAAATTACATGTCAACTTAACGCAAAACAAATGTGCCTTTAAATTACATTTTATTGCTTAGTGAAAACTTGCGTATACATAAGTCATTGCCATCTCTTATGCAGGTCCTAGGTTGACCTAACCTCATTAAACTTCTTATTATTATAAATTATTATCACTGCAACACTAATTACTCGAGAATGAGCTAATGCAAAGTACCGAAGTTGATAAGTGAATATGAATGGACTTCTAAAGTGTCTGCTAGAACCCAGTTCATGTATGTTACGTAAAATTCATATAAATAAGTGTTTCCAGTGATACATCATGTGAGTTTACATGCGCAACTCGGTTCTCGGTGGTCGCGTGGGGCAACATTATAACACTGCTTCTGCATTCAACGGCGTCAATTCATTCATTCATTCACAAATTCATATGCAGTTGTGGGCTTTGTGTACAAATCTAAACACTTTGAAATTAAGTACTTCCGCTGTGACGAGTGAAACTGAGTCGAGCTTATATCATTTGTTGTCATTGCTGTCAACACAATAGCCAACAACTGTAGGCAATTTTCACAAAAGTACATTCACATACATATCCACGAAAATGAAAACAAATTTACCTACTCTAAGTAAACACAAATGCAATTTGCATAATAAATAGCAGCGTGTATGAAGGGTGCCTTTTTGGAGGTAAATAATTTCCAATGGGGAAACATACCTTACCAGATTCCGAAGTGAAGATGATGTGTATTTCCTATTTATATGGTGCAGACTTGGACCGATTGAATGTCCACAATAAAACACACTCGTGGTGGCCATAATTTCTAAATTCTGTTGAAATTCAAAAATGCCAAAAATTAAAGCCAAAGTGTTGGTTAATTCTTTAATTTAATAATTTTTCAGTATCATTCATTTATTTTTCTGTATCTTGTTCGAAATAACAAATGTACAGCTCTTGGAAAAGCACCCTATATATATGCCCAAGTTCGCATGTACAATTGTCAGCGCTACTACTTTTGATTTATGTGTTGGCACACTCGCACTCATCCATATATTTTGCGAGTATTACGCACAGCAAATGACACTGCTTACAGCTAACTCCGATCCTCAGACGCAATATTCTGCGTTGTGGTCTTTATATTTTATTTTTCTTTACAAATGCACACATTTACATAATTTATACTTAAATCACACGTTCGCCTTTTATTTTTATTATTATTGGCCTCCTGATTTGGTTTTAGCAATTTGCCTTTTGAATAATCTTTTCATAAATTACTTGGTGAGTCACTCGTCGCTTCGATGGATCGCTTCGTTTTCAGTTAGTAGTTTATTTATCGAAAGTTACCTTACTCTTGAGCCAAATGCTTAATTGATCCAGCTTTAGTTCGTAATATCATTAACGTGGACTTCACGAAATACCCATATTCCTTTAGTTTAGGAAAATCATTTAGAGGGCGGGGAATAATCTGATGAGCCACAATAATCAAATACATGATTATGGAACTAGTGTTCGGGTTGGAACTTATTTGAAGGAATAAACAGTTATAAAAAAACAACCTATGTAAAATATATAAGCAGAATGGATAGATATTTTACGTAGAAAAAAAAAAACAATTTATGTTAATTAATGTTTAACTATTTTTAAACGGTCATTGCGATTAGTAATACAAACAAATATTTGTTTCCTCAGTTCAATGAATTCAATATTTGAATCGATGAAAATCAATCAGAAATGCGCAAATTATTATTTAACATATACATAGATCGGTTTTATATATTTTGTTCATTTAAAGTCGCTAAAATATCTCCTATATTAAACGACATATACAAAAGGGGACGAAAATCATAAAATTTGATATAAGAGAGTTAGAGTTAGAGTTGTACCGATTTTAAATACAGTCGACTCTCGTTGATTCGAAACTCGAGGGACTCTTGAAATATTACGAATTATCGAGTGTTTGAAATATCAAATGGTTCGAAATTTGTGAGAGAAAATAAATAAAACTTCGAATTACTAAGTGTTGGTTAATTTTTATTTATTAATATAAAAATGACAAGAATTCTTCGTGTAGATACATGTATTCGTAATGTGAATTAATTAATCTTTCGAAAAAACTTTGTTATACTGGTTAGCTTTAAAGCACAATTCTGCTGCACACTGCTCAATAACTTTTTTAAGAGAAAAAGTGCATTTCAGGCATCACTTCACTTTCGTTTTGTAGACAGAAGCTTTGTAAGGTATCAAATGAGGATCTTGCTTCCTTAACTGACACCTGTGCCAAAGGTTCCGATGTATCGTCCTCATCTTCATTGTTACTTTGCGTATCTGTCGCAGATAAAATTTCGCCATCGGTTAGTGAACCTGAGACAGCAACATTTTCATCCACTTGAATAAAATCAGAAAAACTCACCCCGCTGATGTCAACTAATGGTTCTATTGCTAAAAATTCTTTTGCGACATCACTCTTCTTCTCACCTTCTTCTACTTTTTCGATTAACTTTTTCTTTTCAGCAATCGTCAAACATTTATACTTTCTAAGGATCATAACTAACGCTAACTTTTAATCTGCATACCAACGAAAGAGTAACAGTGACTTAATAACTAAACAAACCAATTCGTGAGAATAGTCAAATAGTCAAACTAATCATAACAAAAACAAAGGCTCGTGTATCTTGATACAAGTTTGAACTTGTCACAAAATGTACTTACAATCTTTCCGCCTCTTCTCTCTGCAACTTTGAATTGTCGAGTGTTGGACGCTTATGAGTTCGAATTAACGCGTCGTTTTGTTAAATATCAATGATTTTTTCGTTCGAATTACCAAGTGTATGAAAATGTATTGATTTAGTTCGAAATATAAAGAGATTTAGTAGGGTACTCGTGATAACTTTGAATTATAGAGAGGTTCGAATTATCGCAGGTTTGAATTAACGAGAGTCGACTGTATTTTATAATATAAGGATAGGATAAGGATAAGTAAGGGGTTAGGTGGGTTTCAGATGCTGTAAATCAGAGTATTTTTACAATTTTT
Organism: Zeugodacus tau; assembly: GCA_031772095.1. Classification (NCBI taxonomy): domain Eukaryota; kingdom Metazoa; phylum Arthropoda; class Insecta; order Diptera; family Tephritidae; genus Zeugodacus; species Zeugodacus tau. The sequence continues at coordinate 92,117,990 of CM062649.1, forward strand.
TTTAATATATACAATCATATACTTTTGTTAAAACAAATAAAATTCATCATATCAAATATAAGTATTTAATGAGTATTTTGTGAATTTTTTATTTAAAAATACCGAAAACTCATCCGTTCGTAGCTCATCTTCAATGACGTGTCAAAACATCATGACTCATAATTGGTTCTAAAATATTTTGATATTCAATGGACAAATCTAGTTAATGACCACCAGTGGCGGATCCAGAAAATTTTTTTGGGGGGGTTTTACGAAAAGTTTTATTACTCAATGTATTTGTAATATAGTAGTTCCCTTCCGAAAATTCAGTTATTATAGGACACGTTTTGCTTTGTTTTTTTTTTTTTGGGTATTTTTCCGAAAGTACGAATTTGACGCTAAAAAGCTCGAGAAATATTTTCTTTTTATGAAAGGATGATCAACTGTTCAGAACAAAACTTTCTTGCGGAGGTGAAAATGTGGAAACAGCGAACTTCAGGCAAGCATTTTGGGAATGCTCTCGAAGCTTTAGAAGCAGTGAACAAAACGTCTTTTGGGAATATTTTCAAGATTTTACGCATATTGGCGTTATTGCCTGTTTCAATCACCGGAAAGAAGTTTTTCAAGTTTAAAGAGAATTAAAACCTATTTACGAAATACGACAGGTCAAGATAGGCTTAATGATCTAGCATCAATGAATATTCATAAGGATATTGATCTGTCAGTTGATGAAATACTAGAAGAGTTCTTTCAAAAACCAAGGAAAATATAACATGAAATTAATAAAATTTGTATATTTAGCAGATTTTTAACGAATTCACTGTTTTGATCAAATTTTCGGGTCGAAAAAATTAGTTGTATTAAAAAGAAAAAACATTCTTCCTTCAATATCTAGATAGGTTATTCCAATGATGTTTGCAAATTTAAACAAAATTTCTTCATAACTTCTCAAGATATCGCGTACAGCGATTTAAAAATTTGAATTCTGAAATAAATACCTTTAAAGTTTTATAACGTAACTGCCTAATGGACGGAAGTTCCAAAGGGTATATCTCTTAGAATATTACTCGGAGTAATTTTATATTTTTGGATAATATTTAAAGCATATTGTACTATTTAATAAGCCACGTTTTTTTCCAAAATTACAAATTTTGAAACCTACCTAACCCCTTAAGAGAATGCTATGTATATGCCAAATATGGTTCAAATCGATCGAGTAGTTGCTGAAATATGAGATTTCATCTAAGAGTGGTGGGAGTGTTCTAAATCTTATGAAGATATTTCAATTTTGGTGTGACACACAACCGTTAGGTGTACAAAACTGTTCTACCCTGTGCAACATGTTGCGGGAGTACAGAAGTGGTTAAATGCAGTTAAACAAGAGGCACGATTAGTAAGAAAAGTCTGTAATTTATACTGTTCGTATATAATATTAATCATATGAGTTACATACGATGAATTATCTACAAATACAGACGAGACGAAAAAAGCTTTTAGTATTTATTCAGTTGGGATGCATTGTCTCGGAGCACAAGCAATTGTTAATCTGTTAGCTGTCTGTCTATTAAGTTGTTTTAAATAAAACTCAGCTTTGCGCAAATAATGTACGCGATTACTTTAATATGTACATATGTATATCTGAGTATATATATATATTACTAAGCATGTGGCTCTGTAGGTGAATCGCTGGAATACCATAAAGTTCTCACGCGACATCGATCGCAACAGCGACGTTGAAGCGCCGGCATAAATTACACTTCGTCGTCCACACTTCGAAGCACGTTGCAGTGCTGCAGAAAAACGAAACTGGTTCCCCGAGGCGTTGAAATTGAAATGCGAAAAACCAGCCACAACTGCGCGTTACAGCGGAAAACTCCGCACGAATCTCTGTGACTGTGCCACGAAGCAAGCGACGCCGGTGTACTTATTTTATTGCCAATTGTCATTATTGCATTATTGTTGTAATTGCGCTGCAGTCGCAGTGCTGCTGCCGCAATGAGCATTACATGCGCAAATCTTTGAAGTTCACAAGAAAAGAATCTAGTCGGATGAGTTGAGATAATGACTTTTGTGCGAAGCCCGCAGGCCACTTTATTGTTGCTCATTGCTGCATTGCAATTACATTCTAAGCGTGCAGCAGACAATGACCGCTGCGCAAGTACGAGTATAGCGCATGCGCGCCGACTGGTCGCAAATCGTCGTCGATTTCTACGCGGTGCATACTTGTAGTGTTGTTGTTGTTGTGTGTGTTTTTGTACAAATGTTTTTACAATTGTTGTATGTACGTGGACATACCTTTGTATGCGGATGAGTCCATTTTGGTATCAGCGACTCAAATTACATTCCATAATCGGCGAGTAGCGAGAAATGCTGTAATTGAAATGGAAAATGCCGCAGATTACCAAGAATGCCAAGCAAAATGAAAATGTAGAAATTACATTCGATCGAGTCGATTTTACTTTTATCGAGAATTTCACCTTCAGCCCATTATTATGACTTGTTATGGTGGCGCGGATATGTTATTGGTATTTCGCTTTATTCTCTTAATGGATTTTCTCCAATGTTTTACTTTCAATTAGGTTTTATGTCTAATTGACTTACACTGGTCTTTTCTATTTTGAGTTTTCGTTAGATAAAGCAGGTTATAACAAATCCCTGATTGAAGTCATTCAGTAAAACCTGAGGCTATAGTGTCTCCAAACTATTACAGTATTTCCACTATTCCTCTTCTCCTCTCCGACTAATTCTTTCGGCAGATCGGATCGTTATTAAAATCGTTTATATGACAAACGACCACGGGTATTCCAACGGGGTATGTAGAGTACCTGAAACACATATAGGCATATTTATATCTCGTTGTGATCCATTAACAGACGTATGTATGTATATATCTACGTATGTTTGTAAGAAAATAAATAAATCCTCTTCCGCTCCTGATTTTTTCTCATTTTACTACCTTTTCTTTAGACGCACTTATCATTCATTATTATCTTTGTGCTTTCACCAGACTATTCCACTATTTAAAGTAGACAATTTTATAAACAAACACTTGTGTACACCGACCCACACGTTTATTTGCATTCATACAGAGCTTAGTGCTAGTAGTAAATCTAAGAAATTTATTATTCCACTGTTTGTAGTAGCTGAGACGACATCTTTAATGAGTATTTACAGCCCAAGCGCTCTCGGCACACTATACAAATTGAAGACACTTGAAGACGCAGGATTTTTTTCGAAATTCAAAGTGAGGCACATAGATATCTATTAAGACCCAGTCGAGAAAGCTAAAATTTAGTTGCTGTTTATAGGCTTTGCTTCATACTTGCATATAATGTACGAGGTGTGTTCAAAAAGTAACGGGAATTTTAGCTTTTTTTTAATTATTCAAAATACTCCGCATTAGATATAACAAATAAAAAATTTCAAAGTGGATTTTGGACACAAATTCCCGTTATTTTTTGAACACACCTCTTATATACTAATCTATATCATATTATCAAGGCTTCTCTCAAACAATTCTGCAATTCTTGTCATGAAAGCTTAAAATTAAGTTCGTCCTCATTAAATACCATTGTAATTGTGATTTGTTTGTTGTACAAGACTGATAATTTGTTTTAGTTTCTAGACCACATGTTTTCGAAGTGCTTAAGCTACCGAACATACAAGTGCCAGGCACCTTCCCTCAAGCAACACCTAATAAGACGTTGCCCTACATTGCTTGCAGCAGTTTTCATTTTCATTTTCACTGAACGAATTTTATTGTGATTCTTCATTTCGAAATTTGCACTGTGGGCCTAAAGAAATGCATTTTAAGTAAAAAATAAAAAAAATTTCAGAGTCAGAAATTTTTAAATATTTTTTTAGCAAAAAATTAAATAGTTGGCAAGAAAAAATAATAATAAATATTTTTTAAATAAATTTGAATTGATACACATTTTTTTCATGAAACCGAATAATTTCTTCGCATCTCAGGATTTCCAATTCACTCCAGATTACAGCCAGATAACCCAAAGGGACAATCTTCTTATTCTCTAAGGTTTAAGGTTAGTTAACAGTTATTTAAATGAACTCTAACTCTTTCCTTTATATTTTTAGAATAATAATATTTCAAATGCATTTGTAAATGATTACAGCTCACGAATGCATCACATCTCGTTGGCCAACCATTCTCGATATTTATTTAAAGCTAACCGCAAAACCGAATTATCCGAAATCCGGTGTGAATGAGTAATGTTGCAACATTCGTTTCATGCCTTCGCACACTTGAATGGCAGCGGAGCAATGACTCAATTTCAACCGCACCACGAACGAACGAGTGCGACGTCACAGTGCCACAGAGGAGGCGTCGCACAGCCCAAAGACTCAATTTGGTGCAACCGAATGGGAGTGGTGCTGTACTGAGTAGCACACAGCATTTGTCTGCTGCGGTTGGCCGCTTGGGCGTCTTCAGCGAATGGCAGCAGTCAACGCTTCTGTAATCGACACACAGGCAGCGACGGCGACAGTTTCACGGTGGATGCGCTTTGCGAACAATTCGAGACATCTGGCTGTTTGTTGTTGTTTGTTGTTTTGTGGTGAAGCAATCACAAGTGGTTAACATGACTAAAAACAAATCAGGCTCAGTAGTGCGCGAGCAACTACAACAAATTGCATTCAGTTTGCTGTTGTATTGTTGGTGATTGTTGGCGGTAGCAGTGCCGTTCGGTTGCTCGTGGGTGTTCCGTTGCCGATGGCGTTGAGCGACGCGCCAACCGACCTAGACCCACTTGTGGTGTGCACAACCAAACACATATTGATTGCTTATTTGTGCACACATACATACCCATTAATATATATATACATGTGTGTGTGTGTGTGTGTGTCACATCCGTATAGAAATACGAAAACATGCTGGTGCTTAGTATGTATGTGGGGCGTCTATTTAAAGCAACACAAATTTGTTTGGCCTCCGGTGCCGTGCCCAGCATTGGCTGAGGCGCGATAAGGTAGCGTCAACTTGGCCAACAAAGCTTTGTACAATGTACAAATTGAGTGCAGGAAATTACCACACTTGTTGCAACAACTGTTGCAACTGCCGCAAAAGAATGCCTGCCACACAGCGGTGGGCAATTAATGAAGTGGCGTTGGTGTTGAGTTTACTCTAAATGGTGTGCCATTTTTGTTGCTTCGCTTGGCATTCATTTACAGTTATTTTGTTTATGACTGAATTTATTTCACATGCCACACTTCCTCACTTTTGTCTTTGAGAGTGAAAAGTGCAAGTGCGTAGTGGAAGTGAAATGAAATTTGGTACTTTGCTTGCAACAATAACAATATTAGTTACATATAATGGGAATCAAAGCGATAATACAAACTCGAGCAGTTGACTCCAGTAAAGTAAAAATTGAACCATTGTCAATAGACCCAGTTAAAATTTTATTTAACCGCAGCTAACTTACTGTGGTTCTTACCTTCGTTTTTAGTAAAAAAACAAGGCTAAGTTCGGGTGCAACCGAACTTTTTATACTCTCGCAATTTATTTAGAGATTTACCTCTATTTTCGGGGAAAAATTACCCTTAGGCACTGAGTTCTTCATGTTTGATTTCAGGGGCCTTGAAAAGTCATGGTTCGATTTTGAGAATTTTTCCACAAGTGATGTCACAGCTCAAATACAGTATTTGTGTAAAGTTTTATTCCGTTATCTTCATTTGTTCTTAATGTATACATTATAAAGTGAAGGAATAAGATGGAGTTCAAAATTGAGTTACATGGGAAGTTGTCATGGTTGTGAACCGATTTCATCAATTTTCCACACGTGTCATCAGGGTGTCAAGAAAATATTATATACCGAATTTCATTCAAATCGGTCGAGTAGTCCCTGAGATATGGTTTTTGACCCATAAGTGGGCGACGTCACGCCCATTTTCCATTTTGTAAAAAAATCTCAGTGCAGCTCCTTTCTGCCATTTCTTATGTAAAATGTGGTGTTTCTGACGTTTCTCGTTAGTGAGTTAACGCACTTTTAGTCATTTTCAACTTAACCTTTGTATGGGAGGTGGGCGTGGTTGTTATCCGATTTCTTTCCTTTTTGGACTGTATAAGGAAACGGCTAAAAGAAACGACTGCAGAAAGTTTGGTTTATATAGCTTCATTGGTTTGCAAGATATATATAAAAAACCTATTTGGAGGGCGGTCACGCCCACTTTTCCAAAAAGATTACATTCAAATGTGACCCTCCCTAATGCCATCCTATTTTCCAAACTTTATTTTCATAACTTTATTTATGGCTTAGTTATAGCTCTTTATGTGATTTTGGTTATCGCCATTTTGTGGGCGTGGCAGTAGTCCGATTCCGCCCATCTTCGAACTTAACCTTCTTATGGTGCCAAGGAACACGTGTTCCAAATTTCATCAAGATATCTCAATTTTTACTCAAGTTACAGCTTGCACCGTCGGACAGACGGACGGACATCCGGATTAGAACTTTACTCGTCGCCCTGATTACTTTGGTATATATAACCTTATATCTAACTCGTTTAGTTTTAGGACTTACAAACAACCGTTATGTGGACAAAACTATAATACTCTCTTAGCAATTTTTGTTGCGAGAGTATAATAAAAGTACCGTATTAGGTTAGGTTAGATTGGGTTCTATGTGTTCATAGGAAATGTACCAAGTACCGTATTAAACATCACTAAAATATGAATAGTAGAAATGCCTCTATCGTCGCTCTACTAGGTTTGCTAAATCTTCAAGGGTTTTATTTACAAGTAGAATCTCCTAGTCCTACCCAGCATTAGCCAAAAGTGGCGGATCCAGAAAAAATTTTTGGGGGGGATTTTACGAAAAGTTTTATTATTCAACGTATTTTTAATATAGAAGTTCCCTCGCGAAAATTCAGTTATTTTTTTGTGTATTTTTCCCAAAGTACGAATTTGACGAATATTTGAATATTTTCTTTTTATGAAAGGGTGATCAACTGTTCAGAACAAAACTTTCTTGCTGAGGTGAAAATGTGGAAACAGCGAACTTCAGGCAAGCATTTTCGGAATGCTCTCGAAGCTTTAGATTCAGTGAACAAAACGTCTTTTGTGAATGTTTTCAAGATTTTACGCATATTGGCCGTATTGCCTGTTTCAATAGCATCACCGGAAAGAAGTTTTTCAAGTTTAAAGAGAATTAAAACCTATTTACGAAATACGACAGGTCAAGATAGGCTTAATGGTCTAGCATCAATGAATATTAATAGGGATATCGATCTGTCAGTTGATGAAACACTAGAAGAATTCTTTCAAAAACCAAGGAAAATATAACATGGAATGTGAGATCCCATGTAATCCTCAATTAATCACTGAGCTTCAACGATACTGCTTGTACAAATGTAGAGAAAGTTCGATTTATATGAATAACAACAAAAATCTTGTAACTTATTATAATTGCTTATAATTTGATGTGATTTTTTTGATCAATAACCTCATTCCAAACCCATATCAACAAACATATATTTTTCTCAGAGTTTAGGGGGTGTTTTAACACCAAACCCCTCCCCCCGTTGATCCGCCACTGTTAGCCAACAATATAGGAAGAAAAACTCTCAACATAATGCAGATATAATGGGTGTTTTCTAGACGTTTGGTTTTCAATGAGGTAATCTTTTCTTAGAGTTTGCCTTTTTGACAGCTGTCACTTGATTTTTACACAATTTGGTTTGTCATTTCATAATGAACAGATACTTACTCCGGAACAAAAAGGGGTAAAAAATTGGGCCTCTCGACTGGAATTAATTCGATGGTGGTTACTTGTCCGAAATAATTTTTAGAACATAATACCAAACCTTTATCTTTATAATAAAGCTAAATTCTTGGCCATAACATATAATTATAAGCATTCAATTAAGGTATAATCTTCCTGAAAACCACATGTCTAAAAAAGCACCCTTTATAAGCTTTGCTTTAATAGTTTTTGCTAATGGAATTATGGATAAATTTTTCAAGCAATTTAACGCAATTTAACGACAGACTATGTATGTATGTATGTATGTATGTACACGCTGCTCTGCAAAAATGTACTTGACCAGCTTCAGCATTATTAACGCTATTACGGTATATGGTGTTCTGGTTATTAAGCACAATGTGGTATGAATTAGGAACACCATTTTAACAGGTGTTGGTCGGTGATGGCCATTATGCAACAAGTGAGCTAATAAGGTGGCAAGAAAAATGCAATGAATTATGAAGGATTTTTCTATGCCAAAATTACAGTGATTCATTTCAATTATTTCCGGTAATAATTATTCGTGCAAATTTAAAAGATTTTCATGAGTTTTGTAAAGTCTGATTAACTTAGTAAATAGTGAGTGATTAACAAGTTCCGGTTATTTTATCGGTTATTATGAATTTTAATTAAATTATTTAATTACGTACTTAGAACAGGCTTTTTGTAGAGTAAAGTAAAATATTTGGAGCCATATGTTTTGGAGAAAACTTCTACCAACTGATCAGTCTGTTTTGTTGACAGTATGAAGATGATTTTCAGCACACAGTACACACCTGCGTACTTACATACATACATAGATATATGTGCATACTAATGTACTGGCTCTGGCCTGCATTACCATTACAAAAATAGCAAATAATTTAGCTCAAAGATTGTATTTTAGTTGTGCACATAGTACATACATACTTAATTATGATTTGAAAAAGTGGGTAAAGCACACATTAAGTGACAAAGTAGAAAGTACAAAAGCAGAAAAAAAACGCAAAAAACGAGGTTAAATGCATTATACATTAGTACATACATACATACATAGATAGGTATGTGAGCAGTGAAAAACTGAAATTCATCTGTGACACTTGCAGCTGGAATATGGCACACGAATCTGTGACACTGTGACAGCGCAGCTTTGGTCAGATAATTCAATTAACGGTGTCTCATACTACAGCTGGTGTTGTAAAGAGAAAATAGTCGAAATTTCATACACCATTTAACTTATTAACTGATTAAATTTAAAGAATCAGCATTCTAACAGCTAATATCTATGACGTGCTCACACTGATAACGGTTAAGAGTATTATAGCCCATTTTCACATTCAATTAATGTGCCAGCCAACAAGCAACTGGCGGCCAATGCGGCGATTGACGAAATGACTGACGGAATTGGAGAAAATTGGGTTAAGCGATAAGCGTTACACGTAGTATGTTACACGCAAGTGAGTGGGGCATGCTTGTAAATACCGCACACCTAATTCATAATAATGGTAACGAATTGGGCACTTAATTCCAATGGTGACATATTTCTGCACTGTGTCAGTCACTAATCAGGTTTTGTCAATTAAACGAATTTCGGTGAAATTGCTTAAATCAAGTCGTAAATGAATTGCTGAGCATGTATCTCTGATGAGTTAACCTCAAAATATATATATTTTTTATAAAATATGCACTTTTTAATCGAGTTATCCAAATCATAGAGATATACAGTTGTGAGAACCTACGCGTAATTTTCTTCTGAAATTCCATAAGGCTACGTGCGAGATGTGTTAAAACAAGTAAGGAAAGGAAAAGTTCGGGTGCAACCGAGCATTTTATACTCTCAGAATTGATTGATATATTTTTATTAAGATAACACACAATTTGAACCAATTTGTAAATCCTAATTAATTAGGTATATGAGAGCTAGGGGAAGTTCTGACACTATTAGAAGAAAAATATTTATTTTCTCTAAATTTAATTAAGATACCTGAGAGATTTACCGAAATTTTCGGTGAAAAATTACCATGTGGCACTGAATTCTTCATATTCGATATTCGGGGCTTTGAAAAGTTATAGTCCGATTTCGATAATTTTTTCACAAGTGATGCCACAGATCATATACAGTATATGTGTAAAGTTTTATTTCGCTATCTTTATCGGTTCCTTATGTATACATTATAAAGTGAAGGAATAAGATGGAATTCAATACTGAGTTATTAGGAAAGTTGTCGTGGTTGTGAATCGATTTCGCCCATTTTTTGTCCGTGTTATCAGGGTGTCAAGAAAATATTACATACCGAATTTCTTTCGAATCGATCGAGTAGTTCCTGAGATATGGTTTTTGACCCATAAGTGGGCGATGCCACGCCAATTTTCCATTTTGCAAAAAATCTGAGTGCAGCTTCCTTCTGCAATTTCTTCTGTAAAATTTAGTGTTTCTGACGTTTTTCGTTAGTGAGATAACCCACTTTTAGTAATTTTCAACTTAACCTTTGTATGGGAGGTGGGCTTGGTTATTATCCAATTTGAACTGTTTTCATGGTGTGTGGTGGGGTACGTAAGAGAACCGACTGCAGAAAGTTTGGTTTATATAGATTTATTGGTTTGCGAGATATATACAAATAATCGATTTGGGGGCGGGGGCACTTCCCCAAAAAAATTACATCCAAATATGCCCCTTCTTTATTTTTATAATTTTATTTATGGCTTAGTTATGACACTTTATGTGTTTTCGGTTTTCGTCATTTTGTGGGCGTGGCAGTGGACCGATTTTGCCCATTCACGGTCCTAAGGAACATGTGTTCCAAGTTTCATTAAGATATCTCAATGTTTACTCAAGTTATCCGTTGCACGGACGGACGGACAGACAGACATTCGGATTTTGATTCGTCTCGTCACCCTGATCATTTTGATATATATAACCCTATATCTAACTCGTTTAGATTTATGACTTACAAACAACCGTTATGTGGACAAAACTATAAACTCTCTTAGCAACTTTTGTTTCGAGAGTATAAAAATAACGGTAATTTTCGTTTTTTGAAAAAATATTTATCCACTCGTCTACATTAATCTTATCGCCTTAAATATAGTCCCCATTCAATATGCCATCATTTCTTCCAATCGTCGAAACACTTTTCAAACGCGATTTTTGAGATTACCATTGACTCTTTCAGCGATTTCTCGTATGCTTGTAAAACAACAGCCCTTTAAGGTTTGACATAATAAAAAAAAATTGACAATTGGATTCTTCAATGAATTTTTAAATATTACAATTCCCGTTATTTTTTGAAGACACCTCGTATGTATCTACTTTGTTCTTCATCCAAAAATAATATTAATTGCCTTTCCCTCTCGAAACATTTTCCTACTGGGCAAGCCGTTGTGAGATACTACTCAGAACTGATAGCAGTGATAAAATCACTTTACGGATTAATTTCTCTAATATGTATGATGCCGTTAGTCAAGCTATAAACTATAATTATTTTTATCTCATCATCAACAGTAGCAGAAATAGCGCGTGTGAGAGACCTTTCATTTCCCATAGAGCAGTTAAGTGTGTTGTTGGTGCTGTCGTCAGTGGTGATGCCTAACGGGTCAGACCTTGTGACTATGTACAATTAAATATCATAAACGCACACACACAATCTATGCATTGTTTATTTGCACTTGCCAGTGACTCTTAAGCACTTGTCTACTGGGCTATTATGGATTTATGCCGTTTATCCGGTCGCGGTTAGCGGTGGCAAAAATGTGGTCTCGTAAACTTGCACAGCAGCCGGCTGATGAACGTGCGCAATCGAGTATACGAGTATCTGTGAGTGCGCACTTGCTTCCAAACATGACTCGTTAAGTTGTTAGTTTTTGTTGTTTTTGCTAACATATTGGACGGTTATTGGCACTGGTTACTAAACTACTTTCCTTGCGGAAGATGCGGACGCACATACATATGTACATAAAAGGCGGCTGGGCTGCTTAACCGATCCTCTAAAAATACACACAATCATCATTCATTGTGATAACAACTACAACAAGTTCTCTAGATTTGGCTATGGCATGCGGCATGTGGCTGTGGCAAGAGTGCGGCATTGCTCGGTAACCGATTAAGCACGCACGTGACCACTCCAGCGACAATCATTCATAGTTGGTAAGCATGTGTGGAGCTGCATGCATTTATCTAATCCTTGTTATGTTTACACTTGGCAATCGGGTTATGGCCACGAGTGCCGCAATTTAAAAAGCAATAATAGTAGCAAAACCACTTAAAATTATCGCACTTGCAACAAAGTAATATTTGGATTTGAAGAGAGTTTGAACATACATTTTATAAATTAAGGCCGGGCTTGTCTCCGCTGGCAATTTGTAATGTAGAAAGTAAGTGAGGACTGGTGGATTTCGAGTGGAACCAAACCACAAGTCCTCATATTACATTGGAATTCTATCAAATTTAATTTCGATACATTTCTTCGCCATAGAGTTTGAGATTTTAAAAAAGGGTTAGGATACCTTGTGATGCTAACTAGAGAAGAGTCGAGTAGAGTACCTGCTGTTAGACGTTTTGAATGAAAGGTCTTTATAGCGAAGGTGAGTGGGGCTGTTAGCTGCTCACAATAACTTAATTATATATTCATTCATGCATTTAATGAGTTCAGTGTCTATATTTAAAAATATCTCTATGTATACCAGCTTTCCAGTCTAACAAAATTACAGCTCTATAAAGCTTTGTTTTTGGCATAATTTCATAATACAATTTAACGCCATAATGCCATTCGTAAACGCTTTCGGTTGCGCTGCTTGTTTTGATTGTTGCAGACGAGTTTCCATGTAATTTTTTGAGGTTGAACCAATTAATCGTTAATAATTAAAAATTTTAATCTTAGCTGTCATAAACATTTGCCTCTACATGAATTATTACTTAAGTGCAATATTTTGCCATTTGCGCACATGAACTTTGTAGACAAGGCAATTGGTTCGGTAGGAGATAGTTTTAGCAGGTCTCATACCAAAGCTGAAGGCTGACTCTACCCAACTCGTATTTTCTTTAATTTCATCGGTTAAAAAATAACTTTTAGAGAATCTAATATACGTTGTAGTAGTCTCAATTTCAGAATAATAAAATTTAATGTAAATTATTATTACATTTTTAGATGTTAGGTTAGGTTGGAAGGAATGCCAGTCGCCGCTATCAGTTACATCGGATCACTTCGCAATCATACTAGTTAGTCGGCACGTCGGTCTCACCTTTGTACAGTGTCTACAGTGGAATGGGAATATGTAGGAGCTCCGCTATCCACCTGCAATTTGCTTCTGGGTGAATGAGTCTCAGCTGAACTGAGCAAGCGCTGGACAGTCACCAATTCTGTTGCTAGATCCTTTTGCTCGAAAGAACATCACAAGAGGTACTCTTCGCTCTCAGTCAAATCAATATTTTCCCAGTCATAGGAGTTCTAACTGACCATTGTCTCACCGGGTTTCACGTGGTCAAACTAAGGAGGAGGATGAGGTAGAATCTTCCCAACATTTTCTTGGATCTCAATTTTTTGGACATCCTCGGGAATTAGCGGATATAGAAATAAAAAACCCTTGCCGATTTATGGTAGGTTATATGCGCTTTGTCGATTCTTAAATCTATGTAAGGTGCCTACCTATGTAGGTTAGGTTCTGGGGATGATTGAGCATCTACAGGCGCCGGTCCATTGCGATGCCAAAAGACTCCTACATACAGATAGATGAGCATTTTTATATAAGAGCCCAGTAGTTCGGCTGGTGTCAAGCGATTACTAGAGCGCTAAATCTACTAGCGATTTCATGCATTACTAGTAATTAGTCTTTTCGCTAATTATTTGTAATGCAACGAGGCATTACTCGAAAAATGAAAATGAAATGGCAAAACCCACCCCTAAAAACAGTACTCCTGTTTTTTCATTTCGCGCTCTCTCTCTTATCTCTTTTGTCACACAATTTTTTTCCAAAAATTTGACGCGTCATTTCACATTTTTCCGACTAAGAGGAAGATGTGTAATTTGCGTACGGAAAATTATAGAATATTTTTACATATAGTGAAAAAGTATTGTGCAAAAAAGTGAAAATTAATTTAATAAGTGAAAAAATATAACAATAAAATAAGAATAAGAACGCAACACAAGAAGAAGTCAAAAACAACCACGGACAGAGGCGTCAACACCGGATCATCACAAACAACAACAAAATCACCGCAGATCACCCAAACTCTACAACCCATAGAACCATCGCGGGATTATCCACCCATAGATCATGTTATATACTTAATATAATTGAAAACTTATTATTAAAACATTATTATACTAAAAACTAATAATATTTTTTATTTTGTACACTCATGTATGTGTATTAAATAATAAATAAAAATTAATTAAAATAGCTAATAATAAAAAAGTAATATTAATAAAGAAAATAAATTGAAAATAAATATTTGTACATGAACTAAATAAATATATATTACTTTGTGTCTCTTATGTAAAAGTGTTGTTTTCAAAAGTTTTTCTCAGGTGTAGAACCACAAGCGTTATTGGACGAGTAGAATCGTTAGCGATTTTGAATTAATGAAACCTCTAGCGTGTTCGAATTGGTCAAATCACTAGCCATTTTGAATTAACGAAAACGCTAGTGATTCTGTACTAGTGATTCACTAACGATTTTGGAACTAGTCCTTTCACCAATGACTGGTAATGCAGAGTCGCACCGCTCGATTACCCTCGTAGGACATTGCAATGTAAAAATCGTTAGTCAAATACCATTGCATGTAATCGGGCTAGGACCGGTGCTAATGATTCGGAATTAGTTATATCGTTAGCTCTTCTCCGATGGTACCGAACTACAGGGAGTCGTTTTAGATCTGTATGTAGGCGGCTTTAGAAACACCTACTAATGTTAATACCCAGTATTTACATATATAATTAATTAAATATTTATTAAGTATTTATTTTTTCATCTTTCAAATAGTGACAGTTGCAGTCAATGAGTTAACCAACTAGTTTGCATCTCAACTAATGCTTAATTACATTTCCTTGTAAGTGAAATCAGCTTACTACAATTTAATAATACCTACATCCATATTCATATTTATCAAAGCAAGTACGATACGTGCCTTATACATATATGTAGGTAAATGCATGAAGTGTCAAAGAAAAGTGCAGTTACATATTTGCAATTAAATGTTGCGAGAAAATGATGAATACGGCTGTGTAAAAGCCACATCACTCAACTTGTTGCCGCTAAACCGGCGGGAAAACCTTTTAACTTGGCACGAATTGTCTCTGTCAATAAGGTACATGGGTACATGTGCGTCCAGCGAACGGGTATTAGCAGGAAAGGCAACGGGTTGTGCGCTTATAATTATCTTATTTTTCTCTTGAATTTTGCACTAGGTTTTCTGTGGAGTTTCGTTATTATTTAATTATTTCGTTGTATAGTTACAGGTCTCATTAAAAACAACGATTATGGCAATGACTTTTGAGTTGTCGCACCTTGATTTAAGACTGCCAACAGTTGTCAACATTGGTCAACATCGGCAGTCGCCAACTGATTTGTGGATTTATTTGCTAATTTATGATTACATTTGGTTCGTGTTAAATTACATTTATCGTTTGTCAGGTAAAATGTGCGTAGTTGGTTGTATGCACTAAGTGCAGTAACCAGTTGAGGGAGCTGCTGATTAGCGGTTATCTGCGATTGGTTTGGCTAGTAACGGTGTGGGACCTGAGCTTGTTTTGTGAAGCAATGTCTACCAATCATAAAGTTCGACTCTTCTATTATCAAATGATGAATCTTAAATTATGAGTTGTCACACACAAATATACGTAGCATCCGAAAAACTTCCTTAAGTTGCTGAAGCTGATTCGATGATGATTCTTACTAAAAATCTTGTTTTTTGATAAATAAGCTTATAATATTGTTTTTAGGCACTTCAATCGTTTATAGCTACGAGTAATCTTATAAATATTGATTCTGGCTTGAAGGGTTATATACAATCCATAGAAGAACCATTTTTGTGTATACAGAACAATTCTTATGAAGATGTTCTGAGCGGTAATATTCACTATTAGAAGTACTTGTTGGGTTTTATGTTGGATTGCATGTAAAAGTATTCCCGCTATTTTTTTGAACACACCTCGTATATTCCTTATGATGCGGCCAGTGTTTATTAAATGCTAAATTAAATTGTTTAGAGAAGTTTATTAGTCCATATATGTATGTATGGATATGTGTGTCCAAGTTAGCCTAATCATTTAATATATACATATATGTATATGCAATTAACCGCTCACCTTTGTCATCTTTAATCTATGAGATCTTCACGTGAACCTCTCGTATATACAAAGAGATTTGCATATAATATTATTTCATATTTTAGCTTTATTTACGAACACATCTATGTTTGTATATAAAACATGTAAGGAAGGGCTAAGTTCGGGTGTAACCGAACATTTTATACTCTCGCAATTTATTTATTTAACTTTATTTATATTATATAATACACAATTTGACCCACATATTCGTCATATATATTGTATAAAGTCCATTGAAAGTTGGAAACCATAATATTAGGTTAGAAGCACCGAGGTCCTCATGTTCGATATATGGGGCCTTGAAAACCTATGGTCCGATTTCGGTGATTTTTATAATGGGGCTGCCACACTATAAACGTAGTATTCGTGCAAAGTGTTGCACCGATATCTTCACTAGTGCTTACTTTATATACTGTAAAGTAAACGATTCAGATTGTCTTCAAAGTTCTGGTATATAGGAAGTAGGCGTGGTTGTGAAGCGATTTGGCCTATTTTCATTGGGATGTAAGGAAACTATTACAAACCAAGTTTTATTGAAATCGGTCGAGTAGTTCTTGAGATATGGTTTTTGACCCATAAGTGGGCGACGCCACGCCCATTTTCCATTTTGTAAAAAAATCTGAGTGCAGCTTTTGCCATTTCTTATGTGAATTTTAGTGTTTCTGACGTTTTTCGTTAGTGAGTTAACCCACTTTTAGTGATTTTCAACCTAACTTTTGTATGGGAGGTGGGCGTGGTTATGATCCGATTTCTTTTATTTTTGGACTGTATTAGGAAGTTGCTAAAAAAACGACTGCAGAAAGTTTGGTTTATATAGCTCTATTGGTTTGCCAGATATGTACAAAAAACTTAGTAGGGGGCGGGGCCACGCCCACTTTCCCAAAAAATTACATCCAAATATGCCCCTTCATAATGCCATCCTTCATACCAAATTTTATTTCCATAGCTTTATTTCGCCATTTTGTGGGCGTGGCAGTGGTCCGATTTTGCTCATTTTCGAAAGCAACCTTCCTATTTTTTACTCAAGTTACAGCTTGCACAGACGGACGGACGGACGGACAGACAGACATTCGGATTTGAACTCCATTCTTCACCCTGATCACTTTGGTATATATAACCCTACATCTAACTCGTTTAGTTTTGGGTGTTACAAACAACCGTTATGTGAACAAAACTATAATACTCTCTTTAGCAACATTTGTTGCGAGAGTATAAAAACCAACTTTTACGTTTCAGCAAATATGGTTCGAGGTCATTCACTAAAAAAAATAAATAGCATAAACAATTTCATTAAAAAAACACATGGAATAAAACCTAGATGATTGAGGTTGAATAAGTTTCGAAAAATTAAATTGCAAATTCAGTGCTTAAGACTGAAAATATACTTCTGATTATCTAGAAAAATAACAAATAATCAAAAATTAAGTATATAATTTTACGCTTCAAATACTAATTAATTTAAATTTTAATTAATTGACACCCAAAATGTTGGACCACCCTAATACACATACTCATATAGGTCGCACATACAACTGAAGTGTCAAAGTTCACAGAGATCTAATTAGATTACAGCGATTTTCAACATTTTAATGGATAAATAAAGTTCGCGAATCCCCTTGAGTGCGAATGACAGTCAAACCGCGCGCTTGTCTCCTCTGTGCTCATAAACAATGTGTTTCACATGTGAAGCTTGTTGAATCCTTCAGCGCTTGAGCGCAAGACATGTTGAATTGTTTTGCATCCTAATGGCTTCTGGGCCTCTGCGACAGTGCACCGACGCTGCCAGTTGATGTTTTCATTTTATTTACGTTTGATTGTTGACCAAAAACATTCACACGTTGCACACATTCGTTGCATTGCTCCTTGTTGCCGGTTCGTATATACCAGCGCACTTCATAACAAGGGAATTCTAATCTTATATGAAGTGTAATTATTTTATTAATGGGATTTTTCGTCAATAAATATGAATATTCATTTTGATTTATAACAAGTATTTCATTAATAATTTCTTTAAATTATAGAGAAGTTAGAGTTGACATTAAATACGTCCGATTCTCGGAACTGAAACCATATTGGTTTCAATTTAGCAGAGAGCTACATATACACATATGGATGTATAGAGGAAATTACATTGAAATTGTCTTGAAATTTATGTGACTGACTAACATTGGTTTAAAATTATAATTTAAATTCTCTGGTTTTTAACACATGAAATAATCTCAATATTTGAATTACAAGAATTTTTGTCTTTTAACACTCCGTTTCGCCCAGACTTGCAGGTTCCTTACTGCCTCGTATCGGCTGCATTCCGTTCTCACTCTCTCTGTTCAGTGCACACTCTCGCTTGTCATTCATACATACTTATGTTATTGCATTTGTTATCACCGAAAAGGCAGTGTATACAGTTATTTAGCTGTTTATTTGCATTCATCAGTGGCCGAGTGTGTGTGAGTAATGCAATGGGGTCATATATTATGTGCTAATGTGTGTGTTTGTTTGATATCTCAATCAGCTGATTATATTTTCTGTGGGTGTATTTCGAATTCGAAGAGCTCGGGTGAGAGCGAGAGTAATTATGAGTGTGTACTTTCAACGGTACTTATGAAGAAGAAATTTTACTTGCATTCTCTATGCACCTGTGTGAGTAAATAGACAGATATATACTCTCATATACATATAGATACAGTGTGTGGCAGATTCTGTGAGCATGTGGTTGTTATCAGCAAGAGGTCAATAGGAGATTAGTGAGCGCGAGAAATCGATTAACACTGAAATACTTAAATTCAGTTTGTGTGTTTTGTATTCGAAAGTCGTTCTTAATAAATACGCATTCTTCTGGAATTTCTATCAAATTTG
Source organism: Zeugodacus tau (assembly GCA_031772095.1). NCBI lineage: Eukaryota > Metazoa > Arthropoda > Insecta > Diptera > Tephritidae > Zeugodacus > Zeugodacus tau. The sequence goes on from CM062649.1 coordinate 92,136,882, forward strand.
TTGGTGAATTCCAGTAGTCATCATCGCAAACCTTATAGAGTACGACATAACGGTATGTATGTATATATAAAGAAATAAACAAATATTTAATTCGCTCACAATTCGCTCTGTGTTTACAAATTTCTTGTTCTCATGCGTGTTCTCTCACAACCACCTTGCCTCACGGAAATTTGTTAAAATCAAGAAAGCTCTACGCTCTTTCACTTTTGCCACTTCAATAACGAAATTGAATTGCCTTGGTATTTGTGCATGAGATAAAGTTTTATTGGAGAGTTGAGCTTTTGGGAATGCGTGTAGTTACCAAATGAAAATTTCTAAGTTCCGAGAGAGCGAAATGCATACACAGTTACGATGTATACCTGTATAAGTATGCAGATGTGTTAAACAATAACATTGGGCACTGTATTTAAGCGAGCATTACGTTTTCGTTTATTTTGTTGTTGTATAATGTGATTACACTGAAGAAAAAAAGGTTTAGCTAATAGAATACATTGAACTTATATATATTATATATGTTGGGCTGTGGGACTCACTTGAGACTCGAAAATCAAAATCTTTGCCTTAAAAAGGTTTATTAAAAATTTATTATTATAAGCATACAGTTACTAAAAATCCAAAATAATATGATATATGATCTATATTTTCTTCTTAATTCAATGATATATAAATTTGTCTGCCAAGTTTATATGACAGATGCTGTAAGAGGTTAGGTGGGTTTCAAAAAACTCAAAATTTAATTTAAAAACTTTTGTCTTATTTCGGAATGTTTAGAGTAAAATTTTAAGATATAGACCCTTTGGAAGTTCCGCCCATCAGGCCACGTCAGTTTCAATTTAAAACTTTAAACGCGTTTATCTCATAACTGAATGTTTTAAGTCGGTGGACACGATTTCTCGAAAAGTTATAGAGGTTTTTTATTAAAATTTTGCACACATCTTTGAAATAACGTTTTCTAATTATATAAATGGTGAAAGTTTTATAAAATAATTAATTTTTTTGTTCAAACTCTGTCAAAAATTCAAACTTTGATAATTTGTTTCTTCGTTTAATAACGAAATTTATCCAAGTCGAAGCAAATATCGAAATATTTTTGGTTTATTGATTTTAGATAAAGTAATAATTAATTATGCTGTCTACGGCAAACACTTTTTTGGACAAGTCTTAGGAGACGATTGTGTTTTCGGAATCTGTAAAAAAAATTGCACAAAATATTGTTTAAATATGTATCATTGATGTGCTGAACTGTTCAAATGAATATGATTGTATAAATTGTAAACAAATGCTTTTTTTCAGCCTCTGAAACCCACACCACACTTAAGGGGTCCAATATTTTCGACATAAAAAGTTTTTATTTCATTTCGCACATCCAATTTTGATCCATTCTGTCATATAAGGTTGGAAAAAAATGTTGGTTCGAACCAGAACTCAATCCTTGTCAACCTTACGTCAACAAATGCATTGGTTACTCGAGATCGATGAATTTTGGAAATGAAAATGCCTCGAAAAATAACAATGGGTGTGTTATATTGTAGGATTCTGCCTATTGTGATCTCTGCATTGGATTTGAATGCCGAAACTTTTAGATTGTAAGATCCAATATTAATGGTTTAATAAGCATTCATAAGTGTATATTATACTTAAATATAGTAAGAACTTAGGGTCAGTATTTACCGTGTACTCGTACAACGTTAGTGCTGAAACAAGCCAAACACCGCCGCTGCTTTCGCTGCTACTTCAATGCGAGCGTAAACTAAAGAGCGCGCTTGACAGCGAAGCAGCTCCGATACTCAGCTGAGACGGCCCCGGTATTTTCCGCAGTCAAGTTAGTTGGGCAAACGATGGGCTCAAAAACAAACTGCTGGTCTCAAATTGGCATACATGTGTTGCACACACACACAGGCACACACAAAGTCGTGTGTATGTGCGTGTAAAGTAGATAGAGGAATCACTGAAAAGGCAACACACACACACACACACAAATGCACACAGCGAGCAATATGTTCCGCATTAACTCGTAGTAGATGGCACATTGCGGTGCTTTTTGACCAAGCGAAAAATCATAGGCCAAACAGTTGATATCGGAACTTGCTGGCATTTGGTTGTGGAGTGCGCGTTGCTACAACTACACAGTGAATTTTTTCGAACGTAGTACGTACGAGTGCGAGCGTTCTTCATACATACATCTGTGCACTGGTGAAATAAAACTCTCGAAACGACGAAGGCGAAACACTACTTACATACAAGTGGATGCGCGCGCGATTTCTCTCTCTGCATATTTAGTGAGTGTTTAGTTTTTTGGTGGAGCTCGTTGAATGCTACAAAATACACGAAAATGAAAACAATTTAGCCATTTTTTCGACGATACAGAAAAAAGTGAAAAAATTTGTGTGAAAACTAAAAAAAATGATTAAAATTGGCACGAAAAATAGTTGACAACAGTTTTGAGCGAACGAAAAATAACACAGCAATAAATTAGCAAAAGCGAAGAAGCTTGTGTGCAGACGAAAAAAAGCTGAGTGGCGTGTTAGTAGGCTAAATTTGTTGTGTTTTTTTGTTGAAGCATATACACAAGCGTTGTACGTCACAAGTGCTCCATGATAAAGTGGCCATAGCAATAAGAATAAATAATAATACACAAAAATAGAAACAGAAATATCCGAAAAAATGGCAATAAATGCTGAAATTTAGCCAGCGCTATAAGCTTTCTCAACAGCGCAATGTTGTTGTTGCTGCAGTATTTTGAGTTTTCATTTCTTCGGATGGCCATCATTCGATTGTTTGCATTTGCTATTGTTTGTTGTTGTTTTTTTTTTTAATTTTATTTTTATAAAATTGTTTTCCCGTTCTTTTTTTTCTGCCAACGCCAGCTGACCCAAAAGTTTGCCTCATGCTTTTCGGCTGCTTGAGAAAGTGCGCTGTGAATGGGTGAAAATTTCCTCAATAAAGCAACCATCGACAATGCATAAATAAGAATCAAATTGAAATTGTCGAAATAGAAAAATACCGAGCGACAACAATAAAAACAATTAACACAGCACAGCGAGTAAAAGGTGTAACAATAAGCCATTTAATTGTTTGGGTAAACCCTCGAACGCGCCAGCGAGCTAGTGAAACCGATCAAAAATAAACTTTTGCTTTGCAAGAACTTTTTTCGTTGCTTGGCGCTGGTGACAGCGAAAAGGCAGCGCTGAGTCTTCTGCAGCGCACAGCAAGAGAAATCGACAAAGACAAGTTGAAAGTAAAAATAATAAAAATAAAAAATATTTACTTGAAATTGCACAGTTTTATTTGGATTTTTATTCACAAGCTTTTCCTGTGTTGCCTTTTCGCTTGCACTATTTTGGTGTTTCGCTGTGTTTACATTGGGTTGTGCTGAGTGCTGGGTGGTGTCGGCAATCCAATCACTGCCACTGTCACTGCCACTGTCAACCTGACGGCAAGCGCCGCACACTTTCGGCTGCCAAACATTAGATGTCAATGTGTGTGTGTGTGTGTGTGTGCTTGAATGGCTGTTGTTATGGTTTTCTTGCTTTGTCGCCATTCATATTTAATTGCTGCAAAAGAAATCAATGAACGTCGCGCATTGTTATTGCTGCTATAGCTATGAGCTGCAGAAAAGTCGACAGAAAGTTGAAGAGTGCCTGGCTGGGTGCGCTGGCAAAAAAGAACAAACGCTCAAAGTGAAATGTGAATAAATTGCAGTTGCATACGAGCACACTGTTTAATTACACACGGTGGTAGGAGGCGTGCAATTTTTTCGCTATTATCCAATGAACAATTGGCTTGCGCTATTTTTAGCAGCTCCTTAACACAAGCCATGTGAGCAATTTGTGAAATTGAAAGCAATTTTGGTTTTTCGCAGGAAGTTTGTGTGTGTGTGTGTGCTTATGCATATTCATATGCAGTCGCTCACGTTGAGCTACACACACAAGGCAGACTCGTCGCAGCGTCTTATCAATTATCCAATAAATGCCAGTGCCACCGGTCAGTGCGACTGCCACGGCCCACGGTCCGCGTGTGTTTTGCATTTCGTTAGACTAAACTGTGTAGATATGTATTTTTTTATTTATTAGTGTGTGTGTGTGTGTTTGTGCCGTCACTTAGTGGCATTTAACAGGCAGGCGTACAGACATTGACAGACAAGTAAAGCGACTTAATAATACTTCAGTTGTGACACTGATAAAAGTAACGTTTTGTAGTCGCTTAAGCGTTACTACACACGTATATTCATCATGCAAATAACTGTGAAAAGTTTAGCTATGCATATTAACTATATGCATGACTTACTAATGTACAGCTATGTATGGTTAGAGATGTCAGTGCATTTAGCAAAATCGTGATATCAATCTTGGCTTTTGAGATCTTGAAATGCTGCTGTCATATATTTAATGGCGTCTCTTCATATACATGTCTTCACTTCATATCTTCATATTCATATCTTCAAATACATATGTATGTATGTATGTATGCATATTGATATTTAAAAAAAAAATTGATTTATGATACTTTCCTTTGATAAAAAATACCAATTTCCGTGCGCCGCTCTTTTTTTTTATTGATTGTTTTGCTCAGCTAAAATTAGCTTCGAACAATTGAATATTGAAATTTGTTGAAATACATACAAAAACAACACTGTATTTATTTCGAAATAAATGCTAATGCTTACTGTTAAAATAACAGAGCTAAAAATTTTACCACAGAAATCTTTAATCAATAGTAAAGTATATTAAAGTTCACCGATTAAATTGAAATATATTTTTTTTTATAAAATAGATATGCAATTCTCTAATGGGTATGAAATCTCTTTTATCATGAGAAATAAATATAATTGAAATCCTAAAAATTCACAGCAATTTGTCAACGCCAATTGAAAATTGGTTAACACAAATCAAATTAATTAATAAATCAATAACAAATTTATAAAAGCACAACAAGAGTTCAATTACTTTAATATTTATATGTTTGCAAATTTATGTATATCCATGTGTGTGTATGTATGTATGTATGTATATTTATATATTACTTAGTACACTATGAAGCTATGAAGCTCGTTTAGTTCCGAAAGAACTCAAGCTGCAATCAATTAAGTAAACAATTGCTCGGTGCAAATGGAATAAAATAGAAAAATTTGAGATTAAAATGGCTTAGCAGTATACTATATTTGTGCTTTGCAAATGTTGCACCATGCACTGATTAATTGCATTCAGTAAAAACGAGAAGTGATTTTCAAAATTTTCAGCAAAAGAATTTAAATTTAGGAATACTAGCAAATATTATCAAAAATAATTCACCAAAATTTCACCAGTTTTATTTATAAGTATTTAAAAATTAATATTTAGATATTTTCAATATGAGGCATTCTCTGGAAAAAAAGCCACTTGAAAAAAAAAGTTCTTTATTTTCTTTGGCAATGATATATCTTATAGTATATGTAAAACCTAAAATAAAACATATGTTGTTAGGTCTGTGCAACGCGGGGTTGCCATACTGTAAGGGGCCAAAGTTTTTTGTAAAAAAATGTTCGAACCGCCATAACTTTAAAACTAATGAACAGATTTTAAAACACCATGTGACTTTTTTGTACAGAATTTCTCAAACTTTAAAACTGTGTATCGTAAAAATTTTTAAAATTAATATTTCATAGCAAAAAATAAAAAAAAAATTTTGTTTGAATTTTTAACCCTTTATGCCCCCTTCGATTTTATTCGAAAATATCTTAAAATGTTCCTTATTTCATCACCTTTTTACCCCCCAAAGGGAATTTTGGGACAGCAATATTTGTATGAGCTACAAATAAAAAACCAACTCAGAACATGATAAAAAATTATTGATTTATGCACTTTTATTATCTGCATTTAGCGTAACCCAGGATTAACGACGTGGACGTAGCAGATATTTAATCCCTTTTTGTTTTTTTTATTTTTTAATATTTTTTGTTGTTTTTTTGGTTTTTGTTTTTTATTTAAAATTATTACCTACTTGAATATAATCGACTTTTTTTCCAGAGAATGCCTCATATATGAAATATGAAATTTTTGCTTTTTTATTGTTGTTTATTTTATTATATTCAATGATATGCAAATGACTGTGACTTTGTGGTAATTAGCATTAAATGAATATAGGTGCAATTTTTTTTTCATTTAATCCTCTGAAAATATGCGGCGACCTGTAGTCTGATGATATTTTGAATTTGTTTTTATTCTGAGCCCCATCCAGCTATTTTGTACCTGTCTTAGCAAGCCCCAAAAGCTAACTCGTATTGATAATGCTTCATTACTACTATGAATTATTAGTATATTAATACATTTCACAGCTGTTTTATCTCTCATGCGAGTGTTATTTCCCTTCATATTATATGTAGTATATAGTTGTATGACAAATTGCTGGTTTATTAATAAAGTTGGTGAATAAATCATATTTGTGTTGTAATAAATATACTTAATTACGACTTTGTTCTTCAAAAGACAGACGACTGATTATGGATACGAAATCCGTATGTGGCGGAATGCGAAATTAGACCAAAATTTGTTTCCAACATTAACTTTTATTCGACATAACTCATAAAAAATGTATTAAATCGTTTGGAATATAAAAAATTTTGACGAGAGGTTCAATCTGAAAACATCATATGTATTAATAATATTTTTTGGTAATCTCTAAGGCAACACTTCCACACTGATATTTTTTTGAAATCGGCACTTGACATATGTATCTTATATGTAGATTTATACGAAGTGTGTCAATTTATTAAAACAAAAATAGTTATAAGTTGGATTATACATACACACGCCTGTTGATATGCACCTATCTGCGTATATACTATATATGAATATGCAAGCACTTATTTACATTTGAATGCAATTTATATAAAGCTGCCTTACTGCGCTTGTGAATTCCCTGTAATTTTGCAAAATTATAAATACAATTGCTATTGCAATTCTGTGTCGTCAATTGCAGTAATCTGGCGTGCGGGCACACAAGCATGCATAACGTTGTTGTTGTGGTTGTTATTCATGTAACGATATGTGCTTTTTTGCAACGTCCCTTGTAATCAGTCTTGTTGATGCACTCACACTCAAATACAAAAATAAGAAATTATTTTCAGTTAATCCGCGGCGAGATTGAATAAATTGGTTTGAGTGTTTTCTTCACAGTGTTTTTATTATAAAAAAAATTCTTATCAACAAAGTGCCCAAACGTAGCGACCTTAAATAATTATAAATACACAAACACACACACACACACATTGATTGATACATAAAGACTTCTCAAACACGCTCGATCAAGTGACGCCGCACAGTGGTGCCAAAGCGGAAAAAAATGATTTTTTTTATCATTCCAAATTTGTACCATCTTTTCAATTTAAGCTAAGAACTAATCAAATAACATTATCCGAATACTTGGGCTTGATATATTCAATGGTTTTTTGTTGGGAGAGCTTCAAAGTCCAACAATGTATCAACGCAAAGTTACTCAGAAAAATGTGATGAATATTGCAAAGGTTAAAACTCAAAAGTTAACCATAAAATATCAATTGTAAAGTTTTTATTTATTAAAACCAATGTTATAGATGTGATTTACATCATCAAATGTATACTTTCTTTTTCAAGATTTTTTTTAATATGATGTTTTTTCATGGTCAAAAAAAATCATATATTTCACAACTTCAACAGAATATAACTATTGTGCGCAGGAGCGCGCAGGTTAGCCACTTACACAAAATAAACTTTAAAATCTCCTTAATCGATAGAAAAAAAAATCAGCTGCAATTAGCTGCCAATGCATGAGTAATTAGCATTTTAATCTACTGCAACTGCAACTGCGTTGTTTGTTTGCTTGATTCGTTGCTTAGATTTTTTTGCCTGCTTCGTTGTTTTGTTTGTTTTTTTGATTGTTCGGTTTGTTGCTTTGTTGTTATTTTTTGGAGTTGTCTCTCGTAATACAACAACAACAAAATACTAGTTTAGATGCATTATATTATTTGAACTATCTCCTTGGGAATAAATGTTGATGTAGTGAAGCAGGGACTGGGTACGACAAATGATGGCAATACCTCACGAAGATTTTTGAGAATTCTGCTAAAACTGCCGATATTGTTGGCGTTGACGAAAACCTGATACATAGATTTAAAATAATATTAAATACAATCAATAGTCAAGCAGCAATAGATCCTCAAAAATTTGAAATTTATTGCATGAAAACTGCGAGCTTATATGTCAGCCTTTATGAATTTTACTATATGTCAATGACGGTACATAAAGTTTTAATGCATGGAAGTAAAATTGTTTCATCCTCTATTTTAACATTGGGCATGCTATCAGAGGAGGCTCAAGAAGCTGGCAATAAAGATTAAGAAATATAGGCTTAATCATTCTAGGAAATGCGTCAGAATTTCTACAAATCAAGATGTAATGCACTTGCTTTTAGCTTCATCGGATCCTTTTATTAATGGTTTCAGAACAAATCTCAAAAATAAAACTTTAGAATTGGACGATGATGTTAAAAAATTACTTGTTGAATAAATAATTAATAATATATGATCATTTTTGAATATTTATTGGTTATGTTATATGGGAGGTGGGCGTAGTTGTGGGCGGATTTTAACAAATTTTTTTTTTTCATCTAATTTGGCAATATGAGAGATGTGTGCCAAATTTCAAAGCCCTACCTCGATTCCTTCTATTTTTTGCCGCGGCTTGTATGAAGCGGCACCACTGTGCGCCGTCTCTTCGTTCCATATGCTATGATCGGTTCTTTTTTTTTGTTTTTTTTTTTATTGTTTTTATTTTTGTTGTTACCCTTAAATCCATTATCAAATTGTTTGTTAAATGTTTTTTTGTTCGTCTACGTTTTGTCTTTTTATTTGGGACTTACGTTGTGCTGTTGCTCTGTCACATATTTCTACGATCGCTCGGCGTTTGGCTCAAATGTCAATGGCTTTTAGACTATTAGATTTAGGTGGAGCAGACAAGTTCACGCACGGCAAAGATAAGACAATCATTTTAAATTATCATTGAATCATTGAATACGGGTCGAAAAAAGAGATATTAAAAGCAGTGAAGAAGCACATTTCAAGGCATTCGGCTCGTTAATCTTATTGAAATCAGAGAAGTCTACTATATGCAGTTATGAGCTATTCTCACGCCACTCCTCTTTTCGACTGCATACCGATTACGCTTTGTGTGATTTACTATATGTCTCGAGTAAATGTTTTCCTCAACAGACGCAAAAATGTTGAAGAAAACATTCGCAATGAGCAGAATCCTCGTGTACATAGCGAGTAAATGCTAGGCATTAACAAGTGCAACAATATTTTTAGCGATAAGGCGTGTGCACACTCACCCGCACTCACACGAACAGACAGTAACGGCCGAGTACAAGCGCGAACGCGTGTGTGTGTTCGATACGGCAGCGGCATTATTTGCGATTTTAATTCACACACAGCAGCCGCAATTAAATTAGCAGCAGCCATTAAAGTGGTGTGTGCGAGTGCCCCTGAAAGTGTATGAATTGATTGCGCGAAAATAGAGAATTATAAAAGCAATAATAATAATCATATTAATAATAATCACAAAAAGTTTAAAGTACTTGTGCACAGCGCTCCCGCATTATCAGTGTTTCTCGAAAGTGTGTGTGCGCGGCAAATCTGTGGAAATTGCAATTATTCAGCGAGTGCTAATTAAATTAGTTACAACCAGAAGTTCAGCGGAATTTGCTGTACGGCGCTTGAAAACAACCCAAAATACATACAGTAACTGAAGGTGAGTTTTTCCCTTGAATTTCGCATATTTTATGTCAATAATTATTGTGTTTATAACGAGCGTAATTTGGTGAGCAATGAAAAAAAGCAAATAATCAGTTATATTTAAAGTTAAACTTAAAATGCGCTAATCACTAGAAATATTTCAGCGGTTCGTTCGTTGAAGCGAAGAGATATTTGTTTTAAGATTAGTTAGTTCTGTGTATTGGAGAGTACGAGAGAATGTGTATGTATGTTATTCAGTACATTTATAGCTTAGACTACTAGTTCGTCTTAGAATATACCTTTATGCTTCTCCCATATTTGTGATTTTGACATTTTGTACTGTCTCTTTAACCAGCGAAGAAAGATCTCTTAGTATTCCACAGTTGATTTTTGGACAAATCTTGACTTAGTTTGTCAAACCATTGTACGACCTTTGAACTTGGAAAAAGGCCGTCGTTTTCAAGCATACGAGAGATCGCTGAAAGAGCCAAAAGCTATCCCAAAAATAGAGTTTGAGATGTTTTTCGATGATTGGAAGAAGTGCTTCCATAAGTTCATAGTATCGAGTGGGGACTATTTTGAAGGTGACAACATTAATGTAGACGAATAAATAAATGTTTTTTTCTTCAAAAAACGAAGATTCCCATTATTTTTTGAATACTCCTTGTACGATCACGTACATGTTACTTACCTTTTAAATAGATATTTTTATAAGCGACCATATTCCAGAAATTCTGATCGTTTCGAAAATTGTTTTGAAAATTAGGAGTTTTTAAATGTAAAGACATATACATAACTAGGTTTGGCGCTTACACATCACATCGTGGTTTGTGGCTTGTTGTAATTCTGTATGAATTCCATTTTTGAAATGCAAAAGAGATTTTGTGAGAAGCACATCTAATAGCTACAGTATGAAAACAAGAGCATTTGATCTATAATTCATATGAAGAAAAAAATATATTTTCTCATAGCTAAAAGCCGTCAACGCTCCGTCAAAGTAGAAAACTAAGCTTACTAACGCCTCGCCGCACTTCAAACAGATAAGGTAAAGCTGACATTTGATATACTTCACACAGAAAGCTTTAGTGTTCCCCGCAAACTTCTCTCTCTCTCTCTCTCTCTTAATTCCTTTGGCTCCTTGTATAGCATTCCCTATATGAATTATAACAGTGCGGCAACAAATTTCCTTCCTCTATGTTCCTACCTTTCAGCTTATTCTAAGAATGCCGTTTAAATTAATACTTATTTGCTCAACCACGAGCTTTAAGAGTGGTATACGCATTAAGAGGATTAGCAGTTAAATTCCATCCTACACACTCTGAATCAAACTCAAAGAAATTTATTACTTTCCGAACACTTTGACTTTGCTCTATGACTCGGAGCCGATATAACTACCTATTTGTGTTGTGATCTATATACTTACATATGTATACTCTTCAATGGCTCATTAGATGCACACAAATACTATATAATTGTTAATTTAGTATTAGCAATGTCCCTTCAACTGCGTGATTTACAAGATATACTTAGTTGAATTTTTGACTGTGATCTAAAGTACTGATCGCGCGATTTTCAATGTCATATTTGTGAATTTCATTCAAAGGGCTAATTAAAAAATCAAACCAATTCAGGAAAAAATTATTAGAATTTTGTACTCACACACTGAGCTCCACATGGAATTGATAATAATCGAAAATGTAAAATTTTATGAGACGGAATTTTTGATGATCAGCACAAGTTCCAATAGAATTGATATTCGATCTTCGTTTTCCACTCCCACTCAAAAAGTTCGAAATTCGAAGATCAAATGCAGCTCAGACAGGGAACTGGTTGTTTTGTTACTGTTCAGATCTACTTGTGTGTTACTTTCTTAAACAGAAATATGATTTCTTCATTCAACCTTTTTTAATTTTTTTGGCTGTTTACTTACTTTGAGATTTTTTCTAGTCGAATGACATATTCAATTATTCACGCACTAATTATTTCGTTCAAAAATTACTTACTTTTTTCATTAAATCAATAAATAACACTAAAATCTAACATCTGAAAACTAAATATGGACGTTCCTAATGTAGTTACTTATAAACACTCATTTACACTGATATATTAATTTACAGTTTTCTTTGTCGTAAATGGCTTAATTATATTTGCTTACTCAACACATTACAATTATATTATAAGAGGAATATAAGTACGAGTATGTAGCGACTCTGCGGCGGAGTCAATGGCGTCACTTCTCTTCTATTCCATTTTATCACCGTCTGAGCACCTTAAGCGGTTCCCAGCACTTCACTTCAAATGATTCGAGCTATTGTGCCGTATGGGTTTTTGTTCTTCGGCGACAGGCTTGGGAAATACCTCGTACGTAATTGTGGGCCTCATTGTCCTCACAATGGACAGACAAACAGACAGCAAGACGTCAGCATATGTGTGACACGTTGCACACGCCGAACCAACACTCACACATATGTTTGTGTTGCACATTCTTCTTTAAGTGTCATATGGCATTATGGTCTTTATTATGTGTAACAATTTCTGAGTTTTATCCTCTTGCGACAATAGAAGTCGTGTGTTACTCACTCATATATAACCGTATATTAAAAGGAAAACATTTGAAGGCATTTCAGTTCATTTAAAGGCACTTACGTGCATTCATTTCAATTTTGATTTATTTCTCGTCACGACTCGCTTGGCGCAAAGCGTGTCATTTGCCAACTAAAGCCGGAAAGTATCCAATCCGTAAAGCCGCGCCCTCCGCCATTTGCACTTTGATAATTTCTCTACGCTGCCTTTCAACCGTGTCAACTCCTAATAACTCCATCCATCCGTATGGTGTGTGTGTACCATAGGTATTGTGGCCCCAAAGTTTCTTCAATTTCCATTGTTGCTGAAGTCATTGTGCACTGTAGCAGCTAAGCGGCTATTTCCTTTCTTCTTGCCTCGCCTCAGCGGCATGCGTATTGGTACTGACGGCCTTCAATCAGCGTGTCGGCTCGTTAGTTCCAAACCTAAAAATGTGTTTACCTTCCGCTACACTTTTTTTCTGACTATCGTCTTTATCATTTGATCGACTGTTCGTATGTTCGAAAAAAAAGAAGAGCCGTAAGATTTCTTTTGCTATTCGTTGTGTTTGGTAGCCTCGTGCCTAATGTTGATACTAGCTTTTAATGTAATGTTTCTTCGATTACTATCAACAGTTAGTTCTTCGTATCTGCTCTCGATTTTTTGTTGTTTCGATGAGTCGTGTACATACTTACTCGTGTATCTACAGAAGACAACTGTTTTATTTATTACTAGGTCGTACGAAGTTTTGTGGAGATTTCTTGCTGTTCAAATCCGTTTCTAAAGTTGGTCAACCGTAAAATTTTTTATCACACATACTCGTGCTATAATTTCAATTTTTATAGAAAAGTGGAACATAATTAATTTCTTTCTCTAGACTATCACAAGGCCCTAGAGCGGTTTGTCTGAAGACTGCGGCTATTTTAGTACGTCCTTCCTGTATTTTTTCTTTACGACACAGTTTCAATTTACTTAGGATTGGAAAAATGTAAAAAGAGACAAGAAAACTGTGAAGAAATTGCTAGAAATTAATAAGTGTGTGTCTTCCAGACTTTTGTTGACTTTTGCTGCAACCATATGTGCTGTGTGCCGCTATGTGTTTGGTTGCACGCGTGCTGTTATGCCGTAATGCAACTTAGTCCGTTCTATTGACGTTGTTGCTGCACTCAACTTTTAAGCTATGCAGTAAGTCGGTTAAGTGGGTGGATTAAGTGTTTGGGTGGCTGGTTAATGTGGGTGTGTTATTAGATGAATGGTTGTATGTATGGGTGTGTATGTACTTTATAGTATAATAAGTGTGTTAGTTATTGAATATGTAAACAAGTATAAAGTAGGTGTAAACGTAGTTGTTGTTGTTGTTGCTATAATGGCGTGTGCTCATCCGTGAAATATATACTTCTTACATTCGCTGGGTAGCTATAGTACATGGTTGTATTTGTATTGAATGCAATTACGTGGGTGTTGTCTGTCTACAAATTAGTAGTGTTTAACTGAGATGTATATTAAAGGGCGCATAAGTGCGAAGTGTGAGAATGAAATTGTATCTTCGGTATGTGTTGAAAATTATAGATTCTTTCAATGCTCAAACGACCTTAATTAGATAATACGTTGGTAATAGAAACAAGTAAAAAGAGCTAGGTTCGGGTCTAAGTGAACATTTTATACTCTCGCTATTTATTGATGTAATTTGGTTAAGTTAACACACAATTTGGTCCATATATTCGGCATAAAGTCCACTAGAATAACGAAAATCATCATACATAGTATAGAAGGCTGAGGTAGTTCCTGAACCGATTTCACTAATTTTCACCACATTTCGGCCACCGTATTTTTGAAAAACCTATAAAAACCTATGGAGATAGGGGAACGTATGACCCGATTTTAACCATTTTTGCCACAGAGACACACTATTAGAGGAAAAAGATTTCCTCTGAATCACATTCTCAATAAATCTGAGATTTGCCGATATTTTCGGTTAAAATTACCTTTCGGCACTAGTTCTTCATGTTCGATACTCAGTCTTGAAAAGTTATAGTCCGATTTCGACAATTTGTCCAGTGATGCCACACCTCAAATACAGTGCTTGAGTAAAGTTTGGTCCCGTTATACCCATTGGTTCTTGAGCTATATGTATATTTTAAAGTAAACGAATCAGATGGACTTTAGAATTGTGTTATATGGGAAGTAGGCGTGTTTGTTGACCGATTTGAACCAAAGGCGGGCGATATCACGCCCATTAATTATGTTTAATGTGAGTGTAGTTCATTTCCGCCATTTCTTCTGTAAGTATTTAGTAAAAATTAAATCTAACTAGTTTGCGCAAATTTGGATATAATAGATGAAATAATTTTGGGGTCTGTAAGTATTATGGATACTTAAAAATAATCACTAATCTATACTATTTATATCGATAGATGTATATAACTATCATATATTCTTATATGTTTGTTTTGTTATTGCAATATCTGTCAAATAGTTGCATTGAAATCCAGGACAACTATTTGGTTGCCGCTCTCTTCTCAGTTTGTATATTTTGGTCTTCACAAATTCGCAATGTTTACATTTGAAAAGTTTTGACATTTGCCGCGCAGACGTCATGTAGTAAAGAGAGCAATAAAGTGAGAGCTGATGAGAGAAAATTAAATGAAAAGAAAGCGAATAATATTTCCTGTTGAATTTTGCTGAATTTCTGATTGAAATTAAATTTATAATCGAAATCTGAATATTAAATGCATTAAAATCATATTACGAATTTCGTGTGAAAGTTTCTTTGAACTCTCTCTCTCTCTCTCTCTCTCTCTCTCTCTCTCTCTCTTTCATTCAATCTTCCCAAAAGGGCACGTGTTTTTGTTTACAGTAGATTCTCTGAGTATACTCGCGCTGAGTACACGAGCAGTGAGTTTGCTCTTCGAAAACGGGAGTGTGCACTCTCACTCTCTTTTGAGCTTTTCAAAGTTTATACTTTGATGCCTATTTCTTGTGATTTTCGACCTTTCTATTTCGGCATGCTTCAATGTATCCTTCTAGCAAGCCCTACAAAGCTTAACTTTTGAGCTTTTGCCGTTTTCCCATTACTTGCGCACCCTTTTCGTTGTTCTTAACCACACACACACACTCACTTTCTACCGCTTCTAAACCAGCAAGAGCTTTCAAGGCTAATTACTTGTGCCAAACGTTTGACATTTGAACTTTAATCAAAATACCCGGAAGGCAGTGAGTCGGAAGAAGAAAGAATGCGTTCAAGGCGAAAGTCAGGCCGCTGACAATGACGCCCAGAGGGAGGTAAATGAGTACGCCGCGCACAGTGTGCCACTGGGAAATGTATAAAATGTACAAGTTTCATGTTTTTGTTTTTTACTTTTTGTGTTTATTGCGTTCTGCTCTTGTCTACAAGCACTTCACAGCGGCCGTTGTTGAGGGCAACTTGTTGATGTCATTGGCCATTTCGCCCCAACTGTGTCCTCGTCCTTCCTCCGCCGAGCTCTCGGCTGGCGTTTGCCGATATTTGCTTTGATAATTTGGTACTTTGCAAGCATTTTGGTGTTTTAGTGCTGTGTTGACTCACCAACTTTTTGGTAAGGCATTTCGGAGCTACGTGTCCTTTGGCTCATTTGTTATTGATTGATTGGAATTTTGCTGTCAAATTGTTTATGAAAGTGAAATATTTGTGCACAAGTGGGTGAGGAAGGATCAAGGAAGTAGTTGACGGCGAGTTTTATGCCTTAAAAATATGAAGTTTATTTTTTTTTAGTAAAGGAAGCAGTTCGTCGTTGATTTTATTTCTGAAAATTTTTATTGTGAAAAATTGCGGTTACGCGTACGCGTGTTTTGTGTACTTGCATGTTGTTTGTGTACCCAAATTAAGTGATAATATTCATATTTATTACATACGCAAACACCCACATATTTCTGTTGGTTCAATTTAGGGGTGTAGGTGCCAGCCGCGAAGCCCTACAGGTTACGGCAAAACAAACAAAAATTATTTATCGCATCGAGTTTGCATAAAAGTGTGTAGTTTTCCACTTTGTATCTAAGTGTAGCCTTAAAGCGATCAAGGTCAGCAGTCGCCCACCGTTATTAGAATATTAAATGTATGAGTTGCAACTACATGTTGTTTATTATCTTATTTATATACTTTATTGTATCAACAAAACAACACAAATAACAGCAATATCTACATGATTTATACTCGTGTGGAATCATGTCTGGCTGTCTCTGTTGAAAAAATGTAAGCATATTTACTCTTTGGTGCTAAATATCAAAATTATTTGTAACAATGTTGATGATGTGTGAATTAGCAATGACGAGCCAACGTCAAAGTTAAATAGAATCCAAGTGCAGATGCTATTATTCCATATATTATGGGACAGTCAATATTGAACTTTGATATTACTTTTGGAAGCCGTATGGTGAGACAGGGAGAGAGACAGTCGTCTAAGCTTTTACAACTCTTTTATATATATACTTGAAGTTTAGAGAATGTGTTCAGTCTTTTCATTTCCAATAACTGCGAACTCATCAAACTACTTATATATTAGGTGTTCTCGTCCAGCTGGGAGAAGCAAATCTGATTTTTTTGTTCTTTATTCAAACTCGACTATCCGAAAACCGTTATCTTTTAAAAATTCCTTAATAGTTTAATCAGTTGCTGTATTCTTATATATTTTATTTCAAAGGTCAAAGGCCAGTATCCTCATTTTTCTCATTTCATGTCTCCAAAGTTAGGAAACCAAAGGAATAATCAAATATCGTAGCTTTTTAAGCAAATGAACTAGAGCTTTTAAACATTTCTGTATCCAGAGACGAATCTTCGAGTGATTTGAAAATTCTTCTTTTTGAAAGTATTATCGAAAACAAATGGCTGGGGACTACTTACTCTTCGGTAAATTTTTATTTATTTATTAAATGAAAAATAATAATACAATTATTATTATACAAAATTTAAGGAGCACTAGCTGCAGAGGCTTTCAGCTCGCGGTTACAATTAAGTTAGACTTAAATAATAAAAGTTGTATTCTATCGTATTAAAGTTATTTACAAGCAATATTTTTTACGCAATAAAAGTATATGTTATAAATAAATTTAGAAAAGGACAGAATATCTTAAATAAACTTTTTTAAATTTGTACGAGATAAAAATTCAGATATCTTAGTAATATTTTGAATAGATGTCGATTTTAAAAGATCAAGAGCTTTAGTATTATGAAATATAATGGTTCTAGTTAAGTTAAAATAGGGACAAACTTCTAATAAGTGAGTTGTGGAAAAGGAAGATGAGTTGCAGTATGGGCAAGATTGTAATCTGTGACCAGTCAATAAATGAGAATGTGTTATTGCTGTATGGCCTAAGCGAAGACGTACAAAAGCCTTGATGTCGTGACAGCGTCCTGAGGGTGGATAAATAGCTTTTTCCCATCTTCGTTGCAGAAGGCGTAATGATGTACCTCATTTTTCCAAGCATTATATTTTAAAATTTTTGCTGTGCAGCGATTAGACGAAGTATATCATTTTTTTCGATATATTCAAACGTAATCAATGGCTGTTTTGTAGCGCATTTAGCAATCTGATCGGCACGTTCATTACCGGTAATGCCAGCGTGTCCTGGGACCCACATAATTTTAATATTTATGTTACCAATAAGTATGTCTCGAATTTGCGAAATGAGGTAAGGACTTGTTGGACGTATTCTGCAGAGCAGAGATCGTTGATTTGCTATCTGTGCAAATTAATGTTTTATATTGCAGCCTTGAGCAAGAGTTACTGCATTATATATGGCTGCTGCCTCGGCAGTATATACTGAACAGTAATTGGGTAACTGTCCAACCTTTAACGTGTTGCCAATGTCGTCAATAATAGCAAAAGACGTGTGGAATTCGTTTTTAGAAGCGTCAGTAAAAATAAGTTTCCAATCTACATAATGTTGCACTAAGAGTTCATTGAATAAACTTTGGTAAACCCGCGAGTTAGTGTTCTTTTTTTGATGATCTTGGAGATGTAACTCGAACGATGATTCTTTAAGCATCCATGATGGAGTAAATGTATTGGATTTTACTACGGGTGCAGATGTGATGTCTAAATCTTTAGCCAGTTTGATGCATCTAGATATCGTGGAAGAACCATTGGTGTATCACATCAGTCCATTTAGTTTTTACTATCTCATGTAAGATCATATTATTGCACAACAGTAGCTTTGAAATAAGTTTGTGTGTAGTATGTGTAACCCTTTCTTCAACAGATGGAAGGCCAGCTTCTGTTAACATAAATTTTATCGGTGAAGTTGGAAATGCTCGAATACTTCTTCTTACAGCTGCATGATATGGTGCACAGATTTGTTTTATATTGCTTTTCGCACAATTGCCGTAGATAGGAAGACCATAATCTATCTTAGATAAAATTAAAGCTCTTGTGATGTTGATAAGCGATGAGATATGTATGAGACAGTGTTTGGATGATAAATACTTAATTATATTAAGCCTAGCAGCTAGTTGTTTACGAAGATGTACACAATGATCTTTGAAAGTAAGTCTTTTATCAAATATTAAACCTAAAAATTTAAGGCTAGTAGTATTTACAATATTTACATTATTATATACTAAATTTAGACTATTACATTTGTGTTTCCTACAAATATGAAATAATTTGCATTTATTTATAGAGATATTTGCACCTGAACAATTGGACCAATTAGATATTTCAGTTAGAATGTTTAAAAAGTTTGTTTGACATAATTTAAATTTTTTCTTTGGAAAAAGCAGTACATCATCAGCATAAATTATATGCGATATAGAATTATGTTTAGAAATTATAGAACTAATTTCGTTAAATGCGATTACGAATAGAATAACAGATAATGGTGATCCTTGCGGAATCCCATTGTACATGTTGTACGTATTCGAAAAAGTGTTGTTAATTTTGGCATTGATTTTACGATTGACTAAGAATGATTTAACAAAATTAAATATTTTTTCACCAATCTGCCATTTCTGCAGTTGTTGTAAAATTATGTGAGCACCGACTCTATCGAAGGCTTTTTCGAAATCCAAACTCAATGTGGATACATGATTTCTTTTTGTTAAAGCCGTTTTGGCGAAATCGTCGAAATATAGTAAAGCGTCCATAGTACCTTGCCCTTCTTTAAATGCTACTTGGTTTGGACTGAGCAGGTTTTTGCTTAAAGCGAATCGCGAGATTCGTTTCGATATAATTTTTTCTAATAATTTACCAATGCAGCAGAGTGATATAGGCCTGTACCCAAGCACCTCAGTAGAAGGACTATCGGATTTAGGAATGGCAATTACCATTGCATTTTTCCAGGTTTGGGGATAGATACCTTGTTGAAAAATATTGTTGTACAATTTAATGATTCTGTTTTTAATGTTTGGGGGTGAATTTTTTAACATGGGATATGAGATTCTGTCTGCACCGGGGGTGTGACCTGACATTGATTCAATAGTATAATCGAATTCAGCGACGGTTATCTCAGATTCGGTAATATCTAGGGATAAGTTGTTTTTCTTGTACCTTCTACTGAGGAATTCTTTTTTATTTGATATAAATGAGGTGTGAAAGTTCGAGTCACTAGAGTAATCAGACCAAACAGAGGCGAAATGATTAGCTATGTCTTTTGAGTCGAAAATGGGACCATTCGGGCTATTTATACATTTAAGATTGACTGGAGAATAAGAGCCAGAGAGCATTTTTATGTCAGCCCATAGTTTCTTTGGGTTTGTTAACGGGGTAATAGATTCAGTAAGTTTTTGTAGGCAAGCTCTTTTGGATTCTTTGGCATTTCTACGAAATAAAGCATTCGCTTTTTATATGCTATCAGATTGTGGATAGAGCGGGATCTTTTGTACATTACCCAAAGTAACTGTTTTTTTTCTCTGAGTTTCGAAAGCTCAGTAGACCAATATGGCACATGACTCTTAAACATTTTTTTACCGGTTTGGGGGATCGCGAAGTGAGCGGCTGTTCTTATTATTTTAGTAATGATAGCTGTTTCTTTATTTATATTGTCGACTGAAGTATATTCAGCAGAATAACTCTCGCAGAGTTGTTGAAATTTTAACCAGTCAGCCTTGTCTAATAGGAATTTGGGCTTCGCCGAACCTTTATTCGATAAAGGTGTCGATAAATGAGTAACAATGGGAAAATGATCACTGTTATATAAATAAGTTAATGTTTGGCTATTTAATTTGGGGGCAATATTAGAAGAACAAAGAACAAGGTCTACATTCGTAAACGAATTATGTGTTGAAAAGTGCGTAGGAGAACCGTCGTTTAAAATTGTTAAATTTTCCACTAATATAATATCTTCTAGGATTTTGCCTCTTTGGTTTGTACATGTGGAACCCCAAAGAGGACTCCAGGCATTGAAATCACCAAGTATAATTACGGGTGTTTGAAAATGTTGGATTATATCGCGTAATTCTTTGGTATTGAAATTTTGATGTGGTGGAATATATATTGTTAAGATGGTTAACTTAAATCCAATAAAAATTTCCACTGCTATTGTAGCAATATTAAAATTTGCGGGTATAAGTTTGTGTGGGATATCCTTTTTTATTAAGGTGGCAATTCCTTGTTTGCTTGTGCGGTTTTGTGGTAAGTTCGAAAAATAGGCAGCGTATTGTTTAGGAACAGAAGCTGATATGTTAAAGGAGGTGTGTCTCTTGTAATGATATGACACTTGGTAGTTGCTCTTTAATGAGAACTTCTAGATCGATGTAGTTGTTGTAGAAACCATTCATATTCCATTGCAAAAATTTAAACATAACTTAGTGATAAAAGGAGAGAATATAGAGAGAGAGAAAATTGTGGAAGTTATTGATCATCATCTTCAGAAGTGATATTTGCGTGAGTAGAAGTATTGGCAGTGTAATTAGGTGGCGAGAGATAATATTTGTCTGTAGTGCGAGAATGAGTTTGACTGTTTAGAAAACCGGTTATGGATATGTTAGGATTGAGTGGAGTACTTATTTGCATTGAGTTTGATTCAGGAAGTGTTAAACTTTGAGTGCTTTTATTTGTTTCTTTCGTAATTTCATTTGGAGTGTTTGGGATGGTATTAGTATTTACAAAGTGGGTTTTGTTCATTTTTGGATTTTGTGATAGGGAAAGATTATTTGATGAGGATATATGTGCAATGTCTGTAGAGGGTATTGGGGGAGAAGAAGGTAGTTGATGGTTAATCACATTAGTTATATTTTTGCTTGAGTTATCTTTTGTTATAGCTGCGAAAGAAGTGTTTGTGGGTGTAGGGGGTAATTGTTCCTTATGCAGTCTTATTGCTTCGCGCATTGTGCATTTTCTTTCTGTTTTTATTTTTAGAATATTTTTTGATTGTAGGTATTTAGGACAAGTGCGTGAAGAGGAAGGATGATCGCCAGAACAATTTGCACAATAGGTGCGGTTACATGGTGAAGGAAGATGTGGAGGGAGGTTGCAAGTGTCACAGACTGAATTGTTATTGCAGCGTTTAGTTGTGTGACCTAAACGTTGGCAATTTTTGCACCTCATGGGATTTGGGTAGTAAGCTCTAATCCGCATTGTACGCCATGTGATTTCGATTTTCTCTGGAAGTTTGTAGAGGTCAAATGAAAGAAGGACCACTCCACTAGGTTTTTGAATACCTTCCACGGTTTTTGTAAATTTGTAAATAGATGTAACACCCTGACCTTTTAAATTATCAATAATTTCTTGTTCTGAGACATCGTTCAGGAATGGAGCGTAAATTGTACCTTTAGAACAATTCAAATTGTCATGTAATTTCACAGTGATATCACAAATACCGTGTAGTTTTTTTGTTGTTAGAAATTTTTCTGCGATTTTTTGGCTTTTAGCAAGTAAAAGCAAGTTACCATCTCGTAATTCAGTGATTGATAAAATATCTTTGCTTATGGTTTCTAAGCTTTTGTGTACAGCGAAACAAGAGTATTTAGAAAGAGTTTTGTTTGGATCTGATGCAGATATTGTAACAAATTTAGGGTTGTCTTTTTTCACTTGGGGAAGTTCTGGAAAGTTTTCGAAAGGTTTATATGACAGTTTTTTCCTTTTTGGGTTGGGACTAGAGGCAAGCAAAGCAAACCTATTGTCCCCAAGATTAGGGGGCCCTGGGGCCATCTTTAACACAAATCAAACACGAGTTCACTGTTTTTATTCACTGCCAACGTATCAAAGTAATTAAAGCACGTGTACTTTTATATATGCACGATGGATTACGAAAGCGAAACACAGGGAAAGAAGATCGCAGTCTAGAAAACACGTCCGCTCAATAAGAGAGATAGTCGAAGACTGTGTACTCTTCGGTAAAGATCATGAAAAATGTTCTATTAGCTAAACGAACGAAGGCTATATTATTCGTTTACTTTATAGAAAAATACTGAAAATCTTTGAGCAGTTCCACTATAACCTCAAATATTCCACTGCTAATTTTCCATACTGCATTAAATTTCATTGGCGTTTAGATAAATTCACATAAAGTCCTCAACACTCTGATTGGATTATCGATTTAATTAAAGGTTTTCGTTACTGCTACATCTTTGCCCGCTTTAATTCCATTAGATTTAGACTCGTTTAGACTTACATCATCGCCACCACAGCTGACCACCCACAGCCATGATTGGCTCTTGTCTTTGTCTTTGGCGCCCTGTTACGCGGCGTGTGCAACGAGTGAGCCCATGCCATTGCATTCACTTGCAGCGCTCGGTTAATTGGCTTTTTTCGTAACGTTGACCTTTTCGCTTTTACTGTTTACCTTTTCCTTGCCTCTTTGACCTTTTTGCCATGTGCGCCAAGTCACGTGACCATCTCCCACACCAAATTTCGCGTTGCTTTCCCGTTTTTCCTTTCATTGTTGAAAACACTTTCTTCAGCTTGTCTATCCAGCCGTTCGTCCAACTGTCTTCTCTTCTGTCTGTCTGCCAATTTGCTTATGCAATATTGCTTTACTCTTGTTGCTGTTATTTATAGTCAGACGACCAATAGATCCATCATTATCCCGCTCTGAGCGCTGAACGCTGAGCACTGACCTATACCAACCGTGCTGGGCTCGCCGTGTGTGAGGGGGAATTTGGCGTCGTTGTGTTTACAAATCCATTGTGGCAAGAGACGTATAAACAAAAACAACAAGTGCTGAATATACTTAAAAGTTTAGTATTTGTCTGTGTGGAGGGTGAGAGTGGGAGGAGGGTGCTTCGAGTTGGATTGTAGACCATGCAGCATCTGCAAATTTTCGCTGTGTGTTTGTATGTGCATGTGTGTGTGTGGAGGGTATATGTGACAGCACTGTCGTTACTGTTGCTTGCTCACGCTTGATTGCTGAACGAGCAATTCAATTCGATTGCTATTGGCATTGTTATTGCTTTATTGCTCATACACTTTGCTTCTAGCATAATTTGGCTTTTGTTGGACGCCGTGGCCGCTGGCATATTTATTAGCTACGTCTACACATGAACGCCCCCGAAAAAACATTGCTCAACCCACTATTATTTTTTTTCGGCTACTTTCTGGTTTTGTTTGCCTTGATATTGTCTAGTCTCTTCTATGCGTACACTTCCGTGGAGCGTAAGAGGGGAGTTTTGTAAAAAAAATTAAGCGATTTTTGAACGGTTCTGTTTCGCTCTTCTAATTGTGTGTTTGAATGTGCAAAGCTATAGATATAGATATTTGTATGCACATCATTGCTCATGACACAATCTACATACATATTCATTGTATTGTATGGATAAATATATATATTTAATTATATGTACTCATGTATATTCATTGAGTGATTGCTCAATTTCACTTTCGTTCTTTCGTTTATATTGTAATAAGCTGTGAGCCCTACATTGTTTGTGGGTATGTACTTCGTAGTCTATGGTAGTGCTCGGCTTGTTCATGAAAGTACAGGAATTTTAACCATGGGATATATTTTTCATTTAAGTAAAAACTCATAAAGAGATACGAGTCTCTTGGGAGACTGGATAAAGTCAGAGCTTGAAGTGTAGCGAATCGAACAAACAATTGGCATGCTCGGAGAGGGAGGGAATATAAATGCCGCGACATTTTCACTAATAGAAACAGTTTTAATATTGCTTTAATTAGAAAAAAAATATTTTAAAATAGATTTCGCTTATTCAATAAATATATTAGGTTAGATTCAATGACAAATCTCCAAAGCGAGAGGATCACAACTGGACCGTTTGCGATAGTTCCTTTTTGAAACCAGTCAATAGTAAATATTTGATTCTGTGTTCTAATGGAGAAGACTAGGAACACTATCGCCGCAACCTACTACTATAATTTAATATTGTGACAATGTATCTCAAGTATATTCAAATTTAATATATGCAGACGTGTGTGCGGCTTTGAGGAGTGTGTTGTGCGTATCAAGTAATATCAAGTCTACGCTTTTGGCATATGTAAATATTTCATTTATTTATTTATATCAAGCACAATCATAAATGACAATTCATAGTGGAGTATACAATTTACTAAACATATATATATATATATACATACATATACATATATAAAGTGATGAGTACTTTTTTGCGTACTTTGCTTCCTATACTATACCGAAGTCGTATGTGAGTATATACTTATACTGTATGTAGTACTGAAAATATTGGACATACTAATAAACAACACTGTGAATGAAACTTTGTACACTCGTGTGTACTTCATCAAAATAGTATATTTAATGAAGTGCACACCACTTGCTCACTCATTTTGGTTGATTTATAAATTCCAAGGCTTCTGAAATCGAACATTTTCCAATCGCTCGGTCGCTTTGAGGTTAACTAATGTTGTTGAACGGAAATTTAAAACCTCGGTTTACGTACATACAAATATTGTTGGCAAGTATCTACAGCGAATCGTAATATATATAATATAAAATTAATTTTTTGCCACTTGAAATTCGCCACAAACACTCGGTCACTCATTGCAAATGTCAAAATAGAATTGGATGTCACTCATTTCGGTTTTATTAGATTAAATAACTGGTAAAAGTCGACCTTAATATACTTTGAGAGCAAGTATCTCTTCATTTTCACTTAAGTTAACGCTTGAAACGTCAGAGAGATCGACGACCTGAAGCGCTATTTATATTTTTTAATATTTTAATAATTTTTAAATGTATATGTAACCTTCCACATTTCTCAAGTAACCGTTAAAAAATTATATATATATATATCTCTGTAGAACAAAGAAATAAATAATAATACCAGTTATTAACTCTGGTAGGCATTTTGGGGTTAACACCTTAACTTAGCATATATTCTAAGTTATGTAATATTTTCTTTGAAAGAACTTGTTGAAAAAGTTCTTTCGTAATCCCATTCAACTGTTGTTCTGTCTTAAAACTACGTAATATGCTTATCAAACTGCTTTAATGCTACATTAAGTAAGGCCTTAACGGTTTTATAATGTTTGGCAGCGCACCAGATACTCTTCAAGTGCACGGTTCAGGTTCCAGCAGTGCGGTGCACGCACACCAACGTGTCTTCTTTGTGCCTTAGAGTGCGGGTTACCGACAACTTAAATTACGCTGACACGCCATTAAAAGCATTAACCTTACACTAATTAGACGGCGGTGGGCTCTACGTTAAGTACGTGTGTATGTATGTTGTTGTTGTGGAAAATGCCGCTCATGTAAGCAGCAAATAGTAAAATAAAGCGAAGAATCTGAAAACAAATTGAAATACATACATACATATATAGGGTACATATTCAATTCGATAGTGCAAAGTCAGCGAAATAAAAAGCGAGTCTTCCGCGCAAAGTAATGCAAATAAATTCGGTGCGAAGAAAGGAAAAGTGCGCAAGTTTGCATAAGTATGTAAGAAACATTTTGTTTTTTTATTTTTTTAAGTGTTTGTGCGACTTGAAAGCGCATTGGTATGCTGTTATGCGATCCACTTGGTATTCTGTAAATTATGCAGAACTCGTTTAGATGCCTTGGCCCTCTGTGATACTGTGATACTTACGTACGTGCGAGTGCTTACGTATGGACGAATAGTGTTTCTAGTTTCTAGTAAGCGTGAACTGTGCCGTCAGACTGACTGTCTGCCGCCAACGATTTTTATACTCTCGCAACAAAGTTGCTAAAGAGAGTATTATAGTTTTGTTCACATAACGGTTGTTTGTAACACCCAAAACTAAACGAGTTAGATATAGGGTTATATATACCAAAGTGATCAGGGTGAAGAGTGGAGTTCAAATCCGAATGTCTGTCTGTCCGTCCGTCCGTCCGTCCGTCTGTGCAAGCTGTAACTTGAGTAAAAATTAAGATATCTTGATGAAACTTGGCACACTTATTTCTTGGCACCATAGGAAGGTTGCTTTCGAAAATGAGCAAAATCGGACCACTGCCACGCCCACAAAATGGCGAAAACCGAAAACACAAAAAGTGCCATAACTAAGCCATAAATAAAGCTATGGAAATAAAATTTGGTATGAAGGTTCGCACTGTGAAGGGGCATATTTGGATGTAATTTTTTTGAGAAAGTGGGCGTGGCCCCGCCCCCTACTAAGTTTTTTGTACATATCTCGCAAACCAATAGAGCTATATAAACCAAACTTTCTGCAGTCGTTTTTTTAGCCACTTCCTAATGCAGTCCAAAAATGAAAGAAATCGGATCATAACCACGCCCACCTCCCATACAAAAGTTAGGTGGAAAATTACTAAAAGTGGGTTAACTCATTAACGAAAAACGTCAGAAACACTAAATTTCACATAAGAAATGGCAGATGAAAGCTGCACTCAGATTTTTTTACAAAATGGAAAATGGGTCGCCCACTTATGGGTCAAAAACCATATCTCAGGAACTACTCGACCGATTTCAATGAAACTTGGTTTGTAATAGTTTCCTTACATCCCAATGATATGTTGTGAAAATAGGATAAATCGCTTCACAACCACGCCTACTTCCTATATACCAGAACTTTGAAGACGATCTGAATCGTTTACTTTACAATATATAAAGTAAGTACTAGTGAAGATATCGGTGCAGAACTTTGCACAAATACTATGTTAATAGTGTGGCAGCCCCATTCTAAAAATCGCCGAAATCGGACCATAGGTTTTTAAGGCCCCATGTATCGAACACGAGGACCTCGGTGCTTCTAACGTAATATTATGGTTTCCAACTTTCAATGGACTTTATACAATATATATGACGAATATGTGGGTCAAATTGTGTATTATATAATATAAATAAAGTTAAATAAATAAATTGCGAGAGTATAAAATGTTCGGTTACACCCGAACTTAGCCCTTCCTTACTTGTTTATTTCTATTTATTATTCATCAATGTACACAGTGACTATGCCACAATTTGTAGCACAAACACGTTTCTTGTGACGCGCCGACGTTCAGCCAGTGAATGGTATTTGTGGCACTTCATTTATTTCGCATTTTCTCGATTAATTTGTACATTGGGGAATATAGTCACGCGATTGGGGTATGCATAGTCCAAGCTTTTCAATGTCAGAAATTTTAATATAGAAAGCTTTTGCTTTCCCAGTATACGCAGTTGGCATTTGTAAGGCATTTATTAAGAACAATGTAGTCGTTTTATTTTCATAAAAGATATATAGTAAACTTCTCTAACTCGAATCACCATAATCCATAAAAAAACTTCAAGTTAGAGAGGCTCTGAAGGAGGGAAGTTAATTTGTATGAAATTTAGCTTCTAAACTCTATTGCTAATACAATAGTTCAAGTTATGGAGAACGTCGAGTTATAGAAGTTCAACTATATAATAATTTCTAAAAATTACTTTGAGTGATTTTAGCCAGAGATTCAAACAAGTTGAGAGGGATCAAAAATGTATACCACATTTTAATTTAGTATTAATTTTACAAAATTCTAAAATTTCTCAAGCAAAGCTAAGGACTCAGGGGCTAAACTTAAATTAATTCAAAAAAGTTCATAAAAGTACATAGAGTACGTGTCATCTGTTTAGCAAAATCAGTTAGAAAACAAAGGTACAAGCTTTCTTTGAAATGAAACAATTCTAAACAAGTGTTAATAGCTGTATTGTAGAACCGTTAAATATGTAACAAACAACAACCCTGCATACAACAGTTGAATATTTGTAGTTTGGCGGTCGAATTGTCTATTCAAACCTTTCCCATACAATTCAAGTATAATTTCAGAAGCTTTTCACCAGAGGGCGCAATGCATCAAGAGCTTTTTCCTCCTAGCTCGGCATATCCTTGTACGTGCATGTATTTGTAGTCCTTTTGAATGCGAAGTTCTTAACTAAAATATATAAAATAGTAAGCGGCATGAGTAAAAAGCTTAATCACGACAATGTCGTTGAGAAAAGCTCAGTAGTTTGCAAGTAAATTTCCTTATGATTGCGCTGAATTAATTTAAATGGCAATTTTTAAGCAAAATATATACCCATGAGTGGTTAAGCAGTATTAAATTGAATAAAAATGCATTATTCCTGCCTAAAAAAAGTCATAAATACTGTTGCGGCTGTACTTAAGTGCCAATATATAATAAATGTCATGACCGTAATGTATTATTATTGCACATTGCATGCTTAAGCTGTGTCGTATTTATGCGAATTTAAATCAGTACTTAATTAATGTCGTGATTTCAATAATTAATTTATTGCAATTTTTGATTTCAATCAGCATTGTGTGGCGGGAAAATACACGCATATTGGAGCGTAGGAGTGTCGATAAATAAAATATGTCGCATTAAGTGAATTAAAATAATATTTACTTCCTGATGTTCGATAACTAGCGTTGACTTAAAAATTAAGCAACTGTAGCAGTTGCGATTCTAGTAGAAACCCAACGGAAAACAGAAGCTTCGCATGCAAAGCGAAGTTCAAACGACGCATCTACTTAGTTTTAAGTATTCCAACAGCGCCGACGATATTAACAAATTAACGCTCGATTATTGAATAGCAACGCATTAGCAGTTACCATAAAAGCCACGAGCAATAAAACATTTTAGGATACGCAAATGTCAAGACACTCAGCCACCGAGCGCAGCAAAGTGTGTGCGCTGACAAAATTTCGTGTTTTGAAAAATCGGAGTAACGGTTTGTTCACACTTGCGCTGAGCGCGTAACTATACATCAAACTCGATTTGTCAGCAATTTTGCATTTGCGAGCATAATTTGACATTTAGCCATTTATATTGCATGGATATGCATGACATGAAACATGTGACCAAAGCGAGGAAGAAGAAAAAAATCATCGAATTCACTTTAAAGTAAACAACACTTTAGTCAGCACAAAGACAGTGAGTGTAAAATTTCAGGCGACAAAAATAAAACGCAGAGACCACAAAAACCGCTTAAATGCGAATCCAATTTTTGACGCTGCATATTTAAATATTAAATTAGCTTTTATTCCAATGCGAATGGCTTTAGTGCTGAGTGAGTGAGTCAGTGTGCGCGTACAGGCGGGGCAGGAAGACATTAAATGTGCAGCACAAAAGCAAAAAAAAACAAATTATTTAAATATAATTATACGGAATTAAAAAGTGAAGCCGTAATTTACTGGCATCAAATTGCACGAAAAACGATAATAAAGATAACAGAATGCAAAAACAAAAAGTTGTTGTAAAAAAAATAAATTAACGGCGCAGACAAAAATCTGACTCGTCATTTTAATAAAAAATCGTGTTATATGCAAATTATTAAATTGTTTTTGTTGCGAATTTAGTCTGATACAAACTAATTCAAAACAAACAAGAAAAGCAAATTTACACAATTGTTGCAGCTCAAATATTTACCGAGGAAGAGGCTGGTTGTCTTACGTGAACTGTGGGAGAGAAACATTTTCGGACACAAACTTCTTTGTGGCTATATTAAGGCTTCATAATATAAATAATATATTTGAAGACTAGAAAGGTTACCCTACTAATTGAGGACTAGATTAAAGAAGAAAAGAAAAAACTTTGCATTACTTTCTGTTTAAGGCAGGGACCGGAAATAAGAGTTATTTTACAATTTTTAATAAAAAAAATCATACATAAAGGAACATCGTAGAAAAGTTTTGATTACACCATCATGATTTTTAGGTGAACTATATGCGAAATATTGTATGATTTTTAAATTTTGATTTTTATATATTTAGATCAAAAATAAGAGTTATATTAAAAATTGTGAATTGATTTTTATTATTGATTTAAAAATATAAAAATCAAAAATAATTCTTATTTTTTGATCTAAAAAAATAAAAATCAAAAATAACTTTTATTTTTGATCTAAATATATAAAAATCAAAAATAACTCTTATATTTTTGATTTTTTTGATAAAAGTCATAAGAGTTACGGTCCCTGGTTTAAGGGCGAAAACTTTTCTGGAACACTGTAAGCAATTTATGGTGGGTGTGGGTGATGAGGAAGTTGCAATTGAGAGGAGTGCAGAGCTTACGCGACCGGGTGTGACAACTACGCGACAGGCGCAAGGCAAGTTGAAAAGAAAGCAGCTGTGTAACTGATACAAAAACACAAATAAAGTGAATTGCCAGTTAAGACACATCAAAAAAAAGTACACGTATTCATAAGGGCACAAAAGTTTATTTAAGTCACCGCGAAAGAGTTCGTTAACCCAAGCAACGACATATCAACAAAAGAGTGTGGAAAAGGCAAGTTTTGTGGTGAAAATAAATTAAAACGGCGCAACGGCGCAGTGGAAGACTAAATAATGGTTTTTAAGCCGAACTTAAACACCCAAATTGCCCGAAATAAGCTTAAGACTCAATGCAATGTTTGCTCTTTCGTCGGCAACGTGAAGGTGCAGTAGATGATTTAAGGTCGCAGTTCACTCGCGGTCATTAGTGACTTTGGTAATGGTAAAGCCATAAAGAAGAAATTTAAGAGAAAATAAAATTCAACGGCAAAACCAATCACCAACACAAAAGGTATTTAAACAGAATTTCGGCGGCGAGCGTCTTGTACTAAAGTGAATGCTTGCAGACAGTTAAGAACTTTCGTGTACAAAACCTAACGGCGGCACTGGACTGTGCGCGCACTAACGGTAAGCCTTAAGATAGTAGTAAAAATGAAATACGGGAAGTGAATTAGAAGATAATAGAAAGCACTAAATAGCACGGCAACCGGCTCCAAGCAGCTGTGGGACGTGCATGCAGACTTTCATCTCATTAAGCTTATATGGTGTGTGTACTCACTGTACATACGAGTATACCACTTGTAGATTTCGGTACAAATATTTATGCACATATCGGTGAACGGGTCATAAGCACACATGTTCATAACTACCTGGCGTAAGTCAGTAGAAATTTGAGTGTAGAAGAAGACTTCCGTTTTCGGCAATTTCTCTGCGTTGAAGTTCACGTATACCCATGTATGTATGTATGTATGTGTATTAATGTGTTTATAAACTCATGTGTTTAAATAATTTTCACTTTTCCAAATTTCACTGCTGTCAGAGCGCAGCTCAAGCACATAGCTGAAGTGTTGAGCTACTGTATGTATGTAGGTATGTGTGTCTGCAAGTAAGTGAGTTTGTATGCATGAGTGCTGTTGTGGCGGCGAAGACAAGTTCTACTTCATATACTTCATAATTTCGTAAAGTTCAGACAGCTTTCATTATTTACAGCTGCACACGTTTCGAAATGGCACAACAACAAAAAAAAAAACAAAAATCAACGCTGACACAATAGTAAAAACCGTAAGAAATAGGTTATTAAAATAATATAATTACCGTGCAACAGACGCGAAATATAAAAAATAAAATAAAATAAAATAAAATAAAATAAAATAAAATAAAATAAAATAAAATAAAATAAAATAAAATAAAATAAAATAAAATAAAATAAAATAAAATAAAATAAAATAAAATAAAATAAAATAAAATAAAATAAAATAAAATAAAATAAAATAAAATAAAATAAAATAAAATGAAATAAAATAAAATAAAATAAAATAAAATAAAATGAAATTAAATTAAATTAAATTAAATTAAATTAAATTACATAAAAGAAAATAAAATCAAATTAAATACAATAAAATAAAATAAAATAAAATAAAATAAAATAAAATAAAATAAAATAAAATAAAATAAAATAAAATAAAATAAAATAAAATAAAATAAAATAAAATAAAATAAAATAAAATAAAATAAAAATAAAATAAAATAAAATAAAATAAAATAAAATAAAACAAAATAAAATAAAATAAAATAAAATAAAATAAAAATAAAATAAAATAAAATAAAATAAAATAAAATTAAATTAAATTAAATTAAATTAAATTAAATTAAATTAAATTAAATAAAATAAAATAAATCAGGAGAAATACAGATAAAATTAAACAATTAAAAATAACAACAAATAAAAAATCATGAAGTAACATCAAACATATAATTCACTTACAAAACAATTTATTTTTAATTAATCGTATGAATAACATGTTTTTGCATACAAAGTACCGTAACAGATGTTTCACACCACATTCTCCCAAAAACACCTTTTTATCGCTTTTGTTTCTGAACCTGTTGTAAATTGAATTAATTGTCTCTTCATTGCTTTTGAGTTGCTGGGAAAAATATGAATCAGTTTAAACGTTATAAAAATATTAAATAAAACTGAGTGAAAAGAAGAATTATGTAATGTTAATATAAACACCCTAGTCATTCGGTATATAATTATACATTAGGAATCGACCTTTTTTTATTAGGACGATTTTTTGAAATGTGTGAAAGGCTGTAAATAAAAACACATTGAAGCAAATAAAGATTTTAAAATTCAATAATACTACAAAGTAATATTATTTTCTAAAAAATAAGTTCCCAGGGCATCGCTGCATATCAGTTCTAATAATATATTATAAATAATAATAACAATAATTTTAGCTTTTGAAATGTTATGTTAATGGCAGTGACTTTGGTTGGTTGAAATGGCCTTTCTGAGAGTTACTTTGTACTCACATATCTTAATTATATGATTTATAACTATTGTTCACTCTGTGGGAATTTCTTTAAAAGCAAGTTCCGGTTTATACGCTTCGGAAAGATTATAATATAAGTAAAGTGCGTTAAATAATAACATTGCAATTTATATGTTTTGAAACAAAAGCGCAAAAGCTCTTCTTGGAACTTCCGAAAAACTTAAAATAAAAGTTTCTTCAGTCTTCATAACAACCGACTTAAGCTAATATAAATAAATATAGAAGAAAATCTGGTGACTAATTCCATATAGCCAATTAATAGAAGCTTAATTTACCTAAAGAATGTTTCATTAAAAGAGCTTCTTTGTCAGTATGTCATTCAGTTACAATCATCATCAATCTCTAACTCAAAAAAACCGGCACTTGTTCTTTCTCTTTGTGCCAGTTGTAGCTTGTTCCCACAAACCGCTAGAAGCAACTGTTTATTTTCATTGTATGAACCCTCCACACAACATATGACACACAATTCGAATTTTGACCGCTTAATGCTCAGCACATAGTCTTATGTTTCTTTTTTGAAAAATTCAAACTAAATGATCACTTAATATTTAAATGGCAAAGTGACTTGTGCGAGCCGCAAACTAGTCAAACAACAAATTTATTTAAATTAGCATTACCCATGCATGCAAAGAGCATGAAAAGAAAGAATAAATACATTGGATCACCAAAAAAATTTAAATTTATGAAAGAGTTAAAAGCTCGCGTTATGCCATAAAGACATGTTGACTTGAAACGCTCGCCGTATTTGAAGAAAAATGGCATAATCAAGTTGGAATTTATGCAAAAGCGCGCTTGATTATGCCGAAATGTGAATGCAATCAACGGCACAATTTCAGTAAGCATATAGAACAGGCTGTGCCTAATGGTTTAAGGAAATGAAGCCAGCATTGAAGAATCGATGCATAAAATGTAGAACTTCGCAATTTGCATTGATTTTATGCGTATAAGGAAGCTTCATGGCAAAAAGTTTGCGAAAATGTTGCGCATTAACTCAACTCAAAACAGAACGGAAGTTAAAACTCGCTTTAACACCCACCAATAAAACCAACCAAATGCGCCAGCCATTTATGCAAGTCATAAAATAGATCATAATCGGTTAATATTTCTGGCATTCCAAATCTGATTATATGGATTTGCAGTGATTTGCATTGTGCTCAAATGAAGACATCCTATAAATATAAGTGAAACCTGATATAATTGATGGTTTAACCTTAGATTTATATGGAAAATGTCACAAAGGCAAAGAATATAAATTTGTAGAGCTGGTACTTTTAGAGTCTTCAAACTTTTTCTATTATTTCGTATTTCAACGATTTGCTAAAGTACGATTCGTAGGCATAGTCTGAATCTTATGTACTCGTGTACTTATATATAATGAATTTATATATAAGGAACCTAGTTCTTCTGCTGTAAAACCCTATCCAAAGTGAATGCTCCCGTGTCAAGGGAGTCACAAAATTAATTTGTCACAGATCACACATCATTAAACGCGATGATAAATGGTTTTTTCAAGGTGTTGAAACTGAACAAGCTGAGAGCGAAGTTTTTATTTACTTACTGAAGAGAAAACAAACAATAAGCTGGGAGAAAATGAAGAAAATAACACGGTGACTTGACGTTTACCGAGGCCCAATTTAATGCTTATTTTATTATTGGAGTTTCCTTTTGGATTTTTCAAAAATATTAACAATGTAGTTAATGAAATAGTTATTATTTTGTTGACATATTTACATAAGAAAATCTTCCTAAGAAAATGCTTAATTTTGATTTGAAAATTGAATCAAAAACCTTAAGGTTCCTCAACAAAATTAGTCCAGCGAAATCCATCGACATTACATCATATGTTACATAAGACTTCGAATTATTTGCGCTCGAATTGTAGCGCTCTCCAAATATGGTTACGTTGACTCAATATTCAGTTCTTAAAAATATATGTATTTATTCGGACACCATTTTTGGAGCTTATAAAGTCTCTCTTTATAGACCCGTTAAGTCAAAAAATATTATAAATAAATTCGAAAAATATGTACATTCTATATTTATATCAAAATTAGTATAAAATTGACTAATGTGATTTATATCATTATTAAATATATGAACATCTTTTCACGAGGATTCGAATGTGAATGTGTAATTATATTTTATGGGCATTTAAATATTTTGAATCTGTCACCTGTCATAATTCTGAAAATCGCTATGAGTTTAAGTTAAATTTGGTGAAAGTGTTCGGAGGAGTGTAGTCGTATATTGCATTTGTCACCGAAATCTGTGTCTCAAACATAATAACTGCTTCAACAATTGCCAAAATGGCATGAGTACTTCAGCTGAGTGCTTAAAAATCGCAATGCTTCACAAAACTTGGCATTTCACAATTCATTAATTGGTTTGTTATACTGAAAATATGAAACTAACTCACTGCTGTGACTGAACTAATCATTATTGAGTAATCTAGTTCGTTGCTAAATAAATTTAAAGCCATCAAAAATAAACGAAACTTTATGAAAGGATAGTAAAATCACCGTATTGAGCAATATTTCAATGCAAATTTTGTGAGTCGTATATTAAATTAAGCAAATAATTGCTGTGCATAATCAGGCTTTATAGTTTTTAAAAGCAAAAACATATTTAAATTTTGCATCAATTGTTACTTCATATTTTTATTGCACTACTTGTACTTACCATTATTAATGGCTTCGAAAACGTTTGCCTTAATCCTCTCTTTTACAATAAACAATAAATCATACATATGGCAATAAAAAGGTATTAATGCCAACGAAGATTTGTAATCAAAAATTAAATGAAATGGAAAATCCAATTTGACTTTAAATGGATTTAGTAAATATTTATGCACTTGCCTATGAATAATATGCGAGTAATTGAGACAGCGGCTATTAAATTTTAATTTCGTTGAAAAAATATAATCAACTTTAATTGCTACAATTTATTGCGGCATTTAGAACAATCGAAATTTTGAAATCTCAGCAAAAACGCTCGGATAGCAATATTAATAATTGTATGCAATAAACGCATGCGTGATTCAAACTTTGCAACGACGTTCGTTCGCTCGTGTGTTAGGTCACCCACGCGAGTCAGTGAAATCTACTAGCTCGTTCTCTGGGCACCTAGAAGTTTTGAGAGATTTGGTTATCATATTGGATATGTGTGATTTCAAAATTATATAAATTAATTTATTTTTCAAATAAATGTATAAATATAATTGAACCTTCGAATGATCTATAGCTAATAGATCTTAATAGCGATCCAACTGAAAAACATTGAGAACCACATTCTTAAGATATACAACCCAAACCAGAAAATTGTATCAACTCTTTAAAAATACAAACCTTGTTTATAATCTCTAATTTTCAGTTTTCGATATTTTCTTATTGTGATCAGATCTCTTCACTCTCCCACTCTCTGATAAAGTAATTCCGTTGTTGGGAATAAATTAAAAAAATCAATTATTTTCTATATGATATGAATGATTACTCTTTCGAACGATTAAGTGCTCAGCCATGACAACTAATTTAATAAAGAGTTCATGAACAGAGATCACACTGCTCATGCGTTATTGACTTGACTAACGCCAGTTCTGGCTTGAATGACTAATCAATTGAGTAACTGGTTTTTGCACATACGTACATACGTACATACGTACTCATAACTATAATTATCGTTGTAAATTTGCATTTTACCGCATTTGGTAAGCCATATAGCTGAGTTTAGACTTCCCATCCATATTTCTCTTACACTCCATCTCCCTCGTTCTCTGTGGAGCTTGCAACAAACACTGTCATTTGAAATGGTGCCACTGCCAGCACGGCCAGTAAACGTTTAATGAAATGTTATGGAAAGGAATTCAAATGATTATTACATATGCCATATGTACTTATGCATGTAAGTATCAGTATATAAATGGATGGCATGACTATTAAAATCAATTGAAAATCGCCTGACTTTTTATGGTTTGCGTGAGACTAATTTGATTAGAAATAGAAAAAATCAAAGTTTTGCGCGCTACTGGCTAGGAAATGGTGACATTTTATATACAAACTTGCGTGCTAACTTAAGTAAATACCTAAATCCGATACTGAAAAGACTGCAAACTACAAGTGTCACAGTTATCTTTGAAATATACATTAGAGAAATTGAAATTAGTTGAAACACTTAGAATTAATACTAAGTGTTTTCAATAGCTTTGTAAGCTATTTCTAAGACAATCTTAACAGTACTTATATAACTGAAGCGTATTTAAATATATTGGCAATGGGTAATTTAAAAGCGATAAACATGATTGATATATCGTATTTGTAGAGTCATAAAAAATGTTTCCGTGCGGTAGTTTAGTTTTTGTAGAATTTCTATTCATATGCATATTTTTATTAACTACTTTGTTTACGTTCACGTACTTAAGTGTCTCAAAAAAAATCTTTCTTATTACAGCACGCTTTGCTGTATACAGTGTGTTCTAAAAGTATATATTTTTAATTTAGTTAGTTTTTTAATATCTCCTCTCACATCATAGAAGATCTCGCTATATACTCTCTTTACTACGAAATATATTGATTTGAGGTAATGTCATATTATTGAAACTGTGCGACCTGCGAGCTTTCAGGTACTCCCTTATATGTACAATCCGAATCGAATTCGTTAGTTAGCGACCAAGCGTAAAAATTGCTCTCAAAAACGGTATTTCGCATATATATAGAAATACACAGAAACCACACTTCAAGGCTAACATTTAATAAACGGTTGATTCACGTAAAGATTTTTACTTGTAAAATAAATATGGAGCGATCGGCTGATATAATATTCGCCGCTGCTTTCTTATACCAAAACAGTTTCGGACTAGTTCGTTCCCGAAGAAGATAGGTCAAATATTCGTTCCCTACTATCCATTTGTGAAATTATGGATAGGTTGCTAGTATGGAGAGTCTTGGATCTGCAGTACTTGGGAACCCACATTTGATGTCTTCTCACTATTAGTTATTACCTAATCTAACATACTATTAGTTGTACAAGTAGAGACTTATATGGAGAATAAACTGAAAAATAAGAATATTTCAAATACATAATAGTTTGACAGCCTTTATAGCTCACCCTGTTTGAGGGCGGAGAGCTATTTAAGTTACATTCACTAACATTGTTTTGTGTTAAGTATTCTACAGTAAATTAGTAGCGCTATCGCGAACCTAATTATATGAGTCAGTATTTTTTATGAAACTGTATGTTATTATTGTATGTATCAGTAAAATATTGTCTTGACTTTACTAGCTTTAAACAATATATTTTAATTTTACTATAATTTAAAATTCTATAATCACTAATTCTTATTATTCTTTTCAGGTGAGTTTAACACTGAAACGCAATGAACAAATGTTTGATTTTTTAAAAAACCTTTTGGTGAGTTGACTTTAATTTAAGTTATGCATATATGAGATAGTGCTTTAAATAATGAACTTTTCAAAAGGACTTGATATTTGGAAGTTTGAAGAATAAAATTATGCAATGGACGCATTTAATAAGATTATCTTTAGACACGGGACTCTAAGAATACTCTTTATGAGGATATTATTTACAATTATTTATGAAAAATCCGACTAGTTGTGATGTCTATTAAGCCTATGTGACCCTACATAATGGAATCGTCTAGCAGAAAAAGAGGAAAACTGTACCATGGTTTACAGTCTTTTCCTCTAGGAGTTCATAAGGTAGTCTATTGAAATCAATGTAGGAAGCAGGGTTGCATTGAAAGTTTCTAAACGTAGAATTAAACGAACGAACAAAGGTCAAAGGTTGCTGAAAGAAAAACAACAACCAAACAATACCAAATATCGAAATTCCATTTGGGACCTCATTTTATAATTTCAGCTAAACCACATTAAAAATATAAACATTTTCTGTTTTAATGGTTGAAAAATTTAACGAAAAAATGTGAAATGAAAATACAAAACGTCATTAAATAACAATCAAGTTGCCGTAAAAACTAAAAACAATTTACCGCTGAGCAAGCAACCACACTATCCCCCACCGCTGGTGCTGTTACTTGGTCATTATAGAGCTAGTTACACGCTCTGGGTCAATTAAAAATCACCCACTCATGTTTATTTTCACCAGCGCGCCGGTTAATGCAGTGCAAAGCACTTTTTCGAGAATAAAAACGCTTAACAGCAAAACTATTTGCTAAGCGTTATTTAAATATTTAAACAGCGAGATTGAAATTAAAATTAAATGCACCAAAAACAAGTCAACCAAAAATACGCTTAACTACCAAAGTGAAAAGAACAACAACAACCAAAAGATAAATACTACAATGGAAATGTAGATAAAAGTTGTTCGGTTTCAGCAGAGAAATTCATTAAAATTATAGAGCAACACCAGTACGTTGGATTGGCATCAAGTACGTTGGATAACGGAAATATTTTAAGTCAAGCAAAACCGAGTAAATAACAACAATGCTCCCCTCCCAACTAAATAGAACCACTAAGAAACAGTAAATTGAAGTTAAAAAAATAAAGACAAACTTTAGTTGACCCAGTTCTGTTGAGCTAAGGCTAAAGTATATCAGCTAGTCATCGGCACCATTACCAACACCAGCAACACCCACAACAACCAACAACGCGACGCTCGGTTGTTGGTTTCGTTTTGCGTTTTCTTGTCTTTTACCTTTTTTTCGATTTCGGGGACACACACAAGCAGCTGTCAGCTGTGCTGTGGCATTGGCTCGATTGGGCTTGGTTTGCCTCGTCGTGTCTCGACGCACGCAACACCAGCTTTGCCGCCCAGCGCCCTGCTGTGTGTCAGTGAGGCTGTTGTGTCAGTGAAGCAGTTAGCTAACCAAGCGTACAATCAATCTACGCTCGTCCATCCACAGCTGACAGCATTTATCACCAAAATAAGCCAACGTGGAAAAGTAACGCCACCACCTAGAACACCTCCTTCACCGTTCGTTCGCTTGTTGCTCGCTGGTCACTAGAGCGCATCACCGGCACTCCCAGCATGCCGTCTGTCTCTGCCGTCTCTGACTCCGGCTTTCGCTCCGTTCGTGTTTTGACAACTTTTCAGACACAAATTGAATAAACACTTCAACAGATTCGGCTTATTCGGACTTTGCTGCAGAGGGGCTCAGAACAGAACAGAGCAGCAAACAAATCTCGTACGAACGCTCGCTGTTCTAAATAAACCAAAACAAATAAATAGCTTAAATAGAAACAGTATTATTGCAGCAAATCTAATGAGTTAACCCACTAAAATCCAGAGCTTAGGCAAAATAGAAAACAACCTCGCGCACTACGGAACGGAGGAATTAAAAAGCGAAAATTAAATACTTGAATTATCTCAAGCGTAACCAATTTGCTCCGGTCCCCCTCGCGTTACGCTGTGGCATATGCGGCTGTGGGCAGCCTAAATAGCCGAATTTTCTAATGAAAAGCGTGACTTTGTGCCGCATTTGCTAGGGAACAGTGTGCTGGGAATTATTGAAAACTGAACTTTTTATTTCAGTTTTAGTTGAGTTGGTATATATCTAGTTCAGCAATTAATGGTTTCATCAAATTGTCTTTTGGATTTGGGTTCTAAATATATTTGGTATAAAGCTATTACATTTATTTTCGAGAGATTTTTGCCATTCTTGAGTATTAATCACAAATGAACTTAAGAATTATGAAAGAGGTCTCGAGACCTTACATTCAAGAACTTTAAAAGAATATCACAAATGAACTTAAGAATTATGCAAGAGGCCTCGAGACTCTCGACTTCAACGAAGAACTCTTCTCATGAATTATCCAAGAAATTTAAAAGAATATCCAGAATTTATTCACAAAAAGTCGAGACCACAACACTGTGCCGCAAGAACATCGAAGCTTCTTTGTTGTCGTTACTGTAAAATCTGCTAATATTCCTACAGAGCTCAACTGAAGCTCTTTATACCGCATTCCACATCGCACATCTGCAGGGATTTAATCATTAGATGCTTCCATGTTTGAGCTGCTGATTCTACATTCGGCTGGCGGTTGAAAGTAGTAAGACAGAAAGTAACACAAACGACACACAACTCGCCAGTGATGCTTTGACTTTTTATTGTTGTTTAAATGCTGGCCTTTGTTGTTGTTTTTGCTGAATTCTACCATATTTAGCATACTTGACTTGCTTTGACATCATGTTGCTTTTGTTTTCTAAAATACATATGGACATACTTATTCATACCGTTGTTTTTGGTTTGGTTTGGTTGTTGTAATGCTTTTGAGTTTGCACTATTTAAGCACTTTGACACAGTTTTCGAGATCACTGCGACCATAACCATGTTGCTGTCATTTGAATAAATTTATTGAAGCCATCTGTTCTTTGCCTTTCTCGGCTTTAGAAGCTATAGATATAAATACATATATACATATATACTTATATTGCTATAATTGTA
The DNA here is from genome assembly GCA_031772095.1 of Zeugodacus tau. Taxonomy (NCBI): domain Eukaryota; kingdom Metazoa; phylum Arthropoda; class Insecta; order Diptera; family Tephritidae; genus Zeugodacus; species Zeugodacus tau. The sequence continues at coordinate 92,178,534 of CM062649.1, forward strand.
GATGAACGTGTAATTTTTGTTTTAAGAAAATGGTCAACTGTGGAATGTGCCTCTCGAGAATATAACTGAATCACATATAAATTCCTGTTTCTATAGGAAACATTCATATTTTTCATATGAACCAAATTGGAAGTGATTGCTTTTCCTACCAAATGGCGGAAGAGTTTGTATTTCTTGTAGAATAGATACTTGTGAAGTTTGGATTTAAGTCAACGTACAGTAGACTTCCGGTGATTAAAATCTCATAAATCATCTTATTTATATGTCTAACTCTGAGAGGTACTGTGAGAGTGGGAAACAACTGGGTTTTATTTGTAAATGTTAGATGGTTTATAGTACTTTATACGATTCTTTAAACTTTATATTTCGTAACTTTTACAGTTTCGAAATGGGTCTCATCGACTTTGAGAGTTTAGTTAAACCATATAAGCCCAGTAGCACCTTATCTCTACTCTCGTCTCTCAACAATTTAGGTTGCGATTATCTCTATTTATATTTTCTACATAAAAAGGTAATACGAGTATAGTCGTAATTTTATTACTTCCTACCGGTAACGGTGTCTTCTCGGAAAGTAGTTGGTAATCTTTCATGTGAATTAGCGTCATTTAATGAAATTTTATTCAGTTGCGCATAACGGTAAAGCGCGTCATCAAATTCTCTTTACATTTTACACTGTCTCTTTGTTTTTTTTTTTGTTTTTTGCTTTTTGTCTTTTGTTCTTTATTCTACCAATTTTTTCAAGCGACTTAAACGTTTTTCGTCACCGACCTGTTTTTTGGGTTAATGCGTTGCCGTTGTTTCCGCTAGGCGGCGGCAATTCTTTTTAACTAATTGTTGGCTGCTGGCTTTTCTCATTACCAGTTTAACAGTATTTTCAGCAGTGCAGAGGCAAGCGCAAGTTAGTGTCGGTTTTTCGGTGCACGAAATGGCGCAACGACCGAGACCGTTCGAAGGTATTACTTAGCCGGATTTGCATACACATACACACACACAAACACAGCCAGATGTCTGGTACAATGTACCAAAATGCAGATAATGTTGAAGTGAGCAAAAAAAAAAAAGGTTCGAAAGGTTCTGCTTTGCTTGTGAGTCCATTAAAAATGCTCTGCAACTGCTTGCCGCTGCGCTGTCATTAGTGACTGTTGCTTTCACTAAATTTCAAGCTGCTTTCCATAATTATAGATATTACCTAATTTACAGTTCGCTATTGGAAAGCGGTGTAAGGTTCTACTACACTGCGAACATTAATTAATTGCGCTTTTGGCATGTTTGAAGTATCCACGTGAATTAGGTTGAATTGGGTAGAATGTTGCGCCACTCTCACCGTAGTGAATGCGTATGAAATGTAATCAAATAAATACTTGCGAAGGTCCAAGCATCTCTGCTAGTTAATGGCAATTTTCGCATTTTGATGGCTGAAATTAGAAAGAAGCCAAAAAGGGAGAAAAAACAAAAGAAATGAAAGAAGCCAAATGAAAGCTGAAACGCCAAACATTTAATGAAACAGCATTCTTAGAAAGGAAAATTTGCGGCGTTTAGCAAATAATTTTCGAATTAACGAAAGCGTTGGAATGTCGGTGTGCGGCAAAAAAACTGCGTTAATGATAAAAATAATGAAAGCTTCTTTTGGTAGCTGAAGTGTTAAATAAAAATATATATCATATATATATGAAGTACCAAAATGCAAGTAATGTTGAAGACAGCAAAAAAATTCGACCGTTATGTCAAAATTTTTTGACTTTTAAGGGGACAAAAAAAGCATATTTAAATTAGAGCATCTACCATATAAGAGCTGAAGAGGGAAGCGAGACGCATTTGCAGACAAAAAAAGAAAGAGGCCGAAATGCGTGAGTATGAAGAGCTTGACAAGCTGGCCGACAGGGGTAATGCTCGAAAATTTTACGAAAAGATCCGGCGACTAACTGAAGGTTTCAAGACCGGAGCACACTCCTGTAGGACCCCCAGAGGTGATCTAGTTATTGATGACCAGAGTATACTGAGTTTGTGGAGGGAACACTTCTCCAGCCTGCTGAATGGCAGTGAAAGTACAACAACAGGAGATGGCGAACCCGATTCCCCAATCGACGACGATGGAGCAGATGTTCCATTGCCCGACCGTGAAGAAATTCGAATAGCAATTACCCGCCTAAAGAACAATAAGGCGGCGGGGGCCGACGGATTACCGGCCGAGCTATTCAAATACGGCGGCGAAGAGCTGATAAGGTGCTTGCATCAGCTTCTTTGCAGAATATGGTCGGAAGAAAGCATGCCTGACGATTGGAATCTCAGTGTACTCTGCCCTATACACAAAAAGGGAGACCCCACAATTTGCGCCAATTACCGTGGGATAAGCCTCCTCAACATCGCGTATAAGGTTCTGTCGAGCGTATTGTGTGAAAGACTAAAGCCCACCGTCAACAAACTGATTGGACCTTATCAGTGTGGCTTTAGACCTGGAAAATCAACAACAGACCAGATATTCACCATGCGCCAAATTTTGGAGAAGACCCGTGAAAATAGGATCGACACACACCATCTCTTTGTCGACTTTAAAGCTGCTTTCGACAGCACGAAAAGGAGTTGCCTTTATGCCGCGATGTCTGAATTTGGTATCCCCGCAAAACTAATACGGCTGTGTAAGCTGACGTTGAGCAACACCAAAAGCTCCGTCAGGATCGGGAAGGACCTCTCCGAGCCGTTCGATACCAGACGAGGTTTCAGACAAGGCGACTCACTCTCGTGTGATTTCTTTAACCTGATGCTGGAGAAAATAATACGAGCTGCAGAGCTAAATCGAGAAGGTACAATCTTCTATAAGAGTGTACAGCTACTGGCGTACGCCGATGATATCGACATCATCGGAAACAACACCCGCGCCGTTAGTTCTGCTTTCTCCAGACTGGATAAGGAAGCGAAGCGTATGGGTCTGGTGGTGAACGAGGACAAGACGAAATATCTCCTGTCGTCAAACAAACAGTCAGCGCATTCGCGTCTTGGCTCCCACGTCACTGTTGACAGTCATAACTTTGAAGTTGTAGATAATTTCGTCTACCTGGGAACCAGCATTAACACCAATAACAATGTCAGCCTGGAAATCCAACGCAGAATCACTCTTGCCAACAGGTGCTACTATGGACTAAGTAGGCAATTGAAAAGTAAAAACCAAACTCTACAAGTCTCTCATCATTCCCGTCCTACTTTACGGTGCAGAAGCGTGGACGATGTCAACATCCGATGAGACGGCACTAGGAGTTTTCGAGAGAAAGGTTTTACGGAAGATTTATGGTCCCTTAAGTATTGGCAACGGCGAATACCGCAGACGATGGAACGATGAGCTGTACGAGTTATACGACGACATTGACATAGTCCAGCGAATAAAAAAACAGCGGTTACGCTGGCTAGGTCATGTTGTTCGAATGGATGAAAGTGCTCCAGCTCTGAAAGTATTCGATGCAGTACCCGCTGGTGGAAGCAGAGGAAGAGGGAGACCTCCACTCCGATGGAAGGACCAGGTGGAGAGGGACCTGGCTTCGGTTGGAATAACGAATTGGCGCCAAACTGCCAGAAGGCGGGATACGTGGCGCGCTGTTTTGGACTCGGCTATAACCGCGTAAGCGGTGTCTACGCCAGTCAAGAAGAAGAAGAATCTACCATATAAAAGCGGCTCAAAGTCTCAATCGAGTTTCGTAAACAATCACATGCTGATGACACTGATGTTCATCTATTTTTCTTGGGAAAAATTCCATATTAGAAACTGTCAAGAAAAATTAAAAATGATTGTCAGGTGGTTTCTCACAAGTGTCAAATCTGTCATGAAAACCTCAACTAGTGCGTCACACAACAACATAAGTCACAACATCAGATAATGAAAATAAATATGTAACTAAGATAAGGTTTAAGATAATTGCTAGAGATTAAGATAAGCGGAATAATCTTAAACTGAATCATCAAATGAGTTTCACCCCTGCTGGGCCCTTTGGTGTGAAAATTCATAATTTTTGAAAAAAATTAAAGCGCATTTTCGAGGTAAGATTTTACAGTTAAAACAGAAAGCGTGCTGAAGTGTTAAATGACAAGACCAGATTTCAATCTTATGTGTCGAGTAGGAAGAGATTTTCCTTATAATGATTTCCGTAGATAGGCAGGCAATAATAAACTTTCGATTCTGATTCTATTTTAGAAAAGCTCCTCAGAAAATGTATCAGCCGTAGACAATAATTGTTCAGGAAAGACTTCTTCTTGACTTTATAAAATTTAAATATGCTTAAATTCATTTTGTGACAGAGGTTCATATAAGAATTATTCGCAGTCTTAATACAAGGGAATTTTATTGTTAAAATTTCGGAGGTTTGGAGAGTCCAACAGTCTGTAGCAGCCTCTACGGTTAGTTCCAAATTCACCAGTCATGGCTCCGTATGACTTTTCCTATTTCCAAAATAAAGAGAATCTTAAAAGCCGTCGTTTTATTTGCATACGGGAAAGCGCCAAAGACTATCACAAAAATCGAGTTTGAGAAGTGTTTCGACGATTGGAAGTAGCGCTGGCATAATGGGAACTATTTTAAAGCCGATAATATTAATGTAGACGAATTAATAAATATTAAAAAAATCCCGTTATTTTTTGGAACATACCACATATTTTTCAGCCCTCCATGATGATATTTTTAAGAATTTCGGAAAAGTAATTTGGACGAAATCTTCACATTAGATAACAAATATTGATTCGTTATCTGATCACAAGATAGAGAAGTGGTGTATTCAAATAGAAACTATTTGTTGTTGGTATTCAACGAAGATATTCTAAATTTGTGTATGCACTTATGTAATAACGGTGTAGTTTCAAGACTGAGAATCAATATTTATCAGCTTTTGGTGTTGTGGCGGTCGTCTGTGTGCCAACAACACTTACATGGGTGTACTTACAGGTGTAAATATGTATTTACCAGTCAAAACATATGTTGGCGCTGTTGTTGTCTGTAAACAAATAGCTGTGAACGCGCCACAAGCGAAAAAACACAACACAAAGTGATACACAGCAACAAAGGCACATAGAAGCACAGGTGAATAGATATATATAGTTATATGGATGCATAAACAACTACCTGCCCGCCAGCACATTTTGCTGTCGAATAATAGATATATATGTATATCGATATGTACATATAACGGTGTGAGCAAATAGACGCTACGAAAGTTGGCTAACCACTGAAGCGAGCAAGGCAAGCTTTATCAAATAGCAGCCGGCGGCAAAGGTCAATATTGACTGTTGTTAATGACTTTAGGCCGCTAATAATGAGCGTCAGCGCCACAAAAAGAAAGCATCAGAAATGCAGAGCAATTGCAACAGCGACGGTTAAAGAAAACAATAAGAATAGAAATAAAGTAATTGCTGCTAATCATAATGGCTGGTTGAGTTCTTCAAACGTCTTTCTATGCATTTCCGGAAGCTAGCAGACAGAGGCATAATCGATTTTTGTCATTCTCATTACATAACCAAAGGACAAGTGAACGCACTTGCAAAATTGAAAAGCTTCTAAATTGAAAATTTCAAAGAAATATGGGCACATACATAAATAATGTTAGGCCCATATGTGTGGTATATGGTGTGGTAATTGAAGCATCACCATTTTCAATTTTCTATTGTTTTCGAAAAATTTTCAATTTATTTTCATTTTTTTCCTCGAGTAATTATTATTTTGGTTCGGTTTTATAGTTTCAATAAGTGTGCATGCAGGCAATAAGCCCAACACGTCTGCTGGCCATAGCTTTTATTTACGCACGATTGAGCAAATATTTTTGGAAGCATGGCACAGTAAACGATTCTCAAGTGGAAAAATTTCAAAAACGAAAACTATATTTCTCCATGAGTTTGACTCATAAGTAAAACAAGTAAGGAAGGGCTAAGTTCGGGTGTAACCGAACATTTTATACTCTCGCAATTTATTTATTTAACTTAATTAATATTATATAATACACAATTTGACCTACATATTCGTCATATATATTGTATAAAGTCCATTGATAGTTGGAAACCCTAATATTAGGTTAGAAGCACCGAGGTCCTCATGTTCGATATATGGGGCCTTGAAAACCTATGGTCCGATTTCGGCGATTTTTAGAATGGGGCTGCCACATTATTAACATAGTATTTGTGCAAAGTTCTGCACCGATATCTTCACTAGTGCTTACTTTAAATATTGTAAAGTAAACGATTCAGATCATCTTCTAAGTTCTGGTATATAGGAAGTAGGTGTGGTTGTGAAGCGATTTGGCCAATTTTTACAACATATTATTGGGAGGTAAGGAAACTATTACAAACCAAGTTTCATTGAAATCGGTCGAGTAGTTCCTGAGATATGGTTTTTGACCCATAAGTGGGCGACGCCACGCCCATTTTCCATTTTGTAAAAAAATCTGAGTGCAGCTTCTATCTGCCATTTCTTATGTGAAATTTAGTGTTTCTGACGTTTTCCGTTAGTGAGTTAACCCACTTTTAGTAATTTTCAACCTAACCTTTGTATGGGAGGTGGGCGTGGTTATTATCCGATTTCTTTCATTTTTGGACTATATTAAGAAGTGGCTAAAAAAACGACTGCAGAAAGTTTGGTTTATATAGCTCTATTGGTTTGCGAGATATGTACAAAAAACTTAGTAGAGGGCGGGGCCACGCCCACTTCCCAAAAAAAAACTACATCCAAATATGCCCCTTCATAGTGCGATCCTTCATACCAAATTTTATTTCCATAGCTTTATTTATGGCTTAGTTATGGCACTTTATGTGTTTTCGGTTTTCGCCATTTTGTGGGCGTGGCAGTGGTCCGATTTTGCTCATTTTCGAAAGCAACCTTCCTATGGTGCCAAGAATTAAGTGTACCAAGTTTCATCAAGATATCTTAATTTTTACTAAAGTTACAGCTTGCACAGACGGACGGACGGACGGACGGACAGACAGACATTCGGATTTGAACTCCACTCTTCACCCTGATCACTTTGGTATATATAACCCTATATCTAACTCGTTTAGTTTTGGGTGTTACAAACAACCGTTATGTGAACAAAACTATAATACTCTCTTTAGCAACATTTGTTGCGAGAGTATAAAAAATGCATTCACCGATTTTCGAAGTCAGCCTCCAAATTCGAAATATTTGGTTTCGAAGTTCGAAAAAAGGATTTTTGCCGTATAGTGTAATTGAAATTTAGGTGGGTGTCCATGCTATGATTACGTGATTACGGGATTTGTTTAGAACTACAACACTGTGAGTATTAGGTTGAAAATTTTTTGTGAGGAATATCTTCCTAGCTTAAAACTCTGGAAGAGAGTTTCTAACCTAGAATTAAGTGTGAAGAGAGTTTAGAAGTGAGTTAAGTCTGTTGAATAAATTGAGAAATAACTCACGAAGAAGCTGAGTCAAAGAAAATTTTGCATTATTTACAAGAGAACAAGTCCACCTTATAACGGAGACCTAATTCCATAGTAAAAGCTTCTCAAAAGGTTCTGTGCTTCAAGAAGGAAATATTTACGAAAAAGGATGAATAAGCGCGGAGAACCCGTATATTTTATACAACATAACATCTATTTTCTATACCCATTTCTCATATCAAGCCCAAGAGTCCAGCTGATCTGTGTTACCGCCCACTTTTGCTGAACAGTCTTCAGATCGAAGACCACTGTACAAATTTTATTGCATTGCGTAGATGGTTTCATTTACTTTGATTGTCTGTCTGACGTTTTTGTTGGCATTTCTTGGCCATTGGCCAAAAACTAAAACTAAAACATGTGCCAATAATAGATTTTATGAGGCCGAAGGCAAACCCAAAGAGAACAACGAGCGGAAGCATTGCAAGGGGCGGCATATGGCAAGGCATATGGGTCCAAAGGCTAATGTGCGTGCTGGAAATATGAAATTGATGGCAAATTCCTCTTTAAATCATAAATGTGAAACGACGAAAACACATTGTGTGTGCTTTTAAAAAGCGCAAGCCGTAAAATACGCACGCCAATGTAAGCTGGTTGGCTGCAGAAAATTCCACCGAAACTCAAATGTTTTGCATATTAGCACACATACAGATTGTTTTTTCGACGCGGTGCAATTGCAATTATTCCAACAATGCGCGGCGCATTATTCAACGAGTCATTAGTCGCTGCCGAGGCATGTCGGCGGCAACAGCGTTGCAATGACAGTTGCAGATCTGTCAGTGGCAGTGGCAGCGCTCGTAAAATCAGCGCTATGTGCGTCAGCCGTGGCCTGCAACAACCTGCGACTTGACGCGTCCAATTTGCTGTTGCCGCCATTGCAACTGATGCCTTTGTTGCTATTGTGTGGCATGCGCCATTTGTTATGCGGCACATTTGACACTCATGCGGCATTTTTTAATGCACTTCGCGCTCCCTAATTAGCGCGTCAGTTTTTCTAGACACCGACAGCGGCTGGGATGATGTGGCATGAGTGGCAAACTAAACAATACTCAAAAGTGCAAATAGCAAGTCACAAAAAGCGTGGCAATAAGAAATGGCAACGGACGTTGGCGTTGAATAGACAAGGCTGTGAAACGGAAAATAATTTTTCGTTTTTTGCTGGCATTCACACACTATCAGCGGATGCCACACGTCACATTTATCTCGCTTTGCATATCGGACGCTCATTTTAAGCTAGTCGCCTCGAAACGCTTGTAGCGCCGTAGCGCTTTGAGCATGTGGCTTAGCTTCGAAATAAGGCTAAGCGCTTGACACAATAACATATATATTAACGCGACTTTGATCTGTGTTTAACACAAATCTGCTGGCTTTGCTTCTCTCTTTAATAGGCGATTGAAAGATATCTCTCAATGCTTCAACTCGTTGGCAGGTATTCAATCACAAGCGACGATCGTTTAATTTGCAAATGAAGACATCAGCGTTTGTTTTATGGCATTTAGCATACGGAGATTTCTTCAATTAGTCAAGTATTTTAGCTTGTATTTAATAATATAATTTAATTTGTATATCGATATGTGATCTGTGATAAAAAAGCCAATTATATCTGTATGTATGTGTATCGACTCAATTGTTTGTTGTTTGTAGCTATTCTCATATACCCTGTTGGACCCGTGTCTAAATATGAGTGTTAATCATATTATTGTTGGCGTATTTTGTATATAGATGGGCAATTATGAGTATTTATAGCTAATTATATGATTAACACAGCGTTGTTTATTAATATGTTGTTTACTTAGTGAAACTATTAAGCCATGTTGTTGTGTGTTGAATTTTTATTACATTAATTCTTCTCAATAATCGAATGAAATTTTTGTAGTTTTGTTCGATTCTAACAAGTACAATTTACACGAGTTTAGTGAGTTTACCGTGTTAACCTATTTTGTCATTGTCCTAGGATTTTTCGGATATAGCCTAAATAGTTTAGTATATTGTTCGATAGTAAATTCAAGTCTTCCCATTGGAAGATTTTTATTAACAATATTTTGATGTTGGAGAGGGAATAATTGGTTAATCAGTAAAAAGATGAAATAAGAAAAGTTAGTACGTTTGTTAAGGCAGTAGTCTGCTTTAGTAGCCGAAAAAAGCGTTTTTGTTAGCAATTTTTTTTGGAAAGGGAAGGAAATGATTGCGGTAAACGGAATTTTAAGACACTTTTTTTTAGTGTACTATATTTAAGGCTTAAAGAACAATATTTATTATTAAAAAATATTGAAATTTTTTTAAAGTTGTAGGTATTTTTCTGGAGCGCCTGGAGTCTGCATTTGTAAATCGGTGCGGGTGATGGAGGTGGTGCGTTGCATCTGAAACAGTCGAACCAAATTTTTTTTAAATTTTTATCAGTTTCTTTTCTTTATGAACTAAAAAAATACCGAAGAAGTTAAAAAATTCCAAATTTTTTCGAAGTTTGAAAAAAAATTCACTTTTTTAAGAAAGAAATTGACTTTAAGTTGCAGAACAAATAGTTTAAATAATACTTTTGTCCAACTTTTTTAGTTCTAATAGAAGATAATTTAATACTGAAACTAGATCACTTTGGTTTTTTTCCGCCGGCACCGTTTTCTAACACTTGCAAAAATGAAAACTCGAGAAAACGCGCTTTAAAGGTCTGCCTGAGCATTCGCACCTGCTCGACGCTCGTCCACTAAAACTGCTATAGCTTCGAAAACATGTCGAATTGGCCTCTGCAATTTTAAAGACATATTCTTGCATAGTTTTGGAAGAGATTTAAAACAAAACAAAAAAAATCGATTTTTTGATGTCTGTAAAGCAGACTACTGCCTTAAGCTCGAGTTTTTTCTGACAGTGAGTGAAGCCAAACATACATTCAATAATTTCAAACAAAATTTCACTTTACTAAATTTGAATAACATATTTCTATGATTATCACACGAAGATCTGGTTGCTTTTTTAGACGTAAAGCAATATTTTTCCGATTTTGTCTTTTTGACAGCTGTCACTTGATTTATACTCAGTTTGGTTTGCCATTTCATTTATAATGAATAGACTTACTCCGAAACAACATTTATTGCTGACAACCGGCCCCAATTGCTGCAAAACATGATTGAAAATTGGGTCTCTCAGCTGGAATTTATTCGAATCAGTCTCGGCTATCACTTGTCCGAAATTATTTTCAAAACATAATAGCGGAGCCATTACTTTAAAGCTAAAATTATAGTCCATGATAAAAATTAGTGTCCATGATATAGATATTGCTATAATTTAACCCTTAAATGCATGGCATACCATAAATGCTACATGCGACTTAAGGCAATTAAGGCTTCGTAATTCGATTAAATTAATCTGAATCGCAGTTTGATTTAATTACAGTAGGTCTCATGAATGCTAACGGTTACTTAAAAATTACCGCAGTTTTCTGAAGTTTATACTCAGTTGACCGTGACCTAACGAAGTAGACGAAAGTCTCTATTTTGAGGTTGAATTCATACATTTAAGGGTTGATATGCGTTTTATTTCTTCTTGAAAACAATCAAAAAAGTCTTGAAAATTAAAAAAACACCCGTTGTTTCATTAATTGCGTGTTGCAACTATCTACATATAGTGGCAAAGAAAAGCCAATTTCTTCTAAATACTATAATTTCAACAAAAAATCGCCGTGAAATCAATTACAAATATTTTGATACACTTAATAGTCTGTTATATACACCAATTATTTTAAGAAAAACCCATTTTATGAACCCCAGCATTAAATACCTTGCAATCAATTGCGTCAGCATAAAAAATAAGCTTGCATAATACTCTGTAATTAATGAAATATTTTATTGATTTCATTTGCTCTTTATTACAAAGTTAGCACTATCAATATCAGTGTGTACATAGCTTAAAGCTTTCATATTCCCATTTTAGTGTTATTATTTTTATTATTGGCCAACTAAATAAGCTTGCAATTCCGCATTCAAATGTAATCAATTGATAAGGCAGTGAAATATTTACCAAACACTTCTTTAATAGAAATATAATGCAGAAAAAGTATTTGCAAACAATAACGCAATATTCGTTATCAAAGGCTTAGATACAATTTAAATAAAAAGTGAAATTGGCAGAAAATAGCTGAAATATAATATAAACGCAAGTAATTGCACAGTTATCTATAAAATCACAAAATCAATATTTTGAAAGTGCGTACTGTTAATCTGCATATTTGTGTGTAAACAAATTAATCACTATAAAAAAACAATAAAAACAAATATTGACATTTAGTTACATATACAGTTAGATATATAAGCACTTGATGAAATACGCAAACATTATTTTATACAAATTTGAGATATATGTATATGTGTATATTTGAAGAGCTTCCGCAAGGTGTTAATTGAGCACAAAAGTCCATTGAATTTTCATGCAATCAAATCACTTCTTTTTCACTTCTCATAAATAATTGCTTTACATTTTACTCTTAGATGTAGTTCACATCACATATGTATGTATATTTCTAGTTACGAGCATTGCTAATTGAAATATCAGCATCATTGATTTTATCGATAAGCGCTTTTGTTGACTTGAAGTGCTTTCTACTTCATTGAACTTGTTTTTTTATTTTTTTATTTTTATTTTTGTTTTTGGAAAATGGTTTTTAGAAAATACAAAAGGCTAGAGCGTTTTGAACAAAATTGCTTCCTGATAGAGAAACTGTTGTTCAATGAGGTGTATTGGTTGGGTATAGTTAAAAAATAAGCGTTTAAAAATATCGGTTTTGAAAACTTCTTCGTTTAAAGTACGAAAATTAATTTTTATTTAATTTAAAGTCATGCGATGAATGAAACACTTTTAATACCCGAGTAGAATGCAAATTAACTTCATCACGAATTAAGTATATAGAAATATTTACGAGGTGTGTTCAAAAAATAACGGGAATTTTCATTTTAAAAAAATTATTCATTCGTCTACATTAACGTTGTCGCCTTTAATATAATTCTAATTAAACATATTTACGGATGGCTCGAAAATGGAAGACGGAGTAGGCGCGGGGATATACTGCCCGGAGTAAGGTACAAGGCAACCATTCAAACTACTGGACCACTGCAGTATATTTCAAGCGGAGGTGTTTGCAATTGGAAAAGCCGCTGAGCTATCCTTAAGCGCCCCAACAGGATACTCTAAAGTAAGCATATACGTAGACAGTCAGGCGGCAATCAAGGCAATATCCTCTTTCAGCATATCGGCCAAAAGTGTCTTAAGAGGTAGGACAGCAGTTGATGATGTCGCCAGAAATAGGCGACTTCAATTCTACCAGGTGCCAGGCCACAAGGGCATAGAAGGTAACGAGATAGCCAAACGAGGCGTAAAACTGTCATCCGAAAACATGAAGAATGTAGATAGACCTATACATTGTCTATATGATGATCTAGACAGAAACTTGGTAAAAAAGTTCAAAGCGCGCTGGAAGAATATACCGGGATGCAAAACCGCAAAAGTTATGTGCAAGGCGGTATATAAGAAGTACACGCAATTTCTATTGGCGCTCGATAGAAGCAAATGAAGGAATATGGTCGGCATACTCACTGGTCACTGTCTTGTGGCGACGCACGCCTACAAGATGGGCTGATAGATCGTGAGACTGCAGGAAATGTCAAGAGCAAGACACCAGAGAAACAATGGAGCACCTCTTCTGTGAATGTCCTGCATTATCAGCTTATCAGCATTTGGGGGCTACACATTACGTTAATCTGGAAGAGAGTACGTTGGTGAAGCCACAAAGCCTTTTGAAATTCGCAACAAGCGCTGGCATCCTAAGGGATGATTACTGCTCATTAACTAAGTGACGGCACTCCATTTGGTATCGCAAAGGACCAAAACTGGTCTATGTGTGGCGTTTTAGCCTACCAGAATAACCTAACCAAACCTAATATAATTCTAATTCGATGTTATGTATGTATGTACTTATGCCAGCTCTTTTTCCAAAAATTCACGAACAAGAATACAGTTGAAAATGTTTTCGGACTTCAGAGACATATTTATCCACCTAATAAAAAATAAAATAATTGACCATTGTACTTTTGAAAAAAAAAATTGGAAATTTTAAAATTCCCGTTATTTTTTGAACACATCTCATATATAGTATATAAGCGCCTATTGACTATCTACGAATGAGATTTATATTACAAAAATCGTTGACATCAACATCAAACAATAAAAAAGTGCAATTAAAATATACGAATTTCCAATGCAAACCGTTAACATTATAATTACTCCGATATCTTTCATCAAAATGTGTCCCCGGATATGCAGTTACTTTTCATGTCAGTTGGCAATTTTTATGTTTATGTATATTTACATATTTATTTTTCCATATTCCATATGCATTATATATGCACTATATACTAATATCGAATTTAAATAAAAAATAATAATTTTTTTTAACAATTTCCTCCACACAGTTGTTGTTTTTTTTGTTTTCGTGCTTGCATTATGTGATGCGTGATAAAATATTGTGTTGTTTTTTAATTTGTAATTTTTAAAATCGTTTAAAGGAAGCGGCAATGAAAGCAATAAAAAAGCACACAGAATGCGCAGTTATATTAATCACTTGAAAAAATACATATTTGCAATGAATTCCAGTTACTACTATGCATCCGTGGCGTATCTGCCGAGCGTATTTGCATATATTTTTGTGTAAGTGAAAGCATACGTACAGCTGTTTTGATTCAGTTGCAGTTCAATAGTTTACACTATTAAAACGGGCATATCCGTTGGCGCAACAGCGTTTTTAGTGCAAATTTTTTTATCGCAAATGCAATTTTGTGTTGTTATTTCAGCGGATTTTTGTTGTACTTTTTCTGTAGACAGTTTCAATTTCATGATAAAATCATATATTTTAAATATACAAATCACATTTTTGTGATTTTGCAGTGATTTGATATGCATGTAAATATGGTTTTAGAAATTCCAACTTAAAACGATCAAAAATTAAATGTTCAGCGGTGAGCGCTTAAGCTCAAAAGCTTTCATAATAATATTTTTTAATATTCGGTGGGAGTAATTACACAATTTCATTGAATGTTTCTAACGCAATTTGTAATGAAATTCGTTAAAAAATACATATTCCATGCGTAGAGTGTTCAAAAAATAACGGGAATTGTAAAATTTAAAATTTCACGGGTTTGGAGAGTCCAATTGTCAAAATTTTCAGCTGACATAGTCTGTAGCAGCCGTTAAGGTTAGACGTGTTTTTAAGAGCTTAGAGCTTTTCGTTTGTTACTTCATTGCCTCTTCGTGAGATCTTGGTGAAAAACAATACTATAATTATGTTCCAGCCTCCTTATTCACCAAACATGGTTCAGTGTGACTCTCTGTGAATATTTTCAAAAGTAAAGTTAATGGGCCTCGTCTTACAAGCATACGAGAAAACGCCGAAAGAGCCAAAAGCCATCTTAAAAATCAACTTTGAGAAGTGTTCGGCGAATGGAAGAAGTGTGGATTACTTTAAAGCCGACAACAGTACTGTAGACAAACTAATTAAAAATTAAAAAATAAATGAAAATTCCCGTTATTTTTTGAACACACCTCGTATTCGTTTACATAATTACGGAAGAGAGAAAAACTGCTTGCTGTATAAAAAAGTTATGGAAATTTTTAATAGAGTTATAAAAATATATAAAATAATGTACAAAATATTTGTTGAACCGCTTTAACGATTGTTCACCTAAATAGTTAGTATTAAGTAATTACATATTTTTGTTTTTCTAAATTCACCACAAATTTTTTCAACTATTCCATTAACTAAATTAAGCGCTGTGATATGCTTTAAAGCATATGCTTTATCTGAATGCATGCAACAGTTTTTTGTCGCCTGTGTTCCCTTGTTCCAAATGCAACCTTGTAATTTTTCGCTCGGCTTGACATTCGTAAATTATTATCGATTGTGTGTGTGTGTGTGGCGCATTGTTTGCACCGCTAACGGTCAATTAGCTATTCAATGAATAATTCAATTTTCACCAGCCACAGGATAACACAATGGCTGCTGGCGGTGCGGGGCACGCGAGTACAACGCTGAATAATGAATTACATTTATGGCACTATTCATTAGTGGCGTCAATTTTGTTTATGATTGATGCTTTCTCTTTCATTTAGACAAAGCTTTTTTATGATTCTATATAGTAGAATGGCGTGAGTATTTTTTATTTACATGCGTTTTTCTATTCGACGGCATTCATGCTTGGCTGTGTGTGTGTGTGGTGAGCGTAATTAATTTTAATTAATTATTATATGTATATGCGCAAATATATGCTCAACTATGCACACCGCCGCGCTTTTTTTCTTCATCTATTTACTAATTAATATATATGCACTTGCAAATAATTATTGTTGTTGTTGTTTATGGCTTTATTTAGTTTGATTGTTTGCCTTAAACTTGAATGCACATCAGCCAATGCAATTATTATCAGTATGCTAATGCAAATCTCACGCTCTTCACATGCCATGCCACAGCAATAATGTTGACTCTTTTTTTGCGTTGCGTTCGATTCCCTGGGGTCGTATTATTGTATATTGTATATTGTGCAAATTGCAAAGTGTTGTCACCTGTCAAATCACCGTTACTTCGATTACGCTGTTGCGTCAGGCGCTGCTGTCAAATTCGCTTTGGGGGATTTTCCGTTTTATTTTCGTGTGTGACATCAAAAGCACTTGCCGTGATTACTATCCCTTTCATTAATAAGCAATGTAATCTGGCTTTTATGGCCTGATATATGTGCGTGCGTGTGTAATACATTCATATTAGAACCGGTGAGTATTAATAATACAGTATTATGTCTACTTTAATGGTCACGAGAGGGTTTTCGGCGTGCTACATACAGAAAATTGACTAATAATAATTTCATTTGCACTTATCGTTATAATTAAAATAATAGCAGTGATTATATCGAACCTAGATTTGTAGAAATATTTGAACCCAGCGCCACCTAGCGGGTAGATACATATTTTATGTCGAGATTTCTATGCTAAAGTAAAAATGAAACTATTGTTAGGAAACTCTGAGTTTGGAAGAATATATTTTTTATTAAGAATTTCCAAGTGAGGTTCTATGGGCTCTCAATCTATTTCTAAATTAAACAAGTAAGGAACAGCTAACTTCGGGTGTAACCGAACATTTTATACTCTCGCAATTTATTTATTTAATTTTATTAATATAACACACAATTTGACCCACATATTTGTAATATATATTGTATACAGTCCATTGAAAGTTGGAAACCCTAATATTAGGTTAGAAGACCCGAGGTCCTCATGTACGATATATAGGGGCCTTGAAAACCTCTGGTCCGATTTCGGCGATTTTTAGAAAGGGGCTGCCACACTATAAACATAGTATTTGTGCAAAGTTCTGCACCGATATCTTCACTAGTGCTTACTTTATATATTGTAAAGTAAACGATTCAGATCGTCGTCAAAGTTCTGGTATATAGGAAGTAGGCGTGGTTGTGAAGCGATTTGGCCTATTTTCACAACATATCATTGGGATGTAGGGAAACTATTACAAACCAAGTTTCATTGAAATCGGTCGAGTAGTTCCTGAGATATGGTTTTTGACCCATAAGTGGGCGACGCCACGCCCATTTTCCATTTTGAGTGCAGCTTCCATCTGCCATTTCTTATGTGAAATTTAGTGTTTCTGACGTTTTTCGTTAGTGAGTTAACCCACTTTTAGTAATTTTCAATCTAACTTTTGTATGGGAGGTGGGCGTGGTTATGATCCGATTTTTTTAATTTTTGGACTGTATTAGGAAGTGGCTAAAAAAAATGACTGCAGAAAGTTTGGTTTATATAGCTCTATTGGTTTGCGAGATATGTACAAAAAACTTAGTAGGGGGCGGGGCCACGCCCACATCCCCAAAATTACAACCAAATATGCCCCTTCATAGTGCGATCCTTCATACCAGTGCGATCCTTCGGTTTTCGCCATTTTGTGGGCGTGGTAGTGCTCCGATTTTGCTCATTTTCGAAAGCAACCTTCCTATGGTGCCAAGTTTCATCAAAATATCTTAATTTGTACTCAAGTTACAGCTTGCACAGACGAACGGACGGACAGACAGACATTCGGATTTGAATTCCACTCTTCACCCTGATCACTTTGGTATATATAACGCTATATCTAACTCGTTTAGTTTTGGGTGTTACAAACAACCGTTATGTGAACAAAACTATAATACATATCATCACGAAATTTGGTGTGAGTTATTGCTCATAGAAATAATTTAATCTCAAAAAATTTTTCTGGAGATGGAGTTCACTATAATATCGGCTGCCGGTGATGGCGGTCGATCGGAATCAATAGCTGAAACAGTCGGAAAATTTTCGCATTTGACGTGTTATCTTCACGAAAGTTTGACATGGATTACTTTAAGGTAATAATATAATACCGAAGAAATTATAAAATTCAGATTCTTTCGAAGTTAACTAAATAATTCACTTTTTTAAGAAAAAATTTGACTTTAAATTGCAAAACAAGTAGTTTAAAGAGGATTAGTAAAATGTTTTCTTTTCTTTACTTACTTTTTCTTACCGTTAGATTTGATCATTAAAATTATAAATAGTGAGTAAATCTGATTGTCATTTACATTTATCAAACTGTTTGGAGGCAGTATTGAAACGACGACCAAGTTTAACATATTACATATAACGCATTGACAGGCATTCAGGCTCGCAATTACCATATACGCATCAGGCCTGTGGCTCTTAAAGCAATTTCCATGCTCGCATAATTTCCATTGAAAGCACTTATGACTCAATGCTACAAAACTCATTGCTATGGCGGATATTTATTTTAAGTAATTTGCATAAATACTAATTGAATATGTAAATACACTACTAACAAGTAACACCCTCCAGCACATAAACGCATACATAACACATTTGCTAAAATCATTTTAGTATTATTAACAGAGGCCAATTATGGAAAATCTAGTAACGCACTTAAAACGCAAATCGGAATTAGAACGAATTTGTAGCATGAAGCTAGTAAAGGGATCACACAAGCAAAACTATAAAACTATAATACTCTCTCTAGCAACTTTTGTTGCGAGAGTATAACAAAGTTATAAAATTATAGTATTTTCTATTATTCTTATTCTCCATGTCACTGCATTAATACCTACAGTACAATAATTCAACTGAAAATATTGTTTTCATTGAATGCAAACTACTCGCTAACTCATTAATGCGTTATGAGCTTTCTCAGTTTTGAAATTCTCATATCATTACTTTCAAAGTAATGACCGCAATAAAATACTTGGAAAAACAGTAAATATCTATGCAAATCACTGCTAATTATGAGGTAGCATTCACTGGAATTGTGGCGAGACTTAATTGACTTTTCTATAGAAATGAGGAGCCAGCTTACGGCTTACATGTGACTGAACAGAACTAAAATTGTTTAAATTATTTTATGGTGTATTCTAAAATAGATGGAAGTATGATAAAAGGCAAGGCAAAAGCTCATATTTTCTTCATAAAAATCGTTTCAGTTAATATAATGATATTACAAGCAATCGTCTAAAAGTAGTCAAGTTAGTACGGATTAGTTGTTTTCAAATACGTGAGAGTCGTGGGTGTGAACCAGGTTACGTTTGGTTGAAAATATTTTGAACAAAATTTTGAAATACGGTAAGTAGTTAGACGTCTCTCAATCTCAAGCCATTTTAGACGCTGTCGAGCTCGGCATTCGTAACAGTTTGTATGCACCACAGCTGAAAGCGATAATTACAGCTATCAATATCGAAAGGTGCAAGGTAAATGAATATTAATTTTTCAGTGCCCTTTGATCGTACAAGTGATCGAAACTGTGTAACTAATTAAATCACAATTTGAAGGCATTAGACAGCCGCGAACATTGGCAATTAAGTAATCGTATGTAATTACTTCGCAATTTCACTTCGAATACAATGCGATTACACTTTAATGAAAGCAAAAGCAAAAGCAAATCACCTACATCGACGGCGACTGGCGCAGCAGACACATCGGCATTTCGCATTAGAGCTGCTGCTCAGTAGTTGTTGTTGCTGCTAATACGCGTCGGCTTCAGGTGCATCTCTCAGCACTCAGCGGCGATGCGGCATGCCGACGATGCTTTCGCCGGCGCTAATGCCGGGAAATATTTATGTTCATTACATTTTAATGGCACGCAGTTATACAAATGCCACAAATGCATAAACATGCAGCAGCGTTGCACGCACACACGCACACTGGCGGGCGCATTTACCGTTTCCCATGTGTACATACATACATACATATATTATTAGATATGATAAATGTGCGCCAAGCGAGGAGGCACGTCAAGTTCAATTGCATAATTGGCATTTAAATGTGTGCGCACAATTAAAATGGCATTAGTTGCCAACAAATTGAATAATGGCAGCAATGCATTGAAGAGTTGCATGAAATAATGGAATAATGAAATAATGGAAGAAAATGCAAGCAAAAATGCGCATAAATAAATAATTAATGCGCTGCAATTGGAGTATGCCAATTGAAAAATGGGTGAACACTTAATAAAAAACAAAAACAAAAACAAAAACAAAACACAAAACGCTCGCACACGTCGAACAATAACAATAATGAGCGCCATTGTTGTTAGCTTGTTGACTTGTGAGTCCAACGTTAAAGCTCTAATGCAAAAAAGAAAAAACAATTGTCCATTGACAACCACAATAATATAACAACAATAAATAAGTATGTGTGTGTCTGTATGTAATACTTATTCATATCCACGGTAAACACATAAATAAAGTCATTAATTGTAGTATTATGCTTGCTAGCGCGCGAAATTCTCAATGGCAATCTAACGATCTGCGAAAATCAATGAAATGCTAAGTGCCGTGATTATGCCATGCCATGAATGAATCACATACGGGTTCAAAAGCTTGGGAGATCATTTTTTAAATCTGACTTGTTTGAAGCCGATATTGAACAATTTTTAGAAGGATGTCACTTTGATTTAAAATTTAATAATTTTGCTTTGGAAAGTTGGTAACCCTAGGTTAGATCAGGTTAGGTCAAGGGTTAGATCTCCACAACTACAGAGAGTCTCACTTAGACAGCATGGACTGTCCTTCGTGACACCCAAATTCTCCCGGCGGATCGCCAAGACCGTTATGATTCGACAAAGCGCTTGGACTCTGTTGGCTAATGTCGAATCCAGTCACTTCGCTGGTTTTGTCGAAGGGATGTCTACCTTAGTCTGGCGAATGCAGAAAATTGAAGGAGAAAGTGCTTCCTCTTCACCTTCCTCCAAATAGCTTTGAACAACTGGCGCCTGGCTTTGTCCCTAATATCACCGCATGTGTGCCTATTTGACAGCGACCAGTAAGCACACCAATGAGGCGAGTCTTCCTAAGAGACTGCAACATGAAGTACCAGAACCTTAAGAAACGCTGCGAGAAAAATATAGTTATAGCTGCGAAGACTTCTTATGTATCTTCATTTGTATTGTTTCTACACATACCAAACTTACTGGATTAATTTCGTTGCTGTTGATCTATCTATCTCACTTCGAAGAAAATTAAGCACTTCAAGTTGTGATGTATAACCTCTAAGCAACAGTTGTTCTTGTTTCCAAACCGATTCATACTCAAGTAGCTTTTACTAGTATTTAGAGATACATTTAATCGAATGGGACCTAATAAAACTTATTTAAAACAAGTAAGGAAGGGCTAAGTTCGGGTGTAACCGAACATTTTATACTCTCGCAATTTATTTATTTAACTTTATTTATATTATATAATACACAATTTGACCCACATATTCGTCATATATATTGTATAAAGTCCATTGAAAGTTGGAAACCCTAATATTAGGTTAGAAGCACCGAGGTCCTCATGTTCGATATATGGGGCCTTGAAAACCTATGGTCCGATTTCGGCGATTTTTAGAATGGGGCTGCCACACTATTAACATAGTATTTGTGCAAAGTTCTGAACCCATATCTTCACTAGTGCTTACTTTATATATTGCAAAGTAAACGATTCAGATCGTCTTCAAAGTTCTGGTATCTAGGAAGTAGGCGTGGTTGTGAAGCGACTTGACCTATTTTCACATCATTGAAATCGGTCGAGTAGTTCTTGAGATATGGATTTTGACCCATAAGATGCCACGCCCATTTTCCATTTTGTAAAAAAATCTGAGTGTAGCTTCCATATGCCATTTCTTATGTGAAATTTAGGGTTTCTGGCGTTTTTCTGGCATTACCTTTGTATGGGAGGTGGGCGTGGTTACAATCCGATTTCTTCAATTTTTGGACGGTATAAGGAAGTACCTAAAATAAACGCTCTAGAAAGTTTCCTTGATATAGCTTTAGTAGTTTGCGAGATATGTACAATGAACTTAGTAGGGGACGAGGTCACGCCTACTTCCCCAAAAAAATTACATCCACATATCCCCCTCCATAGTGCGATCCTTCATACCAAATTTTACTTCAATAGCTTTATTTATAGCTTAGTTATGGCACTTTAAGTGTTTTCGGTTTTCGTCATTTTGTGGGCGTGGCAGTGGTCCGATTACGCCCATTTTCGAACTTAACCTTCTTATGGTGCCAAGAAATATGTCTTCCAAGTTTCATCAAGATATCTCAATTTTTACTCAAGTTACAGCTTGCACGGACGGACGGACGGACAGACGGACGGACGGACAGACATCCGTATTTCAAATCTACTCGTCACCCTGATCACTTTGGTATATATGACTCTATATCTAACTCTTTTAGTTTTAGGTGTTACAAACAACCGTTATGTGAACAAAACTATAATACTCTCTTTAGCAACATTTGTTGCGAGAGTATAAAAATTGGCATCGGGCATAAAGGCATCGAAAGTTTGGGAAAAAATCAGCTGGGCATAGAGTCCCTTCTTCTATCAATTGGGTTTCAAGTAGTTCAACAACTAACTGTTTATTTGCCACACACAAATCATTTGACGATAAACAGCTCCGCTGAATGTGCATTGTGAAAGCTATGCAAGTTAAGTGGCATAAGCTATGTAAAAGCTTTTGTGAGGCACTGTTATGCCCGCATATACTCGTAAATGCCAAGACATTGTGGCACTTGCACTTGCACTTGCGCATTTGCGTGGCGAACTAATTTAATTAATATGTATGTGCGAGACGCGTGGGGCCAACCGCAAAGGCAAAGTTAAATACAAACGCAGACAGCTTTTCATGCTTACATATGAACACACCACATATATATATACGTACATATGTGACCATTGACTAGCGGCTAGCTAATAGCAAGCGTGGAGTGCGCGCTGAGTCAATTGCATTACACGCGCGCGCACATCAATACGTCGCTGCGTCTCTTTGCTGTGTTCGCCACCGCTGCCGCATTTCATTATGGTTGCAGTGAATTATATGGCGGTAGCTGCTGTTGTACATAGACCACTTGATTAATCCATACTGCAGACCACACTCGACGCCCATAAGTACGGTTACTTGGCTGGCTGGCTTGCTGGCTGGCTTGCTGGCTTGCCTTTGTGCTCGAAACATCGCCGCTGTAACACACATGTCCGCAAATGAAAGCGCTTCTGGAAGTGCCTGTGTGTTGGTGTTGTTGTACTGAAATAATTATGTGTATTTGTATTCGCGCTGGAGTACCCGTACGCTTAGACTGGGTTAATGACTTAATTTAATTAGAAGTTAATTGCTTGCAACCTGCACTGCACTGCAGCGTGGCTTATGGCGTGCTAAAAGTGCACATCGCCTTCCGACAATGCGCGGCGCCAAATGGCTAAAAAGCGTTGCGGAAACGGTAGTGGTCAGCGCGGTGGAGTTCGAGGAGCCGCTGTAATGGTGCATTCAAATTCGCTAAATTTGTTATGATAACAGCTTGTAGTGGAGTCTTACCCAAATGTAATGCTAATTATGGTATGAAATGTACCATTAAATTAATTTTTTAAATGAAAATAAATTGCGCACTTCATTAGCGAGTTTTAATACTGTACTTTTCATAAATTGTGACGCTTCCTTCGCATACATGCGAGTATTAGAAAAGATAAGGGGCATATAAACTCATTAGAATTATGAAATCTGCTTCCTTGAAATACAGCTAGATGGACCTTGTAATGTCTTCCGTAATACAAATTTATGATTGAAGCCGAGGTTTATGTATTTCGAAAACATAGAGTCCAATGCTTAAGTTCTCAGCGATTGTTGTCGCACTAATGCCCGTAAAGACATTAATGAACCGAAATCGGATTCGAGAATGGTTTGTAGTCACTATTCGGTACAATTCAAATAAAGTTATATAAAATTGTTTTTGATTGGGAAATGCTTTATAATTGGATTTCGCTACTGTCTGTGTACCAAATCTTCAATCCAATGATATATTAATTCCAATTATTATATTATGTCT
This sequence comes from Zeugodacus tau, assembly GCA_031772095.1. NCBI lineage: Eukaryota > Metazoa > Arthropoda > Insecta > Diptera > Tephritidae > Zeugodacus > Zeugodacus tau. Next base: position 92,202,367 of record CM062649.1, read on the forward strand.
GTTTCATTTCATACATTGTTTAATAACCCTATAGCCTGAAATGTCATGCAGGACAATGTTTGTTGGGTCCGCTAGTAGGAATATAGGGCACCGTACCTACTCGCAACACCTTAAATATCTATACGGATGGCTCTAAAATGGATGAGGGAGTAGGTGCAGGAATATACTGTCCGGAATTAGGCATAAGACAACCGTTCAAACTACCGAACCACTGCAGTATATTTCAAGCAGAGGTCTTTGCTATTGGGAAGGCAGCAGAGCTAGCCTCCAGCGCACAAGGCCAATACTCTAAAATTAACATCTACGTAGAGCGAGACAGCGTTTTAGGCACTTAGGGGCCCCACAGTACGATAAGTTAGAGAAGATCAAGAAGTCAGTGAAGCCTCATTCACAACAGGCATCCTGAACGATGACTACTACTCAGGGAACACGTAAAGGCACTCCATTCTGGTATCGCAAAGGACCATAACTGGTCTATGCGTGGCCTGCAGGCCTACCAGACTAACCTAACCTAGTAGGAATATATATTCTTTTAAGGGAGCATAAGTTTGAAACTTGTTGTAAAATTTCGATATATACCTCTACTTTTATTTCGAGAACGATTTGACTATTCCAGTGGACCAAGTCCAACGATATATCTTTAGCTCTTTACAGGAATACAAGTTTTAACCGAAATTTTACGATTTTTTTTTTCTGGAGGCTTCTGCTTATTGATGGAACTTATGGTAGAATAAAATCTTTGTTGTTTTCAAAATAATTTTTAATAAATTGAAAGTTGTTCAAAAAATATTTTTAAATTAAAAATAGACATTCACGCTAAAAAATATCACCAGCTCAATTTCTTTGCCTGCCACTGTAATATGTTGAATATAAACTGCATGTCACGCATGCGCAGCAGTTTCATTAATGAACGCAAATCTATCACACTTTGCTTTTGCAGCTTTAACGCTTCTTTTTTTCTCAAGATAGTTTTTTTTATCGATATGTTTTAATAACCGATCAAGGTTGCTTACACAAGTTGATGTAATGACAATTCCTAAAACTCGGCAGTCATTTCAAAGCATTTATGTTGATATGAACCGTTTGATGAATTTCATGTTTGTGGGAATTTGCGTGATCAATGCAACATTATGCGCATTAGCATCTAACTGATGACCTCAAATAATAAAATAGAAAACACACATTACTTAAAAAAAAAATTTTCTGTCACTGCTTTTATTTTACCCAAAACTGTATGTGGAAAGGTGTAAAGAAAGAGCGCTTCAAAAACGCTGACTCTTCGGACAGTCGTCAACGCGTTTGGTGGGCGTCGATTTTGGTATTGAGGTCATTAATGCAGCGGCACAAACGGAACGAATGGCATTTTTTGGTATTTCTTGGCAAATCGACATTTGTATTTAAACTAGCGGTAAAATGAACTCACACGCACCACTTAATTATGTGAAATTATTAAAAATTTATATTAATTATATAATTATTATAATTATTATTTTCTTTTCATTGCAGGTAAGCCGGTGTTTGTTTTAAAGCTTTCGAGATCTCAACAAAAGTGAAAAAATCAGGTAATTTGAGATAATTAAAAATTATGCGAAGAAAATATTTTTATTTGCTATACAAATCTAAAGCACCGAATTGTTCCCAAATTAGCATATATCCCAGCAGCTTAATTAGTTGTGAATTTCATGAAGATGAAAAGTTGCATAAAAGCTCATGTTGCGAATTTCACAAACCGAATTTGTTTCTACTACTTCGGCAGCATAACGTCACGCTAATTCTGCACAGCTGCCAATCGCTCCTCGGCATTCCAACAGCCCAGCCGAGTGGGTAATTGGAGCTCTTTTTATGATCTGCATTTTTTTATTTACTCACTTCACCGGATTGTTATCGGCTCGAAAATATCATTTTACTTTATGATGCCTACGATTTTGATGACTCTATTGCGCCAGCTGCTGTTGGTATTGTGCAGCAATGGGATTTTTTTGTTTTTTTGTTATTGTTTGTTGTTGCAATTTTTGCTGTGCGCATCTCTTCGCGAGCAGCGCATTGTTTGCTTTTTTCCAGCCAATGAGTCAGCTTTTGTTTGCGCGCATTAGAAGAAGCTTGAAGCTTTGTTTATTTTGCGCATCAAGGAGGTGTAGATTGGTGGGGCGTAGACTGTTTGTTTGCACATATTTTGTTACGATTGCTTGTGATTTATGGCGGCTTGGCTGCAAATGTGTGTTTGTAGGAAACTTGTTGATTGTTCTTCTTGCTGTTGCTGTTGGGAGAAGAATCATTTTACATTGGCTTCAAGCTGAGTTTTGTTTGCAGAAGTATTTATGAGGCGGCATTTTTTCAAGTCTTTCTCTCAGTTATTCCATACTTTATGTTTTAGAAATTGTTGAGATGAATAGTCTTTATATTTTTAATATATTCACAACCTCATCAGCAGATTATTAATTCCATAATTTAATGAGATTTTAAGTCTTTGAATGAAAGGTGTTAGAGTGTTAGGAAAAGTTGAGCTTTTGGGGGTGTTAAATATCGGAACCATATTTTTAGGGATCACCCAAATCAAAAATAGTGATTTAGTAATATTTATAAGGGAAATTCGGGAAAGAAATAGTCGAATTAATATCGAAAGGGTTGAGAAGTCTCAGTTACGACCATTACTTCCCCCCAATAAAATATATCTATATATATTTCTATATCTTACTATTCTTAGCCCGTCTAATAAAAACACAGAGGAACATATGTCAGACGGATAAAGTTTACATTGCGCTGACAACGTGTACACAAGCGCATACATATGTACATTTTTGTGTTTACATCCTTACATTTGTACTCTCTCGTGTATTCGCACATATGTACAAGTAGATAAAAAAGCACTTACTTGGAAATACTAACATTGCAATCATTGAATATAACGTTGTCGTAGGTGTTAAGATAAACCGGCAGACAAACAATAATTACGAACGAAAATAATTAGCAACGAACAATTCTTGTTATTGGTTGTTTTATCGCGCCGTGGCTTTGAGATAGATAGCGCGCGACGCGTCACAGATAATGCTCGCAGCAAAGTAAATAAAAAAAATTAAATAAAAATCATTAGCACATTGTTTAGCGATAAACAAATGTGTATTTTCAACATCGAAAGCGACATTTCAGTCTGCTGATTGAGGCGCTGAGGGACAACTTCAAATTTGCTTTGGCTGGAATTTTTATGGATATTTGCTTAGCTTTAGTATGTACTTTGACGCTTCATGGCTAATTTTAACCGAAAACGTCAAAATTCTGGAGATTAAGTAGCCATCATGCAATGCTATGACACATTTTTCGACTGAAAAAATCAAGGTAAATATGAAAGGTGTTCTCTGGAAAGCAAACATTTTTTAATGGAAGTGTCAATACGTTTAATTTTCATGCAAAAAAGTCCAATCTTTACTCAAGTGTAATGAATTTCAATTTCAAATGTATAAGGCGCATTCCACAGAAATTACCAAAATAGCTTAAGATTAAACCATTCAAGTAGCATCACAAAGTACTGGCGTTTTTAGCTGTCTAAGTGGGTTACATTGGATCAGCTCATTAACATAACTTAAACAACCTTTAAAATATCATCAAATATGACATACTTAATGCTAATAAATCCAGCAATTAACAAATTCATTGCATTTTTTTAAACTCCGTCGATAATTGCAAATTATTTTGTTCAGCCAGCTAATTAATTGCACATTTCAAATATTTGTTTGCCTTCACTAAATTAATGAAATGCATAAAGGTAATTTTTAGTGCAAAGCATAACACTGACTGATACATACTTTTATATAAACAAAACAACAACACACAGGTAGCACATGAGCATCAATTCTAAACTGTCATGCATGCATTTAGAGCGCACGGTGCAACTGAAAAGCCGCCAGAATTTCAGTTGAAAATATCCGCTGTGAACACAAACATTTTTACTAAAGATATAATGCGATTAGCTAATTATGATATTAGGCAAACAGATGTACCGTTAGTCAATAAACAAAATTGTGCAATTACCAACAATATACTTATTTGTGCACAAATTGCCAAACGATTAATTAAAAATTGCCTGCTGGATATTATTTGCTTAAAAAAGGGCAATTGCGAAATCGCTCATACGCCGTGGTGAACCTTTTTGTGGGGTACTATGTACATGTATGTGTGAGGTTGTGGTTGTTGTAAATCAAATTATATGGGATGTTTTAATATGATCAGAGATAGTTGATGTACTAAGGAAATTTTGGTAATAATATACTATGAACTTTGACCTGGAAGATGGGGAATAAGGACTCTCCACGGATTCACAGATACTTAGTTTTTTCAGTTCAGCTACTTAATAGGTTGTAACTTTCTCTTATAATTGTAGAGGCAGCTTTCTTCTAGATAGTCTAGCCTAGACTACATAAGTCAAAAAGAAAACGCTCTAAGCGCCGCCATCATGCGCTTAAGAAGTATAAATATAATCTCCCAGTAAATGATACACATTTGCTGACCTAAACACATAACTAATTCAGCAAAAAGCTTTACAAACCCAACTAGTTCTAACTTATGGATTTAAACACATTTATTAACATACATATTTCAGCTGCTTATATTCATACAGTACACTGTAAGCACACACGTATGTGTGGTCCATGATAATACCAGTAAAATTCACTTGTCTGTTTTCGGCTTTACAAACACAATAATTAATCGCATCAAAACCGAAAAACATGTGTAAACTCCATCGACCACATTTGTATCGGCTGGTTGAAAGCTGTTGATGTTTGCGGTTTGCTGTTGGCAGCCGTCGGCAATGAAAAATTATAAACAAATTACGAGTGTATATTTGACACCAAGAGGGGTGAGTGAGAGAGGCCAGTGAAGGAGGCGGTCACTTGTGCCATGTAATGTGCCCGTTATTGATTTTTAATTAGTGCAAATATAAACAAATATATTCATATATATTACATATAATGTGTTTGCTGTCATTTGTTTAAAGCAAATTCATAGCTGAGCAAATGCATTGCAAACAAATTTTATGAATGCGCGATTCATATAAAGTTAGAGAGGACCTAGGACAACGAAAAACTATGAAAATGGCAGGCCAATTAGCGTTAAATGCTATTTTACTCCAAACTCAGTAGGCAATAGCACTGAAATTCCCATATAGTATAATGAAATATTTTAAAAATTAATTTGAAAAATTAAAAAAAAATCCCTGGCAAAATTCGAATAATTATTCTAAATAAGTAAATTTTTACGATTTCCCCAGCAACACGAATCATTCTGTTTAATGAAGAATATTAACAGTGAAATTCGGTGACACATTCATTTCAATTCAATCAACTGCTAGCACTTAGTCTACGAAATTATTTTACTTAATTGCACTGCATTTAAGTAACGAAAAAAACGCTACCCAAAAATATTCAATTGCCCATGCAATTCAAGCGCCGTATTTATATAAATACGAGTATATGTCTGCGCTTGTGTCTGCGCTCGCTGCCTAAAGCAGCCAGTTGCATTTGATCGGATGAGTGCTTTTCTAAATTGCATTTAAAATTTTAATTTTATTTGACATAGCTGTGTACATTCAGGCATTCGTTGTGAATGGGCATGGCGTTGCCACAAATTCTACTAAATTCTGCTATGTATATTTAACTGTACTTACAACAACCACATAGCGTAAAAGTGTACATGTAGTTATATGGGGCACTCACTCACTGCTCACTGCCGTCTGCCGCTTATTGAGGTTGAGCAAATAAATTCAAAACCTATTGCCCCTTCATCGAGACGTGTTCTAGTTTGAGCGCAACAAAAAAAAATCTAGTAATTCTGGCGCATGAAATAAATTCTAGTCTAACGTGTGAAATTTGCCCCTTTTCGCTCTCTCTACGTCTCTCTTTAGTAAATATTTTGTTGACTTGGCCCAAATTAAATACGAAACATATTTTGCAAATTTTAAGAATTTTCAATGTCATTTGTGTTTGCTAATTTGCACAACTGTTTGGGAATATATCTTGTCAGTATTTTTGTTGTTTTCCTAGTCTTTCCCGTGGATATGTATGTTTATAGGATGGTACTAAAAGTATGTCTGAATATCTGTCATCAATATAGAGTAAAGCTTTATATTGAGATGTTGAGAAAAATTTTTGAATTTTTGATTTTTGAAGTTTAGCTTTCAAATGGATAATAGTAGGTATACTGATAAACTTTATATCGCGTTTATATGTGGACGATCTATTGGTCTACAGCTTTGCTTCCGCCGTTTTTTTTGTAAATTTAAGGCTCTTTATACCCTGAACAGGGTATATTAAGTTTGTCATGAAGTTTGTAACACTCAGAAGGAAGCGTCGGAGGCCCTATTAAGTATATATGTAAATGATCAGTATGTTGAACTAAGTCGATTTAGCCATGTCCGTCTGTCTGTATATATACGAATTAGTCCTTCAGTTTTTAAGATATCGTTTTGAAATTTTGCAGATGTTATTTTCTCTTCAAGAAGCTGCTCATTTGTCGGAACTATCGATATCGGACCACTATATCATATAGCTGCCATACAAACTGAACGATCGGAATCAAGAGCTTGTATGGAAAACTTCCGCATTTTACTACATATCTTCACGAAATTTGGTGTGAGTTATTGTTCATAAAAATACTTTAATCTCCGAAAAAATTGTTCAGATCGGTTTACTATAGCATATAGCTGCCATACAAACTGAACGTTCGGAATCAATAGTTTGTATGGAAAATTTTCGCACTTGACGTGGTATCTTCTTAAACACATAGTTACTAAAAGAAATGCACCTGTGAAGGGTATATTAGCTTCGGTACAGCCGAAATTAACGTTTTTTCTTGTTTTGTATAAAAACGGTTACAAAAATGTTATTCAAAATATTGGCCGTCGCTAGCTACTACTTTTGAGCATTTTTCTGGCAGCATGAGTATTCCGTGCAAATGTCGAGAATTCGGCTCAAAAAGTGACGTTTTCAGTTGAGAATAAGTTTGGGATGCAAACAGATCTCTACAAATATTGTGTTGGGTTAATGTTGACACAAATCTCCAAGATCGATATAAAACGATTTAATCGATTTAATCGACCAGTGCTTGACCCTAGAGACATCTATTGGAAAACGGCGGAAGCAAAGTTGTAGACCTAATACATGGTCTATCCAATATGATCTCAGATATTCCTTTCATAAAATTTCAGAATTTTTATTGTTAATCATTTTGAAAAAAATTTGAAATCTTGATTGATAGTAAAGTGTTTAAGATAAGGTTCCAAAACTTGACCCATTTGTTTCTCGCTACTTTTCGTAACCGGTCAACCCACAATATATACATATATACAGAATACACCCACTTCCTCAAACGGAATTTATTCATTTACCACCTTCATAGAAGAACAAAAACCCACAAAAGACGCCTACAAACATAGGCTTTTGGCATATGGTAGAAAATAAATGATCTGCTCCATGCTGAGGCCGACCCACAGTTGGTCTTTGGGATTTATGGTTAAAATAAATAAATTGAATAAATGTGCCATAAAAAGGTTTGCAAATTTGTATTATTTTGAATTTTGCGCAACTTTTCTCTTTTATAGCTTAATCCAACTATGCCAGAGTTAACTACCCGGTGGGGCATGCCGGCAACCACTAATACCCGACATTACAAATTGCGCCACACACGTTCGTGCGTTCGTTCGCTTGTGTGCTTAAGTGATATGATATCCCTTTTCAGTTATTTAAGGGTTTTGAGTAAAGCAAGGATTTGTTGTTATTCACCAATGAATAGTGCAAGCGCTTAGGCAAATGTAAGCCCTCCGTATAGATAAAGCTGCAGTAGTTGTAAATTCTCACAAAGGGCATTAAAATAATTTTACGGAAAAAGTTTTGCTATCCGCTTTGCCTAGTGCTTAGTGTACCATATGCCGTCTTATCTACGTTTATCTGTGTGCGTGTAATAATTTGTTTTGCCGTCTTTCTTTGAGTACGCAACCTTTTGGCTGGATCGCACACACACACACACTGCCTCATAAAAGTAAATAAACGATTTCGGTCCGATAAGGCCAGTCCGGGTGTAGGATTAGGAATTGTTAAATATTTAGTGCGTCTGTGTAGCTGCTTTTATGTTTTTGTACGTGGCGTGGCGAAGGTCAATAGCGAATTTAAATAATTTGTAATAAAAATTAAATTAGTTTTTTGGTTAATAATAATTATAATTTCTACGGAACTCAGGCAAATTGACACACGTGCCTTGAAATGTGGTTTTGTGATAAGCGATTGACAAGTTTCATGGATTTTGGTTTTGGTTTTGTCTTTACCCAAATATAGTTCCTTGTTTTTGCTCATTATTCATTGTTCCTTTTGGTTGTTGCTTGTTCCGCACCCACTTCACCATTGAGCTAATTTAGCTATGAAAAGAAGCAGTGTGTTGTTGCTTTTATGAAAGTGTATTTACCCATAATTCTATAGCGGAATTATATTTCATTACCATAAACCAAAATGACAGTGATAAATAGCTGAAGTTATTTAAGGAGTACGCGCTAATTTGACTCCATCAATTACAGTTAATAATTCTCTCAGAAGCTTTGCTATTATTATGCGTTATTAATAAACTTTATCTTGCCTGCTTATCTTTGTTGTGGTCATTCATATAATTGCTAATGAGCAAATTGACAAAAGAAGAAGACAAAAATAAACATATAAGTGCCTGAATAATTGTAAATAGTAATTTAGACCGAGTGAATCGATAATTTGGCAGAAAATAGTGAATCAATGTCTTTCTTCTTCTTGTTCTCAATTGTTGGTACTTATGGATTTTAGTAACATTTCAATAAGCAAATTCGAAAAATACTACATTTTTCCCTATTTTAAGGTTTTAATTATAATTGGTTGCCTACATTTAGGCGGAAAATGATATTTTTTTATTAAAATTATCTAAAAAAATTTTAAATTTTAAATTTTTTCCACATAAAACTTCAACTCTTCAATGCTTTTCACAGCAATCGCAACTTATTTGCAAACTCCACCCTGATTCTTACATATATATGTATATGTATTTAGACACGTACATTTACTTTTCGGGGCGTGCATCTTCGAACTCCGCAATCAGCAAATTATTTGTAATAGGCGCTAATAACACTCTGCTATAATCCACTAACGAGTCAATGACTTACCGTTTTTGTTTGTTGCCTATGCATGGAGTTAGAAAGTTGTTGTTGTTTGGGTGTTGGCACACCTCAACAACTGGTCGATTCAATTATTTATAATTTCCGCTGCTAACCAATTGCAGCACACAATTTGCCTTCAAATGAAAGTGCAATTTGCATGCATACTTACAGCTGTAATTAAGCGCTTAAGTTTATTCGCAGGTTCAATAAATATGCGGCTAATTCGTTAAACAGGTGTAAGCTTAAACGCAAATTGTATGTGATTAGGGTTTTCATGGTAATCACGCTCAAAAATAGATAGTAAAAGGTGCTTTTTCAAATTTAATAGAAGAAAGATTTTTATTGTACACAGCAACTGACCAAATTGGTCAAAGGGACAATACTATACATTTAAAGGATCAACTGCAGTCATTTCACATTTTAGTATCATTTCCATTTGATATTTCCCCCTATTAGCCACAGTATGGACTCTGCTTTTGTAAGTAGCTTTTAATGTAAATAAATCTCGGAATAAGTGCAGTTACAACAGTCAAACTACGCTTCTGAGCTACATACAATGTCAGTGTGTTTAGCTCCACACTGCGTATACGCAACATTTAGAAAAGGAGAGTGTGATTGTAGCAAGTTCTATAGAGAAGGGGTTATCCTATATATTGTTTCAGTTCATAAATTCGCAATGCTAATATATAAGCGCTCATAATGTTACAGTTCAAATGAGTAATTTCTAAATGCGAGATAATCCTCTTAATATTAATGTGATTCAAATAAAATGAGCTCATTTATCAAATGTCATGAGGGAATTATGAATCAGAATCGTTACACAAACTCCAAAGCTTACACTCATACTCATTTAAATGGAAAACAGCACTCACTTATATATACCCCAATGTAATAATGACGTGTGACTCTAGAAGTGTGAGTTCGTATGAATTAATTAGGTAATAAGGGACTGTTTAATACAAGATGCAAATAAATAAAACTAAACTGTGTGTGAGAGAGGCATGAGCTATATTTTTTATAAACATGTAATCCATTATAATTATAGAGTTAATACGAGGGCTGCTATATATATTTCTGGCCTAATAATGAAAATAGGAATATTTATCAACGAAAATGGTTTTATTGTTTTTCAAAATATTCTCCATCAAGATTTATACACTTTTGCATGCGCTCAAACCAATTTTCGAAGCACTTTTTTGAGCCTTTTTTTGAGCGATTGTCAAATTGTGCGGGATCCAACGAGAACAAACCTTTTTTACGGCCAGGTGTTCATGCAATATCGAATGTATGCTGGTGGGAGAAATGCATAGGCATGCCTCTATCTGAAGGTACGAGTATGTTACATGACGGTCTTGCATTATCAGTTCACGTACGGCATCGATGTTTTCTGGCACAACGGCTGTTTTTGGACGACTTACACGGAATTCGTCTTTGAGCGAGCGTCGGCCACGATTGAATTCGTTGTACCAGTTTTTCACAGTGCTATAGGATGGTGCTTCATAGCCATACACAGATTTTAGTTCATCGATGCACTCTTGTCGCGATAATCCACGTCGAAAGTTGTGAAAAATGATCGCACGAAAATGTTCACGAGTTAATTCCATTTTTTGGCCGAGATGAATTTTTTAATTCCCTGTAAATAAAACAATTCACGATTAAATGTCAAAACGTTCTGAGTGATGTTATGCTAAACAAGTAAGGAAGGGCTAAGTTCGGGTGTAACCGAATATTTTATACTCTCGCAATTTATTGATGTAATTTTATAAAGATAACACAATTCGACCCATATATTGCGTATAAAGTTCAATAGAATAACGAAAATCATCATAAATAGTATTTGGGGTCTAAGGTAATTCCTAAACCGATTTCACTCGTTTTCACCACCAAGATACAATGTATCGAAGACTATACGCTCACTTAATTTAATATTACTTATAATTAGGTATATGGGATCTGGGGGAAGTTATGACCCGATTTTTACCATTTCAGGTACAGAGAGAAACTGTTATAAAAAAAAATTCAGAGGGAATGAATTACATTAAACTATCTGAGGGATTTACCTAAGTATATTTTCGGGGAAAAATTACCCTTAGGCACTGAGTTCTTCATGTTCGATATCAGGGGCCTTGAAAAGTCATGGTTCGATTTTTACAATTTTTTTACAAGTGATGCAACAGATCATATACAGTGTTTGTGTAAAGTTTTATTTCGCTATCTTCATTAGTTCCTAATGTATATTTTATAAAGTGAAGGAATAAGATGAAATTCAAAAATAAGTTATATGGGAAGTTGTCGTGGTTGTGAACCAATTTCGTCCATTTTTCACACGTGTCATCAGGGTGTCAAGAAAATATTATATACCGAATTTCATTGAAATCTGTCGAGTAGTTCCTGAGATATGGTTTTTGACCCATGAGTGGGCGACGCCACGCCTATTTTCCATTTTGTAAAAAAATCTCAGTGCAGCTTCCTTCTGCCGTTTCTTATGTAAAATTTGGTGTTTCTGACGTTTTTAGTTAGTGAGTTAACGCACTTTTAGTAATTTTCAACCTAACCTTTGTATGGGAGGTGGGCGTGGTTATTATCCGATTTCTTTCATTTTTGGACTGTATAAGGAAATGGCTAAAATAAACGACTGCAGAAAGTTTGGTTTATATAGCTTTATTGGTTTGCGAGTTATATACAAAAAACTTATTTGGGGGTGGGGTCACGCCCACTTTTCCAAAAAAATTACATCCAAATGTGCCCCTCCCTAATGGGATCCTATGTTTCAAATTTCATTTTCATAACTTTATTTATGACTTAGTTATGACACTGTATAGGTTTTCGGTTTCCGCCATTTTGTGGGCGTGGCAGTGGACCGATTTTGCCCATTTTCGAAAGCAACCTCCTCAGGGTGCCAAGGAACATATGTTCCAAGTTTCATTAAGATATCTTAATTTTTACTCAAGTTATCGCTTGCACGGACAGACGGACGGACAGACGGACGGACAGACGGACGGACAGACATCCGGATTTCAAATCCACTCGTCATCCTGATCATTTATGTATATATAACCCCATATCTAACTCTTATATTTCTTGGTGACACAAACAACCGTTAGGTGAACAAAACTATTATACTCTGTGCAACAGGTTGCGAGAGTATAAAAATGTCAAACTTTCCAATGGAAATGTCAGATTGCACCTGGCAACACTTAGTGTTGCCTAGGCCAGAAATATATATAGCAGCCCTCGTATTTATAAAGAATTACATATGAAACAAGTAAAGAAAGGCTAAGTTCGGGTGCAACCGAACATTTTATACTCTCGCAATTTATTGAAGAAATTTTAATAAGATAACACCCAAATTTACCTATAAATTCGGCACAAAGTTTAATAGAATAACGAAAATCGCCCTATATAGTGTATGAGGGCTGAGGTAATTCCTGAACCGATTTCATTCATTTTCACCAGCTAGGTACACTACATATATCCAGAACTATACACGTACTTAATTTCGCAAAGATATAGTATCTCACATATTAACCAATACATATATGTAGATTAAAGCCCACCGTATTTTTTAAAAACCTATAATTAGGTACATGGGAGCTAGGAGATGTTATTATCCGATTTTAATAATTTTTGGAACAGAGACACACTATTAGAAGAAAACAATTTCCTCTGAATTACATTAAATTATCTAAGAGATTTACCAATATTTTAGGTTAAAATTTACCCTTAGGCGCTGAGTTCAACATGTCCGATATCTGGGGTCTTGAAAAGTTATAGTCCGTTTTCGACAATTTTTTCTCAAGTGAAGCCAGAGATGATATGCACTATTTGGGTAAAGTTTTATTCCGCCATCTTCATTTGTTCCTTATGTATACATTATAAAGTGAAGGAATCAGATGGAATTCAAAATTGAGTTATATAGGAAGTTGTCGTGGTTATGAACCGATTTCATCCATTTTTCACATGTGTCATCAGGGTGTCAAGAAAGTATTATATACCGAATTTCATTGAAATCGGTCGAGTAGTTCCTGAGATATGGTTTTTGACCCATAAGTGGGAGATGCCACGCCCATTTTTCATTTTGTAAAAAAATCTGAGTGCAGCTTCCGTCTACTATTTCTTATGTAAAATTTAGTGTTTCTGGCGTTTCTCGTTAGTGAGTTAACCCACTTTTAGTCATTTTCAACCTAACCTTTGTATGGGAGGTGGGCGTGGTTATTATCCGATTTCTTTCATTTTTGGACTGTATAAAAAAATGACTGAAAAACACGACTGCAGAAAGTTTAGTTTATATAACTTTATTGGTTTGCGAGTTATATACAAAAAACCTATTTGAGGGCGGGGTCACGCCCACTTTTCCAAAAAAGTTACATCCAAATGTGCCCCTCCCTAATACGATCCTATACTCCAAATTTTATTTTCATAACTTTATTTATGGCTTAGTTATGACACTTTATAAGTTTTTGGTTTTCGCCATTTTGTGGGCGTGGCAATGGTCCGATCTTGCCCATTTTCGAAAGCAACCTCCTCAGGGTGCGAAGGAATACGTGTTCCAAGTTTCGTTAAGATATCTCAATTTATCCGTTGCACGGACGGACGGATGGACAGACAGACATTCGGATTTTGACTTGTCTCGTCACCCTGATCATTATACTCTCGCAACCTGTTGCACAGAGTATAATAGTTTTGTTCACCTAACGGTTGTTTGTGTCACCAAGAAATATAAGAGTTAGATATGGGGTTATATATACATAAATGATCAGGATGACGAGTAGATTTGAAATCCGGATGTCTGTCCGTCCGTCTGTCCGTCCGTCCGTCTGTCCGTCTGTCCGTCTGTCCGTGCAAGCGATAACTTGAGTAAAAATTAAGATATCTTAATGAAACTTGGAACACATGTTCCTTGGCACCCTGAGGAGGTTGCTTTCGAAAATGGGCAAAATCGGTCCACTGCCACGCCCACAAAATGGTGGAAACCGAAAACCTATACAGTGTCATAACTAAGCCATAAATAAAGTTATGAAAATGAAATTTGGAACATAGGATCCCATTAGGGAGAGGCACATTTGGATGTAATTTTTTTGGAAAAGTGGGCGTGACCCCGCCCCCAAATAGATTTTTTGTATATAACTCGCAAACCAATAAAGTTATATAAGCCAAACTTTCTGCAGTCATTTCTTTTAGCCATTTCCTTATACAGTTCAAAAATGAAAGAAATCGGATAATAACCACGCCCACCTCCCATACAAAGGTTAGGTTGAAAATTACTAAAAGTGGGTTAACTCCCTAACGAAAAACGTCAGAAACACCAAATTTTACATAAGAAATGGCAGAAGAAAGCTGCACTGAGATTTTTTTACAAAATGGAAAATGGGCGTGGCGTCGCCCACTTATGAGTCAAAAACCATATCTCAAGAACTATTCGACCGATTTCAATGAAATTCGGTATATAACACTTTCTTGACACCCTGATGACACGGGTGGAATATGGGCGAAATCGGTTCACAACTACGTCTACTTCCCATATAACCCAATTTTGAATTCCATCTGATTCGTTCACTTTATAATGTATTCATAAGGAACCAATGAAGCTAGCAGAATAAAACTTTACACAAATACTGTATTTGAGCTGTGACATCACTTGTGGAAAAATTGTCAAAATCGGACCATGACTTTTCAAGGCCCCTGATATCAAACATGAAGAACTCAGTGCCTAAGGTTAATTTTTACCGAAAATATAGGTAAATCCCTCAGATATTTTAATGTAATTCATTCCCTCTGAATTTTTTTCTTATAACAGTTTCTCTCTGTACCTGAAATGGTAAAAATCGGGTCATAACTTCCCCCATATCCTATATACCTAATTATAAGTAATATTAAATTAAGTGATCGTATAGTCTTCGATACATTGTATCTTGGTGGTGAAAACGAGTGAAATCGGTTTAGGAATTACCTCAGTCCCCATATACTATTTATGATGATTTTCGTTATTCTATTGAACTTTATGCCGAATATATGGGTCGAATTGTGTTGTCTTTATAAAATTACATCAATAAATTGCGAGAGTATAAAATGTTCGGTTACACCCGAACTTAGCCCTTCCTTACTTGTTTTGATATATATAACCCTATATCTAACTCGTTTAGTTTTATGACTTACAAACAACCGTTAGGTGAACAAAACTATAATACTCTCTTTAGCAACTTTTGTTGCGAGAGTATAAAAAAATGTCTTACGCATGGATTTCAGATATTTTATTTTTAAATAAATCGATAAAAATGTTGAAATATGAACCCAAGCTTTCGTTTGTAGTTATTTTGAAAGCTTTATCATTTGATATATTCATAACATGTTCTTTTCAAATAACAAATTTTAATATTTTTTTTTTTCAATATGAAGTAGGTATATAAACTATTTTGTCCTTTCAGGTAATTATGAAATAGCAACTGTTATTTAAAATAATTTCTCTTATTACCTACGAATATTCATATTTTCCTACTCACTTTGCCAGACCACTTTTATAAATATCTGAAATTAATTAATTTAATTGTACTATTGGCTATAAATTCTCTTCCCAACAGCAATTTGTGGTTATGCAGTAGCAGTTAGAGCTTGCACTCAGTCTCATAAAGTAAATAAAGAGAATTCCATACATCAAGGTGCACATAAGGTATACTACAACATCAGATATATTTTTAAAGCAATACAGTCAGTCAATTTAGATTCAGTGGCATCGCTGGCAGTTGTATGTGCCATATTTAAAGAAATGTTTCCTCTCTGCTGTGCAATCCAGCATTTATTTAATTCAACTGCCAATCAGCGCAACTATTTAGTTGAGTCGTAAATTCGCGTTGTTGGTGTGTGTGTGTGTGTTTGTGTTCGTGAGATGAACGCGTACAAAAATTATTGCTTGTAGTTGCTCGAAGTGTGGAAGCATGGAAGGCAACACAGCCACGGCCAGAGTCATTAGGTCTGCCAAATATGGAGGGCGCACGGCGCGGAGTGCAGCGATGAATCAGTGTTTGGGGTGCGCAATCATTTGCAGCAGTAATTTGGCGCTTTTGTTTGTTTTCGCTGACAGACAGATGTCAGACGCCGTTGCGCCGTAGCTGTATACTGGGTGCAAGGCGAGACAGGCAGGCAGGAAGGCAAATAGTGAATGAATGACGATTGTGTTGCGGCTGCGGATGGTGTTGAGACAGCAGCGGCGGAGGCGACACAGTGAATCGACGGCGAGGTGGTTGCCATTCAAAATGCGCATATGTACACACGCGTGGCATACATTAGCAGAGTGCGTGCGTTTGTGGGTCAGAGCACAGAGATTTGCGAGGGTGTGTGAAGCTCATCGTTCGTGTGAAGTAATTATTCCGCCACTTCAGCGTGTCATTGCGCACTGTCACTGCAATGTAATGGTAATAAAAAAAAAACAGAAATTTTGCAAATTACTCGGCAGCGAAAGTGTCGCGCAGATACTAATCACTTGTGCAACAACAAACGATATTCCACAATTTTACGTTAAACATGAGATGTGCAACCGCTGCGACGGCGTCACATGCTTAGCGCGGCCAAAGCAGTCGCAAAATTTGCATTTGCACGATCTGACGATCGGCAACAAGGCGAATACTTATTATTATTTTCCGATGTTTTCCTATGCAATTTTCGCTTGTTTGCACCTGAAGTGAGTCGCACGGCAGCGCCGAGGCAAGCGACAAAGGCGCCTGCATGCAGCGGACGTAAGTGGAGGCGCGCAAAATTGAAAAGTGGTAAAATGAAGCCTCCCAGCACCAACAACAACAACAACAAAGGGCAGCCACATACTTGTATGCATTTCAGTGCTTACAATGTTGCAAATAAGCGACTTGGGTTTCAGCTGTCGATTGGCATCGCATACGCGAATATACCGTTACACAGGTATCAAGTGCACTGCACTGCACTTGCGGCGCCTCATATTTCATATGGTTGGCGCAGAAATTGTTCGCTTGCTAAAGCCGGGGTGCAAATGTGCCGCAAATACCGTGACGCCTGTGGAATTACGCGAAAACTGTTGGCTTGTTTGATGACGTTCCAAAAAAAAAGGCGCAAAATTTTAGTCCGATTTAGCGCTCCCTGGCCTCCATGCCAAAAACCGCTACGCACACGCTTTTCGCTACTTTTTTAATTTAGTTTCATTTGTATTTTTTGGCCGGTCCTGGCCTTTCGCCCAACTTCCCTCGACAATCAGCGCATCTGGTGTCTGCGATGCCTGCAATGCGGCACGTCTGCCACGAACGGATCGTGATTGTAGCAAGCGGCCCAGTGCAATGCTGCGCGGGCTCGCTGTTGTGCCGCATTCGCAATTGGTTTGTAATTAAGCGCCATCCAATGGCTCACCGCTCCATCCAAAGGAGCCCACTCCCCACCCACTTGTGCGCGCTCTCTTCTAAGCAGCGTTGCATTTCCTCCGGCAAGTCACCTTTAGTTTCTGGCTTATTACACAATCTCAAATTTGTATACAAATGGCGGCGTAGTTGTTGCTGCTTTGTTGGGCGTTTGAATGGCATGCCGACGATGCGGCGGTGCTGTTCGGAATGCAGCTTCTTTGTCCAGCATTAACGCACAGTGTGGTAGATTTTACTTTGTGTGAACAAAAGAAAGTAAGGCAAATGATATGTATCCTGCTGGCTCTTCACCAAGCTGAAATTTAAAATGCCAGAAAGCTTTTTTGAAACGCTCCCTCAGTTTGCTTAGAAAATTAAAAGTTGTTTAGAAAATCCATTTGTAGATCGATGTCTATAAGTCTCTAGTAGAAATATAAGCTTCTTCAAACATCTTTTTTGAAAAGCTCCAGAGGTTTGCTTAGAAATTACTTGTAAAAAATGATTCGACTCATTTGTCATTGTCTTTAAGTCTTCAATAGAAAAGGAAGCTTTTCTTCAGACATCATAAGTGGTTTGACACGAGAAAGCTTTTCTAAAAGCTTCAGAAGTTTACTTAGAAAATAAGGTTTTTTTGAATTTGTATGTCATTGTCTGTAACTCTCTAATTGGAAGGAAAGCTTCTTAAAACATCCAAAAATTTGACTTTAGAAAGCACTTTTGAAAAGCTCCATAGGTTTGCCTAGAAATTACTAAAAAAAATGTTTCGACTTATTTGTAATTGTCTTTAAGTCTTCAATAGAAAAGGAAGCTTTTCTTCAGACATCGTAAGTGGTTTTACTCCAGAAAGCTTTTTCTAAAAGCTTCCGATGTTTGCTTAGAAAATAAGGAGTTTTTAAATTTGTATGGAAGAAAAGCTTCTTCAGACATCAAAAAATGGTTTGACACCAGAAAGCTTTTTTGAAAAGCTCCTGTGAATTCTTTAGAAATCAAAAGGTTTTCATAATATCCATTCGTTTTTCGTTGTTTATAAATCTTCAGTAGAAAGTGAAGCCACTTCAACAAACCAAACATTTTTGATTCCAGGTTTGAGTGAGTCTTAAGCGGTTCGACACCACAGTGCGGCTGGGTCTTCACTGTCACTATTCCTATTAACTCTTGTCGACAGCATCATTTTCTGTTTGTTTACAGCAAGTAATTATTTGTTGCTGCAAAATGTGGCAAGCCAACTGCTGTGCACAACAACAACAACAAGTGTGCAACAACAAAAAAGTGGGCAAAAGAACGAAGTAAATGAATTATATAAAGGCGAAAAAAATTTACTATTGTTAAAATAATAATAATGGTGCAACATTCGTTTGGCTGGCCCTTTGTGGACCCGGGTTTTTTGCATTTGCTGCTTTTGTTGTTGCTGTTGTTTTTGCTAAATCTCGTTGATTCGAGTTGAGTTTGTTTTGTCGCGTTCGCTTTTATTATTCTGCACACTTACCACGTACTTAAAATCATGTTGCACACACTGTTGCAACAACGCGCTGACAGCAACGCTGGCTACAATAACAATAACAATAGCAACGGCGGCAGCTGCAGCGACTGCGACGGCTGTGACTGTTGCAATGAGTAATAATGAAGCGAGCGATGGGAAAACTGAGTATTAAAAAAAAGAAACAAACAACAACAACAACAACATAAACAAAGCGAGCGCATTGTAAAAAGTGAATTGTTGTCGAGAAAAATCACACAAAGCAAAACATAAAAAAGTGAAAAATAAAACGCAAAGCCAAGCGAATGCGCTTTGAAAACCGAAACGAACAGAAAAAAACTTTTGTAAAACATCACGAATTGGTGTTGCAGCAATGCTGCAGCAGCCGTTGTTGGCTGGCTTGCAACTGCATTTTCATTTTGTTATGGCTTTTGTTATTGTTGTTGTTGTTGCTGTTGCTGTGCTTATGCTCCGGTTTGTGGTTGTGTGTGTGTGTGTGTATCTGTCCCATTCACTTCCTTGGTTTGTGGTGTTGTGGCACGGCTTAGTTTGCCAATTGTTGTTCTTGTGCTTCTCTTTAGTCGTTACACAGTGTTAATTCCTTGTCGTATTGAACGTAGTGTTGGCTTATCTGCGAATATTTTTAAGTGAAAAAGCAATTCGATGAATGGGAAATACTTTGATTTCCATGCACTAATAGCCAGTAGGTTTTGCAGTTGAAGGTAGAACTTAGACACTGTTGTTTTTGTAAATTTACTTAAAAAATTTTTTGAAGACTTTAGCTATATAACATGAGGGCCTAAATATCAAAGTATATTTTTTTTCCAAAAATATCGCTAAACCTTTCAGATATTTTAATATAATTCGAGGGAAATCATTTTCCGCTAATAGTGTGTCAATGTACCAAAAATGGCTAAAATCGGGTCATAACTTCCCCTAGCTCCCATATACCTAAATAATTATTTTCAATCTTCCAATGGTATATCATACACAGATGTACAGATATCGGTTAATATGTAAGCACTTATTTTCTTAGTTCAATTGCCATTCAGCCTTACATTACTCTCACAGCTTTAAATACTCGTATTCAACATTTATCTCTTCATTTCTCTGGTCACATTGTCAACAGTGCGAAATAGACTAAATAGCAGAGACATGCGAAGTAACTGCCACCGCTCCGGAAGTTAAGTTGCAACTAAAAGAAGAAAGGAAAAGCAAAATAACAAAAAAAACCAGGCGTATCTGCCTGGAGAATCGTGACAAACCGAGTTTCGATTTCAACCTTTGAAAGTAAAATTAAAATTGCCAAAGGAAATTTCCATTTACGCAACTCGGTGCAAGGTTTTCACACACATACACAGACACCCTTGATTGTATGTGTTTGCACATTTTGGCCTTTGTTTTGTGTCGGAGCTTTGCCATTTTTGGTTTTTGTTCGTTTTTGTTGTGGTTATCAACACTCTTTTGTTGTTAAATAGCTTTTGTTGTGGCATCGCATTGCCCTGCACCGTAGGGTTGACAATGCGCTTGAACTTTCCACCTGCTGAATGCGATATCAGTGATCTCTCGCACAACCACACCACACATATACATACATACACACATACAAAGCTATCCATTGTCACAAAAACGAGTGAATTCGCATAGCAGTGCAGCAATTTGTATGACATTCTACCATTATATGGCAGATTATAGTTAGTTCACAACATTAGAAGCATTTTAATGCATTTCATATGAGCAAAACACACACACACACACCCAATAACATGGAAATATGCACATAACTGCACTTTCACACAATTGTCACCTGTTTGCTTTCGCTTTTATTCGTTTATGAGTTTCTTTTTATAGAAATTGCATGATATGTAACGCAGCTCACAATGGAAATGCCATCAAATCGGATGTGTTTTGCCAGACTTACATGGGTGCCTTTGTGTAGGAATATGGCAATTTTGGATTGTAGATAGTTCTAATACAGCTATCTTCCATCTACACATCCGACTATCTTCTATAAATACATAATTGTTGCTTAAGATATCAACCAATTTCCACAGGTGGCTTTACTAAAGAATCTACTTATCACTCAATCATCATTTCTTCTTATCGAGTCTATCAGTCGAAACATTTTTCTTACTAAACTTAGAAAAAAATGTTCCCAATGATTTTATTTGGAGACAGGGATTTTACTTCACTAATACAGTGAGGAGGTCTTTCTGGACGGCGGTGGATCGTAAACGTTACTTCCAGCTGCTGCCGCTTAGGAAGGCTCATCGCCGCAATCATTGGTATGCTTAGTGGTCAATGTCCAATAGGCACACATGCGGTAGCTAAAGCTGCTTGGAGGAAGGCGAAGAGAATTCAACCAAGCATTTCCTCACTCAATGTCCAGCATTCATCAGACTAAGGCTAAAACACCTTGTTAGGTACATCTTCGGCGAAGCCAGCGAAGTGACTGGAATCAACATTAGCCTACATAAGATCTTTATAATAGCGTCCAAGAACTTTGTAGAATCATAATGGTTTTGGCGATCCGTCACTAGTATTTGGGTATCTCAAAAGACAGTCGAAGCTGTCTAAGTGAGACTCTCTGAGATCTACCCCTTGATCTCCGCAACTAACCTAACCTAATCTAACCTAACCTTACATTATACGATTTCGAACTGCTCCATTTATCACTTGAAGTTTGAAAGGCCGAAGACCGAAGATCAAAAGTCCAGTTTATTAAGTTGTAAAACAACAATATATATGCTATATTGTAATCTTGTATACTAAAACAGAAACTATGTAGACGACTGAGTTCAATGAATGCTTGAGCGGCTATAAGATCTTTTTGTCCAAATGTAGTTAGAGTCTTTCTGTTCAAGATCTCCATTGCACTATTTACACTCAGTAGAGTTCAGCTTGTTCTAGTTGTAGCGACTTTAATCGAGCTTTGTGTAATATGTGTCTCTCTAACAAAAAGTCAAGCGACAAAGAAAGACCAGTTATAAATCTCTCGACTTTTTCTCGTCGACTCCGCAGCTTTCACTAGAATAAGGTTAAAGCATTCAAGATGTCATACCTTCAGTCATCTAGGAGAATTTGCAAGAATTGAAATAAGCCGCCTCAATCTTCGTCACAATAATCAGCTTCGAAACCTAACCTAACTTACTATTGGATCAGATTTTTATAACATCTAAGAAACCTTAATAATATTTTAGTAAACTAAAATTTTTCAAATATTCTAATGGGAATAAAATGATTTCTTAATGAAAAGTAAGGGCAATCCAGACTCCGTTTGCACTTGATGCGCCCTCATTGTGTAGTTTCAAACTAGTATATTTCCTGAGTTGATGTTGCCACTGCGGGGATCAACGCTAAAGCAAGTTGTTACTCGGATGAAAAAAATACGAAAAAAAAGAAAACACAACGGTATATTTAACAACGCCAGCAACAGCCCGATCCGATCGATATCTTCGCTTGTACGAGTATATCTCATTTATTCATTAATTATTTCCCTTTTTTTACGCTTTATTTTTCCATTGTGCTTCGCTTGATAATTTTTCACGATGCCACCAACAACAATTAAGTTCAAGACAAATGGCGAACGATTTTAAATGCTTATATATATAATACAAAATACAAAATATTAAAATTGGCAGAAAATTAACATACAAAGATTATATTGTAGCTGTAGAGTAAAGCCAGCGTGCGTGCGGGGATGTGGCATGAAAGTGACAGGAGAGTGGAAAGAACAAGTTGAAAAGCTGATAAAGTATGCTTACACAAAGTGACCACAAGCGGCGCACAAATGACTGCTTGTTGCAACTACAACAATGGCAACGGCAGCGGCAGCGGCAACGGCAGTTGTTATCGATGAATAAAAATGATGAGCAACAACAACAACAAGAAGAACACAATGTAAGCGGCACAATGACATTACATGCCCCAAAAGGATAATTTTACGAGACAATGTAAATAAGAATACAGTGATACTTGGCGAAATGGCAGACTCTAGTGGCAGATATACATACTTACGCACATAAAAGTACAACATTTCACTTTGCCTTCGCTTGTGCTTGTGTTTGTGCACTCCTTGTCTCCTTAGGCTGTCATAATGAACTGTACATTGACCATATCCGTTTATTATGTTTCCGCTTCCACCTTGAACGGAGTGTTGTGCCATGCCGTGCCGTCTTCTTTGCGTACACTTAGCGCCAAGCATGTGAGTGTGTGTGTGTGTGTGTGTGTGTGAAGAAGCATACATTTGCCGTTTGCCGTCCACTTTATTGCATGAAAGCCGCTTAAATGCTGCTATTTGTGGCGCTTAATTTTTGCATTGTCAGGCCATCGATAAATCCTCATGCTTTTCCTCATTTGTACATTTGTTCAGTTGTTGTTGCTTAAATGCACATAAATTCGGCGTGCATGTGTGTGTGTGTGTGCACTTTTTCGTTTTTCTCACATTCGCATTTCGCACATTTTCTGTGGCATTTTCTCTGACTTTTATTGGTTTTGCAGCAATTCTGTGGCCATTATAATGCGATATTTCACATGCAAGCGGGCAAAAAAATGTCTTTGAAACACTCTGGCAGCATTGTCCATATTCAATTCGGCAACTTATTCGACGTCACTTAGTGGGCTGCATTAAGTTGTTAAATTTGAATGAATGTAAAATGAATATCGTTTTGAAGTGTGGTGTGTTTTTCGCTGGGATGAGGGGAATAAAAAATTTTAAATTTAAGAAAAATATTTATATATAATCAATATGAATTTAGTTATTCTTTTCCTTTAAGAATTTAATATTTCAAGAGATATCTGAATATCAGCAGTGTACTCGGTAGTGCCATTAAATTAACTCTGTCTTAATATAATATGCTCTTTAATATGTTTCAATATTATTTATTGAACGTGTCAATATTTATGTGTATTTAGTATGTACGAGGTGTAGTCATAAAGTACAAAAATTTGTCCGTTTATGACGATCTCTTTATTGCGAATTTATAGGTTAGGTCAAGGGGTAGATCTCCGCAACTGCAAAGAGTCTTACTTAGACAACGTCGACTGTCCTTTAAGCCACCCAAATACTCCTGACGGATCGCCAAAACCATTATGATTCTACAAAGCGCTTGGACTCGATTATAAAGATCGGTCGGCTAATGTCCACTCCAGTCACTACTTCGCTGGGTTCGCTGAAGACGTGTGCAACTAGCGTCTGGCTTGATCCCCAACTAGAGATAATCGAGAGGCTCGATACTCAGCTATGTACCCAACTTCTCTGAGTCGAAAGGCGACCTTCGCTGCAATGTACCAGCCTGATACATTACGGGAGTCGGGAACACGTAACAGCTGATTAGCGATTGTGACCATTCCGAGCGCCGTCCACTACTCGACAATCCATAAAACAATACCGTAATATTAAGTATGGTTTCGCAGAGCCAGGAAACCCCTGTTGATGAGAGCACCACCTTTTTCCAAGGCCAGTAAAACCTTCCTTACTCTCATCTCAATATTTGGCTTCCCCGATAGCTTCCTGCCTAGGATAAGCCCCAGGTACTTCAACTTGTCCAGGGGTTGCAGATTGCAGCCTCCCAGAGAGGAGGAGTGGCGTAGGGAATTTTGTATCTCCTTGAAAATAATACCAGTTCCGTTTTAATGGCATAAATGGCTAAGCCATTGGAGTAGTTAAGAATGTCTAAAAAAATTTCGATTGAGTGTTTTTTCGAATTCAGAATTCAATAAAAAAATAAAACTTGAGAGTCTTAAGTAGACACAATTGGTTGTAACGATAATAAAAAAATCCTGTCGATCACTTTGCCCTTCAAAACTTAAGCCCTAATTATCAAACCCGCCTCGTACTTGAACTTTTTTCCCCACTATACGAGTACATTTTTGTGGTGACTACAAAAGCGTTAATCCTTTTATGCAGCACACTTCAGAGTATCATTATAATTGCTACAATTACATTTGCATTTCAATCAATTACAATTTATAACCGTCAATTTTAATTTAATTAAATGCAATTTGTCAAAAACAAAGAATATTCTGCAATTGCAACTGAAGGTATTGTACGGTGAATGCCACCAAAAAAACGATATTTTGTGAAAAATTAATGGCCACATACACCACATACCTACATTTGTATGCAATTCGAATTAAACCGCGTCTTTTTTACTTAAATCATTCGCGTTCGCTTTTTTGTCATCGTTGCGGTCAGAGAGCAGCAGCAGGCAGGCAGGCAATAAAAGATGATTAAACATTAAAGCGTTACCCGCAAAATGTAATTTTAAATCAATGGGAAAAGCGTTTGGTTAATCCTTGACAGGACACATGCATTTTGCACAGTTCTTTATATATATATGTATATATGTACATCATAGTGGCCAAAGACCATATTATACTGACTGAGCCTGTGGTTATGCATGCCTTGAAAACAATTTAGGACTAGTCATATAACTGTCTTTTATCCATACACTCAACACATATTGAAGGAACATAACTTGAAATTGTCCTGTCAGATGGCAATTGTCAAATTTCTGTCAGAAACATGACAGACTCAAACCAGTTTGATGACAGAGTAAATCATTGGTCAAACAAAAAATGTATAAATAATTTAATTTGTAAAAATTTCATGAATTTCAAACTAGTTACATTTCTAGCTGTTAATTGTTATATTTTCTGACTAGTTTAGTGCTTCACTGTGTGATAAATAGATACACCCGAAATGATTTTTTATTCCTGTCAATTCATTGGTCGGCGATTTGGCAGCTCCTCCACAAATTGAATGTATTTTTATGGTGTTGGATAGAATGGCAAGAGAAATAACAAAAACTGCGCAAAACTATTGAAAGGTTGACAATGCAAAAGAGAATCAATGAAAGAACAATTCTATTGATTAATTGGCCCACACTATATGGGATAATGAGAAAATAATTATTGCAAGGCAAAATGTAGACAAAAACTGAAGAGGATTTAAGGATGCACAAAAAAATGTTGCTATTTTTTAAAATCGAATAAAAACATTATATCCACACGTGTATGAACTAAAAACTATGTATTTATTTAAAAAAAAATAAGAGGAGAGACTATAGGCAAGCTTTAACACTATACTAATGCCATCCGTAGCGGGAAAAAATTGCATTGATGTTGAAATAAGCTGGTAGGTGACAAGTTAATGCGACCCCTTTTAAATGTTATCGGTTGTTAAAAGCACTGCAATTTTTTTCATCATGCTACTACTGTTATACAAATAATTGAACTTGTGGAACACGCGAATTTCGCCACAATTAGCAAGGGGAAATGAAAATCCTGCATCATGAGTATATATCCATCCGCTAAGCGTATTGAACAGCGACCACCAACGTATATTGCTCAAAAAATATGATTAAATATTTTACGCCAAAAATCTCCCCTCCATCGAGTATCTCTAGTCTCATCCATAGCTTGCCCCACAAGCGCCCTCAAACACTTCACTTAATGAAAACAATTGCCATTAATGGCGCTACTTAGCAGTTAATTGAATGAAACTAAAAACGCGTGTAGTGCTCAGGCAAAGCTTATATGTAAATATTTAATTACATATTTACTACACAGGGATGACGCGGCCACATGAGAAAATGCATAAATAAACCGTTATGTATTATTAAGTTTTATTGTTTTAGCTACTACATGGTGGAAACATTTATAAACACTTAGATATACGCCTCGTACGAGCTTCATATTTTGACTATAAACAACAACACCACATTGTTCCGGCTTGTGTGTACACAAACGTATTATTATTGTTATTGTATTTTGCGAAAATTCGGCAACAAATTTAGCGCCATTAACGCGCCGAATTTTCTACGCTCCGACGCTTTGGGCGTGCTATTGTTGTTGTTGTTATACTAAATAGTTGATGTTGGTGGTCAGCCACAAAGTGCCCCAGCCATTGAGCAACAAGCAATTCACGCGCGAGAGACGCACAAAATGACCCCCAGCGCGGTGGCGCACAACAACAAAAACGTATAAATGGTGGCGAAAAATACAAAACACCGTCATAATGCCGCTAATAACAATAACAATAACTAAAATACGCATTAGCATTAGCAATCGCAAACGCAATTGTACGGTCAGCCGAAATTGTCGCAGCAGCCGCCACAGCCGTTGCCGCTGCGTTTGTGTCGTTATTGTTGTCGTTTAGTGCGCAATTGTTGCTGTACTCGGTTAGTGGGCGAATCGTTCGTAATTTTCTGCTGGAGTGCTCATAAATGTTTCACACACGCAGCTGGCGACAATGGCTGGCTAATGCCAAACCACCATGTTAACACTGTTGGCAACAGCTGATAGTGATTGGCCAAGCAAATAACTGTTTAATGCACCCCGCAATTTTAGCAATTCAATGTGGTTAGTTGTTACATATTTAACACTGAATTTATCGCGCTAAACGAGGGGTTCTCTTGCGAAAGAAATGTCAACCAAAACTTGCTAGTATTTCAAGTGCAACTATGCCTAACCTAAAATAGTCGGAATGATTGTAGGATTCCATATATTATGAGTATCAGAAACATCCTTTTAATTTTTTGGTTAAAAACTTATAGTTGAGATATCGTAATGAAACTTTAATCTTGGATATTGCACCGTTAACTCAAATTTATGGATGGATTTGGATTAATGGATTGCTCGAATTGGTTCCTAATTGTCTAAAAATGGTTGCAACCGATCAATATCTTTCACTCAGATATAGTATAGTGCTAGATATTATATATACGTGGTGTGTTCAAAAATTAATGGATTTATAAAATTTAAAAATTCACGGGATAGGAGAGTCGAATTGTCAAACAACATGTATCTGGATAAATAAATTTTTTCCCAAAAAACGAAAATTCCCGTTATTTTTTGAACACACCTCGTGTGGGTTAAAAATGAGATGTTCTCTAAGAAGCTTTAAGTTTAAATGATTCCTTATTATATTGCAGAAAAAGTTGGTTAGGAGAGTCCAATTGATAAACAAATTGTCCAAATAAATAAATATTTTATATATAACGAAAATTCCCTTTATTTTTTTAACACACCTCGTAAAGGGTAAAATTGAGAATTGAGACCCCTAATAAGCTAAGAAGAAGAGTTTAAATGCTTCTATATTCGATTGAAGTTCAAGAACTGCGCTCTAAAAATATTTGATATTAGAAGGTATATGTTCCTTAGCACTGAATGAAATTATTTACAGGACCAATTAGCGCTAGGAACCTTCAGGTTAAACTTAAAAAATATGCTTCTTTATACTTTAAATGTAAGACAGTCTATTTTTAGGATTCGAAAGTATAAACCTGTTTCTTATGTTATGATCTATGAAGAGCTAGAACTCTCCTAATTTTCCGGATTTTCTCCCTAACCTAGAAAATAGATTATGCAAATATAGAAGTGAAAGGAAAACTTTTATGATTGATGCGCGAGCATACCTTAATTGCTGCCAAACGCCCAGTGAAGGCGGTTGCCAGAAAAAATTCGAGTTGAACACAAATTATAAAGTCACATTATGCAAATAAAGACACAAATGCAGGATCATTTTAATTTGCGTGAACTTGAGCCAAAGCGCATGATTATAGAAATTTCGAACGAAACACGATGAACATAATTCCATTGCGATGCAAATTGCTGGCACTCTACTCTGCTATGCGCTATGCTATGCGATGCTACGTTTGACGCATTCATGATTTCTGTATTACTTTGCATGATTTCGCCGTTATTTAATCTCTTTGAGAAGTGATATTAATTTTAATTTTCCTGTCTACACTTTCTGCATATTTTTGCTTTCATCATCTCCGCAATCAGCTTAGTGAAATTGAACAACTCACTCGACTTTGAGTTCGAGTACGAGTTGGGAAAAATGAAAAAAATGGAAAATGGAAAATGTGGGTTGCTGTTTATGCATAAATATTATATTTAGATGTGGCGAGCAGAGAAGAGGGTTGTGGCAAGCGTGCGAATCCACGCCAAACAATATAAATCAGCCAAAGCCAAATGCTAACAACCAAGACACAAGAGCGCTATCAGTGGTGGCGCACAGCGTATCTATGTAAATGAGCGCACATAATCGATTGAATGTTGAACTTTGCTTGCCACACGTTTTCGCAATAACAACTTAACTTAACTTCGCCATACTTACGTACATGTATCGAATTAATAATAATGACAAAATATGGAAACAGTAGTCGTTTGCGGTTTGTGGCTGGGGTTTGTTGCTGCCACATCTCTAGGACAAACAGACTCCGTTTGGCATATAGTATTTCGTAGATTGAGTTCATTCTTTTTGTGTGGTGGATTTTTTTTCGCATAAAAATTTAATTTTTTTATTTCGTTTATGGTTAAATATTGAATTTTACTCGATAAATTTCGTTATTAGGATATGATATTTCCATTGAATTGAGTATTTTGGTTACTAAAACGACTTTTATGAGAATGTCGGTTGATTCGAGGCTATTGTCTTTACTGAAGTCTGGTTTTGATGTTTCGGGTAGAACCAGGGAACCATCTCACAATACTTGAGGAAAAAATTGCCGACAAAATATGCTTTTCCAGATGAAAGTACACTACAGAAAGTTTTTCCATTAAAATTATATCGAAAGTATTGGGTAAAGTTACCGATCCATATCGAAATTCGAGGTCGTAAATGGAAGTGGATCGGCCACACTTTGCGAGAACCTCACGACGCCATTAGTAGAACTGCGCTGGATTGCAATCCTCAAGGAAGCTGAAGACGCGGGAGACAAGCCATCACCTGGAGACAGGAAGTCGATGCAGAAGCACAGAGAAGTGGTTATTCTTGGAGAGAAGTTAAATGTTTAGCTTTAAAAAGCATTTGTTTATTGGGGCCCTATTTTAAATCTAGGAACTATGGGAAAGTATATATATACATATAATATACATATATATATATTAGGTAATGTTTCGAGATTACTCGACAGTTTTGTATATTTTCGAAAATGACTTTGACTTCTTTAAGTTTCTTTAAAGATATTTCTGAAAGATATTTAGACTCCATCCCCCTCCATGGACCTTGATTTTTTGTAATTTAAAGTAAAAAAGCTTAAATTAAAATTAGCTTAGAAGAGAATCCAGCACATATCCTTTAAAATTTCATGAAAATTTTCTCATTTCCTTTCATTATTTTCGTTTCATTATATAAAATGAGCGTGTCATATGGACTACCGCACACGTAATTTCAACCATGAAAAGACGGTAAATTAAATTTTGAAATTCATGTACTTAAATGCTTTGTAAATACGAGAATTTATTATTCTAATTTCAAATCAAATTTGAGATAATTCAATGAATTTCACACATTATTCTAATTTTCATTAAACATTTCGAAATATCCTGTCTCCCTAATCTCCCACACATCCACCCTCAATCAACAATACAGTTTCACACGGCGCTATGTATGTGTGTGTGCGGCGCCTGCGGCAACATTTTCTAATTACGAATGCATCACACCGAATGCGGCATTAAACGCACGAACACATCGAAGCGTGCACGTACGCGACGAGCGTTTATTTGTGCGGCAGCGTTTGCATTTGCTTGACTTACGTGTTTGTGTATCGAAAATGGTTTAATGAAATGTTGTGAAACGAAAACTTAATAGTCACAGCAACAACAACCAACCAACAACACCAACCAACTACACACCTGCATACATCCGCTCACATGCATACTCATGCAGCACACACCGTTGCAACCCATCCATCCCTACCATCCCTTCGATCACTGCCAGCGCGCCATTTCATC
Source organism: Zeugodacus tau (assembly GCA_031772095.1). Lineage (NCBI taxonomy): Eukaryota > Metazoa > Arthropoda > Insecta > Diptera > Tephritidae > Zeugodacus > Zeugodacus tau. The sequence continues at coordinate 92,233,103 of CM062649.1, forward strand.
AATGTTATCAGCAGAAATTTAATTTCAATCCATTTCAATTTCATTTACATTTCCTTTTTGCATATTATTACAACAAATTTTCATTGCGTTGCGTTGCGAATTCATTTGCAAGCGAGTTGCCAAACATCCGTCATGAAATGTAATTAAAACTTGCTAAAATTCGCAAAGCATAATGATTTGTTGTGCAGCGTAATCAAATCTATTTTGGGCGCATATTTCCAAGCGTTCACGGAAATGGGCATTCCATGAACATAAATTCCACTCATATGTGAGTGGGTGTATGTATGTGCTCCGCCCGATTAATCATTCGTTGATTTTTTCGCTTTGCAGCTCAAATGGATTTCAACGTTTCAATTTGGTTTATGTTTTGATATGAAAAGTGATTCAAGTGATTTATCAGCGAAATATTTTAGTGACATTTCAAAATTGTTAGCAATTATTTCTATAATTGTGGACTGATTTGGCCATCAAACAAACTGTTATGGATTCAAATTTATGGCAATGAAGATTCAAAGTAATCTGTCATGAATGGCATTGAGAGTAAATCCTATATAACATAAGCGGCAACTCTAAACGTCCTCAGAATCCTTTAGCGGTTAAAATTTTCTACACTTTTGTTCAATGTAAGAGAATTCATTAAAAAGTTTTTGGAGCAGCTCGACACGTATGTATATATGGTATATGGCGTGTTCAAAAACTAACGGGAATTTTCGAAATCGTCCTTTAACCAATTAATTTAATAATTGGACTCTCCAAACTTGTGAAATTTTCAATTTTAAAATTCCCGTTATTTTTTGAACACACCTGGTAAGGCATTCAATTTCGAAAATTCATTTCAAATTATTTATTATTATTTGATTTAAAATTATGCATTGCGATTTGAATATTTAATTATCAGACTTTGTTGGTTAAACGCCAAAATGTAGGCAACGTTTGCTTTGATGATTTTTTCCCAAAATTGTTTGGTACGAATATGAAATATAATAATCAAAATAACCATGTTATCTATACTACTACTATTATAAAGAGGAAAGATTTGTATGTATGTTTGTATTGAATAAACTCAAAAACTACTGCGCTGATTTCAAAAATGCTTTCACCATTTGAAAGCTGGGTTTACCTTGAGTAACATAGGCTATATTTATCTTAATTTTTTGGAAATAGTTTCCAGGTGAGGGTATCAAAAAGACTCCGTGATGAAGAATCTTAATCTGAAACTGAAAATCGCAATCTTTCTCTTCACATCGCAATCCCTTGCGAAGCCGGAGCGGTCTGCTAGTATATTTATATAGTAAATTCGAAGATTCCGAATTCTTTTCGGAAATCTTCAGTCAGAACCAATTCTCTTAACAATTCTGCTTTTCTATTTAGTTTCTATACAAAAAATATATCCAGAATGGATGCATCTATATTATTTCATGTTAAATTTTTTGCTTTAAAAACAAATTTCATATCTTCGGAACAAATATTATATATGTTTATCTGTTTAAGAGCGGCTACAAACGGTGACTCCATGATTAGCTAGCCATTGGCCAAAAGCGAACCCTCATTCGCAAAGGGCATTATAAATATGTATGCTGATGACATAACAGCACTTTCATTCTCTAAAGCATTTGTGAAATTGAAGCATTGAAGCACGAGTACTTGGGAGCACAATTGCACGCTATCTGCTTCAATTGCATCCAATCGATTGTGAGGTTATGCAATCGAGCGTGACTCACTCGTCACAGCGTCTTCCAATGGCCAATCACTTAACTTTTGATTATTGGTGGGAACTACATTGACGTTTGCAGCTCTTCCACTGACCAATTGGCAGGAAGGCAAACCACTTTCTGTGTGTGTGTGTTGGTGTGTTTGTCAGCTTGTTGCTTGCTTGCTGCATTCCTGCTAGCATTAAATTAGCTCATAAACAAAACTGCATCGCATTGTTGCGATTTCACTTTTCATCCGCCGAAGCTGTCATTAACCAGAAATGACTGTAACTTCGAAACGCTTCAGCGAGCAGATACTTTTCCAAGCAACGATTATATACATACACATGTATATATATGTATGTCTTGTATGCAACAGGAAATTATTGCTTCACAGAGATTGTAATTTGCCACTTGGCTGGGTAATTGACCGCACTGCCATTATGTCGCACAGTTATTCATAAGCATGTCTGTGGGTGGAAGGCCTGACGGCTACCAAAAAATATATAATCAAATATTGCATATATACTATATTATATAATAAGAATGTTGTAGTGATAAGGTTGCATGCATTTTTTCCGGAGCTGATAAAGCGAGTTGCTTTCTCAGAGTTTTTGCGGTTGGGACCAATTTATGCGTAAGCAGTAGATTTCAATTTCATCAAAACCTCAAAATGAACTTTTTCAAGAATATTTTTATTTCAGAAAACTATACAAATAATGATAGTTCAGAGCTTTATTCTACACCAAGAAGAGGAAAAAAAGAATTATATATATATCATCAAGTTCTTTGAAAATATCTGTGTATGTGGTGTCTGTGGCAAGTCAACTGACTTCATTTGCCCTCATTTCGTGACATATTTCTGCGTATAGTCCTTCCATTAATGAATATCTGAATGTATGTAGCTTTGTATTCAAGTCGGTTTGTCTGTCTGTTTGAAAGTGAAAAGTGGTAACTTTCGCTGATTTCCACCCTGTTTGTTGCCTTTTTCACTTTTAATTGGCAATGCGTGCGGACGCAGCGTAATTTCATTTTGCGATGTGCCGTTAACGATAATGTCGTCGTTGGAGCAATAAGTGCGTACGTTGCATTCATAAAAGTTTTAAGTTTGAAGGGAAATTGTAGCCAATTTTAATGCTTATGAAATTTTTTTCTGCCACCAATGATGGAACTTTGTTTCAAATTTCATATCACGTGATTTACTAGTTTTGTTTTTTAATGGCAAAAATAGGTGTCTAGTATTATAGAAAATAAATAGTTTTCTTAAGATGACTTCGTATGAGAGAAGAGAGTTCTAATAAATGTGTTCGATATTGAAAAACTTAAGCTTTTTAAATTTTTATATAATGCTTCTTCTTCTTTATTTTAAACTACTACTATAACTATAAAGTATGTCATGTGTTGGATTAATTCTCGAAATGTTAGAGCGGTTTAAACAGCCAAAATTTTTATTGAGAAACCCTTTTTTGGCTTATACACGGTCGGCTGCTCGTTAAGCGATCAGCTGTTATAAATTTTAAAAAATTTAAAAAATTTTAAGTTTTTGCTTTTCATAAGAAGTTGGTAAGTTTCATCAGCTGATTGATAATTTTAGCAGCGACATCTACCGTAGCTTTATTAATTAAAAAAAAATCAGCCAATCGCAGACAAAAAACGTATGTCGTACGCCTTTGTCGCAGAGTTGCATTTCATTTTCAAGTCGATTAATATTCATTCAATTAAAAGTTAATGTAGATTTTTATTTTGTATGGTAAATCGATCTTAATAAGCGTTTTAATCGACCAGAGGCCGGTTAATTGATAAATTAGCTCCTGTGTAAAAAGGCTATTAGGTTCTTATCATATATCAAAGATACTGATCATAAACGGTATAGCTTTACCATAGGATAGTGTTCTACAAATATTATATATATTTTGTATTAAAAATAGATGAAAGCAAAGTGGGAAGCTCACGTAATCAATGTTTAATTAGATTTTATTTTCACATACTACTTACAAACCTTATTAACTTAAATTTCCATTTTATTTTCAGATTTCATACAACATTTGTTTGTCGGTAACTTCTCCACGATAATTGAGCGAGGTAAGTGTATAATGAGCAAGAGGAGAGCATGCATTATTAATAACTCCCATAAGTATTGTTGAGAAAAGCTGCTTTTGGTGTGTGTGAATCAGTCTGTTTTATGCTTTTATGTAAATCACTTTTGAGATAACTAAGTCCACATTTTATTACATGCTAACACCAATACAATACCAAATTATATTTATGTTAAGCAACACGACTTTTTATTGTCCAAATATGATTCCCTAAGCCTCATTACGTATTTAAAAAACAGAGTTGAGTATAGATGTATTTAAAATATGACCCTATAGATAACCGGCAGGCATTGGATCATTGAGACATTTTCAGCGAAATCAGTTTAAAATATTCAAGAAGTTTTAGGCGACGCATTCAATACAAGCCTTGGTCTCTGCAATAGCTATAGGAAAAATATAAATTTTTTTTCACATCCAACACAACATTTCCTCGAATATTTCCCAGGGTAAAATATATATTTCAGGCGATATATGAAAGCAACCGTAGAATTAGAAAATTTATTTATTATTCGAAAGCAATATTATTATCCATTATGGACCATTCATATTCTCGAAATATCTGTTATTACATATTTAGTGGGTCATGGGAGTCAAAAGTTCTACACCCCTGAAAAATGCACCCTTTATTAGAAGCAAATATTTGAAAAAAGCGATTTTTAGCCAACTCATATTAGTTGTTTGCCCGGGGCACATTAACACATGAGACTATGAAATCACACGCGTGGAATATCTGTTTGCATGTTTGCATTTCGTTTGCGGTTTATCTGCGAAAGTGCGACCGCGTTTCTAAATATAGACATAAATACATATTTTATATATATACATATATATATATACATAAATATTATATATTTGTATTTGTATTTTTGTTTTTGTTTTTTTTTTTTTTATTTGGCGATAGGCGTAATAAAATTAACTGCATTATTCCACATAAATGCACCAAATGAAACAAGCAAACACACACACTTGTATACATAGACACTATGTATGTGTGTGTGTAAGGATTTTGTGCGTTTTTGCAATACTCGTAGTACGTGTTTGCATTAGCCGCCAGCGCCGCAATGTATGCAATCTTTTTTTGCTTGTTGCTTCTCTGTACGCGTATGCTTGTGCAAGTGTTTCGCTGATTTTTGTTTTTGTGCGAAATTTGGGCTTATTATTGCGGCGCAGCCTTGTATTGCTCATTGAACCGAAAATTTCGAATATTTTGCGGTTGAAAAATTGCACGCGGTGACGTGGCCGGAAATATCGGAAAACAAAAATGATATGCGCAATAATTGTTTTATTTTTATTGACATAGGAAATGACCGATTTTTTGATAAAAACCATTTAAGTGGTCAGTGGCTGGGGCGCGCGGTGTTTATTTTGTTTTGCGCACATTTATTAAATTTTAGTTTTTTGTTTTTTTTTACTTTTCTGATGAAAACAATATTATTTGCAAAATTCAACTCTTATTGATCGCAATTTACATTGGAATTCGTGTTTGCGCTGCTGTGTTGGCGGCAATTTGTTGGTTGGTTCATTGTGTTTACAATTTGTGTAAAATATATTTTATTTTTAAATTCATGTAATATATTTATTTAGTGTTCGTTTATGATTTATTTTTCATACCGTTAGGCGGTGGTTTCTTTATTTGTGTGCTGAAAAACAAATAAATGAAATACAATGCTGACAGATGTTAGCTCTAATTTCATAAAATAATAACAATACACAGATTTTTCATAATTATTTATAATTTTTTCAAATAATTTTTTTTTCATACAAATTTTATGAATTTTTCGACTATAGCGCCATCTGGTGAGTTTTTGAAAATTTGTGATAAACTTTTATGATTTATCCTTATAATTTTATTTGAAGCTCGCTTCTTCATCGGATCTACTAAAACAAAAAATCGAGGCTATCTCACTAATAATGCCGTAAAAGTATTCAAAGAAAAAAATTAAAAAAAAAAAATTTTATTCGTTTCAAAAAACAATCAAATGCCAAAACTGTGCATTCAAATATTTTTATTCACATATATTTATAAGCGAAGAACGGTATAAATGCTCCGGTCGCTTTGCTTTATTTAATACACAGACTCTTGTGCTCGCGTGTATTTGTGCAGGCACTTTTGCAAATGCATTTCCGTTTCAGAAACTTTGCCACAACAAAGGCAACCCCATTAATCGGTATTTTATTTAAAAAGAATTTCCAGAAAGCCAACTTCATTTATTCACATGTTTTTAGATGTGTGTGTGTGTATGTGTACTCATTCGAATGAGTGGGTATGTGTGTGCAATTGCTTGCTGCCTTTGCTAACCATTACTATAGAAAATTTAGATACACCGTTATACACGCAAACATCCATTTCCTCAATCGCTTGCATTTTAATCCAACAAATTGTACAACAACAACAACACACACACTGGTCTGTACACAAACAGATTTGTATTAGTGTGTGAGTGTGTGTGTGTATGCAAGCTTTCTTGCTTTCATAGCGTAAGTACATTTGCGAGTTTTTTTCTGCTTCTTTTAATTTCAATTTGTACATTCCGTTATTTTGCAATGTTTATTTCCTTTTCGTTTCGTTTAAGGCCACACCGTAAGGGTTATTTTAATTTATTTTTTTTTTACTTTCCTTTTTCTCCCCTCTCTACTCACACAGCTTCGCATAAATCTCGGCCCCAAAAAAAAAAAGAAAGAAAGAAAGCAAAGCGTGTAAAAGTATAGAAATAATCGAAAGTAAGGAGTGCAAAAAAACGAGCGCGACCATAAGCAACTAAACATTAAACGAACGCAAGCAAAAAAGAAAGAGCGAAAGACTACATATAATTGTAATAAAAATAAGCGCGCGTACTAAGTCTCTCGCTGCGTTCCAGCAACTAGCAATTTCCGCTTTTTATGTACTACATGCAGTTTGCTTTGTGCTTTTTTATCGCACAGAAGTAATCTCCATCTTTGTTTCTCTCCAACACTCGCTCCACACTCTCTACTCCATAAAAGTGCAACGCCCGCGCAACCCGCTCATCCGCCGGATCCCATACTTACAAAATTCGTTTTGCATTTCTACTAGTTGTTGTTGTTGTTGCCATTCGCTGTGATGGCCGCACAGCGCTCCCATGTAAGTAGTGCACATATCTTCACAGTTGAGCTACAGCTTAGCGCCGCTGACCTTTTCTGGGAGAAGGTTGTAAAAAAATACCACCACCAACGCCACGCGGACTGCGAAGTCCAAGCAACCAAGCAACCAGCGTGTAATCAATCTGTTGTCCAGAATTTGATTTACACAACAATTTTCTCCCATTCCTTTTGTTTATGCGTTTCGTTTGAGTTTGAGTTGTTGTTTGCTAGCTTTTATGGTTTTGCATTTATTTGTGTTTGTTTATCTTTTATTGTTTTTTTTTTCGTGTTTTTCTTTTGTTATTGTTTTGCAAAATTGAAATTTGTTGCTGAGCTAATTAATTTTCGCATGCAAGTTTATGTTTATTATGCTGTTATATAAACAACTAATTAATGCGCTGGAAATGTGATCCCGAAAGCGATACGAGTGCCGCTCACATTTTCGTATGAACGATTATTTTCATTAACGCATTACACTTTAAAATGCGTTTTTAGGGACAAAAAACAGAAAATTTTTAATTAGCATGGAATTACGGCTCTTAGAGAGATTCGAAAATATGCTTATATCATGCGAGTTTTTTTTTCTTTGCAGAAATGAAACAAATTTTTAATTCATTTTTTTGACTGTAATGCATTGTATTTAAATTTGAACCTCTTACTAAATGATGGCTGCCAATCAAATAGAATTACAAAATTTTTTCGATATTCGAAAATATCAAAGTTATTTAAAGAAATACAAATTTCAAATACAGTAGAATCCCGATTATCCGGATCAAATAAAACCAGGGATATTCCGGATAATCGAAATTTCGGAGAATCGATTTCAAAGCATATAAAACAATATTATTATATATTAATTTGATCTATGACGTAATATACCACATCTTTTCATGTAGAAATTCCTGATGCGCTTCAATTGTAACAGCTGTGTGGCATTCGTCCTAGAATAGAATAGAAATTAAAGAGGAATGCACTACGACCTGTGGTCTTTTGTACACCCTTAAGTTTACAACAACTCCATCAGTCCCAGCACCCTTACAAATTCAAGAATGGTGCTTGGAGTGAAAGAGTCGATGCGATCCTCAGTTGGGTTGCTGAGACCCAATAATTCTCTCCTACTTCTGTGAAGTGCTACACAATTTAGGAGTAGGTGTAGGCGAGTTTCTGCCTCCAATTCAAAGAAGCGACACGTTCAGTTCCTTCCGAAACACGTCCCTAATTGTGAGTGGCCACAGTGCTATGAAAGGTTCTGGGCCAAGCAGCTTAGTGGAGGCAGCTGATCGTGCCAGTTCATCAGCAACTGCGTTCCCTGCTATTCCCTTTTATCCTGGCACCCATATTAGGTGAACACTCTTTTGCAGAGATAGAGTATTAAGCCCATCAATGCACTCTTTTACCAAGCGGGGTTTTGTCTCATATGGAAAGATAGCTTTAAGTGCCGCTTGGCTATCACTCATAATAGCAATGCGTTCATTCCGATATTTGCGCTCGATGTTGGCCTCGGCGCATCAGTAGATAGCATATACTTCTGCTTGGAATATGCTAGGGAACATGCCCATTGGCACCGAAAGTCTTGTACGAGGGCCCATAATGCGCGCATCTATGCCTTCGGATGTTTTTGAGCCATCCGTTTCGTCCTAACTTTTAAACCACTTAAAAGCATCATCTAGAGCTTCAAAAGCTTCTGGGTGAGATGGTACTTCACATACATCCCCAGTTTCATTCTCTTCAACATGCTCTCTCTCTCTTTACTGTTCAAATCATCAATGAGCTCTTCATCTGTTAATATTTGGAATCCAGTGTTTTCATTATCACTGTTCCGCCACTTATTAATATTCTCTTCATCGTATACTTCATTAATGTTAAGAATTTTCATTGCTTCTGTTATTTATTTAAAACTGGCAAATAGAGCCGTTACGAATGCGTTCGGATATTTGATGTTCGGATAATCGGGATTCTACTGTAATGTTCAGCAAGGCGACAAATTCGGCAAAATCAACTAACTTTTTTAGTATTGGCCGAAATAATTTTTTTTTTCGAGAGATTAAGTTATAAATCCCATTTTTCGAAATTAGCCTCCAAAATGGAAATATTCATCGTCGAATTTCGAAATTGAGCTTACTGGAAACGCCTTAAATTACATGTATTTCTTAATTCTATAGTGTATAAAATGTTTCTGTAAATCGGTCAGAGGGTCTGCGAAAAAATTTAAACTTACAAATTCTTATAGATTATATTGATATTTTTCAAATTTACTTCATCATGTAATAAATATGAATATTTTTCAACAAAACTTTTTTTTTTGAAATTCGAAATATGTGATTTTGAAAACTAACTTCGAAAAAGTGAGAGTAGTCAGACACTTCTATAGACTTCTCAATTTTTATTGGAAAAATTCAATTCAATTTAATTTTTTGGAAATAGTTGAGAGACCGAAACTCATTCTAGAGTGAATCCCAAGGTTATTCCACTCTTACGTTTCTTATTTATTGATACATTTTGAAGGCAAATTCTATCGAGCCAAATATTGAATGAATTTTGTAAATTTAACTGAATAGTGCACTTAATGCTCTTCCAAACTAATTGTAGCTATACCCTAGAGTCTGGCTATGATTTTCAGAGAATCTTGTGATGAGGTTCTCTTTATATTTTCAATTACCAATCAATATTTAATGTTTCCAAGCGCATGGTAGGCTATAGCTAGAGCTCACAACCTTTAAGTTGTACATGGTATTCTGAACTTTCGGGTTTTTTGCGGCTCATTTATGAAGTGGCTGTAAAATTAACTGGAATATTTCAACGAAACTAAAGCGCAAATCAAAAAGCATCTACTTTTTGTTTATTTTCTTTTTTTTGGGACCTCCACTTACTCATCACTAGTTTATTTTAAAACTAAAACCAAATTTAATCAGAAAACATTCCTTTTGTGCACACATGCAAGTGGAAGTGAATACTTTTGATGCGCCGCAAAAAAAGCTTTTTAATATAGTAATTGGTTTTACTTGTGTGCTTGTTTGCGATTCGTTTGCCAGATGAACCGAGTTTTTTTCGGAAAATTTGTTGCTCGTTAAATTTCTATTTGTAAAACTAACTGAAATTAACTGGTAATGTTCGCATTATTGTTGGTCGAATTTTTATGGTTGGCTAGCCACGTGCTCCACTTTCGCTCCCAACAAACTAACAACAAATGTTCGAAATGCAAGTTCTTTCTTTGCCACATACTACTAACACATGCATACAAGCCGAATACAAACGAATTTCCTGTTGCAATTCGACCGAGTGAATACAAAGAAATCATGTAACGTAAACATTTAGGTTAACCAAAATGGCGGAAATAGTTTGGACGATGCCAAAGCAGAGCAAAAGCGTAACGAAAATTTGCGAAAACTTTTTCAAACGAGCAAAAAAGCGAAAACGAACGCCGCAAAGCTGCAACGTGGACGGAGTGAAGATGGCGGCGGACAATTTCAGTACAACTACAACAAGATGGCGTCTAAAAACAACGGAGATGCAAGTACAGTTAACTACACGTATGACGATGACGTTGTGCGCTTTGAGAAGCAAGAAGCTGCTGACAGAGTCGTGAGTCGTGGGTCAAGTTTCGACCACGCTGCGGACAGGTGGACGCAAGGAAATGGACAAATTGCTGCTGGCACTGATTACAACAACGCCAGTGCGCCGGTGAAACGCAGCGACAGTCGCATCAGACGCTGGAGCGTACGGAGCAGCAGTGTGTCGGGCGAGGGGCGCCTGGGAGGAAATCCCACAATGGCCAAGCGACAATTGAGTAAAAGTGTTGTGGACACAAATCAATTGGCAGTGTCATGCAATCAATCGCCATTGAAACAAAGCGTGCAAGACATGAACAGCCATTACAAAAACAATTACAGTTACTACTACAACAACAACGACGAAAGCAACCAAAGTCAAAAAACCAGCGACTACAATGCGCACTTCTTCTTCTTAACTGGCGTAGAAACCGCTTACGCGGTTATAGCCGAGTCCACAACAGTGCGCCACGCATCTCTCCTTTTGGCGTTTTGGCGCCAATTGGTAATACCAAGTGAAGACAGGTCCTTCTCCACCTGGTCCTTCCACCGGAGTGGAGGTCTCCCTCTTCCTCGGCTTCCACCAGCGGGTACTGCATCGAAAACTTTCAGAGCTGGGGCACTTTCATCCATTCGAACAACATGACCCAGCCAGCGTAGCCGCTGTCTTTTTATTCGCTGGACTATGTCTATGTCGTCGAACAACACATACAGCTCATCATTCCATCTTCTGCGGTATTCGCCGTTGCCAATGTTTAAGGGACCGTAAATCTTCCGCAAAACCTTTCTCTCGAAAACTCCTAGTGCCGTCTCATCGGATGTTGACATCGTCCACGCTTCTGCACCATAAAGTAGGACGGGAATGATGAGGGACTTGTAGAGTTTAGTTTTTGTTCGTCGAGAGAGGACTTTACTTTTCAATTGCCTACTAAGTCCATAGTAGCACCTGTTGGCAAGAGTGATTCTGCGTTGGATTTCAAGGCTGACATTATTATCGGTGTTAATGTTGGTTCCTAGGTATACGAAATTATCTACAACTTCAAAGTTATGACTGTCAACAGTGACGTGGGAGCCAAGACGCGAATGCGCTGACTGTTTGTTTGATGACAGGAGATATTTCGTCTTGTCCTCGTTCACCACCAGACCCATTCGCTTCGCTCTTAGCTGCTACAAGATAGTGGTCCGAGTCGATGTTGGGACCACGAAGCGTACGCACATCAAAAACACTGGAGACATGTCGTCCATCTATCACAACATGATCGATCTGGTTGCGAGTGATTCGATCCGGGGACAGCCATGTAGCTTGATGGATTTTCTTATGCTGGAATCTAGTACTACAGATGACCATATTTCGGGCCCCGGCGAAGTCGATCAGCCTCAGACCGTTTGGTGATGTTTCGTCATGAAGGCTGAATTTTCCGACTGTTGTGCCAAAGACACCTTCTTTACCCACCCTAGCGTTGAAATCGCCAAGCACGATTTTGACATCGTGGCGGGGGCAGCGCTCATAGGTACGTTCTAGGCGCTCATAGAAGGTATCTTTGATCACTTCGTCCTTCTCTTCCGTCGGGGCGTGGGCGCAAATCAGCGATATGTTGAAGAACCTCGCTTTGATGCGGATTGTGGCTAGACGTTCATCCACCGGAGTGAATGCCAGGACTCGACGACGGAGTCTCTCTCCCACCACGAATCCCACACCGAATTTGCGCTCCTTTATATGGCCGCTGTAGTAGATGTCACAAGGACCCACCTTCTTCCGTCCTTGTCCCGTCCATCGCATTTCTTGGATTGCGGTGATGTCAGCCTTTACTCTTACGAGGACATCAACCAGCTGGGCAGAGGCACCTTCCCAATTAAGGGTCCGGACATTCCAGGTGCATGCCCTTAAATCATAGTCCTTTATACGTTTGCCGTGGTCGTCATCAAAAGGGGGGTTTCTCATCCGAGGCCTGTGTTTCTTATTCACTGGTTATTCGTTTTTATGTGGTGGGTCCCAAGCCCAACGCACAACCGCATAAGCGGGATTCGCCTTCTCACTTTAGCTCGCTTCCAGACGGATGTCTGTTGGCTACCCAGAGGATACTTGGTCTAAGACCGGAAGTTGTGAGCTGCTTGAGCCACATGTAAAAGAATCGTTCCTGGCCACTCCCAAGTGAATGGCAGTCAGAAACTTTCCTCACTTACGTGAACTTCTACATATGGCTCCATCCTCCGCGCACTACGACGAGTTCAATAGCAACGATGCCACTGGTGATTGTCTTAGTCTCGTCGGCGCTGACATTGACAGGGACGAAGTGGATGAGGTAGGAACTGGCACAAAGGCAAGCACAGCCTTTGACCTGCCCATTGATGATGACGATGTTACAGCAGATGTTACTGCCGCAGGGACAGAACGGTGGGACAGTGCTTACTTGTATGAAGCAGGAAATCAAGGCATTGGCCAACAACGCACTCCCTCACCGGACGCATGGTCAACAGCTTTGAATGCGCACAGAAATTGGCAACAACAACAGCAAGTTGAGTTGACTGCAACGAAGCGAGTGAATTTAGTCACAACGACAGGGAGTGGAGCGTCCAGTGCTGGCAACCACAAACGAACGGCATTCGCTCCACATGTCAGCGCCGCAGCAAGCGAGCTGGAAAGCGACGCCACACAACACACAACCCGAAATCGCATTGCCGTGGTGGGGGGCGACAATGAAAGTCCCCGTACCTCCCGAGCGCTTGGCATGCACGTGAATTATGAAGCCTCTGCTATACGTAGACAACAGTTGCCACAGCGCGCCAATGAAAGGACGTCAACAACAGCCGGACCGCAAAGCTCACCACAATTGCAACTTCAGTCGAGGCGCGCCGACGAGGGCAATCGTACGCATAATACCAGCCATGTTTCGGCACTCTTCAGAACGCCGCTTGTGAAGCGTGCGCGTGGACACAGCGTGGATCGCTTTGGTGCGGGCGCAATAAATACCGCAAATGCCCAATGGACGTCTGAACGGGACATCAGCACGAAAATTACTACCGAATTTGGAAAAGTTATGACAGCGCCAGCCCCGTCTGCCAAACCGCAAGCGACGACGGTGTCAATGGCAGACGAAATGAGACGAGACAACAACAACAAGTGCGCTGTGTCTGACGAATTGCGGTGGCCGCGGCAATGGCAACGGCAAAAAGAATTTACGAACATTACTGCGCCACAACAGCGGTGCGTTGGCGACGACTGCCATAATTACTCAGTCGCGTCTGCTGAGTCCGCACATCAAAGGTAAATCTGCTGGACGCTAATTTTTGTGGAATGCAATTTTCTCTTCTTTGTTTTTTCAATAATTGTCGGTGGCATTTTTCACGTTAAATTCAGTGTGAACTAGAAAATGTGAGGATGGGGGTTTGTAGACTAGTTTAATAAGGGAAGACTCATGAAAAATTTAGCTAACAACGACTTTAATTTTCTGTCAAATTGTAGCCTGTTATGCACATTAGCTAGCATCGAAGTTTCTAAAGAAGGTTTAAGAAAAGAAATCACCTAGGTTAGGTTAGATTCGGTCCATTGCGATGCCAAAATACTCCTTAGGTTGCTTGATTCGCTAAAGATATAGCTAATGTGGTTTTTCCACTTCAGTCTTGCGAACGCTGGACACTGATCGAGGAAATTAATTGATGTTTCCACATCGTATTCTTTTATTCAGATTGCGTTCGGCAGGATTCCTAGCCTCATCGCATGTATATTTATTCCGCAGTGTCCGGTGAGAACTTCCACTATTGCGCAAACCTGAACCTTTTTAAGTGCAAGTAGTTTAGGCGATCTCTTGCGCTCCACTCTGCTCCAAGAGGATCTTGAAACCCAGCAGATTTTGACCACTCGAGAGGTCGAATGATCCTGCACTACAGCATAACAGGACAACGGAGCCCCGTTCGTCCCCAGCATAGCGAAAAAGGACACTGCGCGCCCTTTCTTACGAGCTCATCCGCTCTGCAGTCCCCAGCAGTTCCGCTGTGACCCGGCAATTCGTTGTAGGAAACTAAAGGAAACATAATTTTTGCAATTTAGAATCTTGAGAAGGCGATACAGGAACATAAAGTATTATAATGATATCAAAATGGGTCATTCTTATTTCTTTGAAACTGTTATGGAACTAGCTTAAAGATTTGTGGAATTTAATGACACTTCATTTTCATGAATATGTAAAGTTATTCCTATTTCAGTTGCACCTCCATGTTTTCGTTTCACACATACCCAGGAGCCTGTAGTAATTCGCAACATTTCATTGGCTCCCACACAAACTTCCTGTGCGGGTTATAAGCATTGATGTCTTCCCACATGCGCTTATATAATCAACAGCAAATGACACATTACACTTTTGACACGAAGAACAAACGGGCAACCATTTCGTTGATAATGAGGCAAGCCAGTCGACGGTCGGAAGTTCAAATGAGCAGTGAAGTGAATGTCACATGACCCGCTTGTGGGTTAGTTGGCGTCAGAATTAGTTTGTCTTTCGAACGGGGGGTTTCTCTCGCTGAATTAGTTAGAAATTGTTGAAGTTTATAAATCGCCTCGAAACTTTCGTAGGTGTGCATATTTAATGCAAGTGTGTGCGACACTTAGAAATTGTTAAACATACTTTTATGCGATACTATTGCTAATCTGCTATTAGCTGAATGGCAAATTGAGAATATTTCAATTATTTTATGCAGACACTCTCTTGTCTTGTCTTTGAGGTTTTGGTGGAGTTTTTAAGATGGTCTCTCGCATCGAGTACATATAAGAATTGGGCAAAAGAGATATTATTTTAGACAATTTGTTTAAAAAATATATAAATTGGGGCGATTTTGGAGAAATTGGTACCAACTGGGTGAGAAAGTGTTTATTATTAAAATTTTATTGGACGCAAATCTTCGGCGAATGTGAAACTAGAAAGTGTTGATTGGGTTGGGTATCACTGGGGGCCGGTCTGGGGATATCAATTTTGCAATATTTTCTTTTCGATTTCATATCTTTTTCAATATGATATCCGAAAAAGTAGGTCTCGAAAATTTATGTAGTTGAGATATTAATAATTGAAAATAAAACTAAAAATCGAAAAGCCGGAAAACTCAGAAGTTCGCAGAACCGTTTTAGGCAAAAATAAAAATTTGTACTATACTCGAGACAAAATAACATGATAACAATTCAATGGAATGAAAAAGAATTCCAAAATTATGTCTTCATTTGCACGATTTAGCCCCTCAACTCCCCTCCTTCATTTCCCATTCAATATTTAATAGCTTTTCCTTAAGCCAAATTCACGCCAATTTGCATGCATTTTTCTGGTATTTCTCATTTATTTCTCACAAATATTTCAAAATGTACTGACGAAATTCCCCGAAATTTAATTTCAGCGCTGCAACAGCAGCACCCTTGCCAAACTCAAATTTAAGAGCCTACAACAGCAACAACAATCTTACGAAATACGGTTGCTACTCATCGATAGCAACAGCAGCAACAACAAACAGTGGCAACTGGTCAACCACACAGGCAACGTTAGCTGAGCGCTTAAATAAATTTCGACATAAGCAACAGCAACAGCAACAGCAACAACAACAACAACAACTGCAGCAGCAACCGCCACAGCAACTACAACAACAGCAACAAGTGGGCGGTTGGTCGATCGAAGGCGAATTATCAACGCCAGAAGAGTATTACAAGCATTTTAGTGCCGCAAACGTTTGCAATAGACAAAACAACAGCAACAACAACAACAATCAAGATTACAACTACATTGCTGCAAGTAGTGGCAATAAACCAACGGTACTCAAGCGCACTGAATTAATATCCACTGCTGACACATACACCTCAGCAACAGAAGAACAACATAGTCCATCACAGCTCCAGGCGAAATTCGTTAATAGCAAGAGTAACAACAACAACGTTGAACAACATCATTATAAGCTAAGTCAACAAAGTGCGTTGAATGTTGCAACATTGCATGCAACTGAGCCATCTTCCACTCCACTAGATTGCTACACTAAATCGGGCAAACGGAGACGTGTATTAGTGCGCAAGCGCAACAACACGGACACACAAGAAGTCGGCCCTACAACAAACAACAACAACAACGTAATCAAGTCGACGACAACGACGAGAGTAACAACAGACGGCCGTGTCAAACAACGGACAGCGACTACAAAAGCGGCAGCAACACAAATTTGGTTTCTTTCGGTTTTGCACAGCATCGGCCTAGGCAGCTTTGCCGATTATGTTGCCCAGCAGTTAGGCATATGCTGCAGCTGCAACAACAACAACAGTACGACGTACAACAGCAACGAAACGTTGCATACAAGTAGGCGCTTAACGCCAGCGCCTCCCACACTTTCCGTTGAGAACATTCCAAAGCGACGCCCCTTCGACGTAATGGGTTTGCTGCGCAGCATGAAGCTGAAAGATCGCCTCGCCATTAGTCTGGGTGCGACCCTGATACTGCTGACGTTGCTGTTGGTGGTCGATGTGCAGATGGATTTCGGCGTTACGAATCGGCACATATTACAACAGCAGTCACGTGTGCGTTATGTAAATGAGAATGATGGCGGTGACACTGGTGGCGGCGGCGGCGGCACTGGTGCCTTCAGAGACTTCAAACGGAAATTTCTGCAAAAGAGGTGAGTACTCGAGGCTTGCATGTGTCAATTTGTGGCGCACGGGTGGGCTTCGCTGTGTGTGTGTGTGTAGTTTTAAGTGAAAGATAGATTGAAAGACACTGCTGACCAAGTGAAATGTGGTTGATTGATGTGGGCCTTGCAAATGTTGACGCAAATAGAGTTAATAGATGGCTTAAGAGTGGCGAAAAGTCTTGTTTTTTCCTCTTTTACTATCTCATGGCGACGCATAGTCAGACGAAACAATAGAAAACCTTTCAATGGTTTTAGCTCGTTTAAGTCGAGAAAACTCGTATGTTTTATTTGTAACGGAAGTTATTGGCAATACTGGGCAGTTCATTTGTATGAGAGAGATACTCTGCTAGACGACTCTGTCATAGCCAATGAATTTCTTAGACATTATTGTCCGTAGGTTCAGCTACAGCAATGGATCAGATACAAAATTACTTTTTCGAAATCTTCTAGGGTAGTATCTTTAAAATCAACTTGTGATTCCAATCTAGCTTCGATTCTAAATTATTGCCGTTGCCTATAGCTTAATTAAACAAAGTTGCAAAGCCGTGTCTTCTTAAGCCAGAATGGTGTTACCCACCAAATATTGCAACAATAACGTTTATATTTTTGTATGTAATATACCGTTACGCACATGTTACTCGCACATTAATACAGCACCTTCTAAATGCAATAATGTTAGTACCTGGGAAGGCTATGAGTAACCTCAACAAAGCAACACGCCACGAGCAGTCTCCTCACATATTGAAGGCAACAAAAGGAAAATTATTACAGCCATCAAACGGCGCAACAGGCAGCATAAAAAATGCAATAAACCGTCATAAGCTGGTGCCATGCCAAAAGCTCAACCTTTCGTCGACGAAACGAAACATCTACGCCAACAGCCAATAGTAACGGTGAACAATATTGCTGGAACGAAGTATCGCAGGCAAGCCAAGGCTAGCGTAGCGCCAAACGTCATATTACTTATAGGTTATGTATATGTGGACTGGCAGCGAACGAGGAACAGCGCAGGATATGCGAATTGACGGGGGGAGCACAGCGCCAGCAACCTGCAACATTTCTGTTACTCATAACGGTGGAATGAGCGCATGTTATTGGCATTGTGCGATATATTGTGTTTGTTGTTGTTGTTGTGCGAGTATGTGTTGTTGGCATTGCCATTACCCGTTGTTTGCATTAAACGCTATAAGCCATCTTCTTACTTGTCGTCTTAACAGCATTTGCTGGCTTCGCTGGCGTTCTGTGCTCTCTGCCGCTGCCGCTACTGTCTTCTGCAGTTGTGCGGTTGCTCTACACGCCTCACTGGCTGACTGCCTGCCTGGTTGGCTGTTTGGCTGACTGGCTGGTTTATGCTGTGCCTTTAATGCGGTTGCGGAAGCCAAGTAATAAAACATCCAAATGGCGTAAATTGCGGAAGCAGCAAACGTAAGGAAATGCAGCAGCGGCACACAAATACAACAGCAAAAACAAAAGCAATACCAACAGCAATCGACGGCATCGAGTCGTACATTAGGCAATGGGTAAACAATGGAGTGCAGGCAGCCATATATATATACATATCTACGTCGTACAGCACAGCTGTGCCACCAGCAAACACCACCGGCAACATTAAAGGCTACTAATGCCGTTACACGAAAGCGCTGCATAGCGGGCAACCAGCAAAGTTATTGCAGCTGCAACAAAGCCAGCGCACGCTGACTAACGGCAGCTTTTTGTGAAGGCGAAAGTGTGAAACCGGCGTGGGGGAGCGGTGTGTGCGGCGGGTGGTGCTGAATATGATGTCAAGCAATCGCTGGTAGCTGGCATTATGCCGCACCACAGGTCCTTGCTGCAATCCCTTTAATGTGGCGACTGTGGGTTTAGATGCGTTCAAAGCGCCGCTAAGACAAAGTAAACCGTTGAGGTTGTTGCGGTTGCCGCCGCATGGTTGGGCCTTAGACCAACACTACTTAAACTGTAAAACATTTAATTAATTCATAACTCTATGCACATTTATATATATTTATGCACTGCCCTTAAGACGCGCGCTGGCATACTCGCTCGCATTTCAGGGCTACTTTTTGCTAATGCGTGCCTTGCTGTTGCTGGCTTAAATTGGCTGGCTGCGAGTGCGTTGAAATAAAGTGCTGTTTAAATGCAGCTTTGTTGCTGTTGTCTTAGCCGCGGTTAATTATTGCCTTAAAATGTTTTGGTTTAAATTACTTTGGCAAAGCCACCAGGTTGGCTGCACAACTTTGAGCTTGACGTTGAAATTTATAATAGCGCTTTTTGGCATATCCAATATCTTTGGGAGCTATTAGGCAACAATTTATTTTTTTCTCACTCACTCACTCTACCTACCATACACGTAAACTTATTTTGTGTGTGTCTAAATAAACAATTCTTTGCGATTTCCAGCAACTTCGCAGATAGTTTTAATTGTCAGGAACTATAAATTTCCCATTTCTCATTTTCCGGTTTTCTGCCCATACCTTCCGTGGGCGCCTTGTGTTGAAGTGGCTTTCACTTTGTTTTTTAAATTGTAAAACTTTCGAACTTCAGTTTGTGTTTCCAAGTCAGCAGGTGTCAGACGCCTTTTCAATTTTCCGTTTATTTTTTTTTCTTTCGATATCAATATGAAATTGGAAAGTTTTTCCAACTCCTTAAGCCCTGCTAGCCCGGCTAACTAGTTTAAAAGTGTGCTATTGAAACATTTTCGTTTTGGGATAATCGCTGTGAGCTACATGAATTTAAATAATTGCCTACATGTAAAGTTTATATCTATGTTTTCCCGTAGGACAGCGTACTCACTAAGGGGAAAAAGATTGAGAGAGATATAAGTACATACATATGTTGTGCATCTATATTCATCGAAGCAAAAAACGTTATTGTGTTTTACTGTTTCTTTTACCTCTGTTAGTAACTCTTTACGTCCCCTTCATTTAGCACCTCACCAAAAAATTTAGTTCGAAGGTCTCGGATTACAATAGCGACGTTTTGTATACTCTTCATCCTATTTTCACTTAAATATAAATTTGTAATATTTTCCAACAATTTATATAGTCCAACTTACTAACAAAATGTTGACGGTAAAAAGCCATGAGTTGTTTTACTTTGGAGCTTTTCCGTAATAAATTATATTTTTAGAGATTTCACTATTCGACGAAGACTTCAGTCCAGTTGTATGTATGTATGTGATTGGCGTTCAACCGTTTAGCCGGTTATAGCCGAATCGATGAGAGCGCGCCACTCCTCTCTTTCCTTCGCAGTTCGGCGCCAGTTGGAGATTCCAGGTCGCTGTCCACCTGGTCCCTCCAACGGAGTGGAGGCCTTCCCCTTCCTCGGCTTCCTCCGGCGGGTACTGCATCGAACACTTTCAGAGCTGGAGTGTTTTCGTCCATTCGTAGCCAGCGTAGCCGCTGTCTTTTTATTCGCTGAACTATGTCAATGTTGTCATATAACTCATACAGCTCATCGTTCCATCGTCTGCGATATTCGCCGTTGCCAATGTTCTGAGGTCCATAAATCTTGCGCAAAATTTTCCTCTCGAAAACTCCTAGTGTCGTCTCATCTGATGTTGACATCGTCCAAGTTTCTGCACCATAAAGCAGGACGGGAATGATAAGCGACTTGTAGAGTTTGATTTTGGTTCGTCGAGAGAGGACTTTACTGTTCAATTGCCTACTCAGTCCAAAGTAGCACCTGTTGGCAAGAATGATTCTGCGCTGGATTTCGAGGCTGACATTGTTGGTGTTGTTGATACTGGTTCCTAGGTATACGAAATTATCTACAACTTCAAAGTTATGACTGTCAACAGTGACGTGGGAGCCAAGACGAGAGTGCCCCGACTGTTTGCTTGATGACAGGAGATATTTCGTCTTGTCCTCATTCACCTCCAGACCCATTCGCTTCGCCTCCTTATCCATGCGGGAAAAAGCAAAACAAACGGCGCGGTTGTTGCTTCCGATGATATCAATATCATCGGCATACGCCAGCAGCTGTACACTCTTGTACAGTTAGAGCAGATAAAACAGTATGACGAGATTAAGAACTCTAAGATTCGGGTTCAGTTCGTTAGACTACAGTCCGTAACTGTCTTATATAGATGGCTAAAGACATCATTACCTACTTGTCCACATTACATAATATTTCATTTGCATAAGTGCAATAAGCTTAAGTTTAATGCGGTTTTGAAGTTCCTCATAAATGCAAGAATATTTGTTTTGAATTACGAAATTAGCATATTAAATGATTATACGTTTTCTCGACAAAATTTTGCGACAAATTTGAAAATTTCCAAGAGAAAAGCGGAAGTAATCTTGTTTTCAACACATTGCAAGGTAATTTTTATTATCACTTGGCAGTGTGAACACCTCATGAACTCACTTTTGTTGAAATGGACTATCAACACAAGTGCAGTCAACTATCACATATTTAGAACATTTTGGAAGCGAATTTTCCAACGACTCACTTGCTGATGACACTTTAGTCCAAATAATGCCAGGAATATGCAAACGAGGTGAGCTCCGCATTGCCAGGCAGGAAGGTGAGAAAGTTTTGCGAGACATTTGCATATACTAGACAAATGAATGGTTACGTTTTTGTATTATTATAAACAAGAACATGTATTTGAAGTGTGTGACCTAGTATACAGTTTAGTTAGTATATAGTATAACTTCGGAGTAAAGCGACTCGAACTTTACTCTTCAAACTCCCATCTAAACAAAATGATTACTGACTAACGTGGTTGGACCAGAGTTGAAGCAGTTATGTCAAGCTTTGTTTATATGTATTGAGCATTATTTTTTTGAGGACCAGAAGGATTCACGAATATCTTAAACTTCTCAGACTGATAATCACTATTTGAGTTTAGATCACATTGCTGCGGAGAGCTTTAATAGATCCAAATAACTTCCGCTATATAATTTCATCATAATTTCTCAGCGACCTCTCATTCTTATCGCGAAATCTCGTGCTTCAGTATAATTATATGACTTATTTCAAAATACTATTTTAAAGTATTTATTCTTCCAGAACTTATTCCCTTTCAACTAAATTCGCAAACTAATCTCGTCTAATATACATATGTAGTATATAATATATAGTCAAACGAATGAAGTTGGTTGGAGTTGCTACATTGCATAATTTATCAGCAGCAACAACTGCATTGGCAACAATACGAATACTACTCCAGTGCAGCGGTTAGTGCATTTCAATCTTTGTTTGTTGACAAAACTTCACGCATATCAATTTCGCCTTATCCGCTTCTCCTCTTCTGCTGCGGTAACTAGCGAATTTCAACTTTAAAACTTGACTGCGCTCTTTTGGGTGGAGGCAAAAGTTTTGGTGTGGCCAAAGATAAAATGGCTAAGTTAAAGTGAGATCCCAATTTACTTGTTTGTTTTCGTTTTATTGGTGGCTTTAAGAGAGTATTGCAGCTTGCACAATTTTGAATTTTTTTTTTGGGATATTTTAAGGCAATTAGGGAACTATGAAACAACTATATATAGCTTCTAGAGAGTTATAGTCAATTATGCATAATATGAAAAGGTTTATGTGGACTTTCCTGTAGGTAGTATGGTCTAAGGATCCGGAAGTTATAACTAGGTGCATCATTAGTTACTTTAAGCTAGAGTGGTCTTGATTCAGATCACGCCAAAACATTTATCCGAAGCAGAAATGCTAATATTACCGCAGCAAGAAAGCTAATATTTGGGTGTAAGCATTTTCTTCAATGAAATTTGCTAGGATTTAACTCGTATTCTTTGATTCAGAATTGATTTTTTTCTTCGGTCATATGGTTAAATTGCACTTTTTGAAGAAATAATTAATATCTGGAGTCATTATCACATTAAATAAATACTCCTAAGCGAAACGAATGCAGTTTGCTCTCGCCCTACATTAGTTCATTAACTGTTTTATAACTTTCCGCTCCAATTCAAACTACGCGCTAAGGAATACTCTATCAAAATTTCGAGTAGTTAATTGTGTTTGCCTCCATCATATTTCATTTTATTATTATTATTTCGCCATTAAACTAACGCTGCAATTCAAAACACTTATTTTCGAATGTGGAAATTAATTGCAAAAACATTTAAAGTGCTTTTATTGCGAATTGTTTTCGAAGTGGAAGCGCAGTATAAACTTTTCGCCGGCAGGAGCGATGAATGCAAAGGAGTGCATACTCCAACCGCATGCACGCACACGCCACCAATTGAAAAAACACTCGACGACTACTTTGCCGAAACTCTGCAGAGAGCGCTTGATGCCAACTAGTTTTATTCACTCATCAACTCAACGCAACTCAACTCAACTCGACTTCGACTCATCAATGCCGGTTGCACTGCTATCTGCACCCTAAATAGCCTCCACATGCATATCGCAGCGGCGGCCTCGCCAAGTCGTAGTATATTGCCATTCGCTTCGCTTGTACGAAGCCATAATTATTTTCCGACAAACTTTTATTGAAACTAAACTAATTTCGAAACAAGCAGCGCACAGCAGCAGCGAGTGACGCAACAACTTGAGATTTTCAGTAATTACAAATTTTGCATAATCTCCTGCCTATGCTGTCATCGGCGCCGTCGCCGTTGTTGTCCATGTCCTACATCCCTTAGCTGTCTACTCGTACATATATGCCATAATAGTTAGTGTAGTTTTACTAGTGTTTATCTCTACTCAAAATGTTTCATTTTGTTATGCATATCTTTTTATTTATAGCAATTCATCGGGTTCAAAGGAGACTGCCACGCCAACAACCACACAATCACGCCCGGCAGGCACTGCGGCAGGTGGCAGTTCGGCAGATGTGGCGGCCGGTGCGGGTGCCGGCACGAGCGGCGTTCAACAGGATGCAGCGGCCAGAG
This sequence comes from Zeugodacus tau, assembly GCA_031772095.1. Classification (NCBI taxonomy): domain Eukaryota; kingdom Metazoa; phylum Arthropoda; class Insecta; order Diptera; family Tephritidae; genus Zeugodacus; species Zeugodacus tau. The sequence goes on from CM062649.1 coordinate 92,257,030, forward strand.
AGGATTTGTTGGCGGTCCAGAAGTTCGAGCGCGAACCGCATGATCCCTTCGACGATTTATTCCGCCTGCTGATGGGCCTTGACAAGACCGACTATTCGCACGTGCTAATCGATGATGATGGCACGACGATAACGGATAATCCAAGCATTGCTGAAATGACGGGCCTGAAACCGAGGTGAGTACACTATGAAATGGGGTTTAAGAACTATTATAAAAATATATATACTTGTGAATCGTTTCCTTAAATATACATATGATTATTGATACGAGGTGTGTTCAAAAAATAGCGGGAATTTTTGTGATTTTTTAATATTTATTCATTCGTCTACATTAGTGTTGCTGACTTTAAAATAACCTTAAGGGAGGGGTCTGGATTTCAGTGCAAAAAAAAACACTTTTTTTGTGATTTTTTATCTCAAATATCGATTAAGCAATTTTATTCAAACCTTCTATACATTATTGAGCATAGTTTTGACTATGTTCTGTAAATTTTTCATGCAAAAATACCAAACCATTAGCCCGTGACAGAGCTTCCCCAAGGACGTCTTGAAAAAAAAAAAAAACAATTTGCGGTGTTCACTGTAACTCGGCCGGAAATTATCCGAAAATGAAAAACCATACAAATTTAGTTAAATTTTAAACAAATCCAGAAACTTCGCTACTTTGGGGCCTCACAATATGAGAATCTGGAAGAGGTATCGAAAGTGAAGCCACAAATGCTTTTAAAATTCGCGTCAAGCGCAGGCATCCTAAGGGATGACTACTCCTCGTGGACAATGTGACGGCACTCCATCTGGTATCGCAAAGGACCTAAGTAGGTCTATGTGTGGCGTATTGGCCTACCAGTTTAACCTAACCTAACCTAAACAAATCTTCCCCCCAACGTTCTCTGATTATTATTTTTTTATTTACAAATTTTTGGCGGCCATCTGTGGCAAGTGTGAACCGTTATTTTCGACTAAAATTTCCGCTATTTTCAGGGTGGGAAACACCCTTAATGTTAAAAAAAAATTTTACTAAACGTAGGAGGGAGGTATTTTATGTGAAAAAATGTGTACCAAGTTTGAAATGAATCAGTCGAGTAGTTTTCAAATGGCAGTGAACACGGACTTCAAAAAAGTAGTTTTGAGAAAAACGCGTTAAAAGCCGTAGCTGTTAGAGTTAGAGCGTTAAAGGCCCCGAGACTAATTAAACAATAAGTTAAACAATAAGATAAAAAAAAAAAATTATATTTTTCGAAAGTGAAAACCCAGACCCCTCCCTTAAATGGAAACAATTGGAAATTTAAAAATTCCCGTTATTTTTTGAACACACGTCATATTACTGTTATGCTGCCATTCCGACAATACGCCCTCACATCAGTTGGTGTGCAACTTATTCAACATTTCGGCAGCTCAGTAAGATGACAATTGCGTAGGAGCTCGGAGAACAATGTAACCGAGTTACACTTGCACTCATATAAGTACACATACATAGGTACAGTTATAAATAAATATATGCATATGAGTATGACTGCGAGTATCAAAAAGTAATGACATTCATCCGGATTTCTTCACGCATGCAATTTCACATTTCGTGAATGCTCCGCAGCGGATTCAGTGCGAATAATACATACATTTATGCGCATAACGGTATGTGTAGGAGTGTGTAGCGCTTCTCTCAGGACTCATTGTTTTATAATTCCCTCGGAAAAATGACGACTTGCAGAATATGCATGTTATATAAATGTCTGTATGTATATATATAGTATAAGTATATACAAGTATATGTAAGTGTATGTATGTTCGTGTGTGTTCGGGTGTGTGGCACCCGCAGCAGCTCGGCGGCAATTGTGAAATTGCTGTGTCACTATTAATTCTTATGTGTTGTGCTGCGATAAGTGAGTGGCATCCTACAAGGTTTTGAGGTTCATATTTATGGCGTGTAACATACCGTTACTTACGAAATGCATATATACATACATACATATGTGGACAACTGTGTGCTGCATTCTACATCCAGCAATGTTTTACGAAATGTACGGCATTATAATTACATGGATATTTTGCCGACCTGTGCTATGTCTAGGTATTTCAGTCATTTTAGTATTTTTCTATATCTGTATATGTACAGTGTAAGTCTGGGTTAAGTATGTAAAATACTGCCACCGGGATAATGGCACAACGTCACATTCACTGGGATTATGTGTGTGTGTGTTGCAACTAAAAACTGTGTGGCATAGTTTGCTGTGGTTTGACATGACATTGCAAGGCATGACGACGACTCCACGACATAATAAAGGGAATGACATTGCATTAATTTTTTACCATTACAGCATTTTTAATCAAGCGCTTTTTATACCCATGCGCCAGACTTTATGCAGAGCTTTTACCATGATCAAGCAGAGAATTTTTTTAACAGTCAAAATTAGTCGGTTTGGATTTCATGTTACCCACTCCACAGTTAGTAGAACCTGGGTGACATCTACTAACTACAGTTTATCTAAGATAGCTATTCAATGCTGAGATGAATACGAGGTTTTTGAAAAAATCTGCTCTAAAGATATTGATTTTGACGTTTACGTGGTGTGTTCAAAAAATAACGGGAATTTTTGTTTTTTGAAAAAAATATTTATTCATCCGACTACATTAATGTTGTTGCCTTCAAAATAGTCCCAATTCGATATTAATCATTTATGCGAGCGCTTCTTTGAATCGTTGTCGAAACTTTTTTCAATGTCGGTTTTTGGATATCCTTTGGCTCTTTCAGCGTTTTCTCGAGTTTTTGTAAAACGACGGCCCTTTCAAGTTCTCTTTATTTTTGAAAATAGGAAAAAATCACCGGAGCCATATGTGGTGAATATTGAGGCTGGGGCATCGTTACAGTATTGTTTTTCACCTGAACTTCAGAAATCTTTCCAACTTTAGTTGCGTGCGAACTATTCACCTCCTTACATTTTTCCAACTGAAACAAGAAAATATTGGCTTATGTGCTGAGATAGTTAATATTAAAAAATTCATTACATACATACACACAAATACATATACAAAATCAGCGCTAATTTATATTGCAGCCGTGCTTTTAGCCTTATTAAAATCTGTCCACTCTTACTCTCTTTGATAATTATTTATTTATTTTTTCTAGCATTTAATTATTCCAACAAGGTGGAAACGTCGTCGTGTTTTCGCTGCCGTTCCCTGCCAACAACGTTTGTTCGTGAATGTCACTAAGCTTTGGCTTAATACGCCATCTTTATTATTCACCACGTCACATAGTTGCCTTGACAGCTTTTATTATTATCCCGTCAAATGTTGTAATATTAAATGTCCCTTGCAGTTTGGTGCGCAGCAGCAGTGGCGGCGCAAGCCAAATCAGCGCTTAAATTTTCATATTGTTGACGTTATGGCCGCAGCTCTTTTGTTATCATAACAACTCTTCTGCATGGCTTTTTGACTGCCTACTATCTGGCGCTCCATTCGAGTCATCTCTACGACTTGCTGCTCGTTGATTGCGTAGCGCAAAGTTTTGTGTTGACCATTTTGTAGCTCGAATTTGCATTGTGTTTGGTGGCTTAATGCACTTTGTACAGTTATTTGGGGACATCAGCTGTGTAGTGTATTCTAAAATAACTATTTCTAACTGTTATTGTGCGAAAGCATTGCATTGTTTATTCTTTTAAAAATTAGGTTTATTTTATTTTTTTCAAAGCAATGAGTACAGATCAGCTCTCTTGCTGTTAGAGTGAAAAAATTAAAATATTAATATACGAGGCAATATATAACCATAATTTCTTTAAGGGAAGTAAATTTAAATTATTGACTGTTCAGTGGTCTCGGATCCAAAATCTCCGGGTTTAACCTTCACATTAAGGGGTTATATACAGTTAGACGGCCGAAAAAAAGTGAATTTTCCAGAATTTTTTCTGAGAAAACTTTTTAATTTATTGATCCAAAAACGTATACACATATTATGGTATCTTTTAACTGTATTTTAAGACTTAGTACTTGTAAAAATATTTATTTGAAAAAGAGCTACAGCTGATCTCCAGGAGCTCCTCTCAAAAAAGACGTTTTGCGGTGACCACTATATCTCGGAACTGGATCATCCGAAATTAAAAAACCAAACAGATTTCGTTAAAATAATGTTAAATCTACTAATTAATCGAAGGAATAATCAAAATAAAATTTTTTGACAAAATGGCGGTTTCTCAAAAAAAAAAAATCGATTTTTCACCGAAATTTCGGCCTTAAATTGTTTATAAAACAAAAAATATTTATCGGAGAGAAAAAATCTTCGATTAATTACTAAAAAATATATTTAAGAAGGTCGTATTAAAATTTGAGACTAATCGGTCTAGCCGTTTTCGAGTAATGTTGGTCACCGACTTTGAAAACACCATTTTGAGAAAAACGCGTTTAAAGTTTGGACCTTGTACTTAAAAGCACTCGGAAACGCCTTTTCAAATTTTTCATTTGCTTGTAACTTTGAAAATATTCACCGGAACGATATGAAATTTTCTGTGTGTATTCTTAAATATATGTACATTAAGAAAATGAAATAAAAAAAATCGATTTTTTGAAAATTCTAACTGTATATAACCCCTTAAGGGAAGTAAATTTAAATTATTGACTCCTCAGTGGTCTCGGACCTAAAATTCTCGAATTAACCTTCACATTAAGCTCCGTACCATCTGCGTTGAAATTTACTGTCCTCTCCTTCAACAGCTATGACCTCCTCTCCCATCACTTGCAATAACGAAAACAAAAAAGGAGCTATCAGAAACTAGATGAGCGATTAGTGATCGGGACAATCAAAGAGTTCGTAGTACAAGGGTTTCAAAATGTAAATATTTAGAGCCAACCAATCACTAAAATTAGATGAGTTTGATACCAGCAGCCTTTCTAGAGTTGTATAACAAAGCCAAAACTAAATTAAAATTATATTTTATGCATTCCACGACTTGACCATCTCTTGCCATGAAAAAAGATGAAATTCTAAATAAATTTTCTGAAAGATTTTATTTATTTCGCAACACACTGATTTTAATCTCACAATGCTGCTAGTAATACAAGCAGCGCGCATCCACAATATAACAGCATTTGTTGCTGCCCCATTGAGAAGGTACCTGCTCCGCTCCCAGCGGCTGAGCAGACACGTAGTTGATGGCGAAAGGCGCGCAGCGGGTTATTTCAAATCGTTTTATGCACTAAGCTAATTTGCTTTTGCCCATTTCTACTTGGCGCGTGCTCTCATACAGCAGCGGCTGCATGATGCCATCTTGCCACCATATATACTTGTATACAAACATATACACATATGTCTATGGGAATATACATATGTATATGTATGTGCATTTGTAACACTGACACAGTCGTAGTTGAGGGTGAAAGTGATGAAAAAGCGAAACTGAATTTTTGCTTATTTTTTATCTGTTTGTGTGTGTGTGTGTGTGTGTGTGTGGGAGTGCTGCGCCAACACCTACGTGTCCAATAGTTTGAGTTCTACAAGAATGTTGCACATTTAATTTACGTGACTCAATTACAAAAGGATTTATTTTCATAGCGTTTTCATGTATAAATTAGAAAAACGTTTGCCACGTCAAAGCGTTCAAATTTCTCACGCATTTCGTGCGACCATCAGCGTACATCAAGTTGATTTGCATGCATACAGACATACATACATCGGACTAGTTGAAGAAGTTGTATGTGCTGAAATAAAAGAGGTTTTAAAATTAATAAAGAAAGAGAAAAATATTTTTTTTATTTTAAGTAAGTCTATTTTAAAAAGAAAAATTTTGCAATTATATTTGAGTACTTATTATAGCACATATGTGGTTCATAAAGCATATGCGGCTTTATATAATAATTTATAAATTTGAAATAATATATTATTCTAAAAGTTATACTTTATCTTCATTCACTCCACACTGCAACTCCATGCATATTATTCTAGTTTGCTTTGCAATTTTCCGATTTATCAAAAGTTCATTTTATGCTTCTTCTTCTTGTTTAAGCGGATTGTCAACTTGGTAAAGAAGTTTGTTTCAAACTATACGCGCGAGCACAAATCAAAAGAAGACGCTATCGTGAGCGTCTAACTGCTTATATAACTTTTACAAAGCTTGCCTTGGAATAATAGCAAACATATACTTTCTAAATTGAAAAACAAGACAAGACAAAAACAAATGAGAAGGGTGCAACAGAAAGAAAAAAATTTAAATTTTTTAGTTTTAAATAAATTTGATGAAAATAGAAAAAATATTTAAGAACACAAGCCGCCTAAATTGCACGTCAGATCTGCTGCTATCTAATTTTTAGTAGCACAAGAACTGCTAATATCCTGCTCATATCACATAAACGCCCTACAATTGTACTAAGAAAAAGGTGTGGGCGGGAATTCGATTGGAAAATTGTGAAATGCAATTTGAAATCAATCAAAGTTCGTTTAATCAATTTGCTCTGTCAGCGAGACGCGCTTCAACACAAGCACATATAAACACAAAGGAACATTGTTAGCCGGTTAGTGGAACTCAAAGTGAGCATCACTCATACGCCACGGTGCATCCCTAAGCGCACTAACGACAAGCAAAACGCCAAATGAATGCTGACAAAAGCGCGTACGCTACATTGAACGTTGAGTGGCTCGCATATGCACACAAGCACAAACAATTCTTTTCTTTTTCATTTTTTTTTTTGTATTCTCATGCGCTCACACTCTTACAACATCGCCACGCACACTTATATACACTTGTGCACACACGCTCTCGTTACAGTACTCATAAGTATAACCCGCGGAGCTCCTTATGGCTTCTTGCAACTTATCCCAATTCCTATTTATCCAATTCACTAGCAGCAGCAGCAGTCGAAAGTTTTTTACGCAAATTTCGAAGAAACTGTAAAAGTTTTGCATGTGCCCCTTCACCCCCCTGCCCATTTGTTATCTAGCATTTCGCCGCAACTTAGCAAGCGTCACGTCATCCCGCTCACATACAGTTACGATGTGCATTTTCTTACTCATATTTCGACTTCCCATATTCCGTTCTTCGTTCTTCCTTCATTTGGAAGCGCCTTGTGGCAACGTGGCTGCCGCTGCCGTCGCCTGCCGTCGCCTGCTGTTGCTGTAGTTGCTGCAGCTGCTTGTTTGCATATCATTAGGGGCAAATTGCAGGAAAACTATGCCAAAATGCATTTGGCTGGAATGCAGCCAACAGTGGAATCTACATACTTGAACATATGATAATCGTTGACCAAGTTGGAAAGTGTCCCTGTAGGAAAATTAGTTTGTTTGTGGGAACAGGCAATTTTTTTTTTGTTTTGCGACTTTCGTAGTTTTCAACTTGTTTAGAGATGTGAAAGTGAAATATATGTTAATGACACTCTGTGACTCAAAATCGCTAAATTATATACATATTGATGTAAAAAGATGTAGGCTCTAATGTTTGTATTTTTCTAATTTTCCTTTATTTTATTCTAAATCCAGCATATTCTGCCTAAAAAGTTGCACATCCTTCACTATCAGCTTCGTCCATCTTTAGCACCTTTTAATCCCTTCCTTTCCTTTACATTACTATGGTCTGGCAGCTTGAGATTGATTCAAGAATTATCAAAACCACATATAAATCTTTAGTTTCATTAGTTTTTTCGTTAGATTGGCTGCCAGGATCTCTTCGTGTAGTAAGGAAATGAACCCCCAATTGCTTAAGTGTATTTTCTAAATAGTTTATAGTTCACAATTTGTATTCCTACAAAGCGTTACAGGTGAGTGGTAACCGTCAGGTGATTCTTGTGTGAGTCAATCGATCGTTGGCAACACATTTAAAGTCAAACAAATATTTAAGCTTTCTTCCTTTTTTCATAGTGTTGTTTATAATAACCATTGCCTCTTCTTTTTGATTGTCTGTATTTCAAAGAGAACCCGTTTCAGTGATCTAATCGTGCTTCAATTGAGTCCATAACTCAATAGATTTGATATGACATTTTTCCATATAAAGCGAGATTGGTTTGGAACTCCTATCTCTACCAACCTGAGCTCAGTTGTCTTTTTTGCTTGATGTTTGCAAAATTTTTGAAAAATTGCAACTCCGGAAGTCCGATCATCTTTTATAAAATAATGAATACTTGGGAAGCAAGTTATAAGGAATTATAGCAATTGTTTTACACTGGTTATGAAATTAGAGGCAAAAGATGTTTCTTCGAAATAATCAAAAGTACTGTTATTTCAATACCAAAAAGTTCGGTATCATAATTTCTGTAGCATTGAACTCTTGAAAGCGCTAAATAAACTGTAAAAGTGGCATAGAAATGAAATCAGCGCTTTATTTATTCTTGGGCTTCTCTCTTGATGAGCACAAAACTGATTTCACTTATTGTTAAACACGCCAAAATGCGGGTAGTTGAGAGTGGCAGGAGGGAAGGAAAGAGTTGGATTATAATATTGTAATATTTTACAAAAAATCAAGCGGCCGCAGTTCACACAGTTCACGCAGTCACCATTTTCTATTTCTAACGCCGAATTTGTCGATATTCAATTTAAATTTCTGTATTCCTTTCAAATTTGAGTTCTACATATTTGCATATTTACTTTCTTTATTTGGTAACCAAATTTAATATTTCCCGCTTAATTTTTTCTTGCAGCAAAAATGCGACGAATTTGGAACGTTTCCAGTGGCACATATCTAAGCGTGAGCTGTACAAGGAGAATGACACGATTGTGGACGAAGTGATACACGATATGATCAAGTTGCCGGTGCAACATGTTGGTGAGTACAAACAGGCGAAGAAAATTATTCTCTTACACAAATTTAATATTATTTTATGGCTTAGCGCTACAAGTAATATAATATAATAAAAAACCAAAAAATACCTTTACCTTTACGCCGAATTGTGATCAGTGATACAGGCTACAGTGTTGTGTCAGACACAAATGTTTATTTATCTGTAGAAAGTGCATTATACTTTTCAAATAAAAAATTAACATGCAGTCAATTAGTTTATTTAATCCGAAAGACACTTGCATTCTTCAAATATACGAGTGGAATGACTGAAATATAAATGAATGCTCTTACGTGAGTAATATTGTATGAAATGTATAACAATATGTGAATGAAGTCACGCAACTGCAACAATTAGCCAAACAAATTGTGTTTTCCTCCTTCTGCAGTTGGCTCAATCGACACCACCTCTCTTCTACATATATACATACATATATATGCATGTAGTCTCCAACCATTATACACATCCATCACTCCTGTGTAATCCAGCACGAAGAGCACTCGCAACAACTGCAACAACTTCTGTATGAATGGCAACCTACATAATTGCACTAATTGTGTTGTTATTTCAGTTGTTTGTTGCATGTATGCGTTGCAACAATTGCTGCTTTTGTTTACAACATAAAGGCGCATTCTGCTATTCTACCTTTTTGTGTGTGTGGGTAAAGTTGAAACAAAGTTGTAGGTAAAACTCGATTCAACTTAACTCAACGCGGCTTGACTGTAGCCACTTGAAGTACAACTTGTTACAACTGTGTGCATATGAGTGTTGTTGTTGCCTGTGGCTCTGTACGGCTACGAAATTGAAATTATCTCTATGAGCTCAGGTTGGCTTTTTGCACGATTTTAATCAAAAATTTAAACTTTCTGTGAATAAAAAAAAATTTGGAAAAATTATGAATTGGGTTATTACTGATTAAGCAGAGAAATTTTTGAAGCATTTTTTATAATTAAAAAATAAAACAAATATTTTTCAAAATATTTTATTTTATTTAATAAATTAATTTTCAATTATATAAATTCCAAAAATTGCAATTTTGAGTTATGTCATTCTATCAGTTAATGTATGATGTTCATTTCATTTAAATTGTAGAACAAATGTTTTCCCCAAATTTCATTACAACAATACCCAGCTATCAACAGTATTTAGTAATTGTGGCAACAAACAAAAAACTACAAAAAAAAATAAACAAAATAAAATACAATAATGTGGCAGCACGAAAAATAAAAACAACGCCAAAAGTGAGTGTTTGAGCAGAACAACTGAAAACTTTGCACCGGAAACGTAACCGAAAAACAACTATAGCTTCTCGCATTTTATTGTCTGTCAGCATGAATGCTGCGGTTGAATTTGTAGTTTCGCACAGTGTTTGTGTCTGTTGTTTGTGTTACAATTTGTATGTATTTTTTGGTTTCGGCTTGTGTTAACAACTCGGGATCAGAATAATTGCGCATTTCCCCACACAAAAATAACACAAAATGTATGGCCTAGGATGAGAAGTTTCAAAATGCATGTGCAATCCACATACTCGCGCACGCTTTCGCTACTGCTTGTGATGAGCGTTCTTGTTTGCGTGTGCTCATTTGATGGAAAACAAGTGCCGGAGCACGATTGTGGAGAGCCGTAGAGAGGAATTCGAAACTCAGACGACTGACTTTGCGGTGCGGAAACGCATTTTTTCCCCTCATCCTTTTCGTAGCAAGTCTAGTTCTTTGGAAAAAAAGTGTAAAAAACTAAAAAAAAAAACACAAAAATAAAAACAACAACATTTGTTCTAGGTATTCTACGCTAATTTTTTGCTATTGCTACTTTGCAATAACTGTGAGTGGGCGAATGCCTTTGGTTTATGCGACTGCTGCTCACATGCCTGTGCAACCCGCCAGTTGCTACTCTCACTTCGTGTGTATGTTAAGCGTTTGTAATGCTCTGCATTAAGCAAGTTTCCCATTCTCTATTCTATAATTAACGATTTATCCATTTTCCTATGATTTGCACTTTGTTCGTTAGCTTAAACTTTATGTGGCGGAAGCGGAAGTAGCACACATATAATAATGGTTGCACTACTTGAGCTACTTTATTGCATTTATTTTACAGCTTCATTCATTCAAGTCTCGTTTACATTGAAATCTGGTTTTATTAATATTATTTATGGAGAAATTTTTAACAACAGAGTTAAATCTAATGGAATGATCATATTTTTTTAAGAATTTTGTCCAATTTATATTAAAACAATTATTCCTTCTCACATTGTACCCCTGTCAAATAATTATATGTGCATTTCTGCTTTTGTTTATATTTATTATTCACTGTTAATTTTTGGATTTCGCTAAATGTGGAATAAAAGGTTGATATGTTACCGTTACTATGCAACGAAAATTGTTTCATACTTTTCTCGTTCGTTGTACAGTTACATTAAAAATGTGATTGTGAATTGGTTATTGCATAGTAAAGATTTATATGTGCAAAATCAGTTTAGCGGATCTTTCTTACTGATAGTGTCGCAGCAAAAACATTTTTTTCTAATATTTGTTTTCAAAATTATTTTAGGTGCATTAACTTAATGAATTATTAAAAAATTGATTACACATATTTAACTTTAAGCCTAAAATGCCTAGTTTATCACCCGAGGAACAAGTAATAATCATAGGAATGCATGAAAGCGGTTCCAAAATGGCTCTAGACCAAAGCGACATCGGAACTGTATCTCAAAATTTCTTAAAAACCCTACTAATTATGGTATAGTGCGACGCAGCGGACGAAAAACAACATTAATGAGCGGTGCGAAAGGATGATTCAACGGCTAGTAGTTGCGGACTTGATAAGCAGCGATCAAATATGGACCTATGTAGTTAAGACAGAAAATCACAATAAATAAAATTTTTCCAATTATACATAAAAATCAGTTTCTGAAACACACCTCCATGGCACCTAAACCAACTAAAAGACACAATAAAGCACATTTGAGATTTGCAAATAAATACCAATTATGTGCCGATGAGTGATAGAATACAGTCTTTAGTGACAAAAAAAAATGTAAATTTGGTCGGCACAGGTCATTGCAAGAAATATTGGAAAGATTCGCACCAGGAACGACAGTCCTACTACAAGTGATGTTTTGGAAGCGGTAGCTTGATTGCATGGGCTGCATTTTGCTGCTGTGGAAAGCTATCTACATGTTTTATATTCACTCAAATGAATGCTAATATCAATGTAGATCTTTTGGACAGCAAATTAATAAAATTTGCTGGCAATATTTATGGCATATAACTGGACATATCGAAAGGATAACGCTTCAATCCACAAGAAGAACATCATTAACAACCGGAAAATACCGGTATTACAAAGTGCAGCATTGAGTTCGCACCTAAATCCTATTGAGGATCTCTAGGGGAACCTCTCTGCTCCTGTTTTCTAAAACGGAAAGCAGTTTAAGATAGTACGTCACCTTAAATTAGCCATAAAGGAAGAATTTGCCAATATTTACATAACTATTCTACAGTCAGTAGTTAATTCTCTGATTAAGCGGCTTAATTTAGTTTTAAAATATAAGGACAATTCTACTGACTATTAAAATAAACATTTCTTTCAGTTACTTTACTGGCTTTACTGGTAAAAATAGTAAAATGCACATATAAATATTTACTATTAGCCTAAACTTCAATTATGTTATATAGTTTAAAAAATATTTTGAAATTTGTTAATTTTCTGTTTTTTATGTCGTATACATTAATAATAACAAGCCTGCATACTCAGAAATATTCTGCAATTTTGTAATCTTTAATTTTTTTTGCAAAAAGTTCATGCACATATAATTAGTTGACTGAGGTAGTTTAAAAAAGAGTTATCAGAGTTTTATTTTTATATTTTGGCATTAATTAAGTAAAACTTTCATGCTTGCCCCTTGTAATGCCATGGCGTATGAGTAACATTTGAAAACAAAGGTTCAAGTTGAATGTTACGTATACGCCCCGGCAGCTACATATTGAAAAATAGTATGTTATTTTAAATAATTAATACAAATTTGAATGTGACCAGTTTGTTTTTTAAAATCGTCTATATTTTTTATTATTTGTATGTATCACACATTTGAATTTTTATCATGTATTATATATTATATATATACGACAAATTTAAAAATATATTTTCTCTTGTCTCTCTCTCTTTGCAGTGCAAAAGGAAGGCGGTACGCAGTTGAAATTGATTATAGAATTTCCCAGCGACATCAAAGCGCTGATGAAGCCAATGAGGTAATTACACCATTTCCATATGGCATACGTATGCCACAATTAAGTAAGTAGCCGTTTAAGCGCGCGCGGCGATATTAATATTAACAAGATTATTAAATGATTTTCCCCGCGCTGCAATCAAGTGTCACAAAGAATTCCAATTCAACGAAATCTGCATTAACTGTTGACGGCGGCAATGAAATGTGAAATTGCAGGCAATATTTCTCTGTGAACTGCAATGGCCATATTGCCAGCATGCATACGCAAGCGCCACGACTGTACTGCCTTGTGTCATTTACGACCTTCCGCCATTCAACATGAATGCATATTCCAGTTGGCAGTCACTCACATGTACTCATATAACTCATACGCCACGGCGGCCGCGTGTGACTGCTGTTGTTAATTGTTGCTGTTGCGCGCAATGACAACGACAACAATAAACATTTTTAATCGTAGCTGATAGCAATTTATTGCAACTCCATTTGCCATGCAATCGGCGTAAGTAATAAAAAGTCAGAAACGGTTATGGAGGAGGGGAGGTGGGGTGGTTGTGTGCATGGTGCAATGCAAATGTAGCAGATGATTATTGCTTTTGATACCGTGATTGGCAATGTCAAGGTGCGTGCAGTGGCCGCATCAGTAGGAAATGCAATAAATACAACGCCATTTACACGCACATACCTCTACATACCCATGTACATATATAAAAAAGTATAGACACGCACAACAGTGGCGAGTTTATTGGCTGTGTGATTGCAAAGGCAGCCGGGTGCATGCAATCTCCTATGGGTGTGTTCATGCAAGTAATTTGTTTAATGTAAAATTCCTTTAATATTTGGAAATATTAAATTTGATTACTGAAAATTGGAAAACATATTTTCAACACTTTAAACTATCGCCTAAATGTAGACTATGTTTATACCACCATAGAGTTTCGAATTCCGTGTCCCTACTTATTTTTATAATATTTTATTGATTCATTTGCACTTATATTATAAAAATTATTTTTTTTCTTTTCAGATTTCCTCGCGAACAACAAACTTTACCGAATCACTTCTATTTTACGGACTATGAGCGCCACAATGCGGAAATTGCTGCTTTCCATTTGGATCGGTGAGTGAGAGAGTGGATGAAACTGAAACGAAATCAACAATTTATCAATATCCGGCCTCATATAGGGCGTGATGATGCATGTAAACCCATTGCAGCATTGAATTGAAACAATCATTAATGAATATAAATTTACGCACCACTCCTTTCGCACACGCATATTCACTCAGCTTTCATTCATCTTCTTATTTCGTTTGCGCTGCTTATCGTTTCATCCTTTCATACATATTATTACTCATTATCTCACTGTAATTAAAAAGATGCAGCTTAAAAGAAAAATTTATCTGTTTCGTACAGTCAGCTCTTTAATTATGAATTGGACTTACGCGGCGTAGACGCATTCGCAGAAATTTCATTTCTTATGAGTATAAAAACAAAAGTTTGAATTTTATTAAGAAGATTGTTAACAGTCGTAAGTTTAAAAAATAATTTAATTTTTTTAATTAAAAAAATTTTAGCTAAAAATAAAAAATGAATTAAAAATTATAATAACTACTTAAAAAAATATGTTTGGCGCTCTGACGCCACGATATCTTCACTACCTCAAAAATGAGCGTCTGAACACTTATCATTGTATTTAGGTTCTCTGCTCAAAGCAGAACATGAAATGCGATTTAATTCTTAACAAGTATTTCCACCACTCTAGGAAGCATATATGGCATCTCTAACCAGCTCCTTTTCCTACTTTTACTTTCGAGTTCTGTTTTTTCTTGTGGCCACAAAGAAATACGACACATACCACAGCAAGCAGCCACATTAACTGATAGCTCCTTTGGAGCTCAAATTCTCCCATAACCAACCACACAGCCAACCATAGTATATGGCTCGTGCCACTTCTACATCATCTCTCTCCTTTTTTCAGCCACATTTTAAGTGTAGTTTTTGGTTTCGAAATTTCTTACATGTGTTCGCTTGTAGAGAGTGGTGTACGAGTATTCTAAATTTTACAAGCGCTCTCTAGACGCTCGCAAACATTTAATTCATTTTATTTGTAGCACACTCTGAAAAAAAAAACTAGTAAAACCAAAGTATTCTGCATTTGCCACAAATACTTTTTGCATCAGAAACGTGCCCAAATACTTTGAGTATTTGTTTTAAAAGTGCGAGCACTGTTAAAGTAAATGCGTCAAGTATTTAAATTAACAGTGGAACACTTTTGATCGAAATACGGGGCACTGTTGTAGCAAATACTTATACATTTATGTTAACAGTAGAAGTATTTGAGATTAACAGTAATTGCTCTTGATTCAAATGTAATCGTATTTGTTTTATTGTTGTGTTTAACACCCCCTCCCACCTCTCTCCGCCCACTTCCCTATGCACAGTCAAAATTTCAATATCAATTTACTTTTTTCATAAAAAATATATTTTATTTGAGAATATACAGAGTAAAGTTTACAAAAGTGACAACTACTACTACTACTGCTTTCATTAAGATTACAATTAAAATCATGCTTGCTTGCGTGATTTCGAAACTTATACAAGTTTTGAAAATATCTATTGCATTTCTGATAAAGGCATAAATACTTAAAAGTAATTGGAGTTCGATGTAAAATCTTAAGATGGTTAAAAAGATTTTCAAATAATATAAATTCATTTCCGCATATAGAGCAAGTATGTGTGGGTCTTTCTTAAAGTGCATTTTTATTGAACATTATTTAGCTTGTTTAAAATATTTTCAATTTTGGGAAATTTTTCCTTAGAGGAAATATCATAATTATATCGTTGAAGGAAAATCCACACATATTTGCTCTTTACGGAATATTCAATGTTGAATACAAAAGACATTTTTACAACTAAATCTATAGCCCTAATTAAGCTACCTACTTTATATTTAATGTTGTCAACACAGACATAGAATTCCTTCAAGTTTTGAGGACTCTCACCAACAACAAAAACTCTAGGTTGCAGTGTTAATCCCTCGTTGTGAGCGCTTTCATTTAGCTCGTCAAGTTTTTGCTGGAAGTTATTAATATTTATAAGATGCACCATCATATCCATTTGTGCATCTGTAATGGAGGGCTTTATGTTTTTATTTACTCTCGGCGGTGTTATTACTGCATGTAGTAAGTTTATAAGATAATAATGCCTGCAATCTAAATAAAGAACCTGAAATTAATAACAAAAATCACACAATAGAAGAAATCGACATTACTTGCATCAAGTGCTCCAAGCATGGCGTCGTAATACGTCAGGTTCAGTTTATCCACAATAATGCGAACTATTGCAGATTGGTCACTTTCTTGGAGGCAACCACAGTTTTCGTACTTCTTTATTATGTCGTTACCTGCTACTGTTTCTTTTAAAACCTCTTCGACGTTGGGTTCGTTGTTTGGGGATGTTGAAGGTGTGCTTGCAGAACTCAGCCAGCTTCGAATGGATGAAAGATTTGTTATAGTTCTATCACCACTACAGCACGTGAGCATATCGAACTAGAAAGACATTAATATAAATAATTTATAAGCGTGTTATAAATGTCGTGGGAATGGATCATCTGCAAAATTGTTACACTCTTTAAACCACATCTATTGAACTGTATCAATGCATTTGACGACAAATCCCACGAACACAATAAATTAATTAACTGTTCATCACTATCCAAAATTACTACGGACTCATTGTCGACATTTTCCGTTGTAGGGGACTCATCTCCCAACGGACATTGCTCGGCAAATAACGACAGCTCACTTGATGGTATCAACTCCTCACTCATAGTGTAAACTAAAATGCACAAAAATTGTTTTTAAACACATATTTTTGTTGAAATAAATGTGTATATAAACCATAAACCATAACATACCTGCAGAGTAGACTTTTCGCAAATGTCGTCATATTTTTGTTGAAATAAATGTGTATATAAACCATAAACCATAACATACCTGCAGAGTAGACTTTTCGCAAATGTCGTCTTTTATATAAAAAAAAGTCTGTGGAAGTCCCTTTTAAACAGCCTCCGTAAGCAGCGGGCGATGCGGCAGGCACACTAATGCAAATGCAAACTATGTAAGCTCCTTTTGCGCAGCTTCACTAAACGCGAAATGTCTTGAAGTAATCACTTTCACTTAAATTAATACTTTCAGCACATATATTTACCTATAAAACCCAAATTAAAGTATTTGCGCACGCAACACGTGTTTCTGTTAGAATGATCGATGGAAAAATGTAAGCGTTCCCTGTCATCGTATGGAGAAACAGTAAAATTAAATGCGAAATGGTTGTGACAAATACTTTTACATTTAAAAAACTGTAATCAAAAGAAAATTAAATACGAAACCTTTAAAACAACTATTTTTATATTAGATTTTAATAAGATGATTTTTAAAAGCACAGCCGCTTTTGATTCAAAAGTGCCGCATTTAAAAAAAGTATTTGAATCAAGAGCAAAGTATTTCCGTCAAGAGTTTTGCTGTTGAAACAAATACTTTTGTTTTACTGTACTTTAACTGCAAAAAGTATTTGATTTAACTGCGGGGTTTTTTTTTCAGTGCATTAATTCAACTCAAGCATTATGGTATGCCATTCTTATTTTTTCTGTTTGTGTGCCCAAAGAAGAAACACATGTCTTCTTTTCGGTTACAACTTTTTTAATTCCTACGACAACCATCCATTTGCCATTACAACAAGCGCTTACTCATCGCGCACATGGCATTTTATTGCCATTACAGCGCCGCTTAATGTGGCATTGCTTGCCATTTCTTGCGATGTTCTTGTGTTTGTTGCCATTATTTCATGTGTTCACGATTGTTTGTGTGTTTTTTTTTATTTACAGAATTTTGGGTTTTCGTCGCGCCATGCCCGTCACCGGTCGCTTGCTGAATATAACAACGGAAATTTATCAAGTCGCCGACGACAATTTATTACGTACCTTCTTCGTCTCGCCCTCGTCGAACCTGTGCTTCCACGGCAAGTGCTCCTACTACTGTGACACCGGGCATGCCGTTTGCGGTAACCCCGATATGTTGGAGGGCTCATTCGCCGCTTTCCTGCCCAGTTTCGAGCAGACGGGACGAAAGGTGAGTGTGATTACCAGTTTCTACATACATATGTCTTCGTTTGTTTCTACAGGTGTGTGTTACAAAATTCGCTGCTTAAAAGAAGAACTTGAATTAGACGCAAGTCTCTGCGTAGAAAGCGAAATGTGTAATTAGTGGGATTTTTGAAAACAATCACTTACAACAAAGTGTACGGCATTTGATTTGGCTGGGTTGTCTGCATGTGAAGGCAAATTGTTTCAAAAGACAGGATTAAGTTATGAATACGATCCTAAGAAAGAATATCATATTGTTCTGAAATACATGTATATTTTTAATGGTTTGTAGATCACTAGCACTCAAAAATCGATATTTTCATTAAGAATATAGAGTCGTGTTCAAAAAATAACGGGAATTTCTGGTTCTGGTTTCTGGTTTTTTGGGGAGACCAATTGTCAAATTTTATTTTTTTCTATTACCAAAAATAAGGAGAATCTTAAAACGCCGTCATTTTATAAGCATACGAGAAATCGCTGAGAGAACCAGAAGCTATCCCAAAAATCGAGTTTGAAAAGTGTTTCGACGGTCGGAAAGAGGGTTGGCATAAGTGCATGATATCGAATGGCGACTATTTTCAAAGTGACTACATTCATGTAGACGAATGAATAAATAAATATTTTTTTTGTTTTTAATCAAAAATTCCCGAAATTTTTTGAACACACCACGTATATATAAATAGAGAGAATACTTAAAAGAGAAGATTTTCTTCTAGGAAATACATAATCCTGGATTGTAAATTCCTTATGATTGTGTTTCTATTCTATAATCCTCCAAGGGATACGGGATAGCTACCCAAAAACAGCTTTACCTTTTTTGGTGCTTATGTACCTCAAGCAATTCTTCGAAATATAAAAATATTTTATTTTTTAATTGTGCAACTTGTTATCCAAACGTAAGTTACTTGTTTGCTTAGGAAATTATATCCCGCTAATTACAACAAATCGGCTAGCCAAAATTCAAAAATACAAACACTAAATACCAAACAAAAGTCAACGAAAAGAACAAAGCAAGAGAAGGCCAAAGGCCAAAGGTATTTAATGCGGAGCAAAGTTACGAGTTTGCGAAGGCAAAATAATAAAGAATTTTTAATACTTATTTACTTATGAGCCATTTTAAATACACACCCTGATCGCATATTATTTAAAGACCAAAAAGTGAACGAAAAGGCAAAACAGCAGCGCAACAAATGTTAATAAAAATGTGAAAAGAGAGAGAGAGATAAGTAGAGGTCGCGTAGGTCCCAACGCGTTGCCAAACAAAGCGCGCCGTTTGATTTTGTAAACAAAACTAAGTAATGTTCATAACAATAATAATAATCCACAAAGGACCACTTCCGCCGGCGCTAGCCTTACAATGCTACTCCTTCCGGTGCTTCCCGTTGTTGGGGCTGTCGCTGCACACTGCCGCCGCTCGCTTTACGAGTGGCAGCATTTCCTCTGCGGCGGCTTTCCTTCTTACCTCGGTTTGTATGTACGTGAATCGCGCCTTTATATGACATTCTCCTTTGGCGCTTTGCTATGCGGTAAATACAGCGGGAATCACAACTGAAAAGTTTAAAATTAATCCAACCTTGGCTCTCGGTGGCGCGCGCAACAAAAACCCACTTGGTTCTTTAGCAGCAGAAATATGTGCACAACAACAAACAAATTTAAAAGCAGCTAAGAATAAAATTATTTTAGTATGTGAAGTATAGTAAGTGTAACAGCAGAAATTATCTAGTTACCAAAAAGCAAAGAGAAGCAGTAGAAGCAGAAGCAGATGAAAAGAAAATACAATCAAACTGGCATAATAACTAAGCTGGAAAAAGTTACGCGCGCAAAAACGCTGAGTATATTGTTTGCTCGCACTTTCCAACGCTCACACTCCAAAGCTGGCTTACTCTTCGTTTCCTGTCTGCCTTCGCTCGCCGCTTTTGCTTAAACCCGCTATTTGCATTATACGCATTCTCCCCCTGCTCCGCTCGCCTGTTTGTTGTGTCGTTATTTTTTCATCGGCTTTCTTAAAAGCAAAAGCTTTCAACTTAAGGTTCTTAAGGGCGTAAAAGCTCAAGCGAACGGTCAAAGGCAAATGGTCGAAATGCATTCGAGTTGCCCCTCAAGTATTACCTAGATTTTTTCCAACTTTTTTCGAAACTTTTTTGCAAAGTTTTCTTTCAACGCGGTGTTTGTTTGTCTGGCTTTTGTTTTCTTGTTTTCTTTTGTTCGCTTTCAGTTTAAGTGCCATGTAATTGAATTAAAACATTTACCGAAAGTAAAGCTTAAATCAAGTCCCTTTGAGGGTAAGCCAACACTTGAATAATTACGCGAGGGTAAAGTGATGCTAAATTCATTGTGGTTGGAGAATTATTTGATTATTTTTAAATTATTTATTAGTTTGATTAGGGGGTGTGCTAGTGTATAAATAAGGGTAAAACCAGTTCATAATTCATATATGAGAAATAAGATAAGGGATATATTTCGACTCCAGCGTCATCTCTCTTCTTCTCTCATGTTGACAGCTCGAGTATTTTAATTAGATATGAGAAGGTATTTGAACTGTTTTAGGTTTTTTAAGAAAATTGTGATCCCAGCGCCACCTATCGGATCGAACAAATATTACATTTTATACTCTTTATATGGAGTTTTATTGTTTCGTTAAACTTTTTTATAAATTCTTGTTCATAGCAGCAGCAACGATTTGATCTTCAGCGCTTTCTCTAAGCAACCCCTCATGCAATGGGCAACCGAGGTTGCAACCTGTCTTTGATAAAAAAAAGCGCCATTTTCTCTGTTTACATCTGAAATTATTTGCGATTGAACGGGAATTTTAAGCGCTGCTGTACAACAACTGACTACACAGAACCGTTTGCTGCAATTGCACGGTGTCTAACTGTTTATTTTGTAGTTGCAGATAGCTGGGCGCCTCCGCTTCTCCCCTCCCCACAGCGCAGCTAGCATTTAAATTGCAAAAGTGATTTACAATGCGCCAGTCAGCAAAGTTATTTCACAAACTCGGGCGCCGCAGCAGCCAAACAAGTTTTGCGCAGCGTTTTGACCAACTTTGCTGACTACCGCACCAGGAAAAGAGATCCGCTTCCGTAGACTTGCTTGACATTTACACATTCACACACACATACACATACCTATTTAAAAGTGATGTACTCAAATAGCCGGGAAGCATATTTATTTAGCCTGTGTGAGTGTATGTGTGTGTGTGTGTGTGTGGAGCGGTTTGAAAGTGCGCTTGTGGCGCAACTTTTTCGGCGATTTAGTGCATCACTGGCTGACTGGGCTGACTGCTCCTACCTGTCGGCGCTATGACGTTGAAAGCAATTCAAGCATTTCTTTTCGCATTTTCTCCGCAAATTCTTTTCTTTTTCTCTTTCTTTCGGCTTCACTTTGATATTCATGCCACGGCATTTCATCTTGACTGTAATTTATTTTCATTTTCGTCTGCATTTAATAATTCTGTTGCGAAGGGTTGCTGCTGCTGCCTTTCTTTCCGGTTATTAAGTAATTTCATATTTTCAACTGATGCCGCCTAATTTATTGTGCGAAAGTTTTCTTTGAACTCAAATATTCCACAGTCCAGGGCGTCTTCACTGTAGTCTTCTGTTGCAGACATACATACACACATATACAGTTAATGCGGAAGCAGATTCAAAGTAAGTGAGCGCTTTTTGCTTCGTCTCTTCTCCTCTTTCTACTTCTTCTTGGCTTTGTGTTCTTCTTCTTAATTTGTGTAAATCCTCTGTAGTCCTCGCGCCAGTGTTGACCACAACTGTTGTTGTTGTTACTGTTGTTGTGCAATTTACATTTGTTGCATTTCAACGCTGAGCTCAGACATAAGAAAGCCGTTGTCTTTGGGGCGGCGCGCAGCCGCAGCAGTGCTGCTCACGGCTTAAGCGCCTCATTTACGGTTTGTGGATCAACAGCGCTTCGCTTTAGCGCCAGCTATTTAAGCATGAGTTCTGCGCTGCTCAAATTGTGTTTGTGCGTGTTTACGTGCAATTTTCCTTAAACGAAATTTTTGCGAAATTTTCCCTTTTACCTTTAGCTCATTTAAATTACTAATTATTATTTAACTGGCTGAAAAATTGAAACTTCATCTTCACGTTTTGGCTGTCTTTTTTCATTCTCTTTTGCACTTATTTGCAGGTTTGGCGGCATCCTTGGCGCCGTTCGTATCATAAACGCAGGAAGGCTCAGTGGGAAACAGATTCCAATTACTGCTCCATTGTAAGTATAAAGAAGACTTTCTAAAGTCCCTTGTAAAGCATCATTTGGTAATTATTTTAAAATTTTAACTATTTGCAAGAGTGGCTGCCGAATGGGCTAAAAAACTTAAAGTTGACGTAATTATAAGTTTCTGCCAAAGGACGAGCGCTTATTAAAGAGAATTTTATATTGAAAGAAAGAGTTAAATTAAATTAAATTTGTGCTCGTGCATCAGTCTCGAAACGAAAATGCTGGTGATTTGTTTTTGTCATATACTTATTTACTCCTCAACTCTTGCAATATTTATGTTGAAAGTGATAAAATAAGACTTTCGCATTTTTATAAGAGTAGTCTAAGAGAGTCTTTTCAAATTTCTTTGTAAATGGATTTTGAAAATTGGTTATTAAATATATCAAATAATTTTTGTTATTTTCTTCTTTTATCATGCAGGTTCGCGAAATACCCCCATATGATGAAGGTCGTCGCCTATTGGATCTAATGGACATGGCTATATTTGATTTTCTGACCGGAAATATGGACAGACATCATTATGAGACCTTCAAGTAAGTATCAAAGTGAATATAAGTATACTAAGAATATCTACTGAGAATATGTATTTATTGATGTACAACACTGAGTGTGTGGCGGTGGATAGTGCGATCAAGAAAAGGCGGAGTCAGAGTTTTTATATAAAATACCTTTTGGAGGAATATCCAAAGATTTTCACATGAATCAATGTGGTCTACGTATGTATGACCTTTTGAACATTATGATCCATACTATAATTAAACCTAAAGTTTAGTGGAAAATATCGACATTATTTAGTCGTCTATTATTAGACATTTGAAGGCATTGAAAATGTCGTTTCAATCAAAGTGAGGAAAGCAATGTTACAATGTATCAATTCAATATTGTCAGTTCTTTAGGATACCAATAATTTTAACCCCTTCACTTAGATTTAAGAATCGACAAAGCGGCTCTTCCAAACAACTTCTGTAGCTTGCGGGCGGAATTATTTTTAGTTTGACAATGGCCAGTTAGAACCCCTATAGTAAAAAAATATTGACTTTTCTGAGAGCGAAGAGTTCCCTTGACCTCTTCCGGTTTAGTTTGGGCCAGAAGGATCTTGCGATAGAACATGTACTAGTGACTATCCAGCGCTTGCTCAGTTAAGCTTAGGCCCATCCATCCAATAGTACATTACAAAAGGTTAGTGGTGTTCCTACTTGTACCCATTGCGCTATAGATGAAACTGACGTACCTAGCCTAACAAGCTTATCAGCCTTGCAATTTCCTGCCACTTTGTGCGCGGTCACCCAGACTAGTCTGCTTGCTAAGTGATCCGATGCCACTGATAGTGAGGGCAGGCAGAAAAGATCGTCAGAGCTAGGCCCGGCAGCTTGGTGATAATCCAGTAGTCTCGGAATGAAATCGAAGCGACTAGATACTAGGGACTCAATCACACACCCCTTTACAAACCCAGCCTCTCTGAGACTGATATCAGTTTTCACGATCATACGCCTTCCGGACATGCCCACGTGTGTTATATGCAGTAAGGAGTTTAGAGTCAAGGTCATGGAGTTTTTATTATAAACTCATTTTAATTTAGAAACAACTTATATAATATTACATTAAGAGCTATCATTACTGCCATTATACACCATAATCGTAATATACATTCTGGTTAACAAAAAACCCAAATTCTGTCTATACACTTGAATTAGAACAAAATCTAAATATGATGCTGGTCTAATATTCAAATATTTTGATTACGAAGCGTCCCTAATACTCCCTTTCTCTTATTCAATATTCATGAATTGATGATAAAGCAAAAATCTGCTATTCTTATTTTGTGCTTTTTTTCAATTTTGACTGCACGCTGTCCATTTTGGACAGTTTCTTCCTTGACTTTTCGAATATTATTTTCTTCTTGCCACTTTTTAGCACATGAGTGACACGGCAACTAATAAAATTTACAAAAGTCTTATTTGCTGCTTTCTGCTAGTATGCTAGTACTTGCGGCGTCAAATTAGAGAAACCCAATAGGAAATTGAACTAGCTAAGAGACCTTAATCTAAGAATGAGTTGAAGTGACTTTTTGAATTAAAAATTGTGTGCTTTGTGTCCGATTTCTGTGAGGTAATCACATTCAGTACCTGTTAATTTTTCCAGAAAATAAATTGTTAATAACAAATTTTGCAAATTTGCTTTCAAGCATAATTATACCGCTAATAAATACTCCGCTTCGAGTATACCAGATCATTTGTGGTTTGGCGTTCTTTCGCCTGCTTGAACTGTATGCAAAAATCTTCCGATTCTTATACACTTCGACCTTCTCTTTGATGCACCAGATTCTTCGTATCTAACCGAGTGCGCTGCAATATGCGGTTAGCTCAATGCTGTTACTCAGATGTCACAATAATTTTAATTAACTTTTAATGAGCTGCGCTGCACGCCCGCAACTTTCCCGCTTCACTGCACCGCCGCAGCTTACTCGCCACTCAGCGTACAAATTGAAACGAAGCGTAGTCTTCTCTTCCTCTATTTTTCGCAAATATTCGCCAAACTCTGGTGTATGTTGGTGTTGGTGTTTGCGTGTTGTAGTGGCAGTAAGCGAGTGGCCGTAAGTTTATTTGTAGATTTCTACTTGGCAAGCAACTGCTGGAAAGTGTCGTTACTTTTCATTGCGCTGTGGTCTAACTCCTTGCCTTGCCAGGTCGTTCATGTTGACTGCTCGGCAGCCAGCTGAGGAGCTCCGCTCGCCTTTTCGCCGTTCAATTAAATTTCGGTAAAAATCGCGTTTACTGATTTTTCTTTGCGACAATTTGACGCATTTTAATTGCAATTTACTGAGCAGCTGCGTCTCCGAATTTGTGACGTGATCTTTTTACGGGGTTTTATTCATGCAAATAATTGTTGTTGTGGTTGCTTCTAAGTTTCATTAAGCTAGCTGACTCTTGTGTTGTGTGCAGGCGCATTAGTGTGGGTGTGTGAGTCGATGTGTGGGTGGGAAAGTGTGTTCTGTGTTCAAACTTTTCGCATAGTTTTAGTTGCAGTAAATAAATGTTTGTGGCTGCTTAAGAGTGGAAATTTACGAGCCAGATAAGCGAAGTTGTGCCCAACAATGCTCCAGCACACAGCTGCTCAGCTACTCAGCTGCAATCTGCCACTTTGTTCAACAAATTCCTTGACAGGCATAGCAGATTAGGATAGCGAAAGTGCTGCCAGAGTTTTGGAGATTTTCGCCAAGAAATTTGTGGTAATAAAAGAAAGTCGAAAACTTGTCAGGAAGTTATTTTAAATGAAGCGGAATACATTTTTGTAATTATGTCACGCATTTAACTGTTGTAATTCAATTAAAATTGCATTGACATCAACACACAGTAACACCCGCTTATTCACATACATACACCCACCCACACATTTGCTGTACACAGCGATTATCCGGCAACAACAAATATGTGGCAGCTTATTCCTCGCACATGCCAACAGTTCACAGCCGCTTATTGAATTCCTATATGCACCATACTCGGAGCCCTATTGAACTTGCCGCAACTCGCTTCGCATTAACATGCGCATAAATAAACTGGATGCCTTGTTGCTGACAGCTCTACTTAGGCGTCTTATGTTGTTGTATGTTGCATGCGATTGGATTACTGGCACTTACTCCGCCCGAGTTGTTTGTGCTGAAATGCCGAAATACCAAAATGCACTTTGCGCATTATGAATGCAAACAAGTGTTGAAGGCTGTGCTGGAGCATGTGAGCCAATGTGTTTTATCAGTGGATCATCATCAGCCGAATTTGCAATTTCGGAGACTTCATTTCACTCAAAATAGTAATCTGCTGCATAATTGTCAGTGGTAGGATTGCCATATAGACAATGAAATCGTCGGTGGTTAGATTTTCCAGAAATCAATTGATGTCACTTCGCACGAATGTTAATGACGTTAATACGAAGTTGAGATATTCGCTGTAGAATCTGGACATACAAATTAGGGGAAGGAAAAGTGGTTATAAACTATGATTTCAGCTTATCCAAAATCATCAAAAAAGAAGTAAAGAAGTGCTATAGCCTTTTCCCACAGAAAAAATAATTTAATACTTTAAGATTATAATTGAGAAACCAGTTTTTGCTTTTCACACAAATGGCTACTCAATTAACGATCAGCTGTTACACATTTTTTTGTTATTCTAAAGATGTTGGTAAATTTATCAGATGATTGCTTTTTCATCAATAATCAGAACCAATTTTCCAGCGCGGACAACTACCCGTAGAGTTGCTTTCTAGTTTCAACTCTATTTGTAAATCGATCTAAATCAGCGCTTTAATCGAGCAAAAGCCGATTAATTGAACAATTAACTCTGGTGTGCGAAAATGCCATACGTTCGGGTGTTACCGAGTCCACTAGAGTAACGTACACGTCTTCACGTCTTCAATGCTTTTTGATTTTTATATTATAAAGTGAACGATTCAGATGTAATTTAAATTGAGTTATATGCAGAGTAGGCGTGATTGTCAATCGATACCGAAAGCCGACAAAAGGAATATATCAATAGGATGGCTATAAGGAATAGATTAATATTTACATGCGTTCAATGGAATCTTAGCTGATAAGATTAAGTACAAAAGCAGCTGTCGGAAATTAGACGCAATTACAACGCTGTACACAGAATATAATTACTAAAGCAATAATGGTTCTGGGAAACGTTTGAATTACTCGCAACGGCGCATATCAAAATTCAAAATCATGCATAATCCAACCGCTCCAACACACCAATACACCGCTTCGACATGAATATGCATTGAGTTAGTTATCGGGGTATGGATACCCACATATGCATATTGCTGTGTTAATGAAGCATGCAGCAGATAAACTATGCGTGCGTATGTGTGAGTGTGTGTGTGCGTACGCTAATTTGCATTGAACGCCGATATTCAAATGCACATCAACAGCAGACCATGCGTGCAGTAACAAACGCAAATGGGGGGAGGGGGCGGTAGTTGGCTTGTCTCAGTTCACCGCTTTTCGTTTTCGCTCACTGTGGCCGTGGCCCCGCGGGCCTATGTGGTTTTCCTTTATCGGCCTATTTGAGTGGAAAATCCGTTACTGTTTTCAATCGCCCACACACAAATAATCGCTCGCCTTTGATCCTTTGTTTTGGCGCTGGCGCTGCCGCTGCTGTTGTCTCGATTCGGCGTTTAACGGCATTCTCGCATTGCACTCAAGTACACAGTACCTTCCCTTTGTGTGTGTGTGTTGGCGTGGGCTTATCGAATTGTTTGCTGTGCTAGAAAATTACCTAAAACGCTTGAGGCTGAGCGCAACGCATTCAACTATTCAACAATTACGGCATGCAAATGTGTTATTACACACTAAAGTTACTTATCCGCCATGTACGGCGCGGCACTTTGGCTTAATGCACCACCGCAAAAGCCACTAATAATAGCGGACATTCAGTGCGCCGCTTTATTGTATTCGTAATTGAGAAAGCGACGGTGCATACTCGTATGCTATGAGCGCAATTTCCATAAGTGCTGCAATAAAGTTCAAACTTATGTGGAGCAAAGGAAAATTTGGTAATTCGCTAAAATAAAAGTGGGATATTAGCAGGAAATTATTATACTTAATCAAATGGACTTGGAAATTGTGTAAAGACGACCTCGGAAGACTTTCAGCTAACATTATTCTTAAGCTTTCATTTAAAAAAATAGATGTGGAACATGAGTTCACCATACAAGCCGTATATGAGTTGTGTTCAAAAAATAACGAGAACTTTATATTTGATACATTTCCATAAAGTTCCATACAATTTTCAGCTGTATTTATAGCATACTTTGTCTGTAGCAGCCGCTCTAACCTTAGCGGCTTTAAAGCCTTTTCACACAGCTAAAGTAATTTAATACATTAAGATTATAATTGAGAAACCAGTTTTTTCTTTTCGCACTGTCGGCTACTCGATTAACGAACAGCTGTTATACAGTTTTTTATAAGAAATTGGTAAGTTTCATCATTTGATTGTTATTTTATTAACAGACAACAACCCACAGAGTTGCATTCCAGTTTCAACTCAATTTGTATTCGATTGAAAATTAATGTAGTTAAATAAGACTTTTCTTTGTATGGTAAATCGATCTAAATCAGCGCTTTAATTGAGCCATAGCAGATTAACTGATCAATTAACTACTGTGCAAAAAGGTTATTAAAAGCTTAGCGATTTTCGTTAATCAAATATCACATTTTTTTACTTGTTCGTGAATTCTTGGCCAAAAATAATACTGTTACGATGCCTCAGTCTCCATATTCGCCAGACAGCCTATTTCCCAAAATAAAGGGAACCTTAAAGAGCTTCGAGAAATCGCTAAAAGAGCCAAGGACTGTCTCCCAAAAATCGAGTTTGAGAAGTGTTCCGCCGATGAAATAGAGCTGGTATATTTTAAAGACATTAAACAATACTGCAACGACGTCCTAGGCTCCATATTCGTCAGACGTGACTCTGTGTTTCTTTTTCATATTTCTCAAAATAAAGGGAACTTTAAAGAGCTTCGACAAATCGCTAAAAGAGCCAAAGGCTGTCTCCGAAAAATCGAACTTGAGAAGTGTTCCGCCGATGAAATAGAGCTGGTATATTTTAAAGACATTAAATAATTTGGTCAAAAAACGAAAATTCCCGTTATTTTTTGAACGCATCTTTATATATTTGTAAATCACTGTATGACCTTCATATGCTAGATAAATGAAGTTATCTCGTTTATTTTTACAAATATTATAACCTTTTGGGACTAAACATAAAACTCACTCTTGTGATCTTTTTGTTCCAGAATATTTGGCAATGACACATTTACTCTGCATTTGGATCATGGACGTGGTTTTGGCAAACCTTTTCACGATGAATTAACAATTTTGGCGCCATTATTGCAGTGTTGCATGATACGCACGTCGACGTTGAAGCGAATATTGGAGTGAGTATATATTTTTTTAGAACAACACACAATGAACTCGAATTTAAGACAAGACAGTAGACAGTATCTTGTTGCTTTTTTAAATATAAATAAAGTAAATTGGAACAACATTAACTTATACAACTGTATCCTTGATTATTAATACTTTATACTCACACAATGTAAACTATCTCTCTATTCACCAGCTTCCACAATGGACCTAAACCGCTGTCGGAGCTAATGCGCGAGTCCATGTCCGTCGACCCCATTCGACCGATACTCTGGGAACCGCACATGAAGGCGCTCGATCGGCGGGTCACCATCATTCTGAGCGGCATACGCGATTGCGTGAAGAAGAATCCACCAGAGGAGGGACTCGACTCCGAGGATCTGCTGTCATAGCAATTACGGCAACAGGGGCGTATTAAGAATGGCAAATTCCAGTTTCTGATTCGCCCAAAAGTGCGCCATACGAAAATGACAGTTTAGCATTAGAGAACCCTAGGATACTTAATGTTGTAGTAGAGTAAGCGTAAGAGCAAAATTGCATTGTGCAACAATGTGCGGATGTGTGTGACTATACAATGTTTTTTGTTAGTGGTTGACTAGTTGAATTTACATATAACTATAACTAAAGATAAAGCATGAAAACTAAAATTAAATTAAATTAAATTAAAATGCTCGGCAAACGCTAGAAACCGTATGGCGATGTGTTACTGAGTTCAAGGCAGCAGGGTCTGGGAGTTGGTTGCGCTACAGTTGTCTTTGTAAAAGACAGAGTGTGCGCCTAACTCGCAGCCTTTGTGTCGAAATATGAATTAATTGAAGACAAATAATTTATAGGCTTAAAGTGATAACAGACATAATTTAAAAGTATAAACAAGAAACTATTAACGAATTCAGAATATTTAAAGTAAATAAATAAGTTTGATAGTTAAAGCATAATTATAGGCGGCGGAAGATTTGCATTGAGCACCACTGTCTCAAGTGCTATTTGAATTTTTATGGGAATCTTTGTGCAAATTGAGTATGTACCTTTCATAATTAACATAAACTATGAGCGTTAATAATTTAACGAAAATAAATTAAATGCATTAAAGTAACAATTGGCAGCTGTATGCAAGCAAAGAGCAGTTCGAGAGAGTGCTCGAAAGAAGTAGCTTACATAAATTACAAAAAATTAACAAAAACAACTAACATTTTACAGTTGGTGCCAAAGTGCACACGAATGCACGAGGAACTGTGCACCCGAAAGGGGTTTAATGCCTCCTTCGTAGCAACTAAATGAAAAGACTAAATAACTAACATTTTATTATTAATTTGCGCTTTTATTTATTAAGAATTGTGGAAAATTACTTTTAATTGTATTTATTATTTTGTAAAGCAAAAAAAGTGGAACTTCAAAATTTTACTTAAACCCTTAAATATCACATTTCTCTTATGTGGTTATTAAATTGGATTTTAAAATAATTGGAAATTCTATAACTCGCATTAAAATTATTTTTTTTAGACAAAGTTGGGTTTCGAGTATTTTTTTCTAAATTATATTATTTAATTAATTTAAAATAATTAATTAATTTAAATTAAAAACCCAAAATTTTGTAATTTCATCTGGTGCAAGTGTGTTTACTAAATATTTACGTTATCGCTTTCATTATCCGTTTGTAAAGCTACACTTTAATTTTGCACGAAATCATATCTCATTAGTTGGTTAAAAGTTGTGCGTTCATGTACTTGAATTGTTTATAAAACACTTGCATACATACAGTTATATACATATATAGCTATGTATATGTATGCATGTATGTATGTAAATAGTTAATATAGAAAACACTATAGTTATACACACATATATAAGTATGTATGTATAGCTGTTTGTTAATTTAGTTGATTTGCCTTGGAAATGTTATAATATAACTATAATTTATAATGCATAATAATGCAAAAATTATTTGTGAACCTTTCGTAGTTAGTAAGTACTTATGGAACAAAAGAAAAAATACCAAAGAATTGTGAAGAAATTCTTATGACAGTTTTTATCCTCAACCAAGCTTTTACTTATAAATGTTTTGCAGAAAAAACAAAATTTTATTTAAAAAGTTCTCGATGTCTAACATGAAGAATAATTTCCTAACAAAATATTATTTAAATGCATTAAACTTAAAATATTAACTAAAATAAAGTTGTGACAGTTAACTGTTTAATTTTTCGTTCTTCATTTAAGACAGGAATATAGACGAAGAAAAAAATTTATTTCTACAGTTACAGCTGTGCTGGTTGAACACTAAAGAAACTGTAAATCTAAAGAGACAAAAAGTTTTTTTTTTGTCAACACCGTGAACTATATGATATTCTTCTTAAACAAATGCATATTCTTTCATTTCCATAAGACTCTAGTTTTAATTTCAACACTTCACTTTTTGGTGTAAACAAAAATTAAATAAAGCTTTTATTGACATATTTATGTATTTAAAGAATGAAAAATATTGTGTATTATAAATATGTATATTTAATGTTATTTAATTGTATTGAAAGTTAAACTAAATTAGATTAGTAAAATGGGGAAAAAATCGCAGACATACATACTGTGGGATAATTTGTATAATGCATATAACTAAAGAAACTTGTGAAATATTTGAATGAATTTAAATAAAGTACTAAATAAGATTATATTGAAATTGTTGTTGTTTTTATTATGGCGTTGAATGTTACAGGTGGGTATCAATTCGCAGCAGGTCAAGCACCTAACGGTCATTCGCGTTTTTCCAAAATTTTTAGAGAGTGATTGAAATGCAAATATCTACTAGATATCTGAATAAACTAATTCCAATTCATTGAGACTTAACCTATGCTTTATAGGCTTCAAAAAATCGATTTTTTTTTGTTTTGTTTTAAATCTCTTACAAAACTATCCAAGAATATGTCTTTAAAATTCCAGAGGCCAATTCGACATATTTTCGAAGCTAGAGCAGTTTTAGTGGCCGAGCGTCGAGCAGGTGCGAATGCTCAGGCAGACTTTAAAGCGCGTTTTCTCGAGTTTTCATTTTCACAAGTATTAGAAAACGGTGCCGGCGATAGCAAAAAGAATATATGTCCGATCGAAAAAAACGAAAGTGATCTAGCTTCAGTATTAAATTATTTTCTATTTGAACTAAAAAAGTTGGAAAAAAGTATTATTTAAACTACTTGTTTTGCAACTTAAAGTCAATTTTTTTCTTAAGAAACTGATTTTTTTTCAAACTTCGAAAAGATTTGGAATTTTATAACTTCTTCGGTATTTGTTTAGTTCATAAAGAAAAGAAACTTACGAAAATTAAAAAAACATTTGGTTCGACTGTTTCAGATTCATCGCACGACCTCCATCACCGGCACCGATTTACAAGTGCAGACTCTAGGCGCTCCAGAAAAATACTTACAACTTTGAAAAAATTTTAATATTTTTTAATAATAAATATTGTTTTTTAAGCTTAAATATAGTACACTATCGTCTTATTCCGCATTCATTTCCTTCCCTTTCAAAAAAAAATTGCTAAAAAAAGTTTTTTTTTCGGCTTCTAAGGCAGACTACTCCTTAACTCTACTTGAGGCGCATATCGTTCTTAATACAGTAGAATCCAGATTATCCGAACATTATCTGAATATCCGATTAGCCGAACGCATTTGTATCGGCTCTATTTGCAAATGCAAAGGGCATGGATTTAATTATTATAATTAACTCTACTAATTCTGCAATTTTAACAGAAGCAATGAAAATTTTTAGCATTGGTTAAGATTTAGAGATTAAAATTAAGATTTAAGATACTAAAATATTATATGATTTGCTTTGAAATCGGTTATCCGGAATACTCGGTTTTATTTGATTCGGATAATCGGGATTCTAATTTAAGCATTCCCTGTATTTGACTTCATCAATATAACATAATTATATATTCCAATTCAGCGCTGTCTTCAACAAAAACTATGAAATTATACTATAAATTATGAAATTAAAGTTATTACAACTGATAAGAGATTTTTCACTCTTCACTACGATCACTCAAATAATATACACACTCATAGTAAAATTGGCTTATTAATAGAGACGTGCAAATATGCAAAATAAAATGATCACCTCTCTTTCTCTCACGCCAACTCAAACACTCTCTCTCTCCCGCTCTGTCTCTGCGACTGTAAATTATGGCTCTTCAGTGAAGAGCAAATAAACAACACTTCCAATTCATTTCTTCAGTGCCGGCACTAGAGACATATAGGTTGTGTTGTCTTCCAATTGGACCCATGTCGAGTGCTGTCTGAACGTCACATTAACATTTTGTGGATTCCATAATATTTATAAGCGAGCGCCGCAATCAATGGATAATTTAGTAGTCAGTGAGTGCTCGAGTCGTGTTGTTGATTTTCAGACAGTGCGTTGTGTATAGTGAAACGAAAATTCGCCGGTGCAATACGAGTGATAGTAAAGCAAAATTTATTTGTAAGTAAATATTTGCGAAAAATATCTTGTGTTTACAAAAACAAATAATTCATTTTGAATATCAAAGTTCAAATGATGATAATCAAGTGTTAAACTATTTGCTTTATAGCTGGCTCCTCTATTAAAGTCCACTTATTATCAATTACATAAATATTTCACGCTTTCATGCTTTCACACATCGCATTCATACTTGTATTTATGTATGTATATATGTATCGTGCTCGCATGGGCAGAGGTGTGTCTCGGAGCAGCATAACAGCTGTTCATTTATACTTAAGCATATATTTGCAGCAATTCAGTGATAATCAGCGCAAATTTGTTTTAAAATAGAACAAAAGTTCAAACAAAAATTATTTCGCTTCAGAAATTATACATGCTTTAGAAACTCGTTCTGATTCTGGTTTCAACTGCAATCTAACTGACTTTTGGAAATCTATATGCAAATTTCGTTTCATAATACATTTTTAATGTAACTCTTGTTTGCACTTTTTAAAAATAATATATTTTTATTATTAATTAAACACTGATGAACTCGATAACCGGTGTCGATTTGTTTCTTAAAAATAAAAAAAAGTCAAAAAGATTTCTAACGTAGCATAAAGTTACTGAAATATTACTACCTTATCTACTCTTTCACTGTGCCCCTAAAGACTTTGAGATTTGATTGCATGATCGATGAGCTTCATCTCAGCCCTCGCTAAGTAAATATATGTTTATAATTATATGATCTATTTAATATATATACTCTGAGACAGAAAACAAATATATTTGCAGCAACATTCCACTACGGCCAAGTGCAACCAAGTGAAGTACAAGTAAATCAGCATGTCTCATTACGTGATCGACATACGTTCGGATACGGTAAGTGTACCGACAGCGGAAATGCGCCAAGCCATGTTTGAAGCTGTCGTGGGTGACGACGTATACGGTGAGGATCCGACAATACTCGCATTGGAAGAGAAGGCGGCTAAGTTGTTCGAAAAGGAGGCGGGTCTGTTTGTGCCCAGTGGCACTATGGGCAATTTATTGGCTTGTAAGTATACAAATTATTGTTCTTATACAAGCTATGAAATGATATATGACTGAAATGACATTTACGCAATGTTAACCCTCTCATTCCCGAATAAAAGTGGGCGGAGCTAACATGTTTTTTGGCCTATAGGCAACATTGGGCATGAAAGGGTTAAAAGAAGATGCAATTGATAAGCATTTCATGAAATAGTTACATATATAGAAAAAGTGAGACAAATGTGGGTATCTATGGTCAGTTGATTCAAAATCTTATAATAGTCCCTGGGCGGAATACTCTGTATGTGTCACGGTAGCTCTTATAACAACCGTGATCATGATCCCCAGTTCTCGTTAAGATAATACTTCTTATCTTGAATCGAGTTTCGTTTGAATTGCGACTCTCTTACTGGCTATGCAATATTATTCAACACTGCTTTCTTCTCCGTATGGTCACAGACATTTTCTACTAAGATGTCTTCCTTAACTTTATGACTTCTCCAAACCATCTCCTCATGGCTGTAAAACCAACTTCCGATTCTAATGTAAAATCACTTTTATCCCATCCTATATTTCCCAAACAATTTTTTCAACTTTAATTTAAGATGAGCCCCTTAGAATTTCGCACAAAAAGTATTCTACATATAATACAAAATTCTTTATTTCCAAAAGTTCAAAATATTTTTCTATCTCCACACGTTGGCCCTCCATTCTGCTGACACTTGATTTATAAGCACATTTACGATGGCAACTCTGTTTATGTTAGGGGAATTAAAAACGGTCATAATGCGCGTTAACGCCATTAAAAATTGTGACTTCAGTTAGTAGGAGCGTGTATAACTTACAGTGGAGAATATGAGTGACCAAGGAAATTATTTTCGGAAAATTGCCAAAGCGCTCTAATTCCATAAGCACTTAAGACCGCATACCTTATAAATATTTCAAGCATGGAATTTTAACACCTTGCTGTAAGGTGATATTTCTTTATGAATTTCATATAAAATTCCCTTAACAGACGGCCAGCCAGCAAGACTTGCCATACAATTGCTGCAGAGTTGTTGGCTGCTACTGCAGTTGTATTGGTGGTGCTTCTGTAGTTGGTGGTGCCAGTGTCAAGGAATGTAATTCACTTTCATGGTTTCTGCACATTTACACTGCGTTTTCATTCGTGCCACTAAGCGCATACTGTTGCACATGTCTCATGATGCACCCATTGGAGAATGTAACTAGTATAATGTTGATGTGCTTCTGGTTAGTTTTGGACCAGCATTAGTCCAAGTTAATATTTCGTTCTACATCTGTGTTTCTCACAATTGATTTGCGTCTTTGAGGTCATCATTATTCTTGTATTTAATCCCATGACTTTTGTTGCAGAAACAGCAAGTTGAAGTCCAACATATTCTTCCCTTGAAGTATCATCAACTCGATTGTATAAAGGCTTATAATCAAAAAAATAATCGTAGAGTAAATATTGTGGAATGTGCACTGGAGACTTTGCTAGATATCCTCCTACTTTTAGTGTGAGTCTCGATTTCCAAACCAAGGTTCCTTCCATTAAATTTTATTAAAATCTGTCATTCAGACATTTACTGAACCCCATCAAACCAGACGTTAATTGAATTTTCGACCAAACCACTATTGGTCCATTTGTGTGGTTTCACTAAACCAAAGTGTCCTGCAGGATACCAGCATATCTTCATATAAAAATGTGTTCCGGTGCAAGCGCTTCACTAAAATACTTAGTTCGGCGCTAAAATCAACAAATTTATGCTCCCTTCAAGCATACCGTTATACGATCCCCTACACACACATACATATGTACATAGACATGAGAACATATATATCACATTCTTATCTAGCCATTTTTATACTTTTCAGGTATGGTACACTGTCATCGGCGTGGCACGGAAGCAATTGTGGGTGATTTATCTCATGTATACCTCTATGAGCAAGGTAAGTTTCATTTCCTAAAAGGAAGAGCAGAGTAAAAATTAAAAGAGAAAATTACAAAAAAACGAAAATGAAAACTACAGAACACAAAAACTTTAAAAGTAAAAGAGAAAATGTGGAAATGCCAAAAATTGGGAAAATGTTCGACTGCGTCCCAAGGCATTCCCGCTGATAGTGCAACAGTGCAGGGATAACCAGTGTGAGCGGGTTAAAGTTGGGTGCGGTAGTTGAGGATTGCGTTAGTATTTCGTGAATGCATGTTTTCTCTCGCTGTATGTGTGTGCGGCATCAGCGCGCTAAGCATTACACCGGATGTGCGAGTGAGTCCAAATGCCGCGTCATGTTCCCGTGCCTTTCGATAGCATCGAGAGATAGCGGCAGACAACGCGCATATGGAGGCAAGCGTACACACATGCACTCACGTGCTGCTCATAGTTTCCCGCTGTTTGAGTTGCACTGCTTATTGTTGCAGTTGTTGTTGTTGCCTTTGTTATTGTTGTAGTTGTTGTTGATATATTTCAGTTTTTTTATTTGCAGTCATTAAAATGCGCACAATAATGCAATTTGCAACACAAAAAACTGCGAAAAGTAATAATAACCGTAAACAGTTAATGGCAAAAAAGGCAGAGACTTTATGTAAATATCTGTGTAAGCAAAGTGGAAAAAATTCACATTCTCTCACATTACAAAAAATGTACTTATGCATATACTACTCGTAGTCATACATAAAGTGAGCTTCATGTTTATTACCCATATATGGACAAAGGTACGAGAATTAAGTAAATATTTCTTTGCGTTGGAAGAAGTATATAATTGGTATCATCTTTTTCCCGAAAAAAATTATACGATGTGAATTGAATTGAATTTAAAAATATATTCTAATAATAAGCCACATTTATTATATCTGTGTAAAAAATAGTAGATTAAGATTTCTAACCCCAGTTTCCTGGGCAGCAGCTGTTCAATCAGACATATAAAAAATTTTGTAATACTAATATTTTATAAAAAAGATTTTGAAGCATTCAGTATCCTCATTTCTGGATTTTATTAATTTTCGCGAGTTATAGACAGGAACCTCTCCTTATACAAACACACAGAAAATCTAAATAATTTTCCTAAAAATTTAACCCCTTCTCATATATACGCCTCACCACTGCAGCGCGGTTTGCAGCAAAAAATTCCGAAACACAAAACTTTTTTGATTTACTGCCGTTGAGCACTCTTTGGCGCGCGCTGCTCATACACTGCCTCGCCTCGGTCCCAGCTGATTTGAATGTCGACGCTGGCTAATGAATGCGATGAAGTGCCGTTGGAATTGTTAAACAAAAACACTAAGTGCCTTGCACTTTTTAGAATAAACCCAAACACAATTAGTTTTTGCATGTAAAGTTGGTGAAAAGTTTCTGAATTATATTTTACAACACCTCGGTGTATTCAGACACGATTTTTTAAAAAAGTTTCATAGTGGGATGGTAATAATTACCAATTAATGTTATATTAATTTGTTTAAATGAATAATAAAGTTAAATTTTGGTAAAATAATTCTATTGAAACCAATTTAATTTGATTTCCTCTTCATTATATGAGACTTCTTCATATTTCATATGCTCACAAAGTTAATATAGTCTAAACTGAAGAAATAAAAAAAAATTATACATATATACACTTCAAAAATGATTCATCTCAAAAATATTACTTCAGGAGACATCTTCCTCTTTATCCATCTACCAAACTCAGCGAGCATCTACCAAGCGAAAATACTAGAGAAGGCCTACAAAAGGATATAGAAAGCAACCATATACACAGACAGTTAGTCAGTCAGGCGTTATTGCTGGCCTTGTCGTGATCAAAGATTATTTCTAGCGTAATCTATAATTGTATGAAGGTTTTGGGCTCACTGGTCAAAGGAATATTTTCGGAAACGAAAAAGCACACGAGCTGGCAAAGCCAGAAGCCTCTCTAGATGAATCCGAGGCAGAGTTAATATTATGCACGCTAGGAACGATGTAGAGAGAGTAGAATTTGAACAAATAGCGCAAAAAAGGGAGTATTTTTACCTCTCTGATTGTATGCTTATTCTTCAAGCAGTTTGCTTTGTGATATTCACATTTAGGGTCAGGGATATTTAGCCTTCAATATTACCTCATAACCATCTCAAGATCTAACAATTTCAGTCCTGTTAACGGTATATGGGCTTCCTAAGAGTAGGTTTCCTTATTAGGGAAGACTATAACTCACTTCCTCTTGATGATAAGAAATATTGATTCATTAGAGATAGTTGTATGGTCAAGACAAAGATTTCTTGGATCTCATTCTTTTGAACTACCACGCGAATTAAAGGTTATAACTAGAAGTGAAAAATCTCTTCAGATTTGTAAAAGTTGCAGAGAACTGTCGAGACTTAAGAAGTCAGATCCTGGTTTTACAAAAGACTGTCTCTTAAAGTCTAAGTGTGCTTCCCTTTGTGAAAAATCCATAAAAGCTAACCTAACCTAACCTAGAGATATATTTCAATTAAACTTCGAACGTTTACATTAAAGAAGAATAAGAGTAGTATTTCCATAGCTGCTAATATACGCCAACAGTTCAGGAACATCACTTTATATACGCAAAACTCCTAAATCTCCTCCAACTTTGAATTTAAGGAATGTGCTCTTTTAATATCTACTTCTTCTACACAATAATTCATGCTTAGTCCACATATCGCAGCGCTCGCAGGAGCCCCACACACACACTCATCAACACACATAACACTCTAACATTTTGACTTCCTCTGTTTCAGGTGGCGCTGCTCACATCGCTGGCATACAGTTAGCCACGCTACCGAATAAAGCGGACGGCACATTTTGCCTGGAAGCGTTGCGTCGCAAGGTGCGTTTGGAGGACGATCACGAGCCAATTACGTCGCTTGTAGTCGTCGAGAACACTCATAATATATGCGGTGGCAAGGTGATTCCGCTGGAGTGGCTCGATAAACTGGCGGCGCTGGTGAATGGTGACAAACAGCTGCAGCCCTACGGCCAGCGTATTGCGCTGCACATGGATGGGGCGCGTGTTTTCAATGCGGCGGCGGCGTTGGGGGTGCCTGTGGCGCGTATTGCGCGCGATTTCGATTCGGTTAATTTCTGCTTGAGCAAAGGGCTGTCGGCGCCGGTGGGCTCGGTGCTGGTGGGATCAAAGGCTTTCATTAGGCAGTGAGTAGAGCGTATTAGACGGCAGGTGATAATCAAATGAAAGGTGTGCGAATGTGGCCATTTCGACTATGTGGCAAGTGTGGCAGCTAAGGCGATTATTATTGCCAGCCGAGAGGCGTTTGGTAGGCGATTGG
Organism: Zeugodacus tau; assembly: GCA_031772095.1. Taxonomy (NCBI): domain Eukaryota; kingdom Metazoa; phylum Arthropoda; class Insecta; order Diptera; family Tephritidae; genus Zeugodacus; species Zeugodacus tau. The sequence goes on from CM062649.1 coordinate 92,297,042, forward strand.
TTGGCGAGAGCAGCAAAGGTACACCAGGCAACATTTATTTCACGGAATTAGTGTTTGAGTCTTCGCTTTCACGCCGAGTGCTTCGTTGCGAGATTAATGTCACAGACTAATTGCCACACACGCGCTACACCTTTACTTTCTTCCAATCGCATTCTTAATCTTCGCACTTGTTTGATGCTTTTTTGCCACCACTAACCACTTTTTCTTTGCGCTTTCATTTCATTTCATTTATCTCACAGAGCTCGTCGCCTGCGCAAAGCTCTCGGAGGTGGCATGCGTCAGGCGGGTGTGCTGGCTGCAGCCGGTATTGTGGCGCTGGATACCATCGTGCCTCGTCTGCGGGAGGATCATCAGAGGACCCGACGCATAGCGGAAGGTAATTTTTATTGCAGCCTAATAACAATACATCAATGTGTGGCAAGTTGCGGCAAGTGGCGGTTGATGAGGCGACAAATGGCTGCTGATAAATCCCCTCGAGTGTCGGGTGACTAAGCACTGGGTGGCGCTGACTTGTGTCTAGACACTCGCCTTTCAACTGTTCTTGCTCTTCTTCTCGCAGATTCCATTCCATTTCGGTGTTGAAACAATTCATTTCCTTTAATTACGCCTCGATTAATTTCGCCTGCCTTCCATCCGCTCTCTCTTTCAGCGATTCACAACGCCAAAAGTGCCAATGTCACCGTCGATTTGGCGACCGTGCAAACGAACATTTTGCTTATTCATCTGCCGAATCCGAAATTCGGCGCCAATGCGTTCGCGCAGCGCTGCGGCGAAGTGACGGCCGAGGAGCTTGCCGCCGGCGTTCATGTCGCACACAAGGAGCAGGGCATTCAGCTGAAAGTGAGCTCACGCGATTGGGAATTCGCTCGAATCGTGTTGTATCATCAGATCAGCGATGCGGATGTCGATTTGGTAATCAAGAAATTCAATTATATTATACGTGATGCCGATGCTCGATTGGCGCAATAAATGCCATGTGACATAAGGCGAAATAAAACAGTTATTTGAGTTTTTATTAAACCTTATAAATAAGCTTATTTATTTGGCGAATGGTATGCACATTCACTTGAGTGGAATTAGCTCAGGATTTATGGAGATATCGTCGGAGAAAGTCGACTTTTCTTTCCTTTTCTCTTAATAATGCGGAAATTTGTATCTCACTTGATTTGGTAGATTCTCTTGCAATTAAAATCATGTAAGTAAAAGAACAATTTATACTCCCTCAAATTGCAAGGCTCAAAAAGTAATAGACACATTTTGAAGTACTGGTAAAACTATATTATAATATTTGTCTGGGGAATATACCTCTGTCGAGACCGATTTCATTACATTGTAAGATGACGCATAATTTGACCATATATTCGGCAGAAAGTCCCTATAATAATTAAAACTTTAAGCATAGAATATGGGGCTGTGGTATTTGCTGAACTCAGCTATTTTTTGCCACCAATCTACATTATATCCATTATTGTAGGTTAGTTTACTTTTGCTAAAATATCTCACATATTAACCAATATTTAAGGTATAAATTTCATCGGAACCTTAGAGTACTAATATTTGTTATTTGGGAACTAGTGGAAGCTTTGACCCTTGTTTACCCATTATTATCCCCACCGAATTTCTATAGAATTTACCGATAAAAATTAGTCAGATGCAATGAGGACCTCTCATATTTGGTATCTGTGGACTTGAAAAGTTAAGATTTCGAAAAGTTAAAAACCGATTTCATTACCGAGTGAACGTATGTATGTATGTATGTGATTGGCGTTGCAACCGTTTAGCCGGTTATAGCCGAATCGACGATAGTGCGCCACCTCTCTCTCTCCTTCGCAGTTCGGTGCCAGTTGGAGATCCCAAGTGTAAACAGGTCGCTCTCCAAACTCTCTCCTCTCGAAAACTCCTAATGTCGTCTCATTGGATGTTGACATCGTCCAAGCTTCTGCACCGTAAAGCAGGACGGGAATTGCTTACTCAGTCCAAAGTAGCACCTGTTGGCAAGAGTTATTCTGCGCTGGATTTCGAGGCTGACATTGTTCGTGTTGTTGATGCTGGTTCCAAGGTATACGAAATTATCTACGACCTCGAAGTTATGACTGTCAACAGTGACGTGGGAGCCAAGACGCGAATGCGTCGACAGTTTGCTTGATGACAGGAGATATTTCGTCTTGTCCTCATTCACCTCCAGACCCATTCGCTTCGCCTCCTTATCCATGCGGGAAAAAGCAGAACAAACGGCGCGGTTGTTGCTTCCGATGATATCAATATCATCGGCGTACGCCAGGAGCTGTACACTCTTGTATAAGATTGTACCTTCTCTATTTAGCTCTGCAGCTCTTATAATTTTTTCCAGCATCAGGTTAAAGAAGTCGCACGATAGTGAGTCACCTTGTCTGAAACCTCGTTTGGTATCGAACGGCTCGGAGAGGTCCTTCCCAATCATGACGGAGCTTTTGGTGTTGCTCAACGTCAACTTACACAGCCGTATTAGTTTTGCGGGGATACCAAATTCAGACATCGCGGCATAAAGGCAGCTCCTTTTCGTGCTATCGAAAGCAGCTTTAAAATCGACAAAAAGGTGGTGTGTGTCGATCCTCTTTTCACGGGTCTTCTCCAAGATTTGGCGCATGGTGAATATCTGGTCAGTTTTCGATTTTCCAGGTCTAAAGCCACACTGATAAGGTCCAATCAGTTTGTTGACGGTGCGCTTTAGTCTTTCACACAGTACCCTCAATAGTACCTTGTATGCGATATTTAGGAAGCTGATCACACGGTAATTGGCGGAGATTGTGGGATCTCCCATTTCATGTATTGGGCAGAGCACACTGAGATTCCAATCGTCAGGCATGCACCGAGTGAACGTACTTTTAGTTTTTTCAACATAACATTTGTATAGGAAGTAGGCGTGGTCATAACCCGATTTCCAATGATATATAGGAAAATGCCCCAAGTAAGTCCTGTTAATATAGCTTTAGCAGTTTACGAAATATATACGGGACCACGCCCACTTTCCCACAAAATTTCACCGAAATATATTCCATTTTACAGAGATGCTCTGAACAGAATTTATGTGGCTTAATTATAATTTTTCACTTTAAGATACTTTGTGAGCGTGGATGATGAGTTCTTGACTTGCAATATTCGCTTGCTAAAGTCATATATATTTGAGATAAATACTTTCATTATAACCGAAAAATAAATATTTTTGTGATGCGATGTCTGTATTTACTACTGTTGAGAGTCTTCTCAGTTAATTGACTAGGCTTTAACTATCATGCAATAGGAGATATTGGACAAAGCAAAGCAACGACATTTTTCAATTTGTGTCGCTTATTTAGTCGCCAATATAGACGCAGCAAGTCAGAATACACGAAGCGCCTAAAAGCATGTGACACGCTAACGCCGAGCTGATTTATAGCAAACTAGTAACTGATTGCCTTGCAATTGAGCAAGTATTATAGCACGGAAAATGTTATCATAAGGCAATAGACGTACCCGAATGAACAATTTCGTGTTTTTTTCTGTGAGTTTTATTACTTCATTTCTTTTTTATCGTTGGAAAATGTTATTTTCATGCCTTGCGCACTACATTGTGCTGCTGGCCACAAGATTTGTCCAAAATGGATTTGTACGCCATTTCCAAAGCGCACACAAAATCCAATCCAAGTTGTTCCATCAAATGCACAAACGAGCAAATATTTGAGCACTTTCACATCATTTTTGCAATGAGCGCGCCGAAGGGAGCATTGACTACTTGAATGCTGCCGAATTAGAACGTCCGCAAAAGCTGCGCCGAAAGTTTGAATGGTCTATTCAGTGCCGCCTCTAACTGCTTTGCTGCCTTTGCTTGCTGGTTGCTGGTTCTTTTTTTTGTCTCGCTTTTGCTTTTTGCTTTTTGCCGTCGCCATTCGCCATTGGAAAGCGCAAATAATAGAATCTCCGGGCCATCGATCAATTTGAATTAATGGAAATTAAAATCGCATTGGCAAATGGAAAATCAATTTACTTAAGTGATGAAGTGCTGCCGCAGCCGCTGCCGCTGCCACTACCACTGCAGCAGCAACAGCAGTCGAAGGACTCATAGCGTGCCATAAACTGGCGATGTTTGCGGCCATTTCCACCTTATGTTGGCGTGCAACAGAAGCCACTAGCAAACGCGTTGCTTACAGCAATCACTCGAGTATCGTCTGCCACAACGCATCGTTGCAGTGAAGAAGCAGCGAAGAGCGCGCTTTTGCTAAAACGCATGCCATTGCTTAATAATTGTGGAGCGCAAAAATTATGCAAATCTCGTTACAGACCCGCCGCCATCGCCGCCGCAGTGCCAACGGAATTTTGTTGAAATTTAATATAACAAATTTGTTCGCTCGCAGAACTTTCGCACGCTCGAGTGTTGTAATTATGCAGCCGCAATTTGGAGCTTCCCTCCCGCGGCATATCATGGCATGCCTGTTTACAACACGCCTACTTGGGGCCTGCTGCCGGCACTTTAGCGGCGAAATGATTTGCATATTAAGAGACGCCGCAGCACTTTGGTGCTGCCATTTGCTATGCGCCGGCGCAGCTGCAGCACTGTGGCAGCAACTTCGTGCAACTCGTTACAAACAGAAATGAAACCAAAACAAAAAATGCGAAATGATGCACAAAAAAAAAACAAAAACAATAATTTTAAATTTAAATATTTCTTTTTGCAATTTCCCCCTGAAGACTACGCGTGAAGCCACAGCGTCGGCTCCAACCACCGATGGCATGGTAAATTGCGGCTAGTGCGCGTATTCTTATTTCGCGCCTCAAAATATGCCACAGTGCAACGTGCACACGCATACTTCACGAAAGTATTTTGCTCATTTTCAGCGCCTTCGCATGTGCGTGTGTTCGTGTGCTTCTGCGTATGTTTACTTGGCATGAAACGACTGTTGATGTTACAAACTCCAAGAATTTCCGCAACGCCTCCAACTATTTTGCATATGCATGAGTGAGTGCGCGTGTCTGTGTGTGTGTGTGTGTGTGTGAGTGCGTGCGCATAATTTGTATTCAAAATGGCGCAGCGGCCCAAACGATACTTAAGCCGTTCACTTTATGACCAAACAGCGCCACGCACACACACACACACACAAAATACGTGTATAATGGCAATATAATCGAAAGAGAATTAAGCTGCTTAAGCTTGTTGAATAATGATAGAAGGGCTTAAAGACTTCTAAAGCCACGCTTTTATTGTTCTATAAATAGTTTGAAAATATGAAGCATATATATCAACTTTTCTAAACTTTACTGACTTCACTATTTGTTGATATAAAACTGAAGTCTATGAAGCCAGAATACAACATTTATAGAAAATAGTTCCAAATAATCAGAGAATTAAAACAACAAAAATTATTTTGAAATATAAACAAATGTAAAACCATTTCTACTTTTAATACATCACAATACAGCCACAAATTTATTTTTGACTTATTTTACATCAATTCGCACCGCCTAAAATTATGCTTCATTCTTCATGTATTGCACAGCTTGACAGAGCTTTAACAACAACAACACTATTATTTTCTTGTTTTGTTGTTTGTTTTGCTATCAACTTCGACGCGAAGCAGCGCATGACTCACTAATCTATTTTTATATCTTTATTTATACTTTAGTGCTATTCAGCTACTTTAGCTTCATTACGCGTATTTCTGCTTTGTTTGCTTTCTTACTTTCTTTGCCGTATAGCATTTGTGCGGCATTTGGCTACGTTAGCTTCACATGTCAGGATGGCCGAGCGGTCTAAGGCGCCAGACTCAAGAGCGATTCTTGCTCACAAAATGTGCTCAATTGTGAGTGCATTGAATGTGAGTTTCAAACTGAGCGTTCTGGTCCTCTCTGAGGGCGTGGGTTCGAATCCCACTTCTGACAAATAATTTTTTGTTGCTATTTTTTATTTTTTTTTAAACATATTTATTATAAAAATGCACTTATTTGTTAGAAAATTTATACATTCTTAGTATTTAAGTGATTCAACATTATAGAATCCAAAGGTTTTTGTTAAAAGTCTTGGTTTCAGCACGATGATATCAAATTCCGATTTTTTTTCCAAAAGCTATACAAATTGAGAAAAGAAGGTACTAACTGACCGCTTAGAAACACTGATTAATTAAAAAAATATATTTTATACTTTCATCACAAATAAACAAGTTTTACACAATCATTAAATTATTTTAAAACTTTGAAATGAAAGCTTTTAGGGCACCCTGTATATTAAAAAGTACATACATACTTACATACATTTGACAACACTTCATGTGCGTCTTCTCAACTATCAAAAGCCACAAAATGGCCTCATATTAAGTTTACGAAACAATATGGCAATCTGTCATGCTGTCTTTGGTGATACTTTGCGGTTATAAAGATCTCAACATAATGACAATGTCAGACACAGAACGAAAATTAAAAGAAAATATTGTGCAAATAAGAAATTGAAAGAAATGCAAGCCAGCAATACATACATAGGACTACATCACTGAGGACACGTCTTCCGAATTTGTGACAGGCGCTGAAGTTGAACTGACGTAGAAGAGCAAAGGTAGACTGCACCTTCTGACTTCTTGTGGCTTTTTGTGGGTCAGTTTGCACATTTGCTGTGCAGAAACAGTCAAACAGTTTAAATTGTTGTTATTCGATTTGTGCTTGACATATTCCAGAACTTGCGTGCAGGTGCGTCGGTTTGATGAGTTTTCAACCTGCAACTTAACTGTATACCTATCCTTATTTATAACTGTTAGAGTGAGAATATTGTTGAGGCTTTGTGGGAGACACTCCATTCGTATACTTCTGACTTCTACTGTTTCTGTTCTTTGAATAATAATATTCTTAATCATTCAAGTAACACGTACCCCCATGTATGCATCAGTTACACCCGGAAATAAACTTACCATGCCCGATTCATTACAGTTAAATCACGCATAAAGTTGTTTCAAGAAAAAGAAATAAAAGAATTCATAAGACCATAATATGCATATAATATGTACGAGGCAATCGCGTGCAAGTAATTCGAGAAAAAAAGTAAAAATTTTACATACCGTTATAAATGGCAACATACAATTAAAATTGCTGTTGCATTTCCCCAGCAAGTTGCGCATAAATTCAATTTGCCGCACAGCAAGCACAATCGAACAATCAAAGGGACTCATGTGCTACCTTCGGCGCTCAGTAGAGTAGAGCGCCTTGTGGCGCAAGAGCGATAAGAAATGCATGCAGCCCACGCAGTTACATCCTGTGTCTCACGCAAGCAGTCCGCAAATTGCGTTTCCTTGCTTGCATTCGGAATTTCAATTTTAATGCGTTATACACCACTCACATGGGCACAGGGGCCACCCCTGCCAGCGGACGCAGGGCCAGGGCTAATACTGGAGAAAATCGGCCAACTGAATTCCAAATGCCGTGGGGTCGTGTCGTTGGGGCCTCTGTACGATATATGTTTGTAATGCGTTGTTGTAATGATGATTTTATCCAGCCAGAAAAGCATTAAAGGAGCGCTGCATATGTGCTGTGTTGCCTTCCATTGTGTGCTCCTCTTCCGTGCTGTACATGAGTGCGTATGAATGAGTGTGTGCGAGTGCGTAGTCAACAGAATTTTTGTGCACAATTTCATGTGTTCTGGTAAACGCACTGAGAAAACAACAGATAACAGTTAAAGTGTTGCGAATATAAAAGCGCTTAACTTTTGGTAGGGGCTTCACTCTGCATGGACACATAGTATATACATATGTATGTATATGAATGTAAATGGAATAACGTAATACTATTTGAACAAAAAAGTGTTGAACACAATATATATAGCAAATATTTTTAAATGCTGATTAATTCACTATTTATTAATTTTCAAAAAATTCTTAAATTTTTAAGAAATTCTTCAATTTTTATAAAATTTTGTATCAAGGGATTTTCGAGGTCACTGATTTCGAAATTAAAGGTAAATTTTCAAAATACAAAATTAAAAAACATTAAAGAAATTTTTATACATCCGACAGCCATAATGGATCCGCTATTTTGTATTTTGAAAATTTGTCTTTAATTTCGTATTCAGGGACCCCTCAATATTTTAAATATTTTTACATTTTTTTCTGTCAAGTAAAATCCGACATGTATTTTGAGGTTAAAAAAAATCCTGACGTGATAAAGCAAAACGACTTCAGATTCGGTTTCAGCGGCCCAAAATACATAGCATACACCATGTTTGGTCAAAAGAATCTTTCATCGATTTTTTTTTGTGGACCTGTGTAATTATAGTTAATATTTCACAGTACATATATTCTTTACTAAGAAGTTCTTTATAAATTTTGCTTAATTTTTTAAATTAATAAAAAAAATAGCAACAAAAAAATTATTTGTCAGAAGTGGGATTCGAACCCACGCCCTCAGAGAGGACCAGAACGCTCAGTTGAAACTCACAAATCCAATGCACTCGCAATTGAGCACATTTTGTGAGCAAGAATCGCTCTTGAGTCTGGCGCCTTAGACCGCTCGGCCATCCTGACATACGTTTCAGCGTCGCTCTAAGTGTTATATGGAAGGGTGAGCAGACAAACTAAACGAAAATAAACCAATTCGTTAACACAATATTATTTAAAGATAAATAAACTAACACTGTGGTACTATTAGATATGCGCTATCTCTTGTTTATTTGTTGTATTTAAATTGATATTATAAATAAATATCAAAATTTATGATTTTATTTATATATACAATTTATTACACTGTGTAGAGAGATGAGAATTTGCTATAAAGGGTGTTATTTTTAGACATGTGGACGAAATCAAACGCATATCGCGAAATCAAGACAATTTTAAACAACGAAAGAATGAACTTTTATTTTCAATATTTACAAAAATGCTATGGAGTAACCTCAATGGTTAAATGTGTTCCACCTCAAAATCCCTAATACTACGTTCGGACCGACATTGGAAACCTCTTGAAAACACATTTTGTGGATTGTGGAACCAAAGTCGTTCTGACCGACATTTTGTGTTTTCGATGCGTTTTCATTGACAATTCACAAATTTATTTGTTTGATTACATTTGAGCATTTTTATACTCCCGCAACATGTTGCTAAGAAAGTATCAAAGTTTTGTTCTCATGTTGTTTGTAAGTCATAAAACTAAACGATATAGGGTTATAAATATCAAAATGATTACGATGACGAGGCGAGTTAAAATCCGTCTGTCCGTACAAGCGTTTACTTGAGTAAAACTTCTGATATATTAATGAAACTTCAGGAATTACACCATCTCTCATATAATGATTTTTGTTTTCTAGTGAACTTTGTGCCCGATACATGAGTCGAGTTGCATGTAATTTTAAAGCGATTTTTTCGCAAAAAAATTCTGAATTTATTCTGCCCTGTAATCTAGTTATCAAATTGTCAGTCAGAGATGACCACCCTAATATGCTGGTCATTTTTTTTGTTATTTAATCATGTAAAAAATGGAGCACATTCAAAAAGGTAATGCAGCATGTGTATAATGTAAAAAGTCACCACTCGAGAAAAGAAAAAAAAAAGAAAAGAAAGCTTAATAACATTAAACAAATATATTGTGAGAGTATAAAATGTTCGGTCACACGCGAACTTAGCCCTTCCTTTCTTATTTTTATTTCTGTTTCTCCATTATTTTGACAAAGTAGTGGAATTTGTTTACAATATCAAATGACAATTTAGAGCTGGCAAAATATGTATTCCAATAATATCGACTAAACTAAAACAGACATCGATTATAATGAGTGGAATATAAGTTTTCAAGAAGTTTTCAGCGAAAACTGTGATTTCGTTTGACAGATTTTGCATGGATGAAAACACAAGTTTTCCAATGAAAACATGTTTTCAATGTCACTCCGAACGTAGTATAAAATTTTAATAGTAGTAACGAGAATAAATAAATTTTAAACATTTTGTGATTATGCATTGCACTGTGTATACTTTGATTGGCATATTTATTCGAACAAAAGTTTTCACATTTTAACACTTACAGGGTTGCCAGCAAACACGAAGGTGTCTGCATAAAAAACAAATTCAGCGCAAACTCCAGGTTGCAGGAAAGCAAATCTTTTACATTCAAATTTACAAACATTCACAATTGCTTAAGTATCTACTGCCAAGTATGTACACATGTACATAAGCTTGTTTGACGGCCTCGTAAGTACAGTACAGTAACAGCGTGCAGTACGAAGTGTGCCTACTTCTCTGTTGTAATGTGTACTTCTATAACTTATAAGTGCAAGTGTAAATTGCCTTTTCCTCTCCATCGGCGGACTCCCTCCCTTCCTCTCACCCGCTGAGCACTAAATTAGCACACTAGCGTTCACAACGACAACAACAACACTTGTTCTGTAGCATAATATTATAATTATGTGCCCGTGCATATGAACTAGCTGCGCCGCGCCGACTAAAGGACTGCACTTTTATTGTAGAGTTGCAAGTTGCAAGGCAAGCGCGCCTCTGTGTGCTTCTTAAGTTCGCCTGTGCCTCTAAATTTGAATGCCAACGGAGCATGCAAATGCCGCTACATGGAAGCATATGGCGTGTCGGCCAGCGCAACGCACACACACACACACGCTCGCTCGGAGTTTTTACCCGAGTCCACTTATATAGTTGAGCAATACTCGTATATGCATGTGGCAGAGGATTTATAGCGGTGCATAGCGTTGTGTGTGTGTGTGTGGGTATAAGTAGGTGCCGGTGCTGTTGCTGTTGCTGTCGCTGGCACAAGAAATGTCTTATTTATTTACTCACTTTTCGCACAACTCTTTATTTCTGCGCACACACACAGTTGCCGCCGCTGCTGTTTCATGTTACGTCGCCATTATGTTGTTGCACCTTTCGGTGTCGACTTTAATGTATGGCTTATTTTGTCAGACGGGAAATGCAACCGACACTGAACCGACCGAAAAGGAGCTGAAAGCATAAAAATGTGTGCTTGAAGGTGATTATTTAATTCATGACGGAGCTGTTTTAAACTGAAGCGGATTTATTGCGTTTTTCCTTGGACTATATGTGAAGATATAGGGTGCGTTTTTAGAGGCAGGGAAATACCTGGCGGGATAATTACTACGAAATGGCTTAAACTGGACCAACGTTTTATTTATATTCAAAAAAAAATTAGAATAATATTTGGTAACCAATTCTATTCAAGGAATAGTCGTCCTACTAATTTTTATACTCTCGCAACAAATGTTGCGGTTGTTTGTAACACCCAAAACTAAACGAGTTAGATATAGGGTTATATATATCAAAGTGATCAGGGTGAAGAGTGGAGTTCAAATCCGAATGTCTGTCTGTCCGTCCGTCCGTTTGTCTTAACGAAACTTGGAACACGTATTCCTTGGCACCCTGAAAAGGTTGCTTTCGAAAATGGGCAAAATCGGACCATTGCCGCGCCCACAAAATGGCGAAAACCAAAAACCTATAAAGTGTTATAAGGGGCCATCCTTAAATTACGTCACACGAATTTAAGGACTTTTTAACCCCTCCCCCCTCCTTGTCACAAGTTGTCACATTTTGAACGACTATGAAAATTGTCGAAATCAGACTATAACTTTTCAATGCCCCGGATATCGAATATGAAGAACTCAGTGCCCCATGGTAACTTTTCACCGAAAATTTCGGTAAATCTCTCAGGTATCTTAATTTAATTTAGAGAAAATAAATATTTTTCTTCTAATAGTGTGTCTCTGTACCAGAATAGGTTAAAATCGGGACATAACTTCCCTTATATATGAAATTATGAGAATACCTAATTATAGGATTAGAGTATAAAATGTTCGGTTGCACCCGAACTTAGCCTTTCCTTACTTGTTTACCATAATTATATGATATCTCCGATTACTTAACTTCTCTCGAATAGTTTTTGAGTCTGTAGTCTATACTTGATTTACAGGATGGTTTTCCGAAAATTATGTTTCTCAGACTAAATGCAAATTCGTTCTAATAAATATGAAATACTGTACATGTTGGCATTATGAGCTCAAATGGTGTATTCTAGTGACATGTTTACATCAATCTCCATAAGAGCATAATTTTCCCACAAAGCCAACCATTATTTGAACTCGAAATACGAGAGTAACCATAAATCTCTCGATTCAGTTTTCTTTCAACAGCTGATAGTTGACGAAAAGTGACTTTGGGCACAGATATACTACACATCTCAGCATAGGGTATTGAGACAAAATTAAACTAACTAAATAGATTCACCATATTAATTTTATATATACCATACTCAACTATTTCTTACAAATATATGTTAAAGTTCTGTGCTTTTTTATTGACTACTTCCAAGAGGCACTACTTCATTGTATCACTTTCTAGGAAAATTTGATGATTTCTTTGTTAGATCTTCCCAGACCAGATGATTTTTCTTTTCCAAATTTCCGCTCCAATTGAGTCTGTTCTTTAAACACTAACTAGGCCACCACAAGCAAGGGTTTGAGCTGTTTTGGGGAACGTTCCTCTTTAGTAGGTAGACAGAACTCTTCTCTTCTTTTTAAACCTCTTTGATTGCCCGAATGTACCCATGCATTGACTAATGGTTTTGTATAATCTCGGAGTTCTTTACCATAGAGATATGTACTAAGATCTTTATGATATTTTCTATTCGAATGTACCATGATGAACACGTGATTGCTCTAAGCATTTTTGATTGGACAAATGCTTTGATGGATAATCATATAAAATAATATTTAAAGCAATTAATCTTCCAGAGATCCTTCAACTTCACAGGTGGCGTCCCAAAACTATGCTGATAGTTATAACATCAACTCTGTTGCGAGCCTTTTAGACGTTCCAAAAAAAGTTATGATATTGGAAAGTGGTAAAATCTTTGACTCCACAATATATGGTCCATTTTTGTCGGCATTTGCACTAGAACATGTCCAATAAGAGATGAAATAAGATCTTATTTTATATCAAAAGAAGAAATCTTTAAGGTTAATGCGTTAATTACATGTTTTTAACAATTGTTAGAATACAATTAAAAACGCTTAATTGCACATTCCAAAAAATTTAATGTGTGTATGTGATTGCAAAAAATATATGTGAAAATATTTGACTCATCATCTGGTTAAACTCATCCGTTTTTCAACCATTTATTTGCTTATAACACTCACGCCGCTGGCATTGGTGCATTTGCAAGCGAACTTATCTCATTAAAAGCATATTTTTTGGAACCACTTTTGTGCTGGTGCCTGCGTGTGTGTGGCGGCGGTGGCTGCGTGCATTTCACATTTCACAGCGAACAAAACCGAATTAGCACAATTTGTGTAAGTGCGCCTGTGGGAGTGTGTCTGCGCTTCCCTACCCTTCTCTTCCCTTGCCGTCACTCTTTCACCAAATCAACCGAATCACAAATGTGCACTCACATACATACATAAGTACTGGAGGTCTGTGCCATCCAATATATTTGTTGTTTGTTGCACGCTTTCTAATGGAAACACGCTAACTCATGCCACCGACAACAATATATATATACATATATATACACAAATATATATGTATGTATATATGTGTTGGTGTGCGATGTTGAGAATTTGGCATTGGCTCGGCTCACCAAATGTTGCAAATACCATTCATCAGCAAAGAGGACTTAATATCCGTTAGACGGACTTAAATGTGTAGTACGTGTGAATGGTGCTCGGAGGCGTAACCGCTATCACCGCCGCAAACTATCGTTAACGTGCACGCTGCACATCCGCCAATATCGCCAACAGCTGGTCATTATTGAGCGAGGCGAGTCGAGTCGAGTCGAGCTGTACGAGTATGCGACATTAAATATGTGTGTAATGGCTTTGGCAATACACACTGCTTTGCTACAGCATGAAGGACACGATGCACAATAGCATTTGAATGGGTGCATGCCACATGGCTCTCATCCTATATACACATTCATTCCTCTACATATGGACTATGTACATAATGGACTTTGGTGCTACACCAACGGGTGCTTATATATGGTGCATTGTGGGGCATGATAAACACATCATTGTCACCGCTGACCACCAACAGCAGGTAGGGCGCAACTCTCGGAGATTTCAGGTTAAATATATATGCATCAAGTATACCTAACATGACGCTTGCACTGTTGAGGGACCAAATGACTCTAAACTTTGGTATAAGAAGCTTTTATTTAGTGTAAGGTGAGAAGATACATCTATAAAGCACTCTCCTGGAGCCTTGGAACCATTTTGGTCAACGAATAATAATCCTTATTTTAAATACACTAACTATGTGACAATAAAAACAACACGGCACTTCACTTCCATTAAGCTTAAATGAAGCTCAAATAAATAAATTGTTTTATTAAAAAAAATTATAATTAATAAAAACCATATTTATCAGTTATTTAAACACTGTACAGCCTGCTCTTCATTCCATTTAGATATGCGAAAATGTTCAGCCCTTCTTCTTCACATTGTAATTGAAAAAGCTGTCGGATTTGCCACACTTTGCTACATACTCTTCCAGCTCATCATCAAATGCATACTTTTTGCGCACACATGCGAGCGCAAAGCCATCATGTCATTTGCAATAGTTATTTTAAATGTTGTTGTAAATTGTGTGTTGTTGTTGTTGTAGCCGCTGAATTTCTGCAGTTGTCATACGAAATTACCGCATGCGAATTTTCGGGGTTTCATTTGTAACTTTGTAAAAAGTTGCGTTGCGTTGATGTGCGTTTCGAGGTTATCCGGAGAATGCAAGACGAGGTGAGTGCCAAACAAATTCGCACACAAATGGCAGCATGAGCGACGTGATTCGCTGTGTGTGTGTGCGCCGATGTTTGGTTTGTCGACAGAAAATAGGTGGAATTTGCTTTTGAAAATTTAATAAAGGTCATAAGGTCATTAGGGGCGTTATTATTTCGACTGACTACTGGTCAGTGGAAAAGTAGTGAAATTACGGAATTAAAAAAAAAAGCAAGTTAGGAAGGGCTAAGTTCTGGTGTAACCCAACATTGTATACTCTCGCAATTTATTTATTTAATTTAATATAACAAACAATTTTACCCACATATTCGGCGTATTCATATACATATGGTATAAAGCCCATTGAAAGTTTCAAAACCCTAATATTAAATATATGGGGATAGGGGAATTTATGACCGGATTTCACTAATTTTTCGCACGGAGACCTATTATTAGAAGAAATATATTCCCTCTGAATTTCTTCTAAATATCTGAGAGACTTGCTTATATTTTCGGTAAACAAATTGTTAGAAGCACTGAAGTCCTCATATTCGATATATAGGCTCTTGAAAACTTATGGACCGATTTCGACGAATTTTAGAAGGGCGATGCCACTCTTTAAATGCAGTACGCTTGCAAAGCTCTGTTCCGATATCTTCACTAGTGCTTACTTTATATATTGTAAAGTAAACGATTCAGATCGACTTTAAAGTTTTGGTATATGGGAAGTAGGCGTGGTTATGAACCGATTTGACCAATTTTCACAACATATCATTGGGAAACTATTACAAACCAAGTTTCATTGAAATCGGTCCAGTAGTTATTGAGATATGGTTTTTGACCCATAAGTGGGCGACGCCACGCCCATTTTGTAAAAAAATCTGAGTGCAGCTTCCATCTGCCATTTCTTATGTGAAATTTAGTATTTCTGACATTTTTCGTTAGTGAGTTAACCCACTTTTAGTAATTTCCAACCTAACCTTTGTATGGGAGGTGGTCGTGGTTATTATCCGATTTCTTTCATTTTTGGACTATATTAAGAAGTGGGTAAAAAAAACGACTGCAGAAAGTTTGTTTTATATAGCTCTATTGGTTTGCGAGATATGTACAAAAAACCTATTTGGGGGCGGGGCCATGCCCACTTCCCCAAAAAAATTACATTCAAATATGCCCCTTCATAGTGCGATCCCTCATACCAAATTTTATTTCCATAGCTTTATTTATGGCTTAGTTATGGCACTTAATGTGTTTTCGGTTTTCACCATTTTGTGGGCGGGTCCGATTTTGCTCATTTTCGAAAGCAACCTGCTTGGCCTACCACGCTTCCTGTTGCCTTGTGGGTTCCACTCTAGTTCTTGTCTCCAGATGTCATCCGGTATTCGGTCGTCGATAGCACCTCCGTTCGTTGCGAAAATAATGACAAGGTATGAAATGAGTTGACCTTCTTGATTCTGCTACGTAATTGTCATTACTGTTACGATTAATTTTGATTACTTTGGACTTTGAAGCATTCAGTTTTGTTTGATACAGCGATGAAGTCGTTGATATTGCCCCGCATGTCAGATTCCTTCGAATATAGTAAACATATGTCGTCTGCATAGTCAAGGTCCTCGAGTTATCCCATAAGATTCCATCTAATGCTGCGGTTACATCGATCTATGGTAAGAACAATGAAGAACAAAATGGGGGACATGAAACAACCCTGTCGGACACCAGATATTGTATTGAAAATGAATAAGATGACGCCATTATTAAGTACTCTGCACTTAAATCCAAGGCGAAGAAAATATTATTATTTCCGATATTCTGAAGTTAATCTCTATTTCTATTTAATGAGCCAAATATGTTTTAACTGCACTAATCACTCACTCAATCTAATAGTTACGATTAAATTATTCTCCAAAATTGGATGGAAGAAAATTTCCAGAGTTAATTCAAACTCATTTTGATTTTGTTTTCCACATTACCACATGTTAATAACTTTATTTCAATCCTTTTTCCTTTGTTTTGTTGTTGTTACTTTTTTGGGTTTGCTTGCGCTTTTGTATTGTGGCAAGTATCCAATTGACACCTGTGCAACTAATGTATGCACTTAAGAATTTTCCAACTAACACTCGTATGTACTATATGGAGCTCGTTCCACTTTCCCAACAGTCGGCAGAGCAGTTTCTTTATGAGAACCGAAAAATAAAAGTAAACCAAACTAAACAAAAGAAAGAATGAGAAAGCAAAAACACCACCAACATAACTGAATAAACGCCCGTTTTTCCGAAAGAGTTGTGAGAATGTGGCAAGTCTATGGCAAAATAGTGTTAAATGTTAGGTAACAAGTTGTTGCAAAGTGTTTGGCCGCGTCAAAGGCATCAAAAACTTCAAAGCTCAAACGGTACTACAAAACGCTTTTAGTGCACGCATTTAAAGCGGTCGGCGCTGCTGGTCGGCAGAAAAGAACTCGGGCAGGTGCATATTTATGTATGGTATATGTGCGAGTTCGTATGAAAGCCATGCAGGAAATAGGGGATTCGGCTGCCTGTTGGAATCTGCGGTAAGTTCATGATAATACTTCGGCTCTAAAAGCTAAGTGGGGTCATTTTACATTTTATTACATTTTTTGTGTAAAGAATATAGAGATCTTATACTTGGAAAAGCTTCTTTGGCATTGAACTCTCGTTACCAAGGTCATTACGATAACATGGGCTTAACGTCACGGCATTTGAATTCAACTAGCTTCGCGGTGCCGAGGAGCACAAGGTTCTCTTCCATCGCAAGCTTTCTTTCTGCGAATTTTCCTGCTTGGCTCGCACGACAATTTATTTATTCTTCGAAATATGAGTACCTTGAGCAAGCACATCTGCAGCTCTGCGCTCAAACATCAAAATCGGTAAGCATGCTCGTTTACCTACTTATTACTGTGATATATGTCTTTCGTCCTTCTTACCGTTATCCGATGTTTATCCGCCGCTATCGTGAACCTGAAACTTATGGCTTACTTTTCTTATTGTTAGCTCCATAACCGCCACGTGCCTTCCTCCACTTCTTTCGGCATTTCTTTTGCATTCCCTATTTATCATTTACATACATATAGACATAACTTCATTTGTAATGCGAGTGCATTATGAGTATATCGCTGTTGCTGCAACCACACCAACACACACACACACGCACACATGCACAGGCATGCGTTTTCCTTTGTCTTGGCGCATTCTCGAGTAAGTAGTTCATGTGAGTTTTTTTCTACTTTCTGCTCAATGTTTTCGTTATTACTTTATCCTTTTGTTGAGGTTTCGACGGAGAAGACGACTTTGTGGCATGCATGGCAAGAAAAAGGTGTGCAATTCGAAATGGTAGCATTCATCTTTAACATACTCAACACACAGGCACATACGAATATATTTATGTTAGTGTTGTGTGTGTACTCGAGTGCAGTTGCTTTCCATCGATTTTGGTTACACGAGGTTTAGAACAATTTCATTGTGTATTTTCACTTAAGTTGATTACCATTTCGATTATGAGTTTGAGGCAGTAGTTTTCGAGAAATTAATCTATGAGAAAGCACATAAGCGTTACACTCGTACACACACACACACATATGCTTATAAATTGAATCAATAGAATATTCACTGCAATAATCGTTGGACCTAATAATGCAGAGTGGAAATGGTATTGCGAAAGTGTGAATTAAATTATTCAATTGAAAAAATTAATATGATTATGAGAAAATGGTATCAGATTAAGAAGGAGAATTGACCATATAATGACATGTCTGTTTGCCCGTCCGTCTGTGCAAGCGATATCTTGATAAACCTTGTACACATGTTTCCTAATACCACGAGAGGGATTCGTTAACTTTACAATATAAAAATCAAGAATTCGTCTAAAATCGGATTATAACTTTTCAAGACCCCAAATACCGAACATGAAGAACTCAGTAACTGTGGCTAATTTTTTACCGAAAATAACGTTAAATCTAGTTTAAACTTTACGAAGTTAACGTGAATATAAATTGTTCTTTGCAATATTGTGCCTCTGTTCCAGAAAGGAGATCGAGCCATAACTTTCCCTAGCTCTTATATTCGTAAAATCAGAATATTCAAACTTCCGCATATAACGATTAATATATGAGATATCTTAGGAAAATTAAGTGAACGTAAAATCTTGGATATAATCTGACTTCGTAGCAAAAATTATTGAAATCGATCCATGAATTATTCCAACATCGATATAATATATTAGGTCTACAACTTTGCTTCCGCCGTTTTCCAATAGATGTCTCTAGGGTCAAGCACTGGTCGATTAAATCGATTTTTTTATATCGATCTTGAACATTTGTGTCAACATTAACCCAACAAAATATTTGTAGAGATCTGTTTGCATCCCAAACTCATTCTCAACTGAAAATGTCACTTTTTGAGCCGAATTGTCGACATTTGCGGAAAATTTTGCTTTTCTTTTTTAATTCCAAGATAAATGCGGCTGAGGCTCATCGACATTTGTAATAGAGCTCTTGGTATTCGACTAATCGACTAACCGAATTAAACGAATAGGGCATTATTCGAATAATAATATTCGGTTTGCACTATTCGGATAATCGTCAGTCATGGACTATTCGATTAACCGCTCATTTTTGACTATTCGGTTAACCGTTCGTTGTCGACTATTCGAATAGTGAAAGTTCATTAAATTTCTATGTTTATTGAAAAATATGAAACTCATGAAAAATTCGAATAATTGACATTTTCACAAATAAAAACAAACAAAAATCAAAGACTGCTTGGATTTCAAACAATTTTCATTTATTCAAATGTTCCCAGCGGAGCAACTATTCGAATAGTCGCAGCAGAACAGCTATTCGAATAACCGTAGTAGAACGATTATTCGAATAGTCGCAACATTGCGACTAGTGAGAGTATATAATGTTCGGTTTGATGCGAACTTAGCCCTTTCTTACTTGTCAAAACCATCTTTATGTAACTGTTTATTGGTAAAACAACAAATCAGTTTCGTGATAAGAATTAATCGAGATCGTACGAGTTCATCATGGAAAATTCTATCAACTACGGTTCTACAAATCGCCCAGATCAGCATAACTGAAGATACGCCTTTTTTATTATTCTTCTCGTCGCATAATGCATTGCAATCTTCTCGGAAAATAATTAAAGTACTTTCAGGTCATTGTATTGTTGGCAATATGGAATGTTGGATGTGTTTCCGCCAGCTCCAGTAAGGAAGACCAGTATAGATTATATTTTGATTTCTCCTCTAGATAGTAGTTGCAGTTATCATATTGCACTTTTTGAACAGGAACAGAAAAATATTAGCATTAGAAAAGCTAGCTTTTAAAATCTAATAAATCGAATAAAAGCATTTTTAATCACACTAGCAGAGTATAATATAAAGATGATCTTCACCTGAAATTCGAAGTCTTCAGTACCGACAACAGAGAGGGCATTGCAATGAATAGAGATGTCAAGTTTGCTTGGACAGGCTTCCAGCTAGCCAAGCGTAAACACCAAAGTAGCTCATAAATATTTGAATATTAAAGGCCAAAGTAACGGTAAGCGAATAATAGGCTATGTTATATTCATATTAGAATCGTTGTTATTGTTGTTGGCTGCTAATACTGTTGATGTCAATGAAAGTTATGGCAACCCTACCGATATGGTCACGCATGTATAAACACAAGCGGTAAGACACAATTAGCAAACAAAAGCAATCAACAAATGCCCCGTGGCAACTCGTCGCTATTGAATGCATTCAGGCGTTGCAGGCAGGTACTGTGCCAAAGCAGGCCTCGAGCCTATCAAGTGTGCACATAAAACACCTGTCTAATCCAGGCTTATAATTGAGATTACACACACACACAAACTCCACATATGTACACGTTGGCTTATGCATTTTGTGCCCCTATAAGTATGCTTTACTATTTTAATGAGTGTGTTTGAACGGAGGCAACCACTGACTTGCGAAACAATAAATTTGGGCAATGTGTACACGCCCATATTAAGTGGTAAACACAAAGCTAAATATTTATAACTAAACACTAGATTACCACGAACACCAATTACAAGTTGGTTGAGGGAGGTGAGGAGGGCTGAATGGTTTTTGAATTATAGCATCTAGACTGGAAGGCAAGTGCAATGCAATTGATTGCTTTGCCGACGACAAGAGGTAAATGACCAGTAGGCGCTGCCTGTTGGCTGTGCACACGAAGGAAACGGAAATGGCCGACGAATCAATTGCGCCTACTGAAGCCGCACGCAGGCTTTATTGAACGTCTGGTTTCTTAGGACGTAGCGTTGTTTGCTTTAAATGCCGTATAACGGCGCTTAAAGTACTAAACAAAACATGATGACTAAAGTGTTGTTGCGTGAGAGATTTGTACATTCGCATTTGAATGGAGGAAATCTGGTGGCGCAGACATTTATAACCGAAATATTCGTTTTGGTAAAATAATTTGCTTTACAGATGTGCTTCCCTCCACAGTAGTGGAGCTCCGTGGTTCGTGTTCTTCACCTCACTTGAGCTTAATATTAAATAAAGCGGCAATATTGAAATGGTATCATCATCTTTATAACATATCTATCATCACCCTTTGACAATCTGTGGGCTCGGAAACATCACAGTAATAAGCATACACCAGAAATTGACAGAAGCAACTGATTTACTCTAAAATTTTCATGAAATTTACACTCCTTAATTGTAAAGCAGTCGAAAGCAGAAAATGCACCGAAAGAAAAAAGTCACGGTACAATGTGCGCTATGCAAAAAAATATAAAAAAAAAAATAAAAATTTCAGGCGAATGATATAATAAAGAATAGTAAAATGCGAATGCGGCTCGTTGTTGCTGCAAGACCTAAATAAAGTGTTAACCAGGCAGCAGCAGTTGCCGCAATAAGTCAGCAAAGCCCCAACGATTACCTCCTCAACGATTCCGCCGTCCGCCTGCTTCCGCCGTGCGCTTTTTCCCCAACACAATTTCCCAGCATTTCCACATTATTGCGCCGCTGCTGTGTGTCGGCAGCCTTGCAACCTCGCCAGCCAGCCAGTCAGCCAGTCAGCCAGCCGGCGCCGACAGCAATGCGAAAATCGATCGCGCTCCCAGTTGTGCAGTGAGCAGCGAGGTTTCATTTCGCCTGCTCCCTGTTTTATTTGCCTTGTTTTTGCAGACCTTTGCACCGAGCACCAAGCAACGGCATGAAATTATGTGCTTTCCGCCGCGTGTGCGGACGCAATGCACTTGCAACACTTGGCCACACAGTGCAACAGTGCAACATTGCAAGAGCGCTCATTCTCGCCACTTTTGTGCGAGTTTTGTTGCATTGTCGCACTTTAACCATACGATTATTTGCAGCTGTCAAGTGGCTGAATGCTATGATGGTGTGTTGTGGCGTCAGCTCAAACTTTGTGCGGCGTTGTTTGGCGTTTCCTTTAATTTCACTGTTGCAATTATGATAGATCGCCGACACACTTGCTGCACACACAACCCAAGCCAAGCCAATCCAATCCAAGCCAAGCGAGGCAGCCGTGTCAAGATAATAATTACGCTCACTTACTCAACGTGCGCTAGCGGCAGGCAGCGCACTTCTAACTCCGGCGTTCGGTTGTTGAGTATTAAGGGGAAGAGGGGTACGCTCATTCTGCGGTTGAAATATGAACTTACACTCACCCATAAACGGGTACAAGCACATTTCTATTCCTGCGTATGTCATTCTGAGTGTTCTGGTATGGGTCAGCCAGTTGATGATTAAACTAATTAAAACTCGACACACTTATAATTTATAAAATACACTTTACTCGCACGTTGATTGATCAAATTAATGAGGCGAAACTGCTGTCATGTAAAGAGATATTAAGAGTGGATATAACAGCTCTGCTTGCAACTGAAATTGCTGGCAGTGTATACTTCTATACCAGGAGATACTACGAGTGAATGTTTCAACACCTATCAGAATATCTTAATTTTAAAGAAAAGTTGATACAGGAAAGCTGCGCTCAGAGTGGTGTTAAAACAGGAAAGTGGGCGTGGTCCAGGAAAGCCATATCCAGGGAACTACTCGACCAATTTCAACCAAATTTTATACATAATATTTTCTTGAATTCCTCATATTATATCTTGAAAATGAACTAAACAGTTGACAGCCATGTCTACTTCCCGTATAAAATAATTTTGAATTCCATTTGATTCATTCACTTTGCAACACATAAATCAAGAACCAATGAAGATAACGAGAGTTTGCACAAATACTGCACTAGAGCTGTGGCATCGCTCATCTAAAAATCGGAAATCGAAATCGGACTATTATTTTCAAGACCTCAGATATTGAAAGTGAAGACCTCAGTGCCAATGGATAACTTTTTACCGAAAATACCGGTAAATATAGACAGATACAGATATTCTATGGAAATTCAAAGGGCATCTTTTTGGCTAATAATGTCCCTCTGTGCCAAGAATGGGTAGAATCGGTTCAAAACATTCCCTTAGCTTCCATATACCAAATATTAGAGTTTTCAAACATCTAGTAGGCTTTATACCTCATATCTCGAAGCAAGTTAAATCAAAGCTGGTAATACCTAGAAGTTACCTAGGTCTCTATTCAGTATTATGAATTATTATAGCTGCTACTGCCCTTCACCAAATAAACGGATGCCTCAAATTGAGTATTTTTTTCTACTAAAAAATAAAATTCTATAAAAATGAAAATTTTTATTTTTATCTTAAACATTCCGATACAAAATTCCATTTTATCAAATTAAAACACATATTTTTTCGCAGTTTAACACAGACAGTTTTCTCTTTATTTAATTTATTTTGAATTACTTCACCCGCAAGCGATTTACAATCACCGCGCCATTCCACTTGTAGCAACAGCTGTCAGTTATACTCATGCTACATATACTCATACTCATAGTACTTGACGCTAATACTCAAATTTTTATGCTATCGAAATATATAAAAAATAAAGTAATTATTCAAGTAGATAGTCGCACTGAAAGCGCAGATAATGCGAGTATTACATACATACAATACATATACATACATAAATGGAAGCAGCTTATGGCTTAAACACTTAGATAATACGTTACTAAGGAGATTTGCACGTAATTAGAAAAAAATAAATAAATAGTAAATGCACTTAATAATATTTATTTTAGTAAAATGTCTACATAATTCCCTATTTAGGCAAAAATAATTTCATTTTAATGTAATTGTAATTATGTGGACCGCAGCAGCGCATCACTGCATATATGAATGCATATATATATATATATGTATGTGTGTGTGTGTTTAAGCAGTTGGTCAATTAAATTTGCTGCTCTGCTGTCTTGCTGCTTTTTGTGGTTGTTGCTATTATTCAATGTTGTATACTATGTTCCATCGTACTGGTTTGTACATAATTATTTTCGGTATTATTTGCAGACAGCAATCATATTATATTAGCTTACATTAATTTTTGCCCTTTACTACCAACATGATATTTTCATATTTTAATTTTATTTTAATTACATTTACAAATATTTACAGCCGCTGGCGTTCAATAATTTTCATTTATGAAATATTTTTAAATAACGTTTGAGTGGTTTTAATCGAGGCAAAACAGTGGCAGGTAGGAAAATGCTTGTAGTTGAATAAAGAGGGACATAGTAGTGAGTGTTGGTTCCAAGGGCTGTTAGAAAAACGAGGGACACTGTAGACCGAAATCGTTTATAATTAAGCAAGAATTCCAAAAATATTAAATACGTGGTGTGTTCAAAAAATAACGGGAATTTTTCAAATTGCTCAAAAAACCAATTTTCACAAAAACAGTATAAATCAACATACTGTTTTTACACGATTTTTAAGAACGATCAAATTTTCAGCTGTATTTATTGCTTACTTTGTCTGAAGTAGCCACAAAAGTTAGACGTATTTCTAAGAGCTTGGCGATTTTCCGATTTAGTAAAAGCTCACACTTCGTTGCTTCTTCATGAATTCTTGGTCAAAAACAATACTGTTATGATGATCCAGCCTTCATATTCACCAGACCCCCGCATGACTTTTTCTATATCCATAAATAAAGAGAACCTTAAAGGGTCCTCGTTATATAAACATACAAGAAATCACTAAAAGAGCTAAAGGATATGCCACAAATCGAGTTTGAGAAATGTTTCAAACGCTGGCTATCGAATATGAACTATTTGGAAGCTGACAACATTAATGTAGACGAATAAATATTTTTTTTTTCAAAAACGAAAATTCCCGTTTTTTTTGAACATGCCTCTTTTATATAAAAATATTTAAAAATAAATATTTTTCATTGATAGAGCCGGAAATTTAAATTAATAATTATTTTACTAACGAAATCGAAATACATTTCATTTAAATTACAGCAACAAGATGAGAAGTCCTGTAGTTAACCCTATACTATTCCAACTAGTTCACGCTAAGTTAGATGTCATTTAAATGAAAACTAAAGAAGCTCTGAAAAATGGCTTACTTACATTTCATTTGACTTCAGTTTAAAGCTCCACTTGGCTCTAATATACATAAGGATTGTATTGAATGCTTACACGTTATGCTTTTATGGATTTAAATAGTATATGTGTATATATGTATGTATATCTGTGATATAAGTATATTTACAATATTTTCAACAACCAAATCTTCATCTCATGCAATTACTACTGAACAAATCAATTTGTGTTAGCATAGAGAGTATTTCATTTATTTCACAAACCTTAACAGTAATTTAGTCGTTTGCAAGTAAGTTAGCTACTAGTTAGTTGAATGTTGCGTATACGCCCAGCACGACTACAAAGTCATCGCTTTAATATTATTATATTTAATACTCTCCGGCATGCATACAGCTTATACAACACATTTACTTACACACTGTTGTCAATTTTGCACTATCTTAAGATTAGTTTGCCTTTAGTTAACTACTCGTATTTTGTGGTAATTTTATTGACTTCCTTTATTGTGCATGCTTCTTTCTATGTATGTGTGGGGTTGTTGTTGCAGGTATGTCTCAGTGTTAGTGTTAGTGTGTGATTCATTTGTTGTAATTCATGCTTGTTCGGTGCTCAATAGTAATTGACATGTTAGTATGGCGACGGCGGTCAGCAGACGCAGACTGCAGAGAAAATTTCCCAACGGATGTAGTCGAGCGGCGGCGCCACGCACTGTAAAGAGAGTATAGAGAGAAAAGAAGAAGAAAAAGTGGAAAAGAATTAATGAAATTTAGTTATAAATATCTTTCGTTGTGGCGCTTAAAAAAATGATTGCCAACGGAAGTGATGTTGCAAGGCAAAATATTTGGCTGACTGGCTCATGTGCGGCACCAAGTTGGCTGCAGAGTTTGGATGAATGTCTCGCAGCGACAACGTTAGCATTTCAAGTGCGAAGCAATCAACTGCGGATTCAACAACCAGCTGTGCTACCAACAACAACAAAAACAACAGCAACAAACATCGGCACTGGGCAATAATGCAAAGGCAATGCAATTGCTTGCTGGACGCTGTGGTCAACCATAAATAGTACACACGAAAGACTGTAAGGGCAGCGCTGTGTGCGTTTGAGGCGGAGCGATTGCACTTGGCACTCTGGAATGCCGTACACGTACTGCAGCATTACTGGCAATGTCGGCGCTGCGCTCGGAGGACAGCAGGCTGGCAGTGAACACCACAAATGGCGGCTACATTGAAATTCAAGTCAACGCGCGGCGCAATAAGACAAAGAAGACAGAGCGCACATTGAAGAGCCGGCAGAAGAATTGCACAGATGGCAGTGGTGATGGAAGACTGCACAGCGAGCGCGCGTGTTCGTTCAATGCAATTTCGCTGAAATTGTGATGCATTAAATTGAGTTTTTCGGGCGCGAGGAGTTAATGCAATTTCCGATGCGCTCCGTAAAGGAATCGAATGAAAGGAAATCTAAGAATGTGGCTTGTTTAAGCGTCGCTTGCGTTTACAAAAAGTAAATGTCGCCAGTTTATTTTAATTCAAGCGTATTATTTCACGGCATACCAATAATGAAATTGCTAATTCTATCGAGTTTGGAAAATGCAAAAGTAGGTCACTAAACATTTTTTTATTTTCAAGTTGCTTTGTTATGTCGCTTTTAATTTTGCAAGTCAACACCTTGTCAATCAGTCTCTTTTCAGAAGGTACAGAACCAAAAAACCGCCAAACAAACCAAACACTTTATTTCAGACACAATTTGAAATTTTATAAATATATATAGTGCTGTGTATTTGAAATTGCATAAACTGCAACATGTTTAATTGTTATCGAGTATATTCGAGTAAATATATTTTTTCTGACGCTTTCAACTCACCTAAGAGCATTGCCTCTCGATTGTCAATAATGCCACGGCGTCGCTGCAGCACGCTCTCCTTGTCGCCGCTCCACAACACCGGCGATATGCTGGCCAAGCATTTGACGCGCATCTCGCCGTCCTGGAAGTGACGTCCATCAACTGTCAACTCAAGGCCGAGCATTGACGTTATGAGGCCATGTTTGTGCACGGTGTCATTGTAGGCTATCAGATAGCCATCGTCAACCACCTGAAAATACACACAAGCAAACACACAAACTTCTATATATATGAGTATATATGTACACATGCATAATTCATATCTAAGTACGAGCGTATGCATGTAGTGGTAGCTGAGCATACATAGCCTGACACATAGCGCCACGCAAAAGTGAGCCAAACGGTAAATAAAAAGCGCTTGCCAATGTGAGGTTTTAAACCGAGTGAAAATCGCTGCGCGACTATGAAGCACACACTGAATGGATGAGCCGCCAAGTGGTTGTGGGTTGCAATGACGCAGCACGTGGGATTTTTATTTTTAATTAAACGCTGCAGACCGACTAATGGTCATGCAAAACCCGAACATCGTTCGGTGTGTATGTGAGTGTGTGGTTGTAGTGAGGTCCGTTGCAAAGCAGTATTTAAAAATGTGTCACGGCTCATCGGGTGAAAGTGTTGGCACCTCTGACAGCTGACGCCAGTGATTGGCAATTGCGCAGGGTGGGTGTGGGGTTGAGTTTCTATTGCTATTTTGGTAGCGTGTGGGGGTTAAACAAATTAATATGCAGCTGATTCATGGAACTAAATGTGTCCTAGTGTTGTACAGGTAAACATCTTTTTACCTATTTGCTGTTTGATATTTACTACGTGTAGTTAAGTTTTGAGAAGTTAAAAGCATAAATTGAATGAATTTTAAATTATTTGTGATTTATTGATTTTCGAAACTCTAAAAGTTGGTGTGCCAAGAAATTAAGAAACACACCTGATAATGTGACCAGTCCTCATTTTCAATCTGTTAATTTCGATTTTTATGGTTCTTGATGGTAAATGAAATATAGTGAATATAATAAATATAGTAAACATTATTCATCTGCATCATTTGTATAGAAACAAACTAAGCTATCTATCACTAAATTATTATTGTGGTAAGAAGGCTCAAGAATATTACGTCATGTTTATTATTATTTTTATACTCTCGCAATAAAAGTTGCTAAGAGAGTATTATAATTTTGTACACATAACGGTTGTTTGTAAGTCATAAAACTAAACGAGTTAGATATAGGGTTATATATATCAAAATGATCAGGATGACGCGGCGAGTTGAAATCTGGATGTCTGTCTGTCCGTCCGTCCGTCCCTCTGTCCGTGATATCTTAACGAAACTTGGAACACATATTCCTTAGCTCCCTGACGAGGTTGCTTTCGGAGATGGGCAAAATCGGACCATTGTAACGCCCACAAAATGGCGAAAACCAAAAACCTATAAAGTGTAATATCTAAGCCATAAATAAAGTTATAAAAGTAAAATTTGGAATAAACGCTCGTACTAGGAAGGGGCATATTGGGATATAATTCTTTTGGGGAAGTGGGCGTGGCCCCGCCCTTAAATCGGTTATTTGTATATATCTCGCAAATCAATAAACCAAACTTTTTGCAGTCAGTTCTCTTACGTACCTCATCACACACCATGAAAATAGTTGAAAGCGGATAATAACCACGCCCACCTCCCATACAAAGGTTAGGTTGAAAATTACTAAAAGTGGGTTAACTCACTAACGAAAAACGTCAGAAACACTAAATTTCACAGATACAATAGCAGATGAAAGCTGCACTCACATTTTTTTACAAAATGGAAAATGGGCGTGGCATCCCCCACTTATGGGCCAAATACCATATCTCAGGAACTACTCGACCGATTCGATTCGAATGAAATTCGGTATATAATATTTTCATTACACCCTGATAACACGGATAAAAAATGGGCGAAATCGGTTCACAACCATGACTACTTTCCTTATAACTCAATTTTGAATTTCATCTTATTCCTTCACTTTATAATGTATACATAAGGAACCAATGAAGATATCGGAATAAAACTTTACACAAATAGTGCATATCATCACTGGCATCACTTGTGAAAAAATTGTCGGACTATATACATTGAACTCAACGCCTATGGGTAAATTTTAATCGAAAATAAGGGTAAAACTCTCAGATAATTTAATGTAGTTCAGAGGAAATTATTTTCCTCTAATAGTGTGTCTCTATTCCAAAAATTATTAAAATCGGATCTAACATCTCTTAGCTCTCATATACCTAATTATAGTTTTCTTAAAAATACGATGGCCTTTATTCCGCATATATGTATTGGTTAATATGTGAGATATCTTAGCAAATGAGAGATATCAAAAAAAAATGAATGAAATCGATTCAGAAATTACCTCGACCCTCATATACCATATATGCTGATTTTCGTTATTCTATTAAACTTTATGCCGAATTTATAGGTAAATTAGGGTGTTATGCAAATAAAATTTCTTTAATAAATTCCGAGAGTATAAAATGTTCGGTTGCACCCGAACTTAGCCTTTCCTTACTTGTTAATTTTAACAAATCTAGTAATTTACATTTTTAATAACAATTTGTCGGATCATATAGCCTTCGAAACTTGGTCTCTAATTCCAGCAGTTTATATAGATTTCAACTTCATAATAAAAAACTCAAAACATATATACACCAGAGTTCCAATTTTCTCTTTATATTGCTCTTCATCAAAGCCAAGCTCAGTCTCGCTTGTCAACTAAACAAAAATCGTTTTGCTTTATCAGCGTTGTTAACAAAACCAAAGTGTTTTTATGTTATAACTGTACGTCAGTGCAGCATTGACATTGACATAACCGCAGGCCAAAGCGGCGTGTCGCAACAACTCACATGGCCAACGAGCAATCAACCTACTATGTATATATGTATATAGGCAGTTGTATGTAACTGTCAAATGTTGTAGTCACAATGGACCGTTTTATTATTTAGCCTATTCTTACTTTTTCTGATTTGAACATATACAGTGGAACTTCCTTATAGTGAATTCGCAGGGGACCTGAAAATCGCTTCACTATATGGAGACTTCATTATATAGAAATTCATTTTTTTCTTTTGTAATTTTATTTAAAATAATCAGTAAGTTTGGTTTGAATTACATTCTTCCATTTACATTCTACATTTTTCAAAATCATTTCCTTATTTTTTTAGAATATTTGATAAAGTGCTGGGAAGTATTTCAAACTGATTAGCAATATCTTTTTTTCGTACCTTCCCTTCTTTAATTTTGTTAATAATTAATAGCTATTTTTCAAGTGAAATGGTGCTTCGATGCGTCATTTTTACTTCAATTTCATAACACAACTGAACTCCTACTACAATGTACATATGTATGTATTTTCATTTTGAGATTCCCCGTATTACATTTCTACATTTCGTTTATTTCTGAGAATACGTAGTTACAAATAATTGAGTGTAACCGAAAACATATTTAAAAAAATTCACTATACGGAGACAAAAACGTATGAAGCTTGATTTTCAAGCAGTAAAATTTGTTCATTATATAGAAAACTTCACTATATAGAAATTCATTATAAGGAGACAAAAATGCACCGAAAGTAGAACCAAAAAGCTGTGTCTTCAAAATGACTTCATTATAGGGAGAGCTTCATTGTAGGGAAGTTCACTATAAAGAAGTTCCACTGTATTTGTTTTTGTATGGCGAAAATAAATATTTTTAGGTTTAGTCAACGTTTTTGTACTAAGCAAGCTACGGCAGGAGGAAGCTGTGCTTCTGGAAAATATTTGTTGGTTTAAGCAACATATGTTTAAGATAAAAGTGAAATGAATATTTCATTGAATTGTGTTTTCAAGCTCAGAAGTTATATACATTATATCCCCAGAGATCAGATCAGATCAAACATTTTTGAGAAAAAGGATTAAGAAGACTCAAATGACAAGTAAAATCTGAAAGTCTCAAAGTTACATTTTTGAACCGCAGCTCTCTTGAAAAAGACATCTACATCATCATCGCTATCATTTAATTGGACAATGAGACATTTCCTCGTGGCCTCCATGCTAAATTAACATAAGACCTATCAAAAACATTAAACTTATTCTTATTCATAGAATTCCGCCAAACTTAAACTTTAAATCTTTAGCACTCATCAACTGTCGAATGAACTCCTGGCACACCTCGAAAATTTTGTCAAACATCTGTCAACCTCGTCATATCATTATATCTGTACATTATGCAAGAATGCTGTTTATGCTATTTCTTGCATATTCTTAAGCGTATTTTTTCTCAATCAACAAGAAGTGTGCGGTGAAGTGCACCTCTTCCCGCACGATAATTCTTGCACTGTCATCAGCAACTGGAAATTGGCTCGGAGCGCGTACGGTGCACACGCCCGTCTACCGGCAATGACGCAGAGACAATTTTCTTTCATAAATATTTAAACAGTAAAGTACCGCAATGGGTTTTCACCAATTTTCCAGACATTTTAGCAACACAGCAGCACAGCTGCAAGACGATGATGCCAGTCTGCGCCGTGCGACCCGGTTCACGGCGGGATACCACCGGCAACGTCAAACCAAGCAACGCGGTGATAATCTGCTTGACTAACTCACTTGCACTCGCTGTTTGCTTTCTACTCTGTTTGTCTACACGGTGTGTTGTTGTTGTTTTTATTTTTTCTTAATTTTTCTTATTGTTACAATTTAGTGCTCCATTTGCAGAATTTATTTGCATTCATGCCAACTACACGGCAACTACTAGTGGCAAGCCTTTCTCGCAGTATCGTCTTCAACACATGTACCGTTATGTTTGAAACAAATTAAGCACTGCATCGCTGAAGACTTTCTTAGAGAATTAGTAGCTTGGAAATAAATCGAGTCCATAAAATGCCAACACATGAGGTTCTGCGCTACAAACCTCAATCTCCTTCGTTAGCCAGGCGTCGGCTTCTCAAGCGCTGAAGCTCTGGCAAGCAACAAATGCGGCTGCAGCTTTAATGTGAAATGCAAGATGCACGAAGCAAGAAGCACTCAACGAAATGAAAATCTGCGCCCATTCACCGTTACTCTGCTATCAGCGTGTTTACACCATTCGCTTTGCCAGGTGCACGTGTGTGTGTGTTGCAATGAAAAGGCGATGCGGAAGTATTCATTCTCGAGTTGAATGCGATTCTCAGTGCAAATAAAATCTTAGCGAATCGCACTGTGTAAACATTGTGAAATGCAACGCTGACAGTCAAACTGTTGAGTGTTATGGTGTTTGCGGCATGCCACCGTTACTGAAAGCCATTGTGCCACATCAAATGTAATCTCAACGCAGCTGCAGGTGCCGTGTATTTATATCTCTGGATTTGCTTTCAACCGGTTATTTCAGAGAACTGTTGGACTTCAACTATTGTGTAGACATTTTGTAATCTGAACTCGAGCAGAAATTTCTGATTTAAATACTCGGAAATACCGGTGAGTGGTAACAAAATGGTAGCATTCATATTTGGTTGGTGAAAGTTGACGCCTTTCAGGTGTATCACCTAAATCTTATTTTTTGAAGATTTATGCTGAAATTTAATAATATTTTGGTTTCTGGATA
Source organism: Zeugodacus tau (assembly GCA_031772095.1). Lineage (NCBI taxonomy): Eukaryota > Metazoa > Arthropoda > Insecta > Diptera > Tephritidae > Zeugodacus > Zeugodacus tau. The sequence continues at coordinate 92,329,680 of CM062649.1, forward strand.
TTTTTGAAACAATAAATTACAATTTTATTCCGCATTGAAAACTTTTCTTTCTGTGTTTCACCATTTTCTTCTTTATCTTAAGATATTAATGCCTAAATGTGCTGAATGAAAGAAAAAAATATAAAGCTAAATAGGTCACCAGAAAAGATTTCTTACAAACCTCATATTCAATACCTGGAATTTCACATCTGCAAAGAGAAAGCCATTCAAAAGCCATTGCAATTGAATTAGAAAGAGCCACAGAAAATCTATTCATCTAACATTTGAATGAACAATACTATATTCACTTATGAAAACCAGCCAAACTTCAAGTGGTCCCATATTTATGGCAAAATTTTTTTAATAAAGTATTCCTAAATGAAACCTGAAATATTTACTATATAAGTGAACAATGTTCCGAAATAGAGTAAATTTAAAACCCGCCGAATTTATTAAGACGAAATCATTATTACGATGGATCGGTTATAATTATGAGTAGCTAGTTATCAACCCCTAATTCTCAATTTTGAAAAATATGAAACAATTAAATAATTGTTGATTGTAAGTCCTAAAACCAGGTTTGAGTTATATATATCAAAATGATCAGGATGACGAGTAAAGTTCAAATCCGGATATCCGTCTATCCGTCCGTCCGCCCGTCCGTCTGTGCAAGCTTGAGCAAAAATTGAGATATATTGATGAAACTTGGAAGACGTATTTCTTGGCACTAAGTGGGGGTGGCCCCAGGTAAGTTTTTTGTACATATCTCGTAAACTACTAAAGCTATATATATAATCGCTTCTTTTATGTACTATCTTATACACTCCAAAAATGGACTGTTAAATCGGTTCATAATTTTTCTAGACCTTATATACCTAATATGAGGACCTCAGTGCTTCTAACAAATTTTTTACCGAAAATATAGTAAGTCTCTCAGATATTTTGAAGGAATTCAGAGGGAATATGTTTCTTCTAATAATAAGTCTCCGTGCCAAAAATGAGTGAAATCGGGTCATAACTTTATCTATCACCCATATAACTAATATTAGGGTTTCCAACTTTCAATGGAAAGTTTCAGTCTTGTAGGAAATAAATGTTCCTAATTTCATTAAGATATCTACATTTTTACTCAAATTATCGGACATACAGACGGAATTATACTTTGGTATATAACTCGTGTAGTTTTAGGTGTTACAAGCGACCGTTAGGTGAGTATAAAAATTTGTAAAAGTACTAAATGTTAATTTGGCAATCCACAAAGTAATCAAAGAAGTTAAATCTCCCACATACATTTCTGGGTCACGATAGTCCTGTTATAAAACACAAATACCAGTATAACTGAATATTTATTGCTCATTTTCATAATATTATTGGGTGCGTTTTCAACTGAGCTCTGCGCTTCCTTACCTAGCTTAATTTGAATTTTTTAATAAAAACCAAATGTATGCAGTTGAGAGTTGAGAGGGGTCTTCTGGGAATTGTATGCATACGTGTTTCAACACACGTCTAAGTGGAGTATATATTTATATTACGGGTGTCCATCACATGCGAGCGCAGAAACTACCAATTTGTACTGTTTCACCATTTTATATTTCAATTTCTATTTCTTTTTCGTTTCGTTTCGTTTTTTTGTGAGTCAGGCAAATAGTTAAATGATGGTTTTGCGCTGAATGGCTGCATGCTTATCTGCATGAATGCCTACCGACTTGTGACTCAAGCGCCAATACACACATGAGAAGGGAGGAGTGCGAATGAAGAACGAATGAGAAATAAGCAAATACATTGACTTCCATTTCGGGTTAGTAAATTTAGTTTTCAGACATGCAAATGGGCGGCTATCAGCGGGAATTCAAATGCGAAATCGTAGCACTCTATATTGGCAGTAGTTGTGTATACTATTCGTATTCAGGGCATGCACTGCATGCCAAAATGGGTTAGAATTTAAATATGCCACATATAAATCTCTGTGTGTGCGTGTGTGTGTGAGTGGTTGTAAATGGTTTCTGAAGCGTAAGCACACACGAGCGACACGAGTAAACAAAACAAATAGGAGAGCGTGCCTAATCGTACTCATTGATTTTTTGCCAACATTTAGTGCTAATACACATGTGTCTGTGTGTGTTGTGTGTTGGGGATATTCGCGTGGGACCCATTTAGACTATAGACTGCAGACTAGCCACTGCGGTGGGCAACCCATGCTCCAATCATATCAGGCATGCAGTGGTGCTATTGCTCTGAGAATGGTGGCACTAAATGGTATTATTGGAAATTCATAAGCGTATAGATTTACACAAGCTATATAACCGATTCTTTTATTGAATCACATTTTACACGCCTCCATGCATATAGATCGACATTTGTTCCCAAGTATGTATGTGTTGCAAGTATAAATTTGGCAAAATTTCATGCATTTTCAGCATTCAGATTGAATGTGGCAACAGCCACTGCAACTGCTATAATACACAAGTGTGCCTTCGTATATTTCTCAGCAGACATTGCCGCCTGTGGCACCGAGGGCGAAATGCCAACCAGCACACATGCAACGGCTTTATGCCGCAGGTGTTGCATGAATGCATTCATAACCATGTTGTTTTGCATGCCACAAATGTAAATCGACACAAACATCAACACTAATGTCTGCTGGCTGAGTGCGCTGAGTTCGCTTCATTACAACCCTTCGCCACAATGTTACGCATACGACCTGTTGTACCATGCCACATGGCACTCGCATGTATGTACATACGAACTGCTTGCGCCGCATTTGACCTCACTGCTGTTGCCGTTGTTGTTGTGTTGTACAAACAGAACACAGCCACTAAATACCCATTTAGATTGTAAGCAAACGCTCAGCTGCCTCTTGGCTTGGCGCACAAAGTCAATGGCTAAGAAACGGCAAGGCAAATGTAAATTTAACTACAAGCAGAGACTTGAAGGAAGGTGGCACCGACTTGTGAAGGTGCACAAATGTTGGCGGTGATTTGCATAGAAATTGCTTTTCCTGCTTGAGAGAAGGGTGTGCTGCAAAAAGGATAATTGAATGAACATCTTGCCACTGATCGCTGCTGAGCGGTGTCATACACGGCCGAGCAAATGTGCACATGCGGAAGCGGCAATTTGTAGGCAAATATTCATAGAGACGAGCTAAGACGAAGGCAAAAAAACAAAAAAACTGGAAATAAATGTCGTTTAGCTAAGCACGCCTAGTCTTCTAAATACTCAAAGGATTAGATCAAATACAAAACTGTCTATTTATTACGAGTATGCTTTATTACGGCATCTTGTGGATTTTTTTTTTCAAATTCCTGCCAAGTTTGAATCACCTTAATACGGATGTTACATACATAGATATTATTCCATATTAAAGACTGAGCCTTTTCATTCACTTTAATATGAATATAAAAAGTTAGGAAACAAGTAAGGAAGGACTAAGTTCGGGTGTCACCGAACATTTTATACTCTCGCAATTTATTTATTTAATTTTATTAATATATCAAACAATTTGACCTATATATTCAGCATATATATGGTATAAAGTCCATTGAAAGTTTGAAAACCCTAATATAAAGTATATGGGAGGTAGGGAAAGTTATGACCCGATTTCACTCATTTTTGGCACGTAGACATATTACTAGAAGGTATATTCCCTCAAAATTTCTTCTAAATATATGAGAGACTTACCTATATTTTCGGTAAAAAATTGTTAGAAGCACTGAGGTCCTAATATTCGATATATAGGGTCTTGAAAACTTATGGACCGATTTCGACGATTTTTAGAAGAGCGATGCCACTCTTTAAATGCATCTTCGATATCTTCAGTAGTGCTTACTTTATATTTTGTAAAGTACACAATTTAGATCGACTTCAAAGTTCTGGTATGGGGGAAGTAGGCGTGGTTGTGATCCGATTTGGACTATTTTCACAACATATCATTGGGAAGCTAGCAAGATATTATAAACCCAATTTCATTGAAATTGGTCGATTACTTTCGGAGATATGGGTTTTGATCCATAAGTGGGAGGAACCACACCCATTTAAAATTTTGTATACTATTTTGAGTGCAGCTCTTCTGTACTCTCTTTGTGATGAAATTTAAGGTTTCTGGTGGTTTCCCTTACTGATTTAAAGCATTTTTAGTAGTTTTCAACATAACCTTTGTATGGGAGATGGGCGTGGTTATGATCCGATTTCCTCCATTCTTGGTCTGTATAAGGTAGTACCGATAAGAAACGACACTAGCAAGTTTTCTTGATATAGCTTTAGTAGCTTACGAGATATGCACAAAAAACTTAGTAGGGGCGGGGCCACGGCCACTTCTCCAAAAAAATTACATCCAAATATGCCCCTTCATAGTACGATCCTTTGTACCAAATTTTACTTCCGTAGCTTTATTTATGGCATAGTTATGGCACTTTATGTGTTTTCGGTTTTCGCCTTTTTGAGGGCGTGGCAATGGTCCGATTACGCCCTTTCGAACTTAACCTTCTTATGGTGCCAAGGAACACGTGTTCCAAGTTTCATTAAGATATCTCAATTTTTAGTCAAGTTACAGCTTGCACGGACGGACAGACGGACAGACAGACATCCGGATTTGAACTTTACACGTCACCCTGATCACTTTGGTATATATAACCTTATATCCAACTCGTTTACTTTTAGGACTTACAACCAACCGTTATGTGAACAAAACTATGTATAATACTCTCTTTAGCAACTTTTGTTGCGAGAGTATAAAATTGTCAAAGAGTAGTCAGACAATACCAGTGTCCATCAAGTTATATCCAAAGATTTCATGCCAAAATCACAAATAAAAGATGGTCAAATGGTCAAGTTACCAAGAATGAAGAGACCTTTTATCGCTTAAAAATGAGAGTCTATAACCAGTGCACGAACAGATGGATTATCAGATCATATTTCTTGAAATCCCTTATTAATTAAACCTGATCAATGTGATGAAGAAGCGGGGTATGTAAAGGATGTTTTTGAAATACATGTGGTTTTAATGTTATGACCAAGAATTAAGCTTTATTATAAAGATAAGGGTTTGCCATTATATTTTAAAAATTATTTCGGGCAAGTAACCGTCGCGGCTGGTTCGAATAAATCCCAGAGGTGAGAGGTGGCGCCGTTGCCTCCGTAGCAAGTCTGTATATTGGTATGTAGTATGAAATGAGAAACCAAACTGCGTAAAAATTAAGTGATAGCTGTCCAAAAGACCAACATAGTCAAAAGTATTATTATTTCCATTTTGTGCCTATATTTTATAGAAGTAAAGTTGAGCCTAAAATGAAACAAATTCGCAGCAAAAGAATTAATTAAAGACTTCTTGTCTATGCCTTTTCTAATTTTTCGAATTTTACAACATTTCATATTTCAACATGTTTTTAATAACATTTGCGGCTAACCATACTAATTAAAACATATTGAAGAGAAAAATTAATAATGAAACCAAAGAATTTGGAAGAAGAAGAAGAATTGTAACGGCTATTAATAAAACACAAATATTGGAGTAAATAATTTAATTAAGGTGAAATAAACAACAAATGCAAATGCTTAAATTCTTAGTAAAAGCTTACAAGGATGAAGGAATCAAGGCGTTGCAGTGCCTGTCCTTACATACATACACGATATCCAACGGAGTCCAGCGCACATACATACATCCATTGGGTAATAAATAATGGAAACCCATGCAAGACAGTATGCATGAAATTTATGTTTGTCTGTCTGATTTGTGGTAATTGCATGCTCATGTGTGTGTGTGTGTGTGTTAGTCTGTAACTGACAAGTTATTACTCAACAAAATTGCATTTGATTACAAATATTTGCATAAATTCTTGGTGAATGCACCAGCAAATCTTTCAATAACTTCAAGCAACGACTTAAGCGCCTGAATATGCTAGTTTTGTATGCATATGTCTGCCTGTCTGTCTGTCCGTCTGTCCACATATATGTCTACACTTTTCATATTTAACCGTATTTGTAGCACATTCAACAACTGACTAAATAAATTCAACATTACCGTTATTTTGCATTTGCACTGATGAAGTGACAATTTAATTAAAAAGCACAACGGTGCAATATTTGCACATTCGATTATTCGATTCGAAAAGCCGTAATGAAAGTGCTGCACACGAAGGGAATTACCGTTATGCTGTCTGTTAGCTGTTGATTGTCGTCTATTGTCTACAGGCGGTCCGTTGTTGGAGGACGAGACACGACGCCAATAAACCTTAGTCAGCCTTTTTGACAGCAGTCTGGAACTTAAACTTATATACATATACATACATACGTATATAGACATATATGTTGTATTTGTGGTGTGTGGATATGTGTCAAATACATATGTTTCTAAGGCTACCACAATAAGTTTCAAGTCCTGCTGTTAATGTCACTGCATTTGTCGGTGAGAACAATAATTTAGGTGATAATAATAAAATATTAGCAAATAAATAAATATTTGCTTTAATAAGTAAGTATCTTTAATAATAAGACAACTAAGGTTTAAGTGATGCAAAGGATATAAAGGGTGTTTTCTTATAAATATGGTTTTCAGTGAAACAATACTTTTTTTGGAGCTGGTCTTTTTGACAGCTGTCACTTGATTTGATTTAACATGTCAAAATGAACAGAGATTTACTCCGGAACGAAGTTTATTGCTGATATACAGCTCCACCAGGACCTCACGGCTGACATTTATTCGACCCAGTCACTTGCACGAAATCGTTTTTTTTTAAATAATATCAAACCCTTATCTTTATAATAAAGCTTATTCTTGGCCATAAGACCCTTGAAGCACACATGTCTAAAAAAAACCTTTATTAATAACTAGCAGACCGCTCCGGCTTTGCACGGATTTAAACAAACATTTCAAAACTTATACGTTTTTACACACTCTCCCATACATATGTATGTACTTTCCCGTTTCTTACGTTGGTTCATTTTAAAAAAGTAAATGAGGAGAATTCGAACATGACATTATATTTTATTTGCAATGAGTTAAAACTTGATTACGACCTCTAGTCTTTGGTGTCCGATGTCTTTCTCTCTGATTATGAAGGCGTTGGGAACGCTCAGAGTGCGAGCTTGTCTAATATATATTTCTTCAAGCCGCTGCACACGCTCTATACTCGACTCCCAAGCGCGTTCTTGGAAGGTTTTGAAATTTTGTTCTGCAAGTAGCTTTGAGCGCTCGTTACTCGACTCTCTGTCATGCGATTGCGATGCGAAGAGAATGACTTGCAAGACGATTTTCAGTTTCAGATTAAGATACTCCATATTTTTTGTCTTTTTGATACCCCCACCTGGGAACTATTTCCAGAAAGTTGAGATTCTAGCAATAAATATAGCCTAAGTTACTCGCGGTGAATGTAGCTTTCGAATGGTGAAAGAATTTTTGAAATCGGCACAGTAGTTTTTGAGTTTCTTCATTACAAACATGCATACAAATCCTTCCTCTTTATAATAGTAGTATAGATTATTGAGATCAAATAAACCCAATCACTAAACTAAATACGAGCTCGTATCTTAAATTGCAAGACAATTCTATACTTATTTTAATCGCAAAACTCAGTTGTTTTTATGGACGATCACTGCAGGCTAACTACAGGTCTTCCACTAGGTCCCTACACTATGAGTAAAACATGGTGACGACGTAACTTTCATATATTTTTCCCTCCCAAGACTGCCAAACTCAACCAAATCCTTCTCGAATTGCATCAAATGCGTAGAGCACCCTCAACCTTTTAGTGAATTTCACTGAAGTGGGTGCCAGCAAACGAATGCAAATTGAATAAAGAGTACTCTGCCGAACATTTAAGCGGCCATTTTGCATTTGGCATTCGCTGTCTGTGCCATGGCATCACTATTTTAATGACATCACGTTCATCATGTAAATGAATAAATTTAATTAGTCAACTGCGGCACACAACCGCTCACACACGTGTGTCACATGACACAGCCTCCTTCACATGTCAGCTTCCTCAGCTGCCTTTGAACCGAAATTTAATGGAATTTGGAAAAATTAAATTGTCTCAACTGCCAGCGGCAATTGGCGACACAAGCGGCACCAGCAGAACCCACCTAAAACACTGTTGAAGCACTGGAAATGAGCGCAACCAACAACCGGCGACCGCCAACAACGGAAGTGACTGTTATTTATGCAGATACTTGACAGCAAAACCTTACAGTACCGTTCGAGATAAAGACGAAATTTATCGCATTAGCAGACATTGTCGCATACTTTGCGGTGTCGGTGCGAACCAATAAACGCACAGCAGCCAAATTAATCACAGCGCTGTGAGTAATCATATGTGTTAGTAAGAACAGGAGCAAATTAGTAGCATCTTAGACACTGTGGGATCTCCTATACTCTCTTACTCTCTTCTCTCTCTTTCTGAGTGATAGTGTCGTAGTTAGAATTTAAAAATATGTATCCTATCTTTAAAGCGCCTTCATTAGCTTCTTAAATATAACCAAACTTGTATTCTAGTAAATGCGTTTAGACCATACAACCGTCATGTAACTCCACATTCCGCTAATAAGACACTGCAACTCACCAAACACTGACATTAGTGTTCCTAATACCATTACTCGGTCTTAATATCATATACATATATGTACACAAGTAAATATGTATGACGGGTATAACATGGATGGCACATGTACTTATTTTATGTCTAAGATAAACGATCAAATGTCTCTGCTCAGCTCCTCATCCATTCATCCATGCATGCGGCTGCCATTCACCTTCTAGGTAATTTGTAATGAATCTAATGCAGGAATTTAGACGAAGCCACATGAGCCAACACATGCCAGCGGGCCAGATTGTTGTGCAGCAGCAAACTCTATTTACAGTTTGTATTGTGTTGTTGCAAGCCGCTGCAAGTTAAATGCGTGTTGCATACAAATGACGCTCATTAATTTCCAGCGGTAATGGCATGCCGGTCTCTACTTCATGTATGTGTATTTGTGTGGTTATATTAAGATGTCTGACGCTGTTGCTTAAGTTACAACAAATACAAATATATATGAAGAAAATTTGCAAGGCATATCTACTTAAGTTATACATTATTGCCGAAGATTGGCAAGACATCAGTCTAGTTTGTTTACCATCAGGAAATTTGCATTTCAAAAGTAAAGGACATTCTGTTATTATAAGATATAAATTAGTCTCTCCATGTGGCATTCAGTTGAGATTCTGCTTTGTTTGCTTATGTTTCTTGCCTCCTTATTGAGGTCATCAAAACAAAGCTTTGCGCACTTGAGTTAGATAAATGTTTGCCGAAAGCATAGCTTAAACTGTCACATATCAGCGTTGAGTAATTTGCATTAGTTAATTTTCCTCAGAAAGCGCTTTTTAACATAAGAAAGTGTTAAAGTAATCTAATATTCTAGTAATTCCAGACAATAATCAAATTACAAAAAATCACCATTCTTCGGGAATAACTGGAAGCTCAAGTTTTTCAAGTCACTGACATTATCGCATTCGTAAAATTATTTAGATAAAAGCTGAAGATGCTTACATCCATTTGGAAAGGGCTCCACACAAAGCCATATATTTGATGGAGTAAATAAGCTTTCAACGATATAAAATGCTTCCCCTTCAGCCGTTAAAATCAGAATCCGTCTTCTCGTCAAAAAAGTACATGTGAAAGTAACAAAAAAAAAATAGCTAGTTGAACTCGATACAAGTGAGATCTACAGCTCTCTCATTAAACTGATGTAATCGTTCTCTAGACCCGGTACCATATTCTGATAGAGATTTTATTAATGAAAGGAATCACTGAAGCGTTGCTGATCTAATTGATCAGGTGGTACAGTTTGTTCGATTCGCTACTCTCCAAAGTTTGACGAATCGGAGACACCTCGAATACCGCAAACAATGTATTTTATTCTCCTAAAAATGTAGAATACTATATATTTTCTTTTTTTTGGGCCGGATAATCTAACAGCCTTGAAATCCAACGCAGAATCACTCTTGCCAACAAGTGCTACTATGGATTGAGTAGGCAATTGAAAAGTAAAGTCCTCTCTCGACGAACAAAAACTAAACTCTACAAGTCTCTCATCATTCCCGTCCTACTTTATGGTGCAAAAGCGTGGACGGTGTCAACATCCGATGAGACGGCACTAGGAGTTTTCGAGAGGAATGTTTTGCGGAAGATTTATGGTCCCTTAAACATTGGCAACGGCGAATACCGCAGACAGAATGATGAGCTGTATGTGTTATTCCACGACATAGACATAGCCCAGCGAATAAAAAGACAGCGTCTACACTGGCTAGGTCATGTTGTTATGTTGTTCGAATGGACGAAAGTGTCCCAGCTCTGAAATTTTTCGATGCAGTACCCGCTGGTGGAAGCCGAGGAGGGAGGCCTCCACTCCGATGGAAGGATCAGGTGGAGAAGGACCTGTCTTCACTTGGTATTACCAATTGGCGCCAAACTTCCAAAAGGAGAGATGCGTGGCGCGCTGTTATGGACTCGGCTATAACCGCGTAAGCGGTGTCTACGCCAGTCAAGAAGAAGAAGGATAATCTAATATTTTTTCGAGAAAAAAGGTTCAAAGTAATTTTAATGATTATAATGTAATTCAATCTCCTCTACCACCTTATATTCTTCCAAGGATTAAAAAAATAGCAGTACAGTACAGATTAGTAAATAAGTAATTCAATAATATTTTAAATTTTCTCATCATTTAATAAAAACTAGAAAAACGAGATAAGAGAAAATTTAGAAAAATATTAGCAATTACTTGTAAGGTAGTTATAATGAACGGCCAATCCGCAACTCACGACCAAATTGCGCAATTGAATTTAACAATGTAAATGATGGTTGATGGTTGATGGTTGAATACAATAGAATTACTTGTGAGCGAACAAGCGAAGTTGGTACGAGTACTACTACATAGTACAAGTTAAATGCGAAAGTAAGGAAGCAATACGCCATAAATTGGCTGAAGAAGGAGAATATGGTAAAGTGGAACAACGGAGAAAACACAAGCAATCGGAGTGCAAACGCAATGAAGTATGAAACAAATGAATGAACAACAATTGAACAAAGGAAAAGTGAGCACATTAATAGGCAAAGTACAGATAAAGGCAAAACAAAAAACAAAAAAAAAAACTGTGAAAAACACAGCATGAGAATGAAGGAAACAACGAGAACTATTACAAAGCACACAAGTCTAATGTAAAAAGTGAACGGTGGCAGCGGTGCAGTGGTGCAGCCACCTGTCGCAATTTAAGTGGAACAATTGTAAAAATTGCAAAAATTGTTTTGTTTGGCTTGAAAGTTTGATTGGCCGCCATAAAGTAGACGCCGAGGCCGTCGCCACATCAATTGCAAATTGAAAAGTGAATAGTGAAAAGTAAAAAGTAAAAAGTAAAAAAACAAGTGTACAAAAACAAAAACAAAAAGGGGAAGGTAAAATAATAATAGAAAAGAGTAGACAATCAATGAGCTTCCGCAGGATTATAAGTAACGAGAGAACTTTTTAAAACACAGCCAACAGCTGAAAGGAAATTGTTTTATGCGCGCTCTCGCAGCGCAAGCAGCTGTCTTCGAGTGCTTCACTGTACGGGTATACCACGTGAACAAGTTGAGCAATGGCTTAAGCTTAAGGCAGACAAAGGTAGAACAAGTAAGTTGATTTCCTGGTGAAATCAGTCATGGCGATGAAATTATTGCGATGATAAGACTATGTCAGTAAACGCTGCCAAGATGAGTTGATAAACTCAATTTGAGGATGGCTTTTTTGTTCAATTTAGACATCTTTGCAAATATATATTGTAAGAAATTGAAAGTAGATATAGGCTATGACTGTGAACTATAACCTAAAAAACCGTATTTAGAACTCAAAATTGGTTATGTGTGCAAAAAATTGTTAAATATATGGTATACAAGATGGACCAATTGAATATGGACTAATCTGCAAAGAAAATAATCGAGAGAGTTGCTATTCTACTGATCACTTACCGGTTGATCGTTGATTAACCATTGCAGTCGTGATGCTGGATGTGACTTTCCCGATGTGCAATTCAAAGCTAAGGTGTCACCAATTTGATACTGATTATGTTGGCCTCGAATATGTGGACCGTCGCGTGGCAAAACTGCGAAGAAAATGTAAAATGTATTTGAAATATTTTATAAATTCTTGATCTAGGTATTAAATAAATTAAATTTACTTAACTTAACTTAGCTTAACATGACTTAACTTTATTTAACTTAACTGTACTTGATTTTACGTTGCTTAAATGTACTATTGAAGAACCATTTTCAACAGTAACTATTTTAAAGTTTCTTAACTTGACTTCACTTAATATAACATCAACCTTACATAAATACAATTAATTTAACTTTGCTTTAGTGAACTTAACATAACTTACGACAGCTTATTTTAATAACGTTATTCAAGCAATGCTTAACTAACTTAACTCAACTTAACTTAACATAACTTCACATTGCTTAAGTGAACTTAACATAACTTAGAATAACTTTTTTGAATACCCTCATTGTTTAACTTAACTTAACTTAACTGAACTCAACTTAACATAACTTTACTTAAGTGAACTTAACATAACTTAGAATAACTTATTTACTAGGAAGTTTCCTATTTTCTCACTGTACAACTTAACTTTAAAGCTGCGCTACATGTTTATGGTAAGTATGTAAATTACAACAAAAAACACTTCATTACAAATTAGTTTCAATGCCGTTGTCGCTAGTTGCCTCGCTAAGTCGACATTTTGAGGCATGTATATCTCGACTATGTTTCTGGTGTGGCCCTTTGCTGCCCCGCGAAGCCATAGTATACTATATACACATTTACATGTCTTTCTACTCAACTCAATCGTATTTAACGCAAATATTATATATTCACTAAGTCGCTATGTAAATTAAATATTCTACAGACACAAGTCGAAATCATTTCCATACGATGTAAAAAATTACAAGATTTAAAATCAATGCTTGCAGGTGTCACAGCAACTTAGCGCGCAACACCCGCCCTTCGGTTATTTGGTTCAAATCGTATTTCGCACGCTTCGACACTTTTCTTTCACAGTACATAAATTTGATGATTTGGCAACACAAAAAAAAACTTCGAAGCAACAAATTGAAAATCACATCACGTACTCGGCGCTTATATATCTGGTTGACTACAGTAGTGGGCAAAAAAATAAGAATGCATTTTTTGCAGTATCTAGATGTTGATTTTTGACAATGATTTAAAAATGCGTTTCCTTTAAACAATTTAAGAAACAAGATATTATTATTAGTCATTGAAAAATGAATTTCTCCTTTCAGCTTAATTGTAATTATTTTCATAATATCTTCGTTATACAAATTTTTTAAAAGTCATGAATAACATATTTATCCCCAATTGTATGGCCACCACTGTACTTGTATGAACTAGCATTCACAGGTACCATCAAGCAAGCTTGTGAATGACTGATTCTCCGTGCATGCGGAATGTGCCACTGCAGTTGTGTGAAGAGGTGGTCCACATTCAGATGCATACATATGTGTATGTATATAAATAACGGTTTCTATATAATATGTCACGTGATAAAATTCACACAAGTGTTTAGCATTGACGACGACAATTCACGGGCTCATTCATAAATTGTGTTTGTTCGCACAACTGGCGTGCTGGAGTGCACGTGCAACGAATCAACTTTGAAATGCGCGACAAGGCGCCGATATTCGATTGTGCTCCGGTGGCGTATGATAAACGTTTTGATCCTCGCACCTGTCGGCATATGCTTGTATATAAATACATATGAAGTATGCGATATACCAGAAGGCGGATTTTTGGTGATTAAAGTTGTCAGTGAATCATATAAGTGTTGTTTACTACGCAAGTACGCAAATCTGGAAACGAATAACACCCTATCATTTTGGCACAGAATTATTGTTAATAATTGTATCTATTGTTAGTAGTATGACAATCTACTTTATTTCGTTATACTTGAATACCATATACAAAACTTGAGAATTCCATATTTGCACTTCATCATTTCACTTTAAAATTACATGCAAAGTCTGAAGTAATTCTGTATAAACCTCCTTTAATATTGAGTATTGCCAAAGTAATTGATATTAATCCATTAAGTCAACACTTGAAGCTCATAAGCAGCATATATACTTGACAATAGATATTGAAGTGTCAAGAAACGTGCGAAAATTAGAAACTATGTTACCAACTAAATAATCAACATACATAATTGTACATATATGAGTCGTAACCTCGCTCTCTTTGCTGACTAAATACTTCAGCGCTCTTCCTAAGAAATGCCTACTAATCCCCAGCAAACGTGCCAAGTAATTAATTTGCCACACATCGAAACTCATTCCATTCAGGCATTAATTATTAATTAACATTAAGATCACAGCTTTTATTCGCATAATGAAATTATAGACAATATTATGACAGCAGGCAAGTAGGTGGTAAGAGTGATTTAAGCAGGAATTATTTACAGTTTCACTAAAGATTTTGTTAGTTTTAGTAAGTACAAATATGTGTTTAGTAATGGAATGACTAAAAGGCCACAATGTGGGTTGAATTTTGCCTAAATTCTGTGAAAATAATATTTTCAGGTATTTAATATGAAAAAATTGTGAAATATAATATTAATGGTCGCAAGCACAGCAATTCAATGAATTTACGATAAATTAAGAAATAATGTTTGCTTCTTGAGGACTATTCCAGCCATCGTTCAGTCTCATAAAGAATTCAGCCGACGCAATTTATGCCGTCCGTATTCTCAACAAAAAAATATTTATTTATTTATTCTGACCTCAGGATCCCTAAGAGAGAAATCAATAGTAAAACCTATTGTTAAAATACACTGTGATAGTTTTTTTTCAAAAAAAAAAAAGACAAGACTAAATTCGACGGTTTCCCCCTATTTCGGGTCTTACGAATCGAACTGCATCATTACTTTTTTGAGTTACAATCATGGTTTCATACAAAAATTTTTGTTGAAGTTTTTCATCAAAGTTGCCCATTGTAAGAGAAAGGTACATTTTTCTTCGCTCTCACACTTTTTTAATGTTGACTTTTTTGGTAAACTTTCTTTGGCAAAGCTTCTCAGAATAAGTCAGTCTTTAAGTTCTTAGATGACTGTAAACCCCAAAATCAATGTTTTTTGTGTCCTTATAGCAAATATGTCGAAAAAACTGAAATTTAATCCATTTTTTTTTAATGTTTTTTTCCCTCACGTTTCGTGAATATTTTAATTTACCTCTTGATACTTATACATTAAGTGACATCTTGTAATAGTAAGAAACTTAAGCAAAGACAACGTTCTTAGCAAACTAACCATTAGAAAAAAAAACTTAACAAAATTTGTATTTTTTAAAAAAGCTACACTGACTATGTTTGTGTGCTATTTTATTTTTTTTTGTATCTTATAAGTGTTATCAATAAGTATCATAAATTTGTACACAATATTTAAATTAAATTTAATAAGACTCATCTATCAGTGTCCAACACAAATCAGCAAGCAACGAGTCAAGCTTTTAACCACTGCACTGATAAGAAATAACAACAAGTAACGTTTGAAAGAAACGTTAAATGCTTGCCTAAGAGTCAAAATTTAAGCATAGATTGCAGAGAATAGAGATAGAGGGAAAAAACATTAAAAAAATGGATTAAATTTCAGTTTTTTCGTCATATTGGCTATAAGGACGCAATAAACATTGATTTTGGGGTTTACAGTCATCTAAGAACTTAAAGACGGACTTATTCTGAGAAGCTTTGCCAAAGAAAGTTTACCAAAAAAGTCAACATTAAGAAAGTTAGAGACCGAAGAAAAATGTACCTTTCTCTTACAATGGGCAACTTTGATGAAAAACTTCAACAAAAAATGTTGTATGAAACCATGATTGTAACTCAAAAAAGTAATGATGCAGTTCGATTCGTAGGACCCGAAATAGGGGGAAACCGTCGAATTTGGTCTTGTCTTTTTTTTTGACTATCACAGTGATATTATTCACTGTTTTATACAACTTTTAATCCGCCATGTTTCCCACTTACCGCCAATATTTTGTCGGACTTGCTGTACTTGAAATAAAAACAGTAATTCAACAAATACTTGAATGAACATAAAAATGCAGCTCCACAAAAAAAACGGACACACACCGACTTAATGCTTTTTAATACGCCAAACCTGTGGCATTTTCACACCCATTTCGCACACCAACTGTTGAGTGCCCAAAAAACCAAAAAAAAAACGGAAAAACTCGCGTCAGATAAAATCTGATAATATTGACTTTTGAAGCACTCGCATATCTGCAAAGTGCACTCTTACATTAACCGCAAATCCTTGCGTGATAACACCGCAGCCGCACGCCGCACGCCGCATTGCACTGCCGAGCACTTGTCGACCCACCGCCTCGCTTGCGCTGCAGCTTCCGGAGCTTAACGGGGTATTGTTGCTGACCGTTAATGGGTCGCGCGGTCGCCGCCGCCGTTCATCAGCGTGTGTGAAAAGTCACTTGAAATCGCAAACAAACAACAAAAAATCCATGCGCTGCCAAATAAATGAAGTGAATGCGCGAATATTAATGCGCGAAAGAGCAAAAAGTTAAGCCGAATGCAAATTAAGTGACCGCACTTGAGAGCGCATTTGCACGAATGTATGTACGAGTACATTAAAGTTCGCAAAAAGTTGAACAGTTTATAAATATACTGTACAGTTGCTTAAGCTGTGTGAGTTGAGTGGTCCAGTTCTAGTTCACATCCGCAGCCATTTCGCAGAATCTTGCTGTCAGTCGGTCACTCTCTCCATTTGTCTATTGTCTAAGTATTGGATTTATTACTAGCTAAAACTGAGTTATGTGTTATATTGGCTGAAATGATAGATACAGATGCTTGTAGTTTTTACCCAATTGAACTCACAGCAATTCGCTGCTGATGGTTGGGTAAAGCATAACCATAAATTGGAAGATTTATAAAACTATTTTCATTAGTTTAGAATATATGACCCAACAAACTTTCTTTAAAATCATAATTAAGTTGAAAAAGTTTATTTTATAACAATTTCTAGCACAAGTTTAAGTAAAATATGGCTTGGGTGTGTCTTGAAAGTGCTCCTTCACAGTAAGAGTGGTCTGGTGGAAACATATTCTGACTTCAAGATAACTGTGAAGACAAAAAACTTTGTATTTTAAAAGAAGTGGTGTGTTTTGACGATCATTTAATATCTAAAAAATAAAGGTAGGGTTAAGTTCGGGTGTAACCGATCACTTCATAACATAACTTACAATTCGGCCTATATTTTCGGCATAAAGTCCACTAGAGTAACAAAGATAATTATATATAATATATGGTGACAGGGTAATTATTAAACCGATTTCACTTATTTTCATCAAGACTACTAATATATCTCACTTATTAACCAATATGTACGGTATATAGCTCGTCGTATGCTTGAGAAACCAACTATGAGATATATGGGAGCTAGTGGAAATAATAACCCATTTTTAACCATTTTTGACAGAGAGGCACATTATTATAACAAATGATTCCCTCTGAATTTCTAAAAAATTTCTGAGAGATTTCGAGATATTTTCGGTAAAAGTTTAACCACAGGCACTGAGGTCCTCATGTTCGATATCCGGAACCTTGCAAAGTTATAGTCCGATTTCGAGAATTTTTTAGATGAGAAGTGAAGTGAACGAATCAGATGGAAATCAAAATTGTGTTATATGAGAAGTAGGCGTGGTTGTTAACCGATTTCGCTAATTTTCCATCGGTAACCTCTTGTTGTGAGAGTATAAATGTTTGAGATCAAGTGTACATATCTACATATATCAGATCCATTAGTGGGCACAACCAAAAATAATACGCTTTACAACAACACAACCTAGTATGAAAACACCGCATTTATGGCGAATTCTAAATTTTGGTCGAAAAGCAAACTTTTCATTTATATACTTATACATACATATCTACAAGCTATTATGTACTAGTATGCATATATGTACAGGCTCATATATATGTATGGGGAGCCATACTGGTAGCAGCAGCTGCATAAATTTTAAAGTAAACTTTGGCGCAATCAACCAAATGCACTGTTGCACAGATTGCCCCAGCATCTTTGCTTGCACCGAGTCTTGCTTGCTTTGCTTTTATTCCTCCATTTTGCATTTTTGTATTTGTCTTGCAAATTGTTTGGCATATTTCTTCTTTGTTCTTGGCTGAAAAATCTCCTAAAATCGCATCGATACTCTCGGTTAGTTGAACTAAATTGTTGTTACTTGAAGTGAATAAACAAATGTACAACAGGCGCATACACACACTCAAATACACACATACACACGCACATCGACAGACATGCCAGAGACTAATAAATATGCAGGAGTGGGAATTTTGTTGAAATGTGCAGGAACCTGCAGCTCTGCTCAGCTTCAATCTGTGCAAAAATATGCACTCAAGCCTTTTGATATTCACACACACACACTTGCGATAGCATTCATTTAAATATACGCTTATAGCTCTGTTGGCTGTTGGATTTGTGCTTTGTGTGGCCCGCATATGCATGCAAATGCGTGTGGTGGCTCCGTTCTGTTCTGCTTTGCTGTTGCTATTGCTTTGCTTTGTTTTGTTTCGTAGTTATTTAAGTGTGGTAATAACAAGAAATATTTGAAATTCACTTTCTGCATTTCTCGAATAATAAATCTGGAAATTAATTTTAGAAATTCTGAGAGAATGATTGCATTTCTGTGCAAATTCATTTGAAAGGCGTCCCCATTGGCTTGATTGGTCGTTGCTGTGAAAATACATACATTTTGATGAATAACATTGCCACCGATTGAGTGACTTTTAGCATAAAATGCTTTAAATACACATTGCACTTAACTAATGGGGCAATTCACATCCATTAAATGCAATTTATTGCATAAAGAGAAGCATTTGGTTATTGAAACTGGGGTTGACTTTCATTTGTTTATCGAACTTTTTATGAGGTGTGTTGAAGAAATAACGGGAATTTTCCTTTTTTGAAAAACATATTTACAGCCCTATGCACTTTACAAATTCAACAAATTTCTAATTTGTAAAAAATTGAAATTTATCAAGCATTTCGTATTCTGTGTCTAAAATAAAAAGCTCTTTTCTTTATAAGTTGTTAAGAAGTAAAATGCTCTTGACAAATAAAATATCTCGCAATGGATAGTTGTGAAAGTGAATTTGTTGCAATGGAGATATTTTACTTTTGCCGTTAGTTTTATACAAAGAGGAAAAATATGAACATGTGGATGGCTCGCGTTATTGAGCCGTTTTTATAATATATTAAGAAGCTTATTTTTCCGTTTTTTGTATAAAAAAATGAGGATAATGAGGGTAACATTGACGAAATTGTTTTCTATAAATTGCATGCGATTACGGCTTAGCAATTTTTTGCCAACAAAGAACAAAGTTTAGATTTCGTAGTCCCCAAGGAACTTTTCTGAAGCTAAACATAACAACCAACTAAATCAAAATTGCATTCCAAACAGTGTTAAATGTATTATAAAGGACATATCGCTCATTTACTTGAATAGTGTCACAACTCAAAAAACACGATTTTTGAGTTGAGTATGTAAAAATGTGTGCAGTTTCAGCGTCCATGTTGTATAAAAAATTCATTCCGATGCGTAGAAAAATAAACCGTGAAATAAGAATGTGCCGTTATTAAACTTGTTATGTTGGATTATTTTTTAACTACAATAACGACACTTCTTAGTTGTGCCAGAATTAGGCATGGATACTTCAGATAAGTGAGAGACATATTTTGTGTTACAACACATATTGTTATAGAGTGAATTTGGTTTTCTTTTCAGAAAGAACGACATATTTTGTATTACAACGATATTGGTGAAAAGTAATTAAATTTTTCGTATTGATTTTTTTCAACAAAAACGACACATTTGACTTATGACGGCGAAATTGAATTATTTTTTTCATAAATAACGACACAATTCAAAATGGGTCACGTTTATGCCCAAGAAAAAGCATTAGTACACTCTATTTGTTCCATTTATGCACAACATTGTATTTAATATATTACAGGCCACTAGATATGTCAATAAAAAGTTGGAATTTTTCTTTATTTGCTAAATAAGAGACAATTAAAAACTTTAAATCGCTCTCCTGAAAAATCGACTTTTTTGAGTTGTGACACTATTCAAGTAAATGAGCGATATGTATATGTATTATATTATGAAGTATTCTACGGCTTTGCGGAGGAGCAAAAGACTGTGGAGGATCTGGGATGGAAAAGTGAATATACATATAGGCTCTGCCATTTGATTATCAATCAACATTATTTACGCGCGGCACTCCCTGTTTGGTTAGGTATAACCCTGTCATCTATATAGAGTAAATGGAGTTGTGAAACCAAACCAAATACTTTGCATCTGGTCTGAAAGGCTTCAGTCGATATCTCGACATCAGAATCGGATATATAGGCTGATAACTCTTTGGTCAATCATAAACCAAACTTATCAACGAAGCCACCCTGAAGAAGGCTCGGTTAAAACAAACACTCATCCAAATAACGGCCTTTTGCATGAAAAATAGTGCCAGCTTCGAAGCATGGAATATTGGCGCACCCTAAGTCTAGACCAAAAGCAATGGATTTATTGTGAAATTGAAGTTAAATTATTAACTATTTTGCAACAAATATTGAAATGTATTTGAAAGCTTACGTTAAAAAATAATTCAAATAAATTTTTCAATTCAATTCGAATATAATTGGACAGAATCAGCTGTTTCTGTTCACATTATTTTGTTTCCCACATGTGTGGGGAAAAGCTATGCGTACTGAATCTTTTTATTTTATCAAAATTGTCACAGAATACAAAAAAAATGTCTTACTTGGTAAAAATCTGAAAAAAATTTAAATTTTCTTGTTATTTCGTCAAGTGCACAGAATAGGGCTGTTAAGCTCATATAAAAAAACTAAGCGGATTTTAGACTAATGGAAATATTAGAACTACGGTTATTTTTGAACACAACTCGTACATCATACATTGGTCGGAAATAAGTTTTAAAAAATGATGAAAGCTTAAGCTCTTATCATAATACGAAACCCTGGAGATTTAAAATTGGTTTCAATTACAATAACAAGATTATGGGTGAAGATTTATTTAGACTGTACTAGAACCACTTCAGGTTATCTTCTTTCATCAAACGACTCTTCTTTTCCATCAAAGACACTCAATCACCTTCGCTTACACTACTTAATAGTTAAACTATCTGAATTCAAATTATGGAATATTCCAGAAATCGCTAAGTTGTTCTACATCTAATTCCAACACTTCGCCTTGCGCCTTAATATAAATCATTGCAATGACAATTTTTAAATGCTACTTACATACAATGTCCATGCGGCCCTCACCCTGAACCGAGGAAAAGTTGGGGGCCTCAGCTGAGATCTCGCAACGGTACAAGCCGGATGAGTTGAGCGTCAAGCCGCGCAAAAAGACACGCCAACTGTCTGAGTGCTCCTCCTGCGAATAATAAAGAAATATGCATATTAATAAAAATGCTTAAATTGCAAGGAGAACAGAGCGCCTCCAAGCACCAGCGAATGTGGCATGCACACACATACACACATTTCGAATTTTGCAATTTCCTTTGCCATTAGAGAGTTTTGCGCAAATTTCGCCTGTACTTACACTAACACGTATGCCATCAAAGCGATAACTCGTCTTCTGCGGGCGCGCCTTCGGCACAAAGCGATAGAACTCCTCGTTGTCCTTGTACCATTTTATGGCGTACAACGCCTCGCCGTCCTCATCCTCATCGTCCTCCGCCACGTCATCATCCTCCTCCTCTTCGTCCTCCTCCTCCTCGTCATCGTCAACGCCGTTGGCGAATTTGTAGCGCGTCGATGAGCCCTCCGCCGTTGCACCGCGTGCGCCGCTAGTGAAGGTACTGGCGCCAACATGCGCGGCGCTGCTACTGCTGACGCCGCTATTACTGAAGCCCGGTATGCCCAACGCTTGACTGAAGGCAGCGCCGCGATAAACGCTGTGCCCGTAGGGAGAGCGTTGCGTCTGATATGGGTAGTGTTGTTGCTCGTCCTCTTCCTTTTGTTGTTGTTGTTGCTGCTGCTGATAATAACTGCCAGCGCCATTTATGTCGCTGCTGCCACTGCTAGTGCTACTGCTGCTGCTGCTGTAACTTTGTGATGGCTGATATGGATAGGATGGGTAATGTTGCTGCTGCTGGTGCTCTTGCTGTTGTTGATGCATTTGCAGTCGCTCCGTTTGGTAGGAATATTGACGTTTGTGTCGCCTAAATTTCGGCCTCGTGGCCACAAAATGATGTGCATCGAAAAAATGCATGTTGCCGCCATAACGGTTGCGTGTGTTGGTGCGTGTGCGCGTTCGTGCATAGCTGCGATGTCGATTACCAGCGCCACTGACTATAACTTCACTTCCGCTATTGCTGCCGACCCCACCGTAATATGGCGGCCCGCCAGTGCGATTCAACTCATATTGGCATTCGAGCATCGCGGACTCGCCGCGAAATTTAAAGGCTGGTATTGAGACTTTCACCAGACGCAGACCGGCTAAGCCTGGAAGAGTAAGCGAGAACAAAACTATTTGTGTTATCAAGTAATTAAATGTGTCTGTAGACTTCTTAGGGAGGAGGAGAGTGTTTCTCATAAAAGTCATTAGGCTCTCATTTTAAACTTGTGACTTCCTCCGTCAGTCGTTTAACAGTAATGCGTGATGTAAAGTTATAACTGTTATAATTTTCATAATTACTCATAAGCCTATTCAACAGAGATATCGGTATTTAAAATCAATACGTCAAAAAATCTGCCAACAGCCACACCTACTTTTCATTGAATGCCATTTTTAATCCTCTTAACTAATTTGACCTTGGATACTTCAAGCAACAAAGAGAGTACTGAAATAGCTTGACGTTTGTAGTGTCTCTGATATGTAGATATAAACCCACCGGATATTTGAAGACCCTAATATTAGGTATATGGCAACTAGGGGAAGTTCTGACCCGATTTTTGGCTCAGAGACACTTTATTATAAAAAATATTCCCTCTGATTTACATTAAAATATCTAAGAGGCTTACCAATAATTTTTGTTACAAATTAGGCACAGGCACTGATATCTTTCTGTTCGATATCTGGAGCCTTGAAAAGTTATAGTCCGATTTCAAGAAATTTTAAATGAACTGGCCTCCAATGCCATGTTTGTATAAAGTCTTGTTCCGATATCTTCATTGGTTTAAAATCATTATACATATATAAGAAGTAGGTGTGGTTCTAAACCGATTTAGCATATTTTCAAACTATAGCATTCAAATGGCAAGAAAATATTATGCACTAAATTTGGTTGAAATTGATCGAGTAGTTTCTGATATATGGTTTTTGATTCAAAAGTGGGCGACACCACGCCTAATTCTCATTTTTTATTACTGAATGCACCTCTCTACCATTCTCCTGACTTTTAGTAGTTTGTGTGGGAGGTGGGCGTGGTTATTGTCCGATTTCACCTATTTTCATAGTAGATGATGGGATACTAAAAGCAAATGTGTCTGGGAGATATATGCAAAATATCCATTAGAGACAACATGTTGCGAGAGTATAAAATATGGAAAGCACAAATTGTGTAAATTTCATTTGTCTTTCTATAGTTCTTTTGGTCTTTACTGCTTGACCACTTTGTACAAATATAATTAGCAGACAAAATATAATTAGAAAACCCTATATTTTATATAACAGAAGAAGAACTTATGAATGAAACTAATAGATCTAAATTAATTGCAAACTAATTTAAGAGGAACGTGATGCCATCGACTTTCATTTTAAACAAGTTAAGTCATTTTAAACTGAAGTAAAGCCGAATCAGTAGCAAAGGCTTTGGTAGTGCCACAACCAGTCAATGAATCGGGGTCCCACAGTGCGAATAATAGCATGGTGTTCCATGGGGTACTACTTAAAAATTTCGGAAGAATTCATTATTTGTTGCTACTATACTCAGACAACAGCCACTCTCAATGCCATTAATACACACGCAGACTCCACAAAATGCAGAAGGAAATTAAGGAAAGTATGTACAAACTAGCACATTGACACCGTTATTTATACGGCGTATGCAAATATATCCCTACTCCGCGTATTGAAATTGGCAGCCTGCTTGGAGTGTATTTGAGTGCGCACAACATCAGCAACAACATTGGCTCAAGTGTTCCATTGAAAGTTGCCAAAGCGTAAAGTGTAAAGCTCGGCATTACAAGCCAATTGTTAGCAACTTATTTTCTGATTTTTGTTGGCCCAACAACTTCGCTGAGGAGTTGCGAAAAACTGGTGATTTATTTTTATTAAGCCGAGGAGGCGGAGCGTGGTGCTGAAGGAGCATTAAATCACACGCACACACACACACACACACAAACGCATTACTGGAAAGAGTACGAGTATAATAAAAATGAATATAGGCCTATTGACCTCACTCACAACTTCGCACTGTGAAGTGGTGTAAAAGTTTAAGTGCCATTCTGTTAATCCTGCTGCTTGCAACCGACTGCTCGCTGCTTGCTGCAGCATTGAATTGTGACAACAAATTGATGACTGTCAAGAGTGAAGGCGAAAGCTCCAGGCTACAGCTGCTGCTGCTGCTGGCGAATGCGAGAATGTGTGGTGGAAAAAACACATTTCGAGCTACGAAGGAAAAAATCCACTTGAAAAGTTTTCGAGCAGTGATTGAAATGATGCGAGCGAGCGTAAGAAATATAAAAGCGAAATCGACCAACAAACAGCATATGTTAGTGGCACTCTCGCCACTCGCTCCAGCCGGATAAGGACCAATAAATTACTTAAGTATAATTTGTGCAACAACAACAACAGCAACACGAGTGTACTAGCAATGCATATGGGATAAGGCGTTGCGAAAGCCTTAAGCTTCAAGAAAAAGCAAAAATCAAGCCAGTGAAGCATAAGTTAAGGCAAAAGTGATCGAAAGGCGAGCGCTTGGCAGCTGTCAGCCATTGGTGGAAGCTACTTGCCGCACACTCTCTGCATAGCCACTTAAGTGAGAGTGTTTTCTCTCGACAAATTCATGTGCATTCATGTGCGTTAAAACGCTTTTAAGTCATTGCGAAATATATCTATGACGACCAGTCGTGCTGGCTTGGCAGCTGTATGTTTATTGCTCCTTAGTGAAAAGTAAGTAGTCTTGCGTTGAGGGTTGAATTTCGAAAAACAATTTTAGTTTAAAATTTGCATGGCATGCTTTCTTCAGCCAGTTTGAAGACAAATAAACGCTGCAAAGTGTTGAAGTATTATTTTTCTGATATTGAAAGTCATACCAGTACAAATTATGAATTGTATTTTGCCTAAGTTTTTGTTCTAAGTGCAGAGGAATGTTAAATTACTTTCTATACCTACATTTAACTCTTCCCATACAGAAAATATATTTCATATTTCTTTCAATGCAAGTACTTGGCACACACTTGTCCCCTTCTACATTTTTAGTGTTACACAGAAGTATGTGTTACCGATAAATTTGCAATACTAAGTGAATTAAGAGTGAGCACAACTCCCCATATGACGTGAAACATGAATACATATGTATATATTTAGACGAACCCTGTAGGAAATGCGAACTAGTAGTTCAGAATCATTTTGCGGATTTCATTGCAGTTTGAAACTACGGACAATATGTAAAAGAAGGAGAAGAGAGCCAAGTTTTTTTATATTTCTTTCACGAAACTATTATTGTGAAATCGATGAGTGTTCAAAAAATAACGGGAATTTTAGTTTTTTTATGTATTCATTCATTCTGTTACCCTCAAAATAGTCCCCATTCGATATTATGGTTCTTATGCCTGCGCCTCTTCCAATCGTCGAAACATTTCTCAAACTCGATTTTTGGGATTTCATTTGGCTCTTTCAGTGATTTCTCGCATGCTTGTAAAACGCCGGCATTTTAATGTTCTTTTTATTTTTGGAAATAGCAAATAGTCAATCGATGTCATGTCTGGCGAGTATGGGTGCTGGGGTTTTTCTAATTCTCTTCCACAAAATTAGAATTATGAACAAGTAAGGAAGTGCTAAGTTCGGGTGTAACCGAACATTTTATACTCTCGCTGTTCAAAAACTCACCTTGATGTTCACTTTTAATTATCGAATCCCTTTTTTTAAAGGAAGAAAGAAACGCACTTGTTTCGGAATAAACGTTATAAATATTTATTGAATTTAATAATGTTACAATAATTCACGAATTATTTATGTATTTATATTGAACAATATATGTATCGTTAGTGATTTTAGTTTACAAAAGTGGTTGTATTAAAAATGGGTGTTAAGTGTTGAAACTTATAAGCGGGTGCTAAATATCGGAAAACCGGGATGCTGCGAACACGGAGGTGCGATGCGATCGACGTTATCGAAAAGAAAGGTGAAGTGCTATCCTTTCTATTCCTTTTTGTTAAAGTTTGTATGCTGTCATCGTGTTTTAATGTATGTGTGTGTGTGTGTGTTAACGTGTAGTGTTCTCTGGCGTGATGAGGTGGATGTAGTGTGGTGAAATGATATGAGTGTGTTTTTCGTTTTTCACTCATTTAGCCATCCCGGCCCCCCTAGGCGAATGTTTAGCCTAGAAGCCGCTGTAACTGCTGTAGCGTGGCTACGACGCTGCTGAGGCCTGTTGACCGGCGGGATTGCGGTCTAGGCTGCTGACGTCGTGCTGATGTGGCACGATGTTGCCAGTGACGGAATTCTACCGAAGGCGGTCCGCGCCGGCGGTATTCCGTCATCGGAGTTCTTTGAGAACGCCGGTGGTTACCTCTGCTGCGAGGAGCCGCTTGTCGCCCTGCGTCGCGTCTGTTAGTGCGGTGCAGCAGGGTGTGATGCGACCGCACACAGATTTGGCAACGATTGTTCGATGTACACTCCTGCGTTGGGTGAGAAGTTGCCAGACAATTCAGGCAATACCCGTGTGCCTGTGCAACCTGCTGGCGTTGCATCGGTGGCATGTCTTTGAATATGCCACAGTGCGATAGCCGATGCGGGCGGCGGCATAATGGGCATCGAATGCGCTGTGGTTCCGCCGGCAATATGGGTGTTGCTGGCGTGTCGTTACGCGGTGTAATTGGCGCGGCGGCGCCTGTCCTTGGTTGAGGCGCGGCCGGTGCAGTATTGGCCCGGGGTGCTGCTATTGGCGCAGATCCAGAGCGCGGGACGGCAATTGCTGAAGGCATGGTTGGCGTTGAGGATGATGCCATATCTACGTCCATATTACTCTGTGTAGAAAAATGATTATATTAGTTATATATTGGGGAATTTATAATAATATGGGCATTTGTGCCACGTTATGTGGCATGCATAGATTGTCATTTCTTATCGCGCATTTATATTATGGTTTTGTGGCGTTTTAGGATTTTCGAGGTTTCGGTTTTAAGCGGTTTATCTGTTTTAACGATTTATTAATTAACATTCGGTTTTCGATTATATTTACGTTTCTTTATCTTCGACGTTTGGCAGAAAGCATAATTTGACGAGCGGTCTGGTTAGCGTTCCGGTTTGGGTGCGGAGATCAACTACTCGAACATGACCGTCGGAGCTGTAGTGAAGCTGCTTTATGCGTCCAAGTCGCCATTCCGAAGGTGGGAGACAATCGTCTTGTATAAGGACACAATCTCCAAGCTTTGGTTCTTTTCCTTGAACTTTCCACCGGTATCTCTTGTGGAGGTCCTTTATATAGTCTTCCTTCCATCTACGGCTGAAATCATGATGGAGAATTTTAATTCGTTCCCATCTGTTTAATAAGGATAGCGACTCCACGCCTGGCTCAGGTATGGCCAGAATGGGTGCTCCTTTGAGAAAATGCCCTGGGGTTAAGGCTGTGAAGTCGGAGGGATCTTGCGAGAGTGGTGATATAGGTCTAGAGTTTAGTACGGCTTCGATACGAGCGAGTAATGTGGTAAACTCCTCATAATTGAACTTATGGTTACCTGCCGTTTTCTTTAAATGGGACTTGAAGCTTTTTACTGCTGATTCCCAGAGTCCGCCCATGTGTGGAGAACATGGTGGTATGAATTGCCAATCGATCCCTTGGGGTGCATATTTTTTGATAATTTCAGGGGCTACTTCTTGGCTGAATTGTAAAAACTCCCTTTCAGTGGCTCTTTGAGCTCCGACAAAGTTTTTTCCATTGTCGCTCATAATTTTTAAAGGAAATCCGCGTCGTCCGACAAATCGTGCAAATGCTGCGAGAAAAGCCGCAGTAGTCAGATCGGAACATAGCTCTAGGTGTACTGCCTTTGTCGTAAAACATACAAAGACAGCCACATACCCTTTTCTAAATGAGGAAGACCTTAACATCGAGGCCTTTATCTGGAAAGGTCCAGCAAAATCAACCCCAGTGATGGTAAAGGGTAGAGCATAATTGCAGCGTTCAGGTGGTAAGGCTGCCATGATCTGCGTACGCATCTTGTGCTTGTATATCGTACACTGTTTACACATGAAGATGGTTCTTTTAATATGTGGCTTTAGTCGCGGTATATAAAATTCTTGCCGGACCATTTGGTGCATCAGGCGATGCTCACCATGCAGTGTAAGCTGATGGAGATATATCAGAAATAAATTGGTAAAACGGGATTTCTCTGGAATAATAATGGGATATCGTTCGTTATAACTAAGGCTGGAATTTTCTAGTCTTCCATTTGCCCGTATTAATCCCTTAGCGTCCAGGAATGGATTAAGGACGAGAAGTGAGCTTCCTTTTTCGAGAGGTCGTTTTTCCAGCAGCTTTGATTTCTCTCGACTGAAATAGCGAGTTTGGGTATATAAGATGAGACTGACCTTGGCATGTTGCAAGTCGGAATGAGTTAGTTGTGCGCAATGATCACTTGATATTCCCTTAATTTTTTGTTTAATCCTTTGGATGAATTTATGGATGTAAGCGATTACCCTTAGTGCTCTAGGGAATGATGAAAATCGGTGGAGAATATCATCCTCTTCGGGAGTGATATGAAAATTTTCAATTTTCCGACTTTCCGGCGGAATTATATTCCGAGCAGGAGATTTTGGCCAGAATTCTTGTGATTCTGTTAGCCAAGTAGGACCGTTCCACCAGAGTGTAGTGCTGGTGAGGTGAAGTGGTTTGCAACCTCTTGTGCCGAGATCCGCTGGGTTATCTGCACTTGCAACATGTTGCCATTTTGCTGGGCCAACTAAGTCTAATATTTGAGATATGCGGTTAGAGACATATGTCTTCCAAGTATAGGGTGGTTTTTCTAACCATGCTAGAACTATTTCTGAGTCTGACCAAAGATACATTTTGTGATCGTTTAATTTAAGATGGGTTTGAACTATTGAAATCAATTTTGCTAACAGAAGAGCACCATTCAGTTCGAGCCGTGGCAGGCTTAGTGTCTTCAAAGGTGCAACTTTGGCTTTGGCTACCAAAAGATGTGAAGATATTTTGCTATCGTACTGAGTGCGTACGTAGACAGTTGCGCAATATGCCTTTTCAGAGGCGTCACAGAAACCGTGTAGTTCTACATTAATGTCAGGGGTGAAGTTTACCCATCGAGGGGTTCGAATTTCTGATATGGTGTGTAAGTTGTTAGCAAATTGACCCCATTTTGTTAAGCGTATAGGTTTAACCTGTTCATCCCATTCAGTGCCATCTTGCCACAATTCTTGAATGAGGATTTTAGCTTGAATCATTATTGGCGAAAGCCATCCTGCGGGGTCGAAAAAGTTTTGCCACCGAGGAAAGTATTTGGCGTTTGGTTATGGCGGACAATGCAGATCTTGACTCAATTGTATATGAGAATTGATCTGTTATCGCATTCCATTGAATCCCAAGTGTTTTTGTTGTACTAGCCTTTTCAAATTTAAGAAAGTCTGTATCTAATAAGTCTTCCTTATTTATATCTTTTATTATTTCGGGGTGGTTTGATGTAATTTTCTTTGAGGGGAAAACCTGCTGAATTAAGTGCTTTGATCACTTGAGATAGTGATTCGCACGCTAATGGGATACTGTGGCTACCTGATAGTATGTCGTCCACGTATGTTTGTGTTTGCAACACAGAAGATGCTAGGGGCAAATTAGTTTCGCATGTTTTTGCAACTTCATGTAATGTCCTAATGGCTAAATAAGGTGCGCAATTGATGCCAAAGGTAACTGTTTTAAGTTTGTAATCGCTAATTGGACTATTAATGGAATTGCGGAAGACTATGCGTTGGAAATCTTGGTCATCTTCATGTACCATAATTTGCCTGTACATTTTTTCAACGTCTCCGTTAAAAACGTATTTAAACATGCGCCAATTTAGTATTAGCAACATGAGGTCAGGTTGTAATGTTGGCCCTGTGTATAGTACGTCATTGAGTGATTTGCCTGAGCTCGTACATTTTGAGGCATTGAAAACCACTCGTACTTTCGTTGTGATTTTATCTGGTCTTATTACCCCATGATGTGGAAGGTAAAAAGACAAATATCTACCTTTGGAAATTTTCTCATATGGTACAGTCTCTTCCATATGATTGAGGTCAAGATATTCCTCCATCACATTATCATATGCTGATTTAAGCTCACTTTTTCTTTATCAGGCTTTTTTCCATGCTTAGGAATTGCTGGACTGCTGATATTCTAGAGTGGCCTAGCGCTATGGTTTCTGGAAAGGTGGGTTTGAATGGGAGTCTCACAACATAACGACCTTGTTCGTTTCTTGTTGTTGTGGACTTGTAATAGGCTTCACATGCCTGATCTTCTTCTGAAAGTTTGGTAATTTGGGGAATTTCTTCTACTTCCCAGAATTTTTTAAGTTGATTGTTTAGATATTCGTTTGAAATATTTTCCACTTCTGTAGTGAAAGAATTTATTTTTTCAGTGACTTGGCCACTTATAATCCACCCAAAGATTGTATTTTGGGCTAACAATTTATTGGAGATTTTCTCAATACCTTCAAGAATTATTTGAGGTATTAAGTCACTGCCTAATAAGATGTCGATTTGTGATGGGGTGTGACAGTTGGGATCTGCTAACTTGAGATGTGAGCATTTTTCCCAGTGTTTTTTATTAACTTCATAGCTTGGAAGTAAATTTGTAAGTTGCGGTAGAACGATGGCTTTCGCATCTATTCTAATATCCGCACTTGGAGATACTATGGTGATGGGACATATTTTATTTGAATTTTGAATAATTCTTCCGCCCATTCCCGAGATTTGAAAGTTAGAATGTTTTATTGGCAGTTTGAGCCGATTTTGAACCTTTGAAGATATAAAGGATCTTTGAGAGCCTTGATCTATTAGTGCTCTTAGTTTGAATAAGTCACCTTTATGTTCAATGGTGATGACCGCAGTGGGTAAAAGAATTTTGCTTTCATTTTCTGAATGAAGCGCTTGAATTTTTGCTGCTTTAGAGCAAGATGGTTGTTCTTCCCTTTTTTCGGGATTTGATGTTTCGGGATTATTTGATGTGGTCGTAGCGACTAACCCCGTGGTTTTATTAAACTTATTTTGCTTCATATTTTGAAAATTAGTAATGTGAAGCAGTGAATGGTGTCTTCGTTGACAATATACACAATTGAATTTGCTTTCACAGTCTTTTGTCATATGATTATTCGACAGACAGTTTATGCAAAGTCTATGTTGACGGACAACATTGTTTCTATCTGAAACGGGTAATTTTTTGAATATCTCGCAAGATCTTAATTTATGACCTTCTTTACAGAGTTCACACAACGATTGCCGTTGATTATTTTGATTTGAAACGAATGTGTGACTTTTATTGACAGGTCTATTATATTGCATATTATTGCTGGCTTGAGGCTTAAACGAGGTTTTACTCGATTCATTTTGATGACTTGATATATTCATATTTTGGCTGCCCATTCGCTCAGCTATCTCGTACTGAGCAGCGAGGAATTTCTTCATTTGCTCCCAAGTGGGCATTACTCTTCTATCGTCAAGTGATTGCTCCCATCGTAGTACCGCAGCCTGAGGGAGTTTTTCTGTACAGATAGTTACTATCATATGGTCCCAATATTCTACGGGAGAATTTTGTGTTTTTAACACTGACAGGCAATTAGTCACTG
Organism: Zeugodacus tau; assembly: GCA_031772095.1. NCBI lineage: Eukaryota > Metazoa > Arthropoda > Insecta > Diptera > Tephritidae > Zeugodacus > Zeugodacus tau. The sequence goes on from CM062649.1 coordinate 92,361,721, forward strand.
TCGAGTAAAATTTTTGATATTCCTGGCTGGTTTCTTGTTTAATTTTTGGATAATGTAATATAGTTTTTATAGGGTTTTCTATCATTACCCTTTTATTTTCATATCTTTGAACTAGTGCATCCCAAGCCAGCTTAAAATTGTCGCCATTTACATCGAATTGCTTGACGATAATGCCTGCTTCCCCTTGTGTCTTGTACCTTAGTTGGAATAGCTTTTGTGCTTCTGCAAGTCTAGGATGGTTTATGTAAAGGGCTGTGAACATGTCCCGGAAGGACGGCCATTGTTCATAACATCCAGTAAAAACTTCAGTATCACAAGTTGGTACATTTAGATACATGCCTTTATCTAGGTCTTCTTTTGTTGTTGTGACTTCTCTGGGAGGGGGAGTAGTGGCGCTATTTGGCCTTAATACATTTAGCTGTTCGCTTATCATTCCCGTTATTATTTCTTTATGACCACGGCAATTATTTAATTTGGCTGTCGCCGAAGCTTTTATGTTTTCTGGGAGTTCAGCGTCGTCAGCATCAATTACTGTATCGTACGCTGCCAGAAGGCGTGCCCATATTTCGTGGACACTTTCGAGTTTTACTTTTAAAACCGATTCCGTGGTGTCAGCAATAGGGAAGCTTTGAATTGAGTGCAATAGTTTATAAAAGTATCACTTTCAGTGATGAATCTTGATAGTAAAGGATCTTTTGATCTTTTTTGTTTTACACTCTGCTTTGAGCGTGTAGCTTCTGCAGGTGTGCTTTGTGGTTTATCTTCATCAGCCATTTTCGGAATTTGTAAAAATTGACTTGATTTAGATTCTTTTGAGTCTGTGCTCATTTAGAATTGAAAATTTGATAAGATAAATTGTTTGTTGTTAACTGATAGTGTTAACTGATAAATCTCGAAAACCGAAACTCTTTTTGATAAATAAGAGTTATTAAAATTATTAAATTTGCTAAAATACGCGTTAATCGTTTTTGTTGACCGCACGTTTATGTTTACTTGCGATTTTATATTTATATTATATATTACGGACTTATCCGCATGTCCTTGTATATTAGCGCTCGTAAAAGAGGTAAAGAAGGTCAGTAACCTTTGTACATATGTGTGCACGCTATGTGCCTATTTATGTGCATATGATATGCTGAATTGGTTGGTATACAATCCTGCTTGTTTTTGTAATACAAAGAACAAGGGGTATTGTTGTAATAATATTTGCCTATACGGACTTAAATTGTTTATATATGTACTTATATATTATAATACTCTTATACGTGTATTTTGTTTTTGAACCGTTTTTTTTTTTTTTTTCAAATAGTATTTGCCGCTCAGCTTTTTTTTTTTTTTTTTTTTTAGAAAAAATTATATGCTCGCTTTTTTTGTTTTTGATTTATTAAGATTTTTATATTTGCATATACCCGTATGTAGGGTGCATTACCGCGTATGCAAATGAATACCGTATATCTGTTTGTGTAGATATGTATACTTATATTAGCGCGATAAGAAGAGAGCGAGAAAAGAAAAGTGAAAATTTGCAGGTAATTGACCTCTGCACATGTGAATATATAAGTTAATGCGTTTCAAGCTATTAATATTTGTTTGAATGTTTGTTTATGTATATAATGAATATTTGACATATGTTTTTGATAAGTGAATATGTAAATATGTATGTTTGAAATTATTCTCTTTTTGCAATGGATTCTTTGTGCCTTTTGCTTACTTATTGTATGCAATCCTGCTTACTGTTTGAAGAAACAGAAGGGGTATTGCTTGAAAGTTTTGCAAGTAAATACTTGAATATAATTTGTTGATATATATGGTTTGATAGGTGTGTTTGTGTACACAAGTGTAAGTATATAAGGCAGGAAGTTATTTGCTTATGTATTTATCTAAATATATTGATGATATATTTATTAAACTGTTTTTAGTTCCCGTTTATGTGTTATTCAAACGGATTGTATAGGTTTTATATTTGTTAAAACCGTATGATATCATACATATTTACATATAAATAAAGAAATGCAAACGACTTACTTTATCTCGCCTCAAGGGGATTTTGGGAGAAAGTATGTGTTTGTACGATTTTTGGGGTTTTGTCCTCAGCTTTTGTTTCAGTTTCCTCCTGTGTTTAATGTTCTCTGACTTCTATTTCCTCCTGTGTTTAATGATCTTTGTTTATCCTGTTTCCTCCTTTGTTGAATGTTCCTTATGATCCCGTTTCCTCCTTTGTAGGTTGTTCCGGTACGCCTTATTTTGTATTTTTATAATTAGTTCGCGCCCGATTTATATTTTAGATTTTAATTTCGCGCGCGTTTGTATTTTTTTGTAGGTTATTATTTTATTTTACTTTATTTTATTTTTATTATTATTTATTTATGTAATGTATTATTTATTTATTTTTATTTATTTTTTATTTTATTTTTTATTTTTTATTTTTTTTTTTTTTCACAGCACTGTATTATCTTTATTCTATTTTATTGTTTTTTATATGTATGTGAGCTAGACAACAGCACTTAGTAAAATCTTATTATTTTGTGTACTTATTATTATTATTCTTATTATTATTTTTTTTTTTTGTTTTTGTTTTTATATATATGCAAATTTTTATGCTTTTAGCACTTCACTTTGTATAATCTATTTAACTTTTATTTTATATGTCTGAACTTTTTTTTTTTTTTTTTCACAGTGTATATTCTCTGTACATATATGTATGTACTATTTATTATCTTGGGTCACTGCACTTGCTGCTTCACTAAACCGGTTTTATATTTTTTGTTGTTAGTGTTTAAATATGATTTTGTCACTTTTTTAGTTTTTACTTTTTTATTACTGCACTTTTTTATCACATATAAACTAATTTTGTGTGTATTTATTTAGCCACAGTGCCTTTCTTTGTGGCTCGAAGGACCATGTTCAAAAACTCACCTTGATGTTCACTTTTAATTATCGAATCCCTTTTTTTAAAGGAAGAAAGAAACGCACTTGTTTCGGAATAAACGTTATAAATATTTATTGAATTTAATAATGTTACAATAATTCACGAATTATTTATGTATTTATATTGAACAATATATGTATCGTTAGTGATTTTAGTTTACAAAAGTGGTTGTATTAAAAATGGGTGTTAAGTGTTGAAACTTATAAGCGGGTGCTAAATATCGGAAAACCGGGATGCTGCGAACACGGAGGTGCGATGCGATCGACGTTATCGAAAAGAAAGGTGAAGTGCTATCCTTTCTATTCCTTTTTGTTAAAGTTTGTATGCTGTCATCGTGTTTTAATGTATGTGTGTGTGTGTGTGTTAACGTGTAGTGTTCTCTGGCGTGATGAGGTGGATGTAGTGTGGTGAAATGATATGAGTGTGTTTTTCGTTTTTCACTCATTTAGCCACTCGCAATTTATTTATTTAACTTAATTAATATTATATAATACACAATTTGACCCACATATTCGTCATATATATGGTATAAAGTCCATTGAAAGTTGGAAACCCTAATATTAGGTTAGAAGCACCGAGGTCGTCATGTTCGATATATGGGGCCTTGAAAACCTTTGGTCCGATTTCGGCGATTTTTAGAATGGGGCTGCCACACTATAAACGTAGTATTTGTGCAAAGTTCTGCATCGATATTTTCACTAGTGCTTACTTTATATATTGTAAAGTTAACGATTCAGATCGTCTTCAAAGTTCTGGCATATAGGAAGTAGGCGTGATTGTAGAGCGATTTGGCCTATTTTCACAACATATCATTGGGATGTAAGAAAACTATTACAAACCAAGTTTCATTGAAATCGGTCGAGTAGTTTCTGAGATATGGTTTTTGACCCATAAGTGGGCGATGCCACGTCCCTTTTCCATTTTGTAAAAAATTCTGAGTGCAGCTTTCATCTGCCATTTCTTATGTGAAATTTAGTGTTTCTGACGTTTTTCGTTAGTGAGTTAACCCACTTTTAGTAATTTTCAACCTAACTTTTGTATGGGAGGGGGCGTGGTTATTATCCGATTTATGTCATTTTTGGACTGTATTAAGAAGTGGCTAAAAAAACGACTGCAGAAAGTTTGGTTTATATAGCTCTATTGGTTTGCGAGATATATACAAAAAACTTAGTAGAGGGCGGGGCCACGCCCACTTCCCCAAAAAAATTACATCCAAATATGCCCCTTCATAGTGTGATCCTTCATACCAAATTTTATTTCCATAGCTTTATTTATGGCTTAGTTATGGCACTTTATGTGTTTTCGGTTTTCGCCATTTTGTGGGCGTGGCAGTGGTCCGATTTTGCTCATTTTCGAAAGCAACCTTCCTATGGTGCCAAGATAAGTGTGCCAAGTTTCATCAAGATATCTTAATTTTTACTCAAGTTACAGCTTGCACAGACGGACGGACGGACGGACGGACGGACAGACAGACATTCGGATTTGAACTCCTCACCCTGATCACTTTGGTATATATAACCCTATATCTAACTCGTTTAGTTTTGGGTGTTACAAACAACCGTTATGTGAACAAAACTATAATACTCTCTTTAGCAACTTTTGTTGCGAGAGTATAAATATATCTATGTACGAACAGCTGATCCATTTTATGAGAAGCTTTTTATAGAAATTAAGTAGATTGTTAGTGATAATCCTATTTGAAGAAGAACTTAAACATAATAATAAGTTAAATTAATCAGAATCGCAGCACTTCAAACCTAACCTCCTTTCCTACAGGAAAGCGATACGCTCTCTCACCAAATATACCCCCACACACGCGATACGTTAGCATACTTACACACTTACAAAAGCGTTGACATATTTATGTAGATTTACAATCAGTTAGCCTGCAATGTACCAGTGCAATCACAATAGAAATAACTTATCCCATTTCACATTGATATTCCATTTGTGCTGGAAATTTTACAAAACTGGAGCAGCAAAAAAAAACTGCATTTACATACCGTTGCTGAATGGATTCCCACACACACACACACCAGCACTACACAAAGGCTCAGCTTACACATACCACTCGCACATAACCGAAATGCCGCCGCTAACGCTGATAACTGTACAATACACGGAGGTAAGTAAGTAAGTATAAATTCACTCCACGAAAAGCGAAAACTGAAAACTCTCTGGCGCTGACAACACTGCTTTGCTTCTCACATTCGAAGCCCTGCAGGCTTTCGCAGCAGCGCTAAAAGCGTTCAGTAGCGCTAACGTGGAAAGGATATTTTAACACCGAAGACAATAAAGATGTGCATTCGTGTAGAATTTTATTGTTGCCGAATATGTTTTGTATGAATTGCAGCGGCCATTGTGCTCGCAATGGTGCTTTCTATTTTTGTTGTTGTTTGTTGTGTATCAGCAGTGAGCTATCAAAGAGTTTACCTGAGGATTTTAAAAACCCTCTACTCCACACCTTCCTTTTGGCGTATGCAAAGCTGAGCTGCGCTGCGGTGGAAGGCTTTGCGCCACTTCTACGGCATTATTTACAGTTATAAATACGTTTTTGTTTACGGCAGTTAAGTTTAGACTGTCGAATATAACTGAGAAATGTACCAAATATGTATAGAAGCACATAAAGCGGTGATGATACGATTAGACAGTGCGAGTCAAACGAAGGTTGTCACCAACGATTAATGGTAAACATCAGCTAGAAGATCGATAGATGATTACGTACTACTTGATACCAAGAGCGCTTGACTACATCTTCTTCAGAAGACTGAGATTGAACTATCATATCATCTCACGAAACCAGACGCTCTTGGCAATCTTTATTTGAACATTTCATTCAATATTTGAGATACTGATTTTGATAGAGGTATACTAAATCACTATGCCTATATTCGACAAACAATGAATCAGGCTTTCTAAAGCGAACCTCTCCGGACAAACAATTGGCAAAGCTTTGAGGTAGAGATCGACCGATTAATCGGCCTTGGTATCGGCATCGGCCATATTTGGCCGATTCTTAGCCGATTCTTTCTACTTCTTTCGGATTATACTAAAATACATTTTTTTTCTTTTTTGATTTCTTTAGAGCATAAAATTTGAATTCTTCTGTTTACCATATAAAATACAGTGAATCACATTTGACTAAACTAAGAATTCATCATGGTGATAATTTAAGTCTAGTATAAAGAAATTAAACAATTTTGCATTAATGAAAGGTTTTATTTAGCACTGCTAGAAACATTCGATTTATGTCAAATATGTACAGTTTTGTTTAAAGTTGTTGAGATTTGGAAGATAATGTTATAAAGTCTCTTTTATAGAAGTATTCATAACTGGGTTAATTTATTTTTAAAAGTTTGCCATAGACAGGGTCACGTAATAATCACTTGATGCTGGCCTGGACTATAATAAGGTGCATGGAAAAGAACCTCCCAAACAAGCTTCCGAAGTTTCTATCGAGTCACTATCACTATGTGACGCCTTTCACAATGCGAGATAGAAATGACAAAAGTCATCTCTTTGAAAATAACGGATTCCTTTTACTAGACCTACTATTTTCGAATATTGGCCTTAATGCTCATATTTGTCCTTAAGGGGTAAGTAACCCAGTGTAACACATGAAAAATTGGCGATTTTAGTGAATTTTTTTAAAGAAAGTACTCGGTCGAATGTTTCGAAGTTTTTTGGACATAATAAGGTGTACTTTCAACTATATTTTAAGATTTTTATTTTACAAAAATTTTGAAAAATAAAGGAGTTATGGGTTGTCTTGGGAGGTGCCAAAAAAAAAAGTTCCCCAACTGCTGACATGATTCCGGCCGAATGAGTAACTGAAACACAAAAATTTAAAAAGGTTATTAAAGTTGAATATATTCCCTATACAATGACCTACGATTATTGAAAGATATCAAACATTAACAAAATGACGTAGTTCTGAAAAAAATTTCGATTTTTAGGTAAAAATTGTTCGTTTTTTAAATGCCAAATTGACAATTTTTAACAAATCAAAAATATCGTAGGTCATTGTATAGTAAATATATTCAAGAACATTCAGTTTAAATTTGAAGTTGATCGGTCAATATCTCGTTGAGTTATGATGTCAGTAATTTTGTGAAAAGTCGTTTCGAGAAAAACGCGTTTAAAGTTTCGAATATAGCGGCTTATACCTGCGAGCGGTCGCTCTTTAAAACGCTGCCATTCAAAAACTATTCAAGATACGACCTTACCTTTCACAGGATATTTTTGAAATTATAAACTTTCGAATAAGCAAAAATAAAAAATCGATTTTTTGAAAATGTCACACCGGTTAAAGGGGTATTAAAGGAAAATAGCTATATTGCTGATTGCAGATTCGCTTTGAAAAAACGCGAATAACTTATTTGTTCTATCAACATATATGTTAAATAATAATTTATTTAGTTTTGAATATTAATTAAATCACTAAACAACTTCATATTTACATATGAATTGAATTGTTTACCTATTTTGTGATGTTATTTGTCTTTGTTTTTATTTTGTTACCATACTAATTTACTAAATAATGTTGTTGATGAAAGAATCGGCATCGGCCGATTCTTTGCCAACTGGCCGATTAATCGGCATCGGCATCGGCCAAAATTTTGGTATCGGTCGGACACTACTATGAGGGTACTTTGCATTTACATAAAATTCGTTAGTCGTTCAAAATCAATTTTAAACTCCAAATTCAGAACCCCAAATTTTCCAAATAACATCACACCATATCAGAAATATGAAAATCATTCCGAAAAAAGAAGTATGAATATCTGCAAAACCAAAGAAGTCTAAGAGGAGTCAATAGTGATTACTTCCATTTGATGTGAGTTGTATGGATACAAGTATGTGTGTTCTTACTTGCTATTGAGCCCTTCCGCTTTTTTATAGCGCCTGAATCATGGCACTTTGGTAGTTGCAGTTGTCGTAAACAGAAGTGTCTAACGTGCAACAGCTGCGAGGTGGCGGAATATTGTAATGTCGATGATTTGCATTTCCCTACTTTTGTTCGGTTTTCTATTATTTAGATAAGGCGGTTGTAAACTTGCTAGCTGACAGTTCGGCACGACAAAAAAAGAGTAAGTATTTCACTGCAACTGGTAAGAGAAGGGAGCTTAAAGTAACTTTTATAAGGACTGTGATATGGATCCAAACGGAATTTCTTAAACCAAAAATATAATATGAATGGACTCAGTCCAGTAAAATTGCTAAACACTGTCTAAACGGAACCCGAACACCCTCCGTATTGTTAACTGAAATACAAGTGATGATTGAAAATTTCTTCGGACTTTGCTACAAATCTCTACTATAGAACAGTGGTATCTCATACTAAACTTCTGAAACTGTAATCTCCGCTTAATATCCGTTCTTCCATACATGGATGTATCACCCATGTGTAAGCCGATCAATAAAGCGAAATTTCGAAAAATCCAGAAAGTTGAGTGTGTCAGCAGCCGCGCACGTAAAGGTCATTAATTCGCTGACATTTGTAACCACCGTGATGAGAGGAGCTCTTGCGCTTGCCATTGCCGCTCAACGACAAAGACGCGTGACTAGCCTGCAATAGAAGCGAAATGGGATCTGAACTGCCATTGAATGCAGTTTTGACAGCTGCACATCAAGTCTGCGGTCGAAGGTGGTCTTGGTGCTGTGGCGCGGGGGGGCTTCAACAACACTCGACTCGACTCTGTTGCTTGAATGATGGCAGCACTTGGCATTTTCGATTTGCTGCTTAAAATGTCACGGTGCGTTCGTGTGGAGTCGCCATAAAATACCATGAAATAGCGCAGTGACGCTGGGAAAAAAGTGCAAGTTGCAGGTGGAAAACACAAACAAAATTGGGTGGCAAGCGATGTGACTGTGTACAAATATATGCACGCCCACTGCACATTTGTACAGATTTGTATGCACTTGTGCGGAGGTCGTAAGTGTATTGCACTCCATCTCTACGCAAATTGTGCTACCTGTTGTTGGTTGACACGACAGCGCAACGTACAGCATTCAAATCTCTCACTCATATGACACGCTATGCGACCACCTTAAAGGATTACTGGCCGCTCACGCTCGTGGAAAGGCAATGGGAGTGTTGCGAGAGGTTCGAACATGTGTGTGTTTGTACTAAGTAGGTGTTATTTGGTTATAGTGAACACTGTATAGCATAGAAGATCTAAAAACGAAAAACCCCAATCAGAAGGATCTCATAGCTCAACCTAATCAAAATTTCAAAACGTTAAAGTAAGAAAGGTCCAAATTCGAGAACCACCAGGTATTAGAACCCTCGCAATTTTTAAAATCAAATTAACCCAAGCTATAAGTCATTTCCTAATTTCATTAAGATATCTTGGCGACATTGACCGCTTTTGGATGTAAGACGAAACCTAAATTCCAATCCGAAGAGTGGTTTGTGATTTATGAAATATATTCGTCCAATTTTAAACTGATCTACATGTAAGCCTGTTCTAACTCTGTACTTTGTCTTATATTTCCACGAAATCTGATTGATAAAGCTTTAGTTGTTTATAGGATATGAAGTCCCGATCATGTTGGGAACATCTGAAAACCCCAACTAGCCCAAATTTAATTTTTGAAATCTGATTTGAATAAATGCGATTGTGGGATCGTACACAATATGGACTTACTCAGAGTACTAAAGAACACGTGACTCTTTTGTCATCAAGACCCCTCTCATCTGCTGTTCATGGAAGCAAACTTCCGGAAATCAATCAATCTCATCATTCTTATTTTGACTTGTATTTGCCTCCATTAGTTATAGCCTTTGTAAACAACCGTTAGTTGAACAAATACTATAATATATATACAATGTGCAACATGTTGCAAGAACATAAACTGTCAGTCGTTTTGAAATCATAGAGTAGTTGAAAGATGAAGAGTTTTTTTCTCTCCTCTTTATGTTGAATACAAATAGTGGCTGTTAAAATGTACATATGTATCTATGAATATATGTGAATGGACTTGTCAACTAAGCGCCGCGCTGCGCTGCTCTGCTCTGGTATCAGTGCCATCGCTTGCATTTGCCACGTGTGTGCAAATACTCGTTTGATAGCGCTGCATAAACAGCGTCCGGCGGCTATGGCAACAACAACAGCTCAAAACGACGACGCAACAGTTTAAACATACAATAGTGCTTACATTCCTAACCATAATAGCTTTGTGCAGCCAACGGGCGTGTCTGCTGGTAAATGAAAAAGTGAACACGTTTCTGTGAGCATACAGACGGCTAACAAGCGCTTATGTTGTGGGGCGGACTAGCGGTTTTATGCCATTGCCAGCTGAATTTTGAAATTTAACATAACCTTAAAGCACAAAGAAGAAAGAAAGTTTGATAAAAGAGATTTAAAGACATTTAGTAAGGTATCAGTTCCAGAAGGGTGAGTATCTTTGAGTCTTCATCGTTGGACCTCATTGACAACAAAAATATTCATTTTTAATTATAAAAGTCTAATCAATGTAACAATTGAAAGAGAAATTTAACTGCAACTGGAATTCCCTACAGGGCATTAAGGTGAACCATTCGTTAGGCAATGCTAACTTGACATAGCAAAAAAACAAACCTGCTTCAGCAATATACTAAGTACACATGCCTTTAGCGCAAAAAATATGCAGACTAAGCACGTGCAGGGTTGCATTTCTATACGCTTGCGTCTATCCACCTGTGGTTTTTTCCCGATGCCATTATGAAGCTTTGACAGAGGAAACGCTCTGAGAAAAATTCAAACCGCACACAACCAAACTTATGTTCAAGTTAAAAAAGAACAAAAAATGACGAAGTAAAGATAGCCCCAATTGAAATGTGACGCAAAAAAGTGTATGAAATATGCAAAACTTCTGGTAGTAACTTTCGCTAACGGTGCTATGGTTTCATATTTCTTCAACGAAAACAAAAAATATTAGAACTGCTTTACATGACTTATGTAACAGAGGTACTCGTATTAGAAGAAATATAGAAGAATGGAGCCGATAAGGGCTTTTAAAGAGTTCAGCGGCTTCTCTCATGTTTTCTAAGATATCTCCTGTAGATCAGTAAAGGTTGTGTGGCTGTTCCTCAGAGGGATCACATAGATTATGAGAGACAGTCCTTTGTGAAGCCAGGAACATCTCCATTGATTTTATATCAAGACTCTACCAAGCCCCCTGAATCTACTACAAATCCGCAGAGATTTTTCACTTTTATATCCAAACTTCGCGTGTTTGATCAAAAAAGTGAGATCGAAGAAATTTTTGTCTAGAGTTTCCAAAAACAATTTCACCTCGTTCTCTTACAAGCAACTTCTTCAGCAAGCATCGGCAAAGATTTTTAACCTAATAGCGTGGACCCAATGAGATAATGGCCAGTTAGAAACCCTATGACTAAGGGATGATGATCTTTGCTAAGAACAAAGAGCTCCGTATACACTTTGCCATTTAACTTAGGCCAGAAGGATCTGGCAATTGCGCAAGTGCATCCGAGGGCCACCTCTCCAGAATAGGATAGCGACCGACTCCTTCCCACCCAAACCTCACTCGAAGGAATCAGAGGTGAGCAGTTGTTTTCAGGGCTAGACGACATGTTGATGGTTCAATAACCTCGATATGAGGTCGAAGTATGCCAGAATTCTTGTGTGTCCAGGCACACATATTAAAAAAAGAATTATTTTAAAATCAAAGTCAGTTAAATAATAAAATAAATAGCGGTATGTTAAAAAGCTCAAAAAAGCTTAAATTGCTTAGGCAGAGGTTAGAGCCAGAAGAACCACTATTTAATTCAGTCTATTCGTATAAAATTATATGCATGAATTTGTATAATCCAAAGCATGCATGAGAGAAAAACACAAACTCATGCATGCTCGCAGCCTAACAGGTTGGTAAGCTGGCAGTGAGCTTGCTCAAGAATGTCACTCAAGTGTCTGTCACATCAGATTCGTCGACGCTTCGTTTGATATGTGCATATAACATTATTGAAAATGTGCGCCGCCATGCAACATATGCCTCAAGTACATATACATACATATATGTATATGTGCATTGCACCGCGTTTAAGGGCAACTGACGTGTGCATGTCGCAGTTGATTTGTTTGCTGATGAATACGTGGCGTGTCGGTAGTAAATCTGCTCCACTTTATAAGCGCGTTTATACTTTTTCTGTGCTACAATGCCATAGTGACACACTCCAACGGTAGTTGGGATGTTATGCTTTCTTTCGCGCACTTTCTTTTAGTACTCGTAGGTAATGTGAGATATGAAATTTTTAATTACCGCCTGCGAGGAATCAACATGCAGCAAGGCCACAAAAAAGCACAAGCGAAAACACTTGATTTACATAAAAATTAATATGAGTGCCTGCTTTAGGTGCTTTATGCTTCTTACGTTGTTGGCTTCATTTTTAGCACTTACTTTACGTTTAATAAAATGCGGTACTAATTAATAGAAATATATGTGGCTAAATTGCACACTTTCGAGTGGTAACTCGAGTTAACGGTGTCAGTGACATTTTTTTTTGTTTTTTTTTTTTTAGTTTTCCTGACTTTGTGGTTGGGTTCATTGCGCCTCTCGTAGATGTCACCATTGTGGTTGGTGTGGGATATTATGGTATAGAGACATACATCTGTCTTTCTGGCTGCACAAAAACACAAAAGTATCATTTTTGCAGTATGTATAACCCTAAAAAATTGTTCAGGCTTAAAGGACAGTGAAGAATCAAGACTTATATCTTGACCATCATTCTTTTTAATTGACAAAGCAGTAAATAAAATATTAAGATTTTATAAAATAGATTTCACATTTCTACTTTAGTCAAAATACTTGTTCAAAAAATAACGGTAATTTTGTACTGAAGTCCAATTGTCAAAATTATTTCCATTTCTCATTATGTCGATATACATCCCCCTGAAGTACGATAAATTTTGCTTGTTCGTAAATTCTTGGCCAAAAACAATACTGTACGACGCTCCAGTCTCCGACAGACATGACTCCATGTGACTTTTTCCTATGTCCAAAAATAAAGTGAATCTTAAGGGTCGTCGCTTTGCAACCATTCGAGAAATCGCTGAAAGAGCCAAAGGATATCCCAAAAAGCAAGTTCAAGACACTTGGAAGACAGCGCTTGTATAAATGCATAACATCGAATGGGGACTATTTTCTAAGTGATAACATTAATGTGTGGACAAAAAAATATTGTTTATAAATTACGAAAATTCCCGTTATTTTTAGAACACAGATGTTTTTGGTCAGGCAAACACACAAAAACCCAAAATTATCATACGTGGAGTGTTAATAATCCTGAAAAATCTTTCTAAGTTCAATATTGAGCTTTAGTACCAGCTTAAAGTGAAAGGCGCGATGTCGGCTATCAATCTTGATTATTGATTATCTCTCAAAATACACCATAAAGCCGAGCAACACTTGTTTTGAGTTCATTCCGTTTATTATTCTATGATTAATATGATAATATAAAATATATTATTAAATTATTCCAACTCACCATCCAATAAACTGACGCTGAGTAAAAAAATGCGTGCCTCTAATGTGAATTTCATTTTATATTGCCTTTGCTAGTTCCACATACGACTACAGCGTTCTTCATGCCATAATATGCTTAATCCTCAACATTTCATTGCAACAGCTTACATAGCACTTTTGGCTCGGATACACCTGGGAAAAAGGAAAAAAAATTAAATAAGTAAATATTTTTTTTTAATATTTGTTTTAAGCATATTTATATAACAGTTAATTCTCACAAATAATGAAAATATCGAAAGATTTTGATAAAAATGCGACACTGGCAGCAACCAGCAACTCTACCTACCTCATCCCATTTTTTCAAAGGAAATGATGAATATGATTAATTTTTAATGTATAATATAATATTAAAATGAATACAAATTTCTACCGAATTTGCATTTTTCCAACTTCGTATTATACCGTTATGCAAGCAGTACGTAAACTATATGATGACTGACTGCGAAATAAAAATGCAAAGTGAATTGACTTCGTCTGCTGTACGAGTGAAAAACATTAATGCATAAATATGGAGCATTAAAATTTAAACTCCGCAAGAATAAAAATGCAAAATATGCAGCAAATTCAGTAAACTCGAAAAATTTGTCCTTGGCTGGGCTAGCTGTTGAGACGAGACGAGATGCCGAGGCGGTGTGACGATGATTAACACGACAGGCCATGCTTCAACGTACGACTACTTCGCCAGCGGAAGGAGAGCACAAGTAGTAGGAAGGAGGGCGTTGCGAAATTACCGGAAATGGCAAACATGGTGAAACCATACGGCGTGCGCTCCGTTATGAATTATGCATACGCGTATATATGTATATGTAAATGCATAAATGCATAAGCTACTGGCAGTTACTTATACGCCATCGTGTGACATTATTATCATCATAAAAAAGACATAAATCATATGCGCACATTTTTCTTCATAAGCGCGACGGCGAGCAGTGCCGACGACAAACGTGTTAAGCGAAATCGCGATGCTTTCGTCGCTTAAAGGCCATAAAACATAGGCGAGCGCTGCCGGTGGAGAGGAAATCACGAGCGTCAAGCGTATAACCTCACAACAATGTAGTGTTGGAGGCAGTCAAATGAAAGTAACGCACCGCACCGCGTTTCTTCTGGGGAAGTGCCGAAATTTGGCAGTGACATAAAATCCATTTGCAGTTGATAAAAGCCCGAACTTCATATACATATCTCCTTCTTCTTTACTTCAGGTTTTCAAATTTTTAGAGGACAATAAAATGCCAGCCTTGTGTTGCATTATTGCCTTTGCTTTTGCTATTGCTTTTTTGTGTGATTATTTTCACTACGCCTACTTGCCAACAGAGTGAAATACATACTTTTCCAATTTCTTTCTTTTCGACTTTGTCTACAGATACTCTTGCGCATTGATAGCGCGCCTCTGAAGGCCTTTTCTACTATTTTTGCATCTTTCGCGCATTGTCGGCAATGTAACGCGAACCTGTCAGCGCCTCTCAAAGTGATGAATGTCCCGACGAACCACTGTCTTTGCTTGTCTTGCGCGCTTGAAGTGAAGGCATGTTGTGGATCACTTAGTGTCAGCTGAGAAAACTTTGCTCCAGTGGAATGAAATAAGACTGAAGTAGCTCTGTATTTGAATTGATGCGAAGTTTCTGACTGACTGAGTGAGCCATATATTTTTGTTTTCAAATCGGTTTCAATAACCAATAACCAAATAACGGTTGCTTAATTATACTTTTTAATGGAATATAAAAATATAATAAATAATGTGGTGTATGTGAAAAATAACTGTGTTTCTGTAATGTCTAACTGTACTTAGAGAAAAAATAAAAACAAAAATATCTTAATTTTGTATTAAGCACTAGAACATTAAACTAAATTAACCTACAAACATATCTAAATCTTTATCCTTTGCACTTTCATCTTAAAATCTCATCAAACCCATTATACCCAAATTTCAGTCATCTCTGCCTACTTACGGAAGTGTGGTGTGAATGAGTTGGCACAGCACATTTTTACGTTTTTTACAAGTTATAAACTCAACATTTTAGTCGCCTTTTTGTGAACATACCAGTACATATGTTCATATACTAACACACAGATGCGACCTATGTTATAAAAACGGTCATCACACCAATTTTCGGTGCTATGAAAATCTAATTTAATTAAATTATGCATTATTTAACCTCCAACTACATTACTATAATTTGGTAGAGCACAACAACAACTCCAAAGAGGTAGCATACATTTAAATAAATTTACTGACCCGTAAAACGTTCATGTACCCATATTAGGGGTATGACAATTCATTTAATGACAACATGTTGCACAGAATACAATAGTTATGTTCACATAACTGTTTTTTGAGTCACTTAAATCCAAACGATATAGATATATATTATATATATATGTAAATCAAAACGATCAGGAAGACGAGACGAGTTGAAATACTGTGGCCTGTCTTTTCAATCGAGAACAAATTAAGTTACTGCGTTGGTGGTGTTGCATAGCTCATTTTAAAATTGTCTAAATCGCATTATTACTTCTGAAGACCCCATATATATTCTTAGTGCCTAAGAATAATTTTTTCCTCAAATAGCGGTAAATCTCTCAGATATTTTATTGAAAATCAAAAAAAATATTTTTCTTTTAATAATGTGCCTCTCTGCCAAAAATGGGAAAAATCGGGTCATTATATCCTCTAGCCCCATATACCTTTTATACGGATTTTCGAACTACCGGTGGTCTTTATACCGCATATATCGGTTAGTATGTCAGATATTTTAACAAAATTAAGTGAACGTATATTATTGGATATAATATAGCTTGGGGGCGAGATTGTGTGAAATCGGTCCAAGAAATATCCGACCTCCATATACTGTACATAATGATTTTCGTTATTCTAGTGGACTTTTACCGAATATGTGGGTCAAATAGTGTGTTATTTTAATAAGCTTAAATAAACAAATTGCGAGAGTATAAAATGTTTGGTTCGGTTACACCCGAACTTAGCCCCTTTTTTGTTTTCAATAATTTCATATATTTTAGACCGAGCTTACGTGCAACTATCTGACTTCACATTTTTCAAAAACTGTTATTGTTATTTTATTTTTCCTAAATTTCACACCCCTAATGTACAAGCACTCACATAAGAAACTAAATAAGTAATTTGTATGTGGCCGGAGCTACCACATATGCGTTCATGCAGTACACAAACCATAGATAATTGCGCATAAAGTGTCTTAGAATTGGAGTATGTTTAATTTTAACTGTTGCTAGTTACCCACTGTTGCACAACTTGCATGATTAAAGAAAATTATTAATGATGAAATTAAATTATCAATCACCAAACGGTCTAGTTATTATTCACAGAACAAATTAGTATATATCTCAAGAAGCTCCAATCAGCTGATACATTCAAAACACTCAGTTACTTGCCACTGTAGAGAAATGTTAGCTATTCATATTGAAAACCCTCTGGACATAATTCTCTACAAATATATGGTTCACTTGTGTCTACTTAATATGCATATTTACATTTGTAATTTGGTTAAATGCAAATTTTGGCAATTTCAATTGACCTAGTAAGCCCATTGTGCTGGCATCCATGTGGTTTTAAGTTATTTGGAGCACTCTCACTTGCAGCAACATACAGTTGTATATGTTTGTGTCAGTAATAATAGAGTAATTAATACTTACTGATATAAAATAAATAAAATGAAATTATATTTAAATATTGGCTTAAGTGAATATCAATATACTCACTATAGTTAGAGTTAAGAGAAGAGTGAGTTTATTTTTAATTAAAGTAATTTAAGTGGAGGCTATTTTTTCAGAACAGACAGATAAACATACTAAATATTTATAATTCTTATAATGAGTGTTCCCTTTAGGCGTATGGTTTCCAATGAAGCTATACTTATTTCGGAGCTGGTCTTTTTGACAGCTTTCACTTGATTTAAACTCAGTCGTGTTTACCATTTCATACTGAATAGACTTAATTCGGAAAACAACTCTGGTTCGATAACTGCAGTAAAGCTCTTGGGCACATGTTTATTTATTGCTAAAGTATTTGTTTTATAAAAAGAGCGATCTTTTATTATGAGCAATTTAAATATTAGATATTCAGCATCGCTATGCAGAAAAAATTTAATAAAAGTTCAGAAAATACTAGCTTTATTTGCTGCATCTGCGCGATGTAGCTGCATCGGTGCCACACACTGCATATGGCATACTCAATTACTAGACTCATAACTGTATGTATCAACAGCGCGTATGCATACAAACGAGAATCCCGTGAACTTATGTGCATAGCTCGATATATATATGAATAGGATATATATGTATGTAGATGCGTAGCGTAATCTGGTGCACTGACATTCAACAGCCTGCGGTCAGCCAACGAATGACTGCTTTCGTATTCCGTTTTTGTCCAACAGAGCATTTGTAGTGCACATGTCCTTTGAATATCTGTTTTTTTTGCTTTTTTTTTGCTGAACTTACTCATCAACAGTGCTGTAACTGCAATACACGTAATAGCAATAAATCTCTTTTTGCCATGCCACAACATTGATCCTGCTGTTAGTCGGTGGAAGTTCGTTGCAAACAAACTGAGATACACAGGCGGCAGTTACATATGTACGTACGTATGTGCCATAGCAAAACTTTACAGTTAAGTTTTCACACCAGAACCCGCACTTTGACGAAAAATACGAACTGATTTTCACTTTGTAGTTACGGACAGCAAGCGCTTTAATTCATGAACCCGCAGAATTATGTGCATGAAGTCAAATTTCAATTTCCTATAAGGTCTGAAGCAAATAATTCAGAGATTAATTTGTGCTTTCTGATTTCTTTATTGTCTACAAATATGAAATTTTTTCTTCCAAAAAGTAATTTCGCCACAAATTTCAGTCCCGGTTTCGGCACCAATGAGGACCAATGATAAACCAAAATGGTGCACTAATTGTAATTGCATTCATTCAAATAGCGAAAGATATATTCGCACCAATCACTCTTAATAGCCAGCAAGCCAGCTAGACAAATTCTGTTATTAATTTTTACCTCAGCTCCATGAGCCATTTGTGTGTCTAGAGTTTTATGACCAGTCATTTCGCATCAATTTTGTTATGGCATCGATGAATTACATAGGTGTGTGCGGAGGTGAAGTCGGGGCCGTTGCGGTGGTTCGAATAAAATGATTATTGCGTCGAGCAGTTAGTCAGCTAATGGCCAAACACAGACACACGAACTCACACACATTCAAAGTGGCAACCGCAGAATGAAATGTCATTGCGCCATTCGAATGCCAACGCAATTGAAATATCACCTAATAAAAAATGAATTGCCGCGCCAGCGCCAGCGCGCTAGCAAAGAAAGAAATAAAAACAAACTACTTTGCTACGCTTTCTTGATGTTTTCTTATGAATGTCGAATGTGGCGTTGGCACGAACAACTCCACACACACACACAAACATACTTGAATGGCGCTCACATAACGGCCATTGTATGCATTCGACGACTGGCTGTGTCATTGTGTATGTGTGTCCGTCTGTCTGTTCGGTAAATAAAGAATAAGGAAGCAGTGCGCTGTTGCGAATAAAGTGAATTGTAGCGACGTATGCGCTGATGAAGACAAATGCATGCGTGTGTAGGGTGTGTGTGTGTGTGTGAAGAGCTTCTAAGTATGCGCCGCGCCGCCTTGTTGTATGCTAAAAACGCTGTTTTCCAAGCGTCGTCTGCGTATGCGTGCGGGTGCGCGTTGCTACTCTCCTTCGTTTTTTGGCAATTTTTAATGCTTTCATGTTCTTATTTGTTGTTATTTCGCGCGATTTATTGCTGAGGATTCGCGTTCGGTGCGCCTGACAAATACTCATGTGTCACATCAATTTCGAAATTAAAGCACTAAATTTGTGCGGTTATTTATAACGGGAGAAATGCAACCAGAATTGGAGTTCGCGTCGTGGCACATTTTAGATAACAATAATAAGAATGAGTACATCAAAAGAATATCCTTAAATAGTAATACTAGTAATATTTCCAGCAACATACTTAATAGACACAGAGCTATGAACTTATTGTCAGGGCCCAAAACAGCTACACTTTAAAAAATTTAAAGTGCTGGAGTACACTTCTATGTGATTTCCATGAGCTTCGGACTACCCTTCTAACCCTCTCGATGATAAGAAGCTAAGCCTTCTTCTGCCTGGAAACTTGCTTACTAAATCGCTATGTTATTTAAATTATTATACCAGTGTGGCAACCACAAACAAAATAAAATATGAGTTTTACAAACTTGTTTGCAACTAAATCACACTCACACTTCCAGAACTGTATACCGAATAAAAGCAAGAGTTCTAACCAAAGCATCGCCAACAATTTCCCCATTTATCGACTGCATTCTGCACGCTTAGCAAATACTTAAACACATTTATGTTCACCGCATGCAGCCCTGACGATATGGGTTATGCAAACTTTACACTTCAAACGCCGTTCAAACGTTAAACGGTGCCACTGCACTTACAAACACACACAGAGAGACAAACGCAAGTATTTATGCGCTCATTATGTTACGAAGCGCTTCGGCATACTTTTCTATGACTTCAAACATTCACGCTCACTCGCAAAGCAATTGCAGTAAGTGCAATGAAACGGTTTTGTACTTTTATTTACTCGTATCTTGCGCCCCGCTGTCAGTGACTTGAAAATGTCATATTTATTCTGCAAAGTGCAATAATCTTAAATGCCATCAATGACACTGAGATAAAAGCGTTTTTTATTTCTCTCTTTTTGTTTGTCTGTTTCTCGTTATCACTCCACAAATAGTGTAATCTCTTTGTAACTGCTTCCCGCATGGTGGGGAGAAACTGAAAGGATTAAGTATTGCAAGCTGTTCTTTGTCATAAAATCGAACACCTCAACTCTTTTGATGAGTTTTTTCTGCCAACAACTTTTCGTATAGAAGATCTCACAAAATATACTATTGTAAGTAATTAAGTAATTAAAATAAAATTGAATTACAAATCTAGAAATTCCACAAATTTTGAACAAAGACTAAATTACGAAATTCAGCAATTGAAATGGATCTAATAGGTTCCACAAATAAACAAAGAAGCTGTGGTAAACTTCTTTAAGAAATATTAGAAATACATAAGCTCCTCTCTTCAATTTCTAAAACACAAAGAAACATTAGATAGGAGACCTGAAAGCATTTATTGTGACGAGTAGATGCAATCCGCTATTAATAAGTGGTATTTTTAAGTAGACTAACATACAGTAGAACTCCAATTATCCGAACTCCGACTATCCGAATCGCCGATTATCCGAATCACAAATTGTCCAAAAAAAATCTAAGTGCGCTATTATTCTTCCCCCGCGAAGCCAGTGTTTGCGCGTCAAGTCTTGACTTGACTTGTCTTAACTTGCCGTTGTGCCTACACTAACTTCCCCCCGCGAAGTGAAGCATTTGCCGGCCTCGAGACTGCTTTGAAGTGGATGGAGCGTCAGCCCGAGTGTGACCACTTGCAACTGCTCACCGTCAAGCGAATGCGTGACCTGGCTGTCCGAAAACGGTTGAAGACCGCAAAACAGCTTACATTGACGGAGATGTTTAAAAAACAATGATTTTTATTTCTAAACTTGTACATAAATACATTTTATTTATATTTAAAACATGTGAAAATTTCATGTTTCTTTCATTTAATTCAATAAAAAAATAGTGTAATATCAAAACGTAGCTTTTATTCTCTCCAATAGCAATTTAAAAAAAAAAATCCGATTATCCGAATATTTGATTATCCGAATATTTGATTATCCGAATGGGTCCCGGTCCCCATTAATTCGGATAATTGGAGTTCTACTGTATTTAACTTTCATTTTGGCTCATATTTACTTTTTCTTTGTTTCTCCAAAAGTATGTTTGGAGAAAGTGGCTCTTAAGTAATAATATAAATAATAAAGTTCGATCGACATAAAGCAAATTCGAAGACTTTTAAGTTCTTTGGTGTTGTTGTTGTAATGGTAACCTATTTCTGCCTGAACCAGTAAGCACAAGTCAATTGTCATCGAAGTCGTCTAACGAGAGAACCAGGAAACGGACTATTTCGACACGGTCGGACCAAACGGAAATGAGTTTTAGATGGTTGGGATTAATTGGGGATGCAAAGAGGTGTTCTATGTGATGCGGGGACTCATTGCATGCAGGACATATATTGGGTATGACAAGCTTCAGGCTGTCTACCACAGTTTCCAGAATGAAGTCGTGGGTAACTCTAGTTTCGCGAGGCAACTCGAGCTCGGTGTATACAATTAGTGGTGATTTGACTCCAAATACGCCATTTACTTTTAAGCAACAACAACAACACCAACAACTTTTAATTTTTTTATTTTGTTTCTAGAGTTGCTACATTAATACATGAGTGGTGACCCAATTACCTTGAGTTGATATATCCGCAATACAACAAGTAAAGTGTGCCATTTTAGTGTGCTCCTTTTATGATTCTTAATGATTTTATAAAGTTATTTGTAAGATTTTTTTTATAATGATATTCCATCCACGTGCGTATACAGTGTACTGCAGTTATTGAACTGACATAGGATCATGATCAATCTTGGAACATTCGCATATTGATGTTTCGATTTTTCCAAAAACTATTTAGGTCACTTTTTAATACTTAATCACTTGATTTTGTGGACGTAATTAATATTGAGGGGACTTCTTATAGCCGCTAAATTTTCTCCTCTCATGTTTTTGGTATATTTAGACACATAATATTTATATTTGTAAATAAAAGTTTCTTTACTGTTTTCACGTTTTAACGACAGCACACAATTCTGTTTTCATTGGCTTCCTTCTTCATAAAAATAATTGAAAAAGAAGCTCCTTTCGCCGCACTCGCAATCTGTGATGCACTAATTCTCAATTTTTAATATTTTTTTTTTTTTTTTGTATCATTACTTATGCCTTTTTTATTTATTTGTTTATTTTACACTGCTGAACATATTCATTTTACTTAATTAAAATCGCCTCCAATCAAAAATTATGCGAAGTTTCAGCACACATTTTTCACATTTCCACATAATTATTTCCGCCAACCTTTTTTATGCCATCCGATTCGAAACAGCGCATATATCCTTACGAGAACGTGTATTCGCTTTTACCGCCAAACAAGAACTGCCGCCGTCAGCACACTGTTTTGGACTGGATGCCGCCGCAGTTTATTTACAAATCATTGTAGCAACGCAGGAAACGCGCTCTTTGACTCAATGCATTGTAGCGTAGTATGCCAAAGGCACAAAGGAGCGACTGAGTGAGTGAGTGAGTGAGCTGGGTCCTTGAGTGGCAACAAGTTCAGTCGCCGGCACAGACACACACACACAACTTTTGTAATGCTTTCGCTGTGACACTTAGGCACATGCGTTTTTGTTTGTTTACTTTTGTTCTGCTTGTTTATATCTAAACATATACGTTTGTATGTTTGCCTTTGTGTGTAGGAATAGCTTTATCTGGCTGGCTTTGCCGTACGAGCACACTGATTGATGTCATTATAAACCCCATAACTTTGTCATTGCCACGCGGCAGTTGTGAGGCAAGTGTGAATTTTTATGTGTGTGTGCCGGTGTGTGTATGTGGGTGGGTGTTACCTTATTGCCACACATTTTTGGCGCGAAAATTTAGTTGTGCGCGCATTTTGACTTCGCTTGGTGTCATTACGTGCGCGCTTTTTGTAAATAATTCACGAGCATTTCACTTATTACATTACAATTGCGGTCTTTTTATTTTCTGTTTAGACACCAACAAACTCACGCTTCGTGCTCTGCCACGAACTGCCGTTAATGTGCGTTGTTTTTTCCAGAGACTTGCGGCACACGAGACACGCTCATTACAGCAAGTTAATTTATGTTCGTCACATTGGCGCTGACGGTCCAACGCACGTCACAGCGCTCATAGAGGCAAGAGTGACGTTGGAAACTGTCGCCGCCAGCAAAGTCATTAAATTTTATTAACAATTTCATGTAGTGACAAAAGAATGATCCTGGCAGAGCAGAAATTAAAAACAATAGAAAATCGAGTTATGACTCAGGCACAGGGGATCCTCGAAGGAGGACGCACGAGCGAAAATCCCATGGTTTTCAAAGCTTTGACGAATTCAACCAACATATGAATCTTTTCTGCGAGCTTAATTTTATTTATTTTTTTTTCAAGTTGTGAGCTTTCTTTCCTGTGGCTAAATTTCATTGCAGTCACAAAATTGTATTACAGTCCCTAAAAAGTTTCACTACAAAAAAACGTGTATCTTAATTAACCTTATAATTGCTTCTACTACAATTTATTGCCCAAAATTGTATTTCGCAATTGCTGCTTTAGTTTTTATTACGTTAAAATATATGGGTCGGCCGATTAACACTTTTTCGTTGAGTATTTTAAATATTATATTAAATTAAAAGCAACACTTTTTTATGAAAAATCACCTGTAATTATAACCTCAATCAGAAAAAAAAATTCAAAAAAATTGCACTTTTACACTATAATAAAAATTTGGTAGCTCGAAAGTGATATCGCTGAAATATTTACCCAGCTGTGTTTGCTTCCCGCCGCTTTGCCGCCCAGTAAATAATTATACATATATGCTCACTTTTGTGTCTATCAGTTACATATTACTTTATTGTTGAGGTAGGTCCATCTAACTGTAGGGCAAACAAACTCAAATGCACGCACTCAAATTGAGTAAGTGCTCAATATATTTTCATGGGAGACATGCGCAGTGTAGGCTTTATGAGTGACGTCTGCTTAAGAGAAAGGTGCCAAAAGTTAGCTCTTTCACTCAATTAAGTTTAAGAGCGGTTATTACTTTTAAAATGATAAAAATTTAATGTTGCTTTTTTAAGTGTAATAATAAGATAAAAAAAAATCTGAAAATAACGACAAATATTCTTGGCTTTGAGCTTATATAATTTTATTAATTATGTATCGCCAAGGATGTATAGATGGAACGGTGGATAATCTCTATCCAGATAAACAAGATAATAGCAAATTT
The DNA here is from genome assembly GCA_031772095.1 of Zeugodacus tau. Classification (NCBI taxonomy): domain Eukaryota; kingdom Metazoa; phylum Arthropoda; class Insecta; order Diptera; family Tephritidae; genus Zeugodacus; species Zeugodacus tau. Next base: position 92,386,180 of record CM062649.1, read on the forward strand.
AAATATGGATTCACGGCTAAATAGTTAAAATTCACTTAAAAAGCAACAAAAACAAAAATGTTGACTCACTCTGGACACTATAGCTCAAAAAACTCCAGAAATCGAAATCGACTTTGTCGAATGAAATTTCCTTGTGGGAAACTTATATGTTTCTGTTTACTGTTATGTTGGAATTTTTTCGCCACTAAAATCATGTGAACAAATCGTTGACAAACTACACACATGTCTACATATCAAGCGCTTCGGAATTGAATTAATAATTGCAATATGTAATATTTGTTGCATACCCCAAGGCGTTTCCAACTCATTTCATCTCCAATAGCACCTACTCAGCTCACGCCACACGCGTTCGCAGCGCTGTCAAGGATAGGTTTTAGCACACTTTCGCCGCTCTAATTATACAAATCACTTAAATGCTACTCGGTTTGTGCCGGTGAAATGGGTTGTAAAAGTGCTCAAAGGCCACATTTAAATGGCGCGGTCCCACTGTTCACAGAGGAGGCGTGGAAATGCAATTTATTTAATGTTCATAAGTGTAAGTGTTTATTCAATGTATATTTGAGTAAAAGCGTGATTTATTTATGATGGTTTACATATGTATTCTGTTGTAAATGCATTTTAATCATGCGACTTCGTGAATTAATGCACGGAAATCACTTAAATGGGCGCACAAAAAAAGTCAAATAAAATAAAATAGACCAGTAGTGTTTTAATTTGTGAGTGGTGACATGTTTTAGGCGGCGTAAATATATTATTTTGTGCACACGCTTGATTAAATAGGGACAATAAATCAATCTAGAGACTATAAATGTGCAATTTGTGAAATTAAAAATTATGATTACAATTCAAATATGTCAAAAGTTATCACGCCTATGAATGTAGTACTGCTATATATGTATGATTGGCGCCTACATCATTGCGAGATGCTTTATAGAGCATTCCATTAGTGGTGAGCCTCTCAATGTTCTCTGCAATTGGTGACACCGGCAACAAGCCACTTATGGATTTAATGAGAATTGTTTCCCCTTTCTACTGTGTTTCCTTAGTGAAGATATCCGTCTCTAATGTGGCTTTTCCTATTACATTCTGAAATCTTGAGCTCAGTCGCGATCTGCCCATTGAAGGAGGAAAGGAGCTAATGCCAGTACCTGCGTGCCAAACAGCCGGAGCACATTATTTCCATAAACTCTTATTACCTATAGATTAGACTTCAAATTAATTTCAGGCAATTTTTCTGAAGATACTCTCTTTACTTTCTAAAAAAAATATGATCAATATCAACTTTGGCCCATCTTAGAAAGGCGACAGCCATTTGAAAACCCCATTTAACCCAGATAATGATCCGTAACTTGCCCAAATTTATTCCGCTTCATTTTCAAGATTTATTAGAATTAGCAATTATTCACACTAATTCGGTCATGCTATACTCGTATATCCGTATAAAAGCGACTTAATAAGCCGATTTTGAATTAGTGCCGGGAAATAGTTTGACACGGATCGATCAGTTGAATAGGAACCTAACGGAATGGAGCTCTTCAAGTTGCTAATCAGTTTTGCAGTATTATCATTTAGACCGGTGCTAAGCAGTTTATCAAGCTTTATGTCCTCTAAGGACTTTATGCAAAACGATTACCAAATGGATTACACCTATATTCTCGATTATCAAGCAGACTATCGCTTTGCGGAAAACTCCGACATTAAGTGGTTAAGAGCTTGTTTATCAGAATCAGAAAGTTGTTCTGGTAGTGCATCGGCAGAATCTTCCTGCTCTGATCGAACAAACGAGTCTTGTTCAGATAATTCAGCATCAAAGAGTTCGAGCCAGAATGGGTCAAGCGAGTCTGGCTCAAATAATTCTGAATCAAAGAGTTCCAGCCAGAATGGGTCAAGCGAGTCTGGCTCAAATAATTCCGAATCAAAGAGTTCGAGCCAGAATGGGTCTAGCGATTCTGGTTCAAATAATTCCGAATCAAAGAGTTCGAGCCAGAATGGGTCAAGCGAGTCTGGTTCAAATAATTCTGAATCAAAGAGTTCCAGCCAGAATGGGTCAAGCGAATCTGGTTCAAATAATTCCGAATCAAAGAGTTCCAGCCAGAATGGGTCAAGCGAGTCTGGTTCAAATAATTCCGAATCAAAGAGTTCCAGCCAGAATGGGTCAAGCGAGTCTGGTTCAAATAATTCCGAATCAAAGAGTTCCAGCCAGAATGGGTCAAGCGAGTCTGGTTCAAATAATTCCGAATCAAAGAGTTCCAGCCAGAATGGGTCAAGCGAGTCTGGATCAAATAATTCCAAATCGAAGAGTTCCAGCCAGAATGGGTCTTGTTCAGATAGTTCCGCATCAAACTCTTCCTGTGAAAATCGATCAAGCAAGTCTGTATCATGTAGTTCGGAATCGGGATCGTCCTGTATAAATTATTCAGAGGAGTTCAAACAGCTCTTAAAGTTATACAACTACAATATAGATTTTCGATTTTGATTTATTCGGTCTCAACTAATACATATGGATTATCGATTTAAGTTTGTTTCAATGACACGATATTTCTGACTATGTGAATGAATTGAAAACATAGAATTTAAAAGAAACTCATCACACATTAACATGAAATCAGATCTAGAGCCATCCCTAGCTTACATTCGCAATTATTAACACGACAAGGTAGTGTTGTCTAGCTTTAGAATTTAAGGAATCCATTTGATAGTAAAAATAGATAAGGACTAGTACTTAATACTTACTTTTGAATGCATGTAGAAATCATTTTACGGTATTCCATCCAAATTGCCTTATTATTAAATCACCAAAATTATCTGCAATGAAAGCTTTTAAATGCGAGGCAAAAATCTCTCTTGGAAGACAGTACGTAGGAAAGGTATATTTTTAAGTAGCTTCAACGTTTTCCACTATTTTCATTTACGAAGGTTTTATAACGGTCTCAAGAATTTCAACAAAGTGTAATTATTTCGAAATTAGCTAAGGTGCTCGTGCTGATGCAACAATAACAAGCACAGTGTAAACAGATTTGTTGACTTTCTGTGATGAGTTGCTGTGAACACTCGGACTTCACACCGAAGTTAAGATACTAAGTATAAAAGTGTACAAACAGTGAGCAACTGAGATACGAGCTTAAGCATGACCAACCTCCTTAGTCTGCCCCTAAGTTTGTACCAGCAACAGGCAACAACAGATTATTCAAATAGAAATATTTCTGTACGGACAAAAGAAAGAGGAAAGAAGACAAAAACTACAAAAATTTCTTGCTGAAATTTTATTCAGTCTTTTTAGTATATACATTTATAAAATTTTTCATGTTGATGAAGAAGGTGACAGGCGAAAGCAATGCTTTGAAAAAGTCATAAAATTTGTGAAACGAAATATAAATAATGAATTCACTCATAATAATACCACAAAGCAGTTTAGAATAGCCCACACTTCTCTATAACTCTACAGTTAGAGTAGGGAATCAAATATGTAATCCTTTGTTGTTGATGAAACCTAAAAGAGCTCAAATAGTATATTCGCATATGAACACAATGATATTTAGGCATATTTTTCGCATCAGTATACAAGGCAGTTGGCGTTAAAATGACATGCCACCGAATGCTGATAAAGCATAAATAGTAGACATCAAAGCCGCTGCTCAGCTGCAAATAAACGTTTTCTTTTCACATAATGTCTTACCACTCTACCAATTGATGTAGTCTATGTAGTACAGTAATGCCTGCTTCATATTACCTTTAACTTTCAATGGATATTGACAGCAGAATTACTTTACTTTGTTAGAGGTATATGACAGTGGGTCTCCAAATTATAATACAAAACAGCATTTTATCTACACTTCTATACTAGTATCTTTATCTTCAGTCAGTGGTGTGAAAAGAAAGAAAAAAATTTCTTTTTCATTTACCTAGTATGGAATATGAACCTAAAATATTATTAAAATTTGACGGAAGACATTTTTCAGTATTTTCTGTGTTAAGCCGTCTATTTAGTTACATAATTTATTACAATAAACATAATAACAAAATAAGACAATGTAGCTTGCATTAAATGAAGACAACTGTAACTGCCTTTTGCTATCAATTCGCTGTGGAAAAATGAAATCGCATATGCAGCATTCTTTTGCCACTTACACTTGATGTCTTTCAAATATCAAATGAACTATTACGATTACGTATTTTGCCTTGACTGCCTTTTTGTTTCTCAATTCGAGGAAAACTAAAAAAAGTTCTGGTGCAACCGAACATTTTATGCTCTCGCAATTTATTGTTATATTTTTATTAAGATAACACACAATTTAACCCATATATTCGGTATATAGTCCAATAGAAAGACGAAAATCGTCATATATGGTATATAGGCTGAGGTAATTCCTGAGCCGATTAAATACATTTTCATCACCAACATACATTATATCTAAGCAGGGGCGAACGCAGGGGGGGGTTTTGGGATGTTAAAACCCCCCCCCCCAAATTAATTGAATTTTTAAATAATAGAATTTAATTCTACATATTCATATGAAAAATTTTAATTTGTTGTTTTCAAAGCAATCTTTCTGCCGACGATGTATGAATATGTAAAATAAATGAATACATTAGTCACTAACAGCATTGCCGTTTTGATACAATTGTATCTTTTTTGATCCTTTTTTTCTAAATTTTGTGATTTGATACTTTTTTGTTCACAAACGGCCTATTTTGATACTTTTCTGCTGATACAATTTAATTTTTGAAATTATGAAAAAGTTAAACTAAAAACAAGTAAGGAAGGGCTAAGTTCGGGTGTAACCGAACATTTTATACTCTCGCAATTTATTTATTTAACTTTATTTATATTATATAATACACAATTTGACTCACATATTCGTCATATATATTGTTTAAAGTCCATTGAAAGTTGGAAACCATAATATTAGGTTAGAAGCACCGAGGTCCTAGTGTTTGATATATGGGGCCTTAAAACCTATGGTCCGATTTCGGCGATTTTTAGAATGGGGCTGCCACACTATTAACATAGTATTTGTGCAAAGTTCTGCACCGATATCTTCACTAGTACTTACTTTATATATTGTAAAGTAAACGATTCAGATTGTCTTCAAAGTTCTGGTATATAGGAAGTAGGCGTGGTTGTGAAGCGATTTGGCTTATTATTATTAGTAAGGAAACTATTACAAACCAAGTTTCATTGAAATCGGTCGAGTAGTTCCTGAGATATGGTTTTTGACCCATAAGTGGGCGATGCCACGCCCATTTTACATTTTGTAAAAAAATCTGAGTGCAGCTTTCATCTGCCATTTCTTATGTGAAATTTAGTGTTTCTGACGTTTTTCGTTAGTGAGTTAACCCGCTTTTAGTAATTTTCAACCTAACTTTTGTATGGGAGGTGGGCGTGGTTATGATCCGATTTCTTTCATTTTTGGACTGTATTTGGAAGTGGCTAAAAAAAACGGCTGCAGAAAGTTTGGTTTATATAGCTCTATTGGTTTGCGAGATACGTACAAAAAACTGAATAGGGGGCGGGGCCACGCCCACTTCCCCAAAAAAATTACATCCAGATATGCCCCTTCATAGTGCGATCCTTCATACCAAATTTTATTTCCATAGCTTTATTTATGGTTTAGTTATGGCACTTTATGTGTTTTCGGTTTTCGCCATTTTGTGGGCGTGGCAGTGGTCCGATTTTGCTCATTTTCGAAAGCAACCTTCCTATGGTCCCAAGCAACATGTGTTCCAAGTTTCATCAAGATATCTTAATTTTTACTCAAGTTACAGCTTGCACAGACGGACGGGCGGACGGACAGACAGACATTCGGATTTGAACTCCACTCTTCACCCTGATCACTTTGGTATATATAACCCTATATCTAACTCGTTTAGTTTTGGGTGTTACAAACAACCGTTATGTGAACAAAACTATAATACTCTCTTAACAACTTTGTTGCGAGAGTATAACAAGTAAGGAAGGGCTAAGTTCGGGTGTAACCGAACATTTTATACTCTCGCAATTTATTTATTTAACTTTATTTATATTATATAATACACAATTTGACCCACATATTCGTCTTATATATTGTATAAAGTCCATTGAAAGTTGGAAACCATAATATTAGGTTAGAAGCACCGAGGTCCTCGTGTTCGATATATGGGGCCTTAAAAACCTATGGTCCGATTTCGGCGATTTTTAGAATGGGGCTGCCACACTATTAACATAGTATTTGTGCAAAGTTCTGCACCGATATCTTCACTAGTACTTACTTTATATATTGTAAAGTAAACGATTCAGATCGTCTTCAAAGTTCTGGTATATAGGAAGTAGGCGTGGTTGTAAAGCGATTTGGCCTATTTTCATTTGGAATGTAAAGAAACTATTACAAACCAAGTTTCATTGAAATCGGTCGAGTAGTTCCTGAGATATGGTTTTTGACCCATAAGTGGGCGACGCCACGCCCATTTTCCATTTTGTAAAAAAATCTGAGTGCAGCTTTCATCTGCCATTTCTTATGTGAAATTTTATGTTTCTGACGTTTTTCGTTAGTGAGTTAACCCACTTTTAGTAATTTTCAACCTAACTTTTGTATGGGAGGTGGGCGTGGTTATGATCCGATTTCTTTCATTTTTGGACTGTATTAGGAAGTGGCTAAAAAACACGACTGCAGAAAGTTTGGTTTATATAGCTCTATTAGTTTGCGAGATATGTACAAAAAACTTAGTAGAGGGCGGAGCCACGCCCACTTCCCCAAAAAAATTACATCCAAATGTGCCCCTCCCTAATGGGATCCTATGTTCCAAATTTCATTTTCATAACTTTATTTATGGCTTAGTTATGGCACTTTATGTGTTTTCGGTTTTCGCCATTTTGTGGGCGTGGCAGTGGTCCGATTTTGCTCATTTTCGAAAGCAACCTTCCTATGGTGCCAAGAAATAAGTGTGCCAAGTTTCATCAAGATATCTTAATTTTTACTCAAGTTACAGCTTGCACAGACGGACAGACGGACGGACGGACAGACGGACAGACATCCGGATTTCAAATCTACTCGTCACCCTGATCACTTTGGTATATATGACTCTATATCTAACTCGTTTAGTTTTGGGTGTTACAAACAACCGTTATGTGAACAAAACTATAATACTCTCTAGCAACTTTGTTGTTGCGAGAGTATAACAAACCTATTGTATCTGGATAGTATTAAAAAGTTGTGGGAATGTAGGCCAATTAAAAAACCCAGAAAAATATAAACTGGACTTTGCCTTATAACTCTGTGGCTGCTGAACTGGATTTTTTTAGATTTAAGGGGAATTGTGAGTCGAAAATGGACTTAAAACATCGAGAGCTGCTTTCCAAAATTGAAAACATTTTGCCAAATAAATGCATAAATCTTGACGTTATTGAGATGCAGGAGACTGTTCGTGTTTTAGAAAAGCAGTGATCCGCTGATGTAGAAGATCCCGATGATTTCGTTGCTGAATTTAGAATATGGAAAAGGTTAAAAATCTTTTTTCATATAATATTTTCTAACTAAAATTTTGAATATATTTTCAGGAACTGGTTAAATCAAACAAAGAGATCCAAAACTCTTTCGCGTGCATCGTTTTTTAAAGATTGGAGCAACAATCCCTATATCTGTCGCTTCAAGTGAACGCTCGTTTTCCTCACTTCGCAGGCTTAAAACATATTTAAGAAATAAAACTGGAGAAGCACGCCTGAACGGAATGGCTCTCTTGAATATCCATAGAGATATAGACGTAACGGAGGAAGAGAAAGAGTCTTTTTACCTAAAACCCCCCCCCCCAAATTTTTTTCCTGCGTGCGCCACTGTATCTAAGATTAAATGCTCATCTAATTTGGCTAAGAAATTTCATATATTAGCCGATTTATAAGCTATTAAGCCCATCGTATTTTTGAAAATCCTATAATTAGCTATATGAGAGCTCGGAGAAGTTATGACCCGATTTTAATCATTTCTGATACAGAAACACACTATTAGAAGAAAAAAATTTTCTTTGAATTAAATTAAGATATCTGAGAGATTTACCGATATTTTCGGTGAAAAATTACCATAAGGCACTGAGTTCTTCAAATTCGATATCCGGGGCCTTGAAAAGTTATAGTCCGATTTCAACAATTTTTTCACAAGTGATGCCACGGATCATATACATTATTTATGTAAACTTTTATTTCGCTATCTTCATTGATTCCTAATGTATATCTTATAAAGTGAAGGAATCAGATGGAACCCAAAATTGAGTTATATGGGAAGTTGTCGTAGTTGTGAACCGATTTCATCACGTGTCATCAGGGTGTGAAGAAAATATTACATACCGAATTTCATTGAAATCGGTCGAGTAGTTCCTGAGATATGGTTTTTGACCCATAAGTGGGAGATGCCACGCCCATTTTCCATTTTGTAAAAAAAATCTGATTGCAGCTTCTATCTGCCATTTCTTATGAAAAATTTAGTGTTTCTGACGTTTTTCGTTAGTGAGTTAACGCACTTTTAGTAATTTTGAACCTAACCTGTGTATGGCAGGTGGGCATGGTTATTTTCCGATTTCTTTCATTTTTGGACTGTATTAAGAACTGGCTAAAAAAACGACTGCAAAAAGTTTGGTTTATATAGCTCTATTGGTTTGCGAGATATGTACAAAAAACTTAGTAGGGGGCGGGGCCACGCCCACTTCCCCAAAAAAATTACATCGAAACATCCCCTTCATAGTGCGATCCTTCATACCAAATTTTATTTCAATAGCTTAATTTATGGCTTAGTTATGGCAGATGTGTTTTCGGTTTTCGCCATTTTGTAGGCGTGGCAGTGGTCCGATTTTCGAAAGCAACCTTCCTATAATGCCAAGAAACAAGTGTGCAAAGTTTCATCAAGATATCTTAATTTTTACTCCAGTTACAGCTTGCACAGACGGACAGACAGATATTCGGATTTTGACTAGCCTCGTCGCCCTGATCACTTTGGTATATATAACCATATATCTAACTCGTTTAGTTTTGGGTGTTACAAACAACCGTTATGTGAACAAAACATAATACTCTCTTAGCAACTTTGTTGCGAGAGTATAAAAAAAACAAATACAATATCGAAAAAGTTTTTTTTAGAAAATATATGTATGTATCTGTGGTTTTGTGTCTTCATTTTTGCTATAAATATTCAATATTTGCTTAATTTTTTCCATGCTGACTGCTGTTAGTCGCCTTAGAGCCCATGCTGAACACACACGCTTCTATTCGAATTCAAGTCGAAGGCAATCGACCGTACAAATGCGGTAACATTAATAATTTTCTAACATTATAGAGTAATTTAAAAGTCCAAGCGTTTGTGTCTATACATACATATGTTGTTGTTGTTGTACAATGCTGCATTTAACTCAAATGAATGCCTTTTTTGTGCTCAAACACATACCAACAAAAGCATTGCCCGGCCAGTTCATGCGGTCATATGTCCTCGTTTAATGCCTTTTTATTTGCATATACTCGTCGTCTATATTATTATTACACACACACACACACACACACACAAAACTGCAGCTCATACAAACATTTATACCGTTATGTGCGCGTATATCACAGTGTGAAGCGCTAGTTCATTAATTATAACAAATAGTTCCCCACAGTTGTGCCGCCAGGCAAGTTTAAATTGAAGTAAAAATATTCATGTGTGCCGGGTGTATGTGGCTGTGTAAAAAACAATACAATTTTGTTGTTGTTGTTTCGTTTATGCAATTTATAATTTTTAACGACACACATATGTAGAAGTGCATCAATTAAATGTTGGTAGCAAAACGTTTCTTTTTCTAACTACGGCTGCTACATTTATAAGTGATTTTTTTGGGGCCGACAGGACGTATTAGTAACGTTCCTGATAGAGAATATTTTTTAAAAGAAATAGAAAGAAAGAAAATAGAAATTTTCTTTTACTTTTACGCTCTTTGCTTAGAAAAAGTTGAAAATTGGAGTGAGTAGACATTCTAAGTGAATCCTGGTTACCTTTCCAATACACCCTACCGCAAGCACCACTCAACATAAATATTTTGTCAATTCGAAAACTTCAAAAGTAAACGCCTCTCAACCCCTTACCACATTTCGTTGACGAATTCCCGAATTTTACCCGCAATAATTCACCACATGCATTTGCTTTGACTTGCAGAAAATCAAAACTTTATCTACACCATTCGGAGAGCAACATTCAACAGGATCCTGCTCTAATATGCAGTAATTTTGTGTCAAACTAATCGCAATGAAATGTGCGGAAAATTAGAGTACAAAACTTTTTAAGAAGCAAAGCGGTGAAGGAAATTCGTTAGGCCAGTAAGTGAGTGAGTGAGTGTGCGCAGTACCAGTAAGTGATAGCAAATTAAAAAGGAAGCAAGGAAGGAAGTAGTGTGAACTTACGAAACTGCTGCAAAATTTTCACAAAATTATATATGTACACATATGAAAAGTTTCAAAAATCAGAAAAGGGTCAAGGGCTGAATTTTCACTTCTTTATTACTGGAAAATATTACGAAAATTGAAAAGTACAGTTATGATAAAAATAACTAAATTTGGATTTATACACCTCGCATGGCCAAGACAGGAATGCGAGGAATATTATTGTATCGATAGCATGTACTGGAAACCGTCATTAGTACCCTAAGTGACTCAACTAGCAGTGAACCAGACTCTTCCTTACACTACGAACAGAATTAAATGAAATCTCGAAGTCTTGTCCAATCTGACATAGTCCTTGACCAGTCCTATATAGAACTATAAGAACCTTATAGAACTATAAGCTTATGATTTCCATTTAAGTCCAACGAAAAATTCCTTCAAAAAAATAACGGAAATTTTAACATTTTCAATTGTCCAAAAGTGCAATTTTCCAAATTTATATTATATTGATATACATCTACACTACACTTCGTTGCATGTCCGTAATTTCTTCAAACATAAGAGACATCTGAAAGATCCAGAAGCTCTCCCCAAAATGAAGTTTAAGAAGTTCTGTTGCCAGAAGATCGGAAAAGTGTGGATCGCAAAGAATCCCCTTACATATCACCGTAGCAATAGGTCTATCACAAATCTTATGAGGCGACTTATGTCTAATCGGACAAGTTCGCATGGTTCGCCTAAAGTATGGAGATGTTCCAACCCCAGTCTTGCGAAAGCTGAACGATGGAGGAGGAAATGACTTGTTGTTTCCATCTCGCCTTTCTCCATACAGCTATGTCAAGTTTGCGTCCAGTAGGATTCCTAGCCTCATCGCATGTATGCCTATTCCGGTGAGTGCTGACACTACTGCGGAAAGGTGATGATTCTGCCGAAAGATCTCAGAATCGAGCAGTTTTTGGTTATTAACTAACGCTTTAAAATATAACGACAAGTCCAATGATCCAGAGCACAAAAAGACAACGGAGCGCCGACTCGTTCCTAGCATGATGAAATAGTAAGACGGGTCCCCCTCCTTGCGAGCTCGTTCGCTCTGTAGTCGCCAGCAACTCCGCTGTGACGCTGCACTCACACGAGTCTAATAGTAAATTAACTTGACGCTAACGATAACGACCTAAGCCAATCCTTAACTAGCTTTCAGCACACATTCAGCGAGCTCAAGGCCATAATTGCCGCTCTACTATCGGAACGGATGCTCACCTCCCAGAAGAAGGCTGCACTTCGAAGCAATTCATCTACCGCTGCCTTAACAACAGACACCTCTGCTTGATAGACAGTACAGTGGTTTGGTAAGCTGAAACTCAGTTTCATAGCATGCTCCTCACAGAAGACTCCCCCTCCAACCACTTCCCCCACTTTTCGATCCTTCCGTGCAAATGCTAACCGCGCCTCGTCTGCAGCGACTTCGTCCTGAGAGGCAATATTATTTTGGACAAATCAAAAAAATTCTTTTTTTTCCAAATTTTTCGAAATTTCCCGTTATTTTTTGAACACACAGGTGTGCTTATGATTCCCATCTAAATCCTAGCGATAAATTCCTCTTCAGCTAAATATGTACAAAGCTACAATTCGTTCACTCTTTTAGTCCGTTTATTTGGTTTTGCTCCAACCAAACTATTTCCAAAGGGCAATCACTCAAACAAATCGCCTAAGCACTCTTTTGCGATGTCTATCGGAGCGCACGAAAAGTACACATCAATCTATAATTTTATACCCAACAACGGAAACATGTGTTATGTACATACATACATATAGATGGGTGTGCGCGTGTGTGTTTTACTGTTTGTCAGAGTTGACCAACTGCAATGAACCACAATTTATTTGGTACATATTTCAACCCAATTGCAACAACATCAGCCATTCAATGCATACACGAGTATGTATGAAGCCTGCTGCTTCTGCTGGCATTTCGGCATCCAGCTAGGCAAATTCTGCTCGGCACACCACTTGCTACCGCTTGCTGTTATGTACACAATAAATTTGATTTATGAAACAACAACGGCTAACGGGAAAAATTAAATATAAAAAAGAGGAATAACGAATAACGAAAAAGTTCAACTTGCACCAATCTGTTGTCTGTCCAATCCTTTTTCGCTTGCTTCATTGCTCGGCGGCTCCTGTTTTTTAGTTATTCATAGCCACCGCAGCGCGATGATGTCGATGGCGTGGGAGAGCGCACACACTCACCGGGGCAACACACACACACTGACACACACGGCAAGGCACACACGCGGCAAGGTTGTATTGCGGCAGCAATAATTTTTAATCACATCAATGATGGTTGCCACAAGTCTGTTGCATGCAACATCGTTATGATGTAACAATAACGAACGCGAATAGAGTAATGCATGCAAAAACAACAACAATAATAATAACAACAACAAATCGCACCCAATGCTACCGAGTAGCTACCGGGCAGGCGCATTAAAGTCGGGTGTAAAAAAATGAAAATTAAAGCAATTTGTAAGCGTCATAAATCATTCAGCAGCGCTAACATAAAGCCAACGCAGGACACACAATATTTATTCGCAACTAAATTCACTTTCCCACAAGCATATGTGCATGTACGAGTACGAGTATGTGGTGCACAGGCACAGGCATATGCATCATAGAAAATTGAAAATTACAGGCGCAGAGAAGTGTGTTCCTCAATTATTTATGAGGAAATTATCATACAGTTACTTTCGAGTATTTCTCAGCGGGGCACTAGGTTAGGTTGGGTGTAGCGGTTGTCTGTCTACGCTCCTAGGCCTTTAGTAAGCACATTGTAAATTGAATCGAAATTAATTTCCTCACACATACTAGTGGTCCTCCCTGCAACACCTTGTGCTCTTGATCGAGTAGACAAAAACCGAATCGTCAAATTCGAAATAAGCAATCCCGAAAACTCACGAGTAACGAATCCAATGAATTAAAAAAAGTGCGCCATATTAGGTCTAAAAGAGTTTTTAAAAACCGACACCGGATTCGTTATCAGCGAGTATCACCTGATGGGGTTAAATGAACCTCGGATTCGAATTCAATGAGCCCAACATAAGATACATATAGTAAGACCCCCTGGTCAGAAGCACAATTTTTTGTGTGGCTGTATATTCATTGTAAGGTCTCTCCAGTCTGCTGCCGTTGCTTCTAATCAGACAGTGATCTGTTAACACCACTACTAAGATTGCTATGCCATTCCTTATAAATTTCAAGAATCGACATGTGCGGTTCTTTTTCCATTCAGGCCATGTTTGTCTGCTTATTGAGCAAGTCAGAGATTGTTTCCACAGAGACTCAGCTATATCTATAACATGTTCTTCAATTAAATATCTACTCTCTCTTTATCGGAATCTAACTGTAAGTTGGTGTCTGATCTGACTAGTTCATCTGCTTCGCAATTTCAGAAATATCGCTATGTAATGAAACCCATTGCATGTTTGTCGTGAAATATGTTGCTAGGGCCACCAATAGCTCAATACTTAATTATTCCACTATATTCGAGGAGATCCCATGAGACTGTAGTGATTTTAAAGCCGTTTGGCTATCTGTGGCAATGGTGAGGGCTGAATTTAATCTCAGTTCTAATGGATTACGAAAGTCCGTGATATTGAATACAGACGAGAACTTGCTGATTATATCAGAATATCTCTTATTACAACAACAGCAATATAGCTCAAATGTACTTACATGCATGGAACTCAGTAGCTCCGCTAAGTCCAATGTCGTAGTTCGTTTGATGATCTATGAGTTAAAACCCAAATACTTCTTATCATTAGATGTAAATGGGTGCCCTACTTAAACTCGAGGCTAACTTTATTAATTATTTGGCTATTGTTTTCAGATTAGTCCCAGCTACAAAACTAAGAGCCCCTAAGCACACCAGTGAGAAGAATTCTTACCGAATATGGAAAAAACAGTCGTAACAGCCATCAACAGCCGTAAATCAAATTCTGTCATTAGCTAGTATGTAGGCTAATAGTAGCATAAAGCAAATTGTTCAGTGAGTTAAACTGAGTTTTGGGTTGAACTTATCTTTTCCGAAGTCGTTTTTATAGTTTTCTCGATTCGTTTGTATATGAGCGAAACACTTCAATGCTTATCACTAAAGGTATGCCATATATAATTGCAGCGCTACGCGGAGCTATCAGTTTCTCTATAAATTAGAAACGCGACATACAACAGTCAACAGTTGTCAAGCGAATGTGTACGAGTCAGTCCAAGTTCTAAGCTGAAAAAATGGTGCTAAAGCAAGTAACCGTCTGCGTAATATTGTTGTATTTGCTGTGTGCGCGTGTCGAAGCACAGGTTAGTACACACATCATATCTTCTTTGAAACAAAACAAAAACTATGAACTTTTGTATATAAATAGACCATCGACAATGATTTGCAAAAAATTAATCAAGAATTGGATAAACTCATACTCAAATATGATTTGGGCTCCCCGTCAACGGAGGATGAAAAAGAATTAAAAAAAGAAGTGGGTAATTTACAGACAGCCAGGGATCTAGACGATAGTGGCAATGACGAAGAAAAGCGAAACTCCCTTAGTGCAAAGAGTGAAGCTATAAAAGCATTCGAGTACTATCTAAGCCGCAGAGAAGACTTAAAAGCAACGATTTCTAGACTCTTATCATTGGCTGAGAACTTAAACGATAGTTTGACTGCCAATAACTTGAAGAGCGCTCTGAACCATGGGAATGGTTATAAAGAATTCGCCATAATGAATGCTTTAGAACGTTTGACTGCCGTACAGATTAACCCGACTATTCCAAATGATCCAAATCTAAATCCAAATCCAAATCCAAATCTAAATCCGAACAGGCCAAATGATTTAAGTAGTTTGCTCGACATTTTATCGAAATTCATAGGACCTGGTGGCCAATTGTTTTCACCTAATGTTTATAATCAAATAACTTGGGATCCGTCGAAGAACAACGATTTAAATGACCAACTAAGAGATTTGATATCGAAGTTAAACAAAAAGCTTGATTCGTTTAAAAACCAGGATAATGAGGACTGGTCTGAGTGGTTTGAATGGTTCGATGAATAATGTGAAAATGAAGTAACAATTTTTGGTGAATGCACGTGTAAGGTAACTCGCTCTTTGTACAACGAATGCCATCTTTTATTTTGTTTACGTTCAAATATTTAATCAACTATACTATTATATATTTATAATATACAATAACAATAAATAAAAGCAATTTTTTCCAACAATTTGACTTTGAAATGCAGTTACAAAAGGTTCTTTTTGTTCAACAAGAAGTCGTAACCATGATATCATTCATATTCTTCTACTTTTTTTGGCCTTGCCAGTTTGCAAAGATAAGGTGAAATTTGCCAAAAAAAAATCGCAATCATACCAGCAAACCAATTTGCATTACAAGCGATGAGAATGGGGCGAAGAAATGAGCGAATACACATGGGAATGTAAGCTTGGCCCGAATCTTAGAAGTATAAAGAAAGCGCCAAGAGATAATTTGGTATATACGCAACGAAAGCGTAGGAGCTTAGACCTACTCGATAGGCAAAGTGCAATAAATGCAAATGTAAGAAATCGGCTCATAAAATCCACTGAGTGGAGTGAAGTGGGTCTGTAGTAGAACAATGGAGGATACAAATCTGCCTAAAATACCACCGAATACACTTACAGCATAGACTAAGCTAACACACGCAACAATAGCCAGCAGGCCATTTTAGCACAAAAGTCGGATGTTCGAGTCTTTCTGGGAATAAACACCTGTGAAAGTAAGATTTAAGCACACACTTGTCTTTAGCTATTATGTTCTTCTCCTCTCCGCTTTCACTCTCTCACGCTGACCGTTTTCGCTTTGTATAAATGTGAATCAGTTTTAACAATCGCATTTTTTTCCAAGAAATATGAGAAATAAAAAAAACTCGTCTGAGAAAATTATCCAAATGTTAGTATTAGTTTTACAAAGTAGTTAAAGAAATATTATATACAGTAAGAACGTGAGGAAATATTTTTAAATTGATGCATCTTGTAGCGTTCAATAATAATCATCAGAACTAATTGATATGTATTTAAGGCTTTAAATTCGTAGACTCCAAAATATACTCAAACAACAAAATTCAAAATGAAAGAATACTATATTTCACACCACACTAAAATAAATGCTTATTGCTGCGGTAAGATAATAAAAGAATGTTGTTTAACTTTCCCCAAAAAGTCATTCATCACCTTTAATTGGAAAACAATACGTTGTGTGCCCAAGTGTGTTTTCTGCAGAACAATGACACATTGCAAAGAATAAATATTTATGCCAAGGATGGCGATGTGTTTTCCCACAAAGCCAATCAATTCTCCGTACAATTATTACAGCACCGGCACCCTTATTGCCGCATGTAGTTGTAGTATTTTATTGCCAATTCAGACCCAAAATCGACAAATAAGCAATATAATTTTTTATCTCCACAGCGAAAAGGCAAACAGTGGCAGTCACAAACAAACCAGTTGCTGATTCCTTGGGCTTTGTTGAAGTCAAATAAAAAAGTCATTTTTTCACACACTCGTACTCCTGAAGACGGAAAGGCATAAAATGCGTAATGTCACACTCACACCCAGCCATACACCGCAGCTCCCCAAGCGAGCCCTTGAAAATTAGCAAAATTATTTGCCTTGACTTTGATTTATTGTGCATGTGCTTACTTGAAGCACGCAATAAAAATGGAAACTCAACACCAGGAGATCGTCAGCTTGACTTTGCCTTGAATTGAATATCGGATTTTGATTGATGTCGCGTCAAGGAAGATATTAATGTTTATTATTAAAACGAAATTACTCATGACGGGCGCTGCAATAAACTGGAAATCGTATCAATCGCATTGTCTGCAAAGCACAAATTGATACAGACTTATGAATAACTGAAATATAATTTTAAATTCCATAAAGTTTCAGCAAAATCAGTTTTAATATAAACAAAAATTTTAATATAATAACAACCAAATTTCAACAAAGAGACACTAACTAAAAGCAATATTCATTGGTTCAAACGGGCGGAGAGAGTCGGAGGTGTTTCAATATTTCTATTCTATTGAAGGAGAAGCCTGTGGTAAACTTTCTTGATCGAGTGACTTATTTGATATATATGCAGACAAACCTCTCATAATGGACACATCTCTTGGGTGGACAAAAATCGCTCTAAGGTAAGTGCCCGTCCAGGAGAGGTTTCACTGGAGCACTTTCTACAGAGCACTTCCTAAGAAAACCGCTAACCGCTTCTTAGACGTAGAAGTTCTAACTTAGCATTTTACCATCGGGATCCACGCTATTTGGTTAAACAGAGAGAACGAGTTGGAATCATCTCGTGACTTTCTTCTGGAATGCTCTGCTTTTCTGAGACCAAGACAAAGATTTCTCAGATCTCACTTTATTTGAACAACCGCTCGAACTAGCGGATTTAGAAGTGAAACGTCTCTACAGATAGTAGGTTCAGGACGTTTTGTCGAATCTTAATATCCAATCAAGGGTCCTGGCTTCGCAAAGAACTATCTCTCAAAGTAGTCAGAAAAACGGTGACACGGCGCCCAAAATGTTGGAGTTTAACAAGGTTTTATCGAGGTGGTATCCAATATCCAAGTATCGAATATCCAGACCGTATATTCGGTGTGCCAAAGCGCTGCTTCTCATTTAGATGTCTTTACACAAATGGGCAAAAAAACAATCAAAGCATATTTTCTACCAGAACAAGATTATAATCCAGATCAGGATTCCAATAAAAATAAAAAAGGAATTACCAACAACAAAGCAACAATTCCCCTCTTTAATTTAGTATTGGCGATACAAAATGTTCACAGGCAAAAGTTAAAACGAAAAAAACAACAAAATCTTTCATTTAAATCAATCGACCGAAAACTAATGGCTCCATACATGGGTCCAAAGTAATCGGCTACATCAATAGGCGGTTTCAAATACATGCGGCGACGCCAGTCAAAGGATGGGAGAAATAATGCGAACAAGAAGCAATTGCACAGCAAAACACAAATTGCAGAGGCGGGACGCAGGTGTGGCGAAAAGCAGTTCGGCTGGATGGGCTGGCAAACTAGGCAGGCACATTTTAATTTATGCGAATTAATTCACAAACGAGTACGCGCCGAGAGCGGGGCCACGTGGAGTTGGTCGTGTCGGCCTACGGTGCAAATATTTGATAGTTAAATTATTTGGTAAGCAACATGCGCTGACGGGGGCGCGCTTAGCTAACACGGGGTGCTTGAAAGTGTATACCTTGCTTTAAAGAGAGACAACAACTAAATGGTTAAAAATTATTCGTGTACAATTCGAATTGAATTGAATTGTATTGCATTGAATATTAGGAAAATAAGTTTTTTTTCTCACTTTGCCAAAGGCAAAAAGAGCCAATATTTTGCGCGTAACTAACTAACTAAATGCTAAGCCAGAGATTTACACATTTATCTTACTTTTCCATTTCTATTTCCCTTTTTTTTTGTTTTCATTTATTTTTTTGTAGAAGCCTCAAAACTTTTGTATTGCAAAATAGATATATGCCGGAGGACTTTATTTTGCTTTTGCGCCCCACTAACCACAAGAGGATCAACTGTTGAGCGGCTAAAGTGTTGACTTTTGTGTTGCCCTTAATCTGCAATGCAATGCTTGTATATACGAGTATATCTTATATAATAGCTGTGTTGGTACTTGTGTGTGAATGCACGCAGTGGTTTTGCGGTAGCGCACAACTTTGTACCTCCAACTCTAGCTCTGCTCTTCTCTTTTCTTTTATTGGCATATAAACACTGGTATTGAACAGCAGCGCAATTTAGTTGGGCATTAAATTGCAATTGAACTTTTAAAGAATAGAATCACTGAGTTTCTAACAAAGTTAACTGTGCATAGCTGTTGGTTGGTGGAAAATAAATTCTAAGTAGTTTTATGAAAATGCTGGCGTCCATTACTGCATCCATTAGAGTATTATTGATGGCTTCTTGAAATATTATTTTTTTAGCCATCTTGTAATTTGAGGTCTCTTTTCGCGTAAAATCTAAATTTTGCTCTAAAAGCTTTTGCTACTCAGCTTTATCAAACTAGTGTAAGGTTATGATGTTTTCAAATTTAATGACAGTGATAGACAGCCAAAATATATAATTTTGGACTTCAAGTTCTCTAACATTCTAGCGCTGATTTCTCGATAGAATTGAACTATACATTTTAAATGACAAGTGTACATGGAATGCCACACTAGCGTAAGGCTCTCATGTCGTCAAATTTAATGACAGTCTTAGTCAGCAAATTTGAAAGCAATTTAAAGCAACAACATTGAAATTGCACATGAAACTTATTAAGGCAGTAGTCTGCTTTAGAAGCCGAAAAAAAGCGTTTTTTTAGTATTTTTGTTTTAAGGAAGGAAATTATTGCGGCAAACGGAATTTTAAGACGATAGTGTACTATATTTAAGGCTTAAAAAACAATATTTATTATAAAAAAATATTGAAATTTTTTCAAAGTTGTAAGTATTTTTCTGGAGCGCCTGGAGTCTGCACTTGTAACTCGGTGCCGGTGATGGCGGTCGTGCGATGCATCTGAAACAGTCGGACCAAATTTTTTTTTAATTTTTATAAGTTTCTTTTCTTTATGAACTAAAAAAATACCGAAGAAGTTATAAAATTCCAAATACTTTCGAAGTTTGAAAAAATATTCACTTTTTTAAGAAAAAAATTTGACTTTAAGTTGCAAAACAAGTAGTTTAAATAATAATTTTGTCCAACTTTTTTAAATAGAAGATAATTTAATACTGAAGCTAGATTGCTTTGGTTTTTTTCGATCGGACATATATTCTTTTTGCTATCGCCGGCATCGTTTTCTAATACTTGTGAAAATGAAAACTAGAGAAAACGCGCTTTAAAGTCTGCCTGAGCATTCGCACCTGCTCGACGGTCGGCCACTAAAACTGCTCTAGCTTCGAATATATGTCGAATTGGCCTCTGGAATTTTAAAGACATATTCTTGGATAGTTTTGGAAGAGATTTAAAACAAAACAAAAAAATCGATTTTTTGAAGCCTGTAAAGCAAACTACTGCCTTAAAGTACTTTTAAAGGAAGAACCATCTCGACGATATCATAGGAGTGCCTACTGGACACTGTCCGAAAAGAACACATGCGGTGAGACTAGATATCTTGGCAGATACAAGTTGTCAAAACTGTTTGGAAGAAGGCAAGGTACATTCACCTAAGCATTTCCTCTTCCACTGTGCAGCTTTTGCCAGACTGAGGTTAAAATACTTCGGCGAACCCAGCGCATTGACTAAAACTGACATTAACAGACTCAAGAATTTTGTAACAGATTCCAAGCGCTTTGCCGAATCGTGAGTGAATCTTTCTATATCACCAAGGACTGTGCTCAAAACTGTCCAAGTGGGATCTACCTGTATTTGCGGAGATATGCGCACTAACCAAACCTAACTTCAAAAGGACCTTATCTGAAAAAAAAATATATTAATTTGGTCATTCTAGCATTGATTTCTGGAAATATTAACAAGTGTATGTTAACTATAAGCATTAAAATTCGTAAATAAATGAGTAAATCAATTTATTTACATTTAAGTAGTTTATTCATAAACGACCAGTTACCATATACGCATCAGGCCTGTGGCTCTTAAAGCAATTTCCATGCTCGCATAATTTCCATTGAAAGCACTTATGACTCAATGCTACAAAACTCATTGCTACGGCGGATATTTATTTTAAGTAATTTGCATAAATACTAATTGAATATGTAAATACACTACTAACAAGTAACACCCTCCAGCACATAAACGCATACATAACACATTTGCTAAAATCATTTTAGTATTATTAACAGAGGCCAATTATGGAAAATCTAGTAACGCACTTAAAACACAAATCGGAATTAGAATGAATTTGTAGTATGCAGTTAGTAAAGGGATCACACAAGCAAAATTAATTCAGGGGAAATATGAAAATTTTATACTTTCGTAAGCATATGCAGTTCTCGGATTTATTAATCGGAATGCTGCCGATTTTTCTGATACATATAAATATTATTTTCGGCTCCTGTTCTTCACCACTTTTTATCAATACTATTTTTCTTCATTTGGAGCACCCTGTATACATCAATGTTTCTGCCACAATTCGATTAGTCCACATATTATGTATTAATGGACGTAAGCACCAAACATTTCATTAAAACGAACAAGAACAACAGCAAGAAACCAATAACTGCCGAATGACTTAAATCAAAGGAGTGAAGTGGAGGCCAACTTGGTTAGCATATGCACACAACTACTATGCCTAGTTATATACATTAAGTTGTGTATAACATGCTGTTTACTCAGGCATTTGTGTTCAAGTATATAAGGGCACAATAATAATAACATCAAACACAATACTGTTACACATAATTGAATATAAACCTTCATACACACACACACACACACGCACATACATCCAACCGCACACGCTTCCAACTGCGTCGACCACTTTACTTATTACTTGTTGTTTTTGTTTTGTTTTGTTTATGTATTTGGGGCGAATATAATTAGTTGTTGGCTCCCAGAAGACAATAGCGACACATAAATGTCCAAATACACACATACACACACACAGCAAATTCGTAGTTTGGTTACAATAATTGACTTTGAGTCGAAGGCATTGTAGAGTGTAGAGAAGGCAAGGCTAAAGTGTAATAGAAATAGGTATTTAAAGAGCTTTTATTGCACTTTATGCCGTAAGGGATAAGAAAGCATGTTTCTCGAGGTAATCGAGTGCGAGACAGATGTATTTTGAACTGTGCCTTTATTTATTGTCACGTATACGCCATGGCGCACACTTTGAACTGCGGCTCCAGTTGTGCTAAACAATTTAAATGTAACTAATTTTAAATAAATGAAATAATAAATTTTAGTTTCACACAGAATAGCCCCCTTATATGTAACTAAAAGATTTTTCGTCATAACATTTGTTGTTTTTTTGCTTTTGTGAGAAATTATATGGGCGAAAAGGTACAAACACGTTTTTGATCATAACTTAGGAGCTACAAAATAAACCCGATTTCTGCGGGTCACTTTCTGAATAAGCAGAGATATTTCACCAAAATTTCTTCCAAATTTGTTAAAATGTTTCAGTAATCCTTTGTGATGCCATACTCCAAGCAGTCTCCACACCCTTCTCTCATAATACGCCACACAGTCTTCGCCTTATCTCAAACTTTCGAAGCATTTAGAAGTGCACATTTCACCGTTTATTGCAACATTGCAGACAGCAGCAGCGACAGTGGTTTGTAAAGCATGTTGCAAACGCTTGTGGCACTTACATACACATATACTCGTACCGTTGTAAGCTTGTTTGTTTTCACCGCATAAATACGAAGTGAGCGAAATGTTTTGTCGCACCACAATGTGTGAGTGGTGCGCAATAAGTGTCAGTTTGACTGTTGACTCGTTGTTTTGTGGCCACA
This sequence comes from Zeugodacus tau, assembly GCA_031772095.1. Lineage (NCBI taxonomy): Eukaryota > Metazoa > Arthropoda > Insecta > Diptera > Tephritidae > Zeugodacus > Zeugodacus tau. The sequence continues at coordinate 92,409,041 of CM062649.1, forward strand.
AAAATTCCGCTAAAATCTAACACTTGCACATACATACGACATACAAGTGTACATATGCACCATTTCAGCCACTGTGCGTGTCTTTGGTAATGTTTTGTTTTTGTACTCGAACTGAGACTGGTGTTTAACGCATTAAATTGGTTTGGAAATGTCAAATGAGCAACATAAAATCGGTTGCATTTTGGTTGGCAATGCAATAAAAGGCCGATCAAGCGTGGCATTGCCACTGAATGAATGATAGACATAATTTAATGCTCATTGCAGCCAAATTGTATTTAAGCTTTAATGCGTAATTTAATGTAAATGAAAAGAAGGCAAAAAATTATCGATTTTCCTTTAAATAATACGATTTAAAAAGCCAATTGCGTCCAACAACAACAACCAACACAAATACCAACAAATTATTCGGCCGTAAACACAGCTTATTGATCAATCGAATTACCATCGAAAAAATATCTAAATACATCTGAGAAAATGTAATAAGTATCTTTTGATATCCAAATTAATTGCACAAAGCAGCAGCTTCCACATGGAAGCGCAGCAAGAAGCTTAAAAAAAATTAGCAAATTTATTTATTGTTAACTTTGAAGAAAGTAGAGAATTCAACTCCAAAGCATAATAAGCGCACATTTTCGGCAACAAGGAAGTAGTTACTTGCAGTAGAATGCCGAGGCTTTCATTTCATCATCTTATTACAGTTAGCGGATTTGAAATTTTCATAATGAGTACGCTATTCTACCGAGCTTTTGCCTCGCTCAATTCGTCTCAATTCTCAATTCCCTCTCAACCATTGCTTTGCTTCATTTGCATTTATTTTGCTTAATACAATAAATATTTTGAAATGCTTGGATTATTCGCACAATGGAAACTTCGGTGCATTCATTCACTCACTCGCTTGTTGATGCTTTTTGAATGAAAGGAATAAATGGAGTGTGAACAAATCAGTGAAAAAGTGTAGGCACACAATTTACAATTTTGCTCTAAATTAGCTTTCATTGTTTTTACAGTTACATATAGTCTTTTCAAAACCGCGGTTTAATCACATAGGAAAGCAACTCTGGACTAGGAAAATCTAGGAAATATAGATCTATAGCATGCATTAGACGCAACGTGTCTATGATGAAATTATGATTTCGCATTCGCCAAGCACTTGACACCTTTAAAAGTCGGAACCAACTCTCATCACACCAAAATTTCCGCATACCCTGAACAGGGTATATTAAGTTTGTCACGGAGTTTGTAACACCCAGAAGGAAGCGTCGGAGACCCCCTAAATGATCAGTATGTTGAACTAAGTCGATTTAGCCATGTCCGTCTGTCTGTCCGTCTGTATATACGAACTAGTCCTTCAGTTTTTAAGATATCGTTTTGAAATTTTGCAGATGTTATTTTCTCTATCATATAGCTGCCGTACAAACTGAACGAACGTAATCAATGGCTTGTATGGAAAACTTCCGCATTTTACTACATATCTTCACGAGATATACTTTGGTGTGAGTTATTGTTCATAGAAATAATTTAATCTCCGAAAAAATTGTTCAGATCGGTTCACTATAGCATATAGCTGCCATACAAACCGAACGATCGGAATCAATGGCTTGTATGGAAAATTTTCTCATTTGTCGTGGTATCTTCACGAAAAAGAATTAGTAAAATGTTTTCTTTTTTTTTACTTACTTTTTCTTACGTCTTTAGATTTGCTTAAACACATAGTTACTAAAATAAATGCACCTGTGAAGTGTATATTAGCATTGGTACAGCCGAAGTTAACGTTTTTTCTTGTTGTTATTTGTTTTTAACACTAAATCAGTAATTTTAATTTTACTTTTCCACTCTAATAAAATCCATTCCAAATAGCAATCTCAAATCCTTGAATTTTGAGGTTATTGCTTCTTCAATCACCTTTATTTATTGGATGTACCAATATTATTTAACTCTTTCATCATAAACATTTGCTAACGAATGAGTTTTAAAACAAAGAATAAAATTCTTTGGCAATTCTTTGCACAAGAGAATCTTCCAACCAAAACGTTTATGCCATTTTGAAATAATTACAATCTCAACAAATTCCAGAAGACATTTAAAACTGCATGAAAGTGAGGCAGATCCGCTTTCTTGTTACTAAAAACTAGTTGCATGTAATATTTCGGTAGCAAAGCTTACAGATTGCTAAAATTAATATTCAATGGAGAAAAGAATTTCCGTAACTCGGCAGCAATAACTGCATATGAAACTTATATATACATATACATATACATACATGCATAATTCTCCCACATGAGCGGTACTTATAGGCAAATGGGCCGCATTTCTCACTGCAAACTTAAGAGAACATGCTTGATAGATGCAAGAGACTGAAAAATTCACCAAAATTGTATGACTTCAACAAATTAATGCTAAGAGCATGTAATCGAGTATCGATTACTAGTTGTTTAGTATTTTTTGCTCAAAGGGCCCCGAATTCAATTACTGAAAAACCTTTTAAATCAAAAACCCGCCACTACATGCCTACCCCTTCTAAGCACACTGATCAGCACTCTGAACTTTGACAATTTGCATAACAATAGAGCAAATCAAAATTTTAAGAATCAATTGCAAATGTCATACCATAATTTCTGGATGAGGGTATTAATTTCCAAAGAGTTCAACACATGTAAGTTTCTACTCAAATACTTTTGTGAGAATATAACCAAGCTCGATATTCTTGCTATTGTTGTTGTGTTATTAAGGTGGTCAGTTGTCCCAGAATGACAACTTTATTGCTCGCCTCAATACACAAGGACATATACATAGTTTGATGTGGAATGGCGTAGGAATTTCTTTCAATGCTAGTACTTTATATGGTATTCATATGCTTACTTTGTTGCTGCAAGCAATTTCCTGTAAACCTTAAGCTGTGTATTATAAAATCTCTCCTAGGTTTTTACTATTAAATGGTAGTAAGTGGGATTTTATTTATTTGAAGCAGAGCTTTTCATTTAAGCATTCCCAAGCGAACGTAAATTTGTTGTTGTAAATAATAATACAGTTATACCAAAGTAACAAATACAAAGTAGTCGTATTTTGCGTGTTGAAGAATAAAGATATTTATGTGAATGTAAGTACTAATAAACATTGCGCAGCACAGTGGGTTGGATGGGTTAACTTAGTGGACATAAATGAAATATTTTTTGTGTTCTTAAAAGTGTAAAAAGTGTAAATGTCTTCGAGATCACTGATTACTAATATCTTTTTTATTAATTTAAGTTGGTGGATTAGCCATGAGCATTACAAAAATTAAAATATTTTTATAAAATTAAATTAATTTACACTCAGTATTTGTGGTTCAAACAAAACTTTTCCTTAAAAATATTTAAAATGACCTACTGCCAAATAAAGCACTTTCTTTATTATAAACGTCTTTCTGATCATCTGTATCATCACTATCCGCACTAGGAGATCATGAGCCAAATGAGGTCGAAGGTTAAAAATCTTCAAATAGCTAAACAACTGATTTAAAATGATGATAACTTCATTAATTTTTATATTGATTGAAACGCGAGGATTTTTATACAATGCTGGGTAAAAAAATCCGATCAGTATGAAAATATGAATTATGAGCTAAAATATTCACCCAAGAAAAAAATTTAAAATGAGGGATTATTTGTAATGAGAGTTAAAATAAATTAGCAAAAAAATATTAATGTTAAATTTTTCAGAAGCTAACTTTTTAAAGTAAGATCGAAATGAAATTCCAATATATCTGGGATATTCAAAGTGATTGTTTGTTGTTATTTTTTAATTTTTGTGTATCTAATAGGAAATATTTCAATCAATACTTTTATTTCATTCACTAATCCTTGATGGTATGGACGAAATGACCTTTTGGGCTAATCTGACCTCCATGTCATCATACAAGATATTCAAAATGCAGTTTCAAGGCCGGGTCAAAATTAGTTCGGAATGCGATTAAGCCAAAGCCAATTTGATACCTGCATCGAAGAACTGTTTTGTGATCAATATTGTTGAATATCCCTAATTTTAATACTCTCGCAACAAAAGTTGCTAAAGAGAGTATTATAGTTTTGTCCACATAACGGTTGTTTGTAAGTCCTAAAACTAAACGAGTTAGATATAGGGTTATATATACCAACGTGATCAGGGTGACGAGTAAAGTTTAAATCCGGATGTCTGTCTGTCCGTCCGTGCAAGCTGTAACTTGAGTAAAAATTGAGATATCTTAATGAAACTTGGAACACGTGTTCCTTGGCACCATAAGAATGTTAAGTTCGAAGATGGGCGGAATCGGACCACTGCCACGCCCACAAAATGGCGATAACCAAAAACACATAAAGAGCTATAACTAAGCCATAAATAAAGTTATGAAAATAAAATTTGGAACATAGCATCGCATTAGGGAGGGGCACATTTGAATGTAATCTTTTTGGAAAAGTGGGCGTGACCCCGCCCCCAAATATGTTTTTTGTATATATCTTGCAAACCAATAAAGCTATATAAACCAAACTTTCTGCAGTCGTTTCTTTTAGCCGTTTCCTTATACAGTCCAAAAATGAAAGAAATCGGATAATAACCACGCCAACCTCCCATACAAAGGTTAGGTTGAAAATGACTAAAAGTGCGTTAACTCACTAACGAGAAACGTCAGAAACACAAAATTTCACAGAAATGATATCAGAAGAAAGCTGCACTCAGATCTTTTTACAAATTGGAAAATGGGCGTGGCATTGCCCACTTATGGGTAAAAAACCATATCTCAGGAACTACTCGACAGATTTCAATGAAATTCGGTATATTATATTTTATTGACACCCTGATGACATGTGTGGAAAATTGATGAAATCGGTTCACAACCACGACTACTTTCTTTATAACTCAATTTTGAAATCCATCTTATTCCTTCACTTTATAATATATACATTAGGAACCAATGATGATAGCGAAATAAAACTTTACACAAATACAGTATATGATCAGTGGCATCACTTGTGAAAAATTTGTCGAAAACGGACTATAACTTTTCAAGGGCCCAGATATCGAACATGTTGAACTCAGCGCCTAAGGTTAAATTTTAACCGAAAATATGGGTAAATCTCTCAGCTAATTTAATGTAATTCAGAGGAAATTGTTTTCTTCCAATAGTGTGTCTCTGTTCCAAAAATTATTAAAATCGGGTCACAACATATCCAAGCTCCCATATACATACATAATTATAGGTTTTTCAAAAATTCGTTGGGCTTTATTACGCATATATGTATTGTGGTTAATATGTGATATATCTTAGCAAAATTAAGTGAGCGTATAGTATTGGATATAGTGTACCTTGCTGGTGAAATTGAATGAAATCGGTTCAGGAATTACCTCAGCCCTCATATCTATATATGACGATTTTCGTTATTCTATTAAACTTTATGCCGAATTTATGGGTAAATTTGTGCGTTATCTTAATAAAATTTCTTCAATAAATTGCGAGAGTATAAAATGTTCGGTTACACCCGAACTTAGCCTTTCCTTACTTGTTATTATATGAATTTGACCAAATTTGAAAAAAGTTCTCTCCTGAAATATTTAATATTAATATTTCTTTGCTAATCATTTATTTTATCTCTTTTTACAAATACAAACAATCCCTCATTTATAATTTTTTTTCTTGGTGGAATATTTGAGCTCATAATTCAAATTTGCATATTAACCTTATTTTTTTGCTCAGCACTGTATATAAAACAAATTACACATAATTAAAAAAAATAAATTTAAATTTAATTGTGATGATTTCCCCCACCAACGCTTGAAAACACCAAACAGCACCAATTAGAAATGTCATTGTGTAAACTCCAAGGCATTGTAATATAACAATCAATAAGCTTACACTAAATAAGGCTTTATTCAACTCGCTTACCAACAACTAATCTTGCCTACTCAGTAGCAACCCAGAACACAACGGTTACACCCATACATACATATATGTACATATGCGTTTATATATAAATGTATCTTGCAAGTAAGGGAGCCCATAAAGCAACAGGACAACCACAGAGTTATTGGCCAAAGGCCTTCGGAGACACGTACGGCAAAGAAACAATAAGAAAGCAAGCAACTTGCGAATGCATAAAACACGAAAGCAAACACACGGACGCTCACGACGGCACGATGACATGTGTATTTAAGTACAAGATTTATTTCCATGGAAAGCGAAGAATCTGCGCAACTGCGACACACTGTCAACAACTTTACGTCTTGATGGCAGCAAGCAAGACTACACCGAGGATTATAAAATAACTAATAGAAACAAGCTAAGAAAATGTTATTTAAAAAGTTTAGAAGCAGCAAAAGTACCAAAGTCTTCAAAAGAAAAAGAAATCACTTAAAGGCGCATTTTATGCCACACCCACACACGAATGTCCAAATGTCAGCAACAAAGGAAATGTGGATTTCACCCTTCATAGATAAACAGCTGTTGGACAGTGGAAAGTTGTAAAGTTTTTTTTGTTTTTTTTAATGCAAAAGCGCTTCTCTTGAAGTGTCCAGTTTGCACAAAGTTTCAGCGCACTTTATGACCCAATCAATATGGCATTCGAGTGATTTGTTTAAAAATATGAATGAAAAAGAAAAACTTGCTCAGCCAACGGCTTTTTGTGTTCTACAACGGAAACTTTTCAAATAGCATGCCCCCCGCACTTTTATTAATAAAGCGCTTCACAACTAATTTTGCATGCAGCAAAACTCATTTTGCGAATTGGCCGGCCAAAGGCAGCATTTATTCTATTAAATGAGACATAAATCAAGTGGCCAGCCAAGTGGCATTTTCTGGCAGAAAGTGACAGCTGGTATTGTGAAATGAAAGTGTAAAATAATAACAGAGAGGGAGGGGGGAATATCATAATAAATATTGCGCGGAGTAAGTGGCGCCTTTGACACACATAAAATAAGCACAATAACGGTAATTAAATTTGCACTAGCTCGGTTGTCCGAAGCGAGATACTGAAAACAAATTCATATTGCTGGCGAATTTATTATGTGTAATTGTCCATAAATTTGCCAGTTATTACCAAAATGAGCTTTATGAGCTTTTTTCATTAGCGCGAAGTAAACTTTTATTTTCTGTTTTTATATTCTTTTAGTAATTTTTAATACATTAATATGGTGTCTTCTGTTACTAATATTTATCAGAAGCTTAGTTTATTATCGTCTGAAAATATATTCTACAAGAAAAATTTAATAGCGGAAAAGCTCCCGGATTTGGAAAATCGTCACTCTAAAAACTGTCACTTCTGCATGAAACAATTTAAAGTTAGTTCGCCAGTGCAGGCTACAAAGAAAGGCTCAAGAAGAATGTACATATTTCTATGTGAATTATAATCGATTTTAAGCATACGAGTTGTGTTCAAAAAATAACGGGAATTTTAAAATTTCGCGGGCTTGGAAAATCAAATTGTTAATAACAATTAATGAAGACGAATTAATATTTTTTTTTTCAAAAACAGAAAATCCCGTTATTTTTTCAACGCGCCTCATTCTTCCAACTTGTCTTATAGATCAACATCACTTTCACTTTAACTCATAATTTTCATAAAAAATGGAAAAAATAAAATTTCGCAGACGAAGCTTTAACAACAACGAGCAACGCTTGTCTGCATACTGGCCAGTCGTTTTAGTGTGTCTTGACACCTTAAGTGGCTAGAGGAAAACCGAAAAAATGTTAAAATCTACACTCACGTAACCCCACGCAGCCGAAGGGAGAATGCTGAAGAAATGAGTTTTAGATTTAATTTTAGATACGAATTATGAGCAGCATTCCAAAGCGCCCTTCCACACAATGCCGGAGCGTGAGCGTGCCGAAGATAACAAGTCGCCGCAACCGCCAACAAACTATATACACATTCGAACACTTTCACAGCTAGCAATGATTCTAGGCGGCTAGAGGGTTTCCCTTCGCTGTTAGTAATAAGTGTTGCCAACCTTCGTGTGTCTGTTCGTTCGCTCGTAGTTTGGGGAAAAAAATGCGCACCCATTCATTTATTTAATGAAAATGCCAGCAGGGAGAACACCAACTCGAGCAGTGCAATGTACAGACGGCAGTTCCTGGGAGTGTGAGTTTTCTTCATATGGTGAATAGTGGCATTTTCTTCTTGCGAAGAATTCTTTCAAATGCTCACACTTACTCCAAACAAAAACGCCAACTATTACATGCATTATCTATAAACACATTCTTATCCTCGTTTGTACGTACACACGAGGTGTTCGTGTAAGCCATTCGCATTGCGACAGCGGTAGATTGCAAATAAGGATAATGCTTTACATATCATAAAATGCTCGAGTAAATTACACAAACAATAACTGGCTTTGCTTGCACACACGCTGCTGAAAAGTTGAAAAGTTCTAGTAGTGTGTGCTCACGTTCGTATTGTGGATAAAGGGTAATTGCCGTAGGCGCCTTGCAGTGCTTTACAGTTATTTCAACGCGTTACATACATATGTACCATATTTATTACCAAATGCGAGAGGTTGTACTAAGAGAAATTACTATTTGTTGTTTGATGGTCGCTTATGGGGTTCATTGGAATGGATGTCACATAAGCGGTCTCGCAACAAATGGGTTTACAAGGATTAAGATCTCACTACTTTTCAAAATGACGCTCTAAAGTGACCTTTACATGTCCTCAGTGATACTATGAAATTATGTTAGAGTCAATCATGTTTGCATAAAACATATGAAAACTAAAAGAGATCTAACAAGAGTTCTCATAATTGAAGTCAAGGAACGTTAATATTTTGTACGAGGGCTGCTATACATATTTCTGGCCTAATAATGAAAATAGGAATATTTATCAACGAAAATGGTTTTATTGTTTTTCAAAATATTCTCCATCAAGATTTATATTTTGCATGCGCTCAAACCAATTTTCGAAACACTTTTTTTAGCCTTTTTTGAGCGATTTTCAAATTGTGCTGGATCCAACGAGAACAAACCTTTTTTACGGCCAGGTGTTCATGCAATATCAAATGTATGCTGGTGGGAGAAATGCATAGACATGCCTCTATCTGAAGGTATGTTACATGACGGTTTTGCATTATCAGTTCACGTACGGCATCGATGTTTTCTGGCACAACGGCTGTTTTTAGACGACCTTCACGGAAGCCATACAAAGATTTTAGTTCATCGATGCACTCTTGTCGCGATAATGATCGCACGAAAATGTTCACGAGTTAATTCCATTTTTTGGCCGAGATGAATTTTTTAATTCCCTGTAAATAAAACAATTCACGATTAAATGACAAAACGTCCTGAGTGATGTTATGCTAAAAAATGTCAAACTTTTCAATGGAAATGTCAGATTGCACCTGACAACACTCAGTGTTGCCTAGGCCAGAAATATATATAGCAGCCCTCGTATGCAGGGCATAAATAATATTTTAAATTGAAAGATGTTCCATAACAGCATATCTGATATTGCGTATTTTCTTCAAAGCACAAAAGAATACACAATTTCAGAGGATATCAAGCGGTGGCATTAAGGGGTTACATGGGTTTCGTGGATTCAAAAAATCGGTGTTTTGTTTGATTAATTTCTACAATATTGTCCTAAGTTTTCAAGTCGATCCAAATAATAGTTTCGGAGATACAGCCTTTCGGAGGTGTGCGCTGTCAAGTACTATTGTTACTCAAAACTTTAAACGCGTTTTTCTCGGAACCGTGCTTTCAAAGTCGGTTGTCAAATTTTCTCGAAAACTACTCAACCGATCTTGATGAAATTTTGAACAGGTCCTGTCAGAAGTTACGCTGACAACGCGGAAGCACCTTTTTTCCGAGAGATCACCGGAAATGACGTTGCAATGAAGGAGTTTTACTTTTTTTTTGAAAATTTCAGAAATTATTCATTAAATATGTATCTATAAGACAGACAAAAGTTTGAATTAAATAAATATTTTTTACATGAAAAAAAAATATTGAAAATAGGCCGTTTTTTACGCGACAAAACCCATGTAACCCCATAAGGCATCTGCATATGTTAAACCTTTCTACGAGATGTGTTCTAAAAATAACGGGAATTTTCGTTTCTTCGTCTACATTACTACTACATTGTCATCTTCAAATTAGTCCCCTTTCGATACACTTACGTCAGCGCTACTTCCAATCGTCGAAACACTTCTCAAACTCGGTTTTTTGGGAGATAGCCTTTGACTATTTCAGCGATTTCTCGCATGCTTCTTGTAAAACGACGACCATTTAAGGTTCTCTTTACTTTTGTAAGTAGGAACGAAGTCTTGTCTGGCGAATATGGTGGCTGAAGCATAGGTACACTATTGTTTTGGGGAAGAATACACCTTCCCGTTCCCGTTATTTTATGAACACACTTCGTATATAGAACTCATGAATTACTTTCAATTAGTGATCTAATCTGATTATAAAAAACCTGCCCCAAAAGAAAAAAAACAAATTTTACTATCCATAATTTACCACCCATTGTGACACACATTATGAGCTCCATAATATAAATGTAGATTTCAATGACAAACACTTCAACTCACAAAGCCATAATTGGAAATAATATATATAGAATAACCATACATATGTAGCATGTGTATCTATTATTTAGAATATTTAGTCGTCCGTCACACCTTTTATTTTCAGATCCAAACTAACATATGTACATATTTACATTGAATTTACGAATTGAAAAAGCAACTAACTGAGACGTCAAGCTCTCAACACCCAGTCTATTCTAAATTGTTTTATCGCCGTTGGCGCAACACCATCTACTCCCCTGTCGCATTCCTTTGCGGCCGACAACTCCTCCTGGGAAATAAAGTAATACTTCCATATTATTATAACATTTTTTAAAGCCCTAACCCATTGAAGTTTGTACGAAATTACCCCAATTCCACGACAGCGAGCAGACGACGAGAGTGGTGGTGCTGGTTGTTGTGCTGTGCTCTACTCATCGGACAGTGTTTCGGACTTGTTTGGGCAGTCAGCTGTGTGTCGCTGAACCTGTGATAACCTCCGCTGCTTCCGTTGAAACTTTCTTCGCTCAGCTGGTTGCGTGTCCAAGCGCCATTAGAGCCACAATCCACGGCAAAATGGCCAAACAAACACATCCATATTACCAATGTGGATGTAAGTATAAGAGTATATACATATCAGAGTTGAAAGGTTGATCTGCATTCCTCCACTGAACCACATTTTTGGCAAAGTATTAAATAAATATGTAATCCTTTTCTCACCTTTTTAGACTGTAGTTTAGTTTTTTCTCGCTTTACCGCTTCACCCATTCATGTGCCTGTGTTTGTGAACAGTATTTTCGGTTAGTGCATGTTTGGTTTACGATATTACGAAGAATGATATATTACATATGATAAGCATCTTTGGCTAACGTGTTATTTGCGAATTAGCTGTGGCTCCTATCCGTCATTATGTGACTTCGCTTACATAACTTGATGAAAATTATGGAAAATAAAGCTAAAATAACTGTGCCCTCTGGCAGGGTTTGGCCATTGCTATATGAAAGCGAGAGTTGTGGTTATCAGCAGCGCGACCTGAAAAACTTTCGAACGGTATATTGCGTGATTACTTACACTTTTTTTCTCAAGATTACACACATACATATATACATAAATTACACAAATATGTAATGGCTTTATGAGTTATTTTCGAAAGTTATATTGATATTACGCTAAATGGGGTTTCTTATTGAAAGGCGGCAATTAGAAGTAGAGGAATGCTAGTAGAATTTAAATATATACCTAATATACGAATGACTTTTCGCAAGGAACTCTCGATACCTCCACGTCCTTGTGTGGCAAAAAAAACAGTGAAGAAATTATAATTAATCATTTCTGGCTAATTTCGGTTTAACTTTTTATGAAAACTGCTTCAAAGAAAAGGTGGTAGAAACATATCAACACTTCTTCCTTGACTGTCTTGTATTCGCGAGATCATCACATCTCAGATCTCACACCTTCAGACATCCATGGGAGCTAACGGGAATAAAACACAAAGAATCTGCTTTATGGTTCCAACACGACTTGTCGTTACAGAAGATCTAATCATAGCTTGAGAAAAGTCAAACTATAACAGTTTATGCGAAATCCCCATCTTGAGGATCTGTCATAAAACCTAGTCCACCAACAACAATTCGGTTAATATTGTCTGGTTAAGTGATGATGTTTAAGGAAAGGAAGGAATAAGAAACTCTAAATAGAGTAAAACTTGGAACAATACATTGGCGGATTTAGCTAACAAAAACTTTCAAAACCAAATACTGAACCACATGTAGCATATGTTCGACAGCTGAGATGCCTTCAGGGGAATTTTATCTGAGTTGAGTAGGCCCTGCTTTTCGTAATAGTTATCCAAATTGCATTAAATTTATTCTTTGAAGATAATTAAATTTCATCTATACAAAGAAATATGTATACTCTTACAATACTCTCACAGATCTGGTATACTCTCTTTGTTTTCGCTGGTCTAAATATCGCCGAAATCGGACCTTAAGATACCGAACATGAGGACTTAAGTGCTTGTGACCATTTTTTTTGCCGAAAATATATGTAAATCTGTCAGATAAAATAAAGAAATTCAAAAGAAATGTTTCCTCATAATTTTTGCCGAATATATGGGCCAAATTATATAATTGGTGTTACTTAATAAAATTACATAAATAACTTGCGAAAGTAGTAGTAGTGTCGTTAATACATATATTCATATAATAATGATTTCTACAGAGTCATTCTCAAACCAGATGTAAACCATTATTTTTCCTTACTATATCGTTGAGATTATAAAATATGACTTGACTGCCTAGTCAACCTTAAAACCGGAAAATTACTACACACTTTTGAAACCATTGCGTCAGTTGACACACTACAGTGGCTGCACATTCCGTGGAACTTAAAAATGTGGACCGAATCTTAAACCCAGCTGGCTCTCAAACCAATAAATTCTTTGGCGTTCACAGAAGCAGCGAAGTAAAATAAATTTCTATTTATCCAATACACAAACCCTGTAAATATCTTTGACCACAATTTCCAACTGTGAATTGTAAAAACAACAAACGATGCAGGCAACTGTTGTCCTTCTCTCGCACAGCTTTGGAAATAACTGAAGAAAATGCACTGCAGGCACACACTTGCAAACATATGTATATTCGTAGATACCCCCAGCACAGTGGGCAATTGGAAACAGATGGCCATTGCATTGTAACAGAACAGAAACATAACGGTCGCAGACGCAGTGAGAACAGCAAGTCGCCGGCGAGCGTCCGTGCATTTGTGTCACATAAATAACAATCAATAGACTCATTTAGTTGTTGTGTGCTGTAGCAGAAATTAAAGCCAAATTAGTCCCAGAAATATTAATAAATTTGTGGTAGTGAAACGGTAAACAATAACTGGCGTATTGCAGCTCGTGGGCAAATGCATATTTTTATCTCACAGATACTACAGCGTCAGTCACATCAACACACCCTCACCGATTTCAACGCACACACACACCCACTCAGCGACCATTGCGAACAGCTGAGAGCGCCGCCGTCGGCATTCACAATAACCTAACGGCAAATGTCAAAACTAACGCCAGCGCTAGTTGTCTCGCTCGAACGCCTGTGAGTGATTGCTGAGCGACAGCAGCGACGCCAACGACAGAGTCACAGGCTGCCCATTTGCATTCGCTCGAGAGTTCGATTAACTGCAGCGTTCGCAGAGTCAGTGAGTGAGTGAATGAACGAGGCACGAAAAAGTCATGTCGAAAATGGTCGAGTGCGTTGCAAAGCAAATTTGCTGTGTTTAGTGATAATCAAGTTGGCTTTACTGCATGAAATTGATCAGAATTAACAGTAAATAAAGTGCAAATGTGATTTAAGTGAAAGAAAGGTGTGTTAAAATTGAGAAAAATACAAGAAAAGTGTTTATTTTCCAACTGGCTGCGAAGCGCATATACATACATACATACAGCAAATAAAGCGTTTGCAACCACAACAACAACAACAAGCAAGCAGTGAACACCACAAAAATACCCGAGAAAAAATTCAAGTGCAGACGTAAATGCGATTTTTGCTCTTTTTCCATCCACCACCTTTGTGGCGTTTGCGTCATCCGCTTCATCGCCAGCTTCGTTGGCGCTGACTCCTAATTTACCCTACTTCGTACACACACGTCGCTTCGTTCCACGGCTGACGCCTGACGCCCTGTAAACACTGGCCCGGCACAATCGGAAACCGTGTAACGCTCGCATACATACATACATACACACGTGTGTATGTAAACACGGAGTGTGTGTGTGTGTGTGTTTGTTGTCGGCTTGAAAATAATTCAATTCACGAAGCATTTGTCCTTGCGCGAGCAAGATGACAGGATAGTATTTCGCATGTAAACGTCGCACAAAGAGTCATAAAAATACAACAAGAAAAACAAAATAAATTTCGCGAAAGTCAGTAAAAAATGGCAGCGCTTAGCCAAAGCCCAAATGAAGTGCAGTGATTCTATGGTGTTTATAGAAAAAAATATGAAAAATAAATTTCAGTAGTGCAAGAAATAGTTGAATGAAAATTACAACAACTCGCATTCAACGCGCGTTAACTCCCCCAAAACAAAAAAGATCGATTTTCTAATCGCGAAAGCAAAATAAAGCAAAAATCACGTAACGGCGCGGTGACTTCGACAAGGTCTGCCTAGTGTAGTGTTTGTGGCTGTAAACGCCCTCCATGCATCATCACGCGCGTCGCTTTGTTGTCCTTTGACATCGCACCCCCGCACATCCGCCTACTTCCGTTGCATTTTGCAAGTTTCGAAAACCGCAAAAACGCGTCTGCTCGCCTTGTGTATGTATGTGTATGTGTGTGAAAGTACGTGTGAGTGTGTGTTTGAGTGTTTGTTTTTGCATACATAATGCAGATCAGCAGCGTTTCTCATATATAAAAACAAAAATTAATTGAATTGTTATTGTCCGTTTTCAAGGATATCTAATGAAAAGTTAAAAGCAAAAAACAAATTTGAAAACAAAACAATTCACGATTTGGTATAAAAAATAAATAAATATTGTTGCAAAACATTGAGCTTAAATTTCTACTTTGTATATAGTTTAACACGCCGATTTGGACTTCAATTTCGACAAACCGTTTAAGAAATGCGTTTTTAGGAGTGGTGAGTGTTATAAAAATTTAAATTAAATCAAAAATATTAAAATTAGTATTAAGTTTATTTTAATATATTTATTTAATATATAAATGTGTATACGAGGTGTGTTCAAAAAATAACGGGAATTTTACAATTTCCAATTGTCTATATTTCCAATTATATTTTTTTGTTCTTGTTAGTGTTGTTACGCCTCCGGCGTAAAATAGTGAACCGACGTTATTTGCCTAATTTGAAAGAAAAATTAAGTTACCTACTAAACTACCGTTTGGACTGTTATGGTGACACACCTGAGCAGTTTGAAACAAATACAAACAAAAACATACGTAGCATGTTTTGTCGCGCAGTTTCATGAGAAATCTGAATATTGCACTCTTCCTGGAACTCTTTCGTAAGAACACTGATTGAAATTTTTGGAATTTGGTCAAGTTTTCGAGACATTAAGCACTGTACATGTCCACTTATTTATAATTTAGGGTCTTTTTCTGGTTTTGGTTCTTGTATTTCCATATTTTCCGATCAATTTTAGCCATTTTACACTATTTAGAAGGTTAAAGAAAACATTGCTGTTAGATCTCAAACGTTTTTACCCCATTGGAGATTATGGGGCAATAGTTGGACCTCTTCAAACTAAACCCTTTGCATGGAATATTAAAAAGACAATAATGGGTACTTCAGATATGAAAAAAAGCAAAAATTAATCACCAACTAATTGACAAATTCATTGTAAAAACCTTTGCGAATAATAGGTAAAGGTGAAGTACGGTTAACTGTATAACACGTGCTTAACAAGTAAAATAATCGAAGTGTGTAAAGTTTTTCTTGACACTAACAAAATTGATTGAAATTTGTTTTTTGTTGTTCTTGGTTGGTTTTTGCATTGCTTTCGCAGTATTTTTTGCATCACATCTCTTGAAATACTGTAAGTAACCATCACTGATTCAAAAAATATGTTGAAATGAAGTAAAAAGTAAAAAATTTTGCTGCGGAAAGTGAAAAAGTGTATTTATTTTCAATGTGTAAACTGTTTCTTGACATACTGTATATAATAAAATTCTATTGACCAATGGGCTCCTGCAAGCCGAATTACCGTAAATATCCTATTTGAGTTAGAAAATGGATTTTGCTGTTTCTCATTTCCATCCTAACTGAGCACATGTTAACTCGCCAAAGTGACCTATTCATGACTACTTGCTTTTGTATGCATTCTTCCATCTTTTTGTATAGGTGCTTAATTTTAATCCTTTATACATATGTATATGTATGGATGATTGTATGTTGTATGTGCTTTATTACTGACACTTAATTAACGAAAGTCTAGATCTCCTCATATCGATGCAAATGAGTGAGAAGAGTGCTTTTGAATGAAAAGTTAACCTCGACCTCAACTCTGTCATGTAAAAGCAAATGGATATAAGAGGAAAAGGAAAAAAGTATGTATAGATATAGAACAGTAGAGTTCCCAGTAGAAAAATATTTAATATAATAAATATGTGAAATTGAGAAAAAATTTAAAAATAAAAAAATATGTATTGCAATTTTTTATCCAAGACCACTTTTAAATAAATATTTTAAGATAATTTGGGAACTGGATTAAAGTCTAAAATTATCTTCGCAAGAAATCTACGCAACATTTTTTTAATAATATTTTGCATTATTTTTTTATTTTTTGTACTAAATTTGATCAATTATTTTATTTTCTGTAAAAATTGCAATTACATTAAGTATTTATATATACAATATTTTTTAAGCGAATATCCATTTCGGCACTAATTAAATTTAATGAATTAATTCCCTGCTAATTTGCATAAAACTATCATTCTTCTGGGCAAATTTTCCCCAACTGTCACCCGATATTACTGGCGATAGAAACAGCCTCAACTGTCTCACTTACCACTCTGCTGTGTATATTACCTTACCCACCTCCATACTACCACTTACCTTACTTATCTGCATTTGTTTACTCTCAAAGAGCTGAGTACAAACAGCGGCGTTGCTGGTGCTACCACCTCCCTCCCACCGTAAGACCACTAAAGCAGCTTCCGAGCCAGCAGTCAACCGACCATCGCATCCGCTGAGCAACCAGCCAACAAACCAGGCATCATTCATCACATAAGCAGCAAAAGCCAACCACAAACACATGTACATACACACATACGAGTACATACGGTATGTAAATATGTATGTAGGCACATAGCCGGTTCGTTGACTAACTATCGCAGGGCCTATTTGTGCTGCACTTTCCAACAACAACAATTGCACTTAAGCCACATTTCAACGTCAGCGAGTGCTCAACGTGCAAACATATATTTTAACATACGCCGTTATTAGTTATAATACATATGTACATGAATATATATATATTCACTCTTTTTTCATATTTACCTAAATTTTTTCGCTGCTCACTTCGAAGCCGCCGACATTTCATCACTGCGTTGTAATAAAGTGAAAAAAGTGTGTAATCAGTTATAAATATTTAAATAGTTAAAAGTGTAGGAGAAATGTCGGAAAAGTTTCCGAAAACTTTGAGGCGCGCAGGCAATCAGTTCAAGTCAACTTTAAGCACAGCAGCAATGCTGCGACGTCACTGCAGTCGGTTTGAGGGACGCATTTCGAACAAATCTCGCTTAAAATTCAAATTTTGTGTGTCGGAGTGTGCTTTTAATCAGCTTTTTGTGCGGAGGATATTTGCTGAGTAAACATTATCTTGTATGCATACTACTCGCATGTATATTTAAGTGCATACTCATACTTTAAATGAGCATAGTTTTATGCATGGCGCCCGAGCGTTGTTTGCCTACCTTGCTTGGCACTCATTGAGTTGTGAATAAATTTAGAAAATTGTTTACTTATTTAATCAAATTTAAAAGATATGTTTTGATTTGGTGATGAGTTCCTCAAATCCGTTGTTATTCGCCGGGCTGAAGTCTCTGGAAATTGAAGAGAGCTTACGCAAGTCCGTTAGTTTCATATGAGAAGGGTTTCAGAACAAAATTTTGCAATCGGAATAACATTTAGTAAAGCTGACAGCATTACCTCTAAACACTTGAAAATGTTTGTGATTTTGCTGAACCTTTCTGTACATCATTTCCATATTTTCATTGTCATCACTTCATAAGTGTTTATTTGTTTCAAAAAACATTTACAAACCACCAGAGCAACAGCCCCAACCCGCCAAAAAGTTGGCAGTGAAATGTTATTCACTCTTTTGCTGCCTCATCGCACGCTGGCAAACAGCACAGATCAGACAGTATGAATGAGCAGAAAATCCCACAAAAACAACAGAAAGCGCTCCACACTTCTACTTAAACTAAAATCATAACGGCCCGAACTGCAGCGCTGCAAAATAGTAAAAAGAAAGACTAATAAATAATAACAGCAAACATTTGTGGAAACGGAGCGCAATCACTTTGTACCAGACGTAATATGAAGCAAAAAGAGCACGAAGAGTAACAAACGACGGAGCCATGTAGCACCAGCCTCACCGACTCCAAGCTGCGAGTCAAACAATTCAACAACAGGCAAGCAGCCAGCCAAGCACAGGCGCACAGCCGAAGCAACCGCCCATGGTGAAGGTTTCCGCTGGAGAAGAGGTGTAAAGGGGTAAGAAACACCGGAGTTTGGTTGGAGCTCAGTATTACCGAATGGAGACGACGTGATTCAGCCGCTTTCGTACTTGAAATGAACGCGGCACCAGCCGTTGGTGAAGGCAGTTGGCGGTTTTTTTGTTTCTTTTTTGAATTTTTTCGTTTTTTTTTTCAAAAAAAATTGTAGCAAGCTGTAATGTATAGTTGTTTGGGTTAGTGTTTTTGTTGTAGTTGTGATGACTACATTTACACATATTATATATGTAATGTCTGGCGTGCTGTGAATTCATTTGCTTCAATTTCGAACTGATTTTGTGTTTCTCTGGCTTTTATTATTTGCAAAAAATATTATACGAAATTATAGCAGACAGTTGCAAACACTCGAAATGGACAGTTAAGGTTACATAGACAATAGTGATGGTTACATAAAGATACATATATCTGAGAGAAAGTAAGAAGAAGATATGAAGTAGACTGTTCATAATATTTACCAAAAAAAATGTAATTACAGTAGGTTCTCGATAGGTTAACGTGAATTTGAGAGATTATTTATTTTATATGAGTTATTGCTAAAAAATATGATCTTTGAAGAAGAATAAAGTTAAATTCCTGTAGTAAAAGCTCTTTTGACGGTTAACTTCAAAAGCTCACATTTTTAATATCTTATCAAAGACTTCAAAACGGCAAGTTATCGAGATTAAAAATGTGTAATAGAATCTAATAAATAAATCGAAGCAACAACCGCGCCGTTTGTTCTGCTTTTTCCCGCATGGATAAGGAGGCGAAGCGAATGGGTCTGGAGGTGAATGAGGACAAGACGAAATATCTCCTGTCATCAAGCAAACAGTCGGCGCATTCGCGTCTTGGCTCCCACGTCACTGTTGACAGTCATAACTTCGAGGTCGTAGATAATTTCGTATACCTGGGAACCAGCATCAACAACACGAACAATGTCAGCCTCGAAATCCAGCGCAGAATAACTCTTGCCAACAGGTGCTACTTTGGACTGAGTAGGCAACTGAACAGTAAAGTCCTCTCTCGACGAACCAAAATCAAGCTCTACAAGTCGCTTATCATTCCCGTCCTGATCTACGGTGCAGAAGCTTGGACGATGTCAACATCAGATGAGACGACACTTGGAGTTTTCGAGAGGAAAATTTTGCGCAAGATTTATGGTCCTAAGAACATTGGCAACGGCGAATACCGCAGACGATGGAACGATGAGCTGTACGAGTTATACGACGACATTGACATAGTTCAGCGAATAAAAAGACAGCGGCTACGCTGGCTAGGTCATGTTGTCCGAATGGACGAAAATACTCCAGCCCTGAAAGTGTTCGATGCAGTACCCGCCGGAGGAAGCCGAGGAAGGGGAAGGCCTCCACTCCGTTGGAGGGACCAGGTGGAGAGCGACCTGGTTACACTTGGGATCTCCAACTGGCGCCGAACTGCGAAGGAGAGAGAGAGATGGCGCACTATCGTCGATTCGGCTATAACCGGCTAAACGGTTGCAACGCCAATCACATACATACAATAGAATCTAAAAAGAGTTTCGTAAATAACGAACTTCGGTTTCGGTTCTAATTTTACTCAATAAACCAAATTTTACTCAATAAACTTAATCCATCCCGCAATTTCGTACTCTTTTATTTCTATGTTTACACCGATTCCACACAATGAACCGTTAGCATTAATTATTCAAATTTGGAAGCGAGTTTTAGTCAAAGATAGCTTTCTTCTTTTCTACTCACTAATTGAATGATATTTTGCTTATGCCGTCAGCCAACACTTTTCCATCCATTGTTGAGGTATTTATACCGTTACTAGACATGCATAATTTCATAGAATTAATGATGCATTTAAAATTAATGGCTAAACTTGGGAGACAAAATGATGAGTTCACTTGACTTGTCGCCAACTGAACAAGTGCGGTCAAGTTATTTGGGTCCAATGCAACAACAACACCAAAACCGAAAGTGGATAGGTGAAATTCTCTTGGCATGTGTTGTTCTAAGAGGTGACTCGAAGGCATTTGCTAGAAACAGTTGAGCCGCAGCTGCGAACATAGTAGGCAACAGTTAGACACCTGAGTTTGGTGGAAACTTCTTAAAATTGTTTGGTCGAGTTTTTAAGTGATTTTACTAAAAATGTTCGTCAACTTTGTGGACTCTAAAACGGACTTTTCGATAATTGAATTATAAACAAATGACTTTTGATTGCTTTGCTTGGCTCTTGAGTTCTGCAGATTTCTTGTTTGTCTTTTGAGTGCAAACTTCTTACAATGTTTATATACATATAACAGTGTATGTGGAGAATACAGTATACAGCGTGTACCGCCTCTTTGCAGCCAACAAATGTGTGGGTTTATCAATTTGAATTAATTAAAAGCCTTAATTCCGCGCTACTTGCCGCCGAAACTGGCAAAAGTCAATCTATAAATAGGCGTGGTACTCTCAAGAAAAAATAATAAAGTTTTAATTTTGCAATTGCAACGGTAGCGCGAAATTAAATTAGCGGCTGTAACACCCATACGCGCGCGGCGAGAGCCACAACCACTTCAAAGCGCTGTGACACTAGAGAGGGAAGTCAGTGACGCGGTGGCAACGAGAGTGAGTAAGTGTCAATTGAAGGCGTGTGTGTGTGTGTGAGAGATGGTAGTACCTGTCGTTGCCTTACGATATCCCACTTAAAGAACCGCCACCTGAGCACTTAACTAGACACAATTACATAGATTGAGTTGTGGTATTTTAATATACGTGCCGTTGTGTGTGTGTGAGTTTAGTGTAACAAGTGCACATCCATCCTTTTGGAATACTTCGCGCGCCATCATTACCATTCTGAATGGCTGTCAACTACCGTTATTCACAATTTTATTTCACTTCACTCGAAAGGTTGACGGCAGCGCCGCTAGAAGGCCGCTGGCAAGATCTTATGCGTTAAGGACACTCCGGCGCTCGGTTTCAACGAACGTCACTCAAGCCTTTCACCACAACATCAAACAGTCAGCACAAATTATACCGAGAAGAGTGTGTCAAGCAGCGTATTCTTCATTTGTATGTATGTTTGTTTGACGCAGAGCAACTACAAAATAGTGCTGTTTATACAATATGCGCGAATGTCCTTGGAAAGGTGCATTATCTTAAGGCAGTCGGGAGTCGCTTCGCCACTTCAATGTAAATAATGTTTGGATATAACGGCGTGTAAAGTATGTGATTATCATGTATTTGGGCTATTCTAAATGCAAAGCACTTGAACTTGACTCGAGTGCTTAACCACATTCCTTGGGAAAACAGAGAGCAAGAAGTTGGAATAACTAATAAAAATGCTTGAGGAATGTAAATTGAAATTCACTGTTGTTACCATTCACAGGGGTATACAATACGACAATATTAAACTTAATAATACAGGAATGCCGTGGAGTAAGAAGAGAGAGAGAGAGATCCCAATCACTGAACGTGGAATCGGAAACCTTTGAAATCGGAATCTTTCATAATGAAAATAAGTCCAATGCACAGGGAGTTTATGTACGTAAATCGCATTCCTGATAATGAAATCGGCATATAGTGATGATGAGACAGATTCCAGCTTACAATGAGTTACTCATTGAGTTTTCAGAAAACATATATACCAATCCATGAGTTCATAAAAAATATAAAATAAGTAAGATATTAAAGCGAAAAGAAAATAAGTGAGATGATGTGCTTCATCCTTTTTGTGAATTTTTCCTCGCTTCTGCTTACAAAGTAGCCAGTGGAAGGTAGCAACAAGGACACGGTAAAATAAATCCAAGGCGTGAGTTTACAAGAAGCGATTGCATTCGAAGGAGAAGAGGACACGCACTTACCAGCTGATAGCAGAGTAAGTAACATGAGACTGGCGTGGGATATAATGTATATACGAATGGTATCTCTGCAAGAGACAAGCCATTTAAACACCAACAGTAAGCTGGCAGCTCACCACGCACCGCACTCCGCACTCAATTTGCAACTGTCAATAAGAGTTTCTGTATTAAATAAATGTATACATAATACAAGTAAGTGGATCCAAAGGAAATAATCAGCAGCTGCATCGCGCTCAAGATGCTGCGATTGTTGTTGTGTGCTGCAAGCTGCAAGCAGGTTGAGGCAGGCACAATCACGTGGATAGCTGTGGCTGAGCAGACAGTCTCTACGTTGGGCATTCGACAGCGCTCCTTAAACACGTAGCATTGAAAAGGTTTAAGGTCAAATGGGTGTTGCCACGTTGCCATGAAAATTAAAATTCTTTGAAAATCGCAATGATATTGCTCATCTATTAAAAAATCGGGATTCAAGTTCGGGAAGAGTAGAATTTGGAGCTAAAATAAGTGCTGCCAGATTCAGAAAAATATATTGATTTCAATGTCGAAACTTTTTTAAACCCACGTATGTTCAATAAGCATAGTTAGTCCAAAACCTAACAGTATCTGCTTAAACCCACTTCAGTAATCACTGTTTTATGGTTGCCAGCAAATTGGATATTATTTTTCAATCGGCGCAGTTATTTAAGCATTAAAATGAAAAATCAACTAGCGAACATTTTTTATTTCTACTTTTGGCCACAAATTCCACATAAATAACCAATAAAATGTTAAGTGGCAGCACACGCTGCTTATCGGCAACAAAAACACGCGCTCGCACACAACATAAAGACATGTCTCCACCAACCTCCTCACCATCGGCGCTCGTGCGTACACCCTGTGCCACAGCGTTGACCAGCGTCGTGTCGCAATTTGCACTTCCATAATGCGCTTTTTATGGTTATAACCGGAGCCATTTTTGACGCTGCTGCAGGCAATTTCCCACACAAATGATCTACAAGGAGCGCACCAACACCAGCGCCATGAAAAATGTGTCCAAACGACATGGATAAATAAACAAAAACAATGTGCAACAATGGCAACAACAACCATTGTAGGAAGTTGGAAATGTGAAATAACAAGCTTGTAACGTGACAAAGTAGACACGAATGCCAAAGGATGTGCAGCAAGCAGCACTCCACGAACCGAAAGGATTGCACAACACAGTCGGCTACAACCTGCGTGACGTTGTAGGAAACGCCTTTAACACAGAAGGTTGCCAGTAACGGAGGAGGACACGAAAAGATGTAGAGACTGCGACTGTGCGGAAATGTCTTGAAGAAACCTGGTAGGAAAATGGAAATGCAATTTACTCTTGATTAGAATAAAACAAGTCTGTTTTGAATATATTCTTTCACTGAAAATGCCCTTCAAATGGAAATTGAGTGTTTAGATGTGAAATGCTAATTGTTCATACCTAACCAAGCACGTTTGTATACCAAACACGAGTTTAAGCGAATTAAAACCGAAGCTAATTGACCTGTTTGAACATGGTATAAGGTTATATAAGGAATGCCCTCTGCGAAAATATGTATGGACCCATTGGCAATATTTCTGATAACATATATGTAGTCGGCTTCGTAGGCAATTTTGATCGATAGATTGACCTTGTCATAACACAGAGGCCATCCAAATGGAAAGTACGCGATAATTAGTATCCGATTTTTATAACAGACTTTCACAAGGGTTATTCTCACGTCATATTTTAAGCAAATGTCCAATTGGCTCACTGTTTTCGTTGGAAACATGCGATGTGGAAGGTAAACAAGACGGTTGAGTGGTAGAACCGCAAAAGTGGAAGAATAATATGTAAACATAGTGTGGGCATTATAATGCACATAAAATTAATGTGAAGAAAAGCTCCAGAAAGACTTTTCTACGAGTAGGAGAAAATTCTTCTTAAACAGACATTTAAATTGAAAGCTCCTGTGAACGAAAAATGGAACCAATTTATACAATTGTCTAAAAATAGGTACCATATTCTGTCCGTTTTAGGTGAAAATACTTTCTTCAGTGGATTTTGAGACTTTTTTATATGAGTAAACCACATGAAGACATGTCGAAATCCAGCGCAGAATCACTCTTGCCAACAGGTGCTACTTTGGACTGAGTAGGCAATTGAACAGTAAAGTCCTCTCTCGACGAACCAATATCAAACTCTACAAGTCACTTATCATTCCCGTCCTGATTTATGGTGCAGAACCTTGGACGATGTCAACATCAGATGAGACGACACTAGGAGTTTTCGAGAGGAAAATTTTGCGCAAGATTTATGGTCCTCAGAACATTGGCAACGGCGAATACCGCAGACGATGGAACGATGAGCTGTACGAGTTATACGACGACATTGACGTAGTTCAGCGAATAAAAAGACAGCGGCTACGCTGGCTAGGTCATGTTGTCCGAATGGACGAAAACACTCCAGCCCTGAAAGTGTTCGATGCAGTACCCGCCGGAGGAAGCCGTTGGAGGGACCAGGTGGAGAGCGACCTGGTTACACTTGGAATCTCCAACTGGCGCCGAACTGCGAAGGAAAGAGAAGAGTGGCGCGCTCTCATCGATTCGGCTATAACCGGCTAAACGGTTGAACGCCAATAACATACATACAAACCACATGAAGACATGTATGTTTGTTTGTCATTCATTTTGCGTTCACTCCCTTTTTATTCACAAATATTATTTGCTTTTCACTGCTCTCTATCGACAACAACTTTGACAAGTCACTGGGAAATGAAAACTAGCATTAACAAGGCAACATACACACGTACAAAAACGAAAATGTTACCCGACAATCGAAGGATGCGAAAGCCGGCTGCAACGCAAAATGAGCGAAGGATCCAATAACCAACCAGTCAAAGGGATCGATAGAGGTGGCAGAATGTGAATGTCAGGAATAGTTACATAATTGGAATTAGTTTCTACATACATATATAAGCATGAAAACGTTTGTGAGTTTTCCTTATGCAACAGCTGTTGGCTAAGTGGTAAAAACAGCACTGTATAGTATTAAGACCTAGTGGCAGCTGACAGCTAGAGTTTGCTACATTCTTTATTTTCCCTCGTCACAAGAATAGCTACATATGTATATGTATGTATGTATGTATGCGTGCAAAAAGTACAAAGTAAACACACATGAGTATGACGTAAGCCACTCACTGACCGAAATGGCCTCTTATCATCCAATAAAATTGAATACAACTTGAGAAACTCTGCTGCTACTCAGCCGCAGCTGTGGCTGTGTGGCAATTGACCGTTGTTGAGAGCACTTAAGCTAGCTTTCATTGGTAATTTAAGCTTGCAAAAATCAACCCACAAAAAAACAAAAATTAAATTGAAACGAACATTTTAATTGTTCTTGAAGCACTACTTACTTACTTTGTTGGTTATTTAATGCCTTCGGAGAGCATGAATGTAATACTGCTTGAGGAAACAGCAGAAAGTTTAAGACAGAGAAGCTCGCACAATTTAAGCAGTTTAACTGAAAAATGTCAATAGAATCAAGTAAGGGTGTCACAGTCTTTGGTCACTCACAAGTTTTCTTTTTCTTCAAGTGAAAAGGGTTTGGCATGCGGAAACCAAATTGAACCTTTTGAAGTATTAATCATTATTGCAGTGAATTTGCGAAATTTTTAATGGGTTGTATGAAATAGTCAGTCTAAATTGAAGACTGAAATAAATAAATGAGGGTGTGAAGAAAAGCATTGTTGGATTTAAATTGATTAATTAGTAAACTGTATAATTTTTATACTCTCGCAACAAAGTTGCTAGCAACAAAGTTGCTAAAGAGAGTATTATAGTTTTGTTCACATAACGGTTGTTTGTAACACCCAAAACTAAACGAGTTAGATATAGGGTTATATATACCAAAGTGATCAGGGTGAAGAGTGGAGTTCAAATCCGAATGTCTGTCTGTCCGTCCGTCCGTCCGTCCGTCTGTGCAAGCTGTAACTTGAGTAAAAATTAAGATATCTTGATGAAACTTGGCACACTTATTTCTTGGCACCATAGGAAGGTTGCTTTCGAAAATGAGCAAAATCGGACCACTGCCACGCCCACAAAATGGCGAAAACCGAAAACACATAAAGTGCCATAACTAAGCCATAAATAAAGCTATGGAAATAAAATTTGGTATGAAGGATCGCACTATGAAGGGGCATATGTGGATGTAATTTTTTTGAGGAAGTGGGCGTGGCCCCGCCCCCAAATAGGTTTTTTGTACATATCTCGGAAACCAATAGAGCTATATAAACCAAATTTTCTGCAGTCGTGTTTTTTAGCCACTTCTTAATACATTCCAAAAATGAAAGAAATCGGATAACAACCACGCCCACCTCCCATACAAAGGTTAGGTTGCAAATTACTAAAAGTGGGTTAACTCACTAACGAAAAACTCCAAAAACACTAAATTTCACATAAGGAATGGCAGATGGAAGATGCACTCAGATTTTTTTACAAAATGGAAAATGGGCGTGGCGTCGCCCACTTATGGGTCAAAAACCATATCTCAGGAACTACTCGACCGATTTCAGTGAAACTTGGTTTGTAATAGTTTACTTACATGCCAATGATATGTTGTGAAAATAGGCCAAATCGCTTAACAACCACGCCTACTTCCAATATACCAGAACTTTGAAGACGATCTGAATCGTTTACATTACAATATATAAAATAAGATCTAGTGAAGATATCGGTGCAGAACTTTGCACAAATACTATGTTTATAGTGTGGCAGCCCCATTCTAAACATCGCCGAAATCGGACCATAGGTTTTTAAGGCCCCATATATCGAAAACGAGGACCTCGGTGCTTCTAACCAAATATTATGGTTTCCAACTTTCAATGGACTTTATACAATATATATGATGAATATGTGGGTCAAATTGTGTATTATATAATATAAATAAAGTTAAATAAATAAATTGCGAGAGTATAAAATGTTCGGTTACACCAGAACTTAGCCCTTCCTTACTTGTCATCATTATAATTGCATAAAATTGTTATAAGATTGATCTAAAGTTCTATAAATGTCTCTCAAAGTTTTGATAGTCTAAAAACAAAACTCAAATTTACTCAAAAAATAAAAAAAAATACGTGATAATTGAAACCTTATTTATTCACACGAAATTTCCTTCAAGTTATGGCTAAATAGCCTCGAGTCGCAATTTTCTTCGCTAATAAATCTCAATGAACAGCCGTACCAGCGCAATGAATACTCAAAATGTTACAAATGTAGAGCTCGGAGCGCGCAGAGCAATCCGGACCACGTGAAATAGACATGTACAATTTGCATAAACGACAGTGACAGCCGGCAAAACGACCGTCACATTAGACATTTGTTGTCAAAAAAGGTAAACAAACTCTACGCGCGGAGACACTCACTCACTCACCGCCTGAGACCCAAGCCAACCGGGCGAAGAGGCCAGACACCAATGCCGCCTACCTTCGCAGCAACTCGCCACAGACGCCTATAAATTCGTACGTGTGCCGGTATGTATGTATGTATGTGAGTGTGACTGTGCAGAAATCCATTTTCACCGTTTCCTACCGCATTTCGAAATTACGATTCGCACACGCACACACACCTACAAATATAATATAAATAAATACTTACTGAAAGCAGCCGAAATTGCAACGCTGCGCACTCCGCCTAAAAATAACGATCAGTCAGTCTGTGTCTGCGTGGTGAACTCAAAATTTCCATTGAAAGAGTCAAGAAGCCACTGACCGCATAAATTCGCATTCAAATCGGCCAAGCCTAACCAAAAAACCTTGTAGAAAAGTAACAACAAAAACGCGAAATCACAACAAATGTGCCGAGTGTTTTCCTATGAGTAAATACAAATTTTCGTATGAATGAACGCCACTTGCAACACAAATACGCGCTTCCACACAGTCATTTAATTTGAATATATGCCACACTCCACATCGGGCGTGTGTTTGTGTTTGCTGCTCGTGGGCTGTTGCAGCTGCTATTTGAGTTATGAATGTTTCATTTCGCATTTCGCATTTCGCCCAGCGGGCCCAACCAGCCTCCGCATCCAACTCCTTTCTCGTCTGCAATTCGACTCGGTTCACATGGCAACATTTCACTTTATTTGCCAGGCAAACATCTAGCAGCGTTTTCGCTCGCTCGCTTTTTGGTTGCTTTTCACTCGATTTGTTTACCACGAAGCATCGCACGCGGTGTAAAACGGCAATAAAACTTTGATTGGCATATTTGCGCTAACGACAGCCACAAACATTATTTTCGTAATCGAGGAAGATGTTGTTGTCGAAGGAGAAAACAAAATATTGTCTTTTCTTCCTCTACTCTGATCTTGAAGCGGTTTAAAGCTGGGAAAATACACAAATAATGGTATGTTTTGGCAATTAAAATTATTTATATAGCTGGTTCTAAATATAAAAGGTTTTCCTAAAACCATACTTTTTCAGCGCCTTTTTGGTGATAAGTCTTAGTTACTAAGTTCCGTCCGTGGACTACTTGCGCTAGAGTGCTGGACAAACAGACTTCGCATGAGCTCGTCAAACGCTGGACAACAAACAACACATATGCAATTGCGAGGCCTTTTTGGTCCGTGGTAGACCGAAAACGGTCCTTCCAGCTGATGAGCTTACTGGTGATTGTCAAATTGTCAAAGCTGCATGAAGAAAGGCGAAGAGGATTCATCCAAGTACTTCCTTCTTCAATATCCAACATTTACCTTGGTATGCACACCTTCGGAGATCTCAGTGAAGTGACTGCAATCAACATTAGACGTCTTAAGAACTTTGTAATGGAGTCCAGGCGCTTTGTCGAATCATGAGGGTCTTAGCGAAGCGTTGAGATTTTTTGGGTACCACAAAGAACAGTGACACTCTCTGCAGTTGTCGAGATCTACTCCTTGATCTAACGTAATATAACCTATGTACGATGACACTAGCTTCAAGTTCAAGTTCTTGTCCAAACTTAATATTTGTTATACTCATATTCTTCGAGGTTATGGCACTAAATTTATTGCTCTACACTTAACTTTTAGTTTAAAAATTAGTTGAAAAGAGTTTCTTTCTGTATTTGTTTTCCTCTAAAAACTCTTCTAACCACGCACTGGATATAGTGGTTCCAAACATATAATGGCTAAAAGTGTTTTGAAAGAATCGATTTCACCTCTCATACTCCTCGACTCCCACACACATTTCGATCCGTTCCTCATCACTTTGCTTTCATTATCGGCTGCCGCTTGCAATCAGTGGCATCGCCGTTGCCAATCGAAAACCGGAATCGCAATCAAAGTATGGCAGCCAACACTCGCAAACGCCCAAAGGCAACAGCTCGTTGATGTTGACCGGCAAAACAAACGAATGAATGTACATATGTATATACTATATGTCTGTATGTACTTATGTAGATGAGCGTATCAATGCGGTTTTGTGGTTTATTGATTAGCTGATTGTCAAAGCGAATGCGCAAAAGGAGTAAAGGAACAAGAGATCAACAAAGTGAAAGGTATTCGTAAAATATAGAGGTGAAGAAAGCAAGCGCTATAGCGCTAATCCAAACAAGTCAAATGAATATGCAAAAGGGAAATTTATTTACGAGTTAAGTCATTGCAGTGAAGAAATTAAAGTGGTCTGAGCGCTGACAGCGAGTGACTTTTACAAAGCACTCTCTAATCCCAAGTACATATGTACATATGCATGTATGCTTGTAGTATATCACTCAACTACGTGCCTACGCCTTCAACACGCTGTGTGGTTATTTATTAGAAAATAATGCATTTTAATTTCCTACAAAAAACTAGACGGCAAAGCAACGTGCCACAAAGCATGCAGCAATTGAGTGGGTGTTTTTTCGTCTTTCTTCCTCTTGAATTTTCCTTTGACTTTGTCGCTCGGCACAGTAAGCAGAAATTATGACACTCTCCACTGGGTTGCATGTGTGGCCGCGTCTATTTTTGGTCTCAAGTTTTGCTATGTGATTTCCTGTCTTTTATCGCCACAATGCGCTCATTTCTGGCGTTGTTGTTGCTGTTGATTACTGCGACAGCATATTTATTAAATTTTTCTGCTCAAACACAATCTACAATCCCACGAACTTTATACACATACTAGCTGACCGCTCGGGCTTCGCACGGGTTAAAAAAAAAAACATTTCAAATATCATAAATTTTTACACACGCTCCCATACATTTAAAAAAGTGAAATGAAGAAAATTCGAGCATGAAATTATATTTTATTTGTAATGAGCTAAATCTTGATTACGATGTTTGGTGTTCGATGAAGATAGCGGAATAAAACTTTACACCAATATCGATAACGATTACAGGAACGTTTTCTCATAACGGAAAACGGCGGATATGATACAAACCGAAGTCTTCCATGAACATGAAACATTTATGTTAAGCCCTGAAGCTGGCGCTGCTTCCGTCACTAAGCACTTTTTGGAGAAGGGACGTTTCCTGTCCAATTTCCACTTCCATCATTTTGACATCGAACATCCGTTTCCGGTAAAATATTTCCATATCTGATTCCAGTTGGCTCATTCCGTTTCCGAATGCCCCACTTCCAGTTCCAGTGACCAATATTTAGCCACCCAACTTCCGGTTCCGGTAATCTCGTTGTCCAAATCCGTTTCCGGATATATTTTTTTACAGGTCAATGAACGTACCCTGATCACGTGGTATTGTTTGTTTATAGGTCATTGACCACGCCCAGATCACGTGATGTCGTTTCAAGGTCACGTGATATTTTTGTTTACAGGTCAATGACCCCGCCCAGATCACGTGATGTCAATTCAAGATCACGTGATATTTTTGTTTACAGGTCTATGACCCCACCCTGATCACGTGATGTCATTTCAAGATCACGTGATATTTTTGTTTACAGGTCTATGACCCCACCCTGATCACGTGATATTGTTTGTTTATAGGTCATTGACCACGCCCAGATCACGTGATGTCGTTTCAAGGTCACGTGATATTTTTGTTTACAGGTCAACGACCCCGCCCAGATCACGTGATGTCAATTCAAGATCACGTGATATTTTTTTACAGGTCAATGAACGTACCCTGATCACGTGATATTGTTTGTTTATAGGTCATTGACCACGCCCAGATCACGTGATGTCGTTTCAAGGTCACGTGATATTTTTGTTTACAGGTCAATGACCCCGCCCAGATCACGTGATGTCAATTCAAGATCACGTGATATTTTTGTTTACAGGTCTATGACCCCACCCTGATCACGTGATATTGTTTGTTTATAGGTCATTGACCACGCCCAGATCACGTGATGTCGTTTCAAGGTCGCGTGATATTTTTGTTTACAGGTCAACGACCCCACCCTGATCACGTGATGTCATTTCAAGATCACGTGATATTTTTGTTTACAGGTCTATGACCCCACCCTGATCACGTGATATTTTTGTTAAAAGGTCTATGACCCCACCCTGATCACGTGATATTGTTTGTTTATAGGTCAATGACCACGCCCAGATCATGTGATGTCGTTTCAAGGTCACGTGATATTTTTGTTTACAGGCCAAGGACCCTACCCTGATCACGTGATGTCATTTCAAGATCACGTGATATTTTACAGGTCTATGACCCCACCCTGATCACGTGATATTGTTTGTTTACAGGTCAACGACCCCGCCCAGATCACGTGATGTCAATTCAAGATCACGTGATATTTTTTTACAGGTCAATGAACGTACCCTGATCACGTGATATTGTTTGTTTATAGGTCATTGACCACGCCCAGATCACGTGATGTCGTTTCAAGGTCACGTGATATTTTTGTTTACAGGTCAATGACCCCGCCCAGATCACGTGATGTCAATTCAAGATCACGTGATATTTTTGTTTACAGGTCTATGACCCCATCCTGATCACGTGATATTGTTTGTTTATAGGTCATTGACCACGCCCAGATCACGTGATGTCGTTTCAAGGTCGCGTGATATTTTTGTTTACAGGTCAACGACCCCACCCTGATCACGTGATGTCATTTCAAGATCACGTGATATTTTTGTTTACAGGTCTATGACCCCACCCTGATCACGTGATATTTTTGTTAAAAGGTCTATGACCCCACCCTGATCACGTGATATTGTTTGTTTATAGGTCAATGACCACGCCCAGATCATGTGATGTCGTTTCAAGGTCACGTGATATTTTTGTTTACAGGCCAAGGACCCTACCCTGATCACGTGATGTCATTTCAAGATCACGTGATATTTTACAGGTCTATGACCCCACCCTGATCACGTGATATTGTTTGTTTATAGGTCATTGACCACGCCCAGATCACGTGATGTCGTTTCAAGGTCACGTGATATTTTTGTTTACAGGTCAATGACCCCGCCCAGATCACGTAATGTCAATTCAAGATCACGTGATATTTTTGTTTATAGGTCATTGACCACGCCCAGATCACGTGATGTCGTTTCAAGGTCACGTGATATTGTTTGTTTACAGGTCAATGACCCCACCCTGATCACGTGATATTGTTTGTTTATAGGTCATTGACCACGCCCAGATCACGTGATGTCGTTTCAACGTCACGTGATATTTTTGTTTACAGGTCAATGACCCCGCCCAAATCACGTGATGTCATTTCAAGATCACGTGATATTTTTGTTTACAGCCCACCCTGATAACGTGATATTGTTTGTTTATAGGTCATTGACCACGCCCAGATTACGTGATGTCGTTTCAAGGTCACGTGATATTTTTGTTTACAGGTCAACGACCCTACCTTGATCACGTGATGTCATTTCAAGATCACGTGATATTTTTGTTTACAGGTCAATAACCCTACCCTGATCACGTGATGTCATTTCAAGGTCACGTGATATTTTTGTTTACAGGTCAACGACCCTACCTTGATCACGTGATGTCATTTCAAGATCACGTGATATTGTTTGTTTACAGGTCAATGACCCCACCCTGATCACGTGATATTGTTTGTTTATAGGTCATTGACCACGCCCAGATCACGTGATGTCGTTTCAACGTCACGTGATATTTTTGTTTACAGGTCAATGACCCCGCCCAGATCCCGTGATGTCAATTCAAGATCACGTGATATTTTTGTTTACAGGTCAATGACCCTACCCTGATCACGTGATGTCATTTCAAGATCACGTGATATTTTTGTTTACAGGTCTATGACCCCACCCTGATCACGTGATATTGTTTGTTTACAGGTCAACCACCCTACCCTGATCACGTGATGTCATTTCAAGATCACGTGATATTTTTGTTTACAGCCCCACCCTGATAACGTGATATTTTTGTTTACAGGTCAATGACCCCGGCCAGATCACGTGATGTCACATCAGGGTCACGTGATATTTTTGTTAACATTTTTGAGTGAGGTCAATGACCACACCCTGATCACGTCAGGTCATTTAAAGGTCACGCGATATTTTACATAGTTTACAGGCAAATGACTCCGCCCAGATCACGTGATGGACTGTACAAGGAAATGCCTGAACAAAACGACTCCTGAAAGTTTCGTTGGCATAGATTTAGCAGTTTACGAGATATGTACAAAAAACCTAATAGGCTTACTACATAATAAAATCAAACATTTTCAAGTCAAGTAGTTTTCGATATAAATTTTTTTTATTTTTTTTTTCGTAGACCAAACTTTGACCTTTCATAGCATCTGTCATATAGGCTTAAGCGAAAAGTTTTATACACCATTTAATTAAGAGGAACATGTAGATTATATCCATTTTTTGGATTTTTTAGTAGCATTATCATGTAATTAATTATAATTTTTTTAAAAAGTCCTATTTTCGAACTTCGAATTCAAATATTTCGTTATTGGAGCCTATTTACTTATCATGGAAAATATTAGTGTTGTACAGTGTAATGAACGGACTTACTCCGGAAAAACGTTGCTTACCTAGGGCCTGCTGCAAAAAGTTGCTGAAAATTGGACCTCTCAGCGGGAATTTATTCGATGGATTTATGGATTTGCCCGTAATC
Source organism: Zeugodacus tau (assembly GCA_031772095.1). Lineage (NCBI taxonomy): Eukaryota > Metazoa > Arthropoda > Insecta > Diptera > Tephritidae > Zeugodacus > Zeugodacus tau. The sequence goes on from CM062649.1 coordinate 92,443,608, forward strand.
ATATTCACAACATTCTACGCCAAAACATTAAATTATATGACTTTCATTTCTACTTCTACACAAGTCTGAAAAAACACCCTTTATACACTTACAAGTGAAATGCTCAATCCAGCTGTTCACAAAACTAAAAGTTATCTTATTACATATGATGGAGTGCATTGATGTCCCCTCTCATTAACTCGATTGTGTCTAAAATGTTTCTGGAGCATATTTATATGCCTGTGTGTGTGTGCCTCGCCTCCTGGAAACTCATATTTATTGCTCATAATATTTTCCAAGCGATTGTAGTTGCTGGTTTATTTTGCAGTTGTTGTTGTTGCCATTGCAATTACCGCGCCTCGCATTCTGCCACATGCGGCGTTATATTGCAATTTCAATTTAAACTTGTTAATTGTGGCAATTGCGTCGCAAAATATAAAAGTCTAAGTAATTCACTCGCCACTGGCATGGCGCATGCATAAATACATATATCTATATGTATGTATGTTTGCACGCGCAACATTTGCCTCAAACAAACCCTCGAGTTATAGTTTTTGCCGGGCTGTGCAATGCTGCAGTTGACATTAACACACAGACAAACACGAATGCAATGAATGTGACACGTTATTGCTGCTTTTGTTGTAGCATTTACCATGGCTTTGACTTTGTGTCATGGTGTGGTGTGGTCTGGCGTTGTGGCGATTGCATTACTTTGTCATATCATGTTTTTCCTCCGCAATATTTATAAGTACTTATGTTGTTGTTGTTGTAGTTGCTGCCTGATACTCGACCAGTTTTTCCTTTTGCAACGCGCTCCGCATTCAATTCTCATTAATATCGCTTGGCTTTGTGTTTGAACTTGGAACTCAATTTTAATTAAAAACGCACACGAGCACGATATTACACACATGTTTATAGCACACTCTGACACACACACACACATACGCACATTCATACATACATATATCAATGAGCATTTTTGACGATTGTTCGCTTAGTTTTGTCCGCTTTCATGACACTTGTGAGCCGATGTTCGATCGGATTGATTTATCGGAGCGCTTTTGTTGCCAACTCAATGATCTAATTAATGAGTTCAGCGAGTGGGGGCGTAAATAAGGCGTTCCTCAGTATTTGTCAATTCGAGAATCAAGTTCAAAATGTTAAATGGGTGCTTTAGTACAGAAATATTTTGTCGCCAGCGTAAAATCAGTCTCTGCTTAGTCAAATATTTTTACTTCAGCGAATGCGTCAATAATTCCATTTATTTTATGTTGAAAACATTAATTGAAACTAATTCCTCCCACATTCCTATTATGTGTCATTTGATAGAGAATGAGAACCCACACACTTTTTGCCCCAACGAACACAGTTTGATCAGCATGTGGTAATATTGTGGGTTAGTCAACCATCTGTGTTGTTAGCTGTCGAAATAATATTGGTACTATAAGGGCTCTCAATAGCTCTAGATACTTTAATATACGTAACATTCGTTTGAGTCTCATCAGGTTGTGAACAAGCTGGTGCCCCATTATCATATTGCCTCTCCGCGTTGGATCAGTTGTTGTCGAATGAACCCGGAAGGCGACGGCAAGGGACCTGTACGACGTCGAGATCATTCTGGCCTAAGGTGGATCGCAGGAGATTCACTGACCTATTTGCTCTTAGTAAGGTTCAGCTCGCGGTAATGATAGTAGTCCTTATTGGACACTGCCCGATGAGGCTGCATGCCGTGAGGCTAAATATCCTGACGGATGCAGATTGCCAATGTCGCATTGAAGAAGCTGAGATTGAGGCATCGAGACACTTCCTGCTTCATTGTCAAGCATTCGGTTTGCTGAAACATATTGACAGTTGCATGGAAGAAGCTGACAGGACAAACTTCGGAGAACCAGTTGAAGTGTCCAAATTACAAATTAGTCGCATGTACCATTTCGTGAAATTAGGCACAAAGCGCATCACTTGAGTGTCTCGGGCATCCATTTTGAGGAGTTTGCGGCACCTTAAAGGACTTAACAGTCCAAGTGGATTCTCCTGTGGCACAGATATCAGCCCTTTAATCTAATCTAACCTAACTTCAGAGCTATTTTTACCAATTCAGACTTTTCGATTTTAGGAAAATATTTTTTTCTAAAAGCCTTCTTAACTCTTCCTACACAGAATGATCTCCTTCATCGAGATTTCAAAAGTTTCCATTAAGCATTTCCTTAAATTTATATATATATAATTATATATTATAGTATATAAATCGGTTGTGATCGCTTAACAAAACATATCTCTGTTGATTTTTTTTCTTGCTCTGGCATACGTAACAGCAGTACTTAAGTACAGCGATTTCATCCAAACTCTAATTGCAAAAGTTCAAATTTTTTTTACCCAAAGTTTTGAGCGCAATATATACATGCACATACTTACGTACGTATACATAAAAAAATAATCAGCTGAAAAATAAATATTTAAAACATTTACACACACACGCACAAACACTCAAGTGCCTGTGCATGTGCGCCACGAACTTCTTTAATTTCGGTTTTTATGGTTCTTTCATAAATGTTTCATTCGAAAAAGCGTAAACAATCGTCAAAAGCGCCAGCTGGCTGTCGTCGGCGTCAGTCTGGCTATCGCAATTTGACTTTATCGCACTTTCAACGGCAACGCAAGCGGTACAAATTTTTCACTTTTAATAAACGCTTTTTGTAAACACACTACCACACGCTTCTTACATACATATAATATATATACTTCTTCAATTATGCTTTCTTTATCTCATTCTTTGGCTATATGCTTGCTGTCTTATGTCTCCTCTCCGCTGTCGGTTCCATGCATATCTAGCAATATGGCGTTTTCCTTCCTACTAAGTTTGCCCAGCGCACTTTATAAAACACAAAACGAGAAATCGCGTTCCGCCTGCTTTAGCCTAATAATGACGTACAATTATGGCGTTGCTTTCTCACATTCGCCGCGAGAGCAACTACTGTTGCGGACATTCCTCTTAACTAACTGGCTCTCGGGTTCATCGACTGATTAGTACGTTCTTTAGGCATGGGAGTATTGGGTATGTGAGAAAGCCTATGTTCAATGGGACTGATCCCATAGAAGTTAGAAAGGTTAAGGAGTATCAGTTAACAAAAAATCAATGAAAAATATCAGCTACAACAATTACAGCCTCTGGCCATCGAATTACGAACGAATTTTTTTGACAATGTTTTTAATTTATGGTGAAAGTTACAAAATTACAACCTGGGTGGCATCCTTTGCCTATATTTCTACTGTATAATTAACGGTATAATATTCGAATAAGCTTGCCTACTTTATAGTTATCGGCTGACAATTATTGTAACCGTAATTTTTTTGTTATTCGTAATCGTTCGTAATTCGATGGCCAGAGGCTGTATACTCTAGTTGGGCGCGGTTATTGTGCGATTCGGGAGCACTCTTTATACATATATATTGTATCATATGGCTCCTCGGAAGACCAAAAGACGACAATGAGATTCCTTCATATATTTCGATCTTGTGCAAGTTCTAGCATTATAGACCTTAGATATTTCGACATCCGAATTTCTTTTTCAGTTTAGTTTCCTTTGGCAGCCTTGTGGATTCCTGTCGATATCGTTCCAGGGGATTGTATCTGGATCTGGTCTCGGAACATATCCGAGCCAGCCCCATTTTCTTTTGAGAATTTCGGCACGCAGCGGCCCAGTATAAGCATAGTCAATTCTCTGACATAAAAAGTCTATGAGAGAAAATTATATTCTCATAATTACGTTTAGATACCTATACACCTTTCTTTCTCAATTTGATGATTCCACAAAATTGTTACAAACAACCGTTAGCTAAATCATTCTTAGTGCAATAACACCACCACTTCGAGCAGCACTTTACCTTCCTCTACCATACACGTTTCTAGAGGCACTTTCATTTGTGCCTGTGCGGACTGTCAGTTATGTTCATGGTCAATGGCCGCATAAGGCATTACACTCTCGGCATTATGATATAATCTTGCAACGCGCGCGCGCCATCTCTCATATTCTTGTTTGTGGCTGACACTCAACTTCGTTCACTCACCACTCGCACCATGCGGAATCTACTATGCTCCATTTTTTCCCAACTTCATTCCGTTCTTTAATTCTTTTTGTACCACGCTATCAAGTTTTTCTACTTTGTTCTGTATAATCTACAACTGGCAACTTTCTTGTTGAGCGTTTTCTCTACGTTCCTCTACTCGTACATATGCACAAAAGCTTTTGCAGACTGGCTGCATTGCGGTGTGAAAACAATTTCTTCAACATAACAAAACGAAGACTGACAGTTGCTTGGCAGTGCAGGCGACTTCAGAGCGGCTGGGTACAACGACACTCTTAAGACGCGGAAAGTAGCGCTTTAGTGGTTGCGGAGCTAACCGGCGACAGCTGAAGTGAGGCAATGACAAACAGTTTGCAAACAAAGTAAAATTTGTGCATAAGTACAATTTAAAAGACGAGTAAGACAAGCTGACAGTATGTATCATGTGTTATCTTCATGGAAATAAGCAGAGGAAAGCAGATTGGTACCAAATGCTATCTGTCCTCAAAAATTCCACGATTACTATTAACTTGTTCTTGTACTCCATTTTCTCAATCACACTAAGAAGACCTTCCAGGTTTGCGAAACCCCGTTAAGACCATGCTTACGTGATCAGAAATATATTAACAACTTTGGCTGCCCTACATAATTAATAAATATCGAATTAAGCCAGTAAATTTTTCCAAATTTAATCCGAAGATTATGTAATTCTTGTTTTCGAAGACAAAGTGACAATACCCAAAGATGCAATTTTCAGTGATCTTTGAATCATAGGTTTTTCTAATGGATTTTTTGACGATTTGAAAATATATTTGAGATATAATCATGAGCATATATGAATCTTAAAGTTTGTTATTCAAATCACTTAATTTTTCATATCATATCATCAACACGCCCACAAACTTCTTAGTTTCTCTAGAAAATCTCTTGTGTTCCATAAATTTTATGATTCCGTAGTTTGCCGCACTGTAGCGTCTTTGCTCTTTAATTTCCAAATATATTTTGCGTAATGGCGCGGCCCTCAATAGCGCTTCGACAATGTAAACAAAATTTCGTAATTTCGTGGCTGTTGCTGTGTGGCGGCGCCGCTCAGTGGTTTTGTAGTGCACTATGGAAAGCCTGCAGAAGCCAAAATCTTCGGTTGAATTCGGTCAAGTTTTTGTTAGCGTGTGTGTGGTGGTTTTCTTCACTCCTCTTCTGCTTTGTTGTAAAGCATAACAGTTTTCACGAAGTGCTTTGTTATTATTGCTGATGTGAGAAAATGTTTCTCTGTTTCGTTTTTTTTTTAATAAATATTTTTTTATTATTTTTTATACTATTAATTTTTCAAGCATTTGATTGTTTTAATTTCGTGACCACAAGATGTTCGATTTATAATTGAAACATGAAATCATAAACACCCCGTCAAATAATATTTCATTTGTTTTCGATTTTCTTCATTTTTCCTCAGTCACCGGTCAGTTTTGTTCTGACCTACTTTTCAGATTTTGTTTGGAATGAAAAATCTAGAAAAAATTCCTTTGTATTTCCTACAAAACCCAAGTACCAACAACATAATTAATCACTGCGCTTGCATATTTAGCATTTAGCGCGCAACAAGCTTTCATAGTAAATCCAAATCATTACATACTTTCGTAGACTATATACGAGAGTAGTTGGCTGATTTGATTTCAAGCACACTCCTTCCGCACGCACACAAATCTGGCGTACATTCGAGAGATACGAATTGTTCGCCGTATTTATTTATAAGCTCTCTAAAGTGTGTCAGCCGTTGTGCCATAAATTGATAAATGACTTCTGCATGCGCGAATGCAACATTGCAAATGGCGATTCGCTGCTCATTTTTCATCAGATGAACACCCACACACACACACACACAGTGAGCTAACGATGAAGAAATAAATTTTAAAAGAACAATTTGCGCGGAGAAAATTAAAACTTTCGTACTTTGTGTGTTATCAAGAAAGCGCGAAGGGGGAAAATATTTTCAAAATCAGTGGTTTATAAATGATGGCTCCCAATTGAGGCGAACATAGCAGTAAACGTTGACAATTGAAATAAAGTTAGAACTCAGTAAACAAAAAGAGTTCTACTTGCTTTGACGTGATTTTCGTACTATTTTAAAAGAACCGTTATTTTAGAAATATCTCATATGTATGAAGTTGAACTTGTCCTAGTACAATAATGACCTTGACACATAATTACGACATATTTTCGAAATCAGTACTTTCAAAAATCCAATTTATTAAATATGAATATCGAAATGATAATACTATATTGAATCTGAAAATTAATTCTTTGAAAATTCTATTGGATTCCGTTTAATTTTCGGCTTTCCATTTCTTTGAAATTAAGCTTTAGAGACCCAGCGCCAACCAGTTGTTGGTTTTTCATTAAAATCAATTTCCTCATATTACCAAAAAATAATATTTTTAATTTTAGAAGCAGCTTTAGATGGCAATTAAAAAGAAAGCAAAGATATTTACAAAACTTACATCATTTAAATTCGATTTACTGACAAATATGCCATCACAAGCGACAATAACTGTTTATACATACATTCATACTAGTACATCTGAGACTATTTGCAGTAAAATGAACCTCAAATGAACGACATTCCAAATATTGAGTGAGTTTTTCAAGTGAAATTGTACCCGCACACTTGGCCCACAGCAACATAAAATCGCTTGAGGGACTTATAGGTGCTTTGCACCGTAAATCTTTATATTTCTAGCGCGTACAATGACCTCTAACTACGGGCATTGAACAAACTGCGCACACAAACTTACACCCGAGCATGTACCTACTCGTACTTATTAGATACTTATTGGTGTACTTACAAAACGACAAATACCGATATATGACAAATGTGCGCACACAGATTTTAAGCCACAACTAATACTCATAATACCCATTGTCCATGAAATACTGTGCTTGGAAAGGTTGGCTTTGCTGTGATTGCTTTACACACTTTTCTCCACGCTTTGCGCACGTATTTTAAGCCGCTTTCGCAGGGAAAGCAAACTTTTCTCGAGTATTTTATTAGAAATTGTAGAAATATGAAATATTTGTAAAAGTTGTGGATTTAGTAAAAGTGGAGTGTAAAAAAACGGCTTGGCTATTTCATTGGTCTCTCGTAGGAGTGAAAATAGTGTTTCACAAAAATTAAAGAAGGTTCAGGGAGGGACATTAAAACATGATATATCTAATTTTAATTTCTTTTTTAATACAAATTCCGTATTTAGAGACCGTGGAACTTGGACCGCCGCCAAAACAATAAATTTGTGGAGAAATACATAGATCCAAAGTTCCAGTTCCAGATTGTTTGAATTTTCAAAACACATATTTGCTTTAGTATCTAGTATAACTCATAAAACTTCTGTAAAAGCATCGAGGAAACAAGCACGAGCTCAATAAGTCAACTCTTTTATCTATATGGATATTAGCTCTTGAAAACATTTTTTGTAAAAAGCGATACTTATTACGTAAAATCATTTAACTGTACAGTAAAAACTTCAAATAACTTTCCATCTATGGAACACATGGAAGGTTATGTATGCATTACTTTGCTTGTTTTAATTGTTCGGAAACCCAGTCAGATGGCAACTCCCATCCTTTATTTGCTGACATTTCTGCATCAATGCACCGTTACAAATCGATTGTCAAGTCATTGTAATTTTCCACATATTACGTTTTAATACAATTTCACATTCTGTCACGCCCACACAGACTGCTGACACTCGAACAAGTTCCATCAGTACAAGAGTACGATAGTTCATATGTCTAACTTATGGATAGTCATAGTTTCAACAAGGCACAGGAGCACACACAGCCTCGCCGCTGTGGCAGCAACTGGAGTAGTTGGCAAACAAGGAAGTGCTTAATAATCGACTCATTAGCAACTATGGGGGTCTTACTTCGCAAACAGGCACATACATACAGATGTTTAGAGAAATGAACGCTAGAGGAGTTAAATTGACTCCACTCATGTGACATAATGGGCTTTATGAGGAATACACTGCTCCCTATCAAGGGTTATTACAATGTTCTGTAGCAGCTTGAGTGATTGAGAGTTGGGAAAGCAAACGTATTTCAATCTAATTGCTAGACAAATTAATGAACTAACTTAAATATTCAAACTTTGGTCTCTCGTAATCTAAGATTGCTCTCTAAAATAACGAAGACATAAGCTCCACTATTTCTTCAAAATTTCTGAAAAATATGCAATTTTAAATGAATTATGCGATGTGAGAAAACAAATAGAATAGATGAATAATTGTTAAATACCAGCAGGGAAATTTGTACTGAGATGAGCTCTATTTTCCCTAACCTTAACTAGTGTAAACAACAAAATAAGCAACAACAATCGGCAACAAATATAATAAAACGTTTACAGAAATTTCGCAAATCCTCAAAGAAGTTTGTCTTCATTTCATTTTCCTGCTGGTTGCATATTCCCTTAAAATCGCCACTTTGTGTCCCAGTATTTGGCTTGCTTGAAAGTTTTCTCAGTTTTCTCGCTTTGACGAATGAAATTTTCATGACTTCCATGGTTTGCTTGAAGCAACTGCTGGTTGCCAACAACTTCCCAGCGACGGCAATGATAAATTTCCATTGTTGCTGAAAGTAAACAGCAATTTCTTTGAGTCGTAAATTGGAAAATTCTCCTATTATACTCAAATATAATATAATATTGCACGATGCGTTATTCGAGTTCGTGAGTTGTGATTTTACGCAAAAGCGCAAAGCCAAGACAAACACAATAAAAGCTTGCAAATTATTTGAGTTGAGTTGAGAATATTGTTGTTTGTTGTTCTACGATAGCAGTGAGTAACCATAAACATAATAAACATTGTTCTTTGCAATCGGAGCCAAGTTGAATCGGAGCTTTGTTGATTTAGTGTATTGCATTTCGGGTGTGAATATGTATGACTCAACAATAGCAACAATAACTTCGAAACATACGGGACTAGGTTAGAGCATTACAGTAACTCAAATAGGAACCCAAATTCTGCGTTTCGAGCCAAGCTCAAGACCGATGAGCTTATCAAAAATTTGCTTATAGCAAAACTTTGAACACATCTTCAGGTCAATACGGAAGCATAGTCTATCTAAAAATGGTCTAGGAGTGAATGGAGAAACAAAAAACTACTATTTTTATGAGAAACTACGATTCACCCCCACCAAATATAAGGCACATTCGTCTGAATGTAGAACATGAGCTATATAGGGATATGACTATTTTTGCTAAGTCTATATTTCCTTTCACCGATTTTTTATACATTGTAAAAAAGCGCTGACTTAAGTGCCTAAAATTGAATGGGGACTTTTCTAAAGGCGACAACATTCAATTCAACCTAATGAATATATTGTTATATGTAAATTCCCGTTATTTTTTAACACACCTCATATTTAAGTAGAGTATAATATCTGACATATGTATATTTAGAATCAATCCTTTTTATACTCTCGCAACAAATGTTGCTAAAGAGAGTATTATAGTTTTGTTCACATAACGGTTGTTTGTAACACCCAAAACTAAACGAGTTAGATATAGGGTTATATATACCAAAGTGATCAGGGTGAAGAGTGGAGTTCAAATCCGAATGTCCGTCCGTCCATCCGTCCGTCCGTCCGTCCGTCTGTGCAAGCTGTAACTTGAGTAAAAATTAAGATATCTTGATGAAACTTGGCACACTTATTTCTTGGCACCATAGGAAGGTTGCTTGAAATGAGCAAAATCGGTTCACTGCCACGCCCACAAAATGGCGAAAACCGAAAACACTTAAAGTGCCATAACTAAGCCATAAATAAAGCTATGGAAATAAAATTTGGTATGAAGGATCGCGCTATGAAGGGGCATATTTGGATGTAATTTTTTTGGGGAAGTGGGCGTGGCCCCGCCTCCTACTAAGTTTTTTGTACATATCTCGCAAACCAATAGAGCTATATAAACCAAACTTTCTGCACTCTTTTTTTTAGCCCCTTCCTAATACAGTCCAAAAATGAAAGAAATCGGATCATAACCACGCCCACCTCCCATACAAAAGTTAGGTTGAAAATTACTAAAAGTCGGTTAACTCACTAACGAAAAATATCAGAAACACTAAATTTCACATAAGAAATGGCAGATGAAAGCTGCACTCAGATTTTTTTACAAAATGGAAAATGGGCGTGGCGTCGCCGACTTATAGGTCAAAACCCATAACTCAGGAACTACTTGACCGATTTCAATGAAACTTGGTCTGTAATAGTTTCCTTACATCCCAATGATATGTTGTGAAAATAGGCCAAATCGCTTCACAACCACGCCTACTATATACCAGAACTTTGAAGACGATCTGAATCTTTTACTTTACAATATATAAAGTAAGCACTAGTGAAGATATCGGTGCAGAACTTTGCACAAATACTATGTTAATAGCGTGGCAGCCCCATTCTAAAAATCGCCGAAATCGGACCATAGGTTTTTAAGGCCCCATATATCGAACACGAGGACCTCGGTGCTTCTAACCTAATATTATGGTTTCCAACTTTCAATGGACTTTATACAATATATGTGACGAATATGTGGGCCAAATTGTGTATTATATAATATAAAAAATAAAGTTAAATAAATAAATTGCGAGAGTATAAAATGTTCGGTTACACCCGAACTTAGCCCTTCCTTACTTGTTTTATTTCTAGAATCTAATGCTTTCTTTTGCTTCTTTTTCAGACTCCTGCTTGGTAAGTGATTGCTGAACAATAGAACTATTTTAAATTATTTCTGAGGAATAAAATATAAAGGGAGCTAAAACCGAATAACCTCTTTGTAATTGTTCCACTTTATTCCGCGTAATTTGAGTCAATGAAAAAACGTCAGTTTCGCCAACTGTGCAACCGCATTATGTGGCAAGCAGGCGAGTGCAAATATGTATATTGATTATGCAGTTAATGAGACGAAAAAATTTCCACATATTTTATTGATGAATATTTGAGAGTTAATCTTTCGTCGAGCAACCGAAACACAGTGGCGGGCGCTGGGGGAACGTTGCAATTAACATTTTAATGGCGCAACAATAACAGTAAACGCATCCATACCGACCTATTAATATGTTAAGTACATAAATTATAATTTCCACACAAAAGCTGCTTAACTGCTTACCGACCAGGCAATCATTACCACAACAATACCTTACAACAAACACACCGCAAACAATTAACGGCGACTTAACGCATTTAGTTGCGCAAAATTGTGAGGATTTAGCTTATCAGTTGCCGGAATCAAGGTAAATACTTTAAACTCTGTGTTGCGTTCCAACATGCTCGGCAGCCTGATAAGCCTTCACGTTTTTGGAGGGCTACTCCCACTGCTTTCATATGCCGCTGGCGTCCGCAATTGCTGAGCGCCATTCGCATTTGGAATTCGTTGGCGTCATTCATGGCAGCGGCCAATTGTTGTTATTGCGTCGCACAAAGTGGTCTGATTGTAATTCACGTTTAATTTGTAATTCGCCGACAGCGCCAATGGCGAATGGCGGCGCGCGCGTTCATTATAAGCGTGTGAAGCGCACGCGACACAAACAGCAAACGAACGGACGGGCGCGCGCTTGAATGGCCATGTACATACTTCGTTTATTTGTTGTTACTGTGTTTTTGGCGCGCGCCACAACAATGCGCGTAATAAAGATTAGTCAGTGGGGGAGGCGATAATCAAATGAAGTCAGATAAAATCGCACGCGATAAAAAAGTAACCAAATTAACAATTTCAATAACAATGGACGCATTGTTCAGGGACTACACTTCCTTAACTAATTAGCAAAGAATGGAAATATGGGAATCTTTAATTTGCTTTTAGTGCGACATATGAGGGAAAGGGTTTCAGAAATGGTGTAGGCACATCCCTACCATACACAAGAAAAATAACCATTGTATTTAAAATGTATTGAGTTTTCAAAGTCACAAAGTCTTTCAAAAATTATACCGGAAGGAATATATATGTATGTACTTGAGAGTGATATACAGTGAAAGAGAGAAAATGAGATAAAAACAAGTAAGGAAAGGCTAAGTTCGGGCGTAACCGAACATTTTATACTCTCGCAATTTATTTATTTAACTTTATTTATATTATACACAATTTGACGCACATATTCGTCATATATCTATACTAATATATAAAGCTGAAGAGTTTGTTTGTTTGTTTGTTTGAACGCGCTAATCTCCGAAACTACTGGTTCGAATTGAATAATTCTTTTTGTGTTGGATAGTCCATTTATTGAGGAAGGCTATAGGCTATATAGCATCATGAATGAAGACGAAGCTATGAATTATCCAGTGAAATTTCTAAATTCTTTGTCATTATAATGCTTTGTCATTTACTATGCTTTGCAATCTTCAAGCAGCTATCGAATATTGTAATAGTTGCAAGAATTTTTTACTTACAAGGGGGTAGAATGCTTGATTCTACGAATTTCTTTGAGTTCTAACGATTTGCCATTTCAGTTCAAACGTATTCAGTTTCCAATGAGACTTGCATTTGGGATGACAATCAACAGGTCTCAAAGGCAGTCGCTGAAGGTGTGTGATATAAATTCCATTCACGAGTTGAAAAATCATCTTCTCTGTGCATTTACGCACCGGAACAGATAACAAAAAATTTTGTTTATTAAGCTGCGTTACATTGAAAAAAATTTAGAAAAATCGCAAATAAATGTTTTCCAACACTTTACAAATTCAACTTTGTTTTCAAAACATATAATATCACGCAGTGCAACGACTGCGGAGTCAGCTAGTATTGTATAAAGTCCATTGAAAGTTGGAAACCCTAATATTAGGTTAGAAGTACCGAGGTCCTCATGTTCGACATATGGGGCCTTGACAACCTATGGTCCGATTTTGGCGATTTTTAGAATGGGGCTGCCACACTATAAACATAGTATTTGTGCAAAGTTCTGCACCGATATCTTCACTAGTGCTTACTTTATATATTGTAAAGTAAGCGATTCAGATCGTCTTCAAAGTTCTGGTATATAGGAAGTAGGCGTGGTTGTGAAACGATTTGGCCTATTTTCACAACATATCATTGGGATGTAAGGAAACTATTACAAACCAAGTTTCATTGAAATCGGTCGAGTAGTTCCTGAGATATGGTTTTTGACCCATAAGTGGGCGACGCCACGCCCATTTTCCATTTTGTAAAAAAATCTTAGTGTAGCTTCTATCTGCCATTTCCTATGTGAAATTCAGTGTTTCTGACGTTTTTGGTTAGTGAGCTAACCCACTTTTAGTAATGGGAGGGGGCGTGGTTATTATCCGATTTCTGTCATTTTTGGATTGTATAAGGAAATGGCTAAAAAAAACGTCTGCAGAAAGTTTGGTTTATATAGCTCTATTGGTTTGCGAGATATATACAAAAAACCTATTTGGGGGCGGGGCCACGCCCACTTCCCCAAAAAAATTACATCCAAATATGCCCCTTCATAGTGCGATCCTTCATACCAAATTTTATTTCCACAGCTTTATTTATGGCTTAGTTATGACCCTTTATGTGTTTTCGGGTTTCGCCATTTTGTGGGCGTGGCAGTGCTCCGATTTTGCTGATTTTCGAACTTAACCTTCTTATGGTGCCAAGGAATACGTGTTCCAAGTTTCATTAAGATATCTCAATTTTTACTCAAGTTACAGCTTGCACGGACGGACGGACGGACAGACGGACAGACGGACAGACGGACGGACAGACATCCGGATTTCAACTCCACTCGTCATCCTGATCATTTATATATATATAACCCCATATCTAACTCTTTTATTTCTTGGTGACACAAACAACCGTTATGTGAACAAAACTATGATACTCTGTGCAACAGGTTGCGAGAGTATAAAAACATGTATGACTATTAGAGCAGTAATCCTCAAAGGTAATGGTATATGAAAACCTTCCTTAAAAGTAACTTTCAGTTTATATGTTAAAGGATCGAAACATGTAAGACCTTATGGCAAATATGTTGTGAAATCTCTGCCAAATATCCGATTAAACTCTATAGAGAAATATTCTTCTAAATTTCTGCTCTCATCCCGACAGTATTTTTCCATAGTTTATTGAATAATATATGAAATAATATATTATATTCTTGATATTTTTATATTCATTATACGCCTACTAGAGCCATTGTCAACTAATTAGAGGTTCAAAGTCCAGTTTGTTGTTCTATCGAAAAGTTTCTCACATGCCTCACGTTCCACTACCTCCTAACACCACTTCCACAGTATATAAATTTTTGAAATCGTTGCTCCGCATAGAATTATTATATAATAATGAAATGAAATAAAGTGACAGGCGTGTGATGTAAGAAGTGTGGCGATAGACAATGGAAATCCATTAATAGCTGTACCGCCTTGCGCAATGCGTGAGTTGGCGGCAAGGTAAAGAGAAAATACGAAAAAATTCGCCAAGAACGTGTATACCCTCTTCATCTTGGATAAATGGTTGAACGGCAGTAACAGGGTTAGAAGCCTGATTGAAGTCCACGAATGATGAATATAAATGATCTATAAGCTATCGCTGAAACATGGGCACTCTGTTGCGTTCAATGCGATGGATGAACGTAGAGTCTAGATCTCAACTCACTACTGATTATAGAATTAATAATAAGTTATTTCATGTGGGGTATAAGAAATATGACAAGTCACACATTGGGCGTTTAATATGAACTTTAAGTGGAAGTGTGTGTTTGTGGTAAGACTAATCAGTATGCGAGCAGCGCTTTTCAACACAGCTATCATAATTGGAGTGGTGCCTGACAAATGTGGGGAGATCCAAAGTCAACAACTCACGCGTACAAACTTGTGTATCGTGTCTGTGCGCCACTGCAACACGGCGCTACTGAGGACACATATGAATATATAAGTATATACTCAGTTCATACTTCTACGATTTAAGTACAAATGTACACTTAGGTGTATTATGTGTGAGTGGCATTGCTTTGGCGCGGTTCATTGACGGCTATTGTATTTACATACTCGTATGTATGTATGTGTAACAGTGTGAACAACGCCGACTAATGTTCGTGTCACTTAATTGTCACATTTATTCGAAGGTGCGAATGTATATACTGTAGACTTGCTACTGTTGCATTAGTTGTGATTTCCCGCTTGTGTTATTTTTTTAATTTTTTCTCCTTCTTTGTCATCTATATTGACTGCTGTGATTTGTGGGAGTGAGAGGAAGTGCAGCAAAAATTATGCAAAAGCTTACTTAAGCAGACTCCTTTGTTTCTAATGAAACTGAAAATAAAGAAAATAATTCATAGAAAAATCCAAATCTACACTTGCCCACGTACCAACTAGCTTTAGACGCGGCGCGCGTCTGCTGAAAATAGAGTGAAGTGAATTGGACTGGAGTGTAGTGGAGTGGAGCGCGTACAATGACATAATGAGCTCGACTAGCTGACAAGCACGGCAGCGGTAGTGGCGGCAATAAAAATAACAGCAGGAGTGTCGCCAACACTGCCACTCAAGACCAACAAAGGCTTATTCATTAAAAAGCCAAAGCCAGAGCCAAAACCACAACAGTCGTTGCCGCTCCAATTGCGGCAGCACTCCCCTTCCGTTTCATCCGCACCGCCGCACGCTGCTCAAATATAAAGTAGTGAGTGACTCCCTTTTACGAAGTAGCGACATCGACAGAAACTTAAGCATTCCATAAATGAGTGAATGCCAGTCGAAGACACTGAAGCAAACAACAACAATGCGATTAGCAAAACAGAAGCGAGCAAAATATACATATTTTTTTTATACTTATCAGCGCCATCATAAGCGTACAAAGCGTTTTGAAAATTCAAATAACTGCCATAAAAAAATATTCACAACATTTTCGGAAATTTTGCATATTTTCAATAGTTTTGGCGTAAGCAATTAAAGGAAGTTCGTTCCAAAAAACAAGTTCACCTTAAGCCGAATATAAAAATAGTATGCGATATACATATAGTTATTTAAAGTAATGTAAATCCATAAAACATGTGTGCATCCATCGAAAACACATTCGATTGAATTGCCAGCAATTTTCTGCTTTAATAACTTAACACAAATTAGTCGGTTCGTTGCACATTTCGAATGCAACAGGCTGAATTAAAAACACATTCCATACCTGCACATAAATAAAATGTAAATAACTTAAACAAATACAAACTGAAAAAAAAACACCTAATTTGATTACTGTAATTGTTCACTAAGTACATAATAACAATCAAATTTTTTAAATGAGATCCTTTAAATATTAAAGTAATTTAAATGAAAACAGCGATATCAAAGAATATTTAAACCGTGGATTCAATCATAATATTCCTCCGAGGAAAATGAATTCAAGCGAATTCAGAATCGAACAATTGCACCGAGAATAGTGAGAATAAAAAAACAAGTAAGGAAATGCTAAGTTCGAGTGTAACCATTTTATACTCTCGCAATTTATTGATATAATTCCATAAAGTCCACTAGAATAACGAAAATTAATACATATATCATATAGGGGTTAGAATAATTCTTAGACCGATATGAACGGTATAAAGCCCAGCGAATGTTTAAAAAATCTAAATTAAATGTATGGAAGCTAGAGGTTGTTATGATATATATTGGAAGAAAAAAGAAAAAAAAATTATATAAAACATCTGAGAGATTTATCTATATTGTCGGTAAAAAATTTGTCACTAGCACTGAGGTCTCCATGTTCTATATCTGGGGCCTTGAAAAGTTATGGTCCAATGTCAGTAATTTTTATACCCTGAACGGGGTATATTAAGTTTGTCACGAAGTTTGTAACACCCAGATGGAATCGTCGGAGGCCCTATAAAGTATATGTATAAATTATCAGTATGTTGAACTGAGTCGATTTAGCCATGTCCGTCTGTCTGTCTGTCTGTATATATACGAACTTGTCCTTCAGTTTTTAAGATATCGTTTTGAAATTTTGCAGATGTTATGTTCTCTTCAAGAAGCTGCTCATTTGTCGGAACTGCCGATATTGGACCACTATATCATATAGCTGCCACACAAACTGAACGATCGGAATCAAGGGCTTGTATGGAAAACTTCCGCATTTTACTACATATCTTCGCGATATTTGGTGTGAGTTATTGCTCATAGAAATAATTTAATCTCCGATCGGTTTACTATAGCATATAGCTGCCATACAAACCGAACGATCGGAATCAATGGCTTGTATGGAAAATTTTCGCATTTGACGTGGTATCTTCACGAAATTTGACATGGATTACTGCTTAAAGTAATAATATAATCTCCGAAGAAATTGTTCAGATCGGTTAATTATATAACCTTAATGTTTCTAGCAAACAACCCCGCTTAAAGGAATTAGTAAAATGTTTTCTTTTTTTTTACTTACTTTTTCTTACGTCTCTAGATTTAACACATATTTACTAAAAGAAATGCACTTGTGAAGGGTATATTAGCTTCGGTACAGCCGAAGTTAACGTTTTTTCTTGTTTTGAAATGTATTTGTGTAAAATTTTATTCCGATATCTTAATTGATTATTGATGTTTATATTGTACAGGATACGAATTGGACAAAATTGTTTCATATAGGAAGTAGGTGTGTTGGTAACCGATTTTCAATATATTACAACAAAATCTCATGAGTATATTATGTACCAAATTTGGTTGAAATTCGTCGATAAGTTCCTGAGATATGGTTTTTAACACAAAAGTGGATGAAGCCGCGCCCATTTTCCATTTTTTGCAGCTCTTTTCTATCATTTAAAGAGGTAGGCGTGGTTATTATCCGATTTCATCCATTTTCATGATGTTTAATGGGATGTTACAGGGGTAATGCGTGCCTATTAGGGGCGGAGCCCTACCGCTCATATCAATAAAGCGCGTATAATATTCATATGTAAATTATTTTTCCCTGCCAATCTAGTGTGAAAATTAAACTCAAATGAATTAAATGCATTCATATTTACAATGGCGTATAGAAAATGGTTATTCATTATCGCTATTTATTTACTTCAAAGCAAACATACAAATAATCCATAGAAATTATCGTGTATTTACGAGTTGTTGTACAACTATATAGTTTTCATATCAAAACAAAAGCATACATTCAATTAATGCTGGCCCACATGTGTCGTTCAAATGACGGTTGTTTACAATTTGCGCACACACACACATGAACACATTGGAAGTTAGTGTAGCGTTAAAGCTTGGCTTTGCGGTGGTCACGCATACACACTCGCTCTTATGCTGAAGTCATTTAAAATATCCAATTTCTAATCAAATGAAATGCAATATTTGCAGTCATGTGTGTTGATTGGAAATATATTTTCTTGCATGCAGTTTAGTAATTATTTGTAATTACTGTTTATAAATATTTCCTTATTATTACAAATGGCATTTTCTGTGAATGCTATTTTACGATCATTGCGAGTCAATAGAAAATTGTAGCATAACGCTACATTTTAGCCTATATCGGTGCAGAATCTTTTACGTTGAGGGTTATACACACTTCAATACACCTTTTGAGATATTAAACCTCTTCTAAATCTCTTTAACTTCTAGAAAGGTGGTGCTGATGACTAACTACAACACTTTTTGAGGCATTAAACCGAGTTCCTTGACAACTTGAACCCCCGCAATATATTTAAACATATTCGCGGAGTTTCTATTAAGGTTCGTAGCAAATTACATGCAATGAGCGGAAAATATTTCAACGAAAATGTATTTTGAAGCTAAACTCAACCTTGCACAACAACAAGTATGTACATATATGGATATGTCTCAAAAAGCAACGAAATAAAGCTGACGAACCTGTTAATTTCTTGTCTCTTGCTAAGGAAAACATCGTGACACCCGAACGAAGCGACGAAAAGCTGCATTATCATCCAACGCCCTCCAAGTGGCAGCGCACAGCAGATAGTTAGAATTTGTCTTGCAATTTCGCTGGAAGAATGCGCAACCTTCGCTGACGCGCAACCTGCCATGACTGATGTGAGCTGAGCTGTGAAGTTCGCGCACTTAAGCGCCACCTTCGGTGTGACAAGTGACGTGTAATCACAAAAGCATGCTGATTAAGTTTTCGTGAATGCGCTTCATACACCTGCAGCTCATCGCCACAACGCGCTTCTAGGTTGAGCTGTGAGCGAATATTAAGGTGTCTTCCCGAAAGTTGTGTCAGCACTCGGGACGTGGGCGTGTCAGCAATTGCTGTAGAGGCGTGAACTTAACCCTTAACCGAAGAGAACATCACTGGCGTTGCTATCAGCAGATAAGACGTCATATTCACTTGTAAATATAGGCTTCCTTAATTTTACCGCAGCGCCTTTAGACACCTGCCACCACCTGCCACCTGGCTTGCTTAATTTCCTGTCATTCCCACCTTGACAAATGACGCCTTATCAGCAAAAAAAATATTAAAAAGCCGAGGAAAAATCAATTTGCATGCAAATGAAATGATGTCAGCGCAGCGAGGCTTCGGCAAGGCACGCACCTAGGCGCTCAAGTCGTGTGGTTACAACAAAACCAACAAAAAAGTGCAGGCAATAAAAATACAAAAACCACAAATGCAACAACAACACTGAGTGATTGCGGCATCTGTTTTGGCGCTGCCTGCAATGCTCTTATTTGCTGCCAATTCGCGACAACACATATTGTTGTTGTTGC
Organism: Zeugodacus tau; assembly: GCA_031772095.1. Lineage (NCBI taxonomy): Eukaryota > Metazoa > Arthropoda > Insecta > Diptera > Tephritidae > Zeugodacus > Zeugodacus tau. The sequence continues at coordinate 92,463,297 of CM062649.1, forward strand.
ACGCGAATGCGGCACGCCGCAGGCAACCAACGTCAGCATGTAGCCAATTTGTTGCCAACTGCAACCGAATGATGTGTCAACGAAATGCGTCGAGAGAAAATTCGACGAAATCAAAAAGTAAACAAAATGACACCGTTAGAACTGACTGCGAAGCGCCAAAGTAAACGAAATAATGATAAATGTGCGCGCAAATGCATTTGGGGTGTAGCATGAGAAGTCAAAAATGTAATTAAAATTCTGCAACAACAAAAACAACTTTATCAATCGAATAACTTAAATTAGAGCAAAACATAGTTTAACACTTCAGTTCCACATGCTTCAGCAGTGTTTTGTGTTGTTGTAGCAAATTAATTTAAACTTATCTCTTTCATTACAGAGAGATCTTAATCTTTACTTCCTGCTTTTTTATTATGTTGACAAATAAGACTTTCAAGTGCCATGTGTCAACGCCACTCGGCTCCGCTGGCATTTACTGTTGGCAATCGCTCAAACGAACTGGGTTCCACTGCTCATTCACCGTTGCTGACGCACCGTAGAAAAACGCCAATTGACACTCTCTTGTGAATTTGTTGTTGTTCACGCTTAAAAAAAACGATGCACTTTTTTGTGTACATATTTCTCCACTCTTTTCTAACGGTTTTGCTCCACTTTTTCCAATTAAGTTCATACACTTCTTATCACTAACCGCACTTAGTCAGCACCGTTTTTCGGATGAATATAAAAATATTGTGTTACTTGTCGGAATTCGCTGAGCTCATCAACTATTTTGTGCTCTGGAGTATCAACCAAAAATAGATTTTCGAACTCACAGAGAAAGAGCGGTATTTCGAGGAATGCACTAGCTATAACAAACAAGGAAAAGATAGCTACAGTTGGGCCTCTCTTTAAATGCAACAATTTCTTCTATATTCCCTGATGTATGATTTCCAAATTCCTCAGATTATTTTGGTTTATTTCATCATATCCCGGAGTCTAAAACTTTTTAGTTTTTCCTTTTAATTTTATTTTCAAAACATTTCTAAAATCCAACTAAAACTTCTAACGCCGTGCAGCATAATCAACGAAACGCTAATTTGCCCGTGCACATACACCGACACCCGTACTTGCGCACCCCTCTCAATGTACTTGTGCTTGACTAGTCTACATACTAGATAGAGTGCTATTCGCCAGCACTCCATTGGCAGTTTCAACAATTCTACGCTGCCTCTCCACCTCCGTTTGCTGCATACCGTCCGTTTCAACGCATTCGCTTTACCCGCACTTTCACAACACTCTTTTGAATTTCACCACTTAGTTACCGCTAAAAACTATTTCAATTACCGCCAATTAAAAATGGAAAATCCGCTGCAAAGCTGCGTTAAAAATGAAATTTCGCGCCAAAATGGAAAAGCAAATGTTTTGAAATACGTGAAATTCCGACTAAAGTTATAAAAGTAAAATTTGGAACAAAAGATCGCACTAGGAAGGGGCATATTTGGATGTAATTTTTTTGGGGAAGTGGGCGTGGCCCCGCCCCCAAATCGCTTATTTGTATATATCTCGCTAACCAATGAAGCTAAACCAAACTTTCTGTAGATTTTTTTACAAAATGGAAAATGGGCGGGGCATCGCCCACTTATGGGTCAAAAACCATATCTCAGGAACTACTCGACCGATTAGAATGAAATTCGGTACATAATATTTTCTTGACACCCTGATCACACATGTGGAAAATGGACGAAATCGGTTCACAACCACGACAACTTCCCATGTAACTCAATTTTGAGCTCCATCTTATGCCTTCACTTTAAAATATATATGTACGTAAGGAACCAATGAGGATAGCGAAATAAAACTTTACACAAATACTGTGGCATAACTTGTGAAAAAATTGGTTGTCGAAATCGGACTATAACTTTTCAAAGCCCCGAATATCGAATATGAAGAATTCAGTGAATTCCCATGGTAATTTTTCACCGAAAATTTCGGTAAATCTCTCAGGTATCTTAATTTAATTCAGTAAATATTTTAATTCTAATAGTTGGTCTCTGTACCCGAAATGGTTAAAATTGGGTCATAACTTCCCCTAGCTCTCTTATACCTAATTGTAAGATTTTCAAATTGGGATTTTCAATTTGTGTGTTATCTTAATAAAAATATATCAATAAATTGCGAGCGTATAAAATGTTCGGTTGCACCCGAACTTAGCCTTTCCTTACTTGTTTTTTTTTTTGCTAAATAATGTGTGAGAATTTAATTTAAATTACATAATTTACATGCATTAAAAATGTATACAAAAATGTCAAAATGTCAAATATGAATTAGAAGTTAATTACAATCACAAATTGACCTAATTACATGTCAACAATGTGAGTGAGAGTTAATTAAATTAATTTTTAATTGTGAAGCGCATAGTTTGAATATTTAATAGCATAAATTGAAAGCTGTAATAGTTTGGAATTTAATATTTATGTAATTTTAAATTGGCTTACCCCACCCACTACACCAACAAATAAGAACGATATATAGCTAGCAAAGTAAGCAAAGAGCAGTGAAGCGAATAATGAACAAGGCTGGTGTGACGCCCAACAAGTTGGTGGTTCAGTGGCGGATCCACGGGGGGAGTTTTTGGTGTTAAAACACCCCCTAAACTCAGAGAAAAATATATGTTTGTTGATATGGGTTTGGAATGAGGTTATTGATCAAAAAAATCACATCAAATTATAAGCAATTATAATAAGTTACAAGATTTTTGTTGTTATTCATATAATTGGAATTTTCTCTTCATTTGTACAAGCAGTATCGTTGTAGTTCAGTGATTAAGGGGGGGTAAGGTTTGACAAATTTTGTTTTTCATTTTTTTTATTTATTTTCTGAACCATCAACATCTCAAGAATATTGTGTTCAAGTTTTAGGTCATTCGGAGAAAAACTAACGAAGTTACAGCAGGTTGAATAACGGTACCTCCAACTACCTGCGCAGAGTGTACAAAACTTTAAATCGATTTTCCCAAATATGTCATTTTTAAAGTCGGTGACCAGCCTACAGAAAAAACTACTGCATTCAAATTTTGAACAAATATTCTACATATATATAGCTCTCGAATGACGTCGAGTTTTTCCAAAAAATTTAATTACTAACAATTTTACAATAACAAATAGGTCGATTTTTTCGTCTAAAATCGTCATTTTGGCTTGAAAATGGTACCAAAAATTGAAAAATTTAAAAATTAAAAAAAATTCGACGTCAATTGAAAGATAAACTAATAAACTAAAGAAAGCATTTTGATTTTTTGGTTTCGGATGATCCAGTGATGCTGTAGGCTGGTCACCGCACAACAACTTTTTTTCGAGGTGCCTGCAGAGATCGACGATAAATCCGTTATTCCTCGCTATTTTTCGATAAAACTTTTTTTAAGTATCCTTCAAATGTTGTACTTTCATATAATAATAAGTAAAATAAACCTGCAGCAATAATTTTTTCTAAAAAAATTCATGAAAAAAGGTATTTTTTCGACGAAACAAACCTTACCCCCCCCCCCTTAATTGAGGATTACACGGGATCTCACATTCCATTTTATATTTTCCTTGGTTTTTGAAAGAATTCTTTTAGTGTTTCATCAACCGACAGATCAATATACCTAATAATATTCAATGATGCTAGACCATTAAGCCTATCTTGACCTGTCGTATTTCGTAAATAGGTTTTAATTCTCTTTAAACTTGAAAAACTTCTTTCCGGTGATGCTATTGAAACAGGCAATACGGCCAATATGCGTAAAATCTTGAAAACATTCCCAAAAGACGTTTTGTTCACTGCTTCTAAAGCTTCGAGAGCATTCCGAAAATGCTTGCCTCAAGTTCGCTGTTTACACATTTTCACCTCCGCAAGAAAGTTTTGTTCTGAACAGTTGATCACCCTTTCATAAAAAGAAAATGTTTCTCGAGCTGTTTAGCGTCAAATTCGTACTTTGGGAAAAATACACATAAATAAAAAAAAACGTGTCCTATAATAACTGAGTTTTCGCGAGGGAACTGCTATATTAAAAATACGTTGAGTAATAAAACTTTTCGTAAAACCCCCCCAAAAAATTTTTTCTGGATCCGCCACTGTGGTGGTTATAATTGACACAATTACACAATTGACTGTGTGTATGTATTATACTAATTTCTTGAGTAATTATTAGTCATAAAATATTGTTAGTTGAGATGTTTGTAACTTGGAAGTTACATGTGAAGATTTGTAATATTTGTATGTGTGAACGTAAATTCATAATCCCAACTCATTATTCAAATGTCTATTAGTTGCTTTAATGAAATGTTAAATACCAAAAACAAAATAACAAAATTATTACAGAAATGCAAGCAGTTGTGTAGAGTAATTAAGATTAAAGTCTTAGTACTCATCAACGAAACCATTCTCTATGCTTGTGTGAATGCAATGCCACATATAATGTAATTACACAAATGCAACATTGCTCCTAACCGGCATTTACGCATATCATCTAACTACTGTATATTGCTATGTAATTGAATTCTAGCATGCTTTATGCAAACGAAATGCTCAATAAAAACACTAAGCCCATTCGTGGTAATTAATCTGAATTTTGTGTATAAATAAACTATTCGGTTTATAAGCTTTTAAAATTAAATCGTTTCACTTAAATTGAATAGGTTTATAAAAGCTTAGCTGGCAATATTTCAGTTTATTTATTTACCTACTAATTGCTTTCAATATTGTCCAATAAATTTACGCAAGGACATTCACACTCTACCTCCGTGTATGTTGCGTATACGCCATGTCACACCTGTTCGGTGGACACATTGAGGTTAGTCATACAAGGTATTTAAGCACATATTTGCATACAGACTTCTACTCAGCGCGTATAGACTTAAAATAAAACAGTAAAATTCAGCAGTTTATTAATTCAGTCAGAGATGAGGGATGATATATGACTCGAATACAAAGTCCAATTAAATATTTTAGACAAAAATCATATATTTTGCAGTGAAAAATTTTTTTGAGATTTTTCAAATATCACGCCTCCGAGAAATCTTAAACTCAAATTCAATTCTCCGTAGTTTCTATATTTTGACTAATCTCAAATAATAGCCTTTCTTCGTCTTCGCAGAAATCTAATAGTCTGTCTCGTCGCATGATACATAAGAACTTATATATTCACATATACTATTATGGATTGCCTTCGAGTAATCATATGCAAAGTACATGCATATATATTCCATTGTTATGCGTCATACACATTCGTTGCTTTCTTTTTTCACGCCACACTACGTTGTTGTTATTTAATTTGTTTGTGTAGGTCAGACTATCAAATTGCAAAATATGCCGACATTACATCATCGACGCCAGGCGACAATTATCAAGCATTCAGAAGCAAAAGCGCGCTTGGAATACAATTAATATTATTTTGCCTCTTACTTGACATACAAACATACCAAACAGACATACGAATATGTGGCATTTTGATGAATACAGAACTTCTTAAAATCGCCAATATGGACTTTCTGCGACAAATTTTGCAACGCAACAAAAAGTATTTTACTGACTCAAACAATACTCACATTCGTACACGCTAGTGGCAAGACTTAATTGAACTTGACGCGTTGCATGCAACTGCATTGAAACGGTGCACTGTTTTATTACTACAAATGGCATTTATATTTTGCATTAGTGTTTATATAAGTTATGCTGCAAACAGCGTTGCCACATCGACAGCATAATACCTGGTATTGTGGCAATTTTGTGTCATTACCGAATGTGTGGCAGCAATAACCGCTATAGCCGCTACACCCGCCCACTTGCTGCCCTGCCTTCTTCGACTCAACAGTGGCGCCGTAGGTGTGACGCGCCATATGCGAGCGGAAACAAATCGGCGCTCCATTAACAACTTAATCACTGCATAAAGTAAAGTCCAAAAACAACAATACACTTCGTTAGGTAACTTTAATATGCAAATGCTATTGAAATTAAAGTATAAAATTCGCTTTTATTTCACTCAGCCATTTCTTTTATGTGTTTCACCACGTTGCGCACTTGTTTTCATTTGCATCGGACTTTTTGCTGAGCACTCAATTTACACTAGGGTATTTGTAAGTTTGTTCAAATAACTGTATTTTTTATTAGTAGCATGAAGTCGAAGAAATTTCTTTTAGAAAACACTCGTATGTCTCTTTCTTATAATTAAAGTGAATGTTGAGTAATCCATCCATCCATCCGAAATGGTACCGCCCATTAATCAATCCCTATAAATAAAATTTTTATGAAAAATTAAAATGAATAAATACAATTGTATGCCAAGTGGTACATTAATTTGTGAGGGATTTTTATGATACCACGATAAAATTTTAAAACCCTTTTTAACAAAAATTTAATTATATCTGTTAAATATTCGGTATGTATAACAATCGGTTGCAACCAAATGTATAGCCTCCTTACTTTTTTATACTCTCGCATCAAAATTTCCTAAGAGAGTATTATAGTTTTGTCCACATAACGGTTGTTTGTAAGTCCTAAAATTAAACGAGTTAGATATAAGGTTATACGATATACCAAAGTGATCAGGGTGACGAGTAAAGTTTAAATCCGGATGTCTGTCTGTCCGTCCGTGCAAGCTGTAACTTGAGTAAAAATTGAGATATCTTAATGAAACTTGGAACGTGTAAAAATTTAGATATCTTAATGCAACTTGGAACACGTGTTCCTTGGCACCATAAGAAGGTTAAGTTCGAAGATGGACGGAATCGGACCACTGCCACGCCCACAAACCGAAAACACATAAAAAGCTATAACTAAGCCATAGAAAAGCTATGAAAGTAAAATTTGGTACAAACGAATGTTCTAGGAAGGGCCATATTTTGATGTAATTTTTTTGGAAAATTGGGCGTGGCCCGCCCCTACCAAGTTTTTTGTCATATCTCGTAAACTACTAAAGCTATATTAACGAAATTTTCAGGAGTCGTTTTTTCAGGCATTTCCTTATATAAAGCCAGAAATGGGGGAAATTGGATTGTAACCACGCCCACCTCCCATACAAAGGTTATGTTGAAAGCTACTAAAAATGCTTTCATTCAGTAAGGAAAACCAACAGAAACCTTAAATTTCATTGTAGAGAAGGTACAGAAGAGCTGCACTCAAAATGGTATGTAAAATTTTAAATGGGTGTGGTTCCGCCCACTATGGGTCAAAAACCATATCTCCGAAACTACTCGACCAATTCCAATGAAATTCGGTTCATAGGGAATATCTTTCATTTAATAATATGTCTCCGTGCCTAAAATGCGGGTCATAACTTCACCTAACTTCCATATACCTAATATTAGGGTTTCCAACTTTCAATGGACTTTATACCAATATGTGGGTCAAATTGTGTGTTATATTAATAAAATTAAATAAATAAATTGCGAGAGTATAAAATGTTCGGTTACACCCGAACTAAACCCTTCCTTACTTTTTTTTAAGTGGCATTAGCAGTGCCAATGCGAATATACTGTCGATGGATGACTCAGTGATTGCATGCTTTCATAATCGCCGGTTGGTTTGTTTCAGATCATTTGCGTAATTTAATGCAAATTACGAAGTAGACCATGTGGGATTTTTTCTTACCATGCTCAAAATAGATTTTTTATTGAAATTACGCCTCGTAAAAACTGTTTGTTTACTTCAGTATTAAATCTTTAAATGTATGTATAATACAAATATATTCGATGTGTGTGAGTCTGCGAGATTACATAACTAGTACTCGAACTTGTTTACACTGAATTAGCATGTGAGTGAGTAAAATATTTTTTTTATCTTGAAAACGACAGCTAACTTCACAATGTATTCCATTTATTTTTATTTGCATGTAAAAGAAAATGAGATATTATTGAAGCAAATTAAGAAACAATGATTTTGAGTCCAACTCATATTTAGTATCTCTTCCCTATCCATAAATATAATAAACTTACTCTCTTTGAGTATTATGAAATGTAATATTATCATTCCCAGAAAACCGGCTGGATTACATAAATACATGGGCATTTACATTGCTATCTCTACTGTTCTTCTTCCTTTTCTGTTTGACAGCGAGAAGCGGTGGTCTTTTTCCAACCATTTCCTAGAAAACATGACTATGCTTACAACTCCACTCGGTTATAGAGAAACAACCAATTTTGTGGAACTTAATCACAACAAATGAAGAGCCATTTCAATTCTAAATGTCTCCACTAACCCTAAAATTGAATACAATATTTTAGTTCGAAAGGTTCTCTGGCTCGATAATATCTTTCAACATTTGCAAATTCCCCATAAGAATGTGTAGAAAATAAAAATCAAAGCTCTAGCTAATTGAGAAGCTAAATCGAATTTTTCTATTTCTTCCAACTACTCCACCTTTTTGAATTGCATTAATTTTCTCGAAACCAAAAATCGTTGTACAATTACCTAAAATAGGTTAATTCGGAACATAAATTCAGTGTGTTCAATTAGCTCAATCAACACGCTCACTCGCTGCTTACATTTCCATTTTCATTACAAATTTGCGAACAATTTCATATTCCAATTTAAAACAGCAACAACAACACTAATTTCCTCTTCGATTTTCTGTCGAAATTTTGTAAATTCTCGTGCATTTTCGTGCAATTCCGTATTCCCACTATCGATGTCAGTTGTTAATTCGCTAATGGACGACCAAATCAATTAGCAGCAGGAAGGTAGAAAGAATGCCAATATATGGTTTGCATTAAGTGTGCCACCAGCGTTTGGACCAAAATTGATATTTTACATTTCCATTGCAAATTGCGTCGGTTTTCTTGGAAAAAATGCGCATGAAAAATGCCAAAACCTGCAATTTACAGCAATAACAAACAAAAATATTAGCAATTTTCAACCAATTCAATTTGTGCGACTTATTGATGTGGTTTTCCTCCATGCCGGTGATGAAGCGCTGGAGCGCATACACCCACACCCCCGTAAAGCTCCACGCTACGGTTGTTTGCAGTGCTGACACTGCCAAAGGCCAGTCAGGAAGCGGGTATTGTGTGTGTGTGTGTGTGTGTGAGCACACCACCGGTAAGTGAAATGTCAACCGACAACCGACAACTAGCGTTCGGTAGAGTTTTGTCGACTGCATATAAGTGTGTTTATATATAAGTAAATATGCATATAAAATGAATGTATATATTTGTAAAGCTTGGCATTTGTTGGTTCTCCATAGCTTTAGTTGTTGATTTTTCCTGTTTTATTTTTTTGCTCCATTTCGCAATGTTGCAATTTGCCAAATATTGATTTTTGATCTCACCACACTGCCATTGCTGCCAACGAGCCGTGGCATATACGATTCCGGAAGGAATTGTCGAAAAGGCGAAAATACACAAACGCCAAAAAATGTTTTATGAAAAAGGACATGACTTCATTTTCGGTGCCTGGTATTGATTTTTACCGAGATTCTGCTAATACTGCTTGACAATACGAAGCGGACTGCGCAACACAATAACAACGTGTATCGCTGTCCGTCAATAAAGTGGGATTTCGGTAATTTGGAAAATGTCAAAGCGTTGGACTGTTGCATTTTCCAGCGACAGGTTGACACAAAAGCTCAGAATGAATACACCAGATCTATGTTTGTATGTCCTACAGCTTTAATATGCTGTGAGTGCAATAACAAACGTTTGTATGCATTGCTTTACCTTTCCAAGCTCAGTCCAGTCAATTTTTCAAATTACCAACACAATTTCAATTCCATTTACAAACCAATACAGTGCCTGAAGTCCTTTGCTCAAAGAGAATATTAAGATAAATTGAAATTTTCACTGTCTGAAAAGTTGTTTTCTTAATTCAATTAAATACTTCATACGATTGAAGTATAAACTTTTGAGTTCCCTTAGTTGTTGTATTTAGTAAAGACTAACTGTTTGATAGTTTGAATGTCGTATGTGAGCAATGATGTGAAGGTATGCTTTTCTCTTTTTGCTATAAATTAAAGTAAAGTTCTATTATTGGCACGAATGCTTCTAGTTCTCTAGTACAAGTAGTTAGGTGCTCATGGGTGATATGTTGATCCAGTAAAGAAAAAATATTTACATAACAGTAAATATTTCGAGAATACTGTGTGAAAGACTAAAGCCCACCGTCAACAAACTGATTGGACCTTATCAGTGTGGCTTTAGACCTGGAAAATCAACAACAGACCAGATATTCACCATGCGCCAAATTTTGGAGAAGACCCGTGAAAATAGGATCGACACACACCATCTCTTTGTCGACTTTAAAGCTGCTTTCGACAGCACGAAAAGGAGCTGCCTTTATGCCGCGATGTCTGAATTTGGCTGTGTAAGCTGACGTTGAGCAACACCAAAAGCTCCGTCAGGATCGGGAAGGACCTCTCCGAGCCGTTCGATACCAGACGAGGTTTCAGACAAGGTGACTCACTCTCGTGTGATTTCTTTAACCTGATGCTGGAGAAAATAATACGAGCTGCAGAGCTAAATCGAGAAGGTACAATCTTCTATAAGAGTGTACAGCTCCTGGCGTACGCCGATGATATCGATATCATTGGAAACAACACCCGCGACGTTAGTTCTGCTTTTTCCAGACTGGATAAGGAAGCGAAGCGTATGGGTCTGGTGGTGAGCGAGGACAAGACGAAATATCTCCTGTCGTCAAACAAACAATCAGCGCATTCGCGTCTTGGCTCCCACGTCACTGTTGACAGTCATAACTTTGAAGTTGTAGATAATTTCGTCTACCTGGGAACCAGTATTAACAGCAATAACAATGTCAGCCTGGAAATCCAACGCAGAATCACTCTTGCCAACAGGTGCTACTTTGGACTGAGTAGGCAATTGAACAGTAAAGTCCTCTCTCGACGAACCAAAATCAAGCTCTACAAGTCGCTTATCATTCCCGTCCTGCTTTACGGTGCAGAAGCTTGGACGATGTCAACATCAGATGAGACGACACTAGGAGTTTTCGAGAGAAAGGTTTTGCGGAAGATTTATGGTCCCTTACACATTGGCAACGGCGAATACCGCAGACGATGGAACGATGAGCTGTAAGTGTTATTCGACGACAAAGACATAGTCCAGCGAATAAAAAGACAGCGGCTACGCTGGCTAGGTCATGTTGTTCGAATGGATGAAAGTGCTCCAGCCCTGAAAGTATTCAATGCAGTGCCCGCTGGTGGAAGCCGAGGAAGAGGGAGACCTCCACTCCGATGGAAGGACCAGGTGGAGAGGGACCTGGCTTCGCTTAGTATAACCAATTGGCGCCAAACTGCCAGAAGGAGGGATGCGTGGCGCGCTGTTGTGGACTCGGCTATAACCGCGTAAGCGGTGCCTACGCGAGTCAAGAAGAAGAAAGTGTTTACTTGTATTTCTAATTTTTAGACTCCTTTGAGCAATCACTACATTCACTTCGTCTTCTGTGGTCATCTAGCAATCCACTTACGATTGTTCAAAAAAGCTCTTCCAGTTGTAAGCTTCAAAAAGCTTTCTGGTCTGTGTTTGATGTTTGATCCATTGAAATAAGACTAGTTTTGATTTTTTTTCTGCATACATTTCGACATACATATATTTAAGCAAATAACATTTATGTGATCAATAAATAATTTATAATTTGTTGAGTATTTTAATTAACATCGTATTTCCTTTTGCTTTCAGAAATAATATTCGAGTACCGAGCAAATAAATAATCGCCACAAAAGGTAAGTGATGAAGTTTTTTTTTTGCTCATAATTAAATGATATTAAATACAACATAAAAAACATTGCATACAGTAAGGCGTTTAAGAGTTCATATTAAATATAGAAGACTGAGTATTGACATCTTACAAAGAGCAATACAGAACCATAAAGTAAACACATGTTGCCATAACCATAACTGTCGCAAATAGAAAACTATAATCCGCTTAGGAACAAACAACCTCTTCGGAGGACAGTCGCACCATTCGCTTTTACCACCAGCGGCATTTCTCGGTCGGATTCATTGGTGTGTCACGTGCGCATTGAAAAGCGTCCGCAAAGTGCTCCAAATTCAGCCAGTTGCGTCGCACACGCACATCGTGCATGTCATGGCCGAGATGCAGCGGTTGCACATTCAGCGCCTCGATGCGCGGCATGTTGGCGCACAAAAACTGCACCGAATTTATGAAGAACAGTTGCGGACGCGTAAAATTACCGAGCCATAAGCGAGACGCAGCGTTGACTGCAGAAGATTTTTCGTAGCCATTCGGGATTTCATTAGCACTGATGACAATTTGATGTTGTTGACTCTTGGTAGAGGGGACACTTTCAGCTTTTGGCTCAACGGCAGCAGTATTGTTTGAATGCTCTGCAGCCGCGCCAACCTCGCTCAACCCGAAGTAGGTTTGATACGCCAGACGTAGGCCCGATACATCGGCCATATTCTCGGAGAGCACGTCATTTAACTCTGTTTGGCGCGTGCAGTTGATAAAGCCCCAATAATGTTGTGCCACATGCAAGCCTAACTCATTAAAGTTGCCATGCTGATCGTAGATAATGTGAAAGAGATCGTAAGCGTGCATAATCTCGTGCGCCAGAATGAAGCCAATAAGAGAATGCTGAAACAGTGCGTCCAAACGGTGATCATAAAGCGGCAACTGCAAATAGCCATAAGGTACAAGCACCACGTTATCGAAGATCTTAATCGGCGATGACGAGGTTGACGTCTCGAAACTATGCTCGTAAATCGGTTGGCGAGTCTCATTTGCCGCGCGCGGTGTGTTCAACAGCCTCGCCTGCATGCGTCGCACACTGCTATGGATGAGCTGCAAATGATTGCCGTAAAAGTCGCTGGCGTTCATATTTATATCCGCATAGTATGCCTCGACTTCAGCAGTCAAATTCGCCGCGCCATGTGGCACATTCCCTATGCGTAACTGCATGCCGTCCAGTTCGGCGAGTATGTAGGCACGCTCCACGGCGTCTAACTGTAAAGTATTAGCGTCGACCAAAAGTGCGAAGTTATCGCGCAACTTGTTGAACATGCCTTGCAGCGCGGCGTCACTCGCCACGCGCCTATGCTTGTAGTAATGCTCCTCGTATAGATAATTGGCCGCCAGCGGCATGTAGCCACGCAGCAGACGCATGCAATGCGTGGCTTTCTGCGCATCAGACATACCGGTTGGCAAATCGCCCGTCAATTGATACATAAACTTCAGCATTATATAGTAGGCGATCGTCTCGTTCGAGTGCGCGGCAAGTAGGGCGGGCAATTTGCGAAAGTAGGGCAAATCGTAGGAGTAGGTTTGCAGCAGTTGTTGCGCCGAGTCCACCTCGCGCCCAAGCGTATGTTGCAGATAGCTGCGCCAATCAATTTGCGGCACCAACTGCACCAAATCGTCTACGTTCATCTCCAAGCTTGTGAAGTTTGCGCGCGTTGCATTTGCTTCGCTGACATTTGAAGCGCTTGAAGGCGGCAGCAACGTGAGTGTGCTTAAGGCATCATTCAATGACTTCTCCAGCGCCATGACAGCGGCGCTGACATTTCGCGCCTGCCGCGTCGGCAAACCGAAATTTATGAATATGCCTTCAACATCCTCTTGCCATAAACGTAGTGTGGGCGGCGCCACAGCCGGCGATTGTTGGGCGTGCAACTCTAACAGGTAGTGCGTGGCATTGGTGAGACGCACATTGACGTCTTGCGTTATGAATATGCCGTTCAGTCCGTAGGCGCGCAAGCCACCCACCACGCGCAGCCAATCGAATTGTGTGGCATTCCGCCAAGGTCGTGGCCAGTCAGCGCGCAATATAGGCCACTCAAAGTGCAAGGCCTGCTGCACGTGGCGCAGAAAGCTATTCAATGCGGGCGCGCTTAGATTCAAACATGATCCATAGTACTGCCAGGCCTGCTGCGCTACCCCGCTCTTATTTTCTGCTCTATCGGCAAGCAATGCGTTCAACAATTGCTTATTGACTTCATAGTCCATATAACCGGGCACATCTACGTAAGCATCGTTGTCGTGGTGTTGCGCCCAATTGCCACACGCGTAAGCGTAGAAATCTTCACACGGATCAACGCTCGTATTCAAATTGCCAAGCAGCTGTTTTATGTACTTCGCATCTACTGTATCTTCCACGCCAATATACGCCGCAGACACGGCAAATATACTATACGCGACGATAAGTATACCGTAAACAAAAACGTAATTATGCGCGTGCAACATTTTGTAGCTGAATTGCGTACGAGTATTTGCACTGCAGCGCGACGCGCTTATCTCCACGGTTGCTAAGTATCAATGCACAAATGAAATTCTCCTCCTTGCTTTTATGGGAACGCACGGCAACACTTCGTTTCAATGCCACTCTTTGTTCTCAACTGAACTGTATCAGCTCGGCGTTGCGCGGCATTAGCGGCTTTTTCTGGTGGCGGTCCATGGACAGCGGTGTCGTCAGTGGCGTATTTCTCTCATGCCAAAGCGTTCTGACTCTTCCTCCTCGTATGGATTCAGCGAGCTCATGAGCAATCGCCGGATTCTCTTGCATGCTTGCACAAATGAATATTTTATTTTTGTTCTTTTTTGTTCTTGCATCTGTAGTGAAAGCGCCAGCTGGCCATATACAAGCGTGTATTCGAAGCGCGCACGTCTCTCCTGACATTGTCGGCGGTGCGTCAAGCTTCCATAACGCCATTTCGACAACTCTTCGCTGGACTTTGGCATTTCACGTTGATCTGATTATCTGATATCTGCTGTTGCTGTTGCTGTCTGCTTGCAGCCGCTCAAAAATGTTTACAGCTTTTTATATGCGCTTTAATGTCGCCTTTTGCCTTTTGTCTTCTTCGTTTTTCGTTCGTAAATCTGTAAATCTTTTAAGACGCCTGTGTGCATATCAGTTGTTGACTCGGCGCTCGCTGTGAATCACTTGTCATAATTCCATCACAGATCTGTGTAACCCAGAAACGTATAAACACTTTTGATTAACGATCTGTCAATGATATTATATATATCGCGTATGGTGTTAGTGGTTTATTCAACTCAGCATTTGTAATGCTTTACAGACGAAAGACAATTTATGATGGAAGCCAGCTAAAATGCATTTTCTATCAGGTTTGAAAGGTATGCGGAAATGGAATTACACTTTTGGGTGCAATATTTTAATAAAATATGAAAAGTGTTGTCCAAAAAAAAAATATTATTTTACAAAAATATGAAAGAGTGTCTCAACAAATATAAAATTTTTAGTATTATATAACGTGCTGCCTTGAAAATCGGATATAAATATATATTCCTATTATAAGAGGTGTGTTCAAAAAATATCGGGATATTTTTTTTTTAATTTCATTCGTCTAAATTAACTTCCCCACTTCTCAAACTCGATTTTTTGGAAGAGCCAGTCTTTTATCGATTTCTCGTATGCTTGTAAGACGGCCCTTTAAGGTTCTCTTTATTTTTGGAAATAGGAAATGTCACAGGTAGTCAGGTCGACCAAGAATTCACAACAACAAGTAACGAAGTAGGAGCTTTTGTCATTGATTTCTATTGTCAGGGATTTTTATGAACATTGCAATCCTTCAAATTAGCTTCTGAGAGTCTTTGTCTTGTTGTTAGAACTCTAACTGTTGTCCGATCTCTTCTGAGAGGGCAAGTGAGAGGAGGTTTATTATTTGAGAAAATAAATATTTGCGCTCTTGCAAATAACCTCTAGCTTTTTAGGGGTCTCAAACTTGTGACTTCGACTGTATATTCGTGTCTGTTTTATTCTATTCTTTAAACGATATTCTTCGGAAGATATTCACTATGCGATAATTTGTGTGTTTATAGTTTCCAACAACATAATTGCTGCGCTGCTTGATAAACATGTAAATAATCACATATTTTATGTATTCTGCTCGGCTATATAGGGATACATATGTATACAGCATTTAAGTGCCACTGAGCACTCAATTAAACTATTGCAACTCTCAAGTTTAAATAACACTCGACAACTACAAGAGCCTCGTCATTCGAAAGTACACTTCAGAGTTGTTTCATTTTTCAGCCCATATATGTATATATAGTATATATACAATATTTACGCTTTGCTTACTGCAGCACACAGCGCAGAATAAATACAAGCTAAATATAATTAAAGGGAAGTTTCTAACGTCAATACACACAATTTGTATGCTATTCGTTCGAATTGAGTGAGCGCAATTCAAACTCAACAAACCTAATCCAATCAGTGTCAATAACACCGACAGCCGTCGTAGACGCAACTAATGCCAAAGCGAGCACAAATGCTATAATAGCAACAAAAACACTACAACAAATCACCACACACATTTTTTTCTAATTTGTAAAGTTCAAGGCAAAGTAGCATCACCTCCTCCTCCAGCACTTCAACACTGGCAGCTTGATGGCGATGATCCCGACGAACGAGAGTAAAACCAACAACAACCTCAACTATTACAACAATAATGACACTAGTGCCAATAATGTCCAAGTGTGCTTGAATCGGATTGAGATTGGCCAGCATTATCGGATGACGTCGTGGTTGTCTGTAGGCACGAGTAGAATAAACCGATTGTGAAACTGAGAAAAGCGAAAGATTTGAAGTGAAAAGTCGAGTATTAAATGAGGCGATATGCCGCTGATAAAATAAAATCATTTCAATAATCTGCATCGACAATGCGAATGCCAGTAAACGTATCATAAAAGCCTCGACCTCTGCTCTATCTTTAGCGCAGTACAGCGGCTCAGAGAGTGGCCTGTCAACATCGCTGTCGGATTTACAGTATTTATTAGCAGCAATTCCCATTTCATTTATATGAGTATTTTGAATACATTTTTTACTTCCTCTTAATGTGCCCAGTCTGAACGTTATTCTGCAAATATGTATCCATAATTATGGTAGTCCAAACACCGTTACATGGTCTAAAAACGAAACAACTTTTCGTCAAGTTTCAAACTCGTCCTATTCACATTTTTCCCAAACTCGTCCAAAAGTGTATCGAGGCCAAATTTCATAGTTCACGTTTTGTATCACAGCGCACTTACGGTGTCTCACGATTTCATCCTTATCCTGCAATTCTCACACAGTTACGAGCATGTTGACATGTCGCTGCATGACGCCCATTTAATGTTCGCCCGCCATTTGTGTCACAGCTTCCGACGCTATTTCCACCTGCATACTGCAGCGGTAGCAGCAACAAAGAAATGCACCTTAAGCCTCTAATGTTTACGTATGCATTGTCACGCGACATGTACGTAGTTGCTGTTGTTGTGTTCTCTATTTTGATGGAGCTACTGATGACTTAAAAAATAACGAATGCGAAGCCACCTCTACCCTGCCTGTAAATAGTTTTCCTTTTGCTGATAATGTGCGACACGATAATCATCATCATAATGAAGTTGCCAAGGATGACAATGCACCGTGTGATGATGGTGTTAGTGGTGCTGGTGCAACTACGTAAGCGGCCTGTGACTACAGGATACTCACCAGTAGCAGATCTTTTATGTAATGTGAAGAAGAGCAGTGAGGATATGCTTAAAAACAGCACGTGTCCCTATATGTTGCGTTTATGTGTTAAGCCGTGCTTTAGCTCTTCGCTTCAGGCAGCTGACGTATCTTTGTTCTGCGTATTTGTTTGGCTTATGCGGAGCACAAGTGTATTATTTGTCTTATTTTTTAAAGGGTGTTTCTGTAGGTACTAGAGTTTTATTTTGAATAAAATACTGATAAATGAATGAAGGGGACTTTATTAACGAACCGGTCGTTCAAAGCTGGTTTATAATAATTGAATTACCGTACCTCCACAATAATTATGTAAGGGGATCGAATCATCGGTCCTGGTGGCCAATTAATATGTCTGTTTCACCACTGGTTCTGTTGTTGAAGTATCCACTTAGTACTCAGACGAATGATATTCAATGACAAAACAAGAAATTGCTAATTTTGTTCAGCTGTTCAAAAAAGGCACAAAATGTGACTCAATATTTGAGTAAGATCTCTGTTATTGCTAATCAATAGTCATTGAAGTCATTTAACGGAAGACTCAGGAAACGTGCTGTTTCGATAGGATCGGGCCAAAAAGAAAGAGGTGTTAGATAGGTGGGGTTAATAGAGCATACAAAGAGGTGATTAGCATCACATGTGGACTGTTTACATGGGGGTATGTCGGGGTCCATATTTTGCGTATGTCCTAGAGTCTGGATAAGTAAAAGTTTAATCTACTACAGTATCCAGAACGAAGTTGCATGTGGGCTACTCTAGTTTCACGAGACAACTCGAGCTCGGGGTCTGAAATAGGTGGTGATCTAACTCCAAGTATGCCATTCACAGGGAGGGAATCAAGGAAGGTGTTCATAGCTCCTCTGTGAATGGTGTACAATGCTTGTCGAAAGTCAATCTCATCCGAAGTTTGGTCGGTATAGTGCTGTATGTAGTCGACGTATTTCAGGAAAGTACTCTTAATGAGTACTCTTGGTGGCCGCTTTGCTTCCAGGAAGTGACTGTAGAAAGTGTTGAAAGTGTGAAAACAGCCTCATAGAACCTGTTTGGAGCGCACCAGGAAGGAAATGGTACTTGTTGTGAGTGTTCGACCGGAGACATCACAGAGGGCTCTAAACCAAACTTCAACCAAAATCTTAATTTGAAATTAATTCATACCAGTTGTAATAGAGTAATGCTTTCGTAGAATATGCGGATCATTTCAGAATTTTTATACTCTCGCAACAAAGTTGCTACGAGAGTATTATAGTAGTGTCCACATAACGGTTGGTTGTAAGTCCTAAAACTAAACGAGTTAGATATAGGGTTATATATATCAAAATGATCAGGGTGGCGAGAAAAGTTCAAATCCGGATGTCCGTCTGTCCGTCCGTCCGGGCAAGCTGTAACTTGAGTTAAAATTGAGATATCTTAATGAAACTTGGAAGACGTATTTCTGGGCACCATAAGAAGGTTAAGTTCGAAAATGGGCGTAATCGGACCACTGCCACGCCCACAAAATGGCGAAAACCGAAAACACTTAAAGTGCCATAACTAAGCGATAAATAAAGCTATGAAAGTAAAATTTGGTATGAAGTATCGCACTAGGAAGGGGCATATGTGGATGTAATCTTTTTGGGGAAGTGGGCGTGGCCCCTCGCCCTACTAAGTTTTTTGTACATATCTCGCAAACTACTAAAGGTATATCAAGGAAACTTTCTAGAGTCGTTTCTAGGTACTACCTTATACAGTCCAAAAATGGAGGAAATCGGATTGTAACCACGCCCACCTCCCATACAAAGGTTATGTTGAAAACTATTAAAAGTGAGTTAACTCAATAACGAAAAACGCCAAAAACACAAAATTTCACATAAGAAATGGCAGATGGAAGCTGCACTCAGATTTTTGTAAAAAAGGAAAATGGGCGTGGCATCGCCCACTTATGGGTCAAAAACTATATCTCAGGAACTACTCGACAGATTTCAATGAAATTCGGTTTGTAATAGTTTCTTTATATCCCAATGATATGCTGTGAAAATAGGCCAAATCGCTTCACAACCACGCCTACTTCCTATATACCAGAATTTTAAGACGATCTGAATTGTTTACTTTACAATATATAAAGTAAGCACTAGTAAAGATATCGATGCAGAATTTTGCACAAATACTACGTTAATAGTGTGACAGCCTCATTCTAAAAATCGCCGAAATCGGACCATAGGTTTTCAAGGCCCCATGTATCGAACATGAGGACTTCGGTGCTTCTAACCTAATATTATGGTTTCCAACTTTCAATGGACTTTATACAATATATATGACGAATATGTGGGTCAAATTGTGTATTATATAATATTAATAAAGTTAAATAAATAAATTGCGAGAGTATAAAATGTTCGGTTACACCCGAACTTAGCCCTTCCTTACTTGTTGGAAATAGGAAAT
Source organism: Zeugodacus tau (assembly GCA_031772095.1). Taxonomy (NCBI): domain Eukaryota; kingdom Metazoa; phylum Arthropoda; class Insecta; order Diptera; family Tephritidae; genus Zeugodacus; species Zeugodacus tau. The sequence continues at coordinate 92,483,143 of CM062649.1, forward strand.
GTCACAGGTAGTCAGGTCTGGCGACTATGAAGGCTGAGGCATCGTTATAGTATTGTTTTCGACCAAGAATTCACAACAACAAGTAACGAAGTAGGAGCTTTTGTCATTGATTTCTATTGTCAGGGATTTTTATGAACATTGCAATCCTTCAAATTAGCTTCTGAGAGTCTTTGTCTTGTTGTTAGAACTCTAACTTGTTTTCCGATCTCTTCTGAGAGGGCAAGTGAGAGGAGGTTTATTATTTGAGAACACCCTATAAATTTCAAAAGTTATCGTAGGGACTTTGCTTCCTTCTTTAGAATCTGGATCTTGCCCTCCACAATTTGATAAAAATAACCATTTGCGCTCTTTCAAATAATCTCTATCTCTATAGAGGTCTCTAACTTGTGACCACGGCTGTATATTCGTGTCTGTTTTATTTTATTCTTTAAACGATATTCTTCGAAAGATATTCACTATGCGATAATTTGTGTGTTTATAGTTTCCAACAACATAATTGCTGCGCTGCTTGATAAACATGTAAATAATCACATATTTTATGTATTTTGTTCGGCTATATAGGGATACATATGTATACAGCATTTAAGTGCCACTGAGCACTCAATTAAACTATTGCAACTCTCAAGTTTAAATAACACTCCACAACTACAAGAGCCTCGTCATTCGAAAGTACACTTCAGAGTTGTTTCATTTTTCAGTCCATACATATATATATAGTATATATACAATATTTACGCTTTGCTTACTGCAGCACACAGCGCAGAATAAATACGAGCTAAATATAATTAAAGGGAAGTTTCTAACGTCAATACACACAATTTGTATGCTATTCGTTCGAATTGAGTGAGCGCACTTCAAACTCAACAAACCTAATCCAATCAGTGTCAATAACACCGACAGCCGCCGTAGACGCAACTAATGCCAAAGCGAGCACAAATGATATAATAGCAACAAAAATACACTTTTTTTTTTTTAATTTGTAAAGTTCAAGGCAAAGTAGCATCACCTCCTCCTCCAGCACTTCAACACTGGCAGCTTGATGGCGATGATCCCGACGAACGAGAGTAAAACCAACAACAACTTCAACTATTACAACAACAATGACACTTGTGCCAATAATGTCCAAGTGTGCTTGAATCGGATTGAGATTGGCCAGCATTATCGGGTGACGTCGTGGTTGTCTGTAGGCACGAGTAAAATAAACCGATTGTGAAACTGAGAAAAGCGAAAGATTTGAAGTGAAAAGTCGTGTATTAAATGAGGCGATATGCCGCTGATAAAATAAAATCATTTCAATAATCTGCATTGACAATGCGAATGCCAGTAAACGTATCATAAAAGCCTCGACCTCTTCTCTATCTTTAGCGCAGTACAGCGGCTCAGAGAGTGGCCTGTCAACATCGCTGTCAGATTTACAGTATTTATTAGCAGCAATTCCCATTTCATTTATATGAGTATTTAGAATACTTTTTTACTTACTCTTAATGTGCCCAGTCTGAACGTTATTCTGCAAATATGTATCCATAATTATGGTAGCCCAAACACCGTTACATGGTCTAAAAACGAAACAACTTTTCGTCAAGTTTCAGACTCGCCGTATTCACATTTTTCCCAAACTCGTCCAAAAGATTATCGAGGCCAAATTTCATAGTTCACGTTTTGTATCACAGCGCACTTACGTTGTCTCACGATTTCATCCTTATCCTGCAATTCTCACACAGTTACAAGCATGTTGACATGTCGCTGCATAACGCCCATTTAATGTTCGCCCGCCATTTGTGTCACAGCTTCCGACGCCATTTCCACCTGCATACTGCAGCGGTAGCAGCAACAAAGAAATGCACCTTAAGCCTCTAATGTTTACGTATGCATTGTCACGTCATGTACTACGTAGTTGGTGTTGTTGTGTTCTCTATTTTGATGGAGCTACTGATGACTTAAAAAATAACGAGTGCGAAGCCACCTCTACCCTGCCTGTAAATAGTTATCCTTTTGCTGATAATGTGCGACACGATAATCATCATCGTAATGAAGTTGCCAAGGATGACAATACACCGTGTGATGATGGTGTTAGTGGGATACAAGATACTCACCAGTAGCAGATCTTTTATGTAATGTGAAGAAGCAGCAGTGAGGATATGCTCAAAAACAGCACGTGTCCCTCCCTATATGTTGCATTTATGTGTTAAGCCGTGCTTTAACTCTTCGCATCAGGCAGGTATCTTTGTTCTGCGTATTTGTTTGGCTTATGCGGAGCACAAGTGTATTATTTGTCTTATTTTTTAAAGGGTGTTTCTGGAGGTACTTTTGGATTTGAAATAAAATATAATAAATGAATGAAAGGGACTTTATTAACGAAAGGAAAGAGGTGTTAGATAGGTGGGGTTAATAGAGCATACAAAGAGGTGGTTAGCATCACACGTGGACTGTTTACATGCGGGTATGTCGGAGTCCATATGTTGCGTATGCCCTGGAGTCTGGATAAGTAAAAGTTTAATCTACTACAGTATCCAGAACGAAGTTGCATGAAGGCTACTCTAGTTTCGTGAGACAACTCGAGCTCGGGGTCTGAAATAGGTGGTGATCTGACTCCCAGTATGCCATTCACAGGGAGGGAATCAAGAAGGTGTTAATAGCTCCTCTTTGAATGGTGTGCAGTGCTTGTCGAAAGTCAATCTCATCCGAAGTTTGGTCGGTATAGTGCTGTATGTCGTCGACGTATTTCAGGAAAGTACTCTTAATGACTCTTGGTGGCCGCTTGGCTTCCAGGAAGTGACTCTAGTAAATGTTACTGTGAAAACAACCTCATAGAACCTGTTTGGAGCGCATTTCGTTACGCTCCGCACCAGGAAGGAAATGGTACGTGTTGTGAGTGTTCGACAGGAGACATCACAGAGAGCTCTATGCCAAACTTCAACCAAAATATTAATTTGAAGTCGAAATTAATTCATACCAGTTGTAATAAAGTACTACTTTCGTAGAATATGCGGATCGTTTCAGAAATTTTTTATTTCAAATGATCTCAGCACTCATTCGCTTTTAACCAATCTTCATCAATTGAAGTTACGTATACGCCATGCACCCATAGCTTATGAATGGTGATGAAATATTCATAACAACTATATTTACGTCTCTATTCCGTTGATTGTTCCTCGCTTTAACGACTGTAGACACGTTCTTTAATTTGTCTCGGTCCCTACAATAATATATTTAACACAGAACAACATTTTATTGGCTTATTTATGCGCCCTAAGTATGTTTATGGAATAGGACGAGTATGTGGCGCGGCACAAACGCAAATTGCAATCTCAAGAGAAATCAGGCGAATAATAGTCGCATAATGAGCGCAATGAAATGCGTCCGATGTCAACTGAAATGCGTTTGACACTCATGACATGCCTCACACACATACATATATGAATTTCGCATGCATGCATTTATGCGCATGTGGCATGTGGCTGCGAGGAAATTGCATTTTTATTGCACGCGTTGGCATTTTAATATGCGCATTACTATTTGCATTTCCGAGAATATTTGCATTTTAGCTCACGCACAACCCGACTCGCTCCACGCGCTAGCCGTCCACTCCCAGCCGTCACACATGCAACTGCAATTTAATGCCAGTTATGCTCAGCGCTGTCGCACTCACTCACATATATGTAGAAGTGGATATGGTTCGTAAATTTCGCAATGGAAGCAGAAGTTAATGCACCTAATGTAGACAAACAACAACAACAACTAACTGCAGTGGAGCTTACGCAAACCTGAGCAGCGCTACTATCGAATGCGTGCGTGCGTTTGTGTGCGTGTGACGTTGTTTGTGTTTACTTTTGTCGCTTACTCCCGCCAGTTGTGTTGTCAACAGTGTCTCTTTTTCATGTGTGTTTGTGGTGTGTGTGTGTCTTTCGACATGTCAAGTTGTTACCCTACATTTCATTCATGCATTCATTCGCTTATTTACAAATTCACACACACCTACCTGCATTCATTAATACATTCGGCTACGTAGTAGAAGCATCAAGCGTTTTAAGTGACGCGTCAAACTGCTTGTGCTCCCTTTATTTGGCTACCCTTTCTTTCTGTGCGCACTTATCCTATCTTCTACATATGTACGCGTAAGGTTGGTTGGCAGTTGTGAGTTTGTGCGTTTGTGCTTTGGCTTTTGCTTTCCTTTTCATTCGATTTGCTGGCATTTTTGTGTATGTAGTTGCCTTCTATGCGACAAACATATTGACACTCTCTTTTTGACAAAGCACACAGCTCCAGGACGCAGTCAGCAGCAGAGGCAGGCGGCGCGCTGCTCGTAAAGTCATGTGCCATTATTTGGCGCTTCACTGCATCACATCCTGTGACATAAACAGTCACGCGCACACACACACACGCTCACGCAACCTCAGCCACGCACCCACGCCCGTCAACCTACGCAAATTATGTACGCTTGTGCAGCCACACCCATACACTTAACAGTGGAACGCCTGTGTGACGCGTTCATACACATACAATAACATACAACTACAACACATGCCACACACATTTACACGCGCATACGTATAGTATATGTGTGTACGAGGCACTGGCATCCGCATCCGTTTTGCACTTTAAATGCTCGCCTCTCCGCCTTTCCATGCGTTGCAGCGCGTTGTCATCGCATATTGTTAGTTTTCCGATATGTCAGCGCTGGCAGGCAGGCTGTCGCTTGTTGTTATCCTTGTATTTGGTAATAAAATGCTAGAATATGGGTTATATTTGTTTGCAAACACACACACACACACACGCACTGAATGAATATATAATCCCCTACACTCAATGTTTGTCCCTCTGTCGCATTTCGCTTTATTTGCTGAATTTATTTTTTGCTTAATCTGGATCGGAATGTTTTTACAATGTCTCGTCATTGTCGATTGCCTGTGGATTATAATTTTTATTTTACAAATACTTTATCTCTCTTAATGTTAGCTTACCCAGCTGCAGCTGTAGCATTGTCATATAATATTTGCCGCCATTGTTGTCGCATGTCGCATGGCGGATGTCAGATGTGTGTGCGGCATTTGCCGAATTACAAGTGCACATAATGAATTGAATGATTGATGAGGATATTGACAATGTTTATAAAATTGATGAGGATATAAAATCGTCAGCTATACAAATTCATACGTGACTAATATTGACTTGTTGGATGGCATAAGTGCGCACACGCTCATGCAGTAAATCATTTACATTTGTGTACCAGAAGCTAAATAAATAAGAGGAGATATTCCGAAAAATATTTGCTGACCAGAGATACACATGCCAGTGATACAGTGATGTCCAGCATATGTCAGAGTGTGAGTGCTTTGAGTAATTTCTATTATTATTTTTCTCAGAACATTCCTTTAGAACCGTTATACGCACTGTAAGCTTTTACATTATTGGTCAATCGTCTTGCAAGCAGTGAAATAAGTTAAATAATAACAATAAAATAAAAAATCTAATAAAGCCAAAAAAAAGCTTAATCCAAAAAACTCGTCAGGTCACGATAATATTACTCCAAAAAAGCTAATTGAGTTACCAAATATTGCTTTAACAGTGCTCTCCTTGCTCTTTAATGCAATTTTTAGTTTCGGATACTATCCTTTTTATGGAAAAAATCGCAGATAATCATGAAAGATAAACCGGGGAAAGACCTGACACAGCCGTCTTCATACAGACCAATCAGTCTCCTACCCTGTCTTTCTAAAATATTTGAAAAAGTGTTACTATCAAAGATGTCTCCTTTCCTTCATGAAAATAATTTAATACCAACGCACCAATTCGGTTTTCGTGCAAAACATGGCGCTGTAGAGCAAGTAAATAGAATAACTAACGAAATTAGGAAGGCATTCGAGCATAGAGAGTACTGTTCTGCTATATTTCTAGATGTGGCTCAGGCGTTTGATAAAGTGTGGCATGAAGGACTTTTTTATAAGATTAAAAAAAGTTTACCTTTCCAATTGCATAAAACCTTGGAGTCCTATTTAAAAAATAGAAAATGTGCTGTAAAAGTAGGTGATTTTATATCTGATCTGTTCAATAAGAGCTGGAGTACCACAGGGCAGTGTTTTAGGCCCAACTCTATACATCATATATACAGCTGATCTTCCAACTGCTAATAATGTTTTGACATCAACTTTTGCGGATGACACAGCTTTAGTGAGTCGTAACAAATGCCCCATCATAGCATCAAGAATATTAGCGAAGTACTTAAGTTCTGTCGAAGAATGGCTAGCAAACTGGCGTATAAATGTAAATGAACAAAAGTGCAAGCATGTTACATTTTCCCTAAGACCAAAAATGTACCTGGCAGTAAAAATGAACAATATTCTAGTGCCTCAAGCGAATGAAGTTACCTATCTTGGTATTCACCTAGATAGAAGGCTTACGTGGAGAAAACATATATCTAGTAAAGTAACGTGCATGAAAATAAGATCTGCAAATTTAAATTGGCTTTTAAATAAAAACTCTAAACTTAGCCTAGACAACAAAGTGCTTTTATACAATGCGGTCATAAAGCCGATTTGGATGTATGGCATTCAACTGTGGGGTACGACCTGTGCAACTAATATTGATATAATACAAAGGTTCAATCGAAATTCTTAGATCAATCACGTGCTCACCATGGTACATGCGCAATGAAAATATCCATAAAGATCTTGGTATCCCAATGGTGAAGAAAGAAGTAGAGGACAGCAGATTGAAATATATATCTAAACTCCGTGATCACCCAAACCCATTGGCTAATGCTTTAGTACACTCCTGCGATCAAACACGCCTAAAAAGAAGGGATATGCCTGCATACTAAAGAGCAACGTTTCACCAATACAGCTCAATCACTTGGTTGAGCTTGTCTAGTTTTTAAATAGATTTAAGATTTTATAACTTATTGTTAGGCTTAAAAACAAGCAGATTCAATAAATAAGGAAATATTAAAAAAAAAAATTAAGACAGATTATAATGATCCTAAGGGAAGGTCTATACTCAAGAATCTGTTTGAACCAAATATTATGACGAAAACACACTATTTGTCCCGTAATCGGCTTAGAGTAGATTCGAATAATGATAATAATTAGATATAGTATACGAGAGCTGTAGTAATTTCTGCACCGATTCCACTCTTTCTCGCCACCCCGCTACTTTATATACAAGCCTATTTTGGAGTTTTCTCAAGATAACTCACATGTTAACTTATAGATACGGTATAATATCCACCGGTAATTTGAGTATTCTTATATCCGGTATTTGGGAGCTAGGGAATGTTATAACCTGACTTGACCCATTTTTTGGCACAGAGACGCATTATTGGAAGAAAAAAATTCCCTGTGAATTCCTGTAAAATATTTACGGCATTTACCGCTATTTTCGGTATTATGCACTGAGGTCTTCAAGTTCGGTAACTGGGACCTTGAAAAGTTGTATTTTTGATATCAATCTATGTGGAGCTCTCCTGTACCATCTTTACCATGAAATTTAATGTTTATGAGCTGTCTTGAAGTATAAATTCTTTTTGATTGAGGGTGTCTTCTCCTTTAAATTCAAAGAATCCATATTTTGCTAAGTAACTCACCTTTCTCTTCATACTTCGTCCTTCAACCACAACCTTCATCCTTCCCTAGCCAGCCGCAGTCGATAGTGTTGGGTCACCAGCGAAAAGTGCACTCATTACACTACCCATTATTAGTGTTATCGTCATAATTAGCTAACACCTTCTCTGCCATTAACAAGGAGCATCTTAAGTGCTTTTCACACTAATGTCCCTAATTTATTATATATTTTGCCAGTTTATTTTAGCGAGTGAGCGCTGGTCCCCCATGGCCTGACATGGCAGTGTTGTACGAAAGTAAGGCACACACACAGACATTCAAGTCTGTGTCTATGAAATATCGGCGAAGCACCACCCAATCATGTCTGACACAATTTTCGTTAATTTTCTTTAGTGTCAGCTTTACGGCGTTGAACGCAGAAGAGTGACAAAATTAACTGAAAATGAAAATAGTCGGAGTGGCATGGCATAGAAAGGAAAATTTGGGAACTTTCTTTCACTAGAAGAATCTGCTATGCGCATATGCATGTATAAGGCTAAGTGTCAATTAGTGGCACTTAAGTGAGATTGAAGTCATCAAGGACGAACAAAAAATAGGAAAATTAGTACTGTGGCAACGACACTGCAATATCTTTATTGATTTGATACTTATTTCTATAAGGAGAATCGAGAACTATTTTCTATAATAAAATCCTTTTTTATTTACTTTCAGAGTTCCAAAAACGAAGCATTGAGGCAGTTGTTGAGATGCATTTCAGCACCCAAACCAAATTGGCTCGCTAAGTTGAGTGTCTGAGAGAGTGAAACGAAAACCTTCTTACGCACTTCTACCAATCGGCTAACACGAAAATGTCGAAACAGCATTCCGATAATGATAATCTGCGCAACGACATCTACGAGAATCTGCCCTGTCAGGCTATGTACAATGACGCCGTGCGCAAAATACAACAACAAAAGTCTGCCCAATCGAACACAAACAATGCCGTCGCTGCAGCGGTGGCCAACAACCCGCTCTCCCAGCAGCTGCTATTGAACAACATTAGCAATCAGAATGCCGCTAACTCCAATTCTCAAACTAACTCTACCGGCTTGAGCAACAGCAAACAACAGTCTTCGCCGCTCTCGCTGCAGCAGCAGTCGAACAACCGGCATTATGGTGCTACTAACATGTCCAAAGAGATGCTCTATGCCACCCCATTGCGCAAATCGGATCGTTACAAAAGCGGCGAACGCCTGCGCTTCAACAGTTCGGGTACACGTGTGCATGCGGGTGGCAGCAACCACGATACCCATGAGACGCACGATGCCAAATTGTCCAATCTCTTGGAGTACAAGCAACTCAACTCAAAGGAACTAACTCGGCTATGCAGTCGGAACGGCAATGCCATTCCAGTAACGGATCTCGATGATGACGTTGCTGTGGATGGCTGCTCGTCGAGCGCCTTAGTTGGTGGTTCACTTTACTCGAATCAGCCTGCATCATTGCCACCGCTTCCGAACTCTACGACTCCCAGTCATCAATTGGAGGATCGTCGTATACTTAATTTTCTCAAGGACACCACACAGTTGCAGAAGAAGCTTGAAGTATCTAGCCGTGACTGTCCCAACGCTAGTTTTTCAAATTTGGCTCGAGAAGAACACTTTGCCAATTTAGTTCAACAGAATTTCACCATCGAAGCAACGCGTAATAAAGGGGACCACAATGCTGAGGGGAATGAAGATCGTAGCTTGAGTGTCACTGTGGATACAAGCGAATCGGTATTAACAGAGACTGCTGATAACCTAGAGGTTTTAATGCAGAAGAAACTTTCGCCCGACAAAGAAGTTAGCGGCATTGCATCGTCAAGTGGCTCTCAAAGTCAGACTCTTACAGCGCGTAGCGGACAACCAGTGTACATACACCGCGAATGGGTGCTGAAGAAGATAGCGTTGTGCTTGGAACAGCGCACCGCAGGCAAGAAGAACATGCCGGGCCTACTAAGTACTGGAGCTGTAGGCAAAGCCGAAGCCGTTGGTGGTTTTATGGCGGCTCGTGCCAAGGCAGCAGCCATATCCAGTTCTACGTATAACGGTTGCCTCGTACTGGGCTCCAATGGTTCCGGTAAAACTTCGATCTGTCAAGCCATTATGAATGGCAACTCTGGCACAAAAGGCATACTGAATCGCAAACTACTTGGTTGCTATCTGATCGAATCACAGAACCCCGAATGCCACAGCCTCTCTCTGTTTATGCGTAAAATAGTGCTACAAGTATTAAGTCATTCCTCACTAATTGCAAAGGACGAATGTCAGCGCGTGATTGATGAAGGTTTCTCCTTTCTGCAAGAGGAGGCACAACAGCAGGAATCTAAACTGGATGAGGCTATGAATAACATAACATTGGACGAAAATGTTGAAGACATTCTAATTGCTGAACTACGACGTGGCGCCAATAATGGTGACATCGACAAGCCAGAGCATTTCCAACAAAGACGCACCTCGACTAACAACAAAAAGCCCGGCAATGCTTGTATTATGCGCCAAAAGTCGGAACCTGCTGCTGCTGAAGGACATTCTACGATGGATGACAATAAGAAATACAACAACTATGGCACACACCCACCTTCAATGGGTAACAAAAGTAATACCAAAGATCGCAACGAAGATAAAGACAACGATACAGAGAAAGGAAAGCGCAGCGATGCAGAGAAGGAGAAAAGTTCGCCTTCAACATCGAGCAAGTGCAGCCCAGGCAAAAAATCAAAGATACCAGTTAAACTCGGGCGCTCAAGTGCCGTTGCCTCACCAGTTAAAATGACGGCCGTATTAACACCTAGTAATGGTGGTACAACTATACAACACGGAGGTGGTGAAGATATTGCTGATATGATAAGCGAAGATCTCAAGAGTGAGATCGAAGCTGCTATTAATGAAGACAATGTTGATGGTAACAAATCCATCGAAGAGAATCCGAAATCCGACCGTGATGAAGACGACGAAGACAAACCAGAGGCAGATAAAAACCTTCAAGAAGATCTCAAAGAATGCGAGCACACATTCGAAAAAGAGAAAATCATTGAAGAAGATAAAGAAAATTGCGAAAATCTGATTGAATTCGAAAAGCTCAATAATCGCGAATCCACAGACAACTACATACATCCTAGCGGCGCCAACGATAATATGAACACGCTGCCACCGCCACTACCAAAGCCGAAAAGTTGTCGTACCGTAATCGCAGATGGTTACTATGAAATGTTGCTCTCAAATCCGGAAATATTGGAGTGTTTGAATGTCGATAGCATTGAAAAGAATCCAGATGAATGCTTCAAAAAGGCCCTGCTATTCCCACTGCTCGAGCTTACCCCGCCAAAAACAGCGCTGCTGCTGCTGATCGATTCCATCGATGAAAACTATATAAACGAGGGGAATTTGATTACCACTTTGAAGGGCGGAAGAGGCATGTCGACTAATCACAAGAGTCGCAACGTTGCGGAATTATTATCCAATCACATACACCTCTTCCCGAAGTGGCTCTTTCTGGTGTGTACCACCAAAAAGCAAACCAAACAGATCACACGCATGTTTACAGGTTTTAAGAAGATCACTTTGGATGACCTACGCAAGTCGCACGTCGTGAAGGATGTGCAGGAGTATATAATTAACAGACTAAACTCGGACTTTAAAGACAGTATTATGCTCACAAAGGAGATAATCGAATCACTTCACCAGTTGTATATCAAATCGAACGGTTGTATACTGTATTTGGAGAAAGTGTTGAACGGTATAAAAGAGAATTTCTTCAGTTTTCGTGAGATCAAGTTGATACCATGCACACTGAACGGCTTGTATTTGTACATTTGTCAGAAGTCGTTCAACAAAAAGCAATACATGAAAATACGCCCACTGCTAAATGTGCTGCTCGCTTCGTCTGGCTACGTCGATAAACTCTTCCTCTTTAATTGCCTACGTACACACAATTACGCCATCGATACTGAAGAATTCGAGAAGCGTTTGCATTTGATGAAAAATATTGTCGCCTACGATGCGGACCAGCAGCGGTTGAGGATATTTCACAATTCCTTCTCCGACTGGTTGGTCGACGTTAAGTTCGCTACGAAAAAGTTCATTTGTGACGTTAACGAAGGTCACGTAATGGTCTCAATGTACTACTTGCTGGTCGCCGACACACTGTGCGCAAATAATGTGCGGAAATTTGTATATCATCTGATCAAGTCAGGCGAATATCTCACCAGTCGCAATGTTAATTTGGATATAATACTCATGTTACTCGAATCACGACTGAATTTGAATGACGCATTCTACACGAACCACCTGAACTGCTGTTCTCAATGCGAAAACGATTTCAAGCACGACCCAAACTTTCTACCCAAGACACGCAGCATGATTGATAAATTCCTTAGCAGTGAATTGACCGACGAGTTTTCGCAATTTTTGTGTGATTTCTTCAAGCCGAGTTTACCAACAGATGCGAAGATACTTAAGCTGTTAATTGAAACCGGCATCAATAATGCCGAAGCACAGGTATGTGAAAAAAGTCCGAATGCTCATTTGTTTTTTCTTTTATTAGTTCGTAATCCTTATATAATACTCTATTTATTATTTTCCATAAGACCTTAAAAAATATTATCAGAACTTTCTCAAAAATTTTGGAATTTGATATGCTCATACTTAAATACTCTTTTTCGCTCTCTTCAGAACTCATGCGAATCTTCGCTCATGTCTCCCGAGCTGTCGGAGAAATCGCAAAACATAGACTTTGAACTGGCTGACCTGTTGATATCAAGCGAGAAGTCGTGCATATTGGAGACTCAACGCCCTACCAGCCCATCGGAGAAGAGCGAGCCTCACCACGAGAGTCAAGATGAAAATGCTTCTAGCACGCTGCATCAACTCTCCGACTCGAATCGCATTGAATTGCACAAAGGTAAAGCGCTCATACACATATTGGCCAACGATGGCAACCATCAGCTTCTCGAACGTGCATTGAACGCGTGTAAAGGACCCATCGATCTCGAAATTGAAGACTACAACGGACAAACGGCTTTGAATATTGCCGCGCGCAATGGACATTTGGAGGTTGTCAAATTGTTATTGAGCTTCTCTCAACCCTGCAATGACGGCACTGGCCGCATGAAGCGCGTGGATGTCAATCACGCCGACAGAGATGGATGGACACCTTTACGTTCAGCTTCGTGGGGTGGTCATACCGAGGTCGTAAAACTTCTGATCTCACATCCCGCGTGTAAAATTGATTTAGCCGATAAGGAAGGCCGAACTGCATTGCGCGCAGCTGCCTGGAGCGGACACGAAGACATTTTAAAAATACTTATTGAATCTGGTGCGGATGTGAACTCCGTCGATAGGCAAGGTCGCACCTCGTTGATCGCCGCCTCTTACATGGGGCATTATGATATTGTTGAAATTCTGCTGGAAAATGGTGCAAATGTAAATCACCTGGACTTAGATGGACGTAGCGCACTTTGTGTAGCTGCGCTCTGTGGTTCGTCAGGCTATAGCAAGGTTATATCGACATTACTGGAACACGGTGCTAACACTGATCAGCTGGACAATGACGGCATGTCGCCACTACTTGTAAGTTCTTTCGAAGGTAACGCCGAGGTGTGCGAGCTATTGCTCGAAAATGGTGCGGATCCCGATTTAGCTGATTTTATGGGTCGTACGCCACTTTGGGCCGCCTGCACAGCCGGACATGCAAACGTTGTAAAATTGCTGCTTTTTTGGGGCTGTGGCATCGACTGCATGGACTCAGAGGGACGCACCGTGCTCAGTATTGCATCAGCGCAAGGCAATGTGGAGACTGTAAGGCAACTACTCGATCGTGGACTAGACGAAACACATCGGGACAATGCCGGCTGGACGCCATTGCACTATGCCGCTTTCGAAGGTTTCCATGAAGTATGTCTTCAGCTGTTAGAGTCGGGTGCGAAAATAGACGAGTGCGACAATGAAGGAAAGACTGCGCTGCACCTGGCCGCACAAGAAGGTCGCACTAAATGCATTCAAATCTTACTCGAAATACATCCGACATTCGTTGACCAAAAGGCGCACGATGGCAAAACGGCATTCCGGCTCGCTTGCTTGGAGGGCCACCTTGAGACATTGCAGTATTTGTTGAAATTCTGTTGCGATGTGAACGCCAAGGACGCAGACTCGCGCACCACACTTTACATACTGGCATTAGAAAACAAAATGGATATAGTCAAGTACCTGCTGGAAGTGACCAATGTCGATGTGAACATACCAGATAGTGAGGGGCGCACAGCGTTGCATGTGGCAGCGTGGCAGGGTCATGCAGAAATGGTGAAGATGCTTATAACAATGGGTGAGAATTCCTCGCGTAAGATCAAATAGAACAACATTTTATTATTTTCATCTCCTTGAACATTTAAGGTAACGCCGATGTCAACGCAATGGACCTGGAAGCTCGCACACCGCTGCATTCGTGCGCCTGGCAAGGCAATCATGATGTCATGAGCATATTGCTATACTTCGGCGCAGTAGCGGACCATGCATGCAAACAAGGAGCAACGGCGTTGGGCATTTCCGCACAGGAAGGACACGAGAAATGTGTGATCGCTTTACTTAAGTACGGCGCCAATCCGTACAAGTCAGATCATTGCGGACGTACGCCAATTAAATTGGCAGCCAAATCTAATCGCACTAACATACTGAAGATTTTCGAAAACTTCACGAAAAGTAAACAAATACTCAAATTTCATATTCTTACTGTTTGGAATCATTCTAACATTTGTACATATGCTTTTCACCAGGTGATACCAACAATCTAGTCGAGCCAGCGAAATTCCACTCTAGCATGCTCCGCTCTCCCGATCAACCACCAGCGTTACCTGCTCACCAAAGCATAGGACTGGGTGCTCCAGCATATCCGCCGCACGCTTCCGCTCCCTCGATCTGCTCGGCGGCGACCACAGCCACCGTAAACAACAGTATGAACAACAACAACAACATGCAAGTGCCATCAAATATACTGAATGCATCGACGTCGACACACAGCTCCAACAACTTCTATCAGAACACAATGCAATCGGACACGAGCAGCTTACACAAGCGAAAAAGTGTCATCTCTAGTCAATCGACCGGCAGCAGCAATGATGTAAGTCAAATGTGGTGAAGTAACTAAAAAGAAACTTAATAATTCGTGCCGCTTTCACCCCTACAGCAAGCGCCGCTTACGTTCACACAACAGTTACAGCGCCAAACCAAACTCAATTCGCGAAACAATCCCTTCGTGCAGAATGCGCCCATCATCAGCTCAAAGCACGGCTCCGCCTCAACATCTTCCAACGCAGCAGCTGGAGCAATGCAGCCGCAATCGAAAGGGCACCACTCACAGCGGCATTCACAGTTGCTGCCCGATCTCAATGAGCATCAATTTGGTACGATCGAATTGCATTATACATAAGTTTCAAGTTCATTCGTCTCAATAATTTGTGTTTTCTTTTCTTTTTGTTGCTTTCAGTTTCTGGCATCGGTGCCAATGAGGCTGATCTGTACGATATGGAATGCATGTCACCGCTCTATGCTACGCCACCGCACTCACCTAGCAGTGAACTGAGTTCACCCGGGCAGCTGCCTTCGCTGAATGCATTCGATGAAATCACCGCGGCGTCAGGAAGTTCGCTGGGAAATCATGGCAATAGCAGTAGTTCTGGTGGCAAATCAGTGCTACCAGATAATCACTTCGCCCGCGATACGCACATGCGCATCATTTTGGGCAATTTAAAGGAAACCCAACCGAGCTCATCGAGGTAAGAGAAGAGCGGCGATAGCTATGTTGAAAATAGTGTTAGAAAACTCTTTCTTAATTAGAATTCATTTATTTGTCTATTGCGTAACGAATGCCTCATTAATGTCTTCTCCTTTGCAGCAAAAGCAAACGTAGTGGCATCACCACAAATCCAGCAATGCGGCTAATACGTAGCCGTTTCGACTCTGCCGCCCAACTAATACGGCGGACCAACAACATGCTCTCCTCCAGCAGCAATCAGGGATCCTCCAGCATCGGCGTGAAATCTGGCACATTTCAGTGGCGCAAGGAGAGCCAAATGTAAATTGCTTACCATGCAATGTCAAGACATTTTATACATTAACGGTGCATGCGTACAGTTAACTGTTACTGTAAAGAGGGGGATAATCAGTGAAGTTTCAATCGAAAATTAGTCAAGAATGTATTTCCTTTAGTTAAGAATGAGCGTTTACGATTTTATTTGTGATAATTTATTATTTAATTTGAACTTAAGCTGTAATTTATTTATGTTTATTCTTGCTTTTAAGTAAACAATTTAACGCTACAAATACTATACGATTATCCAATGCATAATTTAACGCAGAATATTTTACATTACACACATACATATACTACACATGAACTAGTTTTAGACTATACCGAAAAAAAGCTAAGAAAATAATGTAGAAATCACGACATGAGCACATTTAATTATTGGTGAGTTAAACGAATGTGTGTAGTTTACCGTTACATTTTAAGTAAACTCACCGCATTTTGTAGCAAATAAACAAGCATACATACATACATCTGAATGATGAAGCATATACATATATGTAGTTGCTAGAGTTTTATGCACCGACAAAACAAAAAAAAAATTAAATAAAGTTGCACACGAGAAATCATAAAGTTTAAGTTTATTTAAAAACGAAAAAAATGAGTAAATGTAAAGAAACCAAAATCAACGGTATTTCGAGAATTGGATATTACATACATATAACTAATAAAGTAGAAAAAATTCGAATTATAACATTAACACTATGAGTTTATCGAAATGTTGAAGAATTTAGAGGCCTGCGAAAACACAACTGAATTTCTCTTAGAAAGCAATATTCGTATTTATTATATAAAAAATATATATAACACCAAACATTCACATACAGGGTTGATAAAGGAACTAATTAAAATAATATTGCGCGTCCGAAGCCTTCACATTTCTTCTACTTGATTTCTCTAATCGAAATGTATTTGTCATTAGTTAAATAAAGAAGTCTAATTTCACATAAGAAGTTTCGAAATTATGTCTTACCCTCAATCAAAAACAATTTTAGTTTTGATCTCTTAATAACTAAATTAGCAATATTTAGAAATTTAGTAATAATTATATAAAGATATTTTTCAAATTCTTAGCTCCTTCAAGTAAGATTTATATAGATTTGATGTAGTTGTTTAGGTTGTTGGAATTATACATGCTGGAAACAACTTCAAATTTAATATAAAACGTGAACTTAAATTATTTATAAATTAATACATACTAATATGTAGGAGCGGTATATTAATTAAGAATAAATCAAAAATACATGCATATTAAATTAAAACTACGAATATGGGCTAAACACATATTTACTTCAACGTTTATTATTTCAGTGGAAAATATGTTTTCTTTTTAATACTAGTTTTTTTAATTAATTTTCATTTAATTGCAAAACATCTACCTATATGTATTCGCTTTTCGCAATCCCTTCTGTTTTTCGGTCATAGTCTGTAACTCGTCAGGCAACATCTACCTATATGTATTCGCTTTTCGCAATCCCTTCTGTTTTTCTGTCTGTAACTCGTCAGACAACATTTGATAGCCAATCCTTCACGAGAGTGTTAAATATTACGGTTGCATTTGTTCAAAAATATCGAACCGATACGAATTGTAAAACAAATTACTATTTTGAAGACTAATGTATAAATTCTATACGCTAACAACAGTCTAATTGCGTGAGGATTTGTTAAAAATACTGTTAAAAAAACTTCAAATCACTTGTTGGTGTAAGAACAGGTGTGAGTATTTAATTAGCTTCAAAGTGAGATTTAGCAAATCAGTGTCAAGAGAAGTAAAAAAAAAAAACATTTCAATTATTTTCGTTAAAACTTCCTTCAAATTAATTTTTTTTGCTATCTCCTATATTTTGTACAAGCGGCACTTTTTCGCATTCCAAAACCATATTTGAAAAAATTCCCTTTTATAAATATTGTACATTAATTTTAATTAAATATATACATAAATAGTATACGAGAATGCATTACTATTTTTCTAAGAACACATTTTCCAAAGCAAACATAAAGTAATATTTCAGATATAAATCTACATCTTACTACAAGCATACATAACATAGTCACAGCGGTACTTATCCAAACTTTATAGTTATTTAGTTCTCTTTTTCGCCAACTGCAAAATTTGATATTTTCCGTTTATATTATTATGAGTCGCAATGATACATGAATTTGTACATATGAGCTTATGTATCTTGGAACCCTTACATTGAAAGTGTATTAACATACATATTTACAAAGTACGCAACTAAGGCGCCATTATATTGAATAGATTTGAAATCGTTGGTTTGAGTGGGAATACATTACGTAAATTACTGTTAACATGAAGTATCATATACATACATACTATATATACAAAAAGAGTTAACTGAAGCAAGGTTAAATATTTAGAATTATTTAGCACTATGCATATGAGAATACATACATACATACAGACATACATATGTGTGTGCGTAATTCAACATGATTATAAAATGTTAAAATGCACTAGTTAATAGTGATTAAATTGAAAAGATTTTTAATTTGTTTACCTATTGGTATTTGTGGGATCTGTGGGGGAGTAATACAGGAAATTTAACAAGAGTTCTTGGTGTGAGTTCCATGACTTTGAATATAAAATTGTTTGAAACTAAATTCACAATTTTGAGGAATGTACGATAAATTTGCAATTCATTTAATAAAAGGTTAAAAAAGTACTATATACAAAACAATTAGAGTTCGATGATTACTAGAAGAATAAAGTAAATGAAAGTTGTGTTTTTGATTTGGTTAAATAATATAATACAACCAAGTAAGTATATTGTTGGGCAAAGTATAATTGTTTCATTAAATGATTTTATGAATTAAATCTATAGGATAATTCAACTAATTGAGAAATAAATATCACCCCTCCTTTCCCTCATTTATTGCTATCAACAAGTATCTTAGGATTGGCTACTCGAAATACATTGGGCACCATGCCCGCTAATGTGGTAAATAGTTCCTCAGAAATATCATGTGGCAAAAGCAACTGTAATGTGCTAAAATGAAAAAAAGGAGCAATAATGTTAAATTGAACACATTTTATATCAGAATACTCACCTTAGTTCTGCTCCGCCCCAAGATGCTGATTCAATCATGAAGCCCTTGGCACACTTAAATACCAACTCAGCTCTCCGCATGCACCACTGCACTGTCATATCTTCCGACATTTCATGACGCAGTAGCGCGGGTATTGTAAGTGTCGTAACATCATGCCGACTAGCGGTTTTGAGGATATTACGCAAACCCAGTATAACGGGATGGCGAGAATTAATCTCACTAGGACTATTGATTGGTTCGTCGGAAATCAAATGAAATATCACATGCGATTGTGAGAGATTTGAATGTTTGGTAATAAAGAAATCCCCAGTTTTCAGTTTTGTAGTGGGCATTTTAGTGGGGGAGCCTCCAGCGCTTCCCGTACCAACTACACCTGTAGGCAATGATACATCATTACTTCCATTGCCAGAACTATTGCTGTTCATACTTTGTGACGTTGAATCAGTAACACTGAGATTACATATTTGTTTTTCTATATTTTCCAGTTGATTGTCAATCTGGAAAATAAAATTGGAACTTGGTTCACAGCACAAAAAGATGTTTGTCTATTTTACCTGATCGAAGTGAAATTCGGTGGACATGTTAGCATTTTTTATAATATTCCTATTGGCCTGTGCCTGTATAGATGGCGTTAGCACAACTACACCGCATAGGGAACTTGAATATAAACCCAACGCCATATTCAGTCCATTTAAACTGCATGAAAGTTTTAAATATTGAAATTTCTTTCATTAAAAAAAATTATAGTATTTCACCTTTCGTCAACATGCAGCGGGCTGCAGAGATCTGTAACATTAGCACTTAAGATGCGTATGTTGTGCATATGTTTGAGTTGGGAGCCTAAATGTATTGTGAAACTCTCCTCCATTGACGGTTGTTGTGATATAAACATAGACGAACGATTTCCTAATGGCGTAGCCGCCGGAGATGTCTCAAATATTGTGCCTACTTGGCACGTAATCCAATCGCGATATTCATTGCGTTGATGACCTCGTTTGGCTTGCAACTCCGACTCGTAACGTTGTCGTATATAATTTTGAGTACTGTATTGTTGTGCTAGTAGGTTATTTATATCCTATAAACATAGAAGTAATTTGAATTAATTTTAAAATGTATAATATATATAGGTCTGGTTTCCATACATCAGATGTAGTGGTTATGTCCAATTGTTTAATTTTACTATCCATTTCTTTTTGCTGTGTCGAGTTAAGTGTCTCTACTTCTTCATCCATTAAAGTGACCATATCTGAAATAACTTTAGCGTAAGCTCTTTCACGTTTCAATATCTCCTCCAGTGAAGATGAGTGTACCAATCTTAAAACAAAATAAACATATATGCAGACACAACTATTAGGTATTATAACTTTTGACTGAATGTACCGATGGAAACTTTGGGCAAATATATCCTCGTCACTTGGTCCAATGCGATCAGCGAACTGTATAATTTCATCTTTAAAGTGCCGCTCCGTTTTACGTATAACTGCTTCCAAGTCGAGCTCATTATTGCTTGCTTGTTCAAAAAGTCGCTCGGCAAATTTATCCAAATAATTTTGATTCGCATCTATTATGAACTTACGTAGTTCCGATTTAATTTCTATAAAGTAATTAAAGTATTTATCTGCCCTTAATATTTAATTATATTTACTTATGTGTTCATCCAGATATCGCTGCATTGTATCCATATCATTTAATAGCCGTGTAACCAACTCGTCCAAACATTCATCACCACGTTCAAAAGGAAGCTCAATATTAATACTTGCTGCACATTCCTTGTTTTCGTGATCCTTGTATTTGTATATAAACTCGACAACATTATCCTCCATTGCTACGAATATTAATCATTTAAGCGCACTATTTTATATATAAACAAAAACTCCCCTAAACTCAAGATAGGAATGATAAAAACGGCTGGGATTTAATGTAGCATTCCACTATTTCGGGCTTAAAACGGTTATGGTTGGATAGTGGAGATCCTCCAGATTATAAATAATTTACAATAAACTTTATTATGCCTAGAAATATTTCGTTGTGTTCAAATAAACAAAATTGTGTATAATTGCTGAAAAGACACGATTAATCGAACAATGACATCGCTAAATCAAATTCAATAAATACAAAATTTTCCATCTCTGCTGTACACAGTTGGTGATGCCATCTGAGAATAATTTTACATATTATTTAGTAAATACTTCATCAAACCAAAACAATTAATTTTAGCACGTAATGTATTCCTATTTTACGATCTACCCATGTCAAGCTGACATCTGTCAGGTTTGTCGAGATGACCCCAAATATTGCAGGGAATTGTATTAGGTTCCGTTCAAACGAGGAAACTTTTGTTGCGGCAACCGTAGTTTGTCGGAGAAAGGGCGAAGAGGAGTGTTCTGATAACATCCTTTGTTGTTGTAGCTTCATAAACATTCCCTAAATAATTTTGAGGAATACTGTCGATTGGACGTTCCTTGGCCGGATAAAAATCCGGGTCCGTTCCGGTTACATAGAACTGACTGACGTCGGAACGGATACACGCTTTGTTCGCTCACTTCGCTGCTGTGTATATCGGCATTACTTTTTATGGAAATGAAAATTACGTGATCCTGCCTGTTGTTTGTACGAAGAATAACAAACGAATTCTCCAGAGCAACATAAATTTCCTACTGAATCCAGATTTATGTATATGACACAATGCAAGCGAAATTATTGGAGGATATAACGATTTAAAACCTCATTCCCCTAGATAAAAAAGAACATTTCTCTGTGAACCCAGAAATCTTACCCTTAACATTTTCTATAAAATGGCATGCATTCACACGACTTAAAATAAAGAAAATAAAAATTAAAACGATACTGATTTTGAAAATGCAACAGAAAATATGTCCAAGATTTCAAAATGCGAACATCCAATTTATGCTGATTTGGAAGCTTAAAATAGTGCTGAAAATTGTAAACAATCGGACGATGCCACAGAAAAAACAAGACAAAATTTTTTCAGGTATTTCAAACTTTATTGGGAATAAATGTCAATACAAGATCATTATAATGCAAATAGTTATGCGTCAAGAACGGCTCCAGTTTTTTAACCTGCAATATATTTTGCAAAACTTACCGCTCATAGTCGACTCACTTCGCTTCTACTTTCAGCCCCAAAAGTATGCGCGTCCGGTATTCCCGTTTCGATTTCGAAGCTCTATTCACTTTGGCAAAGATGAAAATGCGAAAATGCACTCACAGCATTTGGCAGCGATCTTGCAACAAAAATTGTTAAAATTACATTGCGGCAATCAATAGAAGTTTAATGTATTTCAAAACATCTTTTTTAATATAACTACACTGCTCAACAGATCGCGAGTTAACTTTTCTCTCCTTCTGCATCTAACACAAAACTCCAAAATCAATCACCTCCTCTAGAAATGATGAACACACATTTTGAGAAGTGAAACTTAAGTCTACGCTCTCATGACAGTGAATCCCTATGCAAATTGAATTATTAATATTCAATTTACTTGTCTGCGTCTCATCAATATCAACATCTACACGATACAAGAGTATACAACATCCTTCCTGAAATGTATGTTACTGAACAGTCTTTGTGTAAAGTATATATTTCTCTATATGTATAAGTTTACAATTTTAAAATATTGTATTCTTCAGTAAAAAATGATTCCAGTGAGAACTTAATCGAAGTGTTTAAGACATAAATTATCAATATCAGGTAATTTAATGATAAAAGTAACTAATTTATGAAATTAGATTCGAACATCCTGTCGATTACTGATCATTTTCATTGATTACTACATCTCCACATCGTCTATTTTTCGATTCCATCTGATTAATTTGTAAGATAATTTTCCTTACAGACATTCTCACATCAAACCTTGTGGGCATGACAAATATTTGACAATAAATACAGTACAACTAAACTTATTCTAAGATCTTATGTGAATATTTTACAGAAAATCTAAAACATTAGATATAACACTAGATAAGGTATGAAATGTGGGAGGATCTGACTGCTTATTATGTGCATAATTTCGAGGGATTGATTAAGTATACCATCAATCCAAGAAACTGTGAAAAAATACTACTATTTAATTATAAATATGTTTTCCTCCTCTTTTAAATATTTAATTTTCTATTACATAATCATCCTCTTCTTCTTCGAATTATCTGATTTGTTCGAAATTTATGTGGAAGTATGTCATAAGTTTTTGTTTTTTAATATTTAATATTTAATACTCGTCTCTCTTGCATTTGATCCTTAAAATTTTCATCTTTAAAACTACGTACGATAGGTACTTATTTTGCTGATGTGGTAAAATGCCTACACATGATTAACTTCTTCGTATCTGTGTATAAGTTTGCATATATGTAACTGTTGCTTATATATTCATCATCGTCACTCCTCTCCCCTCCACTTGACCACCTGTGCTTCAAATTGTTCCTGGGGTATGTATCTCATCACATTCTGCTTTAAATTTTCTGACATTTATTCTTTTGAACTGAAACTGTTAATTCTGCTGCTTTCGTGGCTGTTTAAGTTTTCTTATATGTAACTTTTCGATTGCTTGCTTTAATCTTTACGAATGTGACCTGGCTCAATTTTACGACCTATAAATGTTTGTAAATAAGAAATCATTTATTGACATTCAAAAATTGCTTTGAATCTTTTAGTTCTATAATTAAAAATTAGTGAAATTAAAATTGTATTATATGTTGTACCACACATCTGCACTAGACAATTAAAAAAGAAATTAAATGATAATTAGGGTAACTACTCTTATTTATGCTCAAGATTTTTTTAAGATCTATCACCATTCAAATGTGATTTATCCTTGAAGATTTCAAAAGTCGAAATACTATTATCTCGCCAAAAATATATCTCCACTATCTACAAATCATAATCAAAATTAAAACCTAAGAATTAAGTCTAAACATAAAATGTGTTAATAAGAATGTTAAATAGATCAGTTGAAAAGTAAATTCAATATCAAAACTTACCTTAGTATCTTCTGTTACCACCACTGCCGCCTCCCATAGCATTGGGACCACCAAAGTTACCCTGATTACCGAAATTACCACCTTGATTGCCTAGAATATAATAGTCAAAATTTGTTATTTAGTCAAGCAATACAATTTATGTTATGTTTAGAAGATGTTGGTGATTTAAGGCTTTTGTTACAAATACATTTTCATCAAGTTATGAAACCCGAGGGACATAAATTAACAACGATATTATATTTGTTGCATTGATTGCTCTTACAGCCTCGTAACGCCGTATGAAATCATTAAATAAATTTATACGGAGCTGGGACTGTGTAAAATATTAAGGTTAAACATATATATTCAATACATACCCATCTTGTTGCCGAAATTGCCTTGATTGTAGGGTTGTGATCGGTTGTTGCCACCATAGTTGCCGCGTTGAGGACCACCGCCATAACTTTGTTGATAACCGCCTCCAAAATCATTTCCCCAGTTACCGCTGTTGGCAGGACCACTATTTCCGGGTCCTCCGAAGTTTGAAGGACCATTATTCCAGTTGCCACCACTGTTGCCATTATCCCATGGACCAACACTATTGTTATTCCAACCGCCACCACCACCGCCATTACTATTGAAGCCACCACCAAAACCATTGTTTCCACCCCAGTTGTCGTTGCCTCGATTGTTGCCACCCCAATTGTTTTGATTACCCATCATTCCACCCCCCATATTGCCGCCGCGGCCCATATTTCCACCACGACCGCCGCCACCACCACCTTGTTGGCGGTTCATGTCTTGCTTAGGCAAGGCTTTCTTTACATCTAAAGCTTTTCCCTTAATGTTATGTGTTTTTTGCACTGAAAAAGAAATAAATTTAACATATTAATTTTGAGAGCCATACATTATATTTTAATTGAGAATATTTAATTTAGATTTTTGTACCGAGGCTGCGTGTTACACAGAATTTAGTTTAAATATACATTCGCATAACATAGCTTAGCCGACGATATTAGTATCACAGTTTTGTATTATAAACTAGTTGAACCAGAAGGAAATTCATACCAGTTGTCAGATAACTGTGTAAACCATATATAAAAACCACATGTAAATTGCTTTTCTTTCAGTAAGTAGAGCATTGCATTTTAATATTTGTAACGAGGCTGCGTGTTACACTGAATTTGGTATTAAATATTCGCATAACATAGCGTAAGCCGACGCTGTAATTTCTTTCACAGTTTTAAAAAATTTCAGCATACCAAACATTGAGTTAATAATTCTAGCTGCTGTGTCAGGGAACTGTGGTTCATAGTTATCAAATGTGGCATATACATTTTCATCGATTTGTTATCGTTTAAAAAATCAACAAAATATAATATATGTCTAATTTTAGTCTTACAGTCATGAAACGCCGCATAATGTTATTAAAAAACATATGCGGAGCTGGGACTGTACCTGATAAAGAACATACTAGTGTAGATACACAAACGTGTTATATTATATGATATACTTACACACAATTTTATCAACTGGATCGTAATCATCATATTCAATGAAAGCGAATCCTCGCTTCTTGCCAGTTTCCTTGTCGATAACAATATTCACATCTGTTATCTTTCCGTATTGTCCAAAATAATCTCTAAGACATTGTTCATCATGTTCTTCTTTAAGCCCACCAACAAACAACTTTTTAACTGTGGCACCAGCATGTGGATTATCAATATCTTGACGTGGAACTGCCCGTTTTGGTTCCACAACACGGCCATCAATCTTATGTGGGCGTGCATTTTGTGCATCATCAACCATAGTCGACCTCGAATAGGTGATGAACCCAAAACCACGTGATCGCTTCGTTCGGGGATCTTTCATCACAACCACATCAACTATTTTGCCCCACTTTTCAAAATGTGATTTAAGGCCATCATCCGTAGTTCTGTAGTCCAATCCTCCAATAAATAACTTCCGAAGGCATTCTGGCTCATTTATTTCCTCCTATAAAACGAAAACATTTCAATAAAAATCGATTTTTCAATAGCATACACACAAAAAACAAAATGGCGGACAAGTTCCGTCACCTTCTCGAACACTTAAAAAACAAAAACGAGAACAAATTTAGCTCATGGCTATTTTACTTACATCGTTATAATCTCCATTATTTCCATTTTGGCTTGAATTATCTTTTTGGTTAGTCATTCTTACCATTTATTACTTTATATTAATATTTAAACAATTACAATTATGCAAGTTGAAGCGCACACAACCGAACAACTCAAGGCGAAAAATCCGAATGAAAATTGATTCGTGTTTTCACTCTACATCTGCAATATGGCGGCTACGGAAGTTTGTAGAGCTGTCAAAGATAAGTTATTTGAAGCTGCCACATCGGTGTATTTTATTTTTTAGTTCGGAAGTGAAACAAAGCGAATTCGTACAAGGTGTAGCAACAAATCTTCTGAGATAAAATTTCAATAATAGTACATTTAAGTTAAAACTATTTAGCACGTATAAGCGCATGAGCAAGTTTGACAGATAAGTAGAATACATGGGACCCGATTCTTATCTCATGCAACATGAACTTAGAATGTCGCTTGCCAAGTATGTTCGCTGTGGAAAAAAAAACGTTTTAATATTGAAACAGTAATATAAAATATAATTGTACTAATTCGCGATCGATTTCAACTTCACTTCACTAAAACCTCTTTTTCGAAATGAAAAATTCAGCTGTCAAATTCTGTTCATGGCAGTAATCTCTGGCTTGCCAGGATCACTGCCATAAATCGCTGCCATTGAGCAATGTGCGGTCTCTACGGGCAATCTATATCATGTCAGACATAGCAAAATATAAATATTTGGCTATCGAGATGCGGGTTTATTGAATGCGTTTACGTGAGTTAAGTAGTTTAATTTTTGGTATACGCTGATTTGTATTTTTCATGCTGAATTTCATGATTCTAAAGCCATGTTTGCTTGAGACCAGTTTGAATGCTTCGAAGTGAACAATTAAAGTAAAAATCGGTTTTTAAGTGTTTCATAATCTTAACTATGCGCACACGCTTACGCTGTTACGTTTCAGCATTATAATTTTCTACTTTTAAGTAATAAATATTTACAACGGGTGGCAGCCCGAAACAAATTTTGAATACATACAAGAGAGCTCATATACCGCCACCATTTTATTTCATTTTGAAGTAGCCCTCGCCATTCCATTATTTCATATATGTGAAGAGAACAAACACCATTTTCCTTGTGTAGTGTGAATAAACTTGGTTAATTTAATTAAAATAATTAATTTTTAACAATCTTAAAATGATTAAAACAGAAATTATTTACCAAACGGGTCATAAACCTGAGGTGTGTAAAATTATTAAGAAAACCTTTATCAATCAATAGTGTTCTTTCAAAGATTCTAATACTCGATCGGTATTTTTTAATATTAATACAAAAACTAATTTATTTTTTCAAATATCTAAATAGGAGCACCAAAATGGTGGAGAGGTAGAAGTCGATCATCTTCGCAAAATGTTCATTGGAGGGTTATCAGCAGTCACAACTGAAGAATCTCTCCGGGGTTTCTATAAGCAATGGGGTGATGTAGTTGATGCTATAGTTATGCGTGATCCAGCAACAAAACGTTCCCGCGGATTTGGATTTATTACTTATTCTGACACGTTTATGGTAGATCGAGCGCAAGCAGCCCGTCCACACGTAATTGACGGCAAGTAAGTATCCATCACATTACTCATTTCAGAAGTGTATCTGAAGCATTCTTAGACCATGAGTCACTTAATTTCTTTAATTTCATTTCTCTTATTTCGACAAACTTTGAAGGCAAGTAGATTCGAAGCGTGCATTACCCAAACCTGAATTAGGCAAACCAGAAGCTAGTACAACAGTAAAAAAAATTTTTGTGGGAGGTTTAAAAGAAAACCATGATGAGCAGGCTTTAACTGAACACTTCTCACAATTTGGTAATGTAGTTGGAGTTAAAATTTTAACAGACAAAACCACGGGACGCAAACGTGGATTTGCATTTGTAGAGTTTGATGACTACGATGCCGTAGACAAAGCAGTTTGTAAGTGTCATAATTCTCAAATAATAATAGAAATTTAGGTAATGTCAATATTTTTTCTCTTTAAGTGCATAAAAATCATACAATCAAATATGTATTGGTTGATGTAAAGAAATCAGTTTACAAACAAGAGCTAGCCAAGAAACGAGCCACGCAAGCACAACAAGCAGGTGGGCCTCCAGGTGGACCACCTGCAAATGGCTATCAACAACCAGCAGCTCCTTATGCTCAACAGCCTGCTTATGGCTATCCACCACAAATGGGACCGCCAGCATACAACGGATGGGGTGGTTATCCCCAAGCTGCCCCTCCAGCTGCTTATCAACAACCACCACCAGCAGCTCCCGTTGCAGGATATGGCGCTTATACAGCGCCGCCGCAAAATGGTGCAGCTCCAGGATGGGGTGCACCCGCAGCCTACCCAGCTCCAACGGCTTGGCCTCAAAACGGGTACGCCGCAGCTCCCCCTACAGCGGCGCCAGTGCCACCACCTTCAGCTGCACCGGCAGCCGCACCAGCTGTAAATAGTTGGAATGGAGCCGCTGCAGCACCTACAGCAGCTGCGCCACAAAATTTTGGTGATTACCAACAGTCATATAACGGTGGTCCACAAAAAGCCGGTAGCTTACAAGGAAACCGAATGAACCCTTATAATGTGTCGTCGGCGCCTAGTTATGGTAAGCAATAAAAACTATTACTTTGTTTATATATCTATTAAACCTATTTACATCTTCCTCTTTAAATGCATTGAAATGAGTTTATTTTCATATTCTATTACTTATCATTATCACTTTATTTAATTTTTTTATAAAGTATTTTAAGATTGTTCGGTTAAATGTTATATATATATATATCTTGTTAATGCATATAATCAGTGCGAAATAGCTGTGAATGGAAACAATGATTGCATTCACCAAGCTACAAATCTTGAATTTTACCGATG
The DNA here is from genome assembly GCA_031772095.1 of Zeugodacus tau. NCBI lineage: Eukaryota > Metazoa > Arthropoda > Insecta > Diptera > Tephritidae > Zeugodacus > Zeugodacus tau. The sequence goes on from CM062649.1 coordinate 92,511,861, forward strand.
ATTAGCTATTAAGATATAAGTATTTCATAAAGTAATAATTACAAACGCATATATTTTAAATTGTATAAACGCAATATTCACAACTTTGAAGATTTTCATGACATGTATTGAATAATATTAAACAACAAAGACATAAAACCTACCATTTTCTGTACAAATACTACTGGAAACTAGATCCTTTTCAAATTAATCAAAACTTGATTGCTATGTTTTTCTAAATTACCTTATTTTTTTCATAACAAAAAATATTTAAAAAAAATTGTTATCCACAGGTTCAACCGCTTCTGCCGGTTACCTGAATTTGTCGAATACAACGGTTAAAAGTTCAACAGTGAACACTGGTTACAAAACGCAATCTTATGTTGCCCAGACAAAGCGTTCATATTAGGCTAAACGCTTTCAAGAGAATACAAAAAAAAATCTACAACAAATCAAGTCAGTACTGTAGAGAGTTATTTTAGAAATTCAAAGGATATACTACTGTGTAAGCTATGCTGCAACAGGTATGTTATTGTGTAGTCATTACGGCTTTGCTTCAATGTTACAGTGGTAGGAAGCTAGTTTGTTTTTAAATGCCGTCACTCATTCCCGTTTGCGTCTTGTATTAAATATATGTCACTGAAGTGAACTGAACTTTCATGTATTGTTAAATCATAAGTTTAACTAGTGCCAACACAAATAACAACTCCATTCACGTTCTCGATAAGCAGTTTTCATGGCTTTGCTTAATTTGCTACACTTTGGTCACACAAATAATTTTGACCAGCTAATTTAGAGATTCCAAATTCATGCAGTAAAATTACATTTAAAAGCAGGGAATATCGTTGAATGGCAACTTGAATTTCAGAAAACGCAATAGTCGAAAATGTGAGGCACGGAAGTGAATTTTGTTAACTGTTGTTGCAGTATTGATATTTTCGTGGTATGAAAAATTGGTGCAGTATTCTTTCTTTGTGTATTTAGCATATTTAGTGTTTGCATAATAGACATAGTCCATGTTGATAATATGGCTTTATATGATTTTGTCTTTATTTTGTATGTTTCGTAAACCTTATCCCTCGAAAACAATAACAATAACATTTATTATTAATTATTTATTCATGCATTTAAAAATCTATATTTACTACTATTTATTATACAAAATATCTTTCTTTATTTCCCATATAGGCATTTAAGATGTATGCTTATACATAACATTACTGTACTACTACATAGATAACCAGAATTATTTTAAGAGAAACAATTTAAAAAACAATACAACCCAATCCAACCCCATGAAAGCAAGATTTACATAAAATGCACTACGTACATTACATAGAGCAAAACAAAAGAACAAACGCACTTCATTAAGGAAGATTTCCGATATTTATGCTTATGAATATATGAACATACATATGTATTTTTAAACCAATAATAATAATTAAATAATACATTCGCTGCTATGTACACATTCTAATATAGCAACCAAAAATAATATAGTAGTTCGCTTAATTAGATGATATGATACTTAATATCGGATAAATATTTCCATACATGTGAGCGTGCTAAAAAAAAAACAATGAAAAAATAACAACAAATAATGAGGCAATGCAGTGCAAAAGAGACGCAAAAAGTATTTGAACGTATACAGCACAACTTGGATCAAAATTGCAGGCTGCAATACATAAGAAAGTCACCAGCATTGATACACTTGTAGACATTGATTACTAGATTAAGCAACTTATTTTATCATTATCAGCACAGCTGCAAGAGCGCTTTAGAGCTAGCATGAAATTCGGTTCGGTTCTTTGCGTTTCAAATGAAGTTTTCACGGGTTTTATTTTTATCTTTATCTTTATTTAATTTTGCTTTGTATTTCTTTTTTTTTACATTGAACTAATACAAAAGAACTGAACTATTTGTTTAACATCCATGACAAAAAAGGTTTTAGTTTATAAAGAGTGGCAGCCGTAACTTTTGGCACTCTAGAAACTCTAAGTGTATGTATTTTTCTTTTGGATTAACACTTGCAATATTTTAAATTATAAATAAAAAAGAACAAGTTCGCTTATAGTGATTGCAAAATTAAACAAAAACAAAAACAAAAAAAATCAAACAAGTAATAATAAAAGAAACACTTTTATACTTTAATAATACTTATGTGTGTGTGTTACAATTTATATTGTATTTAATAGTAATATATGTATAATTACATTTATAATGATTACAATTAAAAGCTGAATTACAAATAAAGTATACTATAATCACATTTCTATGGTATATAAGATTTATTGCATTTTTTACTTAACCACTTATTTGCTCTTTAAGTACAGGTATGGATATCTAACATTTTTTGTACGAACAATAGATATCTAAATTCGTATTTAATATTGGTATAGCAACATTCTTATCAGTATTTATAGTAATGTATTTTACAACGAATTATTTATGAAACATTTTTACGTGTGAATTAACAAATAACCAAACGAGAATTTCCGGACAGAAAAATTGGAATGTCAAATGCTAAGAATTGTTCCCATTAGTACCACATTTAATGTAATTTTCAAATCAAATAATCAAAGTGTTTAAAACGTGAGTTGAAACCATTGAGGTATTGTTATTTCCATATTTGTCGAAAAATTCTCGCCTAAAGTGTTAAACGTTTGTTTCCGAAATCGTTTCCAAATGTTTTAATAGTAATTTCATTACTCCAATAAATGTTTTCGTATTATTTTTTACTCTTATTGCTGCTCACTAATCCCTTTTAAGGTTAACTTTCTCCAAAATCGGTTTCCAAAAGTTTTAGAGCCATAGAGTTTAAAAAACTGTGTTCAACTCAGCAGTTAAAGAATTTCATATTTTCACAGACACTCAATTCTCTAGAACCGGTATTTATTCACCCTTTCATTTCGTGTATCCCTATTTGCAAGCGAGGCCTACAACAGGATGTATATTATATGCGTATTATACTTTATTATAGTTGTAACCCAACTCTTATATTTTCAGGTATTAGAAATATTCAACTTATCGTGTATATTACAGAAACCATATATTCTACAATATTTTTATTCGCACTGCTACAAATATGCCGCTATAAAATAATCGAACTACCAAACCTATGTATGTGTTGTGTATATATGCTTTGTATCTTGCTCCTATGTACTACATATATTCATTATAAGATATCGCATATACACCTATGTACATATACATATATGCCTAAGTATGTACGATCTTGATCTCTACTAAGTAAGTAAAATAAAGCGTAAGTAAGCGTAACTATTTATCACTATTATTCATTTTTTTTTTTAATAAAGGACATAACCTAACGGCCAAAAATGTAATATTCTAGTGCCGAAAACATTTACAAAGCTTACGTTTCTTGTTTTTGTGTGATCAACTTTCGTAATTTGTTTGGAGATTTTACACAAAAGTTAGAAATACAAAATTAATTATATTTTTTAAAATAGTTGCGGAGCAAAAGTAACAATAGAGAGACATTGCGTTTTCTATTGTAACAATAACTTTTAAAAGTAAATATTTTTTATAAAACTAAAATCAAAAACCACAATAATTTGTTTTAATTTGCTTCCAGTTATAGATGTATGAAAATAAAAATGGTATTTTATGCACCAAATAGGATGTTATTATTTTGTTTTTATGTTAAGTATGTATACATATATTCATACATACAAATTTAGCTAAACAATATGACTATTTTAAAAAAGTCGCCTTATCTTTATACATATTTACGAACTCACCTACATAAATACATTAATTTATATGAAATATAAACAAATTTTTATCTTATTGACGTCATTGTTAAAACTTAAGCCGATCCATTTAGAGTTTACTGTGAATACTTCGACATAATAAAATCGTAAAAAATGCATATATATATACATGTATATGAATATATGTTATAGATAAGAAATAGAAACTTTAATTTTGTAGATCAATAATTGTTTTTAAATTTCAATATTTCTTTTTAAGCTCGAACTGGCTAAGCACAATCGGTAGTTGGCGGCAGTAATGTACGGTACAAGCCGAGGGAACTCAACATACACATTGCTGAAAACATAAATTTCAAATTTGGAATTGAAAACAGCGACCTTCCGCGAGCGGTGTTTTCCTAAATGTGACGAATGGCGAGCGCAGTCAAAGATAATGAGGTAAGTAAGGAATAACTTTTATCAGGCTTACTGCTTCATCGATCCAGTAAAATGGTATTCGATTTTTATGTAGAAAAAATATCAAATGAAATAAAAAAATATAAAAAAATTAAAATAACTTCTTTTTTTGTGGATTTATGATTCATATTCATATTCATATCATCTTATCATAGTAGTTGATAATTGGCATCGAGATTATACCAATAACTTATGTTGCAGGATAAACAAAGGATCTAATATATACAGTTGAACTCGAAGTTCGCGGTAAATCTAACTCTTGAATTGGCAATAGAAATCAAATTTCATACAAATTACCTTCCACAACCCCAAATCTCTGTTACTCGAAGTTTTTATGCGGATTATGGTGATTCGAATTAGGAACTGCGATAACTGCTAAAAGGGCGATAACTATCCAGTAATTATTTATAACATCAGTCAAACATTGACGAGAGAGAGAAAGAGAGAGAGCATGACACCGCCCAACTTTAAAAAAGTTGCATTTCATATTTTATGAAATTGAACCCCTTCTTCCCATATAGTAGCAGTTTGAATACCGTCTGTGCCATAAATATATCAACACTTTAATTTGCAGATTTAGTAATCCGGTTATGTGGCTTATATCGTAAATGAATATAATTTATAAATCCTATTTATCGAATAATATAACTCCCGTCCTTCCGGATACCGAATGATGATTTTTGCCCTTCCGGTTTAATTGGTACGGGATGATACGGTAAGTATATGAAAGAAGTCTTAGACACAAACGAAAGATTCCTATTTCCGAAGTTGTGTTGTTAATTTAAAACAAGAAAAAACGTTAACTTCGGCTGTACCGAAGCTAATATACCCTTCGCAGGTGCATTTCTTTTAGTAACTATGTGTTTAAGCAAATCTAAAGACGTAAGAAAAAGTAAGTAAAAAAAAAGAAAACATTTTACTAATTCCTTTTAGCCGGGTTGTTTGCTAGAAACATTAAGGTAATATAGTTAACGGATCTGAACAATTTCTTCGGAGATTATATTATTACCTTAAGCAGTAATCCATGTCAAATTTCGTGAAGATACCACGATAAATGCGAAAATTTTCCATACAAGCCATTGATTCCGAACGTTCGGTTTGTATGGCAGCTATATGCTATAGTGAACCGATGTGAACAATTTTTTCGGAGATTAAATTATTTCTATGAACAATAACTCACACCAAATTTCGTGAAGATATGTAGTAAAATGCGGAAGTTTTCCATACAAGCCCTTGATTCCGATCGTTCAGTTTGTATGGCAGCTATATGATATAGTGGTCCGATATCGGCAGTTCCGACAAATGAGCAGCTTCTTGAAGAGAAAATAACATCTGCAAAATTTCAAAACGATATATTAAAAACTGAAGGACTAGTTCGTATATATACAGACAGACGGACATGGCTAAATCGACTCAGTTCAACATACTGATCATTTATATATATACTTTATAGGGTCTCCGACGCTTCCTTCTGGGTGTTACAAACTTCGTGGCAAACTTAATATACCCTGTTCAGGGTATAAAAAATCTTGGTCGAAATCTCGGTATAAGTTTCGTCCAATATATCGAGATGTTAGATTTCTGTTCTTTACTTTGAGCTCAAAAATCAATTTGCTTTACAATGCAAGTTGAAAAACACATGCTATATAAATTTCTAATCAAAAACATTTAGTTTCGCACTCGTGAATAATAAGAAAACAGTGTCCATTGAGATTCAAACATATATTTTATTAATATTAATCAGACGCACCTTAAGAGTTACCATGTTACTTTTACTTGTCTTGTTTTAATGTTTTTTAAATCGTAAACTTTTCTAAATTTATTTTATAATTTCTCAATGCATTAAGCACTAATTTCAGGATTTTTAATTAGTTTTATTTTATGTTAAAAAACATGTTTAGTTATCATTTACAAGAAATACAAATTTACTTTTTAGTTCGCTTATAACTGAAACGTTATAAAACATTTTTTGCCAGACTATTTTTAGTTTACTACTTTTAAGTTTCGTTTTTCGATTTAAATTCTTTTTGTAATCAGTTTTACGAGAGTTTTCGTTTTGTGCGACTCAATATTGCAGCATTTACTTATTATTGTTAACACTTGCTAGAGTTAATGCATGTATATGGAAATTTTAAAAGTATTTTAGCGGAATTTATACACTTGGAAAACGCAATAAAACAACGAATTATATTTAAATAGTTTTATTTTACAACGGTTCTCAGGATATATGTATGTATACCTTTTAGTTTTGTTATAAATTATGTTGCTCTCCATTTAATTATGTATTTATAAATAATAGACTTTGTATAACTTTTGCGACCTGAAAATAATTAGTTTTTTTGTCATTCTTTAAATGCCGTTCTTTATTAAATATAATTCAATCTGCAAAATATTTGATTGGATCCTGCTGAAGATGCCACATTATAATTAAAATTATGTTTCAATGATAGCAATTCAAGAATGAAGACGTTACAAAAAGTGCTGCTTATTTACACCTACCGAAGTGCGCAACGAAATTTACAAATACTGAGTTAAAGAAGAGACTTTGCCAGATAAAAATAAATAATTTTTGTGTTTAAGCAATAGAATCCAAATGATTTTTTATATCGTTTATTAAACGTGTTAAATTACATATATAAAGTCCGAAACTGAGAATCTCCGAAGTTGCACAAGGAAATGAAATGCTGTATGCATTCCATTAAATAATCCATGATAATACGAAAATAGTTTTAACTATACATATACTCTTTGTTGTTGCATTCATTATTTTATTGTTTTGCAGCAACGTTTTTTTATTAATTTCTTTTTCTCGAATTCTAGCCATTTATGAAGTGTTTTGATTTTTGAAATGATACATTTTCAGAACCTACATGTATCCACACTTCGAAATTTCATCCTTCACATCATAAATCAATTTGATTTCTTAGCTTTTTACAGAACTTTTTTTTTTTAGTTTTTTTAGCATTTTTCGATTTTTTCTGATTTTATTTTTATAAACGTACGAATATTACTTATTTTGTTTAGTTTTTATTTCTTTTAACGTGTTTATTCGGTTTTACAAGTCTTTCTTTTGCTTTTTATTGCATCTTTTATTTTTTTAATTAGCTTATGGGTTGTATTAAGTTTTATTTTAGATTACTTGTAAGCTACGATTTACGATTTTTGTTTATCCTTACGATTGGGGGAAGTGTTTGTATTTTTGTTTTTGTTTTAGAATAAAAGTAGCAAAATTAAAATACGTACATGATAATGAAGTTTTTATTTGTAGATTGCGTTCAAGAGAAGAATGTTTTTTTCTTTTATTTCTTTTGTTAGTATAAATTAAAATATTAAATAAAAATTTACTTCAATATATAAAACAATAAACTAAATTTTGTGATATATGTATTACAAAGGAAAACGATTTACCGTTATGAAAGGGAGTGATGAATACAAAATTTTTAGAGAAAGTGATTGTAGAAAGCGCCAAGTTTAACAAACAACTCTAAAATTATAATCAGCATACAAAACAATATTATGATTGCATGCGTTTTCTGTTTTTTTTTTTTTGTTTTTGTTGTCTGTTTTTTCTCGCAAATTCCAGATTTGGACTTGATTTGGTTTCTTGGTTATCATTTTAAATTACTTCGCAAGCAAATTCATTCAAATATTTCTACTAAAACAAAAATCAGTTTTAGAATAATATAATCTTATAAAGATTACTGCGGTTGCTGTTGTTTCTGTACTGGTGGTGTTGATGGCGTTGGCGTTGTCGCAACAGCAGCAGTTACTGTATTGTAGCGAGATGTCTGCTGCTGTGGATGATAGAAGAATATTAATGGTTAGCGCCGTGTGCCATAGCTGTTGCCGCCACTGGCGCCTGAGGACTGTGCACTGTTTTGATTGCTGCCACGTACTTGTGGGCCATTGCCATTCGTTGGACCACTGCGATTCTCATTGCGATTGAAACCGCCACTGAGGCGTGGCCCACCACCACTGGATTGGCCGCGCGACATGCTGTTGCTGTTTGCACTGCTGCCACCAGCGTTTCTCATCATGCCACCGCTGGCGCCGCCGCCGGCAGAATTTGATAGTGAACGAGATGGTGGGCCTCCGCTCATGTTACGTTGCGAATTATTCATATTTCCGCCCATGCTGTTGCCACCCATCGACTGGCGTGATGGCATGTCATTATTTGGGCGCATTGGACGAGGCTTCTTTTCCTCTACATTCAATTTCTGGCCGTCAGGAGAATTTTCGGGGAAGTAAAGCGGCTATAAGGAAATAAAATTGAAATATTTCTTAATTCTGCCAATGCTATTAATGATAATCAGCATTTGCGGTAATTGTACTTACACAATTTGCTAAGCAATTCTGAACTGACTCTGGATCTTCATAAGTAATAAAGCCGAAATTCTGAGGATTTCTAACGCCGGGTGGTAGTTTACCATTCGCTTTCGACATGACTCGCAATTCCAGCACCTGTCCGAAACGTCCGAACAAAGCCTTCAACTCCTCCTCTGAGGCATGATGTGGTATATTGCCAAGGAATAGTTGCTGGTTGTCAGATTGCTGGGCATTGCTGGTACGGCGTGGCTCGTATTCTAGAGTGAAAATACAGTTATTTATTAAAAATAAGTGTCATTTTCAAAAATAGTTCATTTTTTTCACCGACTTGGTGTCTGTCTGTCTAACTTACCCTTATTAATTCGGGATGCATTATTGCGTTGAGGCAATGGGCCTCCTTGTGTAACTGAACTCATAGTGTTGTTGTCAAGACGTAATGAGGAAGATTCGCTATTGCGGTTATTGTAGACCGAGAGTGATGAGGTTGAATTGGAATTAGACTGTGAATAGGTTGTGCTTGAGATGGTAGTCGCAGAATGGTAAGCATTATTGGATGTTTGTTGTTGCTGCTGTTGCAGTTGTTGTTGCTGTTGCATGGCTGCAGTGACGAAACCGCTGGGCGATGAGGAAGACGACTTAAATAGGTTGGCGTACGTCTTTATCTCATTTTGTTGTTGTTGTTGTTGCTTGGCAGCTTCATACTTTTCTTGCTGTTGCTGCTCATTAATTGTTTTGAAATCGTCAACAGCCGGTGCGCTATCTGCCGCAGCCAATAAACTAGCTGAACCCGAACGAGGTACCGATTCAGCGTTGCTGGTCAAACTGGGACTAATTACGCCTTCTTCCAAATCCACAACCGACGATTGTTGAGTGATCTGCGTTTGTTGGACCAAGGGTTGTTGCAAAGGTTGCTGTTGTTGCAAAACATGAGACTGCAGTAGTGGAGATTGTTGGAAGCCGGGAATATTTGCATTTGCCGGTACAGCAACGGGTACAGCAGTTACTCCAGCAGATGCACCAGTTTGGCCAGGAAGCACTGGGGTGGCCACGGCAATATTAGTCGATTGCTGAACTACAGGTGAAGCCGACGGTGCAACTATCTGTTGTTGTTGTCCTTGCCCTTGCTGTTGTTGCGGATTTCCAGTAGATAAGAGATCTTCATGACCAACAACTCCATTCAGCTGAACCTGTTGCGATACAACGGCGGCCGGGGCGGCAGCTGAAAATGATACCGCGCTTGTTGCTTGTGGTGCAGCGCCCGTCAATAGAGGCACTGGACGACCGCCAGCGGCTGGCACCGAATAGTAAATGGCTGGTTGTTGTGGTCCACCAACGGCTGGCTGTGCGCCTGTTTGTTGCTGTGGCAATACACCTGAACCTGCTGTTGCATTCACCGCCTGCGTGGAAAGTTGAGCCAGTTGTTGTGGTTGCTGTTGTTGTTCAGCAGTAACAGGGCCACTGCCAGCAACTAAATTTGAGCCGACTTGTTCATTACCAGGAGCACCAGAAGTAGTAGCAGTCGATTGTTGCAATTCTACATGTTCTTCATCTTGTTCCGTGCGTGTTTCGCCTTCGTTCTCCTCATCCGAAAACACGTCTTGATAACGGAATATATCATTATGCACATAATATTTCTTCGGTGATTGAGATGCTAACACAAAGGTTTGCGTAAAGCGACGCATTGGCTGGCCATCATTCGACAGTTCGCCGGTAACCTGAACGACGACGCCATTACCTAGTGTAGCTTGAGCATCCACCTGACTTATTTTGGCATGACAATCATTGAAATTTAGCTGCTGAATTCGGTTGTAGATGTTTCGTTGACCCACCACCAAAGTTGATTCGCCATGTATAAACGATGAGTTGTTATTATAAAAACGGTGCAAATGACTTGGTGCACGATTAAGTAAGGTATAGTATTGGCGCACAAATTCGCGACCAACAGATTGTGGAGATGGCTGTTGTGATTGAGTTGCATCCATTACCATTGCGTTTTTCTTTTAAACTTTCGCTCTCTTGCGGATTTTCGGATTTAGTTTAATTGATTCAGCAGTATAAGGATGGTGATCCGTTCAATTGAATTCAAAGGGCTAGAACCAAAATTTACGTGCTCCGTTATTTGATGAACAATTGTTGAATTTTTAGAATCTTTAATGACTTGGTTGTATCGCCGGTCTGTTGAAATAACCGAGTCGATAATATATTCGAGCAATTTATACTAAAATAAAAAATAAATATTACTATTTGGGTTCAATAATTTTTACAGAAAATTTCAAAAGAGAAAGACAATTCATATTGCACCTTTTTCAGCCGTTGCTTAACACAAAATGTAAAAAGATTGAGTTTAAAAAAATTGGGATTTTATTGAAAAAATATTTGAGTTTTCAATTGTCAATAATTACTTAATATATTCATGATATTACCATGAATTGTAAACAAACACAACTTTTTAAGAAAACGGTAATTTTGTAGGAGTGAAGATCTGTTTAATCAAACAGAGGGGACATGATTGAATTTAAATGCGATAATGCGTATCTGATATTAAATAACGTCTGAATAATAAAGGATTTTTTTTTTAATACAGAAAGCTTCTTTGATTATTCAAAATATATATTTAGTTGCAGTAGATCTTATATTAGCAAAATGCAAACCGACAATAAGTTGATGATCATTTGTAATAACGCTTAGCAACTAAACTTAGCCAAAAAATTAGAATATGAAATGTAAGAACTTATAGGAGTAAAATTGCAATAATATTTTCGATTGTTTCTTTTAAACACTCGCGGTGGTTATACACATGGATAGCTATGTTTATAATAAAGTAAGCATATGTTAACAGTAGTGTATATTCTGCAATATATTGGTAGGTACGTTTAATGAAATCAGAGGTAGCATGTGGATACCTTACCTTACAATACAGTACAGTCATTAAGAAGACCTAATAGTTAAACAGAATATACCTGAGTTCAGCACCTAGGTAAGCGGAATAAACCTGGAGTTATACCCAAATTATTTCTAAGCTGTTATCACAACGAAAACACATTCGGATTTTCGAAGAAATATAATAAATTTAAATGGGAATAGGCACATACGATAATTTCGATGCGCTTATTGTGAAATGTTTTCGACTACAGACAGAGTGAGAATTATTTGAAATAATAAGAAGTACAAAAATGTTTAATTATTTACTTTACACATTAGTACAGTTTTTAAATTATACGGAATACCCAACACATGTATATAACATATCTAGTTCAAAAAGGTCTCCTAAATTAATATTGCTTAAAAGTTTTTTACCTATAATTTTCATTTAAAAAATCTAATATTTTGTTGTAAATTCTTGCAAATTTAAAAATTTCGAAATATACACACATACTTAGGCATAAAAACCTTTATTGCTTACTTTTAAAATGTTTATAATTATTGAAAATAAATAAATTAAGCATTTTTTATCGAAAATATTGGCTTTTAGCTTTTCAAACGTTGGGCACATGGTAGCGTCTGATCTTATTTCATTTTGATCAAATCAAATTATAGAAACTTGTATTTTTGACAAAAATATAATGATCTCGAAAGGTGGAGTATCAAGAGCTAAAAATTGTGAGTTATTTGAGGTTAATGTAAAAAAGGACTTCTGAAAGATATTAATTTTTGACACGCCGGAACACAAGGTAGAAGCAAATAATAAAATTGGTAGCATTCTACACAATGCAACCATAAAATACATTAATAATTATTCCTAGTTTAAATATCTAATATATTCCATAAATATACATATTAATTTCGATTTTACTTACACTCTTTTTTGATGCGAGAAGTAGCGTGTGGTTTATGAATAGGTTTTGTAATGCACAGAGTATTGCTTTAGCTTAAATGGTGTTTAATTATACAGCATGTGTTTATTCTAGTTTAAAGAGTTGATATCTACGCGATTTTCATTGAGTCTAAAACACTTTTGCTGTTATATCAACAGAAAAGGGTTAAAAATTTGCAAAATCTTTTGTTGTCCAAATAATTTCAATCAACGTTTTCTTGGCGTTTCTCCGGTTCCCTCGTTTCTTCTTCGACGTCTTCTTCTTCTTCACCGTCGTCGTCGTCTTTTGGATACAATGCAGTCGTTTCGGCTTCCAAGTTCTGTGCCTTTCCCTTGCGAGAATATTTGTTAATTATTTGGCAAAATCGCTTCGCAATATACTTTCTCACAATCCCCTTATTGATTGATCACAGTTGAAATTTATTTAATTGTATAGTACTTATAATAAATTTTATTTTAATTTAATAATGCAGCTCGAAATTGAACAAGTATTGAGTTGAATTGAAATGAGACGTAAAATTGTACTCACTCTGGGTACTATTATTTTGCTTCATGGCGTGAAAATGCGCTTTTCTTTGTGTGTGTATATTTGTCTCACTTACTTTTGAGAACCACTGCATAACGAAATATTCAGCGCGTTCATAGACATATATATCTTATTCGTACCAAGAAAAATCACAGAAAAGAGTTGCCACAGTTAATTTCCAGACATGATATTAAAAATTATCAATTGAACGTTAATGTTGAATTTTCATAACTCCCGTATGCGTTTGAAAAATTTTAAAGTATTTAATATTCAACTTGCGTATTCAAATCATGTAACGCAGGTGTAAGTTGGACAAATAAGTTGAAAAAGACATGTATTTCTTATACATACAACCAACGCTTAAAAAATTAGAGCTTTGCAAACGAAAACTTCACAAAAGATGAATAATTTCTACTTTCGTGCGATTGAGTACGTGAATAGAAGCAGCAACTATTATACGTACGTAGTTATTACTCTGCGGCCACTGTGGAATTAATCGAATTATAAGCATTCCCGATTTGAGTAAATTCAGCATACATTTTTTCGAATAAATGACTGTTTAAATTAATTTTAGTTAAAAAAATGAAATAATTACAATTAATAGAATTGCCACTGATGCACGTAAGTTTCACTCACATTACACATCACTGAGCAGAGTTGCATCTTCAATGGAGAATTTGTAGACATAATGTGGGTATTTAAAAGACAAGTGAAAAGGACAACTAGATGGTGGTATTCAGCACGTGATTTAGCTATTCAGCATAAACCGAAGTGGTGTACGAATAACAAATTTTCGAGTTTGTCTCTTCCGGCCATTACAACAGTCAGTACGGCTCGCCACGAGTCTAGAAATTTGTGTTAAATCTTTAAAAAGTAAAGTTAAACAGCTTGAATTGCAATATTTAAAAGTTTATATTGAAAGTATATTAGTGTACGCCTGCCAAATAGCTATTGAAATAATAATTTGAAATGGCCGACTCAAAGAATAATGATGTTGAGATGAACGGTGAGGATTTCTCCAAAGACGTCACCACAAGCGAAAATGAGAACGGTACCGGCACCAATGGTACAAATGGAAACGCTGACGGTCAATCAAACGCACGGGATGACGACAGGTAAATTTATAGATATTATATTTCCTTATGAATTTTCATACAAAATATTTATTGAAATATTGAAATATTGAATCAGTTTAGAGGTCGGTGTATAATTTTTAGTATCTGAAAGTGAGTTTTTCATAGTGTTACGTAAAACCTCTGTTATACTACGAGATATAAAGAAAGTAGATTGTCAAAAGGGTAAGGCGAACTGGGGGAACTATATTTTCTGTATGGCATACCAGAATCGTCTACCTCTTTGTTCAATCTGTTCGAGGGTGTGTGTGAATATTATTTGTTGCCTGTTTTTGCGCGTGTGTGTGACTGTACTTCGTTATGGCTTCAGCACTTTTATGGGTACATTTCACGTATAATTTGTTTTTACCTAGAGCGCTTAAAGTTAATTCAGTTGAGATGAACTCGTAGGTGTTTTATACTAAATCTATAGATATTGATAATAATAATGTCGGATGTATACAACAGAATAAACAGGCGCCCCAACAATTTACTCTAAATACAACTATTTCATGTATGTATACTTTATCATGTTGGAGTACGTCGTTTGTATGTAGTCACATTTTTCATTAACATTTAATTTTCATAAAGATTGAGGTTATGTGTTATTTTTGCTTACTTGTGCATTAGAGCACGCTTGGCCGCAATTTTCTCAACTCTCTTTTGCACTTTTATTTACTACCTATACTAAAATCCTCTTTCTAAACGTGTTTTTAAAAATGGCGGCCCAAAACAAAAGCAAAAAATCCATACTTTTTCTACCTCTTCGTCGTTCTTGAAATCGGGCAATGCCGGCGTTGGCGCGCTTTGTGAATGTGAATGTGACATGCCGGCTGAGCTATTTTATATCAAGTGGCTTCTAAATTGTTATTGTCGATATATGACATTTTCAAGCTATTTCAATGTTTTAAAATATCAATGGTTTGTTATATTTTTCAATGATATTTCGACAATCGCGTGAGTTTTCAATTGCATTTAAAATTACATTTTTACTTAGAACGCATTGATTTGGACTTTTTTTTGACACATATAGTGTCAAACATAAACGAAAGTTAAGCAAAAATATATTTTATAAAATTTATATTTCTTTTTTTTTTCTAATACATATACATATATTAAAATTCAACAACGTTTCTTAGGAATGAAATCTTAGTTATATTTTAACTATATAACGTGTGTTTGCATAAAATACAGTTCGAATAAATAAGTGTTTCATTGGAATTGATAAATGAATTAAAAACTTATAATGCGTACAAATGATTGTTTGTGTGATAAAGAATCAGCCCACACAAGAAGATTACCATTGCATTGAAAAATAGATACATACCTTTGAAATGTTGGTTTTTAAGATTAGAAGAACAGTTGCCATTTTCTTGAAACTTTTTAACTAAATTTCGACAAACACAAGTTATGCGCTACTTCACTTCAAAAGTGATTTTTTAATGGAATATTTTCGCAGTTTTTTAACAATAGTATTTGGGGTGCGTTTGTGTTGAGGATTAATGTGAAAATGTTCTGTATACTTTTAATTATAGTGAAATCTTTATTTGGTTTATGTGCTCAAAGTGAAATAGATTTGTATTGCAGTTCGACTTTCTCGGTGTATTTCAATATTGCAAAAATTTAAATGTTTTTTCGCTATCAAATAAAGTGGTTGGATATCTGGCAAAGTTCGATTAGAAATATATAATTGAATGTATGTAAGCAAAGTTTTTCACGCTGTAAGATTTCTGTCTTCGAACTAATATTAATTTATTCTATAAGTTTTTAATGATCCTTATGTATTATATATTCCGAATATGAAATTTTTATACGCCAAAATTTAGTAAAGTAGTTGATTAACATAAGTATTTGAAAAGTCTTCTATATTTTAAATAAATAAATTTTTTAATAAGATTGTGTAAAAAGGTCAACATGCAAAAACAAATAAAAATTATTTCTAAAATTATTACAAATATTTGTTTTCTTCACTTATGCGAATGAGTATTATGTAATCTAAAATGTTCGTAATGAATTCATTATTTTAAGAGAGTATTTGCCAGAATCCAATCAAGTGCCGCCAGAGCTTCTCGAGTTTTTGGGCGAAATTCAAACGTTTGATTACCAGTTGATTAAGATTACTTTATAAATGTAAGAGCTTGAATATATCGGAAACAGTTCAAATTTAAAATGTTAATGTGTATATCAATAGATTCAACCGTAAATGTAAATGTGAATTGAAAACGATCGGAGAAATTAAATAATAAAATATGTAATATTCTAAGAGCAATGACTAATGGACTAAAATATTTAACTACTTTTGTCTAATTTAACGCGTCACGGATGCTGTAAACATATGCAAATATATGAATATATTTATATATATCATAAACGTAAAGAGAGCATGTAAAATGTTGTTGCGATAGGATAACAATACCCTATTTTCCATCATTGCTTTCCTGTTGTGTTTGAGTGAACTAATCTTGTTCCTCTCCGGCAGGTATTGAGTGATGAGCATAAACAAGCCAATTATAGCTACACTTATGGAAATCCCTGCAGATCAACTACAACTCACTATCACCTTATAGTAACAGTACCAGCGGTTAGCTTAGCAACGGCATCATCATGTGATGACGATAAGGATCAATTCTGACGATCTTAATGGAAACATGCCAATCTATGAAGTATTTATATTATACTCAATAGAAAGTGAGTGCCTCAAGTATGTTGGACACAAATTGCCTGAGATGACAACACGATTCCATTACTCGGCAGTTACATCGTTTGCTGGTCATTGGATTCCTCGCATCAAACGTGGCATTGTGACACCATTTACGAGAAACTTGTCGATGGTATTTATCTATGAAATACAAAATAGAAGCAAATTATACAAGATACACAAAATTAACTTTAACTTGAGAAAATTGGATTACCATGATGTACTGTTAATATTTTTGAAGTGTTTATTTAAAAGTGTTTTCTATTCTATCTGAAGTTAAATTGAAATTTCGTTAATTGTTTTATAATATTTTATCAATATCTATAATCATTAACTTAAAGTATCAAAAATGAGTATTAACATTGAAATTATTACAATTATTATATTACGCATAATCGCGATAGAAGTATCATTCAATTTTATCGGTTGTCTTTGCTGGTTTCAAAGGGTCGATTCGGTTATAATATTCAGTGTTGCAGTTTTGGTCTTTTACATAAAAAATTTCTTTGAAGTTTTGTTGATCGTTTAACGTGCAATAATGTAATTTATGCAAAATGGAAACAGAACCTTTGTATTTCATATCTTTGGAACTCCATTCATTTTTAATAATTAATTGTAATCTAAAGAGATTTAATGGCTCTCTGCCCTCTACTCGCAGAAATTTGGTGAGTTTGTTGTTATTTGAAGTGTCCGAATATAAAATAATGAATATAAAACTATAAACCTACTATTATTTTAAATGAATCAAATTAAAAACTTATTTTCCAAATTTTTTTTTAAGTAAACCTTTATATTTCGAGTGCAACACAATTTATTTGGACCACATAATTGTAATATGTACTAATCATTTCTTTCTCGTCGTTACAGAAAACTTTTTGTTGGTGGTCTGAGTTGGGAAACTTCTGAGAGTAAGTAAAAAAAAAACTTGAAAAATCGGCGTGAGCAATGTTTTCATATGTAAATTTTTTTTACAGAGGAGTTGCGCGAACATTTTGGCAAATATGGAGAAATCGAAAGCATAAATGTGAAAACAGATCCACAGACAGGTCGTTCACGTGGATTCGCTTTTATTGTTTTCACTAGCACTGAAGCTATTGACAAGGTACACGCCGCTGGTGAACACATTATTAACAATAAGAAGGTCGACCCAAAGAAGGCTAAGGCACGACATGGCAAAATATTTGTTGGTGGCCTTACAAATGAAATCAGTGATGATGAAATCAAAACATATTTCAGCCAATTTGGCAATGTAAGCATAATTAACACGCTTTTACCATCGATTATTGTCTAATGCATTATTTTATTTTCAGATTGTCGATGTTGAGTTGCCATTCGATAAGCAAAAGTCACAACGTAAAGGATTCTGTTTCATTACATTCGACTCTGAACAAGTTGTAAATGAGCTGCTGAAGACGCCTAAACAGAAAATTTCCGGCAAGGAAGTTGATGTTAAGCGTGCAACACCGAAGCCAGAAAACCAAATGATGGCTATGCGTGGAGCTCGCGGTGGCATTCGTGGCGGACGTGGAGGTTTCGGACGTGGAGGTAAGTTAATTAGAAAATTGAAAAACATTGCGTTTGTTTTATTATTTATTGACTATAAATAGTGCGAAAAAAGAAATAAGATAGAAAAATAAATAATGAATCAAAAATTATATATTAGGTTATCCACAATGGCCAGGTCAAGGCGGTTATGCTCCATATGGTGGATATGCAGGTGGCTATGATCCAAGCTATGGCGACTATTACAGCGGGGGCTATTATAATGGCTATGACTATGGATACGGTAAATACCAAACACATAGCAATTTACAATCAAACTCAAATTATAATAGTTATAACCCTACCGGTGGTTATCACCATAAAAACAGTAATAACTACCAACAATATAAATAAGAAGAATTATTATATAGAAATCGATTTCATTGCTGCTTGAGTAATGAAATGATATGCGATATGCAGTTAAATGCATATCAATTGTGTGGTGTTATCTCAAACTGTAAGACTCAAGTCGAGATACACCAGTTTATTACTCAGCGCATGATACACACTATACACAACATACAATTTGCAAACGCCCTCAAACTAGTTTCGTAAAATTTTACTTTCAATTACGAAAATGAGAAACAAAAACAAAAACGTAATTATAATTAATATATTCGTAGTTATCTTAAAACAAAAACAAAAACAAAAAAACATTGAATTAAGATGAAAAATTTAAATAACTATTTGGTATTTGCTTTCACCTTTATTTTACAAATATATTTGTAGAGTAAAAACTATTATGCAAAGCTTTTATTGTTAATAATTATTACATTTAAATTTGAAAAAGAAAAAACTAGTTAATACGAAGAAGAAGAAAAATACGTTTACAGCAATGTACCGGCTGCGCTTTTGATATCAGCGCGCCATTTTGAGTACTTGCACCTAATTAACAACAAGTAAGGAAGTGAATAAAACTGACGAAGAGTGTAAAAACAAACAAACAAATAAATTGCTTCAAACTCGTGTGTATATTTATATACGTATGCATGTGAAACACCAAATACTTTGCATATGCATATATGAGAACGAAACAAACTCAATAACTACGTGTTAATAGATTGAACACTTCGTTGTTAGTCGCTATGAGAATTTATGAGTAAGAAAGACCAAAGTAAATGAAAAATATTCACTGCTTAGCAAGCAAATAAATACCTCCAATTGCCTTATTAGCTACACAAGATAAGAGAACTGTCTTTCACCTATAAGTGCCAAAAATAACTGAAGAACAACAAAATCGAATGAAGCAATGTCTGGTGAACGCATTAGTAAAGCAGTTCGAATGAGAAAATAATTTTCTTGTAGTCTTAGTCGCAAATAAAATATACTTTTAATTCAGTAATAACTCATCAGAAAACTGCAAATTCTTTTTTATTTTGCGTTTCGGCTAAGGCTTAACTTGACAATAATTTTCAATTTTTTTCAAGTTTCTCTTCTCACACGCATTATCCATTCAGTTGAGCGCGCGCCTATGTGTAAGGCGGCAAAAATGGTTTTTGGTTGGAGATTATTCTAACCACTGCGCTACTAATAATGGCTGCTTACCTAATAATCAACAACACAGACAAGAAATAGAAAAATAAAACTCATGATTTTCTTTCGACTTTTGAGTCCCAACAATAACAGAGCGAAGAAACAAAGAAATCTTCCCTTTTTTCGTAGTTTATATGTTATTATTTTAACAAATTATTGTCCTTTGGCATGCGGAGACCGATGATATGTATGTGACAACATATATGTACAACAAGGTCGTCCACCGCATGCCAGTCGATAGTGATGAATATATTTTTAGACGCATATATTTTCGTATGCAACTATACATACAATACATATAAGTACATATATTTTTATTGAATATATAATATGTATAAACGCTATATACATATAATTGTTATATATATGTATATCTTTACAAGCATACTGTTCTATATGGTATTATATAGACTGTCTGCAGGAATGCAAATAAATAAATGAAAACATCCACAGCGTTGGCGTTTTAAGCCGTAAAAGGTATGAACTATGCGAGGAGACTGGTTGCTGTGCAACAATAATCCTTACCACCCAACCATATCGATCGGCTGGCTGGATAGATAGATAGATTGCGTGTATGCACATCGGGCGGCGCTTTGTTCTCCAGTTACACATACATATTTATAATAATTTTATTGAAAATCGAAAATGTTAAAGATTTTTAAACAATGCATTTTCGTGATCTCACAGGGATGTTTCTGGAGAGACAGTTAAGATCACAAGGCCGCGGCGATTAATGATAAACACGCATACACACATTGAAATCGACTACTAACATCTGGTAGTATTTCTTTTATTTGCTATACCAACGGAACTTTTGATATTTCAGAACAAAAATCAGATTTCAAACATCATAAATAGTAAACTTGACTTAGTTTTCAAAACAAACCGCAAACATTATCCATACGGTACAGAGTTTTCTAACCAACCAACATGGACAATTTTGTTTAAATAGCATTGTTGAAATTTAGCATGACCGATTTATAACGAAACCGCTGCCTGGTGAATCGTCCAAATCGAGCGAACTCCAGGTTTGTTTTATTTGAATGCGCAACGGCGGCGTTAGAATATAATTACAAGTTGTTACAATTTATTGTGTTTTGTGAGAAAGAATTTTCGAAGGAAAAATTAGAGCAAATTTTATTGAGACATATACAAATTTAACATATAATACACACACTTCGTCAATTTTAAAGTAAATGTTTTAAAAATGAATTTTGTTTGTGAAAAACTATAGACGAATGCCATAGCGTAACTTTTATTTGAATTGATAATGCTTATGCAAGTCGACCAACCGAACAATGAAGTTGGACATTTTTTCTTTTTCAACATTTGACAAAAAAAAAAAATACACTCATACAACTAAGCAATTGCATTTAATTAGGATACCCTTAAAAATTTGTATAAATAATTTATAATTTCTTGCGAAGGAATGGTGTTATGCACGACTTTCGATTTGCAAATTAGTATATGGTGGTGTCAAAAGTGAAAATGAAGCACACACAACACACATGGTATATTTGCGTATCGCTCAAATGCTGTAGCCACTGTAAAACCATTTGGCAATTCCAAATGAAGGCAAATTACCAGGAAGATATGTTTCATTTTCATTTTGACCCATGCAATTTTAAATGTTTTCATTCGTAAGATATATTTTCTTCAAATTTAAAATTAAATTTATTTGTCTTAACCTCACTTAAACAGTTACAGAAAAAGCAAAAAAACGTAAACATTTGCATGTTTCTCAGTGTTAAAAACTTGTGCAAATACACGAGCCAAAAATATATATCTTCTTACCTATGTAATTTATATATCCGCCTTATTTTATTTAAAATATATATCTGACTAAATGTAATTAATAAAATTAGTAGAGAAAAGGCAGCACTAAAAGTTGGAGTGTGCGAGACTAATACATATTTTCTAATATATATTTATGTGTGAAAAAGAATTAATTGAAAGAAAAAAAATCTGCAATAAATAGCTGCTTCTTCAACCTTTTGTGTCTGCCTTGGTTTAAAAGTTATTCATTATTTGTAATTATTATTTGATTGATATTTTTAACTTATATTACATTACATTTTTCGTAGCACTTACTAAATGCGTTGATTGAAATCTTAATATATAATTTATACCTAAATATATATCTGTGAAACAATCTAATGAAAAGATAGTATATAAAATAACTTTGTAATACCGAATTTTCTGATGTTTCGCCTCACACCACAAACCTATAAGATATAGATACCTTATACCAATTACCGAATACCGAATACTACTACTGAAACAACAAACTAACTTGATACTTGATACCGTTTGCCGCTCGCTTCAATTACCAAGTACAAACATATTTCGAAAATCTCACCATTGTGATGAATGAATACTGCTGGGTATTTAGTAATGGCGACACAACAAGCTCACTTTTGAATGACGGCAGGACACAAACGACGGCTAACGTTGGCAGCAGTAAACATGAGAAAACATTGTTTTTCAAGTGAGCTCCTCCAGAGACAACTTTATTTTCTTATTATGCTGCTGCCAATGACTACAAGTTTTTATGTTGAAGAGTTGCGAATAGAATTGTAGCGTGTTATATAAGAATTTTGAATTTTTTTATTTTAGTTTTTTTTTTCTTTTGAAATCAGTTCATAACAATGTGAATTTGTGAAACATAACTAACACTTGAATATCTAAGAATATAT
Organism: Zeugodacus tau; assembly: GCA_031772095.1. NCBI lineage: Eukaryota > Metazoa > Arthropoda > Insecta > Diptera > Tephritidae > Zeugodacus > Zeugodacus tau. Next base: position 92,534,277 of record CM062649.1, read on the forward strand.
CTATATATATATAAAGATCGGTCAATAACATTTTTCTCTTTTCTTAATTTCTGATTAATTGTTTTGTCTTTTTTTAATATATTTCAATTGAATTAAATCAAATAATATTCTATCGAAAATAATGCGTAATAAGTAACTACAATCAATCAAGCACTCTTAGCAGTTTTTTGTTTTGGTTTCTTAATTCACATATTAATAATAATAATTGTAATCGAATTAGAACATACATTTTTTGTCTTATAATATAAAATTTAACTATAATTAATATTTAGTAATGGAAAATCTGGCACGTTTTGCATTAGTTTAACGTCGAGTATGGAATTAGTTTTACACTTCATAGTTATTCACATATTTTTAAAATACAAATTCAATACTTAGAAAAGATAATAATTATATAACATAAAATTTGCGTTTGCGTTTTTGTTTTTCTCTGTAAAATTTTACACTAGTAATAATTTAAATCATAAATATCTTAAAACAAAAAATCTAAATCAAAATTATCAACTATATTTGAAAGTCCCATGAGTTGCATATGTATGAATTTCTAATATTACTTCCAAAAAAACAAATTAAAACGCCGACGACGACGACGAAGAAGATAAAAGCGAGTGATGAAGTGAATTATTGAAGTATGAACAAGTAAAAGTGTTTTTGGTGAGGTGAGACATTCAAAACACAGAAAAGCAAGCAAAAGCAAGCAAAGCAGATATATTGAAATAGACGAAAATCGTTTCGGTGTTTAATGGCAAAAAAAAAAGAAATGTAACATGTAACATGTAAGAACCAACAACTACACTCTTTTGGCAATACAAATTTGTTAATATTTATTATTTGCTAGACGTTGATACGTTTCGTTTTCACTCTAAATGATAATGATTTTTGCCATTGGCATTCACCGAAGTGCGCTTTCGTATATAAAATATGCTAGCATAAAAGTTTTGCAATGAAAATACTGTGTGTGAAAATGAGGTACCTTATATTAAAAAAAAGAAAAGAAAAAACGATTTATATATATGTTAAAACATATGTGAAAATTAGAGACAGTTGTAAAGAAACAGCATTTTGAAACATGTAAACAATTATGCGAGACGACGCAGCACATTTTTCTCTTACTAACTAAATGTGAAAATGTCGAAACAATCGTAAATTTATTGGCGGAATTGAAGTCGCTTACAAGAAAGGTTTGATGATAAACGCTGCAATTTAAAGGGTTCGGTTTTGATGAAAGCATTGAAAGCAAATTGTAAGCTTTGTAAAAATAACTAAGATTGTGGCAAATTTATGTTTAGAGCCGTTTTGCGCTGATGAAAGAAAGAAACCAACCACCATACAAACATCTTCTTAAAAAAAAAAACTCGAAATCCTTTAAAGTTATTTCCAAACAGCAAAAATTAAAACAAAAAATAATATGTAAATTAACATTAAATCAAACTAAAGTTATATGAAAGTCACAAAGCGTATATAAATGGACCAATTTGCAGAACGTTTAGAAAACAACATTACTCAATTGAAACACAATTGCAGGCGTATATAAATAATCTACTATATATCTACATACATAATTATATTAACTTGCAACATTATAATCCAAAACGAAAAGCAAATAAAAGAAAGAAAACTAAAAACCACCGCTTTTCTTACTTATGATTAAATGAGTGTGTTTTCCTGTAAAAGTTGTGGTTCTCATCTAGCTAACTACTGTTATGGATACCTCTGCACAATGAGGCACAAATTACATACAACACTTCGTCAATCACTCGCTTTTCTTCTTTCTCAACAATTTGGCGTTGGCGTTGGCGTTTTGCGTTGGGTAGCATTTTTGCATCTTTAGGTGTGGTAGGTAAGTTCGGTTTCAAAAGTACAACGGTTACATATGCCTCGATCCTAACTAGAGTCCCAATAGCTTTACTCGCGTCTAACACCAAAGCCCGACAAAGAGTACAATAATAATAACTAATTTTCGTCATTAAGCATATTTTGGTACTATTTTCAGAGATATTGAAAATTACATTTATAATTCAATGCGTTATACATACAATCAATATTTTTTTCTAAACGAAGAAACACTTTTGAAATATATGTGTGTGTACCTTTAGTATGGTATCGTTTTGAGATACTCTAGATTTTTGAAAATGATTTTTGAATTGCTCTCATAATCAGTATATTAAATATTAAATAACTGCATATTCTTTTTGTCTCAAACACAAATTGAACATAAAATTTCAAACTACCGGCCAACAACTATACAAACAATGAAAATGCTAACGCACTGCATCATACGTAAAACTAAAACGCATGTTCAAACCACAATTTTCTGAAACCAATTCAAATCAAATGAAATAATTGTAAAGATTACGGCTACGGAGGTGGTTATGACGGCGGCTACGGTGGCGGTAGCGGCGGCGGTGGCCGAGGTGCCGGTGGTCCACGCGGCGGTCCAAAAGGTATTCAAAACAAAAATAAACAGCAACAATTGTTAACTATTTCCAAGATTAATTTTCGTTTTTTTTTGCTTGCCTACCATAGATTTTTTTATACATACATCTCCAACAAAATTTTGTACCAAAATTTGTTAATTGAAAATCCAAACGAAATTTTTAATGACACACATACGTTGAACATCGGATCTTTCCTTTAAATATTACAAAAAAACAAGAAAGAAATAATAATTTCGAAAAATTTGGCTTTTAAAAACTAGTTGATATACATATTTTTATTTTACTTACGAAATTCAAACTCATTTTATCCTGTGTACATTTATTTGTCTTCCATTGCATCATTTCCGGTGTAACAAAACAACAACACTTAAAATTTGGTATATTGCATACGATGTGTTTTCCACGCTCAACCGGAACTGGTGCAAATTAAGCTATATAACCACAACATAGTGACGTATTTATTACAACTTAAAATAGCTTTTGTTAAGTTAGTTGTTTTCTGTAGTTCGAAACTTTGGCTAAGTTCCCTTACCACCCACCCCCCTCGTTTCTACCCTGTAGCGCATGTTGAATCGTATTAATATTGGGTTCGCGTTGCCAACTCTTGGCAATTATAAATACCGTTTTGCACAGTTATTCATTTGCTCCATTATATATTTGTATTATTCATCAGGTGCCGGCGGTTATCCTTCGGGAAAGCAAAGAGGGACAGGACGCCAGCCCAGACACCAGCCCTACTAATCATGTTCGTTGCAATAAGTTGATAATAATAAACAAGCGCCGGTATACTAAAAACACAAAATCACACACACACACAACACGAACTTAATGCTTTGATTAAGTTTCTACCGATCGCTTGGAAATCTTCCATATAAACGAATTTTATGATTTCTTTTGGTAAGTAAAAAATGTGTTTTGAAATAATGATAAATGCTACTAGAGAAACTCGGTTAAGATTAGTATTTTTTAATTTTTTATATTTCTTTTATTTTTTTTATATATTTTTTTTTATTTTTATATATATTTTTTTCATTTTTATATATTTTTTTTATTTTTTATTATTTTATTTTATTTTTATTTTTTTTTAATTTTATTTTTATTTTTTTTAATTTTATTTTTATATTTTTTATTTAATTTTATTTTTATTTTTTTTTGACATTTTTTTTATATTTTTTTAAATTTTTTTTTATATATATTTTTTATTTTTTATTATTTTATTTTATTTTTTTTTTAATTTTGTTTTATTTTTTTTTAATTTTGTTTTTATAATTTTTATTTTTTTACATTTTTTATTAATTTTATTTTTATAATTTTTATTTTTTTAATTTTATTTTTATAATTTTTATTTTTTTAATTTTATTTTTATAATTTTTATTTAATTTTATTTTTATGATTTTTATTTATTTTATATTTTTATTTTTTTAATTTTTTTTAATTTTATTTTTTTGTTTACGCTTGATAAAACATATTTTATGTCTGCAATGTAATATATCTTTGCCTTATATCTTTTGCAGCGTTATATTTAACATGTCCCACGCACACACACCACCTGAAATAAACACCACTCCGCAGAAAAGCAGTGCTGACAACATCCCATTCGAGCAAAATTGCTCAGAAATCGTATCACAAATCTCATCTGTTATCGGCACGGTTTAAACAATCGACATCATCCAATTAAGTTCGCATGTGTGTGTGTGTCCAAAGCCAACAGCCAATGAAAAATACACCGGCCTTTTATTTTTTACCCCGAAGTGCAAGCAAAAAAGTCTACTAATTCAGCGTTGCATTCAGTGCAGTGTCAACTTAACAACAATTCAGCAATCAATAGTTTATTAGCAGTACTTTTCAGTAGTTTTAGATCATATATATTACACTTAATCTTATGTTACCTAATATACTTACTTTAAAATGGTAATTTTTTATGCTCTAAGTAGTAGTTGTGGTATGTTATCAGTTAGCAATTTGTAATTATCAACTCAGCCCTATTTTAAAATGCTATTTTTTCCTTACCCACGCATCCCATCCACACACACATCCATATAAACCGTGTGCACACAATATGCCGCACTGCACGTAGATACATATACATATGTACACACGTACAGTTGGCGGCATTTGCTTGCACATTTCATCTCAACATACACATACATCAAATTGTCGCTCAATTCGTAATAAAGCTGTCACATTGTCCTTTGATAGCGTTTATCTTTTTGCTAGTATACATAACGTGCGTTATGTACTATTTTTTATACTTATCTATACTTACTACTAATGTCTAAAAATAAGCGTATAACTGAAAGAATGGCAAACAGCAACAAAATAAACTGATCAAGTTATGCTTCAAATATGCAATGAGTAATGAGTAATGAGTACTGTGAAATGTGAAGAGAGTAGAGTGTTCTAGTGTGTGGTGAGAAGATTGCAACCATCACAACTAGTACAACAAATGAAGTCAGCATTCATAGCAAAGGAATAAAAAAAACACACACACAACAACAACAAATCCACCAAAATATTCGACTTAAATATAATTCAACTAAAGACAAATTATGTATGTACAGTTACAGCAGTTACATGCATATCCATCTAATACAATACATATAAATACATAAATATATATATATTTATTCTCATAGTATATATATATATATATAATATAAAACACAGAACAACAATAACATCATAAAAGAATTTATATATTTTAATAAAGATCTAAGAGAAAAAACTAAAACAGGAGTGAATGTAATTAAAAAAAACACTGTTGGGCGTCGGCGGCAAGTAAGGGCTAATACTAACGGATTTTGTATATGCGACCAAAATAGTTTTAATGTGAGCACATTGCAATTACAATACATAAAAATAATTAAATAAACTGATGGAATTTCCTTCCTTTAAGCCATTGCGATTAGAGACTATGGTGTGGATATGTGCATATATATATATGGATTTCGAGCGATTTCAGTTGGGTTATGGCAGGCTACATACTTTGTACTTTAGCAATGCGCATAAAGGATGGACAATTTGTAGACTTTGAAAGGAAGAAGAGTTGGTTAATAATAATAACAAATACAAAATAATTATTTTACTGTACTAAATGAAATGAAAAAAGAAAAAACAAAAAACAAAAACAAATTTCAATACAATACAAATACGCGTATAAAAGATGTGTGTATGTGTGGAGTGAGAGCATACGAGTACCAACTGAATTTAAATAGTTATTACATGACTTGTTAAATTGCTAACACTGTAATGATAATGTTTATTCATAGATCTATATGTATGTACTCTATCTTATTCAATCAGAAAACAAAAAAACAAATACAAATACAACAAATACAAGTTAATTATAAAACAGGAACGGCAAATAACTAATTGCAACAAAAATTACAACCTTGAATAAAAAGATATATTATTATAAAAGAAAAACTCAATGTACAAAATAACAAATTGTCGGTGTTTCATTTCGTGGAATGTATTTGAAATTCAAACACCCGAGTAAGTCGTTAATTCGAAAACATTTATTTTCTCAGAGTGGTTTAGCATGCGGCTAAACATACTTGACATAGAAATGAGACTCAGCATCAGCACATACCAACTAACACAAATTAACACACACATCTAAGAGTTCTAGTTTTCTTCTTTTTTGTAATAATAGCGCTTATTTTCTAATAATTGCGCTTGACCTGCCCTGTTTGGAATAGAATGTCCAGCATATTGAGGAACTCGCGATATTTGAACTCCAAGCGTAGACCTAATTGGAAACGTTAGAATTTTATATATTTAAAATTATAAAGGCTGGATTAAACTTACCGCGTTGTAAGCCGAAGCATTTGTAGACCGCGTCCAGCTCACGACTGCTCACGATGTTGTGCATATCGCGCACAGTTAGCGCACGCATCAACTGGTTGCGTGTTATGGTGCTGCAGTTCTCGCGATCAAAGTCCTGGAAGACCTGTTTCAAATTCGAGATTTCGTCGGGCTTACGTGCCAACTTCATGAGCGCTTGCGAGCACAGCGTGCGCTCTTCGAAATTGAGGAAGCAATCGAAACAGTCCAGATTGGCCAAGTGTATCAGGGGTACAGCGGTCACCTCTTTGTCGCCCATGGAGGTTTCGATTTCAATGAAGATTTCGTCCAGCGCGCGACAGAAGTCACGATAAAGCACACAGCAAGCGCGCTTCGGTGAGCGGAAGCTACCAAAAAAACAAGTAGAAATTATATAGAAACTAAAAATGAAAATAGAATATAACGGTTTACATATTGCTAATCGCGTTCGATTCATCAGCTGTTAGCGCTATAAGTGCGTTGTCTAAGCCGCGCTTGAAGTCAATCTCGAGTATGTCACCCTCACGATGACGATCGTAATCCTGCAGGAAGTCGATAATATTGATGCTGCGCGTTATTGCTTGTCGTTTAATATTCGACAGCAGTTTGATGATATATTCCTCGGTGTAGTTGTCGCCGACACTCTTGCTTGTTGCAGGGCATTCTGTCTTGAGTGCCTCTGGATGTGGTTTCAGCTTAGGTACAGCGTACTCGGCTGGGTCGGCATGTTCGAGGAATTTAGTGTAATTGAAACCCAACTCGTTTCCATAGCGCGCCAGCAGTGCATTAAGCTCATTATTAGAAAGCAAAATGCCGTTAGTGAGAAACACTTGATTTGCTTGATTACAGCCGACATGTCCTCGGTTTAGTCTAGAAGGGTGAGAGCGTGAAAGTGCATTATGGTATGTTTATTATGGAGGATACCACATACTTGTCGTAGTTTCGGAAGAACGGATGCAGGTGTAAGCGCCGATTACGTATGCGCATTTGTATGCGTTGCAAAGCTTCCTCGCAATAATTGCGCATAACCTCCTCGGCGTGGTCCCAGTCTAAAGCGCCATCTCTGGGCATATGCTTTATGTAGTCCGGTGGCGATTGCACTTCCAGCAAAGGCGTTTTCTCCAGATGCTTGATGGTGAACACTTTTTCGAAGAATAGACAAGCTTTGATTGATAAAAAGTAGAGTATAGAAAGTATAGTAATGGCAGACCTTTATCGATTTCGTCCTCAAACAAGCGCCACATAATGCGATTGGTATCGATCGGATCTATATAGCGTGTAAACAGCATTCTCATATCGCGTTGCGAGAGATACTTACGCACCCCGACATTGTCTAGGGCGCGTTCAAACTGATTTTTGGTTATTGTGCCCGTGCGAAGGTGATCGAAGCACTCCAAGAATTCCTTCACTCTTACGCGGCGCTTATGTATGAAATTTTGTATGCAGAATATGAGGTCACACACATCTTTATACTCCTTCGGGTGATTGCAAAGGTCGGGGAATATTTTGAATGCCACTTTAGTACCGTTAATTGCGGGCAACTCAGAGAGTTCGAGGTCAACCAGACGCCCGGGAAAGTCTTTGATGATTTTCTAGTAAGTTGTGATAGATGTATTTAATGCTTTTACTGTTCATCTTCAAATAAACTCACCATAGCGTCGTCGAGCAGATTATTTTGTTTTAAATAATCCAAAATATTTTGTATGTGCCGTATGAAGGCGACATAGTTCACAGTATACGAATCCTTGATATAACGTTTGAGCAAAAGCAGAAAGTCATCATCTGAGATGGGAATCTTCATGAAGTGTAGAACCCGTGAAAAATGCGCCACGGTCACAACACCCACATTCTGTGAGACCTAAATAATAGCAAGAAGGCACAAAGCCAAAGGCTTGAAACATACAAAAATCCACTTCAACCATCTCCATTTTGCGAAACTTACTATTTCATAGTCTTGGAAATATGGAAACAGTGGCAAATTGCTAAACTGCGCAATTTTTATTAGAATTAGACATAGCCGACGCCGATCTTCGGGTCTTGGTATAACATTAATATGCATGGGATCGTTCCATTCCAGTCCGGTGGCCAAATCCTTTTTGTTGGTCGACGCAGCTGCAGTAGCAATTTATACAAGAGGATTGTTCAGTTTTAAAGTCCAACTTGCATAATTCCCAATGCAAGGTACTCACGTTCTTGGCAAACCACTTTGCAGAATTGCTTGTAGGCTATACGGCCATCGCGCAGACGAAAGTAATCCGTCACCTCACGCAGCTCGAACTCCGAAAGTCCCGCAACATTTTTATACTTGCCCAAAATGCTGGTGAAGAGCGAATCTACAAGTACAATGTATTAAGCAAATGATATTGTCCTCTGATATTCTTTTGATCTTACTTGATATTAAACCCGTGCAATTTGGATCATGCTCCATGAAATCGGCGCAAATGTCGAAGCCATAACGGAAAATCGTTGCTTGAATTTTGCGGCAAGCTCGCCATATTTCATTCAAATTTAAATTTTGCTTTGGTTTAATTTGGAAAAAAAATTTTGTATCGATTTAGAGAAACGAAATATATCTATGAAAAAAATTTATCGCCCTTACCCTCTCGTCATCCTCCATATTTTGAAATTTTTACACTTTTTTGCAAATTGAATTTTGTATTTTTTATTTAAATGTAGAATAGCGGTATTTAATTTTCTTTATGCATACAATTTTTCACATATAAAATGTAAGTATGACAGAAAGAACGCTACAAAAATTTGTTTGTGGAAAATTTTTTCTTTGATTGAAGTTCTTTGAAAACTATTCTGAAGTTTAGCTATTGGACATATTAACCTTGGAGTTGTACACTCAAGTAAGACAGTGGAGTATTTTTGAGGAGCACCATACGAAGCATGCATTTGGTTCGCGATGTCGCCATTGTGTTAACACAACTCTAATCTTCGAACTTCGTAAACAATCTCAAGTCATATTGATGAGATATGAGGTTGGTTGCAAAGTACTTGGTTCGCCTTGAAATCATTAATATTTCGTATCATATTCCGATTCGTCCCCATTTTAAAGACTTCTTTTTAGTTCTAAACGTTTTAAGAATTTAATTTAATTACTAGGGAAAGCTCCTTTTAGTTTAGGAAATATAAAATATTTGAGGTTTTGTCTGAAAGGTTAATTAAGGATAAAAGGAAAAGGTATACGTACCTGAAATATTCACTTTAGAGTCCATATGATTATATTAATGCTAGAGGCAGGTATGGTATTGTGGTTTATATCGGTCTTAAGTCAATCGGAAGGTCGCCAAGAACAATATTGTATAAATGATGATTTAGAGAAGGTATGTTTCGATTTCATCTATATAATTATGATTATTGGTATTAACTAAAGTGTGGTAAATCAGCTATAACCTCGCTTTGACATTATTAATAAGAGAGCTTTCACACAAGTTTGGACTCTTGCACTTTGTACTCACCTGTTTTACAAAAGTAAAAGCTGTATCGACCTTATATGGATTTTTTTTTTAAGTTCGTACTCTCATAATTGCTGTTATTCTGTTACATGTGACTTTTCCTCATTATGATATTCCTCTAATATATATATACATATGTATATACATACATATATAAGTACAAAATATTTTTTATGATCTTTACTGTCGAGATTTTAATGGCAAAAATGATAGGGCGACTGTGACGACTTTTAATAGCAGCATTTTAAAACAATTTAATAGTGCGGTCACGTACTGGAGTTGATGTCGCTTTAACGGAACTGCGAGTGGCTCCTGCAATTTGAAAGTGAAATGCAACCACTGAATGTGTTCAATATGTGACCTGCAGGAAATCACGAAAATGATAAAAAAATATATATATTTACATCTGAACTTGTAGCACTTCCTGGCTATATACTTCTAGTGCCATGTTTTTCAAATGTTTAGAAATTCGCTATGTACATATATAATATTGTACTGGAAAACTAAGGGAGGTGAGTTGAATGCATATATGTATATACGTATGTATGTCGATATATAATTATGTTCTTTAATCTGTTTGTTTTTTATAATACTAAGATTTAAGCTGCTAAGAACATACTTTGATTCATTTGAAAGAGCAAATCTGCTTTTAACTCTCTGTAATTATCTTAGTAGAATAACATATGGTTTCAAAACTTGTAATTTCGTAATTTCCTCATAAAAATTCAAGAACATACTTACTGGTCCGTTGACTCAGTTTACTAGTTGGTAAAATTATATATAACCTATTTTGAATTTCTTCACTGCTCTCTATGGATTGTTCCACTTAACCCAACTACCATTGTGGTGCTCTCTCTCTTCATTTTTATACTCTCGCAACAAAGTTAGATATAATGTTATATATACCAAAGTGATCAGTGTGATGAGTAAAGTTCAAATCCGGATGTCTGTCTGTCCGTCCGTGCAAGCTATAACTTGAGTAAAAATTGAGATATCTTAATGAAACTTGGAACACGTGTTTCTTCCTTTCCACCATAAGTTCGAAGATGGGCGGAATCGGACTACTGCCACGCCCACAAAATGGCGATAACCGAAAACACATAAAGAGCTATAACTAAGCCATAAACTAAGCTATGAACTTAAAATTTGGTACAAACGATTATTCTAGGAAGGGCCATATTTGGAAGTATTTTTTTGGGAAAGTGGGCGTGGCCCCGCCCCATACTAAGTTTTTTGTTCATATCTCGTAAACTACTAAAGCTATATCAACGAAACTTTCAGGAGTCCTTTTCTCATGTATTTCCATATATAGTCCAAAAATGGAGAAACTCGGATTATAACCACGCCCACTTCCCATACAAAGCTTATGTTGAAAACTACTAAAAATGCTTTAATTCAGTAAGGAAAATCAACAGAAGCCTTAACTTTCATTATAAAGAAGGCACAGAAGAGCTGCATTCAAAATTGGAAACAAAATTTTAAATGGGCGTGGTTCCGCCACTTATGGGTCAAAAACCATATCTCCGAAACTACTCGACCATTTCAATGAAATTCGGTTTGTAATATTTCCCTTGCATCCCAATTATATGTTGTGAAAATATGCCAAATCGGTTCCCAACCACGCCTACTTCCCATATACCAGAACTTTGAAGACGATCTGAATCGTTTTCTTTACAATATATAAAGGAAGCACCAGTGCAGATATCTCTTTTAAAAATCGCCAAAATCGGACCATAAGTATTCAAGGCCTCATACATCGAATATGAGGATATCAGATATTTTGAATAAATTCAGAGGGAATATTTTTCTTCCAATATAATGTCTCCGTGCCTAAAATACGTGAAATCCGGTCATAACTTCACCTAACTCCCATATACTTAATATTAGGATTTTCAAACTTTCAATGGACTTTATACCATATACCAAATATGTGGGTCAAATTGTTTGTTATATTAATAAAAAAATAAAAAATAAATAAATAAATTGCGAGAGTGTAAAATGTTCGGTTACACCCGAAATTAGCCCTTCCTTACTTGTTTTAGATTAACGAGGGAACATATATTTCTATATTTAAACGGTTGATTGACATTTTTGCCAAATTCCTATTAAGTAAAGGGTGATTTTTTAGACATATGGTTTTCAAGAGGAAATATAATAAATATAATGCATATAATTTAAGGTTATGGTCAAGAAATTAGCTCTATTATAAAAACGAGGGTTTACCATTATGTTTTAAAAATAATTTCGGGAAAGTGATCGCTTGAATAATTTCCAGCCGAGAGATAAACATAATTGAGTATAAATCAAGAGACCAAGAGGAAGGGGATTGCCTTATTGGAAACCGCACGTCTAAAAAAACACCCTTTAAATATGGTGTAAATCAGTTACCTCATTGCGTTTGTCAAATCCCAAAAGGCAAAAGAACACGCTGGAAGAAATGTGCGCTGCTAAATTTAAATTTAAATTTAAATTTAATTTATGCTAAAAAATGGCAACGTTTTCGCGTGCATTTAGTATTTCTGTGCGTGCAATGCAGTTTCATTTCAACATTTTGAAAATTCTCTCTTTTGAAGGGGGCTTTGGCGCTGGATATAAGATAAACTTGCAACGCATTGGAGCAAGTAAGCAGCACTTTAATGCATTGTTGCAGTTCGGCGCTGGCGAACGCCTTGCTGTGGTGAATCCGTGGAGGTGATCAGCTAAGCGTGTAGGTGGGCTTGTACGAGCGAAATCCGAAGGTTTTTCATTTTCTCGCACAACTGAGTGGCGCTGGCATGACGATGGATTGAAAATGAATTGCGCTCGTTATCGCTTCTTAATAGTTTCTCAATGATTTTTTCACAAGTTGCGTGATTCACATTGAAAATTCCGATTTTTCGCACACTTCACCTGCAACGCTTATGAAATGCAATGAAATGAGAAAAGCGAAAGCGCAAAATAAATTTGTGGTCAATCTCAGTGGTCACAGTGCGAAAGGAGGGGTTGTGCGGGAAGCATGATAATGTCTGAATGACGTAAACTACTCGGCATTGAAGGGGTTTAGTGCTGCGCGTAAGGGTACTTCAGGTAGAACTCAAGACTTTTCCCTCAAGATCTCAACGTTAACGTACGTGATTGCAGTTAAAGTGAAGTGATTATGCATTAACGAAGATAATGTTAACCAAGAAAATAACAATCTTATTTCCGACTACGGACAGCTTGAAGCAGAAGAAAAGGGCGAAATCGTTTCGAAATGTTTCGCTCATTCAACAAGCACTTAAAGCACAAAGTACTTGTAGTACTTGCTCTGAATTGTTCTGAAAGTTTTGCTTTAACATTGAGCAAGCGCTTGTCGTAGATCATTTTAATTTCCTTCAACTCATCTCACTTTATAAATAATTGCACAAAGGTTGAAAAAATTGACTCCACCTTAATTTACGCGCGTCTGCTTTCATCTGCAATGTTTCGCCCCCAACAGTTTTCGTTTTTGTTTTTCACTCTTGACAAACGTTTGTTGTTGTTATATATGTATATGCGATGCGTGCTGTATAGCCCTTAGGTTGTTGTTCCCTTTGTCTGCTTCTTATTTTGACTGGGCGCGTTGACACTTGAACGTAATCTGACCATAAAATTCATGACCAGCTGCATAAGGTGGGAGGGTCTGGCTAGTGTTATGTCAGAATAAATTGTTTAATGTTAGCATAAGTAGAAGAACAATAAGTATAGGGTGCTTCAAAATGTACATTACAGTTGCCATTTCATTCATATCTCACTGAGTTATAAAAAATTTTGCTCAATGACCGTTATATATATATATATATTTGGCGTAGAAACCGCTTAAGCGATTATAGCCGAATCCACCAGAGCGCGCCACTCGTTCCTCCTTTTTGCTTTTTGGCGCCAACTGGAAACACCAAGTGAAGCCAGGTCACTTTGCACTTGGTCTTTCCACCGGAGTGGAGGTCGTCCTCTTCCGCGGCTTCCTCCAGCGGGTACTGCATCGAACACTTTCAGAGCTGGAGCGTTTTCATCCATTTGTACAACATGACCTAGCCAGCGTAGCCGCTGTCTTTTTATTCGCTGAACTATGTCAATGTCGTCGTATAAATCGTACAGCTCATCGTTCCATCGTCTGCGGTATTCGCCGTTGCCAATGTTCAGAGGACCATAAATCTTACGCAAAACCTTTCTCTCGAAAACCCCAAGAATCGTCTCATCGGATGTTGTCATCGTTCACGCTTCGGCGCCATACATCAGGACGGGAATAATGAGCAACTTGTAGAGTTTGATTTTTGTTCGTCGAGAGAGGACTTTACTTTGCAATTGCCTACTGAGTCCAAAGTAACACCTGTTGGCAAGAGTGATTCTGCGTTGGATTTCAAGGCTGACATTGTTGGTGTTGTTAATGCTGGTTCCCAAGTAGACGAAACTATCTACTACTTCAAAGGTATTACTGTCAACAGTGACGCGGGAGCCAAGACGCGAATGCGCTGACTGTTTGCTTGATGACAGGAGATATTTCGTCTTGTCCTCATTCACCACCAGACCCATACGCTTCGCCTCTTTATCCAGTCTGGAAAAAGCAGAACAAACGGCGCGGTTGTTACTACCGATGATATCAATATCATCGGCATACGCCAGCAGCTGTACACTCTTGTAGAAGATTGTACCTTCTCAATGACCGTTACTTTATATTAAAACAAAAACTATTTTCCATTTTTCATTTAGGAATCCCTTTCTTGAATCGGCGCATCCCTATTGAAAACCCCTATAAACTTACATTTCACAGTAGTAAAGACTCAGTAAAATGAAGCGGGTTTAGCATCATAGAGCGTTCTTTTTTACGTGAAGTTGGTACAGTGTGACAATTGTCCAATTTGCTAAGAGAAAAATAGAGCATTAATATATTGTAAACACCTATTTTTACTTCAAGTTGAAGTTAGAATTCCGAGTTCCGAATCAATATTGTGGCATACAAATATAGAGGTGGTTTCAGCGCTGTGATCCAATTCTCCAAATAATTTTCTCAAGTAAACATTTAAGATTCTCAGAATTCTCATTTCATCCACTGTGCTACGCGCTTGAATCCCTCACCTTCCGTTGTTCAGCAGCGTCTTTGGAGCAGTATCCTCACTGTTGCTATTGTCGTCTACCGTCCTGGCTAGCGGTGGCTGTCATCTATTTTAATCTTACGCTAATGTAGCGCAAAAATAATTACACTAACAAAATGCCATTGAAGCTTCAAAGTAATGTATATTAGACAAGACGAACAAGCATTTCACTAACGCTCTTGTTGTTGGCTATTGCGCTTGTTTGTTGTACATTTTATTAGCATGTTGCTCGTTAATCATTTGCGTATAGCCACCAGCGAAAGAAACAGAGGCCAAACAACAAAAATTTACGTACATATATACATGTATAAATATGTATATAGTTCATTGAAAGCGGCGTCAGCTTCAGACACGGTCAACACCACAAGCACTTATAGGTATCCAGCTCATTCGTTGCTTATAGACTTCGTCTTGGCAGTAATTTGTAAGGCAGTTGACCAGCTGGAATTGTTATACACTCGCAACATGTGGCAGAGTGTAGAATAGTTTTGTTCACGTAACGGTAGATTCTGATACCTAACAAAAATAGAGCTGGATCTAGGGTTGTATGTAACTGGACGAAGCTGGACCTGAGGTTCTTATATGAGTAAAACTGAGATGGCTCCGTGAAGTTTTTCACAAATGTTCCCTGCATTCTGTGTGGATTCTTAGTTCAGATGCGTGCGATAGCACGTCAACTGACGATCACCAGCTTCCTACGCTGTATGTTTCAGAATAAAATTTTGTATTATACAAGCCAGGAATATTTTCAAGACCTTTCCTCTTCCACATTGCCATAGTTTCGGCCACATGCGAACTTAGCACTTCCTTACTTATGAATTTTTTGTTGTTATTGTGTTTGTGGCACAGTTTCTGAATTACGTGCAACATTAAGTTTACAAATTATCTCATGTTAAGCATTTTTCGTGCGAGGATTATGACAATTAGGACTTTGGTCATAATAATTATTTCTGTACGTAACTACGGTTACGTATGTTTGTCTATATAAATATGACGGTAGGTACGTACTTACTCATTTCAAAATAAATATGTATATTTTTGCTCTGTTAATCCACTGTTCGCCGTTAGTACTTCATAAAGGATGAGCAGGAATTAGCTTGCATTTTCGGGAGCTTTATGGGAAGTTACCTAACTGCCTTTTTTCGAAATCCTGAAGAGGTTGTTGAATAGATTAAAATATGGACTAACCGTTTAGTGAGTGGTATTTTGGCTTTGCTTAGTTTTAGTGAAAAATTCCTCTAGTGCTCATAGCTTTGTAAGCTTTTAAAACTGCTAATTAATATATAGTTCATTATGAGTAAATTCCTTGTCTTAACTAGTTGAACCTTGGCCTGACTTAGAATAATATATGTCCTAAGGTAAAAACAATTGCAATGGATAGCCATATGATCGCCGCTTTCTATGGTGCCAGAGTAGTTGGAGCAGTAAGCATCAAAGATTTGAACACCACGACCCACAACAATACTTAAGAATAAAGGATAATCCTTAAATCCAACCCAGAATCACTCTTCTCAACGGATGCTAGTTTGGACTCAGTAGGCAATTGAAAAGGCAGTTCTTCTCTCAACGAACAAAGACCGTACTCTACAAGTCGCTCATTATCCCTGTCCTGTTTTATGGTGCAGAAGTGTGTATATGAGACGACAATAGGAGTTAAGAATTTGCGGAAGATTTATGATCTTTTGAACATAGCCAGCGGCGAATTCGGCGGACGATGCTACGATGAGCTGTACGAGTTCGACGACGACATTGACAAAGTTCAGCGAATAACACAGACAGTATCTACGCTGGCTAGGCCATGTTATCCGAATGGACGAAAGCACGCTTTGAAAGTGGAAGACCAGAGGAAGAAAAAGAGCTCCACTTCGTTGGAAAGACCAGGTGTAGAAGGCCCTAACTGCGCTTGGTATCACCAATTGGCGCCTAATTGCAAGAATAAGAAATTAATTGGCTTTGTTATAATCGCATAAGCGGTGCCTACGCAAATCATATGCCTACAATTGATATACGCCTTCAACCAATACCTTCAACCAATAAAATACTTAAAATAGCTGCTTAAGACTAAATATTTTTTATAAACACTAAATGTTTCATAATTTATTGGTTCCGCTGCAAATTGAGTACCGCTCCCAATTCCTTTGCTTAGACGAGAGCAACTGTAATGAGCTCATATATTCTTTCGCCGCAACTCGTTGCAACTTGCTTTGTTGGCAGAATAAATCGCGCTTTCCATTTTCCATTTATTAAGCACTTACGTATAAAAACACAATAAATTTGTTGATTTGCTGCACCATTACGTGTGGCATTGATGCAATTTTTTCAAGCCAACGCACACACAACTGAGAATATTTCGGTGCAGAGAGCTGCGGGAGTTAATTTCCTTCCCTTGAACATCGAGGAATTATGTGTAGCATACTTTTGGGTGCATTTTTCATAGTTGCCTTCGCAGCTTCACTGCCACTTAACTTTCGCTCAAAACTTCAGTCGAAATTAATGGCTCGCAACCGCCAAGCTGGCAACACAACCGCCAACACGGCAACCAGTCAGACCGACGATATCATACCAGTCAGCAGCGCCACCGCTCAACCGTTCCACACACACACACACACCTCCCCTCTCGTTCAATTCATTTTCTGCATGCGGTGGCTTAAATTTTCTCTTATTTATTATTATTACGATTTTTTATTTTGGTGTACGCGCAGCGGGGGGCTGCCCGCAGTTGTTTTCATTTTCCTTACCGCTTTTGGCGAAAATTAAGAAATCATTCTTACATTCTCTGCGCACACACACACACACACACACTCATGCACGCATGTGTAATTTTTTACTGTTGGCATAGTTGTTCACGCTCCAACTGCTGCATCATAAATCACACAATTTAAAAGAGCGCGCTGAAAAGCATTTCATTGCTGATACCACTGTTGCATTGTTTCAACTTCCTGACCTGCACAAATGCCGTGCCATGCCGTGCCGTGGGCTGACGCGGGTGCGGGCGAGCATGCGCAATGGGCACGTACTTTTTTCACAACTCACGGTTTATCTTATAGTCTTCATATGTGCGCGCTTCGCCTCATGCGGCGGCAGCGCCTCACGATCGGCTTCCCATTCGTGTTACTCGTGTGTGTATTCCATGTAGGTCAAATATGAAATACTTACGCGCGCTGAATACTGGTGGCATGGGTTCGTTCGTTTGACACACAATCGCACATAAATACAATATAGTTTAAGTTTTTCAAGAATTCGCTTTGGCGCTATAACGCAGTCCCTTGTTATCGTTGCCCCTTTGCGTCGATATTCATCCGCAGCGCTGGATGATGATGACACAAATGTGTTTTAAGCTGTGCATTCGCTTCTAATTTTCGCTGGAAAACCACTTGCTCGCACTCAATTTATAAGTTGTCACGTTCGATAGAAAATTTCCCCCGGTTAACATTTATTCTTAAACCCAAGGGTTGGGGGTTTCACATATACAAAGCAGTGGCAACATTCATTTACAGTTCACCAAGTTGATTGGTTTGGCTTCTCTTTCCATTTGCAGTGTCTGTCTTGATGGTAACCGACAAATGAGACCAGTGGACGAACTTCATTTTTAGAAGTAGACCCATATTATGAGGTACGGCGGCCATTGGAAAATACTTTCTAAAATTCTAGGCTATGATTCTGTGGGTAAAAACTCCATCAATATACTCTGCAGTGGATTTCTTACAAACTTTAGAGCTGCCTTTTCGGTACTTTAACGAAAAATTTAAAATCACAAAGTTGTTCCTTCAGTAATCCTTAATTGATACAAAAGAGGGTATACTATTTGGAATTCGAAGTATGACGATATCGAGATAAAATGGCGTACGGGAGAAAAAGAGAAAAAGAGAGAGGGTGTAAATTATTGAGGTGTAAAATCGCATTTAAAAAAGGTATTCAAAATCGCAAAGAATTTAAGGGAAAATTTTATATCGGCAACTCGTTTTCTGATTTCCAGAGAATATATATAATTGTTATTGGATTTAACGACTGAAGAACTGAGTGTGATAATGCGAGCTTGATAAAGCAGGGATATACGGATGGATGTTAACTAGATAAGCGAGTTGGAGGTGGTGTCTTTTCAGAAAAATTAGACAACAAAATTACCTTCCGACTACGAGATCACTACAGTGTTTTTCAAGCAGAGATTACTGCAATCAAAGAAGCTCTACAAAGAGGATGCTAACAGCCAGGCGGCCTTGAAATCACTGAAGTATCTTAGTGTATCATTGAAGATAGTGCAAGAATGCCTTGAGCTATTAATGGGACTTTCTGACTATTTCACGATAAACCGGCAATGAATTCCACGGACACAGTGACATTCAGGAAACTTTGAGTCTGATGAACTATTGAGACTAGGTACCGCCTTACAAATAAATTCCGATAAAGAGAGAATGCCTCTGGTCACTTGTAGATATTTAATCGACAAATACGTCATAGACACAGCCGCGTCTCGGCTCTTGTGATCAGAGAACAATGTATCTTTCAGAGATGGGTCTAAATATATAGTTTGAATCGTATAGATATATTTCACGCTTCTGTGCAGTTTATAAATTTTGCGGCAAGTACTATCTATAACTAAATATCTGCAAGTCAAGTTGAACTAACCGAATACAACAACAAATTTCAACGAGATAAAGAATAGAGCTGCCATCAGTAAATTTTAATTTTAATACAATGTGAACTATTTCTCGAATTCCACATACTCGAATGTACCTGTGCAAAGCACGAATCATGGATATAAAGGAGGGCACATATCCGCGCTGTAATCCGAATTTGTGCGATCTCATACACCCACCCGCAGGTGCAAACAAAACACTGCTTGTGTGAGCAGAAATTCAAATGAGCAACTTTGTGTTGCCATTGTCAAGCCACGGCAACATGCAAGTACACGTATGTTAACCCGCTTCAAAAAGCCAAAAGAGTGCATGGACGCGTGTGTGTATGTGGAGTGTGCGAGGAAAACAAGTTTGGCACCATTTTCTTGCCAACGTTTGCGATAATTCTTATTCGCACCTATCTGAGCGCACACACACACACCGGCGAGGCGATAAATGCATGCATTAAGCGAAAGGCAAGCGCTTCTATGCGCTAACCGGCGCGAGTGTGTGCGAGTTTGTGAGTTTCTGCGAAGGAAACAACTATTGTTTATGCCATTTTATTACAATTCCTACAATGACAACAATGACAACAAATTCTGGTGTCTGTTTACTGGCACATCGTCATCGTAAAGTTATTACCATTGTATGCGTTCACGAGAAAGTTGCTGCGCTCACAGCTCACAATAGGCCCCTCGCACATTGTAGCCGCGCCGTGCCGTGCGCGCTGGCATATGAGTGCAAGACAAATCAGTGCGCGGAGGAAGTCGAAGATGCAGCAGAAAGTTGGCGCGTGACTTGCAGGTGTGCCGAGGCGCATTCGAGCGCTGCTGGAGGAGCAAACTGATGCTGCACTTAGCACTCGAAGTGCTCCATTGTAGTTGCTGGCATGCTTGAGCAGCCACTTGAGCACACGCACACACACAGCTGTGCGCTGGGTATGCAATATGCATGCTTATATTTAATCGCAAAGTCACACATACACACATGCCTACATATATGCCCGCCGAGGAGCTGCTGCCAAGAAAGCGAAATCTGGTAGAAAAAACGCTTGTGGCACACACGGAAAAGTCACAGCAAAGTCAGTGCCAGCTGTCGTTGTTGGATGCGGCAAGATTTATAAATACGCAAACACTTGCACTCACACACACACACAAACACACACCCATAGCTGCAGGAGCATGGTAGCGCAGCAATGTGCGCGCTTTCATTGCTTATCAGCGCACAATGTAATAACGCTTGTTTTGGGATACGCGAGAGTTTAAGTGAAGTGAGGCTGGTGGAAAAAGAGCGTTTTGTTCATTTCACGCTTTTAACTGGTATTGTTTTCATATAAACCTATACGCTTTTGCGCCTAAAAGCACCTTTTTGCTGTGTTATTTATATTTATTCAGCGCAGCACTTTGCATCTACCGAAATGTGCATGCATTTACTCACTAGTACTAGTAAATATTTTACTTAAGCGCTTTTTATACGAGCTCTATATAGAGCCATTTATATTTATATTGTTTTTGTTGCTTACGACGCATTAAGTAGTATAATGGGAGAGTTGCTTTTAATGAGCGCAAATGCACTTAAGGCTGCAAGCAGTAGATGCATTATGCATTAGTGTGTTTATGTGCGACGCCTGTTTGCATACTAAAAACTTATCGAGATAAAAAATTCCTCTTCTATGTGTGGAAATGGCATGAGTGCTTTTATTACCGTTAAGAGCTATCTTTGATCTGTATTTTATATAATATTGACGCAAGTCTAACCACAAGTTCTTCATATAAGTTGGATGAAGAAAAAAGTTCTTGGCACAGATGTGTCTTCAAAGTGCCATCAGTCTAGTTTCAGTTAATAACAGCGCGCCATTCGCATTTCCTTCTCGCTCTTTGGCGCCAATTGGTGATGCCAAGTGCAGCCAGGTTCTTCTCCAGCTGGTCTTTCCAACGGAATGGAGCTCTTCCTCTTCTTTCACCAGCGGATAATGCATCCAACACTTTCGAAGCTGCGGCAAGAGCCTCGTTCAGCGTGGACGCTCTCTTTTTATGCGCTGAACGCTGTTAATGCCGTCGTATAATTCATCGCCCCATCGTCTGCGGGTTTCACCGTTGGCAATGTTTAAAGGACCATAAATATTAAGGAAAGCCTTTCCTTCGAAAACAACCAGTGCCCCCTCATCGGATGTTGAGATCGTCCACGCTTCCATCATAAAACAGGACGGGAATGATGAGGGACTTGTACAGTTCGATCTTTGTTCAGAGAGAGAGGACTTTATTTTTCAACGACCTACTCAATCATACTTCAGGGCTATACTCAATTCTGACTATTGCGTCCACGTCGCGCACCCTGGAGACGTGAGCAACCCTTAGCCAACCGGTGTGGAGTCTTAGATCACGTCTAAAGGAGAGGAATCTTCAGTGGGTTCTCTTTGATATATTCGGATTAAGGGTTCACTGAAGTCTAATAGCAGCGTCTGTCCACCAGAGATGTGGGTGTGAGCGGGCTATGGACTAGCGTCCACTATATAAATGTGCACACACTTTATACTACTCTGCTAGCGTGGTGGTGCGCTGGGTTTGGAATCCGCCACGTAGAAACCAACCACAATGAAAATAAATCAACAGCTTTGGACGAGAGACACCAGTTCTGATGACGACCATTGCATCAGTCTAGTTTAACCGTTGTAATATTGATGATTTTGCAAGTTGAAGCTTATATTCATGTTACTATTTCGATCAGTGGCTCTGGTTGATATTTTTCCAACCGCTTCATTGCCTTTTCCAATAAGCAGATTACTGCCATATTTAACCACTTTCGCTAGCTTTTTCTTTTTCAGCCATGGTCCAAGGTTTCACACAAGTTGACCACATTTTTTCATGGCCGGTTGGCGGATGCTCAGATGGGCAAAGCTAAATCAAGTATTTTCTTCTTTCTATAATGTGTGAGTAATACGCTAAACACTTTATTTGAAATAAAAATAATTTCTTAAAATCTTCAAAATTGCAAGAACATAATTAAATTGCGCAACATTTCGAACGAAAAGAAAATAAGATTTTTTGTACATTGTTGTTGTTTTTCTTAACAAGTTTCGGCTTGTTAGTTTCGAGTTGTTTGCTTGGTAATATTTCACATTTTACCTCAAGTAAACGTATTAAAAGCTGTCATTTACTATATAAATATATTTCGGTTGCACGCCTAAGTTTATGCTACGGCTTTGAAGTATTTTCGGCACTAACAGCCGCATTAAACATGTGTGATGATGTATACGATGGTAGACTTTTTCCATTTTTCTGTATTAAATTGCAATTTTGTTAATGAAATTTCTGCACATGCACACACACACACACACACATGCAGGCAGACCATCCAACTGGCATGTTACAATACTTTTACTTAACGAACTCAAGTATTTATCTATTTTGGAAACGTTAGCTCCGTGCTATGCTATGAGTCGGTTGGTAAGTTCTTTCACGAGCGGCTTGTCAAGTTTGTTTTGGCGTTTCGGTATACCACCGCAGCAGCAACAGCAGCAGCCTAAGCACTGTACCTACAATATATACTTATCCTCGTACGAGTGCTATCAACGCCTCTGGTGTATACATAAATATTGTGCATTCGAAGTTTGCGTGACAGTTTCTAACTTAGACTCGACTCTAATACGGTTCAGCCTTGTCTGCCCGCTTCCCTTCTCGCTCTCTCTGTGTATAGCTTTGGTAGATAGTGCGTACAAAAGTTATTCGCCTTGCATGTGAGCTAGATGAAGTTGCTACTACTCGTGCTGTTTTTGTTGTTACTTTTTAGACAGTTGTGTATTTTCTGTGGCACTTTCAGCAATTTCGTTAATTACATACAAATTTTATTTTATACGGTTTACGAGCTCTTTTTGCTTGACAAAAACTCACTAAGAAGATTACCTGAGATTTTATTCATTTATACAAATGACAGCAAGTTTGGGAAAACTTTAAAATAATTCCACATTTTCACATAGTCAATATTTATGATTTCTGGGACCTCTACTGGTGTCTGATGAAATATTTTGATTTTTCATATATTTCAATATAGCCACATCTCTTGATAATAATGGAGTTGAACTAATTTTACGCCAAGGTATCATGAGGTGACATAAACTTAAAGATTTTGAGTTTCCATAAAGTTTAAACAGAAGTTAATTTGGAAGCATGGAGTTCCATTTAACCTTACCGTGTACTCAAGATCTCTAGAGGGACGTTACAGATAGACCATGGTCCAAACAGCCGGTTCTGCGGAGTTGAGCCGGATTTTATTCGGCCAAGGTCTGTTCTTTCGGGGATCTAACCCTGTTTGGATCGGTGAGTTATGTTATTACAGATCTTGGCTAATCAATTCTGTAAAATATTGCTAAATTTTTTTTGTAATACGAGAATTGACCAATGCAATTTTACACTCCATTCAAAATATTAAAAATCTTTTAAAATTTCTTGTAATATTCGAGACCAAAGAAAAGTATTTAATTGCGTTCAAGACAACATAGGGGAAAATCGTCTATTCTTTTTTTTTGCAGTTCAAAAAGTAGTAGGTGCAGTCTCAGCAGAAATTATGACAGCAGAATGCTTGATATACGTAATTAAAAATGTCGCAGGGCGTGAAGAACCCGCACTTCTGCACTTGCACATAACTTCCCAGCGCCGTTTTTGTGAAGGCACTTTGCAAAAGGACGCGCATTGAAGTGTAAGATTTATTGATTACTCGCTCCAACTTAACACGCAAAAAAAAGGAACTTCACTGTGAAAGGTCGACATTTGAAAGGCCTTGTCAACAGCAAGCATTTTAAGAAAAGAATCGCTTAAAAGAAACGGCAGGGGAATGGGCAAAAAATATGATAAATTGTTAAAACACTTGTCAACGAAGCGCAGAAAAATTAAACACCCTTTTATGCTCTTAAGAGCGTGAATTGCTGCAGAAAAGGTCATGTCTCAAACAACACCACCACCACCCCCCACCAACGACTGCGTGGATGCTGAGTTGCGGGTTCCTTTAAGGCTCTTGAACTCGCAGTGTTAATTAGCTTAAGAAATTGTGCGCTTTTTTCAATTACTTCACTGGGTTGTGGGCAAAGGCTTTAGAATACATACATACAAATAAATATACACTCATATAAGCATTTAAGTCTCTTATGCATATGTGTGTGTGTGTGCGCTCATTAACCCTCGCCATAATGAGGTTAAAGGGTTTCCCCATGTATTTATAAACAAGCAAAAGCAAAAATATAAATCATATCAGAGGATGATACTCAAATGCTGCTTTCGTATAATCCCATCCCAGAAGTGAAACGAACTAGTTGTAGAGCATCATATAGATAGTACACTCCCGGAACCCCATCAACTAGTGAGCCGAAGGTATTCGAGTTAACGACAAGCTCAAAATCTCAAACAAAAAATTACATTACAGTTGCATCTGCAAATTTTTGAAAATGAGCCAGAAATCTGACAGAAAATTATAATTTTGATTTCGTTTGAAGTGTAATGCAATAAATCGTTTTGTAATCAGGAGAAGACTGGTTATTTTCGAACTAATTCAAGACTCCAGATTTTCCAAAAAATTTTCGGGTTTTATAATATTCTATAAATAAAGCCACAAAATTCAAAGGAATTTTTTCATTGAAACCATTTTTTTAGTTCTGATATACTTTTTATCCCTGATATTATAAGAGATTATACTAACAGGGGAATGGGGTCATATGTAGAAGTTCACGCAAGTGAGGAAAGTTTCTGATTGCCATTCACTTGGGAGTGGCCAGGAACGATTCTTTTGCATATGACTCAAGCAGCTCACGACTTCCGGTTTTAGACCAAGTATCCCCTGGGTAGCTAACAGACATCCGTTTGGAGGCGAGCTAAAGTGAGAAGGCGAAGCCCGCTTCTGCAGTTGTGCGTAGGGCTTGGGACCCACCACATAAAAAAATCTCCCCAATGAAAACAAACACAGAGCAAACTCTATAAGTCGCTCATTTCCCGTCATGATGTATGGCGCTGAAGCGTGGACGATGACAACATCCGATGAGACGACTCTTGGGGTTTTCGAGAGAAAGGTTTTGCGCAAGATTTATGGTCCTCTAAACATTGGCAACGGCGAATACCGCAGACGATGGAACGATGAGCTGTACGATTTATACGACGACATTGACATAGTTCAGCGAATAAAAAGACCGCGGCTACGCTGGCTAGGTCATGTTGTACGGAGATTCGGCTATAATCGCTTAAAGCGGTTCCTACGCCAAATATATATATATATATATAAAGAAGTTACATTTCCTTGGTAATCTTATAACTCAAGAACGGGCTCACCTATCCAAACCAAATTTTTAGGCTTTGTTTGGACTATTCAGTAGATAGTTTGTGTTTTGAAATTTTAAGAATCGGATACCAGGGTCTCGAGAAATAGGCCAAAACGTGGACCCGGGTAACCCTAGGATGTGTTTGTACAATATGGGTAGCAAATGGAAGCTGTTGATGATTTCTATAGTATAGAGTATTTGTGATGCCGCTTCGTGGCTAGGGTCTCGAGATATCGGCCAAAATGTTTCAAAAAATTCACCACACATATGTTACATTTTTGTTTATTTAACTCGTACCTACTTGGAAAGCTGAAAAGCGCTCATATTAGCATACATACATCAATAATAGTTTAATCATTTACTAAACGATTTGTTACCTACTTAGCTACGCTCTTTCACTCTCCAAATTTATGAACTTTCGTCTTAACTACCATACTTATTATTTCCACCTACAAACTTACTGCATTATATTTATATCAACATGTAGGTATGTATGTAGCAGGCAGATCGACAAACAAAGTAGGCTTTGAAAAGACATCGAACTATATTACGGTGCATTTATTTTGCATAAAGAAATACATGAATATTTTGTTTTTTGTAGGTATATAGAACTTTGACTCTTAGCATTAAGAAAATTCAAATTAGGAGAATATATGACATTGGAGTGTAAACATCGCCGGAGCGTTTTCTTTGGCCCCATACGTTCAGTAGTGTCCGAAATTACCGCGGTGCAAAATTATTAGTTATTATATTTTTTTTTTTAATAATTATTGAAGTTTGTGTGAATTTGTGAAAAAAATAAATATAGCGCAAAGCGAATTTCCAACTAGGCCAAAACATGGCAATGAGGCAATGAATTATCCAACTGAACTTTTAAATTCATTAGAACCGGCTGGTATGCCACCGCATTGCTTGAATCTGAAAGTGGAATTATTGCGAAATATTAATCCACCAAAACTGTGTAATGGCACCAGATTGGCAGTGAAAAATTTATTGCCAAATTTGATTGGAGCTACGATCTTAACTGGTAAATCAAAAGGAGAAGTTTGTTTAATACCGCGTATCCCTATGATTCCAACTGATATGCCATTTGAATTCAAACGATTACAATATCCTGTGCGTTTATCATTTGCGATGTCTATCAACAAAGCTCAAGGGCAAACACTTAACGTTTGTGGTGTGAATTTGGAGGAATCATGTTTTTCACATGGACAACTTTATGTTGCCTGTTCCAGAGTCGGTACCCCCAGCCGTTTGTTTATTCATGATCAAAATGGAAAAAAAAAAAATATTGTTTATCCAAATGTTTTGGATAGCTAGCAAATAATTAAATATATTTTTTTTTATAAATTAGTTATATTTTATATTTCACTTTATACGTAGCGAAGCACGTACCGGGCCGCTATAAATATTATATGTATTCATTGTATTGCTTTCAAAAAATCATAAAGTTCTGCTTATCTGTAACACCACATTCATTGACTGTTAGGCGGTACAAAGTTCGCCGGGTCAGCTAGTATATATATATATACTAACTACACTCGTTCTTATAAATGATCAAAATACGGAAAAATATATTTAAAGTGCTTTATGCGTCAACAAAAGATCTGGAACTAGACCGCACCAGTTGGGCACTAGAGTGCTTTTTTCTACAACATTACCAACCACTACTGGGTTATGCCGTTGTGGCGCGTTTTTTCTCGCATTTATTTGAAAAACTCAACTTTACTCAAGCTGTTGAATGGTTTTGCTTTGCGTTCATGTTTTCTTATTGTTATTGTAGTTGATGTCTCTTGAGACTGTCAAACCCTTGCGTTGCCATCGCGTTGGGTTTGAAAAGCAGAGTGAACGCTAGTGCGGGAGTTTCACTGATTGTTGGGGGACAAGGGATTAAGTGGCTTAAGTACATAATTCAACGAAAAATGAAAAATTTATATCATCAACAACAGTAAATAAAATTAATTACAAGATTTTTTGTTGCGTTGCACTTCTTCTAAGGAAAGCAGAGGCGACATTGAGTTATGTCGTAAGGTCTAAGGGTTTGTTGTGTGTGGATTTAAAATTTCATACTCGGTGTTTTAATTATATATATACTTATTAATAGTAGATGAAAAATTAATTATTAATATTTTAAAATGAATAAACATCATATAGAATTTGGTAATTTCATCAAAGTAGTTTTTGGAGAGTTCGAAATTTAAATATGATAAAGACCATGCAAGTCACTAGCTTATCAGTGTTTATATCCACAACAGTCGAGCTTTTGTATAGTTAAATTTCCACAATAGTTGATATGGATTTCAAGAACTAGTAAATAACTAAAAAAATAACGGGATTTTTCGTTTTTAAAGCAAATATTTATTCATTTGTCTACAATGTTGTCGCTTTCGAAATGGCCCCCATTCGATATTAGTCACTTATGCTAGCGCTTTTTTCAAATTGTCGAAATCAAATCGTCAAATTGAAATCTTATAAAACGACGGCCCTTTACGGTGTTATTTATTTTTGGAAATGGTGAAAAGTCACACGGTCATGTCTGGCGAATATGGCGGCTGAAGCATCGTTACAGTTTGGTTTTTCGTCAAGAATTGACAATTGGACTCTCCAAACCCGTGAAATTTTAAATTTTACAATTCCTGTTATTTTTTGAACACATCATCAGACATATTGTCGCCTAATTTTTCATTGATTTGCGCTAAACTATATATATAAACCGTTATTGTACGCATTCGCATTTTTGTCTTTCCACACCCACCATGCACCAAGAGTGCGGTGTGTTCTTGTGGAGAGTTATAAAAACTGAAATCGAAAACGCGGCAAAAAGTTCAATTGTTGAACGGAAATTTGAATTTCGCATCTCAAATCGAACAAATTCCGACATAAATTCCATGAAATGACAAAAGTTTAATTCAAAAACTTTTTTATTCACACTTCATTTGACGTTTTGCGCGTTTTGAACGCGACCGACGCTGGCTGCGCTTAGACTTCTGCACGACTGGCATAAGTATGCCGCGCCCCCGTCCTCGCCCATGAGGACGTCTGACAGCAGCTACTGCTGCTGCCGTCGCTGTCACGCATTGCAATGTTGAATGTGGAGTGTTTCTTGCAGGAGCTGACGTCCTGCTGACGCGGCCGTTGATTGTTACCAGCACGTGACTGAAAGAAAATGTTAAATTTTTTTCGCAGGCACTTACTTAAACGCTGAACGCTGATTTCCACGTTTAGTTTTTGGCCACACGCTCACGCACGCAGCTCATCATCCTCAGTTTGTAAGTCTCCAATGTTTTTCCAATTTTGTCTGTTGTTCTCTTCGCAAGCCATTAGGACGGACGCGCCATTTAAAGTAGTAAAGTGAAATGCAAAGAAAGCGGCAACACTCTTACCTACATTTGTCGGTATGTAGTTTTGTAAGTGACGAGCTCTTTTCACTTTTTTTAAAGCGTTTTGTTGTTGCACGCAGCCATTTCACCTGGTCCGTGTCAACAATGGTTGACCAAGCCGCAGTATGGTCGAGAGTTCGTGTGCGCTTTGCGCCTTCTCTCAGCTCCATTGTATGCAGCTTTCGTCACGTGATAACGCATAACTTAAGGAGTTCCTCAGCGGAAATGCAGTCGTCGTTATCATCATCGTCGGTTTTGCTGTTTCAGCTTTTTTGTAGTTTTCGAATGCCCATATGTATTTGTTGTAATATTTTTAGATAAGTTTTCGACCAGCAAACACAGAGCGCTCATTCAAGTTTCTGTCGTTAGATCAATATACGAGTGTGTTCAAATAATAACGGTAATTTACGATTTTTGAAAAAAAATATATATATTCATTCGTCTACAATAATGCTGTCGCCTTCCGATTTTAGTCTCCATTCGATATTACGCACTTATTGGCTAGCGCTTCTTCCAATAGTCGAAACACTTCTCAAACTCGATTTTTGGAATGGCCTTTGGCTCTTTAAGCGATTTATAGTATGTTTGTAAAAAATATTTTTTTTTATTTTTCCACCGTTGATCTTGTGTAAAATATGTGGCAACTTTTAGAAAAACATTTTCGACAGAAAGTTAATTTGGTGGCAACTCTTCAGACAACTTTTTGTTTGTAGCCCAATCCGACTTCTCCAAGGTGACACCTAAGCCTGTAACAAATATGACGCAATTTGGTTTATCAAACCAATTCGTTGCAGAAGCTTCGGCTCAAAAATATGACCACATGTGTTTCAAAACTATTTCGAAGGTTTATCAACGGACATTTTCGACTCGACTTTTGTTGAGTTTCGGAGTTGAAAGTTGGCAGAGTTGAATAGGTGACAAACTTTCAAATATTTGTTTTTCTTATTTCCCTCCTCTCAAGCCGACTATACATACTGACTTTTCCTTGCCCACCCACATGCTTCAAGTGTAGATATGAACTTAGAAGTATTTCTATTTTGGTTGTCTTGCTTACCTGCGCAGCAGATACGAGTACGTCGTTGAGCGCTCAGCCACTGACAAGGTGTGCGTGTAACTTTTATTTATGAGCATAAAATTGAATTTTAAAATCTAAAGAATTGAGAAACTGCACTGTGGGAAGTTTTTGAGTGTTCTGCTGCGGTCGTCGCTGCGCGGTGAGTGTGTGCAGAAGAAGCGGGCGAGAGGCGAGAGAAACGAAGTGATCCTTGAAGAAAACAGAAAACAGAAAGCTGAATATGTTTGAAGTGCTCGTAGCGACAATGTATAAAAATGCAAATTTTATGATTTCATTTGCAGCTTTATTTGATTACGAACCACTTGCGAAATAACTAACAAAAAGCAAACGATTTTCGACGAAATCGTTGATAAATGAAATTAATTCATAAAACGTGAATTGGTAGAAACTTGCAGACGTTAAAATGCAGTGCAATATTTAAAATGCCATATTTAACGGTGCAACGCGTGTCTTTTGATTTTTTTTCCCCGACGGCACACACGACCAAAAATATTTTCCATAATTTTTAAATGCGTCTCGGTCGAAATTTAAACCATCCGTGCACCGCTAACAGTGCAGTTAACTCTTTGCCAAACTGTGGTTATGCAAATGGCAAAATAAGTGCCGTTAGTTTTTCTAAAATATCTGATTAAAAATTCGCACATTATCAAAAAGGGAAAAGACATGGTCAAAAGTTCCTGCTCAAACTTTGTTTCTTTGATATGCTGATGGGTCCAATTTTTTGCTGAAAATGAACGACATAAAAAAATAAAAATAAAAAAAGAAACAAAAGTTTATGGCTATAAGGAATTACAGCTCGTACACCCTTAGTGTATGTGTTTAACAAAGTTGTTTGCATTAAATATACATTCTATTTTATCTCGGCCTTGAGCAAACTGGCGCCTCCTGTTGAGCGATTGCCATCTTTGCATAATAAACAAATGCGCGTCATAATGCGACCAAAAATATACATAAGGACATAGGGTCACAGATATATTCCAGACTTCAGAAACTCCATTAATGCATTTATTCAACTATGAGGTCTCAATTTTCATTCTTTATTTTTGCGATGAATTTGTGTTCTCTAGATGGGACAAATCTAGCTCGCGCTAACATAAATACCGAAATTCATTAAGAATCAGACTACTTTCTCTAATATATTTAAAGTCGAACATACATGTAGCCAATGAGAGTCAAAATGACAATTTTAATATTTCTCGAATTCATCTGATAATCATATTTTGTGGATGATCCGATACCTTCCATGATAATGGTAATGATCCAATTCCTGCCATGAGTAATATGACGCTCCTTGTCACCAAGTATTTATACAAAAAGTATAACCTTCATCTAGGATGCACAACCGAAGTTAGATGAACAACTCTTTCGCAATATGTTGCACGAAGAATACGACACGTGTAAGTCTGAGATTTTAGAGAAATAGAAAACAACACTCAGATTATTCAGTATTCACTTATAAATACAACGTTTCTTGAAAATATATACTTACATACTAGTTTGTATGTATGGTACACGAGCTACACGTTTGGGTAATCTTACTTTTCATTCCTCAAATTTGCATAGTTTACGCACAGCTGTCACGCGACAAGTGCCCTTTCCTTTGGCTCGGTGATAAAACTCGTCTTAACACAGAGAGAACGAGTATGTCACAAGTGTGACGATTGTCCTTCGTCGCTTTAAAATATGCGTAGAATAAAGTGGCTTTTAATGCCAAGGCATCGTAAAACTGTTATAATGTAATAACTCGATAATGCAAATACTTATGTGGAACTTATACATACATATATGTATGTATGTATTTGAGAGTACTTTGCTATTTTTGAAGTGTTCTTGAAGTGCGTTGCAAATATACTCCCTCGAACACTGAACTCAAAATAAATTTTCTTTTTAAATATTCAATGGGATGGGTAGTAGACTTGATTCCCGAAAATTTTGAATCTACAATCTAGACTAGTTAGACGTATTTTTATGAGCTTGGCAATTTTCGTTTGTTAAAAGCTCACACTTCGTGAAATCTTGGCCGAAAAGAATACTGTTACGATGCTCCAGCCTCCAAAGATGACGCCGTGTGATCTCTTCCTATTTCCAAAAATTAAAGAACCGTCGTTTAACAAGCATACGAGAAATCGCCAAAGAGAAGAGCCAAAGGCTATCCTATAAATCGAGTTTGAGAATTCTTTCGACGATTGGAAGAGGTGCTAGCATAAGTGCGTAATATCGAATGCGACTATTTTAAACGTGACAACATTGATGAAAACGATTCCGTTATTTTTTGAACATACCTCGTATGTACATCTATTGATAGTCAATCTGAACAATATAACTTAATTAAATACGTTCCTTTGTACAATCAAGTATATCAATTTAATAACTGTATAATTAAAATGTATATACAAAATAAATTAGAGCTACGAGTAGATAAGTGCCGGTAATTGGCACAATGTTTTGTAAATACTGACAAATGACATATCGACCCTGGCTGTTATAAAATATTTGCATTCGATTCTGAAAATTATTATCAGTGTAGTTAGTATATACATATGAGGGTAATTTATGGTTAACGGTATTAGCTCTTGAAAAAGCGAATTTCAAGACTGAAAGAAAAGACTCAGATCTGCCATCCCCTTTTGGATTTTGGAGGAGTAGGTAGCTCCTAACCAATATTTATAGATAGAGAGGTTTCATTTTTTTAGAAATAAAACTTAAGATTATAATTTCTCATCTTTGAGTGTAATTATAGTTAAAATCCAATTTTATTTTCGTAATCATGGAAATTTTGTAAATTTAAACAAACAATTCGTCAAACTTCTCAAGTTTCGTGGCCACATTGGTTTCAGCTGTGAAGTTTTCATGCCATTGAAAGAATCTGCTTTGCTTTACCTTTTCTTCTGGAGTCAAAGTCTTCACATACTCCACAAATGCATTATCGAAATTCTTAAAAAACTCATCGACTTTCAATAAGAATTCGTCTTCGAATTTTTTATAACCGTTATTATCGAAAGCTGTCTTCAGAGTGAGTTTCAACTTCGAATCGCTTGGCATATTCTCATAATCGTCCATCAATGCATCAAAACTAACCATATATTCCAAAAGTTTTGTAATGCTCTTCTCATCTTTTTCCAGTTTGAATTGAGAAACCTCGGAACCGATTTTTGACAAGCGTGTGATATTCACTTGCAATAGATCATCTTTGTCTGGGATTTCATCGAGTTCCTTAACAGTATTATTAATCACTACACTGCCATTCTCGAGCACCCATTCGTAGAGTTTAGCTATTTCGGTAAAGGTATAATTAATCAGTCGAATCTGGTCGGACTCACGTTTCACACGCGGCAAGGCACCAGCGAGCTATTTACATAAATATATGGGTTTCAGAAGAAGTGGTGTGTGAATCTTACCTGCACCAACAACAAAGCACTAGCGACGAGTACTACTGAACACTTCATCTTCCCTGATTGAATATTGGAAATTCACAAGCAATTATTGAGAGAAGAAATTCTAAAATCGGACTAAATTGAAAACGAAATGCGAATCCCTTTTATATGCTCTTCTTACAAGGTCATTTTTGCATGTTTGTAAGCTATCGAAGAAGCTTAATTAAAATGAGATAAGACACATACATACATTAAATTAATAACAGATGTTCTAAATATATGTCTAGTAAACAAGTGTGAAAATATTTAATCAAAGTGTTTGGCTTTTTTACTTTTTGTCGAGATTATTTTATTGTTATATCGCTTATGATTGTACGTAGGTACGAAGGGAGCAGCTTCGGGTATGTTCGAGTCTGTTCAATCACACTAGCTTAAATTCGGTACGAGTGTGTCGTAACACTCCTCAAACACGTGTTCGATCGAGTTTGGAACCCGAAGCGAAAATAACCCACGGAAGAGAGGAGCTAACCAATATTTATAGATTTTGAAAGAGTAGCTAGCTCCTAGAGAGGATTCATTTTATTTAAGAAATAAAACTTAAGATTATAATTTCTCATCTTTAAGTGTAATTATAGTTAAAATCCAATTTTATTTTCGTAATCATGGAAACTTTGCAAAATTAAACAAACAATTCGTCAAACTTCTCAAGTTTCGTGGCCACATTGGTTTCAGCTGTGAAGTTTTCATGCCATTGAAAGAATCTGCTTTGCTTTACTTTTTCTTCTGGAGTCAAAGTCTTCACATACTCCACAAATGCATGATCGAAATTCTTAAAAAACTCATCGACTTTCAATAAGAATTCGTCTTCGAATTTTTTATAACCGTTATTATCGAAAGCTGTCTTCAGAGTGAGTTTCAACTTCGAATCGCTTGGCATATTCTCATAATCGTCCATCAATGCATCAAAACTAACCATATATTCCAAAAGTTTTGTAATGCTCTTCTCATCTTTTTCCAGCTTGAATTGAGAAACCTCGGAACCGATTTTTGACAAGCGTGTGATATTCGCTTGCAATAGATCATCTTTGTCTGGGATTTCATCGAGTTCCTTAACAGCATTATTAATCACTACACTGCCATTCTCGAGCACCCATTTGTAGAGTTTAGCTATTTCGGTAAAGGTATAAATCATCAGTCGCTCCTGTGCGCTGCGTAGTTCAGATGAGGAGTCTTCGGACTCACGTTTCACATGCGGCAAGGCACCAGCGAGCTATTGACATAAACCATATAATCATCAGAAGACTCGTAATCTGGCAAGTGGTGTGTGAATCTTACCTGCACCAACAACAAAGCGCTAGCGACGAGTACTACAGAACACTTCATCTTCCCTAATTGAATATTGGAAATTCACAAGCAATTATTGACAGAAGAACTTGTAAAAGCGGACTAAATTGAAAACGAAATGCGAACACCTTTTATAGGCTCTACTTACAAGGTAATTTTTGCATGTATGTAAGCTGTGGAAGAAGCTTAATTAAAATGAGATAAGTCTCATATGTACATTAAATCAATAACAGATGTTCTAAATATGTGTCTAATATATATGTAAGTGTAAAAATTTAATCAAAGTCTTTGGCTTTTTTACTTTTTGCCGAGATTATTTTATTATTGTATCGCTTATGTTTGTCCGTAGGTGCATATTGCAAAAGTCATTAAAAATGAACTTGAATTCTTAGCCTCTATTGATAAGAGCCGCTCTATCTCTTGATTACTACAAACAAAATATTTATATTTTGAATAGACATGTCTCATGTTTCGCAAATCAACCTTTATTCTCCATTCAAATAGCTGTAGAAGGAGATGAAGTTAAAAATTAGATATCTCCGTTTAGGAAATGTACAGGGATGGGTTTCACAACAAAAGAACACTTTCCTATACTCGTGTTAGTTACAGTATTTATAACTCAAGAACGGTTGAAACGATTTCGCTAAAATTTGGTGTAGAGGTACTTTGGAACCTTGGAAAGTATATACACTTTTTATCTCGGGGACATTGTTTATGTAAAAAGTTCACGTTACATTGTTTGTCTGTGGTTCATTCCTAAACTACTGAACCGATTTTAGTGAAGTTTTGACCACTGTGTGCAGCGTTATTCCACTTGAGAGATAGGATAGTTTATGTTTCTAATATTATTCGAGTAATTATATTGAGTACTTGATTAAAAATCAACATATCTTAATAAATATTGGTTCATTTAACCCTTGGCACTATGAGAAGGTTGGTATTGTAGATAGTCAAAATCGGACCACAATTAAATATAAATATCGCCATAAAGCTTTAAAAAATCAGTGAAAAATATTATCTGTCAGTTAATTAAAATTCTAGCAAATAACAGTGACAACGATACAATTTTCAGTGGCTCGTTTTAGCTACTCCATGGTGATTTCCGACAGACTTTCGCTGTGATTGATAGCAATACTTTCGGCGATGAGGTTAAGGATGCGCATAAAACTTCAAAATGATCCATAAAATTTTACAAAAATTCTTAAATATTGGGAACGATGATATGGAACTGCGACCACAAATGAAATACAGATATTATACTGCCAGACAACTCTGAACTAAAAATCAATTAATTGAGCGCATTCGCCCTAGCATATAAAATAAATACTTGCACCAGAACTGGTTCTGCAATCGGAGTATTAGTTTACAATAAAGAATTTTGATGTTGATGAAATTAATCTCAATATAAAACATTTGTTGTCAGAAGAACTAAGATTTTTTGAATCAATCGACACTTTTGTTGGTAAAATTGTAAATATCTCAATTGATTTTTTAAATCTCTCGATATAGCGTGAAGCAACCATATAATTTTCCCCTGAAGATTAGGTTACCAATTATTCTTCTGCGAAATTAAAATCCACCTTGATCATGCACTTTTGGTTATCAAAGAGATCACAGGCAATATTATTCCAACTATTATTTTGACTGGAAAGTTTAAAGAAAGTCAGGTACTTTTGCCACGTTTCCAATGATATCGTCAGAATCTGCGAACTCTTCAAAAGGCTACGGCTTCTAATTCGTAAGCTAACGCTATAAATAAGTAAATAGATCCAAACAATGTCCATTTGGGTTTAGTTTTAGATAATCCATATTTTTCCCATGGGCAACAATATTTTGCATGCTCATGTGTGGGAAAACCCAGTAAGAGACAGGTTAACCTAGAATATTGTGCACCGATTAGTTTCTAATTCAAAATATTAAGAAAAACTTGTAAGCATTTGGAAAATGAAATGCTACATGTTACCAACTAATAACCTTTTAATAACATTGACACCAAGTAAAAATATATGTCGTGTTCATTATTTCATTATTTTATTCGTCAATAACATTCATTTCACTATAATTTAATGTACAGCTTATCCACAACATGATGTGAACGGGTTTACTAGTTCTTAGCTAAAACTATTCTTATAATATCAAGAATATCATATCACAACACATTTTGATTTCTTTATTTGGATTTTAAGACACATTGTCAAAGAATTCGCCGAATTTTTCAAATTTCTTTTCCTCATCCGTTTCAGCTTTGTAGTCGTCGTACCATTTTAGCAATTTGGCTTCAGCTATTCTATCGGCCGGTGTTAATCCGCTCACATATTTACTGAATTTCTCGTCAAAGTCCTTGGTGAGTTGTAAGACCTTTTCCTCGTATCCCTTCTCGAACTTATTGTAGCCATTATTTTCCAAAGCAGTCTTCAAAGCTTCCTTCTGCTTCGAA
The DNA here is from genome assembly GCA_031772095.1 of Zeugodacus tau. Lineage (NCBI taxonomy): Eukaryota > Metazoa > Arthropoda > Insecta > Diptera > Tephritidae > Zeugodacus > Zeugodacus tau. The sequence goes on from CM062649.1 coordinate 92,571,618, forward strand.
TAGTAGGGCATATTTTCATAGTCCGCCATCATTTCGGAAAAAGTAACCATGTAATCTAAGAGTTTCAAAATGCTTTGCTCATCTTCAATCAGTTTCACTTGAGAAGCTTCTGTTGCGATTTTAGACATGCGTGTTATATTCGCTCGCAAGAGTTCGTCTTTGTCTGGAAGAAGCTCCAGTTCCTTCACAGCATTATTGACGACTACGCTACCCTTTTCAAGTACCCACCTCGAAATTTCAGTTATATCGTCTAAAGTTGTAACCACAAGCTGTGTTTTCGAATCCACTTCTTCGGAAGACGAGTTTTGGAAGAGCGCAAGTAAAGTTACTGAACTACGTTTTGTACGTGGAAAAGCGTGAGACAACTGTTAAAATATAGCATTATTAGTAAAAACACAATCGAAACTTTTAGTAAAACAATCTTACTTGCAGCAATAGCAGAGCGCTAGCGATGAATATTAATATGTGTCTCATCATTATTTAGCCGAATCCAAATGCTAACTGTAACTGTTCGAAAATCCAACTGAATAATAGACAAAATGCGAGGAAAATTTATAGATTTTACATTCTATTGATCTATTGCGCACAGCTTAAGATCGCTATGTAATTGCAAATAATGATAAGACTTGGTGTACGCGTACAATAGAATAGTGAAACGCAAAATCTCACGATTAAAAACAGTTTTCACTTTGTTTATTTGAAATTTACATGTGTCTTGAATATGTTTACATTTTAGCACACAGTTTCACATAAGTGCATACATGAAAACCAGTAAGGAAGAGGTAAGTTCGGGTGTAACCGAACATTTTATACTCTCTCAATTACTGTATTTTCCATTAACAGCTGACATAATGCTAATCGAAATATTATCATTTTTATTATATTGGGAAAGCTATCACTATACGAGTATTGAGTATATCGAGGCTAAGAGATGGTCTATACTCGAAAACATGCTTCCACGAAATTTTACTGAGTCAACAAACTCAAACAAAATCCAAAAGAAATAAAATAAGACCAACACAAATATTCAATATACATACATATATTTACATAATATATACTCCAATCATTTAAGAATGTGTCTTATCATATTCTTCGAATTGTTTTTTTACTGTTTCATACCACTGAACCATCTTAACTTCCCGCACCCTTTCCTGCGGGGACAAACCCTTAACATATTCCTCTAATGCCTCGTATAGATCTTCGGCGTACTGAAAAGATCTTTCTTCGTACTCGCTTGCAAACTCTGTGTAGCCATTATTTTCGAGAGCCGTTTGCAAGGTTTGTTTCAGTTTCGAATTGTCAGGCATGTTGTTATAGTCTTTGATCATCTCATCAACCTTTTTCATGAACCCGACTAAGTTTTGAATGATCTGCCTATTGTTTCTTATGGGAAATTCAGAATCCTCGACAAGTTCAGACAAGCGTCTGATACTCGCTCGTAAAGGTCGATTTTTAAGTGGAATTTCGTTCAACTCTTCAACGGTGTTTTTAAGTACTACGCTCCCCTTAAGGTGTACCCACTGTGCAAGTCCTACGATTTTTAGTGAAATGGCTGTTTTACGATCCTCATTTTCGGATGGCGAAGTGTTGTGAATGCGGTTTTGTGTTTTGGCAGCGACGGACTCACGTTTCATGTGAGGCAAGGCGTGGACGAACTATTAGAATAAAAAACGATATATTATATGTATATACACTACAAATATGTCAAATATATTCTTTATATTAAAATAGAAGTATCTTACTTGCACAAGCAGCAAAGCGCCGGCGACGAGCAACAAAGAGTGCTTCATTTTTAGCTAAAGATTTCTTATTCGTAACTGTCAGTGAGGCAGTTCCAAACCTAACTGAAAACTGTATTAAAAGGCCATGGCTATTTATACAGTTTATTTTTCAAGTATGACATTGACTTTGATGCATGGCACAAAAGCGAAAAAGAAATATTATTATCAGAAAAGTTTAAAAGCATCTCAAATAAACAATAAAAAAATGTGGCTGAGTTAGATTATTCTTTAATTGAACTAAATCCAAACTGGAGCGATATAGACGGCACAATGATTTTGCTATTCACATTATGTACTGATAAGGGATAGAATTAGCTTAACCTTTGGCAGGTGCAATCAGTGAGAAACCTATAATATATACGTTTTGCTTACGTATATTTTTCAAAGAAGCCAAACTTAAGAGCTAAGGTGGGTTGCAAAATTTTGTTTGTCTTATTAAATGGTTTCAAATATTTTCCAAAAATATCAAATCGATCCGAGTAAAGTTCTAAGAGATAAAACCTTTGGAAATTCCGCCCACGTCAGTTTGAATGTAAAACTTTAATCGTTTTTATTTCAAAACTCTTTTTGCACACATCTTAGAAATAACATTATCTTGTTAATGAATAAAGGAATTTAATTTTTCTTTACTACAATTAACTTTGTCAAACCAATATATGTTTGTTGAAAATTTACAAATACAAATTTTAATATTTTCATTTTCCTTCGTTCATGGAAATATCTATCGTATGTATTTATCTACGTATGTATGTATTATCGAATTTTTTTTAGTTTATTGATTTTGGATGAACCAATGATGAGTTATTCTGTCCACGACAAGAGTTGTTTTTAGACACGTCATGGGATCTGAGGCACCAACGGCTGAATTTTCGGTTGTAGATAAAAGTTTCACAAAATACTGTTTAAATAAGTATCTTTGATATGATGAATTATTCAAATTAAATATTTGATTGTACTAACAGACCCGGTCACACGTTTTTGTGGCATTTCAATAACGTGAAACAATTCCTACGCATAAAGACGAAAACGTTATAGCCGGTAAATTTGAAAATTGTTGATATTAATTTTTGTGGATCTGTATTAAGCCCAAATCAATACAATTTTAAGTGAAATTTTTTATTTTTTATTCTTGTATTGAAGTAAGTAACAACAAGTAAGGAAGGGCTAAGTTCGGGTGTATTAAGATAACAAACAATTTGACCCACATATTCGGCATATATATGGTATAAAGTCCATTGACGGTTTGAAAACCCTAATAAGTATATGGGAGTTAGGTCAAGTTATGACCCGATTTCACGTATTTTAGGCACGGAGACATATTATTAAAAGAAAGATTTCTTCCAAATATCGGAGAGACTTACCTATATTTTTGGTAAAAAAAATTAGAAGCACTGAGATCTTATGTTCGATATATGGGGCCTTGAAAATCTATGGGCGATTTCGACGATTTTTTGAAGGGCGATGCCACACTATAAATAATGTAGTATTTGTCCAAAGTTCTGTCCGATATCTTCACTAGTGCTTTCTTTAAATATTGTAAAGTAAACAATTCCAATCGACTTCAAAGTTCTGGTATATGCGAAGTATGTGTGGTTGTGAACCGATTTGGCCTATTTTCAGGACATATTACGATGCCAGGAAAATATTACAAACCGAATTTCATTGAATTTGGTCGAGTAGTTTCGGAGATATGGTTTTTGACCCATAAGTGGGCGGAACTACGCCCATTTTAAATTTTGTATACCATTTTGAGAGCAGCTCTTCTGTACTTCTGTACCTTCTTTATAATGAAATTTAAGGTTTCCGCTGGCTTTCTTTACTGAGTTAAAGCATTTTTAGTAGTTTTCAACATAACCTTTGTATGGGAGGTGGACGTGGTTATAATCCGATTTCCTCCATTTTTGGACTATTTCGTTGATTTAGATTTAGTGGTTTACGAGATATATACAAAAAACTTAGCAGGGGGCGGGCCACGCCCACTTTCCCAAAAAATTTACATACAAATATGCCCCTTCCTAAAACTATTCTTTGTACCAAATTTCACGAATTAAGCTATGAAATTTATGGCTTAGTTATAGCTCTTTATTTGTTTTCGGTTATCGCCATTTTCACAGTGTTTTTAATTACCACGAACAAATTTTGGGAACTTTATGAAAATTATCTCTTCGGATTCTAAAGAGTTGTTTTGTCCCACAGCGGCGATCTCACGTATCATGTGCGGCAAGGCTTGGACGAACTATTAGAATAAAAAAATATATATTATATATACACTGCAAATATGTCAAATATATTATTTATATTAAAATATAAGTAACTTACTTGCACAAGCAGCAAAGCGCCGGCGACGAGCAACAGAAAGAGCTTCATTTTTTGTTAAAGATCTTTTATTCGTGACTGTCAGTGAGACAGTTCCAAACCTAACTAAAAAATGTATTAAAAGTCAAAGGCTATTTATATGGTTTCTTTGTGTTACCAGTTATGATATGGTAAAGAAGCGAAAAAGAAATATAATCAGAAAAGTTCAAAAGCTCTTTCACAATAAAAATATAGGTATTTAGCTTAGTTAGCTTATTCTTTAATTGAACTAAATTCAAGCTGGAGCGATATAGACGGCACAATGATTTTGCTATTCACATTATGTTCCTGATAATGGATTGAAATTGCCTAACCTTTGGCAGGTGCAATCAGCGGTATTTTAGCGTTGAAAGCTTAGAAAAGAAGCAATTGAGCAAACTATACATATATTTTTAAACTCTCGCAACATGTAGCTAAGAGAGTATAATAGTTTTGTTCACATAACGGTTTTTGGTAAGGCCTAAAACTAAACTAAAGCTGTTAAAGTAAAATTTGCAATCGCACTAGGAAGGGGTATACTTGGATGTAATTTTGAGTGAGCGTGGTTTGCTCCCTACTAAGTTTTCCTTTGGAATTTTACTTGCAGCAATAGCAGAGCGCTAGCGATGAATATTAATATGTGTTTCATCATTATTTAGCCGAATCCAAATGCTAACTGTAACTGTTCGAAAATCCAACTGAATAATGGACAAAATGCGAGGAAAATTTATAGATTTTTCATTCTATTGATCTATTGCGCACAGCTTAAGATCGCTATGTAATTGCAAATAATGATAAGACTTGGTGTACGCGTACAATAGAATAGTGAAACGCAAAATCTCACGATTAAAAACAGTTTTCACTTTGTTTATTTGAAATTTACATGTGTCTTGAATATGTTTACATTTTAGCACACAGTTTCACATAAGTGCATACATGAAAACCAGTAAGGAGGAGGTAAGTTCGGGTGTAACCGAACATTTTATACTCTCTCAATTACTATTACATACATATATTTATATAATATATACTCCAATCATTTAAGAATGTGCCTTATCATATTCTTCGAATTGTTTTTTCACTTTTTCATACCACTGAACCATCTTGACTTCCCGCACCCTTTCCTGCGGGGACAAACCCTTAACATATTCCTCTAATGCCTCGTATACATCTTCGACGTACTGAAAATTTCTTTCTTCGTACTCGCTCGCAAACTCTGTGTAGCCATTATTTTCGAGAGCCGTTTTCAAGGTTTGTTTCAGTTTCGAATTGTCAGGCATGTTGTTATAGTCTTTGATCCACTCATCAATCTTTTTCATGAACCCGATTAAGTTTTGAATGGTCTGCATATTGTCTCTTATGGGAAATTCAGAATCCTCGACAAGTTCAGACAAGCGTCTGATACTCGCTCGTAAAGGTTGATTTTTAAGTGGAATTTCGTTCAACTCTTCAACGGTGTTTTCAATTACTACGCTCCCCTTAAGGTGTACCCACTGTGCAAGTCCTACGATTTTTTGTGAAATGGCTGATTTACGATTCTCATTTTCGGATGGCGAAGAGTTGTGAATGCGGTTTTGTGTTTTGGCAGCGACGGACTCACGTTTCATGTGAGGCAAGGCGTGGACGAACTATTAGAATAAAAAACGATATATTATATGTATATACACTACAAATATGTCAAATATATTCTTTATATTAAAATAGAAGTATCTTACTTGCACAAGCAGCAAAGCGCCGGCGACGAGCAACAAAGAATGCTTCATTTTTAGCTAAAGATCTTTTATTCGTGACTGTCAGTGAGACAGTTCCAAACCTAACTAAAAAATGTATTAAAAGGCCATGGCTATTTATACAGTTTATTTTTCAAGTATGACATTGACTTTGATGCATGGCACAAAAGCGAAAAAGAAATATTATTATCAGAAAAGTTTAAAAGCATCTCAAATAAACAATAAAAAAATGTGGCTGAGTTAGATTATTCTTTAATTGAACTAAATCCAAACTGGAGCGATATAGACGGCACAATGATTTTGCTATTCACATTATGTACTGATAAGGGATAGAATTAGCTTAACCTTTGGCAGGTGCAATCAGTGAGAAACCTATAATATATACGTTTTGCTTACGTATATTTTTCAAAGAAGCCAAACTTAAGAGCTAAGGTGGGTTGCAAAATTTTGTTTGTCTTATTAAATGGTTTCAAATATTTTCCAAAAATATCAAATCTATCCGAGTAAAGTTCTAAGAGATAAAAGTTCGTGTTTGTTTCAAAACTCCTTTTTTTTAAGTTGGTGGTCACGATTTTTCGAAAAGTTATGAAGCGATTTTGTTAAAATTTTGCACACTTCTTAGAAATAACATTATCTTGTTAATGAATAAAGGAATTTAATTTTTCTTTACTACAATTAACTTTGTCAAACCAATATATGTATGTTTGTTGAAAATTTACAAATAAAAATTTTAATATTTTAATTTTCCTTCGTTCATGGAAATATCTATCGTATGTATTTATCTACGTATGTATGTATTATCGAAATGTTTTTAGTTTATTGATTTTGCATGAGCCAATGATGAGTTATTCTGTCCATGGCAAGAGTTGTTTTTAGACACGTCATGGGATCTGAGGCACCAACGGCTGAATTTTCGGTTGTAGATAAAAGTTTCACAAAATACTGTTTAAATAAGTATCTTTGATATGATGAATTATTCAAATTAAATATTTGATTGTACTAGCAGACCCGGTCAAACGTTTTTGTGGCTAAGGTATACATTATATTATATTACAGTAACATTTTCAATACCAGCGAATAAAAAGACAGCGGCTACGCTGGCTGGGTCATGTTGTTCGAATGGACGAAAGTGCCCAGTTCTGAAAGTTTTCGATGCAGTACCCGCAGGTGGATGCCGAGGAAGAGGGAGACCTCCACTGCGATGAAAGGAGCAGGTGGAGAAGGACCTGTCTTCACTGGGTATTACCAATTGGCGCCAAACTGCCAAAAGGAGAGATGCGTGGCGCGCTGTTGTGGACTCGGCTATAACCGCGTAAGCGGTGTCTACGCCAGTCAAGAAGAAGAAGAACATAAAGTGAAACAATTCCTACGCATAAAGACGAAGACGTTATAGCCGGTTAATTTGAAAATTGTTGATATTCATTTTTGTAGATCTATATTAAGCGTAAATCAATGCAATTTTAAGTTAAATTTTTTTATTTTTTATTCTTGTATTGAAGTAAGTAACAAAATTTGCAAAGTTGTTAGTTGATGATATATAACATTTAATATTATGAACTTCGTACAATTACAATTGCTAACAATTTTAAATTAATACAATATTCTTGTCTCCATTAAATACAATAGAGTTATCATCGTCATTATCATATTGGCCAAAAGACGTGTACTGCTGTACAAAGTGGTTAGATAAACAGTTAATTAATTTAGAAGGTCAAGGCATCCTCAGAAGTTATTCAGAACACTGATATCGTCTTGTGTCTAGTACACATTACCACACCGCGGTTGTATTACTCTGGTAGGCTTGCCTGGAAATTAAGATAAGTGTTCATCTTTAACTGGGATTTCATACAACTATTTCACAGTGTTTTTAATTACCATATGCAAATTTTGGGAACTTTATGAAAATTATCTCTTCGGATTCTAAAGAGTTGTTTTGTCCCACAGCGGCGATCTCACGTATCATGTGCGGCAAGGCTTGGACGAACTATTAGAATAAAAAAATATATATTATATATACACTGCAAATATGTCAAATATATTATTTATATTAAAATAGAAATAACTTACTTGCACAAGCAGCAAAGCGCCGGCGACGAGCAACAGAAAGAGCTTCATTTTTTGTTAAAGATCTTTTATTCGTGACTGTCAGTGAGACAGTTCCAAACCTAACTAAAAAATGTATTAAAAGCCAAAGGCTATTTATGTATATGGTTTCTTTGTGTTACCAGTTATGATATGGTAAAGAAGCGAAAAAGAAATATTATAATCAGAAAAGCTCAAAAGCTCTTTCACAATAAAAATATAGGTATTTAGCTTAGTTAGCTTATTCTTTAATTGAACTAAATTCAAGCTGGAGCGATATAGACGGCACAATGATTTTGCTATTCACATTATGTACCTGATAATGGATTGAAATTGCCTAACCTTTGGCAGGTGCAAAGAGTGACATGTTAGCGTTGAAAGCTTAGAAAAGAAGCAATTGAGCAAACTATACATATATTTTTAAACTCTCGCAACATGTAGCTAAGAGAGTATAATAGTTTTGTTCACATAACGGTTTTTGGTAAGGCCTAAAACTAAACTAAAGCTGTTAAAGTAAAATTTGCAATCGCACTAGGAAGGGGTATACTTGGATGTAATTTTGAGTGAGCGTAGTTTGCTCCCTACTAAGGTTTCCTTTGGATATTTCCTTAAACAGTATAAAAACGAGCCACGCCTACCTCCCATACAAAAGTTATGTTGAAAACTACTAAAAATGCTTTAATTCAGTATGGAAAATCACCAGAAACCTTAAATTTCCTAGTAAAGATGATACAGAAGAGCTGCACTCTATTTAGTACACAAAATTTTAAATGGACATGGTTCCGTCCACTTATAGTTCAAAAACCATATCTCTTAAACTACTCGACCAATTTAAATGAAATTCGGTTCGTATTTTCCTTGCATCCCAATATGTCCTGAAAATAGGCCAAATCGGTTCTTCTTCTTCTTGACTGGCGTAGACACCGCTTACGCGGTTATAGCCGAGTCCAAATCGGTTCACAACCACGCATACTTCGCTTATACCAGAACTTTGAAGTCGATTGGAATCGTTTACTTTACAGTATATAAAGAAAGCACTAGTGAAGATATCGTAGCAGAACGTTGCACAAATACTGCATTTATAGTGTGGCATCGGCCTTCTAAGAAATCGGATTTTAAGTTTTCAAGGCCCCATATATCTATCAAGAGGACCTCAGTGCTTCTAATAATAACCGAAAATATAGGTAAGTCTCTCAGATATTTTGAAGATATTCGGAGAGAATATTTTTCTTCTAATAATATGTCTCCATACCAAAAATGATTAAAATCGGGTCATAACTTCCCATAGCTCCCATATACCTAGTATTAAATAAGTAAAGTATTAAATAAATTGCTAGAGTATAAAATGGTCGATTACACCCGAACTTAGCCCTTCCTTACTTGTTTTTACTATTTTCCCATATCTGTATGACCGAACGCAAAATAAATAAAATAAACCAAATATAGACATTCAAATCGATATTTATTCTCCAAACATTTCAGTATCTTGTGATTTAAGATAAATGGTCAAATAAGTCGCCAAATTTGTCAAGCTTCTTCTCTTCATCAGTTTCGGCCTTGAAGTCATCGTACCACTTAAGTAACTTGGCTTGCTTCACCTTCTCTGCCGGGGACAAAACCTTAACATATTCACCAAATGCCTTTTCGAAGTCATTTGCCAACTGTATAACTTTCTCTTCGAATTCGCTCTCAAACCTGGCGTAGCCATTATTTTCGAGCGCCGTTTGCAAAGTGTGTTTCAGTTTCGAATCATCAGGCATGTTCTCATAGTCATCCATCATTGTGGCAAAGTTAACCATGTACATGAGTAATTTCAAAACGCCCTCTTCATCTTCCGTCAGGGTGAATTCAGAGGATTCCTTGGCCACTTCAGACATGCGTGTGATATTCGCTTGCAAGAGTTCGTCTTTAACTGGGATTTCCTTCAACTCTTTCACGGTGTTTTTAACGACTACGCTACCCCTTTCGAGTATCCATGTGGCTAGTTTAGCGATTTCGGCTAGAGTGTAAACCATCAGTTGAGCTTCAGGATTGTCCTCTTCGGATGAGGAATCTACAGACTGGTGAACGCTGTTGTGTGATTGTGCTATTTCAACAGCGACGGACTCACGTTTCATGTGAGGCAAGGCGTGGGCGAACTATTGGAACCAAGATAGAAATATTTTTAGGTAAATACTTGTAAGTCAAATATATTCTCTACATATAAGTATAAGTAACTTACTTGCACAAACAGCAAAGCGCCGACGACGAACAGCAAAGAGTACTTCATTTTTAGCGAAATATGTTTTATTCGGACTCACTGACTGGTGGCAGTTCCAAACTTAACTAAATCTTATTAAATGCCTATGGCTATTTATACAGTTTCTTTTTCAAGTGTCATATTGCTTTAGATATGGTCTAGTAGTGCAAAAGAAATTCATTAATCAGAAAAGCTCAAAAGCTCTTTCAAAATAAAAATATAGGTATTTGGCTGAATTAGATTATTCTATAATTGGACTAAATTCAATTTGAAGCGATACAGTGTTGAATTTACGGTGCACATTATGTACTGATAAGCGACAGTAATTGCTTAACCTTTGGCAGGTGCAATCAGTGGCTTGGAGGCTGAGTAAAAGTTAATAAGTAAACTGTAGATGTCTTGCTCACATACAAACATATATTTTATAAGGCAAGTATAAGTTTGAAACATAGAAATGGTAAATATAGTATGAGGAAGTAAAGACTTGTGTCCGGCTTAAGAGGTGCTAAATTGGAGTTAATAGAATAGTAAAGACCTTTGATTACTTTTTGGTTTTGTGAACAGTTACCATATATGTATACGATCAATGTGTGTACAAAACACAAATTTTTGGAATAATTACTGTAAATGGACTTTTCTCTAACTGCACATTGGTCGATAGCAGCTACTCGTATACGTAAGCTTCCGCTACAGTTCAGCAGATGCTTTGCAAATAAGATTGAGTTCCTATTTATTTAGAATTAAAACTTCCGAATAGTTCATCACTTCATTCATATCCATCGAAGTTATTTATTTTATTCCATTTTTTTATTCGAATTCAATTGAACTTATTGCAATTTTGCATTTGCATTTGCATTTAACTCATCCGCATTCATTTGTGGTGTTGCATGACTATAATTACTTTCCAATTTGCCGCATTCTTGTTGCACACTAATGAAGTCACATTTACCAAGCCAACGAGCACTAACTTAGTCAATGTTTGTGTTGAGCTCATTTTCTCATTTCACAAATTTATTTGCATTTGCCAGCTGAACGTATTTACTCTACAGTTCAGCCACTGGCACTTCCGTTCATTAATTTGCGCGCGCACACACACACACACACACATACAATATAGATGTCTATATGTATAATGGTTGCCCATTTGATTGATATCCGCGTGGTTCCTGCCAGTGCGAGCGAGGGCAATTTGAGCAAACACAGCGTGTGAATTGTCCTCCACATGTGTATGTATGTGTGTGTTGTGTACAATTGTCCACCTGTCCCTTTGACACTTCTAACGTACATATGTATGCATGTGTGTGTTGCACTACAAGCCATCCATCTAAATCACTTAACTTGACCGCTATTCAATCGTTTTCAATAAAACTTCAATTACATTTGCAGCACGGATATTTGCCTTCTTCCATTCACTCGCGCCGAGTTTCACCATGCGGATTTTCAGCTCTTCACCCTGCCAACCACTTCCTTTGCTCCTTTGTAATTGTATGCTTGTAAGCATGCAAACAACCACAATGGATTCGAGTGCTTCACTTCACTTCACTTCGCCACACTACGGTATATACTCGTATACTTCGCCACAACTTTGCTCTGCTCTATCCGGTTTTAAGATACAATGTTGCTTTTTTGCTATTGTAACGGTATTTAACGTTCGAGTACCAGACTTGCCTGCATTCTTACTTGCTGGCTTTACAATTCTCAACGGCTGTTTCCGGCGCTTGTTACAACAACCCCCAGCTACAAGTTCAACTACTAACTGGTTAAATACGAAAAAAGTGCTATATTTACTGTTGTGAGTATTGAAAGCAATTCACTGCGCTTGTTTGTTTCATTTCCTTTGCTTTGCTTCGTTTTTTTCCGGCAACAGCTGCGAATATTTACTTCCTCTGCTAACCTACAATTAACTGAGCGCTTTCCAAGCTACACAACCAGTAGTCCTCAACCTTCAACGCGCCATTGCAATTTTCATTAATTGTACGCGAACCAGCAATGCATCGGCGAGTTGAATTCCCAATACAACTTGACGCCCTGAGGAAGTGTGGCGTGAGCACGAAAAGTTGCTCCCTTACTGCTGACGTACAGTTGTGTGTCAAATAAAAGGGATAGGATTGAAGTCCATGAATATAAAGCTGCTTAAAGAAATCCAAGTTTTTAACCTTATATTCCGAACATTTTAATCAATTCACATTACTGCTTTCGTAAATACAGTGGAATAGGAACAAGTAGGAGCACCACTATCGTCTTGGAATTTGCTGCTGGATGAATGTGTCTCAGCTGAACTGAGCAAACGCTGGATAGTCCCTAGCACTTGTTCTGTCGCTGGATCCTTCTAGCCCAAAGTAAATGGCAAGAGGTCACGAGAACTCTTCGCCTTCAATAAGATCAATGTTTCCTTAGTCATAGGAGTTCTAACTGCTTCTTGTCCCATAGTACACTAGCTGCAGAAGCTGGTTGGAGAAGACTGACGTACAATCCTTTTCCTTTCCTCTGTAAATTTCATTAAATTTGGCTAAACTTTTGGCATCAGGCAAAGGACTGTCCGCAATAGTCTAATGTGTGTCTTTCAGGAGCAGCCATAGAACCCAAACTAACCTAACCTGGTACGTACAAGTGCGAGCTCCAGAAAAAAAGTAATTTTGTTTTAAGGGAATCTTCCTAACTACAATTTTTTATGTTGCAAAAATCATGCCAGTAGTCGGGGAATTTTTTTGGCACTTCCTAAGACAACATAACTCCATTATTTTGCAATATTTGTTTAAAAATAATATACATTATTATGTCCCGCATTCCACCCAAAACTTTCTTTAAAAGAAAGAAAGAAAATCGCTTAATTTTTCATGGGTTACACTGGTAGAGCTCCTTAAAGAAGTTTCACATAGAATTTGCAGGTGCTTCCCCAAGTGATCAAGTAAAGTTCTAGGCATCCAAAAAAAGTACATCTTAATGAGGCGTTCGTGTTATTTTGCCCACAAGTGTGCCAAATTATAATGGAGTACAGTTACATAGCTACATAGAGTAGAACGTTTGAGTTGTAGTGCAACGTTTGGTCGGTTGTTGATTGCTTGAGAAAAAGTCTTAAGAAGCTACTTTGATTAAGAATGCTGAAATGCTACTTCGCAAAAAGGCTCTACTTATTAGTGTTTCTCTATTCTCTATATAACTGTACTTTGTGTATGTACTAGTTGTTGTTGCTCACTTCATTATAATTGTACATTTGAGATTGAAAGCCGAATAATTCCCAGACGAATTGAAATCGAATGAATGGCGGGACATTAAGTGGTACGAGTATAACAAAAGTCAGCAAAATACATATTCGCCCTCCGACAAGCTGCTTCTTCGACAGGACGTTGTTTTATAGGAATTGCTGAATGTCTACGGTCATGAACTTATCATGAATTGCTTAAGCAGGCTTCTAGAATCGTCTACAAAAGTGTGCAAATGATTTTCGACTTACAATAATTTCTATTAGTTCTAAAAGCCTTTATTTCAAATATAACGGTTTATAGATTAGTCCTCTCAAATCCAAGAGTCGAGTTTGGGTAAAAATGGGAGTAAAATCTTCGAGTTCAAAGAGAGTGGAAATTGAGACACACATGCGGAGACATCACCCTGTAAAGCGTGAGTTATTTTCTCCAACGACAGCTAAGAGCCGGCGGCTCATTTAACTACTCCTTTAACTATTTATTTTGCGTATTATGCATAGAAGTAGAGATTGCCTTCATTTCCATCAACTTTCTTCGCTTCGGTAAATATGAAGAAGTAACGGTACATCTTTGCAGGGCAGTTGCATTTACAGGACAGCAATTACCTGCAGCACAGCTGACGTTCTTTCTCCACGTTCTCCACGCTTTGCCTACTTAAAATTAGCGCTGAGTGCTGAGCATATTTACAAACGCCCACAGCCTATTGGTCATAATAAGGTGATGCCTGTGAGTGCGAGAATGTTGTTTACACAGTGCGGTGCTGAGTGGGTGAGTGGGTGAGAGGAGGCGTGGTGGCGTGCAGTTAATAACAGGACTGTGAATAGATGAATAGCAGAAGGAATGAATGAATGTACGAACGACCGACTGAAAGAATGACGAAAAGGTGTTATCTGATTGCAATTCTGCACACACGCAGCAAATGGAAAACGGCAAAACAAATAGTAAATAAATAAATACCAAACAGTTGTGGAGTAAATGAATGTAAAGCGTTGCAGATCGACAACGAAAAAGTAACAACAACAAAAAGCGTTACCAAATGGAAATGGACTTGGGCGGACCGTTGAGCGTTTCATTATACTCTCGCAACAAAGTTGCTAAGAGAGCATTATAGTCTTGTTCACATAATGGTTGTTTGTAACACCCAAAACTAAACGAGTTAGATATAGGGTTATATATACCAAAGTGATCAGGGTGAAGAGTGGAGTTCAAATCCGAATGTCTGTCTGTCCGTCCGTCCGTCCGTCTGTCCGTCTGTCCGTCCGTCCGTCTGTGCAAGCTGTAACTTGAGTAAAAATTAAGGTATCTTGATGAAACTTGGCACATTTATTTCTTGGCACCATAGGAAGGTTGCTTTCGAAAATGAGCAAAATCGGACCACTGCCACGCCCACAAAATGGCGAAAACCGAAAACACATAAAGTGCCATAACTAAGCCATAAATAAAGCTATGGAAATAAAATTTGGTATGAAGGATCGCACTATGAAGGGGCATATTTGGATGTAATTTTTTTGGGGAAGTGGGCGTGGCCCCGCCCCGTACTAAGTTTTTTGTACATATCTCGCAAACCAATAGAGCAGTCGTTTTTTTAGCCTCTTCCTAATACAGTCCAAAAATGAAAGAAATCGGATAATAACCACGCCCACCTCCCATACAAAAGTTAGGTTGAAAATTACTAAAAGTGGGTTAACTCACTAACGAAAAACGTCAGAAACACTAAATTTCACATAAGAAATGGCAGATGAAAGCTGCACTCAGATTTTTTTACAAAATGGAAAATGGGCGTGGCGTAGCCCACTTATGGGTCAAAAACCATAGTTCAGGAACTACTCGACCGATTTCAATGAAACTTGGTTTGTAATAGTTTCCTTACATCCAAATGATATTGTGGGAAAATAGGCGAAATCACTTTACAACCACGCCTACTTCCTATATACCAGAACTTTGAAGACGATCTGAATCGTTTACTTTACAATATATAAAGTAAGTACTAGTGAAGATATCGGTGCAGAACTTTGCACAAATACTATGTTAATAGTGTGGCAGCCCCATTCTAAAAATCGCCGAAATCGGACCATTAGTTTTTAAGGCCCCATATATCGAACACGACGACCTCGGTGCTTCTAACCTAATATTATGGTTTCCAACTTTCAATGGGCTTTATACAATATATATGGTATTATATAATATAAATAAAGTTAAATAAATAAATTGCGAGAGTATAACATGCTCGGTTACACCCGAACTTAGCCCCTCCTTACTTGTTTTTGTTTTTGTTTGTTTGTTTTTGCTTACTTTTCTTGGGCTTTGATTTGACGTCTCATGCTTTGATTCGCTCTATGTAAATAATAAACGGTACTTTTCGCATAAAAGGCGCTCACAGCAAGGGAAGCGAAACTAAGAAATAAACTAGAAAATGTTAAAACAGTTAGTGCAATGCGAATGCATTTCGAAATGTCTGCAAGGACAACTTTGGTGCAACGCGTCGTATCAGTAATTAACATCTTGACTGACTTTGCATAGCGACAGTGAATGACGACTTTAAGCAAAGAAGTTTTTGGTCAAAGGTCTCAATAATGAATGGCAGTTAATGTCGAAAGGTTCTGAAATACCGTAGAATGTGTAATAATTTTCATTTTGGCTTTAAACGATACTCTAGCGGAAGAGGCTTGAGTTAAATATG
Organism: Zeugodacus tau; assembly: GCA_031772095.1. Lineage (NCBI taxonomy): Eukaryota > Metazoa > Arthropoda > Insecta > Diptera > Tephritidae > Zeugodacus > Zeugodacus tau. The sequence goes on from CM062649.1 coordinate 92,587,670, forward strand.
CTTCATATGTTTAGAATAGTTCTTCCACTTAGAGTGGTATTGAATAGTTGTCTTATCTAGTTGAGGTCCTCATACTGTCCTTTCAAATTTAGTCAATAACCCAAAAGTAATGCGTTTCATGCAACGGATAACATGATATCTTGACGAAACTTGGTACACATATTCCGTGGGACGGTAGGAGGGTTGCTCTTGAAATTGGGCGAAATCGGACTATTGCTACGCCCACAAAATGGCGAAAACCGAAATTTGGTATAAAGGAACGCACTAGTAAGGGCATATCTGGATGCAATTTTTTTATGTGGGCGTTCCCCGCCCCTAAATAAGCTGTTTGTGAATATCTTGCAAACCATTAAACCCCATTACACATAAATATTGATATAATCGGATAATAGCCACGCCTCCCTCCCATACAAAGGTTAGGTTGAAAATCACTAAAGGTACGATAACTCGCCAACGGAAAACTTCAGAAACACTAAATTGTACGGAAAAAAAGGCAGAGAGAAACTGCACTCAGATTAAAAAAAATTGATAATGGTCGTGGCTACTCGACAGGTTTCAATTAAATTCGGTACATAATACTTTCTTTATACCCCAATGACACGGAAGGAAAATGGGTCACAACCACTTCCCTACTTCCCATATAACTCAATTTTGAATTCCATCTGATTCCTTCATTTTATGATATATACATTAGGAACCAATGATGATGTCGTAATAAAACTTTACACAAATACTGTATTTGTGCTGTGGCATTCCTTGTGGAAAAATTTTCGAGATCGGAGTGCCTTGGTGGTGAAAGTGAGTGAAGTCAGTTCATAAAGAACCTCAGCTCTCATATACTATTTATGATGATTTTCGTTATTCTATTAGACTGTATGCAGAATATAAGGATCAAATTGTGTTATCTTAATAAAACTACATCAATAAATTGCGAGACTATAAAATGTTCGGTTGCACCCGAACTTAGCCTTTCCTTACTTGTTGGTATTGGCTTTAAACCACGCTCTAACGAAAGAGTATGCTTCTATGGAAGATTTCTTCTAATACTCTTAGAGTTTCATTCAAATTTTCTCAACGCGATTATTTAAATTCTAATTCGCTTCAAGCATCATCTAGGTAGTTAGTTCTTTTTTAATAACAAATTCTTTTATTATTGATTTTTTTTGTTAAATAAATAGTTTTTGTGTACATACATTTTACTCTTTAAAATAATTTAAATAATTTATTTTATACGATTATAAGATTTTTATCACAATTGATGAATTCAATTCCGCTCAAACACTTTAGCCCAAAAATCCAATTCCACCAAAACCAACACCGATTCCGTAACCTGGATAACGTCCATAGCCACCATAACCTGGATAACGTCCATAACCACCATAACCAGGGTAACCTCCGTAGCCACCATAACCTGGGTAACCTCCGAAGCCACCATAACCAGGATAACCTCCGTAACCACCATAACCGGGGTAGCCTCCGTAGCCGCCGTAACCTCCATAGTACTGACGGGCTGCACGAGCTGCCTCAATGCTTGCCGGTACACCCGCATCAACATCTAACAGTTGTTGAATTTTGGATTGATCTCCATCTGATTCCGGTACCGCTACAATCTGTACAATTTCGGAGGCTTCGGGCACTACTGCATCCTTTTCAACAACTACTTGTTGTGAGCTTTCAGGCAGTTGCACACTGATCTCTTGCTCCTCTACAGGATGGGCGCTCGCACAGGCCACGATGGCTAAGAAAACGATAGCAATTCCACGCATTTTCTATTAGTATTAAGTGTTGTCGTTTCTTTTTTAAAATATGTAAATTAGCACTTTTTTGGCTTTTTTATTGCACTTTCAGACTTCAGTCACTCGGTTGATGAGTTGTTTCTATAGGTTTAGCTAGAGCTCGACTATGTTCGATGTCAACGGCGGTTAATGCTTTTATAATGCCATTTCGCCGCAAATCTCACACCATATAGGCGGTTTTTGTTTACGAATATTTCGCTCTTTGCGGTTAGTGGGGAAATACCACAAAAAGGAAGTGAAATGAACGAGTTAAAGAAATAAATGCGAATTGGCAAACACATATGTAAGTTTCATATTCAGCAGATTTATGAGAAAAAGCCGCTTAGATCGCTAATCTATGCACATCTATATATTAGCGGTATTTGGTTTGCCATTGCTTTGCTCGCCGTATTTGAGCTTGGCTCTCTTGCTAAATTTACACCTGAAAACAACAACAGAGTAATGAACTTGAATTCATTACAAGGGAGTATACGGATACCTCATTAAAATTTCGCTTTCATTATGTATTCATATGCGATTTATACTAGTGCTTGTTCGATTCGCCAGTACCCGATACAGCTCTATATAGGTCTAGGCTGGTTGACTGTTTTGCCTTAACGATATTTGATTTGCTTTTACGAGATCATTCTTGATGATGGGAATATGCCTATATAACATTACATACTATTCACCAATACCAATATAATAGGTTTCTAATGACATTTGATATAATTAACTCATTAACACTCTTGACAGCTTTTCCATACCACACGAATATATTGAGATTTAAAATTATCTTTTTGTCTTTAACTTCATCTATTGTACACTGTAATATGTTACATGTATTTCTGTAGACATCTCCAGATCGCACCAAATTTAATTAACGCCATTAGATCCACCAATTCGGTGTAGCTTATATAATATGCTAATGTATGGCTATAAAAACTTTCATATAATTTAAAGCAAAATCGTAAGTTTTCGAAATTTGCATTTTATTAATATAATATGTATAGCAAGTGTGTATGTAACATAGAGAAGAAAGTATATATTAATAAAATATAAATAAATATGTAAATGCAGAAAGCTTAAACTGGGCATTAAAGGCATTGCTATATTTAACACCTTTCAAAAGTTGAGATGTATTTAAACTTAGGTTTTAGTCTGATCAAAAAAATAAAATGTTTATGTTGTAACCTATATTTTTGTCCGATGGGGAATCCGTTTGTTGTAGTCATTATTACTAAATTTTAAATTTTTCGGAAGTCTCTATTATTTCTCTCACATAATTTTCCAAACAGTAAATTTAATACGACGATAATACTTTTAAGAGCTTTTCTAAGATATTACCATAAACACTCTACCATAATTCTTTCTGAACTAAATTTTATCTATATCAGTTCTTTCTCCTTAAAGTTTGTGAGTTGGAAACATATGTATTACTTAACAAACCAATTATGTGAAACGAAGTCATCTGTCAAAATCAGGGCAGATGGGATTTATAACACACTCTACACAATGTGGTCGAAATAAATCCATATCAAGGTGCTAGGGAAACTAGTTCGGTATCGATTGACATGACGGCTAGAAGAGTCATTCATTAATTTAGTTACTGTCGTCCGGATGTTGGAACCTTAACCGTATCAATTTGCTGTAAAAAAATGAAAGTGAAGTCTTTGTTTTCTGTTTCTCATAACAGAATACGTAATAGCTTGACTTGAGTATCATCTCGATACCATATAGTCTGATGTAAGCTACCTCACAAGTGCTGAGAGACAATTGGAGCAATTTAAAATACAATTTGAGAAGGTTGGAATGGTATTAGTATTTGTTTGCAATATTGATTAATTTTAACGTTGATCTGTTTAGTGCTCCAGTACTAATCAATTCTATTTCGAGAAACAAATGTGTACTTAGTTGATTAATCTGGAATCCAGGAAAGTCACTTGAGTGCATGTTGTAGATTAGTTTACACCTATATTTATATAAAGTATTACATCTGAATAAGTTGTTACAAAATCTGAAACTGAAAGTTTATTAACGAGAACGAAGTAGAACGAACGGAAGTTTATTAAAAGCTCGCGTTATTTACAATGCTAATGAAACGCTAATTAATTAATATTTACTTATGTATACCGTATGTATGTACGCGAAGAAGCGTGTTTTCTCAAATGTTTTGATACAGAATAATTTTGAAAATCACTAATAGATCAGCAGTTGGACTTATAATGCCTCGTTGATACATCTCTGAAGCCACTGCTAATTGAGCAGGTTTGACGTTGTATACTTATTATATATGAAAATGAATTAGTACGACCAGAACCATTCAACTCTTTGATACAATTAAGCCCACTGGACTATATGTTTTTTTTTTAAATAAGATAGTATGAAACTCGTAAGTGTAATGTAGAACCTTCAGTTCGTTGTATGACAAACATATAGTCGGCTGACTATTGGATTATTACTTCACACTAAATCTAAGGTAGTTTACAACTAGTTCATTACCCTACAGTGAATAATTAGCGTAAATAAAAAATTGTTTACCTCGATATATTGACCATCACTATTAGTCAGAAACATTAAGTTAATGCGTCATATGAAAGCAAATATTTACTAATTGAAGTGATATTTGTTTACTGGACGCGAAAAATGGTGATGAAAAAAAAAATATACCTGACTTTGTTTATATTCGCTATTATAACCAGTTTTGTCATCAGGTGTCAGAAACAAATTTGATATACCGGCATTTTTAATAAGAAAATTTCTAAGTTTAATGTGTTTTGTATGAAATAATTTCATTTGCACACTGTTATGGGATAATTCTCTATGGATATCACAATGTTATGAATAGATCTGGGAAAATAATGGTATTTTTGCGGTTATGGTGCATTGTATCTATGAAAATTACACCCATTCTTTTTTTTATAGAGATTTTACAAAATAACACCTCTTATAAACTCTATATAAATATTGCCTTCTCTTATGTCATTTCATTATATTTATTTATTTTTATATTCTAAATAAATAGTCATCATTATTGTTGATTAATTAAGATCACTTCAATTAATGCAAAATCATTGTGTGGATTCTTTATTAATGTCTTAAAGCTGAACAAATTCGCGTTCAAGAACTTGATTTTGATTTTGTTGACAACTTTACTTCTTTGATTTGTTATATTATAAATATATGTATGTATAGATATGAATATATTTATAGTTAACATTATATAAAATATAATTCCAGCTTTTCTTTGAATATACTTTATTATTACGTTTTACAATACATGCTAGTCCTATTACAGATCTCAGCTCATAACTCTCCTTTCGTTATCTTCATTTCCACTTTTATGTATTCAAAAACATTCGAAACCCTTTTATTTTTGCAATCTACTATACCAGACATCAGAGGCGTCTCACTTTGTTTATACCCTAAAAAGTACGATTTCTAGTTGTCAATAACTTGGGATAATTTCATTCGTTATTTTCCGAAATTATTGACATTTTTACGTGATTATTTGTTGAAGAATTTGTGCTTTTAAATCTTATTGTGCAGAATAGAAAGTCGATTGCAGCACCATGACTATGAACAAGTTGGACGCCACGTTGGATGATGTGCAGAACACGCGTTTCGGGAATATCTATCATGATCTCATCAAGCAAATGGCCAAGACCACGCAGTTCACAGAGGGTGAAGTGAGCAGCATTTTGATGGTTTATCACAAATTCGTTTTGGCCAACGGTTCCAAGGCGAAGCATATGACAAAGAAACAGTTTTTCCATCTATTTTTGGTTCTGTTCAAAATCTTCGATCTACAGATAATCGAACGCATACTCTTGCACATAACATTGGATATGAAAAAAGAAGTAGATGCCGTTGCTTGGGTGCGTCTCTTCTCCGTTTTTATGACCAACAAATTGGATCAGAAAATCAAATTCACATTTCAAATTTACAATATTCATGGTAACGGGTTTTTAAATCGCGAAATTGTGCAACATGCTGTCGAGAAATTCTTCGTAGGCGAAGACGAGGACGAAGTGAACGAGCTGCGTTCGGATATGGTCGATTTGTTGTTCAAGAAATTCGATGTTGACAAGGATGGTGTGATATCGTTTGATGACTATTCCCAGGTTGTCATGAAACAACCGATGTTGCTAGAGTTCTTAGGTCAATGCTTTCCGTCGATAATTGGCACAACTGTAATTGCACTTTGTGCGAATATAATGTCCAAAGTTAGCTTTGACAAACAGTGTGTATAAGCGGCTTGCGAGACAGGGATAGATAGATCTCAATTTCGTTTATATTTTTTTACACATTCATGCTATATGTATGTAGATTTTATTTTGAATAAATTACTGTGCTTTTCGATTGCATTCTACTGAAAGAATCCCTTAACGCTTTTTCTTAATATTTATTGGAACTTCATAATCATTATATATGCTTTATAGTCTAAATGTAAACCACTAATTTACTCAATTGAGTTATCGAGAGTCTTAAAATCAAATGTGAAAAAGATTATAGATTTATTGGCAAACGTAAAAGTTCTTTCGAATATGCATATATTATTTGGTATGGTATAAGAATCAATCTGTTATCATTTATTTTTCATGTTTGAGCACTAGTATGGATACGTTGTAAATTCTTCTTATATCAATTTCAATCGAAGAAAAAAAATTATGAAAGTGAAGAAAAATATATAGAAGTAAGGAACGTTTTCTTCTGTATTGGACCGTAGTGAGTCGAACAAACAAATAGTATAAAACGAATAAACTCCCATACTTAAATTTTTTTTATGACAGAAGGGGACTATACTAATCCATCAATAAGAGCTGACAATTTTAATGAATGGTGCAGCAAGCAAAAATATTATTATTCAAAAGCTGCACTAAGGCTGCGTTTTAAGAAATGATTGATAAGCACCTCTTTTTATAGTCTTATAAATGGTTTTGAAGATTCCAAACAAGTGTTGGGTTATGTATGAATAGCAAAACTAAGAAGAGATTTATAGCAAAAAGCTCATGAACGTTCATTGATCTTCTAGTATAATATTGTATACATAAGCATATTTAAATTTTTTTTCCAACGAAACAAATTGATCAAAGAAATCCGAAATCTACGAAAAGCACGTGACGTCTCTCAGGTGCTCACACAAATTAGCATAACCAGCAAAACTATACTGAAGTTGTTGTTTAGTTAAATAGCGGTTTTTTAGCTTACTATTTGTATGTTTATAAGTATTTTGAATTCTCTTCTTGTTATTCCGATCTTCTTAGTGAATATATATCGACATAAATATATCAATAATCGTCTTTGAGTTCAACTTGAAGTAAACAAAATGATGACTCTTTACACATCAAAACACCTGTGGTACAAATAGTATAGTATATCAATACAAATAAAATGATGTACTTCCAGATTATTAGAACGTAATATGGACTGATTTGTAAACAAAAGTTTTTTTATTCACTATTCTTTCTATACAAACGTCAATACACGAGAAGAGTACAACGCACACCTTCCTCTACTTTACAATACGATTACTCATACATAGTAAATCAGCCGGATTTTAATTTATTATAATTTATGGCATTAACTTCAAAATCTAGTAGTAATCTAGTGTTACAAGTATATTATTTTATATGGCTTCTCGAAAATTACTGGATATCATCCTGGAGCACTGGTTGTTTGAATGTAAGTATTCGTGGTAGTCAAAAAAATTTCGTAACTACGAAAAAACAATTCTCAAAGTTCAATGTATTGTTCGATGTGCTGGGAGACCAAAAAGGAGGCGAAGAATGCTGATATCCCACGGCGTGGGAAATTGCTTTTGTGTATAAATTATGATATACTGTGTATATTATGTTCTCTGCGTAATATGCTTACGAATATTAGTCATCTGCAGAAATGTAAATTTATGTAAATAAGCTTATGTATGAGTGTATAGAACTAGTTGTGGCTCCAAGATGTGTATAAAAGTGTTTCACTGTCAATCTGAGTTTCAGAATAAAACTGTTTCTTTAATAATTCGTAGCTGTTACCACAATAACTTTAACAAAACAAAATGCGTTACATTTTTCATATGCTTGTATTGGCGATGAGTCTCTTGGCGTTGAGTGTTATTGCAGAGGCAATTGAACCGTTGGAGGCAGCAAGCAAAGCAGAAGAATTACTTGCGGTGGACGCAGGAGTCCAAGACAGCGATGAAAAAGCGCGCTTTGTGCGCCAGTTTGGGTTCTATGGACCAATATATGGTGGATTCTACGGTGGCCCAGGCTTCGGCGGTTTTGGACGTAGGCGAATAATAAGAAGACGGCGCTATAGACCTTATGGGTTTTATGGTTGAGAAGTCTTGTTGTACAAATTTAATGATTTTAATAAATATAATTTTTTACAAGAATTATCGCTTAACACTATTTTCGTTTAAACAAAGAAAATCAGTAGTTTTAGTAAATTTTTTAAAAAGTTTTATTCTTTTAATCACACTTTTTTTGATACTAATTAAGCATATGCTAACTAACTTATTTATGCAGTATATAATCCCTAACTATATTTACAAATTTTTTTAGTCTTCTTCCTTAAAATTAAAATCACTCGATTACATTTGAGAGCATGTAAATAGATAAGGCAATAGCGCCCCATTCCAGTATAGATTTACTCGAATCGGTCGTGGCGAAAGGACCTCTGCACTTCGCATCCTTCAAACTAACACCCGACAATGGAAAGGTATCCATGCAACTCCCCACCTCTGTGTCTGTCGTATAATTGTGCATTGGCTGGCGTCTATTTTTTTCCAATGTAGATGTGTGTTGGGCCTCCAGCGTTGCGCCTGCCGTCGTTATAACAACAATAGCGAGCAAAATTATAGCCTTTCTGATTGACATTTTGTTCTGAAAATTTCGAAAACTTTGCTCTCTTTTTGCACCCTTTCACTTTGAGATTCGCGTTTGAAATGAATTCTTTTATATTTTTCAGCCTTTATATAAACGCCCAGTAATACCAGCTTGTTTGTTTATGGAAAGTTCTATCATCTCAACTCTACTAAACAGGTTGTAATTTCTCTAACTATACCATTTTATCTGTTATGTTTAGCGCTATTGTTGTCATTCTCAAAAACATACATAAATATATGACGTTCCAGAGACAAATGACGTACGTTGTTACAAATATTTCTTGTTTATTTAGAGGTTTGTGGATTTTGTTTGAGATTAGTGGAAATTTTTGAAAATGTCAACATTTATGTAAATGAAGTTAAGCTCATGAGACATAAACAAATGCTGTGTCATCTGACGGCATAGCGCGGGATATCAAAAATGAATTGAAATTAAATAATTTGTTTGAACAGTCAGTTAAACGTTGTTTTATATGTTGGTATGGATTTATTCTAAGGATATACATACATACGTATTAGAGCTCTTGCTTTCCATCTCCAAAAAAGCGAAAAAAAAAATTGAAATAATTTATATATCATCTAAAAATCGTTGAATCACGGTGTTTGTTAAATATGGAATAATTGGTGTAATTTTATCCAAATATATGTAATATGTGTGGGGCGTATTAGATCAGTTATAGTGAATTTATTCTCAGTTCTCTCATTATATTCAATCTCCTAATAGCCTTTTCGCACAGGAGTTAATTGATCAATTAACCGACCTTCGCTCGATTTAGATAGATTTATCATTCAAAAGAAAAATCTTATTTTCCAAAATTATTTTTAATAGAATACAAATCGAGTTGTAACTGCAAAGATTCGCTGCGGGTTGTTGTCCGTAGTTATTAATAAAATAGCAATCAGCTGATGAAACTTATTAACTTTGTATAAACAGCAAGAACAACAAGTAAGGAAGGGCTAAGTTCGGGTGTAACCGAACATTTTATACTCTCGCAATTTATTTATTAAACTTTATTTATATAATATAATACACAATTTGACCCACATATTCGTCTTATATATTGTATAAAGTCCATTGAAAGTTGGAAACCGAGGTCCTCGTGTTCGATATATGGGGCCTTAAAAACCTATGGTCCGATTTCGGCGATTTTTAGAATGGGGCTGCCACACTATTAACATAGTATTTGTGCAAAGTTCTGCACCGATATCTTCACTAGTGCTTACTTTATATATTGTAATGTAAACGATTCAGATCATTTTCAAAGTTCTGGTATATAGGAAGTAGGCGTGGTTGAAGCGATTTGGCCTATTTTCACAACATATCATTGGGATGTAAGGAAACTATTACAAACCAAGTTTCATTGAAATCGGTCGAGTAGTTCCTGAGATATGGTTTTTGACCCATAAGTGGGCGACGCCACGCCCATTTTCCATTTTGTAAAAAAATCTGAGTGTAGCTTCTATCTGCCATTTCCTATGTGAAATTTAGTGTTTCTGACGTTTTTGGTTAGTGAGCTAACCCACTTTTAGTAATTTTCAACCTAACCTTTGTATTGGAGGTGGGCGTGGTTATGATCCGATTTCTTTCATATTTGAACTGTATTAGGAAGTGGCTAAAAAATACGACTCCAGAAAGTTTGGTTTATATAGCTCTATTGGTTTGCGAGATATGTACAAAAAACTTAGTAGGGGGCGGGGCCACGCCCACTTCCCCAAAGAAATTACATCCAAATGTGCCCCTCCCTAATGGGATCCTATGTTCCAAATTTCATAACTTTATTTATGGCTTAGTTATGGCACTTTATGTGTTTTCGGTTTTCGCCATTTTGTGGGCGTGGCAGTGGTCCGATTTTGCTCATTTTCGAAAGCAACCTTCCTATGGTGCCAAGAAATAAGTGTGCCAAGTTTCATCAAGATATCTTAATTTTTACTCAAGTTACAGCTTGCACGGACGGACAGACGGACAGACGGACGGACGGACAGACATCCGGATTTCAAATCTACTCGTCACCCTGATCACTTTGGTATATATGACTCTATATCTAACTCGTTTAGTTTTGGGTGTTACAAACAACCGTTATGTGAACAAAACTATAATACTCTCTAGCAACTTTGTTGTTGCGAGAGTATAAAAATATATATGAGTTGATCGTTAATCGAGTAGCCGGCTGTACGAAAAGCAAACACTGGCTTCTCACTTACAATTTAATGTATTGAATTTGGCTGTGCGAAAAGGCTTAATGTACAACCTTTTGAACTGCTGCTCTGAGCCCTGTCAAATACTCTCCATAATTTCGGTGATTGTTTTTGGTTGATATCATTACAATGGGACTTCGGCAATTAATAGTTTATTAAAAGGAGGAATATAACATGGATCGTGCTAATATGAAGACTACTTGTGGAACCTTTAAAGTAAAGGGTCTATCTATAAAGCTCGCCTTGTTCTGAATTAACTTTAAGCAGCAAAACAACAAACATGGAAAGTTAAATAAAATGATGTTACAGTTTTCGTTGTGCGAAAAATCCCCTTAATTTTACACACATTCTTAAATGATTTTCGATGGTATTATTGTTCCAATAAATATCATGGTGTATTCAAAAATTTGCAAGTAATAATGATAGATAGTTTACTATGAATTTTAAATATCGTTGCTTCAAGTATTCTCATAGACATACATATACATATATTTCTATTGAACTCGTTCTTAAAAAATTGCTTAGTCAATTAAGAAAATAAGATTAGAATAAACGAGAAATAATACTTGAAATATATATGTATGAATGTAAAATGAAGCAGCATAAGACAGGCCAGCGGCAACAGCATCAACAAAGGTAAACAGAAGACGGCAAAAATTGGCAAAAAGTTAAGTTCTGATCAGCGCTCCAATAGGCGTTATACTATTGTTCAAGGTCGCCGCTATTTCAGGTAGAAGAGCCGTAAGTTGATGTGGCGAAAACAAGGGTATAAATGTGCTTAAACCACAAGTTGAATTCTTAGTTAACTTTCAGTATTTTGGCATTTCAGTTGTGCTCTTAACATTTAAACGGATAACATTTCGAACCAACATATTTATATTGCTTTGTGACTACAATAATATAGTAACATAAATACGCTATAATGCGTCGGCTGACTTTTATTGATTTATTCTGGGCTTTTGCCATTATTTCCGTGGCTGTGGCAGTTGCTCTGCCAGATGCGGAACATGCGATCTCCTTAGATGTTGCTGTAGGACAGAGTCCAGAGATATCAGCGCAGACCGTGGAATCAGAAGACGGAACTTCAAATACAGCAGATGCGTTGCTAAATGTAGACGCTGGGACCGTACATGAGAACGAGAGTGGACGGGAGGCGCGTCAATTTCGCACATTTGGCTTTGGACGACCTTATGGATTTGGGCGTCCGTACTATGGTGGCTATGGCGGCTATGGAGGCTTTGGCGGTTTCGGAGGCTTTGGCGGTTTCGGAGGTTACGGTCGCCCATACTACGGTGGTGGATTCGGACGTCCGTATGGCTACCATCCCAGACCGTATTATCCACGACCCTACTATGGTGGACCATGTTGCTTCTACGGTTGAGTTTGCAACGAAATGAGTGTTATGTTGGTGTATGTCAGTGTTTTGAAGTGGAATTTTCTGTTATGATAGTAGAAGTTAAAGAAGAAGAAGAAGAGGAGAAAAAACAAATAAATTCTGTATGTGATATTAAATGAGAAAATTTGTCGTATTTATGCTTAAGCAAGTAATTTGATAGGCAACAACACAAAACAAAAAGTGAGTAGAAGAAAGAAGCTGTTCATTGTACTTAGCAATGGCATGACGTGAAAAGTTAATGAGCCCGGTTAATGCGGCAAAGTGAATCTGTCAGAACCTTTCGGCTAAATTTCCGTGACTTTTCGCTTCTTTTTGACTGATTCATATGCGTGGCAGGATTTAATTACGTGCGGCAAATAAACAGCAAGAAACATTAAACAACGAGCCAAGAGATAACGGCCAGGAGCATAAGCAAAACTGGCTGATGTGTTGTGATGCGGTACGCGGTGCTACCACAACATAGGAGATGAGTTGACCGCAAAGAAGATGAGATGACTAATTTTCTGACTGACAAGACCCGCAGCACAACTCGTGTCCCCTTACTGCTCTGCCCATCTAATGCCAGCCATCAAAGTAAAGCAGAATAAATGAGCGGGTTTGTGCGCGGATAAGACTCAAGTAAAACAAAAAAAACTTGATAAAAACTGGCAGAAAAAAGCACATCTGAGATAAATAAAAACCATAACAAACTGTGCAGAGGTACTTTGCTGATAATGAACTAAGAGTTGGCCAGGAAGGCAAATTGAAACAAACATACATGCAACTGTATGGAGTGCCAGCAGAAGAAAAATGAGAGTATATTATCTGAAACCAAATGCCGGCGACCGTTATATACACCACTAGATTAAAATTAAAATTAAAACTAAAAATATAAAAAAAAAATATTTTTTTTATGCTCCCGCCGCATAATGTTCGTAACAGCGTAAAAAATTACAAGACCCATTTGAACCAAGGTGTTTTTGTACCAATCTCATCCGTTCCATAGATATGTTTGGAAGCCTTTCAAAGAGTTTTTGTTTGTTTGAAAAATAGTTTCAGAATCTGCTACAAAATTTTTTAAAATTTGAGGAGTCTCTGGAAAACATAATAAATATTTTAGATTCATTAGTTTCATAACACTAATTTTAGACTTACTACGGTTAGTAAAATTTGATTAAAGCAGAATTACCGGGTTTTTATAAAATAAATTCGATAATAGATTGTTTTCGTAAGTGACTATGAAAGAAACCATAATATAGGAAAATCTTTCATCCAATATAATCGTCTATAGACTTATGGCAAAGAGAATGAATCTAAGGTGATTGAGAATAATGTTCGGTCGAAAACGTGAATCAGTTTGGCAATAATACTTGTTCCAAATCGCAGGATCCACTGAGGAACAAATCAAATAAAGTTTAATATATTGAGTTGTTAAACTTTCCGCGATTAATTTTCATATCCATCAAACAGGACTATAATTTACAGTTAATTTTTAAAGATGACGCTGATTAGGCCATTTCAGTAGTATGAGAAGTGAAGGAAAAAAAACAACATGAACAGTTGTTGCAAAGAATTACCACAGACAAACATTACTTTTAATTAACAATTTGTAAGAAATTCTTTTTTAAAAAGCATTTCTATTTAATGAGTATTCGCTTGCAAAGTAGCGAGAAAGAAATGTCCAAAAAATCCTTTCAATTCACACAGCATTATGCCCAACACGTACATTAAACTTGCGGACAAAGTGTGCAAAGAAAGCGCGCGAGAAAAAACGGAAAGCCGTCTTAAGTCCATAAGAGCAACTTTAGTACAAAGTAAAATATTATTACAGAAATGTACTTTGCCAAGATGGCCGAGCTTAACAAAACGCGTGCCAGCAATGGCATTGCGAGTGTTGAGAGTGGACATAAAGAAATAATTATCAAATTCAACTAAGTTAGAAATTGCTAATTTAAACAAGTAAGGAAGGGCTAAGTTCGGGTGTAACCGAACATTTTATACTCTCGCAATTTATTTATTTAACTTTATTAATTTTATATAATACACAATTTGACCCACATATTCGTCATATATATTGTATAAAGCCTATTGAAAGTTGGAAACCATAATGTTAGGTTAGAAGCACCGAGGTCCTCGTGTTCGATATATGGGGCCTTAAAAACCTATGGTCCGATTTCGGCGATTTTTAGAATGGGGCTGCCACACTATTAACATAGTATTTGTGCAAAGTTCTGCACCGATATCTTCACTAGTACTACCTTTATATATTGTAAAGTAAACGATTCAGATTGTCTTCAAAGTTCTGGTATATAGGAAGTTGGCGTGGTTGTGAAGCGATTTGGCCTATTTTCACAACATATCATTGGGATGTAAGGAAACTATTACAAACCAAGTTTCATTGAAATCGGTCGAGTAGTTCCTGAGATATGGTTTTTGACCCATAAGTGGGCGATGCCACGCCCATTTTCCATTTTGTAAAAAAATCTGAGTGCAGCTTCTATCTGCCATTTCTTATGTGAAATTTAGTGTTTCTGGCGTTTTTCATTACTGAGTTAACTCACTTTTAGTAAGTTTCAACCTAACCTTTGTATGGGAGGTGGGCGTGGTTATTATCCGATTTCAACTATTTTCATGGTGTGTGGTGGGGTACGTAAGAGAACTGACTGCAGAAAGTTTGGTTTATATAGCTTTATTGGTTTGCGAGTTATATACAAATAACCGATTTGGGGGCGGGGCCACGCCCACTTTCCCAAAAAAATTACATCCAAATATGCCCCTCCCTAATGGGATCCTATGTTCCAAATTTCATTTTCATAACTTTATTTATGGCTTAGTTATGACACTTTATGTGTTTTCGGTTTTCGCCATTTTGTGGGCGTGGCAGTGGTCCGATTTTGCCCATTTTCGAAAGCAACCCTCTCACGGTCCCAAGGAACATGTGTTCCAAGTTTCATCAAGATATCTCAATTTTTACTCAAGTTATCCGTTGCACGGACGGACGGACGGACGGACGGACAGACAGACATTCGGATTTTGACTCGTCTCGTCACCCTGATCATTTTGATATATATAACCCTATATCTAACTCGTTTAGTTTTATGACTTGCAAACAACCGTTAGGTGAACAAAACTATAATACTCTCTTTAGCAACTTTTGTTGCGAGAGTATAAAAATAATTATATATGTATTAAATTATGATTACTTAAATATATTCCGGAATGAATACTAACTCATATTTGATTTGAATACTCTAAATTTTAGTATACTTAAGCCATATGTATGGTAAGTACCTTGCTTAGAAGCCCTCATTCCCTTTAACTCGCACCTCCCGAATGCGTCCAAATAACCGTGAGAGTAAACGAAATTAATTAACATAAAATGGCAAATGCTTTGCTTTTCTCCTGCGAATAAACTGTCTGACGGTAAAGCAAAAATATAATTTGATTTTGTTATGGGGTGCACCAACATGCACAACACCACACAGCAACACAGAGATATATGGCCTTGTCAAAATAGCAATTCACTGATCCGAAGGGACGAAATTAACTCGATTTAGGTAAGCAAAAACTTTTCTATTAACAATGACAGCCGAAATGTTGGAAAAGTTGGCTGTCAGCCGCAGATACACATGTTCACAACTGATACATACACATATCTGTATGTGTTGGTATGTGTGTATGTGTGGTGTGTTGTTGTTGTTGTGTAAGCGTAGCTGAGCCAGCAATAAGGGCAATTTAGTAACATAATGCCACTTTATTATTATTTAATAATTTTAAGTCATTTACGAACACGCTTACAATATTAGCCATGTTCAACTAATGCCAACAACAACAATAGCAATAACAACAACTGCTGGTAGACATGCATGCATGTGTGTAAGTGGCGGCAACAAACTAAAATATCACGCAAATACCTCGGAGAATAGGCGGCGAAATTTCGAAATTTCTCAACTGTTTGCAGCGCGGTTGCTGGAAGTTATCTCGCATTACCTTTGCTCCATATCATTCACATGCGCCCACACAAGTGGGCGTCTTTGAGTGCCCGAGCTGCGCGCATCTCCGCGACCTGCTGGCAAATTACGATTTGGCATTTATGATGGTAATCCCGCTCGCAGCGAAATCTATATTCGCTACAATGTATTTATGCCAACACCCCCTCAACCCACGGCCTGGCCACATGTCATTCACTTAATGTCTGCGTATACCCGAAACGCTAATAACTTGCCGACTTTGGGCGCAATTTTATTTCATTTTTGCATACAAGTTATCAGGCGGTGTGGAGTATGGAATATCAACAATAACAACAGTGGCGATGGCGCTGGCAACATGAATGTCGCGTCGCGGCAGCAAGAAAACACTTTGTTTCAACACATTGCGGCAAGATACATTGTAGTTTGGCTTGCACATGCGGCGATACATGCCACACGCACAGACACAGACACCCACACACATACACAAACAGCGAGAGATTTGAATTGCGAGAGAGTGGTAATCGCATTTTGGTTGGTTGTGGCGGCGGCGCCTATTAAAAGCGGCAGAAAAGTTTCAGCTTAGTTGCGCGCATCTGGGATTTATAACTTATTTGCTGCATGCGCCTCGGCAACTACATACCAAACAAAGTGTGAATGGATGAGCGCACAAACATAGGTTGCCATTAAGCCCAACAACACGGAGCTACAAATATTTAACTACTTCTGCAATCGCGCGTGTGTGTGTGTGCGGGCCGAAAGCTAGTGCTGATTGAATGACTCAGCCACCTTGGTGTAATGCGTCATTCGCCACATCAGCAGCGTGTGTTCTTCTGTTCTTGTTGTTGGCGTAATTAATACTCGTACCAAGGAAGTCTCGAATATCTAACTGCTTACGCATATTAGTTTGGATGATGTTCATCTTATTATATGCCAAACTTTCGTAGTCCCGCGCTGTACTCGTACTCTATGCACTTTTTTATTATTTTTTATTAGAAGCATGTGTGTGTGTGTGGGTTATGCGAGTATTTGTTGATGTAGCAGAAAAACTTTTCAATTTACTTAGAACAAGCGAAAAATCTTCCATCTTCTGGCTTTCTATTAACTCAGCAAAACTATGTTGCATTAGGGTGGTTGGTTTTACAAGAGAATAGCTGAGAAGACTACTGAGTATGGATTGAAAAGGAGACGTATCGCTGACACGCTTTGGTCCTATCACAAATTTAGAAGGCGGTTAATGTATATGCCGGCAAGTTCGCATGGTTCGCCAAAAGTAAAGCTATCGAGAGGTTCCAACCTCAGTCTTGCGAACGCTGAAAAGTGTAGGAGGAAATGACTCCACCTCGCCTTCCTCCATAAAGCTATGGCAGTTTGCGTCCGGCAGGATTCCTAGCCTCATCGCCTATAAGCCTATTCCTCAATGTCTAGTAAGTACTGCAAGGTGGAACTTTCTTGATGCACGTAGTTCCGTTCTACTTTGGGCCAGAAGATATTCGTAATCGAGCAGGTTTTAGTTGCTAACCAGCGTTTACCAAGCTTGCGGAAGGCCCACTGATCCAATGTTAGAGCACAAGAGGATAGCGGGCCCCGAGTCGTTCCCAATGGTTAAATAGTTCATCTCAGGATAGTAGAAAACTACCATCCTTTCCAAATTTAAGTAATACCCTAATGTTCATAAACACTATACCTGTGTTATTATTATGAACAACACCGATGGGAAATTAAAAGTTTGCTAATAAGTCTGAATCGGCATTTTCAGCCCAATTTAATTATGATCTAATCATTGCTCTAATGATTGCCATTTACAACTTACTAGATTCATATTTGATATTACGCTGTGTTCTTACAGAAGTTTGGACGTTGATTTCAATTAATTAAGGAAATGAGTTTCCCCACAGGTAAGGTTCAAGAAATGCCGGCGTTAATGCTTGGAAATAATAATACCTGAGTACTAGAACGAGCCACAGAAATTAATATTGAAGATAGATTGGTCAAAAAATATACATTTTCTATAGAAATTTAAAATTGGCGACGTGGTCCCACAGGCTTCATGCTCAATAATTATTTTCCACATGACTTTTTAATGAATATCTCACTATGAAGTAGAGGGTAATGATGTAAAGAGAAAGCTAATAACTAACACCCAGGTTGTTATGACAGAATATGGTGTGCTAAAGAAATCTAAAACTCTGTCAAACTCTTTGGGTGAACAACTAGAAATCGATCGAAGTAATCATGCGACATTACATTTAAATCGAATAACCTGGCAAATTTGCCTGAGATGTGATAAAAAGATGTGATAAAACTACAGCAGAGGTTCTGTTAAGTAGGTGAAGTAGTAATTTACTAATTTAGTAGTAAATTAAAAAAGTTGCTGTCGTGAAGAGGTCTACAGCAGTAGAGATTATTAAAAAAATATTTATATAAAATATTTGAAAGAAATACACAAAAGACTGCGAATTGCACTTAAAACACAACAAATGAAACGAAAAATACTAAATATTTTACCCCAGTTTTGCTCTGCGCATAATATTCTATTTCAATCTAGAAACAGAATGAAAAACAAACAAACGCAAATGGCAATAAAAATATAAAAAGTCATTATCATGCTCTAGCAACAGGCATACTAACACATAAGCTGTTTTATATACCTAGAGCTATTGGAAGCATCACAAACATAACAAAAGTATTTAGCAGCATCATATGATATTTTTTTTTCAAATATTTTTTTTTATTTATTAACAAAAAGAAATAATTTCGATGTGTTTGTTGTCTTACAGTTTATGATTCTACTGAATTTCGTTTGTTATTGATGTTCCTATGACGTCCAAAAACAATCTGGTTTTTGATGCTGGTGTTGTTGCTGCCCAGCCCAGCCCACTTTCCTATACCCACTACAAATATAACTACGTAAAGCAAAGACAGGTTTCGTCGCCGATTTAGTCAAATTGTTTTCTTTTCTTTGTATTTGCTTTTGCAATTGTTTACCGTAAACAAAACTTGTGATTGTTCATTGATAGTTCATAGAATCATACCGACAAAATATCCCCACACTGAAATCAATTAGCTATAAACTATTTTTTTATATATTCTAATTCCATACTAGTTCAAAGTAGACAGAACCTATTACATTATAGAGTAGTAGTGGTTATAAGGAAATTTTTGATTTCTTCGTCACTAGGCACTCTGTTACCCGTCATAACATTAGACTTTGGAACTCTTCGGCAGTATATATGACAATCATTTAGTTGCTGATGTTAAATTTCTGTATCCAAGTGGCTTCAGTGGACATAAAATGTGGAAAATTTTATAAATATATCTATCAGTAAAGTTGTTTACGTTTAATTAGAGAGAGTTCAAAGTCTAATTCCAGGCAAGTCATGCTAAAATGTTTAGAATCCGTAGATCTACTACTCCTACAGATAATACATATATCTACTTGTATTATATATGCTTGCACGTTGCTGAAAATGTGTTCCAACGACCGTGTTCTATTGCAGTGCAATGAAGCATGACTTGTCTGAGTATACTCATATGCAAATACTCACAGGTGTTGGCGTGCGCCGGGGTTCAAGTTCACGGTTACGACCGCTTCGTTTTGTTTACATTCGTAATCCATAATTTCGACGGCATTTATCACGTAACAGGTTCATTGCAAAGCAGCTATAATTATAATTCACGCACCTATGAGCACAGAAACATGCAATTACTTACCAATCAACCCATCATTTGCTGCGATAGGTGTACTCGTACTTATCCAGTGGTGTTCACAAATATTCGGACAAAATATATGTACTTAATATGTGAAAATAGACGATTAATTTATTTATAATAAGATTTAATGAAACACAAGTTAGGCACATTTCTTCTTCTTTATTGACATTAAAGTTCGAATATTTTTCATATTTTGTATGGAAAAAATACTTCAAAGTTAAGAATTAGATTTTTTAATGGTCTCGAAATATTCATAAAAAAATTCAATTTTAGTTCGATTACTTTTAGCAGTCACTGTAGGTGCTAATACATACTTGCGCGAATTACAAACAAACTGTCATTATATTATTATAACATTTTAACTCATTTCGAATCCCTACTTGCCAATTGAAGTTTATTTGAGTTTCAAGCACCAATATCGCCGATAGGCAGCATATAAAAAGAACTATAGCTGAGTAGCAGAACGCAAAGAACGCATAGTTATCGGAATACAACGTGCCAACGAACACGTAAATCTCAAAACGGTGAAAATTAAAAATAACAAAATTAAATAGAAATAAATAAACCGAAAAGGACGTGTGTTGGACGCATACAAAATGCAAGTCACTCGTATTTTCCGCAACTCGTTCGCCATTGTATTTTTGCTGTGCAGCGTCTGTCGCACCAGCGAAGGCAATGCGCAGCCGGATAATATTGGCGGCATTGCACCGGTTGCCAGCGCCGTTGCGTTGCAAGAGTCAAAGTCTATGCTTAGTCTGTTAAACGCCGATAAGTTGGATGCACCGGCGGCAGTTGCAGGTGAAGCTGGAGTGGCAGCAGAGTCTGAACAGGAGGCGAATGGTGGCCGCCAGACACGCCAAGTCTTCTATCCATATGGCGGTTACGGACGTTATTATGGCGGCTATCCTTACTACTCTCCCTACTACAGCTACTACACTTACAGACCTTACTACTACTCACGGCCGATCTACAGTTATGGCTTGCCGTTCTACTTCTACGGCTGAGTGAGCGGACTTTGATTTGTGATTTTAATTTGTGTGTTTATTATTATTTTCAATTAGTTTTAAAGTGAGATTATAATATTGCGCCTGTGCAACTCTATTTAAGTGAAAGTTATGTTCAATAAATCAATAAAGTTTGAACTACAGAATTATGCTTTGCTAATCAAGTTTGCATTTCGGCGATAAATTTGGTGATTCTTTAATATGCAGTAGTGAGAGTTAGTTGGGCGCAATGTTGGGTTCAGTGTGTGGTGCAAGTGCTTTCGTATCTTTCTATATGTGACCTGGTCTACGGAAAGGCTTAGGCTTAGGTGTCAAAATCAATTTTCACTTTTTAGTTTTTTTTGTTTATTTTTAACAGCTGTTTCCCAGAAAACTAGTTTTCGCACGTTAGCTCCCTTTTCGTAGACCAGGTCACATATAATTTCGTGTGTGTGGCTTTAGAATTAACTTCGAAATTTAATCGAAAGAATTATTCAGTGTCTTGAGCCGGTATATTCTCAAAATGGATCCATCTAGCCTCAATTCTATTCAATGAAATAATTTCTCGAAATGACATTTATAATTCGTGGCAAGTCTCATTATTAGATTGAGGTGCCTTGAAAGTTTTGTGACATTCATAAACAGAAAACGAGCTTGCGATGCCAAATAAAACATTATTTTTTCTTTGTTATTATATAAAACATTTAACATGAGTCTCCCTTGATTAAAAGTTCACAAAATCAACACATGGTTCCATTTACCGATAACCTGAAACATTTTATTAATTTCTTGCGAATAATTTTATTACTTCAATGCATCATTAGTAAAAGAAAACAAGTAAGGAAGGGCTAAGTTCGGGTGTAACCGAACATTTTATACTCTCGCAATTTATTTATTTAACTTTATTTATATTATATAATACACAATTTGACCCACATATTCGTCATATATATTGTATAAAGTCCATTGAAAGTTGGAAACCCTAATATTAGGTTAGAAGTACCGAGGACCTCATGTTCGATATATGGGGCCTTGACAATCTATGGTCCGATTTCGGTGATTTTTAGAATGGGGCTGCCACACTATAAACGTAGTATTTGTGCAAATTCTGCATCGATATCTTCACTAGTGCTTACTTTATATATTGTAAAGTTAACGATTCAGATTGTCTTAAAAGTTCTGGTATATAGGAAGTAGGCGAGGTTGTGAAGCGATTTGGCCCATTTTCACAACATATCATTGGGATGTAAGGAAACTATTATAAACCAAGTTTCATTGAAATCGGTCGAGTAGTTCCTGAGATACGGTTTTTGACCCATAAGTGGGCGACGCCACGCCCATTTTCCATTTTGTAAAAAAAATCTGAGTGCAGCTTCTACCTGCCATTTCTTACATGAAATTTAGTGTTTCTGACGTTTTTCGTTAGTGAGTTAACCCACTTTTAGTAATTTTCAACCTAACTTTTGTATGGGAGGTGGGCGTGGTTATTATCCGATTTCTTTCATTTTTGGACCGTAGTAGGAAGTGACTAAAAAAAACGACTACAAAAAGTTTGGTTTATATAGCTCTATTGGTTTGCGAGATATGTACAAAAAACTTAGGAGGGGGCGGGGCCACGCCCACTTCCCCAAAAAAGTTACATCCAAATATGCCCCTTCATAGTGCGATCCTTCATACCAAATTTTATTTCCATAGCTTTATTTATGGCTTAGTTATGGCACTTTATGTGTTTTCGGTTTTCGCCATTTTGTGGGCGTGGCAGTGGTCCGATTTTGCTCATTTTCGAAAGCAACCTTCCTGTGGTGCCAAGGAATATTTGTGCCAAGTTTCGTCAAGATATCTTAATTTTTACTCAAGTTACAGCTTGCACAGACGGACAGACGGACAGACGGACGGACGGACAGACATCCGGATTTCAAATCTACTCTTCACCCTGATCACTTTGGTATATATAACCCTATATCTAACTCGTTTAGTTTTGGGTGTTACAAACAACCGTTATGTGAACAAAACTATAATACTCTCTAGCAACTTTGTTGTTGCGAGAGTATAAAAAAGTTCAATTTAATTAAAAAAATATATTAAAATTGATATGAAATAAACTGTTGTTATCTGCGAGCAATTGTACCCGGTCTCAAATACCTTAGGCATTATCGCATTGTACAACTTACTGATGTTTACAACTACATAAGAAAGGATAAAAGGTATTGATTTATGTACTGACTTTGGTATTGGTCTGACTTGATTAAAGTACTTTTTCTACGATTTCGGAACTTTTTTTAACGAAAAGCTTCTATTCGTCACTCTTGCGTTGCCACTTCTTTCTGACAAATTTGTTATGAGTCTATATCTATCGTGATGTCTGTGTGCTATAATATTAGAAACAACACTGAATGATTGCGCACGGGTATAAAAATGATAAGCTCAATCAACACATTTTATTTCAACTATACATATATAATTAATCACGTACATAGAAGAGGATTCGGTTTGTGTGCGCTTTAAAATGATAATAAATATTTGCATGTCGGTGTATATGGCAAACGTGCTGTTGATAAGCATAATTGATTTGATGGAATACCTATTTCGCCGTTATATTAGATTTTATAATTTATGTGTGTCATCATCGTATGCAATTCATTATCATTAAATTTTATTAAGCTCACTATTCGAATGACCCAATTCAATGATATTTTATTAAAACATAATGTTGTCTGAGGTTGTACAATTGCATATATGTACATATGTAGAGGAAGTTTAATATAATTTATTGCAGGTTTTACTGAGTGATATTTTAGAAAAGTATGTACAGAATTACGAGATGGGCTTCCAACCTCACAGGTTTGTCAAAAACTAAGGATTTTTCTATAAATTTTGTTTTGATTTTTGAGATACTCCGAGTGGCAGCCATGCGGTCCCATAACTACAGAAGCGATGGTCTTTTCATATACTTCCCGCTTATTAATGGATATTTCCGAGAATTTACAATGACTTACGGTATCTGTGTGCGGCTGCAATAAACACCGTTTGGGTAGTAAGTTTGTCCTTCTGCAAATTTATTTATTACTGCATATGTGCTGGCGAAAGAGCGCACGCGTTCCTAAGCTACTTTGCATTGCAAATCAACTGAAATCAACCATCTCGAATGTTGAATGCAATAAATCTACGCCGAGTTGCATGAGACACATGCAAAACAGGCGTGTTGCCGCCGTCTTCTTTTCTAAAGTGGGCTTGTCGGAGCATCCAGATGCAAGGGTATTTCATCACGTCTCTATTTGCTCATTTGTTGGAGAAGAGTTGAAAATTAGAAATTTAAAATAAATCTGCATTGCAAAGAGATAAGATTTATAAGTGCCATAGAGAAAGGTAGCTACTAGCGGATCTTCAAGCGTGTGGATTGTGGATAGCTCTCATCAACGCTCTGTTTTAACTTATTACCTTCAGAGTATGTTCTTACTGGGCGTTGGAATATTTTTTTACATTTATTGTGATTATTCCAAATTTTAGCCGATGATTAAATACTATTGGTAATACGCATTACCGAATTGTGAGCAAATATGCGCGTTGGTTTTTTAAATTTCGCAAAAAACCGATTTTTTTGCACTTTATTCTCGACCAAGTTCTGCGCCAATATTGGCTTAATCATTAAATTTTGTTTGTGTGAAGACAATATTGACCACCGAAATTGTATGCACTCGCATGTGGGCACACACACACACGCATACATACGAATACATATGCATATGTATAGGTATAGGTATACGCAAGTGAGTGAATGTTCGTGTGTTCGCATGTAGCAGTGTGTAAGCTGAATTTCCTGGGCAATAGAGCGTGTAGGTGACAAATATTTACACAGCGATCAGCAGCAAATCGAGTCATACGCGGCTACAAGCCAATTTACACACCAACAAATTTACGTGCAAACAGGCGGTTGGTTGCCTCATTCGGCTTATTTGTGCACAAACAAATAGCTTTGGTCGGTGCATACAATCATGGTGGCTGGCTGCTGGTGAGAATATATTTCAAAAACTGCATTGCAATTCAAACTACACCAAAAAAATTTTATACCTATTCCATATGTATAGTTGGATAGGCACATAAATTTTCTCTATTCAATTTTATAAGTATTCTTTGTTGTTGGAATTATTTCTCGAAATTCTCTGTTTCGAAAATCACAGTAAAGCTTAAAAGTGATATCTCTACCGGATCTCATAGATTATGATCAGAATATGAATGGAGAACTACTCCAATTAGAACTAGCATAGCGCCGGTATTCACTTCCACTGGGCTAGAGTCTTAATTTATACTCTTCTAAGTGACGAGCGAGGAAAGTTTTGTCATTTTCAATTCATTATTTCAATTCCAGTTGAAGTTAACTGTTTATTTATATTCATTTACAAAACAAATATTGTCATTTTCGTATAAAGAATTAGTTGAGTGATCTTTTGTAGTGAGTGAAAACAACAAAAAACTCACATAAACAATTCAATGACATCTCTCCACATACGGTTTAACAGCTATCGATTAATCACTTTTTATACACTCACAACATATTGCATAAATTTTTATAGTTTTGTTCACGTGACGGCTGTTTGTAACACTTAACACTAAATTAGTTATATTTCTCAAAATTAATAGAATCTCGTCTAGTCATTCTATTAATTTTGAAAAATAATCCGGAGCCTGTCCGTCTGTGAAAAACTCTGTCTGTGATAAAATAGAAGTAAACCCGACAAATAAAAATTCCAAAAGATTTGAGGTTCCTTTAATCTACAAATAAAATTAACAAGAACTGACATAAATAAATGAAATTTTAACAATTCCGTTAGCACTCCCTTGAATGAAAAAAATTACAAAATCCGACTTCACCTAACCACTCAAAAAACTGGATACGTTGACACGTGACAAAATTTACATTTTATAACCTCTCAACATATAAACAAATCTGACCTTAAGTGATTTCTCTAACTATAAAATAACATGACCTAACGTAACACCAAACATGTACAGCCTTACACATAGAATGATAAAATGTAAATTAACCACTCAAAAAACACATCTGGTCTGACTCAAAATGTGAACACACCTCACTTGACCCCTCAAAATGTAAACTTTTGACAGGTCGAGGCCGAGGTCAATGACCTTTGACAGGGATTTGTTTATATTTTGACTGAGGTCTGTGTACGTTTAGGGTCGAGGTGAATGAGGATTGTTTACGTTTTGGCTGTGGTCAGTGAGTTTTCTAAACTTTTTCACATTTTTGACCGATGTTTGTTTACATTTTGGGATGAGGGCAGTGAGCTTTACCCAAGACTTGCTTACATTTTAATAGGTCAAATGAGGTAAAGCTGTTTTATATATTTAGTAATTTGAGACCAGATCAAGGTGGAAGATTCATTCACATGTTATAAGTTCAAGTTTGTTTAAATTGAAAGGTGTGTTTATTTTTCCAGAGTTCTCGTGAAGACCGGTTTACTTGCGTTTCGCAATGTAACTATTCGATTTCTCAATAGGTGAGACCTTTTCATCGAGAGCACCTATTGTTTGGTGGTGGATTGATGTCATAAATTGACATTTTGGTTGATTATAACCTATAAAAAATACAGAAAATAATCTTGCCATTATCAGTGAAATAACATAAAACGAATAATGATGGTGAAATCTTAATATTCTCAGATTAGTTTCAACTTTTAATTATAATCGATTTTATATTTATTTTGTGACTGTGCGCCCAGTAATAATAAAGGCCATTTGTTAAGCTTAATAAAGCGAAAATAACTATCATAAATTGTAATTGCAAATGGGAAAGTATGTCATATATACATATGTATGTACGCACCGACGCCTTGATCCCAAGCAACGATTTGTACGCGCACAATGAAATTGCGAAAGGACTTGTTCGCGCACGAAATAAAATTAACAAAATTGCAATTGTATTTGCTGGTAACTAAACAGTGCAGATAATGGCGTTTACTTTTGCTCCTCTAAGTAGCGGCATCCACAGCAATGACAACAAAGAGCATTGTGTACATATATTAAGAAGTAGAATGGGTTCCGCGCGCACACTTTTAATTTAAAACGAAATAAATTTCAAATTTAATTTCTCACTCAACTGAGCGCCGCGCTATTTCCATGTCATGCCTTTACTTTGTTTTGTATTTATGCTTTTCAATTCAGCCAAGCGCCGCACCTTCCACGCTTTTGGCGCTCACAACGCGGCGCAGAACGCCTCCAAGATCAGCCAGCGCCGCGTCGCCGCTTCACCGCTATCGTTGCAAATGAGTTCGCCACCTTTGCCGTGGTGGCCGCAACCGCTGCCGCCGTACTCATCTCCGCCTTGACGCTTCCTTGATCCGCCACATTTATTTCTTCTTCATTATCCTGGAAACAATTTTCTAGCACTGCCGCTCGCCGTCGAACCCGCCCCGCTCGCTAAGCAAGGCGCGTTGTAAATGAGAAAAAAGGGACGCCGCGGAAAGAGAATAGTTGATTGCTGCGCGAGAATGGCAAATACAATACAACAATAGCAATAACAACAGTGGCGCACAGCTAGCGGAATGATGCGAAAATAAGCGTGCAGCAGCCGAAGCAGCAAAAGTCGTGGTAGCGCTGAAGCGGCAGCAACCGCGGTTGAGCAGATGCAAACGGTATGCGCAGGAGCGGGCAGCAGGCAGCAGGCGGGTCCTGCCAGCCAGGATATTCATTATTTTCGTGCATCATTAAGCGCTGTGAAATGTTTGGTTTTGCATTTACTTACGCGTTCACCGTAATTCCGCCCTTTCCCTGCGCGTCCGACGCCCGTCATTCCGCGCAATGTCGCTTCATTGGGGTTACACTAGCGTGACATCAGCGCCGCGTTTTCACATTGACACGCAACACTACAAAATGGAAAACAGAAAAAAAAACTGTTACAAACATATACAAAATGAAATGGCGTCATGGCTGCTAGCTGCTGGCGCCTGCAAAATGACTTGGAAGACATTGCGCGTCTCTGGCAAAAGCTAATGGATTCACTCTAAATAAACGAACTTCTTCTTGCACAGCAGCCAGTGTTGCCGCCGCCAATGGTTGGTGTAAGAAAATGTACTCTTGCGTTACCGAAACGTAACGAAAGCAATATTTTTAATTTCTTTAATCATTTTAAGTATTTGTTTAGCTAGCCATCACAAAGCCAAATGCTCCGTATTAATGGCGTAACAAATCGTTGTTGTATACAGTTCGCCAAGCGGGAGAATGCCTGAGCAAAGTGGCGCATGAAATATGCTTTGTAATATTCGTAATACATGTATCTATATTAAAAGTAAGAACAGCAATTATGGCATGAAAAAGCTCAATAATAATGGGTGGGTCAGTTTCATGCCATGTCTGTTTTTATGAATTGAGTACAGAAAGGTGGACTTGATTTTCTACATTATTGGACTAGTGAACTGCTTAAGAATTTGAGCGATCTGGCATCCTCCGTCATTATTTTTCTAGTACCATTTAGTTAAGTTGAATAGGATAGAACTCCGCAACTGGAGAATTAGACAGATTCGACTGTCCATTGTGACACCCAAATACTTCTGACAGATCGTCAAGATCCCTATGATTCGCCAAATCACTTAGACTTTATTTTAAAGTTCTTAAGTCTGTTAATGCCGATTCCAATCTCTTCGCTGGTTCGCCGAAGATTTACCTACCGAGGTGCTTTAATCTTAGTCTGGCGAATGCTGGACATTGAAGGAGGAAGTGTTTGGGGCTTTCCCTAATCTCATTGCATATGTGGCTATTGGACAGTGAACAGTAAGCACATCAATAATTGCGCCGAGATGAGCTTTTCTAAGCGATAGCAGCTGGAAAGACTATTTTCGATCTACCGCGGGCCAGAAATACTTCACAACTGCACAGTGGCTGGTTGTTGTCCAGCGTTTGGCGAGCTCACTCGAAGTCAGTGTATCCAGCGCTCTAGCGCAAGTGGACCACGGACTACCCACCCGCTTCTACTCCGACGTCACGGTTGTCGGATTTGCAAAGTACTTCGAAACTATTGATAAGGATCTTAGACACTCTCTTACCAGTTTCAAGTGCCATTTATTATTGTTATTATTCAATCATCTCCATGTAGTCTTCGATGTAGGTGAGTTTCTAAGTTAGTTAAAAGGGAGTAAGTACAGGGTCGCAATTCTGTGTGCCCTCGGGAGACGAGTGCTCTGCGTCATTGACTGACATTCTTTTGACTTTAAGTTCGAGATCAGAAATGTCTTATATCCCATTTAAATGTTGTTTGTTGCTTTTGTTACTGAGGAATAACATAAAAATCGAGGCCAAAAATCTCACATTGTTATTGTTGTTATATAAATGTATGAATGGAGGATGTGTGAGAGGATTAGACAAATATTGAATTTGTCAAGCTGAAGGGACGAGCATCCATATTTGCTGATAACGCGAGTTCCACGTGACCTCGCTCTTCAGCGAGATTACTGTGAAATGTGGAAAATGTGAAAATGATGTTGGAATTAAGCGATGAAATGAAATGAAAACGAATGCAGAAATAGAAAACTCAAAAAGAGAAAATTACAGTTATTTGTGTAACAGAGCCGGATATCAACGGATTGCTGTTGCAACTGTTACATTTTGTAACGGTGTGCTATGTATGTTTGTGGCACTTGCACCGTGTTGACATTCATAATACCAGCGGCAGCAGCAGCAGCTGCATCACCTCATATTATTTTGACAAATTCTTTTTGCACGCTGCTTTTAGTGGATTTTATTTCATTTTTGAGATTATTTCTTCTGCACATTTTTTTACAGTTAGAAATTTATATTACTGCCACGCTTACTTGGCTGCATTTTTGCTATTGCTGTTGCGCTTTTCTGCTTCATTTCGTATTTATGAGCGAAATTTTTCAGCATTTCCGCAACACTCCACTGCAAGAGTACTACACTCACGTGAGTGTGTGTTGCGCTGGGTCGAGGTTGCAGTTGACTTAGTCGTTGGTGCGGCGACCGGTTTGCGATAAATGGAGAGAAATAAATGCAGCAGCGAAATTAAGTGGCTTTCAAGTAGCTCGCATTGTCTGCATTATGTTTTACAGCGTGTTTTGGCGGCGAACAATACTTATGACACACTGGATAAATGTGCGCTTATGAATAAGAATTTGTGTTGTGCGGGCAACGGGGGTCCGGAGTAATCTCGCGTATAGTTAATAAGTGCCTTCGAAGTATAAGCTCCATCTACAATCTGTAGAGAGACTAATATAACTTCATATGAGTTTACTTTCCGTAAGAAGTGTGCGATTTGCAGACGAAAACTTTTTGCTGACTGCTCATGGATATTTAAGGGAATACGAGTACCTCTGCTAATATGAAATCGTGTATAGGTTAGTAGTGTATGCCACTGCTGGATGGATTGATTGTATCAGAATTAGTAAGCCATACGTCAATGTTTTATATATTGGTTGTTCTAAAGTAGCCAACATGTAGGGTCCATAAACATTTGAGGAAACCTCTCTCTCGATATTATCATATATTATATTTGAGAGGTTTTGATGAATATGTTGAATTTGAAATGGTAGTATAGTAAATCCCTGAGCATTTGTTAAGGGGTCTGAGGTCTGTAGAATCCTCACGAAATTCTCTAAGCTTTTTGGAAGAAGAATTTGTTATTACTTGGTACAGTAGCCTGATCAATAAAAAAAGTTTCCGATTCGAGCCATTTATGACGTCAACAAAGCAAAAATTCGGTTCCCCGCTGCTCTTCAGCATACAAATGACACAGTAAATAACCAGAAAGTGCCATACGGCAGCAGTCAGTGGTATTTGGTCACCGCATATTGCATAGTTTTAGGCGCGCACAAAAAACAAAAGCTTCCGTTTGACTTTTTGCCGCGCATTAGTGAACTTTTCCATTAGTTGTAGCCAAAGTGTTGGCAACAACAACAACACCAAAATAGCTACGGCTGACTTAAAAGCAACCGCGGAAGTATGTGTGCGTGTGTGGTGCGGCTATGCGCGCTGTGGCTAAGCGCTACTGTCAAGCGCCAGTGAGTGCTGCGCGACAAAGTGTTGTTAGTTGGAATGCGCTGGAATTGCGGTGCTCGTTGCTTCTGTTTTTTTTTGTTTTTTAATGCGTAAATCGCAAAGAATGTCCGCTATCCGGCTAGTATTTGTGTATCTGTTGTGTTCGGTATTAATTTGTGGGGCACACAGAGTTTTTATTTTGCAAGTGCAGCTTGTGTATGCGTGCGATCGTAAATACCACAGGGAGAGTGAAGCAGTGGCATTAAAGCGAAAACTATGCCCTTTCCACGGAATTTATTGGACATTTCTTGGCAAGCGGCGATGTGTCATATTGCTCGTAAGCTTTTGTGTTTGAGCATTTTTGTGAAGTTTTTGGCACTTTTTCGGCAAAATCATACTTAAAAAAAGACAGTTATAAATCGTCAAAGTACTTTGAGGTTGGGTCAAATATAAGAACTCAAAACTTTTATGCATTTCAAATGCCTAAACAAAATTGAACTTTTTTTAAAATATTTTCAGATAAAAACCAGAACGTAAAAAAAGGGTTAAGGTAACATAGTTATATAATAAATATTTTAATAATTATCGTTTCTTTAAGTACATAAATCCATTATGTGTATGGACCTTCAAGCAGTGCACCCGTGCGTATGAGCAACCACTCACAATAAAATGTAAAATCCCGTTAATACCTCAGTCAAATAATTATATGTGCATGAACTTTTTGCTAAAAAAATTTAAGATTACAAAATTGCAAAATATTTCTGAGTATGCAGGTTCGTTATTATTAATGTATACGATATAAAAAACCACAAATTAACAAATTTCAAAATATTTTTTGAACTATAAAACAGAATTGAAGCTTAGGCTAATAGTAAATATTTATATGTGCATTTCATTATTTTTACCAGTAAAGGCTATACATTTGAGTTTAACTGAAAGAAATTTTTATTTTAATAGTCAGTAGAATTGTCCTTATATTTTAAAACTAAATTAAGCCGCTTAATCAGAGAATTAACTACTGACTGTAGAATAGTTATATAAATATTGGCAAATTCTTGCTTTATGGCTAATTTAAGGTGACGTGCTGTCTCAAACTGCTTTCCGTTTTGCAAAACCGGAGCAGAGAGGTTCCCCCAGAGATCCTCAATAGGATTTAGGTTCAAACTCAATGCTGCACATTGTAATACCGGAATTTTCCGGTCGTTAAAGATGTTCTTCGTGTGGATTGAAGCGTTATCCTTTCGATATGTCCAGTTATATGCTATAAATATTGCCAGCAAATTTTATTAATTAGCTGTCCAAAAGATCCACATTGATATTAGCATTCATTTGAGTGATTATAAAAAATGTAGATAGCTTTCCACAGCACCAAAATGCAGCCCATGAAATCAAGGTACCGCTTCCAAAACATCGCTTGTAGTAGGACCGTCGTTCCTGGTGCGAATCTCTCCAATATTTCTTGCTATGACCTGGGCCGACCAAATTTAAGTTTTTTCGTCACTAAAGACTGTATTATATCACTCATCGGCACAGAATTTGTATTTATTTGCAAACCTCAAATGTGCTTTATTGTGTCTTTCTTTAGCGTTGGTTTAGGTGCCATGGAGGTGTGTTTCAGAAACTGATTTTTATGTATAATTGGAAAAATTTTATTTATTGTGATTTACTGTCTTAACTAAGTCCATATATGATCGCTGCTTATCAAGTCCGCAACTACTAACCGTCGAATCATCCTTTCGCACCGCTCATCAATGTTTTTTGTCCGCTGCGTCGCACTATACCATAATTAGTGGGGTTTTTAAGAAATTTTGAGATACAGTTCCGATGTCGCTTTGGTCTAGAGCCATTTTGGAACCGCTTTCATGCATTCCTATTATTATTACTTGTTCCTCAGTTCCTGATAAACTAGTACCACGAGGCATTTTAGGCTTAAAGTTAAATATGTGTAATCAAATTTTTAATAATTCATTAAGTTAATGCACCTACAATAATTTTGAAAACAAATATTAGAAATAAAGTTTTTGCTGCGACACTATCAGTAAGAAAGATCCGCTAAACTGATTTTGCACATATAAATATTTACTATGCAATAACCAATTCACAATTACATTCATAATGTAACTGTACAACGAACGAGAAAAGTATGAAACAATTTTCGTAACGGTAACATATCAACCTTTTATTCCACATTTACCGAAATCCAAAAAATAACAGTGAATAAGAAATATAAACAAAAGCAGAAATGCACATATAATTTCACTGGGGTATTAATGTGCGCTGCATAAAAACTCTGAATAATGCCTTAAAACTCACAAAACATAACTTCATTAAAGATTTCCATCAGCTTGCAGTTTTGTAACTGTACACAATGTTGCCCACACACACACACACACATAAGCAGCGGCGCATGAGATTCAGACTTGAAGAGTTATGCGCCAAAGCAGCAGCAGTGCAGGCTACTTTATTATGTTGACAGGTAATTGGAAGACACGCCATTGCACAAACACGAATACAAACACAAAGCAAACGATGCAGCGTCGCATACGGGCGTACGGAGTTCCGCAAAGATGCATGACTTCATGGCAGAGTTATGTGGAGCGGTGAAAAACCGCTGTGCATTCGTGCCGGCAGATGCACTCTTAATGAGTATAATGAAGTCGACTGACTGCAGCTGCAAAGGTGACAACAATGTAACCAAGACTTGCGCTTGCGGCCGACGTATTGCCGGCTGGTTAACGGCTTTTGGCACACCAGCCAGCTTGTGCAGCTTGTGAGGCTTCTTGTAAATTAAGTGCGTACAGCGAGCGGAATTTGTGTTTGTGTTGATACGAGTTTGGAAGATTTATGCGCGTGACGACGGCAAACGGTTTGTAGGTGTTGCATGCATACCTACGTGCAACAAAATGTGGCTGGTGTGCCTGTGGAAAGCGTAAATATTTATTAGAATTGTGATTAAGAAAGAGTTTCTAAATGGCCTTTTTTTTGTGAGATTATCACTTTAATTATATGGCGGTGACATAAATTTTGGTCCGAGACCGCTTTTGTTTAGCTTCACACCAAACAACAGTTGATATGGCTCTGTAGAAAATATAATCAAATTATTTCGAAATCTTTCGTCTAAATCTGACATTTTGCTGATTTTTATGAACTTTTATTAACTCTACTTGCTTTTGCCTTAATCAAAGAACGGCATATGTCTCGAAATCAGTGTTGCTCTATCGCAGATCTTCCTCTTTATGCACCTCGTAACCTGAACAAAATTTATGTTATCACCATGTGAACTCAATAACAATCGGTTTCTTCTTATTGTTGTTACTTATGTGTCTTACGAAGCAAAGCTGCAAGAGCGCGGCTGCCAATGGGAGTCAAATGCCAGCCATAAATAAAAATGTGACCCTGAAGATTATGAACTCTCACAATCCAATTGCGTGCAACAACAACAAGAGAGCCAATACAATATATTGTCTACAACACCAGCAATGTCTTATGACAAAAGTCATGGCAATATTTATGTGCATTTATTATACTCACAAGTGTTTTCGTTCTAAGTATGCCAACAATGTGCATTTGACTCGTCTAACAAGTGAAACATTGAATAACAATAATTTTGGGCTGAAAGAAACTCGACTCATTAAAACCAGCCAACTGAATTTATGCACTAGTTAAGCACATAAATACATAAGAAGTGGCAACTACATACATATCTGCGTAGAAGCGGCAGAAAAATGGAAAAAATATGCGAGCAAATTGTGGCAGCCAAAGACCATCAATAGTCAAGCCAACACACACAATTGTAACAGCATCACACCTAATGCATAGGCGCTTGACGCTAGGTGGCGCTGCCCTCCGTAGCCTGCCCTCGCCAGTATACCATTCTTCAGATCCTCCGCGCTGCTTCTGCAGGCGACACTTGGCTTTGGCCAATACTGCAATTGATTTCCACTTCTGTCACATTGTTGTCTTGACATGTTTGTTGTCTTTTATTGCAGTCACACTTTCCCACTTTGGGGCCCGTTACATTCGAATCCCCGTGGACGACCTGCTCGCTTCGTAGTTAATATTTATTTCTTGTAATTGTCTCACTATTGTTTTTGTTGTTGTTGTCTAACCAGCCTTCAGCTTGCTGGGTGAACGCATGAGTGCTTGTCAACAGCTGTGGTATTGCATTGCTATTGCTATTGTTATTGTAGTTGTTGTTGTCGTAAGTGTTATTACCATGTGTGCGTTGTTTGCCAATGTGCGAGTGCTCGTATGTGGCTGACATTTATTGGATTTGAACATTTTTGTAACGATTCTGTTTACGTTATCCCTAACAAATGTTTTCTACTTGTTCTCTGATTATCCACAAAATGCGAGACGGCAGCCACTGTGGTAGGCAGGCTTTATGAGACATCGAGCCAAATGTAGATGTGTGTGTACAATACATGCAATACTCGCAGCATCGGCATCCGTGTGTGTTTCTGTGTCTGTCCCTGCCGGGGCAAATTTATATGCGCATAATTGAATAAAGTTATAAGTGTCGTCGTTCTATACAAATTATTTTTATTTTTTTTTGCTCTACAAGAATTCGCATTTATATTCGTATGTAGTATATGAAGATGAGAGGATTTGCAGTCGGAGACACAGCCATTCTTGTACTAGTAAGAGCTTCAAATTATTTATTTTTTATATTTCTTCAGAAGTGGGAGTTATTTTTATTTCAAACTGTCGGAAAACTTTATTTTTAATTTTCGCATATTTATCTTTTTCAGGTCTTCGAACTTGAACATTGTCCATACTTTGGCGACAGAACTCCAGCAATCTCACTTTTGGCATTTCTCTTCGTCTTTTGTTTAGTTGCCTGATTCTGGTTATTAGGCTTGATTCCGGCAGGCGATGTTGTTGTTGGCTTAGTTGAAACTTCAGTACAAGGGCTAGGACTTGCTTATAGGCCAAGCTTCTGTCTTCACTTTTTCCGTTCTATAGCTCGTTGAAAACGCTGCCCTTTTCTCGGAACAACTGGTTCCCTCCGGCTTTTCTGAAAGTGGCCCGAACTCCTCTGGTGTTTTA
This sequence comes from Zeugodacus tau, assembly GCA_031772095.1. NCBI lineage: Eukaryota > Metazoa > Arthropoda > Insecta > Diptera > Tephritidae > Zeugodacus > Zeugodacus tau. Next base: position 92,623,612 of record CM062649.1, read on the forward strand.
TTTTTGCTTTTGTTGGAATTCATAATCTGAACTCACGAGTTTTGGGGGAAAACCGGTCCGCTGAGATCCGCCACGCAAGTAAGACTATCTTATTATGGAGGTCGCCATGTATCTATAAGCTTTGTTCGAGACTGGGCTATTTAAGGACCCCAGCCAGGCTAATCGGCGGCACGAGTCGCGTGAAACCTTGATCTAACCCTTATCCTCTTACCCTTACCATGGTAAGACTTCATCTTTGAATGCTTAGTTATTGCGGAGCAACGAACACGCAACGATAGAGCCAGACCTTAGTTAGTCAGTTCCTGCTGCCGACGAGGAACCAGTATCTAAGGGCGAAACACTTTTTAGTCAGATTGTTTCGAGATTAGTTCCAAACCGCACTCAGTTAAATGCGTATTAAAGAACCTAAAAACCTCCAACTAAGTAGGAAGGCAACCACAGCCGGCGGAAATTAAAACGAAAAAAAATCGACATCAACACGAAGTGAGTGCTTTATTTGTCGCTCAAGCGAAGTCGGGTGAAACGAGTCATTTTATGTCGCTGCAATCAGCAATATGTTTATGGCAACTAGTTGCAATTGTTGCGGTTTTGTTACTTTTAATTAAAAACGCAAGAACGACGTTGTGGTAAACGCATGACAACAGCGTGTAAATAACAACAACGTTTATGTAGTGGAGCTTTCATCAAGCCACAAACGCGCACACACGCGCGGCAGGGAACTGTGCGTTGCTTTGGGGTCGACCGTTTCTTCAACTTGTCAGGGCTTTGAGCGGCAACGAGCAGTCGCAATTACTTTCAAAAACACATGAGACGACGGGTTCCTACGTGCGTGTGTGTGTACGTGTGCCTTTGGGCTGCAAATGCGCATAGCAAACGGGCGCTTGCCACACAGTTTGAGTGTAATTGTAACTGTTAGTGTAAAGGCAGCGCTTACAGCAGCGGCAGCATACGAATGCAATGGCTGTGTGAAGGCGCACAATGGCAGCCGTGTAAACAATAGGAACAGCAATAAAAATGCTCATTTCCGCCACATAATGCAACTGCAGCAAATGTAACCATCGACAATGGCAGCCATTGGCAAATATTCGACGATTGAGGCATTTTTTTCTTACACAAGCCGAGCTACACACATACATACGTACACGAATGCCTTGTGTATTCCTGCAATGTAAGTTTGTAGGTGTGTGAGTGTGTGACTGTGTGGCATTGTGTGCACGAACATGCAACGGAAGTTGTTTTGTCAAGAACAATGACCGACTATCAATTGCTTGTAATGAATTTGAAAGATAAATTCACTTCCTCTACACTGAAAGAAAAATTTTATAAGTTTAACACTTATACCCTGAACAGGGTATATTAAGTTTGTCACGAAGTTTGTAACACCCAGAAGGAAGCGTCGGAGGCTCTATAAAGTATATATATAAATGATCAGTATGTTGAACTGAGTCGAGTTTTTAGGATATCGTTTTGAAATTTTGCAGATGTTATTTTCACTTCAAGAAGCTGCTCATTTGTCGGAACTGCCGATATCGGACCACTATATCATATAGCTGTCATACAAACTGAACGATCGGAATCAAGAGCTTGTATGGAAAACCTCCGCATTTTACTACATATCTTCACGAAATTTGGTATGAGTTATTGTTCATAGAAATAATTTAATCTCCGAAAAAATTGTTCAGATCAGTTTACTATAGCATATAGCTGCCATACAAACCGAACGATCGGAATCAATGGCTTGTATGGAAAATTTTCTCATTTGACGTGGTATCTTCTCGAAATTTGACATGGATTACTGCTTAATAATATAATCTCCGAAGAAATTGTTCAGATCGGTTAACTATATAACCTTAATGTTTCTAGCAAACAACCTGGCTCAAAAGAATTAGTAAAATGTTTTCTTTTTTTTACTTACTTTTTCTTACGTCTTTAGATTTGCTTAAACACATAGTTACTAAAAGAAATGCACCTGTGAAGGGTATATTAGCTTCGGTACAACCGAAGTTAACGTTTTTTCTTGTTTTTAAATAATAAAGAATTAATGGAAAGTATAGAGTATATGGAAAGCTGATTTCCATGAAGATTTTGTTTGAATCCTATTATTAAATTTCGTTTTCACCTTGCTTTCATTTGAGATGTCGCAAGATCCTTCTGACCTAAGATAAATCGTAAGTGGTCTAGGGAACTCTTCGCCCTCATTAAAGTTAATCTTTCCCTAAGCGTAGGGGTTTCAACTGACCATTGTCAGGGCGCAAGCAGCAGAAGCTACTTTGAGGAGGACTAGGCTCCCATTTCTTGGAACTCACTTTTTTGAACATCCTCGCGAATTAGCGGATATAGAAGTAAAAAAACCTCGGCAGAACTTCCGTTGGTCGTAACTCTTTGTCGATACCTTAATCTATTTAAGAAGATTAATTTTTGGGGCCTTAATTCACATTTGTCCCTTTTTTGGACTGTCCTTTATACATATGTCTTTGTGGGGACTATACATAGAATCTAACTTAACATAACTATCTGCTATATAAACAGCATTGTTATTTTAAACGCTGGATGAACACAATTACAAACAAATTTATTGACTAAATTTTATAGAATACAGTCGAACTTCCATAACTCGAACTTCTCTAACTCGAATGTCTCTATAACTAGAACTCTTGAATTGGCAATAGAAATCAAATTGTATACAAATTACCTTCCGTAACCCAGAAGTCTCCCTATCTCGAAGTTTTTTTTGTGGATTATGGTGAGTCGAGTTTGGGAAGTTCAACTGTATTTAAATGAAGAAAACTCAAATAAATATTTTTTCTCAGTGCATGCCAAAGTTCATTAACTCAACGACAGTTGTCTTGTTTTTCGGCGTTTGACAAGTGATGGATTTCATTGCTCAATGTTTTGACCCGCCTCCGCTTCCGGCCGTTAACATTTCATACAAGCTTCACAAAAACACCTAATACGCTATGGTTTAATTCCCTCAACTTCTACAACGACAACTCACAACACCAAACACATACATAGTCACGCATTATACTCGAGCGTGTTATTGTTATTGTTAGCATAGATAATGTCAAATCTTATCGCTATGCGTGTGCGGAACAACGGAAAATGCCGGAAACAGCAACAAATTGCGCAGCCAGCAGTTTACACACACAGTCAATTGAGACTTGCTGCGGGTGTAATCAATTATACGCCAAGGTGGGCGCTGAACCGGGGAACTGCTAATCAATCCCCTGCGTATTTCGTTACTCGCTCACCGCCAGCAAGTAGATAGATGTTACTTAAAGACTCGCATTGGACTTTAAATAATTAACTGTAATTAATTTATCGCCAATAGTAATTTAATACCGACTACAAGTGAGTAAGTACAATTAATGAATGGGAGGGGAATTCATGTATTGTGAAGTGTTCAGATTAATCCTTAGATAAATTTGGATAAAAAATATTATTTTGATGTCATATAATTTCGTGTCATTATAAGCTTTTAGGATTTATGAGGGCCTCAACTCCATTTTAATTCTTCAGCGAGGATTACTGTCTTCATAAGTTCTCATTCCACCTTTATTTAAAAAAAAAATATCTCAAATTTAAGCAAAATGCTTATTTTATACGAAGCATACAAAAACGAAATCCAAATTGATGACACCGTTTGCTGGCGCAGCTTTACAACCAAAACGATATACCAATAACTTCTTATCTAATCTCTTCACTTGTGATGTGCGTATGTATGTGTGTACTGTTTTGGTGTTGCACTAGTTGCCTGTTCGCAAATCAGCATAATGCATGCGATTAGCTAACTGTGCCAAATTTCGCTTTTAAGTGCTCCATAATCCCACGCATTTATAAACTCTCCGCATCCGTCAATGTACGGCTTAGTGCGGCAAATTCACAGCTATGCATGATTTGTCATCGGATGCAGCAGCATATTTTCGGGCTGAAACAAAAACAACTTCAGCGACAGCGACAAGCGTGTATCACACGATACAAAGCGCGAAGCACGAAGCAAAGCAAAAGCCAACTAACAACTAGCAAAAGTGTGGCGAAATGTGCCAATGTAAACCGCTAAGTCACAATTTGACAACTTAACGCCTGAGGAGAGGCGACGCATTAAAAGGATGAGGAGCGCAAAGGCGTGAGAGCGTGTACATAGCTAGCTACATACATAAGTCGGTAGTTAAGTTGACGTAATGAAGAAAGCTTTGTAATTTGGGTAGCACCGTTATCAGTCAGACAGCTGCAGTTGAGCTGAGAAAGTCCACAATCTGGCAAGCTGGCAAGTAAGACAACGACGACGCTTGGTGGGCGTTTAGAGTGTGTGTTGGCGCTCAAATGAGCTACATCAGCAAATAGCATAATCTCTCTGTGTGTACTGTGAAGACAAACGGTTTTTGTTGTTGTTGTCCCACTTTATTGCCATTGTAGTTGTCACTAAAGTGTGTGTGTGTGTATGTGTATGGCATTTGAGTCCTTTTGTCTCTGCCAGAAAGGCTTTTCAATTGGCAGCACATTAATCGTCGATTCGTCTTTTATTTTGCCACATTGCGATTATTTGCTGACAATATTCGCTTGATAAGCTTCATTTTTCGCTGACGCTGCGCTGGCAAAATACTAAATAGTCACCAACATATACAAATATGTATGTGTGTGTACAAAACATACTCAAAGTGTTTGCCATTATTTGCTATTGCTTTCGAGTTTTTATTTCGGCTTTATTTATCTTGGAAAAATCACAAAGCCATTTAGAGTTCAATTGTGTTCACAAAAGTACACACAAATCGTTTTTAGATAATCTCGTGGACACCATAATTTGAAAGGCAAGTGAGCAATGGCTTAACAAGAGAGGGCCTAAGAGTGGGACATTGGGAAGTTCTCTAACTCGGTACTTCTATGTTTGGTGTATTCTTCAGCTCGAGTGCTCATTTCAAACAATAGATAACTCTTTGTCTACTCTTTCCACCATAAGTAGAAGAAAAGGTCATCTATAGTGTATTGAAAGTTTGGTGTAATTATCTTATCTGGAGTTCTTGAAAATATCCTTATGTCTTTTTCTCTCAATATTATATTACTACATCCATATATCTGTTATTTGAAAACCTAAAACTGAGCCAGTAAGTAAGGTTTTTGGAAATGGTATTGAAATAGAGGTGTGTTCAAAAAATAACGGGAATTTTGAAATTTCCAATTATTCAAAAGTCCAATTTTCGAAATATTTTTCGTTTTGCCTGAACTTCAACAGGCTAATTTACTCGAGAAGCCAAACATTTATTTATACTATTATAACTTGATAATCCATATTACATACAGACAAACTTACTATGTGAAAAAATATGTTGAAAATAGTGAAAATAAGAAGCAATTCTAATCGAATTTTGCTTGAAATACTTCCAAAGCTTGGATTTCCAAACTGTTGGCGTGCGCTGTTGTTTGTTTCCAATTTGGTAGCTTATTGCAAAGTCAATATTTGACTGACAGATAGTGGCGAGTCGTTAAGTGGATGCACTCGACTGCAAAAGTTCCACTTGAGTTGAGTTTGTATTTGTGTTTCCATGTAACAGCTATGCACATGGTGTGGAGCTCAAAATTACGCTACGTTCATATATTTTTTAAATGGTGAATCTTGAATATTCAAAGTTAAGTTACATATTTTGGTATTTAGAATTCTCTGTATGTACTCATGCTTCAAAATGTGAGCAAACGTATTATAATCGTTCACTTAAACGTTGTATATTTCTTATTATTCATGAAGTTATATATTTGAGAAGTATGAGGTGTGTTCAAAAAATAACGGGAATTTTAAATTTTCCAATTGTCCAAAAGCTTAATTATGCAATTTTTTTCTATGCCCCAGCAGCCATATGCGCCAGACATGACTCCGTGTGACTTTTTTATATTTCAAAAATAGAACCTTATAGTACCGTTGATTTACAAGCATACATGGAAAATTCCAAAGGTTTTCCCAAAAATAGAGTTTGAGAAGTGTTTTGACGACAGGAGTGAGCGCTGGAATAAGTGCATAATATTGAATGGGTACTATTTGAAAGGTGATATAATTAATGGAAACGCATAAATAAACCAGTTTTTCAAAAATCGAAAATTCCCGTTATTTTTTGAACGCATCTCGTATTCTTCTTAAACTTTGAATATACCATACTATTTATGAAGTTATACATACATATATATATTTGAGAAGAATTTTATTCCACTTTCTGCATTTTGTGCGGTCATTGGTTGTCTTAGCCTCAAATTTTTGGTTACGAATCACTTCCTCTTTAAGAAATAACTCAAAACTGACTTTCGGCAGTAGAAAGTTCTCGAAAACATTTTGTTTTGAAATATTGCATGTCCTGCAAAAATTCTAGAAATATCCGAAAGCCCGTCATGCGTACACACGTATTAATAAATTTCGTTTAATTGTCAGAAATTTAGCGACAAACAAATTGCGGCCGCCACACCAGCAAACCATGGCAAATGAGAGGCTTGAATCATTTTGAAATTAAAATATGAGCAAACTGCGTGCCAAAAAGGGCGTGTGTGGCATATGAAATTTTAGAATTTTGTTTTATTTTCCAGCATTTATGGTCGGGCGTTAGTAGCAAGTCAGCGCATATTTGCCTTGGGCAACATAATTTCATTACTTGCTAAATACACAGGGAGCGCGAGACGCACGCATGCGCACATTTGGTTTTGCGGTAAAAATGTTAAACAATTAATTTACAAATACAAATAGCAGGGCGCTGCGTGCACTGTGAATACAGATGTGGCGTGAAACGCATGCGCTTATTTATTTAACGCGGCCAGAGAAAAATACGCGGCGGGTAACCAGGCGCCAAACCGCGTGCATATTGCGTTTAATTAGCACAAAGCAGGTGTTGAAAATGCGCAGCGACACATATAGATGTATGTATGAACACACACACACAATTAGAACGCCCGTGCACAAATTAACCACACGCGTGGCCTGCATTTATTAATTTTGCAACTGGCGCACAAAGCGATGCCGGGCCGTGGCCGTGGCTGGGGCGTATGCGCAACAATTTGAGTTTTTAACTTCTGCGCTCAGCGACGCCTGCCGCACCGCCATCCACTCTTGGCTCTGCTTACTGTTTGCTTTGTGCGGCAAACCAAAGGTTTTTAGTATGCTTTATATGCAATATTTCGGCCTTCGACGTACTGTGCACCCTGCGTGAGCACTCATACGCCCTGTCGTTAGGTCGTCATCTAGCAAGCATTTCGAGTGTGTCTTAATTATCGCATGCTGCACTACAACTTTGTTGAAGATAATAAAATTCAAATTAAATTAGAAAGTCATTATGGCACTGAGCTGGCAGAGCAGGCCATAGAGAGAGAGAGACGCTATGCGGCAAATCCGCATACTCGCTGAGTGTTGGCAGAGAGAGTGTGGTTAAGAATTTGGGAAGTTTGATAAATATGAAAGCACGTATTCAGAGAACTTGTAGAAAGCTCCGTTCAGAAACTCTAAGCCATACGTAAAGTCTGTAGATTACAGTGTAGGAGTGTATGAGTGATGAGTCAGTGTTTCAGACATTTCCAACTGACCCTCTTGGAAGACTCAAATGACTTTCTGTTGAAGCATTGCTGGCACATATACAATGTTAAGGAGCGGAGAGCGAGCGAGTGCCGACAAAACTTGTGTGGTTAACGATTTTTCTCATAAGTGCACTTTACAATAATTTACTATCACAGAAGCATTAGTAGGCTCACATGTGAGTGTGTGATTGTGTGTGTGTGTGTGTGGAGGAACATTTGAGAGTTTTTGTTTATGTGCGGTAAGACTTGCCTTATTTACTTTTGGAAGAAACTACGGCAAACAGCAGCTGTTTCCTGCAGCAGAGCTGAGCTATGCCAAGCAAATAAGCCGGATGTGTGTGTAGATATGTGAGTATATGAGTCTATATATGTATCTATGAGTGTTCCAAAACACAAACGCACTTATTTGATTACACTTTCAGACACATACGCACACACATACAACGTGTCTTACAAGTGGATCTCTTTCGCTTTATCATGCAACAGCATTCAAGTGGCTATAAAAGGTTGCAAACTGAAGAAAGCAACCGGAAACAAAACACAAGTGTAAACTCACACACACACACACACATACATACGAGTATATATGAAGAGAGATGAAAACACGAAATTCAATTAAAGTTTAACAAAATAAAGGAAGTGTGCGCACGGAGTACGGAGGAGGAGAAGGAGGCTGCGCTTAACAAGCAACAATGTTTACTGAGGTGAATGAGTAGGCGTTCATGCTTATAAAAATAGCTGGCATGCATTCGCTTATATTGTAAATGGTTTTAGAAACTTTGCGTGCCTATATTTGTGGCAACTCCAACTTTCTGCGAAGTCCAGTGCGAGCGTGAGGTTGTTTTGTAAGTTTGTGAATTTGCGCTGCTCCCCTGAATTGGTTCCCGGAAGTTTGAAGAAACTTCCTTGCGTACTCAAAACTATTTTTTATGCGGATCATCGACCGTGTTGGAACAACGAAGTTGTTTTAACGTAGCAAGGTGTATTCTTTGATATAAGTCCATTTCAGCCCCGGGGCTACCATCTGTCTGTTTACTTTTTAAAGGAAGGGAAAATTCTAGCGTTAATAGTATAAAAACAGTTTATTTACTATTAAATTTATAACCCATGATAAGTTGGACATTCACACTGCCAGGAACAGCATTTTCTAGTGTTTTTTTTTAGTAAATATTTGTACTTTAGGAATCGTATGTTGCTCAAACATTTAGAGAAATTTATTACTAGTGAAAATTTAACCAAAATCCTTATCATTAAGGCAGTAGTCTGCTTTAGAAACCGAAAAAAAAAACGTTTTTTAGCAATTTTTTTGAAAGGGAAGAAAATGATTGCGGTAAACGGAATTTTAAGACGATAGTGTACTATATTTAAGGCTTAAACAACAATATTTATTATTAAAAAATATTGAAATTTTTTCAAAGTTGTAAGTATTTTTCTGGAGCGGCTGGAGTTTACACATGTAAATCGGTGCCGGTGATGGAGGTCGTGCGATGCATCTGAAGCAGTCGAACCAATTTTTTTTTAATTTTTATAAGTTTCTTTTCTTTATGAACTAAAAAAATACCGAAGAAGTTATAAAATTCCAAATTTTTTCGAACAAGTAGTTTAAATAATACTTTTGTCCAAATTTTTTAAGTTCAAATTGAAGATAATTTAATACTGAGCTAGATCACATATTCTTGGATAGTTTTGGAAAAGATTTAAAACAAAAGAAAAAAATCGATTTTTTGCCTTAATCAGCTCCTTAGTCCTGCCAGTCTACCTTCCTCCGTCTTTGTCCCGTCCACCGCATTTCTGGGATGGTGGTGATGTCAGAGGGGATGATGATTATATGAAGATGTTCTGTTTGATTTTACATAGGGGAAGGTTTTTTATTGGTCTAAAACCCTACGGAAGCGGGCTTCGCCTTCTTACTTTAGCTCGTCTCCAAACGGATGTATGTATGTATGCTAAGATCGGTAACCATATGCAAACTAATAGTTCCTGGTGAATGACAGACAGAAACTTTCCTCACTTGCGTGAACTTCTACACACGCGCTGTAGAAGTGCTGAAGGATTTTTATTCTTCTTCCATGGGCCCATCTCTCTGACATTAAAGAAATAAATTGCTTAGCCCTTCCATTTTTCAATTATAGTAATTGCTCTCTTGTTTACTGCAAGTAGATTGAAATTAAGGGATAGATTGGTAAAGAAAACATATGCCAACAACAGCTTCCCGAGGCTCCAACTCCTCCCAGAAAGTTTTAAAAATAATTAAAGTAATAAATTTGTTTCTGTCTGCAGGGTCGCGAAGTAAAATATTTATTCATATTTATATTTAATTTGATTAATTTTAGTCAAATTGTGTGAGTAAATTAGTATCTATTGTTTTCACTTCGGAGACTCAAACTTGTATCTTGCACTAATTGCTGAAATTGTCAAGTTTTAATAGAAATACTGAATTAGTCTTAAGGATACCTTTAAGACAGTCCGAGAACTTTGCGCTGCAGTCGTTGATAAATGAATTGAAAATTAGCTTTTCATTAGACAGAACCTTTAGCATTTCCAAATGCATTTAACCCAGAAATAATTTATAAGCATAAAGCAATTGTCTTCCACACAACCATACACTCCTGTCCGCTCGAATATGCTGAGCGAAAAGTTGGGCACATCTCCATGGCAAATCCACTTATATCTAAAAACCCTGAAAAGTGTGCTTAACTAAATTTCTACTTTGCTGTTTGCCAAACTTATTTGAACTCTCATCTTGTTATTGTCATTCTCCGCCTTATTGCGCTTAGTTTTACTTTCTATTGTAATTTAATTGATTTCGGGTCAGCAGCTGATCCCACACATAGACGGGCAGCGGGCAGCGCGCCCAACACGTGGCGAATATTGCCCGGTACGAGTATAGGTTAGGTATGCAGGAGCCCAAAGAAAAAGGTCCGCTCGCCAGCTGTTCACATATTCGTATCAATACAATAGCTGGGAATTGGCAGGAATGAATTGGTCGGGCACGGACGTTGGGCTGGGGAACTTTGCACTTCGAGTGCCGGCAAAAGTTCAGAGTTGTGAGTACTATTTGCTTGCTTTGGTCTCGTTTACTTTTCTTCAAGTGCGCACAACTTTTGCAGCTCCCTTTCGCTCAGCTCAAATCAAATAAAGTTTAACTGTGGACATTTGTCGTGCCATCACCGCATTTTTTCACAATTCTTTAAATTTATTCCTCAACTGCTTGTTGTGTGAAATTCTGTTTTTCCTACTTGTTCTTGTGCTCTGGCTATTTTCTTTTTTCTCTCTCAAACTTACCACTTAACTTTGTAAGTTATTGAGCGAAACTGTCCAGCAATGTGCTCAAGTATGCCGCCACCAGCAGCTGGTGTGGGTGGCCGCCCTGCCAACGGTGCAAGTGGTCAGCAACCCTGGTCCGACTTGGTGGCCACTCAACCGTTCCACAGCACCAGTGCTCCGTTGAATCTGAATCAAGCCGGTGAAGCGTTCAATATTGAACTCACCAGCTTTTGTCCGGATGCTACGATGAAATGGTGCTGTTGTCCCAGGCCACTCATAATTCTTGCAGGGCCCCAGCATGTTTGTCTTTCGATTCCTGCATTGCCAATGCCATTTCCCGTTTTACGTTTTACGTTTTCGATTTCTAATTTTATATCTTCAGCTTCAGCTTCAGTGTTGTTGTTGTTCGCTTCCAGTGCTTTTTGTTTGTGCGTCGCATTTACAGATCTCGATTTGGTTGAATCGGTTAGCTTTGTGTTGATTTTGCTCAGCTTCCAGTTTTCTTTTACGCATTTGGCTTTAATTTTTCTTCAATTTCGGTATGAAAATCCATTTCTGTTTTATTTGCTCGCTTTTATTTTTATTTTATTTTTTTTATTTTTTGCTCGTAGTACGGTAAAGTTTGTGTGGGGAAAGTTCCATTTCTTTGCAGCCAATGACTTGGAAAAATTCTCAACGCAAAGACAAGAAAAATGTTCAAGTTGAGTGCATCCACACGTAAGGGGGGTGGGGGCGGTCAGGCGTGTGGAGTGTAGCGGTAACGGCTGCAGCACCGGAAATTCGGTGACAGCAGTAAAAACTTTTCAAAGCACCAAAAGGCAAACAAAGCCGAAAAACCTCATGCGAAGTTGGCAAGTTGGCAGTGTGTGCATTGCGAAGCCAATGAAAAAGTCATTCAATAAATTTTATCAAAATGCAATGAAAATATGAAAATTCTGAGTAGATTTTTAATAAAAAGGTGGCGTTTGTGTAAATTGCTTTTGAATGATGATGAAATGGTTATGCGTTTTTCCAAATTGAAGCCAATAAACACGGTTTGAGCGTTGGCCTCAAGTGGAAATTGTGAATGCGGTCTATATTTCTGTACATATTTGATATGCGAAAGTATGAATTGTAATGGCTATTGGATTGCGTTTATCTCTGAATGCTTGATAATTAATTTTGACTGTTTATAAGTTACAATTTGAGTTTCCAAGACCAAACTATGAAGTGATAATGAAATTATAGATAATTTCTTATAGGAGTGCCCAGATTTCGGCTGGAGTATGTACAATTGGAGTATTTCTCTTTAATTAGCTCACCTTCCAGCCATTTCAGATTCGCCTACTTCAGCCTCGCACACCAAGTTTCGTCTAGCGTTAAAGTTTCGTCAGTGCTTCTTCGCTTTGATTACTCCACCGAAGACATGTTCTACCTTACGCCTTTTACCACCGACTCTCGAATCGAATACCTTTTCAGCTGGAGTGTTTCATCTATCCTCATAACAAAGGTAACGCTGCGCTCGATGTTTATTTGCTGTATAATGCCAAAGGGCCAAAAATCTTGCGAAGAACTTCTCTCTGAACAATTTAAGAGCCAGCTCTTCTTCGCTATAGCTATACAGAATTGCAGGTGAGAATAACTATGAGCGAGTGTTAGGGTTGTCTGTGGAGAGAGGGGCCTGTCGAGGGTGATGGTCTAGGCAATTGAATTACTGGTTGAAATTTTTTGTTTATTATACATATTAAAATCATATTAGAAGAGAAGCACAGTAACTTGAATTACTGAACTAATTTGCCAATAGTTTGGCGTGGGATGTCAAGGTCTCGGGTTGAGTTTTTGCACTAAGCTTTCGTTTCATTTAGTTTTGAGGTTACATGGTCACTGTTGGTTTAGAAACCACTGTCAAAAAAAAAACACTTGTTAAATAAATCTTTGCCGTCGGCGATTTAAGAGTCAAATTTCCGAAATGGTAAGTCGGAGTTAGTTGGAGAAGGCTTGGGATTTATTAAATATAATAAGCATATAAGAATGTTTCATAATAACGAGATCCCCAGAACATTCGCTCAACATGTCTGTCGAAACTGTAAGGCAACTTGGAATCCTCTCTGCTAATAGAGAACAGTTGCCGGTACTTATGAGCTCGTGTTGTCGCTTCTAGTATTAAGAACCAACACAGTTAGACACTAGCTCGAGTAGAAGAGAATAAGGTCTCCCCGTTGCAAAGTATTTAAGGTGTGCTTGCAATGGTTGTTTTGTACTGTCTATTGTTCAAGTACCAAAAAAAAAAGAAAGAAAAAAGAAAACAAATGTGAAATGGACTTTCAACTCGTTTTCCAATGTCTGGTCTGCTCTATTTTTTGCATGTCAATTCTTTCGTTTTCATTGTCTTAAAACCTAACAATGTGGCGAATTTCGCTTTGTTATTTTTCCACCTCCAACCCAACGGAGGTTCGAGGACAATCAACGGCGATACAAAACTGTGAACTTAATATGCTGAACATCATTCAAATGCTCATTTCGATTGTTTATTGTGTCGAATGATTGCTACTTTTATGAGTATTGCAGCGCCATTGAACAACACACGCACACACACTCTCACACATACACAGAGAGGGCTGTAAGAGTATGGATGGCAATGCATGCTTGTTTGGACGAGAACAAGTCATTTGCCCAGTGTAGCAAAGCAAATCTCGTTGCAACCAATGAAGCGTTTCAGCAGCACCGCACCGCTTCATGCGAGGAAGCCAGAGTTGTGTAAGAGTTTAAATGCTCGTATGCATTTATGCTGGCAGGGGAGGTATAGGAGGAGAGGGGAGGCGCGTGTGTGTTTGTGTCGACCAACACAACGGACCAAACGTGATGTTGGTTACAAGCGGTAAGCGTTCTGTATACAATTACAATCAGTGCCGGCATAGAGAGTGTTGCCTCGACATTCAAAGCATTCCCAGTTGACCTATGGAAGTGCACAAAAGCCATCAACGTAACACACTCACACACACACACATACAAACATACAAACTTATATATGTATATAAACGTACGATTACCGTTAGAAGAGCGTTCTTCATCGTTTATTTCCCATTGTAGAATGGCGCGTTCATTGCTCGTGAGTGCACATGTATGTATGTATGTATGAGTGGATGCGAGGTCATATGCTTTGGTATCGCTCACCGGCACCGGCGATGAGGCGCAACCAAAATGTTTGTGTGCGGTGAATTGAATTGCAATGCATTCGATTCGATTGCAATGGTTGTGCAATTTGTTGCCCGAAATGGAGCACACACACACACACTCACATTGAGGCATACAGCGGCTCATGGAGGAGAGCAGAGGCAGCCAAGCACGTGCAACAGTCGTCATTTGGCATTATTTTTAACTTCGCCATGAAATTTTGCTGCTCGCAAAGCAACGCTTACACTTAAACGCCACCTTGTTTGCGCTTGATTGGCTTGCCTCGGTTTGTGTGTTTGTGTGTGTGCATATTTATGCTTGCATTTGTCGCTGCCATCATTCAATGCCACACTTTATGCCAGTTAAGTGTCACTTACGAGTCAAATGGCTTACGGTGTGTGTGTGTGTGTGCGAGAGCGGAAATGTGATTTTCCTCGGCGCTAAGAAAAATTAGCATATAAATAACTTCTCAAGTTAAATGTATTACTTTGACACTTTGCCACACTCGAGGCAGGCACACTCATTACATATTCACTCATAGTTTAATAAAATACTGTCAACGGTGTAGTAAATCGATCAAAACTACAGAGACACCTTTCGGCTTCGGCTTGTTAGGGCGAAATAGCGGCGACTAAAACACGCCAGTACATACATATCCCCCTAATACTGTTAGATGCATGCATTCAGTTAACATGAGCAGGAGGCTTGAAGGGATTTAGAGGAAGAATTGACTTTTATGGAATTTAACGCACAATTAAGTACGGACTAAACTTGTTTACTTACATAGACGTGGATTCAATCGCAAGAAGGAACGTGCGCCTTATTTCGTTTGGCGTCAGACCAAATTTCAGAATTGAATGTGTCCTAAATAGGCTACCTCAAGTCTAGAAGTGGAACCATTAGTCTTGGATCAGGAATTTAGATGTTCAACCTCTCAATTCATTGCTGTTTTCACGAAAGCTCTTCTGCTTAGCCAACAACTCTTCACAATTTTGGTATCTTCAACATTCAAACTTCTTCGTTTTCTTAGTACTCGCCTCACACGAGATCTTTAAGGCATAACAATTAAAATTGTGCTTGTTGTAGCCAATATCTTCGATTGCGCGTTATAAATGACTATATTATTAAAGAAATTTCGGCTTAGATCTAATACACAAGTGTTCGAAATATTAGCAAAATCTATGCAATTGACCAATAAAGTGCAGATCTGTATATGAATAACGGCACAAATTGGCTTCTGCTCGCGTACAGCTACAGCATATTCACGGAGACAAAACGCTAGTCAGTACACCGAGTGCCTCGTCGTGGGCAGCTTTCTTAACACTTGGATCATTGGCTAGAGCAGCTTTCTTTAACAAATTGCTGACGAAATCAAGTTCTGCCTTTTTGGCCGCAGATAAATCAGGTCTAGCGAGAGCGCTCTGGATATTCCGTAGTAAATCGTTGTTGTCTCTATCTTGATCCTCTCTTCGTTTGTCATCATACTTTTCATTGAGTCTTTTCTCATTTTCCTCTTTCCACTGTTCATAGCCTGTTTGAAATTGGATTAGAATATACAGTTATATGTACACATATGGTTCAAATACATACTTAATGGCGTTGTTGGATTTTTTTTCGCGTTACCCACGTTATTACTCGGAGTAGTTGTAGGGTTTGCTTCTGCAGACGATGGCTTTTCGGTTGAATTAATATTCGGAGAAGCTTTCTTATTATTATCTGCTTTTGCATCTGTCTCCGTATGTGAGCTTGCCATTGTATCACTCACACTTGAAACTATCGAGGTTGTAGTTGAATCTATTCCTGCCGTTGAAGATCCTTTGCACTCTAAAATTAAGGTGCACAGGACTCCCAAGAGCAATAAGGTATTTGATATTTTCATACTAGACCACACGACGAAATAAAGATGAAATTTACGGTACTCAAAGACTTGCTGCTCACTTGAAAATGAAATAGATTTAGCACTAGTGTGCTTTAAATAGTTCAGCGCTGAAAGGAGTTACGACTTCACTATGACAACTCTACAAAAAATTTGGATTGGCATTTGAGCGAAATTATTTTTATTACCTGCATACACTTAAATATGCTTTACAATGTCTTTAACTATACCCAAGCCGGTTGTATACAAACTTATACTATATTATTTATTGAAATACTTTAGAAGACAATGTGAAATAATTGCATTTCTCCCCGTTATTTATGAAGATTTCCATTATATGGCTTTGGTTATTTTAGGTTTTGTCATTCCTAACATTAAAACTTCAGAGCTGCTTTCGAATGTTCAACTAACGAAATTGTGAAATTTGCTATCGCAAACCAATTAAAATTGCTTTAATTTTGTGCCCTGGTTTAATTAGGTAATAGAAACTCAACAATGTTGCCATACTATTGCATTATGTAATACCAGTTCTAGTCGCCAATTGAATTTCTAATTTATAAAGTTCTTTTATGGACATGTGGTCTCCAGTGAGGCAGTATTTTTTCGGCGTTGTTCGTTTTGACAGCTGTTACTTGATTTATACTCAGTTTGGTTTGCCATTTCGTAAGTCTATAAGGCAAAATTGATTTTTTTTCTGGGTATTGGGTCGAACTAATTTTTTCCAGGATGTTGACTCAAAAGTAAAAAAAAAAATTGTATTCTGCGATTTTCGAAGTTATCCTAAAAAATCGAAATCTTTGGATTCGAAGTTCGAAAAAAGGACTTTTTAAAATAAATATTATTAATTACAGGATTTAGCTACTAAAAAATCCAAAATATGGATCCAATATTTTAATACAATGGTGTATTTGCCGAAAGTCTATACTTCGAAACAACGTTTATTGCTGACATATGGTCCCAACCACTGTAAAAAGTGGTTGAAAATTGTGGCTCTCGGCTGGAATTTATTTGAACATAATGGCAAATCCTTATCTTATTTCATTAGTAAGCAATATCTAAAGCAACTCCATAAAACTGATATTTGTTCGAGCTTCGATCGGCGTTGTTTTTAAATAAAACTATGCCGCTTACAATTGGAAGGCAATGCGGAGCAATAAGTACTGGAGAAATATGAAAAAATCTGAAATTGCAACCAATCCAACACACCAAAGGTTAAAGGTCATTTCGTTTTGGCTAACCACCATTTATTTTTCATCTAATTATTTTCGAATATATTTTCAGAGCTTTCTTCAGCACCTGGACTCCCTAACAACCAAATTGAAACAGATCAAAATAAAAGCAAAAAAATCGTATTTTGAAAAAAACTAACTATTTTCAATTAGAATCATATATTTAATTTAGCGAGATAAGACATAGATAAATGTTTCGATTGCAGCGTTGTAGGCAGCCTTTTTGTAATAACCATCCTTAACTCCAGATGCAGCTTTCAACGATGTTATTGCGTTATTAAGATCGCGCTTCTGTGCGTTCGACAAATCGGCTCGGTTAAGTGCACTCTGTAAGCTGAGCAACAATGACCTGTTTAATCTCTCTTGATCGTATCTTCGCCTTCTTTCAATTTCTCTATCTTGTTTTGCTTCTGTTTTGTTTTTCCATTGAGGATAGCTTGTAGTAGTTTTGTTTGATTTCCTTGCCGCAGTCGTCATTAATTCCGTTGGATATAACGATAGGTACAATGCCACCAAAAGCAATACAACTGTCGCCCTTTTCATTTTCTGCATTTGACAAAAGTAAGCTTTTGAGCACAAAGTGCTTTCTTTAAATACTCGCAGCTCCGCTTTTACTTGAACACCTTTGCAATGAAATATGGTTGTATGTGAGCTGCACGTGCTAAAATAAATTGTTTGTTATCGGCGAGCTTGACAAACTGTTTAGAAGTTTAGAACTGTCTTAATAGACCTTGTAATATACTGAAATTTTAATTGATTCTTATATCAGTTAACTCTGCAAATTAATATTCTCGAGAATACTCGAATATCGAAAGTAGTCTAACAAATGTAATATGTATAAGATGTGAGCAGTTTAGTCAAAATTCATTGTAGTAATCCATACACATTGTTGGGAACCTCTTATTGCTCTCTAATGTTCACGCTCTGGTCTTCCGATTCAACTCGTTTTCATTATATGAATAGAAGACTCTAGAAACCTTATACAATATTTAACAGTACGACTTCTTTGAATTCAATCTGACTGACGAACATAATATACATATATCGATTTTGCTACTAATTCATTCACATTTTTCAACATTTCAAAATTTTTGAAAAAAGTTCTGGCACAAATTATTCTGAACGATTAGCCTCCGCTTCAAATAAGTTGAATAAAACAGAAAAACTGTCGAAACATTTTTGGAACGATTATTTGTGTTTTTTATGTTTACATCATCATCACAGTGGGAACAAGACGGTGCTCCGTTGTCCTCTTGCGTTCTAACCTTGATTCAATGGATATGTCGCGAACTTGCTAAACGTTGGTTGACAACCAGCACCTGTTCTATAGCGATATCCTTTTGATTCAAAATAAAATCGAGGAGGTCCGCTGAAGTACTTGAGCTTAAAATGGTCCACCTCATATATGCGATGAGGATCTGCATAGTTATACCTTGGTCCAACCAAGCGAATTGACTGGAATGAGTCACCTGTGCAAATTTGTGACAGGCTCAAAGGTCTTCGGTAGTATATAAAGGTCTTTCACGATCTATATGGAGTCTTTTGGCATCTGAATAAACCGGCACCTCTGGCTGTCTAAGCGGGATGCCTCATGATTCTTCACTTCTTGCGAGTTCGCGAGTCTCTGAACCTAACCTTACGTTACCTAGGTATCATATTGTATATGACCAGTATATTTCTGGTCGAATTTCGAATATTCACAAGTTGGGCTTGCGTTTCATACTAATTGGAAAGCAGATTATAATTGGAAGATTTGACTGCAGGATAGCTTCAGACCAAAAGTCTCAATCATAAAATGTCCTACATAGTAACTAAGAATGTACCGCTCTGCATGGAGTAAACCTCATTTTGCCTAATATGTATTTATGAACGTGGTGTATACAGTAGATAATCTTAAGAACCAAATGTTCTGAAGATTTATATTGGAAAAGTAAAGGTCTTCAGTGTCTTTTGAGTTTCGGTTACCTTTGTATGCCCCAGATAATGATATTAATCCAAGCTTGGTTGAAAATGAAGATATCTGTACATCTAATACATACAAAAGTACCGCTATAACTGTAAATAACTGAAATGTGGACCTTGATGAATGTTTGCTATTTGGTAATGTCAAATAACATGTTCAAGGGCAAGGAATTGATCCACGAAAATCAAATGCACAGTGATCTAGCGCTGAGCTTGAAATTGAAGGAAATTTAACATTTTTGTGCGGTTGACATTCAGAGGAAACAACATATAATTGAAATGCTCCTGCAAACCTTGTGTAAACTCGAAAGTGTTTCCCTTTCGATTATTTGTTTTCATTTGGAGTTATGTCGGTTAGCTTGCGATTGTGTGCAATCAATTCATTGAAGTGATCTAGCACTTGTGCGCCACAAAATTGAACAACCATTTTAAAGTGACACACACATGCACCCATACACGTACAGCTCTATAATAGCTTGGCAATGGCAGTGCGGCGGTATGAGCGTGTCAATGTGTCACAGGAAAGTGACACGCTATTTCATGTATTCGAATATCTCGTAATCAAACATATGTACTATGTATACATTTAAACACAAAAACACACACACACACACACACACATACACTCACACACTTGCAAAATCGTGTAAGTGGCCAATGCGGTCTGGCCGGCTGACCTGTGTACGCCTTCGTCATTTAACTAACAGTACATTGGAGTAACTTGCACATGCTCTCAGTTGTAAGTAAACTACTGTCACACACACATTGACATTGTGGCAGACGGACATGCAATCACACAATGACAACGTGTATTTTCTTAATTGCTTTTTGGCAATAATGGGCAATCATTTTGTTCTCGTATTTGGTCTCAATGAATAAAAAAACCGAAACCGAAAACGAAAAGCATAAAAGGCCAAGGGGCGAACCGCAAGTGAGATACTACACACAATATACTTACAGCTACAAATACACTACGAATTTAAAGTCACGACAGAAGGCAGGCAATCATTTCTATATACTCGTATGTACATGTGTGTGCATACATACTTTGGAAAATACTTGTTCGTATATATTGGAGTGGTTTATTGGCATTGTATGATTGGTTGGTTGGTTGCGGAGCTTGACATTACCTTCAGAGCACTCAATTAGCTTTTGAGCCTCGCTTCAATGGCATAAGTACTTTGTATTGCCTCAAATTGTTGCATCTCAGCAGTTCATAGGTAATTAGATTTCATGGAAGCGGAAGTAAGTGCAGTTGGAGGTTGGAGGTCAGGTGCATTAGGGTGAAGCATACGACAACTTTTACAGGGAGTTTGCTCACTACGTAGTTGGTTGGTTGGTACAAATTCGATGTTTTAGTGCATCAGAAACTCTTTTGTCGGCGTCGTTGTGAGAGACTGTGTTGGTGAAGACATCATCTTTTTACAATATCGCTGCATCTGGAATATAATATTAGACTCGTGTAATCGGACGAATATATAAATCTCGACATTAAAGCAAACATTAATTTCATACTCGTACTTAAATGTAACTATAATGTTCAACGAAAGATCCCACACCTTAATATAATATTCTTCTCACAATTTCTTTCCAAGTAGTGTCAAGTCACTGAATCAATCGCTATGATTAATTAATCCATCCTATTTATTGAAAGAGAAAAGTAAAACTTTAAATTATTTTTTCAATGAACGAACCATTAGGAGACTAATCGAGATATTATACATGAAATAAACCAATGTATGAGTTCTGAGTTTGCCAGAAAGTAGTTTCACTCCTTAAGAGCAGAGTTTTTTTTTAATTGCAGAAGCAAAAGCATGGACGATGTGAACATCCGATGAGACGACACTAGAAGTTTTCGAGAGAAAGGTTTTGCGGAAGATTTATGGTCCCTTAAACATTGGCAACGGCGAATATCGCGGAAGATGGAATGATGAGCTGTATGTGTTACTCGACGACATAGACATAGTTCAGCGAATAAAAAGACATGTTTTTCGAATGGACGAAAGTGTTACAGCTCTGAAAGTGTTCGATGTAGTACCCGCTGGTGGAAGCCGAGGAAGAGGGAGGCCTCCACTTCGTTGGAGGGACCAGGTGGAGAGCGTGCTGGTTACACTTGGGATCTCCAACTGGCGCCGAACTGTGAGGGAAAGAGAGGAGTGGATATCATGCAGGACATCGACTGTCGAGTCCGCTAGTTCTATATAAATACGACTTGTGACAAGTTTTCTTCCAAAGTTGTAAATTGCAGTTTAATATTTTGAGTAGAATATCAAATAGATTTCATTATAGAAATTAGAGCACAACAAATTAAGAGCTCGTCGATTACAAATTTGATGTGAAGGGTAGAAGAGAAGTTTGAGATACTGCGAAATGAAAAGGAAAGCAGGAAAGGAATGGTCTGACATACAAATATTACCTTATATATATACATAAATTCTACTTTACCACATTACATTATATACTTCAATACAATTGCGGCCATCGAAATTCTGACATCAAAATGAGAAAAAGATAGAGTAGAGAATACTTTAAATTAACGTAAATGAATTTGGCTGACTAATACTCTTAGATAAATATCGAAGACTCTTTACTTTATTAATTTTCGGTTTCCAGAGATACAGAGATTTCTAGATGGAGAGAAAAGGATAGTTCGTGGAATTTTAATTGTGATCTTTTGACAAGCTTAGAGAGTTCTCCGAATACGTATTTAAATAGTCATTACAGCGAGAGCAAACCGCTGAGAGGTTAGTGATAGTAATGTAGACTTTATGGGTGTACATAACAAAAGCAGACTAGAGGCACTATTTGCGAGATAGGTTCTGTTAGGCTAGAAGAAGACTCATAAATCTAACAGAATAGACATTATTAATGAATTAATATAAGTATTTTAAAACAGTTTTTCGTCTTTTGGTTCACTCGAACAATTTTTACTATTGTATGAACTGAGTCCTCGATGCACTCATTTCGACGACTTCAACCGTAGATGCATAGATGCGTATATGCACATTGAAACTATTCAACTCTAACAAAGGTGAGAAATGCGTCAAGAAAGTAAGAAAAATTGTCCGAAAGTGTGTGTGCTGTGTGTGCCAACGGTGATAGTGTGAGGCACTGAGAAATTTTGGTTTATTTTACTTATTTACCAAGCAATTGTCAAAGTCACAAATGCACTGAAGTGATAACAATTCACATTCTGAAGAAAAGGTGAAAAAAAACATAATGCGAAAGAATTCAATAATGCGGTAACTCTTTGAGCAACCGAAATAAAATAACACGAATGGACACGAAGCTATTCAGATGACTCTTTTAGATGCTGTGCGAAGTGTGTTTATATGTATTATATTTACTTTGTTAGTGGCATTCTAGTATAGACTGGTAGTGCTAGATTGAAGTAGTACTTAAAATATTGAAAGCGAACCCAAAGTAAAACGGAGAAATGTTATTATTAAGTTGATAATGATTTTTTTTTGATATAGAGACCAATTTTTTACTTGCTCCAACTACAAGCAGCAACAAAATCTCTTAGTTAAACTCAAAATATTATTCTACTTCTTGACGTTCGAGTTATGTTTAATAGCGTTGTTGTATGTACTGGTGTTTTTGTGCTTTACACATTGCTTAACGGCACCTCAGAAATTTCGAATTTCCAACACCTCAGTTGCAGTTTACAAGTACTAGTCTTCAATGTGATACGCTTACTTGAGTAAGTCTACACTTTTATTGGGTACTTTACTCTTGGGTACTTTTACATAACTTCTCGATGCACATAATGCCTCTTGCAGCATTCCATTCCAATACGCCCTGCTCCTTGCATTCGTTCGCCTGCGGTGCAGTCATTCAGCGGCCATTGAAATCAATGAGTTCCAACTGGCTTTGGCATTCAATTTAACGCGGCAGAGTGAGCTCAAAGGGCTGCTGCTGTATTTGCCTCAACAGCTATTGCTTACCTAGAAAAATACATTTTCGACACGTTGGTGGTGGTGCAATGCCGGCGCTTCGCCTTTCCTTTCGCCTTCGTCTTGCCGTTGTCGTGCCGATCGTGTAAGCTCATTTAAGTTTTTGTGTATTCTGCTTCATTGAATTTCAATGAAGAATGGCAGCAAAAGTACGTGCCAATTGGTGGCGGGCAGGTGCATTTGCCAAATGCACTCACTGAAGACGGCGGCCGGTCCTTCAGTTGCCACAACGACACTTTTGGCTTTGCCACGACTTTCTTACTTACCAACTAACACATTAGCACTCGCGCTTGCAAGTTTTCGTCGCTCTCTTCTGGCGACTGCTATGATTTATCATGGCCCACTCTGTGAATTGTCGAATTTGTTGACCCGAATTTATGTGCGTTTATGTGATTTTAATTTACTACTGGGCCAGTAGAGTTGCAATTGGCGCATTGACAGCAAGAAAAATGCGGCAGGTGAAAAATTATTGCAAAGTTTGACCTTCTTCGGTTGGAGAGAGCACCACACAAACAAACACACGCACAGCAATATATGAAATATCGTTGTAATGCTGGTGTGTGTGTGTGTGAGTTATTAAAAATATTTGCAAGATAACATGTAAATAACTGCACACACGCAAACCTCGGCATATATGTGGTTCCAACGCACGACGCTTGTTAAAAGGCATTTACGCCCATGTCTGCCCCTGCCCCTGTCTGCCTGCTGCAAATTACTCCGAATTCCGTGAAATTGCCTACACGCAGCGTGGCAATATTTGATATACGTCAGCGGCAGGCCGCTTCGGTGTGTTTACCATGCCGTCGCACATTTTCAGCGCTGACTCGCTGTTGGCACAACCCATATTTAATTCGATATTTTTCAATTCGCCAACTGCTTGTTGTTGCCGTGTGTTTATATGCACTTTTTGCTGTCTGATTGCGTGAATATTGGCTGCCTTTCTCAGTTTCAGCAATTAACTTTTTATTTATTTTTGTTGCTTTATTTGCCATTGTTTTTGCTTGTTTTCCATAGTAAATGCGAGAGCGACTTCGATGGCGAAAATTGCAACGCGCGAAAAGGATTATTTTATTACACTGAAACGCGTGTGATACGCGCACACGCATTCGAATGTATCTGTGTCGTCTGTATCTGCAATTATATGGCGCCTGGTGAGCTCCGGAAGATACAGTGAACTCCGGTTAATTAAGTGTCGGAGTTTCAAAGCGTTTTGGGATCTTCTTTCGCACAAATTGACGAGTGAAATGCTTATACACCTTTTTCTTCAGCTCATCAGTTCTTATGTAAAAGAAAGGGAAAGAAATCATTTCTAATAACTGTAAAAGTGGAGAGAGTTTCAATAAGAAAGAAGAAGACCGCGTTTGGAAATAAGATGGTCTTATTCTTGAAGAGATAATTAGTAACAATTAAAATGCGGGAAATATCACTGATAACATATTTGTAAGAATTAATGAGGAGACCGGAGACAGGCATCTATGAAAGTAGATTGCACTGTACCTGCTTTGTTTTTTTTTTTCAATTTCCAACACGTTAAATGACTTGAAGATCACACGCCAGTAGGAATTCGGAAATTGAGAAACTCTGCAAATGAAAATACCTCAGTCAAATAATTATATGTGCATGAACTTTTTGCAAAAAAAAAAAAGATTACAAAATTGCAAAATATTTCTGAGTATGCAGGTTTGTTATTATTAATGTATACGTTATAAAAAACAAAAAATTAACAAATTTCAAAATATTTTTTAAACTACATATAAAACAAAATTGAAGTTTAGGCTAATGGTAAATATTTATATGTGCATTTTACTATTTTTAACAATAAAGCCTATACATTTGAGTTTAACTGAAAGAAATGTTTATTTTAATAGTCAGTAGAATTGTCCTTATATTTTAAAACTAAATTAAGCCGCTTAATCAGAGAATTAACTACTGACTGTAGAATAGTTATGTAAATATTGGCAAATTCTTGCTTTATGGCTAATTTAAGGTGACGTGCTGTCTCAAACTGCTTTCCGTTTTGGAAAACAGGGGCAGAGAGGTTTCCTCAGAGATCCTCAATAGTATTTAGGTTCGAACTCAATGCTGCACATTGTAATACTGGAATTTTCCGGTCGTTAAAGATGTTATTCGTGTGGATTGAAGCGTTATCCTTTCGATATGTCCAGTTATATGCCATAAATATTGCCAGCAAATTTTATTAACTCGCTGTTCAAAAGATCTACATTGATATTAGCATTCATTTGAGTGAAATTTTGAAAACAAATTTTTGCAAAAAAAAGTTTTTGCTGCGTCACTATCAGTAAGAAAGATCCGCTAAACTGATTTTGCACATATAAATATTTTCTATGCAATACCCAATTCACAAGCACATGTAACTGTACAACGAACGAGAAAAGTATGAAACAATTTTCGTTGCATAGTAACGGTAACATATCAACCTTTTATTCCACATTTACCGAAATCCAAAAAATAACAGTGAATAAGAAATATAAACAAAAGCCGAAATGCACATATAATTATTTGACTGGGGTATATACACAATGTGAGAAAAATTTCTAGGACCCCATACAGTTCATTATAAGTAACTGAATAGATATAATTTTACTTTTTGGAAACCTTTTAAAACATCAAAACCAGCCACGGATTTTTGTTAAAACCAGTCCTCAAGGGATTCTTCGCTTATAATTTTTGCAATATTTCGCCCACATACATATAATTTGTCATGAACCTATGTATATATACTCACATGTATTCGTATGAGATTGCAAAAATTACGACACTCATAAAGTCCAGTATAATGGAGTTATAAATAAAACTATTTTAATTGAGCAGCGTGATTTTCACATTTCATATTTTTCAACATTTTAATGGCGATTGTTGTGCACTTGGTGTGAAATAATTAAATAAATAAAATATGCGTTAATCGCGGCAGCAACACACTAATTAAAGAAATTATATAATATATTCCATCAATGGCTTCAGAATTTTTTTCCATTTTCTCTTTATGATTTCCTTCAGTGTACGAGTACGAGTTGAGCTCCACCCTTATACACCCAGCCACCGCAAAAGTCATTACATTAATATGTCTGCTCATTACAAGCACTGCATTTGAAGCAATTTAAGTATATCGTTAGACTCTGTGTTAGCTTAATTGTTATACACTCGCAACAGATACTCGAATAGATTGGCAATTTGAAGTTTCTGGGGCATTTGCGCATCCACAGCAGCACAAGGAACACCCCCCGCCAAGCAATTGCAGAACAACTCAACGCAACACAACAACACCAACCGCGTGCTATACGCGCATCCACGAACAATTTGCATGCATATTGAAGCATGAAATTGAAATTAATTTCAGGCGATGCTCAAAACCGCGGCATGTACGATTATTATTGCCTCCATACACACAGCGAGCGCATTAAACTTAAGCACCCACCAAACGACACACACCCACAAACACGAGCTCACGGCGCACGCATTGTCATTCAAAAGCCACTCACGCCACCGCCGTTCATATAATAATCCATATTTGAGTGCTCCGACATATGCAGTTCGCCCGAAATTTATGAAAATTAGACTACTAACTAGTTTAGTAAGAAAAAAATAATATGTGCAACTTCCACGGAACTACAAATTCGCTTGCCATATTATTGGCTTGGTACTATGAGCGAATATTGGAATTTACGCGCTTGGAGTGTAGCCTGACAATGGTGCGTGTGCGCCTGCGCGTTGGCGAATGGGTGCATGCTGAGCGTTACAGTGTTTTGAAATCGTATTTTATTCTCAATAGATTTCATATACTGATATTCGGTCTCTTCCAAGCCAAGAACAAATGCTTAGTGGCGAATCGAACAAGAAGCTGGAATAGGTTAGGTAGATTTTTAGGCAGATCTCTGCATATGCAGGAAGATCTCACTTTGGGAGTTATGATACCAAAAAATACCTTTAGAAAGACCCTCACGATTCGACAAAGCGTTTGGAATATGTTACAAATAACTTCACAACTGTTCAAGTGGTAGTAGTTGTCCGGCTCTTGACGAGCTCATGCCATGTCACTCCTGCCATTAATGTGTTAATATTGTTATGGTACCCTGTAGCTAGCAAGCTATTCCGATTTGCAGTTTCCAACTATTCCGTTCTCACATCTATTAATGAGGAAGTTCAAATCTTCTTAACTAGCCTTGAGCGCAATGTCATCGATTTCAATGCTAGTATTGCTGATCTGTTGTCGGAGTGACAATAGGTATATATCTCTGAAGGAGGCAACACTTCACAACAGTGTGTCTACTGCTACCTTGATCGCAGGCACTTCTGCCTGAAAGACACTGCAATGGTCTGGTAGTCTAAAGCTGGTATTGATTGATAACTACCGACTGAAGATTCCCTTTCCCACATTTCCCCTGAGCTGCGATCCTTCCGTGAAAAAGCTTACTGTGCCTCTTCACCATCAGCTTCTCCACACCTCGTAGAAATGTGCGTAGAGCAGAAACCGCCGGGGGACCGTTTCGAGGTACAGCGGTCCAAGTAATAAGGGATGTAAGCAATTTCAGAGTGTACAGCTCCTGATATTGATATCATCGGAAGCAACAACCGCGCCGTTTGTTCTGCTTTTTCCCGCATGGATAAGGAGGCGAAGCGAATGGGTCTGGAGGTGAATGAGGACAAGACGAAATATCTCCTGTCATCAAGCAAACAGTCGGCGCATTCGCGTCTTGGCTCCCACGTCACTGTTGACAGTCATAACATCGAGGTCGTAGATAATTTCGTATACCAGGGAACCAGCATCAACAACACGAACAATGTCAGCCTCGAAATCCAGCGCAGAATAACTCTTGCCAACAGGTGCTACTTTGGACTGAGTAGGCAATTGAACAGTAATGTCCTCTCTCGACGAACCAAAATCATGCTCTACAAGTCGCTTATCATTCCCGTCCTGCCTTACGGTGCAGAAGCTTGGACGATGTCAACATCAGATGAGACGACACTAGGAGTTTTCGAGAGGAAAATTTTGCGCAAGATTTATGGTCCTCAGAACATTGGCAACGGCGAATACCGCAGACGATGGAAAGATGAGCTGTACGAGCTATACGACGACATTGACATAGTTCAGCGAATAAAAAGACAGCGGTTACGCTGGCTAGGTCATGTTGTCCGAATGGACGAAAACGCTCCAGCCATGAAAGTGTTCGATGCAGTACCCGCCGGAGGAAGCCGAGGAAGGGGAAGGCCTCCACTCCGTTGGAGGGACCAGGTGGAGAGCGACCTGGTTGCACTTGGGATCTCCAACTAGCGCCGAACTGCGAAGGAGAGAGAGAGATGGCGCACTATCGTCGATTCGGCTATAACCGGCTAAACGGTTGCAACGCCAATCACATACATACAAGCAATTTCAGAGTGTCCCCGTTTGTGATCCTTCATGCATCCATCGTCTCTGAATCTGATAGCGACTTTCGCCGCAAGCAACTGTTATAAATAATTCAAGTACAAATTCGAAACTGTCTCCGTTTTTGGAATAATGTTTTAAACAAGAAATTGGACTTTACTTTAGCGACAAATAGAGAACGCTTGTAATGCTCGTATAAGAAAACAATAATCCAAATTATATATTGCTTGAATTATAATCAAGTATTCACGATTTTGAGTTACTGTGCGATTGTATGCGTACAATGCTTGTTGGAGGTGTACATGTATGGATCCTAGTCCGTTTGCATATATGAGTATACAACCTACACATGCGGTGCACAACATTTGTGGCAGGCGCTTACTATTATCCTTATTATTACATAAAATGCAAACAGCAAATATAATTAAATCTCTGCTCGGCCAAAACATGCATCCGCACTCGCAGAGTCGCATGCGAAGGGATCTGTGCAACACGGAGTGGCAGCAAAGGGTAGGAAATATAATAATATGCCAATGTGGGATGCGGCATGTGCAGTGCAGGATAAAGGAGCTCTGCCATAAGCAAGCCACTGTTTGTTTACTCTGCATATTCTAGCATGCCCATGTGTGTGTGTCAACATTTTTATATATGTATGTGTGCGCGTGTGTGCGTGTGTGCGGTATATTGGTGTATGATTTGCTTTTATGCAGCCGCTTTAGGCCAACGCATAAAATCGAATGTTAATGCGGTCGGCTAATGTGATTTCTGTGGCGAATGAGCGACAAATGAGCGGTGGCAGTGAGAGGCTATAATAAAAATTGTATTACTTATGCGAGCGTATGCGCTTTTGCAGCAGCATCGAACATGGCCGTAGACCGCAACAATATGGCGTGTAACTAACAACAGTTGTAGGCACTCACTTACATATGTAACCATGTATGCATGGATGTATGAGTGTGTGTGTGTTGGCGCCTGTCATTGTATATGTCAGAGAAACTCGATTTTGTGCGTGTGTTGGTATGGCCCGTGCCTGTCGGTGTGCAATTTCGCTGCGGAGTAACGGTATAATGTGATTTTTGATTTTGATATTCAATAGATATGACCCTCTTTTATGGCCGGCATTTTAATTTTTTTTAGGCTAGTTCGTTGGAATAGTGAAGCAGCGCATATGTGAGTGTATACATATATCAGGCAGGCCAGATATGTTACGTTATTCGAATAACTGTGCTATGTTACAGTAGCGAGCTTTGTGTTCTGGGTAAGTCCAAATATCTATATACTTACTTATATTGAAATAATAAATATAATAATTTATTTATTAGACTAAGTCCGTTGAGATTCTCACTTAACTCTTTATTTGAATTTCGAAACATAGATTAATACTATGTTCCCAAGCTTTCTTGGCCTAATCATATTTTATAAACTTTCTGGAGCTTTTAGAGCTTTTAATGTACGGATCTTCTACACTATTGAAGCAATCTCTCCAGAGTTCTTAGTGAATATTTTGCTAATCATATTGTGAGCCAGTACAAAAATTATGAAAATATCGATCCATAACTTCTTCTTCAGCATCAGTACATTGAAAAAACCATTTAAATATATGTATATATATTGTTATTATATTCTATTCATATGTTTTACAAAAGTTTTCTGTTTGTGCTTGCTATTTTTAGATTATTAAAAGCAAATCAGTTTCACTTTGTAAAACGAGGGTTATGTAACATCAATATTCATTACTCCTTTATGCCGCATCATCGTTGTGCTCTTATGCTCGAAATTGCCGCCAAATCCTTTTAATCCATTAAAAATTGTGTTTTTATTTATGGGCATATATTTGAAATATAAAAAGTTGCCTGCTACGTACACTTAAAGGAAGTTTCAAGATTTATTCGGTTATAAATGCTAATATGAATTAGGCGAGAATACAAAGTTGGCAAAAATGTCGACATAACCAACATTTAAATTGACAAAGTTTTCAAGTTGCTGAAGTCATGGAAAAATAAAAGATAAAACAAGAGTATAGCATTCGTTCACCCTACCAAAAATAAAAAAATTAAAAAAAGAACACACGCACACATCTGCGCCTGCACATAAAGGTGGAGAAAAGTTTTACTTTTAACACTTGCGAAGGTGTACGATGCATTTGTTGTGGCAAGTTTGTAAGTGAGTAAGGGCGTTGCTGTCTACTGTCTACTGCGGAGCGCATTGCATCTAAGAACGTTATTTTATAAAAAGAGTGTATATTCTATGCATGAGCTTGAATAAATTTGCCTCAAATTTGATCCAAGACCAATTAGCACTAACCTAAGTAGATTTTCACGTTTCCATTTCAACTCAGAAGCCACCCCCGATTCACTTGAATATGTACATATTTGATTTTTAAGTTATGAGCCTCTTTTTATTTAGACTAGCATAAGCTCCATTTAAACTTGGTTGTTAAGACGGATGTATAACTCAATATATCAATTATTAATTCTTACCCTTGAAATATGGTATTACTATCTACCATCTATTACTATTCTACCATAAGATAATAGAAACTCTCATGTATTGGTCTACAACTTTGTTTCCGACTTTAAGGCTTTTTTTTGTATAAAAAATGGTTAAAAAAATGTTATTCAAAATATTGTATTCCGTGCAAACGTCGAGAATTCGGCTCAAAAAGTGACATTTTCAGTTGAGAATATGTTTGGGATGCAAACAGATCTCTACAAATATTTTGTTGGGTTAATGTTGACACAAATGTCCAAGATCGATATAAAACGATTTAATCGATTTACTCGACCAGTGCTTCACCCTAGAGACATCTATTGGAAAACGACGGAAGCAAAGTTGTAGACTGTATTTAAAACGTATTCGATTCGCCAAAATTTGGAGTACGGCGAATCGAGGAAACAACTGGTTTAAATCAAGCTTCGAATTTTCTTTATAATATGAGGTCACAATTTCAGCGGCAAAAGTCAAAACCACAGCATTAAGACGTGCCACTGGAATGTTCGCTGAAGTGGATCCCGAGAGTTATATACTTCTTCACCCAGGCTGGTATGACCTGGGAGTTTTCAATGAGATGTCAGTCCCTGATACTTTTTATCTGTTTTTTTTGTTCCTTTTCGTCGTTTCGTTTTAATAAGCTTGGTCCATATAGTAATTATCGTTCTTCAATCATTTAATATTCTTATCAGAAGGTAGTTTAGGTAAATAAACAAGAGTTTGCACTCGTTTATGAAAATTTGAGTTGCCGTGCCTAAGTTAAACGGTGTAAGGAAAAAAGAAGCAGGCATCGTCAAGTAAATGTAGCATTTAACTTTTCTCTATTCCATGTGAGCATGTGAGAAATGCGGAATAATGTCGCTATTAAAGTCAACACATAAACAATTTGACACATATTTTTGTATGTTTGTACCTTGTCAGTTTGAATTGTTCCTAGGAAAATGAGAATAAAAAATGTATTTCTGTTAAATTTTCGATACATTGAACAGAGATCCAAAATATTTGTATGAACCATTTGAAATATGTTTTCTAAATATATGTATCTATATATTCATTGTTTCCTTGCTTTATCCTATGAAAATTATATCTTTAGCAGAATCCAAAAAGCACGATTAAAGGCTGATCCCTCCTCTAAAAGTACTTTGGTCATTCCCAGAATTTAATTTAGAAAACTTAATAATTTTCGGCTTGAAAATAAAGTTGGCGAAATTGTGATGTTATGATATCTTATTATATACATACATATGTAGAAAAAATAAGCCGAGCCTGTGCGAATTTAGTGTGCCTTACTTAAAAATTTGTCTTTGGTATTACAGTAGAGAGTACGATGAGCAAATGCTATTCTGTTGACATTCATAATCTTTCAAATTATTATTTTTAATAGGAAGACAATTGCTGTTTGTGCTCTCAAGTTCCTGCTGGGCTTTTTCCGGAAATTTTCCATACCACACATGTGTGTACAAACAGAAAATGTCTGTGTAGTTTCGTTTTTTGCAAAAAACTTGTTTGCTCCAAGCACCAAGCACCAAGCATTTGCGCAGATGTGTGTAAGTAACCAAGTTACAAATGTAGAAAGTTATTTGTACGAGTGCGAGTGAAAAATTTACGGTGAGCGAGTCGGTGTATGCGCACACACAACTTGACAAACTAAGCGAAAAATTAGTTTTTGAACTTTCTAAATTGGTTTATTTCATGGCTTTTTGATTTTTCACATTCACATTGCACACACACACACACAAACAAATGCACCGTTAAATGTACACACTTGCCAAAGTGACACGGAGAGCAAATGGCATGCAAAATCATGTGTTCGTTTGGATGTGTGTGTGTGCGCCCCCATATAAATGAAATACACATAAATGTGTTTCTTCTGGTATTTAGAGCTGCTTGCAGAAGAATAAGCAAATATTTTGTAGACATTTGACGCCAGTACGCCACCGTGTTGCGGTTGAGCTACTCCATTTGAGATTGTGCGATTCGATAAGCTTCAAATAAATCCAGGAATTTTGAATGTCATAAGTGTGAAAGTAGTAACTATTTCATACTTTCATTCTCATTTATCAACGAAACAAAGAGTTAGATAACTTTCAAAAATTGATGATTCGAAATTTTTTTAAATTATTTTATATTATTTATTAAAAGAAAAAATCTTTCCTTTCTTTAAATTTGCAGCTTAAGCCAAACGCATCTATGCATGTAACACATTATCACGCTCAACTTTTGTAAACAACAATAATTCACGAGCGCACACATTGTTGTGTCGCCTCCCGAATTGCGGCATTTCTTTTATCATTCTACAGTTTGAATACTTTTCGCATTGCTAACAGCTTTGCGTTTAAAAAAATTGCCAAAGTTTTTGCATTTCGCATTTTTTACATTTCTCTCTCGGCTATCTCGCTCGGCTGTCGAGAGTTAAAGTGCAATAATTTTCGAGTTGAAGAATGCGAATTGGAGAACGATGCGCCGAGTTTGAGAAAAATGCCTGGAATGATAGATGTTGGCAACATATTATTTGACAAATTGCGAATAGTTTTGGTTATTTTTGGTTCAGTTATACAGTATATGATTATAGGTGCTTTAAGGATAGAGAATTAAGTGAAAACGAGCTTTTGCGAGATCAAAACTAGGAACATGTTTCTCTTTCATTAATGCGAAGCGATTATTGACATCGAAGGGTTCTCAAGTGACTTCAGCTCGATAAGTTAGCATTGATTTGATTATTTAATTTAAATTCGGTTTTTTTTGAAAAATTTAATATTTTAATGAAACAATCTATAATTCGAAGTCACTCTTACTCGAAGATGTTTGTGGATTATGGTGATTCGAGTTAAGGAAGCTCAACTGTAAGTGAATAATTGTAAACGGATGTTGTATTATCATGGTCACATGGAACCCATTTGGCATGATATGCTTTTAGGCGTGATATGTGAAAAGGAGTTTTAAGCGCAACTTTGAGAAGAACTGTAGTTTTCATAAGTCACACAGTGGATTTGTAAACACTAAGCTTGTATTTTCCTCTATTGCTTTAAATATTGACGAAGTGTTGAAAGTTTAATAGAGCCTTCCTATGTGGTGGTATCCCATTGAAGCAACACAACTTGTTGGTTTGGAAGCATAGTTCTTGTGGCCAGATTTGACATTGAAATGCTTGTAATAGGACAACTTGCATTGGTATCGTATTACATACATATATATTGGATTATATCTGACACAATTTTTATTTGGTCGTAATGCTTTCTACATCTACACCCAGTTCTCTCCTGGCAAGAATTTCAACATGTAGCCATATAGTATGGGATAAGATCTGCTTAATTATGTAGTAGTAATGCGGCCCGTAGAGAACTACGTTGCCAGTGTGCTATTAGGTGAATTAGCGGAACTAGACATATGCGTGGAGAAATATAGGACATAATCTCAAAGTAACATCAAAAAGGCGACCTGCAACATGTCTACAAACAATCGCCATTCAATTGCCTTGTAAAAACACCAAAAACCCCTTTGAAAGCTCGCGACTTCTGCTAAACGTCCCCGAGTTTATTGCTTTCGCCATAAGCCGATCGTTTGTGCGGGCCCGACATTTCTCAAAAACCTGCAATTACAAGGATGAAAGCAGCGATTCAAAAAGAGCAACAAAAAGGACTAGAACAGTGTGGTGTTGCATTAATTGTCCCAACAATTTAAAGTGACTACAAAACTCATACTAACAATGTATTTCAGGCAAAAATATCACAATTTCAAATCAATGAAAAAACAATTTGTACAGCTAATATAATCTCATTGACATTTACCATAGCTAAGTACCGACCCGGAGATACTCATATCTCACCTGGAATAAGAACAATATTCAAAACATTTTTTTTTATCTTGGAAAGAATTAAGTCAGTTTAGTCAGTTAATCCTTTCTTAATGCTGGAGATAACCATAACCCTTCACCTTGGTTAGGGATTAACCGAATTTTTTTAAAGTAAATTTTGTATTTTTTTTAGAAAACATTTTAGAAATATGGTGATTCCAAGTTTATGCCTCAGTTATACCATACAACCCCACTGTGCGTTTGAAAATTTGTTTGGTGCAACTTTTTCCCTCTGACCCGCGATGGCAAATGGGTTGCAAATTTTGCATTTCGCATTGTTCGTGGGTGAATGCATCGCGAAATATGCAACAAGCGGATGCGTCAGCAAAGCCGCGGCTCTCGCCTGAAAGTGTACGCAACAACGCCGATGACTGTGTTGGGTGCGGGGGCACGGGGGCAACGGGAATAGAAGCGAGAGCTTTGTGCGGCCTAGCAGTCACGCACTATTAAGGTCCCGCAGCCCCAGTGAGAGTGTGTGTGTGTTCGCGAACAATCATGTGAACTGCCCCATTGGGTCGAGTGTTCTTTGTAAGCCCAACTCTGGCGGGTGTTAGTGTGGACACGCAGCTTATTGCTCGGCTGCAAGGTTATTATTGTGGTGCCTCCGATTCCGATGCTGCGGAGTCCGAGCAATTTCGCGTTATTTGCGTAAATATTTTATTGCACAAAGCTGTGGCGCCGGTCGCCATTCGTAATTCGTATTTTAAAGGGGATTTGCGCATATTTCCCAGCCATCCCAACGGTTGGTGTTATTGTTGTTGGTGGAAGTCGATGTTTTGACAATTGTTATTGCGGCTGCCTTTTTAAATTATTTCCGCTATTCGCTGCGCATTTGTGCGACATTGATGCAGTGCCGAGGCGGAAGAAGCGCAAACGTGAACAAGGCTTAGACTGGACTGTATACAGGAGCTTTGTGACTTCGCCGCCCCCCACCACCAAGCGGTTGGAAAATTACATTTTTTGTTGCGCATATTTACAGAGGCGTAAATGTGCGCTTACATGCGAAAGCAGCTGATAATTATGCATTGCCGGCTAGAAAGCACCGCCTATCGCCTTTTCAATTACATTACATCACACCAAAGGGTTGCGGGGGGGAATGCCACAATTCAAGCGCGCAATGTGGCTGCGCATTTTTGGGATTACACACGGCGCTTTCGGTGTGCAAAAGCTGCTTATAAAATAACGGCCGCAAACAAGCGCCAACGCGAACGAACCGAACTCGACTCGACTCTGCGAAAGCTGCTTTGGTCAATTGTTATTTGCGCACAAATTGTAGCGATTGGTCGGTTAAGCGGTCTCCGCTGACTGCGGCACTGCAGTTGCAGCGCATTTTTGCGGCGCATGCGGCACGTTGCACTCGTAAGCTGCGAATATTATTTGCATGGACGCTCATTTAGATAGTGTAAAGCAATTAAATGAGCGCTCGGTAAAAATAATTGTATATTTGTACCCTTGTATATAATATTTTAGAATTTTTTTGATAGTACATTAGTCTGAATGAATGAACAGCTAGATTGAAAATTAATACGTAGTGTTCAAAAAATAACGGGAATTTAAAAATTTCCGATTATCCTAAATTCTAATTGTAAATATTTTTTTTTTATTTTTTAGTACGATAAAATTTACACCTGTATCCATTGCTCGCTTTGTCTGTAGCAACCGCTAAGGTTAGAAGAGTTGTCGTAAGATGGCGATTTTGGTTTGTTCAAAGCTTACACTTCGTTGCTCGTTCGTGAATTCTTGTCCAAAAACAATCCTATAGCGATGCTCCAGATAGACAAATCCATCTGACATTACTCATCATACTCATTTGACATCTGACGTCTATTTGTCAGTTCCCATCTGACATTTGACGTCTTTTTTTTTATATCGCGAAGGAAATTCCTTTACGAATCTCGGGCTTAGATGTTTTGCCTGGTATGTCGGACTCGGACATTAACTTAAGGTGACGTGTTAATGCTACTACCGACTAAAACCTCCGCTATCCTCTGTAGTCTGATCCCCCACGGTATCCGCCGTTAGGCATTACTTCGTGGAGGGAGGATTTAGCTACTGTTCTTCCTTCTGGTAGCTAAGATGTTATTACTTCTTTCATCTAGTTGTTGTCATTTGCCTTTTTTTCTATCTTAATTTCATTGAAATCGGTCGAGTAGTTTCTGAGATGTGGTTTTTGACCCATAAGTGGGCGGCAACACGCCCATCGTCCATTTTTAATACCAATCTTAGTGCATATTTTTTGTACCACCTTCCCTTAAATCACTTAAAAACAGACTGTCACAGGGGATGACACGAACAATGCCAGAGTTGATACAACAGCTTAAATAAAATCGCTTGAGAGAGTCTTAAGAACCCAGACACCATCATATCATTAACAGGAAATATACGAATGATGAGATGATACACCAAAAAAGAAAATAATGTGTGCAATGAAAACTCTAAAAACGAAGAAGAAGGTCTGAAGACACACCATTTAAAATCAACACCGTCGGTGATGCGTTAATCAATATAATTCAACCGACAAAATGCACATTAAAATGCGAGCATACAAATTTAAATTAAATGACATGACAAAGCGATCCAAGCGAACAAGAAGAGACACGAGAAATTACGAATATATTAAACCAATTAAAAACCAGAAAGTTGCAGCGACAAAAGAAGCCGTCAAATCGAAACATCGGGGCAACAAGCCGCGGCTTTAGCAAAACAAGAGTGAAGCAAATGAATTTGCATAAAAATGTCGCATTAGTGTAAGAAATGTAACAAATTCAAATCGGTATGGAGCTGAGCGTTTAGTGGCGATGTGAGAGCGAATTGGGAGCGTGTAATTATTTAGTGATTTCATTTACACACACTCAAATGTGAGGTGATTGGATGTCTGTCTGAGTAATTTTCGTTGAGATAAAACGCAAATTTATTTAAATTTGTTCGAGGAAAAATGAAAATCTTCATAAAAACTAGAAAATTTATTTGGTAGAGAGTAGAGAAGTCACGCTTTAAATGCTTCAAATCAATCGCTAGGCGGTGGACTACATTTGCCGGCTTTAGCACTAACTCTTCATTGTTTACCGTTATTGTTTAATCGTAAATAATAGCCTCAGACCAAATGCTCAATCACAAGCACATAGCAAATATAGAATTATTTATATATTACCGGCAAATATTGAGCCGAAAAGGCATTCAAATAGTTACGGCCAGCTTTCAAATATGTACATACATATGTTGTTGTTGTTGTTTACCATATATAAACATAGCAATCAATGGTACATTTGCCTACATAATACGGATTTAGATATTTTGAATTTTAAATAAACACTGCAGGAGTTTTGCATGCGCACATTTCGGGCCATTGGCACTGCACCAAAGGCAGGGAGCTTAAAGGGTGCGACAGCGAGGTGATCTCTAATATGTATGTATGTACTTTCTAAATGTGGTGTTATTTGCAATATTTATAAATATTCGAATGTAGAACTACAGTTATTTTTGTGTCTCCTTGCGTTGCTAAATACTTCTCTTACATTTATGCAGATGAAGGCTTTCACTTGGTCTCACAGCAATTGAAACTACAGACCATTCGCCTATGGACCATATGTAAATACACTGGTATAGTGTGTGAGAGAGAGAGCTAGAGAGTATGTCGACCATGCAGTAAAGGCCATACGCACTTGTCAAATGCTTTTCTGACAAATAAGTGCCCAGTTTGAGTTCCATATCCGGGGGGAGATTAAGTGAATTCATTAAGTTTAAGAACTTTCATTTCATTTGTAATTCTTTGGTTAAAATAAAGCGAAATTAAATAAAGCAAAATAAATGTTCAACCCATAAAGTATCTGAGAATATATTACATCCAATTTTTCCTACAGGGACATCGAGTGCCATCGGCAAGCCAAACTAAGTACCAATACAAATATCGGAGAATTATTGTGCATATGAAAATAAGTGAAATTACCGAACAATGCACTTCGGCAGGTAAGTAGTCGTCTTAATTGTTTTGATTGGTTTATTTAATTACTATTTTGGTAATTTAATATTTGTTTTTGTTTTAGCCGTAGCAATCTTACGGAATTCTCCAAAGTCTGGCGAGTTTATAAAACTAATAAACAAGAGAAAGAGACAGAAAAAGTATTTTGTGTGCGGTACTCAATGAAAATTACTGTTATTAAGAAAACACAGAACTTGTCAGACAAATCAAATATTTAATTGTTGCTGTTGTAATATGCACTGTGTGTTTGTGTGAAATTCTTTTTTTGGCAATTGCTTTGAAGCTTTTCGATGCGAATGTCAGGTGTCTGTGCTTGAGAAAAGCAGAGTGTTTCTAATTGAATTTTATTGTTGTGCAAGTGTTTTGGAATACTTGATGTGTGTGAGATTACTGTTCGATTGGTTGATTATTTTGCAAAATTCGAGTATTATTTGTATTGTTGTTGTATTAATATAAGTAGAGTATTTTGTATTTTTGTTTTTTGTGCAATTTTAAAGTGTTCGTCATGGTGATGAGGTTATGATCATATTTGCTATAGATTTTTAGACACTCGAAATTGTAGCACAGACTTTAATAGTTTAACTTTAATTGATAACAGTTTTAATAACAGTTATTTGTAGCTGTATAAAATTATCTCAATTCAATTAATGTTTATTAGATCAAACAAATATGAAAATTATTTGCTTGTATTTGACGATAAGGATGTCAATTTTTTGAACTTAGCGGTAGAGCTGCCATATTTTGACGAATCGTCATAAAACCATGAATATTTTTAAACAAAGTAATTTTTTTCGTAAAATTTTTTTAAGTTTTTTATGATTGCAAATGATTGATAACCTCAAATTTCACTACAGAAATTAGCTTTTTTCGGTTTTGAGGAAATATGAAAAAATGTTAAATATAAAATTTATAATTTTTAACCTGTTTTTTGTCTGGCAACACCAATTAGTTATAAATCCAATTAATTACGATATTGCTCTGATTATGCAGATACAAGTTCAAATTAAATGCGCATTTGCATACTTTCACACTCGTTGCCACCCATTTTAAATGAAAAAGCAAAGCACCGTTAACTCGTTTTTCTCTAATCGGTATTGGTGAAGAGCCGAAAATATGGCTCATAATCACTGCAATAAATCGTTTTGTTTTACAAATTATTCAATTAGCGCGCATAAAAAAGCCGAACATTTTTCGTCGCCACTTCAAAAGTTTTGCTAAAATTATATTTTTTTTTGTTGGTCAGCTTTCCATAAGTCCCCATAAGTGTGTGTGTGTGTGTGTGTGATTAGTTGTGTAAATGCTAATAAATCCCAACAAATTTCATTCATTATAAATTTATATTGCCCGCACTTACCTGCAACTACAAAGCGAAGTCATTAAAATGTTAGCGGCTTAAGCGCTCGTATTTATCATACTTGACTCAGGCAATTAGCATAACTCGTACATAACATAACATAACGCATAACACATGTAAAGGTGCAACATCAAGTGGCGTGAAAAAAGTGAAAATGCCAACTGAATTCATCTTAATTTCGGGTATTATTTCACGCATCATTGTTGTTGTTACTCTGTTGTTGTAAGCGGATTTGCCATTGTACGGCGTGTCGCTAAGTCGCCGCGCTTCGACAGCATTGTCCGCGTCCATTGTGGCGCAAATGAAGTGAAAAGTTTAGTGTTACAATTTACCAGCTTAGCGCGCTGCAGCCACTCGAAATTGTGATAATTTTCGGATTATGCTAACTAAAAGCAACAACAAACAAACCCAGCGTACTTTTGTATTTATGCATTTTTTGTGCTCACCACTGCTGCAACAGCAAAGCAAGTGGGCAGTTGAACTTGTTGACTAAGTTGTAACAAAGTCGTATTTATTATGCTCTGCTTTGCTTTTGAATAGTTTCATCGTGTAAATTTTAAATATCAATGCTCTTTTCAACAGCGTTTTCTTTCTCTTTGTGAGTGAAGCAGAAGAATTTTTAGTGATTATGAATAATTGTATGATGTTGATTTAGATTATAGAGTCTTTGGCTTAGACTCCGATTTTCTTTTGATTTGAGAATTAACATTTTGACGAAGAAATGAAGTCAAATATTTTTGTTAATGTACTTCTGTGTTGTTTCTAATCCTAAATAAATGAATATCTTTGTGGAAAGGCCGTTAACGTGATTAGTGAAAAAAAATATATTTTTTTTTATAATTGAGATATATTGGATCCCAGACGATGGTCTTTGGTAATCTCTTTGAAATTATTAAGAATATTATTAGGTTATTTTCATAATATTTATTCAGTTTATTAAAGACAAAGCAAGAAGTCGACAGATATTAGGAGACAGTGGTAATAATAGAGCCTCTATTGAAATAAGAAACTAAAATAGAAATAGAAATATATTTGTATTATATATAGATATACATATAATAGGATAGAAATTGTTTATCAGTTTAAAGAAAAAAAACACATTTTATTTAATTTATTAATGTAACAACGATGACGCTATAGTGTCTATAAGCATTCGCCAACTTAGGGATATTTATCATTTGCCTCAAAAAAGGCGATTACCTTTCCATTATCGCTAAAATACATTCCAACTAGCATTCTCTAGAAGTCTGAGTACGTATAAAAAATGGGCGAAAATAGTTCATAACCACGCCTACTTTCCTTATACCACAATTTTGAGGTCCAACTGATCCGTTCACTTTACAATATATAGGTTATGCACCAGTGAAGATATCGTAACAAAACTTTGCACAAATACTTTATTTCTAGTGTGGCATAGCCCGTATAAAAATCATTGAAATCGAACTATAACTTTTCAAGGCCCCAGATATCGAACGCGGACACCTCGATGTTTGGGGTTAATTTTTTATTGAAAATATCAGTAAATTTCTCAGCTATTCTAAGAAAATTCAAAGCAGATGTGTCCCTTCGAATAGTGTACGTCTGTGCGTAAGATGTGCAAAATGAGACCAATATTTCCTCTAGCTTCCATATACCTCATATTCTGAGTTTTAAGGAGCTATACGAGTGTGACATTTTCAAAAAATCGATTTTTTTATTTATTGCTTATTCGATAGTTTATACTTTCAAAACTAACTGGTGAAAGCGGTAAGACCGTATCTTGAATAGATTTTGGTAGCGTTCTAAAGAGCGACCGCCCGCAGGTATAAGCAGCTATAGTCGAGACTTAAAACGCGTTTTTCTTGAAACGACATTTCTCAAAATTGCTGACATTATAACTAAACGATACATTGACTGTTCGACATATATTCATATTTAAACTGAGTATACTTGAATACGTTTACTATACAATGACCTAAGATCTTTTTGATTGGTTGAAAATTGGCATTTAAAACATAACATTTTTTAACCCAAAAAAATGAAAATTTTTCGGACTACGCCATTTTGTAAATTTTTGATATTTTTTTTAAATCTTATGTCATTGTATAGGAAATATATTTAACTTGAATATCCTTCTTGAATTTTTTTTTCAGCAACTCATTCGGGCGGAATCATGTCAGCAGTTAGGGAACTTTTTTTTTTGGTACCTCCGAAGGTAGCATATAACTTTGTTATTTTTCAATATTTTTCTAAAAAAATATTTGAAATGTAGCTGCAAAAAACTTCGAAACAATCGATGGAGTATGTTCTTTAAAAGAAATTCACGAAAATCACCTAATTTTTCATAGGTTATACTGGTATAGCCTCTTAAACTTCCGGTGTAGTTGAAATCGGTCCAGGAATTATTCCACCTTCCATATATGTACTATATTTGACAATTTTTGTTTTCTAGTGGACTTCGTTCCGAATATGTGGGTCAAATTGTGTGTTCTCTTAATAAATTTTAATAAGTAGAATGTTAGACTATAAAATGTTCCGTTACACTCGAATTTAGCTCTTTTTTTACTTTGCCTCATTAAGGCCTAACTCGTTGCTTTCAAAAATGTTTAATATTTGTCAGCTATTCCATTATGCATTCCATTTAAAATACGAGTTATGACCTTATAATGCAAACTAGATATACATATAATTAAAAGCCTAATACTAGAAAATTA
Organism: Zeugodacus tau; assembly: GCA_031772095.1. Classification (NCBI taxonomy): domain Eukaryota; kingdom Metazoa; phylum Arthropoda; class Insecta; order Diptera; family Tephritidae; genus Zeugodacus; species Zeugodacus tau. The sequence continues at coordinate 92,666,349 of CM062649.1, forward strand.
CTTTCATGCTGCTAAACACATACTTACATACACGCATATACAACAAAGTATAACTAATTTCCAGATCTATTAACAGAGCTGGGCGAAGCAGTGAGTGAAAAGGAAAAGTCAGTGCACAAGCACACACAAACACACACACACTCGCTTCCTCACATAGATAAGTGATAGCGGAGGTGTTGCAAGTAAGTAGTTAACACATTTCTCTGCCACACTATGGCTCGACTGCGCTGCCCGTTTGTTGTTGACTCCAGCATAGCTGATGCATGCAACAAGCAGGAAAACAACAGTTACATAACCACGAACAAAAACAAAAAAAAATTGAAAAGTAAATCAGTTTTTCTTCTTCTTCTTAGCCAGTCACCGAGCAGTGATGCAGCAACGTTGTTGGCTGTCTTGTCAGTAGGTGCTTGCGCCTGACTCGCTGTGGTCAATTTGTGGCTTTGCAACAGCATCTAAGCACAGCCAACAACAACAACAGCAACACAATAGCGACGACAACAATGGCAACAAGAGCAGGCAAGCGTGTAAGGCGTGTAAGGGCACTGCAACAGCACTGGCCAATATAAATAATAATAATAACAAGTTTAAGTGGCACGTTACACATTAGGAGGCACACACGCGCGCAAGTGTTTTGTGGCATGAAGCAGGTGCCTACTGCGACCCTTTCTCGTATGATATTTAATGCTGTAAGCCTAAGAAGTGATGTGCCACGTGCGGCATGCAACACTGTACGAGTATGCTGTGCAACTGTGTCCGTGATTGTTGTTGTTATTGTTTCAAATTACGAAAATTTGAGTTGCGCTTAATTTGGTTACTGTTGTCATTGCCATGCTGTGGTTGTTGCATGCTGTTTGTTGTTGTTGTTTGGTTGGGTAAAGCTACGCCCAAACATGACACCGAAGCCAGCAGTGTGCACCCGTGTGTATGTCCCAATGTCTGCATGTTTGTTGCCCCACAAGTGCATTTATTTAAATGTTGATTGTTGTTGTTTGTTGTTTTTTCACTGGTGTTGTTTTCTTGCTGAAAATGTTGAAATGTGTTTTCCAAGCGCACATGCACAAGTGTGTCTGCGTGTGTCGCAAGCGCATATGTCAACGCCACATCCCGCAAAAGAAGTGCAAGAAATAAAGCCCTGCAACGGTTGGCATCAACGCTTGCAACGCAAACAGTGCGACCGAAAGCTAGTTTGTTGCATATTCCAGTACGTGCGGCACATGTGCTCGCCGGCTCGTGCCACAGTGTCACTGCGCTCCAACAAGCGTCCCGACACCGTCGCCAGCACCGGGTAATGCGAAATGGTAATCGGAGAGTGCGCCTCCATACTCCACCAACCATCCTCCATCCTCGTGGTGTGCATTTTTAGCGCTGCTTGTGTACCAATGTTGTTAGCTTGTTGTGTTGCAACTATTGTTGTTCGAGTGTGCGCTCCGCAACATACATAAATAATTACAAACCTACTTACATAACACATATCACATGAATGTGTGTGTGTGTGTAGGAACTGCTCGCCCGATAGACACTTATCATACAAATGTTTCCGAGTTTGGGTGTGTGTGTGTGCACATGAATATAACAAAAGTGTTAACAAGCTCATTATGACAAGGAACAAGCAACAAAAAAGTTGTGTGCAACAACAACAATTAACAGACAATTGCAAGCCAAGCATGTGCAGAGTCTTAGAACAGACACACGCCTCGCAATCTTTAAAGAGCATGTTCCCAAAATATATAACTTTACTGCATTTAAATCAAATATCTTCACAACTAGTATGGACCGAAAGCTGAACTGGTCACCAAACTAGTTGTAGATTGGTTTCCAGGGTTGTTTGGTTTTTCAATACAGGGCTGTTGGCTGTTACTTTCTAATTGTATGAATGCTGATAATGCTTGGATGCTTCGAATCTTTTTTAGATATTTTCCCGAAATCCATTATTAAAGGTCCGCTATGGCTGGTGCCTTTTTAGTACATGAAGTTTTATTTTAAAAATACTTTCGGAGGGTATACAGGAATATACAATTTCTGGTTCTTTCCCACTATAAATAGTTTTGTACTAAATCTACTTAATTACGATGAAATAGTTAGATCATACATGAATTTGTATTTTTATGGCCAGTGTTAAATTTCAGTTCGGATTTCTGATGCATTGCATCAAGCAGTTTGCTAAGAAATATCAAGATCAAGAGTACGTTGATCCATATCTAAAAGTTATTATTATATTATAGAATTTTTCAAAATGACTTTTGTTTGATTTAATTTGGTCCTAAATAAGATTATGAGACTTCTCTCAAATCCGCATCAACATTGCTATGAATTATATATAAATTAGATCTTAACTCATACAATTGTCAAGGGCTTTACAGTACGATAATCTCGAAGAGATATTGTTAGTGAAACCACATAACTTTTGGAAATTCGCGTCAGGCGCTGGCATCCTAAAGGATGACTACTCCTCATTGACTACTTGTTGGCACTCCATCTGGTATCGCAAATCACCAAAACTAGTCTATGTGTGACTTTCTGGCCTACCAGACTAACCTTACTAATGACCTTACGCAAAAAGACCTTCGAAATCAATAACAATATCTATTGCATGAATGAATTATTGTCGATTCGCTTGCTTTCGGCAATCTCAGTGAAGTCTTTACGGATTAAAATGTATACTGTTAAGGAAAATTAGAAATGAATTTTAATCGGTAGTACTTTGTTTTGTATATCCGCGTATAAACCATTCACTTTGTTAAAATCATTTTCTGTTTCTATGTACTTTGATATATGTACATACGAGTAGAAGTAAAGTAGTTAGTTGAAATACATAGTTTCAACTGCGGTGCGGCAACACCATCAATCTGCTCTTTGGTGGCTGCATGAGGTGGCTACAGTTGTTTTGGTTGTTGTTGTTGCTGTTGTCTTTGCTCTTGTTGGCTCACGTTAATTGCATTTTTATGTTGCATTAATGTTGACCACAACACGAAACTCACGCTCATATGTTGCATTATTCGTTTTTTTGATAGCCACATTTGAATCCCCTTGCAAGTTGCATGCTGGAGAAGCGTGTGTATCTATACCGAGATATATATTCGTATGTCGGTACATTTATAAAGAAACATTTAACTTGTTTACTTTAAGAAATTGACTTAATTAGTGATGCTGCCACAAAGCGTATACTCGTAATTTGTATTATTTAAAATGCCGTGAAAATGCAAAAAAAAAAAATTGTTGTTCTAGAAGGTTGGTCAAGGTTGTTAAAAAGTGTGCTATACTAGCTTCTTTCTGTGAAACAAGACATGGAACTCATAAAACTGATTGTTTATTTCCGGTCATGGAATTAGCATTACCGACAGAAAATGAATTTGAAGTTGTAAGAACAATATATTTGAATAATTTAGAACTCTTCATGAATAACATATTTACTAAGATACTTAAGGGGCACACCTAGTGTGAAATTTCAAAAAAATCATTTTTTTTTTGTTTGTTTCATTAGATTACACCTTTATAAATAACATATTAAAATTTCAAATCGATATCTCAAAAATCGAATTTTGGCAAGCCAAAAACGACCAAAATTTTGGGTAAAATTCGACTTTTTTTAAAACGCCGCCATTTGTCAATTTTTGATTTCTCTTTTTTATCGTAGATCATTGTACAGACAATATTATCTAGTTTAAGGAGTTTATTTTTTTAGATTTCATCCACGGAGAAGGCCGGAATCACTGCAGCAGTGAAGGACCTTTTTTTTCGCGCCGTTGGAGATCGACTATAACTTAAAAAAATATTTAATATATTTCTTCAAAAATTTTGTATATTCTTGAAACATGATAAATATATTCTTAAAATTTTGAAATAATTAATAAAGTTTTTTTTTTAATAAAAATTCCCAAAAATCACCCTTTTTTTAGGCCATAGGTGTGCCCCTTAATGTAATTGCGGGTAGCTCTTGATGGTTGTCAATAACTTGTTTTTAAAGCAATCCCATATTTTCGCTCACACAGATCTAAAATCTCAATCGATCCTCAATTTGTACTGGATTTATATTTTCTAGATTATTTTCCAAATATGTATATGTTCAATATTATATCCTAAGTATCTGTCGTACTATAATTGAGACCTTGCAGATTTACAATAAAAATATATAACCCTTATGACTCAAATATAAGACATGACATATGACTAAATGTTGAATTCTTCAACCATCGAGAATGTGAACAAAAGATCTAGAGCAAAAAGCTATTTACTTTTGGAAACAGATGAATTTTAAAACCGTTGGTTATTTTTCATTAAAGAAAAGTGTTTTTATAAATGTACATATGTATTGAAATATTACATAAGTCATTGTAGTCGGAATGCGATCAAAAAATGGAAACAAACAAAGCCAACACACAATGCAGAACACACAGTGGGGATTCAAAATGAAGCTTCACAGCGCTTATTATCATCATCTCCATACATATGTATGTATGTGAGTACATTGTGAAGTGAAATGAAATGAAAAGTATGTAAAGCGAAGTATTTCTTTAACTTGCGTGACACAGAAAATTCCTCGAATATCCGACGAACTCAATGTTATGTTTGTTGCATAAATTAAAAAATATTTCAAACCTCATTGACTGCTGAATGAACGCACACGAGTCCATGTAATGCCGCACGGTTGTGCGGTTGTGTGCGTAAGCGCTCGCTATTCATATTTATACTACTCTATTGTATATTGTGTATGAATATGAAATATTTTAAATTTATGAGTACTTGTACTTAGGGAAATTGCACATTTAAGCATTATATGCATGATGACAACTTTGGCAGCTCACTGTTGCTCAAAAGGCGAACTATTTCACGAATATTAATTTCGCTACTCACAAATGGGTACTTTCTACATAGCTATACTTACGAGTGCCTTCGCTCACGCCAACACTCGGTACTGGTCGCTCACCAAGTGATAAGCATGCGCTTAGCGTAAGCCAAAATTTGGCTCATACGAATGAAGCGTGGCTCTCTGGTGCACACTTTTGAATTCCGATAGCCATTTATCATGAATTGATAACATTTATTAGAAGCAGGACATGGCCTGATTCTCTACCGTCAATGAATCGTGCATGGTTGCTCATTCAAAATTGTCTCACTCAGTGCTGCGCTCTCGTCTGAAGCCTGTACCTTCGCAGCAACAAGAGAGATTTTGAGCGCACTCTCTTATACACAGAAGTTACTGTTGAAACTTGGTTAATTTAACAGTGAGTTAACAGTTCGAAAATTATGGTTTACTGGTGTTACTAATCTTAGCTGGAATCAGTGACTTCATGAATTCTGCCAAGTTCTATGGCTAAGAAACCTAACCAGACTTTGAGTTTTCACCTCCAGTACTGTATGAATCAAGTTTATTTCAGTTTTATCTTAATTTTAGGCACGTTTTATTGGGATTTTACGAGGATTTCGATTTAGAATTAAATAAAGATGATGAAGAGAGTATATAACTCTGTCAAAGATATGAACAAATTTTAAGATTTTTTCGTTGAATCATTATAAATATTTTTCAGATAATTATTTATTTATATATTATTGAGGCCCTGTGTTTCACCATTTATTTATATACCCTATTATATGTATTTGATATCGAAGCACACTCTAGAAACCACAATAAAGTCTAAAATGAACCCATCCATAACCCGAATAATTCATAATCCGTGAACTGTAGGGTGGGTTTTGGTCGTAGAACAACTCGAACTCTGAAAACAAAAATCTTGCTTTGAAAGAGCAACAAGCCTCAGCAGGCACTTTTATAAGAATGGCTGTTTGTATGGTATGTGTTTGAAGTATAAAATATTAAAATTTGTATTTTTTTTCATATCGCCGCGATTATGTTTGTCTGCCGCTTTTATGACAAACTTTGACACTTTTTGTTGTCTTTTTATTATTTGCTGCTAACCATCTTCTTATTAGTGCGGTAATATGATAAAGCAGCCGAGCGATAACTTCTTAAGTAGAAGGAAGTGTGTTAAAAAGTCCCAGAGCGACATAGAAGAGCTGCTCGAGTAAACAAAGGCGCCGAAGCATAGACATACATACACATACAGTATTTATAGGGCCAAAGGCGATGTAATCAAAGCATACATATGTACATGTAAAGGTCCAAACCCAATGCTGGCTGGCTTTGCTTGCTTTGCTGTGGGAACTGTCAAAACTGAATAGAACTATACTACAGCACATGAAAAGAGACCAAATGCAGCTTTGCTTCAAGCGCTTGAAGTTTCAAATAGCTCTATGTTCTATTTTCCAGCGCTTTTGTCGCTTTTGACATATAATATTGAAACTAGGGTTACCAGTTTGGGCGAAATGTACCAATTTCAGTAATTTTTTTGTTGCTACATTGGCACACAAAAATTTATCACATATGTGTGTGCCAGTACAAATAGCTAAAATGTAGAATATTTTAAATTTTTAATAATGTATGTAGAAATTTACAAATAGTTTATAATAATATAACATTTAACATGAAACTATTAGCAAGTTTTGTTTCACTCTTTGATGTACAAATAATTAAGTGTGTGGCAACAGTGATTATGACATTATTTTGAAAGCGTTCAAAGCGTTCATTTGGTCATACAAGCATTCAAAGTACGCAAAGTCAACGAAAGCAAGTAAAGCCAGCCAGCATTGGGTCTGGACCTTAAGCTTTAAGAAGACAGTTTATAAAGGGAAGATATTTTTTTCTTATATCACAAACGGTTTGCGCAACGTGAGATTGGGAGTTCTGGATTTGTATGGGGTTTCCACGAGATTAAAGTTCGTAGAAAAATTCAAACTTGACTGCGGTGAACTGAGAAAGAGTTGCCTGTTTTACAGAAGGATTTTATATGGTCCACTAACATTTATCCAAAGCACAAAAAAGGCTTCCATTTCTGAGGTAAAACAATACCTTATCAGATCAACCCAGAATATACTGCAGTACTACTCCAAGAACTCCAAGTTCTCGAACTTTTTGCTAAGACCATCTGCAAACTGTTCTAAATCGTGGTGACAACAAAGCTGAAGTATCCACATTTCAAAAAGCCACCCGGAAGCGATGATTTTTCTTCGAACAAAGCGGTCACGCTAGACGGCTTGCACGCAGTGCCAAAGAACGCGAGGAAGGAAGTACTTTATTCAAATAAAAAGTATTCTCTTTGAGTGGTTGTAATCAAATTTAATAATTATTTTGATTTCGCTTTTCATAAATTTTGAAACACACGCCACTTGGAAGTGTCAAGTGTGTGAGCGAGATGTATGAGGTGTGATAACAGGAAAAGTACTGAGCCTATGAGGAAGTGTGAGGGCAAAGTGTTTGCTTGAGTAAAAGCCAAGACGTAAGCAATGCGAGAGCAGAAGAAGAGCCTTAAAATAAGCAAATAAGAAGTCAACAAGGTTGCATCGCACTCCGCGAAAAAGCGGAAAAGCAGTAAGAAAGATCATCAAGCCAAAGGACCATTTATTAACACATAAGCAGGAGATGCCATATGCTGGCACCTACTCGGAACGTGAGCATAAAGGTACGCCACTGCAAACATACAAATATACTCGTATAAAGGTGCTCGCATTCAAATGCGCCTAGTCGCGTTGTTTACAAAAGCACAGCAGCGGAACTCGGCAGCGGCAGCGGCATTGTGCTCAGTAGCAGAGGGTATTATTACTTTGAAGAGCCACTACTACACGAGCACACGCTCACACATGTCTAGAAACTTTACCTCAAATAGACACCTCCGCCAGCAGCAACAGTTTAAAGGCCTTGCGACTGTGCCACCGTTCGCTGCCACATCTCGAGCACTCTCACAGGGCAGCCAAAGGCGACGCGAAAGATTTCTTGATTTCATTCATCGCCTTTAGCTAATTTCAAAAGCGTATTTCGTCTTGCTTTTATTTGTGTTGTTGGTGTTGTTAGTCATCGTGTGTTTGTTTGTGTGTGTGTGTGTGCACTGTGACAGCTATTCAACATTTTTAATAAGATTTGCGCAAGCTCTCACATAAAGGACATCTACTATGCGCCATAAAAATAAATAAATTCAAATGAATTGAAAGGCGCTGCCAAGGCAGTAGCAATTTCAGCAGAAGGGAGTTACGAGAAACGGAAGGAAGGAAGGGCTAATTTTGGTACCAAATAACACTAAGCGCAAATTATTTTATTGAGAGGTTTCCCTTACTAACTGATATGAGTTGTATGGTAAATCTGAAGAACGGAAAGCATTACATTGAATATATCGGTGCTGAGGGAAGTAAAGACTCGAATATATTCATTTCATAAACTAACTGATATTATATCAATTTGACCTGATTGAAAATCAGTATACATAGTATATGGGGCTGGGGTCATCCCTGCTCCGATTTCACTAAATTACGCAAAATTTTATACGCTTACTTAATTTTGCTCACATATTGAGCTATATATGCTGTATAAAGTTTACCAGAAGTCCTAATATTTATTAGGTATATGGGAGCTAGGGGAAGTTATGATCCGATGTACCCATTTTTGACATAGAAGCACGTTATTAGCAGAAAATGATCATTCTGAGTTTCTATAAAATATCTGATCCAGGTCTCAATTATCCATTGGCACTGAGGTCCTCATGTTCGACATCTTGGGCCTCGAAAAATCATAGTCCGATATCGATTATTATACTCTCGCAACAAATGTTGCTAAAGAGAGTATTATAGTTTGTCCACATAACGGTTGGTTGTAAGTCCTAAAACTAAACGAGTTAGATATAGGGTTATATATATCAAAATGATCAGGGTGACGAGAAAAGTTCAAATCCGAATGTCTGTCTGTCCGTCCGTCTGTCCGTCCGTCCGTGCAAGCTGTAACTTGAGTAAAAATTGAGATATCTTAATGAAACTTGGAACACGCGTTCCTTGGCACCATAAGAAGGTTAAGTTCGAAAATGGGCGTAATCGGACCACTGCCACGCCCACAAAATGGCGAAAACCGAAAACACTTAAAGTGCCATAACTAAGCTATAAATAAAGCTATGGAAGTAAAATTTGGTATGAAGGATCGCACTAGGAAGGGGCATATGTGGATGTAATCTTTTTGGGGAAGTGGGCGTGGCCCCTCCCCATACTAAGTTTTTTGTACATATCTCGCAAACTACTAAAGGTATATCAAGGAAACTTTCTAGAGTCGTTTCTTTTAGGTACTAACTTATACAGTCCAAAAATGGAGGAAATCGGTTTGTAACCACGCCCCCCTCCCATACAAAGGTTATGTTGAAAACTACTAAAAGTGGGTTAACTCAATAACGAAAAACGCCAGAAACACTGAATTTTACATAAGAAATGGTAGATGGAAGCTTCACTCAGATTTTTTTACAAAATGGAAAATGGGCGTGGCATCGCCCACTTATGGGTCAAAAACCATATCTCAGGAACTTCTCTACCGATTCCAATGAAACTTGGTTTGTAATAGTTTCTTTGCATCCCAATGATATGTTGTGAAAATAGGCCAAATCGCTTCACAACCACGCCTACTTCCTGTATACCAGAACTTTGAAGACAATCTGAATCGTTTACTTTACAATATATAAAGTAAGCACTAGTGAAGATATCGATGCAGAACTTTGCACAAATACTACGTTTATAGTGTGGCAGCCCCATTCTAAAAATCACCGAAATCGGACCATAGGTTGTCAAGGCCCCATATATCGAACATGAGGACCTCGGTACTTCTAACCTAATATTAGAGTTTCCAACCTTCAACGGACTTTATACAATATATATGACGCATATATGGGTCAAATTGTGTATTATATAATATTAGTAAAGTTAAATAAATAAATTGCGAGAGTATAAAATGTTCGGTTACACCCGAACTTAGCCCTTCCTTACTTGTTAAATAACAATATTTATACAAAGTTTCATTCCGATATCTTCATGGATTCTTAATTTATATATTGTAAAGTGAACGAGTAAGAATTCTGAATTTATTTTCATCTGCAATAACAAAGCAACAAGGAACATTTGTACCAAATTTCGATAAAGCACATTTAGAAACTGTGCGAAGAGGTTATAAATGAGCAGAAAGGTCAAATGCCAGATCAAATCGATCAAATATTCTGTGAGATATGAAATGTTTCCAAAAAGGTGGGCGGTGCCATGCCCATTGTTCAATTTTAAAACTCACTCATATGAGAGACTATTTTGATGACAAATTAATATAGGTCAGTCCACTTGTATATTAACCTTGCAACAGTTGCCACATACTGAGAATTGCTTGAAGTGAAAATGATTAAGCTTCATTATATGTTGCATGAATACATGTTAGAAACTCAACTTCTCTTAAAAATTTAGAGCTTTTTAAGGCCTTGTAAATAAGTCAGTAAATGAAAATTAGTTCAACCGCTGTATATAAATAGATAATATGGTGGCCTCTGTGACCCTCATAAAAGCCAAATGAAAGTAGTTTCCCATTTCGGTTTCAGTGTTAAATATCAGCTTTGAAGAAGCAATTTTTGAGAGAGTGTACACCAGCCTCAGCACACTCGCCTGCGTATAAACTAGGCACACACAATTAGAGTTGGGCAAACAGCTCTGGGTCATTCATGTATTAATTTACCGTTATACATTTTTTTTACTTTCAACCTGGATACTTTATATAAATATTATTACCGTTGTTTGTTGACTTTCATAGCATTGCGGCTTTATTTTGGATAAACACTGGATAGTTGAACATTCAAATTACTTGCAGCATTTACTTGCGCATACCTAATTTGGCCCGTGTGCGAGAAGGTACGCTGAAAAAATTACTTGGTATTTACATTTTTACCCGAAGTATAAATTTATTTGCATTTGCATCATCTATTACGCGGAAATTTTCATAAGTTTCACGTCCACGGAGGCGCCACACTTGCGCACGTGCATCCAGCGCCAAGGATAAGCTGCAGCAGCGGAGGTAGTGTAAGCATCTAGTAATAATAAAACTATTTCCAGTTGCTGACGCGCTGTTGTGGCAGTTGCAACATGTAAATATCTGTTAGCTGCCACACTGCCACGTTGCCATTGCTGGCAGTGCTGCAAAAGGACCAACGCGCCAAATCGTGGCTGTTCGCTTGTGACTCGCCTAGTTCGCTGTAGCTGCTGCTGCTGCTGAATAAATAAAGTGGATAAATAAAATATAATGTTTCCCGTGTTGTTAACACCGTTGCCAACACCCAACACCAACACCAACATCAAAGGCAACAATAACAGTTGTAAATGACAACAAGTGCAGCTGATGCGGCGGCGACGCTGGTGGCAGCAACAGCGCGCTTTACGCCGGCAATATCCACTGACATTTACACTTTGCCAACCGCTTAACAACAGCAACAACAAATGCGGTAGGAAGTAAAAATTGTTAAATAGAAAAGGAAAACCGCTACAACAACCGGTCGGCAGGCAACATGTCAGCTCGTGAATGCGCAATTGAATGAATTTAGCGGCGCCCGTTGGCTGGCGGGCTGGCTGGCAGGTTGTCGTGCACGTACTGGCTTTGTCGCATGTCCGCGTGTTACAAAAACAAAGCCAGTGCATGCCAGGTGCATTTTGCCAATTTAGTTTCTCATTCTGGTGCGCCATGTTTCGGTGGATTTGGGTGTTAGTTTTGTAAATTTCCGAATTTTTAATGAAAGCTCTGTGGCATCAAGGTCCCTGTGGAGCTATTAAAAGTGTCAACGTGTCATAAATGAGGATGTGAAGCGAAATTTCTTGCTTGGTTAATGGTTAACTGATTAATAGCAGGACATTTTTGTAAATAAGAAAAACTATCTCATTTATTGTATTAAAATGGCAACTCTATAAAAAAGGCTCTCCAGTAATCATTGGATCGGATAGATTAGCCGGAACGTGTAAGGATGTTAGGAGAATATGGATTCATCCCTTTCTATCCAGATAGATTATACAAATTAGAGCTTTCAAAAGCTTTTTATTTATTTTTTGTTTTAATGTCGAAAGGTGGAAGAAACCTTTAGAGATATTAAGCCAATAGGTACTAATTTTCTTTATATCCAGATAAATTTAAAATCAAAAGCTTTGGAAAGCTCGATTTCTGATGTCAAAAGCCATCACATCATCTGTAAAGATATTAGGAGAATGGAAACACATTTTCTGTATACCCAGATGAGTCATATAATTAAAATGTTTGAAGAGCTTTTTAATTGTTGTAATTGTTGGCAAAAGTCGATAAATCAGATAAATCCTAACAACAAAAGCTTTTGAAAGCTTTTTAACTGTCGTTGTTTCTCTGATATGCAAAGCGATAGCATTCTTTCCTATAACCAATATTTTATTATAATTTAAAAATTAATTTGCATTTAATCTGCCAACTCATAAGCTCAAATTAAAAAATTAAGCTTAGCTTAAAAAGCTTTTTATTGTTTTTGGTTTTCTGATGTCAAGAGCTATCACATAATCTGGAAAGATAGTAGGAGAATGGATATTAATCCACTTTATACCCCGATAAATTATAAAAAAAAGCTTTTCAATTCTTGTTATTTTTCTGATATAACATTCTTATGAAAAAATAAATAAAATAATAAATATTCAACATTTCACTCAAAAGCTCAAGTAAAAACTTTAAGCTTAGCTTAAAAAGCTTTTTAATTTTTTTGTTTTTTCTGATGCCAAAAGCTGGTAGAAATTTGTAAGGTTATTAGACGAATAGGGACTCAGCTTCTTTATAACCAGATAAATTATAAAAATGAGAGCTTTTGAAAACTATTTAATTATTGTTGTCATACTGATGTCCAAATCGATTAAATTTTTTCAAATAAGCAACAATTTACTAAAGTTTAATAATAAATTTGCATTTCATCCGCAGACACAAAAAGTCCAGTAAGAAAGAATTCAAGCATACTTTCAGGCGTCAGAGCCTGCAGAAACTCGCGCTGTACCTAAAACTCTCTCTGCAACTCAGCAACTAGAGGATTATTACGCTAAATAATTTATAATGTTGGCGGAGTTATTGTTGCTATTTTTAATATGAGCGCGCATATGCCGGAGTGTGTGTGAGTGTCGGTGTTGGTGAGTGTTTCGGTTATGTTTGCGGCAATTGAAAAATGTGCAACATTTCAGCTGCCGCGAGTGGAGCTCAAGCAGCTCAGCTATGCCACGGCAGGCAGCACCGGCATCAAAGCAATCAGAGTGTAGGCAAACATGTTGGCATAGGAAGCATAGCAAACATATGAGCTTACACGGGTGTAAGCGGCGCATGCACAGAGCAAATATGCACGTACTTGGATACCTCACACACACACGAGCGTGTTAATGTGTGAGAATTTGATGTGGCAAACGCGCAATATTTCCCAGTTAAAAGCATATAAATAGTACGTGGAATTATGGTGGATGGGGCACACAGAGAAGTGTAGGTGTGTGTGTTTTTCTTGGCTTCTTACAACTGCGCCGCAGCCAGCATTTCGCCACTCAATCGCTGTGCGGTAGCTTATCAGTTGCACGGCGTACACTGGGTGAGTGTGCAATTCAAAATCATATCCACGTAAAAAGTCGTTGGGTAAACTATTTTGCATTAGCATAAATTCAGACATCAGCATAAAATTGCAATTTTATCGCGCACACACACCATTCCTCAACGTGCCACAGGCAGTGTTGTTGTTTTTATTTGGTGGATTTTCGGCAGCTTACTGCAGCAGAGCAGCTTTTTCACCTTCAACGCGACTTTTTCGCGCTTATTTTTATTTACCGTTATATTTTGTTGCAATTTCATCTGCTGTGAACACAAGTTTTTATTGCCAACAGCATCGTTCGTGGTGGAAATGCAACAACCATTGCTCTCTTTGTGTTGCATTGTATGCGCGTGTGTGCGGTTGTTGTTGCTTTTATTATTGCACAAAGTTATGCTAGTTTCAGGAGTTGCGGCAGCGGCAGTGTTAAGAAAAAAGTTGCATTTGGGCATGCTGGTAAAGAAATTTCGGACACACACATATACACACATAAGATGAGGAAGAAGGGAATTTGGCAATGCTTAAAAGTTTATTTCTCACTTTTCTAATGTAGGATGTAAAGCCTCCTGCAGAAAATAAATTTAAATTTTTTTAGAAGCCGCCAGAACTACAGTTAAATGAAACTACTTTAGCTACCTCAGCCGAACTCCCTAAAATCACTCTCTCTCACCTACCCAGCAATATGAAAATAGCCAAATTTAGCATAAATCGTGCATATAACGGTATTTCTTAAACGTACGCAATAATTTCAAAGAAATATTGCTTACCTATGAGTTCATACGAAAATGGACACTGAGCATGCCAACCTCGCTTCGCACGAAAAAAATTCCACAAAAAAATGTTTGAATTTACAATGACTTCAGTTAGTTCGTTGATCATTTTCCTTGCCATCGAACAGCTGTCTGAAAGATTTGAAAACGGCAAGAGTTTCTCGGAAACAAAACATCGATTCATCTCATTGATGGATCGACATCTCTCCCACATTGAGAAGCGGCCCGCTTGTTTTTGCTTTTACGGTAAACCTTTTAAATCGGTGTGTTTGTATTTTTACGGTTGGCTGCAACGAAATCTTTCAATCGAAAAGCACTTTCGTTGCGCATTGCAGCAGCAAACCGTTGAAGAATTGCTGCGCTCGCACGAGCCAAAAGCTTTGTTGTTGGTACATGTGTAGAGTGTAGAAATGCGGGTGTGTGTGGAGTTTGTTAGCTCAAGCGGAGCTTTGCAAGTTGTCGGATTTGCTGCTTAATCGTCTAGCCACACTTTGCATATGTACGTATGTTTCGGCGTTCAGCAACTGCTGTATCTCAATTCACGCTTAGCGGAACATTGGCGCAACACCGAAAAGTCGATTTGTTTTTCTTCGAATGTCAGCCGGAGGTTTGCTTTTGTTATTATTTGCCTTCCGGTCGATTTACTTCTGTGCTGTAGTTGGTTACCACCCAAAATCAGCCAAAAAGCACAAAACATTAATGCTGTTGCACAGTGGCTTTTGGACTTCCATTAACTTTGCCGAAGTGCTCTCAAACATACTCGTGTACCATAAATAACGGCGCTCGAAAATGTTGCTTCAGTGCATATATTTTTCATAAACATTTCGTAATACCGGATTTGCTTGTAATTTCGCAAAGAGTGTTGTACGGTTGGTGGGAACTCTGTGTCGGAATTTTTGTGTGAATGTATTGCTGTTGATTGGGAACTATTGCATTATTTATGCTTGTAAGGGCAAGATTCTCATACTTACAGGAAGTATATGAAGTTAGTAAGTATATAACGGGTGATTTTTTTGAGGTTAGGATTTTCATGCATTAGTATTTGACAGATCACGTGGGATTTCAGACATGGTGTCAAAGAGAAAGATGCTCAGTATGCTTTGACATTTCATCATGAATAGACTTACTAACGAGCAACGCTTGCAAATCATTGAATTTTATTACCAAAATCAGTGTTCGGTTCGAAAATTTTTTATCGACAAATTTTGTTCAGCGATGAGGCTCATTTCTGGTTGAATGGCTACGTAAATAAGCAAAATTGCCGCATTTGGGGTGAAGAGCAACCAGAAGCCGTTCAAGAACTACCCATGCATCCCGAAAAATGCACTGTTTGGTGTGGTTTGTACGCTGGTGGAATCATTGGACCGTATTTTTTCAAAGATGCTGTTGGACGCAACGTTACGGTGAATGGCGATCGCTATCGTTCGTTGCTAACAAACTTTTTGTTGCCAAAAATGGAAGAACTGAACTTGGTTGACATGTGGTTTCAACAAGATGGCGCTACATGCCACACAGCTCGCGATTCTATGGCCATTTTGAGGGAAAACTTCGGAGAACAATTCATCTCAAGAAATGGACCCGTAAGTTGGCCACCAAGATCATGCGATTTAACGCCTTTAGACTATTTTTTGTGGGGCTACGTCAAGTCTAAAGTCCACAGAAATGCGCAACTATTCCAGCTTTGGAAGACAACATTTCCGAAGCTTAAGGACGGGAAAAAGTTGCCCTTGTGACATCTACTACAGCGGCCATATAAAGGAGCGCAAATTCGGTGTGGGATTCGTGGTGGGAGAGAGACTCCGTCGTCGAGTCCTGGCATTCACTCCGGTGGATGAACGTCTAGCCACAATCCGCATCAAAGCGAGGTTCTTCAACATATCGCTGATTTGCGCCCACGCCCCGACGGAAGAGAAGGACGAAGTGATCAAAGATACCTTCTATGAACGCCTAGAAGAAGACGAGGGGGGCTCATCTCGTGATTGTCTTCCTGTCTTGGAATGACCCGCCTTTGCGAGATCATTAAAAATATTTCTCGGTTCTCACAACCGAAATAGCGGATATTTGTGGAATCCTAATACCTAATCAAGGAGGTTTCCTGACTTCAACAAGTCTTTCATATTCTATGTGTGCTTCCCTTCGGGGGAAGAACCATACAACCTAAACCTAATGGTGCCGATCCATATTTATACTCTCTCAACATGTTGCACATAGATATAGGGTTAGATATGATTGGGATGCCGATGTCTATGTCCGTCCGTCAGTTCATAAACCCTGAATTTTATAATACAAAAAACTGCGTGGCGCCACCCACTTATAGGACAATATAGGATATCTCAGGAACTACTTGGCGATTTTTAACCAAATTCGGTTCATAACATCCCAATCATCTCAATGTTATAGCTTAAAATGAGCGAAATCGGTTTACAACCACGTCAACTTTTACTATATCACAGTTTTGAAATCCATCTGATTCGTTCACTTTACAATATTTAAGTACCAGTGAAGATACCGGAAGCTTTGCAGAAATACTTTGTTTCTAGTGTGGTATAGCCCGAAATCGGACTATAACTTTTCAAGGCCCCAGATATCGAAATTCAAAGGAGATGTGTTTCTTATTTTCAAACTCCCGGGGACTTTATACCATATATATCGGTTAATATGTAATATATCCCCGAAAATTTCAGTGAGCGTATAGTCTTGTATAAAATGTGGTTTGATGGCCCCAGGTTCCATATACTATACGTATATATAATTATTTTCGTTATTTCCATGGCTTTATGCCGAACGAATTGTGTGTTATTCTAATTAAAGTTAAATAAATTAATTGTGAGAGTATATAATGTTTGGTTACACCAGAAATTATCACTTCCTTACTTGTTTTCTTTGCTTTATTTCAACAATAAATAAATATCCTTATGACAGCATACATTTTCAGTATTGACTAATTGAACCATAAAATAAGCCTTTGTATATTCTCATATTTGTATCCAATACAGGCTAATACCAGTTTCCTTAAGATATTCCGAGTTTCATTGGAAGCGCAATTTCACGCAAACAAATGGAGATTGCATACCACATTTGCATGCGCTGCATGTATCCAGCTGAAGCAACCAAAGTGGAGGTGGAGGAGGGGAGGGAGTGCACGCGGATATAATAAGAGTGGGAAAATAAACGGAATGTCATTTAGCATGGCTAACATGGGGATGTTGGTATTCATTTGCGGTGGCGCACAGCAAGCAAGCAATTCAAAAGCGACCGGCAGCAACAATGCTAAATAACCGCACACACAAGCCCAGGCACACACACACACACACAACGGAGCGACACAACTGCTGCCGAAATAGTCGAAATAATGGCGGGACTATAGCGCTGGTGGTGGTGTTGTTGTTGGCTGCAATGACAACGGCGCATGCAAAAATGACAGCGGCAAATATGGCCAAAACTGCAATGGTTAAATGGAAATGCCAACAACACGCAGCGACAACCATTGTTGGAATGGCACGAGCAGCAGTGAAACAACAGTTCAGTTTTAAAGACGGCACCGACGATTGCTGACAACATGACGGTCAAAAGCAGACGGCGTCGCTCGCTGTTTTTGTTGTTGCGCTCACTTGAAACCACAATCAACCCGAAAATCCTCTCCGCACTGGTTGCGATGCGCTGTGCGCTGTGCCGCGCGCTAAAACACTCGTAAACAACGAAACAGCAAACAACAACAACAACAGTGGCAGTAAAAATAGTATGGCAAGACAACCATATTGCTTGCAACAGCAACAACAGAGGCATTGCCAACTTTAACATTATTACAATAAAGCCAGTGAATGGCTGAGTATTTGGCGGATGAGTTTATGTGGCTGTCGACATTGTTGTTGTTGTTGTTGCAACTGCAGCCGTTGCCATAGCTGTTGTTGGCGCTATCCGTGGCGGCGTTGGTCGCAATGAACAACTTGTGAACTGCCAAATAACAAGCAACAAAAGGAGTTGGGGTCCTTCGCTGCCAGCAAGGATCTGCGGGACGCACACAGAACCTTGTCAGCATGCTCGTAGGTGTGTGCGTGTGTGTGTGTGTTGGAGTGCGGGGCAAGTGGGCGCTGCGGGTCGATGTGGTAGAACATGCGGTCTTACTATAACACAGCATGCATCTTCTGCGCACAGCGACATAAACCACTGAAAGCTGCGCCAGCAACAAACTGTACAACAACAACAACTACTACAACAACTTTAATAGCAAAAAAATAGCAACAACGCCACAGACAACAATATCAGCACATTCGAAAGTGGCCGCGTTGGCAGTTTGAGAAAGTTGTGCGTGTATCGAATTGCACAGCAACAACAACATCAACAACAACAAGAACAAGAATTGTTGCGATGTTAAGCGCATCGGCGCCCTGGGCGCCCGGACCGCACTGTGTGAAGACCGATGCGCTGCGGTGCCGGCGGAGTGCACTGAGTGCCTTGTTGCTGAGTAGTGTTCGAGGTTGAGGTTGTTGTTGCCGCCGCGGGCATTGACGATGCTTACAAATAAGTTGATGCTGCCAACGGACGCCGTACCCCGAAAGCACTGCCTACATGCACATGAAACTGTACTCCGCTCATGTATGCAACTTCGTGAGTGAGTGCGTGTGTGTGTCAACAAAAGGACACTTTGGCGAATATGTTTTCAGCGAATTTGATTGTGGCATGGAATAATCTCCAAATAAACACACAGTTACAAGAATTCGTAAATAAATACATATAAGTGCCATATATGCAACTGCTTGCCGCATTGAAATGTACTCTACGAATATATATGCAGCTTGCTATGGACACACATCCCTGCAGGAACATCACTGGTGGACTCTGATTTTTCTTGATATTTTGTGTGATATTCGTTAATGAGATTAAACCCGGATCGCTGGCCTTGTGGACCCACTACATAAAAAATATTTAGTCAATGTAGAGATCGAAGTGAGTTGAAAATGATGAGCTTTCAAGAGCTCTTCGACCATGAATGCAGCTTTTCTAGGTTCCAGCATCCATGTCTAGAAACTAAAGACCCCTTTTGCTAGTAAAAAAATAAGAAATAAATGGTCATATAATGTTTAAAAATTGATCGGATGGCCTTTCAGAATGCTATCAGCGAAATGCCCCATTGGGTCACTGCATTATTCGATGTATCACTTTATTCTCCGCTTATTTGGTTATGCATTTCAAATGGAATTGTTCTGTAAATTCGTGTAAGCGCTTTTAAGTTGAGCTGTGGGAGCTGCTGGGCGACTAAATTGAAGTTTCATCAAAGAACAGTTGACGCTTTGGTGCTTAATAGCGTAGACAAATGAGAAAATGGAACTTCAGAAAATGCCGTTTATTAAATTTGTGTTCCAGCTCAAAGTTTAGTGTATTCTAATAAGCTTAGAAACGCAAAAGCTTCGTTCTTAGACATTTATTGTTGTTACGGAGAGAAGAGAGATTGTGTGAGGATGTTTTGTGTTCTTCCGCTTCATAACTCTTTTGATAATATTTATGAATATTTAAGACATGGGAACATGTTTTGTAAAGAACTTTAAAGCTTATAAACTTTTTCAATTGCCTCTCATCGACCCAGACAATTTTAAATAAATTAGCTTTTATTTATTTATATTGTTTGGCAAATATCTCCCTTAGCTTCTTACAAGTCATCAACGAAGTGTGTGGTCTGGCGTTGTCCTGGTGGAACACTACACCCTTCCTGTTGGCCAATTCTAAACCCTTCTAGTCGATCGCTTGCTTCAAGCGGTCCAGTTGTTCGCAGTAGATGGTAGAATTAAGCGTCTGGCCATATGGGAGCAGCTCATAATGGATGATTCCCTTCCAATTACACCAAACACACAGCAAAATCTTCCTGGCCCTCAATCCCGGCTTGACCACTGTTTGGGACGACTCAACGGCCTTCGATCACGACCGTTTTCACTTGATATATCGCCAGTCACCATCAGCTTCAAAAATTGTTCGAGTTCGTTCCGTCCCAGTAGCACATCGCAGGCGTTGATTCGGTCCAGAAGGTTTTTTTGCGTCAAATCATGCGGCACCCAAACATCAAGCTTTTTTGTGTATCCAGTCTTCTGCAGATGGTTTAAAATGGTTTGGTGACTAACTCCCATCTCCTGGGCGATGTCACGAGATGCCACATGCCGGTCTAACTCGATGTTTTCCATGATTTGATCGGTATTCGTCGTCATAGGTCTTCCGCCGGCTGGCTTATCCATGGTGTCGTTTTCACCCGCTCTGAATCGTCGAAACCATTCCTCCGCAGTTTGCAGTGATAAAGTACTAACCCATTAATCTCACGGAGCGTTTCTCTAGCGGATTTGCCTTTAACAAAGGAAAACTTTAAAATTACGCGAATTTCAGCGTTAGTGAACTCCATGTTTATACGTCTATAGCTGTTGAACGCAATATCCAAACTAATCATGCAAATAATCGTTTTTTAGGTTATGTCAAGACCTTTCAAGGATGTATAGTATTGCCAGCTCTGCAGCGCTTTACACATAGCCGCGAAATTCAAAAGATAAAAATACGGAAGGGAGATATTTGCCAACATAATATTATTAGTAATTCTCTAAAGTACTTAAGGATTTGATGTTACCATCATGAGCACAAATATGTATCCGGGAAAATATACAGAAACGAGTTGGAACAGCATTAATTTAGAGAAAAAATTTGCATTAGACCTTACGGTCACTTTCTTCTAAACTGAAACCATATTTGTTCAACTACAACTGAAGGATATATCTCCATATCAATGAGAAGAGGTACTTGGTACCACTGTATGAACAACTTTATCTGTTATTGGATTATAAAACTATTGTGTATATTTTTCACTGCAAGCGAAGCCCACTCTTCTATAGATTTCACGCTCATAAAACAATATTTCAAAAAAAATCTTTTCTTTTTAAGTTCTCGATGTAAATTTAAGCATTGCGGGGAATTGGCTGAGAATTCATTGCGAAAAAAACCGTAAATAATTTACTGCATTCACATTATTTCGAAATTATCAAAGTGTCAACAAGGATAAATTTACAACAGCTGAGAGCGAAACGGCATACAAGAAATAATGACGGCACATTAATGCATGAAGCAGCTGCCGATGGCAGCAACATGTTGCCACAACTGACAGGATGTAGTAACTACATGTACGAGTGTATGTGTGTGCCGTTCACAACTCTCTGCAGATAGTATGTATGTATGTGTGTACTGTGTGTGTGTATGCAAATGAAGGTGATAGGTAAATAAATAGTTGAGTGGCGTAAAATAAAATTATGCGCGCAACAGCCGAAGATACAATGAGAAATTAACTCATCATATGTCAGCTGTGCTGCTATACAAACACTTACAAACGACTGCATATACTCCGACGTAGACATATTGTACTTGCAACATCGGTGGCATGTGTTTGTGTTACTGATGCATATACAATCGAAGCCGGAAAATGACAGTTATAAACGGCTGAACCTACCGATCAACGGAACTGTGAACTTTTGGTGTCGACCGGATATGTATATGAGTGTGTGTGTGTGTGAGTGTGCATTGAGTGCATATGCGTAACATTAAATTAATTAATCAGAAATATACATATTTAAACCCAATATTATCTGCTGCTGTTAACGCGAGTGCAATGAACACATACATACATTTGTATGTGAAGATATAAGATAGTAAGGGTGTATGTGTGTGTGTGTTTGTGGCACGCTTGTATGCACAGCCGGTCATAAGCGAATGTCAACAGCTTTTCAATTTGCATGCGGAATCGCTCGCATTTTATTATGTGTTTTTAATAACTATTTTTTCAATATATATACACATCTATATATGCATCAATGTATACATATATATATATATATTTTTTTTATTTGCCGCTCGTAAAAGATTAACTCGTTCTTCAATTCTCCTGACATGCAGCGGCTGCACGCAGCTGTGTGACACACATACTACCTCCGCCTCCGATGGGAGAATTGGCTGGTGTGTTGCGGCGTGGCATGAGTGGCAACAAATGATTTATGATTTTTTACAAGATGTCAGTGGAAATTCGCGTAGCCATTTGCAACGTTTTCAATTAGCATGCGGCAACCGCATATGATGCCTCAAAATGCGTGTGTGTGTCCACTCAGTACAATAGTTCACCATACGCGACAACAACAATCGCTCGATAGCCGATTTTTATGCCAGCAATGCGAATTACGTGCTTCCTCTTAATAGCCAATTCAACGTTTCCGCTCATACATTCACATGGCGAAATGCATGTGTGTGTATCGAATTTCATAATTATAAACATGCGTTTTCATAAATTCACATATCTCTGAATATAAATTTATATATTCGTGTAGGCATACAACCGCATAGTGCGAGTATAAATGACACTATATAACTGTATATTACGAGTATGTACGACTGCAAAACAGTCGTTGAATTTTTCAAGTAACCACATTGGCCATTTAAGCTGACTTGCAACATGTTGCACAGATAGATATATGGTTATTCACATCAAAAAAACTCAGGATGACGTGGTGAACTGAATTGCGGATGTCCGCCTGTTCTTGCAAGCGATAACTTGTTCCTTGGCTCACAGCGGGTTAACATTGTAGATGGACAAAATCGGTCGTTTCAAATTTGTTATGGGGAGAGACTATTGTGGTTTTACGATTCTCGAATTACGAATTACAGTAGAACTCCAATTATCCGAACTCCGACTATCCGAATCGCCGATTATCCGAATCACAAAAAATTGTCCAAAAAAGTCTAAGTGCGCTATTATTCTTCCCCCCGCGAAGCCAGTGTTTGCGCGTCAAGTCTTGACTTTACTTGTCTTAACTTGCCGTTGTGCCTACACTGACTTCCCCCCGCGAAGTGGAAGTGGAAGAAGAACTTTCTGCTGATGTTGAAGTAGACGCTGGACCATCAGCTAGTGAAGCATTTGCCGGCCTCGAGACTGCTTTGAAGTGGATGGAGCGTCAGCTCGAGTGTGACCACTTGCAACTGCTCAAGCGAATGCGTGACCTGGCTGCCCGAAAACGGTTGAAGACCGCAAAACAGCTTACATTTTTATTTCTAAACTTGTACATAAGTACATTTTATTTATATTTAAAACATGTGAAAATTTCATGTTTCTTTCATTTAATTCAATAAAAAAATAGTGTAATATCAAAACGTAGCTTTTATTCTCTCCAATGGCAATTAAAAAAAAAAATTATCCGATTATCCGAATATTTGATTATCCGAATGGGTCCCGGTCCCCATTAATTCGGATAATTGGAGTTCTACTGTACTTAAATTTAACTGTAGGAATTATGCGACTTCTCCTCCCAACTTATATCCAACAATTATATTTACTTTGTATGGTAATTATTTATTATTACCTTATGTGACTTTGTATCGTATATACTGTCAAAATGTACAATATCAGAATGAAATAGACCGCAGGGGTTTTTCTCCCTTAATTAATTGCTCCAGTAGGAATGCTCGGAAATCGGAGCAGAGATTGCTATTTGCATTATATCTTTATGTCAAATGCTAGGTTAGGTTTGGTTAAAGGACTGAATTGATTTTACGTAGACAGTTTTTCTGAGGAAGCAAACTCCTAAACGTGGATACCACAGACCTTGAAGCGTCGACAAAGTACTTTGAGCCTGCGAGGTTTACAAATCGAGTACCAGAACGCAGGAGGACAATGGGTCATCAGCTCGTTCCCAATCTGATGAGATTTCGGGTGAAGCATCCCTACATTCGAGGTCATTAGCTCTGCAGTTCCCTGTGTATCTAATACTGAAGTAGTCTGATGTTATTGATAGAGGGGTCAGGCTCCTCCCCAACTATCCCTTCGGACTTCTATCTGTGAAAAGGTTCATTGCACCTCTTCCCCAAAGGCTTCGCCGCGCGCAGTGATTAAAGTTTTCAGGAAGGCAGTTGGAGCAGCCGAGGATTTCGAAATTTCCCACTCTGGGACTATACATAAACCCAGACTCTCTGAGTCGGATAGCCACCTTCGCAGTTATAAGAGTGCCATTGTCGGTGTGGTTCTTAGTGCCTCGCAGGTGTTAATCAGTTCCGCTCTTTGCACTCGTTTCAACTTATTAGTGAATGTAGAAAAGTACTCCTTAAAATAATATCGATTTAACTAGCTACGGTTTCGTAGTCGATGCCTTCTTTACTGTCTCCTCAGAGTTAAGCCTTCAGGACAGCTTCCTATCCAGGATAAGACCGAGGTACTTCACTTTGTCTACAGGTTAAAAGCGAGAACTCACCAATGGGTGGGACATCCGGAATTTTATATCTCCTCGTACTTAAGACCATTTCGGTTTTACAAGAATTTAGGGTCAAGAGTTATTTAAAAAAAATAAATATGAATATTCGTATAAAATAAAAATAAAAATAATTGTTTAAACAATATTTCTGCATATCCCTTTTTCCATGTAAAGCATTGGTTCAGATGGAACTAAAATATCCCGTTTCTTGATGGTGTACCCATCCCATGGTGTGAGGCAATTTACTTAATTTTTAGCACTGATCGCTCGAATTATTAAAACATTTTCGGTTGCGTCGCCTTATGTCAGTGACCAACCTCATTAAATTTGATATTGTTTTATCTACCTTTAATTTATATAGAAATTACAGTTAAGGGCACTATTTGTTCCATTTACGTCCATTTGATCCACTTATTACCCTGCCGCAGACTACATGTTGTTTCAGACTCGTACAGTGTTGAAATTGATTGAAAGTTTAACTTGATTTGTTGTTGAAGCGAACTCGACTGCGTTGCAAGAGATAGAGTGCCTGTTTAACCTCCGGTCAATGGGTGACTATGCCACGGATAAGTGTGTATTTGGTGCTAAACAAGCTTTCAAATGCCATTGTGCGGATTAATTAAATTTCATAACCATGTTAGCCAATTTACGCTTTCGGGACACTACCACTTTGGTGGCCGCACGCGCGATGCTTCTAAGCTTGTTGTGTTGGTATGTGTGTGAGGCAAGAAGTGGTATGCGGATGATGGTGTTGCATTTTGAGCGCACACAAATCCTTTCAGTGTTATCCTTGATATGCTGGCAGAAAAATGTATGCTGAGTGAGTGACAGAATTATTAAGGTGCAAATTTTTGAAAGAATATTCCACAATTAAATGTGCCGACAACGAAAAACCTCACTCGCAAATTATTCAAAGCAAATCGAATAGGAAATTTTTCAAAGAGGAAAAAGGAGCTCGGTGTGCTTTGTGGGTAGGAAAGTTTCCGTCAGCATGCCAACGCGCATAAATTAACCCCCTCAGCACCGCACAATAAATTCTTCAAAAGTGTGTAACAAAGTTACCAAGTGAAATTACAAAGGAAAGGTGGAGAAAATCCGCACAACACACACGCACACACACACACACTCCCACACACAATGTAAATCGATTTGTAAAATTATTCAACTGCTTGGCTTGGCTTGTGCTTGGCCTTGTGCGTTACAGAGCGCGCTTTGCACCGCGCCACCCACCAGAATGTGGGGAGTGTGCGTTTTAAATTGTTTCAAAAGTCTGAAATGCCACAATCAATTTCTCCGAATTACGCTTAATAAAGCCACACCGTGGCGTCGCGCAGTGCCGGGCGGCCGCGCGCCTGTGATGGTTGCTTGTTTACCGCGGGTGGTTGAAATTTATGCTGACTGCTGTCAGTCCAAGCGACAGGCACTCCACCGTTGCCGCGCGCCAAATTGAGAGCGCTGCGGCGGCGTCGCTGGCAGAGGCGTCTATATCACTAAATTTGCTGTTGGCCGCCCCCGCAACGGCTCAATTTAATTAAATGGAAAATAAAGGTAAATATTTGGTGGATGAGCCAGCCGGCGTGGAAGGGTAAAACTGGTAGGAAGCAGTAAGCGGCGCTTACATACATACGGACATGTGAATGGAAATATTTTATTCGCAATAGTGACCGACCGAATACTTGGATTCGGTTTGGACGAATAATATATTTGACAGCTGAGTAGGTTTCACAACGGTTTTCTGCGGAAAAAGATTACGCTCAAGAAATATATGAGGACGTTTGTAGCTGAAGACAATTTGAAAGCCTTCATCTGACTTTACATATTCCCATCTATTTTCCTTCCAAACTGTCACTTTATTCAGGGTATTGCATGGTCTAATGATGCTCCGAGAGAGTCCGACAACGCTCGGGATATAATTTTAGCAACCGAAGAACCGGTTTCTTTGGCAACTCGTTGCGGCACTAGGTTACTCGTCTAAATGTTTATGTCTGCAAGTAACTACTCTCGGTAAATGTGTCACATTATATGCGATGGCGGGCGTGAAGGTGCGTGGGAAGCACACAGAAAGATATATGTAATTTATAAAAGGAAATAACAAACTGGCTTTTGACTACCCCCGGCTGATGTGTTCGAAATGCGCAGATAATGAAATGCTGAACATTTCGGATTTAAATTGTGCCATACCGGAATTAATGGGCGCGCAACGGCGTACACGTGAATCCGTGTTTGCTTTGAGTTGGAGTCGGGTGGCGGCTACACAAGTACATACAAGTAAAGACAAACATAGTGTGCCAGGAACATTGTATAATTTGTGCAACTTTATGTTTTTTCCTTTACCTAGAGCTGTTGCGGCGCGGCGGTTAATTCGGGTAAGACGTTAACAAAGAATTGTTTAAGTGCCGGGGGTTGAGGGCGTCTTGTCAATTATGCGTCAGCAATTCATTTTAATTTTAATACCTACAAATGCGGAATTTTGAAAGATTTAATACGTTGTTAAGCCGGTTGACAGGTCAAAACGCTCGGCGTAACTATGTACGCAGCTCGATTAAGCCTCTTCGCAGACAGACATCTAAGGTTAGTTTACACGCATTAAGTTCAAAATATTTGTCTTATTGGGGTATAAGCAAATTCATTCGGAGTCAAGGTCACTGCGTAGGCCTGCGTTCGACCTAGCTTCTTACTTAGAGATTTTGGGTAACTTATAGATTACAGTTAGTCAGTTAGTCAGAAAAATTTAAGTCCCTTAAGAGACTTAGACGCCCTCCAAAACTCTTTATTTCTTGGTATTTACTCATCTAAACCATTATTACCAAAATAGTCGAGTTTGTTTTAATGCCTAGTGCTGCCCATATGTTTTAGCTTGTGGTTAGTAAAAGCTGTACAGTGAAGGAGAAAGTGTATAGTATTTCAATATCGTTTTCTTCCATCGGCAACTTTCATCCTTAAGGATGTCTAGCCACATGGTATATAAGCCCATTGGACAGTATCAAGTAAGGATCCCTACCATTGCGGCGAGTTGAACTTTGCTGAGAACAAGTCTGGCCAAATGAAGAGGAAACAAGTAAGGAAAGGCTAAGTTCGGGTGTAACCGAACATTTTATACTCTCGCAATTTATTTATTTAACTTTATTAATATTATACAATACACAATTTGACCCACATATTCGTCATATACATTGTATAAAGTCCATTGAAAGTTGGAAACCCTAATGTTAGGTTAGAAGTACCGAGGTCCTCATGTTCGATATATGGGGCCTTGACAACCTATGGTCCGATTTCGATGATTTTTAGAATGGGGCTGCCACACTATAAACGTAGTATTTGTGCAAAGTTCTGCATCGATATCTTCACTAGTGCTTACTTTATATATTGTAAAGTTAACGATTCAGATCGTCTTCAAAGTTCTGGTATATAGGAAGTAGGCGTGGTTGTGAAGCGATTTGGCCTATTTTCACAACATATCATTGGGATGTAAGGAAACTATTACAAACCAAGTTTCATTGAAATCGGTCGAGTAGTTCCTGAGATATGGTTTTTGACCCATAAGTGGGCGACGCCACGCCCATTTTCCATTTTGTAAAAAAATCTGAATGCAGCTTCCATCCGCCATTTCTTATCTGAAATTTAGTGTTTCTGACGTTCTTGGTTAGTGAGCTAACCCACTTTTAGTAATTTTCAACCTAACCTTTGTATGGGAGGGGGGCGTGGTTATTATCCGATTTCTGCCACTTTTAGACTGTATAAGGAAATGGCTAAAAAAAATGACCGCAGAAAGTTTGGTTTATATAGCTCTATTGGTTTGCGAGATATATACAAAAAACCTATTTGGGGGCGGGGCCACGCCCACTTCTCCAAAAAAATTACATCCAAATATGCCTCTTCATAGTGCGATCCTTCATACCAAATTTTTTCCATAGCTTTATTTATGGCTTAGTTATGGCACTTTATGTGTTTTCGGTTTTCGCCATTTTGTGGGCGTGGCAGTGGTCCGATGTTGCTGATTTTCGAACTTAACCTTCTTATGGTGCCAAGGAACACGTGTTCCAAGTTTCATTAAGATATCTAAATTTTTACTCAAGTTACAGCTTGCACGGACGGACGGACAGACGGACGGACAGACAGACATCCGGATTTGAACTTTTCTCGTCACCCTGATCATTTTGATACATATAACCCTATATCTAACTCGTTTAGTTTTAGGACTTACAACCAACCGTTATGTGGACAAAACTATAATACTCTCGTAGCAAGTTTGTTGCGAGAGTATAAAAATGGAGTACTAGCTCGTTCTTAATCTGTTGAGATTTCAGCTGAAGCACCTTTTGCTGCGAGCTCCTCAGCTCTGCAGTTCTCAGCGATTTGGTACGCAGTTACTACTTAAGATTCAATAAATTGCATTAAAAAGTAAGCAAAAATGAATTTATAATCATCATTTGAATATTATTTTCCTAAAAAAGATACTAATTTTTACAAACTCCGCAAAAAATGTTCCAACATTTATTTTCTTTAAGCAGTTAAATTCAGTTAAATTCATGCATCCGTTGCACTCTCAACTTTCGAAGCAGTCTCTCTTGCATTGTTCCATCTTAAGCAGTATCAATTTGTGTTCTTGTTCTTCGGAAGAAATTTAATATAAACACAGAAAAGAAAGAAGAAAAACTTGAAAAATATTAACCAAATGTTGCTCGTTCTCAGCCCGTCAGCCAGCTCTGCAGTAAGCAGTTGTTGCAGCGCCGAAATACTTTGTCTATGCAACGTCTGATTATCCACAGAATATGCTTTTGTTTAGCATGCAGGAGAAGTGCGCGTGTGTGTGTGTGTGTTTGAGCGCCAGCTTGATTGCTCGTCTGCTGCTCATCATTTTGTAAGTGCACTTTGATGTGTAACTTTTACATTTTCGCCTGACTTTGTGGCTGCAGCTGCTACACACAAACAACTACAACCACAAAAAGCGCAGCGAACACCTTCCATCGCCCGCAAGCCAGCGGCGGTGAATATATTTTTATTGAGCTACCGTACATCATACATACGTAGAAGTATGCATGCGGGTAGGCGTACTTAAGCGCTGCGCCACGCCCACTTTCGTTTTTGGTAGCGACTTGTAAAGCGCGGCGGACCACCCCACTGACTGCGCTTTTTATTGCAGCAAAGTTCAAACTTATTTGAGCCATAGTTTGCCGCTTTAATTGGTAGCGCGGTGGCGGCGGCGCGGCGCGGAGCGTTTATGTTGCTCGATTTCGAGTGCAAATAGATTTCACGCTGTGCAGTGTAATGGCCAACGGTTGTGTTGTAGATTGCATGAGCAGCATGTCGTAGGGGCGGCGGCGGTGCGGGGGGTGTATATGTGATTTTGTAGTTGTTATTGCGGCTGCATGTTGCGTTTGTAAAGGAAATTAAAAATTGCTGAAACTTTTAATAGCTTCCTTGCTGAATTTTTTATCGCTCCCCAGTAAATGTATGCTAAGAGCATACACGCGCGCGCACTTCCAGCCAACTGTATATATATATATATATGTATATGTGAGTGTGTGTGTGTGTGCTTTGTGTATTTATTCGTGTATTTGCATAGCCATGCAGTGCAGCGCAATATTTTTATGTGTAGTACATGTTACCAAAAACAACAAAAAACACTAACATGTAACACTCATATATCTATATATACTTATATATATATACTATATCTATAAATCAGTATGTGCGTGCTTGTGTTTTAATTTCTTCGTTATTCCAGCGCATTCACTGCAAACTTTGATGAGGCGAAATTACTTTGAGATGCTTAAAGATTCGTGGCTTCTACGCTCCTTCGCTCCGCTTAGTGACGCAATCCAAGTACAGTCATATGCTTATGTGGTGTGAGAGTGTTCTTAAGCAGCGCCCTAAATTGCTGTTTCATTTATATTACTGCCAAAGTACGCGTACATATGCTCGTCTAGTGCAAACAATTAAAATATTTTACATAATTAAAAGGCGGGCACAGTTTAACTTTTCGAGTATACTTACAAAGTTGTTTGAGTGACTCAGGCGCCGCTCGACGCTCTGCTGCAGCTCAGTAATGAGCTGAGTGCAGTATTTCACAAGTCGTTGGACTTGCAATCAATTAAGTGGCATTACGCCGTTACTCCTTTTTAAACACACAGCTAACTTAATTCCAACTTAGTGCAGAAGTTGGAGATTTTTTGCGGAAAGTACAGTAATTAATTGCATATTTGATTGGGTTTTGGGTGAGTTTTCTGTATGGATATGCATGTTTATGGGTGCTTAGGTCGGATTGAGGGGTAAGGGATTTACTAAATAGTACATTTTTTTTATTAGGGCGCTGGAAGGATTTTTGAAAAATAATTATTCATTATATTATATTATCAATTTTAATCAAAGAAATTATTGCTTTATAAGAATACCAACATTTTCACATTTTTGATAGCTCTGAAAGGCCGACTCTAAGCATGGTTTTATTTTACGATCTAACAATTAGTACATACTATTTTTTTCATGCCCTGATGAGATACATCTGATTCGTTCACCTTACAATATATTAATCTATGGAGATATCGGAATAGGTTGGGTTAGTCTGATGGACCAGCAGGCCTCGAATCGACCAGTTATGGTTTTTAGTGATACCAGATAAAGTGCCGTCACTTTCTGAGTAGTAGTCATAATTTAGGATGCCAGCGCTTGAAGCAAAGTTTATAAGGCCTCACTAACGATATCTCCTCCAACTTATCGTACTTTTCAAAGCCCCAGATACCGAAAATTATGACTTCAGTGTATGTGGACACGTTTTCTTTTTACTGAAAATATCGGTAAATCTCTTAGAAACTGTATAGAAACTCAGATATAATCTTTTTCTTATTTTGTTCTAAAAATGTATAAAATCGGGTAATTAATTTCCCTAGCTCTCATTAACCTCATATAAGGATTTTCAAACTTCTGGTGGGCTTTATGATATATATCGGTTAATATGTGATGTACTTCTTGGATCTTGTATAATCTTCTTAGTGAAATCGGTCCAGGAATTAGCCAACCTTGCTATACCATTTATAACGATTTTCGTTATTCTAGTGAACTTTATATCGAATTGAAATTGTTTGCTATCTTAATATAATTAATTAATTAAATAAATGAATTGCGAGAGTATACAATGTTCGGTTACACCCGAGTGTCGCTCTTCCTCACTTGATTTCTTATGAATCACAAAGAATATACCATATTAAAGCTTCTTTCTAACAACAACAAATTGGCATTATTTTTGTTAAAATGTTGAATAACAAAACAAAGTTGAGCGCTTGTTTGACCACCATTGAATGCTTTTCGAACGCTCTCCCAAACAACCGCTCTTCTTATCGACAGACACTTCCGGTTTGGCCACCTAAAGAAACAACTATTCCACAAAACGGATTTCATAATTCCAAAAAATAAAAACAAAAAACCATAACGCAATACAAATTATCTATAATTTGTCTCTAATAAAGGCTTTACCCTCATCAACCATTCGAACACATTTATAATTGCTTTTGGAGCGGCGCTAGAGGAAGCTCGAACAACAAAATCTGAGCACAATTAAAATGATTATGATAAATAAATTTGAAGCAAAACCTAAGCTCCTAAGGCTTCTTCTAAGCATACAATTCGGCGCAAATATTCACAGCCTCTTTTCCCTCCGTCCGCAAATATTTGTCGAGCATATTTCGGTCGAGTTTTTTAGTGGCATACCCACAGTGTAAAATGGAAGCAAGAAAGTGCGCGCGGAAGCGGAGTTGAAAATTGTAAAAGGAAAATCTATGTACTCCGAACGGCTGGTGGTAATTTATGTTTTCCTTGCAGTAATTTGTGGTCAATGTGTGCATTTCCCTGGTCGTTGCTTTCGTAGAATACCGTTTTCATTATTATTTTTTATTTTTTTGTTTTTTCTTGTTTTTCTTGTTGTTGGCCGAACAATTGCCCCACTCATTTTGGCGCGTTTCAACTTTCACACTTTGCGCTTGTTCATATCGAGCATGATGCCGTCGGTGTAAGAATGCCGACACACAAACAGACACACACTCACATTGGCCCACACAGTTTTCTTTGTTTTCGAAATTCATTGGATGTTTGCGCTTTTTTGTTGTTTTGTTGTTGCTGTTTTTTTTGGAAAATCCTATTGAAAATTATTGCATTAGCTAACAAAGTTAGCATTTTCGTATAAGAACGAAGACAAAAAACCATAATTCTGGGCAACCTTCGGTGCTGCTATTGAACAAAGCTTATTCATCCGTTTCACTTCCTCCTCATGTTGGCCTCCAGTGTCCTGCCGTATTGTGTTTTCATAGGTTCCCTTAGTCCAGCTTTCTGCTACTGGCTGTGCTAGTGTTGTTGTTGTTGTCGTTGCGAGTGTTGGAATGAAAAAAAAGTACCGCTTAATTGTTGTTTATTGTGATGCAGATTGCGGCTGGGATTAGTGTGTTCAAACGCTTTGATATGCCCAGAGGCTATGGCGGCGGAACGACGGGACGATGGCGCTGGAGGTATGTTGACCGGCTTTTGAAATATTTTAATTGCCGTTTCTGTTGAGTGTGAAGATTATTTATGATTGCCAGCTATTTAGAAAAATGCGGTAAGTGAAATTCATCGGCGATCAATGTTATTTATAATTTAGCGCCATTCTTTTGAGTTGTTGGCATTTTGGAAAGGGACCTTTTATGTTCTTCGCAATATTTTGCAATTGGAATTTGGGTGAAACTTTGAAACAAATATTTAGTGGAAATGCGCAGCAAAAGTATATCCGTGCTGAAGAGGAAGTAATTGAATTCAGTTAAAGAATTAACTAGATGCAGGTCTTCGAGATCATTATAATTGTCTCTACCAAAATTTGAATACATATTCAATGAGATTGCTTCGCGCTTTTCGTATAAATTCTTGAATAAGTTTGTAATCCAGGTAAATCAAAACTTAATCCCTCTAATATCCGTTTGAAGTATGTTAGATATTTCAGATCTTCAAAACAGAAGAGGCTTCTCGTCAGTCGTCGTCGTCTTTCTTACAGGGTATTCGACCGCTCACACGGTTAGTTGCACACGCCACAAATATACTCGAGTGTGTGTATAAATAAATATTTTTTGACATTTCATAACAGCTTTTGCCACCTCTAATTCAGAGCTGTGTGTTAGGTGTGTGGACCGGCGTGTGCTTGTAATTACAATCGCAAAGCGTCAGCGGCAAATCAGGTAATCCGTGCAAGTACCAATGTTGGCCTAAATGACTCATTTCATGGAACGTGACTTTTGTGCTGTTCGCAATGATAGCTCAACTCATTAGGTGCACTCGACAACAACACCAACAACAACGGCACAACAACAGCAGTGGCAATTCAAGCCTTTACAGCTTTTTTTGCTGCTGCTACTGTCAGCTTGTATTAGCATTAAAATTTGAAAAAGGCAAAGCAAACATTTGTTCGAGTGTGCGCTCAGCAAGCTGACGAGTGGCGGTGCAACGGCGCGGCGGCGCGTCATTGTCGCAACTGACGGGCACTTGTGACACGTTTTAGTTGGCAGCGTGAAATAGAAATAATAATTGCGCTAAAAACTTCCGGCACATGAATGAGTATGCCTCGCATGTGCTTGTCTACGTCTACTTCCACATCTGAATATACTCGTAAGTGTGTGCTGGTGTGCGTCAGGTGCAGGACATGCAAAGTGTTTCGAGTGCTGTGTTTTATGAATATTTCTGTGAATCTACAATCTACGTCATGCATATTTCGCTAAAATTGCAGAGTGCGTCAAAAAAGAAAAATCCACTTGATCAAAAGCTCGCAATAATATATGCTCTTTGTAATATTTTTGAGTAACACAAGAGCTTTTGTGCATTAATGAACAATTATTTTGCATTTGGTATAACTATTTCAACGCTATTCGGTATAATAGTAATAGAAATAAATATTTTTAGCCTTATGTCCCTTTTCCCTTGTGATACAGGATAATGGTTCATAACTAAATAATATGATAAAACTATCGGATGGAGAATATAGTTGAAATCTTTGATTGACATAATTTCTTGAATAGAGAAAATTTTATAATCTTCGATTGAGTTAGATAGTTTTAGTAGACCTCCTCAAAGTTCATTGGCTTTGCCTACGGACTGATGTGGGAATTGGTTATGTATTAGAACATAGATTGTAAGCATAAATGGTTATGGGGTGGTGTCAAAACACCTGTCATGTGGCTAGAGAGATCATAGGCACTTAAATGATTTATTTAATTCAAACTCTTTTTTTGTCTTATAGATACATATTTAAAGAATAACTTCTGAAATTTTCAAAAAAAATAATACTCCTCCATTGTGACGCTATTTCCGGTGACTCCTCTGAAAAAAGGTGCATCCGCGTTGTTAGCATAACTCCTGACAGGATCATCCAAATTGAAAAAAAAAAAAACAAAAATAAGTGTTTTAGGTAAGACCATAAACTCGTGCTTGAACGAAGGAAAGACAAAAAAAGTAAAAAAGCAGACATTTTTCCAAAAAAAAAAAATAATAATTTCGGTCAAATTTGCTAGACATTTTGTTTTTTAAAATAGTTGTAATTGAAAAAAAAAAGTTTCGTTCAGGCACGAGTAAATTGTATCTCGAACACCTGTGCAAAATTTCATCAAGATCGGTGGAGTAGTTTTCAAAAAATTTGACTATCGACTTTGAAAATATGGTTCCGAGAAAAACGCGTTTAAAGTTTTAAGTAACAATAATATCTGACTTGGAGCGCACACCTTCCAAAGGCTGTATTTCCGAAACTATTATTGGGATCGACTTGAAAATTTAGGATAATATTCTTGACATGTTGTAGAAATTAATAAGCAAAAAAATAAATAGATTTTTTGAATCAGCGAAACCCATGTTAACCCTTAACCCCTTAATATTTATAAGCAAATAAGTGCCAGAGCCTGAGGCTCTCCCCCTAGCTGCTGCACTGTGTCCGGGACTTCCTATTTGATTTTTGCAACTTACTCGTACATTTAAATACCTTTCACTATCCGCAACAGGTCACAATGCCCGGTTGTCTACAATTCGGCACTTTTAGATAACCCCAAATCCCTGATAAGCATCCGTTGGTCTATTGAAATTATCTACAACTTTACCGAGCCTTAAGTCATAAAATTCATCAGCAGAAGTCTGCAGTGCGGGCCCAGATCCTAATTTTTATTCACTTCTCTATATATTGATTTAAAGCTTTTCCTCAGTGAAACAATCAGGTCTCTCAATACTAGATGCTAAAGTTTCAAAGATTCGCTTCAGCATTAGCATTAATTATTCTTTTATTATAAAAACCCAAATAGTGACTTTAAAATACAAAGACAAGTACACGCAAAGTGCTCAAGCATATATAAGCGACCTACGAGTACTTGGCAGTTTGCTCGACAAGTTAAATACTTTTTCACCAAGGCTGCTGGAGCCATAATATTTCATAGTCTGCGAACTTGAAAGAGAATAGAATGTATTAATTTGCCATTGAAAGTTTTGAGTTGAAGTCAATGCTCCAAACTTTCTACCTCATAAAATGCTTGCAACGCACACACGACTCTTTTTTTCGAACAAAACCATCAAAATTTGAGCACTAATATGCGCGAACACTGTGCTGGCCTGTAGGAAATGACTTCTCGTGCGATATATTAAAAACTCCATAATGATTAATTTATTCTAAAATTTATTTCTTACTTCTTACTAGACGCATGAATTTTAGGCATTTTTTAAACTAAGATAAAAAAAAGAAAATAATTTTTATTATCCATTTTTTTATATGCTTTTTATTGACATTTTAATAATAAAAAAACCAAAATTCGTCGAGATACGGGCCGGTGGAGTGGGGGCTTCAAAAAAAAAGGTGCGTCCTGGTTGACGTGATTTCAAACCTTGTAGAGATCTAAAACACAAAAAACAAGAAGGTTCTTTATTAGTAAGGATGTCGTTATCGGGTTGACCATTAAAAAAAAAAACAAAAAAAAAAAACAAAATGGCGTCGACTTGAAATTTTTTTGAAAATACTTCAAATCAACATTTTTGGGAATCCAAGGCAGACACGATGGAGTATTGTATAAAGAAGATGTATACCAAATTTCAAAGCAATCGGTTCAGTAGAACTTAAGATATCATGTCACCACCTCAAAAAAGTAGTTTCGAGAAAAATATAAATATTTTTAGTAAATAAGCCAATACTCTTATGAAAATAAATTTAAATATCTCCGAATTCTTTTGTAAAGATATAGGTATACTGAAAGCGTTCTTCCTATGCAAATTTATTTAATCTTAGTCAATAACTTCAATTTGGTTTCGAAGTTCCGACAGGGCGTTTCCATGCACACCAAGCACAAAATCGCTTAAGTACGCAATAAATATCTACTTTGTGTCGACAGACTTGCAGATCCTAACATCAGTACATGCATATATGCGAACATAACAATGTATGCACCCGCATAATTTGCCTACATTCAGGCGCTTAAGGTAGTGCAATATGCATACACTCCTACATGTATACTTACATGTGTATGTGCGCGCACTGGCGCTTCCTTTATGGCAAATTCTGCGAGCATTATTGTCTGACTTGTAGTTTTACAACAACTGCGACGGGTTTCGTGCTTACAAATGGTTGAAACGCGCATTTTAAAAAAGGAAGAGAAGACATTTAAGTATAAAATGTCTGGATAGGAGCATGTATTTCCATATAATGAGTAATGAATACGTATGTAGTATGAATATATGTTTGTTATCGGCGTTTATTTGACAAACTGAGCTAAAAACACTGGAAACTCTCTAAAATTATTCTTAATATTTATTTTATTTCAAATATTTTTGTCATAATTTTTTGTATGTTTGCACGAGCTTCTTACCCTTTCAAAAGAAGCTAGTCACTTACTTGGATCACTAGACTATATATTTATAAGATGTCTCATATAAATAAATGCACATATTATATAATTATTGAGAATATCGGGTGAAGTTGTGTACTCGGAGGATGTGTCACTTGATCTTCAATCCCAGAGGAAATTAACAACTGCAACCGACATACATATTTGTATATCTACTTTTAGGCGCGGCAGCTGGCGGAATATATACATGTCAATGAAATCATTAAAATAATTACCACCGCTATCTCGGCTACGAAATATGCATATTACCGTAGTTTACAAATTAAATCAATCCATACATCCGTTTATGAGCTTACAGCAGCGTTGGCAGCGCACGCTCAAGCACATGCATAATACTATCAATTTGCAACAACTCAGCTGAGTCCATAAAGTGGACCACGAACGCATGACACTTACGAGTATACAGCGATATATTCAGCACGGAAGCCAATGCGAGAGCACAAGGGCGCAGGAGGCAATGCGACAGGAAGTGCGTGTTAAGCGTAGGTGGGAGTTGGAAGGTGGTTGGGGTTGCGTCACCTTGTTTGCTCGGCGGGTTGCACTGGCACTGGCGCGTAATTTATGCACTTTGCAAAAATTTATCGCCACGCAATCTTAATGGTTCATTAATTTCATTATTCGTTCATCTGCAAAAATTCGCGCAGATAATGGACAAATTTCAGACACTGCGCGGCATACACAAACATTATGCGCGGCGTTTCTTCGCCGTTTTATGCAGATTAAAGTCCGACCGACCGACCAACGGCAGTTCCGTGTTCTTCTCGCTTCTGCGGCCACCGCTCTGCCGTTGCAGCTGCCACGGCCATTGGTGTACCCGCAAAGCGGTCGCTGTGGTCGGAAGCGTTCGCGCACTGCAGCGGCAGGCAGTTCGTGCAGCGAGTAAGGGAGGAGAGGGAGGTGAGGGGCGTTGTATGCGCTCCGCATGCTAATGAGTTCCTCGCCTTTCACGAATCTTCCATCCATATAGCGCGTGCGTAGCGCAGTGTGGCGTACTCGTTTGCATTTTACATGTATTGTTTTCCAGTTTACAAATTTCATTTTCAACATGGCATTAAGTCAGCGCAGCGAGCCGATGGGTGGGTGGATGTGTCGGTAATCGCTTGAACACATTGTATAGTCTCTTGAAATGTCCATAATGAATATATGTGTGCGTTAATGTTTCCTGATGGCATTACATTTCTGCTTTATTCAGTTGGGAAAACAATGAAAACTCCCAATGGAAGGCAGCTGAGCTGCACAACGAGAGTGATTAAGATACGATTTGCCTTCGTTATGGTGAATATTTAATATTTTAATAGTTACACATTTGAACACTCGCTATTTTACAAATGTTTTCAGAAGAAACAAGGGATGGGATGAAAATGAAATTTTATTATGCTTTTTTCGCGAAACTTATGATTGTTAAAAGTAGCGTGATAGAGAGATAAATTGATTTCCAAATATGCATATCTATGATTCTACCCGCTAAACCAAACTAGTATTAAATGGAGTATATGAAAGTGCATGAAATGAATGCAGGTACTCACTACCCAGTGGGACCACTTAGCAACTTAGCGCAGAAGCTCGCGCCGAAATAGTAGAGAAGCAAAATACAAGAATCTTCACGACAAATACACACGCATGTATCATGCCGTGTTGTCACGTGGTTGGCACTGCAGAACAGAAATCGCTTGTTAAGACTCATAATCAAGTGAAGTAGTTTGGAAGAGTCGGTGCTTGAGGTGTGCTTGAAAGCGCCATGCATTTATGAGCGCACTTTTCGGTATTTTAGTGCAGCCCTTTGGCGGTTGTTAGCTACGAATGGCACTAAAGGTAAACACTAAGAGTACAATGGTGAGAACTATTTTGTTGGTGCACTTTTTATATATGATCGTGGAGTTGTTGGTAAGTACAGAAAGGGAGGTGGGTTATAGTGCAATTTGCCTTAACATATTCATTGCTGCCGAGTTGGAGTAATTTCGTGATTCTAAGGTTCTGAAGACAATTTTCACTATGTTTTCAATGTCTTGCGAAATTGATTAGTCAGTCAGACCATAATGAACAATTGGGTTAGTATATACAAACAGCGTAAGAGGAAAAATATGTCAGCAAGTCAGCACAATAAATAATGTTTCAATTCCAATATCTATTATCTGCAAATATTTCTATGGGTTTTCGATATCCAGTGGATATATCATCAAAAATGTCAGAACCCTGTCAATGATTCAACAGTATAAAGTGGTGAATAAATTGAAAGGTTAGTTTGTGAATCAGAAACAAGAAGGATTTCGGTTCTGTAAAGCACATCTTAAAGGTATTTTGTTATATATCAAGCAAGATACGTAGTTTCCTATGCCTCCATAGTTCGTATATACATTAATTTTCTCTAGAATGAAAGTTTGTATTAAGCGAAGCGCTCTCCCCAGTTGTCCGCCTGATATTTCTAAGCAAACGATAGACTTTTTCCAAGCTTTCGCTTTATATTTATTTATGGCAATATTTCTGCTGTGATTTCGTGTAGTTGTGTGCTAAGATGTTCTAATGCTTGTCACATAAGAAAGCAAAGGCTAAAGCACCACGGCATTCTGTGTGTGTGTGTGTGGGTGGAGGAGCAATGCCTGACCATAATAGAGAATTTCATTCAACTCACTAACCTATATGCCATATAAACACAAGTCAGACATGTGCAATGTATTGTTTGCATTAAGTCCTGTCAGCTGCAAGCGGGCTTACATGCATTCACTTGCAACTTACGCCCTGCTTAGCTAAACTCTCCTGGCTTAATACACTCGCCAGCAATAATAGACTCGCATAGAGTACGTGTGTGTGTGTGTGTGTGATCGTCCTTTGTTGCTATTATTAATATTCTTTGCGATATTTCTTCATTATTTTATTTTTCGTTTCATATTATTTGTTCGCTTTGTTTGTCATTTGCTTGCCCTATTTGAATAAGACTGTTGCACACAATGCACACACATACATGAACATATATGTATGTATATATGTATATATAATATGTGTTATAAGGCACATTCGAGTGCTTTCTGGAATTCAGATATAAAAATTAAAATGTTGCTCGGAGCCATTATGTTATTGGTTCTTTGTTGCTGCTATTGCTGCAGTCGAGCACATGAAAAATTTAGACCAGCCGGAGAAGGCACATTTGAAAATGATGAGCTGCACAAGCTCATGCTGCTATGTTGGCTTTCGCATGTTCTAGAGCTGCAGTGGTTAATAACTGTACGTTTGAACAAGCGGATAGTTTGTCTTTGTATAGCTGCATCTAATACAGTAATTGCTTTTTTTGTATATTGTCTGTAGTGCATGCATATTATATAGGATGAAGTAATGGCTTAAATTCCAAACCAATTAACCATATATTTGAATCGTAAGAAATTTGTGGAATAAAATGGGAAATATAAATAATAGAAGTTTTGGTATTAAAATTAGTACGAGGATTTAGTATGTGATTTGTGTTTTATCTTTTCGCTTGGGAAATGGCCAAATTTTTTTTTTAATAGTATGGAACACGATGGGTTAGAAGGTGAGATTTGAACGAAGGCACATAAGGGTTCTGCCTAAAGATGCCGAATGTTCTACTTATCAATCTAAGAATTCTAATATAAGTTCTGAATATTGAGTTGAAGAGGATTAAAATCATAGATCTCTTACTTAATATTGGTGCATTTCACCAGCTATAATATTTTTCATACGAATCCATAATACATTATTTATTTATATTTATATTTATTCTAAAGGCTTATGGGTCTCTAATGACAATAGTTTATTGTTTATATAAATCTATTCAAAGTTGCAACTCAATTGTTGCATGTTGCATGCACAGTATATTATATAAAAATGTCTACTATATGCCAGAATAATAGAAATAGCACTGCGCAGCATGAAAGCGTAAGACTTCACTGAATGCTGGCAAACAAAAGATTTTCTGTTGCAAAAATTCAGCTAACGGTATTCTAATGACTTACTTGCTTCTTAAAAGTGTCTTAAACACGTGCATAAACTGCAGGAGCGTATGAGCTCTCGAACTCGAACAAAAACAAATTAAAATGGACCTATGTGTGTTAGGGGTATCAGAAGAGGATTTAAAGAATACAATACTTTAGTGAACAGCTTTAGATTTCCAATAATCTAAGGCACCTAATGATGAATAAATAAACATCTAAAATATATAAAATGTAAACTGAAATAATAATATGAAGTCAAAATAGATTTTTTATGTCAAATTTTCGTTTTGGATTTCAAAATCCAAATATTTTATGCAAAAGAATTGGTAGACGGTTTTAAAAACTTTTTTCTTATACTCTTTCACCCGCAAGAAAGGAACATATTGAAGAAGCACTGCGAGTTGAAACCAACTTTAGCTTAGTTTAAGGTTGATGACAGGGTGGGAGTGAGAAGCGATGCGATAAGATGGCGCTACTTCTAGCTATAAATCGCTGCATGAGTCTGTCGCTCAAAGATGCCAGATTGAGTGCGAGTATCAAAGCGATTTTCAGCGACTTTAAGAGGACAACCGACAAAGGTGGTTGTACAGTGAGTACTTGCTTCAACCTTCTACCCTGACATCCTATGTATTTAAGTTGTTTTACCGTTGATATGCATTTTGCTCCAAGTACGAGCTCTCACTAAAATATATTCATGTGTTTTGTTTTCTCTGCAGGGTACTGCAAAATCCCGACAAATTTATGGCCGAGGTGGCCACGCAGCAGTGCTCGTTTTGTAGAAATTCAGTTATTTAACTAATTTTCAGTTTTAATGCAATAAACTTTAGTGCAGATATATAAATTTGCTCTCTTGCAAATTGGCCATTGTGGATGTGCGAAAGCACCGGTAAAGGCTTAATGCAATTACGCAATGCCGTTAGAGCAGTTGTCACGTGCCACATGCTGCATGCGAAACGGAGTTAGATGGCAGTTCGTTTGCCTTGGAAAGGTGGCATGACAAAGTCTGGTGTAAATCATATACAAGTGAAGTAGGATATAAAATACATACTAATACTAGCTAACACATTCACTTTGCTGCCTCAAGAGGACTTAACGCGCAAAGCTACCTGTTGAGATTGTCAAACTTAAAGCACTCGCTGCTGAAATACTATTTGATGCGATTGGGCATTAGAAGTGCCTTACGAGCAGTGCCGACGGGGTAGAGAACGGTAAGTGCCAATGCTTGCAGCAAATTTAATGTTGTCATATTTTATTATTTACTCAGCTCCATGCACGATTTCTGCGCTCAATTTATCATAAACTTTTACTGCCACACACACACGCACACACAGCTCTAGGCACACATGCATGAAAAGTAGCAGCTCCTCGACTTTGTTGTAGCTGCGAGAAAATATTGATACATAAAATTGTTGTTTAGCAGCGAAAAATCGAAATTTATGAAGTTGCAATGTGACAAACGAGCTGAGTGCACACTCACACATGTACAACTGCGGAGAAGTCATCCTCCGTCTTCCTTTCGGCGCTGGCAAAGAATGCACAAACTGGTGATATCTGTTTACAATGGTGTTTATTAGACGTTGCAATAACTGTACACATTGTCAGCGCAAGAAATATAAACACAAAATGTTGCAATATTGTCAAACAGCTTGTTTGGCTCTTCTTCAATGATAGACGCTTCAGGCACGGGCGTTAAGGTTATCCGTAAGCATAGTAGATTTTTTCCCAAATCGGATTTTGTTTTGTCTAAACACTTTTATGCAGGAAATATCTGTTATTGAGCTTGATATCTTCGTAACCTGCTATGGCCCAAATGACAATCCCATGGATGACCCTCTCTTTGCA
Organism: Zeugodacus tau; assembly: GCA_031772095.1. Lineage (NCBI taxonomy): Eukaryota > Metazoa > Arthropoda > Insecta > Diptera > Tephritidae > Zeugodacus > Zeugodacus tau. Next base: position 92,709,493 of record CM062649.1, read on the forward strand.
AACGAAATAAATAAAATTAAAAAGTTATTTTGAGTTTAATAAAATTACAAAACAATATTGCAAAAGTAATTTAATATTATGCTGACAAACTCATACACCAAGTCATCACACACAGCATGGCTTATCCCCCTGGACACAGCATAAGCGTAGAATTTCAGGAATGCAATATTGATATCAAATTGCATTGGCAAAACATTTAAGTGCGAGTAAACACATTACCGCTGATGCGATCAATCGCCGTTGTCCATAACAAATAACAGTATCATTACATACTTAAGTACATTACTAGTAATTGACACTCGCAGCTTGCACGGAGCCAGCGAGCGATCAGCTCCGATGGCCAATTATGAATTTTTAGTAATTTCACTGCAGTTATGAATGATAATGACTTCATTATGTGCCATTGCCAAGTGCAATAAGAGTGCAACAACAAGTGTTTTTGTTGTTGTTGTATGCATATTTTGCTGTGCGGCATTATGGTATTATGGCGACTGTGTGTGTGTGGCGCGCTCGTTAATATTGCATTATTATTGAAAATAAATGTGACATTAATATGCCATTTAATGTTCACAGTCAATTGCTCAGTAGTGAGCTATTTTGCAAAGCTTTATGGCACTTCGGCAGAAAGCCATCAATTGCCAGATAGCGCAAATAAAATGTGACTGTGCACTTTATGATTGTGTACAAATTTATGGCTTGCTATGTATCAAATTGGTCCTGCTGGCCTTCATCACCAACACCATCGCAATGTTTATTTCAATCTATTTATTATAGAATGTTATATTACTATTTTCATTGCCATCAGTAAGTGCATATAAACTCAGAATGTTATGTTTCAAGAGTGAAACAAGGCGGAAATTGTAAAGTGTCTATAAACTATACTAAATATCTAATATTCTGATAAAACCCACAAAAAAATGTATGTTAGACTTTGATTGAGTCAAGGTGTTGGAATATTGTAAAAATTGAAAAAAAAAATAGATTATGGGGTCCTCAAACTAATGATTAAGACAGATATACATATACGACAGCTAGGCATAACCCTAATCCATTTCAAATCTATATATATCTACTATCAGAGGTTTCGGAATCCATAAATCTCGAAAAAATCCTGAGCTGAGACCACAATTTGGAAGACCACTGAAGTGTAGTTTCTGATATTATTGCCTTAGCTACTGAAACAAGATTTTATATTACAATAGGCTATCTAAATCACTATCATAGATATGAAGTATTCTCCAGCACTGCTAAAATTTGTGAAAGAATTCGAGAAATAGGAACATGGAAAACAACGAAACATTGTAAATTCTGTAAAAATATGATTTCATAAACTATTTAAAGCACAACGATTTTTTGGAGATCAATTTAGGTTCTTTAAAAAAACGTAATTTAATAAAATATAAAATAATATTTAACTATATTTATATGTAAACTTCAAAACCTGCAAAATTGGCAATTGGTCTTGATCATTCGCCGGATGTTACCATTTCTGTATACAATAATAAGGGTTTAAAGTAATAGATAATATACCAAATATGGCGACTGACCTGGAGCCTGTCATTTTCCCAGATAGCCTCTCGTAATATATCGTTGCCTGTCGGCGAGTATACTCGTCGATTATAGATACGCAATAGGAGTGTTAGTTTGTAGACTCCAAAGGATAATGTGAATGTTAAGCACAAACAAACTCATATATAGTCTCTGAGAAAGCAAGATTAATGACAGTCTTGTAAAATTTAAAATTTCGCGGTATCGGATAGTCAAATTGTCAATTCTTTTTTGTTGGTATTATCTTGATATAGATGCCCATGAAGTATGATAATTGAGCCTCAATATTCGCCATATATAACCCCCTGTGTATTTTTTTCTATTTCCCAAGATAAATAGAATATTAAAGCATACGATGAGGGAACCAAAGATTATCCCAAAATTGAGAAAGAAGCGCTAGCGCAAAAGCATAATATCGAATGGCGACTAATTTGAAGGCTACAATATTCAAGTTTTATATTATTTCGCTCATTTACTTGAATAGTGTCACAACTCAAAAAAGTCGTTTTTTCAGGAGAGCGATTAAAAGTTTTCAATTGTCTCTTATTTGGCAAATATAGAAAAATGCCATCAGTTTATTGACAAATCTAGTGGCCTGTAATATATTAAATACAATGTTGAACATAAATTGGGCATAAATGTGACCCACTTTGAATTATGTCGTTATTTGTGAAAAATATAAATAAATTTCGCCGTCATAAGTCAAATGTGTCGTTTTTTCTGAAAAAAGCAATATGAAAAATTTAATTAATTTTTCACCAATATCGTTCTAATACAAAATGTTTCGTTCTTTCTGAAAAGAAAACGAAATTCACCTTTTCACAACATGTGTTGTAACACAAAATATGTCATTATTTAGTAAAAAAAATATGACTAATTCTTTCACAACTGAGAAGTGTCGTTATTGTGGTTAAAAACTAATGCAACATAACAAGTTTAAGAACGGCACATTCTTATATCACGGTTTATTTTCCTCTGCATCGGATTGAAATTTTTATACAATATGGACGATGAAATTGCGCACATTTCTACATACTCAACTCAAAAATCGTGTTTTTTGAGTTATGACACTATTCAAGTAAATGAGCGATTTGTTTTTAACATATCTCATATTTTGATCTATTCGACGTAATAACAAACAGTAGCAGTAGAGAAGAAAGTGCTCATTGTTTATAGGTCTTTGGAAGCCAAAAGAAAAAACTTGAATACAATCTCTTATTTTAGTTTCCACCTTGAAAATAAGAACCAAAAAAACTAAAGACATTATCGCCATTTTACTTACTATATTATGACTAGGATCATAATATACTTTACTGAGACAACAAGTTCAACAGTTATTTACAAAGCAAGTGTTGCTTACATGGCACAAATACAAACATACATACATATATAGACTAGTAGTTAGTGTAAGAATATACTCTACGTCATTACAGCAGCATTGTGTCAACGCATTAGGCCGTCACAAGGGAAGCCATTCATTCTGTTTGATATACTTAAAACTGTCTAAGCTCACATTGGCGGCGCAGTGTACACAAAAACAAAAACAAACACATATACACATATATAACTGTAATGTTTACATATACATGTGTATAATTGTTATTACTTACGGGCAACATCAGTAATGCGTCAAGCCACAAAAGTAATGCTGTAAGCACTTAAACTCGAGTAATTCCAGCTGTTTTACGATTTATTTATGATCTATTATTTACACGCTTAGCCCCGTTGTGCGCCACAGTCGCGCAGCGAGTGAAGAGAGCGGCAGCGCAGCAACAACATGGCCGTGTACCCGCTGCGCTTAAGCACACTTTTAAAGCGCATAAACCGCAATCAAGGTAAGGACTTAGAGCGTAAGAAACTTAGTTTAATGCACCCAACAACCAAGCGAGGCATGTGAAAGCTGTGAGAATGGGCACTCTCTTTTATTTGTTATTGGAAATATACAATTTTCATACGCTGGCAACATGTTGCACTGAGACAACTATTGACAATTAAAATTAAACTAAGTGGATAACGAGTTACATTATATCAAATTGATGGGGTTGGAACTGGAAAATGGTAACAATGAATGTTTAAATTATAACCCGATTTCACTAATTTTCATAACAAACAGTCGCAAGTATAAAGAACTCATACTAAAAGCAGGGGCAAACGCCCGTCATAAACCGCTGTGTGCACGTGTTTGTAGTAAACGTCGCAGGCCAACTCGTTAAAAAGTTGTAAAAATTAAAAGTATCCCTTCTATTTTCTGCGCGTCAAGATAATGGCAAACAGCAACAATAACATTGTTTTGTAGAGACCAAGCAAACAAAACAAAGCAGAAGCAGAAGAACAGTAAGAACTTAATCCGCAAGTCAGAAGTCCTGACATTGCTGTCATGGCGGCCATAAATGACAAATGACAAAGCGCCTCACCATAAAGCAACTGACGCAATGACGCAATGAGCGAAGCGCAATTTATGTGCCAAGCGAGAGCTACAAATGAGTGCATACAGACAGACATACAAAGACACTATTAAGTCTACTATGTACCTACGTTACGGAGTTACGGACCCAGCTTTCGAGGCGATGTGTCTAATCGTCAAGCATTCGGTTCATTTGGTTTTATTGTTATTTCTGCGCGCTAAGTTCACACAACTGTAAATGTATTATTTGCGAGCGCTGAGTGTAAGCAGTTTTTAGGGCCCTGGATATGCTAGCGCCTTAACCAAACAATGCCGTTGTTGTTGTGCGTGTGATTATGCTGCTGTCAACACGCTGCTTGCATCGTCATAATTGCTGGTGACATACAGAGCCTCAACCAAACTGGGCACTACATACGCTCATACGCATTCGGAGGCGCTCATGTCAAGCAGTGAGTATTTCATGTTTCCAAGTTCCACGGCTAATTTACGCGCTGTCATAATGCTAATGACACTGTCGGCCATCAAGTTTTCTCTTGTTGTTTCCACATCTACCGTTGCTGCTGCTGCTCTATGTTGTTGTTGCTTCGCTATGCTTGTCTCCAGCCGTCCTCTATTCAGCACCGACGGCTGTTGGCGCTTTCGGTGCCGGTGCAGTCAACACAGTCATCACAGTTGCTTTGCTGTTGCCGTTGACTCGCCGCCGCCGGCGCAAATTCGAAAGTAACTCGCTGCGGTCCGTGATTCGGCTACAAATTTAATTAATGTGAGGGCGCGTGCTAGTATTTTAACCTCGCCAGTATACACGCTTCTTCATGCATCCTCGCGCGTTTTTTTGTTGTTTTTTTTCCTTCTCTGCATTTCCCCACAAGTCATACCCTCATGCTGGTTGCCAGCAGACTTCGCTCACCGGAACTTGCCGCACATTTTTTTGTTTCTTCTGCTTAAATATTTGCTTAGCTTGTGTTTAGCGCGGATTCGTTGAATGTAGCAGAAAAAGTTCTGTGAAAAACTAAGAGACAGTGCTGGCTATCTAGTCGCTCTCATATTCAGTTCAAATGTATATATTTTTAGTTGGAGCAATAAGGATGGCTTTGGTGACTTCTCCACGGTTTAACGGCACTTTAAATCTCTTTTCTGCCATTGATGGCTACTTTTCTGTTCTTCATCCACTTTCGCCTCTAGTAAATCGTACGCCCGATTCACGTAACGGTGAAGGATACAAAATCCAGTTGTAGAAATGATCAAAAATTGGTTTTGCATGTTAAGTTTGAGCATTTTTGTGTAAGATAACTGTATTTACCGTATGAATGTGCTTGCACACTAACGCATACGCTTTACATATACACAAACTGGCCTGTAATGTGTCGTATTTGCTTGCATTTGTATTGTCGAATTTTCCAATAACCCACACACATCTATAGAACACCTTAGGCAACAACGAATGTTGATTACAAAAACCACAAAACAACAAAAACACTGAGCAAAAACAACAACAGTAGCAATTGATGCAAACACAATTGTCGAGCTAATTTTGCAATTTTCACTCAAATTGCATTGAATTTCCATTCTATTCTGGTAGTTAGTGGTAAAACGTACAAAGCTCTAATTAATCTCTTCTTCAAAGTGACTATCGCAGACGTGCCACAGCCACTGTATTTCGGTGATTTTAATTAACTTATGCACCGGAAACACGTGAGTTAAGAATTCAGTCAGGTGTCCATACATGCGCTTATTATGCTTCATTATGCATTAATAAGTAACGCTTAATTGTAAAGAGGTCAAAGTATGTCAGTATCTACAAAGGCTTTGCTAGTTAGAGAATAAAAAATAATAATATTGAAATATAAAAATCAAAGCCTCTTTGCTTTCAAAAGATATATCCAGATACAAAACATCGAAGAAGCAAATGTACATAAAATCAACATATTAAAACAAATAGTCAACTCGTTCCACACTGCGTATGAGCAACATTTTACTAGTATATGGAGGAAGTATGACTTTAGCGAATAAATCTTAAAAATTCGTTGAAAATAAGCCAACATAAATCTAAAACTAAATATTTACCCGAAAAGTGCTTTCAAATATATTTGCATTGAATTTAGAGCTAATTAAGTTTCAGGCAAATAAAGTGAAGCGCAAAATAATTCATTTCAATTTTGACTAGAAAACGCTACAAATTTCCTTCAGACTTAAGTATTTATTATAGCGCAGAGTAAGCAGCTATTTAAACGCTCATATTCAATGTGCACATGACAAAAAGCAAAAATGTGTAATAAATAATGGAAAATTATGCGCCAGCGATACGTACTGCTGCAGCAGTTTAGTTATCAGTCTGCTGCATAAAGTCATGCGAATTCTACAATGTTTTTGTTATGCCTGGCGCTTAGAAAATTTAATACACATAAATATATGGCGCTGAGTGTGTGTGTGTGTGGCTTCATGCTGCAGCAAAAGTCTGCGCTGGTATTTCATATGAAAATTTACTGAACAGTGAAATGCTGCACAGTGGCGGGCCGAATTTATGTGACGCTGAGGCAAAAAAAAATCGATGAGTTTATCGAGAAGTTTAGGCTGTACTAGGCTTACTTTATATCGAACCCAGAAGGGCATTTAGTGGACTAAATTAGAGGTATCCAGAGATTTAGAGGCAATAACTGGATATTTCGTTTTTTTTAAGTTCTGACTTCGTTGCTGGTTCAAGAGTTATTGCCCAAAAACTTACACATTCACCAGAGGCTCCGTGTGATTTTTTCGTGTTTCCGTCATTTTACAAGCATATGAGAAATCACTGGAAGAGCCAAAGACAAAAATCAAGTTTGATGATGAAGGTTTCGATAGTCGGAAGATAGTCGCTGGAATAAATTCATGATATCAAATGGGGACTATTTTAAAGGCGACATCATTACTGTAGACGAATGAATAATTGTTTTTCATCAAAAAAAAAATTAAATTCCCATTATTTTTTGAACACTCTTAACTCAGGTGTCAGATATGATTATTATTAAACTAGCTGAATCCGCAGTCGTTGCACTGCGTGAAATTATTTGTTTTGAAAACAAAGTTGAATTTGTATAGTGTTGGAAAACATTTATTTGCGATTTTTCTAATTTTTTTTTCAATGTAACGCACCTTAATAAACAACATTTTTTGTTTTCTGTTCCGGTGCGTAAATGTACAGAGAAGATGATTTTTCAACTCGTGAATGGAATTTATGCCACACACCTCCAGCGACTGTCTCAACCCGTTGATTGTCATCCCAAATGCAAGTCTCATTGGAAACTGAATACGTTTGAACTGAAATGGCAAATCGTTGGAACTCAAAGAAATGCGTTGAAAATCAAGCATTCTGCCCCCTTGTAAGTCTCTTTAAAAAATGCTTGCAACTATTACATTATTCGATAGCTGCTTGAAGATTGCGAACCATAATAAATGACAAAGCATTATAATGACAGAGAATTTAGAAATTTCAGTGGATAATTCACAGCTTCGTCTTCATTTTCAACATGATCGATCGATGTGTATGAACACAAATATCCCGGAAGTTGACTTTAAGTCGTATAGATTAAGTCATCGACACTGCGTGCACTCGTAGTTACGATAAATTTGGCTAATGTTCGGATTAATATCAAACCATTAGAAGTATTAACCGGAATTTGCCCAGTTCTTTGCAGATCTTCTGCGGTACCATCCTGTTGCTGGAACACACGCATATTTATGGTCAATCATATGGTTTTCGCGTGCCGCCACAAGTACGATGACTTGAGACATGCGTTCAATTCCTCCGCCGCTGTTGATTTCGAAATAACAGAATGTGTTTGTCAATAACAGTATCATTACGCCACCAAAGCGACGATTATTATTCCATAGATCTTTCATTGTTCTGTCAAGTACTTCTAGAAAATTGCGCTCATCTCATAGATGTTTCATAGATTTGCATATTTAACTGAAGCTACAGTGTCGAATGTGCCGTTCTTCCAACTTCAAGTAGCGTTGCTGCAATTCCAGTAGATGCGAGAGCCAACGTAATGCCATTTTGAGATCGTATTGTTGCCAAAACAAAAAAACACAAAAAGAATTTTTCAATTCGAACCAGTAGTTTCGGAGATTAGCGCGTTCAAACAAACAAACAAACAAACTCTTCAGCTTTATAATATTAGTATAGATAGCAAAAATTAAGATTTTATATACGATTTTCTATTTATTGTAATGTCAAAGCAACAGAAGTTTGCCTCAGTCTGGTCTACTTTATTTCGGTTATATTCCAATATGTTTGATTCAAAGCTGATGAAATAAGAATATGATTCAGACAGACTATAGAGGCACGTTATGAATGGCAGAATTGTATGAAAAAAATCTCGGCCAAAATTTGTGAGACTCGACTGTGCATAAAAACGTTCTTTCAGAAAGGCGAACATGTTTAATAGTAATAATAATAAAATAATACAAAAATTTGTACTTGCCATGTTATTGCAATATTGCGCCGAATGCTCCTGCTAAAATGCTAAAATGTATGTAATTCTATTATTTTGATATATTTTATTTTACACACACACACACGCGCACGCAGACACACTCACACAGACACAGGCGCACAATCGCATTGGCATACAATTTGGCATTATTATCAGTGTGCAATAAATCTTTAAAATTGGCATAATTTATAATACACTACATAACCACAAGGTACATATCATTTTAATGTCTGCGTACTTAGAAGTTACTTTATTACTCAGCGGACTCGACTCGACACGACTCGCCTGGGCGTTGAACGGAGCGACGCAGCGGCTGCGCGTGGGGTGCGTGGGGCGCTAGGTAATATCTCATAGAATGCATAGAATCGGTATTATATTTATATATAGTAGAGAGTAGAATAGAATAGAATAGAATAGAAATAAACGAAGCACCACCACAGGCGTGCAGCTGAATAAGGCGAACATGCTGCTCTACACAGTCTTGGCAAACACAAAGGATCTCGCACACACAATACAGCCGACATTTCCGCTGCTTCTTAGCGCTGCTCTTCCGTTCCGTCTTCCGTCGACCACAGCGCTGCTGGCTGCCTCAAAGGACATTAAAGCGATTCGCACTGATACTGAGTATTCCTGCCAGTAGCTGTAATTTAAATTCTCTCTAAACAACACACACACACACTCACACACCTAAGTGCGCTTGTTTGTAAGCGCCTGCTTGATATTTCATGGTTTATTGTTGTCATTGTGGGTTCTCATGCAACACAATAGCTTATAAGCAGCAAGTCGCTACACACAGACACACATACACCCAGCATAGCGCGCGCCATTGTTGTGTTGTTGTGTGGTAAAACGAGTACAAGAGCAGCAGCCAGCTGGCTGGCTTAAGCTCCTGCAGCGGCGGCATTAGTGAGTCCAAAATGTTATTTGTAATCCATGCAGATGCATGTATGTTTAGTTGTTGCGCATGTGCACTCGGCAAATGCTCGCAAAGTTCATGTTTGCCTGCGATTCGCTGCTGCGGTCGCATATTCTAGGTTGAGTTGTCGATTTTATGCGAAAGATGCCAATGCCGATAAGTCTGTTTTACCTGCTTTTATATGGTTATTGCGTTTAATAACAACTTTATCGTAAACTCGGAAATAAAGTAGTGCCACACGAGGGAGATAAATGTACACGAGGTGGCCCCGAGGAGTTATGCAAAGTGGTGATCCAGAGCAGGTACGACACGAAGTCGGCAGGGATTATATATTCTTGAGTATTGTAATATCTACAGCGTACTTCAAGAATGAGACATGGTAGTCTGGAGTTTATTCAAAGCCATCGAGACTTTACTAAGACCGAAATATGATTTAAGGAGCATACATGAGATATAGAAAACATTTGTGGTTAAGGTAACTGATCCAAGTCCCATTTTATAATATTTAAAATCAAAATTAAAGGCTGCATGACAGTCTGCTTATAGGGTTAAGGAAGTAGAGGCGTCATTGTTGATACAGCTATAGTACAAATTCCCACAAAATATGACATTGGAAAGTCATTTTTAACCAAAGTTAAAGCAAATTCCGATTGAAATATATAAAAGCAATACAATTATGTGGCATGCAATTCATATCCAGCTTATATTAACTAAGCTACAAAATACAATATAAACATACTCGTACATTCATTCTCTGCATAGAAATGTTTATTGGTGCATCCATTCTCACAGATAACCAATAATTTGTTAATCTGTTTATCTTTCATTCGAAATTTGCAAATATTTTTCTTTCATATGAGTTTTTGCCACGAACGAGGAATAAACCTGAAAAAATAGAGAAATATTGCTAAATACAAATTCATATGTATGTATATAATATACAGAGAGATACATATAAGCTCAAGCATATTTATTTTTATAGAATATTTACGTTCAACAGCATTCAGGCGCAGAGCGAAACACACACACACACACACACATACAGGCAGCAACTTTTCAAGATGCAATAAACGAAATTGTATTGGCAATATTCCCCTCTGGCTGCAAAATAGAACCCACAAACTCGGCATTCTCTACGGTTAAGCGTGTGTGTATGTGCCATAACTGCATGCATTCACGCTCGTGCATGCAAATCATGTGCATCATAACATATTATCTGTGGTTATATTTAAAAGTATTTCGCAATTTTCCCTGGTCCATGTGCAGCGCGCATCAAAAGAATTGCGTACTGAACGAATTTCGAGTAGTGGAAAATTAAAAGGAATTTTGCACGCGCCTGAGAATATGATAAGCTATTGTTGGGGAGAATGTATGAATGGATGAAGCATCACTTAAGCTCTTCCAAATATCGTATTATCATATTATTAAAGAAGCTTCTGCATTTTAAACCCTAACTCAAATCTTATAGAGTCGCGTCACTCGCCAACTATTCACTTTAGTTCGGCCAAGAAATGATGTATGATTGTCATTTCATTTCCCCTACTGCCGCGATTATTAATTTGTCTCCGCACATGCAAAGTAGACACGAAAGACGAAGCGCACTCTCAACCGCTTGCTTAAACACCAACGCGGATCAACTGTCTATTTGTGAAAGCCAACTGTGTCTGCATTTGTTAAAGTTCAGTTGTTTGGCCGCCATCGCTTAAGTGTAAAACGGCTTTTAATGCGATTCGGGCGATTATTCAACTTGCATGGCGATAATTACTGGGCTGAGTCCACTTAATTGCCACCCTCCGTTTAATTGATGTTCATTTAAACAAATGGTCGATAGCTTTCGCGCCTTAGTGCCTAGTTCAATGCTATCGGTAATTAATATATATGTACGCAGGCTGGGTAGTATTGCCTCAGTAGGCCAGTAATTTTAAGCTTTTTAATTGAAAATGCCACTGCAAAGAATTAAACACTTTTGAAGCAATCGGGCAACGGTGCTTAGGCTGAATTTTGGAGTTCTTGGGAGGAGATTTATGTTGCAATTACTTATCGACGTTTCCTTGCTGAGCTTTTGCTTGACTTTTAGTCGCTTTTATGCTCTGTCGAAGATTGTTATTATGCAATAATTTATTGCTGAAAGAAATTGCAACATAAATAAGTGAATTGTCGTTTAATTTTAAGGAATTCTTATCATGCAACATTTATCACATGGGTGATAAAGTTAATGGTATTAGCTTTTATTAGCAGATTTTCTCAAGAAACTTAATGATGTTATCTAAACAGTAAGGTCAGAATATTTATGTGCGATTTGTTCTTAGACACCCACCTGTCACAATTCGAGTTTAGTGTCAAGAGTGAGGCACTTACTTACTATCTTAAGAGAACCTCATGTTTCACCAATATTCTCAGCAATATTAACGTTTAATTCTACAATAACCTTACCAAATACATTTGTATTCAATATTTCGTTTCTTTGTTTCAACATTACACTTCTGAACCAATCCAAATACCTTTAAATGAATTCAATTATATTAACTTCAAGCAGCTTGTAGCACTTGGTTATGAGTGCGTACTACTTCACCGTTACAACAAAAAATTTATAAATTCTGCAATATTTTTGTAGTCTACAGAACATGCTTCTAATGAATTGTTATCACAAATATGCTTCAACTTTTCAACATTTCGGTAAACACCACTCAAAGTACATATTAGAAAAATACATGTTTAGAAGTGTGAGTGTCTGTGTGTGTGTGTGTGTGTTCGAAAAACAAGTCATAAATAAATGCAACAATTTTGCGGTTAAGCGGTATTAGTAGTAGTCTCCCCATGCATTTGCTTGCCGAGTACGCAGCAGAAGCAGAGAAGTTTTAATTAAATTTGCTGATACATTGAGGCAACCACAGCCACATAATAAAAAAGTTCAGCACTTGCAAATGAACCGAGTGCTTAGCACTCCATAAGGTAAGCATTCGCAGCACTCTTACACGAGTATGAGTGCACCGATGAGTATGAGTACTCGTAGCTCCGCATGTATTTTGTATCATTAATATAGTACATGTGAATAAAAACTTTTCACATTGTGGCTGCTGCTGTACGCTTTACAGTGCCCCGCACGAGATGCGATGAGATAGAGTATTCGTCACTGCTTTGCAGATTTAATTAGTTTAGAATTTGCGCACCAGCGAGTGCTTTGAAATTCGCAAAACGCTCAATAAACTGCTGTCGTGCCATACTTGACTGCACTTAGACACACTCAGCGTGCAGTGAGTGGCTGGGAGCTTGACACAATAACTAAACTTTTGCCAGCGCTAGCGACTACAAGCGTCAAACGCTGCTTAGATGTTCAGCAAATGGCGTGCTTTGCGCTCCAAATTCGCTGTCACATTCATTAATGAGCAGTTATTTGCAGGAATAAACAATGCGATAAGTGGCAGTTGGAATCAAGAGGGTAATTCCTGCGTCCTAACTGTAGTTAAAACTGGGTAATTGGGATCTTTCAGCTGCTTGCAGGAATGAGAATCAAAGTGACTTTGTATGGAAAATATGCGGAAGTGCTACATATTGTTAGAGATTGCTTGAGTGGTATTTGTAAGATCAACTTTCATGGAATACAGGGATACTGACTGACTGACAAAGCCTTTCCGGGATGCTCTCATATTTTACTCTAATTCTCTGTTGAATAGATTGACAAAAGAACAGACATATGTATGCTGAAAGTGTCAATACGGATTTATTTGTTCTGGTTATTTAGTCACTAGTAGAGAGTGATCATTCCAGACCATTCCGGACCTATGCTCCTCAAGAAGCGAGAGGAACTAGAAGAAGGTGATATAACTCTAGATCTTTTCGAATACTTTGTGTTTTGTAATACATGCATGTAAGAGCTGTTATGTGCAGAGAACTGTTATCCTCTATGCAATATGTCACTAGAACACAATCAACTGCATAGCCCAAAGTCATGCGAGTATCGAATACGACCAGCCTAACAAATAAGTGTGTATGTATGTTTGAATTGAATTGCAAAATGGAACTAATTAACCCGAAATTTATGCCTTATGCGTAGATCAAATGAATTTATGCTTTCTTATTACCTCACCTGTTCAGTTCAATTTACACAAAAGACAAAATTCACATTAAATTTTCTAAATCGCCTTATGGTTAGATTATGTGGCGCACTTGCCGTTGTTGTTAATAATTTTGCTGTTAAATACACGAGTCACAATAATGCAGTGCTACTTAAGTGAAATGAAAGTAGTATTATATTTCGGTATATTTGTAGCCAAGTGTCTCTCTCTGTTCGCTTCGCTTTGGTCATGTGCGAGTCTAATAATTTTAATTAAATTCCAGTCAAATTAAGCCTTTAGTCGTGCAACCGCATATACATATGTCTATCTATGTACGTTTATGAAGAACAGTATGCTTGCTTACCTGAGTATACAGATGTATAAATCTTTGCACTTGATAACGGTATAAGTAGTATCATACATACATATATACGCGGCAGAGAATATCACTTGCTTGCAACTCATTCGGTTATTGGCGCTTAAGTGTTAGATGTGGTTCCTAAGTATCATCTAAAGTAATACAACTAACGGTTTTGTATTTAGAGATTATTTTATTGGTTAAAATTTATAAAAGTGAAGCCTAAAAGATCGGTAGAGTCCTTTGGTCTCAATTATTTTCTTTCCAAATTTTTTTCTTGGGCCTGTTAAATTAAACTAATGACCAATACTCCTTACGCGTACTAAAAGATCCCACTGATCGGTCGACATCTGCACTCTTTGAACCCACCTACATACTGGTGTCCATATTATTGAACATTCCTAACCCCGAATGAGTAGTTTGCAGCACCAGTTCTGAATATCTATAAATTACCACATACACTCGTATTTACTCGACATAATGCTCGGCGTATGAGTGCCTCTTCATATATCTTCACACGAATTCTGTCAATTTTGTTACGTTGCATAATTATAACATGTTCATATACTAGAGCCTCTTCCTCTGCGTGTTTGTGTGCTTATGAGTTTGCGCCGAGCATGCATAGTTGCATCTATGATAGTTGTGTTGTTATGCTACAATATTCTGCAATGAATTTAAGTACTCCTTTGTAGCTCCGCACTTAAAAGCACCGGCACTCATGCATTTAGATATGCATATACATATGTTATAAACAATCTCTCTGTGAGTAGTGTGCACTCAAATGAAATTAGTATGATTAAACTCATTGTCACGCTGCAGTGGCACGTGCAACAGCCCTGGTGTTGTTGGGTAGATAGGTGTGCATTTGTGCAAATTGCTCGTATATCATAGTGCCGGTTGTTTGCATATAATTTTGTAGGTCCTTACAGGTGCTTCTTCTTCTATACACATGCGTGTGCAGATTATCAAGTTTTGAAGTTTTTTTTTTCCTTAAATTCACATTTACTTCAATTAGTGTGTTCCTTTATTTCTTCCAAAGAAATATTGGTATAATGTCTGGTTTCACTAATGTAGCTACACGCCTCTTTATGAAGATTGTGCGTGAGAAAATATGCTCTCTCGATGCAGTAGCACTTTCCTTTGTTGGTATTCTAGACAATTTTAATTTTTTTTTAATTTAAATAGTACAGTTATTCGAGACAACCTCAATAAGCCATGTTCTTTTCAGCATACTAGAACTGTTGACTGATATGTTGATGGCTGACACGAATACATTTTTTCACTAATTAGAATGGACCCTAATGTTGTTCACTATATACATTTAATTCCCTAACTGTATATTTTTTAAATTTCGAACGAATTACCATAATTATAATCTTGGTAATATCCACACTACCCCCAAAAATATTTTCTTCGAAGAAATTGCACCAGAACACATTGAGGAAGGGTTAAGTTCGGATGTAATTTACCATTTTATAGTCTCGCTATTTATTGATTTAATTATATTAAGATAACAAACAATGTGTCTCATTATGTAATATATGGGGACAGTGATAATTTCTCAACCGACATATAGGGCAAACTACTGACTGTTTTTAAAGCTTAATATTAAATATACATATGATAGCTAGGGACGTAATGTCCCGATTTTATCTATTTTTAGCACTGAAGCATATTGTTAAAATAATAGGCTTCCTCTGAAAATATATAAAGGAATTTGCAAATAATAATCATTCCGGCAGGGAGGTCTTTATATTCGATATATGAGGCCTTGTAAAGTTATAGTTTCTACAATATTTAATGCAGTATCTGTACAAGATATTATTCCGATATCTTCATGGGTTTTCGATCTATATTTTCCAAAGTGAGCAAAACAGATTGAAATTTATATATATATTATATGGGAAGTGGGTGTGGTTGTGAATCGATTTCAAATCCTTAACATCAGGAAAATGGCCCAAGGTTAGTAGAAATTCGTCGAGTAGTTTCGGAGAAATGGTTTTTGATCCCAAAGTGGATATCAATCCTATGGTGCCGAAGAATATGTACAGGTTTCATAATTATATTTAATTTCATATTTTTACTCAAGTTATCGCTTGCACTCGACTATCCAATAGACAGTCATCCGGATTTCAACTCCACTCGTCATCCTGATCACTTTGGTATGTATAACTCTATCTCTAACTAGTTTAGTTTTAAGTATTTAAAACAACCGTTATGTGAACAAAACTCTGTGAATGTATAAAAGGAGTTCGAAAATAATATCGATTCGCTTGCATGCAAAAGTTGTGGGATTTTTCTATGATTTATCTGAATTGCATCTGTTGGCATGGCGTTTAAAATCGCTTCAAGAGTAAATCGTTTGTCCCCCAAATGGGCTTTTGGTGAGCGCTGCTGTCATAAGAAGAAAAATATCGCTTTCGAAGCAAAACGCTAAAGACGACGACTAAATGGTTCAGTTCGAGGTGGCAGAGTTGCTGGCAAACAATGAAAGTTTGACTTTTCGCACAATTTCCCGCAATGAATATTGCATCAAGCGGCGCGGGTGACGGCGGTGCTGAGTGCACGCGAAGCTGCTGACATACCTACCGACACACTGCCGTCAAAACAAATGGCAGTGCGAAAATATTTATCTGTCCGCGTGTGCGTGTGCGTGCGCGGCACAATGCGTCTGCGGGGTGGTGTGTTGGTGTGCGACCGCCAGTGAAAACAATAGACGCGTTGTGGTGAGCCGGCGAGCGAACTAGAGTAGAACAATGGTGACATTTTGCCAGCAGCATTAGTTGCGATATTTCAATGTCAGTATGGGTGACCACAGACACACGCACACGCACACACACGCGCGCACAAAAGCACAAAAGCTAAGCATTGTGGCAGATACGCGCTTGTATGCGTTGGCGGATGTATTTTGGTGTGCAGCTTTTGTGTTGATTTCTTCCACTCCAGCGCATTGGCGCGCCATTTGCCGCTTTTTTGGCTGGCATTCTATCATTTGGCGCTGTCGTTTGCCCCGAAAAGACTGCTGTCATTGTTGCCGTTTATTGTTGTTTGTGTTGTGTTTGCTCCTTTTGGCGCTTAGCACGACAGTTGCGCGCTGAAATGTTCTGTCAGTTGACGTGGAAATTATTTCAACGAGTTAAAATTTAAATGCATTTTGCTTTTGAAGCGTTGTTTATGCCAGTCACTCATACGCAGTGGTGTACTGTGCGACTAACCCCGACCGGCATACAAATGCAATTGCAGATTGCACACCAACACAGACAGAGAAACAGAAACAAATGTGTTTTTGTGTTTTGTGCCCAAAATGCGGGCGAGCGCATCAGAAATCAGCGTGCGCCAGCGGAGGCGACGGTGAGGGGAACGCCTGCGGCAGCGGCTGCAGCGACAAATCAATGTCAACAGCAGACACACAGCAACGCTGTGCCATGTTTCACGCTATGTTCCAGCAAATACATGAGCTTTTTTTTTGAGCATAGCTCAAATGCATATGTGGACATTCGTGTTTGCCTTGGTCCTTGGTTATTCTGCGTATTATTAAACAAAATTACGAATTTCAAAAATAGAGCTTTGAAAAAACGTTTTTATTCCGCTTGATGTTGGGGTTATGAGCTCTGAAGGGCAATACTTCATTCTCAAGTGATGACAGACGCTTTTGACGAGATCCTTCTAGGGCTCAGAATTTATTGTCAAGTGTAGCTTAAATTTAGCGGGTTTTAAGGCGAAATTGCTTTGGTACGTACAAGAAGATAGTGAAATTAATTGAAGTTCGGCTGAAAATCATTTCCCTTTAAAAAACAAAAATGTCTTTGCTTCGAAGAGCCTCGTGCGTATCCCTGATTATCTTAATTTGAAGTACCTTCCCCAATGGCGAATAATTGCTTCAGAGATGGTACAAATCCTTGACGAAGCTTTTGGCAATCAGCATTCGGAAACTTTAGTACGGGTTCAGGTAACCGTTCCCTTGTTCTAAAAATAGAGAATATGAAGTCGTTCTAGACCGGAAATCTTCATTCTTTAATGTTGTTGCCAGAAATTTATAAATTTTAAGTGGAATTACAGTAATGACTGAAGTTTCTTCCAAACGAAATATGAAATGTGTTAAACCAACACCAGCTGTCGTAATATTCCTCCAGCAGCGTTCTCACACACATGAGCGCTTATTATGTCTGACTGCGCGAAAGTTTTTTTGTTCGCGTTTTTCATAAACTTCGATCCATATTACTATTTTAGAATGTTTAACCGTTAGCTACTTTTCAGCAACCTACTTGCACTTTTTCCCATCGATTGCCATTTACTGCAGTTTTTCTAGTTTGCCAATTTTTAATATCTGATCCTCCTAGCCAGCATTACGGCGGCGGTGCCGTCGCAGTCGGAGGCATGAAAAAAGCGATTAGAGTTCGAACAGCAGTTGCCACATTTTATTGATGCAGGCGGCCGGCACCGGGTGCGTCGGTTGCTAGGCGTTGATAGTATGGCCGAGTGTGTGCGTTTTGGTTTCGTTCGCCAATGCACCAGCATTGTGTGAAAAGTTTTGCTGCAGCAAAGTTTGTGCCGCATAGTGCGGTAATATTCGGTAGCTGGCTGGGCGCTGGCGTTGGTCGCATTGTCTGTTGAGTGTTGTAACTGCACGTGACTCGCATGAGGATTGCACACTCTTCAACGTGTAATATAAATGCAAGTTGGGCTCGAGTTCAAGTACCTATCTGTTATTTTATATAATTTTCTTTTTCGGTTAAAAAAGCGATAGATGTCGCTCTGAGGTTATTGAAATTTTTTCGTAAAGATTCTAGCGATTTTTCGTATTGTTTTAATAAGAATACAAATATGGGATTTCGGAATTCAAAGTCAGTTTCTTTGTTAATATGGATACATCTAAGGGGGTAAAGGGGCTTAATCCGATTGTTTTTACAAACTTTTTTTTCTTAAGCTCAAGAAAAGTTCGAGAATTACTGGATTTCGCCTTCTTTTAAGATAAAAGGATATTAAAATCCCAAATACCCTGGAGCACACAGTATGTAGTTAGGTTAGGTCAAGGGGTAGATCTCCGCAACTGCAGAGAGTCTCACTTAGACAGCTTCGACTGTCCTTTGTGACACCCAAATACTCCTGACGGATCGCCAAGACCCTTAAGATTCGACAAAGCGCTTGGACTCTATTATAGAATTCTTAAGTCGGCTGATATCGATTTTAGCTTTATCCTGGCGAATGCTGGACGTTGAAGGAGAAAGTGTTTGAGTGGTACCTCTTCGCCTTCATCCAAGCAGCTTTGGAAATTAGCCTCTGGCTTGATGCCTAACCTTATCACATGTGTGCCTATTGGACAGTGACCAGTGAGCACATCAAAAATTGCGGCGAGATGGGCATTCCGAAACGGCAGCAGCTGGAACGATCGTTATCGATCCACAGCGGGCCGGAAAGACCTCTCGGCACAGGTGTCGAAGTCAGTCTATCCAGGGCTCTAGCGCAAGTAGTCCTCGGTTTACCAGCTTCTATAACGACGTCAATGTTGCTCTCTTGCGAGCTGGTCCGCTTTGCAATTTCCAGCGATTCCGAGGTGACCGGGTACCCAGGCTCCTGTTACGGATGTTAGAGCCTCCCTTACTAATTGTCGCATTGCCATCGAATCCGAAGCCAGTATTGCCGCGCAGCTGTCGGAGTGAAGGACGCCGAGCAGTATGTCTACTGCTACCTTAATGGCAACCACCTCGTCTAGTATGTATCCAAAGAATTCAAACTACTTGGTGAAGACAAGCGGATCCGGATCCTCGAATTAAAATAATAATATTTCGAGTTGGATATTAAAGTACAAGTCTTTTACTCTTTCCCACTTAAACTCAATAATAGTTGAACACTAAACGCAGCAGCAATGATTCTTAATACTCTACACATGGGCTGCTTTCCATCAATATCCTAGACATTGCAGAGTTTCCCACTTTGCGCAAAACACACATAAATACTGATTATTATACAATGCAAATAAGAGAAAGGCGGCGAGCAATAAAATACCATAAGCCCGAACATATGGAGCTGAATCCATTTGTAGTAAGTATTTACTTGCATAAAAGCATGTGATAACGTACCCAGAAGAGTTCGAGCGCGGATTCCCAGCAAACTCTCTGATAAGCAATGCATTGAGGTGGCTTTGTAGGCACGTGTGAGTGTGTGTGGGCACAAAAGGATTCAGTTCGTGGAAGAAAAGTTTGCGTTGCATATGTGTATGAGTATGAGTATGTGTATGAGTATGAGTATGAGTATGTTTGTGCAACGCTATATTTTATTTATGCAAATTGTATTTAATTTCTTTGTGTATGTATTGATTCAGGAGCGCAGGCAGCGGCAGCCGGCGATTACATGTGCACTACAACAATTGTTGCCATTTACGTAAGTAGTACACGGAATGGCTATGAAGAGCGGCGCAGCGCATGCACGGGAACAGGATGAATTGCTTTTCGTATTAGCTTAGAACGGTTTCTGGGCGCAAGAAGTCCAACACCAAGAACATTTATTGCCTAGGTAGCTTACGTTCAGCCGACGTCGTCTGGTTCGAGGACACGGGGAGTGTGGCATGTGTGCGGTATGTGTGCGCTGGTGAATATGCGAATAGTGGCTGCGACTTTTAGTCGTACTCGTGTACTCATGGCGTAGTCTATGCACAAGCACATTCGATTGCCATAAATCTTAGTTAGTTTTCTTTGAATAGCAGCAGCTCCTGTGGCTTCTGCTGTTTTGTTGCTTCGCTGCATTTTCTCGATTTTAATGCCATTTCACTGTTGGCTGCACAGCCAACGCACACACACACACACACACTCGTCTCTGCAAGAATAAAATTTAAATAATGGAAAGCCAAGTTTTTATCTAACTGAGCAAGACAAGAAAAAAGCGAAGCAAAGGGTCTCGATAGCGATATCACGACTGTTGGCAGTCGGTGCTGTTGAAAACAAACTTTATGAATTTATATTAGCCGAAGATGTATTGGGGCTATGCGCAAAATACACACGTAACGCAACCTTGAGAGCTTTCCAATTGAAGAATGAACTTTGTTTTTTGGTTTATGGGGAATGAACAGTTTGAAATATGAACGGCAATGACATGCGAAGACATAATGCATTTGACTTTAATATGAATGAGGATTAATACGAGTAGAAGAAGGTGGCAACTTTGAAAAGTGGTTATGTTTGAACTGTATTCTTATAAGAGCTAATGTAGGTCAAGCCAATTCAAATATTTATTAAATTTGTTTTGTGAGGAAATCAAAGGCGTTGATTAAATACTTACCTCAGAATGCAGAAATATGATTTCTGGGCAATTAATGAAACTACACAATTCATAACAAGAAAGTCTTGAATGGTTATGATTTATGTTTTTTATTTGATTTTCATTATTTCTCAAATCTGCAAGTGCTATGTATATATATATTTGGCGTAGGAACCGCTTTAAGCGATTATAGCCGGAGTGCTATGTATAGTCCAAACATAATGTGATATTTACTCTTTTGCTCCACACGTCCTAGTTTCTTTGCCAGCGCAGTAAATTGCATTAAGATTAACAAATTGACAGCTTCAGTGCATTATGCGCACACATGTATGTCTGTCTGTCCATTACCCACATTCGTTTGTGTTACACATTCATTTTAATAAAAAAAAAAATAAAACATTTTTATTTCTTCTTTGTGGGCAATTTGCATTTCAAGTCCGCAGCGCAACTTAATATATCAAGGGATTAAGGTCTTAAACTCAATGTGACTGCGGTCTTTTGTTACATTTCATTTTGCATTTGCTACACTTTTGCGCCTCATCACACTAATCCACAGTGTTCCTAATTAAGCTACACAATAAGAGCTGAGCAGACTGAGGTGAATATGAAAGAATTTCAGAATATTTCGCGTAAAAATAGCGAAAAAAATCAAGATGTAAATGAAAATGATTTTATATGGCCCCATGTATGAATACATACTTATACATATGTATCTATGTACCTTAAACTCGTATTTTTAAACGCTCTTATTCTCAGAAAATATTTACAAATTTAATTGAATTGAATTTAAGTGATGAATCGAAAGCCGTTGCCCACTTTAATCCTCCCACTAATCCGGAGGCCCTTAACAATTCCTACCAATCTAAAATCAAGCAATTTACTTATTGGAGTGATTCGTGGAATATGGATTATTTCACAGTTGTGGTTGTAAAACATTCAAAATTGATTAGTCAGCACTTAACTCGATTAGGTTTCAATAATATGGCAATGTGATAATCAGGTATGGTCGCACAGATTGCGCTCAAGTAAGCGGCAAATAAATATATGAGAAAATTTCACTACAAGGTGTGTGTGTGTACTCCAATGTTCGAGGTGTGTTCAAAAAATAACGGGAATTTAAAAATTTCCAATAATAAAATTTGTTGTTTTAAATATTGTTGATATACGTAGATGGCTTTGAAGTACGTTCAAATTTTGAGCTGTATTCTTTGCTTACTTGTTTTGTAGCGGCCTCTGCTTGGCTTGTTAAAAGCTCACATTTCGTTGCTTTTTCGCGAATTCTTGGTCCAATCTTTCCTCTATATTCGCCAGACATGGCTCCGTGTGACATTTTCCTATTTCCAAATGTAAAGAGATCCTTAAAGTGCCGTCGTTTTACAAGCATAAGAGTTTTACAAGCATCATTGGTCCTCAGAACATTGGCAACGGCGAATACCGCAGACGATGGAACGATGAGTTGTACGAGTTATACGACGACATTGACATAGTTCAGCGAATAAAAAGACAGCGGCTACGCTGGCTAGGTCATGTTGTACGAATGGATGAAAACACTCCAGCCCTGAAAGTGTTCGATGCAGTACCCGCCGGAGGAAGCCGAGGAAGGGGAAGGCCTCCACTCCGTTGGAGGGACCAGGTGGAGAGCGACCTGGTTACACTTGGGATCTCCAACTGGCGCCGAACTGCGAAGGAGGGAGAGAGGTGGCGCACTATCGTCGATTCGGCTATAACCGGCTAAACGGTTGCAACGCCAATCACATACATACGAACATACAAGAGACATCGTTGAATGAGCTATCACAAAAATCGTGTTTGAGAAGTGCTTCGATAATTGGAAGAGACGCCGTCATAAGATCTTGGTATCGAATGGAGTCTATTTTGAAGGCGACAATCATTTTGTAAACAAATAATTAATATTTTTTTTTTCAAAAAAACGAAAATTCTCGTTATTTTTTGAACACAGCTTTTATGATTCGCATAGCGGTTTCCATGCTTGTGACTTTCAGATAACTATAATACTTCTAATAGTATGGAATGAATGAGCTTTTCTTAGTGTTTCAAATCCAATAAAGATCAGCTGTTAGTTTGGGAACATTTGTGGTTAAAATATGATGTGGTATTTCTCAGTAGAAGCAAAACAGACTGACAGGTTTACTATTTTGATAGTCTTAAAAGAGAAAAGTAAAGTACTAAAATGGTGACTATTAAAATTAGTTTCGAATAAAATTGAACCTAAACAAGAATAGGTAACACAAAGTAATTTTGTTGAAGTTTCTCCTGTAGTTTTTAGTCTTCTAGTTAGTATCTCCTGTAGTCTCTTTGATACTAGTATATTATTATAAATATAAATGTCAGACCATTTTAAGTGTGGAATTGTAAATTTAAAATGCACATTAAATAATAATAATTAGTACAAAAACAAATTATTTGCTCTCAAATTTCTGAAATAATTTTAACTCTTGTCCTATAATACTAATTCTTGTTTTTTCCTACATTATTCGAGTGAAACCGCAGTGATTTAGCTGACCTCCCAAGCACACAAAGCCGTCTTCGATTAATACTACTTTATCTCGGTCGTGTAGTTGATTCGGGTATAATTGTACAGAATGTGGGACGCTTGTAGGACTGACTACAACCCTGCGGCTGCGACACGTCAGACCGTCGTGTGTATTACCATATCTTATATATTGAGTATATGTATGTATGTTGGTGTGTGTGCTTGCCACAACATTCATGGCGGTAGAGTTTTCAGATTTGTTGTAATCAATTTCTCGCTCGCCCAATTGTTACGGCACATTAAACTCCATAATAAAAACAATTTGTTGGATTCGCACATGCCCACGTGTGCAGCGGGCAACGGAGGTTTGTTACCATAAAACATGGTTTGTTACAATAACAATCAGCGGCGCAGCAACTACAGGTATGCTTGTATGCCTAGTAGTAGATGCTCAACTCCGCACAACGAAATCAATAAATTCACTTGTAATATATCAGTCCCACACTTTCAGCGTGCAGCACTTCTGGCTTTCAGGCATATCCTCAGCCACACTACGCACACTCAAATACATGGATATATGGTTGTGTACTGCGTTGTTCTGCTGCTCCAGGTTGCCGGTGCGTGTGTCTTTGGGTATGGTAGAATGCTAATAAAATTTGCAAAAAAGGGAAATGTTGGCTTAAAAACCAATTTTTCCTTTAACTCGTGCTACAATGCAATTACAACAACAAGTTCACTCTCTTATCCGCTCGCTGGCGCAGAGATACAAATGCCTGCCTTTACCTTTCGCATTCGCAGTTATTTTGTTGGCTAACTCAATGTCAGCCCAGCACTTCGCCCTTTAGCATTCGAAAACTTGTTGTTGTTGTTGTTGTTGTGTTCATGGAAATGTGCAGTTTGGTTACCGTTCAAATATCTCTTCCAGCTGCCTTGGCGACTGACTATTTGACTGCCTACCGACACATACACACGCACACGCCTTGCCAAAGCCAAAATCCTACAATTTATTTATTTATTTATCACACGAACACAAAGTCAGATTTTTTCACTTGCAAAAGCAAGTTCGGTGCAGCCTCGACGAACTGTTTGACACCCTAATATGGGTAGTTTTGAAAAGCGAGAATATTTGAGTTTGAAATACTAGAGAGTTTAGTAACTACAGGGTCGGCCCTTTGGGTTTCTTTGTTATCAAAATTAAAATTTCCACACGAACTCATAAAAACTCCTCTGTTCTTTAGTATTTATTGATTTCTAATAAAATATAAATCCATGGAAATTACTGATAGTTTGAGATTGTAGCGCATCATGGAACATTCATTACTCCTACAGATACTCTATTCAATAAACTGTCTTCTTTAGAAAATATTTATTTGTTCATGGCATCCATGAGCTGCCTTTAACTAATACAAACACCATCAATGGTATGTGTGTGTGTGTGTTTCACCGCAAAACAAATTGCCGGCTTAATCATCCATTTTTATGGCACACTAATTTATTATGCAGCATTATATGTAATTCGTATGTTTTTTCACTGCTCCAGCGAAGTAAATTGAAAAAATTCAAATATATTGTGTATTTTCATAAAAACCTTGGAAATATTTCAATACAGATTGTTTACAACCCTTCCAGATATTTTAACGATTTTTTTTTAAATTTTTTTGGTCGATATAATTTAATGCGGAGGCTTACTGAATATTAAAGATTATTAAATAATATTATCAAATCGACAAATAACTTGGATAGTCCAGCTAAGTCTTTAATAACAGAGACTTTTTGCCCCGAATGTTCTATGAAACTTCTGTTATAAAAAATTCCGTCCTAAAAGTCCTCAGGACTGCCACAATAACAGAAAAACTAGTTTTTGGATGTTCTGAGAAACCTCTCAGGGTATTCCTTTAAGAAAAATCCCACTATAAAAACCGTCAATGAGAGATAATTTAGGGAGAGAGGGAGAGAGTTATCTAATATCACTTACAGCTCTAGCTTGTGCCCATTCCCTTCGTAGTATCTGTCTTCACTCCAGATTATATACCATATATGATCTATAAATGTACTGCTAGAATGGTCTCTGCTAACTTGTTATGCTCATTTTACCTACGCCTCTCTGATAAAAGCAACCCCCTGTGTAGAAATTCAAGCAAATATTTTGTACTCGAACCAAGGTTCAAGAGGCAGCAAGTACACCAGCGGCAATTGCCTCGGCGCTGCCTCCCGGCGCCTCTTTTGCATTGGAACTCTATTTGCATGTTGCGCTTTGCCATAGAAAATGCTGTGCCTCTCTCCGGTTGTGGTTACACAAATGTACGCCAAGTGATAAATTTCGCCTGTCACCTGAAAGAATTCACCGCAAATTTATAAATAAACTCAATTGTGGACGGCAGTGCCGCAGGAAGCTGCACTGCGACGGCGAAGAAAGTCGATTGCAATGCGGGCAGAAAGGCAGAGAACTGTGTGTGATGGAGGTTGAAGGGGCCGAAGGGAGGGCGCTGGGCAACGAGGTGGTGGTTGTGAAATATTTGTGTTTTACGCAACATTTGAATGTGCAAAAACAACGCTTGGGCTTGGGTTCGGGTCGTAAATTAATTTACTGCAGTGATTATGCTTAGAGGCGCTTGAGCAAAGAAGCCTTATACCTTGTACCTGGCTTGAAGTGTGGCAGACGTGCCGTAGCTGTTGCCATTTGCTGCGATTTCATTGTGTGTGTGTGTGTGCATGTGATTAACCGCTGCGTGTTGCATGCAACTAATTCCGCTTTAAATTCGCCAATTTGTTACAATTAATTGAGCTGACAAAGCCCACAACGGCATGAAATTTTAACTTTTCCACCGACTGGCTTTTTTCTCTGCTTCTGCGCTGGCAAACCAAAACCATAAATAAATCACAATTGCGCTGTAACGGACGCGAAATCACAATTAATTGTGTGCTGCCACAATGCAGATATAACAGTTATATCAGATACATACATATATATTTGCATGTGCAGTTATTTAGTTGTGGCTAATTTTCTAAATTTGCGCAAAATTATTAATTGCCTTTCAACAACTCCACACACAGAAAACACGCTCTCGCGTTTCACACACACTCTCTCACTATGAGAGTGACTGCGAGTGCGTGCATTGGCATGCCTTTGACCACTTAACGGCTTAGGCGCCAATCAATTGCGAAATGGACCAGCGAACGCTGTGCGCCGATTGCTTTCGCTGTAGCTGTCATTGTCAGTCGTCGGGATTTCCGACACTGACATTGACGGGTCTCAAATTCGGCCTCGCTTTGAGTGCTGCGGATGAAAGGCGCGGGTGTGGCAGCGCTGTATCAAAACATTATTCGACGCTCTGCATTTGAATTAGTGCGCTATGATTTGCAGTTTCCACATTTTGATTGTTGTTGTTGCGCATACAAGCAGCCTGAGAAATCACTACTGATCAATATATCTACCGAAACCCCTTTCACTAAACACCTTTGTGTATCCAAATATTTACCGTTATCTCTGTTGTGGCGCCATTGTTGCTTTTGTAAATGATAAATGTTTGTCACTTACATACAAAGCAAATTAAGCTATTACCATGCACCAGACCCCATAAATTACCGCTAATTACATAGGTGATGAGTCTCTGTTATTGCTACTGCGGTTATTACTACACTCTACCATTGTTGTTGTTGTTGTTATTCTATTTAAATGTTTGCAGAGGCGCCATAATTCTAGTCGATTGTCTGCATTCTTCGGTTGTCAGTTTGGTTCACCCATTTCATCGGTTCCAAAGTCACCGCCAGCGGCCAGTTGTCAATATCTCTGTGTCGGGGTGTGTGTAGGTGTGCTGTGTACCGTTGTGGCATACAGTTGGCGGTTGGTAATTGTTTTTGATTGCTGGTGATTACCATTAACGATACTGACGGGCATAAATTATTGCTATTCATTGTTCATACAATGCGCCCGTGATTGGGGGGGAAGGCTCCTTTGCCATTTTTGTTGACAAGTGCAAAAATCAGTCAACTGTGATTTAATTATACTCACCGAAAGGTGAGCCATTCGCAGCCTTTGCAACACAAATTCGATCGATTAAAATTTTAAATGAATTGTGAGGAAGTAATTAACTATGGCGAGCTGGAGATAAGAAAATTTTCCTGTGAAATGGAAAATTACGTCAACCATGAAAAGCAGTGATAGTGAAAGTGCTATTCTGTGTATTTGTGTATAAAAACGATATATGGATGGAGGAGTGAAAATGAGCTCCGCAACAGACACGCGTAAAATAATTTAATGAGAAATTACTATTACCGAAAATTTAAAATTTTTATTCATTAATTTAGTTTGCCGGCCTGATCCGTTGACATTTTGAATGAAATTTCATAATTCCACTCTTATGAAAACCTTCGTCCTTATTGGAAAAAAACTGGGCAGTTAATTTTCACACGATTCTCTTGAGGCCAGCTAAATCATTCGTCGTAGACAGGAACAAGGTGGATGAATAAGAACTGCCGAACCAAGTTTCCGAAGCTTCTGGCGAGAGACTATCTATGTTTGTGGCCTGGTGTTGACCTGATGGACTCCTCTCCTTATGGCCAAAGGTGGTCGCCTCTGAGAGATTCATTTATTTCAGATGGTTGACCCTGCAATTTCGACTTAAGAGAATGGTCATTTGGAAGCAGAAGAAGGAAGGATACTTGAACAATACTGAGGCAAGCAATCACAAACTTGTCTGGGAAGTTTTTTTAGTACGAATTCCTACCTCATCGTCATACAACGTATCCAGCACGCACACCTGTTGGAATAAAGAATTTAACCTACGATCCTTAAAAATCGCACGACCAAATTTTGTAACTCCAAAACATAGTGATTCAAATATAGTGGGTCTTTTTCGTAGAGAATATGTGAATGGTACCCAGCTCAGCCTGATGTTCTCCATTTGTTTAGTTTTATTGGATATAAATATTCATGCCATCCACGTACAGAAGATACTATTAATGAAGAGAACTTATAACAAAGGACATAGAACACTAAACTGACGAACACCCGATCAAGTTAGAAAATAATAAAATGGTACAACGCCACGGATTATTTTAAAATTTACGCAAAAGAGATTAACTTAATTTTCAAATTAGAACCATTTACATGGGATGGTTTGAAAATTATAAGATTTATCAAAACCACCTCATTTATATATTTTTTCCGGGACCCATATTACATTTAGTATCGATTATTAAATTATTTCATATGGAGAGCCCATTCCTATTTTTGCAAGAATTTTCGCTCTATCTATAGTAAACGCTTAAGTTCATATATGTCAACCTGTAACTGTGGGGGTTCTCTAAAATTATTCAACTAAAACTGATGTTTTTTACCAGAAACACAAAATGGAAAAAATCGATCAGTACTTTGTTTGCCTAATATAGCCACATGAGAGAATACTTTTACTGAACGGATATAATCTCTCAAAAAATGGAGATAAAAGGAATGCAAGTCTTAATTCCTCATTCCGAGTATATGGGGAGGGTTGCCAACAAAGCTGCTGCTAGTAACCAAATTGAAAACTGCCACGAAACCGAACCGAAATCCAACTGGCAAATGGAAGTTATTTCAAATTACCAAACAATATACATACATACCAACAAATTATAAACAAAGGCAAAATGAGAAAGGCAAGTGAAAAGTCAAGTATAAATGCTTGCAGGCAGTTGTTCTTCTGCAGAACGGACTATTGTGAAGCAATGCGTGGATGTAGGCCGTACTGCAGTGCACGAACACAGACGTCAGAAGCCGAAAGCGTCGAAAATTTACTGGACTTGCAACAGAGCGTAAGGCAAACAGGTTGACTTACCAAAAATGTGTGTATTTGCATTGATATATAACGGCATGTGTCTATGTAGACTCTGCCATTTCGTATTATTTGCGCAAGTATGTAACTCAGAAGTGAGTGCCGGCAACTGAAAGCGTATTACAAGGAATTTGATTTCTCGAGAACTACTTTCAGATGCAGTTATTTTGCAGTAAATAAACAACAACAACAACCGGAAAATCTATAAACCCAGGAACAACACGTGGAGCAATAAAGCAAAGTTCAGCTGTAAAAATGCTTGCATATTTAGACCCAAGGCGTGATTGTGCGACCGACCGACCGGGGTGGGACGTGGACCGGAATGAAGTTCCTACGCCACTTGCACAGTTTGGACAGTTAAATTTGCAATGTTGTGCTAGTGCTAGGCGCTATGGCAAGTTGGCAACTTGGTGAGTTTGGGAAGTTCAGTTTTTGTTCTTTCCTCAGTTCTTCGGCTGTTGTTTTTACCCCCCACCGACACCCGCCCCTGGTAGTTGTTACTTTAGCGTTTCATCTTGTCGAATTAC
Organism: Zeugodacus tau; assembly: GCA_031772095.1. Lineage (NCBI taxonomy): Eukaryota > Metazoa > Arthropoda > Insecta > Diptera > Tephritidae > Zeugodacus > Zeugodacus tau. The sequence continues at coordinate 92,739,334 of CM062649.1, forward strand.
TCAAAGTTGAGAAACAGAAACACACACAGCCGTAGCGCGGCAGCGTTCGAATGTTGCACCAACAGTTGTCCGGATGCCATGTGGGCACCGGGTGCGGCAGCCGAAAACAGTCAGCGTCGGCGTCGGCAGCGACGTTGAAGTGAACTTGAAACTCTTAGTTAAGTTGAATAAGTTTGACTTTTGGTTTTACACTCAAATAAACTGCGAATTTCGATTGTGTTGCAATGAAATCGAGACTCGAACGCTGACAGGCTAAAGGACAAGATTATTGTGTTCGCATCGGGAATACATCGAGCCGGCGTTGAATGTGCCGAAATAAGCGCAAAAACAAAGCGAGAAAGTCTCAAAGTTCGTACGTGAACTTTTATAGTCGCATTTCGTCAAGTTTTTATGTCTCAAGTTTAGTTGCTGTCATCTGAGTTTGCACAGTTCAATCTGCACAAATCACTGTTTACTCTAATTTCATCTTATTGCTCTTCGGAGTCACTTTGTGGCTATCGCTTGATGGCTCGATGACTTTTAGCAGCTATTTGCGCTCATCAACTAGCGTGTGTGTGCTGCTACAGTGTGGGCTAAAATTTTCGGTATATTTTGCATTTCACATTGATTTTCTTTAATCAAACGAAATTTTTGAAATCAAATATGCCACATTGCTCAACTCAATATTTACCTTCTGATGCATACATGTATAATTATTAGAGTATGTAGGCCTCAAGTACCCAAGTGTGCACCTCAACGCCCGATGTCAAGTGTGTGTCGATTGTTGCACGGTCTCTGGTCCCTGGTCAAATGGTTCGTTTGGCGATAATCAAATCTAATTTATGTCCGTTGTGAATGTGTTAAGCATGTGCGAAATCGAATGTGGGAAATTTGGAAATTTTCGCAATGCCAATTTAATGTGCAAGCGAGCTCAAATGCCTGCGCACCACACAACACACAGCAGTTGCAACTCCTCTGTGCTATGTGCTATGCTATGTAGTGCAAATATTTAATACTATACATACGCAGAGTAATCGAGTAATCACGTAATGTAAAATGTATTTATGTGTGTATTTGTGTAAATTGGCCAGATTGAGTAACAGATGCATTCATGCTTCGCTAATTACTTATCGGCATGTAAGCCAAATGCAATTAGGGTGGTCCTGCGTGGCAATCAAAACTCTCTTTGAGAGAATAATATGAAGTTCATTTAAAGCGATTGAGCGATTGATTTCTACTAATTTCCAATTTAAAACTTTTCTGAATATATTGGAAACTTACATCTCTAAATCTCTAATGGGTTCAGATGGGGTTCCTCATTATAGGATTGTATGTATGAATCTTCAAAAGGTCTTCTTAAACTCCAAGGCCTCATTCCATATTGCTTGCAGGAATTACATGTTATATAGTGTTTTTTGTGGGTTAAAAGAGTCCTTCCCTAAATTAAGTTAGGTTAGGTCGTATGGCTGTATGACTATGAGAGACAGTCCGTTGTGATGCCAGGATCACCCCGCTTTATTAGATATGAATATTAACTGAATACCCTGAACCAAATGCCAACAGAGATTTTTCATTTCTATATCCGCTAGTTCGCGCAGTTGTTTAGAGATCCAAGAAATCTATGTTTTATTCTCACAAAGATGGAAAATTCCAGGAGAAAGTGATTAAAGGCTCACCCTAATACCTGCATATATTCGTGCATTTCGTGGTGAAAGGCAGGGGTTGTGGCAAATTGACCGACTATTTCGACTGTTAAATTTGCAATGATATTGGTTGCATGGTTGAATAGCCAACTGTCTACTTACTGACTTACTCACTTGCAAATCGGATTCAAATATATATATTTGTGACTTGACGATTCGCACGGCAGTGTGGTGGCGGTTAAAGTTTGTTGTCCAAATATTTGTGACGGTAATATGCAACGAGGGGTGTCTTTAAATGTTATGGAACATAAGATATGTAGTAGCTTTAATATGTGTCTTCCGTAAGGATCTCAACTTCTATGAGGATGAATTTAAGGCCAAGTGTTATCCACGATTTCAACACTCTAAAGTAATATCTGTAAAAAAGGAATTTCAGAAAATGGCAACGGTCCGAGAAAAAAGAACTTCTGTTCCACTTTTTTGTTTTTTCGAATATAGTCTTTAAAAATAGTAAAAATTTAAGTATGGGTATGACGTTAGTCTAGATGAAGACGTATATATATAGATAAGACGCTCTCCTAAATTTTCAGGTAAATCGGTCCGGCAGAACTTGAGAAATTGTCGGCATCGTTTTGAAAAAATACGGTTTCGTTAAATAAAAGTGTAAAGCCCAGTTTGTTTGAATGCCGCGCCGGGAAAATACCCAAATCTCGGAGAATAATTTGAATTTTGAACAAGTAAGGAAGGGCTAAGTTCGGGTGTAACCGAACATTTTATACTCTCGCAATTTATTTATTTAACTTTATTTATATTATATAATACACAATTTGACCCACATATTCGTTATATGTATTGTATAAAGTCCATTGAAAGTTGGAAACCATAATATTAGGTTAGAAGCACCGAGGTAATCGTGTTCGATATATGGGGCCTTAAAAACCTATGGTCCGATTTCGGCGATTTTTAGAATGGGGCTGCCACACTATTAACATAGTATTTGTGCAAAGTTCTGCACCGATATCTTCACTAGTGCTTACTTTATATATTGTAAAGTAAACGATTCAGATCGTCTTCAAAGTTCTGGTATATAGGAAGTAGGCGTGGTTGTGAAGCGATTTGGCCAATTTTCACAACATATCATTGGGATGTAAGGAAACTATTACAAACCAAGTTTCATTGAAATCGGTCGAGTAGTTCCTGAGATATGGTTTTTGACCCATAAGTAGGCGACGCCACGCCCATTTTCCATTTTGTAAAAAAATCTGAGTGCAGCTTTCATCTGCCATTTCTTATGTGAAATTTAGTGTTTCTGACGTTTTTCGTTAGTGAGTTAACCCACTTTTTGTAATTTTCAACTTAACTTTTGTATGGGAGGTGGGCGTGGTTATTGTCCGATTTCTTTAATTTTTGGACTGTATTAGGAAGTGGCTAAAAAAAACGACTGCAGAAAGTTTGGTTTATATAGCTCTATTGGTTTGCGAGATATGTACAAAAAACTTAGTAGGGGGCGGGGTCACGCCCACTTTTCCAAAAAAATTATATCCAAATATGCCCCTTAATAGTGCGATCCTATGTTCCAAATTTTATTTCCATAGCTTTATTTATGGCTTAGTTATGGCACTTTATGTGTTTTCGGTTTTCGCCATTTTGTGGGCGTGGCAGGGGTCCGATTTTGCTCATTTTCGAAAGCAACCTTCCTATGGTGCCAAGAAATAAGTATGCCAAGTTTCATCAAGATATCTTAATTTTTACTCAAGTTACAGCTTGCACTGACGGACGGACGGACGGACGGACAGACAGACATTCGGATTTGAACTCCACTCTTCACCCTGATCACTTTGGTATATATAACCCTATATCTAACTCGTTTAGTTTTGGGTGTTACAAACAACCGTTATGTGAACAAAACTATAATACTCTCTTTATCAACTTTTGTTGCGAGAGTATAAAAATACTCTATAGCGTGTTCTTGAATAAAAAATAAAAATAAATTAAAATTTTTTTATTCTGAAACACCCTTAAGATCTTTAACAAGGATTACATATTTAGCGCTATTTCAGCATTAAACAGGCTCAGCCAGTATAACATTTGTAAATTGTTAATTAATTTATGTAATATCTTGCCAACAAAGCACTTTCAACTATTATATAATTAAGAAAAATACCACTAACGGTAAAATCAACAAAAAGCGTATATTTAAAGCAAGCAATCAAATATTTATAACTGTACATGTGTACGTGTGAATCCTTAGAAAAAAACAAACACACACACGTGGCTTACGAAACTTTTTGCCGCGACAATATTTTTCAATCAGCGTCCAGCCAAGTAATTTTTTCTGTGTTTTTTAAAAAACTCGGATTTCGTTAATCCTTGAAACATTTTCACAACAAAAACAATCACTTACAACAACATAAACTCACACACGATGGTACGGTGTATTGATGGCTGCAGGAACATGATCATGAATTTCGATTGAACAATAAAATTCAATTTGCCTGCCACTTAAGTAATCACCAGCGTAGGCAACAGGCTCAACACGGGATACAAAAAATAATATATACACATATACACACATACATATATAAATAAGTAAATACATGAAAGCAGAGAAAAAGAGGGGAGCAGAGCAACTCTGTTTAAAGTTGAAAAAAAGTGTGCAAAGTAAAAAAGTGAATTGTGTTAAATGGGAAAGTTTTTACAACAACAGCAAGTGCCAAAACACGCGTACAGAAACAAAGCACTGAATAAATCACGTATTGGGTGCGGGCGGGCGGTGCGCCGGGCAGAAATTAGCAACTAAATACCGAAAATCCATCATCATGCTGAGCGCAGAAAGCTCTAAATAGCCTGGCTGAACTTCGCTACGCATTACAACTACAATAACAATAACACAGAGACAGTAACAGAAACAGCGAAACACAGAAACAAATCCACTGGTCTTCAATCTCGCAAACGCAAAGCCTTCGCCCCACACAAAGATACCTATCAGTAGGCAGGTTGGGTAACAGCTGTCGCAGCCAGCAAAGTGCGCTTGCAAGTAACACTTCGTGAAGAAACACAAAATCGGCAAAAGTTTACAAAACTTTTTCAATAATCCATCATTTGATAGGGTCAGTCCGTGTGACTTGCAGAAAATGAGAATAAAAATAAAAATAATAATAATAAAAGCAAATACATTAGCGGCAAAACTGCCGAGTTGGCCGAGGTGAGCTGGTGTGAGTGGCAAATTAGGGCAACTGCCCAAACGCCATGTTCGATTTGATTGAATACGGTAAGCCACTGCGAGATATTGGCGTAAAACTTCAACGCACGCACCCACACATATACACACACACATGGAACGGCAGCATGTGGGAGCTGGCAGCGTGTGAGCATAAAAAGCAAATAAAAGTTATCTCGCTTCTTGACTTTTACTTTGCTTTGCTTTCAAGGCCCGTCGCTCTTTGTCTGTTCGCCAGCAAACTTCTCGCAACGCACGCACGTCGAGCCGACCACAAAGATCGTCGGCGATGCCGGCCAATTGCCCATATCCACCGCAGGCAAACAAATCCGCAACCTTGTGTTTTGAGACAAACTTCTCAGACTTCAGACTCGCCCACAATGTTCGGAAAGTAATCTGTTGCTCAGCCTATGGGAGGTGTGCGCATTAGCTGACCTACGGAAAATTGGCAGTTGGTGGTTGTCGAAATTAGCCAAATTGGCGAACTGCGCTGCGGTGGGGAGAATAGTTTTCGCAAATATTTGCCTGCTACTCCGGAATGTAGTGTTTACGAAATGCTTACATTTTCAACGGAAATAATTTAATGGTTTTTTTTTTTAGACGTATGGCTTTCGATAAGGCAATAATTTTTTCGGAGTTGGCTTTTTAGACAGCTTTTATTTCATTAATACTTAGTTTGTTGTGCCGTTTCATATTGAATAGACTTACTACGGAACAAGATCGGCAAAAGTCACCCATATTTACCCTATATGGGTGATGACTGGCAATATGGTAAATACCACAGTTTCAGGAGGTTTCTAGCTAAGGTATGACTCTATCGTGGAGTGTTCGTTGCTCCTCAGTAGCATAGCATTCAAAGATGGAGTCTTACCATGGTAGGGGGTAAGGGCTGGATCAAAGTGCCATGCGACCCGTTCGAAGAGCAGTCTGGCTGGGGACCCTTAAACAGCACAGTCTCGAAGGGAGCTCACCGATACCTACCGATATGCGTAATAAGATAGTCTTACTTGCGTAATGGTGGCTCTATGTAAGCGGATCTGTTTTCCTTCAAACTCGTTAAATGAATTCTAACAAGGAATAAAACACCAGAAAAGCCCGTACCTTCTTTACAAAAAACGTAAGGAACAGGTTGTTCCGTGAAGAGGGCAGCATTTACAACGAGCGCTAAAACGCAGCTTAACCTAGCATCGGCAGCCTGAACCAAACTTCGTAGCCAAAATTAGGCTACTGAGCAGAAGGCGAAAGGAGATGTTGGAAGTGAAGTTCCTGGTAGAGCTTTTGCAAAGAATGAACTCCTCAAGGTCGAATACTTGAAGAAAACTTACTTAGAAGGGTACATATGCAACCGCCAATTAAGGAGGAGCTCCTGGAGGCAATTGACTGTGCAAAAGTGATGTTAACAAATTTCATACTCGAATCGCCAGGAACAACGGTGAAAAGACAAAGGTCTGCTGAAGAGGCTAAGCCTCGTTCTAAAGGTGGATATTCCGATAATTACGGATTTGGAGTTGGTGAAGCCATTCTAGTTACTTTTGGCCCTTTAGATATTATTTCTGGCGATTGAGAGCAATTGTATTTTAGAAACTAGATGTTTTTGTAACTCCGAACTCTTTTAAAACCAGAAACAATATTTAATCTCTTTGAAAATTATGAAAATTTACATTTCACCTTTCAAATTCAAGCCCACTCGAATATTTCCATAACCCACCTTAATTAAACCAAAATAATTGAGTGTAATTAAATATTATACAATTTGGCGCCTAAACAAGACTTTGCAAATACAAGCGAAATCAGAAAATGTTAACAATGAAATTCGATTTAACTTTTCGCCCCACAGACGCTCGCAGATTCGAACAAAAGTGTAAAAGTAGGTGTATGAATTAATTACTTTCCAATGTTGCAGCGGGCGGAGGGGCGAGGCGATGCTTCCGTTACCGGCAGTCGGCAGCTGGCTTTGTGTATAAAAACTTTTGAAGTGGACTTAATTTAAGCACCAGATGATGACCAAGTTGTTGAACGTAATGGCTGGAAATCAAAAAAAAAAATCTCTTTTAGGCCAAAAGACAGCGTGTAGCAGAGGCGTGTGAGTACATGCATTTGTTGAGAATTAAATTGTGGAAATGTTTCACGAAGAGTGCACTTAAAATAAATAACTTTTAAGTGTGTTGGCCTAATAGCTAAGTAATAAGCTGTTGGCAGATTTTAATTACATGAAGTTCGGTTTTCACAATTTGTTTTCGTACTTAGTACGTCGTGGAGGCCCCAAGGCACTACGTGCGCACCGAATCAATATGTGCGGAATGTATTAAAATGCGAATTACTACCTAAAGAGCCATTCACTCCGGCGTAATTGCAACATTTTCGTGCAACATTACCGCCAAGTAGGCGGATGCACGCCTTCGCTGCAAATAGTGTCGACGCGGCGGCATCTCTGCGAGCCGGCGCATCGACGAACCGGCGAGCACAATGAAACGCTCATAAATAACAAGCGAGCAGCTGGAAAAATATGAAATGTCTTGAATGTATTAGCCAGCCCACCGAAGTGTTCGCCTTGGAATTATGTTCTCGGCTGTATGCGAGCATATGTAAGTCGCCGCCTAGCAGTTTTTTACGCAATTCACAGGCACGCCCCCACTCGAGAGGCAAGCATGCTACCATAAAAAGCAAATATATGAGGCGATTGACACCCAACTAGACAGCAGCCGGCCGCTAAGCGCCGACAGTTGGCCGCGGGCAACCGAGCTTATCTAGTCAGGTAGCGGGTTATAAGAGTGGATGCCGCTGCCTGGTTATCCGATACTGTCCTGGTGGTTGTGACTGTTGACGGCACCGGCGTGTCCGTTCAAGCGTTGGCTCGCAGAGGTGCGTTCGTTTCAAGGCCTGCCATATTGGCGCGCCATTTATCAGTTGCCAGGCCTGCGGTGGTTATGTGCTGTCGAACGTTTTGTTCGCTGTCATCGCAGCTGGCAGTTGGAGTCACAAGCAATAAGCGATCGACACAATATGCTTGGAGTATACAGAAGACTACTAGTACGAATGGACTATTCGTTCGCCTTCTTGCGTGCGTGCGATGGCAGTCGATTTGTGGCTAAGCACACGCTTAATCGCTTCACTTTACGTACTTCTAAATAGACGCAGTCTAAATGGGCCTCATAAATTTTCCTACAGAGCGCATGCGCGCCAACGACGGCGACTGCGACAGCAGTCGATGTTCGAACAAATTAATGGGTGGATGCGCGCCTGGTGTGATCAACAGATCGCTTTGTCATGCCACACGTGATTGCTTTTTTGTTGCATATTTGCGGATTATTTATTTGCGCTAATGCGATTACTCAAACTAAACCTGAATCGAACACTGCCGCTGAGTAGGAGCACTAAGTTGATCCCATTTTGATCGGTTGTATGCATATATTTTGAGAAAACGGCATAAGTACAAAAAGAACACTGTTTTGAAATAATCTGTTTTATAAAAAACAATATGTATATAAGAATATAGTCCTTACGCCTAGATCATATTTCGGCTTATAAAGCCTAGACCTAGAAATTGGAGGAGTTACGCTGTTAACAAAACCTCCATCACTTCCCAGACTTTAAAAGGTGTCTCTGGAAAAAGATTTTATGCAAATGCGGTCCATTTTTTATTGAGATGTTGGAGGAGCCTTACAGCAACAGATTATGTCTAGATTTTCAATTAAAAAAATAGTTGTTAGTTAGATAAGTCAGAAAGTACCTGCCTGAAGATATATGGTTATATGGGAAAGCGAGCGGTGGCAAATCTTCAAGCACTAAATTCGATTTATTTTTCTAATTGTTTTTTTTTTTTTGTGTTTGCAATATTAACTTTTCGCTTTACTTTACTTCAACACTCTTCCGAATCCGATATGTTCTATCCTGTGAGACTTCTACGTATGCAGCTTGATTTTTATGCTGAATATGAGCATTTTTTGTGGTCATCCTTTATCAAACAAAGTTTTTGACTTTTCTTTATATTGTTATTCGCAATCGTGTTTGACTGTGACCTATTTCCCAGTGAAAGAAATTAAAACTTGTTCAGCCGAAATTTACCTTTTTGGAAAGATAACATCTTAGAGGACATTGGGCATTAAAAGTTCTTCTTCTTTTAGCATTTTCTTTTTTACTACACAAGGTGTATATGTGTTACAACCATACTCGATTTTTCGCATTGGTGCTGTGTCTGGCACTAATTAAGTTTCGATGTTTCTCCGTATCTTGAGTTCGATTTGTCATTCGTATTTAAGGCATATGAAAAGCTGTTTAACAAATTTTCTTCAGTGACCAACTCACAATTTCGCCACCCTCCTTAGCACACTCTTCCCCCACTTAATTTCCACCTCCCATTGAAACCAGCAGCAATTTAAAGTTGCCATAAAAGTTCAATAAAACGCAACAGGATGAAGCATAAAATATTTTATTTCATTTATTTTTTTATTGCTCCCGCTTTGGCATCTATTACCTAAAACCTCACTGGCTTTACAGTTGTCAAGTTGTAGGTTAGAGCACACCACCATTGGGATTGCGCTTTTACCCGCATGCCCTTTAGTGTGTGAGCTTTTACAAATTTTAGTTGTTCGTGAAGTGTCATGCGCTTTTCTTTTTTCGGGCCAAAATGGTTAATCGAGTAACATATGTATATCGGATTGACCCTTTGACACATTTGAGTATAAAAATTGTCAACTGTCAATGCCGTTACTAGCAATGTTTGGGTATTAGCGGAAATACATATATAGTTTAGGCAGGAATTTAGTATTAAGAGATTATATCACATTTTTTGGAGCAGCTTCTCGCGTTTAAAGACATAGGGAGATTTCATGATATGTATTTTGTTTATTTGTGCCAATACGTGCATAATTAGAAGTTAGATAGTCTCTGTTTTCTCCTTCAATGCTAGATATTTGACCAATGGACTCCTCTCTTTCTATATAATTGATAAAATCTTCTTATATTAAATTTTTTTGTGGAATAAAAGCTTTTGAAAGGCGTCAATTTATTATTACTGGTTAATGCAAAAACCATTATTTTTATTTTAAAATGTCAGCCATTTTCTAAATGATATTAATATACCAAAATAATAACCCTGCTATTGGCTTGAAATGAAAATTCTGCCAGCATGGCAAAGACACGCTATTATTTTTGCTGTCAATTGTTTTCATTATTTGTTATCATTTCATTTGGTAATTGCCTGCAATAACATTAAATTCCAGAGCGAATGGTTTTTTTATGTGGAGCTCGCCGAAATTTATCGCCTTTCGTCACACAGATGAAAATCCGCCAAATCCCGCTCCGTCACATTCCGCGCACTCTATTCAATCACATCAATTGAATCGGGCTAGCCAGCTTGCTAGCCAAGCCAATAGTGCCAATCAATTGCACCAATCATCATTTGCCGCCGTTTTTTGTGCAGCGCGCGCGTCGCTTACACAGCGTTTTGTTTGCGCTGGATTTGCGTTATCCCTTGGGTTTTTCGCGAAAGAGGCGAGGAGCAGTACGAAATAAATTCGTATAACAATTTAATGCTGGCATATAAAAAATACACGCTTTTCAAATTGTTGCAAAAGTAAATTTATTCTACGCCGCCACACGCACACCCACACTTGACGGCCATTTTAAATGCACTGCAAACGAACGGTACATGTGTGCATATGGTGCAATGCACTCGCACTTCCGGCTTGCTCGGATCGGCCATTGTTTTCTTCGCTTTATCATTTTGTTATTTCATAAAAAACTTTTGCCCGTTTTCCAGCAACGCAACTATTTTGCATTTTTATTGCCATATAAATTGCTTCTGTATAAATACCAAATGGAAGAGAAGTGCGAGTGAGACTGGAGTGTTTGTGTGTGTGGGGGTAAGCGAAGCCAAAAAAAGCGTAAAGAAAATGCTTTGCCGATTGACAGCGCTTTTTTCGGCTTTGCACAGCGAAATGGGGCACGAACTCAGTGAGACGCTTTAAGCCCTCAATGCTTTTTAAATGCTGAGGAATGTGGTTCAAACCTCTCAATATGCCTTAATCTACAAACAGGATCGATACTTTAAAAGAGTCTGGTCATATTGAAACTGAAATAAGAGGTTATTGTTCTTGTAGCGGCATAAATATTGCCCAAAATTTTTTTTAGAATGTTGCCGATTTGACAGGATTAAAATCGAGTCGTGGGAAAGGAGCAAGCGCTTAATAGTTCAAACAGTGAACGACTTAAACCCGTTGACGGAGAGAGCCGATGCGACCTATCTTATGAGACTTCAATGTAAATATGACTGTTCATATAACCGCTTCTACCGTACGCTACCGTAGAATTCTAGTCATTCGGATTTTTCCCTTATTCTTATATACGTGTATTTTTATAGCAGCGAGTCATAAAAATTTGACTACTTAACGCGCCGTTATAGCGATCAATACACTGGCCTCAAGTAAATTCGCGATCTACCCTCTTCTTTTCTGAATGCTCGAATTTTTTATAAAATATACCTATCAGGACAACAATTTTCGGAAGACATGAATCACATATTTTAAAAATTCAATTTATTGTTGCACATTCGGTCCCTGGCTGTTCGGGAATTAGAACAAAAATGTATTTAAAGAAAATTAAATAAATACATTTGAACGCCAAAGAAAAGTATAATAGATTGGATTAACTTAATAAAAGCTGGTGAAATGAAGTTTGTGGCGAACGGAAATGGCAAGGCAGCCGGAAGTGCGCGCCAACTGTCAACAGCAACCGCAAAAACAACAATGTTTTACTCGGAACAAAGGAGAAAGTAACAATTTGTTTCAAAATCTTGGATTTCAAAATACTCCAAGTGAGGCGCAGCGCTTCCTTCCTTGCTGTTAAAACGTAATTTCATAATATTCTGCGCAGTTTCACTAAAACTTGGAACTCTTCTGTGGCTGCAGAGCGCAATACGAAGTGGGGAAGAGAACAAAGTCAGTTCCGTTGTCTCAAAAGCGCGCGAATCAAAACTTTATAAACGCAAAGGTGCTCCCCTAAAATTAGAAACAAAATAAGTGACAGGAGTGAACCTACCTGAATCCTGTTGCACGCTGCGTATGAGCAACATTCGCCAAAGCAGGATTCACGCTCGCTGAAAGCGCTGCCAAATACGCAGCAATTGCGTTGAAACGCAATTTAATTGAAAATGTCTGCTCGAATAAATATTTGCGCGCGTTTTCGGGAGAGCGTGTGTGACAATTTTTGATTAATTTATTTACAATTTGCCAATTGCATCTGATTACTCGCATGTTTATTGCTGTTGTTGTGCGCGTTGCTTTTATCAATACGCCATCAATAAATGACAAATTGCCAGCGGCCGCGCCTTCAATGCAAAACTCGCCGCGGCAGCCACAAGACTTCTTTCTATGCCCAGCCGCCTTGACTCTTGCACCCTGGCAACACCCCAGTTTTTATGTGTGTTTGTCAGTGTGTTAATCGCACTCATTATTTATGGCAATGACAATTTGTTACATAATGACGTATTATTGCTAATGGCAGCAAAGCGATATTGTAGCAATAGCAAACAACAACAACAACCATATTAACAGGCGCAACACACTAATAACAGCATCGATTGCCACTTCGTTCCCTGTGTGTGGCTGTGTCGCTGTGTGTGTGTGAGTTTGACAATGGTTGCCAGCGCATTTGCATAAAATTGCAATAACTCATGCATCGATTTTATATTAAGTATGTACACGTATGTGGCTCGGGCGTGAGTGTATGTGTGTGTATGGCAGGAAGAAGGAAGTGTGTTTGCCCGTGTGTGGCGCTTGCACCCCGATAAGGTGACATGAACACTGACAAATTGTCCGCCGCTGCCGCAGCGTTGCTCTGTTGCATATACGCGCAGACACAATGGCAGTTGGAGCATGGTGGCTTCCCCACACTGAGATTTTGAGCAGATGTGCTAGAAAAGAACCCTCGAACTAAAGTCAAATTTAATAAAAGCAGGCGATTTGTGTCTTTAATGTGGTCTCAGTCTGCCATGATTTCTATAAATATAAAATATTTCTTAAGCCTTTTTTCTGCAATCTTTCTTCAGGCATTGGCTTTTTGAAACTAAAACAGATCTATTTTTTTACGGCTCTGCATTAAAACTCATCACCTCAAGAGCCAGAGAAGCAACAATAAGTTGTTTTTGTAAATAATAAAACTTTTAAATCCGCATTTCCTTAGCGCACTTAAGCCGCACTATCTCCAGACATTACGCAAATGCATACATTTTTATACACAGCCAACCGTAAAGCGTCACTCTAGTCACATACATATAGCTTTTATGGAGCGAATTGCGAGTGCATTAAAAAATCAGCGGCAGTGCTTAACTTTTCATGTGTTAAATTTTCTGTGACACGCTGCAGCCAGCAGCCTAGCGGACTGTGTTGTCGTAAAAGTGTAAACATATCAAAAATCAATCGTGTTATAAAAGTGATAAACAACGACAACAACAACTACTCGCTGTGTGTGTAGAGCCCATACTGACAGGCCCAATAAATGATATTGGCGAAAAAAAGCTTAGGGATATGGCAGGCGATAAGCTCACGGCGCGCGGAGGCTGGCAAATGCAGCACTTGGACTATTCAACTTGTGAAAGCTCGCCCGCTCTCCCCACGGGCGCGCTATGAATATGACGCGATGCGACACGAGCGCATGTATAACAGGGCGCGTAAATGCGAATATAAAAAATAATCGCATGTATTAGACATATCTACGCTCTATATATGCCTAAATGCCTATATGTGTGCCGATTTGTGTGTGCGCTGTGCATAGGCGTATTCTACATGACTGGTTATGGCTGCATTGTGCGCTTAGAAAGCCAACAAAAATACTGAAATCCGTATATGAAAACACTCTGGCTGAAACACTAACACACATAGAAAACAAATATTCTCATATTCAAATATACATTTAGACAGTTCGTACCTACCTTGTGACCAAGAACTCGGGAATCAGCTGGTAGCGAGTACTTGAAATTATTTTATAAAGCTTCCAAAGCCAAGTTAGCTTAAGCCCAAATTATCTATTTTTTCATCAGTTAAGTTGAAATCATATTCTATAACATATAATTCTTTGAACTCTCGGCATCTTCATATTAACTACTTCATACAAATATACTAATCCAAAAAATCTAATCCAACTACCTTTCCTGCAGGGTACCCATTTTGTGCATATATTCGTGCCATTTATGTTCGGCAAAAGTAGGCACTTGAGTTTTTTCTAAAGCACACTAATAAAATCGGAAAATGTTACGTTGAACTCCGTCAACGAATTAACGGAGCATGAGAATGGATTTATAGGCATTGTTGATAGCGTTGACGTTGTCAGTTGTAATAGCAGCTGATCGAAATCTGGGTTTATTGTTATTGATATGCGCGGCTGTGGGAACGCGACTGTACAGTAGGGTAAGCGAAGTATGTACATAGATATGGATTAAAGGCCTAAAATGAATCCTTTGTTCCAGAACTGAATAGAATATTCCTTAGCAAGATTATATATTTTTTGCTTTTTAGAGCTTGAAATTGAGATTTAAAACTAATATCACAGATAGATAAAATTGATAAATCAGGGGAGATAGTAGACTACTAGATGACTAGAATAATAATTATTATCATCAAATGAGCAGTCGGTGTTATGGTGCCATATAATTTGCGTCTTTATTGGTACATTTACGAGTATGTAAAGTTTCTATACTGAAACCAAGTCTAGGGTTGGTATCCAAAATATAGTAACCTTTAGTATTTCAGAAACAACTCGGAAATAAAGTCTTAGGAATCAAGTCATCCGTTCAAATTTACAGTGAAGTTGTAACATGACTGCATCCATAAGGTGTCTTTACGAAATACTCTATCCAATATAATATGTACTTCCATAATTATGCATATCGCTTTCTCGTAATCTATATGAAGTATTCCATCTTATTCTTGTTACAAGGTCAAAATGAGAATTTTGCAATTTGCTTCTTATGTTGTCATGTTGTTTGGATGCTTGTTATAATGATGTCACATTGGCCTTGGTACAAACATGATCACACAATTGTATGTATGTATGTACTTACAAGTTCACTTACTTTATAAAATGTATGCTGATAAGTCAGCCCTTGTCAAACAAGCAAAGTAAGGAAGTGGGTGTGTGCAAACGGCGACAGGGTACAAAGAAAGCGAGATGAAAGGTAGTGCAAGGAGCTTCTCATGCGACAAAAGTCTTGTCTTTTAAGCTGACGAATTAAGTGGAGACATGTAAATTCAAATTAGGGTCATTTGAGAGTGGAATTCTATGTTGGGTCGAAATATCAGAGTGGCTGTCTCAATTTTCGGTTGGTATTATTTATACAGCTACAAAGCACTTTTGTATAATCGGAAATTAAACTACTTTATCTAATATTCACACTTAAACTATTTGAATAAAGTCAACTTGTCTTTGTGAAGAGTATGAGGATGATGATAAGGAAATGTAACCTGCTCATTGACAACCTTGGCGGTTTAGACCGACCCGGAAGTAAACTACCTTCAACAATCAAATCAAGGCAGCAGCAACTATTACAGTTTTATCTTCAGTTGAATAGTAATTGACATGATTAAATATATTTTCGTTTCCTTCTGTGAAGAATTTTCGTTAAAGAGCGTTTATTAACCCAGTCCCGACGGCAAATGGTCATAGGAAATGGCGAACAAATACAAAGTAATAAAAGCTTTCGCAACAAAATAATGTTTAGAAAATACTGTTTTGAATACTTTTAAAATGTCACTGTCCACCTGGTCTCCCGCCAGCGCGTTTTTGCAATTTCTTTTCCACACTTTTGCACTTTTTCAACGAACTTCAGTCTTGATTAGCACTTCAGCAGTATTGAAAAGTTTTGTTGTTTTGCGTTTAGTTTCCCCACGCATCTGCCCTCCCCCCTCACATATGCACAACCCATGTAATGGGGCTTTTTGGCTAATTTTGGATCGAAAGTTTTTGTTATGTTAAGCATAGAAATGGAAGTTTTACGCCAACCAATCTGCAAAGCAAGTTTGTCTATTTCAAAATTTACTCGCCGAAGAAGAAAAAACTAACTGTATCACAGTTTGTTGAGCAGATTTTTGTTTTTAGTTGAGCGCACCGAATTTCAGCTGGGGGGTCGTAAAGTTTTAGTTGACTTTTCATAAACTTTGGCGGGTTTAAATTGGAAAGCACACAGTTAAGTGTATATTAGGGCTCCCAAACACATAACTTGTGTAATAACTTATTTATGCAAGTGGCCAGTTAACAGCTTATTTGCTTTCAGAAACTTAATTTCACTACAACTATGTGTTGGCGTAGCTTTTGTTTTTCTATTCTAAAAATATAATTTAAATGTAATTTACATAGTATTCGTTTGAAGGTTCGTTGACCAAATATGATTAAATTTGACAAAAGTCAAAAAGAGAAATACTCCTTCATGCCTAGCAATGGCGACTATTAAAATATTCCAGTTACTCCTTAAGAGATTAATTAGCTACTTGATTTATCGCAACTTGTTTTTTTGCACAATTTCAGCAACATTTTTGTAAAAATAAATACTGAGTTATCACTCTTAAGCCAATCCCCATACTTACTTCCGATCGAATGTTTTCAGTTTGCAACAATAAATCCTCTGCAAACAATCAAATGAAGCTAATCTCAGCACACATCACAATCCTCTTGTGAGGCTCTGGATAATATTTGCGTCATTTTGCAATCGAAGCCAAAAAAATTGGATAAAAGCTCTCTAGTATTTGCAGAAGTATCGTAAGATGATTACCAAAACACACAAGCTCCTTCAGCCAACATTTGATTTCAGCATAACCGTTTTACCGTAATCCCTCGCAGTTAGCCAGCAAATTTGGCTTAGCCTCTCATGCAGCAGCAGCAGTCGAAGCAGACAGTGGCATTACTCGTTCATAAATCCGCCTATAACACCATTTCCGATTAAATTTGAGCAGCTCAGCAGTGGTCAATTCGAAATGCCAACATTCTTAGCAGTTCATGTAAGCCACTTTTCCTTCATACCGTTTTTAACGCAAATGTTTGGTGAGTTGGCAGCTTACAAGGTGGGCGAGATGGGGGAGCATACATGGCTGAGTGGATAGTTTAGGTGATTCGATGACACAAAAGCTGCTGCTGCTCGACTGACTGTGGATTTGCTTGCTCGTTTGACATGTCAATTGTCTGATGAATATGTGTAGAAAAACAACAACAACAAAAACAACATTGATCTTCCTTAATTTTAATTGTGTGCGTTTGTGGCTCTGAGTCACATTCACCATGTGCGAATACATTATGAGAGCACTGCTTTAGCAACAACTTAGCATACTGATTTATTGGAACGAAGCAATGCGGTGGTAGAGGAGTCAGAAGCGAGGCGAAGAAAGACAGATTTTATGTGAAAAAGTCGAATGACAACCAATCATGACATTTTTGCTGATTCTCCAGCACACATACATACCTCTCCACACTTGTGAGCATGCTTTCCTCGTTTGCGGGCGAGCTGGCGCTGCCATCGATTGGCATTTTGTCCCGCCAAAGTCTTAATGTCTGAACAATGCACGAACAATTGCTGGTCCAGCAAATCACTGACCAAAATCATTTGAATCAATAGTCATAAGCATGTTTGCCACATCCTTCTGCACGATTTGCTCGCTCTGGCTGGGAATGTGGCTCCATGACGCTTCCTCGTTTGGCATTGTGCGCTTGCCCTTCGTGCCGACCACCGTACAAGCGATCAGCATGATATGCGACTTTTGTGTTGCAGTCAAGGGGATGCGCATCTTCCGTTAGTACGGCGGGGGACTGTTGCAATCATTTGCCCTGCGACTTAATTCCCTGTCATCCACACACCCGCAACTTGCATTCCCCGCATGGCCGCTTCATTTGTTTTTCGCCAAGGTCTTTGTAGTCAGCCGTTGTTGCCGTTACCTTTTGCTTGGAATGTCGGTTCTGCAAATTCATTTTGGCATCCTCGGCTTGGCGTCTGTGAGCATGTGTTTGCGAGTTGTCTCCTGTTAATGGCGTTCATTTGTTTTTCGTCGTGCCTTGGGTGTTTGTTGTTGCTGCTGTTGTTGTTGTACAACCTCGTTATGCAGCATGTGTCGTGCGGCAATTCGTATTTTTGCATTGGCCAAGTTGCCAATGCCTAAAACCGGAGGATATTCTGCTGAGGACGTACTTTTTGACGGTTGCTTATTTGCAGTTTAAGTTGCATGCAACGTACACCAGGCGGATTTCGGTTACAAATCAACTTTTTCCCTTTGTATTCTCGTGCAGGGAGCCGGAGTTTAGATATTTTGGTGCTTGTGATTGTCACGTTTTAGTTGCTCGCACATGCAACTTGAAGGATGCGCCTGCCAACTGCTGATTAAGCATTTCAAGTGAGTGAAACAATTACAATAACGGCAATTTACAATTGATTCTCGGCCAAGATTTTGACATTCTACTTGTGCACCGGTCACAGATATTCTAATATCATGTATAGAGTTCATTAATGAGGATGATCTCATGCCATGAGTGCTCACCGGTGCTTTCTGAGTCTTGAAAGCTCATATCAAAAGCTCAAAGATCGCTGCGATGACGAATCTATTACGAGTAAAAAAGAATCTTGGGTCTGAGTCATAATGGTCTCTAAGCTTCATTAGATCTGGTGCTTATCCTCGTCGACTATGTTTACAAATCATGGGACTCAAATTTTGTAACGCTCTATAATGGAAATGTTTTGTAAATTTCACAATACTCACCGTTTCAGGATTGAATACCCAGCAATACTCTGAATTTTAAGTTTTAGGATACAAAACATTACGCAATATTTCAGTAGGAAGCTATTCGTCTAAGACCAACTCTACGCGAGCCGAAAGGGATATATTTCGTACAAAGTTGTTGTTGATGAGTAAAAATAAGTTTAGTGTATTTTAAGCGACTGCCCGCCCAACGCAACGGGATATAAATCGCTTTAACACTTAAGTAAGTACCCTTCGCATTTTACCCGCCGCTTAGCCTAATCAACCGTCCGAAATTAGCCACACTTGAGTGGCGAATACTGCCGCCGAGCGATAAACTTGTGTTTCACTGCCTTTTACGAATTTTAGGCTTTACACCGGACCATTATTTGTAGTTGATGGCATTAGAAGTTAGTGTTTTTGTTTTGATAATAATGGCTTTACCTGCTTAACTCTTAAACAGCTGATTTTGGTGCGGGTCCATGTCCATGTGCGTTGGCTTGGCAACGTGCCCACTCACACACACACACCCCCAAACAAGTTGAGCTGCTGCTCTTTACGATGTTCTAATTATTATTTTATGACATCGAATTAGAGTTGGAATTACGGTATGCTTTATGACCGAAGAGGCAGCACTCAGCCCGCATAGCTGGGCATAGTAATAAAGCTCGGCATTACGAGTGTTGTGTAAAACTATGAATTTGCGTTGCACAAACTCATAACATATCATGCTTACATATACCTATGTAGTTTTATACTTACAGACATACATTAAAAAGTGGTGTGAGTCGTATAAAGCTACATTACCAAAGATGTTGTGATAGTGGCTTCAAACCGGTGCAAATTAGAGATTCTGGGTATATTAAAAACAAAATAAAGCAATTAGGTGAGGTGAATAATTTAATATGCAGAAATTGATGGTTTCGAATCTGTAAGGAAGAATATCATTTGTAAGACTGAATCATCTCAGTAGTCATATCTTCAATGAATCAAGCGAATCGGCTTGAATCGAAATTGGCCCTTTCAAGAGGCTTGTGAGCGGCTCAAAACGCTAGATCGATATATAAGAGTCTTTATAATCCATACTCACGAGCTGGTTCAGTTATCCAAGAGGAATTTTTCGCTTCACTTGCCTCTTACCCTAACCTAATAGTATGAAAATAATCCCGTTCCAAGCTAGTTCAATAATCTAACCGTTTACATTTAGTCAAATGAGATTATCAATTGTCAAATGTGTTGTATTTGTTGTTGTATTACACATCTTTCTCTCGATGTCGGCCATTTTTGTTTACATTTACATTTTCATTTGAATTATTAATTTTATAATCTCGGATTATCAAGAGAGGAATTTTGTATGAGAAATCTCGTTTCTTAATTACAGATTATCGAGTTAAGCTCGTAAACGAAGATAATCTCGTTATATGTAAACATAGTATAACCTAATGCTAAATCTCTTCCAACCTCTAATAATGGTTTTATGATATTATCTTTCTCAAGACACCAAGCTTCTTCAAATCACAAATGTCCACTAATTTACGTTTTACAAGTATTCATGAAGAATTGAGAACCTCAGGGCCTCATGTGAATTTCTGGAATTGACCCACAGTGAAGTTGAATTTCAGTTGGTCTGTCGTCCAACCTTTTGCAGCGCAGACCCAGTAAGACGAAAAAGAGAAATTCATAAAAACATTATCATAAAAATGGTATTAGTGATTAGATTTGTCGGCGTCTATGCTATTTACACAATAGCAATAATTCGTATTACGACCAACGCAACGCAACGGCACGACACGGCAATTGGCTAATAAGCATTTGGGCAATCGAACAGCCTACGTTGACGCGGATAAGATCGAAATCGTTAAAGTTCAATAGCATTGCTAGCGGAGCGTTAATGGTGTTGAGCGTGGCCAATAAAAAACGCATCAAAGTGGCAACATTGTTGTCTAAGTGGTTCAATTGATTTCGCTGGCGCGTAAAATTTTTTAAGCGCAAAATTCATAGAGGAGTATTTACTAAAACATATAAACATACATTGTAATTGCTTCAATTACAAATGAACTCGAGTGCTCCACAAGCGCACTTATGCATTTATTCACTGTGGCGTACTCACTAGTGTCGGTAGGAATTAAGACATTTACGGCGTCACTTTTATTTTTATGGCACTGGAGTTTTCAACGAGTCCGCATAGATAAAATTAGCTATGAAAGCGGTATGTTTGAAAATATTGATAAAATCGGATAAAAGCTCTTAATAAGCGGTAGTATGGGGAAGACAGTTAAATTGCTGTTATTGGAGCAGTGGTCGGCACTCCATACCACATTTGTGCCGACTCAAGTCACACGTACGCTTACGCTCTATCATTCAGTCGTTGTCGAACCAGCAACGAGTAAACATCGCGCATGACTGTGGCACTTTGTTTAAGTGCCCTGTGCGAAATACCTTACTGTTTTGATGTTATGTATTATATTTAAGGATTTAAGCTGTTTAAAGACAGTAATATATTTGGCTTAATAATAAAATAATTAAAATGAACAAATGAGCCCAAAAATGCATGTTTTATGAAACAATGAAAAACATTCTTAAAATTTTAGGCTACAGAGTTCTCACAGGGTATTCATTATTTCGTGCTCACTTACACAATCACAATTCCTCTCGTGCCGACCACTGTATTGGAGAGTGGCTTGCGGCATTTCCGTACTTTTAAGTTTGAATTCAACTTTTTTCGAAGTTCGAAACTGGAGTTTGCAATACCTTTTATGATATAGAGAATAAAGCATAAATTATATAATATTCAGATTCTTTTTCGGTATAATCCTCAGATATATGGTATATTCCTTAAAATGTATAGTACTTTATATAGAACTTGCATTATAGAATAATTTGAAACTACATTCGAAATGCTAATATGTTCCATACATTTACTTAGAAACCACTGCAAAAACTTAGAGTCTGGAACTGGAACATCAAATATAGATTATATGGTCTATGCTTGACCAGGACTTCTGAAAGAGTTAAATACCAGATAACACTTCACCTAACTGCCATCATTGTTACTCGAAAGAAGTGCGTAAAAACCTTAGCCATGACATCATCAGAACACCGGAATGCCTAAAAGGATTTGTATAATTCCTCCCAAACAAATATATTTCTCTGGAGATGATATTCTGAAAATACAAAGTGGTAAGATGTCTCTTTATGCTCTTTGATCCATAATTAGAATTCTCAAATACTGCGTAATCAAGTTAAAAGTCAATATTGGAAGGCCTGAAAATGGAAAAGGAAACTTGCTGTGCCCACCAGAGTATCAGTGTTGCTCTATGGGGCTGAGTAACGGGTGAATACTTTCTAATGCATGTAAGTTTGTATGCATTTATAAATTGCCGTTGCGCCGCCAGCAATGCCAATTAAAAGACAATTCCATAATTGGACCCAGGAGCTATGTATGTCGCTAATGAAGTTGGACTCTATTTGCAGCAAAATTATACAAAAGTGCAGAAGTTTGTCGATTGTTCCGCAAATATGTGGACTACACACATGCGAAGTAAACTCCAGAAAAATTCGCCATGGGCTAATTGAAATGTGCAAGGCAGATGAGCGAATTCTAGTGAGTGGGTGTAAAAGGAGCGCATGCACTCTTAAGTGTGTGGATCTGAGTAAATTTTTTTCGGCCGCAGGCTGCTTTAATTCATTCCGTAATTGAACTCACATTTTACACTGAAGTTATTTGAAAGCAATTTAGGAATTGGTTTTCATTGGAGAGATGGTAGGGAATTTAAATATAGACTGTGTTATCGATGAGCAAAATTATGCAATTCGAAGGCTGTGGGTGCTATGGAAGCTTTCTAATATATTAATGAAGAATTAGAACAATAAAAGTAATAATAAGTAATTAAAAAATCCTAAATTTGACTTGAAAGTATTAAAAAAAGTATTGGAATTAACTTTAGTTCAGATATTCTGTCATTTAGTGTCTAGTGTCATTTGTAGCGAGTCATGAACAAGTTGATCCATGTACGTAAACGAGCTCTATTGATTGACTCGTACAAATGCCACCCACGTGGAGGTTTACATACTTGATTGCCAAGTTAGTTTCTCAATTAGTGCAACATGCGCTAGTTAGTCAGTGTAGGAAGTTGTTAGTAGGGACATGTGTAGTGTCTCTTTTACTGTTTTCTTTCCTACAATGGGTACATATGTTATGATATTTAAGACCACATACTAACTAATAATGAAATTTACACGTATAAAATAAATTTGAAATGAAAACAAATCTTATTTAAAAAGATCTTTCTTAAAAACAGATTATGATTCTTGTATATAAATTAGAGGGAAATAGAAGAAATATAAAATACGGTAAATCTAGTAAATCAGTGATTTTTGGATTTTTTTCCTATTTTTAAACAAATTATATAGTTAACGGTTATAATGCAGTATAATATAAAAATTCCATACAATGACGTACCAGTTATCTAAAATTTTATGTAGCCTTTATCGTATTCATTAACTATGATTTCATTTTAAATATTTATAATAATGTTTACAAATACCAAATTCAAATCAATTCAAATCTAACATCACAACAAATGCCCACTTCCACGAGAAATCCAAAAGTTAAGGAAAATCGAAAATGTACACCCTTTCAATTTACAACCAAACATACATGAATGATGGAAAGACTTTAAATAGAAAGTCTACTGAATCCTTTGGTTAAGAGGGTCTGGAAGGCGTAGCAACGGCGGCGTCGCTAACTCGTTGACAAGCTTGCTGAATGGCGAACCATAGACGCATTTGTTTGCAATTTTCCGCTTGACATGAACTTTATTAACCGGCGCATTATCCATCGATCAATTGAATTGAGGGAGAAAAATCAATGATTGCGATATGATTCAGATATTCAGTGATTCAACAAAGATTGAATCAGTTGCTGGAGATACTCAACGGAGAGTGAGTGTGCAGTGCCTTGCCAACACATTCCGCACCACACAAGTGACACATAACAACAGCAATTGGGAGACTTGAGCGGCGGAGGAGGCAGCTGGAAGTATATTTTATGAATGTTTATGCGAGTGGAAACCCAACGTAAGGCATCAATACCGTTATTTGAGCTAACTGCGGTGCGGTTGTTAACTCCTTTTCTTGCAATGTGAGCCAAGCGAATATTTGATAAATTTGTGCGAATATTGAAGAAAACCACAGGCGATTGAGTACACTTCACATGGTGTGCGAATATATTTAGAGTCTTTGTTAACCATGTAATTTCAGTTGTTGTAGATACAGCTATAAATAAATTTTTTAATGATGTCAGACAATTTTATTAAAAAATGTGAATTAAATAAGAAAATTGAATATTTAAAAATAAAAAAATGAGACAAAAAATATAACAAATATGAGACCTCCAAATAGATTTCCCTTGTGTTTGTTCCACTGTGTCCCCTTCACCCCGTATTTAACAACAAAAACTACGCTGATGTTTTATTCACATTGATTGTTTAATTCAATTATGGCTGTTATCGATAAATATTTAATATACCGGTGTTGCAGGGCTGCCACAATGGCATTCAATGGGGGAACTTTTTTGGAGTGTGACGTCGAAAGTTGTTGCAAGAACGATAAAGCAAACATGCTAACGATTTTCATTCAATTACCTTAACATTGCATTCAAATATCCATCACTTTGCATGCTGGGCACCATCAATCACGCATAAAGGTTGTCAACAATCCTTTTAATCTTTATGGAATGCAATTCAATTAAATCTATTTTTTTTGACATTGTCAGTGGAGTTAATGAAAAATTGTGCATTTTCTGGTCACCAAAAACAATGAAGGTAAGCACGTCCAAGGATTCGAACGAGAACTGATTTTAATTTCAACTAATTATATTAATTGTACTGAGTTTCAAAAATTATCGAATATCTAAGCATATAAGTCATAACTTCGAGGTCGTAGATAATTTCGTATACCTGGGAACCAGCATCAACAACACGAACAATGTCAGCCTCGAAATCCAGCGCAGAATAACTCTTGCCAACAGGTGCTACTTTGGACTGAGTAGGCAATTGAACAGTAAAGTCCTCTCTCGGCGAACCAAAATCAAGCTCTACAAGTCGCTTATCATTCCCGTTCTGCTTTACTGTGCAGAAGCTTGGACGATGTCAACATCAGATGAGACGACACTAGGAGTTTTCGAGAGGAAAATTTTGCGCAAGATTTATGGTCCTCAGAACATTGGCAACGGCGAATACCGCAGATGATGGAACGATGAGCTGTACGAGTTATACGACGACATTGACATAGTTCAGCGAATAAAAAGACAGCGGCTACGCTGGCTAGGTCATGTTGTCCGAATGGACGAAAACACTCCAGCCCTGAAAGTGTTCGATGCAGTACCCGCCGGAGGAAGCCGAGGAAGGGGAAGGCCTCCACTCCGTTGGAGGGACCAGGTGGAGAGCGACCTGGTTACACTTGGGATCTCCAACTGGCGCCGAACTGCGAAGGAGAGAGAGAGGTGGCGCACTATCGTCGATTCGGCTATAACCGGCTAAAGCCTAAAATTTCGAGATTTGCTGTTTAAACTCCTAGGTATTTAACAATTTTGTATAATTTTTACGCAAAAGTGAAATTAAAACATACAATATAACCTCAAATTGAAAGTACCCCACCGAAAATGTGTTAAATCTCGATTTATCTGCATTCATATTCCATACTTGATTATTCGTGTAGTAATTTGCTAGCCGCTTGGCTGTGTCAAATGCACATTGCCAATTCCGTATTGACAATGGCCAAACAATTTGTCGACTGCTGTGCCATTGATGCCACACTGCCATACATTGTTGACAGCGCCAGATGCATAAACATCACAATATGTCACTTGTTAATCTTCATTATCTTACGAACAATTACCGTGATTGCGCCAGCCACCGACCAACACCAACGGCCCAACTCACTGTGTCAGCACCCGTCCCCGCCGAAGCACAACCTCCTTAAAGCGGACTTTAAAATTGAATTTTATAAACGCAGGACCACAGCAAGCCAGCAGACGCCCTTCTCTCCCTTCGCTTTCACCTTGCCTAGCCGGGGCTGTGGACGCGCACTGGCGATCGCTTGACCCGCCGTATAATATCCGCTTGGCTATCTCTCGATTCCATCTGGCCGTGTTTGTGTTTACAATGCTTGTCAACATTACACACACACACACACACGCACAGGAGAACACGTGTGAAATTGTTGTTGCTGTTAACATAGTGTTTTTGTTTTACATAGTATAGCCGAATGTCTGCATTCGACAGTATTGTCACACTGTTAATTTATGCGACTTTACCGACAATGCAAATTATATCGAACGTTGCATGCCACATCACAAACTGCCAACCCGCCAAGAAAGCTCACAAAGACCGCAGAGTTAGAGCTTTGGTTAATTTGGAAACAAATTTCTTGAAATTTCGAATTCCTTTCGAATCAAAGATAATTGGACCTCGGTGCTTAATAGATGTTTTGAAAGGGTGACCAGAGTTCAAATTCTTCACCGCTGGGATTATACGGTCCAGGTCAATAAAGGAAAGCTATGAAAGCTTAAGGCCAACATAATCGTCTCTTTTCAACTGATATTAAAGTCCACCAAATCAGTTCGGTTCACAATGTTCCTACAGACCTCGAGGCAAGTGCTCAATGCAGACACATTTCCATATGGTCTACTTCAATATGCCGTTACACAATGCTTAATGCAATATTAATGGAGAATAAACGGCGCCGTAGTTGTTAAATGTTTAAACGAAAATGCATTCGAATGAGGTGAGGAGCGAGTGAGCAGCGACGGAAATTGTTTAATTGAGGAGAAGTCATTAAAATTGAATGAGATTGAGGTATTGCATAATCAATGCTAAAAGCCACAATGCGAGTAAACAAACTTTCGTAATTTCATAATATTCTTACAAATATTGACCATAACTCCATTTAATAATCTTATTAAAATTAATAAAAAACGAAGAGAAAAAAGCACGTCTTCATCTGCTTTTGAGTTCAGCAAACACTTTCGTTCGCGACACGGCTGCTGTAGTTCGTCTGCTGGTCCTCCAAGTTATTGACCAGCCACTCAGCGCCCTTGAAAAGCCGACACAGCTTTGCTGCGTCGCCGTACCTTACTTAACTCATGTTTTGTTGTTGCTTGCTTCTTTTCTACTTTAGCTGGTCGCTACACATCAAAGTCGGCTTTAATGGCGCTTTTCAAGGAATTATTTGCTTAACTTCGGTGTAAATATTGTGCAGCCGAAGAGTTTGGGGAGCGACGGACGTGATTTACGCGCACTTGAAAGGTGATGTCCGAAGTGTTTATACTCTCAAGTTATTTACACACAGCAAGCAAGCTCTCGTAAGGATGTACAAACTTTTTGAGTTATCTACATGGGAGATCTTATGTCTTCTAGAATATATAATGCAACACCTCAAAATTATACAAGAAAATCTTCCAGAGTATAAAACGGTAGCTGGTAAAACTGTCCAATGGACTGAAGTGAACAGATAAATATCCAGATGAAACCTGGCATGCCAAGATGATTGGCTTCGCTTTAGAAACTTGTCCCAGTCTCGTGTTTTGGCGCACCAAGGAAAATTGATCAATAAAATACGACTTTAAGAGAGACAATAATTCTATAACTTCTTAACTCTTACTTATATTGATATGATTAATATGACAATATATATAATATACTATATCCTCTCCCATTGCTTTGAGACACTTTTGGAATTTTCGCATTTTAGATGTTATTTTGTCTATTCAAATTTGGCAAGCAAATCTTCCAAGGTTATTAATATCTTACTGTTTCTCAGCATTCCATTCACTTTGGCAATTTATTATTGCATTTATTTGCTGCATTTGTTGTGCATTCCCTGCCACATTCCATGCCACTCATGCTGCTCTTTTCCTGTCACTTCACATTTCCCAAGCAGTTTCTGGGGCACGAGTGCACTCGAGCTCTTTCGTTTGACAGCGCTCATACCCATTTGGGTGCACTCTATAAACGCTTAGTTCAACGTCAGCTTCTCCGATTCGATTGTGGCGTGTATTCTTCTTCTGTTGATTTATTTATGGCTCACTTTCATGCGACATTGACTCTTATATTTTGGCAGATTGCATCTTTGGGTATTGTTTTACTTTCGTTTCGTTTCGTTTCGTTTCGTTTCGACTATCGTTATTCGTTCGCTCTTTGTTTGCACTTTGGCTCTGAATTATGAATATGAATTGCATCTAAATATGTGCATTTCCAAGCGCTTTTCTTACCTAAAGTGTTTTCACTGCATGATTTATGAAGTCCAAACATAAATTGTTTGCATTCTCAACGCATGAGTTTGTGTGTATTTGAGTATGTATTCGTGTTTACAGTAATGTATTTTAACTTTAGTGTTTGCTTTTCTCTTAACAAAGCAGTTACAGCTGGATAAATGGAAGTCGGTGAGTTCAAAAGGGTTGGGTGAATATGTTGTTTGCCTCGGAGCTTTTAATTTGATACTGATTGAAGTGCCAGAGTGAGTTTTCATTGTGGGGAACTCTTCTGGTAATCGAGATCCTCCTTAAGGTTCTCCTTCCTGGTATTGGGTTCAGATATCTTGGCAGATAAGTGCAAGAATTTAAGCGAATTTTGAGAACCAATCTCAAGCGTTGTTCTCAGGTATCATTTAGTCAGGAAATATTCGCGTGTTTTGTTGGTATTTTGGTTCAATTTGTTGAATTTATTTAGAAAAGATTAGCCATTAAGTATAGAGTTATGAGAATCACCACAGTTCTGCTTTAAAATCGTTTCAAAAATGATTGTCTTCTCGAAATGAGTTATGGCTCCTTTTCTCGCTCCTAAACATTTCAATGTTTGTATGTCTGTACGGTGGTAAATGAGTAAAATTAATACCCGCTAACCATAAATTGTCTGTGATTGCCCAAAACAGGTAAATGAATAATCAACTTCGAACCATTAATTTTAATTTGCCTTTTTAAAAATGAGTTAAATTTACATACATAAATAATGAAAAGTGGTCGCATTAAAGCGCAAATGAAATTGTTGCGTAAATTAAATCCGCTTGAAGGTCGACCGAAGGACGGGACGAAGCGCGGCTAACACACACACTTGCAGGGGATGGGGTCCAACGCTTGGTGTGAGCTGCTAAATGGCTTTTGCCGTCGAAATGTCGGGGGGTGGTGGACTATTTATTTTTAATGCGTATTTTTTACACATCATCCTTTTTTATTTTGTCGACTAAGTAGCCTAAGTGGACTCATTATTTCGGAGCGAGGCCTGTAACCCCCAAACGAGGCGCTGGCATGTGTGTGTCGGGGTTGTGTGTTTAGAAAGAAATAAATAAAGCACATTTTACGATTCAACATAAAAGAAGGATATAGTAAATTACCTTTTTGTGTATGTTTGAAGTATTTTTTTAGCAGCGCTTAGTGAGGTGCAAAGTGGCTTAAAGGACATCGGAGTCGACATTGTTGTTATAGCAAGCGTGGAACCCTTTAGCGCCGCCTTAGCAGCGGCGACATGGCACGCACATCGCTCGGCATCGGCATTATAACCCGCTATGTACGACAAAATGCGAAAATGAGTGAACAATAAATTCTGTTTTCGGGTAAGTGGAAAATGATAAAAAATGTGTTGGCACAAAAGGCGCAAATCTAATAAAAGTAAAAGCAGGAAAGCAGCAAAGCCAAAAACAATGATAAGTACCGCTATAACTTAAAGATCGCTACAAGTTTGGCGGCGGTAGAGAACTCGGGACGGCGGACAACGACAAATGCCGCGCATTGTATTGTAGTGTAGCCGCACCGAGTGCCACGTGCTGCTGCAACAACAATTACTCGCAAACGTGGCGAAATCCATATATTTTCTATTTGAATTCGCTGGCGTTGCGAGCGTCATCATGTGCGGCAATAATAATAACTTTATTGTTTCGAATAAAGGTAAACAGCATGGCGAACGGCGCGGCGGTGAACAAGTGAGCGAAATTGTATATAATTTTCTGCAAGTCACACGAATTTGCCTGCTGCCAAAATAAAAGGGTTTCAAAGGATAACGCTGGTTAGCGCCGCTGCCACTGCAGGCATACAAACACACTCGTACTCACTCGTAAAAAATAAACTCGCACAAATTTTATCATGAAATTATTACTTTTTTGGACAAACGGAAGCCAACCAAATTACTTTCGCAATCGCTTGCACCGCTGGCCCCACTGCCGCAGCAACAACTCCTGCAGTCGTATAAGCACAGCACCAGCTACCTACCTGCTGCTGAAATTATGTCCGCATATATAGGTAAGTATAAATAAGGCAACCATAATTTACGCAGTCATAATTTGTCATTAAAATCTCACATAATAGGAGTGGGCGCCTCGGCATCCGCAACGCACAGGGTGCTGACACTCTTGCATATATCATATGTTTAATGCATATGAAAATTATAACGGAATACACACACACACACACACGCATAGAACATAAGAAAGCATAAGGCAAGTGGCGAGCACATAAGGTAAGGCAGCCAAGAAGGACTTGGAACATATGCTTTTGCACATCCGCACGCGAGGAGTATCCGAGTATCCGAGTATCTACGCAATCTTGCGCATCTTCCTTTAACTGCTTGACTACAAAAATGGTCATAAAATGTTGCCGGCAAAGACGTAAATCAGTTCTTCCGCTTTGCCGTTATTTTGGTGGATGGTGAGGGACAAAGGCGAGTGCAAGGAGTGGCATAAAAATGAGAAATGCTGAAAATGGCACGGTATGAATTACCCTAATATAACCGTAAAACCGCATTTGTTGGCTTTGACCAAACCACGGTTGCCTTGCGCTCCTCATACTCCTCATGCTCAAAACTGCAGCAACACGGATTAAGTCGGTTGGCATGCAAAAAGGAAGCGGCCAAACATTTATATGGACAACTGTATTGAGTCCGCAAATATCTTCTGCGCTTCTCTCAGTTATTTGTATGGTACATGCTCGGCTCAGGCGTAAATGTGGATTTTGTCTCATATCCTTCCTATATCCTCACATGCGCGCCAAAGTCATAAAAGTCGCATAAGGCATTTTTCGACAGGTTTGCATTAATTCGCCATAAAAAATCCCGTTTTGCTTGGAAAATATTTTCTTATAGTGGATGTCGTTAAAATTAAATACATTTAAATACTTTAGCATAAATACAATATTTTAAGCAGATGCGCTCACAGCTAACATATGTCAACAAATTTCGTGTTCGCGTTCTTAACGGTACTATACAAAGATACTCATTTTTATGTGGCCCAGTAAATCTTCTTGGAAGTCGAACAATCATTTGAGGCAATTTAGACAATATTCTATTCATTTTGTTATTGTCAATAATTCATCTTCCTTATTAGAGAAAATATTATTTTTATCACCGTTTTAGTCCTCCAACTTATTAAAATGAATATCTTCATATGTACTCTCATAGCAACGCCTGGTGGTCCCTTCCCTTCATTTATTACTTCCTTTCACTGCACAAAAAATAAAAATTTTTTGCTGGTCTTCAACTCCCAGATAATTTTATGAGTTGACTCCCGAGAAATTCATTTGTTATGGTATCCACTCTTCTTTGGAAGCTGGTGGGTGGTGCAACGTTTGTGTTTGTGTTTGTGTACGCCAAAGTGTAATAAACTCGCTTTGTTTAGCAAAGAATTTCATGGAATATGAGCGAGAGATCAAAGGTGGCGCTAGTAAATAAGAATGCTTTTGATTCAAAAGAATATACGTAATCGTAAATTTTCAGTCTGGTATACTTATAGACAATTTTTACTCAAGTATGTGTGTATGTAAATAGACTGTTTCAGCTGTCATTGTTCTCTTCAATGTTCCAAGGGCGACATGAGTAAATACTTGGTGTTCCTTATGGTCAGGGGTGCCTCCACTAATCCAATAAAGAGTCGAACGGTAGAGAATGTAAACTTGTATGGGAGCAAGAAAAATGTCTTCAAGTGAGCATTAATAATCACAATATTCTTTAATATTATATAAATGACCCATTGAATGTAGAATATTGAATAAAACTAAGCTAAGCTAACCTAAATTAACTTACTAAAATGGAATTATCTTCGGCTTGTTACAACATGTTTCGGCCTCATACAAAAAAGTCCATAAATCATAAAGTTCCCATTAAATTTCCATACGCAACTGGGTATCGTACCTTCAGATCTCAAAAACAGTTTGTTTAAATTGAAATATAAATTTATATAATTTTGAATTCAATAGGTAAAACTGAAAAGATAGTTTTGGAATTTTTAGTTAAATAGTTTCCAACCAAAGTTTACCATCAATTAAATGTGTGATGCAACAACAAATCAAAATCTGCTGTTTTTAATTTTTATTGTAACGATGTGTTTAAGAGAAATCTTAACTGCCTACTAATGGCCACTGTAAACATTCCCTAATGAACGCAGATTATATAAATGCCTTGTATCTTGTCAATCCCCGAGGGAAGTAGTCTGAGCGCCCAAGTTCGATAACGTAAAGTAAGCAAATCAAGAGTGAGTGAGTTGAATGACTTCGCAGGTCAATGCGCCTTGCGTCTATTAGTACCATTTACCATAAACACACAATTTGAGAGAAATCATGTATATTCTCACATTTTTGTATAGCTATGCAATAATACAATATGAAACATTATTTATGTTTCAATCACAATTTTATCAATTGAATAAAATATATATATATATATATAAATTAGCAAAACATTTAGTTTAAAGCACCAACCATATTTTTTTTAAATATAATTTTAAATCTCCCAAAGCAATCAGTCCTCAGAGTGAAATCATATGAGTTCTCTTTTTCATCTAGCGTATTATTCAGATTGCCTAAATTTGCGAACGGAAGAAGTGGTTGTAAAAGACGAGAATATAGCCGATCGGATAACTAATACATCAAAAAAGAACTGATGCTAGTTACTTCCATTATTTCTGATAATGGGAGAGAGTAAATGAGACACTACTAAGTACCTTTCCCACCAGCTTTCATTTGAGTAGAGTACACTTGAGAAATGCGAGTACTACTCAAGTAGATTTATTGTTAAAATTTCATTGTGTTCTACAGTTCTAAGTGTCATAGTGATATGCAATAAATAATATATGTTGAAAAAGACAGCTCTACAAGCCATCTACTATTTCTTAAAGTGCAAATAAGAAATCTATTGCGAATATAAACTTGTTCGAAGTGTGAGCATAATCATAACTCCGAGCTCCACTGGCTCCACGTCGAATAGGGTTAGTTTGCACTCATATTTATTCCAATAACTCCTTCATATTCTGCCCAAATCCCATGTTGTTCATAAAAGTGTACAATGTAAAAGCAAATTTGACAATCTTAAAAGAGATGAAAAACTCAAAATTTGTTGCTCTTCGAAGAGCTTCACGCACTCACCGACAAATTAGTTGTCATATCGATTTTGAAGAGTTTAAGTGCGACGAAGGTCATGTTCTCCTGCGCACGATGAATGAAGTAGATGATGAGCTTGCGGCTGCGCTTGTCCATGGCCAGCCAATTGCAATGGAAAATGGCATCGGGCAACTTGGCACTGTCCTCCATTATCATCGAGGCTTGGTAGCACACAGGCATAATCTGCATTATAACGCCCAAATAATACGAAAGAATGACCATCTGCTGGAACCGATCGGCAAATACGAAAAAATTCAGCATGCAAATGCAGTGAGCTGTAGCAACAGCAACAAATTCAATAAACACTGTTACCGAACAAACGGATTCAACGATATCTTTCACCCTTGAAATGAAATGAAAACATCATTAGAAAATTAGACAAACAAATCTATTCAAATAGATCTTACGCCAACAAGTCCTGATGCGTAGCGATGCAGTCCACCAGTTCATTAAAATTCTGGTCATCAGTGAACTCCGGATTACTGCCCAAGCGACTAACGCGCTCCGTCAGCAAATTCATGTGTGTGCGTAAATTCCGTATATAAATTGCCGGGAATACGTCATTCGTGAATTGCACCGTTAGGAGAAAATATATGTGAAATACCTCGAACATGAAATGCGAATAATATTTTATGGTTGGCTGAGGGATATAATCGGTGAATGGCAGCCATGTTTGAAGTGGATAATTATCGGTGAAAAACGCTTGGAGAATTGTGGTGCTGCCATATAAATGATACACACTTCCGACGACGGTGAAGATGCGCGCACTGAGTACAACACATTTTTTGATCTGTTCACGACTCTCGGCGCTCTGACAGCGCTCATCCAAACGCACAAAAATCGCTTCGGTGGTTCGCAAATGTGCCTGGGATATTTTAATGAAAATGGCCTTGAGTGGCAGGCCGGTAACATTGAATATTGCCTGCAAAAGGCTAAGTTGATCCGTTATGGGCTTTGTTCGTAATGTCTGCACGTAGCCCATGTAGAAGGAAAACGGACTCAAGAGTATGCAAAACCAGCAGAAACACATGTGCAGCACATCGCGCGTCCGATTCGATTTTAGAGTTGTGATACCAATCATTGACCAGCTTTGAAATATAGGCTGAAACGACTCATTGGACTCAAATTTCGCAGCGCCACGTCCATATAATAAATCGGTGATCGTGCGCATATCCGTTTTCTCCGCTGGCGGCTTGATATGAAACTTTTATTTAATAATCTGTCGGAAAAATGCTTGTAATTTTCAATTTGAACTATTCTTAGTAGTTCGTCACCACTTCAGCAAAACTTTCACTTCCAAATAAAATTTCCTAAGAAATATAATTTCTAATATTTAAAAGTTCACTTGTCACTTTTTAAGGCCTCACAATGAAACAATTTGCGTTAATATTACTGTAAGAGTGCATCTATCCTCTTGAAGTGTAAATACCTTCTGTTTACATTTTCGCGCAAGTAACGCTTTTATAAATGTTGATTTTCACCCATGACGTGTATGCGATACTTAATTCACAGGATTAATTATAGGTTTTGTTAATTGGTGGTTAACTTCGATCGTTTGCAGTGAACACCCGATTTGTAAGTAACAGTAAAGAAGTAAAAGCGAAAAAACTTCAATTGGAACGAAGTCATTCATCCATTCTAAAATATCGATCAATTTTAGATTCATTCGAAAGTAAAAAATCCTAAGAGCAAAATCATTTCTTTCAAAATCCTAAAGGAATTACAGTTCAAACAATTACGGCTTCAAACAATTTATTTTTTTATTTTCTTATGAAATTCAACAATATCTCTTGATTTCAAGTCGAACCGAGTAATAGTTTTGGAGAATCCGAGTAGTAGCCTGAAGAAGAAGATCGCTCTAGGTTAGTTTCTCGAAAAATACCCCACCGAACTTGATATAATTTTGGACAGTGGTTTGAGAAAAAATTTACAAGAACTTGGAGAAATAATTATTTTTTTAATCACAACTATTTAAAAACCAAACATCGCGAAATTATTAGTATTACAGAAAATGCTAAGAGAGGTTCTTGGTCTGAATAGTTTATTGTTTATCGAGGCCATTTTAATCTTGTTTCCTGACTACGCCTATGTCGATATAGCTGGAAAATTTAGCGAAAAAGTAATTTGTTCGGAAATCGATTCGGCGTAAACAGGTAATTACTTGAGGTTTCTTTAATGTACATGCGAAAGTGTATAATTAATGATTTTTCCGCATGACTTTGCAAATTTTGTCAAATGCAAATATTTTTTCTACTCACAATACCCATAATTAAAATGTAGAAAAGTTAGGCCAGCATGGGTTCCAATTACCTAGTAAATGCCCTAGTAAAATACCTTCTGGTGAATAAAGTAAAAAATAAAACTTGCAACTTTCCCCTTAGGAGCGATTTAATAAACGTTTCAATAACACTATACAGCAAAATCCATTTTTGTTCCGGATATGGGAACAATAGTTATTTTTTCGGAAGATTGAGAAAAAATACAAAAAATTCTCCGTTTTTCGAAGTTAGCCAATATAGAAATATTTGACTTCGAATTTCGGAATTAGAATTACTATACAATCAAAAATATGAATATAATCTAGATATTCTTCTTGCGACTTTTTACTGGCTACTCAATCTATCGAAAACAATAAGTTTGGTCCAATACTCAGTCGAGTGTTGTGCAGTGTAATAATTAAAATCGCTTTCCGGAATGAGATTTCAAGGTAGCTGTAACCAAGTGTAATCTGTTTTATAAATTCCGGACAAGCCCTATGGCCATGAAAGAGATTATTATACCGAGTCCCCGATAATGAAATTATATAATCAGTTTATGAATATGCGTTGAACCTCGGTTTCAAACTTTGAACGGGACCGCATTACACCATTCGGATTTGGTTGGGCATTCCGTTAATTGAGGTAAGAACACAAATTAGTTATTTTACAGCCAACACGCCACACCTACCGCTACGCTTAATGAGCAAGAGCTGCAATCATACATATGTACGTACATGCTTCGGCGGCTATGTACCAATGTAAATGCACCCAGAGGCCATAAATCACTTTAAAGATTTTCTTTAAATTAAATTAGTGACATTTATGGGTGCTTAAGATACAGTTAAACATGACAACATGTAGTTAAAAGGTGTTTCACCGCCCAACAGCTGCACACACACCAATTTATTTGAATTTTAAAGAGAAAGAAGACGAAGAAGAAGAAGAACTGCCGAATTATGTCACGTCAATACACGAGTACATACATATGTACATGGCTTTGTTTATGTATTGCTGTCAAGTTTGTAAGATGCGATTAACGACGACGGCTGCTAGCTACCACGCCCACAAACATACAAGTCTCATTAGAAATATGTGTGAGTGTGTGTGGGCATAGTGCACGCTAAGCTTTAAGTCAACTATGCCTGGCCAGCACCGCTGCTTTCATCTAACACACCCATATATATTATATAATACATAGTATCAATAGTCGACTTTGGCACACAAAAGCTGACTGACGCAGCGCTCTGCAGATAAGCTATTTGTTGTTATTACGGCAACGGTTCTGTTGCCTCGGTGATTTCAGTGTGAGTGTGTGTGTGTGCTGTGTACACTTGTGCCGTGTGATGTTTCATTTGTTGAGCAAACAATGCATCGATTGCAATCTCAACATTAATCATCGCTGTTGTCTGAGCATCGCGGCTATTTGATGTTGATGTGGCTATGTCCATGCTTATGCTAAGTGCGCATGTAAATACGCTCGGATACATGTGTTCGTGTGGGCAGGTCAGCGCGATTGCATGCTTAAGAGACTTGTTAGAGGTTTGGATTTTGAAAGAAGTTACTCTATTGTTATGCAGTTGACTTCCTATTTTGGCTTTGATGAAGCAGAAAGTTGACAACCATCGCTGTGATAAGGAAGTTAAAGGGGTGTGGTGTCATTAATTATAACTATAATACATAAATTCATTAAATTTCTGCTGTCTCACCTCATCTAAAAGAGGTGTGCGTTTGTCAAGTTGTGCAGTATACTAGCTCTCTTTGAGAGCGTTGATCTACATGAACCAACTATTGTCTAATACATCAAAAATCAGTTGACCACTCATCAATGAGCTCCATTCGCTTAATCACCCTACTTTTTATGGATATATAAATTAATTTTCACTTCATTTTCCCCTCGTAAAAGCTTGTACGCATACATAATACTTCGATAAAATCGCGTGCTGAGTTTTGGCTGATTTTATAACCACTTTAGCATTTGAATAAGAGATTAAGCAGCTTATCTGTCCAATCAAAACTACCGAATTCGACCGAATCAATTAATGCGTTGTCCAATCAATAAATGTTACTCAATTAGAGTTTAATGAAATTTTCAAAATCTTATCGCTTTAATCTCTTCATCATTATAGCAATTTAAATGCGGCAGCCGAATTCGGAACACTTTCCACTGTCTTTAGTTTTAAGACTTAAGTTAATTAGTTGAAATCATTGAAATTCATTATCGTGGCCTCTTCACAACGGTAGCGTGTGAGTGAAATGTGGCAGCGGGGTGTTGCGTTAAACTGTTTTGTGCATTCAGCTACAAATTCGTCGACATCATATCATATCATATATATATTTATAAATACTATATATGTAAATAAGTATTTTATACTCATAAATATGTATGTTGTTGTTGGTGTGGTGTGGCATTTGTGGCATGAAATGTAGTGACAAAAACGCAATTCAATGAATTTTCTGCCCGGCGCAGCTTGTGGCTACTGGAAACACACTGCTTATCGCTCTCATTAATTACTGATGATGGAAAGTTGCGATAAGCCTTACAAGCTTAATGAAGCATCATTTGAAAGTACAGAGATTAAGGAAAACATTTTTGATAAGAAAATGTTTATTATTTATTGCTCGATTCTGGCTAGATAGACAAGTGATGGCTGAACCAATTAATGGTTGCGATGGTTTCGTGAGATGCAACAGGTGAAGCAATTAATTGAATGCGACCGAAGTTTTAATTTTTATTCCCACCGCTGAAGTGAAAAATGGTATAAAGAAATGTGTTCTTTTTAAATTAATTTCTTTAAATTATTTTTAATTTAGATACCTGGCTAGTTATCCTTTACTACATTAGCGTATGCAATAAATTGCCTTCCAACGTATATTACACTCAATTATATTATAAATTATAAATGTTTACCAATAAATTCACCACATTACGCAACCATCAACATAGCTCTATTAGGCTACTCATAATGGTTTAAATTGAATTTACAGCCCCAATTGCCAAATAAACACCACATTGTGCATAAATTATTCATCCAACCCAATACTTGTATGCATTTGTAAGCAAACATTTGAATGTCTCTCTGAAGTAAGGTGCTGACACATAGAAAAGTAAAGCTTGTAAATTCGTCAAACTCTCGGTGAGTAATTCATTTTGTAGACTTTTCAAGAGGCAGCTGTCGAATCTATTGGGTTTTACACTCGTACATAATATAAAAGTTTGTGGTGAGTTGTTGAGTTAAATGGTCAATAATCCACAGTGGAAGCATTTTTTGAGGTGTGCATGTGTTGTAGGCGTTTCATATAGGATTCAAAAATATTTTCAATAAATCAAGTTCTATATATATACACTTCCTCGATACTTTCTGTTCTGCAAATTCAATTTGTTTAAGGGGCATACCTAGTGTGAAATTTCAAAAAAATCGATTTCGGTAGATTACACCTTTAAAAATAACGTATGAAAATTTCAAATCGATATCTCAAATAGTTTTTGAGTTATAGCAATTTAAAGAGCAGCCGCTGGGCAGCTAGAGAGTTTCATTAATTACGAGGGCTGCTGTATATATTTCTGGCCTAGGCAACACTAAGTGTTGCCAGGTGCAATCTGACATTTCCATTGGAAAGTTTGACATTTTTTAGCATAACATCACTCAGAACGTTTTGTCATTTAATCGTGAATCGTTTTATTTACAGGGAATTAAAAAATTCATCTCGGCCAAAAAATGGAATTAACTCGTGAACATTTTCGTGCGATCATTTTTCACAACTTTCGACGTGGATTATCGCGACAAGAGTACATCGATGAACTAAAACCTTTGTATGGCTATGAAGCACCATCCTATAGCACTGTGAAAAACTGGTACAACGAATTCAATCGTGGTCGACGCTCGCTCAAAGACGAACTCCGTGAAGGTCGTCCAAAAACAGCCGTTGTGCCAAAAAACATCGATGCCGTACGTGAACTGATAATGCAAGACCGTCATGTAACATACCTTCAGATAGAGGCATGCCTATGCATTTCTCTCACCAGCATACATTCGATATTGCATGAACACCTGGCCGTAAAAAAGGTTTGTTCGCGTTGGATCCCGCACAATTTGACAATCGCTCAAAAATAGTGCTTCGAAAATTGGTTTGAGCGCATGCAAAAGTGTATAAATCTTGATGGAGAATATTTTGAAAAACAATAAAACCATTTTCGTTAATAAATATTCCTATTTTCATTATTAGGTCAGAATACGATTCCGGTTTCTATTGTTGGCTCTCAGTTATACTAAAATATATCATTATAATAATTTCTAGAAATTTCTAGAAATTTTTCGTTTACTGCCACGTAAAATATTTTCGGAGCCAGACACATTTAGTCTCATTGTGACGCGTTTTTCTCGAAACAGCATTTTCCGAATTTTCTGCAGTGATTACTCAAAAACAAATGATACGACAGGCCAAAAACGACCAAAATTTTGGGTAAATTTCGACTATTTTTTTTTTTTAAAACGCCGCCATATCGTCAACTTTTGTTTTTTTTTTATCGTAGGTCATTGTACAGACAATATTATCTAGTTTAACGAGAATTTTTTTTTAGATTTCATCCACGGAGAAGGCCAGAATCACTGCATCAGTGAAGAACCTTTTTTTCGCGACGTTTGAGATCGACTATAACTAAAAAATATTTAATTTTTTTCTTTAAAAATTTCACTGTATATTCTTGAAACATGATAAATATATTCTTAAAATTTTGAAATAATTGATAAAGTATTTTTTTTAATAAAAATTCCCAAAAATCATCTTTTTTTATGCCATTCCACTAGGTGTGCCCCTTAATGGACGTCTATTTGTTGAAGACAATTGTAGATATACATATGTATTAAACCTTCAACTGGTTCAAGTTTCAAATTATATGTTAAAATTGATAAGGGTCAGACGAGAGAGCGGGGTATACTTGGAGACTATGATTATATTAAACACCAACAGACGTTCTCATTGTATAAAACATTTTTTTCTTTATTACGGTTTTAAATTCAAATTAGCATACAAATCCATTTTTTTACTATTTAATGAACTGGATTATTTTATTGAAATGGAAATGTTCAATATTTTGGTATCTTCTTCTGTTTCAATAATCATTAGTAAGTGAAGTGAATGTTTGTGCGAAAGCAAGAGAAGCCCGCACTTTATTGCCTAATTATAATCGCAAAAACAAATTTTAATTAATACTTGACTTGCTGAATGCACAACCCCGCCTCACGTGCTGCATTCCAACATAAATTGTTGTCCGCCGTAGACATGGCAGTGCCGAGCATTTGCCAGTAGCTAAGCACTAAATAAGTACTTACCTCTGTTTTGTGTTTTGTGCAATAAGTCAACAACACTTTAACTAATGTCTTCAGTCATCGGCTGAGCGCACGAGAATGGCTAGTTGTCTGCCCAGCTGGCCAGGCCCAACGGACGACGACAAAGGCGCAAAGTATTTGTTCGCAAATATTTACAATTAGCCTTTCGCATTTTGCACAAGAGTTCGTATTGTATTGTATTGGAATGGACAATGCAACGCTGTGTGCATGTGTGTGTGTGTGTGACGATGTCCGTACTATTTTAGCTTGCAATATCTGCAATCTAAGAATGTACTAATATGAGTACATATGTATGTGTTCTTACATGGATTTGTATGTACGAGTGTGTCCATTAAGCGAGGCATTAGCATACGTAAATAATCGTGTGCATGTGTGCGTGTGTTTATTTCATCTGCTTTATTGGCGATAATCGCAAATCAAATATATTTACAAATAAACACACAAATGCGTCTGCACAGATTTACTATCTAAACAAAGTGGAAAATTTGCATCAGCACATAAGTGCTCATTAGACATATATACATATGTACGTACATATGTATATGACATGGGATTATGCAGGAAAGCAGGCTAAGAATCTTAAATATTGAAGGAAAGTAGAATGTTTATTGATTCACTAAAACTTAATTCCTAATTAGAATGCATCAGAAATTTCCTATAAAACGTGTCCGTAGAATTTATGGCTTTCTGAAGTGCTTTATATATAGGAAGTCAGCCCGTTGCACGAGAGGTTTCTAGTATATTGTTGAAGATCTATAAGCCATAGGAAATGGTGCTAGAATTTAATTTTTGAGTTTTTTTTTTTGGTCACACCAACTTTCGAAGTCTAAACATTGGATATTGTTCACATGAGTTAGAATAAGTGATTATGTGGCATCCCTACAGTCTATTCTATCATACTCACCATACCATCCACCAACTAAATCCACAATACAATCATCAAACACATCACACCACCCACGCATATTCACCACGCAACAAACTTTAAAAGGATCCTCACGCGAAGAAAACGCCCCTTTTTTCATCGAGATTTCCGTACCGTCGCAGCATCGATCAACGTGAGTGAGTATCCCGCCGAGTTCCCCCCGAGAACAACCATCGTTTAAATAAATTTAAAATCGTACCGAATTACAAAAGTGGATTAAAGTGAAATTATAAATTAAAGTAAAATGTAAATCAAAATTCAAAGTATATAAACAACGTATAAACCAGAAACTAATCGAATTAAAAATTAACTTACTTTTTAAAAAAAATCAAAGGTCTGTCGAACTATTATTTAAAGCAGAAGAACTCGTGGGCAGGCAAAGTAAGTATTTAGATATGAAAGAGCAGTCTTATGATAGCTCTCATAAAGATTTCAATCATAGATCTGCATAGGTTTTTTCAAAGCGATTTGGTTGATGGTTTGGTATTCACGAAGAGATAATGTGGTAAGATGGACACTTTAAAGTACATACATTTCCAGAAAACAATGATTTCTAAACTTTTTACTTTTTCAATAAGTTTCTTCCTCTTCTTCTGTTCAATAAATGAGTTATTTTCTTTGAGTGCTACAACAAATCATACCGATCTACAGTGATCTAGTGAGAAACAATAGGAATACAGAACAGTATAATCCCGTATAATATGACTAGTGCTCAGCAAGATTGAGATTTGAAGACATACTCGTAAGTATATAACTTGGCACTATAAATAAAAACCGTCGACTCTCCTCAACAACTTTAGCATCGGCTATCTTTCATTACCTCAAGGTACAGTAGGACGATAAATCCACAAATTCTTCTATCACTTTTTGCACCAAATTGGTGAGCTAATTTACTGCGGCAGTAACCATAACTCTTAAGCGGCCATTGCTTTATTGACACACTAGCTTACCGCTGCTTTAAGTGGAAATTGTCGCTTATGGCAATTATTATGCCGCCAGATTCGCTTTTGTTTTGTTTTTATTGTCGCCCGAACAGCCGGCAATTAAGCTGCTGGTATTCGCGATTTCCGTCGGCAATTTGGTGGAAACCGATAAATGTTGGACTTTTATTTTAATAACCACTAAAATCGGAACAGCACATTTTAACAAAACGCTAACTAGAGACATTTAAATTTGCCGCATAGCGCCAACGTTTATGGACGCCACTATTGACACTCACACACACACACGCACTCATGGGTGTTTGTTTCTATATGTGCATGGGTGTTAATTGTTGTTGTAGCACACGACACAACGCGTTGTTATAGATTTGTCGACGCTTTGTTCGTTTTGTGTTCAACTTTTTCCATATTACTTCTAAATCTTTTTATTATTTATTTTATTGCAACACTCCGCTGGAAGTGTGTAATAATAAAAGTGTCATAAACGACAGAATTAACGACATCACGGCCGCCGTTGGTGCTGCACGTGCGAAATGCCTTAATATGGGCACCTTACATATGTACGGACC
This sequence comes from Zeugodacus tau, assembly GCA_031772095.1. Lineage (NCBI taxonomy): Eukaryota > Metazoa > Arthropoda > Insecta > Diptera > Tephritidae > Zeugodacus > Zeugodacus tau. The sequence goes on from CM062649.1 coordinate 92,782,345, forward strand.
ATATATAATTGATATTAGTTCGTAGACTCGTAATCGTAAAGCTGACTTTTTATACTCTCGCAACAAAAGTTGCTAAGAGAGTATTATAGTTTTGTTCACATAACGGTTGTATGTAAGTCATAAAACTAAACGAGTTAGATATAGGGTTATATATATCAAAATGATCAGGGTGACGAGACGAGTCAAAATCCAAATGTCTGTCTGTCCGTCTGTCCGTCTGTCCGTCCGTCCGTCCGTCCGTCCGTCCGTCCGTCCGTCCGTCCGTCCGTCCGTCCGTCCGTCCGTGCAACGGATAACTTGAGTAAAAATTGAGATATTTTGATGAAACTTGGAACACACGTTCCTTGGGACGGTGAGAGGATTGCTTTCGAAAATGGGCAAAATCGGACCACTGCCACGCCCACAAAATGGCGAAAACCGAAAATACAAAAAGTGTCATAACTAAGTCATAAATAAAGTTATAAAAGTAAAATTTGGAACATAGGATCGCACTAGGAAGGGGCATATTTGGATGTAATTTTTTTGGAAAAGTGGGCGTGGCCCCGCCCCCAAATCGGTTATTTATATATATCTCGCAAACCAATAAAGCTATATAAACTAAACTTTCTGCAGTCAGTTCTCTTACGTACCCCACCACACACCATGAAAATAGTTGAAATCAGATAATAACCACGCCCACCTCCCATACAAAGGTTAGGTTGAAAATTACTAAAAGTGGGTTAACTAACTAACGAAAAACGTCAGAAACACCAAATTTTACATAAGATATGGCAGAGGGGAGCTGTACTCAGATTTTTTTACAAAATGGAAAATGGGCGTGGCATCGCCCACTTATGGGTCAAAAACCATATCTCAGGAACTACTCGACCGATTTCAATGAAACTTGGTTTGTAATACTTTCCTTACATCCCAATGATATGTTGTAAAAATAGGCCAAATCGCTTCACAACCACGCCTACTTCCTGTATACCAGAACTTTGAAGACGATCTGAATAATTAACTTTACAATATATAAAGGTAGCACTAGTGAAGATATCGATGCAGAACTTTGCACAAATACTACCTTTATAGTGTGGAAGCACCATTCTAAAAATCGCCGAAATCGGACCATAGGTTTTCAAGGCCCCATGTATCGAACATGAGGACCTCGGTGCTTCTAACCTAATATTAGGGTTTCCAACTTTCAATGGACTTTATACAATATATATGACGAATATGTGGGTCAAATTGTGTATTATATAATATTAATTAAGTTAAATAAATAAATTGCGAGAGTATAAAATGTTCGGTTACACCCGAACTTAGCCCTTCCTTACTTGTTTGTTCTTGCTTTTAAGTATTTGCCTATTCTTTTCGCTCTAAGTACAGTTATTAAAAGTACCGTGCGTGATTTTGCAGTCGAAATTGCCACGCCGTATAAATTAGTGATATCTGAATTAAATTTTTATTTTTATTGCAAAGGTGTGCTAAGATTATAATTTGCTTAAGCGAATGTTACACAAAGCGGTCTTTAGACGGCATGAACCTAAGTGGCCGCTTTAATTTGAACAGAAATCTTAATAATATTAACGGAACTTTAAAAGCGGGCAAATTTATGTTTGGGAATGATCTCTAATAAATCTCTGTCTCTCTTTTCATGTGGTCATTGACTTAAATATGCTATTGCTATGGAGGGTGTATATCCAGAGATAATAAATATTTAAATTATGGAAAGAAACAGTGAAATGAAGATTATTTCTCCACATGCAAATTAAACTTGCGAGTGTATTCATGGTATGATGTCACTTCTCCTGAAAGTAAAAATGTATCTCATAACTTGTAGGGTTGTAATCTGCAGATTACATTAAGCTTCACACCACAAGTGACGTGATTTTTTCAGGTGACATATGTATAATTAAAAGAATTCTTCGTGGTATGCTGTTATCATATACAGGCAATCTACTAATGATTTCTGTTTGCATCAAAGGATTTTTATATTCTTCTTCTTTCTCTACAGAAGTCTTTAATCGATTTGTAATTACTGGGTGTATAGCATGTTTATGGTTTGATGTGCAATTTTCCATCTTCAACTCAAAAAATATAAATGCTTCAGCAGTTGGGGTCCACACCCACAAATAAAATACAATTAGAGTGCTTGGGTCCCACCCAACAGAGTTTCACTCAGTTATGTTTACTTATTACTTTTTATTTAAAAAAAATATAAAAATGTAATTCAATTTCAAAACGGAATTTTTATTATGATTTCTGAATTCGTGAAGTATGAGACATACAGCAAAAGAGTCATTCTACTATAGTGTATAATGAAATTATAATTAAATTACTGAAGCGCAAGAATAATTTGAAAAAAACGCGTGTGGGTTCTTTGATAAAAAATTTTATGTTTTATTTAATCCCATATATGAGGTAGGTCAACCTTATAAGAATGACAAAATTTTGAATATACAGTCGACTCTCGTTAATTCGAAACTCGAGGGACTCTTGAAATATTACGAATTATCGAGTGTTTGAAATATCAAATGGTTCGAAATATGTGAGAGAAAATAAATAAAACTTCGAATTACAAAGTGTTGGTTAATTTTTATTTATTAATATAAAAATGACAAGAATTAAGAGGTACATTCGTGTAGATACATGTATTCGTAATGTGAATTAATTAATCTTTCGAAAGAACTTTGTTATACTGGTTAGCTTTAAAGCACAATTCTGCTGCACACTGCTCAATAACTTTTTTAAGAGAAAAAGTGCATTTCAGGCATCACTTCACTTTCGTTTTGTAGACAGAAGCTTTGTAAGGTATCAAATGAGGATCTTGCTTCCTTAACTGACACCTGTGCCAAAGGTTCCGATGTATCGTCCTCATCTTCATTGTTACTTTGCGTATCTGTCGCAGATAAAATTTCGCCATCGGTTAGTGAACCTGAGACAGCAACATTTTCATCCACTTGAACAAAATCAGAAAAACTCACCCCGCTGATGTCAACTAATGGTTCTATTGCTAAAAATTCTTTTGCGACATCACTCTTCTTCTCACCTTCTTCTACTTTTTCGATTAACTTTTTCTTTTCAGCAATTGTCAAACATTTATACTTTCTAAGGATCATAACTAACGCTAACTTTTAATCTGCATACCAACGAAAGAGTAACAGTGACTTAATAACTAAACAAACCAATTCGTGAGAATAGTCAAATAGTCAAACTAATCATAACAAAAACAAAGTATCGTGTATCTTGATACAAGTTTGAACTTGTCGAAAAATGTACTTACAATCTTTCCGCCTCTTCTCTCTGCAACTTTGAATTGTCGAGTGTTGGACGGTGATGAGTTCGAATTAATACGTCGTTTTGTTAAATATCAATGATTTTTTCGTTCGAATTACCAAGTGTATGAAAATGTATTGATTTAGTTCGAAATATAAAGAGATTTAGTAGGGAACTCGTGATAACTTTGAATTATAGAGAGGTTCGAATTATCGCAGGTTTGAATTAACGAGAGTCGACTGTATATACATGGCTTACAAGTTCTATGGCTCCAAAATTAAGGCTGGTATCGAGAACATTTATCGAAAATGGTGATGAAACAACCTGCTGAAATATCTCGGCAACTAGTTCAACCACACGCGTTATACAATTGGAATTGATTGAGTTTCACCAGAGTGCCATTGATTTTCTCGAATATTCAGGCATAAATATACTACATTGTATAAATATGTAGTAATCTCCTGTGCGCTTTCAATGTCTATTATCATCACCTTAATTAGGCTTCTATAGTTTCAGAAAAGGCTTTAATTAACTTCATCACTCTGATTTGCCAGATATCACTCACAAGCTTATTGGCAATTCCAGGCATATCATTTTGCTACGTTTAAAGTTCAATGATTGCCACAGATTAGTTTCAACTCCATTGATTTATGCCAGCACTTTAAAGAGTATTTCAAAGGCGATCATTAGTTACAAAATTCTTAGATAAATTATTCAATAAAGTGTGCCATCACACGGGCTGGCGGTTATGTGTGTGAGTCGATCGATGCCACAGCGGTGGCTGGCGAGATTAATAATTACGCTGCAACGATTACACCTGATTGGCGTGAATTCATGGAACTTCAGAGGCATGAAAGGAGCAATGGCGTTACATAGGTGCAGACATAACACCGCAGCCACCGCAACACAAACTGTTGAGGAGATGGTTATCTATTAAATTATAGCAGTGCAAACATGGCATAAATTTTCGCAGCTTATAATCGCTTCTATGTATGTTATGGATGGGTGATATCTTCGGGTTTGTGTGTCGGTAAAGGCGTACGATTTTCAGTGGAAGCTCCCAGTGCCATCAGCATTACCCGCAACAGATGATGGATTGTGTTTGCGCAACAGCCGAGAGGGGAGAGTGCAGTGAGGGGTGTGTTGATAGTGCATCCTAGCCGTCGTCTCATTATGCCACTAACGGCGTTGGCAGCGATGGATGTGCAGTCGCCGCTGTATCGTTAAAGTGTCGCGTGGTCGTGTGTATTTACTATATAGAGACAAAGGCAGCGCTGCGGTTGTGCAAGTGGCGAACTTAACTCAGCCACCCTCCGGCTATGTGGAGCTGTGTGGCAGGACAAATATGTTTTCAGCAGTGATTGAACGCAGTGCTGCGAGAATTTTTCACAAACGACCGGTTGACATGCGCTCGGTTGCAGAATCGCACAAAGACGCTGCGCTGGGGAGCGGCATCGAGATGACAGTGTTGGTGGACTGGGTGTTAGAAAGCTGTCATCAAACACTATTTGGTGTTGCTAAACACCAGACACCAAGTATCAGAGGTGCCAGTGCACAACGCACGCCAAGAAATGCTGGCGGAGAGAAAAACCCTGCAGAGCAGATATGAACTGATGGGAAATCTTTTCTCATTTTTACTACTATTTTGTAATATTGATTGCGTTAAAAGAGAATAATTTTTGGATGGAAATAGTCGCAGGTTTCGTGCAGATGTTTAAATGAGACTTGTATGAGTCGGAGCCAGAAGTTCGAAGTTAGTTCTATGATATGTCAACATCGAAAAAGTTTATATTTTAAATAAGGTTAGAATATATCCAACATGGGAAGTGAATAAGTCTCAAAAAAAAACAAATATTCTGAATACCTATTTTTCTATTATATTTTCTCTATTTGGACCTCTCTTTAACTGTCCCGCTCTGTCTTTAAAATAAAAATTTGGGCTCTTTTTTCTAGAATTAGTTAACATTCATAAAGTGTGGTGATAGAACATATCGGATATGTGTCACAACCCTATGATAAAATTTGAGTTTTAGAACTATGAAATCACTGTTTTGCATCCGAAATATTCCCAACAGGGAAAGTCATACAAGTATGTATGTTAATGTGCATACTGTCATACCCGTCTACTTACATATAAACCAAAAGCGATAGAGTTGCTTGTGCGTGCAGCCGTCGCAAGAAGCTGCCCACAACCGCAAGCCAATCTACTCATGCGCCAGTTTATCTCAGTCTTAGAAGCCCATATATGGCAATATATCTATGATCGGTTCATTTAACCGATACGCTTGCTTACAACAACAACAAGAACAACAACAACAAGTCGGTTGGTGTTCAACAAGTCTTTGCACTTGAGCAACAAACAAACACACGCGCCTACCAACAAACAACACCCAGGCACATATGGATGTTTGTGTGTTTGTATGTATGTGCGAGTATATTCAACTGAAACTTAGCATGCTCGTAGATCACAATCGCTATTATCTTCGGTTGTTAGAGGCATAAAATATGCGCAGTTCAATTAATTTCCAAACGTTTGACGGCGGTAAAAACATACAAGCGAACCACCACCATGCTCCGAGTTTTGTTGCTGCTGTTGCTGTTGTTGCTGCAGCAAAGTAAGCGTCGTTTCGGGTAGTCATTATGCCCGTCGAATGAGTTGCTTGACATCTGCTGGCCGGTCTTGCTCAACTCTCGGCCTAGTTAATTGACTTGCGGCTTGGTCAGTTGGTTGGTTGGCCAGCGCTGCACACACTCGTGCATACATACATACTTATGGTACATAAACTCTTATGTTACGTACTCGTATGCGCGTGGATGCAGATGAGTGTCTGCTGTAGGCTGTTGGCTCTGCTGTTGGCACGTTCACAGCTAATTTTACACTTTGCCTGCTTTTGTATTTCGTACTTTGTACTTTTTTTGTCTGTTTTCTGCGCTCAAAGACCAATACGAACAAGTAGCAAGCGGCGCACAACGGGATATCTTAGCCGTATTACGCCGCCACAACTTAACATAGCTGCAGTCACTTACTTATGTACGTGTATGTGGGTGTGTGTGTGTGTTTGTGTGTATTTTTGCCCCAAAGTCATTAAAATTTCTAATTGTTGATTAATTGCGACCGAGAAGCCAAGTCTTCTGCCCAACGTTATGGTGGCGGTCACAAGCTAATGGCGGCTGGGCAGAGAGTCAGACGAAGATTGCCAGGCGAAAATTGGAATATGGAGTGCGTTAATAAACTTGCTGTTGTGCTTGAATGTCTGTATGTATGAACATATTGTAAATATTAGAGCCAGAGCAGCCTTGTTTAGATTGGCAGGTTGCTACAAATATTTATCCACGCATTAATTACAACTGGTTCGGAACGGCGAAGACCATCGCATGTTAAAAGAATATATTTCGTATTAAATTGCTCACATATCTGAACTCAGTGATTCAATTAGATCATAGAAGATTTGGTCTTCAAAGAAATTTAAGATCCAATTTGATATGTTGTTTCTGGATCTAATCAATTAACAGATGGAAGTAAGTCTATGTAGTGTCTTTTTTAAGGGGTTCGGATAGCCAAAATAGTGGGATAATAGTGGTTTAGGGTCTTCTCTGTGGTTTTAGTGGTTTCTTGCCTTTCAGCTGAAGCATTTGTCCTAAGCGCTTGGTTCCATTAAATACAGGATATAGATGATTATTAAATAAATGAATAACACTGCTTCCACCTCCAAGAGATCTTTAACTTAATGGCAATTTTCATACATCTTTCATATAACAATCGAAGGTTCTCTTAACAATATATTAAATATACTTTAATTGCTCATAAGATTTTCAAAACGGCCCAGGCTTGTCGTTCCATTAAGGAGCAATTAAATAAAAAATACTTTTTAGAATCACAAATGAATTGCAAATATAAAGAAATCTCTGTTTCTCTAAGCTGTTTAGATGACAAGGAAATAAAAAATAAAGTCTACTCAACGACTTTCGTTTTCTCCTCACTAGTTCCTACGAACGCTGATTGAAAATATTTGCAAACTTCAGTGAAACAAACTGCCGGTGAAGCGCAGTCTTCTGTGTAAAGTCGGCGGATTTTCAATAACTTTTCGAATTCCAGCTTCCACCGTATTCGCAACATGCAGCTATAACACGCCGTCGGAATTTATCTTATCTCCTTATGTTTATCGTCACTTTCCGATTTGAGCGCAGCATCCTACCAAGAGGTTTCCACTGCGTGTAAACTTAATTGATTCGCTTGTGTGTGTGCGTTTATGTTTTCACTTTCGTGATTGCCTTCGCGTTGCGGCAATCAGAATTTACATTTTATTGTTGGAGATATTAAAAGTGTCAATCGTAAAATGTTGCTAATTATGACATGCGACCGTGGCAATGAGTCCTTTATTGCGCCAACAACAACAACAACAGCTTGTCAGAACGGCTGCCAAGCAACGAAAGTGGAAGTTGGAAGAGGCAAAATGCTTGGAATGTTGGTTATCAACGAGGTAATGGCGATCATCGACGCGATTTTTGCAAAACGAAGCGTTTCGCTAATTCGAGTATAGAAGAAGAACCAGCAAACCCTTCGCCACATTTAAGGTTTAAGTACAGTACGTTGTTTTCTGTTCTTCAAATTAGAGCTCAATTAAGTACGATTGATTGGTGGTTAATTACAAAATCATTACTATTTATCCATGAAACGGTCACTGATCCAGTGAAGTCCTTAATTTTACTGGCGATATTCTTTGGTATAGTCAAATCATAACTTTTGAATTAAATCAATTCAATCATTATTTCTGAGTGCATTAGGTCACTCAGGTTCATATATGATCCATTGGTTAATTGTATATTGCCATTATTCATAGGATATTTATACTATGTAAAGGTGTTTTGATAATGCACTATGCTTCTTTTAACAGCAGAGAATCTCTCTGAGTTGCTCTGAGTCCGATTAACAGTTCTATTCTTCTCCTGAGTCTTCGCTGTTATGCTGATGCAAGCGACATTCAACGCCTGTTAATCAACATATCGTATTTTTCGAGTACCATTCTTACGATAACGGCGAATTACAGCCAAGTTTCCCACAGAAATTCGAAGAGTGGCATTGACTTTCCGAAGTTGCATTAGTTAACGGAGTGAGTGTGAGAGTTATTTGCGCTCTTGGGTCGAGAGAGCAGCATGTAGTCAGTGTGAACCTTCGTCGCAGCGCATTGCACAACAATATTTTAGTGACCCCCAAAAGCGACGACTTGGCATGGTATGCGCTCGGTATTTAGTAGAAAATCAGTTATAATATCGTGAAAACGCATTTAAAGCGACGACGGATGGCAAATGTTGGCCGAACGACCAAGCGACCGAGTGACACGCAAAGCCGTCAATTTTGATATTTGGCGAAATTTATTTGTAGTGCCATTGCTAGCGGTACATGCACTCCGGAGCTCACCTACATACATGTGTTTGAGTCTCGTTTTAAGGCACGTGTGTATATTCTATGCACTGTTTCGACTTTTAGCTTTAAGAATCACCTGCATTTGAGGCTTTAAGTTGCAAAAAGAATCTTTGCTTATTTTTAACCAATTTGAGTAACAAAACTTGTGGGCACGTTCTTTTCCCTTTTCAATCAATAATGACCTGACTACGTCGTGTTAAGTTACGACTTAAGTTCTTGTTGTGTTGGCCAAGCCTTAAAGCAATAAAATACCAAGCGTGACTATGTAATGAGATAGGGAATCTTTGTAAGCCGATTTGCTAATCCATTGGAAGGGCTATAAACATGAATTCTGATGTGAGGGAGATAGTATCGATTTAAAATAGTGTAGGTCTGCATGTATGTCCCATTTTTATATTTTGTATGCTCACCGATTTCCAAGTCCTTCGTTAAGGGATTATCTGAAAATTATGGCACTAATAACCCATCTTCCTATTTACAAACAAATTTAGAGTTTTCAGGGTCACATAAAAATTGTTCGGGATGTTAGGAGCATATATGTAGGTGTATACTACGCAGATTAGTTACACGTTGAAGTAACATAATGTGAATGGTGTTATGAACCAGTCATTAAAGTAGACAAACGGACCGTCGCATGGCCATTGAAACTTTTCTAGCACCTCATTAACAGACATTAAATTTGTTGGGCGCAAAGCGGTCGGCCGGACATGTAAGCGGATAACACAATCGATAACCACTCCATGTATTTGGTAGACAGATAGGAATGTGCGCTCACACGCAGGGGGTGGAGGGTAGACGCACATCCGAGCAAATAGTTACGGCTGTGTTGATTCGGGCGCAAAAATGTCAATAGCCAACGTTGTAGTAAAAGTGGCGCATAAAATTGGTGTTAAATTAATTAATTGGTAATAAAACACCCCGAGCCATGCACAGCGCCGTCTTATGTTACGTGGGTCAGGCATTAAGTATTAACTTGAACATTTAAACGTGAGCACTTATAGACAGGCGTGGAGGTGATGTGTGTGCACGATGGTGAATTGTCATTATAGTTTTGGTTGACAAGGATAAATAGAGAAGAAAAAATATTAAGTAAATGATCACTCTATTTAATAAGTCTAGCCTATTAGTGAACCACACAGCAGAAACCAATAAATCGAGGGGAAGATGGAGGGAATGTGTAATAGCGTGAAATTTGAGTCCCTTATGAAGTATGAAAAATTAGTAAGAACCCAAGCGATTTGACAGCAAACCATATGACATCGACATCGATTATAATTCCGAACTTATTAACTTAACTGTTATCATAATGATAAAGAAGGTATCCAAGGGTGGCCATTAAGAGAATCTATGTATAATAAACATGCCTAACTTTTTAAAAAGAAACAAATTTCTAATTTGACGAACGTATGTGACTTAAGATCTCAAAGACATCTCAATTACTTTCGAATAGAGTTGTATGAGCATATTCCCACGACTGTGAAGTACAAACACACAGTTAGTCAAATCAAAAATAACAAATATATGCGTTTTTGCTCATGCAAATCATACGCAAACAGAGTAAGCTACCAACGTGGCAAGGATACATGCATCCGCACACGCTGCCTGCCGACAGCTGGTTAGTTGCTTGCTAACAAGCAGGCAGGCAGATAAGGAAGGAAGAAAAATGCGGAGAGCAAAAAATGTGATACAGTTCAGCCGTCAAACGCCAAAACAGAAAAAGCATAAAAGCCGATTGCGGAGGAATTCCACGCTCATGATGGCAGCTAAAGTGACGCTGAGCTGGAGCTACAGTCATGCTGCAGGAAGACAAATCTCCCGAGATGTTGTCAACGGGCGAATGTGTTGTTGTAGCTGTCAATAAATTGCAAGAAAAGCGAGTGAAGTATGTGACAAAGTGACATCGAATCATCTTACTTGCCATTGCTAAGATATATATACTTTTATATGACACTGAGCACTGGTTAATGGGGGAGACTTGGTTGGCGTTGAACGGAAACGAAATGGAGGGACGAAACGGATGCTTTTTCCAATAGAAATACACGTGTTTCTTAACAAGCAAGGGTCTCGAAGATTTGTTCATTTTTGATAAGGCTTGAAATGTTTCTTGTTCTGGAAATTAAACTTACCACGACGTAGCCCTAAACCTATAATAGTCAACCATAATAAGAACGCTTATTATTTGAGAATTAAATTATTTGTCTCTAAACGAAATTTATACGACTTTGTACTACTATGAACCAAAAAAAAATTAAATTAAAATTATTTAGGAACTAAAACCTGAGATATACCAAATTGTTAAATTAAAATTTTTTAAATATTTTAATTGCATGAAATATGCAAAAATGATATCTATTATTATCTGAATCAAATACTCTTAAATATTTTTCTCGCAAATCAATTGACGCACATTTTTCCCTCCCAAAGAAGAAAGCAAGACACCCACCTTGTCAATGTATGTAAGTCAGCATGGATCGTGAACGTAAAAAATGCTCGTCAAGAACGTATAAATCGTCGATGGGGCCATTAGTCATGCAAAGGGCATCAACAGCAACAGTGACCATTTCATGCCACGCAGCAACAATCTGCTACACGCTAGCAAGAGACACGCAGCGTTCGATTCGGCACACACACGGACTCGCATGTGTGCGCTTGTAGCTCGTGTAGTACAAACATTTTGTTTTGCCACATTCTCAATTCTCAATGTCAACTTGGCTGTTGCTATTGTTGTTGCTATTACTCTTGCCGCTGATGGTGTTGGAATTTGAAATGCAGCATCAAATGTCGGTTAGTGACATGATACGTGTACCCAATGCTGGTTAGCGTGTGAGCTATCGACATTGACGCCATCTCCGCACCGCAACGCAACGCCACTATCCAGCCATAACCAGCCAGCCAGCCAGCAGCAACCAGCATCGCAGCCACCCAAGCAATGGCAACGGCAGTGCCACCGACATGCTTCAGTGCGCCCGACCACAGCTCAACCCCTCGCCGCCTCGCGCCGTTCCGCGCTCTTTTATCCACTCGCATCTGGACGAGTAGCTTGTTGTATCTTGTAACATTTATCTTGTTTCTGTTATGCTGATATGCTAATAAATAAATCAATATTTTGTGCTATTTTTTCACTGCTTTGTTGCTGCGTTATCTCCGCTGCGAGGTGTTTGAGCGCCGCTACACATGTGCATATATATCTGTGTGTGTGTGTTGTTGTTGTTGTGCATACATATATTTGCTCCAGTTTGATTTGCCTGGCTGTTGAGCGAAAGTGAATGTTTACATCCACTTTGCTTGTATGCATGTACGTGTGTGTGTGTGTGTGTGTGCTTTTCCCGCTATTTGAGCTTTTGAGTGGGATAATATATGTATTTGTGTGCACACACACGTATACTTATCTGATTTATAAATTGTTGCAAATGCGAAGGATACGCGAGGATTTAAATTTTTTCAAGGCGTACTTATGCTGCTTCTTCTCTAATAAATACTCTTTGTTAAGTTCTACAAAAGTTAAATTTTGGCGAATTTTAGGAATTATTTCATTTTCATAATTGCTGTGGGATGTATGTATGTATGTATTATGGCGTAAAATAAGTAAATAATAAATATATAATGAAGTGCGACGCCCACTTTCATGGAACCACGCTTAGCTGCTTTTGGTTTTTCCAAATAAATTTAATTTATTTAAAATGGAGAGACAATTGATTTAATTTTTCAGCCGAAAATGAATCCTTTGGTTTAATAAAACAAAAACAAACGGTTTTTATAACTTAGAAATTTTATAATTGATATTGACTTTATTAAGTGAATGGAAGTCTCCAGAGTTGATAATTAAATACAAATGTGATACTAAAGCAAGTGATTTGCTTTTCCGGGTATACTGTTTCGCAATTTGTATGAAATAAAGGTTCTGTATTTATTTCGAGGTCACTTTCTCGACGTCTTCATTGAAGAAATTGCTTTCAATTTCATCGGAGTTCATTTTTGGTTTCTTATTGACTTATGCCAAGAGCTCACTTAGTTGCATCTAAAATGTTTCTTAAAGTCTTTAACCGATATATATTTGTATTAATGCTGATTGAAGGTATATCTGAGTTTTTGCATGAAATTAAAAAAAATATAAAATCTTATTTTGAGAATCGAAAAATTAACTTATAGATCAGAGATGATAAATTATCAAAAATATGACAATAAAGCAAGCGGTATGCTCTGAGACTCCCGATATACTCTCCAGATTTTTATAAGATTTAAAGAACCCTGAATCACTCCGTCATCTCCTTCTCTTTTTATGAGGTTTTAATTAATAATTTCCAACGATTTCATCATTTTTGGTTTCAGATTAACTTATACTATATGCCATGAGCTCACTAATATTACAAAAAAGTTGGAAGGTATATCGAAAAATGTATAATATGTAAAAAAGCAAATAAATCAATTAGCGGTTACCTCGGAAATATGTATATAAAAACACTCAGCGAGTCTAGTCTTCGCAAATAAGATAAATATTTGGAATTAATAAAATCCAGTGCTTACAGCCAACGGTTAATTGCACAAAGCATTAATCCAATATAATATAATTTTAAATTCGCTTATCTGTGCAGTTATAACTGCAGTTACGTAATATATGTAGGCGGCGGATCACATGCAAATACCAAACACTGAATTTATGCAGTCCATTGAATTCGCAATTGGATCGAAAGTTTTCTATATAAACCAAACAAACAAAACGAAAATGTGAAATATATACGAGTAATATGTATATAGGAAAACACGTAACGGCATTTCATCATTTGCTTTTCGCTTTTTGCACTGATTGTAATTCAACTGTGGATATTTGCATTTAGTTCTGAACTTTGATTTGTAAATGGAATTTCGCAGTTATCAGTAAATTGATTGGCTTTTTGTTGTGTGTTTCATTAAAAAATAAATTATCTATGTTTTTCTCTCTAAAACACTTCAAATCGCTTTTTATTCACCAGCGCGTGTAATACACGTGTATAAAAACAACACGCCGGTGAATAAATATTTAAATTAAAAGCGGCGGTTGCTCAAAGTGGTTGACATAATACAATTAGTTTAGTGATAAAATATCTTTGGTATTTGTTTGACAGACTAGAATACATACTCTCGCAAAAAATTGTTTAAAAATGTGTGCGGACAAAACAAATTAATAAATATTTGTTTCATAAAATGCGCAATATTATTGAGTTGGATAGATACACAAAACGTTTGAACGATGTGGCATGCAAGATGGCCTAACTGTGGGGAGTATTTTAACAGGAATCTTTGATATTCTTTTGCTCAAGAAATTTATTTTAATTTAAAGAAGAATATTTTAATATCTAACACGCAAAATATTAATATAAATTCTAGATATAAAATAGCAAGACATACACATTCCGTGCCTTTGGGTTATTGGATATCATTACCAATCTTACCTTCCCACTACTAATTCAAAAAAAACTAAAGGCAAAGCAAATGCTAATATTTATTTCATATTTGTTTTAAAATATCTTTCGGAATGCCTTTCAAGCATCATTTGGGAAATATACACCTCACTGATCCATACGACTTTCGTCTATAAATACACAAAAAGTGTGATCATTGGTATGCCAGTTCACAACCACGCCTATTTCGCCAATATAGGATAAACTAATTTCCTTCCGTTTTTTTGCGTTGCTTGAACCATAAGTCATATATTTCAAAAAATCTAAAAATGTTCCAAATGTTTTTCTTCTAAAATACCTACATATTTCTAAAAAAGCGAATATACTGCCACTACACTGTATGCTTATTACCACTTTTGACCTCATATGCTAATATCTCCAAAAATAATGAGAGATGGTTTAATATATCATCATTGATACCAATTCATCACAGATAAGAACTTTACGACGATAAGAAACTTAGTGGTGAAAAAAAATTAAGATAAAATGCAGATCTCTGGTGAGATAAGATAGACAGTCCGTAAGATACTCTTCATATCTACTTCCATTTGCCTTAAAATATACTCAAAGCATCTTTTCAAACACAGCTTAGTAGAGAACCGAAAATATAATCCATACTTGAAAAAAAGACCTTCCACATCAAATTTATTCAATGACTGACACTTAGTATCATCTTAACTATGTCCAAATAACTCATGGATATCATAGTTGAACTTTAATTAAATTCCAATACAATCCCGAAATGAATATATCCTAAAACACATATAGATATATACCAAAGAGTATATAAACCTATACTCTACATACATATGTACCTATGTACATGTAGTAGATGTATATGTAGTAGATGTAAGTGAAATGACATCGTCAACCGCATTCGAGCATTATCCCACTCTTTGGCTGAATGGCTGATCATAAAGCTGGCAGCGGAAGGCGCTGGTGCTGCACGTGGCGGCTGCGGGGAAGTGCGGATGAAAGACATGCTGTTACGCGCTTTGCAGTTGTTACTCATTCGCAGTTAATTTACTCCAAAAGCCACAGGAAAGAACAATATGTGGCCTTTACCAGGCAGTTGATCAGCTCGTCGGTGGCGGCCGACTGGTGGCTGACTGCCGCAGTTGGGGCGCTTGGTTAAAGGTGACTTTCGGGCAGACGAAGGCAAGCGAAGGATGAATGGACAAATAACTGCCAACTGTTGGCTGGCTGGTTGGTTGGCAAGTCAACTGGATCCTTGCTTGACTATACACAGCAAATGAAATCGGCAAAAACACACACACACAGGGGCGTAGATAGATGCTGAAGTACATTCTGCGTACATTTTCATATTTCCACATTTACACGTTTTCACAGCCATATTAATAGCAACATCAAGGACAACGCTGTCAACCTAACCAAGTACTTGTTAATGAGCACAAGCATGTGTGCCGCTATGTACGCGTACATCTGAGGGAATGTGCGTGAGTGCTTGTCGCCCCCATCTCCTATTCTGCTACACAGACGCTTTGTTTCCGCCGCAGATGACGTTGGCACGCAGACACGACACACGGCCAAGCTTGCAGATGACAGCGCCTTGTGTAAAAATATGGCATATGCTGGCACATCAGCTCGCTTACCTACGACGAGGCTATTTCCCAGCAACATCACCTCCACCTCCACCACCATCACCATCAGCAGCAGCAACAGCAACAGCGGCAACGGCAACCGCAAAGGGGCAATGTCTGCGCAGCTTTATTTAAAATGTGAAATTGTGAAATGTGGGCGAAAAAACAGAATCTTCAGCAGCAACACATGCGATATACTCGTACGACTCGAGTGTGGAATGTTTTGCAATTGACGGCATTTGCATTTTCGCCTTATTTATTTGTTTTGCAATGTGCTACTTTGCATTTTCGCGGTGGCTTCCAGTGTGCTTGCGAAACGTTTGCATTTCACATTGAAGCGTATAAATAAATTATCAAATTCAAATAAAGACAACACGCTGAAAAGTAAATATGCGAAAACATACAGCAAATGGTTGACGGTCTTCACTAACATTTAAAGTGCACAAATCAAAAATCAACAAAGTCATGATATTTATAGTAACACTTTTCTCCTCTTACTGATTTGAAAATATTATTATGTTGTGTTATTTGAAGAGTGCAACTTGATAATTCAAGTTTCTTAACTGATTTTGTCTAAATATTGAAGTTTTATTAGTCTGGACAGACATTTTATAGCTGATATAGATATACTCGTGCACTAACGATTTTCTTTTTATGGTGACCACGACTTCTCACGGTCGTTCGCATACGAGTGAATCCAATTATAAGATAACACATCAAATCCTAGTAAAGACTGATGTATCTGTTGATCTTTACTAATACAGTTAAGAAATGTAGAAAGTCCCTCGAGTAAAAGCTCTGAAGAAACGTACGATTTCAGTAACGAACCGCGTAAACTCTCTCAAAAAAAGGCAGATGAAGATAATGACAGTTACTAAATATTACAAAATAATGGATTGTGTATTGCTATAGATATAGTGCATAGTATGCATACTCTTTATATATTGACCACATTTTCCCACGGTTGTTTTGAATGATTCCAATTGTAAAGGATCCCATCAAATCCTTGTAATGACTGAGTTCACATCAGTTAATGTTTCTTGTATGGATTAGAACTTTAGGAAGCACCTCAGGTAAAAGCTTTGAAGAAGGTTAGGTTAGGTAGAGTGGCTGCCAAACGGCGCACCTAGCCCTTTGGGAGGCCCATTGTGATACCACTGGGACTGAGATCCCTCACACTATCGAGTCATCATTAAACCACCCTATGGTCCAATGAAGTGAAAAAGTTCACACAATTTCACATTAGCTACTTCGCCCACATCCTCGAGAAAACCGCGTCCAATAGTTGCGATTCTTTTTCTGTACAGAGCCTTGCATTCACAGAGAAGGTGTGCAATCGTTTCTTCTTCTTCTTCTTCTTGGCAGCTCCTGCAGTAATCATTGAAAGGTAGGCCTAGTCTGCTGGCGTGTCTCCCAATCAGACAGTGTCCCGTTAGCATCCCTACAAGGGTTCTTGTTTCATTCCTCTTAAATTTCAATAAGCGGCAAGTTCCAGCACTGATGTCAACCTTAGCATTCAGACCAGGCTTGGCCACTGTCTTCGTGCTAATTGTTCTAGAGCTCGTTGCATACGCTGCTCTCTTTTCGGAACAATCTGTTCCTGCCGGCTTTATTGAGGGAGAACCGGACTCCCTTGGTTTATCTTTAATTTCTTTGGTTGTGCTCATATTTGGACCCACGAGTGAAAGGGAATCTATGTCCACTTGCGCATAGCCCCTGCTACGCAAGCAACGCTTTCTTATTACGGAGGGCGCCAAGTATCCGTAAGCTCCGTTCAAGACTGGGCCCCCAGCCAGGTTGATCCTCGGCACGGGTCGCATGACACCTTGATCCAGCCCTTGGTTTTACCCCCAACCATGATACGACTACATCACCGAATGCTGTGCTATTGAAGAGCAACAAACACTCAATAATGGACTCGTACCTTAGCTAGATACCCCACAACTCAGTTGCGGCACTGTGGTAACTATTACCAGCCGGCACCCTCGCGGAGGGTTCCGCGGGGGATTTTTGCCGACCTTGAAGAAAGAAACGCATGATTTCCGTGATGAATAACGCAAACTCTCTGGAAGAATAGTGAGCACTTGAAGTGAACATTTCTCAGAACCTTACATTAAATTTGGAGTAGAAATATTTTGTAACCATATTAGAAGAAATATGACTACAGAATATCCTATTAAATTGTAATGAGACGTTGAATACCATCTGCTCACACACGCTTTCCTAAATGTCCATAAATATAATTATTACTTATTTTTCGTATGACCGAGAATCCTTAAGTTCAAAACACAATTATATATGCATTCACCCGCGCATTTCTGTGTGGGTGCGCGCACTCATAAGTACATTAATATTCTTATATTTGCGTACGTAAATAATGAAGTCAAATAAAAATCAATTTCATTAAGTTGTCAACACAAAGGCTTTCACATTCAAAGTCACTTATTAATACATTTCATACATTTCAGCGATTTCCCTGACAACTCCATGGCGAATGAATAAGTGAACAAGGAAAACAAACCGACATCCATCTACATACCATATATACCATATATACAGTGAAGATATAGATATTCATATTCGTGCAAATGCCAGTCGAACAGCAGTGCTGAGTAAGACGTCGTGTTGATATGTATCGAAGTAGACGTGTACACAAAGAAAAATCAAGGTTAAAGCGGAAAACTTCGGCAGCACGACAGTTTAGATGCCCTACTTTTCGTAGCCATGATGGATGTTTTATGGCGAAGGCAATTTTGAGTGGTGTTACATTTTTCGTATACCAAATCGGACGGATATAACCTTCAAAGACATTGGGAATATTATATTATTTCATTATTCGATGTACATTGTTGCCTATATTTTGAACCAAGCTCAAGGCTCTCAATACAAATGTGCATCTTACCAGTTTTGTAACAGATATAAGGTACTGTTTGGGATATGGGTGATCTATAATTAACTTAATATTTGCGGATGTGTAGCTACTCAACGGATTAGCCCTACACACGTTTTCTAATACTTAGTTCTTAAGAAATTATACACAGCTGAGCAACTTTTAAGAGTGAGATACATCTAAAATACATGCAATATAGATAGAGTGCTTAGCGTTGCTAATACAACAATAATAACCACAAAATTTGCCGTGCCGTAAGACGGAAAAGACTTGACGCATTTGAATAACACATATCCCAATATGAATTGATCACATGCATAAAGACTAATGCGAAGAAAATTGGGGCCACACTCCCGCACCACCTACAACGAGCAAGAATGTGTGCGATTGCTTTCAAGCATTGATTTCTTTTCAACATGCGAGGAATATTCGTTCATTGATATGAAGACACGACGCACACACATACATACATACACAGACATGTGCGCCACACATTGTTAACCTCTACAGATAATCGAGCACATTAAGCAGGAGCGCGCTTTGAAATATTAATAACCACACCGTTGCTAATGTTGCAGGAGTCAAGCGCCAGCGCCGAGCTTGTCGTCCACGCACGCTAAATTGTCTCGCTTATTGCCGGTGGTTAGGTGTAACACACATATTTGTTGTTGGCTACAACACTTTGGCATTCATTGGAAAATTGTGGAGAGTTGGTTAAGAGGTTGAGGGTCGGCGCATTGGATCAGTAATTGTGTACATTCAAGTAAATGAGGATAACGTTATGATTATGGAGTGTAATGTGTATTGTGTTGGAGCATTGATTCGGGGAAATTTTTTATTGAAGTGGCTGATATATAACTGCATTTGTATATGTGGACTTGGATGATTTCTTTATTTATATAATAAGTTCTTAACTTAACAACAGAGAAGTATATCATTTTAGATTTTTTTCATCAGTCATACTTTTCACCAGGCATGCTCGCAAATCAATCTGTGAATCCTTAAATGACAGATATAAACTATGATACTTCTTCTTGACTGGCGTAGACACCGTTTATGCGGTTATAGCCGAGTCCGCAACAGCGCGCCACGCATCTCTCCTTTTGGCAGATTGGCGCCAATTGGAAATACCAAGTGTGGACAGGTCCTTCTCCACCTGGTCCTTCCATCGGAGTGGAGGCCTGCCTCTTCCTCGGCTTCCACCAGCGGGTACTACATCGAACACTTTCAGAGCTGGAGCACTTTCGTCCATTCGAACAACATGACCTTGCCAGAGTAGCCGCTGTCTTTTTATTCGCTGGACTATGTCTGTGTCGTCGAATAACACATACAGCATTCATTCCATCTTCTGCGGTATTCGCCGTTGCCAATGTTTAAGGGACCATAAATCTTCCGCAGAACATTTCTCTCGAAAACTCCTAGTACCTTCTCATCGGATGTTGACATCGTCCACGCTTCTGCACCATAAAATAGGACGGGAATGATGAGGTACTTGTAGAGTTTAGTTTTTGTTCGTCGAGAGAGGACTTTACTTTTAAATTGCCTACTCAGTCCATAGTAGCACCTGTTGGCAAGAGTGATTCTGCGTTGGATTTCCAGGCCGACATTTTTATCGGTCTTGATGCTGGTAAACTATGATACACCTGTTTCATAACTGTAAATATATCGGTAGTCCTGTTTGAAAATACTTTCCGAACTCAAAAACTAGCAAAAGAAAGAAGACGTTTAATCAAGCGTTGCTCCTTGTGAGAACAATACTCTCAATTTTCAAAACCTTCACTTTTTCTTTTCACAAAAGGAAAAGGAGACACAAAGCTATTTATAGCGTCTGTGTATTAAATTCTAAGCTGTACAACAACAGTACACACCAGGTATGACCTCCATATTTGCTTAAAGCAGTCCGTTGTCGAAATCATGGTGTCTTGTCTTTTGTGGTGGTTTTGACTGTGCACAATTATTTAAGCTTTGTGTTCATAAATTTCGTGAAATTAATTAAGTTTGACAAACTCTTTGATTTAATGCTTTGAATAACAATGATGATACATACATCTATAGCTTCTTAGGCAGTTATATACTTCTTCAAATAGCTATGTACAAGGGTATGTACGAGTAAATGTGGCGCAGGTGTGCAGGAGGCAAGAGATGCCGGGTTGACAGGAAGCTCAACTGATAAGCCGATTTGGACATACTTAAGTGACATGCCAATTAATTTATAAAATATCTACAATTGGAGATTTATTGAGATGTCATGAATTTAACAAAGTTGACAAGCAGACAATGAAACTCGAACAAGTGAAGTGCATACGTGTACACTATATACGCTTATTACGATGATGAGATATGAGAATTGGCAATATATAAGTAGTGCACACCTGCATGTAATGCTTGTCAATAAAACGATGAAAATTGATATTATCTCTGAAGTATTATTATTTTTATTGTTTTCTAGCTGGAAAATAAATAAATATTAATTAAGCTTTAAGTACTCTCGTTTACTTAAAATTTCTTTTATTACATTTAAGCAAGTATAATGTTTGTTTGGTCCGAAAAACACTCGTACTCCACTCCAGTCGCTTTTTCGCTCGTTCATAAATGTGTTTTCCATAAATTAAAGGCGGCAAAAAGCTATGGCAGTAGTGTGTCCAAGTGGATTCTAATCGATGGAAAAGAAAAAAAAAAGTTATAATAATAATAGTAATACACATTGCAGCATTACAGGAAAAAGAAAGAAAGCGAGTGGCCACGAACGAGCGAAGGGCTAACTTTTCCCATAAATGTTTTTCCGTGAACGTTGAATCGCATTTTTGTGTTCAGTGTCCAGTAAACAATCGGAATAAGCACGAGCGGCACAAAATAATAGCGGTAATACTCGTTCGAGAGCAACAATAACCATTGCTTGGAAGTTGAGGTCGCCGACGGGCGCTGTTTCCTAAGCACCTCTTCACACCAACTCGACGACGGGCGCTATAAAACCAAATGAAAGTGCAAAACTAGCAAAAGTGCTGTGGGTAATTAGTCCAGCAGCTTTGAGTCAGCGGCATACCGAATGAGCCACCGAGCCACACACACACACACTCACACAAACAAACAAACTTGTTTGCACAGCAAAAAGTGGGGTGCCCAACAACACTAGTCCAGCACTTCGAGTGTTTTTATTGTGTATGTGTGTGTGTGTGCTTGTGCACATTCGTAGAAAATCTGCCCGGGTGATTGTGAAATAACCACTTTGGAAACAATTACCATAGTTTAAGCAAATTTATGTATGCAACTAATTACTTCAAGCACTTCTTGCGTCTGGCCTAGTGGAAGAAATAGTTCTTTTCTTTCTTTTTTAGATAACAGTTTAATGTTTGTTTATGCAATTGTTGTTGTGTAAGTCGGTATTTTAAAGCGTAATAAGTGCTATAAGTGACATAATGAAAAGGTAAGTCTTTTATGTATTTTCATGTTTATACAACAACATATCTGAGTTGGATTATACTGCAAATTAACATTTGAAAACTTATACTAATCAGAATTTGAAACGATTTAGAATTCTAAATGGCAAATCATTGCACGAACTGTTGATTGAATCTCAAGATAAAATCCTTTCTGGCTTTAATTATTGTTCTGAGTAGTATAGAGTGAAACTATGAATACCTTTCACATCTTATACTGCCTATTGCCATGATTTCTGATGTTCTATTGGACCTGAAAATACCTATAATTTGTGAAGATCCTTTATTCTTTATAGCCGCATTTACCTCTGGAACTAGGCTCCTCCCCAAATTATAAATTTTACTACTTTTAAATTAAAGAAACAAATCGAAAAATTGTGCAAAATATTTTTTTCCTGGCAGTCGTCAATTTGTGATTTTTATACTCTCGCAACAAAAGTTGCTACGAGACTATTATAGTTTTGTTCACCTAACGGTGGTTTGTAACACCTAAAACTAAAAGAGTTAGATATAGAGTCATATATACCAAAGTGATCAGGATGACGAGTAGATTTGAAATCCGGATGTCTGTCCGTCCGTCCGTCTGTCCGTCTGTGCAAGCTGTAACTTGAGTAAAAATTAAGATATCTTGACGAAACTTGGCACAAATATTCCTTGGCACCATAAGAAGATCAAGTTTGAAACTTGATCCCCACAAAATGGCGAAAACCAAAAACACATAAAGTGTCATAACTAAGCCATAAATAAGGTTATGAAAATGAAATTTGGAACATAGGATTGGAATTAGGGAGGGGCACATTTGGATGTAATTTTTTTTGGAAAAGTGGGCGTGACCCCACCCACAAATAAGTTTTTTGTATATAACTCGCAAACCAATAAAGCTATATAAACCAAACTTTCTGCAGTCGTTTATTTTAGCCATTTCCTTTTACAGTCCAAAAATGAAAGAAATCGGATAATAACCACGCCCACCTCCCATACAAAGGTTAGGTTGAAAATTACTGAAAGTGCGTTAACTCACTAACGAGAAACGTCAGAAACACTAAATTTTACAGAAGAAATAGCATAAGGAAGCTGCACTCAGATTCTTTTACAAAATGAAAAATGGGCGTGGCATCTCCCACTTATGGGTCAAAAACCATATCTCAGGAACTATTCTACCGATTTCAATGAAATTCGGTATATAACACTTTCTTGACACCCTGATGACACGGCTGGAATATGGGCGAAATCGGTTCACAACTACGTCTACTTCCCATATAACTCAATTTTGAATTCTTCTGATTCTTCCACTTTATAATACATATATACATTAGGAACAAATGAAGATAGCGGAATAAAACATTACACAAATACTGTATTTGAGCTGTGACATCACTTGTGAAAAAATTGTCGAAAACGGGCCATAACTTTACAAGGCCCCAGATATCGAGCATGTTGAACTCAGCGCCTAAGGATCAATTTTAACCGAAAATATGGGTAAATCTCTCAGATATCTCAATTTAATTCAGAGGAAATTGTTTTCCTCTAATAGTGTGTCTCTGTTCCAAAAATTATTATAATCGGGTCATAACATTTCCATATACCTATATATAGCTTTTTCAAAAATACGGTGAGCTTTATTCCGCATATATGTATTGGTTAAATTTCTTCAATAAATTGCGAGAGTATAAAATGTTCGGTTGCACCCGAACTTAGCCTTTCCTTACTTGTTTTTTTTTTAATTTTTCTGTAGTATCAGACATTTTGACAGTACTATACATAAATAGTCTTCCTTCCAAATACAATATACAGCATGTACATATAATGATTCTCTTTACTTGAGTTAGAGCGAGGCTTTTTGAATTAAATGGTTTAAAAAATTTCTGAAATTGTATGTTTTAATTCCTCCCATTTTGCAACAGTTTCCACTTTGTTTAAACTCAGCGTGGGAAGGTGTTCGGCACTGCCTTCCTTATTACTCCATCGGTCTTCTCAAATCATTAGTAACAATTGCAATTACTCATTCACTTACTTTTGTGAAGCCGATTTAATTAGCAATTATTTTAATAATTTTGCTAATTTGGTGATTTATGAAAAATATTAATTGTATGCTCGATATAGAAAATAATTTTCTCTCACTTCTCATATAAATATTTATAAAATTGAAATAATTAATTCGTCAGATGAGTGGCAAGGTGTTGAAATTCGGAAACGCATAACTTAATTAAAATAAAAATAAATAAAATTATTTGGTCTCGTCTTCCTGCCAAAATGCAAATGAGTTCCAGGCATTGTGCTGTGAATCCTTAGTACTTCCCTTTGGCGCGCAGGCATGTGTGTCCACTTGTGACACTGACTTTATTGTTGTTGCATAATATGTCGTTAGGCAAAAGTAGAAACTGTCAAAGCAACAATCAAAAGCGTTCGCTTACAAAACGGATTGCGCGCACGTTTAGCTTTTGCCCACTCCTGGTAGAGATTTTCCCCATTCAATCGCACGGCTTTGGCTTTCACTTGCGGTTACGTATTTATTATCTAGTACAAATCTAGACACAGTCATATCGCGCTGCTGCCTGTGCATAATTTGCGGTTAGCGATCGCATACAGACGCGCTTCGGCGTATTTGTGTTTATCTGTGCGCTTCATCGCGGTGTTTGCATGGAAATCGCGTGACACTGACAATTAAATTTATTTATCAAATCGCAAATAAACAACTATTTTATTGCACCTGAGCGCCGGTTGGCCGACGACGACGATGTGGTTAGCGCCGCACCAATAGAACATGCATGTTGTGAGAGCGCTTAAGCGCTGCAACGCTAACACAATTGTATTCCATTAAACATAAGAGTACATATAGACACACATGAGTGCTGAGGCTTGAATCCACTTTCACATGCGTCCACTTGTGGGGAGTGGGTGCGGCAAGTGGGTGGGTGATGGTTTGTTTATTTAGTTGCATTGTTAGCGGTTTGCTTCGCATTGAAATTAATGCGATCATGATACCGTTACATACGTGTATTCCCCGTGCATTGATATAACGGACATACGAATAAGCGATGGATTTCAGTTTGCATGCAACCAACAAGGCTAAAACATTTGTAATGGACATGTGTAGCGTATGTGTTTAGGCCAGTTGTACTATTGCGTCGATAAAGCTCGGGTGCGAACACGCAGATTAGGATTCAATTCAATTATATGCGTGTGAGATATATGCAACTGTATGTCTGTAGACTTGTTTATTTATATATTTTGTATCATTCACGGAACCGAATTCGATGAGTGCTTTACAACTGTAATGTTTTCACTGTTCGTCAGGTTCGTCCCAATGCATTCTGCAGTTGAAAAGAGCGATCGGCTGGCAATCGGTCTAATCTCTCACTTCATAATCTACTCATTTCGTATTCAAGTCAGTAAGTTAGTGAGTTAATAAACATTATAATGAATACAAGTAACATTTTTTGCATTCCAGTTGCATAATGCCATTGAAAGCGTGCTGGAGCACCCTGTAGAAAATTAATACATTTTATTTTCTTCCTTTTTTATTCGAATACCATTTTCATTCAATTCTGTGTGAGCTTCAACTTGAAGAGGCTTAAAATAAATATTTGAGGAGAGCGCTTAGTCTTATAATTTCAATCCTAATGACTTGACCTCCAAAACCTTTCTAGATATAATATTTTCCTACCTAGTCCTTGTGTTGCAGTCATAGCGCTAATCAAAGTGACCCACTGCCGGTTTACAAAAAACCAAACTGAAATGCTTGTAACAACAATAGCAGTAAAAGTCAGTGGCTATTTCAGAACCACAAACTGACAGTTTGCAACTCCATCATTTGCATTTCAATTGATTAAAATCGTTTGACTATTTATACACGCCATAGTCAAGTCACCACACTCACCTAAACCTAAAATGTACCGAGTCCAGTACTCGAGTATGCCACTACAATTGAACGCAAAGGCGGCGCTGCTGTCGAGTCGAGACTCCAGTACTTTATAGCGGCCAAGCTACTAAGCGTAAGCATTGAGAATTACTGCGCCAATGAATGGATAAACGGCCAAATGAGTGAGTGCACGGAATGACTGACAGCGGCAATTTGCATATCTGCGAATTCTGATCTTTTAATCCGCTACAAGTACGAGAGTGCAATATTGTTGTTGCCAGTGCCCATCAGCGGTTGAGGTATTGTGTTTAAGAGCGACAGCGCTCGAGTGAACGTCGCAACAAGGCTGCTCCGTGGACGCACCGGGCCATGAGTTAGTAGTATTTTGGTTGTGACTAAAAATCCGCTTTGACTTGTCACTAAATGACACAAAAACATTCTAAATGGTTGACAAAGTGTCTAATTGCATAACAATGAGTT
The DNA here is from genome assembly GCA_031772095.1 of Zeugodacus tau. NCBI lineage: Eukaryota > Metazoa > Arthropoda > Insecta > Diptera > Tephritidae > Zeugodacus > Zeugodacus tau. Next base: position 92,808,736 of record CM062649.1, read on the forward strand.
GGCAGCGCTGGCGCACCGTAATATATTCATAAACGTGCAGAGACGCATAACTGTACAGGGATTGTAAGGGCGCCTGTGACATGCATGCGGTAACTTAGTGATGGGGTGGGGGAGAGCAGTATCCAAATATCAAAACATGTTACTTTGAACCCTATGAAAGGCAAAAATTTACTTGCGAAGTCCTTTGAAGTTGGTTTCAAGTGTTGTTGTAATATGTCAAATTTCTAACCTTACTAACGTAATCTATAGTTTATTGGAAAGTAGTCTAGTTCTCACCATAATCAATTTAACGTTTATATCGGTGAAAATAAACGTGAATACAGTGTTATGTTATAAAGAGGAAATTGATAAAATCGGTTCATAACGAGACCCATTCTCATATACAGTTATATTTGAAAGTGCAAATAGTGTCATAACTCAAACCTCTATTAAAACATCAAATCAAAAATGATTACCTGTACTTATTATAGTTTCTCTTGTCTTTAAATGCCGAATATTATAATCTATGTGATTCCTGCTGATTCGTCAAGGTATCGGTCGGTTAATACATGGGGTATTTTAATGAAATAGGAGGCGAAGCGAATGGGTCTGGAGGTGAATGAGGACAAGACGAAATATCTCCTGTCATCAAGCAAACAGTCGCGTCTTGGCTCCCACGTCACTGTTGACAGTCATAACTTCGAGGTCGTAGATAATTTCGTATACCTGGGAACCAGCATCAACAACACGAACAATGTCAGCCTCGAAATCCAACGCAGAATAACGCTTGCCAACAGGTGCTACTTTGGACTGAGTAGGCAATTGAACAGTAAAGTCCTCTCTCGACGAATCAAAATCAAGCTCTACAAGTCGCTTATCATTCCCGTCCTGCTTTACGGTGCAGAAGCTTGGACGATGTCAACATCAGATGAGACGACACTAGGAGTTTTCGAGAGGAAAATTTTGCGCAAGATTTATGGTCCTCAGACCATTGGCAACGGCGAATACCGCAGACGATGGAACGATGAGCTGTACGAGTTATACGACGACATTGACATAGTTCAGCGAATAAAAAGACAGCGGCTACGCTGGCTAGGTCATGTTGTCCGAATGGACGAAAACACTCCAGCCCTGAAAGTGTTCGATGCAGTACCCGCCGGAGGAAGCCGAGGAAGGGGAAGGCCTCCACTCCGTTGGAGGGACCAGGTGGAGAGCGACCTGGTTACACTTGGGATCTCCAACTGGCGCCGAACTGCGAAGGAGAGAGAGAGGTGGCGCACTATCGTCGATTCGGCTATAACCGGCTAAACGGTTGCAACGCCAATCACATACATACATTTTAATAAAAATCAATAGAACAATTTTTCTTTGAAAAAGTTTATTTTGGCACTATACAGTCGAGAGTTCGATAGTCGATCGGTATAAACAATATCGGTCCTTATCATATATACCATATTTTCTCAATAAACAAATTATAGGTCGACTTATTTAACGCGTCTTCGACTTCCTTGAGGATTCCAATCTAGCGCTGTTCTGGTCCATTTACATTTACGGCGTCCAATTTCGATATGGACTCGTAGTTGTTTGGTCTCGGTCCAGAGGTTCTCATAAGTGTGAAGTTTAATGTTTAGCTGGCTAATAGATAGCAGGAGAAGTCTCTTCGAAACACTACCCTGGTATTTGCTGAAGGTCCATCACAAACAACCTTTTGCTTGAATTCATGACCAGTTGCGCTCTGCTGAGGCGGTTTTGAAAGGAATTCAGCGTAATATTTTAATTACGCCGTTGTTTTCTTGGCTTTCCTGTGAATGAAAGTTCATGCGTGATTATAAATATATAAGTCTATATTGCACAGTTATTTTGTGTTTGTTTTTAATCAGTGCGGATTTAAATTACACAAAAGTTTAGTGAAGCGAATTTAAGCAGCCGACAGAGCAGCAGCAGCAGAGGCAACATTAAACTGCGATAAAGTAGCAAAAGTGCACTGCAAGCCGGCTTCTATTGTTCTCCAGCGAAGCGCCCAAGGGGTGGCAGGGCGCACTCACTACTTGCATACTTTATACAAATTCGCTCATTCTAGTCTCTTAACCCTTGCCGCCGCTCTGCACGCGGCGATTTTCAACTATCTCTGCTGTGATAATAATCCAAGTTGTGGAAAATTTGTTGTTGTATGCTCTGCGGCGCTGGGCTCCACGGACGTTATTGCTGGGTGGCCAACGGGAGCTAATGCGCTGCACCGACGTTGGTTTCGGGTTGGGCTGGGCGGCGCAGCTAGCTATAGGAGTAAGTCGGAAACTAAAACTAGTAGATGGATTAAAAAATAAACAAACCTCTGGTCATGTACGAGTATGTACTACGAGCAGATGAGAAAACAAGGCCAAACCATGGCAATTTGCATACTCGCTACAACTAGCCGGAGGTTCGAATGCGAATCGAAACTTTACTGTTATGCTCATCGTTCATCGTATACAATTCACATTTTTGCCGCTATTTATATAAGGGTGTGGTGTTTTAGCTGCCAGGCATATTTGCACCGTGAGTATGTATGTCGACGGGTCACCGTTATGATTTGTGCTTAGTGGGTCAGTTGCGCATGGTCCACAAATGGCGCTTGGTAGTCGGGGCTTACCAGCTATTGCTGACAGTCCCATATTTCCCTGGCTTGTGGCTTCTCATTTTGACTGTTTCTGTTATTGTTGTCTCGCTATTAATTTCAATTTCGCTTTCATTTTAAACTTTTACACTGGTTGCAGTATTTTGTATGGAATATGCTTGGGTTGAAGAGAGGGCTGACATGCTTTTGTCATGTATATATAAGTCTTTTGAAGCATAATTTTCATATGTGCGCAATGACAAATATATTTTAAGGGATGTGTTATAACGGGTGATTTTTTTGAGGTTAGGATTTTCATGCATTAGTATTTGACAGATCACGTGGGATTTCAGACATGGTGTCAAAGAGAAAGATGCTCAGTATGCTTTGACATTTCATCATGAATAGACTTACTAACGAGCAACGCTTGCAAATCATTGAATTTTATTACCAAAATCAGTGTTCGGTTTCCGCTTTTTTATCGACAAATTTTGTTCAGCGATGAGGCTCATTTCTGGTTGAATGGCTACGTAAATAAGCAAAATTGCCGCATTTGGGGTGAAGAGCAACCAGAAGCCGTTCAAGAACTGCCCATGCATCCCGAAAAATGCACTGTTTGGTGTGGTTTGCACGCTGGTGGAATCATTGGACCGTATTTTTTCAAAGATGCTGTTGGTTGGTGAATGGCGATCGCTATCGTTCGATGCTAACAAACTTTTTGTTGCCAAAAATGGAAGAACTGAACTTGGTTGACATGTGGTTTCAACAAGATGGCGCTACATGCCACACAGCTCGCGATTCTATGGCCATTTTGAGGGAAAACTTCGGAGAACAATTCATCTCAAGAAATGGACCCGTAAGTTGGCCACCAAGATCATGCGATTTAACGCCTTTAGACTATTTTTTGTGGGGCTACGTCAAGTCTAAAGTCTACAGAAATAAGCCAGCAACTATTCCAGCTTTGGAAGACAACATTTCCGAAGAAATTCGGGCTATTCCGGCCGAAATGCTCGAAAAAGTTGCCCAAAATTGGACTTTCCGAATGGACCACCTAAGACGCAGCCGCGGTCAACATTTAAATGAAATTATCTTCAAAAAGTAAATGTCATGAACCAATCTAACGTTTCAAATAAAGAACCGATGAGATTTTGCAAAAAATTAAAAAAAAGTTATCAAGCTCTTAAAAAATCACCCTTTATGATATAACTAATTTATTGTTCAAAAACACTTTCGTATTTTAAGAGGTTAGGAACTTTTCAAATTTTTTAGGATAATAATTTTTTTTTGGAAAATTAATAGTATTAATATATAAAATAAAAATTTAATTCGAACATTTTATGTCATCAGCGTAAAATTGGTGAAGGTATCAACCTTTGGAAGCAAGTACTAGTAATAGAAAATAATTTAAAATTCTCTTGGAGTTTTTCTGTCTTCAGAGAGAATCATTTATCTTTTCAAATATTTGGGAATTGGGAGCAACAATTGAGACTCCAAATGTGAAGAATTCAGTTAAAAAGTTTTTAATTGAAATAAAATAAATCTGAATTTACAGCATCGTTCAACTCATAGAAGTGAAATGGTAATCAACAAAGGGTGTGCATTTATTAGCAGGACAGTGCTATGAATTTTTCCAATATTTTTGCTATTGTTGGATGCAAGTAAATTTAGGACTGACATCAATTTCTACTTCAAATGCAATATGCTCCTTCACCGGAATGCATTTTATGTGTAGTTTTTGTGAATTGCTTAAAATATTGCTTGCTGCGACTGCGGCTGCTTGTTTTGCCAATCGATTTGACAAACGACTTTTGTACGAGCTGCATACGAAGACATTATGAGAAACTGCCATTCTAACTGCAGACATACATACATATGTACATGTACCGGCGTTGGATCGACCATCGATGTGACTACAGAGATATTATACAGTCCATTATATCACTCTTGAATGCACTGTCGGTGGCCGCCGGCCAGCAAGGACAACTGCAACGAGGCCAGACATTCCAGCTGCATGTGCTGCATGTATGTACATATGTCAATGTGAACTTGTATTGTGTTTTATCATTGCTCTGTGTCATAATAAATGTGATAAAATAATAAAAATAAACGAAGTGCTTTATTGTACTCAACACAGAAGTCTCTGCATTGATGTACTCACCAGCTTCGAGACATTAATGCAACGTGATTTGTCGCATTCCTGATTGGCATGCGGAATTCACCAGCAGCAAACGCTTCAATATGATTTATTTACATGTTGCAGCACTTAAAACTTAAAGAGATGCATATTGGGTGATATAGATCAATATGATTGGAGGAGGATCGGAAGTATTGATTGTAGCAAGTAGACATTGGGACTAAGAGAAGTTGGATTATATCACTGCTAAAAACTAGTTTTTAATTACGAATATAGTATGATTGTCGAAATCTATCTATAATTTTCACTGACCTCATATAGTCAATATAAGGAGTTCCATTCTTCCACTTGACTTTAGACTATATCTTAAGGAGATTTTATTATCTTGATAAATTTAGTAGCCATATTTTTTGTATTATAATGCATTACTCCAGCCCTCACACTATATCCCGAACATCGTCCCATTGCTTGCCTTTATTCCTTGTATATTCGCTAGAGTATTCTGTTCATTAAATCAAAAACGGCGGACTATAACTATAAAAAGGTACAGGTATTTAATCAAGTAAACAATCAATCAAGTGAGCGCACAGCGATTTGGCCTAATCGCTTAACAATATGTGTTCACGGATTTTGTTTTGCTGTGCGATAAGCCTTTTTTCCGTAGGCCTGTGCGTGACCATCAAACTTTGAGGAAGACAAGCTGGCCAAAGAGCACTGCAATATAAAAATACAAAATTTAATTATTTGCTAAAACATCTGACGGACCGCTAAACAGAAGTTTATATGAATATTCCCTCTAGGAAAAAATCTAAATTATTTATATAGTAAATTCGCCCAACCCTGCATATGGCTTATTGTAAGTACAGACACTGGAATATCAAAAATCAATTATTAGAACTCTGAAAAACAGGCGATTCAACAAATTCATTCCAATACAGTAAAAATCGCTTTATATTTGTACTTGAAAATTACAAGGACAAATTTCCCGCAGGGTATCTGCATCGACCAGGGCGCAAACTAAATTTCGAAACACGCACACATTGAAACAAATTTCTGTTGACCCATTTTTCCACAAATATTTCGCACCACTTTGAGACTTCACGGCTGCGATGGTGTCAAAAAAACAAAAAAAAAAAACAACAACAATCAAAGCGCACAGAAGGCAGCACGAAAAATGAATGCAAAGAATTATGGGTCTTTGACGGCCGTCTAGTTCGGCCAGCCGCTCAGTTGCTAGTGTGGTTTGTTGCTCGGTTAGTTGGCTGGTCGTTTGTCTGTTTTTTAAACCGCCATTCAAGCGGTCGCCTCTGTCCACGCTGTTTTGGGGCGAGAAACCTGAAAGCGTTTGGGTCAGCTAAAATGATGCGTGCCTGCATGAGGGTGGCATGTGCGGGAGTATACGGGGCGGGGGGAATGTGTGTAGGCGTTTAAATGAAATGTTGCAAAGGTTTTTATTCACAAGCTTGCGTAATTTATATCCTCACTTTGAGTTCGGAGATTTTTTATTCTTCAACTTACTTTTTATGCGAAAATGAAAAATCGTAGTGATTTGTTTGTTGCCTTCTCTGCTTCTTCTTTGTAGTGGTGGAGCATCTCACAGTTGCTTCTTAAAGAGATTTAAAGCTGACTACATGTTAATGCCAGAATTTAATGTTTAAGTGCCGGTCTAACGGTGTTTTCCAACGCCAAACGCTTTAAAGTGGCAAGTAAAAGATGCTTATCTGCTGTTCGGCTAGCCCACACAGCGGCACATGCTCGGCGCTGTCCGCCACCGACACACGCCTGCCAAATTTAGTGCGCGCGAAAAGCTTTCAACTGTTATTGCTTCCGTGCAGGAGATTTTCCTGCTTTCTGCCGATTTTCTGCTACGCCCCAGCACCGCCACCCGGGGTTGTCCGCTGTTTTACTTGTTGTTTGTTTCTATTTTTGTTTTTGTTTGTGTTTTTTTTTGCGCTTTAAAAGCCACTTGGAAGCAATGACTTCCGGCCAGGAGTGCGTATTTCTTGTGCCATCATTAAGGACACATTATAAATGTTTAATACAATTTTGGGGGAGATTTATTCGCATATGCTGCCGGCATATCACGACGCCATTAATTTCGCATTGCGAAAGTTGATAAAAAGTGAGTTTAGTTAGCGCTCGCCTTGGTCTGCCTTGGCTTTCGTGTGCCTTTCAGTGCATTGCAGGTGCTCGTTGACTTGTGCGTTAACTGTAAATTTAGAGACTTGCGGTTTTATCTCGATATTTATGTGCATGTAATTTACTTAACTAAATAAGTATTATCAAATGTAATGATTTATTCTCCAAATACGAAGAGTGGGCACTTTGTAGTACTGGGCACCAAAGAAGTGGAGGGTTTGACAGGAATAATATAGCCTTTGAAATGAGGACAGGGAATTTATATTTAATTTCACAAAATCGTTTCACTTAAAATCTGTTACTACTCTTATATTAAGTTTCCACCACTCTGATAGTCTCTTTAGTGCAATATAAATTAAGCACGTCTACTCAATTGTCTGTAAGCTTCAAATAACGTATTGGTATCTCATCTCGACAATATTTGTAGTCGTAGACCATCATTAAGTGCACTAAACTGTGGTCCTAACAGTTATCTCGTTTCCAGTAGAACTTAATTAGAGACCTATAAAAGCCCTTAATGATAGAGTTCCGATCACAGTTGAGGGTGTCCATAGTATTCTGCGAGCTTCAACGATACAAAACTTTAGTAGCGTCAAAAAGAAGAAAAAAGAGGAGAACTCTCTGTGTTGTGAAGAATCAGCACAATAATCCTTTAATATCCCATCATTCCCCTCGTTTGAATAGCCTTCACACATAGATAAGATGTCAGTGAAAATGAAAACAATGCCAACCTCACACATCGGGGACATTCAACTTTAAAGCTCGACGAACGCAAAATCCATTTAAAAACCCTATTAAGAGCCAACAGCTGCGCCTGCGTGAATTACAAGAGCTACACGTAAACACAAACACGCCTGTGGTAGGGCGCCCACATAGGAATTTTATGAATTATATTCAGCTCGAGGCCCGTTATGCTCGCAACAATTGCTGTTGTTCGGGTTGGGACGCGACCGTGCAGTGCAGCTTTCATCAATGTGAGTGAGGCATGAATGCATGGCGCAGGATATTATTTCACTTTTGTCGACGACGACGACGACGATGACGACTGACGCAGAGCCCACTAAGATGACTTTGACAAATGTGATTGTACAAATGTCCTTAGGCGGATGTGTCCACACACACTGGCACACACACATAATCGGCTATAGTCATAGCGCGCTCCGGAGATATGTCATACAGGGACATCCTAATGACAGTCAGAAACGAGGAAAAACTGCAGAAACTAGGGGAAAATGTATCACGCATTAGGAAGACGGCCAAAGGAGAAATACTACTGGAATTGAAAGAAACGCAAATGCAAAGTACGACCGAATTTAAAAGTGAGATAAGTAAACTGCTTGGAGATCAGGCACAAATTAAAGCGCTTACTCACGAAATCGCAGTAGAAATTCGGGACCTAGATGAAATTACCACCAAAAATGATATCTCGGAAGCTATACGGAATCAAGTGGAAAAATTGAGTAGTTTTGACGTGAGCGCAATCAAAAGTCTGCGGGCAGCGTATGCCGGTACACAAATAGCGGTGGTAAGCCTCCCCGCGTTGGAAGCACGAATATTGCTAGATATGCACAAAATCAGGATAGGCTGGGTAGTATGTAGGATAAGAGAGAAACCGAATTTAAAAAGGTGCTTTAGATGCTTGGAGTATGGACACCTGGCAGGAGTATGTAGCAATCCGGACGATAGGAGCCGGTGCTGTCTAAGATGTGGCGAACAGGGACACTTCGCACAGGCCTGCGTCAAAACCCCATCTTGTAGTGTATGCAAAAACAAGGGAAGGGAAAACTCAAACCACCAAATAGGTAGTAAGAAATGCCCCTTATACCAAGAAGCATATAGAAAGTACACGAAATGAAGATCATTCAGCTGAACTTGAACCATTGCGAAGCTGCGCAAGAATTGCTTAAGCAGACGGTTTATGAGGAGAAAGTGGACGTAGCGATACTGAGTGAACAGTACAAAAATCTAGACAGCGCAAACTGGGTCACTGACACAACGAACAAAGCCGCCATATGGTCCTGTGGAGGCAGTGTCCTTCAAGAAAAACCACTGTTGGGAAGGGCCTATTACACACGAGCCAAAATCTGTGGAATCAACTTTTATAGTTGTTATATACCACCGAGTGTTCCGCAAAGCGATTTTGAGAAGATACTGGACGGTCTAGTACGCGAAGTCCTGACAACCACGAAGAACATAATAGCAGGCGATTTTAACGCATGGGCAGTAGAATGGGGCAGTATAAGTACCAACAAACGAGGGGATGCTTTGCTTAAGGCCTTCTCAGTGCTTGAGGTGGTGCTCCTAAATACGGGAAACAGAAACACCTTTGAAAAGAATGGTCGTTGTTCTGTGATAGACATCACGTTTGCCAGCAGCCCATTGGTGCGATCAACATACTGGAAAGTATCTGATCTGTATACGCATAGTGACCACATGGCTATTACTATGGTGATCGGAAACACCAAGAGTAAAGAGCATACGCAATTCAGAAAATTGCAGAATATGGGATGGAAAGTAGCAACTCTCGACGAAGATCTTTTTCGACTTGTGTTGGATGACAATCTTCCAATCGTAGAAGATACAGAACGACAAGCAAGGATACTGGTGAAACATATCAGGAAAGCATGCGACGCGGCTATGTGTAGAAAGAAACAGGGCCACCACAGAAAACCAGCATACTGGTGGAATGGGGAAATCGACATCCTAAGAAGTGAATGCAACAAAGCCAGGCGAAATTGTCAGTGGAGGCGGAGTACACCAGAAAACCCCAACCTGCACGATTTTTCAAAAAATACACGACTCGCCCTCAAGAAAGCAATTAAAAAGAGCAAACTCTCCTGCTTCAGAGAGCTCTGCGAAAACGCTGACAAAAACCCGTGGGGCGATGCTTACAAAGTGGTAATGACAAAAATCAAAGGTAATAAAGGACAAGCACCTACTTGTCCCACGTTATTGAAAAATGTTGTGGAGACCCTTTTCCCCACTCAAACGGACGAACGACCTCTACTAGCATACACGGCTGCGGTCTTAAATACCCCAGTGGTGACTGATGAGGAAGTGACGCAAGCTGCAGAAAGGTTTGGAAATACCAAAACACCAGGTCTAGATGGAATCCCCAATAAGGCACTAAAAATTGCTATTAAACACAAAGTGAGCACCTTTTCAGAGCTCTTTACACGCTGTTTACAAGAAGGCGTCTTTCCGAAAATATGGAAGAGACAGCGATTAGTTCTTCTTCAGAAGCCAAATAAACCGGCTGGTGAACCAAGTTCGTACCGACCTCTCTGTATGCTGGATACACTTGGCAAGATTTTTGAAAGAATTATCTATGTAAGACTAGAGAATCACTTGGAACAAGGACACACAGGACTCTCCAAAAACCAATATGGTTTCCGTAAGCACATGTCAACCATCGATGCGATTAAAAAAGTGACCAACGTAGCGAGTAGCGCTATAGAAGGAAAGAGATGGATGTACGGTACAAAAGAATACTGTGCGGTAGTAACGTTTGACGTTAAAAACGCGTTTAACTCTGCTTACTGGCCACATATAATGAGCGCTCTCGAACACAAAAGAACGCCGTGCTATTTGCTACGAGTGGTCTCTAAATACTTGTCGAACAGACTGTTATTCTATGACACCGACGAGGGACCCAAAGAGTACAGGGTGACGGGTGGGGTACCGCAGGGCTCGGTTTTAGGTCCCTTGTTGTGGAACGTACTCTATGACGGAGTGTTGAGACTTCCACTACCAACGGGAGTCCAAATTATAGGATACGCGGACGATATAGCAGTAACCGTCGTAGGAAAGGAGCTGAGTCAAATACAAAGATTATGTGAAGACGCTGCTTTAAAGATAAAAAACTGGCTCACGGCAAATAAGCTCCAATTAGCAGGGCAGAAAACTGAAGCAGTTCTAATAACAAGTAGAAAAAAAGTAGAAAATATAACCCTTAATATCGACGGGTATAACATAACTACCAAACAGTCACTGAAGTATCTCGGCGTTGTAATAGACACACGTCTGAGCTACAAGACGCACATCGAAAAAGCATGCGAAAAAGCGGCGCGAGTAACAGCGGCCATATCTAGAATGATGGCCAATATCGGCGGACCAAGCCAGAACAAGCGAGCACTTCTGGCTAAAGTAAGTCAGTCTGTGCTATTGTATGCGGCGCCCATTTGGGGACCAGCAATGCAGATTAATACATATGCTAAGAAAGCAAGATCAGTTACTAGGCTAACTGCAATCAGGGTGATTAGGGCATTCCGCACCGTATCGCATGAAGCTTCCGGAGTCATAGCGGGCATGATACCGCCCGATATAATGGCAATGGAAATTAAAAGAGCTTACGACAAATCCAGAGACATTGGAAGACGGTTAACAACAGAAGAGCGTAACGAAGAAAGGCTGAAAAGTATAAATGAATGGCAGAGCCGCTGGGACATGACGGAAAAAGGGAGATGGACGTACAAGTTAATCGGAAACGTGAAAACTTGGGTGGAAAGAAAACACGGTGAGACGGATTTTTACCTGACGCAATTTCTAACCGGACACGGTTGTTTCAGAGAATACCTCTTCAAATACGGCCACGATGACGGAACCGATTGTTCCTTCTGCGGTGACGGGAGAGAAAGTGTTCAGCATATTTTCTTTACTTGTCCAAAGTACGAAACAGAGAGAGCAGAAATAGAGACTCTTATAAAAGAACGCGTAACTCCAGAAAATATTGTGCACCACATGATACAATGTAAAATCGTGTGGAATAAAGTAAAAACATGGTCCGCAATTGCCCTCCAGGAACTAAGGAGAAACGAAATGCAACGCAGTAGCGAAAAAAGAAGAGCTAGCGAGGAGTAGATTAAAAAATCGCTGACGAAGAGCCAATTTGGCTGAGTCTGGTCCTGCGAAGCAATGCCTAGCGGCAGTCCCGTGGGTCCAGTGAACTGCAGTCGGAGTTAAGGGTTTAGTACGTAGGCGTACTGCTACGCAAGTCTAGCATAGTAAGATACTTTGTAGGCGTGGTCCCGAAAGAGGTGTACCTTAGCGCGCAGTATGAATCGTGCATGCTGTCTGCTTTTGACAGTATCTATGAAAGATTCCCCCTCCGAAAACAAAAAAAAAAAAAAAAAAAAAAAACACACATAATCGGAACAAAAATATTTGTAAAGCGCATTTTAGCGCTAGCATGTGTCAGCAATCTGCTTACTATGATAGCACCGGTGTATGAGTTTGTGTGTGTGTTAAGTCATGCTACGACACATGATGCAATAAAAGAGGTGATATGAGCAAGAGCAATAAAAACAATAACAATACAAGAGAGCGCTGGCGTTGGCTGGCACCTTCCATAATCCATTGCCGACAACAAATGACAATGCAATGGTCGCAACACAGCAGCAGCAGCAGCGCCAGCGCTAGCATCAGCGACGCTTCATGGTGTCCTTTGCGAGCCTTGCGCCTTCGCTCCGCGTTTCAATTCATTCGCATGCGCGCGGAACGCATTCACATTTTCACTCACGTGACGCGCACATCAAAACACGCGCGTGCTGCATATGCCTTGAGTGTGTATGTGTATGGACGCGCGCTGTTGGCAATGAATGCAGGCTTCTCCGGCGCTTGTCTGCTAAATGCGCTCATATGTGTATGTGTGTGCTTTAGGTGGCTGTGCGCGCACTCATCTGTGTGCGTGTAATTGTTGGCGCGCGCTGCAGTCGCTGGCGGAATCCATGAAAACGCGAATCTATGTCAGGGCAGTTGGCTATGAAATGCGCGACATTGTCGCCGCCGCGGCGCTCATTCATACCGCTAAGAGTGTGGGCTGCTGCATGCATTTGGCAAATTGCATTAGACCTTGTTTGCCGTCATAAAACGGGCTGGCGAGCACAAGTGTGTGCCTGCGAGTGTGTGTCGCGCGTTAATTTGATAGAAAAATCGTTAGCGCGCACAAACAGCCAGCGTAATGGGCATAAAAACGCACATTGACGCATTAACTCATACGCTAACGCCTGCTTGATTCTGCTTTTGCTCTTGTAAGTGAGCAAATGTGTGTGTGCGTGAGCGCCTTCGTTGATGCAAAGCAGCAGAGCCCTATTAATCACAATGGCAATGCACGGAATACTACGCCGCGTATACGTAACATTTATTGCATTGAATTCATGAGGATCTGTGTGTCATGTGTAGTATTGGTTGGTAGCATTGATGAAACGTCGACATTTCATATGCAATGAATCTTCCTCTTTCTTCCTGAAGAAGGAATTTTTACGATTCTCACATTTGTTGCGGCATTTATTGGTATGAAATGATCTCCTATTTTTATAAGAACTCAATTAGTTGCTATGTCTTCTCAAATATTTCTACTAAAGCTTATTTTGATTCTCACCAAAAAGTCTTCATTGAACATGTTCACTACGGAGCATTACACAAAATATATATCTAATTAACGAGATATATTAAGTCTTCACTCTGAGAGTCTCTTTAGTGTAATATAAATTAAGCACGTCTACTCAATTGTCTGTAAGCTTCAAATAACGTATTGGTATCTCATCTCGACAATATTTGTAGTCGTAGAACATCATTAAGTGCACTAAACTGTGGTCCTAACAGCTATCTCGTTTCCAATAGAACTTCATTAGAGACATATAAAAGCCCTTTTGATGATTATTTGGGACCTTATCGATAGAGTTCCGATCACAGTGGAGGGTGTCCATAGTATTCTGCGAGATTGAACTAAATACAACTTTAGTAGCATGTCTTCTCAAATATTTCTACTAAAACTTATTTTGATTCTCCCCGAAAAAGTCTTCATTTGATATGTTCATTGCGGAGCATTACACAAAATATATATCTAATTAACGAGAATGCACTTCCACACACCAGCGAAAGTGTGAAAGTTACCCTATCTCTGAGCTTCTTTTATTGCCAGCTCAACGAAAAATTTATGAGCAGCAGATTACGCGAAAGTGCGTTGATGACCCGCGCCAAGTATTGCGCAACTGACCCCATTTGTACGAGGAGTTTTGATTGATTCATCAACATTAGCGCCAACAAGCGCGTTTAGCGTGGCATCAACTGCTATTACCGCTATGTGTAGAGTCCATTTCGTTGACAGCTCATCAATCGCGCAAATCTAAATGACTACACTAATATCCGCAGCGCTCGACATAAAAATAAAAATATCGCAATGAAACTGATAATTTGTTTCAAATTGAACGACGCGGGGACTACCAAGTTGTTTGAGGGTTCAATGAGAATATGTCAGAGTTAGAAGATTTTCGAATAAAAAATTTTACGTTCTCAATTTTTATGTCAACGGCGATTTTGTAGAAGCTATCTGTGTACAAATAGCCAAGTGCGTACTGTCAGTAGGTGTGAAGTGATAAAGCAAGTTTGAGTGCATTGCGCCAATTTAGTTTTATATCGGGAATATACTGAATGTTAAACTTATGAAATTTTTACGAGCTCTTCAATTTGACTTTAAATTATATTTCTATCAACAGTAACAGTTTGTAACGGTCTTTAAAGTAAAAGTATGTATCAAACTTAACGCAGCAGGATATTTGTATGCGATATTAACCTTCAAAATAGTAATAATATAGAACAGCCGTATAAATTATTGAAGGTATGGAAAGGGAAGAGAGAGAGAGGGGCAGATACTCTCTGTAAACTACATCTTTACTCAAGAAGTGAGTTTACTTGTGCCATTGAAGACTTAAGAAACGCTTCTGCGACATGGAGGCAGCACTCATTGGCAGCTGCCTCCAGCTTGCATGGCACTCAGTAGAAGGGACAGAAAAATTCAAGCCCTATCTGAATATTGATCATCCCTGAAGTTATTAGAGCCTGGAGTTGTTAGAGATATTGTGGAGAGCGGAGGATAGTGTGCCCTTCCTTCTTTGCACTGCATATGTATATGTAATCACTATTCTATTCCATTCTAACTAAGATTACTGTTGCACCCTTTCATTATGTTCTCCACCAAAAAGCATTTAGATAATTTGTTCGTAAATTAAAGACTGACGCTAACAAATCTTCATATCTTCCTCTTAAAACAAAATGTTCGACAAAAAGCGACTCATGTTCGCTGCAGATTTAGAAAAGGTTAATTTTTCTTTGCCCGTCGAGCAGCAGACAATTGCCTTGTTATTTTTTGCAAACACTTCCCTTGCATCATCTCTACTCCGCACTCAACAACAACAATAGTGTGGCCTTTCGAAACGTTTGTTGTTGTCGATTTTGTGGTCTTTGTTTGCCCTTGCAATGATTTATTTTATTATTTTTCAGCAGCGTGCTGCCTGCTGCTCTGCGGGACTCCAACACATTAAGCGTAGTGTTCGACGTCCTTGGCGGCTTCTACCTTTGCTCACTGCAAGCAAAGTGAGTAAATTGCTTGCAGCTCAATACATGCACCATGCCCGCAACTGCAACATTACAACATTAGTAACATGGCTGACAACAACAGCAACATTCGCAATAATAATAGCAGTGTAGGCAAGTGATTTCTCAACGTTTAGTACTTCACTTCACTTTGCGCAGCAGAAATTCTTTACAAAGTTTTTTAAATTACTCGTGAACGCCGCGGTGCGCCTGCAGCTCGGCACGGTTGAGAGTGATAGAACATACATATATACATACACACAATGCTTTCTTTCCGCTTACGAAGGCAAAAACGTGTTCCGGGCGTTGGGTGACGAACCGCGCGTTAGCGGACGGCTGAGAGTGGGTGCGGTGCCCGTGAACGACCATTGGCAGACAGACGCTTGCGACGTTCACTTGCGAATAATTGAGGCATGCTTTAGGGCGTACCAGCATGCTAGCACGCTACATGCGCTACTGCAGCCAGCCGCTCCTTTGCCTGCTCAATCTGGAGTGCGCCCACTTGCCGTGCCATTGTGTTGCTCACCGTTGATCTTTTTCGCTGGCAAGCACTGGTCTCGTTGTGACTGTTTGTTAGCGTTGCTCTTTTATACCCAGGCACACAATGGTGAACTAGGGTATTAGTAATTTGTTCTTATGAATAGTTTTGGTTGAGAGCTGTTGAGAGTTATCGATGGAGGCATTTACGGATGCTCAAACATTTTTTAATTATAAAGCGGTTGCAAAGGTTATTTCAAATCTTAGCAACGTAATTCATATAACACTTGAAAAATTTCGCGTGTACAATCCAGTTATTTCCATAACGAGAGCTGGGTTTTAAATGCTTGTCATTGCATGTGTCTGCCTCCTTTCTTTCCTTATCCGTATCGCTCTTTTTTTACCGTTTGATGAAACCTAAGAAGAAAATTGCTTGCACCAAAGATAAGGAAAATAATATGTATAGAGAGATACATATGTACATCTTGGCTTTAGTTGCCGCAAATCGCATTTAGTCGAGGTTTATGAAAACCTGCCGCATAAGTGTGGAGGTGAAGAGTGCACAAATCGTTGCATATGGCAGTTGATATTGCGGGACTTCACGATGAGGCCAGCAGTTCAAACAAGAAGGGCGTGTAATTAATTAACGCCATTTTTATAAGAATGTTAAAAAGTTTGTAATTAAAAAATGTGTTCTAAACATTGCCCGCAGACGCTCGGCAATGAAGTATTGTAATACTCGTATACGAGCTGGGGGAGTATTGAGTATTTTTGAATACAAGTTAAAAGAGTTTATCAGAAAAGATCACAATCTCATTGAAGGATCAGACGCTTTTTTAATTGTAATGTCAATCAAATTGACGTTTGACATTCATCTCAGAGCTTTTGAAAAAACTTTTTATGAAAGCTCTCTTTCTACCAAATAAATTGTTTTGGTGAAATTGATCGTATTGAGGAGTCAGAGGCTTTTTTCACTGTAATGTGGATTAAATTGAAGATAAACTTTGCGCCACTTTTTATAAAACGTTTCACAGATGTCGCTTTATCTGCCAAAATAATCCCTTGAGAGCTTTTGAAAGAGCTTTTTATGAAAGCTTGCTTTTTACAAAATTATTGGTGTTGGTGAATTTCGAAAATTTTAATATAACACAGTTTTAATGATGACCGTTTTTCGACGGTTGTTGTTGTTGTTGTTGTAGCGGTTATCTATCCCTGCTTGAAAAGAAGAGCAAAAATCTAGTTGTCGTCGAAATTATCTAACCGGAGGCCCAGGAAACGTGCTGTTTCGACAGGGTTGGACCAAAGAGAAAGGGGTGTTAGATGAGTAGGGTTCGTTGGGCATGCAAAGAGGTGGTTGGAATCATGCGGGAACTCGTTGCATGCGGGACATGTATTTTGTATGTCGGGGTTCAGTCTGGATAAGTAGGAGTTTAACCTGTACAATATCCAGATCGAAGTTGCGCAAGGGTTGTAATGACCCTTAATCATATAGTCTCATAGTTTAAAAATTAGGGCTTTTGGATTATTTTATATTGATTATGTCGACTCTGTCACATTTAGGTCTCTTTTTGTAAAAAGCGAACAAAGAAAAGGTTTCAAACAAGCTTTACTGACACAGTATTCAGGCATTTAGATAAGAATTCAAAAGGAAGTTGTAGTTGGTTTATAAGTGTCGCTACCAAATGACAATCTGGTATATATATATATATATAGTACAATAGAACAAATGAAATTCCATCAATAAGTAAAGTTTGTCTGCTTCAATATAAATCTATGTCCTTTTACTAAATACATTTAATACCAATTCAATGTTCTCCATTCCGGCATTAAGCTTATTTAAGCAGTCTGTAATGATTATCGATTTATTTACTATTCGCACGCTGCCTTCAATTAAACGGACTATCGCGATTTTATTTAATTTCAGCACCAACTCGAGCCATTTGCATAGCCAGCAAACAAAAACACAATTCCATCGCACGCCGATGAAGATTCGATGAGCGAATAACGGCGTCGCTGCTATGCGAGTATAATGCTGAATAAAATTCATTGCATTAATTAAGTGTGAAATCCAATAAAACTGTTTTGTTAAGCATTTTAACTGCCGCTTGTTCGGCATTGAATGCAATTAGTTGCAAATTAGCAGGACATTGACGCTGACACTGATGAACCAACAGATGAACAGACGAAAGCTCTCAACACAAAGGCGCTCTGCTTACAATGAGCTATTTCTGTGAGCAGTAACTACTGTAGTTAAGCCAATAGAGCGGCTGCTTTTAGATTACGCTGCGTACTTACGAGATTTTTTCCTCGAACATTTGGCGCTTTCTTTGTCGTCGGTGAATGTCTTGAACAGAATCGATGCTGTTGCTGCGAGGAAGACCGACAAAGCGAAGAATACCACCGTTGTTACATACTTCGGAGCTTTGTGTGTTTGTATGTGTGTGTGAGCGTCTGCATTGACGGAGCATAAAATTGCAATGTAAAAAGGCGAATAGTAACACTTTGAAGATTTGCTTGAGCAGCGTTTACGTAACATACGACGGCAGATTGAGCTTAAGCTGATGACGTCGCAGCCGCCGCTCCGTACAAGCAATGCTCGTGCTGCCGGCATTGAAAGGCAGTTGGCTGTTAGCGATAATGAAGTTGCTATTCATTTGCCGGCGATTGTGTGAACATTCGAATAAGCGATGATGACGCCGCAGCAGCGTCTATACGCCGACTCATCATTTGTAGAAGCGGATTAAGTGCTTGGATGTGTGGAGAGCAAGAAAGGAAAGAGTTTCTTTGGCTCATCACTGGTACATCACATGGCCTAGCCACCTCTCCCCTCTCCACTGCACTGTCTACATGCAATTTAGTTTTGTCTGCCAGCAGCTCAAGTCAATGTATGATGGTACTGCTGTCGTTGTTGTTGGCCAAATCCTTTCGAAAAGGCAGCAGCAGCTCTTCCCTGCCCCGCACAGTCGGGCACCAACTACAATGATGTGCTTAGTGTACAATGTAAGGCGCACTTGAAAGCCGTTGATAGTTTGACAAGCACTGACAGCCAAGGAAGAGATACAGAGAGAGTGTAAGAGCGTGAAAGGGAGCGCGTGTAGAGCAGCTTAGTTTTTAAATCACTGAAGGATTTGGCATATTCGGAAAAAATGCAACAGTTGCTCAAACGCATTTTTATATTACACTGGCTTGCAATTAAGCTTTCACACGAACGCTCGAATGCGTGTGCGCGTTTTGCTGTCTGAATAGCTTGCCATGGAGACACACAGAGAGAGTACATATGTAGCTGCATGATTATAGGTTTGTATGTGCTAAATTAATGATACCTGTGTGCACTTTGTGCGCCTTTGCTGCCGCTCATTCAATGCGCACGAAAGCCGTCTGCCACTCACACTCACGCACACACGTACAAAGCACATGTTAAGTAACGGTACAAAAAACGTGCAAAACTGAAACTTGACATTTCTATAGACGGAAATTTAATTGCTGTCATTTGCCATTGTTGTTGCAATAGGAAGGCGAATCACAAGGTATTAGTGCTGACATTATCCGCTTTTTCAACTCTACTTCCTTTTTTCATCAAAAGATTCAGATTGTAATTGATAACATTTAGTTTGCAGTTCTGGCCAAGCTATGTTGGCTGCTTTTCATTATATTCTATATTTCAAACTTCGGCACTGGTTCAATACGAGTATATGGCGACATATATGGTATAAAGCCCACCGCATACTTGAAAGCACTAATATTAGGTATATGAGAGCTAGTGTAAGTTATGATCCGATGTTACCCTGAAATTTCTATTAAAAGATAAATATTCGTGAATACCTGAGAAATTTACCGATATTTAAAAAAAATATCCATTGGCACTGAGGTCTTCATGTTCGATATCTGGGGTCTTGAAATGTTATAGTCCAATTTTAGCAATTTTTGGAAGGGCAATGTCATTGTCTAAATGCGACTTTTGCTGAGACCTGATATTTCAACTCCTAGTGGCAGGTGTCCCATCCATTCTCCGATTTCACTTTAAGATTGTATTAGGAAAATACCTTTACTTAACCTCAAAAATAACTCAATCCATTTGCATTAAATTAAAAATCATTATATTGTAATATATACATAGAACAACTATATTAAATCAACCATCACACTATTATATCTATGGAGCTTTGTAAGCTCTGGTGTGCATTTCATGTATAAACCTCTCAATAAAGGGGACAATTTATGGCATTTAAAATGCAGCTACCTTGTTACACAAAGCGCTAATAGATATCCAAGCTCAAGAGCAAATATTTGCTAAATATACCCACTCGGTGTTGTGCTTGGGGCATACGATATCTTCGCGAGCTTTCCAAGGTTGCTTAAATATCAGATTTTAACTCAGCGCTTGATTGCACATTGACATGCATCGCTGTTGTAGCATTGAGAAAAATACACTGTTCTTATTGTTGTTGTATTTTAATATGAGCGATTAGTTGATCGGGCGTGAACGGCTTAGTGGCATAAAACGCTTGAATGATTGTACAAATGCGAATGAAAAAAAATTGTGTATGAAGGCTTTAAGTGCATAAGCTATAGTAATTAATGTGCAAATGATGAGATTTTTATTATGTCGAATTAATCCTGCTAAAGTTACTATTTAGTAGTATCTTTTTACTTTTTTTTTATTGAGAGTCACTCTGCAAACGCGTATTTATTTTGTTCTTCCGAAACATTGCTGATCTCTCATACATTAAATCAAGACTTTTAACCCCTGGTAGCAGTTATGACAGCGGTTCTATAAAGTCTGTCTAGAAGTCTTATTTCAACATATACACAAAATGGAATCTCAAGCGTAGATGCCTGATTGCATGAGTTTGAAAACAAATCTATGAATTTGAAAGCCCAGCCCCTGTCATATATGTTCATAAGGAGTATATGTATATCTCTACTATACTGATGCTCCATGTTAATCGTCATTTTCACACCTCGCTACTAACCCAAGCGCATACGTGCGAATGCTCAAGCACACGTTTAAATTTCATATGGTCGCGTTTTGCAGGGAAATGCAATCGTCTCGCTGAAATACAATATATACACTCAAGTACTCAAGTTTAGAAGAAAATTGGAAAACTGCGTAGATTGCACCACAGCATATAAATATAGAGCGACACGTTGCAATAGACACAGTTCTCTCTTATCGCTTACGGCATTCAGTCACATAGTGTTCTGTCTTACGCACTTCAACGTTACTCAGCATGCGTGGATTTACCGTCGTCGTCTTAGCTGTGTTGGCCGCACTGGCTTTCCTCTACCGTAGCGAAGCAGCGGCCATTGACGAACCATCACCCGCTGCCGCAGATGAGTCCAAAGCGGCTACCAGTCTCCTAGACGTGGATGCTGGCGGCGAGCATAGCAGCGAAGCGCAGCGGTCGGCACGCCAATACGGCTACGGTTGGTCATACGGCTGGGGTCAGCCGTGGAGCTACTACAGCAACAGCTGGGGCCGTCCATGGGGCGGTTACGGCTGGGGTGCATGGGGTAACTATGGCGGTGGCTGGGGTCGCCCATGGAATTACTGGGGTTAAATCAGCGGCATATTATCATAATTTGCACCACTCGTGAATTATGCAGTTAAGCTGAGGATTGGAGAAAAATACGGCTTGTAATTATTGAATATGGCGACTTAGGCCTTTGTGTTGAGCAATATATGTAAAAACATATAAATACATAAATAAAAATTGGTTTTGATTGGAATTCGGTGAACTTCTTGCAAAAGGTGTGGTGAGTATGCAGTCTAGAACGAACAGAGTTTTTGAAATCTTAGATCAGTGCCTACACTATATCTACTTTATCGAATACAGCACTTGGTTCTAGTCATCATTGAATTTATGGTAAATATGAAAAAAAAACGTGTTGAAATTACTGAAAAATGCGTATTAACCTAGTCAGTAATTAAAAGTACATTCATAAATCAATTCCAGATTAGTGGAGTGTTAAAAAATTAAAATATTAAAATTTTTTTTTTTAATTTTTTGAAAGTTTCGCATTGTTTTTGTTTTGCGCTCAGTTCGAATGAATGTTGCAGTTTATTTAAGGGGATTTTAATTAGATTAAAAATATTTATTGTCGCACAAAAAATGTTGAGCAATTTTTTTTTGTCATCGGCTGTTGAAAAACCGCAGAAATTAATTGCAACAATAAAATCTTTCTAAATAATGTGTTTATGTTTAACAAAAGTGGAACCTGAAAGTTGACGATTGGCGATTAAGTACTTACATTCCTTAATGCGAATGCAAATTTATACAAAATAATAAAACTTTTTCGAATGCAATTTCGCTATAAAAGTCTGCGGCTTGTTTAGTGGACAACACAGTTTCAGTGGGCTCACAGTCGTCAGACACTAACAAATACAAAAGCTCCCGAAGTGAAAGTTTAAGATGCGCGCCTACATCCTTTTGACAGTGCTTGTTATCATCGCCTGCTTCCAGCTGAGCAAGGCCAATTTCATACAGGAGGACGAGCTCGCTGCAGCGCTGCTTAATGTGGACGCGGGCGGGGAGCACGGCAACGACTCGCCTCGGCTGGTGCGCCAATACTACGGTCATCCGTTTGGCGGTTATCGCAGAGGTAACTATGGCTTTAGACCAAGACCTCGTTATGGTTATCGTTCAGGACCCGTTGACCCCTACTACGGCTAGGACGAAAGCAAGCTTTTTCAATTAACAAATGAAAATTTGATGACAATATAAATGTGTTTATGTAAAATGTTAAATAAATATAATTGGTTTTAAAAGCAGAAATAAATTTGTCCAAACATTTTATTCTGTATGCGTGTGTGTTGGCATGTGAAGTGGAATTGAGTGATTTATGACTTTAATTTTCTATTGAACACACATAAATTAATTGATGCCAATTTGTAGCAAGTTCATTGTTTCCGTTTCCTATTAGTGAACGTCCGGCATTACTGTTTCAAACCCTGTAGTGAATACAGCTGTTCGTACTATTAACATTTCTTTTACAATTTGATGAGTTACTGAGGCACTAATGTGGCAAATCAAACACCCTAGGTGCTCTAGTTGTGCTGATTAAGGTGACTAGTCACAGACTGGTTGAAATAATGATGGTCCTTTTCGATTGGCATTATAACAGGACAGGATCATGGATTTTGATCCATGAGACCGAATTCTGATCAAATATACTGCTCATCTTATACAAGAATCAAAAATATTATCAACTGAAATTTCATCAAGAAAACGTTAAATACTAGTTTGAATTCTTGAAATTTAAAGATGAACTTACCAGCTGCATAAACACACCCAAACTTGAAATGTAGTTGAATGTCCTTGCGTTGCTTTATGAAGTGATTTTATTTAGCATTAAAATACAATAAAATTTACTGACCAAGCATGGCGGTGAACGCAAATTGTCAAATGGCTAAATGTGGCGATCTTGTTAGAGCGACGAGTGACCGAATGCGTAGCGTCATCATTTATGTACAATGCAACCCTGCTGGTTGTTACTATGACCACCAGTGACGACAATGCCAACCGACAAATCACAAATTGCAAATTTGCAAATGAAAATCAAATTATTGAAGTGAAAAACGACATACGACTTTTATCGTTGTTATTGGACATCATCAACAGACAGTCTGGCCCGACACATCCGGCGTGCACTTGCACAGGATATACATATATGTATATAATAGTACATGCAGGCGGAACTTGCATTTATAAACACACACATACACATACCTACCGTTTGCAATATAAAAGCCGCATTTATGCAGAGGTTGAGCAGTTTGAGCGAAATTATTTCCACACTCCAGCTAGAAAATGGACAAAAACCCAGCGATGCAATCAAGTGGTGAAACACTGATAAATGCGAATATTTATGATCAACATTAGATTTGCTCGGTGGATATAGTTCCGAATATGCGTGCAGCTGTATGTTATATAATATATTCGCAGTTCCGAGGCATTTGTATGCGCAAATAAACAATGCATATTGTTAGGCAAATAATTTACATGAACAAGCAAAACAGCCGAAACAACAGCCTCCAATAAATTATTGAGGCAGAGCATCCTGCGCGATTAATAATCACATCATTTGATTACTCATTGCACTACAGCCTCTAGCTCTTTGTGCTTGCCAAAGCGAGGTGGGGCCAGTTAAAACATATATATCAATTACATAGAAGGCTCTTGGATTTAATGACCAGCTTCCAATGAGTGAGATCCACTTCGATGCGTTGTAATATCGTCTATTGAAAATGGATAAAATTTTACTGTGTAGTGATTTGATAATCAAGGAATCAATCCACTCGATTAAAAGTCTTTTAATTATACTACTTTCTAGTCATAAATTAATACTTTTTCATTTAACTTCATATAAATATATGATATTATGATTATATATAGTGGCTTGAAACTATTACGAAGGTATATTTTTTAATTGAAAAGTAAGTTCGTAGATAAATAATCAGTAAATTAAAAGGTTTTAACTTAATAAGTACATATATATATATATATAGATTAAGCTAACTTAGGTCATGAAAAGGCTCTTATAAAGAGGAATTTACCATTTTCGATTGAGACAGGTACTGCTGCTGTTTATATCGAGCCTTTACCGCCAAACTTTACAGGAGAAGGTTTTTTTTTAAATACTTTTAACCATTAATGTGGTAGTAATTTAAAATTTCTCATACATTAATGCTTTTCAGACATTTACATATATAATTGAAAAAAAAATTTAAATTACTACCACATTAATGGTTAAAAGTATTTAAAAAAAACCTTCTCCTGTAAAGTTTGGCTTTTGTCGCTTACGCTAAAATGGCGGTAAAGGCTCGATATATATGGATACAGTGGAACTTCCCTAACTCGAATTTCTATAACTCGAAGTTCTCCATAACTCGAACTTTTGAAGAGGCAATAGAACGCAACTTTCATACAAATTTCCTTTCATAAATCGAACTTTTTGGTCAGGACTTAATACAAAATTTAAAATTTTACCATCGAAGCAGAATTTTAAAAGAGTTCCTCTATATTGTACGGAGGGGAACAAAAATATAATATTACACTTATGGATTGCAGAAATCATCTAACAAAGGCATGAGATATAGACGTCAAGAGCCAATAATAGCAAACTGCAACAAACAAAATTACAGAATACATGTTTTAAACTCTTTAAATAAAACTTTGTGCGAAGTAAATAAATAAGACTGGGTATAAACCTACATTTTACAGTATTTTGAAAAAATTTATGTATTAATGAAAATTCTATAACTCGGAAGTTTTTTTGTGGATTATGGTGGTTCGAGTTAGAAAAGTTCCACTGTATATATGTATGTATATGTATTTTAATTGCTAAAAATCAATAAAAGTAAACATTTTGATTGCACATTCGAGTTAATTAATTTTTATTGATTTTAATTTTTGATAGAGAATCTGGAGAATATATTTATAAATATCCAATCTTCTATTCAACCATAATTTATTTTGTTTCCAAATAATACTAATCGATAAAATTGTAAAATAGAGCATTAAGGATTTCGAGTCCACTTTCATCAATATAATGACTATATTATAGCTTCAACCGTAGATATAGTGCTTTCTGTAAAACGAATGCCGCCTCCTATCCGTTTTATAGCGGCGGGGATATGCGTAGTAAAATCGCGGATAGGTGTAACCGCCAGCGTAGATACGATATATCCCAGCACCGCCATAATAGCCACCTAAAGGGCTTAACAATGATCTGCGTTGGCGTTCCACCTCTGCCGTTGATTCCTCGAATTCAGACGACGAGGTGTGTGCATTTAAGGTTTTGTAGAAATAAAGTTGATTTGGTTCGCTTGATCCATTACTGCTGATATACTCTGTTTGGCTGCGTACTTCCTCAGTCGATGTAGAAAGGGCATTAAGCACCGAATCACTAGCTCCCGTCGCTGCGTATAGCGGTCGCACTGCGAGCACACAGATGCAACACTGTATAAAAAACTTTGTTTTCCAAATCATAGCGGAAATCGGTATGAAATTTCAATATATATTGTGGACTATGTATATATTTCTCAACTATTCTCGACCACCTGGCCTCGAACGCCGCCAAATGGCAACTAATAAAAATTGCGAAATATTGCTTTGACATTTTAAAGAACATCCATTTTAGGCGTACGTGCAGAGAAGTAACGGGTGATTTTTTTGAGGTTAGGATTTTCATGCATTAGTATTTGACAGATCACGTGGGATTTCAGACATGGTGTCAAAGAGAAAGATGCTCAGTATGCTTTGACATTTCATCATGAATAGACTTACTAACGAGCAACGCTTGCAAATCATTGAATTTTATTACCAAAATCAGTGTTCGGTTCGAAATGTTTTTATCGACAAATTTTGTTCAGCGATGAGGCTCATTTCTGGTTGAATGGCTACGTAAATAAGCAAAATTGCCGCATTTGGGGTGAAGAGCAACCAGAAGCCGTTCAAGAACTGCCCATGCATCCCGAAAAATGCACTGTTTGGTGTGGTTTGTACGCTGGTGGAATCATTGGACCGTATTTTTTCAAAGATGCTGTTGGACGCAACGTTACGGTGAATGGCGATCGCTATCGTTCGATGCTAACAAACTTTTTGTTGCCAAAAATGGAAGAACTGAACTTGGTTGACATGTGGTTTCAACAAGATGGCGCTACATGCCACACAGCTCGCGATTCTATGGCCATTTTGAGGGAAAACTTCGGAGAACAATTCATCTCAAGAAATGGACCCGTAAGTTGGCCACCAAGATCATGCGATTTAACGCCTTTAGACTATTTTTTGTGGGGCTACGTCAAGTCTAAAGTCTACAGAAATAAGCCAGCAACTATTCCAGCTTTGGAAGACAACATTTCCGAAGAAATTCGGGCTATTCCGGCCGAAATGCTCGAAAAAGTTGCCCAAAATTGGACTTTCCGAATGGACCACCTAAGACGCAGCCGCGGTCAACATTTAAATGAAATTATCTTCAAAAAGTAAATGTCATGAACCAATCTAACGTTTCAAATAAAGAACCGATGAGATTTTGCAAATTTTATGCGTTTTTTTTTTTTTAAAGTTATCAAGCTCTTAAAAAATCACCCTTTAGTAGAGTTTGCGGAATTGATTAGCTTAAATCATATTTACTTCACCTTTGTGTTGAATTCATTCAGATTTGGCGCGCCGATGAAAATATTCCAATAAACGCAAACAAACATTAATACATATATCCAAATTCATTTATCCAATTCAGTAACTATATACATATATAGTATATATAGACATCCATACATATAATAAAACGTGAGGAGCCAATTATAGCACTGAAAAAGTGTCTTTCAACTGCAAACAAATAAATATTCCTCATAAATATTTACCCATATACTTAGGATTGTTAGCGAGTTCCGGTGCATCCCATCATATGAAATATGGTACTTGTTTTGATTAATCGGCAATTGAATCAAAATTCTTAAGTCGTACTTTCACTTATTCAAATTAGGATTGGAAATAAACGATTCTATATTAATAACAAAATATTGTATTTTGTGCGAAAGAATTCCCCAAATTGATTCATACAAATGTATGTACATGGAAATTTCAGAAAAAAAAGTCACGCTTATCGCGTAGTAATTGCGTTTTGAGATAATTGCTTGAGTACTCCAATAGCTCCATCGGCTTCATTTCGAATTGAGTAGTACTCATTCAAATGCTTACGCAGTATTTTTCCACGATCTAATTCCAATAATTTCTTAGATGGGGAATAAATTAGCTGCTCTTGGCATCTGTACTTTGAATACCGTAAGACAATTTTGAATTATCGATAAAAATACTACAACAGGTTTACATGTGAACCAGGCCTTGAACTACCCACTTTTGAATCAAATTTCATACCTCAGCAACTACTTCACCGATTTGATTCAAATATGGATTACATATTCAAGTTATAGAGAAAAAATAAGTGTAATCTGGCATATTGACCCGCCTACTTCCTATGTAATACAATTTAAATTTTAAACTGAATGTTCCGACGAAGTACGATTGGCATTTGTTTCTTTACATAAAAGCTTTGTGAAAATAACTCATAACTCAAATTTAAGAAGAGAAGATAGAACCAAACGTAAAATTTTCCATATTTTATAACCGAATTTTATATCTATACTGTTAATTATCATTATCATATCCAAGGGGACAAAAAACTTTTCTCCGTTAAACATTAGAACAATTTCGTCAATTTATTTATTTTTTTATTGAAATTGAAATTTCATGATGTGCGGTGCGAGTACTGTGCAAAATTATTGGACAAGCGTATTTCTTTGAGAGTCAATATCGACGAGTTCAATGTACGTTATGATTAATGCATTTCTAGTCTGGAAATCTACAGACTAGTCATTTATCATTTGTATTTCTAAACTGCCAATTACAACAGTTTGTTGACTCCGAAGTTAACAATTGCTCCAAAGAATATGTATGTTGTTTTAAAATCCGTAAAATAACATTTATTTAAACAAAAAGTTAAAATATGAGCCCCTGCAATTGAAAAAATCATTGGAATTGCACTCTGTGAGCTATAAAAGATCCTCGTAGCACCACTGAGATGCACACTTGACGATCAGACGTCTCCGAGTTACAAATTAGCATTTCTTACTTCACAAACCAACTTCAGTTTCAAAATGCGTGCTGCATTCTTGCTTTTGGTTATCAGCTTTGTTGCCTGCCTTTACTTGGCTCAAGCAGCAACGCCAGTGGAAGAGGAGCATGCTCCAGCAGCTGATAGAGAAGCAGCTCTCCTGGATGTCGATGCTGGCGCTGGACACGAAAATGAAGCTCCTCGCGAAGCTCGTGGCTACTATGGACGTCGTTATGGTGGATATGGAGGGTACGGACATCGTGGATTTGGTCGCCGTTATGGTTATGGTCGTGGTCGCTATTATGGTTGAAAAGTAGCTTCTGTGTTTTGTTTTTGTTTTTAAATTCCCGATTTTTAAGTTGACCGAAATTTTTTATTTAATCAGTGTATATAAACTCAATATTTATAATAAAACAATCGATTGTTCTGCAATAAAAACGTATGCATTTTAATTAAAATAGTGTTTAAAGAAATGGAGAATATAAGTATTCACTTGCTAGTGCAAATGTTCAAAAAATTTGTCAGAAACTAGTTTCGCTAGCGTTTGCTCGAATAATTTTTAGTTTTTTTCTCCTTTGAAGTGAAATAAATTTCCGAATTGCGATAAACCAACAGGTTTGTGACGCATTGAGCTCAGTGGAGATTTGGAGTTGTGTTTCTTAACAGTTTTTTTTTGTTTTTGAAATATGTGCATAAATTACATATTAACTATCGGATATATATCCACATTAATTTTATAAATCATAGTATTTGAAAAATTTAGACTTATATTTGTACGTGTGACTAACATGGAATACAATGACTATAGATCTGCTTAGAATTCCCCTTCTGGTTGGTCAAACTGGTATTTCTTATTAATAAACATTTATTTTTTCTTTCTATTTTCAGCTCAAATTGATCATTAAATTTTAATTACTCATATATTTTAGATGACATGCAAGTCGTAGCTACTACACTTCTACTCATTAAAAGCTCAAGCTTAATAAGCTTTTTAATTAATTTTATTAGTTTTTAATTGAGTGCATTGACTTTCAATAAAGTTAAATTGTTTTTATACTCTCGCAACAAAGTTGCTACGAGAGTATTATAGTTTTGTCCACATAACGGTTGGTTGTAAGTCCTAAAACTAAACGAGTTAGATATAGGGTTATATATATCAAAATGATCAGGATGACGAGAAAAGTTCAAATCCGGATGTCTGTCTGTCCGTCCGTCTGTCCGTCCGTCTGTCCGTCCGTCTGTCCGTCCGTCCGTGCAAGCTGTAACTTGAGTAAAAATTGAGATAACTTAATGAAACTTGGAACATGTGTTCCTTGGCACCATAAGAAGGTTAAGTTCGAAAATCAGCAAAATCGGACCATTGCCACACAAGTGAATGGCGAAAACCAAAAACACTCATTGATAAAGTTTTGTAACACGCTAAGCCATAATTGAAGTGAATACTTCGGAAATAAATAAATAATAAACCGAGATTTATTCGAAGTATTTGGATGTAATTTTTTGGGGAAGTTTAGCGTGGCCCATTGCCCGTACTAAGTTTTTGCATATATCTATAAACCAAATAGAGCTATATCAAACCGAACTTTCTGCAGTCGTTGTTTTACGCTAAATTTCGATTGAAAAATTACAGAAATTCGCTAGGCTTATAATAACCACGCCCCTTCCCATACAAAGGTTAGTTGAAAATTACTAAAAGTGGGTTAGCTCACTAACCAAAAACGTCAAGCCTTTAAATTTCACATAGAAAATTGCAGATGAAGCTACATAGATTTTTCCCGAAAATGGAAAATGTTTCGCAATGGGTCAAAGCGCATATCTCAGGAACTACTCGACCGATTTCTGAAACTTGGTTGTGTAATAGTTTTACCTACATCCCAATGATATGTTGTGAGACCAAATCGCTTCACAACCACGCCTACTTCCTATATACCAGAACTTTTGTGCTACTGACGAATCGTTCTTTACAATATATTAAGTAAGGACTAGTGGCATATTCTAATGCAGCAACTTATTCACAAATACTATGTTTACAATAACAGCATTCTAAAAATCGCCGCAATCGGACCATAGGTTGTCAGGAAGGCCCCATATCGAATATGAGGACATTTACTTCTAACTAATAGTATGGTTTCCAACTGTTCTTTTTACATTTATTTACAATAAAAGCTTTTTAGCAGTCAAATGTATGACTCATGTTTATATTAATAAAGTTAAATAAATAAATTGCGAGAGTATAAAATGTTCGGTTACACCCGAACTTAGCCCTTCCTTACTTGTTTTCAATAGTAACGGACACTATAACAGATATATAGATAAATGTATATAGTATTTAACACAAATGCATGCCTCCACATAAAGCTGAAATCAGGTGTGCAAAAATATATTTTCAACAATATATTACTCTTCAGCTTTTGAAAATAAATCGAGCGTTGCCTCAATTTGTACAACAAAACACGCTAATGATGCCGATTGAACGGGCAAATAAAAGGTGACTAACAGTGTGATCTTCGCTGGCCATTGTCAAATAACAACAATAACAACAGTATGTGCTTTTTGTTCTAAATAGTAAATTTGGTTTCAACATTTTATTTTTTATTAGGAGCTCTATTTATTTGTATTGTATAATGTATGAGTGAACCTAGATTCAGAAAACTCCAAAAAACTCATTGATAAATATTAGTCGTTAAGGGCACGCTGAGTTCCACAGGTGAGTCAGTGAATACTTCGGAAATAAAAAAATAATAAAATAAAGCTCACCGTATTTTTGAAAACTCCAAATAATTAGGTCTTATTGAAGCGAGGAGAAGCATACTTTGGCTACAATGATTCTTATTATCGTATCGTTATTATATTTTATTATATATAAAATACACAAATATGTATCACATTCTATGTTGTTTACGATAAATTTCGATTGAAAAATTTCCGCATGCTTCGCTAGGCTTATAAAAGCGAGCGTTATAAGCCACTGAAATTATGACAAGTCTTTATTCCAAGCTCAGCCTTCATTGTGTAAAGTCAAAAACTTACTGAATTAATATATTTCCCGAAATTGTGAAAATGTTTGCAAAAAGCGCCGTTATTTTATTCCTCATCTTCTGCGTGTTGTCGTGTGTGCTGTTTACCGTCGAGGCTCGCAAATTGCCGTTGATACCGAATTTCATTCGAATCGGCTGTGCTGGCCAACAGTCTTTTTGACCCATAAGTGGCAGACGATGCAGCTCCATACTATTGTAAAAAAATCGTGGCGTTAACAGCTCCCTTTCTAATCGCAATATATTCAAGAACATTGTACAATAACACATTTAAGTCTGACGTATACTTAGTTGTAAGAATTCAATATTTATTTGTGTACATTTTTCAACTTAATTATTTTTAACTGTTCTTTTTACATTTATTTACAATAAAAGCTTTTTAGCAGTCAAATGTATGACTCATGTTTATATTTTTTGTAATTTCTAATAAAAATTGAGATATCTATACTATATTAACGTCTGCCGCATTTGCGAAATCATTAATTAAAGATCACTTGGAGGCAGCTAAGTTGATTGATTTTTATTTCTTTTAACACACATGTTCACCAGTTTTAAATTAATATTTTTTCAGCAGCAAACATGATTAATGATTGTAAACACCCGAAACTGTTGGCAGGTGTAGATATGTATACCGATGTTCGCGAAACTCCCATTGATAACGGCAAATGTATTAGCATACGAGTATGTCGGTTGTGTGATGGGCATCTCTGAGCGGTGCTTTTTTATTCAAAACTGGTAATTGCTTTTGTTCTATAAAGTATTTGGTTGAGAACATTTTTCTTTTAATTAGGAGCTCTATTTATTTGTTTTATATTT
Source organism: Zeugodacus tau (assembly GCA_031772095.1). NCBI lineage: Eukaryota > Metazoa > Arthropoda > Insecta > Diptera > Tephritidae > Zeugodacus > Zeugodacus tau. The sequence goes on from CM062649.1 coordinate 92,840,897, forward strand.
GAATAGTCTGCGCTCAAGTATACTGTCAGGGGATTTCTCAACCGCAAATCATTAATAAAAATAAAATTGTAATGTGAATTTTGTAATAATATTTAATATGCGGCTGTGAAACCCCCTGCCGAGAAGCACTTGTCAGATATTGTAACAACTTACAACTATAAATACAACTTGAAATTCAACTGACAAATATCAGGTATATAGCTATTATGGAATGACTTTCTAAAGACTTATTTTATTACACAAGTAATTCGTTCTCTAATTATATGTGACTACTTTAGTTTTAGAACTATTATGAAGAAGACAACTTCAGAACGAAATCTTGTAGTTGTCATTTCGTTGAATATCAATACGTAATAAATAGCAGTTATTTGCATGGAAAAATTACTAGATTTGTATATTTACTTACTTATATTGCTTTCGTGTTCCTTTGAAATAAGCAAACTTTTAGTAAAATAAAAAATATTTTTCATAGAAAGCAAACAATTGTACCGAGACGTGCACACATGTATGTATGTAACTCTTCAGATTTGTATGCTTCTATTCCAAAATGCATATGTGCAAATATAATCGCTTTTTCTTTGGACTCATTGAACACAATAAATGTATATTGGTTCATGCGTTTGAAAGAAGTAAATACACAATAAATGAAAATTCCAGCAAATCTATTCAAAAATTTATTCCGTTGGCTTGTCCCTAACAAAATTGCATGAAAAGGCAATTTGTACGAAAGGATTACTATTCCCAGAAGAAATAAAAGTGAATTTAATTTAAAGAAAAGCTTGTACAAATTTCAATATTTTCAATTACCTGACGAATTTCCCCAGTATTTATGACGAATAGCCGAAGCATTACTTTTATTTGTTATGATTATTTCACAGCTAATACTCTTGTAGCTGGCAATTCCCCGCAGCAAATAAATTTCGCTCCTTCGATTGAACATATTCTGAGTGTTATGGACATTTATTGGATTCGAAGCACAAATAGCAAAAAAATTTCACGTACACTAAGCAAAACATAACAACAACAGCAAGCATCCCTTGGGCTTTGAACGCGAGATACCCCGGCGTGTTATTTCGCTTTACGAGTGCAAAGGCGAATATTGTTTGTCTGAGCAACGCTAATAAATATTCGAATGACTTTTGTAGACAGCGACCGCAACACAAACACACTTTTTCTTAGTCACACAAGAAGCGGCAGAAGCTGAAGCTGAAGCTGAAGCTGCAGAAGTAGTAGCAGAAGAATAGCAGTAGAAAAAGCTGTTGGCTCGTGTAGAACAATAAAAGCAACGACTGCGCCGCCGCTCGAACGTATAAATGAATAAAATCTACATGTACAATTGGCGGAGCAAGACATTCGAGTCGGTAATGACTTTCTTTTGTGCAGTTTTCGTTACGTGCCCCCGCAGTTGTTGCTCTTTTTGCTGCCGTCGCCGTCGCTGCCGTTGTTCTTCGTCTGTGCGCTTTGATTTGGCTTATTATGCAAACGTCAACTGCCAATTGCGGTTAGCAATAACTAAATGCGAACGAACGCGCTTGACAGCTTCGCACAGTGGGCCGAATCCGAACATCAAGTTAGAGGTGCGATGAAACTAAATTTCTAAAACCCCTCTTATGGATCCTACAGTTTTGTGGATGTTTTGAGAGATTTAGAAAAGGAAGGCAGTTGTGGGACGATATTTTCAGAGCTAACAAAGTGGGTTTAAAAGAAATCAGTTCTCTCAAATCAGAGATCGTCCAAATTTTATGGCGCATGCCTTTAGTTGGTAAATATTCCCGAGATTCCTTAGGGGGTTAACAACTAAGTTCAGACTGTCGCGATATTCTTTGAATTTTCGAAGTTATAGAAAGGTGTCTTCTTAACTCTATTGGATTTATTTCCGTACTTTTACTTCGTTATACCATCCGGAATTTATAGACACCATTTGTAGTGTTACCTTTCACAGACATATGTAGTTGGCCCCACTGTGATTCTTTCTTCTGAATATATTTCGATTTCTTACGACTGAATATATTTTTTGCCACTCTTCTTCCAATCCTGTATTAGACACAATCGAAAATAAATTTGTTTCATAAACACTAATATGCCGAAGCTTTGGTCTGCGCCACTACACTTTTTGGTGCGCCAGAGATGAGCCGTCATCTTTCAAAGCGGGCCGCCAGGAAGCTTCTTTAATATGAGCGACGCCGCCATTGGCTTGGAGTGCCGTGCTGTATTGATTTGTAATAATTTCCGTTGATGCAATAAAAGTAATTGGCAACAGCAGCCAGCACTTTTTTTGATGATGGCAAGGTGGCAGCAACAGCGCCGCCGACAATTGTTGTTGTTGTACGAGGTGGTACTTGAAATATGATTTTGACGTCGATTCGAGTGGCTCTTCGTGACTTGTGCAACATTCAAAACCATAAATCATCACACTGACACATCCGAACGCCAACAGCAGGAGGCAGCCACATACTTCAGTGGAAACACTCACACAGGGAAACACATACATGCATACATAGGTGGTTCCACATATATAACATATAGTATATAATATATTATGTAGGAGTATGTTGTGTGGCATTATGCGCTATATGCTTTATATGTACCCCGATCGAGTCGGGTGTGTATGTGTGGAGCCTCAACAGCTTTTTGGGGGTACAGCGCACACACCCACGCGCCGGCAACCCCGTTCCCGCATTTATGTGAAATTTAATTTGTTGCCTGCACTCGACATTAATTGACGTTGATTGAAGTGAAAATATTGCGTGTGAGCCATTTTGCCATTAACTTTTATGGCGAAATCCATGAAATTTCCGCGCTCCACCAAATTATTGCCGAAGAAAAAATATTAATCAATTAAAACGGATAGGAAAAATTATGTAAGACAAATGCTAATAAAAAATGATGTATGTTCATTAATTGAGTTTTGGAAAACATGCAGAGAATCAAACTTAAGTTGTTCGCTCGAAAAAGTTGTAGAATTAAAAAGCCACTTTGAAGTGCCATTGACTAAATTTCTGTTTAAAGCGAATTTATTAGCAAAGAAAAATTTGCTCTAAAGTAATTTTTTCGCTGCCCACTTACCTTTCACATGTGGACTAAATTCAATAGAAGAACTATATGTATACCCAATTAAAGTGGTTTAGCCGCCTGTCACTCTATATAGATTAAGCCATTTTGTTAATTTAGACCAGCTGTACTCTTTGTGAATTTCAAGCTCATATGTGGACTAAATTCAATAGATGAGCGTATGTGTATACTAGGGTGGCCCTTATTTTCCAAAGTATTCCGATTCTCGGTCGCACAAGAAATACTACAAATAGCCCAAAAACTAGTATATACAAAGTTTTGGGTCAATCAAAAAGTTTGAGGTTGCGCAAGGAGTGAAATCTATGAAAAATTAAAGAATTTTTGCCATTTTATATCTCCATATATCTAAAGCCACAATATCTGGTTTTGCCTTACCGTAATGACCTGCTATTTTACCTTTTCCAAAATTACCACAATCTTAAAAATCGCCTATGCATTGATGATAGAGTTACAGAAATACAAATATGAAAGTAAATTTAATGTGGTGCATTCTCACAAGCTGTCGCATGTGGTGATATACGTGCCTTGTGAGTTCTCAATGGTATTCGAACTTGCATTATCTTATTGCGGTATGGAAAACCAGTAAAGGGATAATGTGACTTTCAAATATGGAAGTCACGAGACTCAAAATGGCGGGCATTGAATTTTCATTACTCTCACTTTCGTAACCTCTAAAACCTTTTTTGATTGACCCAAATTGACTTTGTATACTAGTGGTTTTGGGCTATTCTCTGGGCATATTTCTACAGGTAGTGAAAATCAGAAACTTTTTTTATCCTCCATACAACTAAGGGCCACCCTAGTGTATACCCAATTAAAGTGGTTTTTCCGCCTGTCACTCTATACAGATTAAGCCATTTTGTTGATTTAGTGTTCAATTCGTCAATTTCAAGGTCTGTCCATTCGATTAATTAAAAGATGGCACTCTATATTGATTAGGCCAGTTTATTTGATTTATACCGATTGTGTGTTCGATTCGTCACATTCAAGGTCTACCAAATAGAAGCTTTCTATCAATTAAGCTATCTTAAAAAGAGTTATATTTATTTATAACAGTATATTTTAAACCGTTATCCTTTATTAAGCATATGGATTATTGTACAACAAAGGCCAAGTGCTACTACCTCTGCCAGGTGTATGCTTTTCTAGCAAACTGCCGACAATGTATACCGACACACATAGACTTGGAGCAATGCCAGTGAGCTTATGATAAAATTGTTTGACCACTGTGTATGCCTATGCATGTGAGTGGAAGTGAGTGCATTCTTCAAATGGATTTTAAGCCATATTTTGGCAGATTCCATAGTGCTTATTAAAATTGTAAGTGGACCACTGCCAGATCAGGAGAAATCCGAATGTGCAGTGAAAATCTCCGTCCGTTAACTGTAATACCAAGCAAAACGAGTACCTGCCTTGAGCCTTGAGCCTTTTCTCAATGGAATTCTGGCATTCATTGAAACACACAGCGCATACATACATACACAAGCGTATTACTATGAAGACAGTTTGTGTGGCGTAGATTTTTCACTCCGCAATGTGGGCGGGTAATGCAAAACTGTTGTTACGGCTCAACGTCGAACGGTTGCATTGTGCATGTGAAGTCGAAAGAATTGGGAATTGCGAGCTCTGGGCAGAATCAATTTCAGTGATGGTATCAAAATGGTGAGTGCATTTTAATTAAGGGTAATTACTATATTTACGGTTGAGGCCTGTTGACCTATAAATCATGACGAGCTTTTTTGCTTTTGCCCAGCGCTGAGCACTGATAATTGTTGACTTTTTATCAATTTGTTTTGTATTTTTCTTTGGTGAGGAATAAAGTGTTGATGGCAAACAATACGAGAGCGGATGGTGAAAGTGTAGAACTAGAGAGCGAATTAATGTCAAATGTCTACACAAATGATTTTTCAATATAGTTTTTATAGAAATTCAGCCAACTCAATTCATGAAATGGCAGGTGATTGACAAATGGAATTCGATTAGTTTTAAATTAGTAAATATACTTATTAAATAAACATTTATAATGATATAAAGAGGAAAAGTGTTTGCTGTTTCTACGGGAAACACTGTTATATAGTAGGTGAATGAAGGTGTCTCAGAAACCCCGAATTAATTTAAATAACAATACTTTTTCGTGAAAAATATGCAAATCTATATACACTTTATTAATGACAGTTATATTCCATTAAATTTGTATTCAACTATTTAAAATTGAATTTCTTCTTCCAGATTGATTCATCACTTGGTTGCGTATGATCCGATTTGTACATGTGCAAAAGCCCTTTTATTGCGCCTCAAACCCTTGTCAACATTCTGACAACTCAACTCCACTCGCCCACGTCAGCCGTCAATACGAGTACATGCTTCTCTTATTTTGACTGGCGCATAAATCGCAAAAATCTGATATCCGGTTACATCCGACGCTCCCGCTTCTTGGCTTGCTGCATGTGAGGATGTTTACACGCGCATTTGCTGCTGGCACTTCAGTGGCGCAGCAAAGCTCGAAATCATCTTAGGCATCTTGAAATGTTTCATTTTGATTGAATTTAATAAAATATGTAGCAAATACTTACAAGTATAATAAATTTATTAAATAAATATTTTGACGTCTAGTCTTGTTGCACAAACACACACACACACGCTCTTAGAAGCTCAAGGGAGCGATGACGTCATTTCGGCAGTGGTATGACAAAAAAGGATTTTTTATCATTTCGATTTGTACCATCTTTCAATTTGAAGCTAAGAACAATCAAATAACATTATCCGTACTTGGGCTTGATATATTCAATGGTTTTTTGTTGGGAGAGCTTCAAAGTCAACAATGAGTATCCCAACAGGCATTCAGAAAAATTTTGATGGGATAATTTGATAACTTTAAACTCAAAAGTTAAGTAAAATATCAATTGTAAAGTTTTTATTTATTAAAATAATGTTATAGATGTGATTTACTTGAGAATGTATATACTTTTTCAAGATTTTTTAATATGATGTTTTCATGGTCCAAAAAAAATCATATATTTTACAACTTCAACAGAACAGAATGCGCATTAACCGTCAGCAATGTTATTGGAAACATCATCCGACCACAATTGCTCATCCGCAAAATGCCAAAATGGTTAAAATGCTCTAATGGGCCGCATCAGGTGTGCTTTCCCCAGCACCTGCCAAATTCATGAGTAATTAGCATTTTATCTGCTACTGCAACAGCGTTGTACCAGTCGCCGTTTCGCTGCTTTGTTTTTTGCCTGCTTCGTTGTTTATTCTGTTTTTGATTGTTCGGTTTGTTGCTTTGTTGTTATTTTTTGTAGTTGTCTCTCGTTATACAACCGAATAACAAAATTGCTCTAAATTGTATGCAGTTTTTGTGAACTAATTACACAGTTACAACAGCTAAAATTTTGCGGAAATGGCAACAAAGAGAAGAAAGCATGTAGACGCCGTAGAACGTGTGTGAAATAATAGCGCGAAAGGTGGAAAACCCTCAAAGGGTTTGGCGTTCACGTATGTCATATGTGATACCTAGGAAGGTAAATCACACTTGAATAGTGAAAATATCCTGCAGCGAAATTTTGAAATGGCAAAGAACAACAGTAAAGATATTCGTGATATCTCCGATACGCGTAGAAAATTTGTACCGTTTTTGCTGCTAAGAAGAAATGTTATCCTGAGAATTTGCGATCAGATGCGAAAGCGCAATGTGAAGTTGGTTTGCTTAAGATTTGCTAAACCACACAGTTAAAGAGAATTTAAATGTCCAAATTGAAAATGATTTAATAGATATCCCAAAGAATTTGAAGCTGACTTCGAAATGGGGATCAGATGGCTTTATTGCTAGATATTGTATACCAACAAAGACTACTGATGGAAATATGATACATAGATTTAAAGAATAATATTAAATGAAAACTGACGTCAACGTAGATCCTCAAAAAGTTTGAAATTTATTGCATGAAAACATCGGACACTAGGAGTGAGGTTTATATGTCAGCTTTGTGAATTTTACTATATACCAATGACGGTACATAAAGTTTTAAAGCATGGAAGTAAAATTGTTTCATCTTCTATTTTACCATTGACATGCTATCAGAGGAGGTTCTGAAGCTCGCAATAAAGATTACAAGAAATATGGAGCTTAATCATTCTAGAAATGACAGAATTTCACTGTAAATCAAGATGTAATGCACTTGCTACCTCACTTCATCGGATCCTTTTATTAATGGTTTCAGAACAAAAAAAAATAAAACTTTAGAATTGTGGACGATGATGTTAAAAAAATGTGACCTTGAATAAATAATTAATAATATATGATCATTTTTTAATATTTATTGGTTATGTTATACGTGAGGTGGGCGTGTTGTAGGGCGGATTTTAACCAATTTTTTTTCATCTAATTTGGCAATGAGAAGATATTGTGTCCAAATTTCAAAAATATCCTCGATTCCTTCTGTTTTTGCCGCGGCTTGTAGAAGCGGCACCACTGTACTTCGCCAAATTTATCACGGTGATTTTTGCGATTTATGTCATGGCGGGATTAAATTTGAAGCATAATTTTAGGCTTAAAGCAATTACTGTTGCTAACAGTATTTAATACTATTGTTTTTATTGCTCAGTAATATGAGTTCCCCACCGTCATTCACAACTAATTCTATTTTCATTAGGGATAATTTGATAACTTTAATAAAGTTAAGTATTGGGATTTAGAGACGCAGGTATGTATTTATTTCAAAACTCGCCTAGAGTTATACTTGAGAAGAAAAACAGGAGTCCATATTTGTCACCGCACAAATGACCAATGGAAATAAAGAATGCGAGCACAAAATCGAACTCAAACGAGAGACAGAATGCGCAAGTTAATACCGTCAGCAATGTTATTGGAAACATCATCCGACCACAATTGCTCATCCGCAAAATGCCACCGAAATGGTTGTGGTCGTAATGCTCTAATGGGCCGCATCGAGTGTGCGTTCCCCATGAATGCCAACGAAACGAGCTGCAAGTGAGACTATTGCGAATACCACTTCCAATGCCAGCGTCGCTGTCGCTGCTAATGCGTTGCATGTCGGGAGCAGGTGAGCAAAGCGGACGCTCATTGCATTGCCTGTTAATGTGAGAAAATGCGGTAAAAGCCGAATAAAAAAAATGCTCTAAAATGTATGCAGTTCTGTGTGAATGCGCATAGAAAGAGAGGAAAATGTTGCGGAAATGGCAACAAAGAGAAGAAAGCGGTGGGGAGCGTGCAGACGCCGTAGAACGTGTGTGAAATAATAGCGCGAAAGGTGGAAAAGAAAGAAAACAGTGCACACGAGCAGTTACCTAGAAAGGTAAATCACACTTGGATGTTCGATATAGAGTATGACGGAAGTTTAGAAATCGATGCCGTCAAAAGTCCCTTCTACAGAAAGTGATCAGCGAGTGAAACAGTTTCCGAGCTTCGCATAGGAGACATAACCATGTTCCTGTTCAAGCTGATTTGATATGGATGGATATTTATATGCTGGTTAATAGCTTAAATGGCGACAAAGCGCAATGTCACGGCGATCTGGGTTAATTTGTAAGTTGCTTTCTAGCTTATTCTTCTGGAAGCGAGAATTGTTGAAAATAATCTATACTACTATTATAAAAAGGAAAGATTTGTATGTATGTTTGTAATGAATAGACTCAAAAACTACTGTGTCGATTTCAAAAATTCGTTCGTTCACCTCGAGTAACATAGAATATATTTATTGCTAGAATCTAAACTTTCTGGAAATAGTTCCCAGTTGAGGGTATCAAAAAGACTCCGTGATAGAGAATCTCAATCTGAAACTGAAAATCGTCAAAATATTGGGAATATACAATAATCCGAGAGAAAGACATCGGACACTACAAGACAATCTTGTGGCGATTTAGCTCGTTACAAATAAAATCGAGAAGGGCCAAACCTGTAATTTTAGTTTTGAAATATCACGTGACCTTGATCCAAGCCTCACGTGATCAGGGCAGTCACACAGCCTCACTGAAATAACGTAAACAAAAATAGTGTGAGGAAAGCAGCCTCACGTGACAAAAAGTCACTGACCTTTTACTTTGAATTGTAACAAAAATATCCGTGACCTTGAAATGACCTCACGTGATCAAATACAAAAAATGTAAACATAAAATATCACGTGACCTTGAAATGACATCACGTGATCAGGGTGGGGTCATTGACCTGTAAACAAAATTTTTATCATTGACTCAATTGACGTCACGCGATCTGTGTCGATAGCCCAATGACAATTGTAACAAATAAAAATATCACGTGAACATTTTATACTCTCGCAATTTATCACGTGATCAGTAATTTTACCTCACTCCACAAATGTAAATAAAATAGAATATCACGTGATTTTGAAATGAGCATCACATGATACATGAGGGTTGAGGTCAATTGACCTGTAAACAAAAATTTAACTCATTTCACCACCAATGACCTCAACGTGATCAGGGTGGGAATCACCTTGACAAAACAAAATATGACATTCGACCTTGAAATTACTCTACGTGCAAATCAACGAAACACCAGTCTGCAAAATCGTCAAAAATATCACGTGACCTTGAAATGACATTTTCACGTGATCAGGATGAGGTTATTGACTTGTAAAGACTTATGCGAAAATATCACGTGACCTTGATTGGTGAAGCCATGATTCTGGGCAGGTGATCGCCAGACTAGTAAATAAAAATATCACGTGATTTTGAAATGACATCACGTGATCAGGGCGGGGTCTTTGACCTGTAAACAAATATATCTTGTGACCTCGAATTGACATCACGTGATCTGGGCGGGGTCATTGACCAGTAATCACGTGATCAAGGTGTGGTCATTGTACTGTAAACAAATATCACCTCGATGGATTAATAACATCACATCGTGATCAGGACGGGTCTGTCACTTCATGTAATAAAAAATATCACGTGTCCTTGATTTGGGCGGGGTCATTGACTTGTAAACAAAAATATCACGTGACCTTGATTTGGCATCACGTGATCTGGGCGGGGTCAATGACTAGTAAATAAAAATATCACGTGATTTTGAAATGACATCACGTGATCAGGGCAGGGTCTTTGACCTGTAAACAAATATATCTTGTGACCTCGAATTGACATCACGTGATCTGGGCGGGGTCATTGAAGTGGGGCGTCCGGAACCGCACATGGATAACTATGTTGCCGGAACCGGATATGGGGCTACCGGAAACGGATATCGATAACGATATTGCCGGAACCGGAAATGGGGTGGCTAAATATTGGCCACTGGAACTGGAAGTGGGGCATCCGGAAACAGAATGAGCCAACTGGAACCAGCTATGGGAATGGTGTGCCGGACCTGGAAATGAAACAACCGGAAATATTTTACCGGAAACGGATGTTCGATATAGAGTATGACGGAAGTAGAAATTGGACAGCAAAAGTCCCTTCTACAGAAAGTGATTAGTAACGGAAACAGTTTCAGCTTCAGGGCTTAACATTAATGTTTCCTGTTCATGGAAGATTTCGGTTTGTATCATATCCGTCGTTTTCCGTTATGAGACTTCCGTTTCCTGTAATCGTTATCGATATTGGTGAAAGTTTTATTCCGCTATATTCATCGGACACCAAACATCGTAATCAAGATTTAGCTCATTACAAATAAAACAAATAAAATATAATTTCATTCTCGAATTTTCTTCTTTTTAAATGTATGGGTGTGTGTAAAAATTTATAACATTTGAAATGTTTGTTTAAACCCGTACGAAGCCGGAACGGCCGGCTAGTATTATATAAAGAACGTGATACATTAATTCTTTAGTCAAGAAGAAGTTTCCGACATATGTTTGAAAGAAAATAATCGATTATAAAGTATAGAGTGTGTAGATTACAGTTTCTGAAATAGAACTGGGCCAGAACTTATTTGTTCGAGAGTTAAAATATAAAAATCTTTAATTTTGCAGAATATCGAATAATTTTATGTATTTGTGACAAATCTAGAGTGAACCCTAAATATAATAATTTTTTGTGCAATGCCTTCCTGAAAGCAATAAATTTCGATGGCACTGCTTTGGGTAACTGAAAGCGTACGTGATGAAATTAATTATTTCTTCAAATATACTAAAATATAAATATTTCTGTAAATATTTAAATTAAACATTTCAAATAACTGCTTTCAAAACACAAATATTAAAATTAAAAGCACCATAATAATGAAATGTCCAAAGATTATAGCAAAATAAACAATTATTGTTTTTGGCAGGAGCACTCCGTGTCGTATACGTAACATCGAACATTTTGTAACCATTTAGTGTTCATATCAGCATTTAAGGGCTTACATATATACATATATTATATGCAAAGGCGTGCTATGAGTGCCATGCGTTTCACGATTTTATTTAATTTTTATGCATTGATGTCTCTTAAAATTTTGTTGCCTCAGTTAATCGCGTATTAAAGTCGTAAAAATGTGTTATTTTAACAAGCTAATATGCCAGCAGACACGCACATCTAATAGAAAAAGAAGAAAAAAGGGTAAAGTACACAGTTACGGGAGAGGAGATACGCGCGGGGTGGGCGGTAACTATATTGTGGCACGCAATGTCAATATCGCGCCGCCTTATCTACACACGCACACCAAAGTAAACACAATCACCATGAAATTCGAACTGGAATGAATGGACTTTTCTGCTAAGCCGACTACATGTACGCCTCTAAGCACATACGGATGAATGTGTAATGCTGCATGGCTTAGAAAAATAGCAATTTTGTAACCAAAATAGCAATCCAATAATGTGTGTCTAAGATTTTTTCTAGGATAACGTCCAGGCAAATAAGCCGCTACAATCACATCAACACATATGGCAGTGCGAATGCACAATCGAACACGCCGAGCTCTAAGAGTGTAAACAAATAAAGGCTGGCGATATACGACTGTGTTATTGAGATGGTGCTATAGGCCCGAATTGGAAGGGGAGGGGTTTGTTTGTTCACTAGTGAAGATAGCAAGCACGCTCAATCTGCCATTCAAAATCATCGGGGTGGGCTAAGAACTTTGTGCAAGTTTCGCTTTTATATTGGAAATGTGCGTGCTAAAATTCTAATGTATGTAGATAATCATTGCGTGTTTACAAATGATTTTTAGCATTTAAGGCGTGATAACGCACAGTCTAACTTTTCAGTTAAAATGTGGCACAAAAATTTGTATTATTATGAAGAACTTTTGAAGCTTATTTGTATGTCTCTACTCTAGGCTCCTTTTCCTGACTCTAAACATTTTTGAACTGAAAATATCTCCTTTTTTCCCAGAATGTTTTCTTAGTAATAGCTTGGAATAAACTGTAGGAGGAGCAACCATAATCCTGCTAATTACTTGGAAACTGTGTCACTTTATCGCCTTTAAAGCCCCACTGTGCAGCATAGGCATCCGCTAAAGCTCACACTGCTCGCCATTCGCCAAAACTACAAAATTGAAATGTTAAATTTGTACATCGAACACGCACGGACGGACGGACACATACACATACAAATCAGCGAGCGTACGCATTTATTGAAATTACATCTACATTATGTTTTCGTTTGGTTTTTCTGCTTTCGCTCAGGCCCACACTTGAATATGTATGTATATGTCAAAGCACACCGAAACTGCCGGCCAGTCAGTTCCCTACGCTTTTGATGCGCTGCGCTGAAACAATAAACAGACAACTCACGCACGCACTAAACTATAACAACAGCAACAACAACAACCAAACGGTCCGAACACAAAATAGCCATGAAGGCTAAGTAGTTAATGCACGTGCAAAATGACAGCTTCTCTTCCGCAACATTCCCCGCAAAAAAGTAATGACAGCACGAGAAACTGTCGGCAGGCGAAGCAAAAGTATTTCCTGTTGCATGCGTAAGTTTTGTTTATCATTCGAGAAGGTACTCCAGCGACGGACACTTTGACTGCTGCTCGAGTAGTTTCAAGGACTCGAACGTGAGCGCTCGCACTACCCGGCAGTGAAATGTCAAACCACTCGGAAAAATCGGATTTTTTTCAATAAAATTAAGGACGAGCTGAGAAAACTCCAAATTAAATGTTTTACATTAACATTACCCTAGACCGTTATGCAAGTCACACTGAAATAGTATGAACCTGTAAAATTTTGACAAAAATCTGACAGCTGACAACTGACATCATCAGCTAGTAAAAGGTATAATGCCAGTGACTTGTATGGAGGAGATCGCAGTTGTTTGAATTAGTTAATTGCTCTGCTAGGTTGGCGTAATGTGAGAAATGCGTTCAACCGGAAGCGATTTTCTACATATATGTAATGGAGTGGGAAAAAAATGCTTGGACATAAATGTACGAGTAAATAAAATGCCTAACAAATGCGAGGCAAAGTGATAAAACCTTCCTGTTGGTCCATATATGTAAACGAATTTAAGGCATTTAACTACATGTAAATATAACGGAAATATTTTTCTTCTTCCTTTCTTCTTTATGTACTTTCGGAAGTAGTGGAGCGTTGTGTATTCAACACACTTGTAATATGATGTGCGCAAGAGTGGACTCTGCTTAAACCCATGTGTTTGTATGTCTGTTAATGTACTTGTGTGAGTGCTGGCGTCTGCTTTTTATACCCATAAAATATTACACTTTGTTAGTTACATTTTATTACATTCATTCTTATTAATACAAGTAATACTCATAAACCGCATACATGCTCGCTCACCGGGACTCTTGGGTGCTCTCTCACAGCCATGCGAGTGCTCAAAGAAATGCTGACATGCAAACTAGTGCTGTTGACAACAATAAGTAAGATTTGATTACGGCACACAATAATCGTCATCCATTTCAATAAAATCAATTTACGGCAGATCCGAAAACCATAAACATAACACTTGTGATACTTTCACATAATATGAATATACATAATATATATATATATGTGCACTTCAATGTCTAGTGTCAACAACATAAGTGTTTCTTGCGAGAGTAGAAAATAGCATACAAAGTTGCAGACAACATAAAATTCAGCACATCTATCATTTTAGTGGGTGTAAAGTTAGACTTATACACATTTCTAGTAAATTTCCATTTCTGGGTCAACTCAAAGAATATTTTTAATGAATTTATCTGTCATCTCTTAATGATGAATTTAAATTATCAACGTCCATTTTTATATAAGTTATAATTTTTTTATAAAATTTTTGGTATATCACCCTGTATTTGCAGCAATAGTTATGTGAGAATTTGTATAAATCGACTGTCAAGTGTGTTTTATGATACTCTTAAATGCTTAGCTTCAGCTTATGATGCATCGCTCTTCAATAGAGAAGTAATTCAGTTTAAATGGAAAGGCTTCTTGTAAGCATTGAATTAAATTCCAAAGGCAAAAGCAGATTTTGGCTAAACACTCCAGAAAGTAATAGATGATGATTTAAAAACATTTAATATTCTATGCCAAAATTAAACAATGATTTCTCGAATTCGATGTCTCGTATTTCCTACAGGTCCTCATTGTATTTATCTCTCGGAGGTGTGTGGCAGCAATTTAAACTTTTTGTATACAAACCTTTCTAAATATAATCATTAGTTCAGTAATTATATGTTATTAGGGGCTGTCTAGACATATCATTCGTTTATGGTGCCGAATTAAAAACTTTACACCATCATTAGTCATAGAAGGTCTTTTGAATTTATAGCCTGGTGGAGGGATACTGCATACTACTATGTACCATATTAGTGTTAAAGGAAGGAAGGTTCATATCTATAACTCCAATTTTAACTACCAAAAATTGTGAATTTGTTTTTATACCCTGAAGCGTCGGAGGCCCTATAAAGTATATATATAAATGATCAGTATGTTGAACTGAGTCGATTTAGCCATGCCCGTCTGTCTGTCCGTATATATACGAACTAGTTCTTCAGTTTTTAAGATATCGTTTTGAAATTCTGCAGATGTTATTTTCTCTTCAAGAAGCTGCTCATTTGTCGGAATTGCCGATATCGGACCATTATATCATATAGCTGCCATACAAACTGAACGATCGGAATCAAGGGCTTGTATGGAAAACTTCGGCATTTTACTACATATCTTCACGAAATTTGGTGTGAGTTGTTGCTCATAGAAATAATTTAATCTCCGAAAAAATTGTTCAGATCGGTTCACTATAGCATATAGCTGCCACACAAACCGAACGATCGGAATCAATGGCTTGTATGGAAAATTCTAAAGTTTCTAGCAAACAACCCGGCAAAAAAGAATCAGTAAAATGTTTTCTTTTTTTTTTTACTTACTTTTTCTTACGTCTTTAGATTTGCTTAAACACATAGTTACTAAAAGAAATGCACCTGTGAAGGGTATATTAGCTTCGGTACAGCCGAAGTTAACGTTTTTTTCTTGTTATTGTGATATATTGATGTTAAGTATTTGGGAAACGATTAAACAGATTTCAGTCTACAACAACCAGAAGATAGGAAAGCGGAATATTCATAATTTATGGTAAGTATTCCAGCGAGTTATAGTCCAGACGCAATTTCATTACAATAATTATTTTGTAAGTTTATTTTTAACTATGAAAAATAAAGAAAATAATTTCGAAAAAAGTTTATTAAAATTACTTAAGACATTCTTTTAGGCTGCAAAAACATTGCACAATATGCTGCTGATGCACTAACGACAATTGTTTACTTCTCCCAACTGACCAAAGAATGGGTGTAAAGTGAAGAGAGAATGAAGAATGCAAGTCAATAAGAAAACACGACTGCATTGCAACGAAAAGGATTGAAATGTATTTACAATTGTTGTTATGTACGAGTAAATGTGTTTGTGTGTAAATGATAAAATGAAAATATCGCCGTTTATAAGCATTTTAACTGATTAAAAGCGCTGACAAGCAACTCAACGGCAATGATAACGACAGCGCTCTCACACAGAATAATATGCAGCAGAATGCCTTATAGATATGCATATGCATATCGGCAATGGCAATGTAATTGCTCGCGCCAGAAATTGCTTTATTTAAACTGTAAATTGCATATTTGCATTTACATACATGGGTTTGTATATAAATATTATAGATGGGTAAGTGTTATGCTCCTGCAGGCCTGTATGCATTTGCGGTGTACATATAATTATGGCCGCCCATTCAATAAGTAAGAGCCGCAATAATTTGACCCACATACATAAATGAAAAGTAACATTTTAATCAATAGCGAAGGGCGTATCAAAAATAAAACTCAGAGCCCAATAATAAGAATATGCGAGTAGATATATGTATTATATATATTCTGTATAATCTTTATAAGGAGAGCGATAGAGAGAGAAGAGCAGCTTTTTGTTTATTTAATAGTAATTATATATATAATTCGATTCCTGTGTGACCCATTCGATATCTAGAAGGTTTTTAGATTCTAGCTTTGCATACTTTTCTATTGTATTTTAAATTCATAATCACCTTGAGTTTATTTGAATGTTATATAGAGTCTTTAAATGAAGTATTTGAAGTAACAACTATCCTCAATATACATATATATAAATCCGAAACTTTACTAAAACTATTGATAAAAAATTAGTAAACTATTGTTCATTCAAAACGTGTTGAATATTCAACGAACTCTTACAATGTAACTGACAACCGAATCGAAATCAATAAAGTTGTAATAAATGCTTGCTGGTATGACAGCTGACTACCGTAATCACTAGCATGTCGCGTTTAACAACTCGGCGCTGAGCAATTATCGTCAACATTAACGGAATTTCACAGAGTACATGGAAAGAACTGTGTAGTAGTTAGTTGAACACCGTACGTCAATGAGCTGAAAACATTACAAATAACCGTATTACAATGAAATTAGGTTAATTAATCCCCAGAGCTCTCGAGAAATACTCTAAAGCGATCACTTACAAGTAAATGACCGCGCATAAGTCAAACTCAAAGCCAGTAATCAAACTAATTCCAAAGACGAGCGAATACTTACTAACTTGTGTAGGTTGGAAATGAACATACATCGATTTTAGTCAATAATCATAATTTGCCTACATGAAATATTGGTTATTCCAACAAAAAGTTGAAATCTCCTGCAACAAAAGGCGGAAGCCAAGTGAAGATATGACTGAAAATGAAGTACTTACTTTCGTTCATTCTTTCACATTACTTTTTATACTCTCGCAACAAATGTTGCTAAAGAGAGTATTATAGTTTTGTTCACATAACGGTTGTTTGTAACACCCAAAACTAAAAGAGTTAGATATAGGGTTATATATACCGAAGTGATCAGGGTGAAGAGTGGAGTTCAAATCCGAATGTCTGTCTGTCCGTCCGTCCGTCCGCCTGTGCAAGCTGTAACTTGAGTAAAAATTAACTTGGCACACTTATTTCTTGGCACCATAGGAAGGTTGCTTTCGAAAGTGAGCAAAATCGGACTATTGCCACGCCCACAAAATAGCGAAAACCGAAAACACATAAAGTGCCATAACTAAGCCATAAATAAAGCTATGGAAATGGTGGTCCCGCCCCTACTAAGTTTTTTGTACATATCTCGCAAACCAATAGAGCTATATAAACCAAACTTTCTGCAGTCGTTTTTTTAGCCACTTCCTAATAAAGTCCAAAAATGAAAGAAATCGGTTATGATCACGCCCACCTCCCATACAAAAGTTAGGTTGAAAATTACTAAAAGTGGGTTAACTCATTAACGAAAAACGTCAGAAACACTAAATTTCACATAAGAAATGGCAGATGAAAAAAGCTGCACTCAGATTTTTTTACAAAATGGAAAATGGGCGTGGCGTCGCCCACTTATGGGTCAAAAACCATATCTCTACCGATTTCAATGAAACTTGGTTTGTAATAGTTTCCTTACATCCCAATGATATGTTGTGAAAATAGGCCAAATCGCTTCACAACCACGCCTACTTCCTATATACCAGAACTTTGAAGACGATCTGAATCGTTTACTTTACAATATATAAAGTAAGTACTAGTGAAGATATCGGTGCAGAACTTTGCACAAATACTATGTTAATAGTGTGGCAGCCCCATTCTAAAAATCGCCGAAATCGGACCATAGGTTTTCAAGGCCCCATATATAGAACATGAGAACCTCGGTGCTTCTAACCTAATATTATGGTTTCCAACTTTCAATGGACTTTATACAATATATATGATGAATATGTATGTCAAATTGTGTATTATATAATATAAATAAAGTTAAATAAATAAATTGCGAGAGTATAAAATGTTCGGTTACACCCGAACTTAGCCCTTCCTTACTTGTTTTCATTATTTTCTCTATTTCGGGTACATATCATGTAAGAGATATCGTAAAAGTTTACTCGCATCTTGTATGTATGTGATTGGCGTTGCAACCGTTTAGCCGGTTATAGCCGAATCGACGATAGTGCGCCATCTCTCTCTCTCCTTCGCAGTTCGGCGCCAGTTGGAGATCCCAAGTGTAACCAGGTCGCTCTCCACCTGGTCCCTCCAACGGAGTGGAGGCCTTCCCCTTCCTCGGCTTCCTCCGGCGGGTACTGCATCGAACACTTTCAGGGCTGGAGTGTTTTCGTCCATTCGGACAACATGACCTAGCCAGCGTAGCCGCTGTCTTTTTATTCGCTGAACTATGTCAATGTCGTCGTATAACTCGTACAGCTCATCGTTCCATCGTCTGCGGTATTCGCCGTTGCCAATGTTCTTAGGACCATAAATCTTGCGCAAAATTTTCCTCTCGAAAACTCCTAGTGTCGTCTCATCTGATGTTGACATCGTCCAAGCTTCTGCACCGTAGAGCAGGACGGGAATGATAAGCGACTTGTAGAGCTTGATTTTGGTTCGTCGAGAGAGGACTTTACTGTTCAATTGCCTACTCAGACCAAAGTAGCACCTGTTGGCAAGAGTTATTACTCGCATCTTATTCTAGTTAATAAAGGAAAATTTGCAATAATTAAAATTCAGTACATGAATGAAAAGGAAATGCAAATATGATGCTAATATATGGAGCTTCCTATAAAATATTTTTTTTTTAAATTCACCATCTCAGCTTATGCTAACCACCTTAATCTACCTATAAGAGGTTTGAATACTTTTAGTTTCATTGAGCTATTTCCTAGTTTATTAACTGTAATCTGAAATGAAAAAAATTACTGCATTACGGTCACGGTCAATAGATACCGACAACTGATAGATATGCACATCGAAAGCATCAAAACAAGAAACGACGAAAAGCTTCGTTAGTGCTGCCTAGCAAAGCAGGGACTAACAAGGAGTACCGCAGTGAAATGCCATACAAAGGCAAACACAACTATTTATTTGCGGCACGCATATTTACTTTGGCATTCGCGATAGTCTGCGCTGGCAAACACTACACTAAAAATGCCGAAGAATTTGTTGCTCCAACCGTCGGAAGCGTCTATATAAATTTACAATGCAGCAGCGCATTTTTGGTTGGCATTCCGCAAGCAATTGAATGGCAGACGAATGCTGCATTAATGACCGCATCAAATGTGCAAACTTTGCGCGGGCCAAGACCAAGTTAATACGGTGCGCCGCTACTCGACTGCCCAGCTACCCGGCTGCGTAGCACAGTTGGAGAACTTCGTCGCATTGCGAATACTTGAAAAGTAGAAAATTGGTACAAGGCAAACGGACACGCTGGAAATGCGGCGAAGCTTTGCGACAATAGCCGGATTTTGGGGATTAACTAACTTTCACTTGAAAATTTGTTAATGATTATAATTAAAAGTGTTCCAACTTTGGCGCTCATTATTTGTCGTTATAAGTAGAGAATGGCGAGAAAGAGAAAATAATTATTTTGTCTCAATTTTCAACCGATTAGAAGGACTACAATGCGCCGCTAATTTTGTTATGATAAAATTAAGTTATAACGGTACATCAATTAAAGCTACTGTAATCGATTACTTGTATTTTTATTATTAAATAGTTTCATTCGGAGGGTTAACCAAACAATCTGGAGAATATAATTTAATATTTTCCTTCATTTTCCACTCATAATTACTGACTTCTCAATACGAATAAAGCTCATGTACAATGTATATGTATGTAATGTAATGCCCTCGGAACTGTTGCAAATAAATAAATTCGTTGAACATGTAAGATTAGCAGTAATTTTGCATATTAGCGGAATATCGCGAAATAAACGAAACCGAACGGAATAACTCACACATGAAAATAACTCTTCCAAACAGAAATGTCGAGTGCATTTTCCAAGTTTATTTATTGCTTCGTTGGCTTACGCTACAGCATTGCCAGCTTATTTGATTGCTGTTGTTGCCACTGTTATTACTATTGTTGTTGCTGCTGCGGCAGCTTATGCTTACGTCGGCGCTTTGCTCGGCGCTCGGTGCTGTGCATGTAAATTACGCGACGCGCTGAAGTGGTAAAGCAATTTAAAAAGCTTTATTGCTTGCACCGAATTATTACCGTTATGGCATGTTGTTGTTGCAAGTTGCAAGTTGCAAGTAGTTGCAATCGTGCGCCCGACACAAAAGTAGCGAAAGCGGTTAGCGCGCAAAAACGCTCGCCGAAATGCCAGGCGGCGCAGCGCCATCGTCGTCATCGCATCGCCACCGCCACCGCACTCACCACTCATAAATTCCCACGCGTAAGCTGGCTTACAGCGTTCTGCTCCACTAAAGCGCGCGCGGCAGCTAAATAAGTATGTGCACAACAATTTGCGGCTCGGTGGACGGCGCGGCGGCACCCTTTTGGTGCGCGGCATGGCTCATGCCGTCGTCTGGCAGCGACTTTAGCCACAAATGATGCAATACGCTTGCACAGCAACAACAACAACTGCAACACATTTCGTTGAATGCGATAATTTGCTTTGCGCTGTGCGAAGGGGGTCGGAAAGTGTGGAGTTGTAGTAATTTCGGAAAAAGCAATTTGCCAGCAAAAAATACTGAAAACTGAATACGTATTGAAACACTTACGTTACGTATGCACATGCGTTCAAACATAACTCAGAACTAATATGCGCATTTTAATTAAAGTGGAGAAACAGCCTCTAATTAAAGCTGCCTTGAAATGTTACGCTGAAAAATAAAACTCTCAGCCATAAATAAAGTGGCTTGAGAGCTTATTTAGCTTTTTCTCACATTCCAAATTTTATAACTTGGCCTTTACAATTTAAAAAAAAAATTATTTTTATTTTTTTTTTGTATTTTTAATTTTGCAAAATAACTGTTGTATTTACTAATACAATTTTTTTAATTTTGCAAAATCACTGTTGTATTTACTAAACCACATTTCTGATTTATAAATATTTTTTTGTTGCGAACAGCATTTTATAGCCACGTCCTACCTGCCGTAGCTTTCGCTACAAATCGGAAGTAGAGTGCACTCCACTGCGACTTGCCTTCATGCACCCACAGCCACGCCAATAAAGGAAACACGCAATTATACTTGCAACAATGCAATTGATTGCAATTACAACAACAGCAACAACTGTTGCTTGTACTGCTTGTACTTTATCAATAGCACTGCAACGTGTTGCAACAAGGATTACTTTCACACACAAACACACACCAACACACGCGCGCACATCATTATGGGCGAGCGGAGTGGCAACAACTGCTTGAACATTTATAAGCATTTATAAAAATACGAAAGTAATGAAAATCGAAACTCAACCGAGTTTTACTCCACATTCGCAACGGGCAAATTGAAATTGATTACAGCAACGGTGCAGCAGGCAGCGGCGAAGTGGGGCGGCGAAGAGTAAATAAACTGAGAATTATCGAAAGAAAAACTCGCAACAACTGAGATTGCGATAAAGTTGGCCAAAGTTGCCGGAAGCAGTGTAAATTTTCACAACAACCACAACAACAAGAACGAGTGCAGGTAATGTTGACTTGATTGTAAAGGAATTGGGTTGCACGTAGCTAATTATCGGTTTTTAATTTGCGCACAAAATACAGAAAACAAAAACTGTGCAGGCTGCTTGTGGTTGCCAATTAAATGACACAAAAACAGTTAGTTTTTGCAGCAGTGCACATGCTACTTGAGTAACAGCACATACGCAAGCTTATGAAAGTTTCACTTGGCTTCAGCATGGCGTATGAGTAACATTCGAGTATTCATATTAATTTACTCAAGAAAAAGGCGAATATGCCAACAGTTTACACGCCAAAGCACTTTAATTACTCACAAGTGCCAGCCATGCGTGCGGGTGTGTGTGTGTGTTGGCGTCTTATAAGGATTTCCTGCGCAATATTTGCCCTGTCACATTTGGCTTTCCTTTGCATTTAAATTACTTTCACCGCGCTTCTCCTTCGCAGCGCAGCTATCTGCCTTTCTAGTAATGCGCTCGCATCTTGCTTTTCCTCCACCGTCCATCGCCCGCCGTTCGGTGGCGCACTCATTCGCTTGCTCTCTTCTTCGCCAAACTCAATTATGCGCCGGCAAATAGTAGTTGCTGCAGAGCATTTAAGTTAAGTGCATAAGCATCGCTAAGCGCTAATTCTCCACTCAAGTACAAGTGCGGCGCATAACAAGTTGGGCTAATTACTTCATTTAAATTGAAATTCACAGCGACCAGATTGGATTAGCTTATAACGCGTCGCATGCATGCCCCGACGACCTGTCCCCCACCACTCCAAGACCAGATTTGACCGCGCGCGCGGGTGATACGCTGCGATTTCATTCACCGTTATTTTTTTAGTGCTGCTTTGAAATGATAGCGCGCGGGCAGAAAAAGAATTGCATATAAAATTTGCATAGGTAGCACAAGTAAAGGTAAATTATGGGACTCTTGAATATGCTTACACACATTTGGCGAGATTTTGTACGCTTTCATGTTACATTTCCTTTCATTTGACACTGCCGTACTTAATTTAACATAAAAATTGCGTTTTATTTCAGCGTAATTTATGCTTAGCAATAAAGTGCTTCGGGGAGTCGCACCAAAAGGCGAACGCAAATTATAGTCCAACGTGGTGAGCTTTACTTCGGCTTGTCAACCGAAGGCACAGTGTCTCATGTCAGCGATTAATTGGCGGTAGTGATGGAAAAAATTTCGAAATTCAGTATCATAAAATATTTCCTAATAACTGTCCAAATTATTTGATAGCGCGTCTATTAAATATTTTCAACTTGAAGCCTGATTTGTACAAAAGAAAATTTGAATTAAATTTTGCGCATTTTCACGCTAAAATTCCACTGTCTGCAACAAAATGTGTGTTTGTTGCTTTAAGCACCGTAGTTTGGTCAATCTACATAAACTCATTCAAATCGTGCGTCAAGCGGCACTTTTTGCTGTTTCTCTTTTATTTCGGTGCTTGAATTTGCATATCCTGACAGCTGCTGTCGTGTCATCGCATCGAACGCCGTTACATCCACAAGCACTTGTCCATTTCACTGTCAGCCCGGCGACAGCATGTTTCTGCCCCGCCTCCTTGCGCGCGTCTTTCGACGGACGTCTTATCTCCTCCTAGACTTCCAGCACTGCTTTTTGCTCATTTGCCAGCGCCACCAAGTTCACCTGCTTTAATTCATTGAATATTTTAGTACATTTTCCTAATAGCAGTCAGGCAGCAGTTTAACTCCGTTGTAACGTAATGGCAAGTTTGCG
This sequence comes from Zeugodacus tau, assembly GCA_031772095.1. Taxonomy (NCBI): domain Eukaryota; kingdom Metazoa; phylum Arthropoda; class Insecta; order Diptera; family Tephritidae; genus Zeugodacus; species Zeugodacus tau. The sequence goes on from CM062649.1 coordinate 92,864,535, forward strand.
CTACGGCGCTCTATTTGTGTCCATGGCAGCTCACTGCCCACTTACCCACCGACCGACTATCCACCCACCAACTTCGACGCCTTTGTTTCATCTTCATGTCTTATGATTATAGAAAGCGTTTTTTTTTTTGCTTTGCGTTGGGCGAAAAATTAAATATTCCACCTTTGTTACGCTTTGTAAACTTTCCTTGCTCCGGCACCTTTCCATCAAAGTTTCTTCTTGCTGGTCTTTTGTCGCTGGCGCTCATCACCTTCTGTCTTTTCTAACCTGTCTATTTTCTATTTCTTTTTTCTGCTGCTCATCCCGCCGGGCAAATCACAACCAAACCAAAGGCGGCGGCGCATTGCCAATTCAAAATACACGCTCGCATAGCCCCAAGGACAATTACTTATCTTACGGCTATAAACAAATTCTTGAACATGAGTTCCAATTATAAAAAAGTCACAAACGAAGTAAACAAAGCGAGAGCGCAAAGCGAAAGAAATCATTTTCAACGCAAAAACAAACAAAAAAAAATACAAAAACAACACAAACAATTCAGTTCTTGTTGACTTTTAATTTCTATTCCGACAAAAGAGCTGGACATGCGAAAAATGCCGTAGCGTTTATAGTGAAGCGTAAGGAAAATAAATAACAGAGAAACAGAAATAACAACGCTGGCAAACATTGCGCAGCGGAGGACCTGACAAATAATGTCTAAATAAATATCGAGCAAAGAGTCGGATGTTGCCATATATCCGCCGCCAGGTGAATTGCCTCAACTAGTTGCTGGGTTTTTTTTGCACTTTTCAGTTTGGTGTGCTTTCACTGATTTATTTTTGTGCAAATTCATTTAATTTGCTTGCTTTTGTGTACGGTTTAATTTGTAATTTTACAATCCATTAAGCAGGCACCTTTAAAATTATAGTGAATTTGTCAAAAAAGAAATGCGGATCATGAGTGCCTTCCAGTCTTGGAGAGTAAAGTAGTGTTATTCCATTTCTATACGCTAGCAACATGTTGCCAGAAACCAAAATGTTGCTAAAGTAATGGAAATATAGTTAGAGTTATGAAAACGATGAGTTGATTAATTCATAAATATCGTGATGTCCGCAAATTAAATCGAGTAAAACCTAACCCAAGTCATATCAGTAGTGATCAAGAGCTTCTTCTTATCCTTCTTAATGTACCGATATCAAATACTACATTGAGTCTAACGGCGTTAGTAATTATTATTTGTACTGAATGCAAGCATACTGTCTATCCATTGAAGCTTCAATTTGAATTTCAAGTTAATTGCACAAAGCGAAGGAATCGGCTGATTGCGCTGAACAGGGTGGCCCATCATATCCTAGATTTGTTAACTTCGTACCTATTATTTGTCAGATACTCCACATAAAGAAGGTAGTAACTTGTCAACTAAAGTACAGAATGGCCGAAAAGAAAAGTAAATCTTAATAGATAACTTCGTTAATGGTCAGTTACAAAAATCAGAAGATTTAAAGAAAGCTTTAACTTAGTTTATACCTTCTTATGTTAGTGTTTTACTCTCTTGAAACCCTATATAATATTACGAGTGGATATACTAGTGGATCTGTATGTAAAATGAGTAATTTCGCTTAGGCCCTACATACAATCAACTCACTGTCAATCACATTGGCCTACGCCTTCGGTCCGTTGAAACGATCAATCGCTAGACAATAGGCAAGCCGCCGAGCTTGAGCAACAATGAAGCTGTCTACCAAATTGTATTTAAACAAAACATTATTACGCTGGCAAACGTAACGATGCCTTGCGTCTACGACATGCTCGCTATACACTATGGTATGCAAAGAGACAGCAACAACAATAGCAATTGTGAAGCATATTGCAGCTCGCAGCGTTTCTAAATAAGTTGTCGAGATAGTAACTATGAGACTACATTTGTGATTTCTGATTATTTGTTCGCACATATCTCTGTGTATGTGTGTGCGTGCTCGTGTGTGAATGAGCGCGGCTGTTTGTGTGCGATTGAGCTCGTGATTGAAGACATGCCAGGAAGAATGCGTGTTTAATTACATTTCACCTCATGCAACTAAATATAGACGAAAGCTTCAGCAAGCACAGCGTTACACCACACAATGGTGGAGCATATGTGCTGTGAAATGTATGGGATTCAGAGGTTAGGGAAGGCATGAATGGCAACATGTTGACATACACAACACATGCGCGGCCATTATACACACACACTCTGGTTGGCTTAAATTAAAGCAATTTGTTGAAGTTGTATTGGTGCCGCAGCTACGCATTTCTATGTTTGACTGCGTTAAACGTTATATTTGTGCGGATTTAAGAGCGCGCGCGTCAGTGAGGATTGCGCTTCATAGAATCCTTTATTGCTTTTATTAAATTTCATTTCCGCTTCCTTTACCAAATCTCATTTACGCTTTGCAGCTGCTCAGCGCTTTCTCGATGCCGCTAAAGAAACAACAACAACAAAGGGTATTACAGATATGGTTGGATATATTCCGTTACTACTACTCCATATTACTCACTAACTGCTTCCGCCCTCTTCACCTCTGTCACTCATTGTGTTTCTAGCATCCGATTAGACGCACTCGCACGCTTTTCATTAATATCTGTCTTAACTATAAGACAAATATATGTATACAGCTGTCAATAAATACTTCAATAATTAATTTTTCGAATCATACCATTAATTATGAATAATTATACCAAGTACACAAAAGTCCAAGCTTTTTTAGGTGTTCGGCCTAATATCCAAATTTGGTTTAAAATCACGTTAGTCTTCAGGGCTCGCTTTCGCAGAAACTCTACAAACACACTAAAACATTCCCATCTATACTTTTTCTGCGAAACTTGAGTCCGCGAGTAGGAAAACCTCACTCATCCACTCGACCACAATGATCAGCTAACCTCTAATTACACAGCAAGTTCTATTTTCCAGACCATAAGACTTCTCTCATATAAGTACTAACCTTCAGCATTTCAAATTGGTGCTTTAGAACAATCAAACACATTCAAATGAAAATATATATACCGTTAGGTTTACTTGTATTTAGATAGCCATTCGACTACGCCATTTGAAAGGCGATTTGCCACATGAAATTGTGTGTACATTTTTGTTGCTTAAGAGAATTTTGTATATGCGGAACTTGCATGCGCACAAAAAAGAGTAATCTATTTCGCTATCATCTCTCAAAGGCGCGCACGCAATCAGTCGTACTCGTAGTACATCTGATGCCATGAATGCAGACCACACTGTCGAATTACACTTTTATTCATTCCATTTCAACCTGCAGCAGCAACAACAACAACACCAGCGCGTGCATGTAAAAATAATAGAAATGAATGTGCAAATAAACTTCTATTTGCGAATATGTTTTGCGAGCAGCATTGCATTTGAATAGGTTCGTACTCGTATTTGTTCATATTTTTTCTTTGGCGCTGTTTTGGTTGAATAAGTGTAGAATTGCAATCAGATAACACCTTTTGCGCTATTCATTGCAGTTATTGCGCTAGCAAAAACACACAAGCGCCACACACATCCGGATACACACGCACACGGGCACCTGTGAGAATGTGAATGCGTGTGTGTGGGTGTGGCTCGCTTGCAACTCTGTGCCATGCAGTGGTGCAAAGGGTAAATGTCGTTGCTGGTGCGGGAGCTCAGAATGTTGGTGTCATATGCATGCCTGTATGTGAAAAGCATTCGTTGATCCTAATATGAACTGTGGTGATAGAAGTAGAGTTGGACTCACACACGGACACTCCCTGGCGGTGGTGGGTTGCTTATACGACGAGTTGTGTTCGCGCGTGGCAAATTGAGTCACAAAAATAAATAAATATAAATAAAATCGGTGTAGTCATGGAGATCAGTTGTTATTGTTGTTGTTTTTTGTTAAAGCTACTCTTCTGTGTAACTGGATAGTTTAGAAAAAGTTTAAGCTTATTACGAAGCATAAAACAAAAACGGGGTTTTGGACTCGTAATCCAGCGTATATATTTGTATTGCAAATATAAATACACAGTTTAGTTGGATTAATTGGAATAACTTCGCAGAGAAACTGCGAAATAATACCTCAAACTAAATATTAGATTGGAAGTTAAATAAGCAAAATGCAATTTTTATATAATTTAATTTCTTTAAATAAACCGTTTCATATTTCGGTATTATTCTATTGGAAAAACATTTAGCGATTGGCGACTACAATGAATGAAGAATTTATAGTACATAATAATAATTTCCAAAATAACGACACGAGAAAAAAAAATAAATTTTAAAATATGCTTAGCCTTTTCGCACAGCAAAATTTATTTAATTCGTTAAGATTATAATTGAGAAAACATTTTTTTCCTTACGCACTGCCGGCTACTTGATTAAACATCAGTTTTTATAAAATTTTTATACAAAGCTAGTAAGTTTCCCCAGCTGATTATTACTATATCAATAACCACAGTCAAATTCACAGCGTGGACAACATCCCGCAGAGTTGCATTCTAGTTTCAACTCGATTTGTATTCGATTAAGGATTAATGTAGTAAAAATATATATTTCTTTTGTATGGTAAATCGATCTAAATCATGGCTTTAATCGAGCAAAGTCCGTTTAGTTAATCAATTAACTCCTGTGTGAAAAGGCTATTAGTGTGTCAGCAATAAGACGCGAAGTCTAAGACTTGGCACTCTCAAGCATCTATGTGTAATAAGTAAGTCATTTAACCAGCATATGAAGCTGATTATCTTTCAGTAACCTTTAACAATACGACTATCAAAAATATTAATTTAAAATTTTGCAAAAAATGAAACCAATTTTATTTATTTATTGTTGTTTATTTTATGTCTCAGTAAAATTCTGATGTTTTTTTTTCATTTTTATTACCTTAAATGTTCTCTATTACGCTGTTTTCTTACAATTTCCAACTACATTACAAACAAGGTATTTGTAGCTCACTTTTGGCATATGTGAATACTTATTTTTATGGCAAGCATGCGTTCTTCCGCAAAGAAAACAGAAAACAATGGCAGACGGACTAACTAATTCAATTTGAACGACAGATGATCCCCATTGGATTGCATTACACGGGCTACTAGAAATTGCGAAAAGGAGAAAGAAAAAATAAATATACTTTTAGTGTTGTCTTTGCACAATTTACGAAATATTTGGGTGTATCAAAATATCAAATAGCCCTTTAAGCAAAAATAATATCAACAAAAATATTATTATATTCATTTTCTAGCGAGGCATCACCCAAAAACCATATCACTGGAACTACTTGACAAATTTGGAATTTCGCAAATAATATTATTCTGACATCTAGATGCTACAAATCGGTAAACAACCACGCCTACTTCCCATATAATACAATTTTAAACTCCATCTGACACTTTCACTCTACGATATATATATTAAGAACCAATAAAAAAATGTCACAAATAGTGCACTCGAAGTGTGCAACTGTTCTTCCAAGTTTTCGTAATCGGACTATTGCTTTTCAAGACCCAAATATCGAACATGAAGACCTCAGTGTCTGCAGCTCATATTTCAACGAAAATATTGAGAAATCTGTCATATATTTTAAGGAAACTCGGAGGGAATGCTTTCCTTAAAACCATTCTCCTGTGCCAAAAATGGTTAAAATCGGGAAATTACTTCATGTAGCTCCCTTATGATCCACTTCCGGTGGTATCGGTTAATATGTGGGATATCTTAGCAAAATTAAGTCAGCGTCTAGTCTGGGATATAGTGCAGCATGATGCTGGAAATTAGTGATATCGGTTCAGGAATTACAGCAGCCCTCATATGCTATATATGATGATTTTGGTTATTCTAGTGAGCTTTATGCCGAATATATGATTTGAATTGTTATCTTATTAAATTATATAAATAAATTCAGCTAATTTAACTGTTCCTCACTTTTTAAAATATCTCCCATTATCACTTGCTCACTCATTTCACCTATGATTCCTAATATAAAATCTAAAAGCCTATATTAGTCGCTAACTGCACTTCGGCTATCCACTGAGTAAGCAATAAAGTTAGTCGTTGAAAGTATAAAACGTGTGTAGCACTTTAACGCTATTCAAACTAATCCATATTTCTTCGAGATTTGACAAAGCCAATCACTTTGCTTTGAGGATTATAAATCGCTTCATTACTTGTGAGTATAACAGTTAAATAATCTTGAAAAGTTTGAATGGAAAATATCAAAGTGCGGCGCGGCCAACATAATCGCATATCATAATCAGCATTATAATTATAATCCGAATATGTGCATAAAAATCGGTGCGCTCGCCTCTCGCTTCATTTAACTCGCGCGTCAAAAGCGCTTATTGATTAGGTGGTGGTGGTGCTGCTGCTAGCGTCTCGCCCGAATTTTATTTGCTTTGGCTCAATCGCAGTCGCCTTTAAGCAATTGGAAATTTACGAGTTCATTCAACAAAGAAAATTTAAAAAGCCACTCAAGTGAAGTGTCACCATAAGGCGCAGCCGAGAAATATACTCGGTGAATATAATAAAAGAATGAAGAAAACGAGCGCAGACACAATGCAGATAAGACGTGCCAGATAATACCGGATACCGGTCGGATATCGTCAAACTAATTCATTTTACGCCTTTGCGTATTGACAACTGCCGATTGAACTGCACTGACAAAGGTACCCAACACTCACACACACACATGCGCGCACATTCTCATTCACATGCCTGCACACCACTGTAGCTAAAGCTTTGCATACACAAATAAGCGCTGGTTGTTGGAGCGGTAGTTAGGTGGGGAAGCCGGGCGCAGATTTGAAATGAACGAAAGAATGGAAATTACGATATTTTTATGAGTAGAAAAAAAGTCGAACAAAAGGGCAAAGAAGAATCTGAAAAGCTTATCCAAGCATCTAAATTATATGCGCGACGACGAGGAGTTGCATGCCATAAACCAGAATGCAATGAAGAGTGGAGAAATTTTGAATTCAGTAAAAAATATCGGAAGAACATGATAAAGAAAAGATATTTGTTTGTAGAAAGAAAAAAACTAAAGGAAAAATATGCATGAAATGAAGCGATAAATGTGGAAACAAAGGCACTGAACGAGCGCGGCAGGCAGGTAGCGACGACCGCGAAGGGAACGCAATGGCTTCGGACACTGCAGCGGCGCGCAGCGTTGTTGAGGTGGGTTGCGGTGGTAGCGCTGCAGTGACAGTGCAGTTGACACTTGCATGCGCTCGCGGTAAAGCACGTCTTCACATCGGCTACGCGGCGCTCCAACACTTGCGGCTGTAACTGCTGCTGCCGCGCTTACTTCAATATCTTCTTACTTGCCAGTCATTGCGTTATTATCTTTCTACTAAAAATATATGCAAACCACTTTGTTAGTGCGCATTAGCATGAGCGGTTGTATGTGTGCATAACAGATTGTCTGCGGTGTTTTAATGAGCGCCGGTGCTGCAATTCTGATGCCTGCATGCCATCACACGGAAATAAGTGTGTCCGTACAATGTCACAGTCCGTGCAGTCATTTAACTTTTGAGCACATATTTACAGAATGGTCCTCATGTTCGATATATGGGGCCTTGAAAACCTATGGTCCGATTTCGGCGATTTTTAGAATGAGGCTGCCACACTATAAACGTAGTATTTGTGCAAAGTTCTGCACCGATATCTTCACTAGTGCTTACTTTATATATTGAGTAGATATGGTTTTTGACCCATAAGTGGGCGACGCCACGCCCATTTTACATTTTGTAAAAAAATCTGAGTGCAGCTTCCATCAGCCATTTCTTATGTGAAATTTAGTGTTTCTGACGTTTTTCGTTAGTGAGTTAACCCACTTTTAGTAATTTTCAACCTAACTTTTGTATGGGAGGTGGTTTTCGAGATATGTACAAAGAACTTAGTAGGGGGCGGGGCCACGCACACTTCCCCAAAAAAATTACATCCACATATGCCCCTCATAGTACGACCCTTCATACCAAATTTTATTTCCATAGCTTTATTTATGGCTTAGTTATGGCACTTTATGTGTTTTCGGTTTTCGCCATTTTGTGGGCGTGGCAGTGGTCCGATTTTGCTCATTTTCGAAAGCAACCTTCCTATGGTGCCAAGAAATAAGTGTGCCAAGTTTCATCAAGATATCTTAATTTTTACTCAAGTTACAGCTTGCACAGACGGACGGACGGACGGACGGACGGACAGACAGACATTCGGATTTGAACTCCACTCTTCACGCTGACCACTTTGGTATATATAACCCTATATCTAACTCGTTAAGTTTTGGGTGTTACAAACAACCGTTATGTGAACAAAACTATTGCGAGAGTATAAAAATTATCATAAAATATTAAAAGGTAGGTAATAATCTATAAGGAAAGCAGCAACATTTTTTGAACAATTTTATTACCAAAATTTACTGTGAAACATCGCAAATCTAAGTCAAAGAACATAAGGCATTTGGTCACTGTCACAAAAGTACCTTTAAATTGGATCTCTATATTATTTTCAGCGTGAGGTCTCCTCATCTAGAGGTTTTTGGCTGTTCAATGTGCAAAAATTTCCCGCACACTCGAAAATCGTTGGACCGATGAGCGTCAGTCTGTTCCCCTGCATGCAAATGATATGCCCGATTTGCATGTCTCTGCTTTTTGTGCGGAAATCTGCAGCTGGCAAATGTCTAAGTGTCTTACGCTGAAAGGGCGACATCTCAGCTTTGTACAAAGCAGCATAGGGAGTCAAAATTTGTGTGACTTTAAGCAGAAGCTAACGGAGTCTTCAAAGAAGTCGCAAAATTAGAAAGCCACCGAAAGTTACAAAAAACGGAAAGCTTCAGATTTTATTTGAAAATATTCTATTGTCATGGCAATCAATTCAATTCTATAAGAATAATATTTTCATTAAGTAAAATATGATCAAGGCAACTAGATACAGCATTGAAGCTGTTTGGGTATATTGGTATTCCACCAGTATAAACTACTATTTAAACTCTAAGCTATCACATTACCTTTAAATTATAAGAATATCTCACTAACAAATAACCTTTTCTTGAGTTTTTGACTGAATTCTCCTCTCCCCTGCAGTTGAGTAATCTTTATTTGTTCCCAAATTTCGCTACATAATTGAGAGTCATTTGTGTTAATTAAATTACTGTAGTAACTAGATATTCAGTGGTCGTTCCTTGCGTAACGCAGCAGCAGCCGCAGCAGTATCTAAGCAGCATCAAGAGCGTCGGAGCTTCGTTTGCGTTGAAGTGCCAAATTCCATTCAAATTTAATTAGTTCCTGTCCTCGATTTTGCTTGCGGAAACAATGCTGTCAGCAATATGGCCTCTCATTTAGCCATCGACTGCAATATCCTCTCAGACGGCCGATGTCCGCCCGAGCGACGTCCGATGACAATGTGATACAGCTACCTGTGCTCACACACCAGTTTGTATGGCTCTGTGAGCTTAAAGTGCAAACTCAAATTTATTCAATTAGCAGTAATAGGAGTAGCAGTACTTGGAAATATAGTATTTACATTGTTTTTGTTTGTAATACACATCTTGAGGCTTAGGCGGAGTAATTACAGTTGTGATGTGAAGACCCCCCTCACTTAGGCGTGTGTCTTGGAAGTGCAGAAGTTCATATGTGATTTTCAAAGATATGATTTTCAATTCATAAGCGACAATAATTGCTACTTCCAAGAAAATGAGAAGCTCCATATGTATATTGACTATTTATACTTACTTTAGTTTAAAGCTCTCTTTTAAAATAATTTTCGTTCTGTGTAGTAAAAATCTCTAACCTAACCATAATCGATAATCGAGTTGATCAAATAAGAATTACGATTAAATCGTTCACTATTTTGAGCGCCCGTAAAAAATTTGTTTTTGTTTAAACTCTATTTAAATTCGCCAAGAGAAAGAGTCCCACGCAATTATTCGCCAATTCCGCAACCACCAGCTGTTGCATCAATTAAATATAAATTTTTAATTTTTCACGCGGTCTAATGATGATGGCAGCGATGACAGCTTCATTAATTACTGACAAATGTTTCAGCATACGCACGCATATTCAGCAAATACACCCACACATATGCATTTATGTTGTTTCATAAAAAAATTGAAATTAAAATAGATAAAAGCCATGTGCAAATATTTGTACACGACTCTACATGAGAGCTTATAACGATACTGTTTAAAAGTGTGGGCAGAATTTAAATGGATACAACGTAATGGACTTGTTGAACTATTTGATATCAGAGATGATATGTGCTTTCAGAGGATTCGATCGAGAAAAGTACTAAAATAGTATTATATCCAAGCCTTAAAATTTGTACTAATTTCCATCAAGTTAAAATCGGTTTAACAAGCATTTAGCAATTGCTTGAAACATACCTCATATCACAAAACATGAAACTCAAGGTTTAGCAGAGATTTCGAAAATTGTTAGCTTCAGTGAAAGTATGCACAAGATTTATAGGAGCTGTTAAACCCCATTTCAAAGGCGGTTATGTGAATGTTATTCGAAAACTAAAACTTAAATTTTGAGTAAGCTGACGAACCATTCTCCCCTAGAACTGTTTGCCTTTGCCTCATAGACATCCATGCACAATACATAAGTGCGATACTATTATTTGCTAGTATGATTTTATAATATATAGCGTTATATAATGGGAATCCGGTGGAAGCACGCATTGGTTATTATATCATTAAAAAAATGTTTCAATGAATTTTTATTGCCAACAATCGGTACAAATGAGCGGTGACAAACAAAAACAAAAAATACACAGAAAACAATTGAAAATATAAATATTATTATTGCTTGTGGCACTCTGGACGGCTGACTAATAATTGTAATGGGCCGCAACGCAGGCATTTTATGGTCGATATTACGGCAGATGTTGGAAAATTAATGTGTCAACATTCGTAAGTTTGCAGGAAAACAATTCTCATCGGTGTCATCAATTTATTAATCGACAGCGAAAGAGCAAATTATTTCATTGCATTTGATGTGTCTGCTGCCCACACCTTATGCAAATAATCGCTTTTTAGCTGGTTTTTGAACTATTGTATTAATGGAAAGTGTAAAAAGGTGGTCTTAGCATCTAGAACTAGTAAACCTCTGAGCTGGTATAAAATGCCCGTCCAGCAGAGCTGAAATATCTACATTTGTAAATATTAGGTCTACAACTTTGATTCCGCCGTTTTCCAACAGATGTCTCTAGGGTCAAGCACTGGTCGTTTAAATCGATTAAATCGTTTTATACCGATCTTGGACATTTGTGTCAACATTAACCCAACAAAATATTTGTAGAGATCTGTTTGCATCCCAAACTTATTCTCAACTGTCAAAATGTCACTTTTTGAGCCGAATTCTCGACATTTGCACGGAATACGCATGCTGCCAGAAAGATGGTCAAAAGTAGTAGCTAGCGACGGCCAATATTTTGAATAACATTTTTGTAACCGTTTTTATATAAAAAAGCCTTAAATGTATAAAAAATACGAAATTTGTATTTCTCTTCTATTCAGGTCCTCTGTGTATTCTACTTCAGTCAATAATTTTTAGTTCTGTAACGTTTTGGTTCTGAGCAGCTTTGATGTTTTACCACACTACTAAGGTACTTACTACATTGTCAAGAGTGTGTTCAAATTTATATGCATAAATATATATTTATATCCATATCCTCTTCACCGCCGATATTATTTGGTATTAAAGTGGAGTAGCATATTAAAAGTGGTTCAGTTACATAATTAATTTAACCGAGCGCATTATTTCATTTTCACACTGAAATATAAATAACTTAATAATAACATTTCGAATATGTACACACACATATACAGATGTACATATGTGTATGTATGTAATCTGAAAATGAATTAAAGAATTTATTAAATTCAATTTATACTAATTTATATGTATGCACTTTTAATGACATTAATGTGAGCAGAAAATGTGATAGATTACGGTAAATAGTTTCTGTGTTCTCATTAATATTAAAGCAGCGTTTTTAATGTTACCGAACAAAAGTTATTGCTCAGTCCATTTAAGCTTGATTCGGTTAACGGACTCGTGGAAAATAAAAATGAGTAAAGGAACTTCGTGTTTGCATTAATTTATTTTAATAACTCATCGAAATCACATTCGAATTTATGAATGAAATAACCTAAAGATTTTTTATTGTATGTATGTGATTGGCGTTGCAACCGTTTAGCCGGTTATAGCCGAATCGACGATAGTGCGCCATCTCTCTCTCCCCTTCGCAGTTCGGCGCCAGTTGGAGATCCCAAGTGTAACCAGGTCGCTCTCCACCTGGTCCCTCCAACGGAGTGGAGGCCTTCTCCTTCCTCGGCATCGAACACTTTCAGGGCTGGAGTGTTTTCGTCCATTCGGACAACATGACCTAGCCAGCGTAGCCGCTGTCTTTTTATTCGCTGAACTATGTCAATGTCGTCGTATAACTCGTACAGCTCATCGTTCCATCGTCTGCGGTATTCGCCGTTGCCAATGTTCTTAGGACCATAAATCTTGCGCAAAATTTTCCTCTCGAAAACTCCTAGTGTCGTCTCATCTGATGTTGACATCGTCCAAGCTTCTGCACCGTAGAGCAGGACGGGAATGATAAGCGACTTGTAGAGCTTGATTTTGGTTCGTCGAGAGAGGACTTTACTGTTCAATTGCCTACTCAGTCCAAAGTAGCACCTGTTGGCAAGAGTTATTCTGCGCTGGATTTCGAGGCTGACATTGTTCGTGTTGTTGATGCTGGTTCCCAGGTATACGAAATTATCTACGACCTCGAAGTTATGACTGTCAACAGTGACGTGGGAGCCAAGACGCGAATGCGCCGACTGTTTGCTTGATGACAGGAGATATTTCGTCTTGTCCTCATTCACCTCCAGACCCATTCGTTTCGCCTCCTTATCCATGCGGGAAAAAGCAGAACAAACGGCGCGGTTGTTGCTTCCGATGATATCAATATCATCGGCGTACGCCAGGAGCTGTACACTCTTGTAGAAGATGGTACCCTCTCTGTTTAGCTCTGCAGCTCTTATAATTTTTTCCAGCATCAGGTTAAAGAAGTCGCACGATAGTGAGTCACCTTGTCTGAAGCCTCGTTTGGTATCGAACGGCTCGGAGAGGTCCTTCCCAATCATTACGGAGCTTTTGGTGTTGCTCAACGTCAGCTTACACAGCCGTATTAGTTTTGCGGGGATACCAAATTCAGACATCGCGGCATAAAGGCAGCTCCTTTTCGTGCTGTCGAAAGCTGCTTTAAAATCGACAAAAAGGTGGTGTGTGTCGATCCTCTTTTCACGGGTCTTCTCCAAGATTTGGCGCATGGTGAATATCTGTTGTTGATTTTCCATGTCTAAAGCCACACTGATAAGGTCCAATCAGCTTGTTGACGGTGGGCTTTAGTCTTTCACACAGTACGCTCGATAGAACCGTGTATGCGATATTTAGGAGGCTGATCCCACGGTAATTGGCGCAGATTGTGGGATCTCCCTTTTTATGGATTGGGCAGAGCACACTGAGATTCCAATCGTCAGGCATGCTTTCTTCCGACCATATTTTGCAAAGAAGCTGATGCATGCACCTTAACAGTTCTTCGCCGCCGTATTTGAATAGTTCTGCCGGTAATCTATCGGCCCCCGCTGCTTTGTTGTTCTTCAAGCGGGTAATTGTAATTGCGGTAGATTTTTTATTAAATTTACATAATTAGATGTTTATTAAGGGAGAGTGGACCTTCATCACTCTTTAACACTTAAAAAAAATCCCCAGTTATAATTTCATTGCTCGAAATCGAAACATTATTCTGAAGGATCCATGCACACTTTCCTAGGCTTATGAAACAAAATAAAAATTTTGCATCTTTAGTATATATGTATCCACATATAGCTTCTCTGAGAATTTAAATATCTTGAAAACTAGAGTTCATTATTCAATAATATATAGTAAAGATTGCTCTACAAAGTGTACTCGGGATCTATGCATTATTCAATTGAACTATGTACACCCACAAGTGGAATAGAGTTGGTTTGCATATTTCTGGCAGAACATTTGTACGAATTTTGTTTATTATATTGTTTGGCCATTTTTATGACTGCAAAGTGACAATTCTGGATATTTCAGAAGCCCCAAATTGTGTGCGCATTTACATTTAAATTGCATTTCTAGTTCAACAGCAACGCATGTCAGTTTTTATCGACAGCAATGCAACGGAATATAAAAATTGTTCAAATAGCAAATAAGAAAACCAAAAAAATGTATTTTTTACCTCAATTGTGTATATTGGTGCGCGGTTGGTAAATTGCTTTGGGCATAAACATACATATGTGCGAAGGCAAACAAGAATATAGAGCATCTTGGTGCTTATATGCACATGAGGCCAGAGTTTACTGTGTTTCCGAGGACATCTTTGTCATTTGCAGAGATATTTCAATTTGAGGCTTATCGGTCGTCGCTGGTTTCGGTGTAAGCTTTTTAACTAGAAAGTATTGGAGAAATCCTAGGTAGATATATAAATATGTATCCTAGGTCACAAGAGAAATATATGGGACTAGCCGACATTATTTGAATTTTGATTTTTGAAATATATGGAACTAGAAGAATTAGAACTCAAAATATAACTCTGATTGTACCATCATTGCATAATGGAAAAATTTTAAGTTTAAATTGGTCATCGACTACTGAGTACCATTACATAATGCTTATGATCCATAAACCTTATGATCTTACTTCATATTAATTACTATAATTAAATTATCAATGAATTTTCTCCGGCAGACTTTTCGAAAGAAGTATCTCGATAACCATCACATATATTTACGAAAACCCTGATTTAAACCCAATAAGTTCACCTTCCTCTCCATAATATAAAAATCGTTTATGAAAAATTAATCACCTAAAGTTTAAGCTCGCGCCACTGTGCGACGGCAATAATTCTAGCTATTCACAGCAATATTTCCCCACAGAAATTTTGTCAGCGCCGCTGCCACCGTTAGTCGTTTCAGCAACCGGCGATTGGTTTGGTGACCTCAATCGGTAATTACTTTCGAAATATTTGCACTTTTACGCGCTGGCGAAATTTGTGTGTTTGCATTCGCTCCTTTTCCCTTTGTGTGCTCACACTATCCCTCTCTCGTACGTTGTTAGCTGCACTCGTGTTGCTCGTTGTTTGTGTTGTGGCATAACGGTATAACTATGCAAGTGATTTGAATTTGAATTTATGTATTCCGGAACAAAAGAATTAAAATAACTGTAGTTTTTTGTTGTTTTTGCTTTTTTGTGGCTCGCTTTTATTTGAATTTTTATATGCTTTTTGCGGTGATAGTTTGTTGGTCAATCGGGTTAACATGACGCGTTAAATTGGCTGCGAGTGCACAACTACCGTTACTTGAGAGTACATATGTATATGAAAATACCCTGCAGAAATGATGAGTGCTCAGGCAGGCATGAAAAATGTACTCCATATGCATCAGGGAGTACTTAATTCCAAATTCTTTTGGTCACTACCTCGAAGTCATTACTTCATAGACGACTTCAGACTTATTTCGTTTACTTTTGGGCAATTATGACGATCGTTAAAACAAGGGCACACTGTAATAATGAGTTGATTTAGAGCCCTGATTTGGTACACTGCTGAGAGAACCATTTTTTGGACCACACGATTCGAAGATTTTTGAAGGGTTTTATCGTCTTTGTGTGGCTAGTGGGCTGCATCGTTTTTTGCTCGGCGAACGCAATGATTTTGTTAACGCCCTGTTGATTTTTGTTTGCCTTGCAATTGCATAAAATATTTCATAAGTATGCATAGACTCGCATGCATACATGCAGATACTATGAGCCCTGCTGCGCTTGTGTGTGTGTTCAGGCTATTATTTAGCAGGCTTCGATGACGACGTGGTTGTTGTTGTTGTACTAAGTACACAATATGCGAAAATGCAATGTAATTTTTGGCAATAACTTTAACCGCAGTTTAATTTGCACTCGAAAATTCCCTCAATGCAGAAAATTGCTGCGGCGTTGCCATGGTGGTGGCAGCATTGTTGTTGTTGCTGCTGTGCGCGAATTTTTTTGCAGCGCCACTGACCTGAATTTAGTTATCGTGTTAGTGGTGATTGATCGCAGTAAAGTTATGTAATCAATGCAATCAGTGCAGGCATAGTGCGAAATGTTTATTAACCCGAAAATATGCACGAACAGAGAATTTTATGAATTAACATTTTTGCACCCGCGTGTGGCAAGTGGCCTCTGAGGAATTCACTTTTTATACGCGGCACAAATAACCGATTTGTTAACTGATTGACCGTTTTATGAGAACTGAGGTTAAGAATGCCGAGAATAACTGATTTTGAGTGGAGTAAAGGTTCCGAATTTTCTATTAATCAGATCAATTAGTAATATATGAGCTTTTTAATTTTACTCCACCTCCATATTTTTCGTTGGGTATAAATCTTTATTGACAAGCAAAAACATATCTATTATATAACGCGTTATGGCACTGAGTGCTTTTACTCTTCGTTTTGACAGGATTAAATAAATTTATTCCATAACATCAGCAGTTTTAAATGAACTAAAATCGACACTTGACATCCTAAAAAATTGGATGTATGCATTTGTGGGTAAACATTACTTTAGCGCGCTGTCATAAATAAGTCAACAATGATGATTGCGTGGCCGCAGTGGTTTTAGGCCGCATTTCAGTTTGCATTGTGGAATGAGTTTCATAAAAACTGTTATGGAATACGAATTCCATAGAAAGAAAGAAGAAGCATGTAGAGTTTGTTTGATGAATCGAAAAGCTTAAAAGCTTAAAACTTATTAGTGAGAAGAAAAGCTTTTCTAGGTTAAGTGTAAAAACTAGAAATCTCTAGCTTCACTAAAATTTCCATTTCTATAAGTTGCAGAACATAATGCAACTAACACTATAACGGAGATGCATTCACGTAGTGCAATTGATGGAAATTTATCAAAAAATTTAAATCCCAGCATCCTCCATTAACAAAAAAAAAAACAGCGTAAAGAGTCTAGGTTAACGCAAATGGTAATGGTAACGGTACTGTGTGGCGGTAATAACGCTTAAGTGCTCGCCATACTTTAATGCTCACCATAAAATTGACTGACCACCAACCACCAACCATGTAAGAGCTATTCGGCCTTAAGTGCTTAATTCGTAATCCCCTGCAGCAGGACATATGAAAATGAAAATATTTGCGCTTTAAACTCGAACATAACAGACAAACATGCTAACAGCTATTTGTTATAGTTTTTGCACTCATATTTTTTTATTATTTTCCATATCTCTTAAGTGCAAAAATTGTAAATGCAGCGAGGCTTTCACTCGTTAGCGCTCCAAATATGCACAAATTTAAAAGATATTCTGTCAAACGAACCAGTTCAGCTAGACGAATGGACAGTCGGTGTTTACGAGCGCCGTTTATCATTTCTTTCCCAAAAAGGTGCCAGCAGTCAAACATATAACAAGTGGTTAAACATATGTTGTTAAATAGACTGAAGGCATTTGTTAGGGAATGAATGATGTTGGCGGTGTTGTTGTTGCGAATGTTCAATATTTGACTCACATTTAACTTTAGTTAAAGCAGTGGCGGACACATAGCCCCGAGTGACAAGTTTAGTTAATGAAACCATATATTGTTAACATAAACTAGTGCAAATAACCAATTTGCCTGACAGCTAAATGACAGTTATGTGATAATAAAGTGGACCCCATAACGAAATCCGTAGTTCATTACCGTAAGGTATCCATGAGTACAAGTGCGAATAAAGCAATATACATATATTGTAAGTTATCCGTTTGAGCTTAGCTCAGGCTCCTTTACTGGGTATTTCGGTAACTCTCCCAGCATTTTCTTTTAAATATATCGAACAACTTGTCAATTTCATGGTGTTTAGGTGCATTTCTGATGAATATGATCACTTTCTAGAGTGTTGTATTTGGTCGTATAGTTATTTGTTAAAATATAATTTTTTAATAATTTAAATAATTTTATTTATTTTTTATTAATTAAAAAATTTTTATTAATTAAAAAAAACATTGCTCATGGCTCAGTTAATTAAGTAATTCGTTATCGTTTAATATTATTGCTCGTATGTTATAACTGCCACAGTTTATATAACCATTTAGACAATTTCCAAATTGCCGAAAGCTGTTTAGTTGTAATAAAAAATCGCATTTGCCTAAAAGCATTAAATAAATGTGTGGCACATTACTATTAGCATATTTGTCATAGTTTTCATACCACTGAGGATCTATTTGGGTGTGTGTGTGTGTGTGTTATTGTAATTGGCAGCCAAATGTTGTTGCGCACGTGAGTTTGCTCAAGAGATAAATGCTCGGCATAATTGTAATACTTTTATGTCAATATAAAAGCCCTAACTCTCGCAATGCAATCGGCGGTGCATTAGTGCCTAACACTTCGTTTTGCATAAATAATGCATTATTTATTTAACTAATTGAGCTAAATTGCACCGGCGCCTCGAGCGGTAATGGTAGTTTTACAACAACAAAAACAAGCACAAAAACTCATTATGCACGCAAAATTTTAATGCGTTTATATGCTTTATATGCGCGCCTAATTATTTTAATTAATCGAATGAAAATAGCCCAAGGCAATTGCAATGCATTACATATACATATACCTATATATTTTGATCATAAATATGGGCATATATGTACCTCACGCCCCTATTAAAATCGTAATGAATAAAAACAGCATCGCACTTGATTGGCGTGTGCAACAGCTTTGAAGTTATTAGGCCTTAATGACATTTGTTTTATCTCTTCATCTGCTGTTTATTGGAATCACGAGTTTAAACTAGAAGTCAATCGAGTAGAGTTTACATGGCCATATATAGAAAATGGGAAAATTGCTGAAAAATAACAACACTTTCGCTTCAATATAAAAATTAAAGCCGTTAAGTGTCACTTCGGTGCAACAATAGTTATTCATCACAACACAATACAGAATTAAAAAAATTAAAAAAAAATTATCCAAAACTTGCCATAACTTTTAACTAGCATCCTACATCCTTCCGTTGCTATGGAGACTTACAAAAATTTAATATCAACATCAATTTGGCCATTGATAGATAGTGTTTGGTCTGGCTTTGAATTGTTATTCATGAGAATTTGATTAAAAAACCATTTTCCAGTTAACTCTTGTCACTTTTTCAGCACTTCTGTTTAGCTTTTCGCTCTAAACTAAGCGAATATTTCCAGCAACCGTCCTCCCACCCGCACATGAAATATATTCTCAGAATTCCACTCTGTCCGCAAATTATATAGCCGTAAGTGATTGTGTTGCACGCTACAGTGTCGACTTCCATCAATTAAATACAAAATTGCAACTGTGAAAACGGAAAGCGAAAATAGCCGCAACGAAAAAAAGGAAGCCGTCGCACTATGGATCCGAGTCGTCAGCGCGTGAATATGCAAACTAGTCGCCGAAAGTTAAAGAAGGAAATGGCGAATTATTACGGAAGTGAATTACAGCGCGGACACTGCCGAGCGAAACTTTTAACAACGAAAATTTGCTTAAAAATATCGAAGTTTCTTCACTAGAGCAACAACAAGAATGTAGAGAATAATAGATTCTGTCTTTGAATGCAAACTGGTTGGCCGAAGAGGCGTTTCAGTGTGTGGGAAGTTTAATTTAGTTCCAACCACGCTGGTATTTAGGATTAGTAGAAGTGTTTGCTATTGTTAATGGAGTTAACCATGACTCAAAGCAGAGTACGATCGTTTTTTAAGCACTCTTTCGATTAACCAAGATTTAAACATATACATAAAATCATATTTTAAATAAGACTGGATACAACAAAAGCTTGATGGAGTGACAGACGAGTTAACGCAAAAAATGGACTGAATCACCATCTGCAGATCGTCTTTGAATCTCAACATTATCGACTCATTTCTGAAACGGAAATGGCAAATTAAAATTGTAGTGGTCGAATCGCGGTGAACCGACGCAAATGCTGGCAAAACCAAGATTGATTTGCTACGTGTTTAATTTGATTGGGATAAAGCCATCTGCTATAAGCTGCCAAACTACGGGCAAACTCTTAATTCGGTGCTGTGCTGTGAATGGTTAAAATGTCTGCAGGACGCAATTGCTCAGAAGCGGACAGTTTTGTCCAAAAGGAGAAAAGATCTGTTCCATCAGGATAATGTGAGACAACATAGTGACTTCTCAGAAGCTCCATTAGAGGTTTCTGGCATCCTGTCTATGGCGAATTATACTGCTTTTTTAACGATTTGAATGGTAGAATTGTTGGTTCAAAATGTTTCGAAAGCGAAGATTGTAAAAAGCGACTGTCCAGGTTTTTTGCCAATAGGACAAGGGTTTCTATAGGAGTGGCATTATAAAATTATTTTCGGAAACTCAAAGAGTTGTCGAACAAAACAGTGCTTGTTCAACCGAAATCGGATCATCCTAACTATGCCAAATAAATCCTTCAATTTGATGCAAAAATAATGATTTTCTTTTTACTGGATCCAATAAATGTAAAGCATTAAATATTGAAGGTTGAATCTTGTGTTAAACAAGATCATATATTCGATATCTTGATGTTCCAAGATATTCAGGTCTAATAACTCTATAAATAAATAAAAATTATAAAAATACATAACACTTAACAGAAATTTAGACACAAAAGCGGAACATTTAAACTATTTTTAATAGATTTCTGTAAATTTACATATTTAAATACACTCAAAAGTACGAAGAGCAATCCAGTGAAGCCAATTACTACAACTGTGCACCAATAAAATCTTTATCAAGTGCAAATTCGCCCGCAAACTGCGTAGCAACACCAGGAATGGAAACGGAGAGGAAAACGCTGAAAAGGCAAAACAGCTGAAATTTATGCACAATAACATCGTGCAAAAAGATTTAAGTGTTAGTTAAAATGCAAATCCGGCAAACATTTAGCATAATGAGACACACGCAGAGCTGCGCCACACTTACGCACAACCAATACGAGCACGGCGAATCTGTAATCCGCACTTGTATCCACTTATGCGGAAGCGGAGGTGGCAAGCGGGTAGCGGCGGCGGGTCACACAGTTCACTGGAGTTCCACATTCACACACATAGAAACACACACAAACATATGTTTATTGCAAAGTTTTTGCGCTTTAGAGCTTGGGCTTGGGCTTGGGCTGGTGGAAAAAAGGAACTATTTCGTAGGAAATGTGGCACTTTGGGCGCAAAAGTGAATGCACCCAAATGGATGCTCGCCGCAGCTGCCTTTCTGCTCTCTTTCTGTTGAGCTGCAGTTCGGCGCTGAAACATTTTCTACAATTGCAAGTTGCATTGTAGTAATTTGTGACAGCTTCGAGCGACTTGCGTTAACTAGTGTTGACTGTTGTTTGCAACCTCAGGGGAAATTTTTGCTAAGTACTTTTGGATGTTAAGTGTGCACCCACACACACACCCACGCACCACACACATAGTCAAAAGAATGCACACAAATCTGCATATTGCGAGCAAATAGCAGAAATATTCTCAAATTTAGATGAGCACAGCAAGTTTTGCATATGTGGCAACCCCCACATTGCCCCACGATTGCAAACAAACTGTGCAAAAATACTTTATAAAAGTGTTCGTTGCAATTGTGTACATGTTTAAGGGTGCATTTAAATGTTAGATTATTTGTAATTTAAAAGTTTGTCACTTGAACTTTTTAAACGTCCGCCCACACACCCCCACAAATATGTACACACACATGGAAATCCAATTTGAGCAGTTGCATGATGATAAACTTTGTATTGCTGGATATCGGATTATTGCATCGGTATCCAATAAGAGATTGATAATAACGGTTATTTGCAATACCATACACAGACATAGTATGCTAAATCTCCCCCTTCATCAGTTTCTAGGAGAGACAACTGCTGCGATTGCAAAATTATTTTGATGATCTAATATAAGATCATATTGAAACCTGTAATTAATAGACAATCACTATATAATAAGGCAAATTGATTAATAACGTATAATATCTCGAAGTATTCAGATATATATCTATATATGATTGTTATTAAATATACCCCGAACCCATTTTTTCTCAAGAACAAATTGCAATCAGTTAATAAACACACAATATGGAACAGTACCTGAACTTTATGGTGACCTTAGGACCCTGGCCTTTTATTTAGAAGCATTTATTTAAAATTTTTGTTTCATAAAATCTACTGAAAAACAAGTAAGGAAGGGCTAAGTTCGGGTGCAACCGAACATTTTATACTCTCACAATTTATTTAGAGATTTACCCATATTTTCGGTGAAAAATTATCCTTAGGCACTGAGTTTTTTTTATACCCTCTCAATTTATTTATTTAACTTTATTTATATTATATAATACGCAATTTGACCCACATATTCGTCATATATATTCGTCATATGTATAAAGTCCATTGAAAGTTGGAAACCATAATATTAGGTTAGAAGCACCGAGGTCTTCGTGTTCGATATATGGGGCCTTAAAAACCTATGGTCCGATTTCGGCGATTTTTAGAATGGGGCTGCCACACTATTAACATAGTATTTGTGCAAAGTTCTGCACCGATATCTTCACTAGTGCTTACTTTATATATTGTGAAGTAAACGATCCAGATCGTCTTCAAAGTTCTGGTATATAGGAAGTAGGCGTGGTTGTGAAGCGATTTGGCCTATTTTGACAACATGTCATTGGGATTTAAGGAAACTATTATAAACCAAGTTTCATTGAAATCGGTCGAGTAGTTCCTGAGATATGGTTTTTGACCCATAAGTGGGCGATGCCACGCCCATTTTCCATTTTGTAAAAAAATCTGAGTGCAGCTTTCATCTGCCATTTCTTATGTGAAATTTAGTGTTTCTGACGTTTTTCCTTAATGAGTTAACCTACTTTTAGTAATTTTCAACCTAACTTTTGTATGGGAAATGGGCGTGGTTATGATCCGATTTATTTCATTTTTGGAATGCATTAGGAAGTGGCTAAAAAAAACGACTGCAGAAAGTTTGGTTTATATAGCTCTATTGGTTTGCGAGATATGTACAAAAAACTTAGTAGGGGGCGGGGCCACGCCCACTTCCCCAAAAAAATTACATCCAAATATGCCCCTTCATAGTGCGATCCTTCATACCAAATTTTATTTCCATAGCTTTATTTATGGCACTTTATGTGTTTTCGGTTTTAGCCATTTTGTGGGGGTGGCAGTGGTCCGATTTTGCTCAACCTTCCTTTCAAACAAGCAACCTTCCTATGGTGCCAAAAAATAAGTGTTCCAAGTTTCATCAAGATATCTTAATGTTTACTCAAGTTACAGCTTGCACAGACGGACGGACGGACAGACAGACATTCGGATTTGAACTACACTCTTCACCCTGATCACTTTGGTATATATAACCATATATCTAACTCGTTTAGTTTTGGGTGCTACAAACAACCGTTATGTGAACAAAACTATAATACTCTCTTTAGCAACTGTTGTTGCGAGAGTATAACAAGCACGGAGACCTTAGTTCAAGTGCACACGAACTTTATATACTCTCGAAATTTGAAAGAAGCAAATGAGTGTGGAAATATTTCCAGATCTCAGCAAACCATCAAATCTCATCTCAGCAAACCATTAAAATTGAATTTTTTTCTTAAATCTAGTGAAAACTTGAGTTATTTTACATTCAAATGTAGGTTTAAGACAATTGACGGATGGAAATTATAGATTTTTTAGCCAAATGAAAAACGAAATATTCGTTGAAGAACCCGAATATGAAATATTTTCTATATGCCAGTATGAGAACAAGATTTTCCTGATTTTTTTCTTTTTTGTTTTATTTCAGAAACACAAGAATTTCAAAATGAGAACAACAGAAAAACGCCAAATGGTCAATAAGTACAAGTGTATACCCCCATATATGCCTTATATTTTGCTAAATCCCACATAAATGGCTTTCAATTTAGATAATGAATGGCGATTGGCGAAGTGTTTACATGCGTTTGCGATTTACCGCGATGATAAGCCTTACCAAAACCCATTACATGAATTATGGAACACGTAACGCTAGAACGTTCAATGCGTTGCCAAACCCATGGAGTATGCATAAATTCAATTTTGAGAAAATTTGATTTTTATGTAAAAATATCGGAAATGGGCAAGAAAATTAGTTTCTAGCGGACACATGTGTGTGTCGAGTGATCGGAAGCGTTTGGTTCCTGGGTGTAGCTGGAAATTTCTTCCACATCAGCGCTATCGCGATGCAAGGATGGTTAATGAGTGGGTGTGGGGTGTGTGTGTGTGGGTGAGTGTGCGTGAGCATCGGATTTATGCGTTAAAAAATTTATTACGTCAATTTAATAAATGGAACGTATTCAGTGGTCACGCACATTACCGTTGGACTCGCACTTATTCATTTGCTGTTCACGTTGCTTACAGCTCCGCTCTATATATATATATAGATAAGAATGTATGGGTTTTTGTGTGTCTATTTGGCCTTTACATGACAACGCTTTTGGCTGATGAAGGCCATTAGTGTTGTGGTTTTGAATGCGATCCTTACTCTCTCACTCACTCACATTCATTCATTCCTACACATATGATACATTCAAGCGATTATGTATTCATACAGCTGTGTGTGTGATTTATTGTATAAGGATTTACGATATTCGGTTATTAATTCATTTGAAACGTTTTTATTACGTAAGTGTTTATATATTCGCAGTGAATGTGGAAATGTAGAAATGTGTGCGAATGCCACTCTTAATACATCAATAAATATTTCCATTTGTGGCTGAATAAATGCATGAATAAATTTGCGCGAGATGCGAAGAGATAAGACCTTGATTAAACACACACTCAGTGGTGAGCACGAAGGCATCCATCCACCGATTGAGGTCAACCTACTAATGGTAAACAAGTTCTTAGTTATTAATTATAAATTGCATGCATGGGTGTGTATGTGTATTGTTGGTGGTTTTTATATAAGTAAATATGAATACATATAGATATCTATAAATGAACACGCTTAATACTCGTATAACAGCAGCAAATTGTTTATTTTTAAACACAACAATTTAATGTAATTTGATCATTTGTATGTTATGATAATTGGGTTGAATAGGGTTTAAAACTCTATCTTAAATGCATTTCACTGTCTGCCACTTCATAATTCTGCCACTATCACTTGGCTGCGATCAATTAATGTGCAAAAGCTTTTAAGTGCACTTTTTAGCAGCCTCACCTAATCGTTTTGGCAGTTCATTTACACCAACATACGTAATTATCCTGTGTAGAGTTGCCAATTAATTGGTTTCTAATTAAATTAGTATTTTTAGGAATGTGTGAACAAGTGAAATTAGTGATTGCCCATCAAGGTGAGTGTTGAATTCCAGGCATTTTGGCTTGATTGCAGAATTAGATATCAAGTTTTTAGCTCAAAGTCATGGAAAGGGGCAAGGACACATTCGTTTGGTTAGATATATATGTGGGATTATAAGTATAGTTATAAGTTATAATTAAAGTCATAGCATAACAGATGGCAACCACCTGTTCGAATTTCGATATAATAGTTCGAATAGTGGATTGTAACCGGCGGCCATTATAGTTTCTAAGATTACTTACAGATGTACATAGAATAGAACACTTGCTTTTGTACCGCGCACGCGGGAGCACACAGTCTTTTTATAACTATTGAACTTTGCCACTAGAACTTTTAAGTGTTTAATAAATCATTGAATAAAGTGTAATGAAGTAACGAGTTGCAGAATAAGAGTTTTACTTTAGTCGGATCGCCAATGGATCCGGAAAACCGTAGAATCCTCTGCCCGATGGCAGATTATTCTACATATATATATATATATATTTGGCGTAGGAACCGCTTTAAGCGATTATAGCCGAATCCACCAGAGCGCGCCACTCATTCCCCCTTTTTGCTTTTCGGCGCCAACTGGAAATACCAAGTGAAGCCAGGTCACTTTGCACTTGGTCTTTCCACCGGAGTGGAGGTCGTCCTCTTCCGCGGCTTCCTCCAGCGGGTACTGCATCGAATACTTTCAGAGCTGGAGTGTTTTCTACCATCCGTACAACATGACCTAGCCAGGGTAGCCTCTGTCTTTTTATTCGCTGAACTATGTCAATGTCATCGTATAAATCGTACAGCTCATCGTTCCATCGTCTGCGGTATTCGCCGTTGCCAATGTTTAGAGGACCATAAATCTTGCGCCTTTCTCTCGAAAACCCCAAGAGTCGTCTCATCGGATGTTGTCATCGTCCACGCTTCAGCGCCATACATCAGGACGGGAATAATGAGCGACTTATAGAGTTTGATTTTGGTTCGTCGAGAGAGTACTTTACTTTTCAATTGCCTACTCGGTCCAAAGTAGCACCTGTTGGCAAGAGTGATTCTGCGTTGGATTTCAAGGCTGACATTGTTGGTGTTGTTAATGCTGGTTCCCAGATAAACGAGATAATTTCGACTTCAAAGTTATGACTGTCAACAGTGACGTGGGAGCCAAGACGCGAGTGCGCTGACTGTTTGTTTGATGACAGGAGATATTTCGTCTTGTCCTCATTCACCACCAGACTCTTAGTTATTACGGCGCGGTTGTTGCTTCCGATGATATCAATATTATCGGCATACGCCAGGAGCTGTACACTCTTGTAGAAGATTGTACCCTCTCTAATTAGCTCTGCAGCTCGTATAATTTTTTCCAGCAATAGATTGAAGAAGTCGCACGATAGTGAGTCACCCTGTCTGAAGCCTCGTTTGGTATCGAACGGTTAGATAGATGGTGATAATAGTTAAGGTAGATATTCACTGCGACCTTCGGTTTTTTCTGCCCTCCCCTGTACCTACAATGATTTCATCAGTCCCAGCACTTCTTCTTAACTGGCGTAGAAACCGCTTACGCGGTTATAGCCGAGTCCACAACAGTGCGCCACGCATCTCTCCTTTTGGCGTTTTGGCGCCAATTGGTAATACCAAGTGAAGACAGGTCCTTCTCCACCTGGTCCTTCCACCGGAGTGGAGGTCTCCCTCTTCCTCGGCTTCCACCAGCGGGTACTGCATCGAAAACTTTCAGAGCTGGGGCACTTTCATCCATTCGAACAACATGACCCAGCCAGCGTAGCCGCTGTCTTTTTATTCGCTGGACTATGTCTATGTCGTCGAACAACACATACAGCTCATCATTCCATCTTCTGCGGTATTCGCCGTTGCCAATGTTTAAGGGACCGTAAATCTTCCGCAAAACCTTTCTCTCGAAAACTCCTAGTGCCGTCTCATCGGATGTTGACATCGTCCACGCTTCTGCACCATAAAGTAGGACGGGAATGATGAGGGACTTGTAGAGTTTAGTTTTTTTTCGTCGAGAGAGGACTTTACTTTTCAATTGCCTACTCAGTCCATAGTAGCACCTGTTGGCAAGAGTGATTCTGCGTTGGATTTCAAGGCTGACATTATTATCGGTGTTAATGTTGGTTCCTAGGTATACGAAATTATCTACAACTTCAAAGTTATGACTGTCAACAGTGACGTGGGAGCCAAGACGCGAATGCGCTGACTGTTTGTTTGATGACAGGAGATATTTCGTCTTGTCCTCGTTCACCACCAGACCCATTCGCTTCGCTTCCTTATCCAGGCGGGAAAAAGCAGAACTAACGGCGCGGGTGTTGTTTCCAATGATATCGATATCATCGGCGTACGCCAGGAGCTGTACACTCTTGTAAAAGATGGTACCCTCTCTGTTTAGCTCTGCAGCTCTTATAATTTTTTCCAGCATCAGGTTAAAAAAGGCAGATGATAGTGAATCACCCTGTCTGAAATTTCGTTTGGGCTCGAACGGAGGTCCTTCCCGATCCGAGCGAAGCTTTTGGTGTTGCTCAACGTCAGCTTACACAGCCGTATTAGTTTTGCAGGTATACCAAATTCAGACATCGCCTCATAGAGTCAGCTCCTTTTCGTGCTGTTGAGAGCAGCTTTAAAATCGACAAAGAGATGGTGTTTGTCGATCCTCTTTTCACGGGTCTTTTACAAGATTTGGCGCACGGTGAATATCTGGTCAGTTGTTGATTTTCCAGGTCTAAAGCCACACTGATAAGGTCCAATCAGTTTGTTGACGGTGGGCTTTAGTCTTTCACACAGTACGCTCGATAGAACCTTATAAGCGATGTTAAGGAGGCTTATCCCACGGTAGTTGGCGCAGATTGTGGGGTCTCCCATTTTGGGCAGAGTACACTTAGATTCCAATCGTCAAGCATATTTTCTTCCGACCATATTCTACAAAGAAGCTGATGCATGCACCTTATCAGCTCTTCGCCGCCGTATTTGAATAGCTCGGCCGGCAATCCATCGGCCCCCGCCGCCTTGTTGTTCTTCAAGCGGGTAATTGCTATTCTAATTTCTTCACGGTCGGGCAATGGAACATCTGTTCCATCGTCGTCGATTGGGGAATCGGGTTCGCCATCTCCTGGTGTTGTACTTTCACTGCCATTCAGCAGGCTGGAGAAGTGTTCCTCCACAAACACAGTATACTCTGGTCATCAACCACTAGATCACCGCTGGGGTCCTACAGGAGTGTGCTCCGGTCTTGAAACCTTCAGTTAGTCGCCGGATCTTTTTCGTAAAATTTTCGAGCATTACCCCTGTCGGCCAGCTTGTCAAGCTCGTCATACTCACGCATTTCGGCCTCTTTCTTTCTTTTTCTGCAAATGCGTCTCGCTTCCCTCTTCAGCTCTCGGTATCTTTCCCATCCCGCTCGTGTTGCGGTCGATCGCAACATTGCGAGGTAGGCAGTCTGTTTTCTCCACTGCGAGACGACAATCCTCATCATACCAGCTGTTTTTGGGCTTTTCCGAAAGCCAATGGTTTCGGTTGCAGCTGTACGTAAGGAGTTTGATATGCCGTCCCACAGCTCCCTTATACCAAGATGCTGATGAGTGCTCTCAGAGAGCAGGAGTGCAAGTCGAGTAGAAAATCGTTCGGCTGTCGGTTGTGATTGCAGCTTCTCGATGTCGAACCTTCCTTGTGTTTGTTGACGTGTGCGCTTTTCTACACAGAGGCGGGTGCGTATCTTAGCTGCTACAAGATAGTGGTCCGAGTCGATGTTGGGACCACGAAGCGTACGCACATCAAAAACACTGGAGACATGTCGTCCATCTATCACAACATGATCGATCTGGTTGCGAGTGATTCGATCCGGGGACAGCCATGTAGCTTGATGGATTTTCTTATGCTGGAATCTAGTACTACAGATGACCATATTTCGGGCCCCGGCGAAGTCGATCAGCCTCAGACCGTTTGGTGATGTTTCGTCATGAAGGCTGAATTTTCCGACTGTTGTGCCAAAGACACCTTCTTTACCCACCCTAGCGTTGAAATCGCCAAGCACGATTTTGACATCGTGGCGGGGCAGCGCTCATAGGTACGTTCTAGGCGCTCATAGAAGGTATCTTTGATCACTTCGTCCTTCTCTTCCGTCGGGGCGTGGGCGCAAATCAGCGATATGTTGAAGAACCTCGCTTTGATGCGGATTGTGGCTAGACGTTCATCCACCGGAGTGAATGCCAGGACTCGACGACGGAGTCTCTCTCCCACCACGAATCCCACACCGAATTTGCGCTCCTTTATATGGCCGCTGTAGTAGATGTCACAAGGACCCACCTTCTTCCGTCCTTGTCCCGTCCATCGCATTTCTTGGATTGCGGTGATGTCAGCCTTTACTCTTACGAGGACATCAACCAGCTGGGCAGAGGCACCTTCCCAATTAAGGGTCCGGACATTCCAGGTGCATGCCCTTAAATCATAGTCCTTTATACGTTTGCCGTGGTCGTCATCAAAAGGGGGGTTTCTCATCCGAGGCCTGTGTTTCTTATTCACTGGTTATTCGTTTTTATGTGGTGGGTCCCAAGCCCAACGCACAACCGCATAAGCGGGATTCGCCTTCTCACTTTAGCTCGCTTCCAGACGGATGTCTGTTGGCTACCCAGAGGATACTTGGTCTAAGACCGGAAGTTGTGAGCTGCTTGAGCCACATGTAAAAGAATCGTTCCTGGCCACTCCCAAGTGAATGGCAGTCAGAAACTTTCCTCACTTACGTGAACTTCTACATATGGCTCCATCCTCCTCAGTCCCAGCACGTATTCCGATATTATGCTATGCTTTGAGTATGAACGTGGATGCGTTCCTTTCTTGGATTTTCGAAGCCCCAGCTCCTGATCTTATGAAGCGCTACAAACTCCAACAACAGATGTAGAGTACGAGTTGCCTGTACCAAGTCCCACCAGTACCTTGAGTTTATTTCTTGGCAATCTTACTAGATTCTTAAAGCTTTTGATATTGTATCTCCAGCTAGTATTCTTACCTTCTCCACCAACCGCTAAATATCCTTGATAGTGTGGGGTCCAAACGCACGGTTCAGCACCCAGCAGTGGTGTTTCCGATGGCGATTGAGTAAGTTTCAAGATAAGATTCCTCAAACCAGATTCCTTTGGTTTCTTTTTCCAAAATCTTTAGTTTATATTGATTTTTATAGAAGGTGCATTCTTCTATATAATGCCTCACAGTCACAACCAAAGAACTCAAACATTGCTCATCATAAGTCCACATAGACTAACAAAGAACCGCATAACTCATGGCAGAGTCCCCTTTATTCTCAGCCACAGTATGGGTGTAATTGTTTCCATTAGACTGGCTATGACACAGCAACATGGTTTAACAGCATTTATCTGCCATAACTGAATTGCAAACAGTAAATTATGCACATTCTCTTCTAAGTGGCTTTGTGCAGATTGTGTATTAGCACAGCGGGGCTTTAAACGCTTTCTGATGGAATACGCTCACTTGAAAACTAGTTTCGAAACGTTTCACGTAGCTTTTCACTTGCCGTTGCGAGCTAAGACTTAGTGTGCAACTATCCACACATTTATTAAAAATTTGTCAGGATTTAGGCTAATGGCGAGGCTAATACGTAGTGTCAGTTGTGTTGTTGTCGAAAGCATTTGCATTTGCATTTCGAATTTGCATTTGGACTCGACTCATGCCGCTGCCGCTCTGTACATTGGCAGCTGCAAATTTTCCAGAATGTTACACTATCAACAGGAATCGCGCAAGTAATCCCAGTGATGAGAGTAATCGCATTTGACAGGTGGATTAATTAAAATCACAACGGTGACAGCGACAGCAACAGCGCCAGCGCAGACACCGGCGTCGACGACAGCGTTCGCGTTAGAGTCAGCGTCAGCGTCAGCATCACAGAACACGAGTGTTTAGCTGTGGCCAGAGCGTGGCGCTGCAGCGGCGCAGGTGTGCGGTGAAAGCGCTTCTGTCACACCAGCAGTTAGTCATAGATCTATAGTTGGTTAGCCGCATTGGCTGTCGCAACACGCCAGCGGTGCAAAGTGAAAGACAAACGGCGAAACCGAATAGGCGGGAGGCGCGTTGAGGCAGCTGCGCGGCATCGGGCGCTTTGAGTGACCTCCGGATGGACAGCACACGGACAGACCGTTGTGGCCACTTAGCGCGACTACCACTGACAACGTCACGCATAGCGTAAAATGTTTTTGCTAAACGTGTGACTGTTGAAATTTAATTTCAAATTAACTCCACACCAAAGTCAATTTGCTGGCGCATTTGCTGCAGCCGTTCGCTCAAATGACGCCGCATTGTTGTTGTTGCCATCGCACCGATGTGGCAGTAGTAGTTGGCAGCATGCGCCCGCGGCTTATGCATTTTTATTGCGAACAGTTGTTGGCTTTGCTGTAGTTTGCATTAGTAACGGCAACGTGAAAGCATTATCTAATTTCATTGCATATTCATTTGCGTGTCGCGCGCTCCACAGACGGCGGCAGGCGTTACTGGAAATGGAACTAGAGCCTAAAAGCGGTCCTCATAAATATAACAGACACAGAAATGTACTAGATGGAAATGTTTTTTGAAATAACATACCGATTTTCAAACACCAACTAAAAACAAAGGACCTAGTTCGGCCTGTTTTTAAATTTTATAAACATTAAAATATTTTAAAAATAATTATTTCGTATGAAAGCGGTTTAGAAACACGTCTTTTTAGATTTGAACATTTTTATAACGATCCTTATAAGCTCCGTGGCTTAATAGCCCTTTCGCACAGCCAGTTAAATTAAGTACATTTAGATTATAATTGAGAAATCAGTTTTTGCCTTTCGAACAGCCGGCTACTCGATTAACGATTCGCAGTTTTTTTTTGCTGAAGAAGTTGATAAGTTTCATCAACTATTTGCTATTTTACCAACAACAACTTCTGTGCGAAAAGGCTATAATTTATTTCCACAAAACGAAAATAACCGTTAGAAAACAGTACAATAACTCATTAAAATGCTTCATATTTTCAAAATGCAGTTTAAATTCTGCACAACTGCAGTGAAAAAGCTTAATGAAGTTGACAATTTAGCATAACTAATTAGCACCAATTTGCAACATTATGGAAAACACATAAAGCTCGAATGCCACATCAGCATCTAATTGTGTACGTATGTGGGGGAAATTGAGTTAACGGTATATACGAAGAGGGATTTTTGTACATATGTTCATTAGGACGGAGATTTCTCCGTAATCACCGTAAAATAAAATTCAAGCAGACTTCTCCCAAATTAGCCTTTGTCAATTTTGAAACGTTTTTGAACAGTTCAATTTACTTATGCTTGAAAAAAAATTAATTTCGTATTTTATATATATTTTTTTTTTCAAAGATTAAACCTCATACATATTTATGAAATTGTTTATTCGACTCTCCGACCCACCTTAATATCCTTCACCCATATAATGCATATATTTTCTTATAAATAAAATCGCAAAAGCTTCCACCCACTGGTATTTCATCAGTAAAATTCACAACGCGAATCCCCAGCGCTACCTGTGAATTTTTCAAAATATCCACGCCATGCCTCGCATATCTACTCGTCAATGAAGTACGAACTCAGCTGCGTGAGCTAGTTGGCAAGTAAATAAGACACATTCGAGCGCACTTCAGCGTAGCGTAACAACTTCAACCAACTGCCATTCAATGAAGTTCGCTATTGCAGTGACTCATACAAATATGAAGGCAAAAAGCAACGCAAAACTGCATGAATGCATGTATGACAAGCAAAAGCAAACACGAAAGAATGTACGAATGCACTCATTAATTTGCATACATCAGTCGAAATGTGAAGTAAGTTGTTCCTTTGGGGCAAAACAGGAAGCCGAATTCAAATGAGCAGAATCAAGATGAAGCGTAGCTGTCATTAGCATACCATTTAACGGTGAAATTATTATTAAATAACGCTAGAATTTTCAAACGCGCAGTTTAAAAATGAAGTCAATATTTTATGCATAAAAACTGCGATATTTTTGATATTTTAAATGAATTAACTGTAAGCCAGACAAATGTATTCTCCGAAAATGAAGTAATTTTTCAACGCGCTGCAACAGAATTTACTAATCATTCGTGGCCGCAAAGCTTCCCCGAACGCAACAAAACAGCGATTAGTTGAGACTACACGAAATATAAAGAGCCGAGTGTTGACATACACATGCTGCACCACCTAACGGTGAATAGAGACTACGCGGGCGAGCAAAAAGCTCAAAATGCAATCTGTTGAATTTCACTAGCCACGGGAGGTAAAAATTAATTATAAACAAATCAAAAATGTATGCGCGTGCATTGCTATTGACGAAACGGTGAATTGCCGCACACACACCACACACACAAATATACACAGACACACATACATTATATAGTATATGCACGCATGTGGACTCGGCACACACCTGCAGGTCCCAACGAGTTGCCGCCCACGCCATGCGGCTGTACAAGCGCTGCGCTGGCCATTGACGAGGCATCGCACAAATTGGTGCGAGAAATCACAAGTTTTCCATGTCAAAATATTTCCCGCACAAAAATCAAATTGGATGTTTTGAAATAACTAAATTTGATGTGCAAACATTCGAGCACACTCAGACATTCAACGGGAACAGTTTGGGAGAATAACGGTGTTAACGACGTACAAATGCATATGGTCTGTGGTTTGATACATATTTATATGTTGAAATGATTCCTGTAGTGAAGCAGTGAGCTATGCCAGGAACATTCCATTAACATCTACAAATTGTGGTCTGAAATTTAACTAGAAAGAGAAAATTATTAAGAAGTTGTTTTTATTGAACCAGACGTTCTGCTCGAAAGTGTATGCATAGAAAGTCGGCAGATCCTACTTTCATAAGAAGTGCGTACCTATGTATATTAAGATGGTCCTTATGATGCAACCAATTCCTTACATTTGTATACCGATGAAACTATAAAAAATAAGCTAAGACTGTGTGATTTAATTTTGGGTTGATGTCAGAGTGGAAGAGAGAAGCGATGAGATAAGCTGGTGCTACTGCTAGTGATAAATCACTCCATGTATCTTCTTAAATATGTAAATCTTTCAAAGTTGTAAGAGCGAGAGAGCGAGTGTCAAAGCGACTCCCAGTGACTTCAAGAGAGCAGGTTGCGCAGTGGTTTCTCGCTTGAACTCTCTTTGCTTTTGTTAGTATTTGTTGTTTCTTTCTTATTTATTTCTTTCTTTTTTACGGTTTGGCATTCTTTATTATTTTATCATAAGTTTGATTTTGTTTGAAGTTTCATCATGAAGTCACAAAAATCAATGTTAGTCATTAGTCTTACAAAGTGTCTAAGATAGTTCATACAACGTTGTGGATTGGTTTCTGTAAATTTTCTTAGACAATGTTGACAATGATCCATAAAAACCCAACCCAGAAGGACCTGGTTACCTCAAAAGTACTGGCGGCTGCCCAAGAGACGAGTGTTTCTCATCAAGATAATTAGCCACTTAGCCACATTGAATGTAATAATAGTTTAATAATTTGATTATTCAAAAACTTTCATAGTTATCTGTAACGGTTACTAAATGCTAGTCTAAATATTTCTTTTTCTTAAGTACATAATTATGTATTTATTTGGTGGAAGATACTTCCTTAATTACAGTTATGGCTTGATACCTTACATATAATTAACTACGAGCAGGAAGTCACTTATTGCAATATGCGAAGAATTCTTTAAATAATGAAATAGCCGTGTGAACTTACTTCGCATAATTCGAGAATTGCCAGCGTATAATGACCAAGCCGAGGTAATATGCAAAATAATTTTCAAATCGTCATTTCATTGCAATTTACAACAAACACCGTCAAAATTAACATAGCCAGCACTAAATTCGCTCGATTCCCAACCACATGCACATCGCAATAACCCAGCGAGCCCACTCAGCCGCACTGCGGGTGGGACGGAGCGTCTCCAGTGCATAATGCGTTCAGCATACGCCGAAAAAAACATTTCCAGGAAATTAACATAAAAACATCGCGTAACTTTCTGTGGCGTAGTCAACAGTCAACAGTTGCCAATAACGGAATGACATAAGCAAAGTAAAGCAACGAAAAAAAGCATACAATTGCGCTCACAAAGCCTGGCGATAAGGCTGAAGGCGGCGAAGCAGTAAAATCGTACAAACGAAAATATGCGAAATAAATATGTGCAAATGGCTTTTAATAAAAATGTTAGCCACCAAGCGTGAAGCGCCTGCCCACCTGCCGACGTAGCTGATCACTTCGCTGTCTACTTACCGCACAATCCGACTGTCGACCCAAAACTGCGACCAACATTCGGTGAGCATTCGCAGAATGTGTGTGTGTGACTGCCGCTTGCCTTTAAAGGTGAGTGCTGCCTGCCGCTTTGTTGCTATTGTCATGGAGTTGGCGAAATGTTGGCCCGAAAATCACTTCTCTAAAATGTTGAATTCTTAATGTTGTTTATGATGAAATATGACATGTTTGTACGTTTCGTGTCGTTTGCAGCGGTGACGATAGCGGTGGGGCACTAAATCGGTGCGGCATATATCTGTTACCGCAAGTGCGTATGTTTACACCTGATTCGAAAAATCTTCGATCGAATTGAGACAGCCTTTGTACTATTTCTTTATCGAAAGAACAATCCAAATATTGCGATTCGGTCTATTTTTATTCTCCATGCCATTATTTGGTGCATGAACGGTCGAAAGGACCAAGTGTTGTAGATGTTCAATTAATTTCTACGATAACCGGTTCTACGGTGTTGACCAACGCCTGCCCTTTCGGCGATCTAACTCTAACGATGGTTAGGTAAGTTTAAAAAATATTGTCCAATTTCAATTTTCCGAAAGATTAAGCGAACCCATTTTCTCATAATCTTCTTCCACATAATACGATCAACCCGATCGTCTCGATCAATCGTTTACCATACTTTAATTCCATATACATATATCACCTGTGCCATATACATATATCACCTGTTACACTTTTCTAAGTGAATTTGCCCGATAAAACCCGAATATATATTTACCAAGATATAACCACGAAATTTTATTTAAACCGAGTTTTTGTACCAATACTACCGTCGATAACTGTAATACCGATTGCACGCGCGAAGCTTACACTAATATGAATATATATGCGAAGAACCCACATATAAGTATGCACAGGTATGACAACTTTGTACGGCTGTCGCTGATTCTGAAGTGTTCCGCGGGGCGGTGTTGGCCGCAATGAAGGTGGCAGAAGTGCGTACGCTTGTTCCAACTCGGCTCAATACTTCACGCAGCGGGATCATAACTTGCAACACACTCAGCAGGCGACAATGTGGTTTGGGAATTGGTGCGGAATACTTACGTTACCGTTGAAAAAAGACCCAAGTCGCGCAAACAATACACACCCACAAGCAAACGCTACACAGTGCCGATCTCACAATAGCTTAAAAATTTGCGCTTCATTGCTGTGGAGTGAATGATTCCCCCTGAGAGCCAGTCGTCACTCTCACTCCCTACGCCGTTGAATATATGTACTCCACGCTGCAAATGTTGATTTTTTCCATTTTCATATTCCGGCGGCCAACCGCGCTGTAAACATTTTCGCTGATAACTTTAGATGACTTTGCGGCCAGTCGGTGTAATTGTTGTTGTTGCAACGCAGTTAGATATCTGTACAACTGTTGCTTGTGCTGTGTGTGGCTATGGAAATCATGAGCGTCGGTTTCGCATTTTGCATGAAATTCATTTTGGCAGCAGGTAAATTTTGTGCCTTACCTGCAACAATAACAAACATCGCTCATGGTCGGAGTATGGTGCGAAGCATACAGGAGGCAGTAGGTGCAAGGTGTGAAATGGTTCTCAACATAAAATGCCCGGGAATTTTCTATTTGCACCTGTTTGATGGAATTCTCTGTAGGCGAACGCTATTTGCATGGCTTTCATTTTGCGGGAATAACTCTCGTCTGGTTGGACCAGTTAACAATATTATGGAACTCATTGCTGCCTTTCATTCAAATATGAAGAAAACTGAATTTGATAGTGATTAAATAGAAAACACAATATGGGTTGAGGAGTCCTCACCTTAAATATGGTCTAATTTTGGTCTCGACGTCCAATCGATCCAATAGCTCATTGTAATCTGGTTTAAAAATTGTTTTACTATATTCGAGGTGAGGTTAGGTTATGTAATCTATGAAAACAATTTCATGGGGATCCCAAAAGACTCTGGCAGAAATTTTGTTGGCCCTCTGTTGGGTTTTCGGGAACTTTCGATGACTCTCATCGAGTGACAACCATTCAGTGGAGTCGCGATTGGACTTAGTGGGGTACTATACCCTGTTTCCAGGAGCTTTCCAAAAGTAAATTCGAACAAATTTTCTACGGCCAAAATTTCGGGTGTTGCGATGGATCCCGCTTGAATATCTAGTCGTAAGGTGCCGATGATGCCAAAACACTAAACACTAAAAACTGAATATGAGTCAAAAAGAAGATCGCATTATGCATCGCCAAAGATCTTTGAGCATATCACAAATTGAGGGCAAAATGAGGGGGCTAATAACCATTCCGATTCCGGCAAGTTCGCTTGGACCGCAAAAGATATAGCTACCGAGATGTTTCAACCTCAGTTTGGCGAATGGTGGACAGTGAAGGAGGAAATGACTTCATATCGGTGGAGATTGGAGAGGACTAAATCTTTTGGAACTTTATCCTCAATCGGTTGAGTGTTTTTATTGAATATTTTACAAATCTCTTGCCAACCGAGCAGAGCACCCAAAATAATTATAATTAAAAATTCAAACACATTTCCAACTTTGGCATCAATTGTGGATTGTTTGAGTGGGGAAGGCGAATTAATAATAATTGAATTAAAGTTTTTCCAACTCGACAAACGTCGTCCCACATAGGAGAATACGAGAGGCATAGATTGTGCACATTCCCACAGCTATTTCGATCAGCCGGCCATTCTTCTCCAGCGATTTGAAATGTTATTTATGCTCGGTGCATTTTGTTGGCGCTGCGTGCAGTGGTGTGCAATGCAACTGACATTTGAACTAATTGTAAATGACACTCTGGAATTTGTTGCATACTTGCAAATTGTTTGTTAGAAAACTCTACTTGTCAATGCGAAAGCAACTTCTGACACCCATTGTGGCACGAAATAGCACGATTATTACAAAAGCGCATTGCACAATATATTCTATTGTAGGTGCATATGGTCCCAGGCAGGACCTGCATTCGTGAGGGCGTGTGTGTGCAGTGCTGCAATTGTGGGTGAGCTCTGTTGTGTGTGGAAATTAAGCTTTCGAAAGTTTTGCATTTAAACGATTTACAAGCGCAAGCCCTTTAGCACACGCCACACAGAGAGCGAGCCAAACAAATTCAGATATGAAATGAAATATCAAATTTCGAGCTGAGCTCGTGTTACCACTGTATTTGGGGAAGGGCACAAATTCTGAACAAGCCACTGACATCAACTTGTAACTTACAATTTACAATTTACAATTTACAACTTTGCCATTGCCGTGCGCTGCTCCACCGCTGCCGTTTTCGCTTTTGTTCCAAGTGCAGCGTTTGCTTGCAAGCAGCTATTCTCGCGCTTTCACACATTGTTGTTGGTTTACTGCTGTTGTGCATGTTTTGTTTAGCTGCTGAATGAATTTGTTATAAGTCATAAATGTGGCCATTGTCGGTTTTCTAAGCGATTTACGCGTGTAAATATGAATTTATTTGTGTTTGTATGTTTGTACATGTGTGGGTGTGCACACATTGCTACACTATTTACATTGCACTCCAGTTCGTGTGTGTACATTTGTGTGTTGCTTCCAAATTGGTGTTTCTGAAATCACAACAGTTGCATGCCGACTCATTCATTCCGAAAGAGTTTTCTTGTTTTCCGAAAATTGACAGGCAATTTAAATCGATATGAAGTCTGTCAGTCAAAAATTTATTTTACTTGAATGAAGCCTATGAGTATTTAGGTACTTATGTGGCCATATTGGAAGTGCATTATGAAGTACATAGGCATTCATTAGGCATTTTAATCATAAAAATAAATAATTGGCTCTGTAATAAATTATTGTTGTCTCATGTGTAAGCTATTTAAATATGCTAAAATGATTCCTATATATTTGAAAATTCATATAAAAATTTTATAAATTCTTTCACCAGGGTACAAAAATAGCTTTACGAGAGTATTTCGCAGTTTATTGTACATGTATGTACGGTACGGTACGGTATGTCATGAGCATTTTTTTTAATGAAAATTAAATACTAATTTTGAATGGGAAAGTAAAAAAAAAAATATTCCAAGTATTGACCATTGCGTTTTACACATTTTGCTCACCTTTTTGGCACTTTGTGGATACCATGCCAATAGAAATGTTCGTCTTTTGAAGAAAACCAATCATACACCCAATTTTTGACTTGCATAGGAATCGAAGTGCTGCTCAGCCAATGCGTGAATCGAAGAAAAGGAGTGGTAATTGGAAGGGGCCAAGTCTTGAGAATACGGCGGGTGGGTTAGCAGCTTCCAGTCAAGTACCGAGCCGATTCATTGTCGTGTAACAA
The DNA here is from genome assembly GCA_031772095.1 of Zeugodacus tau. Taxonomy (NCBI): domain Eukaryota; kingdom Metazoa; phylum Arthropoda; class Insecta; order Diptera; family Tephritidae; genus Zeugodacus; species Zeugodacus tau. The sequence continues at coordinate 92,904,414 of CM062649.1, forward strand.
AATTACTTTGTGTTCGTGTCTCGCGACCTATTTTGGTCATTTTTCGATCAATGCTTGGTTCAAATTGATCACTTGTGTTTTTTTAGAAGCTTATTATATACCAAAGCCTTCATCCACGTTCTTCATTTCGCATATCTAAATCATTATCTCTGAACCGTTGAAACCATCTTTTGCATGTTGGTTCTGATAGAGCTTGATCGAGTCGGTGCGACTCTGCAGCAGTTTTCTTCAAATGGAAGCCAAAAATTAATGATTTTCGGAAATCATTACTTTTCGATACAAAATCTGACATTTTAAACACAAAACAAAGAAAGAGTATAATTATAGATATTTTCGTATTAAAGAATCTCTGCCTTTCGAAATGCTCAAATGGACATAACTTCCATTTTTGCTATCCAAAACTAAAAGGACACAGTGTTTGCCGAAATAGTAATTAAGTTAGTACAATGAACGAATACAATTTGGACGAAATAAATAAGAGGTCTTTCAAATCAGGAATTCTGCCACAAAGTGCCGTTATTTGAAAATATTATTTGAAATCAATTATGTCGCCCGTTATGTCCAAATTAGGCTCACTACATGAGCAATGAAATTTCCAAATATTTAACCGACCAAGCAAGTTGTCACACATGCTGCTTAAATAACAATAACGGTGGACTGCTACTGCTGGTGTTACTCCCCTTTGTTGCTGGTGGTAACAACGCGTTAACTATCCGCCTCAGATGGCATATTTGCTGGTATCACTATTAGTGGTGCTTCAATATAGACAAGAATGAGCTTGAAAGTGCTGTCATAAAAATCAATATGAGCATATTTGCAACATGTTGCATGTGGCATGCAATATGCTGGCGCACTTCAAACAGCTACTGCCCGACCACTGATATGATATGGATTGTTGTTCCCTTCTGTCGAGCGCATTTTCAGCACGCTCTCGACCCATCACCCTGCCTAATTCTCAGCTCGTTGCTTGTGATATTACTTTATTTGCCTTCGTCAGTTGCCAACAACACATTACGACGTTTTAGTGCATTCAAATGACCCATTTATGAGACGTGACAGTTGTCTAGTCTGCTTTTATGACTTTTGCGACTTGGAATGTCAGTGACCGAAACAACTGCAGTGGTGGCATGTTTGCCTCTGTAATGCTAGGGACATTTTAAAAAGGAACACAATCAAGACTTACTTGAAGGAAAAAATCATGATTGGTATAGACTAATTTTTTTTTTTGCTCTGAATCTGAAGTTTATATTTCGGCGAATTTTTAACAAATTTACTCGTTTTATATACATACTCGTATATGTAAGCATATATTATTCTATATTACGTCTAACCACTTCTTACTATTTGGAAATTACTTCAGCGTTTCTTTCAAGAGAGTCGTCTCAGACTAATGTCCACACAACTACCCAACATATGTAAGTAGCATACATATATTAATGATCAAACTCTTACAACCAACAGTATACTTAGGCAACCTTGGTGGTCTATATATGTTTTAATCCTGAGTAACATAGGAGTGCGAGTGCCAAGAGCTTAGCAACTTTGTCGCACTAATCTTAGGCTTTGATTATATAGGAGAGCTCCCGGCCCGATAAGACTTTTGGAAGCAGCTTATCGAAGAGATCGTATTTGCCAACTAATATCAATAAGGAAACGCAGTTACAAGCTTTTCAAAAATAGAAAAGGCGAAAATAAGTTGGCTTATGTCTATGATGTGTACTAAAACTATTAAGATACTCTGCCCAAACGAACGCTTTCTCAATTTCATTTTCGGATCTCGATTTCGCACTCCCACCTTTTAACAGTTTCGTTTTTCTTGCAATTGAGCAGTAGTCAAACTCTGCGAGCTGCGCTCATATATCGGTGCTCTGTGCTCAAATCAATACCTGCCAAGTTGAATTTATTGAACGATCTGCGCGCGGCGTGTGTGTGCCGAGGAAGGACGCTGGCATGGCATATCTGAGGCGTTTTGTTCGTGGCAGCAGCACTTATGCGCGTAATCGCCACGGCGCAGCGTCATCTATCAGTTTGAAACTTGTTTACTGTCTGCCAAAGACCTGGACGTGCAACCTGTGTGCACACCGTGGTTATTGCTTTGAAGCGGGGCACGCCTAATAACGCGCTGAACGTGGTCATTATTGTCGGACCGGGCCGGGCGCTGTGCTGTGGCCGAACGTGGCATATGCAAAAAAAAAACTGAATAGTGCAAACAACAACAACAGTGTAGCTACACACAAATCATAAATGTTGCATGGCATACGGCGCACGTGAGAGTCAAGGCTAGCCTTTGTGGTTTGCTCAGGCTTTCATTCGCATGAAACGCTTTCAGCGCCGGCTGTCGCATGTGTTGTGTGGTGAGCTGTTTGGGGTACCGTACAGATTTGAATTTGCCGAGTGACTAGTATGCAGCTTATTAAATGCCACTCATCAATTATGCATGCGATTGACAGGCGATTGCAGTGAAGAACGTGTCGGCTGACAACGCCAATTAGCGCGGCGTCTATTTCGTCTATTCGCCTCACATGCTCCACATGGCTCGTACGTTTATATCGCAATTTTTGGTCATATTCGGTTGCATTGTGATTTCGGTGAATACAGTTTCGCGTACCCCTGTTGTTTGTTTTGGTGAAAGTTTTGAAATTTTATCCTCCTCATACATATTTCTCATTATTTAATTAATTAAAATTTTTCCCAATTATTTGGAGAATAAAACTGTTACTAGAACAATTTTTGAATTTTTGGTGTGTTTCAGATCTTCAAAACAATCTTTTGTTATGCCATAAAATCTGTGAAATGGATGCCATAGACCTTCAAGAGCCTACAAAGCGCTCTCTGTCTTTCACAAAAGTGTTAAAGTGGCTAATATGTTTTCGGGTTCAATTCATCTGTTTCGCCGAAGTTCGTGCTACCGAGTTGTTTCAGCTCCGTCTAGCAAAAGCTGGACAGTGAAGGAGAAAATGTATAGACGTTTCAATTGCACTATCTTTCATGCAACTTTGCTTCCGATATGGAAGTCCAGAAAGGACTAAGTAAGCCGAACTGAAACTTTGCTAACAGCAAGTAGTTCTGTAGATCTGCTGCGATCTACAATGGATCAGAAGGGCATCACAGGTTCTCGTCGTTAGCATACGCCCACCGAGTTCATTTGAGATTCACAGATCTAATATCTAAACGCAGTAGACACAAGCTCGTTCCCAATATAATGAGATTGGGATTTGAGTGCCCTTACTTACCAGCTCATCGGCTCTATAAATCCCAACGTCTCTGCTGTGGCCTGGAACCCAAACGAGTCTGATACCAAAGTAGCATGATATTATTGATAGGGAGGTTAGGAATTTCTTGAATAATTTGCGAGCTCAAGGCCAGAATAGCCGTTCTGCTGTCAGCGTGAATGCTCACTTCCCTGAAAAAGAGGCAAAAACACTGCAGTGGTCAGTGGTTCTCATTGCTGAAGAATCATCCTTCATACTTAAATTCATCTATGAAAAAGTTCACCACTCGCCTCTTCTCCAGCAGCTTCAAGAAAAGTGGGCTCCGTGACTCCGTAATCCAAGTTTTCTGGTATATTTGCTTGGCCTTGAAGATAGCATACCGTTTTTCTTAACTTTTAACAGACTTTTACACTTAAGTTATAAGCTTTGTTATATTTCTCGCTTCCTAGCTCATTGGATAGCCAATACCTCAGTCGCCATTTATTACCATTACAGTAGAAATCACTTCACTTTATTTCGATTACATAATAGCCAACATGAAGTGCATTTTCACCACTTAAACTTTAATGTAACTATTTTCCATCACCTCAGCATATGCTCAGCAGAGTGCGTGTGCCATGCTGCCATAGCCTAGAGGATGTTTCACTTTAAGCGCACCGATTTGACATGCGACTTGATTTAATTAAATGAGAAATGACCATGCAAATTAAATGAGCTGCATTGAACTGGGTTGAATTGAATTGATTTGTATTGAGCGAAGAACGACGAGCGAAGCTTAAACACCATACAATAATGGCTTGACATGCGCTTTATTTTCGCTGCCTGTTCACAGTTGGGAAGAGAGACGTCATGCGTGGTTGGAGGGAGTGAGGGCTTGTGTGTTTGCTGTTTAAATCCTGCTGATGTTCGGCTGACTGCTGGTTGAGCGGCCGGTGGTAGACTTGTCTTGCCACGCACACACAATGCCGGCACACATTCGGGTATTTACATGCGCACATAAATTGCCGAGTGACAGCTAGCTGTGCTTGTGCTGGGGATTGCTCACTGTGTCTTACCTCCTTCGCTTTATAAGACCTGACAACGGCGACATTTCGATTTCTGCCCTCGAAGCAACTGCAAAATCAGCATGTCAGCATGCAACGCTGCCTTCTGATGTTGTCTTACCTTAATTACCTGTGCTTGTTGTTTTTACACGAGAACATATTATGTAAATGTGCGTATGTGGAACATGTGTACTTATGTGGGCGATCCAAAGTTGAAACCTGTAAGGGAAACAACATTCTCCGAAGTGCAAGCTATTGAATATTTGATATTGGTTACTTTAATACTTTAAAGGCATTTCCTTCATTATTATCAGTAGCTTAAATTGAATCAGTAAAAATTAATTTCAAATAAATTTAAAAAAAGACGAAATTAGTTTGACTGTATTGAGTTTTTCAACATTATTGCTCTTGCTTTTCATTTGTAGTAAAAATAATATCGTATCATGACATTGTAGTTCGCTATAAGAAAGTTTTAACTTTTTCAAGCTTATACGCTTATTAATTATTCTTGAAATTAAACACAAAAAAAAGATCGCCATGTGAATATTTTTAGTGTTCATATAAATTAAGTATAACAACAAAGTGAGAGTATGAGCACTAGTGTCACAGGATCTACTTGAAGGGAACTGGGCTTTGGGCTGGGCATTGCCTGCGTATTTTTGCAAATTTGTGGGTGATCGTCGTTAATCAATGTGTAGGGCAGGCGACAAGCAACAATAAATAATGGCGCAGTGCCTAGACATCAGATCCGCAACACATGTATGTGTATGTATGCATTAAGGCTCAAACACGCAAGAACACACACCCGCGCAGCTCCCTACTTGCTGGTAATGCGACTAATAGCGTCTTGTATAAATGTTTAAGGCTTGTATTATGCGAGTGGGTATGTGTGCGTTGGTGTTGTTGTTCGGCAGGTTGTATAAACATCGGCAACAGCAACGTAAACAAACATGGCATCCAGCAACGCAGGACAAATGAGCGATATGCCAACAACGCAGAACCACCTTACATACTACATGCCTTATGTACATACATATATGCGTGTAGCTGTGCCACCGAAGCTCGCAGAGATATGAATATATGCGATTTGTACCGATGTCAAGCGGTAATGGGTAAGTGGTGCGTGTTTGAGGTTTGACCGCACTGCGAGTGTGATTAAATTCGCAGATTAGTCGAAACCGCTGGCAACCCAACACTTAAGCAGCAAGCAGCTCGCACACAACACACGGCGACTCAAGGACGACACACACGCATCCAAGAAGACTCCTACCCATATTTACATACATACATATATGCAAGTACATATGTATGTCTCGAACTATGTATATTTGTATAACCCCCTCAGTCCTCCTGCTCATCAGCGCTTGGCGTTGGATGCTAGTGGTCGTAGGCGTCGGGTGCTAGTCCTTGCGCCTTCTCTTCTCCTTATCGGCATTGTAACCGCACGTACGCTCAGATTATAGCAGAAAACTTGCAGCTATTTAATTGGCGAGTGACTGGGAGCAGCGCCGTACAACTGATAGCAGGCAGACACATGTACATTTCTCTGTTGGATGGAGGCGCACTTGGCTTGTGGTCAGCGTAGTCGAGGCACTCGTTTGCGGTGTGCGACTTGTGAGACAGCTTAAATGTTGTAAATAAATCAATAATTAAAAGGCCGACCACTATAAATGATACAGCTGCGAATGAATGTAGATGTTTAACACACGTAATCTTGTATTGCTGCTGTTCTTATTTTGCTCAGGAACGGCTCCTAAAAATAAACATGAGATTGAATCACTGATAATTCAAGGTCGCAGCAAATAATTTATTGAACTACTAAGCCAGCAAATAGCAGTACATACCGTTTAACCTCTAAAAAATCAACATTTCTGATTAAACTTATTGTGGATATTGAAGGCATCCTTTAAGAGTTCTACGCATATCTCCTCAGAACACCCTCAATACCCACATATACCCTATATAAGTGCTCACAAAAGTCATATTACAACAGCAATGCGTGAGGGCCACGTGAAATGGAAATTAAAGCACTGCAATTGAGTACAAAGACAAGGCCAACTAAAATGCAGATCAACAGATGCTATGCGAGGAATTGTATAGTTTTTTTATGCCTTTATGGAAAATGACACAATTTCACGGAATTGCATGCGGAGAGTCACAGCTGGATTGTGTGTAGTTGCCGCAAAGAATGTGTTTAAAAAAGAATATCGTCAGACAAAAATTCATTTGCAGCGGAAAAAAGCATAGTAAAACCAAGAGGCGCTCTCAGCGTTACAGGGGAGATAGTGCGATAAAAATGAAGTGAAATTCAAAGCAAAGGAATAATGACATAATTAAACACCAGTACCGACAGCTGCAGCTCCCCCAACGCCTAGCTGGCACTTTTACACGCATACAGTTGCTGGCGAAATAAATGCAGTGTGTAGAAAATCATTGATAAAGAGAGCAAACAAAATATTCCTATAATTATTTTCTGGGTTGTCTATGGAGATCTAGTTGTTTTATAACTTGAAAAAATATAAACTGTATTTGAAGAGCTCTTTGATAAGAAATTGTATAATTAGTCGTTTTTGCTACCCACCTTACATTTGTTATTCGTTTCGAAGAGTTTACGGTATAAAAAAACCGGCGATCCTAGTACGATCCCTTTTGGCTTTTGCCTCAAGAATCTGCCCTTTGACTTTACCTAACCTGACTTGTTATCAAATTCAAAAGACTGCGAAAGACGATGTATTATATCATCTTCACGTAGACACACTGCTCTATTTCCGCACGCCAGTGTACAATTTCGGTTGCATATGTTGCCATTAAGCGATTGGTGCCAAGGCAAAGTCAATTGCAGCTACAATATTGTGGCTCTGTTGCATGTGCGCCATTACGTTTATGGGGTCAACGTTCACTTTCGCCCGCAGCCGTTGCGCCTACATACTCGTACTGGGTTCCAGATGGCAGGCGTGGATGCGCTGCTGGCACACCGCCGTGAATGCCAACAATCTAAACAATGACATCAAATAAAATCCTTTTATGTGCCAACGACTCAGTTAGGCAAATGAAAACAACTCAATGCAATGTGAAAACAGCGTACAACAACAACAAATACCAGAAGACAATTCAGTGCAACAGCAACAGTTGCAGGCGGAGGAAAGTGAGAAGAGAAGTTCATTTGATTGCGTAGGCTGGTGGTGCGTTGCAAGCTGCAGACGCGAAACGATAAAAATCAATTTTATGACATACACAAATTAAGAATGCTGTTGCATAAATATTTTTATTGCATTTTCACGCTGCACCAACGCCGAAAACAGCACCAACAAAGTAGACAACAACAAAACGCATTGCTACGCACGCACAGAAGTATTGCGTCTTGAGAGCGCAGGGCATTGCATGAAAATCGGAGAATCTAAAAAACACACTCGCCCTGCTCTTTAACTCTTTCCGGGTAAGTGTTAGTCGTAAATGAGTCCCACGGGCTCTACTTCATGGAGCTGATGAAGAATAAATATGTTCCAATTCGAACACATCATAAATCTTCGGCTGCGATTGACTCGAAGAAGTTGCGCCTAATTGAAAAGTTAGATCGTAAAAAGCGTCATTAAAATTTGACATGCTAGTTAGACGTGTCGGTAATTGTTTGGAATTGTCAACAAATGTCGGCTCTTATTTGAATAGCAGACAGAACATCAGTCACACTTTGGTCACAGCCATTGATTATTCACCGTTAACCGCTAAGGTGCGCTTCATTTTCCCACCAATAACACACAGCGACAGTCAAATAAGTACTACCGCATGCATGTTCCCGATATTTGTTCCCTAAATTGCTTACAAGGCTAGTTAAGATCAGTTTGTTTTGGCTAATGGAAAAAGATGTTAACAAAATACTTTCTCCAGATAACACTCCGCCTGAGCGCAAGAAAATTAATTGATTGAGTTAACACAGTTCTTGTTCAATTTAAATTAACAGCCAGCCAAATTAGAGATAAACTTAATGAAGACGATGGATAAGACTTAGCTGAAAGCATAAAATATGTTATCTTTACACCTACAAATAATAAAAACCGCTGAATTGTTACTAAGTGATCATAAACTTTTAGTTATGAAGTTGTGTGGCCTGATCCGTCTGATCGAATCCGAAATTAAAGTCATGAATGGATAAATATATTTGTAAGTCATTTAAGCTCTCCTCCCTTTAAACTGTGTAAACGTCTTCTATTCAATCTCTATCTATCTTAAAATAGTAGATAATGATAGTTTGTTCGATTGGTCACTTTTGATATAGGATGTTTGATAAATTGTTGTAGGTTATAAGTAAAGATCAAGAGCGTTTCGAGAGTTTTTACTTTTTGTATTGAACTTTGTGTTTATCCGTACTAATTTATCGATGAATATGTTGCATCCGTGAGCTGCTTTGGAACAAATGATCTCTTCCAAATTAAAAGTCAACAATTCTGTTGGTCTCTCCGCAATACCTTTAATAAACAAACACCAGCAATAAACAAAATAACAATTGTACCTAGAACTATGTGGATACATTAAGTATATTTTTTGGATCTGCCACCAACTAAATATTGCGGTTTGTTCTGCGTGTTTCTCTTTAACTTCATTATTTATTTGTTTGCTTGATTTACAGAACTATTTTCCATTGCTGTTATTTATAATTAAATCTAGAATAATTTTGTTTTGTTTTGTCTGTTTCACGCATTCGAAAATGAAAATATATATTTTCCGTTGTGTGCTCTAGTTTTTGGAATTTCAACTTCATCTGTGTGCAGGTGCGTGAGGTCTGTTCTTTTTCAAGGGGTTTTATTGATAGTACTCTAAATATGTTGTGCAGTTAAGTTGCATGAAGCATAAAGAAGCAATGAAACATCTAGAATGGCTGCTTTGTGGGGTGTCTGCAGGATTGTTTGGGATTAAGATGATTGTTTTTTGTACTTTACATGGATTTAACTGTTTTTTGTGAAATAAAATATTAAGCTAGAATATTAATATAAATCTACAGGAATACCTGAGATTTTGTGTAGCAAATCTTTTTAAATTCTTTACTTATACTTAACACATTTCAAAATTATACTTATACACACTGCTAAAAATTAGTTGAAGCAGTTTTGGGGTTTCAGCAAACAACGATATCTCTCACAATGTTTAAAGTTACCCAATATTCGATTTTCAATTCAAAACTTTTCCGTTTGATGTATATATTGAGGACATACTTTAGGCCTTCGAAATGACTAGCACTATTTCGAGGTTAAGCAAACGCTTTGCTTGTGAGTCAGCGATTTTAGCAATCTGATGCGAATACTCATGCAATATGTACCTTTAAACTACTTTCAAATAATAGTCCACTCACTAATAAGTGTAGCGATGTGTTAAGCTCCTCACAAATACTAAGATAGTTGAGTTGTAGTGTATATTATATGCACTCTCAACTATGACAGTAATAATAGATTTGTTTTTTCCTTTCGCTGTCAAACTAAACAGCACAGCACAAATTTCGCACAAAAAACATTTCCGGCTTAACGCTTCCGCTTTGCTATGTACCGGAAATGCGTGTTCATGCCTACGAGACCGCCAGCGGCGCAACAGACCCCGAAACTAAATTACTCATGTGTCGTGCGCATTTTTATTTGCAACGTCTGCTTACCGGAAATTTGTGCTCTTCTTGTTTACTCTACCTTAACGCCCACCTGTCTATCAGTGGGACCGACCTTCGCAAGCCGGCGTACAAGGGTGCCCCACACAAACCAGCTCCACCCACCAGCCCACGAACATCCTTCAATGTGATTGGAAACTGGGTCGTCAGTTGGGCTGTCTGTTGGTTTGCTGGGCCTGCGTGTGTGTGTGTTTAGTGAGCATAATCCAATACATTTACGTTTGTGTGGAACGTTTTCAAATTTTGTTTGTCCATACATTAAAACGGTAAACATAAACATTGGCCGTAAATCTGAGTAAACGTGTGAAAATTACTGTTTGCGAGAATATGATTCTGTTGACTGACACATCTTTCCTGATATTCATCTGCTGTCAGATTTTCAAACAAGCTTCGTTTCAAAGTCGCCTGCGAGCTTTCACAAAAGTTTAAAGGCATCATACACGTGTATGAATTTTGGGTGAATTGACCTCACTCACAATTAAGTTGAAGTCTTGTTGCTCTTCAAAAATATAAGTATTGATACTCGAAATGCCAGAACTTTAAAATTCGGAAATTGAAAATTTAGGAATTTTACCTACGCTGACCATCTTTAAGTTTTACGCTTCCTATTAAATAGGCAAATAACTTCTCTGCTTCTGCTCACAAATTTCCTCTTCAAATTTCCTTAATATCTCTGATGACCTATAAAATTAATAGAATAATGATGCCATTTACCACATTCGGGCGTTACTAAAAGATTACTTTCCTGACCTCAGGAAAACTCACCTCCTTCACAAGCACCCACGCCCGCACACACACTGCACCGGCATTTGCGTAACGCTTTTAGACTTTGCTGAAAACACAAACTTGGCATTTCTTCATTATCAACATCTTACGGCTTCCTCACCTTGGCTGCATATTTCTGTCTACGTCTGATGGCTTATTTACTCGTGTTGTTGGTGGGACCGAAATTTTCAATTTGGAAGCCATTTTGCACAGCAACGACATTTGTTGGGGTTGTTGAGACAATCCCGGCTGCCAAAATGGCAATGACCCTTTGGCGAAGGGATGCGTTAAAAGCAAAAACAAAACTACAAAAATGTGGATTGCCGAGGTACACAGCAACCTCAACTTGAGCTAGCTCATAAGGCCTTTCATGCATGCATAGACGGCAAAGCATAGACGTAGCAGGAAAGGTGTAAAGCGCCTTAAATTGTTTAATCTGCAATTTTGATAAGATGAAAGCACAGCACAACGTATGCCTCTTTGGCCTAGTTTAGCGCAAAGATTCCTTTAATGGTACAACTATGCGATAACTGAATTCACTGTAGATGGCTTGATATATGAAATTGAGAAGAAAGAGAGTGATTAAATTGTTTATACACTTAAACACGAATTTATTACGAATTATAAGCATGAGAAATCGAATTGAAATCATGGTTCGGAACACCGAGATTTGAATGGAATAATATTGTAAAAAAATCTTAGTTTCTTACTTAGTCCCTTCTTCTTGCAAGCCGAATGATTTGTTTTGACTACTCTTTAACAGGCGAACTGCTTTGATTGATCTTTGTCTCAGTGATAAAGTGGTTTATAGTTCTCCGGGTTGTTTTATACGAAGTGAACTGAAAGAAGAGAGAAAATATAATTTCTCTTTTTTCATTTATATTGCGAGCTTACTTCCATATTTCCTGACGCTTCATTATTGTACCTGTATCAGATGGTGTTCTTGATAAATCTGCAATATTTATAGTGGTAATTTACAGAAGCTATTTCAGAATTGCCCCTTGGAAGTTTTGGTCTGGTGCGTGCACTCGAAGGAAATATGTTAAAACTTGTGCCAGACTTCTCTGTGATAAGCTCTCAGAATTACATTTAGTAAAATTTTCGCTGAAAATTGTCTAGGGGAGGAGTAGATCCAAGGGTCGTATGTGATAGATATAAGTAGAGGCGTCTTAGGATACCTATGCTTCACGTTTGCTATTAAATTACGTTTGAAATGGAATGGAATCGAAGTTTCTCATTTTCGAAGAGTGAGAAAACCATTATCGAAACTTGGAAGTTTCTCTTTCGGATCTCACCGATCTATCGGAAAAGGAGATAATTTGCAGCCAAAGGGGCAACGATAATTTCATTAGAAGATGACTGAAGGAGAGAGAGTGAGTTAAGTTTGAACAACGAATTCCAATACGATTTATATTACTTCCGATTCGCAAAGCATTACAGAAAGTTAAATTGATTTTTATTGTCAAGGTCCAATCACTCATCTACAATTTAAGCTTCGCTCGCTCTCTTTCTATCAAATTTTATTTTATTATTATTATTTTTTTTTTGAAAACACAAACGACAACAAAAGCAGCTGTTGGCAAAGTTGTTTTCGCATCACGAAATTAGTTTACGAAATTCAGCAAATAACGGCAAATATCGATGGCACAGCAAAACGTAAAATTTCATTACAAGATAACACACTCGCAACCATAGATACGAGTACATGCGCACATACACAAATAAAAGGCAATAAAGCAAACGGCAAACAAACAAAATAATCTAATTTGAAATAAATTTTCAAACCAGAAAGTATATGAAAATGACATTCGTACAAAGCCAACATAAAAGCTAATAAACTTTTGGTGTTGCGGGCCAAAGTTCATTACAACGAATTTCGGCGCATAATAGCATGTCGTCGTCGGCACAGTGTGAGTGCGTGTGCCAGAGCGGGGGGCATGAGTGCATATATACATAGGTATTAGTAGGACAGGGTGTTATTGGGAAGGCAAAACTTTTGGAAACGTGTTTTTCGGGCGTATTTATGTTGTGCAGAGATTATATGGCATTTAGCATTAATAAATGAAAATAATGATTTCTCTTAAAAATGTCATAAATTGCCTACAAGAATCTGCTAAACAATTCGACGGCTTGCGAACGAACCCTAATGGTATTTATTTAGGCATTTCCATTTGTCTCTTGTTTAGTTGGAAAATCACTTTTGTGGGAATCAACACCGCAAAATGTGCTGAATTAATTTGCTCGTTCAGATGTCATTCGAAAGTTTTTGAATAGTTGGAGAGAAATCTTTTATGTTTGTGTCGTGCTGGTGGAATGCTTAAGAAAGAGTTCTACTGAACTACCACAGAAAACGTCTAGACGAATTTACTTATAATGAAATTATGAATATGTGTTGCATAATGGAAAGTATGAAATTTTAAATCACAGAACAAAGCAGCAAGTGGTGGGAGCGATTTGAGAAAAAAATTTGCGATATCATTTCAAAAGAGAAAGCAAAGGGAATCTAAATTTTAGAATCACTTATGAAGATTTTAATAAACAAATTTTGAGCTGATCTTCTTTAGGATAATAAAATTTTGGTCCAACCTCTCGGTACTTCTATCAGATTTTAAGCTCTTGCAATGGCTTCCAAAAATATATAATCCAACGGGGTGAGCTGCGAAGAGGCCCTGCCTTGCAATAAACGCTCTGCCACATCATTGAGTGATACATTTGCTGTCTGCTGATAAAATGTAATTTCTTTATTTTGCCAATCAAAAAATTTAACTTTTCCATTATATCATCCGGGCATAATTGAGATAAGCACAGATAAGCACCTACATTCATAGAAGTCTATTAAAATGCGCTCGCAAACACGCGCAAATACAGCCGTTTGGCAACCCACTTGCCGCCATGCCCAATCAACTTAATTGCTTGTAACGCGTGTTCGCTACTTCTTGTAAATGCCGCCCATTTTTTATGCCCACACACACACATACGAGACGAGAAGTACCTTCCGTCGAGAACGGCACCCCCATGTGTGTATTTGTGAGTGTGTGAGTGCTCGAAGCGGCATTAATTCGGTTCGGTGGATGAGTGCGTGCGTGTGTGTGTGTGTGTGCTATTTGTCCGGAATTCATAAAGTGATACGACGCGTCGGCATCCGTAAAACACGCACTTAACATTCGTTCATTCGTTCATAACAATAACAATAAAACTTAACATGTTCATTTCGCATGTTGAACAGTTACACTACACTGTGTCAGTCAGTTCAGTCAGTCACGGGCGTTGCGTCGATCGCCCGCTTCTCAAATACATTCGCAACATTCCCGATTTGGCGCCCATTCTCCAAGGACTTATGATTTCCACTTGAGTGCGCGGCTCGTATCAATGTATTGCCGTTTGTTATTGTTGTAAGTGTTGAATAACTGTTTACTGTTCACTGTGCCTCGAAATCGTGCGTGTTTTTACAAACATTCTCATTTGAGTGTGTGTGTGTGTGTGTTGACTCATATCTCCGTTTCCACTTCACACACTCACACATGAGCGAACTTTTATTGCCTGGGTATTGGTAGAGAGGAACTCTACTCTACGCACATTCACACTCGCATTCGCCTGCAATTATACACGCACAAATTCGCTCTGCGAATAGCCGACACAGTCACTGTTAGGTCATTATCATATGTATGTATGTAGTGTTGAAGTGTTGCCGGTGAAACAAAGAAAAATCGCTTCCTTCACACTCGACTACAGCTTGAGCTCGGAGAGTCCTCTACAGTAGTTTTCAGGAGTTGGGAGGAGAGGGGGAGTAAGGATATGCTCACGCATTCAATTATACCTGAATATGATGGTCATTGGTGTCCATCGCTTTGCGATTGCGATAGAGTGATGCTGATTAGTCTGGGATTATTTTGATTACACGTTATAGCTCACATTAACGCTATCGATATTGCCATTTTCAATATATGTATCCGTTGACGTCATACACACTCTCTCCTTTGTGAGATTGATAAATATTCAGTAAATAGTTCCTCACATAATAAATTGATGATGCTGAGTTAATGTTTATTGTAAATACTAATTTTTATACTCTCACATTTCTTCTTCTTCTTGACTGGCGTAGACATCGCCTACGCGGTTATAGCCGACTCCACAGCAGCGCGCCACGCATCTCTCCTTTTGGCAGTTTGGCGCCAATTGGTTATACCAAGCGAAGCCTGGTCCCTCTCCACCTGGTCCTTCCATCGGAGTGGAGGTCTCCCTCCACTTGCCTCCAGAGATCTATCACAAAAAATCGGTTATGGGGCACTTTGAGTTTTAAGAAGGTTGTTGAATAATAAAACACCAACTTCCCAAGTGGTAACTCTCAGATCCTACGATGGTAGATGCTTGAAGGTGATACATACATATATACATATACATATACATATATCTAAAATATAAAATTCTCGTGTCACGGTGTACGTTATTGAACTCCTCTGAAACCGCTCGACTGATTTTCGTGAACCTTAGCGTGCATATCGGCTGAAGGATGGAGTCATATGTTTAAGTTCACGTAAGTGAGGAATGTTTCTGACTGCCATTCACTTGGGAGTGGCCAGGAACGATTCTTTTGCATGTGGCTCAAATATCTCACGACTTCCGGTCTTAGACCTAGTAAACCGATCTGGCTAATTTTAGTCTTGAAATATTCGTGGAAGGCCAGAAAAAGATTAGAAAGTGAGTAAATATGGAAAAATTGCGAGGAAGATATCAATAAGATAATTTTATTCGAGTTGACAAGAAAAATATAAAAAGAGAAAACAAAAAAATAATATTTTGAAGGTTATCATTGTTGCTTTGTTAAAATATTTTTGTTATAGTTCAATTGTATAAGGTTGTGTCGATAGCCCAAAACAATTTGTAAAAAATAAGGAAAGGCTAAGTTCACGTTCAACCGAGCCAGGATTCTGTTAACAGGTGATTTACGCCAGACTCTTCCAATTATTCCTGAATCAACTGTTACTGACGGGCTAATCGCATGCCTAAAGTCATTTAATTTGTGGCGACACATAAAGTATCGCCAATTAACAACTAACATATGAGTGTTTTTGCAACAATATCAAATTGCGATTGTAGAAGCAGTTGGAAATGGTAGGGTCGCAGTTGACACCTCGATGGATTAATAGCATTTCCAACAGATTTATTCTAATCACTGCCTGGATATTTTTTTTACTTCCATGAAAATAACCTAATGAGTTTTAACTCATTTATATTTTTTTTTTTGAATATTTCAGTAATATTAGTGTAAAGACCAGATACAAATCCACTTGCCTCCAGAGATCTATCACAAAAAAGAGGTTATGGTGCACTTTGAGTTTTAAGAAGGTTGTTGAATAATAAAACACCAACTTCCCAAGTGGTAACTCTCAGGTCCTACGATGGTAGATGCTTGAAGGTGATATATATATATATATATATATATATATATTTGTTTATGATATTAATACAATATATCTAACAAGAGATTCATCAGATTATATCAACAAGCAGGCATTTTAATTCAGCAATAAATATGTATTCAATCAATAATTTCAACATTTATAGACTCAAATCGACAAATGTAAATAACTTTAAATAACAAAAAGAACAAACAATAAATCAAAACAGAGAAGGCAGTGTTTTGAAAAGTTGTGACAATCGGTGGTAAACAAAATGCCAGGAAGAATTAAACAAAGCTGAACATACAATTAATGACTTGCTGATATTATGTAAGGGTGTATGTGTGTGTGTTTGTAGCTACTTGTGTATACATTAAACTTATAAGGCATGAAAGCTCGCATAAGCTCTCATTGATTATATACAGACTATAAAACAATTTTTTTTTACACACAAAACAGTTTCGTGGCTACTCAATAGAGTTGAATAGCCGCACTGTTGTTGGTGGGCGGAAGATTTGGTTATAACACTTATGAACATGTTATATGTTCAATTGACCATGCAATATGTGTGCATAAGTTTTCTATTTACTTTGTGGGCGATTATGACTGCTTGCTCGAATGGCTGCGTTGTAAATAAATTAAGTGCTAATTTGTTTATGTTCGAGTAATTTTGATATATTTTGGCTTTTCGGAATTTCAATTTTTGATTACTTAATCTTAGGCTGAAGAAGATAATTTTAATATTCTTTTAAACAACATTAGCTGAAATAAAAGCTTACGATGTGGCAACTGATAGGCTTACATATATGTTGTATGTCAGAAATGATTGTATATGTTGCACAAAGAGCCACATAATATTGAAGTTTCACAAGCAATAATTTCGATGTTTTGTTAGATTATATACTTCATATATTATTGTGTCCACTGACAACAAGTCAATCATACACTGCAAATAGAAATCACTTGAAATCAGACTTAGAGTAAGATTTATAAACTTCAAATTACGTGGATTCTGGAAATTAAAGTCAAGTATATCCTACAGTGTCACGGGCGCTTCAAATACTTCGAATTTCTTTTGCTATAAAAGCTTGAAATAAAAGGTAAATCAAGGTGGCTCAGAAACTATTTATATAATTTGTATTTCTCAGAACATACGAGTATATATGTATTTCATATGACCATATGCTTGCTCACATAAACGTCAGCCATAATTAATGTACTTTTTACTTCTTTACATACATACATACATACATTTACTATATAAGTGCTCACATGTAATACATTGTATAATAATTGTGTATGAGTACATACCATATGCTCCGAGCAATATTTGCCTTCAGTTTTCTTCGTTTATTTGGTTGATATACGTTAATCCAGAGAATCAGACAGATCGTGAGAAATGAGGGCAACATAGAAATTATGATGTTCAAACCCACGCATAGTGTTAAAGATTATTTTGATGCATGCGTAATGAAAGCGAGCGTGTATGCAAAGGGATGTCTCTATGAAATATGATAAATGTAAGTAGAACATCTTGGAGAAAATCCGAATGCCATCAGACGTACTTATTTCAGCTTTATGGAAATCATAAAGTTAACTTAGTAAAATCTGAGAATTCGAGCGAATGTGAAATTAAAATTGTTCCCGAGAATAAAAATTGAAGTAGACGCTTAGTATTAAATAACTCTGACCAAGGTAACATTTCTTACTAGTACTCGCTTATTTCCAACATTACGGATTTATGTAATCCATAGCATTAAATCAAAATTCAGCACTCAATATTATCCTCCCCTAATAATGGGATACGGGCGATGTAGACTAAAATACAGAGATTAGTATCTATAAGGAAGGATCCAAACTAGGGTCGGATCTGTAGACTTTTCAGCAGAAATAGTTACCAGAATAGTTTTCCGACTACCAGATCACTGCAGTGTCTTCAATCATAGAAACCTTCTCGTGTCGACAAAGAGGATGCTTAATTTCATACACTTACAGACAGCCAAGGGTATTTGGAATCACCAAGGAATCCCTCCAAGATAGTGAAAGAATGCCATAATGGGACTAGCTTTTTTATTTGCAATAAACCTGCAATGAGTTTCAGGATACTATGATATTACAGAGAATTTAAAAGGAATTACAAACGAACTCTAGTAGGAGTGCTAATAGGTCACTGTCGGAATGGAAGACGCGCCAGCTGACTGGGGATACCATAATGACAACTGTAGAAGCTGTCAAGGTGTAGAAGAAGAAGACTCTGCAGTATCTTCTATGCGGATGCAATAATATGTATTGTCCCTGAGTGGTTCAGAGAGAACATGGTAGTATGAGGGGATTTCACAATAGACCTTCTAAAATCTTAGGAGCGTCGTCCACAGCCTCGATATGTAAAAAGGCAATCCACTGACCAGTTGAGTCCGCGGTTCAAACTATCATCATTGTATACGTAAAATAATCCATATGAAATTACTCCATTAACGGGACAAATGTGTATATGTATACTTATTAATATATATCATAAGATTAAAATTAACTTTGAATGTTGGCCTTTCACGCATACTTTTCCTCTCTACAAATTGAAGTCATATATACATACAATAGAGATGTATGTATTTCTGCGCAAATATTTGAACTAATATTTGAAGCATTGTCCGGTCATAAGTGAGTTCAAACAATGAACTTTATTGTTCTGTTGGACGCTGGATACTGGCATCGTGCGTGCCGATGTGTGTGTTTGGTTAGCATGAGTATATTATAAAAGCAAATAGCCTTAATGAATGACGCCGGAAAAATCGGAGAGTATCGCGTGACGTACACTCGCCAATAATTAGCGTCATTAATGTGAAAAGATTAAACAATTTCAATTAAATTCAACGCAAAATGCAACATTACAACGCAGCGAGGCAATGCAGCATGCCGCATGCAGCACCACATGCCAGCGTGGCAGGAGTGATGGCGGAAAAAATGGCAAGTGGCACGCACGATGATCGTGCCAAAGTCAAAAGTAAACATTGCAATATCATAAATACCCTTCGACGGCTGCCATTGGAACCACACTGACGGACTGACGGAATGAGTCGTTGTTAGTCTGCAACAATGCAGCGGCTCACTTTACATTACACGGAGCTGACGTCTACATATAAGTACAAGCATGAGCGATAAAATAGCACTTGTTCATAATATTACTCAAATATAAAACAAAACAAGTAAGGAAGAGCTAAGTTCGGGTGTAACCGAACATTTTATACTCTCGCAATTTATTTATTTAACTTAATTAATATTATATAATACACAATTTGATCCACATATTCGTCATATGTATTGTATAAAGTCCATTGAAAGGACTAATATTAGGTTAGAAGTACCGAGGTCCTCATGTTCGATATATGGGGCCTGACAACCTATGGTCCGATTTCGGACTATGGGAATTTCGGGCGTGGCAGTAGTCCGATTACGCCCATTTTCGAACTTAACCTTATTATGGTGCCAAGGAACACGTGTTCCAAGTTTTATTAAGATATCTTAATATTTACTCAAGTTACAGCTTGCACGGACGGACGGACAGACGGACGGACAGACATCCGGATTTGAACTTTTCTCGTCACCATGATCATTTTGATATATATAACCCTATATCTAACTCGTTTAGTTTTAGGACTTACAACCAACCGTTATGTGGACAAAACTATAATACTCTCGTAGCAACTTTGTTGCGAGAGTATAATAAATTTGACACCCATTTTCATATTGTAATTTATAAACTTTTAATGATAAAAGGAATTGATCGGTGAATCGAACAAACCAGTAGCATAAGTGCTTCGTAATGAATAGAAAAAGATTCACTAAAATTATGCACTCACACACTCTCTGGTATCAACTTCAACCGGGTAACGCTTCGTAGGATGTGATTTTTGTACCCGCGCTGCTATTTTTGTACTCAACACTGTTTTTGGACAGACATTTGTATGTAAATAACAATAGCATTAAGTGCATTAGAGTATTCCAGTAACAAAGAATCATATTATGCGGCGAGGATCGCAAGTGCATCGTGGTGCTGTTGCAGTCATCTGTGGTCATAGCGTGTGGCAGCATGACGAGGAGCGTGTTGGCTCCACTGAAGATGAGCAAATGTTGCCGAAGTTGATTTCGATGTCTTTTATCCATATCTGCCTTTGGCTGGCAGATCAAAAGCTAAAGCGCTTGCGTGTTGCTAACTAAAAACTCATACTTATTTACTTATGGCACTTAAGATAGTTTATTGAGTTGTTGCAAACGGCACGCAACAACGACATTCCTTAATCGCACGAAATGATTTCACGAAATTGATTTTCATAAAACGAAAAATTATATTATATTTGCGGTATTTTGCTTGAAAGTGTTGGATATGCAATCACTTAAGTAATTATTGGATTGTTGCACTTACCGGTTGGTCAAGGTCTTAGAGCGGTACAACCCAATTTTACCCGTTGAGTGGTTTTTACTAAAAATAAAAATATAAAAAATTGGAACAAAAATTTTGAAAGCATTTTTAAGTCGCTTGGAGTTTTAAAAAATAGTTTTCAAAAAGCAACTTTCGTTAATTCCAAGATTTACTTCAACAGTAAGTGTAGTAGACCCCACGAATACGAAGAATTACAGTAACTCACTCTATTTCCATACTAAGTTCCCTTCTGCTAATGGGTGTTCCAAACTGTGCACCCTACTGATTGTTTATATGAATTTGATGTATAAAAGTAATATATTTTCCACATATCCATATTTGGGGAGCGCCCTCTCCCCGAGGGTTGGTGTCCGTGTTGTGACAAGCGCAGCTTTGTGCGCGAACACAAAACTTATTTCGGGTTGTTAGGAGTTGAATTACGAGCTGTCGTGTGGCTTTGTGGTCGCAGCGGGGCGTGAACTGTAGCACGACTCGTTGCACTTTATGGAAATTGCATGAAAATATCCAGAAAATGTATTTTTATTAATTTACGATTATTTTACTCTCTCAGGCGGTTAATGAATGCTAAGAACACTTTATTAAGTGGGGAGTGATAAGAACACGCGCAGTCTAATTGGAAAATATTGTTGAGATATATCAAATATTGGACGGTATCTACTATGTAGAGCCAACTCAAAAAATAAAAATCATTATATGTGACCTGGTCTACAAAAAGGGAGCTAACGTGCGAAAAATTATGGAAACATGAAAAAGTGAAAAAGCATCTCATCTTCCATCCGAATCAACTAAAAAGTGAAAATTGATTTTTTGACACCTTTCCGTAGACCAGGTCACATATACATAGTGTCTACTGGAGCCCAAAAATTTGGAATTCAATGTTTGATGCTGATGCTGGATAGATTCTCAGTAGCGTTCGGAAGTACATGGGATCGTAGTCCAATTTTATTCGTCTTCGTAACTTGTGACTAAGACTAAGATCGTTTCGTGATCGATCTGGCCACATACAATGTCAGTATCTTCAGGTTCTATGAATCGATTGACAAATAAACAAAGGGAAACAATTAAAGGTGATTTAGTGGAACTTTTTTCAAGCACATATTAGTTAATGCGAAACAATTACTTCCAATTACCGTTAAATTTGATCTATGGCAAGTCATAGAATCTTAGAATCTTTTTCCACACTATCTTTATAATATTTAAACACAAGCCAATATCAATAAATTCAAACCATTTCGATTTAAAAAAAATCCGAAAATACTCTTATTAGGAAATCCATAAAGCAAACTATTCATATGAGTTCTTGGAATTCGAATTGAAGTTTTCGAATTTCTTGTATGGCCATATTTATGTCTGTGCATCTGTGCTTGGTTTTTATTCTTTTAATTTTTTAGTACAAAAACCCATGTATGCTCTGGCCATTTGAGGCAACTTAATGCCACTTGCGGGCGGCTTTAATGACTCCTTTGTGCTACTTCATGCACCAAAAGTTGGCCATTCAACATTTTAACACCTCATGGCTGTCATTGCTGCAGGCATTTCCATGCAAGCGACTGCCGCTTTGCCGCTGCTTCGGTTGCATTTGCATTGATGTCTGTTTTATTTCACGTGTCACATTCGTTGATCGCCGACCGACCGGCCGCCCGTTCGACGTCAAAAGATTTGCGATCAACAAACATGCAACAGCGCATATCTAGAATATACTTATACAAACATATACTCATGTACTAATGTAAGTGTTCATTTGTTTATGGCATGCGGTGAGGCAATGCACCAAATAGTGCACACCACTGATCGCACCGAACAAAGTAAAGACAGAAGCATTAACGCGAACAACAACAAGTAGTGTTGCATTGTAGAGCCTAGGCCTAGTGCCGCCAACGCCACCGACGCCTGCGGTATAATGACGTCTGATACGTTGGAAATTTATAAAACGAAACTAAACTAGCCCAGCAGACCGTGCGCTGCCGCTGCAAATATGTAAACACGGCTGTCTCTGATCGTGCGGCCTATAGTGACTATTGATTGCACACACATCCAAACATACTTATGTAGATATTCATGGAATTCATATGCAGCATTTCAGAGAATGAAAATAAAATCAAAAACTCATTGACTTCACCAAAGCAAAACAAAATGGGAAATACATAAGGCAGAGAAATAAAAGAAAACCACACGTCACTTACCGCTACACACACACATACATACACCAATGTGTTAGTGTGAATTTCTATTAATTCATATGCATACACATACTCTCATACATACACGGATATCTATCATTTGCGCGGGTGGCATTGAACCTGTTTGTTTGCTTCCGTTCTTTTCGCTTTCGCTGCGATCGTTTCCACAGAATCACGGGTTTCAGATCCTCACCACACAAAGGCGATGGCAACTACAATGATCTTTTTACTTCTGCAGTTGCAGTGGCAGCCGCCTTAAATAGCTCCCTTCCACATAAATAAATCATGGAGTTTACATATGTGGCTATTTGTTCGCCACACAATTGCTGATTGCTGTGGTTACTTCGATACGATCCCGGAATGAATGTGAGTATTTTCGGGTTAAATAATGACCAATTAAATTGTATTGGTAGTAAATTACGAAATATTTACTTTTGATAAACAAAATAGTTCTGCACTGCTCTCTTCAGATACAAGAGCAATAATCATACCAGCATTTGTGAAAATTCTTTAATATTCTGCAGTAGTAGAATTATCATATAATTCTTCAGATTATTTATTGTGGAAATATATTGCGAATAGTTAGGCATTCCTTTGTATTAAAAAAAAAAAAAACGGGATTGAAGATAATTATAACCAATAGGTCCTCTTTGCCTTTGATGCTCTGAATTCAACCGTCTAATGTCTCATATGAATTGAAAAAAAAATTAATACTCATTTTGAAGGGGAAGGCTTCCGCTCCGTTGGAGGGACCAGGTGGAGAGCGACCTGGTTACACTTGGAATCTCCAACTGGCGCCGAACTGCGAAGGAAAGAAAGGAGTGGCGCGCTCTCATCGATTCGGCTATAACCGGCTAAACGGTTCAACGCCAATCACATATATACATTTTGAAATAACGCTAAAAAGTCCCACAACCCGAGTACGCGAGCCCCGATCAAACTGTGTGTATGTCTTTACGTAGTGAAATCTGAGGAATGTAATTCAAATGAATTGACAACGGACTATGTACATATATCTATCCAAGCAATCAGGAATAACAAAGGTCACCAGCGGAATAACAATTGAGTACTGGTTTAATTAAAAAAACTCTTGAGTATATTAAATTTTGAGTTATCGAGACGTCCTTCAAAGGCATGTCAATAAATAATATGTTCTTGTCCCGATTCTTGTTTTGAATGCTTCTGACATGTTCTATGCAATGAAGAATACATAGAAAAATCATAGGAAAATGTATGTAGAAACATATGTACCAGCATGATCCTCAGGATTCATACAAACTCGTTATTGCTTACACGATGTACACGACGAAAAAACCAATTCGTATTAAAACCAAACACGCCTTCATACCTTTTGTCATTCATTCATTTATCTGATACTGTGCGAATACGTGCAGGAACTCTTCTATTAGAAGATATTATAATTAATATGAAGATATGGATACATGTGCATGCATAGTATAAAAACCCTATATAGATTCATACATAAGTGTGTATAAAACGTGTTCTGAAAACAAAGGCTTTCCTAGAGACATATCCTCGGCAATTAATATTAATATTTTTAAGCATTTTTAAATTTTGGAATATGTTCGACTTCGCAATTGATCTTAGTGATTGCAGACAGCCAAGGTGAAGAACATTTTTAGTCAATCCATTTGGCGGACTGTGTTGCATTGACTTTCTGCACTAAGACATATACATACTACATATAAGAAAAAATAAAACGGATATAATTTAGTGTCATGGCCAAGAAGTTAGCTTTAGCCGAGGCTAGCACGAATAAAATTCCGAAATACTGAATTTTCGACCACTGTGTTCCGAAGTATGCAATGGCATACCAAACCTAGCATAATTCAAGTAACAGCTGTCAAAAATACCAAATCCTAGTAATGAAACACCGAACAATCGAAATTTAGTTCTCCGAATATTTTCAAAGCGAAAATTAAAAGCATGACTTAACTGCTAACGGTAATTCGCAGCTATATGAATAAACACACATTTCAATTACATATCTATCTTAGTAAGAACTAAAACTTATTCAGACAAGCCACTTCAAATTTAAGAAAAACATCGTCGGAGTTGCTCTACTTTAAACACCACACCACACTTCTGGGTCATAACATTTTTCCAATAAATTTCTATGCTAAGCAACTTCGCAAAAGATGAACTCTCTTTATGATTCCATTTATTTATTTATTTTTTGGTTTTGTAACACTTTCCATTTGCCATAAAATTTCCATACTGCACTTCCGCAAACCACGCAATTTGGGTGGGCTACGAAAATCAAATCACTCGGAAAGAGAAAAAAATGAAAACAAATCTATAAAAAATATCAAAGTCACCAAAAACGAAATATCATCAAAAATCAGCATGCATAATGGCCAATAAACAACGATGAAACTGTGCAACACACACACACATACACACAAACGAAGCAAATGCATTAAACAGCGACTGTGTAGGAATTGGTTGGGTGCAACACGCTTCAGACACAACATGCATAGTAAATGAATCTAGTATTACAACAACAATACGAATAACAACAACCACAACAACAATTGAAGCGGTCGTATTGTGACTTGTTCATTAGTTTCGCTGCCGTCAAATAAATTCTACAACCGACTCGAGTGCACGAGTGTGTGTGTGTGTTGCTATTAGAAATGTGATGCAACTGACACAACAACAAAAACCACATGCATTTCATGTACCTACATACATACTATGTACATATGTATGTATGTTTGCTTGTGGTAATACGTACTCGCATCGATTGTTTTTTCGTGCCGCCAGAAATTGTAGGAGGAAACTAACAGAGCACCTAATTTAAGACGGCCAGCAGGCTGGGCACTCATCACAAGAACAGGCTGAGGAAAAGGGAGAGAGAAAGAGAGAGTGGAGACCCGAAAATGTAATCAATATGCAGTCGCTTCTTCTGGCTGGTGGTGGCGGCGCTGCGGGCGCGTGCCTAATAATGTGCTGCCGCTGCCGAGGCGCTGTTCGAGAGGCTGCCTGCTGTGCACCTTATGGGCCACCAAGACAGGGCAGCGCCGCATTCAACACTGACGTTGCAACTCAGCGCTGCCCTTCGCACCTCGCCACACTTCAGCACACCTTCTCGCGCGCAGCAGTTACGTGTGCCAGTGCTTGTATGAGCCGAGGAGGCGCAGCTCAAAATGTGTTTCTTATGTTTTAAGTTTGGAAAATGCTGAGCAAATCACCACATAATTACGTGTGCATTTGCATACAACAACAACAACAGCAGCCAGGTTGGGCCACCACCGCGCCGTGTATTGTAGAAAGTAATGAGGCCTGCGGCAAGTCGAACACACATGTGAGACGTCACTGTGCTGATGGCTGGTTTTCATTGCAACTGTCATGTGCTGTCATTGACATTGTATTCCGGCCTCAGAGCAAGGGGGAAGAAAGCCAAAGTCGTAATGAGGGGCACGCCTGCATGCTGCGAACAACAACAATACCAACAACAATACCAACAATGACATTAGAAATGCAGTCTCGTTGCTCAATTGAAGTTCTCTGGCATATCGGCTATTTAGGCATTCAATTCGTTTGCGTCAGCTGTCACTCGTAGCTTCGTAGGAAATGCACGTGCGTGAACTGTGCGGCGGCGGCGTGCCCACATCTACAAACCCAGAATTCCCCAGCAAAATTTATAAATCGATGCCAACAGCGTACACTTACTCATTCCATTTGGTATTGTCTTTAATATTTTTTCTTTCTCCTTTCTTGGTGCGCCTGCTGTTGATTATTATTTTTTAGCTTCATCTGCATTGTTTGGTTTGGATATTTATTTACCTTTTAATTAACGTTAATTCGGCGTCGCCTTCAGCGCGTCAATGTTGATTTGACAGCATCTCTGACAGTAGGTGTCATTACGAATTAACCGCGACATGCCTCAAAGAAAAACCCCGTATTATCTGCTGCTCGACAGGGTGTGCCGTTAAACGTTAATAAGCCATTAGAAACAGCACATTTATTAATGAATATTAATTAGACCAACTTGCAAAGTGAGAGAGTCCTTTTTGCTGCGTATTTACAACAGACATTTGAAGAAAGGAATATATCGTCAAAACTTTTACAGTTAAATACCTCTGAAATGCTGATTCACAACAACCTTTGAGTTAAACAAACAAGAGAATTAAGCAAATTTTCAAAACTATTCAACTAAGATTTTCAATACAATTAAAACCAAATACAAATATACATAAATAAGAATTCAATGAAAACTTCTTTCTTATGCTATTGATCACTGACAAATCTCTTTCAATCAAATAATCTTTACGTCTGCATTGTCCAGCATCATCCTCTTATTGTGAAGAACGTGTTCATCATCCACGGTAGCCAAGCAAAGCCCGCTTCAAGGTGTCTCAGCGTTGCTGCTGCCCGCTGTATGATTGAGCTTCTTCAATTGAAGTGCCACTCTTTGTTTTATTATTTCAAATATTTTGTTTATTTTGAATACTTGGAGCGTTGCTGAAGTGGCTGCCCAAGTGGTGTGGTGTGGTCAATTCCAAAGAATGTGCCTTTTAATTAACATACAAGGCTTTTTGATAGGTGAGATAAAATAAATGAAATAAATATGTAAATAAACGAATAACCGAAGTGTTTAAGAAAATAAATAAACACTGCAGCTTGTTAAGGTGAACTCGAAGCGGAATATGCAGCAACAGTAACTGATTTATTTGACACAACTACAGATTGTTAGTTGTTGTTTAGTTGCTTCATTAGTATGAGGCCTACTATGTAGTCAATGTATATATATTATTTTGTAAACTAAAAAATCTAGTTTTCTTATCAAACATTTCATTAAAAGCCGTAAAACCTAATAAATCAGTACACAAAGCCCTCTTTAGCATATGATATTGGTAGTTATACACTAAAGATTAATCCGAATCGACTCTTCGTGCAGTTCATTTGTATTATGGTCTGCAACGGGCTACAGGTGCCTTGTGTATTCTATAAGCTAGTCTTCTCAACATAATTCAATTTAGTTACCTTATTAAATGTCGCATCTTAGAGATAAGACACATACAATTTTACATAAAGCTAAAGTAATCGTAGACAACTACTATAAAGGACCTTGAGAATAGCTGTATCTGCGTCTTCGGTAGATTTAGTGAGATATTTTGATGATGAAAGATCAATTCTTAATGTTTAAGATTTAATCTCGAAAGTACTCGCAGTGATGGTGCGAAAGATAAACCAAATTAGCTATGATTTTGCCTAGATAAATATGTGAGAGAAGAACAGTGGTGGGTTTTTGAATATTAAATAGAACTTCTGATAAAAGTAAAAGTAAAAGGAAGTATAAAGGACTACCTACATCAACTAGTTTTAAATCAATGAGTAAACCTAGAGCTTTGTTTATAAAGGGTGATTTTTTAAGAGCTTGATAACTTTTTTTAAAAAAAAAACGCATAAAATTTGCAAAATCTCATCGGTTCTTTATTTGAAACGTTAGATTGGTTCATGACATTTACTTTTTGAAGATAATTTCATTTAAATGTTGACCGCGGCTGCGTCTTAGGTGGTCCATTCGGAAAGTCCAATTTTGGGCAACTTTTTCGAGCATTTCGGCCGGAATAGCCCGAATTTCTTCGGAAATGTTGTCTTCCAAAGCTGGAATAGTTGCTGGCTTATTTCTGTAGACTTTAGACTTGACGTAGCCCCACAAAAAATAGTCTAAAGGCGTTAAATCGCATGATCTTGGTGGCCAACTTACGGGTCCATTTCTTGAGATGAATTGTTCTCCGAAGTTTTCCCTCAAAATGGCCATAGAATCGCGAGCTGTGTGGCATGTAGCGCCATCTTGTTGAAACCACATGTCAACCAAGTTCAGTTCTTCCATTTTTGGCAACAAAAAGTTTGTTAGCATCGAACGATAGCGATCGCCATTCACCGTAACGTTGCGTCCAACAGCATCTTTGAAAAATACGGTCCAATGATTCCACCAGCGTACAAACCACACCAAACAGTGCATTTTTCGGGATGCATGGGCAGTTCTTGAACGGCTTCTGGTTGCTCTTCACCCCAAATGCGGCAATTTTGCTTATTTACGTAGCCATTCAACCAGAAATGAGCCTCATCGCTGAACAAAATTTGTCGATAAAAAGCGGATTTTCTGCCAACTTTTCTAGGGCCCATTCACTGAAAATTCGACGTTGTGGCAGATCGTTCGGCTTCAGTTCTTGCACGAGCTGTATTTTATACGGTTTTACACCAAGATCTTTGCGTAAAATCTTCCATGTGGTCGAATAACACAAACCCAATTGCTGCGAACGGCGACGAATCGACATTTCACGGTCTTCAGCCACACTCTCAGAAACAGACGCAATATTCTCTTCTGTACGCACTGTACGCATTCGTGTGGTTGGTTTAATGTCCAATAAAGTAAACTGAGTGCGAAACTTGGTCACAATCGCATTAATTGTTTGCTCACTTGGTCGATTATGTAGACCATAAATCGGACGTAAAGCGCGAAACACATTTCGAACCGAACACTGATTTTGGTAATAAAATTCAATGATTTGCAAGCGTTGCTCGTTAGTAAGTCTATTCATGATGAAATGTCAAAGCATACTGAGCATCTTTCTCTTTGACACCATGTCTGAAATCCCACGTGATCTGTCAAATACTAATGCATGAAAATCCTAACCTCAAAAAAATCACCCGTTAGAATGTCTGACTGGTATTGTTAGTGTGTTGTCATTACCACCTTTAATCTTTATAAGATATTAAGCCCATTGTAATAAAATAATGATGAACTTCTGCATACTTTAATAATTGCAGTTCAATAAGAGCATTATAGAAATAACTCACTACGATGTTGCGTTTGCTTGGGTCCAATTAGTAAATTTCCACTCTTACAGAATATGTTTTAAAGCATACATATTTGGCCATTCAATAACTATTCCTTTACTAAAAAATAACTTTGTTTCTAGTGAAGTGATATATAATAATATTAAAGTAAACATTTATTTGACTTTCCTTTCACGCTTCTTTGGTGCATTTCGGCTAATGACACCATCTCATTAATCAGTTGACAGCAGCAACAGCTCCTCCCTTCTTCACTTATATGTAGGAAAGTAAAGGCTATGAGAAAATCACACACATGTGTGTCGGTCACAACTTTAAGCTTTCAGATGTGAGACTCAGCGATAAGGCAGACAGGCATTTATATAAACATTTTTATTTTAAGTATCACGTTTTGTTTCTCCTCGCTTTTTTCCCCAAAAAGTATTAAATTGCATTTCGGAATTACATAGTTGTGTCTTCTCCCATAAAGATCTCTTAATTTGTTTGAGGCTGCATTTCGTCACGTTTTCATTGACTCGGCATTTTCTTCATTTTTCTACCTTTTTGGATTTTATTGCTCGCTGCAGACACTTATACATATGACCTAATTTCAGGGCGCGAGTGTGTGAGAATAAGCATCTGCATTCCGTTTCTACGAACATGTGCCAGGAATTCGTTTATCGGGCGGAATACAATCACATGGACACAAAGCCATTTAGAAACTGCAGCTACTGTGAGCACTTTTTCTCTGGCATTAATGTGTCTTAATTTGTGTTTTAAAGCTGTAAAACGCTGCTTCTGTACGAGGTCACAGCGCGACCATTAGTTTGGAGAAAAGCGAAAAGCGGTAGCAGTAATGATAATTTTATGATTTTAATAGCAGCGCAATTTACTTATCTTAATAGTCAAAAAACTGTTTATATAAAACAAATGAAAATGGTATAACGGTATAAGCCAAAGAAACGTGCTATGGCCCACATAAAAATAATTAACAGTAATCCATAGGAATTTTAAATTACAGAGACAGTTCAATAAAACTTAAATTTTGAATCTGATAATTGATTTTTATATTCGTGTGATTCATTGGTTAGGTTCACGACTGCGAGAATATCAATTAGACTGTCTATGTTGCCACCCGAGAATTCCTAACGGATCAAATAACTCTCATGACTCGACCCAGCGCGTGGACTCTATTACATTGAACTTGGACTCTATACCATAAGTCAGCTTATGTCATTTCCAGTCAATTGGCTAGGTCCACCGAAGGTGTGCCTACCGGAGTATTTTAATCTTAGTCTGGCGAATATTGGAGTTTGAAGGAGGAAGTGCTTGGATGATTCCTCTTCATCTTCCTCTAAAGAACCTTGGCAAGTTGCGTCTGTCATAATAACCAACCTCACCGCATATGTACCTATTGGACAATGTCCAGTAAGGTCATCAATAATTGTGACGAGACAAACTTTCTCAAAAAAAACAGCTGGAATGCTGGTGTTATCCCGCGTTTGGCGAGATCACGTGAAGTCTGTATGTCAAATGCTTTGTATAATTGGTGCCTTAAAAGGTCTATGGGACAATTTTTAGAATATGTGTAGATTTATTTTCAATTCTACATCTCAACGTGTCTATAGGTACTTTTACGGTTTCACTTCATTTCTTGAACACCACCTTGACCAGTTCATGCGAAATTCATACTAGATTATTGTATTTAATGGTATATATACTTCCCTTGCAATATTACAAAGTACACAAACAAAGAATGCAAAAAGATAACTCCCATTGTTGCCACCATTTTGTGCTGAATAAAATTAAAAAGGCCTCAATATTAAAAACCAATAGTTTTGCTTTACAAATTGCAACCGAATTGCAGTCAACAACGGGCTCAATTGCCGGTCTTTAATTACAAGTTGGCCATAAGCACGCATACACCAACAAAAGCGTGAGCCAACATACAAGCCCACACCAATGCACACATCGAACAAGCTTGTTATTGGCACCGCGGCAGTGCTCACCGATAATGGAGCCGATAATGGAATAAGTGCAATGGCGACGATGAAGCCTACAATCAGTGCCAAAAACACGCAAAAAAAGAAAAAACTCCACAAAACCAACGAAGGTAAGCGAGGAAAAAAGAAAAGCGCAAAAAAATCGAAAGTGTCCAAAGTGTAGCCGGCAACAGCAGCAGCGGTAATGGGCAGCATAAACATTGACTGGTCCATGCAACAGTGGTCCTGGCGGAGTGTGAGTGCATATGTACATATGTACGGCCGATAAGTAGTTTCCTTAAATGCTCAGTTTGTTTTTGCGCTGGCGCGGCCGCATAACCGTCAAAACGGGCGAAAAAAGCGCCGTCGGTGGCGAGTGACGAGGAATGAGGTGTTAACAAGATTTTTTAACGTGATATTTTAATGGTTCAGCAAACAAAATCGGTCGGTGCTTTTGCGCCGCACTTAAATACACATAGGCGCGCGATTTTTATACACATTCAGTCGAAAAACGCAAAAAACAGGAGAGGAGAGGAGGCTGGATGTGCTGGCAAAAGTGCCGCGGGCTGTGCGCGCATTATCGGCACATTTGTAATTGTGTCAGCGCAAAAAAAGGTGAAAAAGGCGCCCGTTGAAAGGTGCACGCGTGTGACGCTTGGCTTTGCACGGATATCTGCACGCGTGTGCGGGGGAGCGGGGATGTGTGCTCATCGCGTCTGTTCTGTTTGAACGCACAGACGCCTCTGCTTGCATAGCGGTTGCCTTTTGCTGCATGCAACTGGGGGTGTGTCCTTTGCAATCTTTATTTAGCTGCCCTGGAAGGTGCGAGGCATTTAGAGCTGTTCACAGCGTTTCTTATCTCTTTATTTCGTGGCGAATTTTCGTTTTTATTTACTACACTGTGCAACGTTGTAATTTTCACTATTTCATTCAGGTGATAATACTCGTACGGCAAAATGGCGAAGAGCTCTTTAAATTTTTGTTTATAACAAATTTGCGCACCTTGCTTTATGAAGTCTATATTTGGTAGATAAATTAATTTAGGAAAAAATTAAAAAAATACTAATATTTTCATTCAGCAATAAATGTAATTTTAGTCAAAAATATTAGATAAATTCAAATTTGTATAAACATTAATTTCTCTATATTTTTATAATTTTTTTTTTTAATTTTTTGGGTATTTAACGCTCCATTACGGAGCAACACCGGAATGTGTCTATGTAAAATATTTGTTTTCATTATGGCCATATGAATTTCAGCCGCCGGCGTTGTTTCAGTTTGCTTCATTAATTGTTTCCAACGTTTTCCAATTTACCGTTGATTTAAATTTCAAATTTTATGTCTACACTCCAATAACAATTTATTCCGTGGCCGATAATATCGCGACGTAACGAGTGCAAGCAGGCACATAAACAAATAAACAAAGGCATACCTACCTATATGAATATGTAAGTATATGGTACACTCTTGGCCATTAACTCGTTGCACCTAGTGGTGACGCCACTTGCGCCCTTAAGCAGCGCTGCTTAATTGCAACACTTTAGTGACGGAGCGGCAACGATTGATTTAATTACAAATCTTGAATGGAATACGCAGAATTGTTCCGCGTAGGAAATACCCCACAGTGACGATTGCTTTCAAAGTTGTTGCTCCAATAATATCTGCAATATAGTCCTCGATAGAATGGGGTTCATATAAGGCCTGGAGTTTAAAAGTCAAAAATAAGATTTTTTTGGATAAGATTTTATACATATTGCTTGCTTAGATCTACGAACATAGGATTCGAGAAGTTCATCACATACCACGTTGTTCTGTTACCTCTTTGAAATTCAGTATTTTTTAGAAACTTTCTTAGTTTTAACAAGTAAGGAAAGGCTAAGTTCGGGTGTAACCGAACATTTTATACTCTCGCAATTTATTGAAGAAATTTTATTAAGATAACGCACAAATTTACCCATAAATTCGGCATAAAGTTTAATAGAATATCGAAAGTCATATATAGATATGAGGGCTGAGGTAATTCCTGAACCGATTTCACTTTATCCAATACTATACGCTCACTTAATTTTGCTAAGATATATCACATATTAACCAATACATATATGTCCATAAAGACATACATATAAAGCCCAACGAATTTTTGAAAAACCTATAATTAGGTATATGGGAGCTAGGAGATGTTGCGACCCGATTTTAATAATTTTTGGAACAGAGACACACTATTGGAAGAAAACAATTTCCTCTGAATTACATTAAATTAGCTGAGAGATTTACCCATATTTTCGGTTAAAATTTAACCTTAGGCGCTGAGTTCAACATGTTCGATATCTGGGGCCTTGAAAAGTTATAGTCCGTTTTCGACAATTTTTTCACAAGTGATGCCACAGATCATATACTGTATTTGTGTAATGTTTTATTTCGCTATCATCATTGGTTCCTAATGTATATATTATAAAGTGAAGGATTCAGATGGAATTCAAAATTGAGTTATAAAGAAAGTAGTCGTGGTTGTGAACCGATTTCGGCCATTTTCCACACATGTCATCAGGGTGTCAATAAAATATTATATACCGAATTTCATTTGATTTTAGTCATTTTCAACCTAACCTTTGTATGGGAGGTGGGCGTGGTTATTATCCGATTTCTTTCATTTTTGGACTGTATAAGGAAATGGCTAAAAGAAACGACTGCAGAAAGTTTGGTTTATATAGCTATATTCGTTTGCAAGATATATACAAAAAACATATTTGGGGGCGGGGTCACGCCCACTTTTCCAAAAAAATTACATTCAAATGTGCCCCTCCCTAATGCGATCCTATGTTCCAAATTTTATGTTTTTTGTTATCGCCATTTTGTGGGCGTGGCAGTGGTCCGACTCCGCCCATTTTCGAACTTAACCTTCTTGTGGTGCCAAGGAACACGTGTTCCAAGTTTCATTGAGATATCTCAATTTTTACTCAAGTTACAGCTTGCACGGACGGACAGACGGACAGACGGACAGACGGACGGACGGACGGACGGACAGACAGACATCCGGATTTGAACTTTACTCGTCACCCTGATCACCTTGGTATATATAACCCTATATCTAACTCGTTTAGTTTTAAGACTTACAAACAACCGTTATGTGGACAAAACTATATAAAACAAGTAAGGAAGGGCTAAGTTCGGGTGTAACCGAACATTTTATACTCTCGCAATTTATTTATTTAACTTAATTAATATTATATAATACACAATTTGACCCACATATTCGTTATATATATTTTATAAAGTCCATTGAAAGCTGGAAACCATAATATTAGGTTAGAAGCACCGAGGTCCTCGTGTTCGATATATGGGGCCTTAAAAACCTATGGTCCGATTTCGGCGATTTTTAGAATGGAGCTGCCACACTATTAACATAGTATTTGTGCGAAGTTCTGCACCGATATCTTCACTAGTGCTTACTTTATATATTGTAATGTAAACGATTCAGATTGTTTTCAAAGTTCTGGTATATAGGAAGTAAGCGTGGTTGTGAACCAATTTCGTCCATTTTTCACACGTGTCATCAGGGTGTCAAGAAAATATTACATACCGAATTTCATTGAAATCTGTCGAGTAGTTCCTGAGATATGGTTTTTGACCCATAAGTGGGCGACGCCACGCCCATTTTCCATTTTGTAAAAAAATCTCAGTGCAGCTTCCTTCTGCCGTTTCTTATGTAAAATTTGGTGTTTCTGACGTTTTTAGTTAGTGAGTTAACGCACTTTTAGTAATTTTCAACCTAACCTTTGTATGGGAGGTGGGCGTGGTTATTATCCGATTTCTTTCATTTTTGAACTGTATAAGGAAATGGCTAAAATAAACGACTGCAGAAAATTTGGTTTATATAGCTTTATTGGTTTTCGAGTTATATACAAAAAACTTATTTGGGGGTGGGGTCACGCCCACTTTTCCAAAAAAATTACATCCAAATGTGCCCCTCCCTAATGGGATCCTATGTTTCAAATTTCATTTTCATAACTTTATTTATGGCTTAGTTATGACACTGTATAGGTTTTCGGTTTCCGCCATTTTGTGGGCGTGGCAGTGGACCGATTTTGCCCATTTTCGAAAGCAACCTCCTCAGGGTGCCAAGGAACATATGTTCCAAGTTTCATTAAGATATCTTAATTTTTACTCAAGTTATCGCTTGCACGGACAGACGGACGGACGGACGGACAGACGGACAGACGGACGGACAGACATCCGGATTTCAAATCCACTCGTCATCCTGATCATTTATGTATATATAACCCCATATCTAACTCTTATATTTCTTGGTGACACAAACAACCGTTAGGTGAACAAAACTATTATACTCTGTGCAACAGGTTGCGAGAGTATAAATATAATATTGAAAGATATGTA
This sequence comes from Zeugodacus tau, assembly GCA_031772095.1. NCBI lineage: Eukaryota > Metazoa > Arthropoda > Insecta > Diptera > Tephritidae > Zeugodacus > Zeugodacus tau. The sequence goes on from CM062649.1 coordinate 92,940,285, forward strand.
GTAGAAATATACCGTTAATTGGATAGAGTTTAGCTTATGGACTTTTCAAAATAGTCCAGCAGGTCTAAAATATATATAATTAACTCCATTTCTCCACTGGGTCGCTGCATGAATTCATTTCACACACAAGTGCACCGTCGTGTAGGCATTCGTATGTAACCGATACTGCAATAAAGCAAAGAAAAGAGACCCGTGCTTTAAAGTACATACGTCGAGTGCGCTTGTGTCATATAATTTTTTTCGGTTTACCTTTTTTACTTCACTCTTGTGTTTTCCTTTATGTTTCATTTTGCTCGAGGGCAAATCAAGCATCAACAGACCATTAATCGAAGGCGCTTACTCTCGAAGTGCATAAAAGCGTATTTATTTATTGTATGTGAGTTTGTGTGCTCTCTTTTCCTTCGCTGGTCCGAACGCAATGCCCTCGAAAGCTACTGCCCAAACAACGTGCAACATCACAACATCGGCGTTGCCGTCGTAACCCGGCAAAGTGCGCTGGCTGTTGCTTTATGCACTTAATAAAATCAAAATACCACCAAAGTGAGGTGTTAATTTATGCAGTTTGTCGTCTTTGCCATTGCCTACCGTCACCGGAGTTGGTTTTCGAAACAACATCGTTCCATGGACATGCGCAGCTCTGCAGCAGGAGTGACAAAAAATGCATTTCGTTTGTTTTAGCGTACAGTGTGGCAGTTTTTCGTAGAGATCGAGGGGTTTATTGCGATGGATTCTCAAAAAACCTTGAAACAGTGTTAGAACCTCCGCTTTCATCTACGAGTTTATTGAATGTCTTTGATCATCTAGATTACGTATTTATATTTCAGGATTATAATGTTCTTTTTTATGCCGGCGCCATTAATGATCCAAAAATATTTGCCAGAACCTAAACTTCTCTTACAAGAGTATTGAATGGCAATAATCATATTTATATTTCTTAATTCTTTTTCCGTATTAACCGGTATTATCCGAAAAACATCTTTGTTGTCGGAGCCTATTTGAAAAGAAATAATTGTGTATGATAAATGTTATCGTTGATAGATTATCAGTATCTAGAAGATTATCTGAGATAACTTTGAGACTAAAATTTCATGGGAGAGATTACACCAGATTTCCATGCATATAGGTTTATCAACTCTTACTTATATAACCGTCTATTCGCATCTACTTTGTGTTCATTAAAATTCGTTTCATCAAAATGTAGACGCGAGCCATAGGCAGTCTTCATTACTGGCACCTTAGGAAGTCTACTTATTTGATGTCGTGTGTTGAGATCTCATACTGAGTGCTGTTACAGCTCATTAAACGCCTCGCTTAGAAATTGTAATCAAGGAAGACCAAAGCAGACCAACTTCGTGTCGTGGATATGGAAAATTCCGCAGAATCGTTGTAAATATAAATTGGATCTCTGCTAGATGGCTTGTTGATTCACTTTTATGACCACATTCATTCAGGTGGACAATTTGGGTTAATTCTTCCTAAAACTACATAAACATCCATAAATATATATAAAGTATTAAATGCATCCACCTAAGTCTAAGAAGTTTTGTAGCAACAATTGAGGCGGACTGCAGTGAATCTAGAATGCCAAGGCAGCGGCGGTTCAGCGGGCAGGTGTTGAAGGTGTCTGCAAAGTGATTTATCGTTGTAATCAAATTGTAAGCTTTGAAATTACTTTGCAGCCTTTTTCACACCTAGTTCAACCAAAGCGACGACAAGACAATTGCCACAGTTACCGGCACGCTGCAAGCGGCTGCAGGAGCCCCAAACACCAGCGCCATCATCAGCAGCCACCGTCATCAGCATCGCTTAAAGTGTGAAAATTGCACGATTCACCTTGAATGGCAATGAGTGCCGCGGCCGCGCGCCTTCAACCCAAGCATTTTCATAGACAAAGATTTTAAATTCTAGAGCCGTCGCTGGCTGCTGCACTGCTCCTTGCATTTGTTTTTTCATTTTCTGTTCTCAGCGCAAGCGCTTTGAGTTCTGCGGTGTTTGAACGAGTGCAGGTTCCATATGTTTGGTTGTTGTTGCTTTTGTGGCGGCGATCAAATTGGCACTGATCGAATTACAAAGCAGCGGAGCGCGCGTGAAAAGTGTCTTAATTACGCCATTCGTTCGCGCGGCTAATTTACTGCCTCCATTCAATGGCAGCATAAATATTTATGTTTCTGTGTGTTCAAATTCATGCAGCGCTTTTCATGGAATTAACTAGCTATCTCGTTAATTTACAACAATTTGCAGCTCTTTCATACCTTCGGTGACTTGGCTTGGCCTGTGCGTTTGGCAGCTTTGACCAATTGGTGGGCGCGCCAGTTTGGCGATAAATCATGCCTGCATTTTTGTTTATTGTTTTGTTATTTTCTTTAGTAGTTTCTTTCAAAACTAGTTTAGTGCGCTGAGCAATTTCTGGCAATTTGTAATCGACATGCGCTTCATTGTTTCACATTAAAATGAGGCTAGCGTTTGAAAACAACAAGTGGCAGCGAAGCCGGTTGGCGCCCGAGCCGATCTTGCCTTTATTGTGTAGCTAAAATAGTAGAGCATATTTGATAGAAAAATATGATTTTTATTATTTACATATTTTACTGCAGTTGACCTTCACTTTGTTGTTGTCTTCACAGCATATCGATTAATTAAAATTGAGTTAACGCTGCTTAATTAAAACCATGAGATATCTTTTGTGTTCACTATTCTCAAGTAATCTGATCGCTTCTGCATATATTATTATTAATTCCAAAGAGTTAACACTTAACAGTTATCTGGTTTTCAACCAAATGCGAGCTTAGTCTAACAGTTCTCCAGCGTCCATTGTAGACAATGAGCGCTATTCATTAGCTGCTAATACGTTTGTTTACATTATTTAATATATGTTTTTTAAATAACTCTAATAAATAGAACTCTCATAAAAGAACTCTAAATGAGGTTAGTAAGTGCAAATATTTTCTTAATTTCTTCTACATTTTTCCTATCCAACTTATCTCCCTAAAATTTGCAAGAGCAAGCTGTTCTTCTTGCTTGCTCCTTAGCGTATTACTTTCAAAATATTTACCTCTTCTCATCACTATTTCAAGCACTGCAATTACCACTGATTAATTGCACCAATATCCACGTCAATTTAATGCATCGATAAGGAGCATCCGCTATAAAAGCCTCCAACCAGTAGCAATTATCTGGCGAATTCTTGCTGACAGGATTGCGAACGAATGATAAAGTCGTCGTATTAAGCAGTGCTGTCGCCGCATATTTATGTATGTATATATGTATATGCGAAAGAGAGTCTCCCAACACCGGCAGCTAGCCGCATAACTATTAATAATTATGGAAGACACTTTAGTGGCAACATTTGCTGTTGTCGCTGTTGTTGGGGACTTCTTCGAAGCAACAGTAGCAGAGACGCTGATGAGTATAATAACACTCAAATGGTTATCTGCTCTAAATCTAATGTGTTAAAAAGTATAAATTTGCCAAACGGCGACTGAGCTGGAAGGTGTTGTCGAAGAAGACGGTAGTGTCGACTAGCGAGCTTTTTGCATAGCTGTGCACCAAAGCAAGCTATGGTGACGTTGAGCTGCTGTAATTGTCATGACTTCATGTGGTCACATCAAAAGCGGAGTTAAAGTAAAATAAAGGTGTTATTTGTATGGAAGCATGTCCGTTGTATAAAACACTTCATTAGATCACAAGTTTGGTAATGAATAAAATGGAGCCACTTGGTATACTTTGTTAAACTAATAAAAATTCTCTTCTTTAAAACCAATAATAAATATTTCCTGCTATAACTATTGATATCCTAAGTGAATAAAGCAATTTAGATTATTAGTATTATTTTTACACACATTTTCCTTACATACTGTATTCAGACTATAATTACTTAAACCACTCAGATATAGTAAATTTTGCACCATATAGGTTGCATCTGTAGTGACTATTACTAATAACTGATATACAAAATGGATGACTGGTTTTCGCCATAAACTAAGTTATAGTGTAGTTTTATAAATAAAAAAAAAGTTTTTTGTTTAGAAAAAAATTAGTTTCAAGATCGAAAAACAACTTCAAATATTTATAAATATATAGAATATGAATTGTATGCAAGAAACATCAAGTTCAACGGTGTTATTTTTAAACACAATTTAAAATTACAAACAGCAGCGGCACTTAAGGTCGGCAATAAAAATTACTTAACTTAAAAAACGAACCATTTCAGAGAGATTTACTTTTTCCAATGTCATAAACATTGAAATGTGTTTCTTCTTTCTACACACACACTCAAATGCACGCCATACTCCGTTTGGTGCCAATTTGCTTAGCATAAGTGCTTCCTAAGCATTCAACACCCCCATAAAAGCAGTGAATAGGAAACACTCCATTGTTTGTGTAAGCAATCAAGTATAAACACAGCCAAGGTAAGTATTTTTATAGTTTGTAAAAGTCAAGCACTCGACAAAGCACCAATTAATTAATGCACTTTCGGCCGCTAGTTGCACTTAATAAAAATCGAACATTTACAGTGTATCGAAAAACAGAAACAACAAGCAGTAAGAGAACAATAATTGAACTCAACTCATGAGAAGTAAATTTGGAAATAGTTTTGAAAGTACTCACTGCCGGCATATTTTCGGATGCAAATAAAAAACTGAAGACGGAGGTAAATAACTAAGTACGGAATTCTAAAGTGCAGCCGGGAGTAGAAGTAATCACTTTTTCACTTAAGTGGCGTAAGTGAGCTCACAATCATACTATGTGGCTGTGTAATGTAGATGAATTGAATTCAAGCATGTGTTAAGACATCCCTCAAATGCACATATCTGAAATCTATATCTGAAAACATAATAGACTGTATGTATATTTATGCATATACGAGTATATGTAAGGTTGAACAGAGTCAATAACGTTTAACATTTTTTTTAATTATTTAGAATTATATTTTCAATAAGAGAATTAAAGAAAATAATATTCTCTGATCTTTAACCAATATTACATATTACTTATCAATATTCACTCATGTACGAAAGATGATAATAATAGACTAAAAGGCAAAAAACTAATTTAAAAATTAAAAATAAAAGTTTTTATAACTGAAACGATCTTAGTTTCGACCAGAACATACATTTAGGGATAGCAAATGACAGCGTTTGCCAATGATTATAGTTCCTATGTAAATATACTAATTTATAATCTTTTCTTACCATCCAAGTTTTAACAATTCTTCATAAACACAATAAATAGAAGAACTCTATTCACAAGAGATGAGAATTTCTACTCAAACGTAATATAATATTTTAATATAATCATATTTGTAATTGGAAAGCCCCAAAGAACCATATGGTCTTAGTTTTTTGCTAATAATAAACCTATAATCAAAGTTCGGTTAGCGACACCATTGAATCCATGAATACGAATATATGAAAATCAAATATGGAAACAATGAATGTGTCAATAATGATTTTAATGCATTTTTGCAGATTATGGATTGCTCCAAATTGCGGACTCTTTCAGAGAGATGCACAATCAGAGCGGAAATACTTCGATGGCGGTACGCTTAAGGTTAGTAAAAGAGAGTAAACAAGTTTCATATCTTTAGTATTATCTTTAAGCTACCCCGACCAATTTAAGTTCCCGGTTATCGCGGAATTTTCGATACGTTAGAAAAAAAGCATCCTAGTCACCTTGTCATCGGACTGAGAACATACAGCACGAGGTCTGTAAACACTAGACAATAACCAGCACTTGTTCGGTTGCAAGATTCTTCTGTCCCGGGCTAGAACACAAGAGATCCTTGCTCGGTAAATATCATTTTGCCGCAATTATAGGAGTGCTGGACACTATCCAATGGGCGGTGAGACTAAAGATTTGGTCAAGTACAAGCTGCAAGAGTTGTACGGAGGAAGGCGAGGTGGAATCATGCAGCAGTCTTCTCCAATGTCCAACTTTCGTCAGACGAAGGTTGAAGCATTTCAGTAGGTTTACCTTTGGTTCGATGAGAACTGTTTACCATTGATATTAACCGACTCAAGAGATTTATGAAAGATTCAAAGTGCTTGGTCGGCACGTAAGGGTGGTCTTGATCTATATATAGATGTATTTTTTGTTCGCAGCCCATTTCTAGCTGTCCTTTCTGGGATCCGCTGCGACCTCAAACGCAAGGATAGCCCTACCAGTTGTTAAAAATGTCAGTAATATCTCCTATTGCTACTCTTCTGAAGATTTTTTGCTGGTCATAAGGTTTGGAAATGAAGTAGTTATTTGACGTAATAAACTAACTTGAAAAATAAACAATTACTTTTTGTGAAATTTTACGCATACAAGCATTTAAAATAAGCATTTCAAGAATTTAATAACATATTTGGCAATAACATAATTCATTTACTTCACGAACCGTTAACATTCTCTGACAGAACTCTCCCAAAATTAACATTTTCTGCTAAAGCCGGCTTAACATTTACGATATTACCAACATGATTTTCGAAAATAATCACAAAGAACACAATATAGCTTCTTTGCTAAGGTAATAAGTAACGTTATTTATTAAAACACACATCATTACTACAACAGTTATAAATCTAATAGTAACAGTTATAATTCCATAGTATTTAAATAAATGACTTCCATTTTGAAAACATATTTCGAATATTCTGTTGTTAACAGAATGTTATGAGGAGAAAAAGTTTCTGTTCGCTCTGCAACCACTTTTATTTCAAGCAGAGAGTCACAAATCTTTCGAAGAGATGGCGTACGCTCTCGCTTGCTGAGCGCCATTGAACTCCACTGCGGTATGCGAGTGCTCCAAAACTCCACGAACCACTCGCTCAATGCCGCAAACCAACGAATCTTCGTTGCTGCAGCACGCAAGAAGCCAGAAAGCAAGAATCGTTGGTAGACGGTTTGAAAAGAGGCAAAGCAGAGAATCGTGAATGTTAGATACTATTGGTATACGTTCAACGATTAACATGTGGTCGCTGCCGCAACACGGCGTGCTTTGTCGTTGGTGCTCCGTTGCTCCAACGAATGCGCGGCGATGAGCGCACAGCGATGTTGGCTTCGTTGGCTCGCCTGCTGGCTGACCGGTTCGCTGTGTTGCATGTCGGTGGCTCGGCTTGCTGCTGCTGCTGTAGTCGACTGGTTGGTTGATTGTTGGCGTTGGCTCCCAAAACGAAGGCAGCGAGCGATGTGAATTCGGTCATTTAGTAGAATCGCGAGCTCAATACGGTGCACACGCTTTGAACGGATGAATGGCGGTGTACACGTGCATATTTTGACGACTAAAAACAGTGAATGTGAATGAGTGACGAGGCGGCTTTTGTTTTGGTTCGGTCGCTTGTGTGTCATGCAAGCCAACCGTAATACGCTAATATCAGTTCACCAATGAAGTGAGAAACAAAATTCAAATCGAAAATGCCAAGTTGCTTCCGAGGCGAAAGTGTATTGTGCTTCTATTATTGGCAAAACATGAAAAAATCACGAAATTCCGCTCTTCACGGGATGCGGCGTTCGTAATGTGCAATGTTTGCGGTTAACTTTACATATCGTGTATCGAGCATAATGGCTTTCACAAAAGCTCTGCCTGTGTTGGTGTTTGAATGAATGCTTTCACAAGTTACAAAAGTTACTCGATATTGTGGAAAATAGCAAATGATAGCAAGAAACAACAAATGCAAAAACAGATTGTATAAAGGTTCGTTAAATAATATAACAGGTGCGATAGCACGGTCCGATATATTGCAAAAAAAAATATGTGATATATATCTACACGTATATGTATGTCTGTATGTGTGTGCGCGATATTGCAAATAAACATCGGTGAGGAAAGTGTGTGCGATTTCCGTTTCCTCTGTGTCAAAGTGTTGCAAACAATGGAGGGCAGCGCGACGAATTGAGTGCTCTGGCAGTAGTGTTGAAGTGAAATTAAGTACTAGCGGTAGCCTGACATTGACGCAAAGATTACATGTTTAAGGGTAAATGAAAATGAGTTACTTTTCTAGAATGCCGCGTTGTGACTCACTTGTATATGCAAATACTAGAAAAGCAAAATATTTTTTTTTTTTATTGTGGGTTAACATATGTGTTTGAGTATTTACAAAATAATTTAAGTGATTTAACATTGGCTTGGCTCAGAACAAATATAAGAACTTATATTATAAATAATATATATAAGTTAGGAATGAGAACTTGAAAAATAAAATCACAATCCGTGCTCTTATTAACATTTGAATTTTTGAATACAACAACTTAATAAAGAAAGGATATAATCATAAATAATCATTATGATGTTTTGTTAGACAAGCACTTTGAGAAATTCAATTTAATATTGAATATAATATTAATATATCGTTCGTTATAACCTAGTTTAGAACGCTGATTTGAAGCATTTCCATTGGAACTGGGTCAACTAGAAAGAATTGCATAAGTATTCGAAATCACTTATCATCTCATTTGAAAAGACACTCTTCTCACTTAACGATAGTTTCAAAGTAAATAAGAAAATTCTCTTGAACGTATTTTTAAGCAAATAAATTGTTAGATTTATTAGAGCGAAAATCGCGAAAAATTAAATAAAACCACAAGAATGAACATTCTGGCCATAGATTTAGCAAAATGGACTATAATGAAATAAAAGTCAAATCAGCGGAGAATTAAACTATAAACAATTCTTTTAGAGAAATACTATGAAAATAGCAATGGACTGGCGAGCTGTGAAGATCTTCGCCATAATATTGTCAGGCTGAATGGCCGCTTTATTTTTTGTTTTGCGCCGAAAATCGTTTATTCTCGTTTAGTTTAACGCACACTGAGTTGGAGGTAATTGGCATTTACGGCATAAAAAATGCAAAAGGACGTTGGCAATGGAGCAAACAGCAACAACAATGGCTTAAACGAGGGCCAAGGCCAAAAGCTTATGCAAGAGTATGTTACCACAAGCTTCTACCGCTTACTCACAGTGAAAGTCTTTTATTAGCATGACTGTGTGTGTGTAAGCCTGCGAAATGCTCCACGCAAAGTCCTAACAATGTTTATCCATTTTTACGGCGCTCGTAAGCACTTGGAGCAGCATGCTATGCCGATTGCCTAGTCTGTCACCGGCGACATGGCGCGGTTGTCTGGCACGTGGCTTATTAAATCAATTGGCATCGCGCAGCAGTTCACCCTCCTCATCGGGCTAACCGCAATTGTTGTTGATGCGTCCTGACTGAGCCACACAATTTGTACCGATCGGAGTGATATTACAATGCTACTTTAGTGTTATCGCGCTTTTGGCTTAGTTATTTGCGAAGCAATTCTTGCGAATAAATTCCACTATCACACAACAACATTTTCCACAGTTTCTTTCGCTGTAGTTGCTGACATAACAGCAGACGCATAAAAGATTTACGTATGTACGAGTATAACCCTCCTGTGTGGTCGCAACTACGCCGCGCTTGGCCTCGCCAACAAGCAATCCACTTTTATCGCTGCATTGAGTGTTTATAAAATCTGCACACATCCCCAGTCGCGGGCGTCAAAAGTCTTTACATCTACCCTGAAGATAACTCGCCATGCTCTGAGTTATTTATGCAATTTTCTTCATCCTTAATGCCGAGCAGCTAAACAAATAAACACGTGCACGCTTGCTGCCTTACACACCACCCACAGGCCTGAGAGTATACAACTCGCTGGCATCTGCCATATGTTTCGCGTTGCTTCCGCTTACGTTGCCTCAACACCCCCCGAATGCATTTACTGCAGCTCGCCTTCTATTTTTAATGTATCATATAAAGCAGCAGCCAACTACAACAGCTTTTCATGCCTAACAACTTTAACGAAAATAGCGTAAATGTTTCTGAAAAGTTTTCCGGGAAATTTGTATGACGTGCAAATTTTTGAGCACTTTTACACCAGCTTGCTTAACTTATGCGCTGAATGTCGCTTTTGTTATAGCCATCCGTTGTTGTCAGCGTTACTAGCTGCTCGCTTTAGTTGATAATGCCTCCATATAAGTATTTAAAATATAAAGTAAAAGTCTCGAAACTATTTACTCAACTCGAAAATATTTCTTTATATAAAATTTACTGCTACTTATAAATTGATAGATTTAAGGGTCTTCAATATTAAATGTTTGAAATTTATTAAAGATCAGTCGAAAACTGAAGAAAAAATCTCAAAATTTAATTTAAAAAAAATTAATTCAAAATCCAAATACTGTTTTTTTATTTTCGTTTTTAGTCGCTTTTTTGATTCATTAAATAAAATCCCTTGAGCTTGCTAGTGCTTAGCACCAGCTTAGTCGCCTAGCCTTAACGAGCCTAGTGGCGTCAGATAATAAATTCGACAAAAATAAATGTCATAAAAATGTAGTGTAATAAAATCAGCATGAACTGAAGTGGACTGCGGACACACACACACCTAAAGAGTCGCAGTCTAAATGAGTAAACATATGTAAATATATACTTAAGTAATAAAGAATCTTGACTTGACACACCGCCTCAGCTGCCAGTTAATTCATTAGCTTTGCTAATTTCCAGTTCCTTCGCACTCTAACTGTACACAGACGACTACAACTATCCAACGTTTTTGAACGTTTCTCAAACATTCCAACGCTGCTGCCACACACTCTTTGATTTTGATTTTGCTTTTGCTGGCTGGCTATTGAACAGCTAACGGAGCGTCTAAGCTTATATTCTGGTTAAAATTAATGTTATAAAATTGCCATTTGGGATTTAGTATATGTAAGCTCATCGCGTTTAAACGTCGACAACAGCAACAACAAACGTTTCGGCCGAGACATCAAACGACTGAAAAGTAGAACTGGAAGCGCAGGTTTCGACAGAATATAAAAATTGCGCTCACTCTGATTACTACAGGATATGCGCTCAGTAATAACTGGCTAACAAGTGCTTTAAAGGTGAGTAGCTTACAACGCTTCATTTATAATTATACTAGCCTAATAACAAAAAAAAAACACTCAACGTATTAAGTAATTTTCCAAAAGCGCGCTAAACAATACTTCAAATATATTTAGTATATATAGTATTATAGTATATAGTATTATATAATACATACGTGCTTGAAGAAATATATGCTAATAGAATTTCGTAAAAGTTTACACTTTTGTTTTTTGCTTTTAATTTGATGTTTTCGCTTAATGGCAGTTAATGGGATTTGGCGTCTCGAACTCCGCAAGTGAAACATAAAGAAACAAAGTAAGAAATCCATTCCGACACGCACAATTGCGTGCCGCCTTCAGTATTCCACCTCAAATTGAATTCTTCCTCTAATCCATCGCCAATAGTCGCTGATTTCTGTCTGACTTTAATTGATTGCTCTGTCGAGTTGTTTATTTTCGGTGTCGTTTTACATTTCGGCGCTGTCGCAAGTTCGTGCGTTCGTCGGTGTCGTTTTAGCGGTTAATTCCAACTGTCAAAAACAGCTGTGTTCGCTTTGTCAACTTAAATACACATTTATTATTTGATATTTACAAGATTTACATGTTTCTCTTCTGGTTTTGTTCGAAAGCATAGAAATCCAGCGAGTTGCTCAAGCTTCTTTTATTCATTTTCCATTTAGTAGTTTTGATATTCGAGGTATTTGATAATTAATTAGTGCTTTGATTTTATTTGAAGATAGATTCGACGACTTTTTAATTAATTCTTGTTAGTTACATATTTCAAATTTGGTGGCGATAATTTTGATTCTAAAACTGATCATAAGTTATGTGCAACCTTGTAGTGTAATTTAATAGAAATTAAATTATCATGCAGGAGCTTTTTAAGTTAAGTTTGAATAAATATAATCGACTGACTTAAATAGTTTATAGAATTTCTTTTTATTTAAGAACAATATGATAATTCTTAAAACTATAATTTACTAATAGCGTTTTCGTACAGCCAAATTAATTCAATATATTATAATTGTTTATAATGGAGAAACCAGTTTTCGACTTTCGCACTACCAGCTACTCGATTAAAGATCAGCTGTTATGTATTTTTGTTTTTATTTCTCATAAAAATTTGCTAAGTTTCATCAGCTGACTGCTATTTTAGCAATAGCCACAACTATTTTCCAAATTCCAGCAGCGGCATCTGCGGTAGAATTGACATACTGCTATTCTATCAAAAAGAAAAACTAAATTTCAACTCAATTTGTATTCGATTAAAAATTATTGTAGAAAAAAAGATTTTTATTTTGCATGGTAAATCGATCTAAATTAGCGCTTTAATCGAGCAAAGGCTCGTTAATTGATCAATTAATTTTTGTGCGAAAAGGCTATAAGATTGCTATTGACTGACCTAGTTTACTTGTTATATGAGAGGTGAGCATAGAAGCGCATAGACCTACGAATTGCTTATTAGACTAAGAACACTTTCTGACCACTTTTTTTATTAGAACAAGTAGTGTTCACTTCAATAAAAGAATTTATAATTTTGCTTTTATCTTTTACCAAAAAATAAAAAGCATAATTGAGTTTAAACCATTGTGAAAGTAATACTTTTAAATTTAAATCTAATATGGTATATACTTCATCTCAGCCATTTCTAAAAACACTACTCTCCTACTTTCATCTCTCCTCTTTCTACTTCGCGTAGACATTTTGAATGGTTTACTATAGAACAGCCAAACAAAATCGGTCTCCATGCACTACTCGCCAATCAAGAATCGAAAAGTCATGACGAACTGTTGCTAATTCATCCATCGCTGGAGGGAGATGACTCCGCCGCGTCTGAGCGCACTCAAAAGGTTCGCATAAAGTGTAATTAGCAGAATGCGTCGCGTCGAATTTGGAAGGCAATCGGCAATGTGAAGAGGCATTGGCATTCAATTAATTTTGATTGGATTTGTCGCTAGCACAAATGTTGGACGCACTCAACAACACTAAGCTTCAGACATTTCGCTTGATTTCTGCCCGAGGCAATATTTAGCTGAAGTGGAATAAATGACGCTCACAAATGCTTTACGGTCTAGACAATATCCATGTTTTTATTGAACAAGTTCGGTGCTTCTTTGCTACCGCTTGAGACAACAGCAAAACAACGTCAAAAATGAAATGAAATAAAATCAAATAACATAAACAACAACAAAAACGTTAATGTGCATGCCAAATTAGAGGCGTCGCTGGCAGCATGTTGCAACACAAAAACCAAAAAAAACACGCCGACCATAAAAAGTTAACAACACAAATTTGTAATATTTTATTTTTCCTCAGTTACTTGTGTCTTCTTATTTATTTATTTATAAACGCTCATCTTCGGTGTTTTTCTTCTGGCTGGCATTTTCCTTTCTTGCGGGCTGCTGGCTGCTGACTGCTGGCTGCTGGCTGTCGTGTTTTCATTGTTTTACAAGTAGCTGTCAATTGTTGTCGCTCGCCGCCTGCTGCCTGCTGCCTGCCTTGGCTAAATTTATCATTTTATTCATTGGCGTATTGATCTATTGTTTTTGTGAGTGGACATTTTCGACGTTCTTTCTGCCTCCAACACACCACAACCATCAATTGTTTTTTGTTGGCATTCTCAGCAAGTGTGCTCACCACTTATTTTCGTATTCCCTCCGAGCTATTTTTTGTCTTGACTATTCTTGTTGTTGCTTGTGCCATTTGCCAACTTTGGCCAGATTTTCTCATTCTTTGCTTTGTATTTGCGTTTACAAGCGTGTACAGACACATGTATGTGATTAGTGTTAATGAACATGCGTCACCTTTACACATCTCCGCTCCAGCGTCGGTGCTGTAAGCAGCTTTCGTGCCCACTTCCGTCAGCGGTGTGAATGTCTCGAGGCTGGAACCAACAACAGCACGGGTGATTTGTTACGCCGATCTATGTGTGAATGTCGGCTGTGCGTCGACATAAATCTGTACATACACACAGGCAATACCATTAGCATGCCATTGAACTTCGATGTGCCAACAGTTGTAGAATCTATGTGCTTCCAGATTTGTGACTTCTGTGCGCTGTCAAATATTCCATTCATGCATAATTGTTGTCTTCGACATAAATCTATACATGCGGAATGTTCAGCTTTCCCGTTACTGCGCAGGCAGAGACCTTTTTCCAATCATGCTATGCATTTTGCATGTGATTTGAAAACTTCTTCGCCTTATTTTGTGTGCCGCATTGCCTTTTTTTGGGGAGTTTAACATGACGATCTATTGAAGCGACCTTAGGATTTATTGGTACTCGTATCAATGACTCGTATAAGGGCTCTACAGTTTTGCCCCATCATACAATAACAAATTAGGTTCTTAGTGATTCTTCTTCTCACTTCTTTCAGTATATGTGTTGCCTTTTCATCACATTTTTCAGGCGTGAGTGAAATGTTCATACTTTTGGAAATCTAGATTGAAAGTCAACGAGTTTACAGCGTCACTTTTTAAAGAACTCAAATGAAATATAGAAAATATTACATATTACGTGTACATTCCAGTAGAGTGGCCATAGTGAAGAGATTTTTCATATGAAAAATAATGATAAATTGATTTGCTAGAAAATTATTAGGTTGTAGAAAACTATCCCAAAGGCTTCAGTCAATCATGGTTTCTGTGCACATAAAGAGATTTGAAATAAAAAATAGGCTTTCTATAGTTTTTTTAAAGGATAAAAATATGTATAACAAATATACATTTTTTTACAGCCCGATAAATGTCCATATAAGAAATAATCCGCTTCCAATCATGAGTTTACTTTTTTGTGGAAAGTACTCACTGTTACTGCACCAATGATTGGTGTCATACTCTAGAATATAAGATATACAGTGGAACTTCTCTAACTCCAATCACTATAATCCACAAAAAACTTCGAGTTAGAGAGATTTCGAGTTATAGAATTTTTTTAAAACATAAATTTTTTCAAAAAGCTGTATAATATATATTTATACCCAGTTTTATTTATTTACTTGGCAAAAAGTTTTATTTAAATACATTAAAACATGAATTCTGTAATTTTGTTTGTTGCAATTTGCTATTTTTTTGGCTCTTGACGTATGTATCCTATGCCTTCCTTATATGATTTATGCAAACCATATCATATTTTTTGTTCGCCTCCATACGATATAGAGATACTCTTTTAAGATTCTCCCTCGATAGTAAAATTTTCAATTTATATTATGCACTGCTCGAAAAGTTCGTTTTATGGAACATTTTTTTAATGAAATTTGGCTTCTATTGCCAATTCAAGAGTTCGAGTTATAGAAGTTCGACCTATGGAAGTTCCACTGTATTCCTAGAACCTGTAAATAATAAAAAAAAAAATTAAAATTGTAAATAACTTTTGTTAATAATTAATTATGCTTTCTTTATAATAATAACACCCTCTACAAATTTACTTCATTGTGTGCGATAAACTACCAATTGTTGCATTTGATTAAGATTATTTGCTGAGGTGTGGAAATCCAAGCACGCCTTCTTCCATATCAAATTACGTTTGCAGATATTTGTCTACCAAATTATGTTTCGCCGTGTATATGTATGTGTCAGCATGTAGTATTTGCCGTCAAGCGCTCGAGTGTATACACCCGGTGTATCCATTAAGCCACAATCAATTATTTCTAACGCTCAAATAAAGCGAATTGCCGACTCATTACCAGTGGCTTAGCCGCCGTGTGTGTGTTTGTGTTTAGCTCAATGAATGCCGATGATATGCAATAATGTGTGTGTATTGATTGGCGGCGGTTATCGAGTAAGGGATTACTTTCAATGGCGATATATTGCGCTTAATTACACGCCTATACGCACGAGTATTCACCACAAAAACCACACTGTCTACACACACATGCTGCATTTTATATTATACGAGTATTAGGTAATGGACATACATGTGTGTGTGTGTGTGGCGCGTTTGACGGGGCTTATGTGAGTCAAGTTTTCAGCCTGGCCGGCACTTTCGGCTCTTGACGTGGCGAAATGAGTTGACATTGAAGCGATTAGTTTTGTGGGCACGCCGATTGTCATGATATTTAGAGCTCCATGTCAGATTAGCGCCTGTCTGCGCTGCGAGTAGTTTTGCCGCCTAAGCCTAGGCATGATAATGTGCTGGAACATGTGAACACGAGGAAATTATCGCAATGAGACAGGCCGGCAGACAGTTAAGAGTGGCATATATGCATATGTGATGGAAATTTCATTTAACACTGCGTATAATTGTGGAATATTATCAAATGAATATTTAATTATAATTTTGGAGCATAGTGTCAAGCGCATAATCGCTATGAGGTGTGAATGATATATGAAAAGGTAACAGTTTCTTTAATCAAACTTGATCAAACTATTCTAAAGATGCTTTCTTTAGAGGTGGAATGAAGTAGAAATTAAATTTCACATTTCTTTTGATATTGATATTAATTTTGTTTTTTTTGTCATATTTTTTATAAGAGCATCAGTCTGAAGCACCTTACTGTTCTGATACAAATAAGTATGAGTGATATTTTTTCATTTAGTTCATTATGATCAATAAAGTATCGCAACGCATAACATACTGTACATATATACACATGTAAGACCCATAAAAATAAGACTCAAGCACCGAACCAACATATATACTACATGTATAGCACATGGCACTCGTTCATAAGTCGATCTCTCATTACATCATGAACGCGATTTTAATAAAATTTACACTTTTTCGCAGCACACGCACACATGCTCATACATATATATAATACAAAATACAAGCATACGCATGTGTTTACCTGTGCATGTGGTCTCGTGCGTGTGCGTTGAGAAAATGAAATGAAAATTCATTAAGAATTTCATAAACATGTCAGCATGTGGCAGGAGAATGCTTGCCATGCTGAAAACGCAAAATGTACTCACTCGTTCACTCACTGTTTGCTTGTTGGGCCAACGGATGTGTATACTTATTATAATATTTTTGCGCCTCTCCTTCGTCCCTTTGCATATCCCACTTCAATTTTCCATGATGCAAGTGGTGTCCTTGTGATAATTCACTGGCGGCTTAAGTGTAGTATTTATGGCATACAGATTTACATGGCGGCGGGGACAAGCGACCGCACACAGTCGAGCTGCTGGTATAAGCCACCTTCAAGTAGCGACTATGTGTACAGAAACGGTTAAAGGAAGGATGAGTCGGCGAAAGTAAAGTGAGATTACATATGTACATATGAGAGTGTGTGTGTGTATTTTAATTATGTATATGTGTGTCTGTATGTAATGTGGTTTCGTTCGCCTGCGTTGATTTGCACTAAAGAAACCCATTCGGAAATGTAGGTCCTTGTGATTTGTAGTGCTCTCTTAGCATGGTCTTAGGGATATCAATTTCAATTAAACCATATTAATTCTGGAATTTGAGCTAATTAAATTTGTTTTTAAACACATGATTATTTATTTTTGACATTTATATTTATTCGAAAACCATCCTCATGGTCCGCCTGGGTACAGTACGTAAATATTAAAGAAGTACACAAATGCAAGAGCAGCGAACAGTGTCCTTCCTCACAGCATTGCATGTGATTTTTTAGTATTAACATACAAAATTATTCGCTCTGCCGTGGCTGTGGCTGTGCGTTACTTATGCTTTCCACATGTCGCAATTCGCAGTACATATTTCGTGATAATTATCCTGCCTGTGGCTTCTCTCCTTTCGCTTTTGCCATACGCTTCGCTGGCCAGGCCAATTCGATATAACGATTGCAGCAATTGCTATCATTGGCATAAGCCATATACATCTACGCACATATTTACTTATTTATTTTAATATATTAACGAACGTACCGCAGGCTACATAACTATACAGTAGTTTTCCGAAATAACGAATATTCGTTTTAACGAAAATCGCTTATAACGAACAAACAAATTTGTTACATTGAGTACCTTAAATAACGAACATCGGAGATTTGTAAGTACTCGGTTTAACGAACAACATGAAGAAGACATATGAAGAAAGAGAAAAAAATCAAATAACATCGAATCAGAATTAAAAATAAAACTTGAAAAAAATTAAAAGAAATGTGCAAATTGAATTTTATAAAAAAGCTTAAAATTATTGATCAGTACCAAATGGAAGTATAAGTGAAGAATTTATTGGATTTCAATTGTTTTGTTATGATTTTTCATGTTTTAACAAATAATTAATAAAACAATTTATTAAACTGCAATTTACGGATATTTAACTTATTTTTAATGAAAAACATACCTCTAAGTGAGTACTCGAATTAACGTAAAATTCGATAATACGAACAGGCCTGACAATTAATGTGTTCGTTATTTCGGAAGACTACTATACTAATAAATTACATGAAAACACATGAATACATATACTCATCGGTAGAATCTCATTCGTAGAATCTACATAAGTAATCTTCAGCAGAGTGTTCATTTCATTTGGTTTTCATAATATAACAAAACTCTCAATATTTTTTATTATTTTTGAATACAATTATACGCTAGCCACACAATTCTAACACCTGTGAATGAGAAAAACATCTATCTTATCTTTCCTCAAAATCTAACCTGAAATGGTTAAAATTGCCTTAAAATAATTTGGTTAATTATACCTGACCAATCAGAGGCTGAGAGTTGAAAACCTGTTTTTACTAACCCAGCTGTTTTCAAAATCTGTTTTTCAAGTCTACTAAAATACGAGACCCGAGTGATCTCCTGAAAAGAACATTAAGTTTAACAAGAGAAAGTGAAAGCGAACTTAGACCCGGTCTCAGTGAAAGGATTAATATTATCCAAGCTTTTAAAGTGTCGGTCTTAATATTATTATAATAATTAGTTTAGAAATTGGAGAATTACTAAAATTATTTTAAAATTTTATAGGGATTACTTAAACAAATGGCGGATACACAGACTGATAAATGGATTTTTCGGAAACATAGTTGATTGGCTAAGCCCTATATAAATATCCGATCAATGTTATAAGAATATTTCATATAAGGTCTTTAAAAATTACAATATATCAGGTTCCTATAACTTTACTTGATACACCAAATATGGATAGTTAATTTAAAAAAAAAATCCGAATAAGGATCTACATATTGAATAGTTGAATGCCAGAATATGACAATTTATAGATCTATCAAATATCTATTTTATGACAAAAACTGTTAAATGAACATCGAATTGTTGACTATTAAAATACTATAAATGTTTTCGTGTAACCTTTTAAATGCTTAGCAAATATTTTTAAATGCAACATTTACATAAGTAAATAAATTTGTAAATACGTACAGATATCATAACTCTACGTATTTCCATATAACAGTTCTTCTTATGAAAAAAAACGAACTTCGCTGAGCTATTAATATGAAATGCACAACATATTTATATTTGCGATGTCATAAAAACAAACTTAATTATACGCCATAAAAAATAATTTAGTTATCACAGAATGAGGCAGCAATTTTAGTGGGCGGTATGTAAACATTGTAAATGCCATGAACTGCGCGCAGTAAAAACATTTAGCTTTTCTCTGTAATTTTTATGCGGCACATAGTTGCTGCGCTTTTTCACCAGTCACACAAACAACATGGTTATGCTAATTATTTCACAGACGAGGGTGGTTCGAAAAATCTATGATTTACTCCAGAGTTACCAACAATGCTTCAAGATTTATTTTGGTTAGATAACTAGATTATAGTTTTATTAAAGACTTAATTTGTATTGTTATTGAAAATGTTATTCAGTTCGCTTATTAATTAATTTTATTATTACTAATTTTTTTTATTTGTTTTATTATTAAATCTCTGTTTACTACAGTTACTGATATATCAAACTACCCTCTTATCAAGTAAATTTACTACGGTCTCGCCATAGTTTTACAGCAAAGGGGGAGGGTGCATATTTTATTATTAGCTATTAGTCATTTATTATATGTTTCACCCGCTATTTGAGCCTTTTGAGTCATAATTACAATATTCCGTTGGTTGTGTGTGTGTGTAATCATGACACAGGATCTCTGCTGGTTGGTGGGTTTTAGGTGCAATTGCTCAATTTATAGTTAGCCTTTTTATTTGTTTTTTGTATTTGTTCTTTATTCCTACATATTTAGTATAGCTTATCGGTTAATTATATGTCTCGTAACATGAGCCGTTGATTTTACCCACTTCTCACTAACTAATTAGCGGCTTTTATGGCGTTTTATCGCGTTGCTGCCATTAAACGAAATGATAATGAAATGTTAATATGAATGCCTGTTATTGTGTTCTCAATTATTTGGAGGTTGATATTAATTCTCTATTTAATTGTTATCTGATTTTTATTAATACTCAAAAAAATGCAATTTTCTTTACAAATCAAAGGATAAATTAAATGTGTATATATACATATTTAAATAAATGAAATATATTTTTGAAGAGAGTAAGTATTGTCACTTCATTCATGCTAAATCAAAAACAAAACACTTCTAACCAATTTATGGTCACACTATAGACAGAACTTGAACCTCACCTCTTGAACATAAATAATAGTTCAATCTCTAATAAAACGTTTTTTACTTTCTTAACGAATAGTTAAATCTAAATCTCAGCCAAATACCGCATTACATAAGTTTGAAGTTTAATAGTTCCCATTTTGTATATTAATTTATTGCGCCATCTTTCCTAATCTAGAAATTGATTTTTTTAGCCTCGTTTGTTTGATTTTTATTGGCTTGCTATGTAAATGGCAGCTCTGAAATATAATACGGCTAATAAATTCTTAGCTATTTACATATTTTTACGTTACACCTTAACTAGTAAGCCTAGTTGTTAGATAAGCGTTTTGAAAGCATATTTGGTTTAGAGACAGTTCAGAACCATTCAGACGAATTTCATTAAGAGGCGATGACATACAAATTAATAAACATATTTACAAGATTCCAATCCTACGCAACTTAAGTAATTCTGGATTCCAAATTTAATTCTGAATGTTAACTTATAGCTCAGCGCTAAGAATCTCTAGCTTTTCATGACGTAGCGAATTCCGCGAGTTTTGCGGATTGCGCGCTCTCTTGTTGGCTATGCGTGGGAAGAGTGTTCGTCGAATTTATTATTATTTATATTGTATGGTGAAATATATTATTTCATAAGTTATAACACGTACTATTAATTTTAATAAAAAAAATGCTTTTAAAATATTAATTGAAATGTTTTTATCTTACTTAATTATATTTATTCATAACATCTCTGAGAGGCGTTCTTTTTATATAGTTCTTCTTCACATCACTTTCCACTTTTGCAGAAGGAAAACCATATTTTCCATTGATTTATTATGTAGATTAAATAGTTGTAACTCAAGACGTCAGAAAGATACATTCATTGATTAATATGCGTATGCCATAACACATAGCTCATTCGTTCGCTTTTGTTCAATTATTTAGATTTTGCA
Source organism: Zeugodacus tau (assembly GCA_031772095.1). Classification (NCBI taxonomy): domain Eukaryota; kingdom Metazoa; phylum Arthropoda; class Insecta; order Diptera; family Tephritidae; genus Zeugodacus; species Zeugodacus tau. Next base: position 92,961,574 of record CM062649.1, read on the forward strand.
CTTTATTATTTCAAAGCTGGAAGCAAAGTGTTCATTATATTAATATACCTGTACATATGTGTCTTGAAGTCCATCAATCAGCTTAGCCGGCCTCAACCTGTAGATTGAAGTTGAATTTATTTTTGTTCATATTTCACTTAACAAAGCGCAATAACAATAAAAAGGGAAGATTGAAAATACAAAAAATAACTAAATTGGCTTACAGTATATGAGCATATGATGAGTGCCGGTGTGAGCAGCAGAAGTGTATAAAAAGCTTTAGCACTGCTGACCCTGAATACCTGAAGGCGTACTATGAGCGGCCAGTTGGAATAATATTCACCTACACAGATGCGCAAAAATACAACAACAACATGTGTGTGTGTGCAACAAATTGTAGCTAAATCGTGTCCGAAGCAATTACGATCAAAACCCAAAATAAAATACAAGTAAAGCTAATTTTTGGCATCAATCAATTACCGGCTGCCAGCATCCATCAAAATTCTCACTAAAAATGCCAAAATTTATGAAATATGATGAACATGTACGTTAATAAAGAAAAATACGAAGAAATATTTTGCATATACACAAGTGGCAAGGTGCAATCAATCGAATCAAGCGGAGCGGATTAAGAAGTCTGTGAATGAAGCAGGCAACAACTTATATCAGTATAGTGTAGTATAGCATAGTATACAGTATAGTATAGTATGGTATTGTATATTGGTATACTTCTGTCTAAAGCCTTAAGTATTATATTAAGCTGTCAGTTTCTTAATTTTTATTTTGAAATTTCATTTTATTTGTTTTTGGAATTTTGTTGCTTATAAGTATATATGTCAAGAAAAATGAATTATAAGCTTGGAAATATAGATAGAATACTCTCAAAACACTTTTATAATTGTACTACTCAAAAATCAAAATAACTCGAATTGATTATAATAGCTTATGCAAATACTTGAAACCACTTCAGCACCTGCTACCGTAAAAACCAATTTGTCAATCACATGCTGCTTAACCTCAAGCAATTTATGGAAATAATAATTGAGCACACAATTCCAAACCAAATAATTACGAACACTTACGAAGCAGAGAAACAATTAAATATGACTTTTCGAAATATAATCGACAGTCTGCGAGTATTCTCACAACATGTGCCTTATTAGGCGACTGATTGGAAACGTTTGCTGAAGATGAGAGTAAAAACAACACTTTAATTGCACAAAATTAAAGTCAACAACAGCAATTCCAGCAGAATTTCAATTAAGCCGTCAACAAAAAGTGTAATTAAAATTGATTGAAAAAGAAGCAGAGAATTACGCAAATGACGCTACTCGGCCGACGCACGACCGCCGGTACAAACAACAATTTGACTGAATTGAAAAAGAAATATTTTATGTGATGAAGGAGTATTTCGCTTCGATGGCGAATATTTTTATGTACTTTATGCATAAAAGATCTCCATATTTTATGCATTTCACACACAGCATGTCGTCCATTTGCCCTTGACGCTTTGTAGAATTGAGAAGAAACTCCATATTTACATATATTCAAAATAACAAACTAATAAAATAATCAAAAAATAATCGAATAACCAATCGCTGCTGCTGGCCACACAGTGCAGTCTGCAGCTACGAGGTAGGGCAGTCATGTTGTGGGCTATGGAACGCCTGTGGCGCAGTAACCGCATTACGACAACAGAGTGACGCATATTTTATGCATAATTATGTTGTTTGGCCAACCAACTCCATGGAATGTAATTGTGATACACATATATCTATATATATATGTATAAATACACATTTGTATATATATTTATGCAGCAATTAAAATTATATTATAGCAGGTCGCTGTGGGACCCTTTAGCACTACATAAAATATGCATTTTTTATTTGCTGCGCACAATGCTTGCCTTTGATTGTCAATCAATTTGCATGCATATATGTAGACATTTTACCTTTATTTCATTTTACATTGTTTCGTAAATTTTTTTAACTTCTTCGTTTACAAATTTTTAATATGTTGGAGTAGAGATGGTGTGTGCATAGACTTCATTTTCATACAAATAACTGCGTTTGTGGCTATTTCCATTCCATTTAACGTGTAAAAATTAATTATTCTAATGAAAAATTTATTTTAATTTGCGGTCTAAATATGAAATTTGATTGAGGTAAATAACACATTAGTGCGCAAATGTCAACACCATTCGCCAATTCAATTAATTACATATATGTAAACACAATAATGTGTGTGAATAAATATTTGAAATGAGCGAGATTAATAAACATTTGATTTCATGTCGATTTTAATGATTTTTTATTTAATTTTAATTATTATTATTAGTTTTATTTCATCATCAAGCCAATGCTTACTAGGCCTCATTTAGTTAAGCTTATATACCGCATAGAAAGTTTTTTAAAATTTGGTTAGGGTTCACTTATAAATACAATCATTTTGAATTATTTTAATAAAAACTGAGCCTAGAATTTAAAATACACTAATAAGTGTTAGTTTGAGGTAGCATTTTGTCAATCCATGTATCGACTGCCTGCTAAGCATTGTTGCAAGGTAATTGAGTGAATGGAATTTTTAGTCTGCAATAAGTAAGGAAATGTATTAAAATTGACTGCACGTTTTCGTGGAACAATTCACCTGTGACTTGTTAAAAATCTGATTTATGTACGCACTCGACGGGAAAAGTAAACACACAAAGAAAATAATATGCATATGTTGTAGGCAATTTATCACAATGTGTCGCACACCCACTTCGCTTGCCGCCTTTGTTTATGCGCGAAGAAAGTAAGAAAGAAAGTATACAATTGTTTCCCACCACGTTGTCTTACTTATTTGTTTAACATATTTGTGTTATGTCGAAGTACCTAAAAAAGCGCGATTTTTCTCTGTGTCTGCGTGGAATTGCGTATACGCACTGTCGCACCAACGACTGCCACCTGCTTCTGCCGTTTGTATTTTGCAAGAAGTTGTTAGAGTTTGAGGGTGAAAGAAAAAATAACGCCCGTTATAAGAATGTGCGTAAAAGCATTCCCACGGCGCTTTGGTCTTATGTCAACTGAATCGCAGATTATTTTATTTTTAATTGTGGATACCACCTCTATATGTTTGACTAACGAATGAACAGAAATGATTTTTGAAAAAAAAAATTATGACAAATGTTTCCTTTCTTATTTATATTCTGTCGTTACGGAATGGGATTAACCTACGTGCTAACTACCTATACACTTAAAGCAAGCTTCATAGGATTTATTGGTTATTGCTTAAAAAAAAAAATCCTGGGATTTTCGTCGCATTATATAAATATATAGGAATATCTAAAATATTGATAATCCAAAAAAACACCGAGTCCTTTTGAGCCCACTTTTATTTACTAATTTCATTATTTGCTTTCATTCAATCCGTAAGGCCGCCACTTAACCGTAAAGCATTAAAGGGTGTTTAGGTTCATTTCGAGCGCTTCCATCCCGTTCACTAATCCCCGCATATAGTCTTCCACCGTTTTCTTTAATTACTTTATTTCCTTTTGCTTTAAAATATTTCGCCGGCAACAAGCATTTTAATTCCAGACATTATGCCTCCACTTCGGCGGGGTGTGGGTGGTAGTTGGGCAAAATTAAAAAATCTCTGTACACAAATTAACGCACCACTTGTTAATCTGCGCTCCTAAATCAACAGTGCGTGAAACACGTTCTTAGGCTGCAAATAAAAAGCGAATAAAATGAGGATATGAAATTTTCTTTATGCGCCAAGGAAGGCGTCAGCCGGTTGCCGGCAGTAGGCAGTAGGCAGTTGGCCGTGCGCAGCAGCGCAGGCAAACAATGCCAACACGAGCGCAACATTTTTGGGGCCTTTTTAATGACGGCTGCCGTGCGAGTGCTTCGTCACAGACGTCGTTTAAACACAGAGTTGCCACAAACGATAATTTTTTATTAAGTTTTTATATTTATTTCTTATTTATTCTTATTTCGCTTGGCGTATTCGGCTACGGCTTTGTTGGCATGAACTCACCGTACACTTTGAGACTTTGCAAGCCGCAAGCGTTTATGTAATTTACATGCACAAAGGCAGCACTGCCACTGTTCACACACACACACACACCCGCACATAAATGCGCATTATATAAACGGCATGTACACATCTAAATATGTTGCTGTTGTTAAGCATTTCAAAATTGCTTTGGGAAAATACACTACTCGCTGGCTGAGTTGGAAGTATACAAGTACATATGCAAGGAAAATAACAATAAAATAAATCCTTATTTGTGTTTTGAGTAGCAAACGCTCGCCTCTTTGTATAACTTAAAGAACAGAGTTTCGGCCGCGACTGAGAAAATACTTGAATTTAATTTTAATATTGCAAAGTAAGTCGCGAATGGAATTAATTATGAATTAAAAATCTTTAAACTATTCAAATATTTGTCTATTTTTTAAAATGGTTTCTCGTTTTAACAAGTTCCATCAAAATGATTCTGAGATTTATTTATTTAAAATGTCCTTGCTTCCATTTGTCACTGAACTTGCTCCATTTGTGGTCATTATATTAACACTGAGGGAATTCCGAGTTTTTCCTTTTATATACTGTCGAGTCAAGAAGCTATTTTTAAGCTAGCCGATCAAAGAAGCCGATCTTCATCCAATTCTGAAGAACATTTTTTGTTTTATTTTTTTCTAATTTTTATTTGGAATTGGACCAAATCAGTTCACAACCGCGCATATTTCATACTTAATATAATATTAAATTACTTCGGACTCTTTATCTGTTTGACAAAACACAAATCAAGCACCATTGGCGATGTCGAATTAAAACGTTGAAAAAATAGTATCTTCAAGGTGTGTCACATTTCGTCTAAAAATCGTCAAAATCGGAATTATAACTTTTCAAGGGTCCAGATTACGAAAATGAGAACCTCACTGCCTATGACTCCTCACGAAAAATATCGGTAATTCTCCAAGATAGCTTTATGAAATTAAGGGCTGATTGTAATTAGAACTGGTGTTAAATATGACTAAAATCGGTTCAGTGTTCCCCTAGCCCTTATATATCTAATATTTCATAATCCGATTAAATTTGTACCGTTTATATCGTTCAATTTGTGTAATATTTCAATGATAATTAAGTGGATATGGGATCCTGGTGACAATATGATTAAGTGCCAGGAATGCTGAAAGTCCAGACATCTAAGTTAAGAATCAAAATTAGTTTCTATAATATTTGCCGACACGCGTTAATATATTTTTTACTTCTGGTTGAGTATAATCTTCCAACAAGGAATAAAGGATTCATATTACCGAATAATTTTTCAAATATCCTCAAATTATAAGATAAGATTATAACATAGTAGAGAGTAAAGCGGTAAGTATTTCATAGGTTATATATCATTTTGCGGATAATTCAAAATATTCCAAACTCCTTTTGTGCTTCTAAATAGCGAAGGAATCTTATATTCCTTTATGTCTAAACTAAATCCATCCTTAGATCTTTTGTACTACACCACTTACACTCACTTGTGCTCTCTTTCTATTGTTAAAAATAGAAGAAATGTGGAAAGGAAAATGGGAGAATAATGTCGTATTTTTCTACTTGTCGCCCAGAAAATCCTATTATGTTTAGTCAAATATGCAAATATGAATAAATACGAGCCTTTTTAATGCCGCAATTCTCATTCAAATACACAGCGCTGTAAATATCTACGCAGACACTCTCGCTATGTGTGCTGGCACGCGATGGGATTAATGCATAAATATTTCATAATACCAAAACAAAGAAGAACAACGTAAGGACGCATAAAAGAGCATCTGCGCAGCTACTTATTTTTAGACAATTGTTGTTGTTGTGCGCGAGATTGCATTACTTATCAGCTGAGTTTAAATTGAAAATCTCCAAATCTTAGCGTTTTTGTGTGTTGTGCGCGCATATAAGCGTTGTAATCAAATTTATTCACTTGCCTGCTTGTGTGGCGGCGCGTGTATGTGTGTTTGTCTTCGAGTGAGTGCAATTCCACTCTTCAATTACATATTCTATTTGATAGTGAAAATTACTGCGCACGCGGCACACCTCCGACACCAAACGCAATAAATTTCACGCTTATTTGTCTACGTCGCACGCGAAGCGCAGCGAGCAGGTGCTGGCTACTGCTGCTGTTGCTGTTGTAGTTGCTGGCCACTCAGCGCTGCACGCCCACACGCTCGCCCACGGAAATTGCTTACACTTCAGATCGCAATTTCTGTGAGAGCGTGTGCGAAGCGCAGCGAAACAACAGGCTTCCACACTTCCAGCGCTCCTTGCGAACGCATGTCGCTCATACGCCACGCCACACTCGATTCAAGTGCGCTGCCGCCGCTGCTGCTGCTGCACTTGTACTACACATTTTAAAATGCATTATCTGCGCACTAAATTCGCATATTTCATGTTCGTTCGATTGGCAGTGCCGAAGATGGCAGGGCTGCGGTGAAGCGCGCATATGAGCGCAGTTAAGACCGCCGAGGAGTCGTGTCTGTGTGTACCATAGTAAAAAATTAGCGTCGTCGCTGTCGGTGCAAGTGTGTTGAATAGCGCAGGCGGAAACGGAAATGGTTGCATGTTGCTGCAGACTGGCAGACTTGCCTTCTTCCTGCCACACGGCGTATGCGAGTATGTGTGCGCGCTGAGCATGTTTCTTGGCTGCCTGCGAATTTATCTACACTTCTCCGGTGCACTTCTCAGCTCCTCTCAACTGTGGCACAAGTGCTGGAGCTTCATTGCAGGCTTCTTACAATGTATCTATCTCTCCATGCCGCACTTTGCCTCATGTGCTTTCATGTAGGAATTTCCTCTTCTGCAGCTACTTTGAAGCACACTTTTCGCTTCGCCTCAACGATATGCAAACACAATTGTCTTCACCTGGCCATCGCTCAAGTGTTATCAGCTCGACTATTTCCTGCCGGCTCCATGCAGTGGCACTTCCCTTCGCATTCGATATTTCATCGCCAGCGATAAAAATCAATAGTTTCCGTATTCCTCGGTCGTGACTTCGCCAACTGCGGCGCGGTCGATGATCTACAGAATAAGCGCCTGCACGGGGTAAGTTCAGCCCCGTTTGCTTCTGCTGAAGCAAGAAATTGTGTAAGACATTTTCACCTGCTGATAGTGCAAATAGTGCCGAGCGTTGCACGGACGTTCGACCATCGGTAATCTGGTGGGCGTGCACCAACACTTGCGGCTGCAACATGCAATGAATCGTCGTTTAGTGGCGCACATAAACGACTAGGCAGTATTTACCTAACACATAAAACATTACTCTCAGCCATGCCAGTTACCTGCATATATGCACCGTTATGTGTAGCGGCAAATGTACATTGGTATATGTATGTCCGTGTGTGCTCGCAACTTTCCGAGTTGTGATTATTGTTTTTTGCGCATAATTTTCGGCACTCGTCCGCTGCATGCCTCACTGCATTTACATGCACATTTTAAAAGGCACACACACACACAGTTGTGGTTACATGTGTAAAGTCTTGAGCCACCCTTGCGCTGGCATGCAAATTATTGTTGCTGCAAAATCATATTTTATTCGCTTGTTTGGCTTAACGCCTGCTGTCCGTAATTAAATTTCGCTTATCATGCCATAAATTGGCAAGCAATTTATGTTACCGCAGCGCGCCAACTGGCCATTAATAATTTAGCCTGATTTCGTTGAGTGCCTTAAAAGACCAACGAAGAAAACTGGAAGGAACTAAGTGGCTTGAGAAGTCCTGTCTGCATGCAGGTGGTGTATGTGTATTGGAATTTAAAATAAATATCCTTGTTCGTGGCGTTATAGTAATTCATGGATATTTAAGCCAAAATATGACACTTTTGTAATCGTAAAGCCTTTTCAATAATACGATTCGTGGTACTATTTTGATCGAATATCTGCATCAACTTGAAGTAAAAATCACTATTTTAACTTAACGGAGATTGATAAATACGTATCAGTTACGAAACGAATAAAAAATAATTTCCCAATATTATATATGAGAAGAAGTAATACTGATTAAAGAAAACAATATTTCATCATATTTAAAAGTGAGTATTACAAGCTTACAAGTATCAAGTAAGCAAGGACGAAGTTCTGATGTAAGCGAATATTTTACACTCTCGCAATTCAATTTGATCTATATATTTGTGATAAAATTCCCAAGAATTAAGAAAATCAAAATATATATAGTATAGTATATGAGGGCCGAGGTAATTCCTGGACCGATTTCCATCAATCTCGCCAACAAGCTAGATTATATCCAAGATTTTATGTTGCCTTTATTTTGATATGAAATCGTATACGGATATAATTCACCGTATGTTTGAAAGTCTTAATTTAATGTAATATTTATTAGAGTTAGAGGAAGATATGACCCGATTTCAACCATTTTAGACAAAGAAAGAAATATTTCCTCTGGATTTCGCAAAAATATCTGAGAGATTTACCGATATTTTCGAAAAAAATAAATCATCCGTGGGCACCTCTATTCATGTTCGGAGTTTGGGACCTTGAAAATTTAAATTGGGATTTTTACAATTCTTAGATTTTTTTCTGGTGCACTAATTTGTATTTTGTAGGAAGTAGGCGTGACATCGTTTTGATTTCGACCATCTACTATACCAACCTTCTTGTGGATAGAGAGACTTCCGATTTTCTACTCTACCCGTCATCCTGATCATTTTAAACTCTAAATTAAGGTGTTACAAATATCCGTTAGGTGAACAAAATTGTTATGGGAGAGTTGCGAGAGTTAAACATTTACATATGCTGCTCTTAAATAAAGTTAACACAGCGTAGCACCTCATTGCGACCATTCGCCTACACTTCATCAAAACTTCTCCACTTTTGCACCCTCTTCTTAGTTCAAGTTATCTTCATTGCCATGAAATATGTTTACAGCTTCCATGCAGTACACTGTACTGTCCCACGCATTCGCCCCAAAAGTCCACTTAAATATTTCCAAGACTACCTCAACGAATACAAATTAAGGCCCCGGCCATGAATAGCTACCATTTTCTGGTCATGTCCCAGAGTCCCAGTGTCGAAGTGCGCTGGCGTTAATCTAATGAACCTGATTGCGCTGATATCCGTTAATTAATATCCACTTCATGAATACTTATACATATGCAGATAAGCCCCGTGTCAAGTGCGGCCGCTGCAGAGGAGGGAATAAAATGTTGCTTGCTACACGTGTAAAAGAGATTATATTATATACTTCTCTGTGTGTGTGTGTCTACCTTGTCCTCTGCATTTGCGGTTCAATACCAACAAAAGGTCGAGGCGTGTAATCAGTGCGCTTGTGGGGTGTAAATGTAAACAAACGTCCGTCGTCGGAAGACGAGCGCTGGTAATGTGTGAGGGGCTTGTACGTGAGCTCAAAACTTTTCGTTGAAACTGTTGAAAATCGCCTTAAAAATAGGTTAATTAAAATACGACCCCACTACATTTTTATTGCGCCATGTGGAATTGTGTGCGCCAACGAAAGCCAATCAACTCACTTGTGTGCTTGTGTTCTGGCTTAAAAAGCACACAAGCAGCGTTACATAACTGTACACCGATGGTGTGTGTGTGTGTTGCCAGAGCTGGAGCTAGAGCCGGTGCCAGGGGCAGAGGTCATGCGCCCAGCGCTAAATAACAGTAAATAGCACGGGTGTGTCTGTCGGTTTTCGTTTTCTCTGGCTTTCAATTTTTCTGATTTAAATATATGATGCCTTGAGGCTGCGCTGACAGTAAGCCACCTGCTGTTGATAATAATCAAAGGAAAAAAATTAAAATAACAAACACAACAAGCTTAATTTTCCAACAATGCAATAACAACAAGGATAACAGCTCGTAGTCCACCTTGTTGTAGGCTCAAATTGGCGGCACAAGGATTTTTAATCAGAGACCAACAACAACAACAGCGCTATTATTGTTCGAGCATTCTCTAAATTTTGTTGTATAGCCATTGTGTTTGCTGCTGCTGTTGTTGTTGGCCATAGCCATAGCTCGTCGTCGTCGTTGCTGTCGGTAATGTCATAAAATTTTATTTTCATGTGAGTGTGTAATGAATGCCAATGAAAGCGGCCGGCCCTTCGAGCCTGTTAACTCGGCTAAGCCGGCTAAGCGAGCCGCCGTGCGATATCATCGAGCGACATGCTGGCTGAGTGACTGTCGCCACAGGCGACAAACATACACCGAGCACAGGCAGGACATGCTTACACGAGTGTGTGTGTTGTTGTTGTTGGGGAAATAACTACTATGTTCGTTCGGTGAAATAATGGTAAAACTTTGGCGACACAATAATGGCTGGCACAAATCCCGTGGTGGAAGGGTCAAGCCCATGTGATAACTCCAGCAACACATTTACATTTACAGCTATGTTCCAGTTAGTTGCCTGCATGGGTGTATGCCATTATATTGGAGTTGATTTTGTTTAAGCCCGTATGCAAATTTCGTTCGAAAGTGAATGGAATATGTGCGCCGCATTTGTGTAAACTAACATTTTCCCCAGCACTGTGTCAGTGTTATAATGGCAGGCACAAAACTCATGCATTTATATAGGCGCATTCTAAAATTAAAATATATGTTTAATATTTCGGATTGAACACTATAGCCCTTTTCAATAATATTATATAAAAGACACGTAGACACAATTCTCATAAAATTTTCATAACAGTTCGGCAGTTAGGACTTTTACGTAAGTCATTGATTATAAAATATTGAATGGAAGAAGGGACTTATTCGAATTTATTGTATAAACGAGTGTACCCTATTTCCAAATCTTTAAGTTTAGCCAACACATTTTAGGTATTTTAAAAACTAGCTCAGGACTAAGTTGGATATACAAATAAATCTAAACTCACTGCTATACCTAGAAGCTTTAACTTCATTTGCAATTATTAAGATATACTCGTATGCAAAATCAAGGGAGGGAGGGACTATTGAGGAAGAGTCGTAGCTCGAGATAAGGTTGGTAGGATACTTTATTGCAGAGAACTCTATATCAACTTTAGTTTTATGCTTTCAGAAGTGATTACCATTAATGTATCTGATGCTCTACTGCTCTGAAGTGCCTCTGCAGAGATCAGTTTTAGTCTTGTTCTTTGACACTACAACCATTAGTCGGTCTGGGCTGAGAACAAAATACTTCATCAGTTGCCTCTCTTACATTGGCCATGTGGAGACGGGTCTCGAATCGAAAATACTTTTGGATCATTATCTTCCATGCATATGTTGGGCCATACATCTGCGCATTCTTCGGATTGTTGTGCGCTCAACTATATCCATGTCTTCGTAGAGCTCATAAAGCTCGAAGTTCCGATCCGGTCTGATAAGAAACTTATGGAGTGTAATTTTATTTCGTCAGGGATCAGCTTCCCAATTGCCTGCCGTTCCCAAGTAGCACCTGTTAGCAAGAGTTATTCTGTACTTGATCTCCAGATAGATTAATGTTGGTTTTTATGATGACTCCGAGATAGATATTCCTACTTTTTTTTTAATTTATAGTCAACAATACAGTAGTTTCAAAGAAATTTGGAATCTTTGTATGTGGTCTTTAGGTTGTCTTGCCCTTGTTCAGCCAATCTCTAGGCTGAAAAGGCCGCGCTGACGTTGTTGCTAAACCCTATAATGCCAAAGTTAGTAGATTGTCCTTTTAGAGTAGATAGTGCGGTTCAGATTAGTGGCGCGACACTTTTTCGAGCGCTATGTAGAACACCACAGAGAACTATTCTGTCTAAAAAAGCAAAACAATATCAGAGCTCAGTTTTAGTATCTAAACCATAGTTTTACACATGTGTGATATAAAACAACTTGAATTGTGGAAACCAAACTATTATTTGCTGATTTTAGGATGTGGCATCACTAACACAGAAATGTATTAAGTGTTTATTCATACTTGTTGATGAACTATTTTCTAAAAATCTCCTAAAATAGTTAATTGCCAGCTCACCATATTCCGCCTGAGGTTAAACTTAATGTGATTATGAGCTTTTGCAAACATTTACTTCGGTAATTTATCAGCATTCCTTTACACTAGCGTCATTTCACTAATGCTTTTTATTCTATTTACAGGTGAGTTGCTGGTCAGCTTGTTGGCAGCTATAATTGATGGGACGGAAAACCCGCAAAAATAAATTAAAATAATCAGATAACGAAAAGGTAGGAGAAAAAGTCGATTTACAGCTGATTCCATCATATATTATAAGTGATGGCGAACAAGTTAAGCTGATGCTGGTGAAACGCCGTTTAAATCTGCACATTAATTTGTTAGTCACAAGACCGCCTGTCAACCGAGCAATTGGTGGTCATCTTCGCATTTAAACAATTTGCATAATTAAATGTATAAATGCATATATTCCGATATTCTGCTATTCTCGATTACTCAATTGATATGCCGATTTGAAGTTGTTCGTGGACACCTAACAAATTGTGATTTTCTGTTTCAAGTCGAAACGAGTTTTAGTCAACTTATTGAAATTAAAATTTTGATTTCAGAAATAATTAATAACTTTGCTTAACAAATCAACGAAGATTAGATGTGTCTTCCATTTGAGTGAAATATGTACGCAGCACAACAAAGGCGGATTATTTTATTGATTTTGTAACAAAGGCGCGTTTGGAATTATGAAATCTTAATTTTTGTGACTTTCAAAACATTTATGTGTTCTTAATTGTTTGAAACTGCTAATGTTACAAGCACACAGTATTGTTCCATTCAATGAGAATGATCTTGAAATACCGTTGATGTTTACACAAACCACAAAGCGACAGTAAACGAGCTGCGCCGCCTCAACGTCTGCCATGCAAGCGAATCGAACATGCGCGTAGCCGCCAGCCAGAAACCAGTTCTTACGTAAGTTAGCCGAACACATTTGTTAGCCCCTCATTTGAATGCATAAAACTGTATTTCATTTTTGGTGGAATTATTTTGTTGTCGCTTTTTGTGCTGCGTTCTGTATAATTTAATAAATTTGTGGAAGATATATGTAGGTGAATACGTTCGTTTCATTTGGCTTTGCATAAATATTGTGCATATTTCGAGAGCTTCTTACTTCGCCTTTTGTATTTTCGATAAGGAAAAAAGAAAAACTCGATATTCCACTCAAAACCGCTACTAACGCGTTCCAACTCGGTAGCATGCTTGCCGATTTCATGGGCTCGCGACATAAATTTGCGTATCGCGGCTTTGTTTTTTTTAGCCACTAAATCACACTCATTTAATTTGGTTATTTGATCGCGCATTTATGCCATGCTGGCGTCGTACTCGTAAACCCCACCAAAAGTGCTGGCGAGCTTTTGATACGGAGCAATTTGCAGCGCGCAATTCCTATTGAATATTGGCTGTTTTGTTTTTGTGCTGCGTTGTTTGTGGTTGTACTTGGTTCGGAAATTTGATTAATGACTGTTTCATTCCGGCAAAACCACATTTTTCGCTTGACAATTGCTCTGTTGGCAATAACAATAAAATATCGGTAGCATTGAAAATTCCAGCATGCACTATTAGGGCGTGTACCGCTATTTATCATGCACGCAGCAAAGCAATAGCAAAGAATTCACGGTGTTGACATTATGATTTTTCAGGCGGTGTACTGGATATGACGGAAGACTACTTATAAAAAAATAATAATACCTGAAGGGTAATTTTAAGAAAGAAACAATTGTTTTTTGTGTATAAGTTAGCTTTTTACTGTTGTTATTTATTGTTTTAGAAGACAATTATGTTTTCGTAAATATTGGATTATTGGCTTATTTGAACTTAACAAGATGAAGTACGTATTCATATTTGATAGTTTGAAACTTGGATAAGATAATGTTGATAACAGAGTCTTCCTGATTGTAGTCCAAAAAAATGTTCTCTCTCTTGCGAAAAAAACAATAACAAATATAAGTAAAAGAGCTCTCCAATTATCAGATTAGCTCGGAGCATCAGTTAATGAATTTTGCTATTACATCTAATGCAATAATAAAGTAGTATGTATAACATCCAATAAGGTACCAGTCAAAGACTTTTTCACAAGAATTTTTTACTGACAAAAATATGTTACTTTCTTATCACATTCAACTGTTCGAAACCATTTTACTCGTTATCCGGAAGAATATCATCAGCGAAATATAAGAGAATCATGACAATATTATTTAAACAAACCACTGTGCTAATATTGTACAACAGTGGAACTTCCATAACTTGAACTTCTTCTTGAACTCGAAGTTCTCCATAATTCGATCTTTTGAATTGGCAATAGAAATCAAATTTCATACAAATTATCATCCGTAGTCTCTCTAACTCGATTTTTTTTTTGTGGATTATAGTGATTCGAGTTAGAGAAGTTCCACTGTATATTTAAGTAAATATATATGGATATCTCCATGCATCTGAATGTATTTGAAACGATGAGCTTGTGTCACTCAGAGAAGGAGCAGCTCATGATGCAATCTTGCAAATGGCGTGCATTATGTGAACATTTTCATTTATATTTCTACTGCAGCTGTCTCTTGAGTTACGCTTGATGATGTTGAACTCCTGCATACATACGATGCGCTTCAAATCTAGCACCACACAATAGTAACAAACAAATTTTTATATTTTTTTATTATTTATATTAGTTGAAGCATACAATCTTCAAAATATACTAGAACACTCTGATCTAAGCGGAGGGAGTAGCAACAACACTGTTTCGATGTTTCGGTTCTTCATAAGCCATAAGACATTTCGATACTTCACATTTATTTTTAAAGCCAGCTTTTATACCACAATCGCTTGAGAAAATTATGCAACAATTCTTAAGTGAGTATAAAACATTAATAAAATTGCGACTTGACTAAACAACGCACGCGTCTGTGTGAGACTGCCTCCATTTGCGAACCATCTATTTCTATTATTTTTCAAATTAAAATAAATATTCCCCGCTTATTTTTATGACAAAAATATTACAGACGTAAAATGGCTGAGAACATTTTAACTTTTCACATAAATTGCACATCCTTGTGCGCCTAAAAGCAGACACATTTTTTATTTATTATTGCCGTTTACAATTTTTTTTATGTAAACAATTCACGCGGCGCAAACAAAATAATAAAATTGTCTCCGAAATTGAAGAAAAACAAAGACCGCAAACGCAAAAAGGCAACGTCGCTGACAAAACAACAACATACTCGTGCCGTACGCCTTTTCTCACATGCCACATAATGTGGCGAATATGTCAAAATAAATCATTTTATTGAGCACAATAATAATTCTAATAATATGAAATGGCATAAAATAGCAGCAAACAACGACTGTGTGCACACACACGATTGAACACGCACGCACACACCCAAGCGCACACGCCGATCCAATAAAAAATACCAAAGCAACAACAACAAATCATACATGATGTCGCACGCATATTTACCAATTGCGGCAAATGCGCTGCGTACGAATGTGACTTTCGGTTGAATATATACACATGTGTATATATGTCTGTGTGGATGTGTATCTGAAACATGAATGTGAACAAGTGTGGGAAATGAAAAGGGCTCAGCATTGAATTGAGTTTATTTATTCGTTGGGCACTCAAAACACATCGAAATGCGTCCGTCAATATCGTCGTCACTTAAAACGGCACTTTTTGCTGTCATAATTAAAGGGGAAAATCGAAAATAACAAAAAGGGACGTCACAGTCACTGAATCGGAGCAAATTCGGGAAATTCGATTTTTGTTTATTTGAATTCGAATTATTTTTCGATGGCATGATCTAAGCAAATACAAAGAAGTGATTCCTTAGCAAAATAACAATAACAAAATTAAATTTAGAAATGCTCTCAAATTGCCTCATAAATACTTACATATTCTGCCTTAGAGATCTTCCTAAACGCTTGAATATAAAATCTTGCAAGAAACAAGAGTAATGTTTTTAGTTTTACTAACTTTCACTAAAGCCATGATAATTCGACTGCAAAAATAAAAAAGAGAAACCTTAAATAAGCACAACGGGGGGCCGCCAAGCATAGAATTACAACGGGCAATAAATGTCTAGATGTCATTGTCATGCATATTCACACGCCAAAATTATATTGCGCTAAAATGTATACACAAGGATGTCAATGTTTGCATACTAAGCCAAACCGAAAGGAAAAAACAGCAAATAGAACGCCATAAACCAGCCAAACGGAAACCGAAAACGTACGCCACGCTATCCTTTACCCCCTCCAGGCACCCGAAAGTAAGACTTCTTCACTTGTGGCACACACACACACGTGCTGCAGTTGTGTTGTCGGTTGAGTGAGTTCATGCTCATTCGCCACCATAATAAACATAAATAAATTTTGGCACTTAAAGGCTCATACAATCACAAATAAAAAGTGTTATTTCGTTTGAATTTCCGCCGCTTACCATTGTCACATGTAGTATCGTACCAACACAGCGACTCGCAGCTGTAACGGCGCATGTGTTTGCATATTTGTCTGAGCCGGAAATTGTAACACATTCAAGTTAGCAAATATGCGATTGTGACAGTCGCAGCGGCAGCTGGGTGGGGTCACCCTATCTGCTTGGCATAGTTGACTTGTCTTGGGTGGTAAGTGGCAAGTTTCTGCGCTGGGAGGAAATGTGGCATTTATATAAACGCTTTTTCACATACAAAATACTTTTGATCGTTCACTTTTTTCCATTTGAATCCCGCATTCCTTCGCTCACTACAAGACATTATCGTCGCGCTATTTTGCGCAAACACTTGTGGCGAAACAAATAGCACGCATACGCCGTGTAGGCATGCACTGAGAGAAATAGTTGTTAGAAAATCTTCGAAACACTACTAAGTGACTTAGAACTATTGTTATAAATTAATTAAAATTTCAAATTATTTTACTAATTTTGTTTAAATTATACAGTTTGTAGCAATCTCCTCCACAAAAGTCATATTGTCAACCAAAGAAATTTCTATCAAAGGTACTTGAAAAAAACATTTTAGGTTATGCTTTATAAAGAAAGGATATATATAATAAGAAGTAAAAATGTATATGTTTCTTGATTTTAATACTAGTAATTCATGAAAAAGATATACCCGACTCTATTTTATTAGGTCTACAACTTTAAAATTATACATTATTTTACTATTTTTTTTTAATTACACAGTTTGTAACAATCTTCTCCAAAAAATACTTATTGACAACCGAAGAAATTTCTATCAAAGGTACTTGAAAATATCATTTTGGTCCATGCTAAAGAAAGGATAACAAAGGATATAATAAGAAAGAAAAATGTATATGTTTCTTGATTTTAATACTAGTAATTCATGAAAAAAATTATACCCGACTCTATTTTATTAGGTCTACAACTTTGTTTTTTTTTTTTTGTAAATTTAAGGCTTTTTTTGTAAAAAAAAAAGTAACAAAAAATGTTGGCCGTCGCTAGCTACTACTTTTGACCATTATTTCTGGCAGCATGCGTATTCCGTGCAAATGTCGAGAATTCGGCTCAAAAAGTGACATTTTCAGTTGAGAATAAGTTTGGGATGCAAACAGATCTCTACAAATATTTTGTTGGGTTAATGTTGACACAAATGTTCAAGATCGATATAAAACGATTTAATCGATTTAATCGACCAGTGCTTGACCCTAGTGCTTGACTCTACTGGCAAATTGCGGAAGCAAAGTTGTAGACCTAATATTTCCTTAAGAAAAGGAGTTTACTTTGAACTCCCTTTTTTCGTACTTATTTTTTCAGTGTATACAAAGCATGTGACTATTGATTTATGGCTTCTGTAATGCATGTGTTTTTGTTATTTTTTTTTGCGCCACAATTTGTTAGCTTTAAAGTCCCCCAAGACAGCTTTTGCATAAATAATGGCATGCTGAAAGCCCAAAAGAAAATGACAAATAAACAAATTTTAGCGCTATATAAATAAATAAAACGCAGCTGCAAATTGAATTTACCGTTTGCAACGTTGTGCAAATGTCGAACTTTCAAATTAAAAGCTTAAATTATTAACAAATATTGCAAAGCATTTTCCAACGAAATAAATAATAAATAATAGATAAAAACGAGTAGCGAAATAAAATACAAGCTGCATGTCGACAACAACAACTACATATAAATTGTAAAAATATATATGTATCTAGAGCGACATTTTCAATGAAAAGAAATATTTGTGTGTGTGTGTGTGTGTAATCGGACGGCAGGATACATGCCGTTATCCGACATGAATGCCTTTTTAGCTGAACACATTCTGTTTGTTGTCTTGTCGCCTCGCTTGTTGCTCGCCATTTGTTGTCCCCTCTGTGCTTTGGCAAAATCTTGCCATTTTATTTATAATTTCAATTTGCATATTCTTGTCGCTGTTGTGTTGGCGTGCCAACCCCGCTCGCCCGCTGACAATATTCCCTAATTTTGCTGCTACTTGTTACAAATTGTCACACAACACTTCCGCTGCTGCCCGCAATGAGTGTCCGGCCTGTGTAGCGCAGCACCAGCCACACACCAACCGCTGCCTTCGACAGTCAGCCACGAGCGAATTTCCGCATAACCGCATTGCCTGCTCTCCTGCTCATCGCTGTTATCATTTTGATTTTGCCCCGCACGCCTGCGCGTCCGTCGCCCGTCGGCCATCAGCAGAGCCAAGTCAAGCAATATTTCAACGTTTCCCGTTTCATTGACCAGGAAGGACGGACTGGCTTTGCTAGTCTGCTGGCTGGTTGACTAACTATGTTGCTCTTATTGTTGTTGTTGTTGCTGCTGCTGGTTATCCTTAATATTGTTGTGAGTAGTGATTGTTGTTGGTGCTTTTGCTAGTGTTCACCAACGCGGCTTGGGGTTCGCTGAAATTACCAACGCTGTTGTTGTTGTGCTCATGTTTGTTGCTGTTCGTACTGACACGAGTTATGGTAAGAATTTCGGTCTACAATTGCTGACTTCCTGCTGTATTCTATATGTTTTGTTGGCACAACAATTGTGTGCAAGCGGCGCTTTCCGCACATATTCCCCGCTCTTTTTCAATATTTATACCGTTCTTTCATATATATACTTATGAGTGGAATGAGAAAACTGTTGTCATGCACATTTCTCGGCGGAAATGATTTATTGAAATTTTATTTTTACACGTATAAATAAATAAATTTAAAGCAATCTACAGCGTCGAACACATAGGCTCACCACCACGAATAGCAGTAGTCGTGTCAACACACGAACAGTACACTTCGGCGACATACATAGATCCGCTTACAAAAAGCATATTAAATTGCAGGCAACAGCAGAGTGGCTGACAGTCGCCATAATAACGGTAATATGGCGCAGTGGCAGCTAGCGAAAGTGAAAATTTCCCAATAATTTGTTGCAAAGAAACACACACACACACCAGAGAAAGAAAGCAAATCGTCGACAATCCGCGCGAGCCGTGGTCTAGGGCCGCCGTGGCGTGTGGGTTATTGCTGTAATAATTCTTGCCGGAATTATTATTATTGTTATTCTTATTGAAGTGTGAATAGAATAATGCAGCATCAGTGAGCATAAAATTGCGGAGAAGCCAACGCCAACAATAGCGCGAAGAATGGAAATAATCCCAGGGTTTTCGTATTTATTTTTTCCTTCTTTATTAAAAATAAAATTTGACGTTTCAAAAAATAAATACGCTAAGCCGCTGCTCGACAAGCGAGTTAAGTGATATAAATAAATCGCCACAATATTTAAAGGACTAACTAAGGAGGAGAAGAAGAAGGATGATGATGGCGACTGTAACTGTACTTTGCTGTTTTTATCTACGAATCAGCTTCTAAGACAGGAGACACATGATAAATATAACTTTTTCGTGTTGGGAGACTATTTTTATTTTTTGGAAGAAAGCCTCCACCTCTTTAGATATTAATATTGTCTGACCTAATACGACTCAAAGCAAAAAGTTTGTTGTGTAACCTTCAAAAAATAAATATTGCTACTCACTAGTGGTACATAGTAACAATTTTAATTTGTTTGCGTAATTTCAAGTCAAAATCCAATGAAAATTTATATCAGATTACGCTCCCCCTCCAACAATTTACAGCTAAGTTAGACTACTATCAACAGGCTTTTTCTCAATGCCACGCTGGATAGTTGACCAAACCACTTAATTCCAATTATCACTTGGCGTGCTTTTAAAGCCGACCAATAGGCTTATCAGCAGTTGAAATTGTCGGGCCGACAAAATGTTTTAAAGCGCTTCTTCACCGGCTTTTACACTAATTTCGTAATGAGCTTCATTAGTGTTTGGTTTATCGCAGTCAATATTTGTGCGACGGCCACGAAAGCTATTATACACAGCTACTGCTGTTGTTATTGTTGTTGTTTTTATTGTTGTTGCCGTCATAGCTCTAATTGATGTTGCTGCCACTGATGGCGCAAGCAGCGCTGCAATTCACCGATTCATTCATTACGTTTATCGCATTAAGTGGGTCAAGCGACTAATAAAGTGCACTTTTTTACGAGATAATATCGCAGTGATTACGACAAGACGCTCTCAGGTTGACGCAGTCAGCTTTATTACTCGCATATTGGAAGCTGTCGCCATATTGGCAGAATTGCTCTGCTCATTCAGGCGGTGGCAATGTAGGCACATGGCTCAGCAGTAACTGATTTTCATTGGCGCTACAAAAGTGGGCGTCATTGTGGCAATGTCAACGTAATGACATACACAACAACAATAAAACAGCAACAACAACACACAAATGCAGAAAAAATCAATACAGTTATTTAGTTTGACGCGTTGCAAACACCATTGCAACCAACGACAGCAACAACGAGAGCAACAACAATTGATATGTGTATCAATAACACACACTGCATTAATTGCTGCGAACGCGCTGTCTGCGCGGCATTAGATGATGAAGCTGCAAACTTACGCGGAATGCGCATTAATTAAAAAGTTGATTGCACAACCTAAATGGGTGCGTGGCAAGCGCAGAGCCGGTGTACTCGTATGTATTTCTCTACGTGTGTATTTGCTTTTTATTATGTGCGTAAACCGCCACCGCTGCTGCTGCCACTGATGCAGCTATTTCTTTTAGCGGAGCATCGCTTTGACGACCGCTTTTTCAATTTATTTTCAATTTCATTTTCAATTTTATTTACATTGGAGCAAATTTCACAGAATGAAGACCACATGAATTCGCTTTGCAGCGTTATTGCATTCATGCTGCACCATTCTGTACTTGCCACACAGGTTGTGCATTATTAGGAAAATAGCAGCTTCTATTAAACTGCAGCTAAGTTCGAATAAATTCGAATGTAATGGAGATTGGTAGTTCTACAAAGTGGTATGTTTGGGTTCACAAAGTTACCTGAGTGTTCTTGAAGTGAGGAAAATATAACTAAGACAGTAGTAACTCTTCTTAATCGGTGGAAGGCCGTAGAAATGCCGATTTTAACCCAAGTGCTAGAGATTTCTTCGAAAGGTTACTTTTTTCTATCCTTTCAATGTATTTTTGTGATATTGTAAATAAATATGTGATACGGCAACGCAAAAGCCTTGGAATTCATAAATGTTCCATAATAATCTAATCATGTCACATTGATAGTCCCTAAAAAGGTTTGCGACACAAAGTACTAGAACGAGTATGACTGGCTTCTGTATTTTGAACCTAGAAAAAACAATCCATAAAAATGCTAATTTCTGTATTATCGTGTCACCAGTTCCACAATCTTCTCCTTCTTCTTCTTTGGCACTACAACCGTGGGTCGATCTCGACCGAGAACACAAAACTTCATCAATTGCCTATTTCCATTGCAAAGTAACGCAGTTGTACATCCCAAGTGCAGACAGGTTCCTATGCAGTTGCAGTCTCCCTTCCCCTTTCATTATCCACCCATTGATCTCGAATTTATGCTTGAAAATCGTCTTCCATGCGTATGATACGGCCCAACTAGCGATTTCGTTGGAATTTTTTGTGCTTAACTAAATTCATATCGCCGTAGAGCTCTTACAGTTCATGGTTCCATCTTCATTGGTTCACCTCACTCAAACAGACGGCTTCAAAGATATTGCGGAGAACAGTTCTCTCGAATGCTCCAAGTGTTTCTTATCGCGGTTTGTCATCGTCCATGTTTCTGCCCCATATAATAGGACGGGAATGATTAGAGACTTATAGATCGTAATTTTTGTTTTGTTCTGCTTCTCTCTTGCCTAACGATCTCAAGTATCGCCTGTTGGCAAGAGTTATTGTGTGCTTGATCTCCAGACAGATTAATGACAGCTCCGAGATAGACCAATTTTTTACTTTTTCAAAAACCCGTGAGAAATAATACCAATGGAAATAATAAAAGGGTATTATTTACTACAGGACTGTGTCTTAAGCATTAAAGCATTGCACGGACATAAATGCACTAAAAATGCCACATACGCCAACAAACACGTACAGGGCATTATGTTGCACATGGGTATATATAGACATGTACGCTGGAGCATTTTCATTCGTAACGGTCGCATGTCTCCAAAAGTGTGGCTTAGTCTACGCTGTTATGTTATGAAGGGTATATACATATACGTAGGTATGCAGTCCACTGTGCGTGTTTTTTGTATTATTATCCGTAACAATGCGGAGTTTTCCTGAAAACATGCCATGTACCGTTATGTTTGTACATTTTACTACCACAAAACGAGAACTTTCAGTGCTGACATACCGGCGCTTGCATACCAACTCATCTGTGTGGGTGTTTGTGTGCGAGCATGACATTCTCTTGGTGAGGCCTGAAGTGACCGGAATTTAATTTGGCTCGCGGCCAAAATTGCATTAACATGTGGCTTAAAAGGTATCGGCGCATGTTCAGGCATGACCATATACAAATACACTTGTACCGATGAATTTTAATGTCTACATAGTTTTTATTTAAACTCCCAACATTTTGCAATAAAACAGTTTAAGTTGTTACGTTCGAAGTTGCATACCCTTTACAGTTTTTACTTTATGTGGATGAAGTCCTTTTACACGGCAGTGATGGAGTATCAATTTCATGGATTTGGCTTTTAGTTAAATTTTTCATTAAAAAATAAGAGTTTATCGAAGACAGCAACAGACACTAGTTTATTAATCTCTCACTTTTTTCAAACCTGCTCACAGCTGTTCCAACACAAGAAGAGCCCGCAATGTTCTTGAGTAGTATCTACACTCATGTTCTTTCAGTATTTAGCATTAGTGCTTTCTTGTAAGAATGCAAATGACTAAGCTAGACACTAGAGAAACTATTCGCTCATATTAAAGTGTACAAAAAACTTGCATAACAACAAGAAAATATGCTTTTATTTAAGAGTCGACAAGAGGAACTGCAGATAAGGCTAGAGAAAAAATTTAATTTGGAAACTTAAGCAAGTGAAACCTCAGCATGTTTACTGGCACAACAGCAGTCCCTGCGTATGCGTTTATGATATGCAGGCGCATATTCAACGTACTTAAATGCTAGTAAAGTGTGGGTGAAATTACATATACGAGTATAGCCGAGTATTCTGGCGTGTGAGTGATTTATTTGCATGCTCTGCCCACTTAATTAAGACACAGAAACTTTGCTTTAATTTACTTCATAAAACTTTCATATGAGACAGCAGTAAGTTGATATGAAGTTGAGCCACTAGAATAGCAAGGTCGCATGCGAGGGGGTAGGGGATGGTGTGTGGCATATGTTTACGAACCAGTACATGCATTTATTATGGACATTGTTTGTGTAGTTTTCAGTTTTAGCTGCAGCCGCACGCGTAGGAAATGCTGTTTCCTCGAAGAAGACGCTAAAGTATTTCGCTGCGTGGGGCTTGGCAGGAATTGTATACTGTTTCCTTGATGTTCTATTTTGAAATCTTCTGGGAACCTACTAATTAACAGCGAGTAAAATCAAATGTGTCATAATTCAGATATACAGTAAAGCTAATTGAATATATTGGTTAGAAAATAGAATAACACTTCCCCCTTGAATTAAGTTAGTTAACAAGTGTCATGAACTTGGACTGCTAAAGGCACTGATCCACTAAGATGTCAAAAACATCCTATATATAGATCTTAAAATGCCCTTAAATATCGCTGAAATGCTTTGAGAACTCTCACAAATTAGTTGAGGCATCTAATGTCTATTCCAGCTAATTCTCTTGCTTTGAGGAAACTTGCTTTTACAGGAAACTAAACGAAACCAAATTCCACTGCTCTCTTTTCAAGTAAAAATTATGCCAATTTTTGGTAAATGCAATTCAATAATCACCATTCAATTGTATGTGAACTAAATCAGTGCTTCCCCAGCCCCACACTAACTGATTTTTAACATCCCGAATTGTGTATGCGAACACATTGGCACAATTGGGGCATCCAAATCATTGAATCGAAAATTCATTTCACATTCTCTAATTGAATGGCGGCCGGAAAGTGAATTTAAAAGAAACCCGTTATACGAAATGTAAACCACGTTTTTAGAATAATTTTAGCAACACATCAAATTGGCGCTCCACCCCCGAGCGACGGCCAGCCAAATCGACATGCCATCCGCCGCCTAATAATGCCTGTTTAAATGTAACCACATTGCAAACAAACACACCGAGCAATAAATTCGAAATGTATGATTAATATGTGAATAAATACACACAAAAGGCAACCGCAAAGCATACAAAAACAAACAAGGCGTTTCCATTGGGAGACCGGCGCACACACACACACAGAGTGACGTGTGACGTGGGCGAGCAGTCGAACCCGACGAGCAAACCAAGCAACCATAATTGTTATTTGTACTAAAAGGCAATGCCACAACCACTACAGCACACACCCACACACATACCAACATACAGAGGGTACTTCACATCCTGTCGGCAAGTTCGGTGAGAACAAAGTGTTTGCGTTGAGATGTCTAGAAGGCAAACACACGAGCGCTCACTTCACACTTACCGGGTATTCACAGGCATTTAAGGCGATGTCGGAACACAAAGAAACTTATGTTGAATGTGTGATCGAAACGACAAAAGAAATGCCGAGTGCTGGCGGGAGAAATACTCAAATTCACATTTGGGTTAGGAACAGCTTGTGGCTGGCGCCCCCCGCTCCCCTCATATTTTGGCATGAAAATCGCTGGCGCATGCCGGGCATACAAATATGTTGATTACGACGACGAGGACGAGGACCGCCATGTGATGTATCTGCCACAATACGGGCACACAATTACACACGACTGGGAAAGTTTGTTTGATAATTCGTGGCAACTGGTGGTGGCACACACACACACACACACGCACTCAAGCGCTTATTTATATATTGCGGCTTGCAGTTATAAGTCAGCACACACGCTCGCAAAAAGTTGCCTCATTTAGTGGTTAAGAATTCCAATGCTGACGCTTTGACGCAGGCGGAAGTTTTTCGGGCAACCGAAGAGGC
Source organism: Zeugodacus tau (assembly GCA_031772095.1). Classification (NCBI taxonomy): domain Eukaryota; kingdom Metazoa; phylum Arthropoda; class Insecta; order Diptera; family Tephritidae; genus Zeugodacus; species Zeugodacus tau. The sequence goes on from CM062649.1 coordinate 92,986,887, forward strand.
CACCGAAGCAGCAATAACTTGTGTACGTAGCTGCTCATTAGGAAGTTGTTGCGGGCAACAATAGAAAAATGCCCAGGTGCTTTGCACGTACGCACCCAGCACCCAGCAACAGCAACAGTGAGCATATAAATATGCCGCAAGTGTACACACATGTTTCTAAAAAATCCAGGAAAAACATAATGCAAATTTCCAGGTAGATTTTGAGTACTCACAAATAGCCTGCAAAATAAATTGAAATTAAAAAAAAAAACTTTGAGTGAAGAAGTATTTATTTAGCCGCTTCAAGAGAAAAGCCAAGGAAGATGTAACGCCTTTTGATTTAAAGAGTTTCAGAAAGAAGCGCTCTCTGATTGTATTTACGGCTTATGAGAAATTTTATTAAAATAATCACGTGATTTTATGAAAATTAAATTAAAACAAGTAAGGAAGGGCTAAGTTCGGGTGTAATCGAACATTTTATACTCTCCCAATTTATTTATTTAACTTTATTAATATTATATAATACACAATTTGACCCACATATTCGTCATATATAGTGCATAAAGTCCATTGAAAGTTGAAAACCCTAATATTAGGTTAGAAGCACCGAAGTCCTCATGTTCGATATATGGGGCCTTGAAAACCTATGGTCCGATTTCGGCAATTTTTTGAATGCCACACTATAAACGTAGTATTTGTGCAAAGTTCTGCGATATCTTCACTAGTGCTTACTTTATATATTGTAATGTAAACGATTCAGATTGTCTTCAAAGTTCTGATATATAGGAAGTAGGCGTGGTTGTGAAGCGATTTGGCCTATTTTCACAACTTATCATTGGGATGTAAGGAAACTATTACAAACCAAGTTTCATTGAAATCGGTCGAGATATGGTTTTTGACCCATAAGTGGGCGATGCCACGCCCATTTTCCAGTTTGTAAAAAAATCTGAGTGCAGCTTCCATCTGCCATTTCTTATGTGAAATTTAGTGTTTCTGTCGGTTTTCGTTAGTGAGTTAACCCACTTTTAGTAATTTTCAACCTAACCTTTGTATGGGAGGTGGGCGTGGTTATTATCCGATTTCTTTCATTTTTGGACTGTATTAAGAATTAGCTAAAAAACACGACTGCAGAAAGTTTGGTTTATATAGCTCTATTGGTTTGCGAGATATGTATAAAAAACTTAATAGGGGGCGGGGCCACGCCCACCTCCCCAAAAGAATGACATCCAAATATGCGCCTTCATAGTGTGATCCTTCATACCAAATTTTATTTCCATAGCTTTATTTATGGCTTAGTTATGGTACTTTATGTGTTTTCGGTTTTCGTCATTTTGTGGGCGTGGCAGTGGTCCGATTTTGCTCATCGAAGGCAACCTTTCTATGGTGCCAAGAAGTAAGTGTGCCAAGTTTCATTAAGATATCTTAAATTTTAATCAAGTTTGGATTTGAACTCCACTCTTCACCCTGGTCACTTTGGTATATATAACCCTATATCTAACTCAATTAGTTTTGAGTGTTACAAACAACCGTTATGTGAATAAAACTATAATACTCTCTAGCAACTTTGTTGCGAGAGTATAAAAATAAACATTTTCCAAAGAAAGTCAAACAACTACTTTTTCAGCTTAACTTATATTTGAGACTTATGTTTTATTGTTATCAAAATAGATTTGTGTTGCATTGCATTTCATACCAAGGGTCTTCTCTACATACTATATCTTCCTTAAACCATTTTTTTCGATGACTTTTTCCAAAAATATACACCTAATTATTGATTTGCTATGCCTCACCTAAATTTTATTCTTCATTTATCACTCATAAATACGCATTTTCATTTATTACCTCATTAGGTTATGTAATAAATGATAGTGTCTTCAACAAAAAACTAGCAACACACAGCACATTAGATATTAATGAGTTTGGTTTATTAATTATACCGCAGAAAACTGGTTCATTAATCTCGTTGTGCATTTGAATTTCAGCAGCTCATTAAAATCGAAGCAAAGGTAAAGGAAAATTTAATTTGTCTATACTATATGCAGATAAACTAAAGCAAAAAGAGAAACATTTCTCGAAGTCTTCAATCAGTTTTATTTTTTCGCCTTTAAAACAGAATACCGTTAAACAGCTTTACATTCAGCATGTAGTACGAGTATTTAAAACTACATGAATGTCACTATCGCAAGCATAATATTATTTCTTTAAAACGTTTAAGTGTCCAGAACTTTCATATCACAGTCATCTTCGTATCACTTTCCATGCTGTCAATGTCATTACCAGCAGTTTACTCAGTCCAACCACTTGTCACTCGACCATTTAAATATGCAAATACTGGAGAATTTTTCACTTACAAATACACATTTCCATTTACACACATATACTCGTACTACTTACCAGCCTTATATGTGCATAATCATTCACTATTTAGTAAAGGGTGGCATGAAAACGTGAACTAGTCCAACTTAAGCAGTTAACAAGTACAACTTTTCATAAGAATATAGCACAGTAGGTTGCCTCATTTAGATTCAAAAGTGTTGAAAAATTTAATATAGTTAAAATTGAGAAAAAATCGTGTGTTTAGCTTTATAAGAAGTCTTCAACAGTATATGGGTCTCAGCACATCCCTGTAAAGATATCAAACACACTGGAAACAAATTATCAAAGCTTCAAAAATATATTTTACAACCGCACCCTATTCGGTCGCACTACTTTGCGTAAATGAGTGAGTGAATGCACGTAGGACGGCGGCATGGGTGGACATGGCGTATGCGCGACGTCAGTGGACGGTGTTTGTTTGCGCGGCAGGCGGTGCTGTGGTGGAGGGTCGTCGTTTGTTTGCACACATGTTGGCGCGCCGTAGTATCGTGTCGCACACACAAACTGACCGCTTGACCGCCCACTACAACAAAACCAACAACATGTGTACAAATTTCCCGAATGCAGAGGGGGGGGTGCCATTGGGTTGGTTGGTTAGATGGCTTGGGACTTTAGTTTATGTTGCTTTTTGTGTTTTGCATAGTTTCCATCAATTACACAGCAAAAGTTAGTGCTTTGTGCTGTCTTTGTGATGGGCGCTTGTAATCTTTCCTCATTTTAATGGCGACATGTTAGTCACTGGAAAAATAAAACTAAAGTACGCAGATAAAGTGTGTCCCTTAAATTAAATTGTAATAGCTGTTTCATGTTGTTGCTACTCTGTGTACACACATATGGCTTTGTGTGTGTGTGTGTGGTTGCAACGCCTTTGCTGCGTAAAGAGTTGTTGATATAATAAGCGAAAGTTGTTGGGTAGTGAGAATATGCCTTGGAGGTTTCACTGGTTCAGAACCGTTCGTGACATTTAAAAAGGGTTATAATTAATAGTTGGCAGACTAAAAATAATGAATGTGGAATGTAGTTGTATTTGTATTTTAAACATAATTAATTACCTACCTCTCAGCACTGGACAATTGGAAGGTTCATAAACTCAACTAAAATATTTTTTTTTCGGGAAAAATATGAAAGAAAAAGTATTTTCAACTCTGCTACACGTGACCCATTAGTTAGGACGAAATGGAAAAAACTTTTAAAATTAAACAAAGCATTTTGAAGTTTTGTTTGAAAGAAGGGCTGGAAAAGCTCGAAAAAGGGGTGGCTAAATAATAATTACCGTTATGCATTTATAATTTTTTCATAAACAGACTTTTGCTTGCTTTAAGCACAGGAACTAATTAAAATCAAGAAATATAGTTTTTCTTCTGCTTTAGTTCTCAACAATTCGAATGCTATCTGGGTCACAATAATGCTCTTATTAGAATTAATAGGTCAAAAGGATAATAGGTCATATATGATATGAAACAGTCATATCAAATCGTGGCATCAGAATTTATATATATTTAATTCCCCGATAACTATTATTTTTCGACTTCTAATAAGAAAGCTCATCAATTCTATTTTAACAATTAATGAAGTGGATATAAATTATGTACTAAAAACAAGAGTTGAAGAGTGCTTCAAAAATGTGTGTGTTTTTCGAAATTTTGATTTAAAAAAACTATAATTTATTTAATTTGTGTAAACACTCGATATTTACGCGATTGAATGGCGCAGTTTACACACACAAAACTCATTAATTATCGACGCTTTGAATACAAAAGATGTTGTTTAAAGCATTTTATAGCATTTCATGGCGCTGGCTGCGCTGCCATCACAGATTTATTTCAATCGTTAATATTTACTTTTCATTTCGCTGCCACTCAATCAAGTATTTCAGCGTATTTTTGCTATTTTATTCATTTCGGATTTTAACTGTTGTGGTTGGCGTTGTGTTTTTGTTGTTTTTGTTGTTTTTGCTGTGTTGGTATGGCCACCTGTACGCATTAACTTCGCTGCACACCACCAGTTGAAAATCGTACTAAATACAACAAAAAATAACAAGAGCCACACAGCGACAATATGCAACAAATACTCGCAGTAAACACCACGCATACAATCGAACACACACACACACACACGAGAGTGTACTTATGTTTACTTTGATAATTGATGTTTTAATGATGCACTTGTTTAATGTTTGCTTATTGCCCTATTTGATTTATTGTGTTTACTTAAAGCACACACACACACACACACATGTAACGCCCATATGTGCTCGTGTGCGTGTGAGTTTATTTTCATTAACATTTTTTAAATTGTCCACATTCATTTCGCGCATTCTCCATCTCGCCGCGCGGCATTCACAAAACATTTGACATCTGTATTTGCGGCTGGAATGACAATAATTGTATTAATGTAGTCATTATGTGAAATGGCTTTGTGTTCGCGCGTGTTTTTTGCTCCGCGTAATCTCGTTTAATTTTACAGCTTTCCCCGCATGATGTAAGCGTGTATGCGTAAATATTTTTATCGCTGCCCAAATTAAGTTATTGCTCTCAAAATGCCGCAAATAGTTTGTTTTTCCAAGTGAGATATTTGCTTTGTTAAATATATTTTATAGTGAAATGGAATCATGTTGGCTTTTACATAAGCGATTTGGGCGTAATAAGATTGTTGGATTAATTATCTCTAAAAAAGATCAGATAATTTTTATAAAATTAATTAAACTTTAATTTTAGGCAACAGCTTTATCAACTTTTCGCCTTTGCTCGATTAAAGCGCTGATTTAGAGCTATTTGCCATACAAAATAAAGGTATAATTTAACTACATTAAGTTTTAATCGAATACAAATCGAGTTGAAAATTCCATGCAACTCTGTGGGTTGTTGTTCACGCTGTAAATTTGCCAAAAAGAAAAATATATAACAGCCTATCGTTAATCCAGTAGTCGGCAGTGCGAACTGGTTTCTCAATTATGATCTTAATGTATTGAATTAATTTGGCTGTTCGAAAAAGCTATTATATAAAATTTTCCTTTCCAATGGGAGGTTCGTTTTCGAAATTGAAGGAGACAAAGGTTTTTGATTCTGACCAAAGTGCGATTGATATTTGAAAAAACAAACTTTCTGATTTTTTTTGTATAAGGAATTCAACTCAAGACACATCTTAAGACTCTACATTTTCGGTTTCACATTGGATTTTATAGAAAATGTGATATATAAATCTGTTCTCACTAGAGTTCAACTAGTGCTAATATAATATTAAATTTTTAATTAATTTACTTATTGTCTTATAAAGAAAAAATGGAATCTTAAATAACGAGTTTTTTCAATTCGGCAATACTTTTTCGGAGTTGGTCTATTTGAGAGCTGTGACTTGATTTATACTCTGTTTGGTTTGTCATTTCATAATGAACGGGCTTACTCCATAACAATATTTTTTTGCTGACTTACGGGCTCAAGTGGTCGGAAATTGGGCCACTCGGCTGGAACTCAAACCATTTGCGGCGGTGATTTGCCCGAAATAATTTTTAAAGCATAATGGCAAACCCTTATTTTTATAATGAAACTAAATTTTTGACATAACATTGAATTATATTATATATTTCTTGTCAAAACAGCAAAACACTTTTATATCCGACGAAATTGTATATCCCTATTTAACCGCATTAAATTATTTAGTATTAGATTTATATAGTTACAGTGAAAAATGTTCGTGTATACAAAAATTTTACTTTCGGTTTATCAAATCCGTTATGATAAAATATGATTGTTGTTTTAAACGAATTTTTGCGATTTCTCATTCAGATTTCGAACAATATTTGGAAAATATTACTTTAATTTGCCGCATTGCAAACGCTGCCATAATTCATAAACACTTATTGCCACACTTTGTTTCCGTTACAGATTAAAAATCAACAAAGCGACTGCGAAGCGTAAGGCCCTGGAAACGAAGAACGGAGTGTTAGCAGGCCAATGTCCACGTACAGCTGGCGAATACAAGTGCAGCGGAAATGAAAACTACATCAATTGTTGTTTAATTGAAAGTGTGGTGTACGGAAGAGAGAGCAAACATTGAATTAAATTACACAACAAATATTGCCATACAACAACAACAACACGCACGGAAGGGCAAAAAAATTGCAGAGGTACGAAAAATCGAAACAAAAAAGCAAAAAAAAAACAAAAAACATAACATCCCTGCAGTAAAAAAGCAACAAAAGCAACATCAACACCAGCAGCAAATAGCAAACAACAAACAAACAGTGTGTTTCCTGTAAAAATAACAATCGGACAGGACAATAGAAAATACTTGGTGTAAAAAGGAATAGAAGAGCAAAAACAAAAACAAAATATGAAGCAAAGAATTACATGCGATATGAGTATTCTACAACGCAGCGCACGTAGCGCGTTGACACTGGCAATACCAGCAGCAGCAACAGCAATAACAACAAGAATTAACCTTTGCCGTTCGGCAGCAACTGTGGTGTAAATAAAGGCACGTGAGCATTGTTGTTGCGAACGTGTTAGTGGTTCGAATTGAGCACTTACATATATACATATGTGTGTGTGTCAAACCGTTATGACGACACGACGCAATTTGAGGAAGCGTTATCTCTCCTTTTAACTTTCCTGGAAGAGGTAATACTCATTTAGTCGAGTATCTCTCGAAGCATTCGTTCAAGTGTATATTTAGATAAAATAGAGGCTAGTTCTACGTTTTTTAGAAGATTTCTTGAACTTCCTTTCCAACGAAATATTTTTTTTAATATTTTTAGAAATTATTTCAAATTAATAAGTGAAGCATTGAACTGAACTCAATTTTCGGAAGGACATGTTTTCCGAACACTATCGTTTGACCCTTTAAACCACAATAAATATTATTTTAGTAATCACAATTGAAGTAGTTAGCGTTCGAAAGCTTAAATTCCGAATAAAAATTCATAAATATTTTTGAAAATTTAGCAATTTTTATATTTTTTATCGACAAACCGCAGAGCGAAAATGCGCTTGTTAAAATGCAAAAGGTTGTTATAAAAACAACTACAACGAAACAACGAAAAAATTGTAAATCGCGAGCAAACAAATTTAAAATAAACAAGCCGCCCATTGCCGCGCATTGATAAACTAAACAAAATGCAGCGACAATGACAATCGACAATTACAGACTCAAATGCAAACACAAATAAATTAATTTATTATTTGCACGCCGCACACACACACGTACATACATACGAGTATAGATTGAGGCAACCATTGTCCTGGCAAAAAATATTTGCACACAAAACAAGCGCGACCGCAAAGCGGAAAGCGCGCGCTGAAAGCACCGGGCGGTTAGGGCATGCAATCAAGTGTAGTGAAGTGTAAAAACATACCGATAAATGAATGAATAGCGAATGTTTGTTTGTTTATTTTGAAGGAAGTAATCGACGGGCGCACGAACACCGCATGCGGCGACAATAACGCACACGCAGAGAAAAACTTTCCAACGAAAAAATAATATAATGATTAAATTAAAAATGAATGCGGCGGTTAACAATATCGCTGGCTGCAAAAACTCCGCGAATAGCAAATGTAAAAAGTGTATAAACAATAATAGCAACAACAACGGCAACAACAGCAACAGCTCCGAGCAAAATAACTGCCGCAGTGATAGCGGCGACATTAAGCCGACGCTGCACGCCGACGAACTACAACGACTGCCAAACAGCGAACAAACACAGCGAGTAAGCACGTCACAGGAGGGGGGAACGCTGCATCGGCGAACACACTGCAGCGTGCAACACACCGATAAGCGCGACCACAAGCACAGCAATGTGCCACACCAACAGCTACAACAACACCACGACCAGCAGCATCAGTGCTATCAACAGCAGCAGCTCCATCATCATCAGCGCTTACATGACCAGCAGCACAAGTGTGCGACAACAAAGCGCTGTGTCGAGCCGGCGCAACAACAAAGCGTTCAGCATAAGCAGCAATTTCCGCAAAATGCGTCCGATAAACGGCGGCAACATTTTAATCAACAGCAGCCACAACATGAAGGCCAACAGCAACAACAACAACAGCGATTGCGACTGTGGCCATCACTATGCATCGCCACCAGCAGCAAAAATATCAATTGTAGCAGCAACCACATCAGCACCAGCAGCTCGAGTAAATTCAATTCAACAGCAGCAACACTTCACACACCCAACACAGCCGCAGCGGCGGCAGCGGCATCATTGACCACAACCACGTTATTCCCTTCGACATCATCGTCGTCGTGTGTTTCATCGTCAACGCGTGGTTGCGCATCGTCAGCGACGGCGAAAGTTTCATTGGCGCCGACAGCGGCTCAGGGCAGCAGACGTGCCACATACATATTTAAGGCCGTCACATCGGCCGCCTCGCAGGCTGCGACAACATATTATCTGTGGTGGCTATTCGGTGTGTGCTTAGTGCTCTTCACAAACGGTGGACGTGACTGGCGGTCGGCGGAATTGACGCGTACAACATTTATGGTGGCCGCCACGTATTTAGAACCGGACGAACTGATACACGAACTGGATAGACCAGGTGAGTCGCCATACACCCGTGCATACACATATCGTAGTTACATATCCCCACCATATTACATGTGAGGTTAGGCTATTTGAAATCTGTGGCATAAATTTAGGCGTTCCGCAATGATGATTTAAGCGGGTGTTGAAATAATAACAAATGATTTGCACTTGAATAATCACATAATAATATACAGTGGGGGCCTGTTATTTATTTGATCGCTAAAGCTAAACAAGTAAGGTGGTGCTAAGTTAGATCGCTGCTGAAATATAATATAAAATAGTAGCATTATCATAAAATCAATCTTCCATATAAAAGGAATTTCTACTTATTTGTAGATTAAACTATAGCTAATATTTCCTCTTAGTTTCACTGAGATATCTTGCTTATTGTTGGAAATATATTCTTTAGAATCAAGTGACCTGGTAGATCTCTTTATACTCGGAATATGTGATTTATCGATAGATTTATACCGATCCAATACATTTTCGTTGCTATATTATATTATGTTGGGCAAAACAAGTTCTCAAAATTAAATGTACTCTGATCAATATCAGTAAGTGGTCTTTTATCAAAACATATATGAAAGATAAAAAGATAACCCATTAGGAGCATTGTAAAGTAAATAGGTGTTTGAAATGAACATACATTAAAATACGTGACTAAGGTTAGGTTAGGTTAGGTTGTAAGGCTGTTTCCCAAAGGGAGAACACACGTGGACTTTAAAATATAGTCCTTTGTGAAGCCTGGATCCCCCTTAGATTAACAAATTAGGAGTCGACAAAGCGCCCTGAACCTACTACAAATCTGCAGAGATTCTTAACTTCTATATTCGCTATTTCGCGAGCCTGTTCTAAAAAGTGAGATCCAAGAAATATCTTTCTTGATCTCGCAAAGGCGGGACATTCCAGAAGAAAGTGATGAGACGATTCCATCTCATCCTCCTCCATGCTGCTTCTACAGCTAACATCCGGTAAGATTTTTAACCTTACAGCGTGGATCCCAATGGGGCAATGGCCAGTAAGAACCCCTACGACTAAGGAGAGGTGAGGTTTACTTAGGGCGAAAAGTTCAGTAGACCTACCGCGGTTAACCTTAGGATCATGTGACTAAGCATGTGTTGGTAACTGACCATCGCCTACCCAGCTCAGCCGAAGCCCATCTGTCTAATAGCAGACCGCAGTAGACAATGTTGCTCCTACATGCTTCCAGGCTTCTAATAGTGAGTCTGTCGTCCCTTACAATTCCCCGCGATTCCGCAGTGGCCAGGAACCCAGACTAGTCTAATTGAAAAGTATAACGATGCCACCGATAGTGAGGATAGGCATTCCAACCCAACCCCTACTTGACTGATACTAATTTAAAAAAAATAAATGGTGTCATTAAAAAGAGTATATGGCTTACTATTGGTATTCCCTCTCTAAACTAAATCAAATGCACACCTTTCACCAAAAATCAGTCAGAGTGAAGTGGCTTAAGCATTTAAGACTTTCTGATTTTAGCCAAAAGTGAAGCAAAATTAGGAATATTTAAAAGTCTAATCAAGCGCAAATTTACATAATGCATACACCAGCAACTAGAAACACCTTCTAAATATTTAGCACAAACAAAACACACCAAATAAACAACAAATCACTTGGGCTAGCCTCAGGGATATGCCATTAATGAGAAACTTGCTGAAGCTCATAAATAAGCAATCTCATATTTACATATATGTATGTATGCTAATAAGTGTGGTGTCTTCATATATTAGCTTTGGAGTTTGTAATGCGAAATCGCATGTGAAGAAGTTTGCCAATTCCCTGGTATATGGGCTTGTAAATGGTTATTGAATTACGTAAATGCACTCGGGAGACCAATTCAAAGTTTTTAAACATATAACTAAAGCGCAAATGTGCGTATAAATACGAGTGCGTGTGTTCTTTAACTCGCTCGGTTTAATTGCTCGCATTAATAAAAAAATTCTAAATAAACATACAAAGTGAAATATTTTCCAACATCTTGATGATGGAATTTAAATGTTACAGATTTAGATGAGTTGAGTATATTAATTAGCTAACTTTAATTAAATCAATTAAAGGTCTCTACTCCTGCTTTGCACTTAAATTAGTAGTATATTCTCATCTATGCGCTTTAATTAAAGATTTCAAGTAGAGGAGTTGTCCTCTTAAACACTATTGATAGTTACTGAAACAAAAAAAATGTCTTCTGACCTCTATAAAAAAATAATTTAAGTTTTTTTACGTTTTTAGACTAGAACTTGCTTATATTAGAAATAATAATTCACCATTTTGGTTTTATCGAAATCTGTATCTCTAACAAAAAATTAAGCATTTTAAAAATATCTTGAAATTTTTCTTAATTTTTTTGTAATATGAATGTAAAATTTCTAAATATGTATAATTTTTGGTTTTCAAGTTTTCCCATAAAAACAAAAAAATAACGAAAACGAGTTCATTCAGCAAGTGCCAGCGATTTACGTTCGTTCCAATGCCAGCCGTCAATCATCTGCAGACAAGCTTCATCAAGCACGCTGTCCGCTCAATAAAATACTTAACTACTTTTCAAAAGCACACAGCTACGCATTTGGTCATGTCACTAAATGTTGTTGTTGTTTTTACAAATTTTATTGGACAGCTTAATTAATGATATACAAAAAACCCCAGCGCACAACACTTGCCGTGCATAGTACATAGTTAACGGTTAATATCGAATTTCACATTCCGACAACTTAATGACTTAATTTTGAGATAAAATCAGCGTCGAATAAAAGCCAGAGCAGATCGATCAAATCACCGATTGACAATAAACTGATTGAAACCAACTGACAATCGCACTCGCATAAACGAGTAGTACTTTACATAACAATGCCAGAGAGCGCACGTTAAATGGCGGCATAAAGCCCGAGCAAGCGTTAGTAATTGTTGTGTTAAACACACCACATACACAGGTGGGGGGAGAGCATAAATAATTCACTAAGTTCTTACGCATAATGAAAATTGTGTTAGTTCGTCATTTAAGAATGTCAGGAAAATCCTTTATTCCTCACTTAAACTCACTCACACATATGAGCGCCACACACGCCACAACATAAAAGTGCGAAGGAAACGATGGAAAATCATACTCACATTTAGTGATTTTGCAGAAACTTTCTTACGACAAGTCATTTTTTATTGGCTAACTCGAGCAACTTTGCTCAACTAAGCGAAAAAATATTGTGGCGGCAAAAGTGAGGCAGCAAACAAATTACAACACATGTGGCAGAAGTTGGCTGCCGGCGTGTGTGTGTGTGTGTTTGCTTGCTGGCAACTTTCAAATGAAATTAAGACACTAACCATCAACTACTTTGTCACTGTTTGCCACCACCGCTGCGTTATGCATTATCCCTCCCCTTGCATGTGCCACAAGGTAAATAGGTGACTCAGCTGCGTGCAGGGCTTCCAGTGCTCTTCAACAATGCTTTATGCACCTTGGCACGTGCACATTTAAGTTTTCTAGCTTTTGCCAGCGTCATCAGCACCACCAACGAGTAGAGACGTACACCGCTCATCCTCCTCCTTTTCAACGAGCTGTGCGCAAATGAAGTGATACGTATACGCCATGGCGCACTCAGCAGGCTGTGCGAAGCCAGCAATGTTGCAAGTTTCCTTCGCTTGTTTTCATACACTCCAACTACTAAGTATTTGCTGGCTGGCGCTGGTGGCGGTGTGTAAAACTTTATTGCGTCAATGTGTGTGTGTGTGCGTTTGTGTGCTGTTGCAAAGAAATTCCTTTAAACGTAATTATGTTGCAAGGACATTTTCATTGTGAAAGTTGCAACGGCATGTTTTTTACTCAACTTTTAATCGAAAGCATTTGTTTGTGGCTAACACTGCAGCTGTTGAAATTACTTTGGAATAGTCTGCCCGAACTTGCAAGTGTGTGCTTTCTTGCTCGCTTTCACCCGAAGCCGCACACACCAAGCACTTTCACATGGTTGCTTTGGCAAAAATTAGATGATGAGTAATTGAATTGGTTCGACCGAATCTGGGATTATAATGTAGGGCAATTAACCTTGGTATAACTCATGGTAGCTTTAGTATAGAGTGCTAAGGTGTTAGAAATATGAAGTAGTAGGTAGTTAAAGCTCTTGTAAGCTTTCATATAAGATTTTCAAAGCTTTCATAAAAGCTCTTGTAAGCTTTCATAATTTCTTACACCCGATAACTTAGAGTTGTTATCAACACCTGACAGCCTCAGCTTCATCTACGTTCTCGTATATCATATAAAATATTGTACGATAAAATTATATTGTCTAGCGATATCGCTTTAAAATATCCCACAAGCCCCACAAGCCTCACGCTGCATCGCATTTTCCCAAAGCATTGTGGATACTTTTTTGTGCGCGGTAATTTTTTAAGTGCAGCCACTTTAGATTTTAAATACAGCAATCAGCTGAATCCAATTATAAAATACACTGCAATTTGCATAAATGTTGTGCTTGCCACATTTGTTGCTGGCGGCGTTGGAGCCACTAAAACGCAAACGCGCTACAAAATCTACTTAATTAAAGTTAATGTGCAGTGGCACTGTGCATTGAAAAGAACAACGCATTCAAAAGTCGTGTCTACGAGCATTTTGTAGAAATGTGCAACATTTAAATGTTGAAACAAGTGTTTAAGGCAGAGAACTATCGAAAACTTGAAATTTTGAACAAAGTAAGTAGTGCTTGAAGTCTCTTTAGTGGTTATTTAGTATAATAGACATGATTTTTTTGTGATCTTATGAGCTTCATATTTAGATAGTTATGCACAAAAAGGGGAAGTGTCGAAAAAAATCCGATATGAGCTTAATATACACCAGCAAGCAAGTATAAATAACTGAGAAATAATATATCTTCTTCTTCTTGACAGGCGTAGACACCGCTTATGCGGTTATAGCCGAGTCCAAAACAGCCAAATTGGTTATACCAAGCGAAGCCAGGTCCCTCTCCACATGGTCCTTCGCTCGGAGTGGAGGCCTCCCTCTTCCTCGGCTTCCACCAGCGGGTACTGCATCGAATACTTTCAGAGCTGGAGCATTTTCATCCATTCGAACAACATGACCTAGCCAGCGTAGCCGCTGTCTTTTTATTCGCTGGACTTAGTGACATCGTCCACGCTTCTTCGCCGTAAAGTAGGACGGGAATGATGAGAGAAATAATATATAGATGAAAATAATCACACAGTAAAGTTTTCGAACTCCGAAGAAATACCCCTTTTCATAGTTAGGTCAACCAGACAACCTCTCAGCCTGTTCCAGAAGAGTTTTGAATAGAAACCCATTTTGTATTGGGGTTCTAATGACTTCAGAGCCCACCTCTCAAGAAATCTGAAGCTATAATTTTCTTAGATGCCATTAACATTACCAAATTTTACAAAACACAACTGTCTCTTTGGAGAAGGTTAAATATGATAAAGAACTATCTTGTAATATCAATAAAGAATACTTTTCCTCCATAAAGTTCAAAAGTAATAACCGTTCTTTGTTTCATTTCTTTTCCACTGGCATGCTGGTGCTGCTTTGGCCGAATTTCGGCAACACTGCGCTGAAATGTAGTCCATCATAATGCATATATCATACATAAAATATTATACATATTTCTGCTATGCTTGTCTATACTATGTTAAGGTCGATGCGCCTTGCAACGCCTTGTTCTCTACAGTTGTGGCAATGCAACTTTTCTCATTTAGCCGCCGCATAACATTTTATTCAGCTTTATCGTCGTTCGTTTTCTTCGTCCATTTTTGATGGGAACATGCGAGCGTTTTGCACAAACTTGCGGCTGGGCAGAGCAGCGTGTAATAAATAACAACGGGAAATTGCATATTCACACACACACAGCAACAAAATGCATGACTATATGTGTATGCGAGTAAGGGAGTGAAGGGAGTGGGGTGCACATTTAAATATTTTTATATACATACTACATATGTAGATATATGGTGCACTAAATACATATGTGGGGGTAGTCTGTGCGCATATCGCAATGACACTTGGGGAAAAATACGTTTTACATCACAAATTAAAGTGCAGCGTCATGGCGTCGGCCGCCATTGTTTTCGCTATGGCCGAGTGTGGCATTTTCATGAGATTTCACTGTGTTTTAAATGCGCTTTTTGTTCGTAAGATTTTGGTTTTATTTAAAACCTTGACTCACTTGTGCTTCATCACAAAAAAATCTAAAATAATCTCATATGGCATCACTGTGTGTGTGGCATCCACATACATGTTTTGTAATTATGGCGGTTTGTGTGCTTAACTGCGCACAAATGCTAGCCTTGAGACTGGTCAACTTGCGTTGAAGAGCGGAGACTCACACACAAGAAAGATGCTAAAATGTTTTTTATGTTACGGATATGTAAAAATGTTATATGTTTGATTAAAGAGTATAATTTCTTAAAGCTCTTGGCAACCAAGTAAGTGCTCTTTTATCTGTAGCTGTAAATTCTTATATATATGTAGGTTCTCTCTTAAGACTGTTGAATTTTCAAATCTTCCAGGAATTATTTTCGCACTTACTTGCAATATTTTTAAATCCAGTGATTGACATAGATAATATCAAAATTTTGAATTTCAAATTTGAAATTTTTTCGACATTCTGGGAGACAACCCAGCAAAAAGATTCTGGTACACCACGTTACCATTCATACATAATCCAAATATTTTCCATATACTGCCGATCAAATATTTTTCACAACAGAAAAGCTACAAATGCTTAAATCGTGGCATGCTAACTGCTAGTATTTCTATCTCTCTTTCCCTAAATTCTTATTTTACGATTATACATCACATAGGGATGCATACTTGCATATGGTTTATGTATAGGTTGGTCCCGCAATGGATTCTGGCCACTGCTTTTCATTTGCGGCTGCTCGGGACTTCGCTAGCCGACTATGGTTGACAGCAACAAAAGTAATATGCTCCTCCTATGTGTATTACGCTCTTATGTGTTGATGATAAGCCAAAGTTTAGCCAAGCTGCAGCAGCTGGAACGTCGGGTTTTCACGAAATTCCTACATTTTCTTTCTAAGGCAAATAGCAGGATAATACGAGCACAAACCAAAAAAAAAAAAAAAAATACATATGTACATATCATCTCAGCAGTCTGGCTACATTTGCTGCTGCTTCGCAAGTCTACAAAGTTTATATGCGAGAAAAGTGGCACTTGGCAGACAGTCAAAAATGGAGCGAAATGCAAAGCATGACTTTGAAGCTTCGCCGCGAAGCTGTTCGTACTCGGCGCCTTGATGTGTGGCAGCCACGAGGAGTTGTGCTGCTTACTTTGTTCTCGCATGTGTTTGATGTGTGGAGGGTTGTGATGTGCTGGGGAAAAAAGTAGCTTAAGGCTTTTTGCGCCACTTGGCTTTCGCGGTTAAATTTTTCATAGTTTTAAATTGCGGGCTTATTTAAAGCACACACAATTTATGGAAGTGTATACTGCAAAAATTCTGTTAAACAGAATTACTGTGCTTTTAAGCTAAAGTACACAGAGAGCAGCAAATCACACTGGCATTGAGTTAAAATTTATATTTCTGACTATAAACATAATGCTTTATATGATTTTATAATATGTCATAATGGTATTGAGTGTGTGGGGAAAATACTAATTACATCGCAAATATTGCTTCATTATATGGAAATGTTATTAATGCTAACGCCTAAAAACTATTTTATTTAATTTCTAATTTGCCATGCAACCTCCCAATCTCCCCTTTCAACACACACTCACGTGCTTGTTAATGGCGCTGCGTTGCGCCCAATAGCCTAGGCCACTGCATAATTAATAATATTGGCATGAATGCATGCACACGCATACACACACACAGATACGCGTATGTATGTGTGTTTCGTGGCTGCATATGTTCTTTTAATTCGTAATTATATGAAATGAATTATTAATATGCAATATTAACTGCAATGCAATTATTTCCACTTTGCGTGTTGGCCAGTTGAAAAGGCGCTAATGACAAATACTGAACACGAGTATACTATATGTACGCAGCAAAGCAGTTCACATTATGGGATTACACTAATTGTAAATTAGATATTTATTATCAGGTTTGTGTGTCAACACTTTTAAAAATGTGTACAAGTGCATGTAATTGGTGGATTTATAATAGCTACTAATGAGCCTCAACTCTGACCGCACCGCACCGCATCGCATGCGCTGACAAGGTTTTCAATATGTTTAGGCTTAAAAAAATTTAAACAACAGCAAAGACAACATGCCATGTGTTGAAAGTGTTGAAAAAATGCAAACTTTTTGCGAATTCATGGAAAAATATTGTTTTGGGTAAATTTGCATGCAATAATTCCGAAAGTTTCGTGATTTGCCTTTTTATTTTCGGAGTTTTTCATGCCCAGCACAAAGGTCCAACAATGTATTTGTAAAGGCAAACGCAGCTTATTTGGCAATAATTAATTTTAATGACTTTCTGTTCTATGTTAGGTTGAAGTCAGGGAGAGGTTATGAAGAGCTTTTATTTATTTATTTTTGATAATTTCGAACAAAAAAATAAAATTTGGTATAGATAATTCTATATTCTAGTTGTATACTCGTGTAAAATTTGGTATAGATAATTCTATACGACAAAATTTTATTTTTTAAGGTATTTAACCAAATAATTTTTTTCGAAGTTGGCCTTCGAAATCGAAATATTCGACTTCGAAAATCTAATTTCGAATTTCGAAATTTATAATTTATTAACTTTATCATTCATAAACACACCAAATTTTCTAAAATTGGTATTTTTCGAAATATAAGGTTTTTATATTTTTCGAACATACAACCTTGGCCTCTTATAGCAGCTGTCATATCGAAAAATGTTACACCATGGAAATAATAGGAGAATATTAATATTGCTCACATTTTTCTTTTTTGTAACTGCAATTAATCATAAAACTTTCAAATATTTTCGAAATTCGAAGAAAAATATTTCGATTTTAGAAGCCAACTTCGAAAAACGAAAAAAAAATTAATTCAAGCGTTACAGCAAATAAAAAAATTAGCACAGCGTTGCCAGTAATAAAAATTTGATTTGTTGAATTTTGTTAACTTCGAAAATTTGGTCATTTAATCTGAAAAATTAATGCGAACTTTCTTACAAACACAAAAGAAAAATTTGAAAAAAAAAGTAAAAAATGTCTACGGCAGTTACACGCGTCGCTCACACCAACTGCTTTCGCGCTTGCGACCCTTTGGTCGCCAAGTTTTAATTAACAAAAGGAAGCAACCCGCTGTTTTGTATTGCCTCCATTCGATTCCTCTCACCGCGCTCGTGGGCGGTGCTGGCGTAACATTAACGCATTCATGACACATAAAATCATAAAAATTGCTTTATTGCTGCCTCTGTCGCTTGTGAAAGTGACAACTTCAAGGGCGCAAACGATCCTCTCCAGCTCGAAGCAGTGGGTGATTTTCATTGAATCCTGTTTGAGGTTGAGTTGAATTATTTAAGGAAAAAGTGAAAAGGAAAGAAGCGTAAAGAAGAATCTTTTAACGCACAAAGACTGCGCAGCGGCGCCATTGTGTCTGCAAAAATGTAAATTGTTGAACTTCAAAGTGTCATCAAGTTGCAGCAACACTCATACAGGGATCAAATAATTTTTTTATTGCGCCATTAATAAGACAAAAGTATGTCCTAAAGTCCTCTAATTACAGCTCCCGCTGAAATTCAATTAAAGAGTTGCCCTTTTCATTACAATGCGCATATTATTTATGGTATTTATATGGGGAAGGCAGTTTAAACATAAATGTAATTTATATGTTGGGTTAAGTGCTCATATTCAATGTTCTTTATAATATGATGACCGTCAACTTTTCAAATGAAAGTGGAAATTATTAAAAAATACTTTGAAAATATTTAGAAAATTCGAAACTTTGAAATTTTAGTATTTGATAGTTCTACAACAAAGCTGCAATTTACCACTTCAAGTTCTCTTCTCCATCTCAATTTGAGGCATTAGTTAACTCTAACTCTAATAGCTTTCTAACAGACGTTTGTGAACACAAGTTTGACACTTGTTCTTCCGCCTGCCAAAGTATGAGCGAGAATTTATTGGAAATTGTATCTCCTATAGTCTCTCTAAAAACTTATTAAAGACGATTGTTTCATAAGTTAAATGAAACTACTAAGTAGCTTAGTTGCCTCCCAAACCAATTAAATTCTCCTAGATCAATGCGTTCTCGCAACGCACACCGTTAAGCGGCTTTCGTAGTAAATACCTTATTAAAGTGTGACCCAGTGACCTGCAGGCGGCATGACACTATTTTCAGCCTCATAAAAGCGAAGCAAAAAATTGAACTAGTTGAATATAAAGGGTGATTTTTTAAGAGCTTGAAACGGCATAAAAGCATAAAATTTGCAAAATCTCATCGGTTCTTTATTTGAAACGTTAGATTGGTTCATGACATTTACTTTTTGAAGATAATTTCATTTAAATGTTGACCGCGGCTGCGTCTTAGGTGGTCCATTCGGAAAGTCCAATTTTGGGCAACTTTTTCGAGCATTTCGGCCGGAATAGCCCGAATTTCTTCGGAAATGTTGTCTTCCAAAGCTGGAATAATTGCTGGCTTATTTCTGAAGACTTTAGACTTGACGTAGCCCCACAAAAAATAGTCTAAAGGCGTTAAATCGCATGATCTTGGTGGCCAACTTACGGGTCCATTTCTTGAGATGAATTGTTCTCCGAAGTTTTCCCTCAAAATGGCCATAGAATCGCGAGCTGTGTGGCATGTAGCGCCATCTTGTTGAAACCACATGTCAACCAAGTTCAGTTCTTCCATTTTTGGCAACAAAAAGTTTGTTAGCATCGAACGATAGCGATCGCCATTCACCGTAACGTTGCGTCCAACAGCATCTTTGAAAAAATACGGTCCAATGATTCCACCAGCGTACAAACCACACCAAACAGTGCATTTTTCGGGATGCATGGGCAGTTCTTGAACGGCTTCTGGTTGCTCTTCACCCCAAATGCGGCAATTTTGCTTATTTACGTAGCCATTCAACCAGAAATGAGCCTCATCGCTGAACAAAATTTGTCGATAAAAAAATTTCGAACCGAACACTGATTTTGGTAATAAAATTCAATGATTTGCAAGCGTTGCTCGTTAGTAAGTCTATTCACGATGAAATGTCAAAGCATACTGAGCATCTTTCTCTTTGACACCATGTCTGAAATCCCACGTGATCTGTCAAATACTAATGCATGAAAATCCTAACCTCAAAAAAATCACCCGTTACTACTTTGTCTCCGAGAAGACAATAAGGCAATTGTACCGAATACGGGGCGCATACCAGCTATATACAACGACAATGACTAAATGAAGAGACAAAGGTTTAACTAAAAGCCGTACTAAATTCTAGTCAAAGAAATTTAGTTGCAAGTACTCGATAAAGGCGTAAGCAAAAAACAAGGAAGAAATAAAAGCGGCAAAAAATGCGAATTTGTATATTGAGAAAACAAATGAAAATTGAGGAAGCAAATGAATGAAAACAAATGAGAGCAACTATTTGCCGAGCACACGGAATGAAGAAAATTGCACGGCAACAACAAAAACAATAACAACAGCAGCAGGAACAAATACGGATATACCTTTGTAACTGTGATATGAAATTCATGTTGAACCGAGGCGAGGCGAGGCGAGCAAAGCAGAGCAAAGCCAGCAACAATGACGCAGACGAAAACAATAAGGGAACTACTATGAGTACAGGGGAAAACAAGAAGTAACAACATCATGGCAGTAACAAATTGAACAATGCAATATGCTGAGCAGCATAGAGCCGAACTAAACTCAAACTCAACTCAACTGAAATGTTTGCCATTTATTTATTTTGCCTGGTTGTTGGTTTTTCTTTGGTTGTTGTTGTGGGCTTTTTGTTTTTTGTTTTTCGTTTTTTTTTGGTGTTTCTGTAGCGCAGCGCCGCCCCTCTTCCGGTAAAGTAAGCAATTGAATTTGCCAATTTAGCAATAGCACGAAAGAATCAACTAACACAAAGTATTTTGCGAAATAAAAACAATGCGGAGGAACTTAATAATAAGCGCAAAAATTGGAGCGAAAGTAGTGAAATTTCATGGAGCGATCATTCGAGAGCAGGAAACTATCCGCAAGAAGACATGATAAACTTTTATGGGCAGCGCAGTCCTAGCAGCATATCCGGCGGCAGCGGCAAACTAGGACAAACGGGCTTACGGACGCATGGACGGACGGAATCCGTGTTACGAGGCAAGTAATTGATGTCCATTTCTTGGTTACGAAACTGCTAAACTAAACAACAACGCAACGTAACGAAGAATGACACGTTCCATTGATGAAAGTGGCGAAGAACTCGGCAGCACTACTCATGAAACTTGTAACGGGACATGGTAGGACAACAACAGCACGGTGCCCGGAGGCGAGAAGCCAGCTTGTGAGTTTCCTACAAAACGATTACCGTTGCTGGGCAGGTGCCAGGATAAAGTTGAAGGCGAAACTCGGTGTGTTGTGCAGAAAGCTACAACTAACAAGAAAGCAACAAAAAACAACGAAAAACGAAACTTTATATCGGTGGAAATATATTAAGAAAATCAATAAACAAGGCGCAGAGACGGCCAATTAAATAAGAATACTTGCAAGCGTCCAAGGCAATGGAGAGGTAGGTCACAGCAGAGCGGTGGCAATAAACTTTGGAAATGCTGCTCGATGGAAAAACTTCAAACGGCAAACAACAAACAACAAACGATAAAGGACAAATTATTAACGAAAAATAAGAAGAGTGAAAAAGTTTCGGTACAGGCTAGGTATGTATATACTAAGCCCCACACATACAACAACTGCATGTATTCGGTGAATTGAGCGATTTAAATGAAACCTTTCGTCCTGAAATTACATTAAAAACTGTATAATTTAATTAACCGGCGTCCACACAGCGCCGTAGGCGTTTCTTTTGTGCATGAAGTTGCCGTTAGCAACTGACATCGATCGCCAAAGTCAAGTCAAGACCTACTGGGCAATTAAATTCATGCCTCACAGGTTAAACTCGGAGCAACTAAACTCGGTTTTTAAAGCATTAATTCCAACAAAAATGGACTAAACTCTCTTTAAAGGAGAATGAAGCTTGGAACTTTTTCCGATTGAGGAAATCGCTATCGATGTCTACTTGATAGTCAACACATCAATGCTAATTAAAATTAAGTAGTTCAGATTATTGATTTGCTCTAAAGATTTCCGGCAATCGAAAGTTCACATGCAAATGTGCCTACAGCTGGAGTCTAAACATACATATACGAATATACAATATGCAGACGTGTGTGGCTGGCATTCACTTGCAGTATCTCCAGCTTCATATCGGCATTAAAAGCCATTTGACAATAACAACTTTTCATTCGATTGCTCGTACAAAAGTCATTTGTCATATCGATTGCAGGCAGCTGGCTTTGCTCGGCGACACGAAATGGAGACGAAGGCGTAAGTAAAAAACTAGCAGTAATAAAGCAGTTAGACACTCACGGCATGCAGCATGGAGGCATTGGCAATACATACTCACGAGGACATACGTATTTACAAGGCTAAATACGTGCGCAGACACCACACCGAGTTCATATGAAATGATTCGTACACCAAGCCGCCTTGTCGGCAAGCAGCCGTCAGCTGCTCATGTTTCGTCATTACGTCGCATGCTGTGCTCCAGCAATTTGTCCCATCCTTGGATGCGCTCCATTGCAGTTGCATCGCACGGAATGTCTCGGCAGTTGAAAGCGAGTTAACGGAATAACAAATGAAAAAAGCTACGCAAATTGACTAAGCAAGCGAAAAGGTGGTGGCAAGCAGACATACATATATATCTACAAATATATGTAAGGATTAGAATCTTTAGAAATTTTTTAAAGTTAACGAATAAAAGACGATGGAACTTTTCTGGCAAAGGAAGAAATGAGGTAACCTACTTCTAGGATTATCGATCCTTTTAGTCCACAAAGTCTATTGCAATGAGCTCCATTAGAAAGACCAATAGATTAGAGAAGTTACCTTCAAATTAAATGCAAGGTTCATCAGTTGTCAAAAATATATTCTAATTCAGCAAAAAATAAGAGAAATCGATATAGAAATATATTAATCCGATATTTTTATAGAGCTCTCAGGTACACAATTTTACTAGTGTTATTAGTGCTTTTGAGACGCCGTTTTGGTTGTTTCATTAATGAAAGCTCCATATATGTTAACTATGAGAAGAACTACAAAGTAGTACATCCGACTGTACATGTCACGCTGGCACCTCTAAGGCGGTTGGTATTTAATGGTGTCCACGTAAACATCCATATGGACATAATTCGCTTTTGCACTACGGTTCAATAAGAAGAGCACGGTCAGCCAAATTGGAGTGAACAAGATGTTTCAAGCGAAAAAAATGTTTTATTTTCCCTCTTTGTCTTCTTTACCTTCTGTCAAATATCTAGTAAATCCGTTTATATTCACTTAGCTGTTTTAGCCGAGTGGCGGTTAAGGCCAGAGACTTGAATTTGACTTTATAATGAAATGTGAAACTGATTAAATATTTTTTAAAACATTCAAACAAGAGATACACACAAATAGCAAATCTTTATGTTATCTTTAGTAATTAAGGGTTTCTAAATTCGTTCTAATTCTGAACATTACTTACCGATACCATGATGGGTATAAATCATAAAATTCATCGTTGGTTAACAACAAGATGATATCAGCAACAGAGTAAAACAACGCAAACAAAAGTGATTTTGCATTTTGATAAATATAGTGACACCACCGAACTTTACTTTTCGCAATTAATTACCGAAATGTGGAAAAATACTCTCTGTACTATTACAACTAGAAAAGCACATTTCCATGTGATATCTGTTGTGGTTGCTGCTGCAGTAAATATCCACAAGCAAGCGATTACACTAAATCAAATAAGCAAATACAGAGAGTGCACAAGGGACTTAATGTCATACATATGTACTCATAAGCATTACATTCTCTTTCTAAAATATTTATATTTCTTTAATTCAATTTTACTCACTTTTAATTACATAAACATAGATATACGTTTGATTAAATACAATTAGCTTTAAATAATCGGGGATACTAGTAATGGTTCTTCGTCTGCAGAATTATTTTATTTTCTCAAATCAGCTTTCGCTCGAACGCTAATGGCCAAATACCCTAACTCATATATGTTTGCAAATCAAAGCTGAATGCCAAACAAGATAAGCAGATTTATAGCCATAAAAATAAACAATCTACATAAACTCGTGTGTATATGTAAGCTAATATGTGTGTATATATTTAATACATGAGACGTACATACTATGTACTTGTATACCCAACAGTGAAATCAGCTTGAGATACCAATGCCCAACTGGTCAACTGACTGTCTTCTTTCTATGCAGTCAGATGTTACAAGGCGTCATTCGTTAGATTTTGGTCAGAAATTTGTGTTCAAAACAGATCGGAAACTATTTTAATTTATATTTCGTTGATATTGATTTGTCTGACGTAAAAATATCCTCCTCTCTAACCAACATTTTGAAAAATGTGTCTGAGTAATAAAGATGTTTTCATGTTAGTTCTATTTCGAACTGATCGGTTATAATTTTAGTTACACACTGGTACCTTTGTACTTCTCTGCTGGGTATATCGCATACATTTTAGCGTATGTGTGAGCACTGAAGATTTAGTGTGAGAGCGAAAGCCGCAAATCCTAATTGACGTCTCGCTAAAATTAATCATTGATATTTGTCGACATAATCGCATTTGATTTCATGTGATTTTTTCTTTTGTTTCGCGTGAATTCTTTTCTCCAAAACATACACATTTGTTATAGCCTTTGACACTCTTAGATAATTAACTGGAAGGAACTTCAGATGACTTATTGACAAACATCCAAAGACATAACAGACACATACTCACACGAACTTACAGGATTAGGAAGGAAATTTATTTAGAAATGAGCTAAAGGAAGCTCGGTCGTAGCAACAAAAGAGCATTTACTCGCTCATTCGTTTAATATGCATTACTAAGTGGAATGGAGAAAGAATCATTATGTGCCTTTGCTGACTATAACTGTCCGTTCGGAGAGATAGGTTAAATGTTGGCCAAGAGAAGCCTTCTGAAGTAGTATCAAATTGCAAAAGTAAATGATAGACTAAGCTAAGCCAAAGGGGTTAACAAATCTACAAGTATTGAGTTCCATATTAACCAAATGTGATTACAACAAGCAATGGGAAAAATTTCCAATGGAAAGGGACATTTCACATTAGCAGTTGACTTAAAGCAATCCTTAGTCGCGATAATCTCATTCCTTTATACTTTTTAGTGATATTTCTGGCTATCAACATAAAAAAATCGGACAAAATAAAAATATTTTCTTAAATTATTTTTTTTTGTTTGTGTGCAAATGTCAGAAAGATATATGTATGTATGTTTGTATGCTAGCGTTAGCTACAGCTGAGCATGATAAATAAGCCAATGTGATTAATTATATCAATCGGCAAAGAAGCGCGTCTCAGCACTCGCGCTGCGAAAACAAACGAATTTTTGTATACAAACACAATGGACAGGAAAATAAATCGATTTCGCATTCCTTTATTAAAATTAATATAAAACGAAGAGAACGAACAGACGTACGATTCATAGATATGGCTGAATGCAGGACAGCAGGGCCGAGCGAGAAATTATAGCGATGGTCCTCGCAGCTCGCGCCAAACAGAACAATGGATTGTAGCGCGCTATTATACGAGCATTATGTATGCGCAGAAAGGCAGAAAACCCGAAAAATACAAAACAACAAAAAAGAAAGAAAACAAAAAAGCTCAGTCCATTATCTCTTCTCGCGCGATGAATGCATTGCAGTGAAAGCATACAAATCCAATGAGTATAATGAGCGTGCGAAATGCAATTAACAATTCCACTTTTCGCACTGACAATCACTTTGAAAGCAACAACAACAACAACACACAAGAGTTCAGTTACAAACACATACGAGCTGAGCGGTGAAGGTAATAATAACGGAATAAAATCAAATTAATACAAAAACTATACAATATGAGAGTGGAGAAAACTGTTAGCTGCCAGCTGAGCAGCTGAGCTGGAGGCAAGTTCGAGTGCGAGTTGCTGGCATCCGATTGCCTTGCCCTACCGAGCGCCGGAGCAGGAGATGGAACGAAGGGTGTGAGGCCGGCGAAGGCTCAACTTGCGCAAATGAGCTTTATATCTTGGCATACTTTTGTGCGCGCTGCTGGCAGGTGGAAACGGGTTCAAATGTGTATGGCTGAAAAGTTTTTATCATACCAATAACTGGCTGAAAGCTGGGCGGATTAAGTTTCTGTCAGCGAGTGAGTGAGTGAGCGAGTAGCGAGCGAGTACAGCTGCAAGTGCCAAGAGATAGCCCGACTGCAGAGCAGAGCTGGATAATTAGTTTTCGTAACACACACACACACACAATTGCCAATTGCAGAATTTGATTATGTTCGTTTTCTTTGCGGCCAGCCAACCACCTGATGGCGCAGCTGATATGAAATGACAAAGCCGGAGAGAGTGTCGAGTGCAGCAGCCAGCGTTGCTAATGAAATTTTAATTCTTTCCAATTTGGCGTGCGGTAAAAAACGCTCTGCTAATGCTGATCAGTGTCCAAAAGTTTGTGGCATCGCTTTGAAAATCGCATACAGCATAACACTGAAGTTGGTTTTGCAATTATTTGCGCAAACAAAAGCGGAATTCATTTATTGTCCGAATGTATGGGAGGGAAAAAATCGATTACGTAGCACAATAAAAGGTTTGCACAATGAACTGGCGTTGAACGGGCGATGTAAATAAATTACTGCTGTCAATCAAAGTGGCCATCGATTAAGCTTCAACAAACTGTGGCGCTTGGGTTTTGTGCTGTCAAATTTCCTTTGTCGAGGTATTGTAGCTGTCAAAGGGCGCTGAGTTGATGGCGAACTCTTTACTCATTTAATTACTTCCTTTCAAAACACTATTATATGCTTGCGCTTAGTGCGCTAACGGTGGTAGTTGTCATGGAGCGGATTCTGGATTTTTATTAAGGATATATTCAGCTATAAGTAATTACTACAGGACATGTTATACTATGGAGAACTCATAAAGTGGTTCAGTGAAAAACCAAAACTATTAATTTCAATAACTCTCAAGATCGTTCTTAATTTATTATAAATTAATAAAAAAATATCAGAGAAACCACTGCTGACATCCAGTTCTATTTGCTTTCCTCTTCTATTGAATAATAAATTTGGTAAAAATCGGAAAATCATTTCTCACAAATCATCTTATATCACAAATACCTTCAGTTATTTAACTGTTTATTGGCTCTTTGAGGCTAAATACTAATTTAAGCATAGTAAGATTATAAGCTTCGTTTGTGAGAGTACCCCGTTATTTACTGCATACTGTCACAGCGTAAAGTTTCATGCTGCCCAGTGCCCCATTGACATTTGCTTTCGCACACTCCAACGGCACAGTGCCACTCCTGCATGAATTGTGGATGGAAGAAGTATGGTTGGAGATATTCGTGACTTCATAGTTCAGCAATTACTCATGTTTATCGCCAAATAACAAGAGAGGAGTTTAGCACTCCGGTAACCGCCGGCGTCACTTTACTATCACCACTCTGCCATCGCAATCACCTATTACTCTTTTCATCTTCATCATCGCCAACCACCAATCAACATAATTTTAGGTTTATTAGACAGTTTGCGCTTATCCAGGCACACATCGGCTAATAGTGTTGTTGTGTGGCAGGCGGTGCGGACACGGCAAAGCTTTTGTGTTTTTGTGCGCCTTTGTGTTGCGTCATCCACCACTGCAGTGGCCATCAATAATCAACGCTCCTACGGTAATACAATTCTAAACACCTCAGCCAACAAAGAAGACGGCACAGGCATTGCCGGTAATGCCGACACGACGTGGCCGACATGGCCCTAAGTCAAACAAACAGTTCACGATGGTTCAAATTAAGAGCAGCTTATTTTGAAGTCAGCTCAATGCCAGTGTCAGCTGCTGGGACAGTTTATCTCGAGTTTCGCACGGCGCGGGGAAGGGTTCCTCAGCCACTCAGCCAAAGGCCACACAAACCACATTACAAAACACAAGTACAACACAGCTATAGAGGGTGGGGAAGGGGAGCGAAACGACAGTCGAGAGTGGTAGCCGCAAAATAAGTAAGTCAGATAAAGCAAACAACAGCAACAAAGGACGGGCGACTGCCATTATAGCAACAGAAAGTTTAAGTTATATTTTAGTACATCTATTTAGGCGTAAATTCTCGGTCTTTGTTGTGCCTTCAAGTCCACACTCTCTCCACTCGCAACGGTGTGCGAGTATGTGTATGTGTGTGTGCGGCCAACCTAAGTGCAGGCGACCATAAAAATTGATTTATATGCCCCATGTGATTTTATCACCCATGAAAACGCCTCGAGGCGCCAAACAAAATCCTGCCTTTCATTGAGTGCTCAATGTGGCTATAAGAGCACGTTATTGTTATTGTTGTTGGTGTTGCTGTATTGTGGCACAACAATCGAATGAATGGCCTAAACATAAGTATTTGCGAAGAAATTTATACCGAAATGAAAAAGATTTTACACCTTGAATAAGTCCAAAAGTGGCAGCAACAACAATTACAATTGCCACAATTGGCTGTGTGGCAATGCAAAGGCGAAAGACGACCCAAATCGAAAATGCCAGCGTGCAGACGAATGTGTTTTCCATTTAAATAACCCAAATATGCGACAATGTGTTGAAGGCAAGTCGGTCGGCAATGGACAGAGGATGGCTGTGAGTGTTGTTGTTGTGCGGCACTTATGTTCGCTTGTTGTTGGTGTTGTTTGGTAGAGGCTGTTAGGTCGATGATATCTTTGGGTCATTTATTGATTGTATATCGGATTAATATCTCGATTGTTACGACCGCAACGCAATTTTCAATACCACACAAAGCCCCAGCAGAAGCACAGATGTGTGTATATATGTCTACATATACATATATTGATGAACACATGTTGTGTGTTTTCGAGGACGACTTATTTGAAAGTATTGCAGGCAGGCATTTTGAAAACATCCTTGCCCTCCAACCACTTTTCGGACCCATGTAACTGTATTATTGTGTTATTGTTCAGGATTTTAAGTTATCCACACACATATGTGTTTCTTATTTGCAATTATCGATGAAATTTCATTCAAACACAATTTAATTTCTGCTGAAAGTGTGGACAGCTTGTTTAAATATTACACAAACAATTTTGATTGTGATGGGTTTTTGGGGGCTGTTTTAGGAACCCCCTATTAATAACAAGGTTTTAATACTTTTTTCGCATTTTCGGACTCTAATCTCTAAGAATATGCCCTTGCTCTTACTTTTATTGTCAAAATGTTGTCAGAATTGCTTAATATATTCAGGGAAATTTTACCGAAGTTCATCTTTAGTAAACCTTATATTTCTTGTAATCAGATATAGAATTTCGCCTTCATTGGGTGTTAATATAACTGAGCCTACGCTCCTCAACCCGCCTTGCCTTATTATTGCTTTTATTGAGAAACGGTCGAAATCGGACTATAACTTTTGGCCTCAGATACCGAACATGAGGACCTCAGATATTATATTCAAACGAAATGTATTTCTTATATAATAGGTCTCTATACCAAAAATGGGCCAAAGCGTGTCAAATCTTTCTCTAGCTCCCCAAAACACTATATACTGATTTTCAAACTTCCGGTAGACTTTATGTCATAAATCTTGGATGGATCGGTTATACCCGAACTCAGTCCTTCCTTACTTGTTAACTAGTATGAGTAACTTTTTTAATATTATTGGAGACTTGTAATGAATTTAGTCCACATTTTTATTTTCTTCTTACCAAAAACTAACTCGAAAACATCACCCATTCAAAATTTCTCTTCCCACAAACACAATCCCGAACCAACTGCCGTTAAATCGATTTTACTACTTCAGTCGGTTGCTGAAAAATTGCCGAACATAAAAATAAAATCAACCAAATTATTGGCAACTCTGGCAGTTTCTTTCCACATGGAAGATAAACTATCATTTTCCTCAACGCCAAACCGAAACGAGCTAATTTGATCAACTGCAATTCCACGAACGTCAACATAATTCACTTCATTGTTTCCAACTTAATCACTTGTGCAGCTCGCTGGGCGGCGCAATAACTTACAAAAGCACCGTTAGTTAGACTCACATATATGTGTGTTTCCATGAATGGAGTATACTGAGCGCAGAGGTGTTTGTGTGGCCTCGGTAGCCTCGCTCGTAAGCGCCAATCAATTTGGAACATTTTTCACCAACTAATCTCATTGTTATGGCCGGCGATGGGGTTTGTTGGCACGCACGTCCAGTGGTGGGACTAATAGAGCCCTGGGGCAAGGGGCAGGGAACGCGAAGACGCGCTACGGCTGTCAGTGCAAAAGTAGTAATTTATCTTAATTTACTCATCTTCTTCCACTTAAATGCCACTGTTGGCCACAGCGTCGAAATGAAATCGTAGCAACAAGCAGACACACCGGAATACATGTGGATGAGCTCTATCTGGCGCGCGAGCGAGCGAGTGTGAACTGACTGACCAACAGCTGGGTGGGTCTACACACCGCTTGCTCGCCAGGAAAGCCAGTGGCAGCGGCTTGGCAGCTTCTTGCTGAATTTTGCATGCTTCTGCCTCACACCGGTAATTACATACCGCCAGCGCTGTGAGTGGCCCTGTCCGACAAGCAGAGGCGAGCTGATGGCTGTCAGCCAAAAAGCAGCAGTCAGCTTTTGTAATATAAATGAAGAAGAAGCGGGTGAAAAATGAACGAAAAAAACTTAAAAGCAACGCTCGGCTGCTGCCCATTTGCACTCACTCTCCTCCGCACCTCGCTGCAGCTCCTTGGCATTTTACTCATTAGTTGCCAAGTTTGCTTATCTGCGCTCCGAGGCGTTCAAGATGTTGCATGTCAAATTTGGTGTTTTATGGACTTGTGATGTATTATCGAGGGAATATCTACTGCAACAGTCTGCTGCTGCGGCAACAGAAAGCAAACCTCGCAGCCACATTCTCGCAGTTCGAAATCTCACCAAAAATTGCAGTCGCAATGCTTTTTGCTCGCTCTTGAATTAGTCATGCAACTTTAAAGTTCGACTGTGAGTGTCTTGGAAGCTTTGCATACTGGTTGAAATCGGTGGGTGTGGTTAAGAAACTGCAAACCGAAATTATATGAAAACCATTAGTTAATAATAATAAAAAGTGAATTACGTGCTAGTGTCTTCTTAGTACTAGTTACTATCATATCAACTATCAACCGTCATTGAACTGAAATTTTCTATTTCCACTCTCTTTTCAGTGCCCTTGACGCCGGTGCAGGGTGTGCTGGGGCGACAAGCGATGCTGCCTTGTGATATTTCACCAATGGAACGGGACGATGCGGTCTACATGGTGCTGTGGTTTCGCGAGGGCGATGGAGAGCCAATCTACAAGTAAGTCATATGCACAACACGCGCATCATTCATAGCATATCAAATGTGCAAACTCTTGTGTAACACATTTTCTCTAAAAACTCAACTTATTTTCCAAATATTTGAAACAGCTTCGACGTGCGCGGCCGCCAGTTTGGACAGGCGCGGCTGTGGTCCTCCGAAATGGCATTCGGGTCACGCGCCTACTTCAGCAGCACATCGCACCCCGCACAGCTGAAAATCGATAATGTACGCATCGAGGACGAGGGCGTCTACCGGTGTCGTGTGGATTTTCGCAATTCGCCGACACGAAATCTGAAAATCAATCTCACCGTCATCGGTAAGTATTCAATAGTGGATTATGCAAATGAGCGCCGTAGTTATTAATATGTGAATCCCAGTGCGAAAATTTGTCTGGCAAATGTGTGCGTGATTAGCTGCGAGCGCTGCCTGCAAATGGATATTGAAGGCACAGAGGCAAATGGCGAATTAACGACAATAAAATGGACAGAATGTGTGCAAATCGATTTGAGCGACTATTCGCACATATCTATTGTCGCCCTTCCCCCGCACAACACACATAGAGACATTGTAGGCCAACAGGAGCGAAAAAGTAGCCTGATTCCTCCATCGTAAACAAAGGGTCTGGCATTTCATGCATACTTCCATTTCGACTTCCGCCCGTACATTGTCCTGCCACTTTTGTTTTTGTGTGGCACATTCATTTTATTGTCATTAGGCGCGCTGCAACAACAACAGCAAAGTGTTCGTTTATGCAACATGTAATTTTTCGTATGTACTTGTGCAACAATAACAACAAGCACATAGCAATTATGATGCAGTGATGGCATAAAGCATTAAGGCAATGCAATAGGCGTGCTGTCTCGCAATTGTCTCTTCATTGCAGTTGGCAACCACTGCCACGAACGGCTGTTGCACGAACGGCAATAAAGTTGTCTGTGGCAGCCACACCCTCTTCTTGGTTGTTTTTAAGAGATTTATGCAGTTATGTGTGCTTTAAGCACTTTGAGTGAGCTTGTGTGCCACGACACACACACACATACGAGTATGTCTGAACAAAAGACACAAACGGCTTATTGTACGCCCATATCAACAGCTGACGTCTTCTTTAATAAAACGACAATGGGCAGAGCTGACCTCGTTTTTAAATTTCATATCTCAATTTTAATTTTGAGAAATGCTTTTATGGAACGGAGTACAATGAAACTTATGTTCATGGCATGTTTTTATCTCTTGGAAGACATAATACATAAAATGATCTAATGGCACTTTAAAAATGGCGTGAATACTTGCTTAAGCCTGATTCTCGCTTCGAAATGATTTTCGATGGGTATGAGTACTGTCCATAGACTCCATAGGCGACAGTCACTAGGTTTCATTATTACTCAAACTCCTTATTTGAGGTTATAAATAAAAAGGAAACACGACAAAAGCTTTTCTCTTCTAAAACTTAAAGTTCCATTTTGTTGTCCAGTGTACTCTTGTGCCAATATCATAATAAAAAGCATGCAATTCAGCAAAGATGTATTTATAAATAGAGTGCTCCGGCTTTACTACGTAATCCTTCACCGCTCAGAGCGCTGGTAATCGTGAGCTTTCGGGGCTTACAGTTGCATGTTGCCGCTATTAATTTAGTGCTTAAGTAAAAATGTGCCACAACATGCAAAGTTCAATGTGCAGAAAATGCTGCGTGACAGCAATTTACTTATTTTGTTTACATTGTATTTTTGTATTTTTGACCAGTTCAATGCGCTAACTACGATTTACAAGTACGTCACCAACAGCCATACATATATATTTACATATGCACATATATATTGCGAGGTGTGTGTGTGTGCTGTGTTGGTTGGCGTGTTTCGGCGTCACTTGAAATGACTCGTGTAGTACAAAACTTGGTGGAGCGCCAGTGTAACGATTTTCCCAACTATAAATATTTGAAATAACGCAAACGCTTGTGTGTCTGTAAATACACGCTGGCGTACGCTCGGTGTACGTCACGCGCCAAATTTCTATCGAATGGGCAACGGTGGCAGCCGTAAATGGCAATCTGTTGTGGTTTTTAATGCGGCTAAACTGGTTGCACTTTGTTCTCAAGGTGCACACAAGTACTTACATGCATATACAGTATGTATGTGTATGTTGCAACAACTCATGTGGCACGCGTTGTTGTTGTGCATTGCTTACGTTTTTTCCCTACTAATTGCTGCTATACTCGTATATGCATTGTGTTGGCTGTTTTTGTTGTTGTTGTTGTTGTACCTGTTCATGTTGCACGCGTTTGTCAGCAACGTTCGCCACTGCGCAACGGTAATCACCAATCCGTAAGCATAATTTGTCACGTATTATTTGCTGTTATTTGCTACGCTACACGACATTGAACACGTTCCGTTGCATAGCGCTTACATACATACACATTCACACAAATATATATATAAAGCCTTTTAAAACACTAGCAGGGATCTTTATTTACACACAACAAATGCACCACAGACTTTGTTGACTAAGTCTTCTCGATTCTTATGGCGTAGAAATGTGTAAGAGGGATGGAGGTATTTGCTTTTTCAGCACTTTCTTCTTCTCTTCTATTGTCTTATTAGAATGTATGGATGTATATTGAAGTATTTCAGTATTTCAGTGTAATTATGAAATTCATAACAAAGAAATACTGATTTCACAGAAGTCCCTTTAAGGTTTTGTTATGTTTTTGAAAGAGGTTATCAGACAAAAATTAATTTTGTATAGTGTTCGACATAATCCCTATTGTTGTTCGATACTGAATTGTTTGGCCAATACTGGTCGGATACCGATACCGATTAATAGGTCGGGCTTTAATTTTGTATGCTAAACTAAAGACAGTGTATTTCACTAAGTAACCGAGATTGCTAGTAGAGCATTATAATTAATATAACATGCATTACAACTTTAAAATTATTGATGTCGAACATCACTGTCATGTGTTACAAAGTAGTCCAAACTGTTAATATCTCTTAAAATCCGTCTGACATACACAAATACATGAATATATGTAGGTTGAGTGTCAAAATGCACTTAAATAAGAAAATAATGGTTCCACTAGACAACTGCATAACCTAGAAGTCCATGGAACAATTCTTCATTTACTAAAGTGCAAACATACTTTCCATGTATGATGGCGGCAAGTTTGTAAAAGATAAGCCACAATGCAAGTGTCTGCTAGCAAACTAGCAACAGCAGCTAAATGAACCGACTCAACTTGTGATTTCATAATAAATATTTAAGAGGTATTTTCGGTATTGCTGATACGTGCAGTCATTAGTGCGGACACGTAGATGCAACGCAAACAGTTATTTATGAAACTGTGCAATTTTTCAACAACACATTCATAAAATAGTTACAGTAGCACATAGCCGCAGCTTCATGTCCATATACTGTGGAAAACAATTGTATTGGCTGCACTGCATCGGCCATTGAGTTACTTTTGTGTGAAGAAATACTGCAAGCCATTTGTGTTGCTAACTGGAGACAGAAGACAGTGTTTGGCACTTCGTCTTCATTAAGCAGTTACATAGTCTGGACCGTTAAAAGCTCATTCTCAATACTTTAAAGGCTTTTCTAGAGCATTGCCACAAGTATATATTAACAGTAAAAAGCAATTGCACCTAAATGCAGTTGTTGCTGTACATTCTAGCATTCAAAAATTTATTTATTCGGGTACTTAACAGTTTCTGACACCACCTTTTCGCTTTAAGTGGAGCGTTAGAGAATTATTTGGGTAAACTTCAGACTAACAAAGCTGCCATAGTTATCTTATTGGTCCAAAGAAGTGTTAATTATAATTATATATGCGACTTCCATATTCTTATTCATTCCTATAAAATAATTGTATTGTAATTTGTTTACTTTTTTTCTAGTTCCACCGGATCGTCCTGTCATATATGGCCCTAACAGACATGATAAAGCCAGCAATGTGGAGTCGTTCAACGAGGGCACGGATATAGTGCTGGCTTGTGAAGTGACAGGCGGTAAGAATCTCAATATCATTTTGCTACTTAATTGGAGTCTTAATCAGACTGTCTATCGATATATAATAGAACTCATTAAGTTTTTAGAATAGTATTATATAACAGTATTTACATTTACTTCAATCATTTTTTCATATTCTGAGTTGTGTGCTAACAAATTCTGAAAAAGGTTTCATTGTGAGATCGAAATACTAATTTAAACTCTCTCTCTCTGTGTCTCGCTATCATTTCCGGTACCAAAATCAACAACAACAACAACGTTTGACGCTGTCACATTTGATAATGCCGTCATCTCAACGACCACCGCAACCAACGGCACTAAACCAACACATAACTCTCAACATTACCAACACCGATGCATATGCGACCGTGTGTGACGACAATGTACTCGACGTTACAATTTATGTCATCTTCATGGCAAAAATCCATTTGCTCTGCTGCTTTAAATGAACGAAAAAATTCTTGACTACGAAAACGAATAACCAAAAACAATAACAAAAACAAAAACAAAAAACTTGTAATAAAACGAATAACTGCAATGGACCATCAACGAATATAAACTACAACAACAACAACCAACGCCACAACGACAACAATAATAAACATGTAACTAACTAATGGCCGCCGCACTCAACTGTGCAACTTAACTGACAATGATGAACTGGCAAAAATATTTCTCAATACCAATTTTTCTCTGCTGTTTTCCTTTGTTTTCGGCATTCATTTATTTTTGCAATTTTTTTCCTTTTTTCCCTTTTTTCGACGAGAACTTACCACATTTTTCGTTATTTTTTCACGAAATCTTTTTTTTTTTTGTTTTTGCCGCGCGCTTTTGTCTTCCTTCAACTCTTCTCTTTTGTTTTTGTTGTTTTTATGTTTTTTTACGCTTTCGCTTAACTTGCTTTTACTTGGCGTAACTGGAACATCACTGCCACTGATATTGCCATTGTTGGCATTGCTGTTACTGCTGCTGCTGCTGCCGTCACTTCGGTTGTTGGCATCGTCGCTGTCATGGCCACTAATAACAAAAAACAAAAAAACCTCAAACTGAAAACAAAATCACAAATACAAATACCAAACTATTGTGGACGCCACTCCTCCTCACTGGTGTGTGTGTGTGTGTGTGTTTGGTCAACACTGGCAACAGGACGGCCACGTCCGAATGTAACATGGTATTTAGATAATACGGTGATTGATGAATCTTTCGAGCATCGCCCGGACGGCAAGACTGTTAACCACTTGTCATATCCAAATATTGGACGACAACATTTGAATGCGAGATTAGTTTGTGTGGCGAGCAATACGAATTTGACACCGCCCAACAACAAAGTGGTCATACTCGATGTCAATCGTAAGTATCAACATTGCAAAACGGAATTGCATACTCTCATACCACTGTATATGTTCCGGTTGGTGTAAATTATAGTTTTAGTTTAAAGTTTGAAAGATATTCTTAATCTCAAAATTATTTATCCCATACATACCACACGAACGTATAAATTATAGTTTTACTTTAAAATTTGAAGGAAATTCTTAATCTCAAAATTATTTATCCCATACATACCATACGAATGCAATACAACTTCCAAAGGAGTATTCAACATTTTTTTTTAAATTTCAGAATGCTTTACTATATAAACTGTGCTTATCAAAATAATCGACATTCTTTCTTCAATTTTAGTAAAACCCGTCGCTGTGCACATAATGACGAAGGATCGTTTCGTATCTGCCGATCGCACATACGACATCGAATGCAAGTCTTCCGGTTCAAAGCCAGCCGCGGTTATTACGTGGTGGCGCAACAACAAGCAGCTGAAAAAATTTACCAAAAATGTAAGTACGACATGAATAACGGTTTTTTAATGCGATATAATTTAACATAATAAACGAAAAAAACAAAAACATTTACTTACTCATACAGTGAGTGTTCTCTTTAATAGAATGTTACTCATACGCACTGTCAACTTTCTATCACTAAAGAGGTTTTAACTGTTGTCATATTTTTAAAACTAAATTTAATTGAAATTACAATAACCGTATCTAGCAATACTCATATGCCGTTACTATCGGCCGATAGATACTATAATATATACATATATCTTCAAAGTTATTATTTCACTTCAGATAAGCTTTTGCAATGAGATAATAACTTTCCAGTTAACCAAGACGCGAAATGATTTAGTAATTTTCTTAATTTTAATTCTAATTTTTTCCTTCCCCCTTGTGCTAACCTGCTTGCTGCGTCCGCAACAGTTTAATGAACCCGACAATCAATCCTTGAGCATATTGACATTCACGCCCACTCGCGAGGACGATGGCAAGTATTTGACGTGTCGTGCCGAAAATCAATTCATCGAAAGCAGCTCCATCGAGGACAAGTGGCGCATGGTTGTGCACTGTAAGTAATGAAATGCAATTATTTTACGCTCTAGTGTCTGTGTGTGTGTGTGAATGCGAAGTGTTTAAATATAATTGTGTGTATGTAAATTGGATAATTTCAGCGAAGTGCGGATGGGTAATTATGGTGAAATTACGAAAATAAGTGGTTGTGCTGTGCCACCGAAAGTGATCAATAACCATCAAAGCGCGTTACTAAATACCGTTATACCAATGTATATACAGATGTATGTAAATATTTCGAAATGTGCGAGCACAGCGCTGTTGGCACTGGCAGTGGGGCGCTAGGCGAGGGATGGTCACTGGAATGTTTAGCAAGCAATGCGGCGTTTAGCAATAGAGCTAATTCAAATACCAAACCATGCCCATAAATAAGCCCGCACAACGCGACACACGCACATAACCGTAAATATACCAAAACCACAAAAATACCAAAAATACAAACACTAAAAACTAAATGCCCCAACGTTGGGAATGCCCTTTGACACTTACATTCAATTTAATTCAATTGCGAAGCTGTGCAAATGCTCGGAGCTTTTTGTTGTCCGCTGTGCTTTTGTTACTTTCACTCGCAATTAGTTATACCCAAATGAAACTAACTAACAAGGGTATTATAGCGCTGTGCATGAAGTCTATACTTAGAGTAATTAAAGCAGTACTTAAGATCATTTAGTCTGGTAAGAGACGAGATGAGTACAGAAGCAGAGCTTTCATGCAATACCAATGCCAAAAACTAAAAGCTCAGTCGAAAGCTTTCATTAGAATAAATTCCTTATCTGCATCATACATTTTGCACAAAAATTTTGGTTCCACCCGCAGCTGGTGAGCCCCCGAATTCTTATTTGCGTTCGCAGTCTGGCATGGGTTGTGATTAGAAATGAAATTGGCCAAGTTTGTAATAAAAATAAATTACCCATTTGCAGTGCTCGGCGGTCGGTGGTCGGCATGTTGCGCCGAGTGAGGCAGTGCGTGGAGCGAATTCTCTGAAAAAGGACACTTTGCCACTACGAGTGTCCTTGTTGTAGGGATATTGTTCAAAACATATTGCAGGCATACACAATTATTTATGCAGTGTTGTTGTTGTTGTTATAAAATATTTACTCGTAGTTTTTGTATGAAAACACAAAGGCAACACAAGACCACAACTACAATACATTGTCGTCGTTGTAAAATGTTTAACGGTGACAGGCATCGATGCTTTCATCATCATGCAAAGCTCCACCGGCACACCACCACCACAAAAACG
Source organism: Zeugodacus tau (assembly GCA_031772095.1). Lineage (NCBI taxonomy): Eukaryota > Metazoa > Arthropoda > Insecta > Diptera > Tephritidae > Zeugodacus > Zeugodacus tau. Next base: position 93,025,900 of record CM062649.1, read on the forward strand.
CTGCAAATGGCCCGGCTTAACGATTCTTTATATTTGCGTCTATTCTATTTAACTCGCCTGCTCGTTTTGTGCGGATGCCTCTTTCGGCATATACATAAATATTTTTACTGTCCACCGCCGACCATTTACTTTAATATCACCTCTGTGAGAGATACCTAATTTTGTATGCAGATTATTTATGAACACTGCACTCACACACGCACAATCGGCGATAGGCGTAATTACCGTTAGCTCCATTGCCGTTACTTTGTTTGCCCTTCAGTGGTAATTTCGCTTTGATTTTGTTATTTCCAGCGGTTACTTTTTATAAGTGTACTCCAGCGCCAATTTTTATGCCTTTGGTTCGCGAAGCTTTACAAAATGGCTTCCGGGGAGTACGGAGATGGTCGATGCTTTCATTTCGTTAATATATTGATTATGGTGTGTGCAATTGTGATGAAATTTAAATCTGGAGCAAGCTGATAGAGGGCGCTGCTGAACTCGAGATCTTACATTTTTAAAGAAACTTAAAGAAGATAACAATAATATAATATAACTTCAAGATTCGTTTACCATGACCTGGACTTCACTCGATGGTTATCATTAAAGTTAAATATAAACATTAAAATTATCCGAAATAATCTGAGATAAATGAACTCCGCGGCCCCTTAAGGAATTCAATATTAAATTACTGATGAAACATATTAGCTTCATCTCAGCCATCATCCGTAAATACGTCTTAACATCTGTTTGTGTGATTGTAAAATTAGTTTCTAGACCTTCAAAACTATATATTCAATATACAACCCCAAGTAGAACAAAATAACTACTATATTACTTTCTCTTTGCAGATCAACCAACGGCTCACCTAAAAATGGGTTCTTCCTTAAATCCAGACGATATCAAAGAGGGTGATGACGTCTATTTTGAGTGTGTTATACAATCGAACCCCAAACCCTACAAAATGTCATGGTTTCATAACGTAAGTCAAAACAAAAATAAATAAACAAATGAGCAAATAATTTGATAAATAAATGCATGGATGCCTAAGACTCGCAAAAACGTTCCTTGACTGCTCTTCCAACTGCTAAAGCATATTAAACCATATAAGCACTTAAATGAAATGTGCACCACAAATGAGTGCAAATTTGTTGCAACAGAAACTTTTGAGGATAAAAAGTGTCATATAAACTGAGCGTACAAAAACCACCCATACTTTTGAATATAGTTGTCGTGTTGTATTAGAATCATCATGGTGGCAACATTCGTGTCTGGTTGTCAGCCAAGTCAAGAAAAAATGGGTGGCTGGGTTTCATAGTTGTCGTAGAAGGTTTTATGGCTCATGGTTTTCCATAACAGCTTTTGGTGGCTTTCAATGCCAGTAAATTACTGGATTAGAAAGATATTAAGTCAAGTTTAGATTTTATAAAAACTGTTCTGAAAGTTTACTTTATGAATGAAAATTTGGTTTGATTTTCTATGTGGTAACTCATATTACTAGTACATTTGGAAGTATATACATTTAGAAACTTATTCTTATATCATAATATCAAAATTAGTAGTAGATATACCTCTTTTCAACAATTATGAGAGCAATAGCAATCATTTTCTAAGATACTGTCTTCTTATCTTCATTATTAATATATTCTTAATTACCCGAAGATAGATCTGACCAACCGGCACAATTTTTTGGAGCGTCAAGAATCGAAATTTATTGCTGAATTATACAATTTTCAATATGCGTTTCAATTGCAGTCCTGAATGAGATCTGTCATCAAACTTTATTTATTTTCCAATAAATAATATAGTTTATACAACATGTTGGCTGATAATTTCAAAAGGAATTCACACATGTCATTCCACGAACAAATTAATCCGTCTTAAAGTGCAGTTATGCATGTGCACTTACGTCAAATATTTCTCTTTACTCTTCGGTTGATGCTCTCTGCTCTGCTCCGCACATATCATTTCATCGTTTGCTGCTGGCATTCTTGGTGGCGTTGATGCGTTCATTTCATCATTTGCTCAATGCTGCTTCGCGCAGACTTAAGGATATTGTACAATATACTTAAATTCGTTTTTTCACTTATCTCGCATTCTTTTCATTCTCTTTTCATACTCTCTTCTCGGTGCTTTTACGCAACGCTGCACTTTCGCGCCACCTTATCGAACTGCAATAACAATGTATCATTGGCTGCACTTTAGGGCAAGGAACTGCATCACAACATCTCAGCCGGCATTATCCTCTCGGATCAATCACTCGTGCTGCAGAGTGTCTCACGTGCATCCGCTGGTGATTACACGTGTTTGGCTGTGAATTCGGAGGGCAGGGGCGCCAGTAATCCGGTTTCGTTGCATATACGCTGTAAGTACCGAGTGAAAACAATTTGATTTCATCATTGCTGATTACTTTCTGATGTCATTACACACACACACACACACATACATATGTTGTATGATTTATTCTGCGCGTGAGTGAGTGAGTGAGCGAGTGAGACCTCGCGTCCTCATACATTTTAAACACGTCGACATGTTTTAAAACAGGTGTACGAGTGTGTGAGTTTGCAAAGGACTAACGAATGCTCATCAACGGCATTATTTCCGAAACATTTTCCAATAGAAAATCGTGTAATAGTTGTTGGTGCAAATTTGCTACGAACTCTCTATGTAAGTGTTTGGTCTCAGTGCGCGGTTGGGACCGAACTCAGAATTTCTAAATTATTATTGCGCAATAATTATGGTCTAAATTTTAAATTTTTTCTGGCCAAAGAGTTGAATGAATCGAAATTTAAGAAGGCACTTAAACACTTATGTAAGTACATTAACGCACTTAAGTAAAACGTAAAAAGTTTCTAAGCGGTCTAATGCATTAAAAAGCTTTGTAGCGCATTCAAAGGGTCCTAAAAGTTGTTGTGCGTACAAAAAATAAATAAAAAGTAGGCCTTTCGTCCAGCAGCTGTTGTCCAGCGCATAAGGACTATATTGCGTGACCCACACATAGACACATGCAAATTTTCCGAAAGAATTTCAAGGGAAGTGCAGTGGCAAAAGGCCTCAGGGATCAAAAGAAACCCCACAACTCGATTAATCCCGCCGAAGAAAGCACGCGAAAAGAAACCAAAAAGAAATCGAATAATGCAATGAATAAACGAGCCAATAGAAGAACAGGCGAACCACTGATTCACACGCATATACTCATACACACACATATATACTCCGAAAAACTTAGAACAGAGTCGACAAGAGTCGCCAAGATGAAATGAAGTGTAACTGCGGACAGTTAAAGCGTCGCGAAATCGCACTGACGGAGTGTGGAGTTAAGTTGAAAGGAAAATAGCTCAAGAGCAGTAAAACGAGAAGGCAGCGAGACACAGCGCTGAAAGACAGGCGCTTAGGCGGAAGGCAAGAAAACCATTTTACAGTAATGAATATTTTTTAGAGAGTCTTATAGCCAGCACTGAGTGGCGCTAAAGACTTCAGAAGAGACGCGTTATGGGTAGCTGGAGAGTACGGAGCAGTGATAGAGGCGCCGCAAAGTTTGTCACCCATAACAGCTGTCGACTTTAAGCGCCACTATTTTGCATTCGTAAAAGGCATTTACTGCGCAAATCAAAACAATAAAAAAGTTTAAAAGCACAAAAAATATGCTGCGAGCGTTTGTGAGCTCGATTGCAACTACACATAGCTGGGCAACAGAGGACTTCGTTCGACCCATGGCGAATCCAAGGAGAATAGCTAAGTAAAGGCGAAAAGAAAGGATGGCAGCGCGCCGCACAAAATGCAGATCAAGCGTAAAACTTCGGTTAGATTTTTCATTTTCATGGAGATTTCTTTCCGGGCTTTTAATTCGCTTATAAAGTGGAATAAACAAAAGTAATCAAATGTATAAAAACTGTAAAGTGGCACAACAGCGCGACTGGGCACAGTCAAAGACTTCAATAAGATTACAAAAATATATAAAAGTGAAATAACAAAAACGCTAAGAATATAATGCGCTAAGCCCACGCTGCAGACAATGGAGATGGCGAGTTTTCGGCGCACATTTCCACCGCCTGGCAGCTACAGTGGCGACTCTGACACTTTAAGAACGAACGGATAGATGCATAAAGGGATTTGCGCACAGAATTTCGGATTATTGTGGAAAATAGAACGCCACAGGGCGTCGGTGATGAATGGGCGAATATGGCTCACATCGCTTATCATACAAAGAAAATTTCTTTATGTCGTCACAGTTGTCTTCAATATGCGAGATACAAGTATGTCAACGATTAGTGAAAATTTCCATACGGCTTCAACGGGGCCAAGGTTTGCTTCGTATGCTTAAGTTTTGTACAACTTTCCTAACATTCTGATATTGGTGAACATAAGTGAAGGCGAGCGCTATCCAAGCCCACCTCCTTTATTAATTTATCGCATTTTCCTTTCGTTTCAAAACATTTCATAATCCGTTCTCTACTTGTTGTCAAGCATTATGCTAACAACAAATTCAGCATTTATCCCTTTTGAGTTCCATGTTTTGGAAATGTATTTCCTTGGTACTGAGCCTGAGACAGCTCAGAGACACTTGGCACTTACCATAGACAGAAGCGTCAAGTTTAATTCGCATTAAAATATTTATAACGTACTTAGAAACTTTAAAGGCGAATTAAAACCCAGCGCCAGATTCTGCGTATATAAATAATTGCATTCGCAGCAGCGCCGGAAGGCAACAACAGCGGCCAAGATAAATAAACAGAATCCACAAACTGCAAGAAAAGAAAGAAAGAAAGAACAAGTAAGGAAGGGCTAAGTTCGTGTGTAACCGAACATTTTATACTCTCGCAATTTATTTATTTAACTTTATTTATATTATATAATACACAATTTGACCCACATATTCGTCATATATATTGTATAAAGTCCATTGAAAGTTGGAAACCATAATATTAGGTTAGAAGCACCGCGGTCCTCGTGTTGGATATATGGGGCCTTAAAAACCTATGGTGCGATTTCTGCGATTTTTAGAATGGGGCTGCAACACTATTAATATAGTATTTGTGCAAAGTTCTGCACCGATATCTTCACTAGTACTTACTTTATATATTGTAAAGTAAACGATTCAGATTGTCTTCAAAGTTCTGGTATATAGGAAGTAGGCGTGGTTGTGAAGCGATTTGGCCTATTTTCACAACATATCATTGGGATGTAAGGAAACTATTACAAACCAAGTTTCATTGAAATCGGTCGAGTAGTTCCTGAGATATGGTTTTTGACCCATAAGTGGGCGACGCCACGCCCATTTTCCATTTTGTAAAAAAATCTGAGTGCAGTTTCCATCTGCCATTGCTTATGTGAAATTCAGTGTTTCTGACGTTTTTCGTTAATGAGTTAACCCCTTTTTAGTAATTTTCAACCTAACTTTTGTATGGGAGGTGGGCGTGGTTATTATCCGATTTCTTCCATTTTTGGACTGTATTAGGAAGTGGCTAAAAAAAAACTACTGCAGAAAGTTTGGTTTATATAGCTCTATTGGTTTGCGAGATATGTACAAAAAACTTAGTAGGGGGCGGGGCCACGCCCACTTCCCCAAAAAAATTACATCCAAATATGCCCCTTCATAGTACGATCCTTCATGCCAAATTTCATTTTCATAGCTTTATTTATGGCTTAGTTATGGCACTTTATGTGTTTTCGTTTTCGCCATTTTGTGGGCGTGGCAGTGGTCCGATTTTGCTCATTTTCGAAAGCAACCTTCCTATGGTGCCAAGAAATAAGTATGCCAAGTTTCATCAAGATATCTTAATTTTTACTCAAGTTACAGCTTGCACAGACGGACGGACGGACGGACGGACAGACAGACATTCGGATTTGAACTCCACTCTTCACCCTGATCACTTTGGTATATATAACCCTATATCTAACTCGTTTAGTTTTGGGTGTTACAAACAACCGTTATGTGAACAAAACTATAATACTCTATTTAGCAACTTTAGTTGCGAGAGTATAAAAATGACAGAATTAAGTGCCGAGCGAAAAATTGCGCTGAATTCTTCAAGCAACGAAAAAAACGCAGCGAATGCGGAACTTCAACAACCTCCCCCCTCCAACTTGTTCTGCTGCCGCAAGATTTTGTTGCAGCGTGTGTGCGCGCTTGTTTTTGCTGTTGCTGCAGCTGCCCGTTGCCTTTCACATGCTGACTTGATACTTAATTGCAATTTCAAGCCAACGCGGCGACTTTCAGGCTAATTACACTCGCAAAGCAAAAAACAGCAATGGAAGTGAAAAACCCATAGAATAGCGAGAGAATAGCGAAAGCATGGCGTAAGCGAAAAAATAGCAGCCAATGGCGCACATACAACCGAAAAAAGCCAAAAACAACAGCTTTCAAGGGGAAGTGCAGGGAGATTGCGAGCTGGCATTTGTGCGCGGGAAGGGAGTTGCTGTGGGTGTGGGTGCAGGAAGCGGCGAATGCAGCCGCGTGGCTGAGTGGCTGAGTGGATGGTGCGGCGCGTTGCAAGGGTCTTTCGCGCGCGGCACTGCATTCATTTCATTATGCGAAGCGTTGGGCATCCGCAAGCAGCAATTTGGTTCCTTACACCACTTACATTTTACATTTTTTGCTCGCCGCTACTTGCTGTTCACACTGCACGGTTTGTCTACGTAAACAAAACATCGGCGGTCCAACCCACGCAATAACCTCTAAGGGTGCAAACATGTTTCAACTCACACACACACACATTTCACACACATACATACATGTACTTACTTATAAATATGCTTTTCTGCTTCACTTCACTGTGTATTCATATTCGGAGTTTCTTTCTTTTTCAACATTTGCTTGTTGGCCACTTTTTTCACACTTGCAGTTGCACCCATTTGCGCCACCGATCACGAAGAGCTGCTGGGCGCCCTGAAGCACGAAACGCTGCTGCTAAAATGTGAAGTGGACTCATCACCGCCAGCGGAGGCATTTACATGGACATTTAACTCGTCCGGCGAACAAACAGAACTGCCCGCCCGACTGCACTCAACGGAGGTAATTATTCCATGCATTAATAGGTACTTGCATACACATACATACACATGCATAATAAGCAGTGAGAGCGCCAGTGGCTATGCAATGAGGCCCCGCTATTGAACCCGACCTATTCAGTGGGTGGCAGGCAGTGGCAACGCACATGCATTCCTACTTACGAAACACTTGTGACGCGTTGCTCTGCATTGGCGTGTCATGGACCTGCCTGCCTCGCTGAAAGCTGGGTGGCCATTTTGGGCTCCCAGAGTGTGGTCACTCTTCATTTCTCTTCCACTTTTAATTCACTTGACTGGGATTCACACTGCTTTATTTCTTTCTTTTTTGTTTTTTTTCTGTTTGCTACTTAACCTTACTTCTCGCTTATGTGTTTCGCTTTCCTTTCAAGTTACTCTGTGTAACTAATGAACATTGGGCGTGTCAAATACTACAAATTGATAGCTTTAGCATTCATTAAAAGCACATAAAATAAACAAGAAATCTTGAAGTCTCACAGAGTTTTCCTAATGAATAAATTACAACCCTCTTTTCGCTACTTTTCTGTTTCTTGAAAGACTCCTTTCATTAAATAAATATTGAAAACTGTTTTACATTATTAAAATTGAGTGGTAGGATTTAAGAAGGAAGGATTTTAGAAAGAAATTTATAAATTAAAAATTATTGTAATTCAAAACATTCTTTTCTGTTTAGACCGGCATGTCGCGACTGAACTACACTCCAGCCACCGACCTCGATTATGGCACAATATCTTGCTGGGGGCGAAACTCCATTGGCCAGCAAAAGAATCCATGCATTTTCCAAATCGTCGCTGCAGGTGAGTAAATTATTTACATTTTATTGTCATAAATAATGAACATTTTGCACTCTTCAGAAGTCATTACTTAAATAATAATTATTTCATAATTCAAATTAACTGAACAAAATAATTAAATGCTTCCCTTAAGAACTTAATATTGATTAATAAATTAAGATTGATGTGTATCTTTATCATACAAAACTAGCACTCAGAATAGAGTCTCCTCTAAATGATTTATGTTTTCTCTTTTCAGGCCGTCCGTTTCCATTGCAGAATTGCACTGTCACAAATCAATCCACCGATTCACTACAAGTCGATTGTTTGGAGGGTTTCGATGGTGGACTACCTCAAGGCTTCATTTTGGAATTAGTTGAGTTGAATAACTTGCGTTTGGCGCGAAATTTGAGTTTGTCGGTAAGTATTTAAAATGTAATAATTTTTAATATATTTCAAAAATTCGTCTTTGTTCATAATAAAACACAACAAGGCCTTCGATCTACTTTTTAAAGAAACCTCTTATGTTTAAAACCAAGAATGTTTCAATCGTTTCAACCTATGACTCTCATGACATTCTCACTAGTGCCACCACATTTTTAGATACATATATAGGACTATGAAACAAAAATTTAGAAGAAAATAATGAAATTGTCTGATGCTAACTCTTGGAGTGCTATGAACTTACAAGCTTATCTCATAATCATTTTGAGAATGAGTCAGAATACCACAGTGTACTTATGGTTAGTACTTCCGAGTTCACAAATCTCTTTTGAACAGAAAAATTTAAAAGAGATTTAGTAGATTCCTTTCCGTTAGGTTCGCCTCTGTAGTTAGATGTTTAGTTTTCAACGGTAGCGGTGCTAAAGACATTGCCGGAAAAAATGTCGAAGTTATTCACAAGAAGATAAGTTGGAATCATCCCAATACTTCCAGATCAATCGGTTATATAAAAAGGTTTGTGATGGATTCAAGAAGTATAGATGACACACCCATCAAATCCATCTTCAGGAGCTAAAAACTAGAGCAAGCCTAACTGTCGCACCATTTGATAGGAGGAGTAGAAGACCTATGAGCATATGACTTTATGAGTTTAATGGGGTTTTCTACACTTTTGCATAAATTTGCTTTAACAGAGCTTTTAATAAAATGGTCGTTACTTCGTTCGTTTCGGTAAGCGTTGCTCATATATAATTTCTGGTGTGCCCACCATTTCGCAAACGTCTCTAATTTTACATTCCGCGAAAACACAACTTTTTATTTATTCAGTTCTTGTGAAAAAATTGTTTGGCAGAAAAGTCGCCAAAGTAGCACAAGGAAAATATTTTCTACAACACACTTTCACGGTGTGTAGTTAACTTGGGCTCTCCAATTTATTCGAATGCTTTCATGCACATACTCGTGAGTACATAAAGCCCAGCAACAACTTTTAATGCTAACTTTTGAATTTTTAGCGCAACTGCTCCGCTGCCCGCTAAAGGGCTCACCTTAGTTGGAGAAATTTTGTTGTCAACTCGAATTGTTGTAGTATTTCCGTCTAGGTTTAAATTTTCGACAAAGTTTTGTGCTGCTTTGTAATTTGTTGTTCGCGAAAAACTTCCTTCGTCGAAAGGGTGCAATGCACAGTTACGCCTCGCTTTAGACGTAAATGCTCGTATGACCCGAAATATTTGAAAGAATTATTCTTAAGTATTGGCTTAAAATGTCATAAAGGATAATTCTTTGGTTCATTACAACTCCTGTTGGAAAGTTTACGAAAAATACTTGAAAAGATATTTTTGTCGTATTCGTGGATGCCATTTAAAATATTGCTACTTTTAAAGTAAAGTATGTATGAGGTCTGTAATCTTAAGAAAATTGGGTTCTATATAGATACTTAAGAATTACGCATTTAGCAGCTCCAGTTTCCATAGAGGTAGTTTAAACATTTTGGAAATCAAGTCTTACATGTTTTCCTGTACCTCTCCTAGCATCCCTAGTAGAAATTGATTGTGAAATTGACCAATCCAAACTGTTCTCGTGAAAATTTAATTTAACGACCTTTATCCTCTTTTACAATTCTTCCATGTACTTATTAAATAATGATGGATTATTTTTTTCTCCTACAGCATCCTCCAGTGAGTTTTCTCATCGAAAATCTCGACCCCACAGCAACCTATCGTATGATCATATTCGCCATGAATGCCAAGGGTCGCTCGGAGCCAACCATAATCGACGACATAAACTTCAAAGGCGTGGCAAAATTTACAGGTAAGTCGAACGTTGTAAAAGACTCCCGCTAAGTGAAAATAAATAACTGCACATGTTTCAACAATCAGTCCATGAGAATGCACTTAGGAGCTATGCTGTGTATGTAAGCATAAGCGAGTGGCTGGCGAAGAGACCTTTTTTTGCGCACTTTGCGGGTTTAGAACTTTCCTAATCCAAATAAATTGCCATCAGCGTTCGTTCGTTATATGCTAAATTGTTGTTTTTGTAGTCGTCGTCGTTGTCGTCCCAGCATAATGCGTTACGTGCAACGTGCCTCCTGCAACAATAATGCATTTACCTGAGAAATGTTGATTTCATTCATTCATTCTCTCGCACGCTTGACACTTTGCAAAATAGAAATTCATGAGATTTGTACGCCATGAATAAGAACTGTGGGCAAATGTGGTAGCATGGTGGCATCTGTCGCAATGCATTGCCCGTTACCGTTACTTATTCTAGAAATGTGAAAACGTGCAGATGACTTTTACAGGGTCTTGCTCATTGTCAGCGATTGTTTAGCGGTACAAAAGCGGCAACAGTATAAAGGATGGAGATATAACTGGTAACGGGATCAGTTACCCCGGCGAGCAAAGAGTTTATATTTAAAGTAAGATTTTTGTAATTCTGTTAGTATCTCCAGCGTCAGTAGTAAGTAAAAACAGTACCTTGTTGGGTAAATACAACAGCTGACACCCTTTGTAACCTTTAATTTTGCTACCTTCCTACAGTTATCTGAACTTCTCATCTCCCACTGCTGTTTTACATAACGCAATTTTTATACTCTCGCAACAAATGTTGCTAAAGAGAGTATTATAGTTTTGTTCACATAACGGTTGTTTGTAACACCCAAAACTAAACGAGTTAGATATAGGGTTATATATACCAAAGTGATCAGGGTGAAGAGTGGAGTTCAAATCCGAATGTCTGTCTGTCCGTCCGTCCGTCCGTCCGTCCGTCTGTGCAAGCTGTAACTTGAGTAAAAATTAAGATATCTTGATGAAACTTGGCACACTGATTTCCTGGCACCATAGGAAGGTTGCTTTCGAAAATGAGCAAAATCGGACCACTGCCACGCCCACAAAATGGCGAAAACCGAAAACACATAAAGTACCATATCTAAGTCATAAATAAAGCTATAGAAATAAAATTTGGTACGAAGGATCGCACTATGAAGGGGCATATTTGGATGTAAATTTTTTGGGGAAGTGGGCGTGGCCCCGCCCCCTACTAAGTTTTTTGTACATATCTCGCAAACCAATAGAGCTATATAAACCAAACTTTCTGCAGTCGTTTTTTTAAGCCACTTCCTAATACAGTCCAAAAATGAAAGAAATCGGATAATAACCACGCCCACCTCCCATACAAAAGTTAAGTTGAAAATTACTAAAAGTCGGTTAACTCATTAACGAAAAACGTCAGAAACACTAAATTTCACATAAGAAATGGCAGATGAAATATGCACTCAGATTTTTTTACAAAATGGAAAATGGGCGTGGCGTCGCCCACTTATGGGTCAAAAACCATATCTCAGGAACTACTCGACCGATTTCAACGAAACTTGGTTTGTAATAGTTTCCTTACATCCCAATGATATGTTGTGAAAATAGGCCAAATCGCTTCACAACCACGCCTACTTCCTATATACCAGAACTTTGCACACGATCTGAATCATTTACTTTACAATATATAAAGTAAGCACTAGTGAAGATATCGGTGCAGAACTTTGCACAAATACTATGTTTATAGTGTGGCAGCCCCATTCTAAAAATCGCCGAAATCGGACCATAGGTTTTTAAGGCCCCATATATCGAACACGAGGACCTCGGTGCTTCTAACCTAATATTATGGTTTCCAACTTTCAATAGACTTTATACAATATATATGAGGGATATGTGGGTCAAATTGTGTATTATATAATATAAATAAAGTTAAATAAATAAATTGCGAGAGTATAAAATGTTCGGTTACACCCGAACTTAGCCCTTCCTTACTTGTTATTGATAGTTTCGCTTTAGGGAAGAAAACCCCACGCCCCATTAGGGTATTTGCGCGAATGCTCTAAGTGCAGCTCCTACCAGCTGACGCATTCTTTCTACACTTTAAGCGAATCTTTTTTTCTTGTGAACTGCGAGTATGTGTGGGCCATTGTGGTGGGAATACATTTACATGCAATGCATGCACTTCGTTGGCTTATTGGAAATTATATGTTTCAACATGTAAATGGCAGGTATTTAATACACCAGGAACGTGGATCTTCAACAAGATTAGATTAATATATAGAAGATCGTATTGAGCCATATGGTCTAACGTCGTTAGTGTCTTCAGTTACAAAGTGTGATCTTCAGTGACGACATCAAGTTACGATAATATACGAGACTGCACCTGGTTTAAGCAGACTTATAACCAATTATTTTATTATTGTATTTTCGAGAAGTAGACATTTTGCAGAATTTTTAAATTTTTGTCTTTATGATGAACATAGTTTAGTTATTTATTAAACTAAATAAACAGTTATAAATAGTTTCTCTTCTGAGTTAAGAAATTTAATAGTCCTCCACATACTCTTTCACCACTTACGTCTTGCTTCACTTGCTTTTTCGCCAACTTTTGCACTTCAGTTTCAATATATTTCCAAACACCTTTTGAAAGATGTTGTCTACAACTATTTTGCGCTTATCCTTTGTGTGTTCCTCTCGCAAGTTCTTTTCAAGTTTACACTTTGTTGGTAAGTATATGCAAAGGTGTTTGTGCCTTGCCACTTTCGTTTACTTGATGTATAGAAAAACATTATGTGCTAACAACGCTGGTGGGATTAAGAAGCTTTCTTAAAAAAAAATATTTTTTCTACGACTGTGTGGCAATAAGTTCATAATTTTGAATCAAAATCTTATTTTATTGTTATTCCAATTCAATTGCTTCTTAGAAAATCTGTTATATCGTAAAAAAAATTTTTATTATGGATATTAAAAAACTATCGGCTATATTCCAAATTTCCATGAAAACCTTAATCTAACTCACACCAGGAAAATATTAAAAAAATAAATGATTTTCGTTGCGCCAATTGAACCGAACTAATTTCTTAATTTTCCTTTAATTTGGCATAAAAGGTTAGCTTTTGGCACACTTTAAAGATTTCACTCACAATAACAAACCGTATAGTTGTTGTGATAGCAGAGGTGTGCTTATTTCTATTATTGCTTTAAAGTTACTTGCTGAAAGTTTGCTCCATTTCTTTCTGTTTCTGTTCAGTTTCAGTTTCCGTTTCTGTTTGTGTTGTGTTCCAATCCAACGAACAATTGTTGCCTGAATGCAATTCGCAGCAAGAACAAATACTTTTGTATGTGTTTTTCCTTAGAAAGCGAATGCGATTCCGCATAAAACGTTGCGATTATTTAATTGTTTGTTTGCACCTTTTGGTGCTTTTTCTACTGATACGCCGGAGATATCCTACATTAGTTTCATATTCGTGCCACAGACACACAAATAAAGCTCCGAATGCGGTGGCAACTTATTATGCATGCGAGTAAAAGTTCTATAACTGTATGAATATGCACAAAGTTGCAATTATTTCTCCTTCAAAATACCGTTTCAGCGAGTTGAACAATTTGTGGCGCGCCACTTTATTATTGCGCCCTCCTACCACTAGACCACACATTTATCATATGATATGTGTGTGCTAACCTCTGATTTTTCGAAAGTGTTTAACGGAAAGTTTTGTGTGGTGCTAATGCGTAAGTCAGCTGGCAGTAAATGGTCTAAATAGGTCGACTGTAATGCGCTAACTTTTGTGCGCAAAAGTTAAATAGTGTAGTTAACGTTATTTCGATTGTTCCAAATGCTTATCGCCGCACACAAACAACGGCTACAAGTGTGAGCAACACAAACAGCAGGTCGAAGGCACACAATATATATATATGTATTTTTGAACACCTATCGTCATCTTACCTTATTGTATATGTGTACTGTTTTTATTTTAATTTCAGGTGCTTCGAATGGCTTGACGGTGCCACTGTCACCATTTCTGGCGGGGTTAACCCTCTTCTGCGCCCTGCTCTTCGCCATATCCTGCATTGCTCTGGCGGCAATATACAGGCGGTTCTCCAATAGGTAAGTTCAAATCATAAGTTGGAAAAATATAGTTAAATTTGTTAGAATCAGAACATCCAAGTTATCCGTCCGTCAATTTCACTTGGATCCAAGTAAATTTCTATTCCAAATCACTTTAGCAGGATTCGAAGGCCTTGGAAATCTAAATTTAAAAACCTGTTTAGCTTCACTAGTATATACCGGTAATATATTTATATGCCGAATGCTTTAATGAAACATTCTTTACTATAGAACAATGACATTTATGGGCGGTGGAGATGCAATCAGAAGATCTATCGAGAACATAACCTAAATAATTACATCTTCGTAAAAAGAGAGGCACTCATATTCTCACAACATCACATCATCTCTGTCTACGCTCATCTTTTACTGAAGGCATATCAATTTCTCTGGTCCAATTTATTTCAAATTTAAATTCGTTACGAACGTTCATACTGCTTTCTTACTATCTGCGGAGAATCTTCAGTGACCATTATCAAATTATCGTAGACCATTTACCTATTTACCTCATATTTCGTTGCGGTTCGCATTAAACATGTTTATTTATATGCTGACATTTATCACTTTCTTCCACCTTACTTTGCAGGCAAAATGATGGTAATTTAAAACCAACGAAGCACACGCAACTCTCAATACCCCCCGACTGTCAACTGGATCCATTACAGCCGAACAACCACCATCACCAGCATTTGCAGCATAATCACGAGCAAAGCAATCACCAGGCCCATCACAGTCTACTACAGCCGAATGTCGGCGAGGGAGCCAATGGCGGAGGTGGCGGCACCTCACCCTCGGTCGGCGTTGGTATCGGCGGCGGTGGCGGTGGTGGCGTCATGGGCGGTTTGATTGGCATCGATTCGTCCACATTGCGGTCAACGGCGACCAGCCATCATCGGCAAAGTCCGCTGGTGATGGGTGATGCTTTGGAAGGTGATGACACTGATCCAGATGTTATACCCAATCAATATGGTAAGTGTTATGATGTTATGCTAATATGCAAATAATGCGCCACTCTGGCCAGTGAACCAACGTCCAGCCAATAGTTATTAATTTTCACATTTTTATGATGCACTGAGAAAAATTTGTTGGATATGATTCGCCACGAAAGTCAGATAGTTAGTTGGTTCTTTGGTAGTCGGATAGAACTTAGGTCCTTAGATGATATTTAAACTAAGTGGAATACAACTTCATAAGGTGCAACCGATTCCTTTTTGGTACCATTTTAAGGTCTGTGAATTTACACCACCTTGGGTACTTTTATAACACTTGGCACCAGTTCAATAAAGAATAAAACATTTTGGATATCATACCCCGTGAATAGGGAAAATTTAAGGCTCACAGCGCTTTGCCGGTACATGAGTGTCTTATGTTCCTTAACTAGGGATTTTTAAATTATTTAACATGGGTTCCCATGATCTCATGACCTTGATATGGATCATCCCTGAAACCCGGACCAAAAATAATAAATAAATCGAAATAGATGAGATTTTTTACTGTGTATTTGGCAATTTTGCATTTATTTATTCCAATTTGTTTGTGTCATGTTTCCTAATATCCAATTTAATGGTGGAAAATATTTTATTTCATATTTGCTTCGATGCATAACAAATTCTGTTCTGCTGCATTATTTTTTTCGAAATTGCGGCCTCAAAACAATCTTCATGAGTTATATATCCGTATATATGCATTTATGCCTAACCATATGCTATATTTACACACAATCCCATTTTCTAATTTATTTCAAGACTGTATTGTTGCAATTACTCAACGTGATGCACAATACTTTTAATGCACTAATTTAAGGTTAAACAAATATTTTAGAGCCCTAAGTACCTAGCTCAGCGCGCACTAGCAAAGTAGGTCAGTCGGCAGTTTCTTTCTATTTATGTTTTGATTTTCTTTATTTTTTCTGTTTTTTGTGTTTTTACGCAGCATAAAGGATTGTTTGGTTCTTATGTACCTTGACAACCTGACAAAAAATATTATATATGTATAAAAACAGCAACACGAGCGCAACAATAAAGCAACTGTGTTTACTTAAATTTCAGAAAAACGTCCATTGAAGTCACAGGTGGCCTCGCCCATATTCCGCAGCCCCTCGGCGCGCCTGCTGCAGCGCGACTACAGCAGTCTTGCAGACACGGAGCGCGCTGGCACATTGAGTAGCGGGAGCGTGATTGGCGGCATCACGAACAGCTCCACACTGAGCAGCGCCGACGGCATCTCCAGTCTGGGCTCATTGGTCGGCAACAGCAGTGTTGGAAGTGTTGGCGGTGGCATTGGCGTTGGCAACGAAGTGTTGCACTACACATTTAGGCCAAGCAAACAATTGGTGAGTAACCGACGATGATAACCTTTAGTTACGAACTAGCTTACCTCCACTCTATGTATATACACAAGCCCATTCTTAAACATACATATATGTATGTATATGAGGAATATGAGAAACCGCAGAGAGCAGTAGGTGCAGTGGCATGAAATCTCAAAAATTGTCATTGTATAATAATAATAACAAAAACAAACATTACTGCAAATCACAAACTATTGTATATAGAATGCACACTAAACCAATGCCTCGAAAGGTACATATGTATATATACTACACACACCGCCATACATACATACACATTACGATAATTACTGCTCATGCATGCATATTCAGGGTAGCACTAAACAAGCTCGTCATCGCCAAATGCTTCAGGGATTCAAGGGAATTTGCGGCACTGTCGCACCACATTATCATTCTCTCCGATTTCCTTGCCCCAGCAGCCCGGCTGCCACAAGCAAATGCAGGCAGTATAAAAATTGCAACAAACCAGGACAATGTCACAGTATATCCTCGCAGAGTTTCATTTGTGTGAGTAGTATTAAAAATCGTGCCGCATAGGCAAATCTGCCGCTGGATAGCAGCAGCAGCGAACAACATAATACGACGAGAAGTGACATACATTTTTGCCTTTATTTCTTTGGGTTTCTTTGTAGTTGCAAGGATAACCGCTCAAACGTAAATAAAAGGCGTTCCCATGAACCAATATTTCGCCAACGACCTATATTCCAATGATATTTTAATGTAGATGTAGCGATTTCAGCAGAGCGCTTAAAAATGAACACGAATATTTTTTAAAAGCAATCGTTCTTCTCATAGTGTCGGAGTAGAGTTTCATTATTTATGAGGAACACGACAATATATTGGTCATTATCAACACGGTCAACTATCGGTCAAATCATGCATGAACTACCAGTGAGCTTTCTGTTAAAGCTTTTGTGAGCTTTTTAAGGTCGAGTTGGTTAAACTACATTCAACTCTTGTGTACTTTTGATCCTTAATTCCAGTATTATTTATAGAGTTAATAAGTTGAAGCATTTGGATCCGTAGTATCGGAGTTTCAGATAATCGAGATTTGCTGAGAATTAAGCATTTGCTATAAAAGCACAACACATTTTTCTCTCATACTCTCAAATTAACTATTTAACAATTAAATGTATGTTTAAGGTCCATTAAGTATTTATAAAACCTTCACTGCATATATTTCGAATAAAACCAAAATGTATTTCTTCTCTTCTCTTCTTTCCATCATACCTGCCCTCTACTACCGCACTACACGCTTTCACGAATCTGCACCCATCTTCATCCGCTCACCAAAACCATTCGATCTCATCATTAATGCCGGCACAGAGTTATGCCACATTGAATAAAAAAGGGATCACCACGTGTAGTCCACCGCTGAACATATCACTCTATAACACAACAACTGCAGCATCATCATCACTATCCTCGACATATCACTCAACGCCACAGCCACAACCAATGGAAGTGAGTTTGCTCAGTCCCAATAATCCGTCGGTGACTTCGTCGCTCAGCGAATATCGATTTCGGCCGGAAGTGGTGACCACATCGAATCGCATACAGGAAAGTTGTATATAAATAGATGAAATCAACACAAGTGAATATGAATCGAGTATGTTGTGTACTGTTTGTGTATATGTTGTGTATATATTTATGACATAAGTAAGTGTATGTATAAGTAATGCTGGATGGACTAAAAATAGACTGACGTAAATTAATAATTTGTTCTTCAACGTCCATTTTTAAGTGTGTGGTTTAAAGCAAGCCACATTTGGTTATTTGTATTTTCTTTACGCGTAACAAATACTAGCGCCGCAAGCACACATACACACGTGCATACATGCAGATCTACATATGTAAGCAGAATCAATTTATGACATTTATTATTTACCGTTGGTTGTTTGTTTGTGTTTGTATTTGTGTTGTGGCTGGTGTTGCAGCAAATGAGCAATCTGCCAAGTGACAAAATAAATACCGCTATTTTCCAATAAATATTTACCTGATTTAACGGTACAGTTAACGGTTTTTACGCGCATACGTTTTTACACACATGAGCACTTAAAACTTAAACTTTCACCGGAAACAGAAAATCGGCTTGTCTCGCTTTTTTCGACATTTCGCATAATGAGGCTTATTGTAGGGCTCTGCAATGAATTTAATGTAGAGACAAGGCTTACAAGGAAGGTAGGATTTACATATGTTTAAAATGCTAGCATTTTCCTTTATTTGATGCGTCATATAATATTCTCAGGGGTACAAATTTCCTACTCTTAGCATGGTATCGCTGAAACCCATCTGAAGTTTCAATAGGTAACTAACCATTAAATAATTGTATCTCCAGTAGAGTAATATTGACGAAGTACACTTCAAAAAGGTCGCACGTTCACAAGTCTTTACTCATTCCTTCAACTTTCATAAAATATCAAATGGCAGAGGCTTTTCGAATATTATGAAAGTTGCTCATGCTTAAAATTTGCGTTTCCAAATTCATAAGAGCCACATTGCTCGCAGGCAAATATCGATTTTCTGATAGCCAAAAAAGAACTGCTTAATCAATCGCTATTAAATTGAGGCAAATAAGCCATGCATCATTTAATAATACGCAAATACTCTTTATTGGCGAACTCAAAAAGCGCTGCATTACAAACATAATTAGCTTATATTAACGGGTGATTTTTTTGAGGTTAGGATTTTCATGCATTAGTATTTGACAGATCACGTGGGATTTCAGACATGGTGTCAAAGAGAAAGATGCTCAGTTTGCTTTGACATTTCATCATGAATAGACTTACTAACGAGCAACGCTTGCAAATCATTGAATTTTATTACCAAAATCAGTGTTCGGTTCGAAATGTTTTTATCGACAAATTTTGTTCAGCGATGAGGCTCATTTCTGGTTGAATGGCTACGTAAATAAGCAAAATTGCCGCATTTGGGGTGAAGAGCAACCAGAAGCCGTTCAAGAACTGCCCATGCATCCCGAAAAATGCACTGTTTGGTGTGGTTTGTACGCTGGTGGAATCATTGGACCGTATTTTTTCAAAGATGCTGTTGGACGCAACGTTACGGTGAATGGCGATCGCTATCGTTCGATGCTAACAAAATTTTTGTTGCCAAAAATGGAAGAACTGAACTTGGTTGACATGTGGTTTCAACAAGATGGCGCTACATGCCACACAGCTCGCGATTCTATGGCCATTTTGAGGGAAAACTTCGGAGAACAATTCATCTCAAGAAATGGACCCGTAAGTTGGCCACCAAGATCATGCGATTTAACGCCTTTAGACTATTTTTTGTGGGGCTACGTCAAGTCTAAAGTCTACAGAAATAAGCCAGCAACTATTCCAGCTTTGGAAGACAACATTTCCGAAGAAATTCGGGCTATTCCGGCCGAAATGCTCGAAAAAGTTGCCCAAAATTGGACTTTCCGAATGGACCACCTAAGACGCAGCCGCGGTCAACATTTAAATGAAATTATCTTCAAAAAGTAAATGTCATGAACCAATCTAACGTTTCAAATAAAGAACCGATGAGATTTTGCAAATTTTATGCGTTTTTTTTTTTAAAAAAGTTATCAAGCTCTTAAAAAATCACCCTTTATAACGACTAACAAATTCGGACGTGTTTCTGTGAATATGAAAGCCAGATATTCAATTAAGCTAATACAAAATGCCAATTTGTGTTTAACCAAGAACAATAACAAATAATAAGCGAAAGAGTTTAGGGAAAGCTTTTAAATGCAAACTAAAAAAATTGCAATTATCTATGTATACAACAACAACGTTCGGCCGTGCTAACTCGTTAATTACTGTTCATATATGTACATATGTATATATGTACGTGTGTGTGCTTGTGTCATTATTGTTTCATATTTGTGTGTATGTAAGTAAATATAATTAATTAATTATTATTTTTAACTAAATTTTAATTATAATGAAGTGAAAATCGCACTGTCATTTTGCATTTTGCGCAGCCAAGCATTTCAATTAAATAATAATTATATGAAATAAATAAATATAGATGTATAAAAAGTCAAATTAGAATAAATACCTTTAGCAGATATCAAATAGTTAAATAACTGAGTGAAAAGGGAAAAATTACGTTAAACTTTTTTTCATTTATGTATTTCCATGGCGAATTTGTACATATCAAAAGTCAATATCCATTTACACATTTTTTTGTTTTAATACGAAGTGTTTTAACCGCCACTTCTATGTACTATATTCTCCAAACTGCATACATAATCATATCACATTTACATACACGTATACAAATTAATATTAACCCTTTCTAGGTGCTTTGAAAACCTTGCCATTTCGCAATAACCTCCTCTCCAGGCCCTTTATCTGAAGTCTTAACATATCATATTTGCATATTAAAAATATAACTCTCGTATAAACTGCTCTTTGTGAATTTTGTATAGGAATTTGCTTATGTGTGACAATTTTCAACGTTTTTTGAAAAAAAAATTTATTTTTCTTTTTTGCATTTAATCATGAGCGCCTTTATTCAAAATGAAGCCATTTTTTTAAATACTCAATGTAGCTTTTATGTATTACAAATTTTATAAGCTTTATAATTGGAGCTTACTATATTTCTTTGTTTTACTTAGAAGTATTGCTTAACATTTCACCGCAATCTATTATATAATTATTTACAAGTACAATTTTCGAAACCGTCTCAGAACGACTGGTGGTCAAAGGTCGCAGAGTAGTAGGGCGAGGCTCATCGACCACACTTACCATTATTTTCAATATCTTGCTTATACAATCTCTTTATTAGAACAGAATAAAATCTGGAAATTCATGATTCCATATTTCTATGGAGAGGCTAGAACTCTGTTTCGTTCTTTCACAGAGAAATTTTTTGATTTTTTTTTAATACAAATACATTAGGTTGTCAAATATCGCCCTTCCCCTTTTTCTATTTATTCACTGTTTTATAAAATGTGTTACAGTGATCGTATTTAACGAATGCGATAACACCTCCCATCCGACCTACCGTAGCTTCATCAACGAAGAGTGTGGCCTGGCGTTGTCCGGGTGGAACACTACCCCCTTCCTGTGGTCCAATTCTGGACGCTTCTGATGGATCGCCTGTTTCAAGCGGTCCAGTTGTTCACAGCAGATGGTAGAATTAAGCGTCTGGCCATATGGGAGCAGCTCATAGTGGATGATTCCCTTCCAATTCCACCAAACACGCAGCAAAACCTTCCTGGCTGTCAATCCCGGCTTGGCCACTGTTTGGGGCGATTCACAGGCCTTCGACCACGACCATGTTCGCTTGATATTGTCGTATGTGATCCATTTTTCGTCGTCAGTCACCATCCGCTTTAAAAATGGGTCGAGATCGTTCCGTTTGAGAAGCATATCGCAGGCATTGATTCGGTCCAAAAAGTTGTTTGCGTCAAATCATGCGGCAACCAAACATCAAGCTTTTTTGTGTAAACCTTCTAAAATGGTTTAAAATGGTTTGCTGACTAACTCCCATCTCCTCGGCGATGTCACGAGATGCCACATGCCGGTTTAACTCGATATTTTCCATGATTTGATTGATATTCGCCGGATGGCTTATCCATGATGTCGTTTTCACCCGCTCTGAATCGCCGAAACCATTCTTCCGCAGTTCGAAGTGATACGAGTACCATCTCCCAAAACAAACTTAAAAAAGCGCAAATTTTGGCGGTAGTGAACTCCATGTTTACACGTCTATAACTGTTGAACGCAATATCCAAACTAATCATACATAGCGTTGTTTTGTAGGTTATGTCATTTCAAAGATGTATAGTATTGCCAGACACGAGCTCTGTAGCGCTTTATACATAGCCGCGAAATTCAAAAGCCAAAAACGGAAGGGAGATATTTGACAACCTAATATTAAAATTTACGAAAAGGTTTCAGAACTGTATAGATTTTGGATAATTCAATTTATGAATAAATACCAACATATAGGATATTTATGAACATGTTATAGAACATTTGGGTGTATTCCATGATCTATTCTTCAACAACTGGTGGTAAGCGCTTTACTTTTGAGTATCATGCATTGTATGACACAAACGACCAACTTATAAAATATTCAAAACAAAAAAATGTTAAATAAATAATTTTATCTCTGTATTAAATGTATTAATTACTTGTTTCTGTTAGGGAAAATAGCTTCAGGGAATTAACTTCAAATATACATTATCTTGGAAATGCATTTATACATATCAGTGCAAACCCGGTGTGCTTCCATTATTATTCTTGCTTTCATAATTAATGATTTCTTAAACTAAAATTTATAGATATGCACTTGTTAAACTTGCCACGGTTATTTTTAGTTAACCCATTGCAATTACGAAACATGAAATAATCTGTAGCAATTTAAGAAAAACAACATGCCTTCCAGTGAAAAAAATTTAATTATAGAAACAAAATAAGGAAATGCGCTTTAAGAAAACAAAAAGCCTAATTTTCGCCTAAACTTTGACATTGGCTTCATTTAAATTAATTTTTTTTATTTTATTAAATTCATGCTTTTTTAGGGAAATCATTGTAACAATGCTTTGATAAATTGTCGATGTTGTGAAAACGCTATACATGTGTATATATGCCTCCGAGCTTTTATGAAATATGCAAAAACACATATTGCTTATGGAATTTTTAGAAGATATGAAAATTTAACTTTCCCGCCAACAGAGATTTTAATTTCCTAAAACACATGCAAATGCCAGTTTTATGATTTTAATTTTGCGTGAAATATTGTAATATTTTTGTTGAATTTATTTTTGCCAACAGGAACCTTATTCCTCTACCGAGTTTAGGAAATTTCAGGAGTCACATCTGTAGTTACAACAACTGCAACCAAAAATCACACAAATACTACAAATACTCATACATATACACGCACACATATCCAGTGGCTCGCACTGTTTTTATTTTACCGTTTTTTTTAAAGAGCGCTGATAACGGTTGTTAGGCGCGTACAGTGCTGTTATTGGCTGAAATAATCCAGAATTTATGTATTTCAATATTTCACTGTTTTTCATGTAAATAGCGGTATATTTGTAGATATGTAAATAGCAGAGTGTGTGAGTGTGTAACTATACTATGAATATATACTACATACATATATAAATTAATAAATACCAAAAGTATTATTTTCGTTAGCAAAACGAATAGGTAATAAAAAAAAAGATTTTTCTAAATGTTGTTGTTGTTGTATTCAAACAATGAGGAATAGCAATTAAAAACGCCACATTGTTATTGTAAATACCGACCGCTTGCAAAACACCCGTCCGCGGTGGCGTTTGTGTGCGTGTAAACACGCCAACGAAGCTTGCGCCGTTTGTATGAAAGCTAATTTATTTACTGTTTATTTTGTGGTTCAGCGCGCGACCGCTAAGTGATATATATTGCGTGGAGAAGGTAAAAACAGCAAATCTGAACAACTTTTTTCTATGCTAAAACGAATAGTGAAAGCTAAAAAAGCTAAAAAGCTTGAAAAATAACGGCAAAAAATATCTATTGTAAATAGGGATGCGTTGAAAGCATTTCACATTAAATTAATTAGAATCGAAAGTGCGAAAATGTGTGAAGCGCGGAGAACTCTAGAGTAATTTCGATTTGTACAAACTGTTTGTAAGATATTATAGAATTAACTCAAAAAAGCTTGCGAAAGCTCATGTATTAAGTAAATAGATATGTGTCATTGTGTGTGTTACCTTGTAAATATATGTAAACAGATGATCAACCACTCGTATTTATAGAACTTTAAGCACTCGTAAATGCATACTACTTGAACATATATGTAGTACTACTTGAACATATATGTAGTACTCGTGGTACATACATACGAACATACATAGATTAATGTGGACTATTGTATTTATATTCGTGAGACTAACATTGCAAATGCTTTAGTTCTACTAGTTATAAGTACAACAACTAAGCTCTGTATATGTATATAATAAGAATTATATGTTTAATGTATAAATAGGATTACTATATTCTAGCATAAACGATGACTTGCGAGTATGCAAACGAGCATATATACATACATACATACATAATATAATATAATGAAATAAATTATAGGTAAATGCAGTTGTGTGTATAATTTTGTAAAAGGCGTAAATGAATTATTAAATGTTATTTATAACTCAGATCATCTATTAGGACAAGTAGGCAACGTAACACTGTATTTATTATTTGCATTGTAATTAGAGTATACAGTTAGGCATAAATATTTAAATGAAACATAACACAATTATAGCAAAAGTAATGAGTTAGAAGGTATAAAATTAATGTTATAAGGAGAAAAGAATAAATAAATAAGAAATATATGCGAAACGAGACGTGATTTCATTCAGTGGAACTGGGAAAATAGTCGGAGAAACAAAAAGAAAAACCTTTCAAAGAAGAAGATGTAAGTATTTTCCAAACATGATAATTGCTAATCTGAATAAATTCTTAAGCAGTTGATCACCATATAATTTTATAAAATAAACATTAAAACTGAAATCACAAAATTTCCACCCTACAAGTAAAAATATTGCGCTACTCAGCACCACATTTAGTTCACTGAAACTTCCCGATAAGAATTGTCTAAACTTTGTGTTCACTTTTTTGAACTTTTCTACCAACCAACAATTCCACCAACACTGGCACTCTATGCCAACCTTCCTGCGCTCCGCTCGTTCGCAATTTGTGAGCCCGCTACTCGCTTTTCGCCGATTTCTGTGTCAACCCCACTAGCCGGGTAGCATTTCATCAGCAGGCATTCACAGCCGGATGAGTTGTCGACGCGGTCATACTTTTCACTTTATACTTTCCAAAATAAGTTTCCACGCTTGGCTAAATCCATATCCCATTGGTGTGAATAACTTTCTTACATAATTACTTACGGTCTGCTAATCTTTGAGTTGACATGCTTTATGCACTCGAGACGTCATAATAATACGTTCACTTGTCCAATTGTTATACCCGCGCCAACGCCGCACCGCGTA
This sequence comes from Zeugodacus tau, assembly GCA_031772095.1. Taxonomy (NCBI): domain Eukaryota; kingdom Metazoa; phylum Arthropoda; class Insecta; order Diptera; family Tephritidae; genus Zeugodacus; species Zeugodacus tau. Next base: position 93,051,374 of record CM062649.1, read on the forward strand.
CATATCAGCATTACTGGGTGTATTTCCTGTTATTCTTTTTTGGGCGCTCTGTGGAAATCTTGTGGGAGTGAGTGTGTGCAAGCAGTTAGCCTTGGCCACAGGCAGTTCTCGTTGCATTTCTCTGCTGGCCATGAAAAAGAATTTGGAAGATATATGCACTCACAAGTCTTCTTCTACTGTCATCTGTGATTTTGATAACTTTTACAAAATGGAAAATTTGTTGAGTAGTAGCCTTGTATCTGATGGTACTAATAGAGTGAATACTGATAGGACGAATGTTTGTATTTCAACACAAAACCTTATTCTGAATGTGTAGCAAGGTTAACGGGATGTTAAATACAAGAATTGGTTTATTCAAGTTGTAAAATTTTCAATTATCTGGGAACAAGTAAAGAAGAGCCAAATTTGGACATAGCAGAACCAATCCGACCTCACATTAGCCCTCAAAGTGTTAAGAAGCCGTATCTCACATCACTCCCTAAAAAAGAGATGAACTTGAGCTCATGTGACCTCAGAATGTAAACAGACTCCTTCCAAAGGTCAATGATCACAACAAAATATAAAAAAAAAACTTGGTCTTGGATATTTGATGATTTCAATGATATTTTAAGGCTGGACTTTCAAGAATATTTTTCAATCAGTTTCTTTTCAGCTTTTTTGTACTATATATTCAAAGGAGTCTTATACTAGTTTAGAGAACATTTAATACGGAACACATTCATCCAATATCTCGAATAAATTCAAATGAAAGAAACATTTGTGCTATGAGAATTCGCAATATTATCGCTCAGTAAGAAAATTCAAGACTCTTCGGAACTGGTCATTCCATAAATGTATATTCAATCGCGAATAATGCTCGGCACATTGAAATTTAAATTCTCCCCTGTGTATTCACTAATCTACGAGTATGTAATTGAATGTGTGTCCGTGAAAGATAATGTCCTTGTGGTTATGTTTGCGCATTTGGCAGATGCTGATGTTGGGGCATACTTGCTACAACAAAAACAAAGGTGGTCGGAACGATAATAAAATATCTGCCAACGAATCGCATTCTAATTACGCTAAAACGCATTAACACTCGGCTCACACACGCGTACACACATTAAAAGCGAATCAAAAAAGTCCAAGGCACAGCTTGTCCTAATGCGCGTGAGTTGGCTTTTTATGCGTTATTGTCCACCGTCCACCGACGGCACAACAAAAGGTGACTGCGGCGGCAAAGGTGAACTGCGATGCGCGACTGGCGGTTGACCGCACGCTTCGGTTGGGCCATTCAGCGCCGTTATCGCACCACAAAACACAATTCAACGTTTAAACGCGGCGGTCGCGCGAGCACCCGACGTCGGTCAAAGCCACTTTGAGCGTAGATTTATGCCAGCACCTTTTTCTGCTACCACTGCTGACGCTGTGGCGTTTTTGTTTCCTCGCGCCATTATTTTTTGGGAAAGCAAAAGTTGTGTGGATACGAGAAAAATTGCAAGTTTCTAAATAAAATAAAAATTCGGTTTTCGTTTTTGTGTGTGTTGCATGTAGAACGCGCACCGACACGCTTCTGTTTTTGTTTGTACCATTTGTTTTTGCATTTAATTTACGCCCAGCCACTGCTGGCTGAAACCGAGGTTGAGGCTGCCGCTGACCTCACCTCAAAAGTTTTGGCCGTTATGACGCTGGCAAATGGCTTTTGCCACAAGTTGAAACGTTTTGTAAAGAGGATTTGCAATCACGGTAATCACGACCATTAGCGAAACCGAACCAAGAGGAGCGGCAGTCGCGAAATGAATGTATGAGTGTGGCTTTGGTCAGACTGACTCGCGAAATGCCGCTGAACGCTCTTCCAATGGACTTTTTGCCGCTTTTTATGTACTGAGAACATTTGGGGGATTTACGCGCTACCGTTGGGGCGGTGCGTGGCGGCGCAGCGTGATTTCGCAACCCTTTAATTGCATCATTATTACCATTTGAAAAGTGCGTTGGAATTTTGTTATTTTCATAATTGTTTTCACCCGTTATCTTATTTCACAATGTCAGTGGGTGTTATGTGAAAATTTGAGGAAAGTTTACACATTTATTCATCTTTGAATACATTTTAATGCGTTCTTATTTGCATTTTGTTAATTGTCAGGCAAATTTAAATACAGCAAAAGACATAAATTTGCTTTTTTGTACTTCAACCCAACTTGAAAATATTATGAATTTTATGAAATACCTTAGAAAATAATTTTAAAAGACAAAACAATAGAATTTCATTAGAGCTCCTTTACCAAGACCATCTATAGTTCTCCTCAAGAAAATTAAAATTTCGTTCATTTTGAAATTTCCGAAACATTTTTAGGTTCTTTATAGTTAATATATGTATATTCATATTACCTATAATTGTTTTTCAGACCTGAGAAAGCATTAAGAGGTGTTGATAATCTAAAATAGAGGGATTTATTTAAAAAATTATATTCTCAATCCAAGGTACTACTAACAGGAACACATTTTCATATGAACTTAAGGCATGATATTTCCAAGAAACACAATTTTCTACACTTCAATCTTATAGTTAACTTCCTTATATGAATTAAGACCAGTTAGATATGTTCGTACTAAGATTGTATTAAGCCTTCTGTAAGCCCGGTTGCTTACCCCAATCCTAAAGATTCTTATATTTAAGTGGACTATTCACTGCCTTGACTATTCATTAAATTCTTCGACAGTCACCTGATTACACTTTTATTTCTTAGTGGAATTAACAGAAACCAGAAATCTTCTATAAGTATCAGCTTCCTTTCCTCGAGATAATGAAGCTCTTCGTAGTCATGTGTTTCATGAAGTTTGTCAAAGATGACTTGGCTGTGACCAAAGTATAGTCGAACCGATCTTCGATCCGAAGATTCGTGTAAATGTTGTTATCCTGACTTCACAGAGGACTGTCTTTCATAGCCTACATATATTTCCCCTCTGGAGAACTGCCAAACAACCGACCTACCTACCTATGGATTGGTCGCTTTGCTGCTTCATCTTTCGATCTGAAGTAACATAATATGGTGTATTCATTTTTTCAGGAAACTTGGATTTTTAGGAATTTAAAATATACCAAGACAAACACTCTTCTCTATCCCTTTAATCTATATTACTGTAGTAGTTCATTATCTTACATTTATAACTCTCCCTCTTTTCACCTTTCCGAGCAAGTGTAATTTTTCTAAGTTATATAATAACTTGGCAGTCAAAGCATCAAACAAAGCAATTATGTTGGCCAACTTTCAGCAGGAACACTCGCGAACAACACTTTCAGAGCAAATGAAATGGGAAGGAGAACTGAAAATAGAAAATCGCATAAAACCGCCTCAAATCAAACAGTTATTACCCAAACAAATTAATATGTATCCGCGAGTACATATATATGTATATACATACGATGTGCAAGTATGAGAACCCGGTCCGAGGCAGAATATGACTCGCTTTCACATGCAAACACATGAAGTTGCACATGAAGGTGCCGTGTGTGTTGCTGTGAGTGGCGCGGCATGCAATATTAAGACCGCCTATGTTAGCTATTTCACTGCCAAAGTTATAAATGGAATACTTTATTGGCGAGCTTTCGCCATTTCTAGCGCCATTGCATAAATTCAGGCGTCTATGTATTTAAGTGTGTGTGTGTGTGTGTGTAGGTGTTCGCTTGTGTAAGTGAATTGTGGCGCATGTCGTAAAATATAATTTCCTTTATTATGGCAACACTTGTCGGTGCCTTCACGGCGATTGTTTCTGCAGCAACTCTTTCGACCGCCATAGTTACGTCAACAGTTGTGTTTGTTGGTATATATTGGTATATGTGTCCGTGTGTATGTAAAATGGAATGCATGCATGACGCCTCATATTGTCAGCTTTCATTAAAAGTCATGTTTGCTCGCGTGAAACAATTATTTCTGCGCCTATTACTTAAGGTAAATTGCCGTTACTTCCAATCCATCAATAGTCGGCGAGCGCAAATACACACACGCATTTGTATTCGAAATAGGTTCACCGCTGTTTATGAAGCTCTATATAGTTTTGTTCTTCACATTTTTTTAAAAATAACCACTAATGAATGTATTCAAAAGTTCAGTAGGAAGCTCGAATTTAAAATAATTAATATCTACTTGAATAGTGGTTAATTCAGTCAGAACTCAGAATTTGGAATATAGTTGAACATGGGATTTTTAATAGTTTCTTGTTGTTTTGTTGAAACAGTAAAGGTTTGTTATTTCTTATATGCAGAGTCACAACTCTCATACTAATTCAAAAACAAGCCCAACCTTGAGGTAAAATTAGTATTATTCCTTGTCAGCATGAGCTTTGGTCGATTGAGATGGAAGATTAAATACTTTTCGAAACTATTAAGGTGTGAAATGGATCACGATACTCTACCTGCTTTTCTTGGAAGATATTTTTAAAGCAATAACTATCAAATGGCCGATCTGAATTTGCCAATTTTAACACTTATAATATCGAAACAAATACAATATGTCCTCCGAGCCTTATTAAGACATCAAAAATTATTTGGGATATATATAAACTTATAATACCAACAAGAAGTTAAAATCACCCTGTGTCCCAAACTAGTATGACATTGGACATTGGCACAAAAAAAAGACCACTCGCTTATATTAAATAATGCAGTTAACGGACTAGTTGAATTTATAGTTCACACCTGTAATAAAACGGTAAATAACCAGTTGACTTGACTGCAGAGAACTTCTGAACTTCTAACTAAGTAATTCATGGTGTGAGAGTAATTCATGATAAACAAACGAAATCGTTTCGCCATCAACAATTAAGTGCGAAATTCTGCGCAACAGACGAGTGCGTCAAAGTGAAACATTGGCAAATACTACGAAATAAAACCGAACAACTCACACATTGCTTCCATTCCACAGCAAATGCATTTATACTCTACACGTGTGCAGCTGCAGAGCTCTGCTCCAAAGTCTATGCATTTGTGAATAAAGTCAACGAAGCATTCATGCATGCCGCCTGCAACTGCCTCTTCGTCGTTTCTTCCTCTGCCAACTGCTGGCTGGCTTCTGGATTCCCATTTCAGCTCGGGGCTTCGGCAGCCCATCCGCCTGTGCGGCTGCTTGACGTCGCATTGTCTGTGGATGAAAAAGCATGCGTATACCTTTAAATATGTTGCATGCCACGACACACACACACACACGCATGCACATAATCATGCATATTCATTCGTGTGTGTTTATGGCATATAAATATGCATCTAAATTTGCAACAACATTCCGCACTCAATACACACACGAGTGCTGCAATAACTTGCTGCACCCATGAAGTGGCATGAATACGTCAACTAATAACTTGCCACAATGCCAATGCACAAGTATCCACCAACAGACCTCGAACAGCAAGCACAAGCGAGTGCTATGCGAGTTAGTTGCAGTGGAAGAAGCACCGCTGTGCTACCCCTCACCGCTAACTAAAATCTCGTAATGCGGTGGGTGTGGCAAGCAGCGTGTACTCGTATGTCGTAATTTCTCAAAAAATGAGGGAGAAAAAATGTCGAAACCAAATTCCATAACTTCATGTAAACGCAATAACCAGCGCACATTCATACAGTTGCAATTTGCGAGCTTTCATTCCAGGTACTAGCTGCAATGCTATGCAATGCGAATGCAATGTGAGTTAATGTGCCACAGGGAATGCTGCTCGGGGTTGTGCGAACGATGTTGTCACATAGTTTGGCGTGATTTTTAGTGTTTCCACTTTGCCAACGGTTCAATGGGCAGATCTGCTGCACAGTGATCCATTTTGTCATGAAGTGAGCTTTAAAAGATTTAAGCACCGCCTGAAGCTCTACTGTAATTAACAATGATTGGGTTGGCAAATTCTTTCCACTTTTAATTATATTGAGCGTCGATGAAATATAATCCTTTTCTATAGTCACTCATGCTTCTTTGCCAGATTATCATATAATGAAATATGTCAATAGAGAAAAGTAATTATTTTTGATTTTTTGATTTGATTATTTTATTATTTAATTATTTTGAAAAGTAATTATTCTGCTGATGGGTCTATTATTTATCAATCTGTGGAATCCTTAAACTATTAGGTTTAAAACTTACTTAGGTCTAAAAACGGTTACAAAAATGTTATTCAAAATATTGGCAGTCGCTAGCTACTACTTTTGACGATCTTTCTGACAGCATGCGTATTCTGTGCAAATGTCGAGAATTCAGCTAAAAAAGTGACATTTTCAGTTTTGATAATAAGTTTGGGATGCAAACAGATCTCTACAAATATTTTGTTGGGTTAATGTTGACACAAATGTCCAAGATCGATATAAAACGATTTAATCGGTTTAATCGACCAGTGCTTGACCCTAGAGACATCTATTGGAAAACGACGGAAGCAAAGTTGTAGACCTATTATATTCAGAGATTTTGAGAGTGATAAAAGACTACTCTTCAATCAGTTTAGATCCATCCTTGGAACAAATAAAGCCAACTCCCTTACTATTTCAGTGAACTTATATCCTTCTCCATATTTTCGGTCTCACTTCACGGTGCAATCTGAATAATCATGTTATTTATTACACAAGTGGCATGTAAAGAGTACGCTGGCATGCGGTTCACATGTGCATATGTGTTGTTGTTGTTGTGTGGTGGTTGTTGTTGCACAGCACCGTCAACTAAATAATAACTCAATTATAATTTGAAATTTTCAGGAATGCAATCGCAACTGCGCTAAAATATATGCTATTTCCAGAAACATATTTACTCAAGGCACCTCCATAGCTGGGTGTGTGTGTGCCACAGGTAACTGTTGGCTTTCACATATTGTTGGTGGTTGGTGTGTAAATAAACAGCAACAGCAACTACACCTGCAGTCTCGTCGCTACTTAGCATTAGTTAGGAAATTATAGACAAATACGAGCATGTGTACTTTCGCATAAATTTCTGTGTTATTTCGTACGTTCCATGGCATGTGTGTGCTCACATCGCGTGCAACGTCTGTGCAAATGCATCGCATCGGGACCACGCTTAGAATTTGTACAAATGACTTGATTGTTGCAATCATTTGCCAGTTTTGTCAGGAGTTGTAATAACAAGAAATTGAAGAGATTGTCGAGTGAAGGCATCGCGAAAATTTGTTATGAGGAAGGAAGTGTTTGAGGGTTAATGGGAAATAATGTTATGGAATATATTTTAAAATATATTTATTACACAGTTAGAAGGTAAGAATAATAGAAGCAGAGCTTGAAGATAACTGAAAATAATAAAAATATACTATATTTATATAATTAACAGATTTATTTTTACCGAAAAATTTCTCCTATGGAAATATGGATTCAATACTCTTAAATTACATATATAAATAATTAAAAATTTAAGGATTTGTAGACTTTCGGGACCTATGAGCGCAATATATGAATAACTCGTCTAGAGACTCGAGTGTACCCGTGTTACTCACTGCTAAGACAGAACCAATATTCCCCACCCACTATCTGATGAACTTCCCTTCTCCTTCTGTCTCTAGTTGAAAACACATTTGCGAATATTTGTTTTTTATATATAAAATTGGGTGCCAGCAGAGCTAAATGTGCGCTCACACTTTTGTAAGGGTCCCAAATATATTGGTTTCGCATCAAAGCTTCCGTTATTGTTATGGACATGGCAGTTATAAATGCTTGCTTGTAGCTACTGTAATTTAGTGAATATACTCACATCCTCAGTTATACACACACACACACACTGGCACCCATGTAGTGGCCGATACACTTGACAAAGCGACGTGCCACCGTAACTACATGACCATTTTTGGCATTTTGCTTAGCCTTCATTACCGCATGCATTACATGCACAGTATATTTTATATTGGCGCAAGTAGTGAAGTATACTTTTAGGAGTAGCACTAAAATGTTTCTTACGAGACGCACTAAGAAAGGTCATAAGCGCGCACTGCTCTGCTTGTTGTGCGTGCGTATGTCTCCCCTCACAGTCACCTCAAAGCACACATATGCTATGCGAAGACGTTTGTTGTTGTTGTTTACATATGTATGTGTGTCCAGTATTGGTCGCTCGCCGCGTACGTTATTGCATTTTGGCAGCACGTTTTCTTGATGTTTATGAGCTCCAGCACACGCCGAGTGCTTAGTTGACGTTTATGCACTCGTAGGATGTGCTCTCGTGCTTCGGACGCCGCTTTTTCTTCGTGCGCAGTTCAGTTAGTTTTTTACCTCCATGTCCTTGTTGTTTAGCACTAAAAGGCATTTTCTTCTTCTTCTCTTCTTCGCTTCTTCTGCTTTATGCCACTTCCACTTGCCTTTTTTCGCTCGCTCGCTGAGTTCATAAAAACGGTACTTTATGTGTTGTGTTGGTCAGTTGGTCAGGCCGTAGTCCCAGCGTAACGAATGCTTGTAATTGAATTTATTTTTTACGTAAACCCATGTAACCTTCAGTGTCCGTGTTTACAAGCATGTAAACGCATTACACGAGGATACACGTTTTTCTCTACAAACAACCAGGATCTGGATATTTGTTGTTGTTGTTGTTGTGTGTGTATAAGGGAAATTGTATGTTTATACATTTTTTCCAAATCATAAAGTTGGAAGTTTTATTTGCCGCTCGCAATTAGAAACTGGAGTGGGTTCTAAACTATAATGGATTTTATTTGTAAAACCTCAAAAGCTACTGCGTGCTTGATTTCTTTTATATCTTGCGATAAACATATGCATATAAGGGCTGTTGGCCTTCTAACATTATTTACAAATTGCGCATAACCATAAGCGAAATGGGCCGTACTTTCATATCTGAACTAATTTATTAATATTAGGACCTTGAAGTACAAGTAGATATCTATATTACACAAACAAGCAATTTTATATACGTATTGGACCCAACAGTAGAGTTCGAGAGTTCACTTAAAGAACTAAAGCTTAAAATTTTTCGCGATCAAGCTTTGATATCTCCATCGGACTCCATATGTGTGTGTGTGTGATTGGCGCTGTAACCGTTTAGCCGGTTATAGCCGAATCTAGTGCGCCACTCTTCTCTTTCCTTCGCAGTTCGGCGCCAGTTGGAGGTTCCAAGTGTAACCAGGTCGCTCTCCACCTGATCCCTCCAACGGAGTGGAGGCCTTTCCCTTCCTCGGCTTCCTCCGGCGGGTACTGCATCGAACACTTTCAGAGCTGGAGTGTTTTCATCCATTCGGACAACATGACCTGGCCAGCGTAGCAGCTGTCTTTTCATTTGCTGAACTATGTCAATGTCGTCGAATAACTCGTACAGCTCATCGTTTCATCGTCTGCGGTATTCGCGTTGCCAATGTTCTGAGGACCATAAAACTTGCGCAAAATTTTCCTCTCGAAAATTCCTAGTGTCGTCTCATCTGATGTTGACATCGTCCAAGCTTCTGCACCATAAAGCAGGACGGGAATGATAAGCGACTTGTAGAGTTTGATTTTGGTTCGTCGAGAGAGGACTTTACTTTTCAATTGCCTACTAAGTCCAAAGTAGCACCTGTTGGCAAGAGTGCACTCCCATATATTGTTTTTAAATTATAGTAATTTCTTTCAATATGTCTGTTCAGTTAGCTCTACAAAAATATGATACAATTAATCATGAAGATTTTACAGTTACCAAAATAAATGTGCAATTTGGTTATCACATCAAATATGAATAAAAACATGAAAGAAAAGGCAAACAAAGAAACTTGAAGAAACTCTGAAATTCAGGACAGCTTATATATACACACTTGTACATGTGTACTCCTGTTATACCAGCATATAAGCGCTTCGCTCTGGAGTAAGAAAATGTAGAATCTACAAACTACATCTACCGTTTGCGGCTACACACGTGCAGACGTCACATTGTGCAACAATTTCAACGCACCCCTTCTTGTGTTTCCCTCCTTACTCATTTTCTCCGTCTTCTCCTCTTTTCCACTCTCCAAGCGCCACCGATTGCCATTCATTCAGTGGTGGCAAATCAACGGCTACTTGGCGGACTTGGCCTGCCGCAGCATAAAAGTGGACGTAAAACGCGCTGCGATCGAGCAAATAAAGAACACCAGGGAGACAAGCAAGCCAAGAAAGACACGGAAGGAAGCAACTACGTTTGTGCGCTGTTTACTTCATGCGGCGGGTTGCATGCTCCGCAGCAGCAACAATGGCAATTTTATGCATGTTGCCAATTCTTAATAAAGAAGAAACAGTGAAAGCACTATAATAAAAATATATATACAAAAAAGAAAACAAAAACAACAGCAACAACAAGAGCGCATGCGAACAATAACCTTCAAGAGGCGGAAATATAAAATAACGATCGTAAAAATGAAAATTGCATTTTATGTTGTTGTTATTGCGCTATGGCTATATTACGAGTAATTCGCATTGTTCCACAAGATAGTGCTGCCGCTGCACTCACATACTCGTATATAAGCACTGTTATCAGTGTGGTTGTTCTTCGCTGTCAGACTCGCAGAGTGTAAAGATCGTAGTGGATATGATGCGCCTGAATGTATACATATATGAGTTGTCGAGTTGTCTTCTGAAGACTTTTAGAAATAGTGCTAAATATGTTGAGATAATAAATATGCATATTATCCCGAATTATATTGTACCATTTAAAAGCTCTAATTGAAATTTATAAAGATAGGGAAAAAGTAAAATTTCAAATTCTAAAGCATACTTTTAGGCTATCAAGCATATTTTCTACTATCCATGGCTGTAATCACTCCCTAACTGGTTACATTTGGCTGCAATTGTACTAGTTTTAAAATCGAAGCCTTCATAATCACATTTTTCCATTTGTAGCTGAGCACTTATCGACTGGCATTCCAATAAATATGAAGCTTTGCATACACAGGCGCGCGCGTGTTCATGAAGGTGCACAACTTATCAAGCGCGCTGTTTATCATGCGTATAAGCTATAAAAGCACATGCACACGCACACGCACACGCCGCCGCTCATCAATATTTGCTTGTTTATAAGTAAAAGTGCACACACGGAATGCAGCATTAGCGTCAGCCAGGCATAACTCGCCGCAAAGTATGCAAATCTTTATTTGCATGGCTATGCAAATTGCTACGCCACACCATAACCTCTCCGCACCACAGCGAACCGCCCCGCCCATCTATTGCAGTCTGTTGGTGCTGCAGCACCGCTCATGAGCCATAAAGCTGCCATAGTTTTTTTCTCCACGCTTTTAATGGAAAACAAAGTTGCGCCAATTTTGAGAACAAATTTCAATATCATTTCATGCTTGTTATGCACACACACACACTCGCACTCACACTTATACATATACTAACATTATTCATACATATGTACAGTTGGATTTGTGTACTTGGTTATATATCTGTATGTGTGTATCGGAAGCCGGCGGCAAAAAATTTCACTTGTGGAAATTGAAATTGTTACTTTCCTACCTGCCAGTCATGCATGCATACATCATGATGTGCGAGTAATTTACCATATACATAACATAACGGTATGCATGTTTTATTCGCATGCATGCGAATGTGTGTGTGTGAGTATGGCACGCATTTGCTCTGCTTGTTTTGTGCGCGCGCTCAACGCATTGTTTGCATGCTTGTGTGGGCTTTTTCTGAGCTTACAAGGTTGCAAGCGAGCGATTGACGGCTTACCGTTATGAATTCAAATGTCAAAATAATAAATTTTCCGTCCACCATACAACAAATGCACTCGCACTTGAGCGTGAATGCTACTTCATGGCCTTAAAAGCGTTTTATGCTGGAGTAGTTTAAGCATTTCTGGTAAATTTAATGAGTCAAAGTATTTGAGACAATAAATTAGGCGAAATTGTATTTTTATTGGAGATTAATGCATTTAAGTTATTATTAAATCACTGTAACAGTATTCTTGAATAGACTTCGTGTCCATCCACCGATTGCCTTACCATTTTGCATTCCAAAGTTTGCTCGAACTATTCACATTTGCTATCGCAAACTTTCTATGTACTTGTGTGCCCTTTTTGTGTGCTGCCAGCTTATCGCAATGTTTTCTCTTGGCTGAGTTTCACAATTTTTTTTATTTCCACCAACATACCTAGTCCCCAAATTACCGGAATTGAGTTACTAATGCATGCACTGAGAGTTTGCGGAACACTTTAGACCTTAACACAGTACAAAACTTATCTGAGTTTTCATAATAAAACATAAAAAAATGCATTTTAATATAAACTGTTAAAAAATATTATTTTTGTTTATTATTCTTGCATTATTTGTATTACTAAAAATTATTTTTTCCGTTGTAGCACGCGTTAAAATGGCGTTCAGCCAAACTATTCCAATTTACTTGCGATTTTGCAAGTGCTTTTATGCATTTATATATGTACTTATATGAATACATACTTATTTATATATGTGTGTATATGTGTGAATAGAAGAGCACAATATTCTTCGCCCACGACTTGCAATTCCATTTGAGCGCTTAATGCAAGTCATAAATGTGTGTGTCTGTGGCTGCTTGGCGCCTTACATAAGTGAATAATGTTAGCAACTTAACTGCACATTATGCTCATCCTATCTATTGGCATTCGCATGCCATTTGTGCATACACTCGTATATGCTATATGCGTGTGTGCCAGCCGAAATGGAACTTCATGTCTGACACGCCAAGGAATTCATAAAATATAATTTAATAAGCTTTGAAATTTCCGCAACAAATGTGTCGGGGCTGTACTCGTGGCAACCAGGGATATAGATTTATATAGATGTTCATATTGAATCGCGTTCACTTTCCCCAAAACGGTGCGCTTCGACAGAGTTGTTGTTATGCTCCATCTCATCAGCAAAAAGCTTAAACGAAGGTCAATAAAAGTGGTTCTTCGATGGCCTAATGTGAATTTAATACGAATTATGCTTTAAATTTTGCATTTCTTTAATATTTTTGTTTTTAAAAAATTATTTGCAATATAAGAGAAGACTTCAGTTTATTAGATGGGAGTGAAGCTGTTTCATTTTCCAATGCTTCCATCGTAGATGTGGGGGCTTAAGATATTTCTTTTATTTAGATTTTATTTGATTTTACCACAAAATAAAAAATAAATATTTTTAATTATAAACACATTCAAATAAATTCTGAAGAGAATCCATAATTCCAATTTTGTTAAAAAATTACTTTGTAGATACTGCCCCCTGACAACCCCTCCTCTCTCTGACACTAACTTACCTTCTGATAAGTGACTAAAAACACAAAAATAATAATAAGACCATTTCTTTGGTATATTTAATTTAATACTAATCTAACTTACTGCTGGCTTGTCGTACAACTTTTTCCATGCTTGAATCAAATCAGGAGCCAGTTTTAGTTGACATCATACAGGAAATCAATTACCAGCTAATTCTAATTCAAAGTGTTAAAAATTATAAATTTTTTTCTTTTTATATTTATTCAGTTGTCCAAAGGCCATTTTTATACACACACACAAACACAAGAACAATGAAAAGCACATGAGCATATGAGACATTACGTATACGCAGTGGCAAACCAGCGCAACTTTGTTGATTTGCTTAGCCTGCTTGCTGGCTTGCTTGATTGCTTCCCTGGTCGTTATCATTTGTTGTCGTTGATCTTTGCTTTTGTACACATGCTCTCTTGTACTTAGTTACATTTCACATTGTTGGTTTAACTAATATTATCATGTACACTGGTTGCTACTCGAGTAGTTATTGCGCTCTCCTGGCGGGTTGTTAGTGCTTTGTGCCACGACGCTCTTTATGGTTGTTGTTTGTTTGTTGTCGTTGTCGTTGTCGTTGTTGCTGTTGACGTATTGTTGTTTCTACTTTAAATATTTACCTTGAGATCCCTTAGCAAATGGCTCTAATGTGGCTGCTCCATCTACATGTTGGTGTTGTTGTTGTTGCTGTTGTTATGTTGTTTTTCTTGCGTCTTTGTTGGTTGTTGTTGTTGCGCCATACGCACTGCTGCCTTGTCGTTCAGCTCGACACACAGCCTAATCTGTCCCTTTCCACCACCACCTCCACCGCCGTCGCCGCTGAGACTGTCATTTCTTTGCTGTTGTCTTTGTTTGCTTAATTTAACTTGAAGTTTAAGTTAAATAACTTGAATAAACATTTAGGTAATGTTTTTGCATTGTTATTAGTCTTGTGTGCATTGTAATAGGCTTCTGGCCATTTGAATTGTCGTTGTGCGCCGGCTTTATGCGTTAGTCACTGCTGTAGACAAGCTAAAAGTAGATAGTGTTGTCAGCTGTTAGTTAACTGTTAAGAGTAACATGCATGTGCGGGAAGCATAAACACACACACACACTTAATATATTTGAGAGACTGTATCCATTAGGGCGGCTCATAAGTTGATATTGGGAAGAAAATTCGCATGAGTTGAAGATGTCTTCAAAGTCCACTTGGTCTTAAAGCAAGTCTCAGATAAAACTGGCTGGTGCATTAGACACGTTAATTATACTCCATTTTATGCTGGCTAAAAACAAAAACAAGAAACAACAACAGACTTAATGTTTCCATACCAAAGTACTTGTGTGTTTATGTAAGTTGTCATGTTAATATATGTATTTGCCTCAGCTTCACATACACAATGTCTCTAAAGTTCCTGTGTGTGTGTGTGTTTGTGTAGACATGAGTGCTGCTGCTGATGTCTATTTTCAGCGACTAAGAAAGGATTGGCGAATTGTTGGAACCGAGAGTTTAGTGTATCAACAGAGCGAAGTTTGCGTTGCTTTTGAGCTTTATGCCAACATTTGCGGGTTGTTTGGCTTAAGAGCCCGCTTCGGCTTTCTCCACACACACACACACACGCACATTTGCACCAGCGGCGTGTACACTTGTTGTCTGTTTTCTTATTAAGCTGGTGTGTATACATTGTCCTGGATTGCTTTTGTTATGCTGGCAGCATTATTTATATACTCCCCTTCCTACGGGCTCGCCTCCTCCACTGCTCCTCAGCTGGCTACTCAAAATTTTACTTTGTGTTCGGCGGTCGGAATATGAGCACATGGCATGGACTTCTCGAGCGATTTTTGCATTTAGCATTTTGTCATCGTGCCTGCAAAGCCGACAAGCATAGAATACATAAATAAATGCCTGTAAATATATGTGTTCTGTAAGTCCCACACACACGCAGCCACATCCAAATCCAAATGTACGGAATTAGCACAGTTGCATTTGTAAGCGTGTAAGTGCAGCGTGCATTCTTGTGTGAAAGCCAGCTCGCTTGCATTTATTGTGTGCATTGCTACTCTAGTCAAGCAGAAAGACAAGCACTACCGAATATAGGCCATGCCAGGCAGTGAGCACTTCTGCAGCGAGCCTATGCCGAGCTGAAATGTCAACATCTTGAGGTTTCGGCTTTCCATGGCACTTATGATTTTTAAGCGACTAATTCTGCTTTGTGCGTTTTTATTTATTTGAACAGAGATTTGTTGACAAAAATTTTAACTTTGAGCTTTATAGCCGGCTCAAAGCAATATTAATTTAGATGAATATTGCATATAAAATATGCATACAACTGAAATGGCTAAAATAAAAACAAATGACTTATTATTAAATAAATAATAAATAAAGCAATAAAAGAGCAATAAACTTCCAATAAACTTAAAAAAAAATATTTAGTTATTTTAAAGAAATTTCAAATTGATCTATTCTGTTGTAAAGGCTTTGAAACAGCTTCCATTTGAAATATGTTATGTATTCTGAAGGGGTTTATTAAGATGTTAAAGAAAAAATTGGAACTCTTGATGATTACCATGACTTGATTGATACGACTCAGGGCTGCGCTCTGGAACGAAATTGCTAGAAATAAATTCAAAATCCGTCAGATAATGTAAACAGAATCAAATATAGCACTGCTTACCATGCTTCCCAACGTCGCCACTTCAAGCTTTATCATATTGAATCAATCACATTTAGCGTCATAAGGCAGTTGTAAGCCAGGTTGACCTGCGGTCATAAACAAAATAGAAATTCCTCTCATGGCATCACTTAGTTTTCACATCCTTGACGCATTCTTTTATTCGCTGTTATTGTTCCTTTGTGCTTCGGCTAAAATGTTAGACGTTTTAACTAGTTTTGGACTTGAGAAAACTTAAAATTTGGTTAATTTGAAAAGAAAGTTAAGAATATCTCAAAATATTGGGACAAACACCAAGATTGCTGTAGTAAGTGAGGATCTATATTGTGAAGAAATAAGTTGTAAATGTAAACCTTTTCACCTCCACATCGGTTTTTGTGTTTTCAATAGCTGACCATACTTACACCACGTTCCAGCCCTAGACGTGCTTCACTTCCGATCGGTGGATTTTTAACTTAATATTATCCGCAAAAGTTTGTTTTTGAAAACACACTGGGAGTTTTTGAAATAGATTTTACGAAAGTAGCTATTCCGTTACAGCCAATTTTTGGATCCACCAGAAGCATATAAGAGCTGTCACAAGCTCCCTCCCACTGAACTACTCTATTCACCATTAACCATTTACTTTGATATAGCTATCACAAAAATACTGATTGTTTGTTTCACTTATGCACTTTTTTCTGTTGATCTCACCAACATTTTCACTTTTATAACGGTAATTAGTTGACACTAGAAACGCTTTGATAAGCACTGGGGCAGCAGGGGTCTACTATATATCGTTTGAACTATCTCCTGCGGCACTAGTACTTAGAAAAGCGATATTAGTGTTATTGTTATGAACTTCAATGCATCACTTCACTTAATTTTCATCTCTTTTAAGAGATCAAACTCTTTTAAGATATTTTAGAATATTCTTTTATCATATGTCGAAAATCATCTGAGTCTGCAAATACAAAAATTAAACGTCAAATTATTCACAAATATTGAGCAACATCAAATATTATAACTAAGAATATGAATGTTTTCTAAACTAACGATATAGAACAGAAAGAGGAACTACTTGGGATTACTAGGCATCCACAAGTTGGAGCAAAATAAGTAAGGAACATGAAATTATGTATACTTGTGTGTATATATACAATTTTTTAATTGCAGGAATGTAGTTTTCCACTTCCCATCCACATTACTTTTACTGCTCGCTCTCACTCTTCAAGTCAAATTAGCAAATAAGACTAAAGGCACTTGCAATTTAGAATGAGCGTCCGACAGAAAGCTGGGACTTGAGGAACAACAAGTGCACAGTGGTGGTTTCCCTCTCAACAAGACTGCATCAAGCTGTGGTAAATTCCAAGTGCTCAATAACTGCTGAATAATCAGCATCCAACGCTAGCGAAATGAGACTATGCGAGCGATAAGCAAACTTTCTTACACATAAATGTGACATTGTTGCCATGATTGCGCGCTTATGCCGTGGTCGCGTAGTAATATTCTATTTAATTATTGTCATTTTTATTAAATTTAAATTGGCTTAATTGACCCTCTTAAAAATGTTGGCGTTGCTAACATTCATAAATATTTTCTGTTTGTTTTCGCGGCATTCGCTATATTCGGTATTCTATTTCACAGTTTCACTCTGGTTCAAATGTATACGAACACGTACTCTATAATCTAAATAAGTTCAGCAAATTTGATGAAACACTCTAACGAAATATATGGAATATTTGGCAATTAATCCTACTCACATCTATTATTTATAGACTTAAATATGTGGAATGATCTTACAGCATTCGGCATGTTCTTCAATAGTTAAATGCATTGCAAGAAGATAAATTTGATGAGATAGTTGGACACTAGTAAGATCAAAGATAATATGACAGTTGAAAATTTTTCTCCATTCCTATGTATAACATTATTTTTGGATTGTGTGAGGGTCTTCCACACTTATTGACATTCTTTTGTCATTTCTGTACTCCACTTGTTGCTGCCAATCAACAATTTAACCCTTCTGAACTCAGTGAAAGGTCGAGAGCGTGCGTAGGTATTTAGCTGCCGACCACAAATTGCTCAATTGAATTTAGTCGTTAATTGAATTGAGCAACGTTGCATTGAGTCATTTATGAGTGATCATTTTAAGTGGAAGCTGTACAAGGCCATTGTACGATATCTTATGCGAAGTAGCAATAAGTTTTTATATACTAGATACCTACTATCGAAACCGTCGCGTTTCAGACTTCATAAAATTGTAAAATTAAATTAAATAAATTTATTCTTTAGAAATAATTTGAGTTTTGAGTAGTTTAACTTCAAACAAAAGTACTTTACTTCGTTTTTACAGTCACAATAGATATATTGGATTCGACTAATCTCAGAGAGTGGGCAATCGAAAAAGCGACTAATTTAAAACAATCCAGTTACTTTCTGACAAAAATTTACACTGATTGATTGACACGCTCTCACGTGTAACTATTTTGTAAATAGAGCAATTCACTAATATAGCACGAGGAAAAGTGCCAGACTGAAAATGAGTACTCTCCATAAGAGACTGAAAATAATCACCAAAACCATCGGCCACCACTAGTCCAAAAATTGATATTTCCAGCACTGTGAGGTTGCAAAATGCAAATGACCAAATTCCAAAATGTTGACGAGATTTGACTTCTTCCGAATTTCATATTGAAAAGATTTGAAGCGCTTGCTGATATTTTAAAACACTCATGGAATATAAAGTAAAGCCGCCAATATGACACGCTGAACAAATCTGCAGCCAGAATGTATGCAAATAAATTGACACCTGCGAGCTGACAAATATGCAATCAGCCACACGCAAAATCATGTATGAATAAATGTGTCCACATAACGGAACCCCACACATACCTATAACGCCGCACTAACGTGTACTTAACGGCACACATGCGAGTTTTATAAAAACGAATATGCAAAGAATCACTGACTGCCTCGTTCCGAACACTTTCCATATTTGTTGAAAAAAAGTTTGCACTACAGCAAATAAGTACGGGAAGGTAAGTGGAATTTCCTGCAAAGTGAAAAGTCAGCTCGTTAAACTGAACTGTTGAATGTACTCCGAGCGCACGCATATTTCGAGGTGTGTGCTCAAGCACACACGATGAGCGGCAGGCGGGAGTGTGAGCATGTCGGTCCGCGTTGTGATTGTGGTATGGTGAAATTAAATATAAACACGAAACTTTTGTAAGCGAAATTGAAAATAAATTCGAAGATAAAATTTTACAATAATAAAATTAGATCAAATCGATGATGACGGTGAAACAACAAGAAGAAGTTCCAAAGTAAGGAAGGACTAAATCGTTTTGGACGCGAGCATTTTAGATAGCTGAAACTCAAAGACTTATGAGAAGAAAAAAAGAACAAATAATAATATAAAATCGCAAAAGATAATATAAAATATATTCGGGAAATATTATCTTTAGTCATAGAAGATAGTTTTTTAAATGACTGAGGAACATTACTAGTAATATATCCAAAGTTGTATTCTTCAAAACATTACCATCAACACAGCGGCCTCTTTTCTGGGTAAAGTTGTAGGCGACTAAGTATCGCATACTATGATGCGGTTCCAAAGCGAGTAAGTCAAAGCCCTATTGGTATCTGACACCTTGCTTCAGGGTCTCCAAACCAATACTTTTTACCCCGTGGTGTCCTACTCGCAAACAATTTCTATTATGTAACCACGTATGTGTTTTTATTGTTTTTGCATTTGCATCATCAACCGCCCCACTGCATTTGTCGAAAATTTCGATTTCGATTCGCAAATGAGATATCAAAAATTTAATTTTCTACATCGACTAACCCAATTTTAGTTGCTGCAGGCATGCAATTACCAATTGTGTTACATCGTGAACGCGCCGAAAGGGGGTACGTGCGGGTAATGCGCATACGGTCGAGTAAAAGCCAAATTCTTTGTTGTGGCAATCAGTCGACTAGCGCATCAGAGAGAATATGCAAACACACGCATATTACAGAATGCAGACTCCATTTATAATGAGTAAGTATATGAACGCGTAGTCTCTGAAGCACTTAATCTATACATTTTTAAAAATGCTATAGAGGGACCTTGGATTTTTTATTTGAAAATATTTCCTATCTTACATGCAATTATGAAGAGATGACTAGCCATTTCAGACAATTGTAGAGAAATATTGACCTCTTCTGTTCGAGGCTTAAAAATATCCCAACATCCCAAAACACACTTTTGGATGAGATTATCAAAGCTACGAGAATAATTAGGATATACTTCGATAGGCTTCAGTAATACTCGTTAAATAATCTGTCACTTTGCTGGTTCATGATCCACACAAAAATTGGTTCTAATAATAATTCTGAGCAATCACATTTCTTGTCAACTAAAAATAACAGTGAACCAACTGACACGACCTTACTGCCCTGCAACGTTCACAATCGCTGAGAAGCCCAAGGATTTACTAATAAATTTCCAATGTCATTCCGATGGTTTTATTATAAAAATCGCAAGACCAGCTACAAATCCTTTCAGTTTAACTGGCATACCTGTCCACATATTTGTTTATTTTTTTTAAGATGATGACTCGATGTCGGCCCGTTGACAAGGTTAACAACGATTGCTGACAGCAAAGCTAACATGTAAATACTTATAGACTTATTCATATATGAATATATTGCCAGGTATATGCTGAACACTCTTAAATAAATTACACATCAAACAAGCGCAACAACTTAACTACAAACAACAACTGACATTACCAACACCTGAAGAGTAAATCGCTTAGGACGACAACAAGGACAATTTCAAGCGAACTTCATGTGAAGGAATATGTAAAACTGTCCTGGCAGAAATATACCGCAAATACACGTGAGCATATAAACAAATCTCAACACACCTTGTAGGGAAATGCGACAGGCAGTCATACAGAGATCGGGTTCAAAAGGTGGACTGCTGTTGACTTGACTTGGTTACCCTTTCAGATCAATGTAATCAATATAGAACAATAAAATTCAGCTTAGAAATGCAGTTAAGCGCCAACCAATTGTGGTCTCTCGCAATTCCCTACAGGGGTTGAGGAATTATGAATATATGGTAGGTAACGGTATGTGTGAGAGTCCATGGAACATAGCTAACTGTAGCTCAGCAGAGTATGCATAAGTAATGTAATCACCTAACGAAATAATAACTGCTTTTGTGGAAAAGTAGCAAAGTACCGTTGGCGATGGTGTTATGTTTTCCTTTGATTTAGTTGTAGTTGCCGTGGCTCGGCGAGAACGCTGTAATGAAAATTTCACAAGAAAGCACAATGGCACATCATCAACCGCCGCGCCAGCAATAATAACCGCACACTATTAACCGTTATTTTTACAATTTCTATTTTAATTACAGAAAATATACAAAAATAATTTTTCATAAATCCCATCAAAATGGCTGAAGATGCTTATTAACAGGCTTTGACATTGCCTTTCTAGCGAAAGCCATTTTGTAAAGTGAAATTTTGCTGTGCTTTGAACCACAGTAACGGTGCATAAGACTCACTAATCACCATGAACAAATGAGCGGGTTGAGAAAGTTTTATTTTTATTTTTTTTTTACATTTTCGAACGAACGTAGAATAAATTGTTACAAAATCGGTTATATTGTCGTCGGTGTGGGCAAGTACTGCTTTCTTTTGCAGTTTTGCTATGAATTTATATAATAATTTGCTAGGAAATTGCTTTGGAAAAAAGCTAAAATGTGTACGAGGAAAAAATGCAAGAAAGTGCGAGCAAGGTGGAGGAGGAGAAGATGGAAAAATTCTATATTAAGAAATAAATGCAAATTACCTTTAATAGCTGGTAGTCATGTTGCGTGGCGGAAGATCAGCAAGTAACGAAGGTGAATAACTTGCACAAACACAGAGGCTTTGAAATTTACATGAACACACAGTAAGTGGAATGTAGAATGTAGTATGTAGATATATTAAAAAGGCAGGATATTGTTGCATAGTAAACCCGTGTACAGCTAGTCGTACGTACCGTTATTGGATTCTATTTATGCTTCGAGTTGTAACTGCAACTTATTTATGCATATCCACTTAAAGTTGCAGCGAAAAGTGTTGGAAAATTTACTATGCTGGTGTGGAGTTTTGGGTACCGCACCTAATAGAGCTGCAATCAACGCAATTCTAAAATTTCCTTGAATGCCACCACAAGTCTTGTGCCAAGCTCTGGCAACTAAGTGATTAAACAATTTCAATTTGTATTATTAGCAGTAGTTTTTTCGTCAATCAAATTAAGAAACCCTCAGAGATTTCGAGAAATATTTAAGCTTACGTCTCTGGAACTATTGAAGAGTGATGTTAAATGTAAGATAAATTTTTATTATACTCTCGCAACAAATGTTGCTAAAGAGAGTATTATAGTTTTGTTCACATAACGGTTGTTACGAGTTAGATATAGGGTTATATATACCAAAGTGATCAGGGTGAAGAGTGGAGTTCAAATCCGAATGTCTGTCTGTCCGTCCGTCCGTCCGTCTGTGCAAGCTGTAACTTGAGTAAAAATTAAGATATCTTGATGAAACTTGGCACACTTATTTCTTGGCACCATGGGAAGGTTGCTTTCGAAAATGAGCAAAATCGGACCACTGCAACGCCCACAAAATGGCGAAAACCGAAAACACATAAAGTGCCATAACTAAGCCATAAATAAAGCTATGGAAATAAAATTTGGTATGAAGGATCGCACTATGAAGGGGCATATTTGGATGTAATTTTTTTGGGGAAGTGGGCGTGGCCCCGCCCCCTACTAAGTTTTTTGTACATATCTCGCAAACCAATAGAGCTATATAAACCAAACTTTCTGCAGTCGTTTTTTTTAGCCACTTCCTAATACAGTCTAAAAATGAAAGAAATC
Source organism: Zeugodacus tau (assembly GCA_031772095.1). NCBI lineage: Eukaryota > Metazoa > Arthropoda > Insecta > Diptera > Tephritidae > Zeugodacus > Zeugodacus tau. The sequence continues at coordinate 93,074,092 of CM062649.1, forward strand.
GGATCATAACCACGCCCACCTCCCATACAAAAGTTAGGTTGAAAATTACTAAAAGTGGGTTAACTCATTAACGAAAAACTCCAGAAACACTAAATTTCACATAGGAAATGGCAGATGGAAGCTGCACTCAGATTTTTTTACAAAATAGAAAATGGGCGTGGCGTCGCCCACTTATGGGTCAAAAACCATATCTCAGGAACTACTAGACCGATTTCAATGAAACTTGGTTTGTAATACTTTCCTTACATCCCAATGATATGTTGTAATAAAATAGTCCAAATCGGTTCACAACCACGCCTACTTCCCATATACCAGAACTCTGAAGTCGATCTGAATCGTTTACTTTACAATATATAAAGTAAGCACTAGTGAAGATATCGGTGCAGAACTTTGCACAAATACTATGTTTATAGTGTGGCAGCCCCATTCTAAAAATCGCCGAAATCGGACCATAGATTTTTAAGGCCCCATATATCGAACACGAGGACATCGGTGCTTCTAATCTAATATTATGGTTTCCAACTTTCAATGGACTTTATACAATATATATGACGAATATGTGGTTCAAATTGCGTATTATATAATATAAATAAAATTAAATAAACAAATTGCGAGAGTATACAATGTTCGGTTACACCCGAACTTAGCCCTTCTTTACTTGTTTATTTATATCTTACTTATACAAAAGCTCTTATGAATCCAAAACTACTTTAAAAAGCAGTAATGCATATTTTAGCTTTGCATTATGCTTTAAATTCTCTATTCCCTTAATGATTGTACTGGAATTTTTAAAATCTTCAAAAATTATTTGAGACCCAAAATTCAATTCAACTCAAATCCAGCGCAAAATTATGAAAAAACTAACATGAAGATAAACATTTTTTTGTTTCAAATAAAAAGCACTAACTTTATTATATTATCCATGCATTTGTATGCCGTTATATCCTAACATACATAGTTTGTGATAATAAACATTATGATACTCTAGGCGTGCCTATTAGTTCGTGCATATTTTTCTCAGTATTTAGAAAAATATGAATAAAATCATATGACAATTTTTCATAAAAAATATTTAAAAAATTTTCTCAGCTGAATATTGTTGTTTTGACCTATTTTAGTAAGCACGCAAGTACACAAGTACATATGGTGTTACTCATAGAACGGAACGCGCCCTGAATGTTTGTGTGTATGTATGTATAAGTATATATAAATGTCTCTGGGCTCAGCTCATAATTGCCTTGTTGATTTTTGAATGCCAAGCTCAAATTTTATTGCATTAAATTTTTGTCAATTAAACGCTACTGAAACCACATGTGAACACTAGAATACATACATACATATATCCACATGTATATGTTCATAATTTCTTCATGTTTCAATGTGCTGTTACTCATTGAGCAAATTACTAAGATCTGTCTTGAGTATACCAAGTATGTTTTCGGATATCCGAATACTCCAACTGTTGGTCCCTTTTAGTTACTATATGTATGCCTACACATGAGATATAACCGAAATACAGTTTAATTACAAGTGAGAGCTGTTTATTCGAAAATAACCTACACACACTGATATACATATATATATACACATTTGTATATATATGATCCATGGCAGCAAATATTACAGTGATATGGAAATGTTGGCACACGCTTATCGCATTTACGAATATGCCGACTTGGAAAACAGCAAAATAGCTATGCCAGCGACCAACTGAATTATAAAAATAACTGTATATATATGCATATGGAGGGAGGAGTGTGTTTATATACTTTATAGCCGATTAAATTCATAATTACTTTTTATTAAACACAAATGTAGCGTTGATTAGCACTGGTATTTCATAGTAAAATGAGTCTTCTTTAGTATATGCTTTCAAATGTGTTGGACTTACCCAAATTTCGGCTTGGTTTCGCTCAATATTTGAAAAATTACCGTAATATAATATCCGATATTGCTATTTGATCTGTTGCTATCACGTGTGGAAACTAAAAAGTGTATGCGAGACGATACCGCCAACGCAGCACCGGCCAGCTGACACAACTAAGCGACCAGTGCCGGCAGGCAGTGTAGCCAAGCGCCGGCTGGACCGTACTGTGAGCGCCAACGCAGGCTTGCGGCGATAACGACTATCGCGTATTTGCTGTGGAAGGTCTTAACCCCACAGCTCATTAAACGTTCGTTACGCGATCGCTCCCGTTCGTTTCCAATTGCTCGGCCAATTGAAAGTTAAATAAAACATATTTCGCTTGACTCAAATGCTAAACCGCAGTAGCAAAATGCTAATATTTCAAAATATATTTTTAAATCTTCTTAAAAAATTCTGTGAATTCTATGTGTGTTCTTGCACTTTTGACAGCATTCTTTTATTTTATTTCTTTTTTCTAGCCACCAACTCGCGTACTTCACTGTTTGAGCTCGACTTCACAACTGATCAGAATTGCGATCATCCGCCCAAAGTTATTAATTTTTGTGTTTTTGTGAGAAGTGAAGCTTCTTGCGCCTGCGCGTCTGGGAATTCTTTCCCCTTCATTGCTTGCTGCGCCGCCGCCAATTGACCGGCATAGCTAATAAGTCACCACCATAAAGAGACCAAAATAAGAATTGAAATCGTTTGAAGAAACGGCATTCAGCAACTACGAAACACTGACGCTGTTCGTTAGGGGAAATTCGCTGCTCACTGCATTGGCATTTAGGAGAAAGCCGCTACTAACTAAGCGCGCACTAATACCAGTTCACATGAGTTTGTTTTTGCTCTCGTAGCATTATATAGCACTAACCGAGTACATATGTGCATAAATATGATTACGCGGCCATAATTTTATCTCAAAACGTCATGGAATTGACTCAATGTGACCTTTTCGCTCGCACGGAGTGAGCACTCGGCGACGCCCGCGACAACAGCAGCCAGCCGGTCAGTCGTTGCTAATCGTCAATTGTCCACAATCGCCACCACCACCAGCGCCGATAGTGGTGGCAGGCAGTGCAACAACAACAACACACAAATGCAACAAATCGAAACTGAGCGGGCGATTGCAACGCGACGATCTTTGACGTTCGCCTGTGTGTGTGTGTGCGCTTGTGTCTCAGCTGGGCTGGCTTAGCGCTAAACAATGTAAAATCATATACTAAATACACACACAAGCCCTAGAGTTTATATAAGTTTTCACGAACAGCAATTTATTTACGCATAAGAGCCGACACACACACACACACGCACATACTAACGTACTTGTGAAGAATAAATGTGAGAATATGTGAGTGTGTGGCTGTGTGTGTGTGTGTGAGGCGTATTCATGAGATTAAATTGATTTAATTGAAAAATGACTTGCGACATGACTCGACGGCCTCTGCGCTGATCATTGCCGCATTATATTCGGTCATTTTTACTTGTACAAAAACATTCAGCAGAATTTATTTATACATATGTATATATATACTTATATAGATACTTGCCACAAGTATACGGTACAGAATGCTACTTACGAACACTTCGTAGTATATCGCGTTCTATAGCTAGATTGCCAATTGTGCTTAGTTTACAGAATACACTACAAAATTCAAATATTCTCTAGTAAATAACTAAAGCAACGGTAAACAGTTGAAAGTTGGAATTTAGAAAGCACAAAATGTAAATCTCAAAAAAATCTAAGGTTAAAATCTTCGCAATAGTGACGATTTTTATATTTAAAACCTGCTTAAGGTTAATAATTACATGATAGTAGTAACTATCCATCAGTAAGCGATGGAAGGTGTTCTGACCTGTGTCAGTTTGATCAAGATTACTTGTCTCAGTTACAGTCCAGATTCATATTTTCCATTTTTATGAAGGCAATATAAAATCGAAGCTATATGTGTTAGATAGATACGATTTCGTAATAAAAACCTTGTTTTCTTCGATAAAAACGAAAACTCAAGTCAGGCAGCTGAAAATTTGAATACTTTCTATAGTCCTGGTACAGCCCTTATTTCGTTTTCGTCGTTTCCATTCCGGAATTTTGGAGATGTCAAAGATGTACCAGTCTCTGGAAGGATAATTTTCAAAAATGAAATGGAAATCGTCTAGTTCGATTGTTCTGAAACCGCCCAGGAGTTTAAAATGGTACAAATTTAAACATTTTAAATAAGGCTGAAAGCAAAAGCAATGTCGATGTATGGGTACAAGAGTTAACGCAAAAATCTTCACGGACCGAATTCCCAGCTTCGAATCGTGGTCGAATCGCTGGGAGCCAACGCAAACGTAGGCCAGGATTGACGGTCAGGAAGATTTTGAAACATGTTTGGCAGGGAATCATATACTATGAGCTACGGTCAATTTTTTTGTTCCGACATATCAACACTTAGACCGTCTGACAGAAGCAGTATTGCGCAGAAGCGATCAGCTTTGGTCAATAGGAGAGAAGTTGTATTCCATCAACGCCAGGCCACAGACATACATAGATAGGGACTCGGCAGAAGTTCCGGGAGCTTTTCTGGGTGAACCTTATTCAACCACCTTATATTCCGGACCTGACAGCAGCTCTTGTCTATAGCGAATGATTCTGCTGGTGGAATATTCGAATAAAGGTAAGGTTGTGAAAATGACTGTTCCAGATTTTTGCCAAACGGGGCAATGATTTCAATAAGAGTGGCTTTTTGAAAATATCTTCAAAACATCAACAAGTTATCGAACTAAACGTTGAATGCTTCACTGAAATCAGATCTTTATAACTATACTAAATAAAACCTTCAATAAAATTCAAAACAATGGATTTCTTTTTACTAGACCTAATAACATTTAAGTAAGTACCATATCATAATCAACCAAAATGTCATGAGTTCATCTAAATTCGCTTAATTCATTCGATTTTGCAATGGTTAGTGGACGAATGAATCGACTAAGGTTAGTTTTCAGGTAATTCTCTACCGTCTTGGAGCGTACTTTAACGTTACGTACGTTAATCTGACATTCTAAAAAAAATAATACACAAACACACTCTTACAATATTTACATTGATTCCTCAGAATTCCTTTCCTTTAATTTAATAACCACATCCTTTAACTTGAGTTAATCTTCTCACTTTAAATTTGAATTAGTAGGCTAGCTAGGACATAAACATTATTTGCAGACTAATAAACTCACTACCAGAGATAGATAATACTAATGTATACCAACTAAATTATAAGAGATTGGAAAATCAGCCAATTTCTTCTATTTTTACAATAGTCACAGATTGGCACATTGTACAATCATCACCAAACCCGAGGAGAACTGGAGGAGTCGACTCCTTGCAAATATTGCAGCTCATCAACGACCTTAATCAATAGTCAGCAAATTACTTGTGATACATAAATGTATGCAGACACAGACAACGACTCACGCATTGCCCTTGTGCAGGAAGGTCGGTCGGCCCATAGGTATGTATGTGTGTGTGTGAATGTGCAAAGGAAGTATTTCAACTTAAATACGCCGCATAAAAAATATATATTGGCCCACATTATTGCAGCCCAATCGTTTTGATGAGAGCATATCCTGCCTCATCAGCAGACAACTGCCAATAAAGTTCAAGAGTCAGCAAAGCAACATTGAATCGAATCGAGCTATCAAGCGATCATGTGTGTCTTCTGCTGCCATGCCCACATATGTGCGTGTGTGTCGTCAGGAAGTCATTTGGCGTAGCAAAGCAAATGCAAACGCTGAATGCCAGCAAAATAGACGCAAATTATCATTAGGCATTGAAGAAACTGATGCGAGAAGGAAGGAAGCGGCAGGCTGTGCAAAGAAAACTCGCAGCCACAGCAGACGGCGCCGCCCTCCGGCAAATTTGCATTCGGCATAAACAGAAAAAGAAATAAGTAAAAAGAATATGCTGCAGAACATAAAGAGATGAATGTGAGGGAGTGTGTGGATAAAGCAAAAATAGACGAATGCATAGCAAAATATACTCCTACGCAGTGAGCTGATTGTGGGCGAAAAAGTCGGGGAAACAAAATTTCGTTTTATTTTTATTTTTTTTTTTGTGGGCTCTGTCTTTATGAAAACGTATAATTTGCGGAGAAGTTAGTTAAGCTATATGTGTGTAGGTGGAATCCTTCGCTTTTGCTATGTTCTTTTGCAATATTGTTAACCCTTATGTATGTCAAGTTACCTGCTGAAAAGTCAAAAAGCAATAGGTACTGTAAAACGAACGATAATAAAGGGCAGGAGATATTGGTATCAGCAATTCAAAAAATTCCATAATGGTTTCAGGATTTTAAAATCACTAATATATGTTATATACCATCTATAGGCAAGCATGAAATTTTATGTCAATCCGCAACCTTTACTAGAGTTCGCAGACTCATTTTACTTAACTCTTCTGTCATTGCAGAACTTGGGGAATGTTTGAACATTCAAACCTGGAAGTCTCTTTTTCGTACAAAATTCTCACGACCAACAAAGGCCAGCAGAGTCACCAACAGGCGAGGAAGAAGAAGAAACGAGTGTTGAAATGCAAACCTCTATTCAAATGAAACCATGTAAAAAGGGTTACCAACATACCCAGTAATTTACACAATTGCCTACATACTTAGGCATGTACTCACACCCCTTGCCACGCTCATCCTTTTTATACTCTCGCAACAAAGTTGCTAGCAACAAAGTTGCTACGAGAGTATTATAGTTTTGTCCACATAACGGTTGGTTGTAAGTCCTAAAACTAAACGAGTTAGATATAGGGTTATATATATCAAAATGATCAGGGTGACGAGAAAAGTTCAAATCCGGATGTCTGTCTGTCCGTCCGTCTGTCCGTCCGTCTGTCCGTCTGTCCGTCCGTCTGTCCGTCCGTCCGTGCAAGCTGTAACTTGAGTAAAAATAGAGATATCTTAATGAAACTTGGAACACGTGTTCCTTGGCACCATAAGAAGGTTAAGTTCGAAAATCAGCAAAATCGGACCACTGCCACGCCCACAAAATGGCGAAACCCGAAAACACATAAAGTGCCATAACTAAGCCATAAATAAAGCTATGGAAATAAAATTTGATATGAAGGATCGCACTATGAAGAGGCATATTTGGATGTAATTTTTTTGGGGAAGTGGGCGTGGCCCCGCCCCCAAATAGGTTTTTTGTATATATCTCGCAAACCAATAGAGCTATATAAACCAAACTTTCTGCAGTCGTTTTTTTTAGCCACTTCCTAATACAGTCCAAAAATGAAAGAAATCGGATCATAACCACGCCCACCTCCCATACAAAAGTTAGGTTGAAAATTACTAAAAGTGGGTTAACTCACTAACGAAAAACGTCAGAAACACTAAATTTAACATAAGAAATGGCAGATGGAAGCTGCACTCAGATTTTTTTACAAAATGGAAAATGGGCGTGGCGTCGCCCACTTATGGGTCAAAAACCATATCTCAGGAACTACTCGACCGATTTCAATGAAACTTGGTTTGTAATAGTTTCCTTACATCTCAATGATATGTTGTGAAAATATTCCAAATCGGTTCACAACCACGCCTACTTCCTATATACCAGAACTTTGAAGTCTATCTGAATCGCTTAAATTACAATATATAAAGTAAGCACTAGTGAAGATATCGATGCAGAACTTTGTACAAATACTACCTTTATAGTGTGGCAGCCCCATTCTAAAAGTCGCCAAAATCGGACCATAGGTTGTCAAGGCCCCATATATCGAACATGAGGACCTCGGTACTTCTAACCTAATATTAGGGTTTCCAACATTTAATGGAATTTATACAATATATATGACGAATATGTGGGTCAAATTGAGTATTATATAATATTAATAAAGTCAAATAAATAAATTGCGAGAGTATAAAATGTTCGGTTACACCCGAACTTAGCCCTTCCTTACTTGTTGGATTTTGCCTTTCCTCAAAGGAAATTGCTACTTTCCTCCGCCATTGAGACGCAGCGACCACGTTGTTAGCGAAAACGCACAATATTGAAAGCATCACTTATGTGCGAAACCGCAAATTTGCGGCGTTTGTCCTTTTCATAAACAAATTTTTATTTTTTTCCTTTATACCTTTGGCTTCCCCATTAGAAGTTTCTTTTTTGAAGGCCATTGTGCCTTTGTGCTGCTTTAGAAACGTGCACATCTTTGAAGGTGCATACTTGGGTACCCTAAGTGAAAGAATTAAAGAAGAAACTTTTGAAAAATTCACAAAAAATGTGTGTGCGTGCCTCACATACAAAACTGTTGCATATTTTTCAGCGCCGCGCAGACGTCCTTTCACCTTTTGACAGGGGCTTTCCACAGTTTGAAAAGAAAACGCAACTCCATGCACACTATTGTGTGTATTTGTAGATTGGGTTGGATTGAGTTGGGTGAAGGACACCCACTATATGATATTTTAATATATAAAAATGAAAAATGTATAGAAGGATTTCTTAAAGGGTTTAGCGTGCTTGTCCGTTGTTTCTAAAAATATTAAAACATAAAGATCAGATTTATAAATTCAAAGTACTGTTTCCAAAACGTTGGTAATGAGGCTGTGCTATAAATACAAGATCCATCCAAGTTGTTAAAGTATCGACCTACTATTTTCTCAAGCAGTGATTTAACCCCAGTTTCCCAGCAGCATAAAACTGCGCGTTTTCATGAAAGCAAATATTTGCAGAAGTCTTTGAATCATTAATATTAATTGTATTGCTGAATTTTATATTATTTTTCTCATTTAAAACTGATTAGAGCTTCCTTTAATCATTCAAAAATTAATAAGGAAACAGCAAATTCAATATCCGTTGTTCAAAGAGAATTAACAAAACGTCTAAAACGGTCAGTTACCACCACTCATTGGTCGTACTTGATGAAATTAAACATTTAATTATTTATATGTTAACATTTACATATATATTTATATGTATGTATGTGTGTATGTATGTATGTATCAAAACCAGCATGTAAACATCGAAACACTCTGAACTTAACACTTATGAATTTGCAGCTCATTTACCAAATTATGTGTGACCGCATTTCACACATTCATATTTACTGCATTTTCGTAAATTCGACACATATTGTACTCGGCGTTGACATGCCCTCGAATGGCATTATGACATGACCGAAACAGTGTTTGAATGACCCTTGATGACGCACTATCACCAAACAATCTCAATAGATGTACGTATGTATGTATGTATGAATGTAAACTCACAACTTGTGGCCTGTAGGAAAAACAACTCGACAAATTTAACTGTTGTCTACAAAACAACTAGACTTAAGAAATTACCCTTCAGGAGAAATTAATAAACAAAAATATTTTAAGAACTTTGTATTTATTTAAAATTATCGTAAAAATTCTTTAGACGATGCTTAGAATGTTTAAATGTTGATCTCAACTCAATGGTCTCAAAATAAAATCTGAGAAACAACCCTCTTCGGTAGCCGCTTATCTTCACTACAGGGCACTCAGTATATGTGAACTGTATTTAATAAAATTCCTTACCGGCGGCAAAAGTGTAATGTGTGACTGCATTTGTTTGAAAGGGTGTGTCCACTACACACAGAGAGATCGCACCCTTACCACCACCACACAGATGAAACCAAGCCATAATGCATGAAACTCAATGAGTGGTGTCTTCTCGGCGTGTGTGTGTGTACGGCCGCATTGTTATACATAAGCATAGTGTACTGTATACAAGATAAATAGGTCTTTATCCAATTCAGAACTGAACAAGTCAATGTAATTGCAATTTGACGCGCCGTCAACCGCACGAACCGGCGCTGCCATAAAGAATTGTGGGTTGAGAGGGAATCATAATTGAATAACAGTAATCAACTGAAGGAATACGTAGTGAATTAGAGAGATTAAAATAGTCAGCAGTCGGTTACAGTTCGACACTGGCAGTTCGGAGAGCGCATACAAGCGCCCTCAAATATGCAACAAGCTTTGACCCAACTGAACTTTGAGAGGCGTTAAAATTGACTAAAGGTTGGAAGATCATATCTGAAATAAGTTTCGGATATTTTATTTTATATGGATATCACTGCTCAAGCTTTGGTTTAGAATTATTACATCTTTTTAAGTGGCTTCTCGTAGGGAAAGAGGTTCTAGGGAAATATGTATATACGCTATAAATAATGCTAGTTATTAGTAAAAATTCTGCATCTTTCCACTTGTTAATTTAAATAAAATGCATGGGATTACATGAGAGATAAAAATGTTTATTTTATATGAGTTTAAATAGCATTGTATTCAGGCAGCATTCACTTATTGAAGCAATCAAATCGCACTTACACACGTTAAATGTGGCTTTGTGATTATTGTTCGTCATGATTATACACTCAATTCAGCGTCATCTAACAGATTTTATTAAACTTAATTGAATCATACATATGTAGACAAGTAGACACCGGGCACAATGTTGCAAGCATATTCATACCTATACATATGTACAATACATAAGAATTTAGCTCAGCGCACAGCAACACAATATTATATAAATACATATACATATATACTTGAAGCTAGTAACTTGTACGAGTACGTTGAGCAGTAATATGTCAGTCAAATAAAATTCCTACACTAACTATGCCATAAAGTGCATGCAATTTGATATTCCTAAGCATATATTTTGGCTCAACGCACACACACACACCTACATATACATACACATGAAAGTATTTGCGTTGTAAATACTTTTGCAGTTGTTAAGCTTGCCTTAAGCGCTGCTTTCAAAGAATAGAGCATTCTCTTTCGATTGGAGCTGGTTCTCAAAGCAATGAAGACTAAATCATTCAATCAAGTTAATAGCTCTTTTGAATTTCTGGATTTTTGATGTCACTTCTAAATTAATTTAAATAATAAATTAATATAAATTAGTGACAATTGAAATGAAAATGAAAAAAAAACAACAAAAACAAAATACATAACGGTATAAATGCTAGACTTTAACGAAATAAATATGGAAAAATATTTAGAAATGTAGGTAGCAACAAGTAGAGAGAGTGGAGTAATGGATTTATTTATTGTAGTTACAATACCTTCATAAGGCATTGTGTAAATAAAAATGTGCAGAAGTTTTACTCAGTAAATCAAGAAACGGTTCTTTGTTGAAATGACTACATGAGAATTTAGAATATTAGGCAGAAAGAAAAAATATTGTTCTATGATATGAATTACATCATATTAGACCTTATAATATATATGGAAAACCATAACACTCATTCGCTTCATACTTAGTAGAATCATACTTAAATAGTTGTAATTGAAAAAAAAATCCTTCGTTCAAGCACGAGTAAATTGTATCTCGAACACCTGTTCAAAATTTCATCAAGATCGGTTGAGTAGTTTTCGAGAAAATTTTACAACCGACTTTGAAAACACGGTTCCGAGAAAAACGCGTTTAAAGTTTTGAGTAACAATACTTGACTTGGAGCGCACACCTTCCAAAGGCTGTATCTCCGAAACTATTTTTCGGATTGACTTGAAAATTTAGGACAATATTGAGATGTTGTAGAAATTAATAAGCCAAAAAACAAAAATTCGATTTTTTGAATCCACGAAACCCATTTAACCCCTTAACTGACGTACTTGCAGGCAATGAATAAGGTAATTATACTGCTTAAGAGAGGACTCTGAGAGAAGTCAGAATATTTTTGTGGATAACAATCTGTGAATTCTAAAATTAAATATACAGCCCTTGAAAATAACTAATTTGCTTATTAAATAGAGTTTTCCTTATCGTAAAAGTAAAAAAATAATCACTTTTGCTTTCATTGCAAAAATAATATCTTGTCGTGTCGATTTAGAGAACTATAATTTAGGCTTAAATACTAATTAAGTGCCTAAGATAGATCACTTAGAGCAAAAAATATTTTTCTACGATTAATCCCATATTTGCGTGTTTATCAATCGTAGGAGAGTTATTTATTATACAATATATTCAACAACTACTAGATAGAATGCTATTATCTACAAAATACTTATGTGTACATATATAAAATTCCAAGTACCAATAGACTACAAAATATTCCATAGCAGCTCATTTGCTAGCGATGCTCAATCTTCGAGAATACCAAGGCAATCATCATCATCATGCCCACCCCCATTGGGAAATGCCAGCATCATCTGCCTGCATATTAACGTCCACACACGCGATGCGCGCATTAAAAAAATCACGAAAAACAGGAAATGACATAAAAATCTTTCCTACTATTATTATTCACATTTTACATCTACGGCCGTAGCCGCCACCGCTGCCGTCACTCATTGTCTTTTTTCATGCTTTCATTTGTGTGCATCAAGCAGCTTTATTGCTCTGCCAGTGAGCTTTGTTCATTGCCTAAACGCCTGCCTGCCTGCCTGTTTACACATTCCTACATGCTGTTGTATTAGTGTAGCCGTAGGAGTGAAATTAATTATTCGATGTTAAGTACGTGTACTCTGTTGAATTTCAACTCAAAGTTTGTTATTTTTATACTTTTTAGTTCAGGATGAGAAGATGTGGTTTAATATTTTAAATTTTTTCAAGAAATATAATAAGAATTTCAAGTTTTACCAGCACAGTGAGCAATGAGCAATGGAGTGTATATGATTCCATAACAGGACAAGAATAACGTTGTTCTAATCAATTCGATATGGATTCAAGTTATTAGCTGTCTTTGATTGGTAATTTCTATGGACCACTGTTCTCTTGTCAATAATTTTATATGTAAAAGCAACAACAATGTTATTGAGCTGAATTCGTATAAGAGAGTATACGGATGCCACATTAAAAATTCTATCGCCGCTTGTGTCAGTGTTACCAAGTTTTGTTTCTTTACATTTTAGACTATTCACAATGGTAAAATTTCTGAAAAGACAAATTATTGTCAAAAATTACAACAAAAATACTTTTTTATTGATTTTCACTTGAAATAAATTATAAATATTTGGAAAAAACGTAAGGTAGGGAAACTAAAGTACAGTAAGAGGACATATTAGCACAGGGTTGCACCACAAGTGCTGCCCGTTTGCTTGAAAATCAGTATAGTTTGTTCGATTTGGTTTTCTAGAACAGACAAACTGATAGATAGACATACAGAAATCAATTCATCTAGCGTAGAGCAAAAAATCTTGGGTTTCCTCGTTTTTGAGGCAGGCAAAACCAATGTTATTCAAACCCCACAAGAACTCCTTTTCTAACTTTTAATAGATATGCATACAATTTTTGTTTCAAACTAGTATGGAATCGGCATCTATCTACTTCTAACTAGTGGTCTTATACTTAGACGCCTTCGTACCTTTGCACTTTAGTCCCAAGTTATTTGAAGAGATTTAGGTTATATGTAAATAAGTCGAGTATAATTGGGGAAAATATTCTATATTTTCACGCTTTAATTTTATTTTCGATATAAAATTAAAGTTTAATATTCCGACATTCCATTTCTCATAGTTTTTGTAATTAAATTAGTTTGTGTAAATAATAAATAGGCAAGTGGGTGAAAATGGAAAATGTGGACTCCCTTTGTGTGTATTAAATTTAAGCTGATAAATTGGATCTCAACAACAACAAACAAATGCAAGTGGATGTGTGTAGATACTTTTATTTCTGCACTCAATCCACTTTAATACCCCAACTCTCTCCACTCTTCCTCTTCGGCTTTTTTCGTTTTTTACTGCGAAGTAAATGTGTATTCAAATGCATTTAGAATACTGCGATTGTTGCAGTTATTGTTGTTGATAAAAATTACAATAAGTGAAAGAAAACCAACTGCAGCAGCAGCAGAATTAATAATGCAAACAACAATGACGGCAACAACAACAACAACACACACAAACACAATTAAGTGCTATCAATTTAAGTCAATTAAATCTCGGCGAATTTTCTCGTCGAAATCCGATTTTGAGCACATTTTTGCCATCATTATTGTTGTTGTTGTTGCTTCAGCTGTGTTCTTTAATGCAAAATCTGTTTAAGCAGCACTCACAGCAGCAGCCATGTTGTTGTTCCCTTGTAGAGTGTGTCATTATTGAATCAATTGTCATCGGATTAAGGTTTATGCATTTTCCTGCGGGAACTGAAGCTAAGCAGGAAGGGGCGATTTCGAAATGAAATGAGAAAATCCATTAATGCGCTGATGAGCGATTCTGATGAGTAACAGTAAAATCTCACATTCACTTTAGAAATCAAAACAAATAAAAAATCTTCGGTTATGGAAAAACCGGGGAACAAAAGTAAAAATCTGGGTCTGGCAATTGAATTTCCTTTCTAATACTAATACTTGCAGAATACGATCAGCAATAAAATTAACACATCCGCAGCATAATCTCAGTGTAAAATGGTGAATTTAAGAAGAAGTTCGCAGTTTACTTCAGTTCGCACTTTGAAGTCATCATCAAGTCTCAGGGAGCAATGAAGCCGGAGCGACCGCGACGGTGAAAGGGATAAATTCAAACGTTTTCGTGACAGGCGCTAACCGACGCCTGCCGACGCGACGACTGCACGGTGTGCACTCCATTATGAATATCTCGACTGAGGGCCGCGAGATGCCCGCACGGAACGGGCGCGGCGTGCAAAAGACGCTCAAAACGCATAGATAGTAATGTCGGAGACATTCTTGAAATTCACATGACTTCAGCACTTGAGCACGTTTGCGGGATTCCTTTCTTCATTTTCACAATGTGTTATGTGATTGCGACAAAGTCTGCCACGGCGCCAAGGCACCATGCATTCGGCTGGCATGTGTCGCCTTTCGCTCCCAACTGCAGGGAGGCAATCGCTTCATTTGGCCATAATATCTATTTTATGTCAGCGACTAAGCGGCTCCTAGGTTCATCGTCAACCGCTGAGAAACTTGACTTGAAATTCGGTTGGTTACCCGCAGCGACAACGGCTCCTCACAAGCCGTAAGCCAAGCGCCAACAATGCCAACAACAGCAGAAATGCCATTAATACTTGTTTGAAAAAGCACTGTGGGATGACAGCGCCATTTTCCCGGTGGCGTCAACTGAGGTTGCACCTGCGATTGTACGCACACATAACGGAGCAGCCGCAGATATGTGTGTTGTGAGCTAATGCGGGCATGGCGAGCACGTTGTGCATCTCATTAAGCGCGTATCCCAGAAAGCGGCATTAGATATTCGACAGACAGACTATTCGTTCGGCTACAAGCAGTCCGAGTTCCGCTCACAGCTCACGGCTCGTGTGTCTTTGTGTGTTTCTGCGTGAGCAGCATCAATTTCGCACTGATAACATTGGCTGTGGTTGTTGTTGTTATTGTAACCGTTGATGTGGCTTGCTGTTGGTGTGCAACAACCGAAATCTCTTTTGGGTTTAGTGTGTTGACGCTGACACGACTCAAGTCACGGTTGGCCGTGTCACAGTTTGTCGCAGTGATATGCAGAATTCGCAATTACACATAACTTGAGCGTGGCATTCCCGCACTAATCTCGCCTGCCTGCCAGCCAGCCACTGTTTGTTTGTGCTGGCGCTACTTCATTATCCGGTGACCTTTCTTGAGCGCTTGAGTAGCATTTGAGGGAAGAAGAGATGCGCTGAGTCTTCCCACAAGTCCATATATGTCATATAGACTGCTTAATATTTTTATATTCATGAATACTTTGATATTCATATGCGCATATATATTCATACTCACACCAATATTCCAATTAATACTCACTTGTATTTATGTATGAAAGCAGAAGGTCCTTGATTGATGTTGTCAAAGGACGATTCAGCAACTACATTTGCGCGACCTTTCACTACTCAATGAGTCTGCAACATATTTGTAAGCCGATTACGTGTGGGCCACCAACATACATTAAAGTAAACTTGAGGTAAGTTACAATTAGACGCAGATCCTTCACCAATAAACCGAAAACTTTGTCCGCCTCGCCACAGGAAATGCCGCGCATTTGCTTGCAGTCTTTGAATTCGCCCCACAAATTGTCACCAACTTTGTTGCTGCAGTTGGCGGCTGGCAATAAGAATGCACCAGCGCACCAGCGCACCACCGAACGCCCGCCCACCCTCTAAGTTGAGGGAGTGTGCCACTCGACGGCGAACGTGTTTTATTTTTAATTTCAGCGCCACTGCATAAATAGCAACAACATACAAATGCAAGTGTGTGTGTATGTGTGTACGTTTTTATGTTAATTATTGCAACCTTGCCTGCTAACGGTTTGTTAATATGTTGACAGAAGCTGTCAGTGTTGTTGTGGCGCTGACTCTGCGTTCTTCGTTGGCTCACTCCCGAGTGTGGGTGTGTGTGTGTGAAGGCGGAGGGGGAGGCGGAGGCAGCAGCGGCCGAGGCGGTCCGACACACACATTAAGAACCTCAAGTGTGCCACACTTGAGCATGCGAGTCGTGATGACGAGTACTAATGCGAGTGGGTTTGCGTTTTATGAAATGCTCTTGGCCATGTTGGCTGAGCTACTCATTTTTCGTCCTTTGCATTCGCATATCCTTAACACCGCTCATACCCGCCGGCTGACTGACTGGCTGGCTGGCTATAGCTGTATAATAGCCTATAATATTTGGGGGGCGGGCGGTTGGTTGGCTTGCTGCAAGTATGCGTATGAGTATGAGTGTGAATGTGAATGTGGGTTTGATGACGAAGAGCTCCAGCTTTGTTGTCACTGCGAATTATACTTGAGGTTACGTGCGATTTCTGAGATTCGTGTCAAGGACTTTCAGCTTGCGAATGCCCACCAACCATCCAATCAGCTTGATAGACTTTATACACACACACATACATGTATCATATATATGCGTTTGCTTCTATGACTGGCGTAAATGTTTATCTTAATTTGGATTTATTGAATAATATTGGTAGTGTTTATAAAATAAAAGCCACTGAAAGCTCACAATTTAATAAAAATAAATATTTTTTAAAATAAAAGATATTTATTCATACTATGTGCTATTAGACCTATGCTAGAATTTTGATCGAGCTTCACCACCTGCTTTTGATAAGCGTCTTTATATTACCTGGACTGGAGAGTCAGAGGGCTGTTGGAACAAATATCGAGTACAAGGCTTTACAAAGTGGCAATGTACGGGAAGTACTGATAGATGTTGATTATGATACGAGATCCCTTGTCTTTATAAATTAAAGGTTATTAGGTTTTGAAAATACCAAAAAGGTGAATATAAAACAGAAAACCGAATTAAGCTCGGCAACATTTTTGTTTTGTGCTTTAATATCCGTTACGCTGAAGCTCTGTGGAAAGTTTTCAAGAGAGTTCTTCGCAAAAGAAAATTTTCTTTTTTTTGGCAAATAAATGTTTGCAAATACCGTTTAGCTCTTCATGCTTTGTATTCCTATTCTGTCTGCCGCCCGCCAAACCACTGCATATTCCAATTACTCAATGTCTTTGGCGCCGACTGAAAAAAAACTGAGCACGAATAATCATACGAAAATTCCCAATATACCACTTAGTCAAATAGAAAACCAATATCGAAAGCAAACTTGCTTGCCTTGCAACACTCAACACTTCATGCCACACTCCATGCCGCAGCCAATACAACTGTTACGGAGATAATTTGTCAAATCCTTAAGGAGTTTTTAGGCACGTATGTAGACATCTATGTAGAGGCATTTGTATGTGTGCAACGTGGCAACAAAGGCGTACATGCAAAAACAGCACTAAAGCATAATGCTGGCAATTTTTCATTTACTACAACTCACTTACGTTCCGTTACGTTTGGCGATAAAAAGCGTATACGCTTACATAGCATATTAGCATGTGTAACTATTGCGCGTTTGTGTGTGTGCATTGTGTCTGCAGTCGGGAATTACATGCCGGATTGAAATATATAATATATCTCCACGAAATGGCATAATCTTTAACCTTTGTGGTATCCTTGAACTCAAGCCCACAAACAACAAGTAAAACACCTGCAACAGACGCATAAGGGTTGATCTCACCTCAAAAGTATTGGCTGAGTTTTGTGTTTTAGTTAGTTTAACTGTAGCTTGACCACTTGACATTGTTATTAGCATGGCTCAAGTTTACTGTACAACAATAGTGAAAATAACAAAATTCCTTTAAACACTTTGAAATTAAAGGTCAAAACCACAGAATTATCTGATTATTAAATCGTTAATGTTGTGTCGTTAGTCTATTTCAGATAAGCCACGCAAACCAAATTCTGAATGACAACGAGTCTGAGCAATTTTGTAGGCTCTACTGTACTTTGAGTATCCTATTATTAATAAGAGAAAACTGTTTTAAGACAACATGAAACTATTGTTAGTTTAACCTTCTGCTTATGCCTTTGAGATAAAAAAAACGGTTTCTTAATTAAAAGGTTATATTCGAGGTGTGTTCAGAAACAAACGGAAATTTTCGTATTTGTAAAAATCCATTCGTCTACATTAACTTTGTCGCCTTTCAAATAGTCCCCATTCGATATAATGCAATTATGCCAGCGCTTTTTCCAATCCTCGAAACACTTCTCAAACTCGATATTTTTGGGATAGCCTTCTTTTCTTTCAGCGATTTCTCGTATGCTTGTAAAACAACGGCTCTTTAAGTTTCTCTTTATTTTTGGAAACCGAGAAAAAAGTAACACGAAGTCATGTCTGGCGAATATGGAGGCTGGATTATATTTACAGTATTGTTTTTGCCCAACAAGTCACGAACAAGCAACGAAGTGTGAGTCTTTAACAAATGAAAATCGCCAATCTCATAAAAACACGTCTAACCCTAGCGGCTGCTATAGACAAAATAAACAATGAATGCAGCTGAAAATTGTATCGTACTTCAGAGGAATGTATTTCAAAATAATACTAAAAAAATTAATATTTGACTCTCCAAACGAGTAAAATTTTCAATTTTACAACTCCCAATATTTTTTGAACCCACCACCTACACTTCATCAACTTGCAATAGTCATTGTATATCACATTTTTACATGGATTTTTCTCTGAAAACGTTAACATATGCAGAGGCATTGAATTATATATGTAGTATATAAGTAGCCCATGATTCGCAAACTTTACTTTTTTTCATTATCCGCCTGTAGTAGGCGAGGAAAGGTATCAATTTACTAATATTTGGACAGGGGCAAATGTTACTCGTGTTGTGATGGCCTGGTGACTAACAAGTCCGGTGAAATGATAAGTAATGGAAACATGCGTTTGTCTCAATTATTTGTAGGTTTTCTTTTTTCTTAGTTTACATTTAGTCTGGTCTTTCCACCTCTCTTCCATAACCAGGGCTGTTTGGTTAACCGCCGTTGAGGGTGTAACTACCAGTCGTATGTTTGTATGTACGGGCATAGATTACTTAACTAATTTAAAGACGTATTAGATTCCAAATGCGTAAAGGAGGTGAATATTTGTCACTCTTATATAAATACTCGAACTTACAATACTCGAATACTCAAGACTTACATATGTTTAATTAATGCTTCAATTTCGCTGGGTTCTACAGCTTACTAACCACACTCTAAACAGCATGCACCAACATATGTAGAGCCAAAATAACGACTTACATTCAAGACATTCAAAAAATAACCAAGACGATGTTTTTATAATTTAAAAATTTGAATCAGTTATATTGAGTACTCAAAAAGGCTCGTTAATTTACTGAGAGTGGATAAAAAATTGAACGGTTTCCCAATAGAAAACATGCAAATTTAATCCAAATTATATTTAGGGTTACAAGAACAGTAAAGTACAAATCAACTGTATAGTTGTTAGAGAGAAATGATTTATTGGCATCGACTCCAATTTGCTGATGAAAATCGTTCACACATTTCCATTTTCTATATCCATTGTCAACCCATGTCATTCCAGGTAAAAAAGTGTCAGCTCTCAAAATGAAAACACCAACACCAATGACACACATACACACATGTACAAAGCCATCCTTACTTTAGAA
The DNA here is from genome assembly GCA_031772095.1 of Zeugodacus tau. NCBI lineage: Eukaryota > Metazoa > Arthropoda > Insecta > Diptera > Tephritidae > Zeugodacus > Zeugodacus tau. The sequence continues at coordinate 93,093,899 of CM062649.1, forward strand.
GCCAAGCTAACTCGTTCAAGTCACTTAAAATGTAACGAATACAAATAAGGGGAACAAAATGGGGCTGAGACCAAAAAATTGCATTTTTAATAGGAAATAATTGCATTTTTTTGAAGATAGTAAAACAGCAATTCGCATATTTTTTTAAGTTGGCAGAAAACTATTTCCTGGGTCTACATTTAAATTGATGATTCCCTTGAGCTCTGATATGAGAAACAGTCGGGTCATGCGAGTGCGTCCAAAACCAAGAACCAAACTCCATAAATCTAAAATATTTTCGTTATAAATGTGATTGTTGTCTACTTCGAGCATTTCTTACTTTCGAACATTGTCTATAGGAGATTAGAGCAGTGGACTAAATATTGGTCAGAGGAACCAATATTAGTTTGAGATACAAATTTGGAACCGAATTCTCAGCTTATTTAACAATTCTTCAATATTTTATTCACCACAGAGTTGCACTTGGTTGGAAAAACACTGTAATGAGCGAACTCGGGTGATTCTGTGCCGCTGGCCGATGGGTTGTCATACGACACGAAGCGGCCCAATGAAAAATGATCAAAGCACAGGCCGAAATGGGAATGGGGAAGTGTGCTTTGACATTTTGTGGGCGACACTTTACCGACCAGGTGAGCCACAAAAAGCAAACACCAATTTTGCGGCCGACACTTACACAGGCATTTTGAAATCAGATAACTGCCACAAAAAATTTGTAATTAATGTACGCATTTACATTTAAAAATTTGACAAATTTAATTGGAAATAGTATCTTTGCGCAGAGATTTCGTAATCCGGAGCGTGTGTTTGGACCCATTGACCGAAAATGTAAACCACAAAATTTGGGCTCTTTAACCCTTTTCTTTGCCCGCCAACTCCCTTGCCAGCTGACAAAATGGATTGCAATGGCAGCCGAGGCGAATATGAACCGGTAGTTGGATTAAGACGAAAGCTGCACACACACACTGCCGCTTGCGGTGGCTCCCGCACGGACCTCACAGAGATTTACAGAAATATTTAACCTTAAACGAAAGCGTTTCCCATTATCAGTGACAAATTTATCAAGTGGCAAAACAAAAACGAAAGCGACAGCGTCGCCGAGCGCCAGCAAATCGGCAACGGATAGCTGATTGCCAAAGCGAGTGTGTTCTTCGAGCACACACACACGAACTTTACCGAACTGAGTTGTCATCTTAAGTAAGCTGAGATGAAGGCGAAGAAAAAACAAAAACACAAAAGCACAAAAAACAAAAAAACAAGTCAAAGGATACATCACACATTTTGACTTTGATTTATTAACAAAAACTGTAGAATAATGAAGTTGTACAGCCAAGTAGTACATTTGTCATGCCGGCACTTTCGGATTCTCGCCAACTATGCTGCTCCCACTCCCCCATCTGTTTGTTGGCTCATTCAACAAATGCGTCTTATTTTATCTCAAGCTTTTTGCTGTTGTTGTTGTTGTGCGGAGACATGTGTCCCTAAGCGAAGTGTTAATGAAAAATTCTCTCCTCTCGAAAAACCATATATGTATGCGTGTGTATGTGTGTGAAGATGTTTTCACGTCGATAACTGCATTCGAGCGTATGTGATTCAATGGAATTATGGTAAGTGAGTGTGTGTGTGTTACCTTTCAAAATAATGATCCGAAAGCCCACTTTGAAATGTAGCCATTTCAACGGGTTGATTAAGCTGTTACCACAAACCATTCATTATCTAAAACTTTAGAAAACTTCTGACATTTGATGCTTTATAAGCGATGAGTGGTCTTTTAGTTATGAATAATACGAAGGAAAAAAGTTTATCTACGAATTATAAAGACGTACTTAACCCACATACAAACATACATATGTACACATAATATAATGAATGGAAATTAAACATTTTGGAGATCAAAATTTCTTTAGTAGCAGTGAAAGACACTTAATACTTAAAGAAATTTCAGAAATTTCTAAAAAAATAAGGCTTCATTCTAAAGCAAGAGGTGCGAATTTACCGAGCTCTTCATTTGGTATATTTACTTCTACTCGTATATTCTCCTGACATTCTCCACTACGAGGTTACTAATACAAAACCCCTGCTAATACCAAAACTATCTAAATGAGATTTCTCATAATATTCCATTAGATCAAACCAAATCCCACGCATAAGAGGATAAGGATAAGCAAGTAGCAAATTTCAAGAGTTTTGCAAATCTTTATATACAAATACCGTCTTAGAATAAATGTTCCATAGTAGAAACAAAAAACCGTGATAAACCTTCTTTGAGTTATTTCATACATAAATGAAGTTGTTTACGAAATTGTTGGTAAACGTGGGTTGGGAGCTTATTAAGAAGATTTCATCATTTAGTGATCTGTAAATATGTATATGCTTTTGTTGTTGCCTTTTTAAATTGCTGTGTTAGATTTTATAAGGATAGTCATGTTGTTCCTTGGCACCCTGATATAATAAAGCTATCAAAGTAAAATTTGGTACAGATAATCATAGTGTATACATATTATTTTGCAGAGTTGGCATGGCTCTGCCCCTCGCAAATTTCTAAAACTTTATCAATCAAACTTACAGTAGACATTTCCCTGTCGTAGCTTAAAAGTATGAAAAAGATCTCAATACCTAAGGCTGACTTTTACCAAAGATATCTGTAAATCTCTTAATGAGATATCTTAATGAAATTCAGAAGACAGCTTTTCCTAATAATAATATGCTGGGGTGGTAAAAATTGATGGAATTTATCAAAACGTTAGTTGTCTTAAAAAAAAGAAAGAAAAAAAAGAAACATGTTCTTCACAAAGAATGATAGAATAGTGACGCCACGTCACAGAAAATTATAAAACACGGAAAAACAAACGGTAAACCATGGCGTAATCTTGTATTCTATCATCTATCTATAATGTTTTCCCCATCTGGTTAAATTTTTCGGTTACACCCGAACTTATTCAAATTGACGAAAACTATAATAAACTGTGTACCAAATAATAAATTTTTAGAAGAACAGAACGTTTAAGTTCTGTGTTAGAGCAGAACTAAAAATATGGATCACAACTGTTTACAAATTCTATCTCTCAATATTTTCCTTATTAACTTGTTTTTCACTTGTTAGTAACAACAGTTTTACAACCACTACCTAAAGGGTTGTGTATATGATAACCACCTATTATGTCAACTAGTCACCAACAGGTGGCGCACCAACCACAAAATGTGCGCTGTGTGTAAAACAAGGTCTGTAACCAGTGGAATGGTTTATGGTTCTAATCGGTTTTATGGTTTTAATTCTAGCGAATTATCGGATAAATAGCAAATACACACACCTTACTGTATTTATAGTAGATAAGCCTGGTTACACTCTCGAGTTATAGGACTAATTCATTTTATCTGGAAAACGAGGAATCAACAATTCTAAAGACTGGGGCGACATCAATGTGTGAAGCTCATAGCAGGAACAGGAGAGTCGTTCATTAAAGCGATGCGGTTAATAGTTGAAACGTGGCGAACTGGCTGGTAAATGTCTTTACTAATGATTGATTTTCAAATTGCGCGATTCGATGTTCCTTTACGTGTAGTCTAGGTTCAAACCAGTGAAAGAGGAATAAATTTTATGATTATTCTAAACTGTTCGAAAATCCTGTGATTACTTTGAGTCCTTCCTTAAACTGGCCGCAACCCAATCCAATATTAAAGTAAAATCAGACAAGATATTTTCAAATAAGAATTAATTTCTTTATTATTCTATTCATTGCATTATCATTTCATTGTAGTAGAGCAGAATACTGGGGTTCTGAGCTCTAAGTTTGCATGTTCCATACATAATTCAATAGTTCTTGTATATATAGTATTTACTTAATGATTCATACTTTATAATCTGCCTTACACTTAGTATGCATATATGTATTGATTTATATTTATACTTTAACTACTTCTTTATCATTATCACAAATAATTTAAGCATTTTTACAGAGGATTCTTATTTATTCTATTACTTTTTACAACTTTACTTAGCTTCTATACTTTCAATTATATATGTAAATTATTTATGGATTCTTATATACGACACATACATACATATGTATGAATGTACATGCTTAGGTTTGCATTATGATTTGCCTAATTGTAGTTTTGTTGTATTGTAGTATCCTTTGCTAATTTCGGCTCTTACATGCATAAATTATGTCTAATAATTCTACTTGTTTAATTATTAATTCTCTAAGCTAGATATGCTTCTGTGCTTTTGTTTATGCAGATAGTAGATACATATGTATGTATATTCTATTGTTCAATAGTCTCGTTTTAAAACTTTCATTCTACACTTTTTTACAACAACAGTACAATGTTATTTGCTATTTCAATTGTTTTTGTCGGCAATTTGCTAATTTTTCTTTATTGAGTATGAGTATGAGTATCCTCATGAATACATGCAAGTACAGTTACATATGATACATTTACATATAATATTTATTTATACATAACCTTAAACTCTTGCTAACACTTAAATGATTTTTTCTTCTACTGTTATTTACATTGCGTTTGGAGATTTACAGCGCTGAATCAAATATTTTCTATAATATGTATTTTGAGTTTTTTGATATGGTCGAAGAATCGGTGACTTTTTATTCACCAAATAAGTAAATTAAATTATTTTAATTTTCCAATAAATAATTAAAAGCATTGGAACTGCTTTTATATCCCATTATCAAGGATATGAATAGTACAAGATTATAGATCTGTTCAATCAGAGCTTTCAATATTCGAAAAGTGGAAGTTCAAAGCTCTTTTATATGTTCGAATTCATCATTCGTTATTAGGTGAGTCATTATATTGGACATATGGTGGTTAGAGGAAGGTCTGAAAACATAATCGCTTATCTTATCCTACATCATCCCCATTCGTCATCGAATCGTTTGAAAAAAAGACTTTTTAGTCCAATCTGATATATTTGAATTCGAGAAGATTGTATTTTCTGTATTTAAGGGTTCATTTAAAGGTTTGCTTAAAATTGCTTTTAAAGTATTTCATATGTAGTGATATACATAAGGAAGTACATACTTACGATATATGTATATATGTATGCATGTAAATATGTATTCATAAATCATTGCACACGAATATTAAAAGTTTTCCATTTACTGTCGTCATATTGTCATTTTCCGGCAGTTATGTATTCAGCTTATGACAATCCTCACACCTCAGCCGCGGCTGTCTGCCCGCCCACTTGTGGAGAGTGGAAAACTTTTGCGCTGCACTCAACAACTTCCTATCGAGCTTTTATGGCATATTGTTATTGTACAGCACCATGGCTCTTGTAAATGCTATATTACTTTTGTGAAGTTCGTTATTGCGAACTTATTGGCTGGAATTGTTGAGGAAGAGCAATATAAATTTTCTATACGATCGCTTGATTGGGATTAATGTGTATTTTTACATTCAAAATAACAGTTATATTATCATAATATTTAGTTGAAGTTGTAGTTGTAGTTGTAGTGGTGGCCCCTAAAGGGGGGATAATGTGCAGCGCTACAACTACACGGCAGGGATTTTTGCATTTGCTGATGAAGCTTTAATGTTTGTTTTTGTTATTGTCTGAGCTCTTGGCTTCCTTTTAATGTTGTAATATGTTGTGGTCTTTGAAAATATCAGCAGAACAACTTTATAAAAAGCTTTCTTTAGACTTGGCATGGTTTTAGACTTTTGCATGGTTTTATACTTGAAATTTTGAAAGGGCTTCCCTGTTATGCTCTATGAGACCATGCGACAGGTTTTAAAGATAAATCGACGCATGAAATAATGCAGACTGAATTCTATAGTCACCTTTGATGATGATGGCAATCGACGACTCAGAAATCTAAAGCTATTTTTAAGTAGAATATAGTACAACAGGAGAGTATGCAACATCTCAAAACAGTTCCCTATTCCTATAGGGTGTCTTTGCAGCGTTCGCATTAGAAACTTTCCGATTACAACAAAGATAAAAATGCAATCGTATTACAACCGAAGTGCGCGTGTATTACCAAAAACAACAAAAACAAAAAGAAAACGAAAAAAACATAAAATATTGAACGTGTCCAATATAACTTTCGGAATGATGATAATGTGTTTTTAAAGTTCTTTTATTGTTGGTATAAAATTTGAACCAAAGCCTGCAAGACCCGTGGCACACACACATACACCTCCTCCAGCTGTTTGCATAGCCGCGCGGAGGCAGATGGAGAAGACAAACGATTTGACGCATTTTGCAATGCAATTTCGTAAATCCTTAACTATAGCACCCCATACATCCACACATACAAATATACAAAAAAGCGCGCGCATTTATCTGCACACACACACACACCCATTATAAAGCAGCGCACCGGTGTATTGGTGCCTTATTTCAATGTGTGTGTGTGTGTTTATGCAAATGGCGATGGTGGCAAATTTGTGCGTCTCTGTGTGTGTGATTGTTGCGGTTGTATTGATAGCAGTTGGCGTTGTTGTTGTTGCACGGCAGAGTTGAAATAATCAAATGTGTGCACGTGTGTGAGTGTGTACAGGTATGAATGCCGATTTTCTTGGATTTCCAGGTCAATCGGGATTGGAGTTGGTTGAGCATTGGCTAAATGTGCACGCTGCATATTTGAGCGTTTTCAATTTTCAATTTTACGAATCAAATTGTTGTTGTTTGCAGATATGTGAGTTTTTATTGTCGCCTATTAGACCCAAAGTATAACGGTTAATATTTATAAAAGACAGTCTATGGCTTTTAAGTTAGATATGTCGGTAATATCGTGAATGTCTTCATATGTTTATATGTATATGTATTTGATATGTTTTACTGCTACGGCAGGAGATTGTAGGAAGTACGGTACATTCGATACATTTCAAATTACGTAACTGGAAGTATTACTTTTGTTGAGATATGCTTTTCAACTTTAATAAAACTATTAAATATAATCTAAATTAAATTAATTCCAAACCGAGTGAAATGCATTTGTCTATGTGTTAGTAATTTTTAAACTAGAATTAGCTAGATTCTAGATTGATTCAAGATCATTCCTTAGCAATTGCATGGATTATTATATTTTCGAAGTTTACTTCAGTAATTCCGTGTTCCGTGTAACAAGAACACTTAGATCGTTATATACATCCATTTTTAAAGTTTGCTCTCTAAATTACTTACAATTACTTCTCGTATATATATATGTATTTACACAGCACTTAGAGACTAATTTAATGTTATAATTACAATATAAGCAACTGTCAATTTTCTATATGTTTTGTTTCATTATATATATTGATTTTTACTATTATTTTTTGCTAATTTTTATTCCATTGATTTACGCATTTTTCACCCGATCCCCACTGAATTTTGTCCTACAATACACATTCCTTAGGAATCTGAGGGCTTGACCTAGGCCAGTATACATTGCTTGCTTGATTTAAGGGTTGTTGGAACACGTTTTCGAGAACACACATGGGAGAGATACGTGTTGCAGGGCAAAGTAGTGATAAACCAGACAACCAAAGTTGAGACGAGGGAATATCGATATCCATTATATCGACTAAAAAAATGTGTACGAATGTATTATCAACTATCCTTTGATTAGATAGGCCACCCACAAATTGAAGCTCTTTTTCGCTAAATAAAATTGTATACGATCCTCATCAAGTTCATCGTAATATCTGGTACAAGGGAATGGCAGAAAAATAGCAAAGGAAAATCAGAGCAATTCCTACAACAACCGACTTCGCTGCACCGGAATGACCCGGATTTCATCCAATGGTTGTCCTTTCGGCGATCTAACACTATTTGAATAGGAAAGTTGTAGCAGTAAAGTTCCCAGTGCCTCTTGCAGCGTTAGTTATGGTTAGCATACTACGGGAGACTCTAGAATCTATCCAAATTCCCCTATATGGAATGCATGGCCAGTATTACATCTCAAAATAATATATAATTTTATAAGATATATTTTAGGCCAAACGTGGCTCCTTTCCATGAAAAGACAAACAAAGTTGCTGATTTTTCTAAATATGTCTTTATCTTCTGTTGCCCTTTTTTGTTCTTCTTAACATACATAGATCTCCTTTATATGAACCTCTAATACCTCATGTCTCAAAAGTGTTGCTGTTCCACACTTAATTCCCACAAAACAAATATGTGTGTGCCTTATGCCTTGGTATGTGTGCATTTTCGAGTGATTATAGCTCTTCAACTATTTGTAGATTGCACCAGTCTTTTTTGGTTTGCGAAATTATTGATAGTGTTCGTTCAAATCTTTCCATTTCATTGCCTATATATATAAACTTTAATACTAATTTTCTCAGAGCGCAGCAGTGTTTCTACGCTTGTACGACTAACTTACAACTACAGATATCATAATGTATGCTCTATAACTTAAACACAACTCTCGGGACCCGGTAATGTGTCCGTGATAATGTGATTTCGATTTGCGTTCGTTTTCTGTGTAATCGTTGCTGTTGGTGTAATGCTCGTGGGATGCGAGCTTTGTGAGAGTAACGAGCCGTTGCCGCTACCGCTGCCGACGCCCAGTAAGGAACCTATGCCTAGCCCCTTGGGTAACGTCATGTGGCCACTACCAGTAGACATGCCAGGTGGCAACCCCGTGGCCGCTTTACTTAAGTTGTAATCGATTAGGCTACTCGCTGCGAGATAATCAGCGATGGATAGTTGCTCATCAGCTGGCAGTGTTGATTGGTGCTGCTGCTGCTGTTGTTGTTGCATGTGAAGCAGACCCGCGTGAGTGGCTGCTGAAGACGGGTGAGGCAGTGTGTGATGATTGACGTAGTGCCCATTGCTGAGATTATTCTGCATTATGGATTGCGTTGTGGTGCCACTGGAAGCTGCATTGTTCATATTGTTGGATGCGTTGCCGGCGCTGCCCGCCGAATTGAGCGTGCTGTTACTGCCGCCATAGTTGAGACCGAGCGGATCGTATCGCGAGATATCGTGTCGATTTAGTGGCAATGCGTCGTAGAGCAGGGGTTGCTGTGGACTCTGATAGGTTTTGCGAAGATCTGTGCCCAATTTGAGAGTGCTCGATTGTGAGGGAGGGCTGTTGAGTAGGTCGTTAGAATTGGCAGGATCGTTGTAACCGATGTTGGAAGTGTCCTAAGGGTGGCAAAATTAAAGAATTTAGTAACATTCCTTAAAAGACAAGTCGATGCAACAATTTCAGCAAAGGTTAGAGTAACATCTTTTGGAAAGTTGGTTAAATTTAATTTCATTTGTTGTATAAATCCATATCAACTTACATAATCCGTCACTGCATTTGTACTGGCTGTGGTTGTGAAGTTCGATTTATTTCCAGGAACACCACAATTACTACCCGCAGCACCGCTGCCACCGAGGTACAGCCCACCGGGTCTGCTGCCTAGCGGCGAGGATGTATCGCTGCCGGTCGCACTCTTTTGTGCGCTCAAAATGTCCGGTTGCTTTTCGATGCCCTGCTTGAGTGTGTAAGCCACGACTAAACGCTGATGACCCGCTCCAGTTTCAAGTGGCGCCGTCACGGTCACATCCATACCTGAAATGTGGGAGAGCCAAAGATATGGAAGTGTTATTAAAAGATGGCAAATTGGATAGGTAAAGGAAAGGTAGGTGAAGGAAACAAAGAAGATCGTAGGCTTGAAATAATACTAAATATTTAATAAAATAATTTACCTAAATGTTTGTCTTTGTCGTCGCATAGGTTACGTCCACTCTGACATCGTCTCTTCCGCACAGCGATTACCACAACGAAGAGCACAGCAACGCCGACAGTGAAGAGAGTTCCAGTGAGTAGGGCAGCAAGTGGAAGTATGGAAGCCATGCGCCCGTCTGAAATAATGTAAGAAGAGGTTACAGAAAAACTTTTAAAATTTTTCTTCTTCTAGACTAATCGCTAAGATAGAATACGTCTTAATTCAAAATTTGCGACTCCTTAAAATATCCACCACAGTCTTCAATGTAATCTTCGAATATAATACAGCAAGAGGAGATTAAAGATGAAGAGGAGAAAATAAATTAAATAGTCCAAATGCTCTAAAAACTGGAAAAAAGTAATATTTGTGTAAAACATAGTCGAAGCCTTGGGAGAGCAATTTAATGACTTGCAACTGTTTCGAAGCCTTCAAATATGCCAGCGAATATTGGAACGTTTAAGCAATAACGATTGGACTGTCGACTTCACTTTTTCCGCTATCGTCGTAATCCAACTTTACATTACAAAAAGTCAAATTACAACAAAAACACACTGGATATTTGTAGCGCTTTATGTGTCAAACATTTAAGCCAATTATGAGAGTAAACACAAAGCGCTTTACTACACTAATTTTATATTCTATGCGGAGAATTATAACCAAGTGTAAACATTTAGGCCAAATGGTATGCAAACAACCTCCGACTAACGCTGAAAAAAAAATGTTTGTATTAATGTGGCAATCCCTGTAAATCCCGTTAAGTGCAAAAGTTGTAAGTTGTGTAGCAACACGAAGGACATTGAACTGCACAACAACACGAAAACACAACAAGATAATAGGATAAATGAAAGAATCTTCTTCAGGGTAAATGGGTTTTCGAACGCAAAATAAGCAACGGAAGTTTTGATTGAAAATATTATTGGATAACGATACTAGCGATATTATCTTATCAGTTTTGAAACAAGAAAAATGAATTTTGTGGTGCCAAATAATAAAAATGCATAGTAACATGAATAGGCGTTAATATCTTATTAAGTTTTAAGAGAGTTCGTAAGAAAAACAAGGCAATTCCCCTTTAATATATTCATTATACATACTTATACTCAATATCTAGTTAATACAGTGGTGCTCCAGTATAACGAACGCCGATATAATGAATGTTCAATATAACGAACGCAGTTTTTCAATACATTGATGACTCTATATAACGAAAGCTGGAAATTGGATGAACTCGATATTACGAATGTACGAATTTGGAACATAGGATCGCATTAGGGAGGGGCACATTTGAATGTAATTTTTTTGGAAAAGTGGGCGTGACCCCGCCCCCAAATAGGTTTTTTGTATATATCTTGCAAACCAGTAAAGCTATATAAACCAAACTTTCTGCAGTCGTTTCTTTTAGCCGAAATCGGTTAATAACCACGCCCACCTCCCATACAAAGGTTAGGTTGAAAATGACTGCGTTAACTCACTAACGAGAAACGTCAGAAACACCAAATTTTTCATAAGAAATGGCAAAAGGGAGCTGCACTGACATTTTTCTACAAAATGGAAAATGGGCGTGGCGTCGCCCACTTATGGGTCAAAAACCATATCTCAAGAACTACTCGACAGATTTCAATGAAATTCGGTATATACTATTTTCTTGACACCCTGTTGACACTGGTGGAGTATGGGCGAAATCAATTCACAACTACGCCTACTTCCCATATAACTCAATTTTGAATCCTTCTGATTCGTTCACTTTATAATGTATACATAAGGAACCGATAAAGATAGCGAAATAAAACTTTACACAAATACTGTATTTGAGCTGTGACATCACTTTTGGAAAAATTGTCAAAATCGAACCATGACTATTCAAGGCCCCTGATATCAAACATGAAGAACTCAGTGCCTAAGGGTAATTTTTCACCGAAAATATAGGTAGATCTCTAAATAAATTGCGAGAGTATAAAATGATCGGTTGCACCCGAACTTAGCCTTTCCTTACTTGTTGTTATAAAATTCAACTTTTATTAATATTATTGTATGCATTTTCCATTGTATATGTATTTATTTCAACCAATGCTTATGAATTCATGAATAAATACTTATTTTTAAACATATATGTACCAATATTAATTTATTTTTCGTTTCCGATATAACGAATATTTCAGTTTAACGAACGGTCCCAACATTATATCATTCGTTATATTGGAGTACCACTGTATATAACAATAAACTATATAATACTATCACTGAATGAAGTCTTTATTTGCTCTGAATTATATTGTTTTCAACAATACTATAGAATGCCTTATTTCTTCGAAAAGCTTGAGGATAAATTAAAATGTTCTTTTGTATGTTTGTAGGTATGTGTATTGTTCGACCATTTGCAAATGAAAGACAAAAAATTTATGAATTTTAATGAGCACTCGGAAGCAGTATATAGAGAAGTTCTAAACTCAAGTAGCAGTCTGTGTGTGTGCATATATTAATTTCTGTTTAGCAGATGCAATGCAAAGAAAATCTATCAGGGCACTGCTGAGTAAATAATTTGTTTGAATTTCGGATGAAAAATGTACTATTTGCATATATGCAGTATGCACTTGGCAATAAATTATTCAAAGAGCTCAGTTGTGCTAATAAATAATTAAACAGCACATATGTACTTACATACTATTATATATAAAGGGAATAAGTGCTTTACGTGCTGAATTAGATTTAATAATAATTGTTGAGTTTAATTTTGCATTAAATATTTTAGCGTTAATTAAATTTTAAGGAAAAATAAAGTACTGCATTCTAACTGTTATTATTCATAGGAAATTAAGTATTATATTAGAAAGAAGATTATAAAACCGAAACTAATTATATAGTATAGCACGTTATGATTCAGTTTTCAGAGATATTGTGGGTGATTTACTTAAAACATATGAAATTCTATAATTTGAATGAAATTACTAAATGTAATTCAAATATTTTTATTAACATTAAACTACTGGAATCTATATAAGGAAATATTAACTAAGTTCATAGATTATACGCTATTTGTTACCTATTGTACAGCTCTCACATAAAAAACTAAATATTTTCGCTATAAAAAATACAAGTGTTGGTGAGTGTATTTTATGGGCACTGGACTGCCATAAAAATATTATTTACCAAGTGGTAGTTATCTGCTCTTAAACGTACAGACAGACACTTACTTACATACATACAGACACCTAATGTGACACAGTGACAGTTTTACAGCAAGTTGAGTGACAATTTGCTGAGCATATGCTTTTGTTTCAAACACAAGTCTCAAATATCCTTATTGAAAGCGAAGTGAAAGTAAGTGAACTCTTGCGTGGATTTTATTAGCTACGAGTGTCTAACGGAATATGTTTATTGATTTACTAGAAAACTCATAAAATACAAAAAAATGCTGACTGATAGAAAGTCAAACCAATGGAATAGTTTCCGGTGACTACATCTGTGAAATATATGTATGTACGGGGGTTTATATGAAGCATGCTGGGGCAATATTTTGGCAACATACTGTACTGGCTTTCATAGTACATACTTGTAAAATAAGGAGATTTCTGAAGGATACATATTCACATGTACAAGTAATATACACTTTTAGAAGAAAGCAACAACTTTCAGATACGAGTATAGACTACACTAGATCTTTTTATACCCTGAATAGGGTATATTAATTTTGTCACGAAGTTTGTAACACCCAGAAGGAAGCGTCGGAGGCCCTATAAAGTATATATATAAATGATCAGTATGTTGAACTGAGTCGATTTAGCCATGTCCGTCTGTCTGTCTGTCTGTATATATACGAACTAGTCCTTCAGTTTTTAAGATATCGTTTTGCAGATGTTATTTTCTCTTCAAGAAGCTACTCATTTGTCGGAACTGCCGATATCGAACCACTATATCATATAGCTGCCATACAAACCGAACGATCGGAATCAAGGGCTTGCATGGAAAACTTCCGCATGTTACTACATATCTTCACGAAATTCGGTGTGAGTTATTGCTCATAGAAATAATTTAATCTCCGAAAAAATTGTTCAGATCGGTTCACTATAGCATATAGCTACCATACAAACCGTGAGTTCGGAATCAATGGCTTGTATGGAAAACTCCCGACTTGGTATCTTCACGAAATTTGACTTGGATTACTGCTTAAGGTAATAATATAATCTCCGAAGAAATTGTTCAGATCGGTTAACTATATAACCTTAATGTTTCTAGCAAACAACCCGGCTAAAATGAATTAGTAAAATGTTTTCTTTTTTTTACTTACTTTTTCTTACGTCTTTAGATTTGCTTAAACACATAGTTACTAAAAGAAATGCACCTGTGAAGGGTATATTAGCTTCGGTACAGCCGAAGTTAACGTTTTTTCTTGTTTATTATTGAAATACTGTCCAAAACGAGAAGACTATTATATTAAAAAATCTAATCGTAAATCATGTGAAGTAGGCCTAAAATATGTTGAGGTCTTCTAAGTATGGAATTCAGTTTTTATTCGTTTTAAAAAGAGATTATTACATAAGAATTTTTTCATAAAAATTTATAATGCTTCCAAGCGAAGAAAACGATAGTAAAGTTATATTAAAGGTATTCTCCATTGCATAGTAATATTTTCTGAGGAAAATATAAAATATAGAAAGAACTTCGGAGGGTGTTTCTGATATGAGAACCTAACTTAAAAATACAAAAACTAAACTTTATCAGACTTATCTGAAGTCTATGAAAACTGATTAAATTCCTAGCTAGTCGAATAAAATCAACATTCACATCTGATAACAACAAATTATTTGTTATTTTTTGTTGACAAGAAACACATTACAGCGAAAAATATAAAGAGTACATCGAGGGACACTTTCACGACAGCGAAATGCGCTCATCTGCCTTTTTTGTTATTGTTCAGCAACACCTAACCACACTTTCCTTCAGCGAATGCAAAGCACATCAAATAAAAACTACACCATCGCAAGATCTAACGGTGTTTTTGGGTAGGAGCCGACATAAAATGCGAAAATACAATCAACCAAATACAATGCGCCAGCTTGTTGGCCAATACAGGCAACCCAATACAATACATGCACACACACACAGACGCACTCGTACATGTGTATGGCAATCATACGCCAGTTATCTGCAAAACAGCCAGTCAGCCATTCAGCCAGTCAGCCAAGCACTAAAATACCAAATTTAATTTAAATAAAAAGTATAAGTTGTAATGAAATTTTCGCACTTGTGCAAATATTTGCGTCAATGTGTGCTCCCAGGTGTAAACACACAAGTGTACGTACATACAAACATAGATATGTAGCTTATGTACCATATGCATATGCTAAGGCAAGCCAAGGCGAGCGAACAGTAGTGCGAATGTGTGTGTGAGCCCTTTTCGGCTCCGAATATATTGCTTCTCGCTGGCAGGTAATTTCCCAAACACTAACGCGAATGTGCATATGCCAAGACACGCCACTAACACATACACGGGAGAAGGGGGGCATTTGCATGTGTGTGTTGGTGTGAATGTGCATTGACAGCTTCTTATGAGCTTAACTCGATTTAATGCTCCCGCTTGAGATATAAAACGCTACAAAATGATGAAAAAGTAGATTACTTCAATGTATTGGGAATATTGGTTTCACTCACACACACACACACTGGTGTGGAGAGTATTTGCAGATGCTTTTACCTCTTTGGATGTATATGTACATAAATGTGCGCAAATGTTTGCGTATAAATTTCGTACAATGTAAAAGATTAAGGCAGAATAAATAAAATTGTGGCAGCACTGCCACACTGCCACTCTACCATGTAATGTGTGCTGTTCTTTGTGTTGCAACATAAGTTTTTCTCCAACATTACAAGCGATACAAATGTTGTTTAGGAAGATTAACTCTTACAATCGCACCAAAGGCGAGGCAAAAACATGCCAGCAAAGACAACTTAAAAGCCGAAACATTTTCTCGCACTTTATTTTATTTGTCAAATGCTCGTTTTAATATGTGGCAATGTCTTGTGTTGCTTGGATGTATTGGCTGAAGCTCAGGTGCCACCGATAGGACAGGTGATGAACAGGTGAGGTGAGACGCTTAGCCGATGCTGGCGCGCAAAAAATGGAAAACTTTTCCAGTTATCTTGCCGATTATCGATGAAATTTCGAGGGTTTTTGCGTTTGTAATCGAATTCAACTGCGAAAGTATAATTCCTTTCTTCACTTATGAAGAAACAAAGAAGGATATGACCGATGTTATATGGTGGTTGTGGTTCATTCCTAAAACTGGATTATGGCTCTCATTTTACAAAAAAAAAATAATTTTACACATTATTGAACCGACCCAGAAAGAGGTGGGGACAGCAACTAATGGATGTATGCTTATAAGAAATCATTAAAATGGTGCTTAAGAAAGATTTGAAAGATCGGTCATATTAAGAAGATATAATGTCATACAATAGATGTCGCTTGAATCGCTGACTAATATAGCGGGGAATGATTTCAAACATAAAAGCTTCTTGCACAGAAGAAAGTAGAGAATGAGTCGGGTCTTACAAAGGTACAATATTTTCAAAGAGATCCCAATATTCTAGCCTACAAATACAAGAATCCGCTGTTCAAACTAGCACTGGAAAGAGACGCAAATTTCGTACTGGTGTGCTATTTTCCTACGAGATCTACTTTTTCCAAAAACAATAAATAATGTTTTTGTTGTTGTTGTTGTTGCGTATTTCATGTCGCTTCTGCCAAACTGAAAGATAATGCATCTCCAAGGAGTCTGCGTCTGTTAAGTTAAACAGCATATTTGGAAAACATTAAATTGCCGATAAAGCGAAGCGCACATACCTTCGATTGTTAACGGTAAATATGCGATGCACACACAAACAACTGGGATTTCGATCTCATATGTATGTATGTGTTTACAATTTTGTTGCAAATAATAGCAATTCCTGCCCTGCCGTTGTACCTCTGTTACACCCACGCAATTCCCACATAAATATATATGAACTGCTGTGATAATCAGCTTTATTGTTGCTGTTGCAGGAGATAAGCGAAAAATTAAAATATTATTATGTGCACTGTGTTGTTTTCAATCCAATATCGCATGTAAAATCTCTCATTACTGAGTGTATTTGTGTTAAATAACACGAATATTTAGCTCCCAGTCAAATATATTCTCTTGGAATATAATTCCATTTAAATTTGATGGGTTTGATTTGCGATAAGAAACCGTTGAGTGAATAAGGAGAGAAGTCCTTAAGAATTTCACTGCTTAATAGTTGGCTTTATTACTATTGCTCAAATGTAGATTAATGAGTTGAGAATACAACCTTCTGAAAACATCTAACAAGAATGAGCGAAGTTTGGCCTCAATTAATGTATGAGCTGTAACGAATACGTTGTTTTGGCCGAGTTTCAGTGAATTATACACGTGCCTAGTAACAAGAACAACTTTAATAATTATGCCTGAGCAACAATTGGAACAAAAACTGATTGATAATTCTCTACAAATTCTCTAATTTTCAACAAATCTCTACAATGTACTGATTTGCATTTTCGGTAATAAATATTAAATAATCATGCTTTGTCATCAGTCTTAATATGACCTCTGATACTTTGGACGTACATATTCATATATCGCACCTAATTAATGACACCTACGACAACAATATTTGCAACAGACTGACTTGCATACATACGTAGAAGAGGTATGAATATATAACGGCACACACATTCAAAATTGTTCATAATAAATATTTCACACACATTCTGAAAGGCTTCCTACTGTATTTACTCATCAGACTGCCTAATATTGATCCATATACTATACTTGTAAATTGGGGTAAGAACCCTGCAGGAAAGTTCACTAAATACAAACAAGTCCGTTTATAACTAGTACCTCAAGTAGCCTTTCTTCGACAGTCATTAAGTCAGATAACAAGCAAACAAACAAAGAAAGGATACATATAGACAATATAGGCATCGGTTCGTTTGATATCCCTTCCTTATTCTCAAACCAATTCCAGATTCGAAAACTAAATTCTAGTGGAACAGTTCTGATAAAAATTATGTTGATAGGATCTGAAAAACGCCGATTATTTTAGAAATTAATTTTGAAGTTTGAAGTTCCTACTGGGTACGTATGCGACCATTAGTGGGCATATATTTATGCCTTAGATTTATCTGTAATCATATACCACAATCATGCGCCATAATAATGAAGATAATATTTCCCAGGCCGAGACATAAATAGAAAAGTAAATAAATTAATCGATTGGGATTTGTTATTTATAATGGAAGGGTAATGAAGTTCGGCTATTCGAAACGAAACTTTCAGTTCGGCAATGAAACTGAAATAAATAAAAATCATGTGCGATGAAGGAAGCAAAGGAAGGAAAGGAAGTAAGGAAGGAAAGTTGGTAAGTAATATTGAAGAAAGTAATGGAGAATTATGAATTAATGGACACACGCACACATACATACATATACACAAATATAAGCGTTGAGTGAAAGAAAAATTCGATTTCCTGCCTTCCATACAAATATACATACATACATAGCATATATAGAGAGACGATTATGGGCATAGCTAATGGCTAGTCATGTATAATGATAGACGTGTGTGCGCACGTTCGTTGCTAACTCTCTGATTTATGGGCATACGTAATGCGTTTAATAAACAAAGTAAGGCAAAATACGAGCTTCGACATAAACTAACACATTGAATGATCTACAAACTGTCTTTAATGCCTCCAGCTGAGTTGCATTTGCAAATAGCGCTTGCAGCTTTGCTAAATATTAGAACAGAGAATGAAAATGTCTTGAAAAATTAAAAAAAAAAAAACGAAAATAAAAATTGTTCAACTCCAAGCGGTTTCAATTTATACAATAATATTGAATAATTCCAAATAATCGAGTAAAACATCGGAATTACATATTTGCCTGAGTACATGCCGGAGCAAATCCGATTTCCTTGACTACGAATTCATGTGCGCAATATTTACTTTTCATAAAATTTAAATAATAAAATAATGCAAAACCCACTCTCTCTCACACCCCCGTGCACCACTCCTTAAGTATGCCAAGCGAGTATGCAAATGTGGCTCAATGACAATTCGGCCGCGCCAAAAAGGAGCAACCATGGATATCTCAAGTATGGCGGTAAGCGGTGGAAAAGGACACAGCGCCGCCGCTCAATTTCGCTCTTTTATCTATGTATTTATGCGAAATTGTTTATTGCGCTTTGTTATCGCGCCTCCATTGTGAGTGAATCAAATGTCAACGAGCAGGCAACGCGGGGTTGAAGTCGCCTTATTCGTCAAAAGCGCGATTGTTGAGCGGTCCGCAGCCATGAACCAATGAATCCAAAGAATCCAAAGAATCAACCGTTAAAGTGACGCAAAAAGGCAGAGCGGGTTACATTGCGGTGGGTAAAAACAAAAAAAAAAAATAATGGAAATCAAAAAGCAGTAAATAAGCGTAACGGCATATTTTCGTGAGACCCTGGTCCTTTTCTGCTTGTTCATTGTTTGTTGCAGTCTCCTTGGGTAGCTTCTTGTTTACATTTGTCGCAATGCAAATGAGTGAAAGGAAGAGTATTAAATGAATAAATAATTCAAATACAAGATTATAGGTAGTAATACCGCTTGCAATGCAAAGAGACTACAAGTGAAAATGTGAAGCGTCCGCTTATTCAAGTGGCTTTGTCAATGGTAATTCTGGGTTGTCGGCGTGTCTTCAATGAGTGCTTGATATTTTCTTGTCGTTGCCATGCAAAGAACTTAAAGCCAGTATTTTAATATATATGTATGTGCATCTTATTTAATTTCTCTTTGAAAGATATGTTTCAATAATCTGCCAACATGATGCACAGAGTATAAGAGTTCCATTAACCTAACCATTGTTTCTAAAACCTAAAGCTAATTGATATGGATAAAGGGATGGGTCCATGGAAAGATCAGGTTGATGAGACGAGTTCAAATCCGTATGTCTGTCGGTCTATCGATCCGATCGGACTATAATTTGAGGTATATTATCTGTAGCGAATTAACTAGAGAATTAACTGGTCATAGAGCTTGGCAACAATTACGTTACATACGCTATAAAACCCTCATAAAATCATTATATTTCATTATTACGTACCTGTCCGCTTCTCCGCCTCATTGATGGGAATATTCTCCAAAACAATTGGTTCCGAACGACCTTTCTGATTGACACTGTAGACGACTAAATGGAGCGCTGGATTAGGATCCGGATAGTAATCCATTGAGGTCAAATCTAAATGGAGTAAAAATCAAAGTAAATAAATATATTAGTACGAACTATAATTAAGAAAACGTAGAAGATTCAAAATTGCAATATATAACAACATTTTCAGAGAGTAAAATGCGAATACTATAGAGGATACTCTCAGAGAACCCTTAGTGTTTGTTAATGAACTGCCGCTGGCACCTAATCACCTGATCAGCCAATTACCTGTCGAAATTCTCGCATACTCAATTCAAGAAGGAAAAGTAACTGTTCTTCAACTACCTATACATTGCCACACTAACTGGCTGGTATATCGAACAAAAATTAGCAACAACTTGCTCTCGCCAAGTCATTAGTGAGTGCTTGCCACAACAGCCACTTCAACTGCTGTTTGTTGTTGTAAGCAACTGTACGCAAATGTTGTCTGGCAACTTCGGTTGCTATTAGTAGTTGTTGATATAAAAAGTAAATTAAATAAAGTTTTTGCAGCTCCGCAGCCACTGCTCTGCTCTGCGTAAGACAACATCTAACGAGGCGCATCAACAGTAACAAGACAGACACAGAGTAGTGACTGCCGGAGCGGCAGCAGCCACTGAAATCATCGAGTAGTCAGTCGCAGGGAACAACAACATCAACCAACCACCTACAACGAATTTCAAAGCGACTTTGATCTTTTCACTCTATTTGCAATACCATCAAACGGTTAGTGGGTGCAACAAGATATTTGCAGAGCGGTTGCCGGCTGAGGGCGGACGAAGAGAGTGCAGTTGGTGGGTGGAAAGTGCGGGGATGCGAAGGGAACTATGTGTGTGGGGGAGCGGAGTAAAGTTGGTTGGTGGTGCTGCGCTGATATTGGCAGCTTACCGCGCTTGTCTAACTAATCGTGACTTTCCGCTTCGTTAGATTTTGCAAATAAACCTGAGGCAATGCCTGCGGGAAAACCGGCATACACCGGCCTTGGCGAGTCCGTAAGGGAGGACGGACGTGCAAGATGATATAAGAAGAGTGCTTTCAGCTAGTTTAGCTGCTAACAACCAGCAGCGAAAAGCCAATAAACGCCAATAGATTGCTGCCAAAAATTGCGCCACGCTCTTTATCGATGCGTCGATTTGCGAAGTTTGTGCGAGTGCGCGAGTGTGTGTGCGGGAACCTGCCTGTTCTTGTGCATTAAGTAATAAAATTTATTACCCCTGGATGGAGAAAAAGTCAACAGCGCAAAGTAAATAAGCGCCGAATAGGCGAAAAGTTTGGCTCATTAACTCACAGCGGTGTAGAAAAATCAAAGACACCGCAAACGATTTGGGAAACTTTGACGATTGCGTTGCTGTCGCACACCACGCACACACACACACACACGATTAGGCTCAAATTGGAAAATAAGCCTAATGCGTTTGAGAGTGCCTAATAATAATAAATTACAACACTTTCAACTCGTTCAGCTTGATACTCCTCGTCGAATTGCCAATGGAAACGGTAAAAAGAGTTCAGAGGTGTAACATTGATTAATCACTTCTTTATCGGAGTCATTAGCCGCACAATTATCAGCCATTAATATTTCAAAAAAAAAATAACTCAACCTTGTCTTTCTGTTTTAAATACATACTAGAACAAAGTGTCTAATATAAAACAAACTCTTGAAAATTAAAGTTTTGTTTAATCGCTAATAGCACACATATTACTCACCACTCAAATCGATGCGAAATATGGGTATATCTGCGTAGGTGCTTGAGGTGTTCAGACGCAGCTTCTTCGTTTTGGAATCGTACGCTTCCAGAAAGAATTGTTGCTGCAGACCGCCATCGTAGCCCGGCATGCATTCCAACTCCATGGTCGAATAAATAATGTTGTCGTAATTCTCGAGATTAATGGTACCACCACCACCACCGCCGTCACCATTCCCCAACGCATCCAAGCCAAGGCCATGTCCATTGTCATTGCTGCCCACCAGGCTGTGCGTAGCAATGCCATTACTGAAACTGTACTCCATGCGTGAGTACTCGAAATGCGGCGCATCCGCCGCGTCGGCTGATAAATGTAACTCACTTTGCAGGGCGCTCGTGGTGGGCGGTGATAGCTCTTCATCCAGTTCAATGATGCCATTTAAATCTGCATCGTCAATGTCACTGCCTTCATCAGCATCGGCACCTACCAATTCCGTTTCCATATCGGCGGCGTCAGCATCCACTTCGTCAACGGCCATGTCAATCTCGGCCATGTCATCGTCATAAGCAAATTTGCTGCTACCAAAAATCTCCGTTGCTCGACCACTCTCATCCGAGCTGGCGGCGAGATCATTAATTGCGCGTTGCATGCCAATAACATCGATGTTGCGATTATCATTTGAAATGTTTTGTTGCTGCGGCTCCTCTTTCTGTTCGTGCTGCTGCTGGTGAAAGGCGGCCGCGTGATTGCTTATTTCGGGCGCGCTGGGCGGTGCATTGTGGCTGTTGGCTTTGGTGCTTTGCGTGTTCGCTTTGCTGTTATCGCTGCTAGAAAAGTTGCTAATGTGATGACTGGCTTTGCCATGTTGCAAAAAGTGACGGCCGCCAGTGGCAGCCGCGTTGCCGGTCACCCCGCCAACGTCCGCCGTTGCGCCACCGTTTTTGGCTGTCAAAGACTTGCGTATGCGCACCTTATCGAATGAGTCTGCATCCAGTGCAGCGGATTCATTAGGTGTAGTGCCGCCGTCAGTGTGCTGTTGCACCGAGTTAATGGAATTGTCGGCTGGCAAGTGAGCGGTGGCCTTGTTTATAGTGGCGGCTGTACCAGAAGCTATTACTGCGGCTAAATCTCCACTTGTTCCGCCCATGTGTGCTGGGTGCAGGTTCAATTCGTTGGGTGTTGCAGTTGCGATTTCTCTTTTCACTAGTCGCTTTGTCGCTTCCGCTTCCGTTTCCTTTGACGTATCTGTTGCAGCTACAGTTGTTGTTGCTGTTAGCGTTAAATGATGGATTACTTCGCTCATCTCTTGTGAGATCTCACGTTTATGCGTGTTTTTTCGCCGCCAATTGTAGTATTTCGTTGCTGGCGTTTGCTTGGCGCTGCCGTTCGTCGTTGCATTGTTGCCGCTGATGACGACAGCCACCGCACCAGCAGCAACTCTTGGCAATGATAAATTTGATTTCTGCCTTTTGCTCGCATTTATCTTCTTCTGCGTCTGCTTTGAAGTTCGCTTTCTCGACTGCAGCTCCTTCGTCGCCACGGCCAGCTTGTATGCCTTCTTCTTCTGCTTGTACTTAGAACTCACGTTGTTTTTGTGCTGTGCAAGCGTTGCTGTTGCTGTAGTTGCACGCTCGTCAGCGGCACGTTTCGACCGATGTTTGTTGTCCATCCGTGTCTTCGTGGGCAATCCATCAGTCTTGTTATTGATATACACCATTGTTGCCAAGTTGCCTGCGGCATTTCCAGCACCAGCTGCTGCAGCAGACACCGTGCGCCGCGCTCCGGAGCTCCCATCAGCCGTCGGGCTGCGCGTTGCACTCGATAACAACTTTTTGCCGTAGCCAATTGCCTCGATATTTCCTGCTTCGGCCTTGGCTCCGCCGCCCGCCTTGCCGTGCTGCTGTTGTTGCTGCCGTTTGAGCGCCGCCAGCGTTTGAGATGGTGTAAAAGATGTGCGTTTCTTCAGGTGTTGTAATTGCTGTTGTTGCTGTTGTTCGCTGGGTTGCAATCGCCGCACTGGTTGGTATTGCAATTTCTTCTGCTTTTGCTCCACAAATGAGTTGGCTGCTTTTTTCCTCTTCTCCTGCTGTTGCTTATTAACAACATTGTTGATTTTATTATTGCCTTTGCCACTGCTGCCGCTGCCACTGCTGATTGCCTTGTTGCTGCCGCTGCCATTTCCATTGTGAATTTTATTACCATTGTTGTTGGCGCTGTTATTGTTGTTGTTGCCATTGTTATTATGTCGCTCACGTACGTACTCCGTATGCGGAAAATTTGATTCCTGTCGTCCATATTGTGCTGGCATCATCTGATTGCTATGCATTGTTGTCTGATTCGATGAATTTAGCGAGGCAGAGGTCACCACATATGGGCGCAGCGTACAGTTACGCAATGCTCCCGGCTTGGCTGCGCGCACAAGCACAATTGAATGAAAATAGATGGAAAACATATTATATATTTTTTGTGAAACTAATTTATCGTACATATCTGTAAAATTATATTTGTGTTAGAGAGTAAGTGTATCTATTAATATTTGGCCTCGGCCTTCTACGGCAAAGTATGATTAGCATAATGTACAGGATATAAAGGGTGTTTTTTGGACATGTGGTTTTCAGGAAGAAACCTAACGCATATAATTTAATATTATGGCCAGAATTTAGATTTATTATTGAGATAGGGTCGCGGTTCAAATAAATTCCAGCCGAGAGACTTGGTTTCGACAAAGAGTTGTTTCAAAATGAAATGGCAAAACAAGCTGAAAATATATTAAGTAACAGCTGTCAACAAGACCAACTCTGAAAATTATACGGATTTCATTATTATCTCATTGAAAACCACACATCTACAAAAAAAACGTTATAAATACAAATTCCTAACATAGATGGCTTGCTTGTCGATCTCAAATGGAGATCATATATATGTTTTCATCTGCCGAACAACTGATTAGACTTCTGCTCTCCTATCTTTTATTTGAATACCCTGTTGCATCTCGTATTCTTATAAATTATTATATTTTTTGTGTATATTTATTAATGTCTCTCTATTCAATTTACTTGTATTTGGTTTATGCCAAAAGATTCGATTCATATTAACTAAATACGCACATCTAAATAAATATCTATGATACTGCACAAATTTAATATAACTATGAGGTGCGATGAGTATCCTTGGCTCTGTGTGTTTCAACATATATAAATATACTAGCTGACCCGGCGAACTTTGTACCGCCTAACAGTCAATGAATGTGGTGTTACAGATAAGCAAAACTTTATGATTTTTTGAAAGCAATACAATGAATACATATAATATTTATAGCGGCCCGGTACGTGCTTCGCTACGTATAAAGTGAAATATTAAATCAAACTCATTTATAAAAAAAAATATATATATATTTAATTATTTGCTAGCTATCCAAAACATTTGGTAAAACAATATTTTTAGTTTTTCCATTTTGAGCATGAATAAACAAACGGCTGGGGGTACCGACTCTGGAACAGGCAACATAAAGTTGGCCATGTGAAAAACATGATTCCTCCAAATTCACACCACAAACGTTAAGTATTTGCCTTTGAGCTTTGTTGATGGACATCTCAAATGATAAACGCACTGGATATTGTAATCGTTTGAATTCAAATGACATTTCAGTTGGAATCATAGGGATACGCGG
The DNA here is from genome assembly GCA_031772095.1 of Zeugodacus tau. Taxonomy (NCBI): domain Eukaryota; kingdom Metazoa; phylum Arthropoda; class Insecta; order Diptera; family Tephritidae; genus Zeugodacus; species Zeugodacus tau. The sequence continues at coordinate 93,119,149 of CM062649.1, forward strand.
TATTAAACAAACTTCTCCTTTTGATTTACCAGTTAAGATCGTAGCTTCAATCAAATTTGGCAATAAATTTTTCACTTCCAATCTGGTGCCATTACACAGTTTTGGTGGATTAATATTTCGCAATAATATAATCAAAGATCCCACTTTCAGATTCAAGCAATGCGCTGGCATACCAGCCGGTTCTAATGAATTTAAAAGTTCAGTTTGATAATTCATTGCCTCATCTTGATTCATAGCACTGTCAATTGATTTATATGTCGTGCTTACGCCTGGGAGTTTTGCTTGAATTTGAAAATGAATGGCATTGATATGAATGTTCTTCGGTGCTAAAATGGCGCGTTCTTCCAACCAATCATGGTTTCTGTAATTCTGAAGAATATTTGGAAAAACACATTCAATCAATTCATCTATCGATTTCGTAATTGTACAAAAATTGTTCGGTACAGTGATCAATCCGTTGGTTCTGTCGATTTGCCATCACCAATTTGTAACAATTGTTTTGAAAACTCTTGGGCAGCTGGATCATTTTGTAGGTGAATACACATATTAATGTTCAGTGTTAAATTTTTTACATATCTCCAAAGAACTGATGACTTCAAACAGGCATTTATTTCATCAGCAGGAGTTGACCGAGGAATGACAGGCAATGTTTGTCGAAAATCCACTGACAGTAATATCAAACCACCACCAAAAAGCTGTTGGTTACCACGTAAATCTTGATTTTCGATTAAATGCTTCTAGTAATTTTTTATTCGCCATTGTACACTCATCCCATAAAATAATTGACGTTAATTGCAGAACCATAGCTGAATTTCTTGAAATATTGCAAGTTGGAGTTTCAATCACCTGTACATTCAATGGCAATTTTATTGCAGAGTGTTCTGTCCGACCACCTTCTAATAATGTAGCAGCAATTCCCGAAGATGCAAGTGCCAATGCAATTTTCTGTTCCGATCGAATAGTGGCTAAAATCAGTGATATAACGAGCGTTTTGCCTGTACCACCAGGTGCATCCAAGAAATATAACCCACCTGCATTATTGGAAATGGCTTGCATGATTGTGTCATAGACATGTTTTTGCTGAATATTCATTTTTGGTTATATTCGATTGTACAAATAATCGCAAAGCATTAGAATTGAATTCCTGCTCACGTTGCAATTCACGATCAAACAGATCATGCACATTTCGCAATTTCGCATAATTTGAAAAAAGTTGTTAACGTAGTTGCTGGTGGTTGCGCTGCTCTTTCCAATAAATTTGCTACATTAAAATAAACACGTTGGCCATTCTCAATATGTACAGCCAAGTGAACAGCCGCAGGATGTCCTTCGTGCATTGGAAACGACATATTCCTCCAGACAGCATCATTGCTACTAATATAGCGACCCATTTGATACTGAGTAATTTCATCATTTCTATTCTCACCAGCAACACCGAAATAGCCATATCGCTCCCTTTATTTACATACTTGCAAATATATTTAATGGATTTGACAGAATTACAATATTCCACATTTATATGAGCGTTGAATATTTTCGATAATAATGGACAATACGGAACCACCCAACGATTATCAACTTCAACTTCCTGGTTATGCATTCTAATGGTTGCCGTTTTGCCATTATCATTAGGTGATCTACGTCGATACAACGGATATCCGTCATTGCCCGTTATTGTGTCTGAAGTAAATTGCCTTGGGTATCGTTTCGAACACTTTTCATCAATCATACATGGTGAATTCATATTTAGTTCACCGCATGGTCCATGTATCAGGTTTTTAACGACAACTTGAAATAACTCAGGATCAGCAGCGTGATTAGGAATTTCAGCTGATAGATAAATTTGTGGACATATTGCGTCCATTATTCCAATATATCCGTACATACTGTAATTAATCTGACTGTTGTTATTAAAAGCAGCACGCATAATTTCAGGTACAACAGATCTATTTCATGCATTACGTTCACGCTGCGATGCATTAGCTTGTGCTCGTTCATCTGGAGTCTGTGATCGCCTTTGTAATGCCGTAGCATTTACATGACGCGTTCGCCGACCTATATATCCGATGTTTACACTCCAATGTAATATATTCTCCTAATTTGAATTTTCTTAATGCTAAGAGTCAAAGCTCTATATACCTACAAAAAACAAAATATTCATGTATTTCTCTGTGCAAAATAAATGCACCGTAATATAGTTCGATGTCTTTTCAAAGCCTACTTTGTTTGTCGATTTGAAAAAAAAAATGTAACATATGTGTGGTGAAATTTTTGAAACATTTTTGCCGATATCTCGAGACCCTAGTCAAAAATACTCTATACTATAGAAATCATCAACAGCTTCCATTTGCTACCCATATTGTACAAACACATCCTAGGGTTACCCGGGTCCACGTTTTGGCCTATTTCTCGAGAACCTGGTATCCGATTCTTAAAATTTCCAAACACAAACCATCTACTGCATAGTCCAAACAAAGCCTAAAAATTTGGTTTGGATAGGTGAGCCCATTCTTGAGTTATAAAGTCACAACGAAAAATGGCATTCATTTTTATATATATAGATATATATCCATTATAAATATATTACGGTAGGCTTACCTGCTGGCACGACTTGAAATAGACAAGGCTCCGTTTGTTTGCCAATTGAATTCTGGCCCCAACATGCCAATGTGCCATAGTCCCGTTCGCCCTTCGGTGTGTATATCAATTCGCTTACGGTTTCTACTATAAGAAAAGAGCAAACATTGAATATATAAGCAAGGTAAATAAATACTTGTAAATATGTATAGATAATATAAATATTCATAATTCTTGTGTATTTCCCAAGCAAAAAGTATTTTTAGTTTTTGGCAACATTTTGAAATCAATTTAATTCTTATCAGTCAGTCAGACTGTCATGTACAGGCATGCTTATTTTAGATAAGAGATTGAATGTGAGTAATTGTAACTCAAAACATTTTTGGAGAAATGTGAATTATTCGTAGCAAAATGCTTACATGAGTCAATGCATAAATAGACTAGTGCTTTGCCTTGAAGAAAAATCTACATCTTAACAAAATGCATCGTTTCAATTAAACAAAAGCCATACTAGGAATTAATTAAAATTTCGTTAGGAGCAAAGCTCAAAATTAAAAATTTAAATTTAAGAAATATCTACTACATTACCGTAGGTTTCGAAGTGTGTGTCGTTTGTTTCGATTATGGTGCGGTGCACATCGCCGGTTGTTGTGGCCTCCTGTATCGTTGCGTAGTGGCCCGATGGTACTTCAAAGTGCTCACCGCTTGTCGAAAAAGTCCACTCGAAATCAATTTCCGGTGGATCGGAGTTCACGCGGCACGGTATGGGCACAGCCTCCTCCAGTGAGGCGCCAATCACAATCATCGTATTCGTGCTACAAACTGGCGCATCTGAGTTGAAGATATGGGAGAATGCTCATATTTAAGTAATTATTTAAATTGGTATTTATCAAGACAAGAGAAATACAAACAGTTTATGTGCAGGGGCAAATAATAACTACTCAACTATTACTTTTGCTTGTGAATAATAACATTTGGATATATATTCAGATCTCAATTACTTCCGGTTATCAGTTCGTTTCACTCTCAAACGACCATTTGCTAAATTCTCCATTTTTTATATGACTACATATGTATACATATATGTAGTTAAGTAAATGTTAATGTTAACCAATGCATTGTGCAGTACATCATTTTAAGTACCCCGTGACGTTTACAAATTTACATATTCAAATATGTTGTCACAATATCGTTGATAACACTTTGCTTGAGCAAATATTTGCGCGCATAATTATTTGTTATTAATATGTCAACGGTTTGTGCCACACAAAAACTGGAGCGAAAAATACAAATATTTGTTGCTGAAAATATCGCACACTATTCATCAAAGTTGCCTGGTGGCATGGTGGATAAATACATTTACAGTTATACATATGTATGTGTGTACTTTTGTTATGCGAGTGCGAGTGAGCTTTCTCTGATGTGCACTCGTGCGTACGAAGGAAAGAATCAAGAAACAAATTTCCTACACACAGTCACACACACACACATCGACGACAACCCACAATGGCACACATATTAATAAACATGAGTTTTTGCATATGAAATCATACATGCATGCATGCTCTGGTGCAGGGTTTCCATCAACACTTATTCGCACAGCCCACACGCCAGCACACACAGCCACTTGTGTGTTCACGTGTAGTTTTGCATCGGCATTTCGCTCACTCGCTCGTCTATTTAATTCATTCGTTTTCATTCCAAGCGATTGAGTTTGAAATTTTATTACAATATAAATAAACATGCATACGTATGTATGAATGTATGTGTGTATCTGCATTTGAGTTTTTCAAGTTATCTTAAGTAATATATTGCTCCGAATATTTCACATGAAAGCATATTTATTTGTGCGTTTGTTGTTGTTTATTTGCTTAAAAGTGTGCGCTAACAAGCGGTACACATGTTGCTTGAACTGTAAAAACAGGCAGCTTATGGCAATCTTATGACCATCCCGTTGTATTAAATAAGTCCAAAAAAAGAGTAAAATTGTGAATAAGTAAAGTAAATCGGTGATAGCTGTATACTACTATTATACTTTTTATGGTAGCATAGAACACATACAAGGATATACACATACATACATGCTTTCTAGAGAAATGAATGTGCTCTTATTTTGAATATCCATACTATTTATTATGCATTGTCATTAATATGGAATAGGAAGTAATTTATTTTTTACTGTTACTACAGATGGCGATAGTAGCGGCAAAATATTTTTAATGTTTGAAATTGTTTAAATTTTATTTAAGACTAACTAAACAGATATTGTGGCATGTAGCCATTCTCAACAGAAAAGATGTATTAAGAAGCAGAACACTTATATTTTTAATAAAATAAATCAAATTTTAAATTAAAATCAGTTAAATATTGGTAAACATATTCGGTTACTTAATGAAACTTATCTCAAAGACAATAACGCTTGTTTGTATCATTTACATATACCAAACTGCTCAGGATGATGGCGCGTGTTAAAGTCCTCGACCAATTTGAACCAAATCTATTCAATTTATTATTATTTATTGACATTCTGACATTACGGATTGGAAATGGGCTGATTCGATTCACAACCATGCCGACTTCCCATATAACAAAATTTTGAATTCACTCTGATTCATTCACTTTACAATATTAAAATAAAGAAACAATGAAGAAAAAATTGTGCAAATACTGCAATGGAGGTATGGCATCACTTATTTAAAAATTATTGAAATTGGGCTATAACTTTTCAGAGCCACAGATATCGAAAATGAAGACTTCAGTGCCAATGGATACCTCTTTTACCAAAAAATATCGGTAAATCTCTCAAATATTCTATAGAAATTCAGAGGGAATATTTTTTTCTTTTAATAATTAATTGTGTCTCTGTGACAATAATGGGTAATATCGGGTCCATACTTCTTCTTGTCCCTATATAACTGATATTCTAATTTTAAACATATGGTGGGTTTTATACCGTTTTAATATCTTGGAAAAACAAAGAGACCGCAAAGCCTAGGATATAATGAAGCTTTGTGGCGAGAATGAGTGAAATCGGTCTAAGTCCCATACATATATATAATGATTTTCGTTAATCTAGGGGTCGTTATGCCGAATTTATGTGTCAAATTATGTGTTATCTCAATAAAGCATGAACTTTCGTCATTTCTTTAGAAAATATTCTCCGAAAAAGAGTTATTCACAACAACACCAAATAGTCGATATACGAGTATATCGATAATACTCGAGTCGATCAGCCTGATTGCATGTTCATAAAGTATACACATTGTGCACACATTAGCATGTAGACTATACGTCCATACTGCTCAAACTGTTAAGGGCGCTCAACATGTGTATTTTTCATTAGCAAGGCGTTCATAACTGGTGTAAAACATGCTCTCCCGCCAATAATCGTGCACTGGCAGAAAAATGCTTACACGGCGTTGCACACACACAACAGCGTGTATATGCAGTGGTGATTGTTTGTTTACAGTTAGCGCGGCGACAGGGCGGCGAATTGAATTAGAATGTATCGTCACATGCGCATTGTTTGTTTTCAATTACGCTAATTATGCAACAGCGTTGGTAATGAGAGCATTTATTACCAACACATGTGCACGGGGATGAGTGCGCAAGGGCGGCACTGTCATGCACTTATCTGCGCCATCTGATGTGTTTATTACTTGTCTTTGACAAACAGTCGCCCACTCATGCAGTGCATTAATTAGACTGCGACGCACTTTAAGCTTCACTATTTCATTTGTTTTTGACTAGAAAAGTTGAAAGCAACGTAAATAAATCCATTGAAAATGCACAAATGAGTTCGATGATTCATTAAATATGATTACTGCGTCGTCGGACTGTGCGTATGAGCAATTATTTTAACAAGAGTTCGTAGGGATGTGGATATTTTCGTTCCATCCGAGCCACAGCGCTGCTTACTTGTTATTATCGTAAATAAAATGGCTGTCATCTTTTCCACATGACACAAATGTTGTTATTCTATTCCATTTGCCATAAACATATTCATATGCAAATATTTTGCCGAATTTTAAGCGTTTCGACTAATTATGTTTTTAAATAAAAGTATTAATTAATTCATTTGTCCTGGACAATAGCAGTAAATTAAAACAAAGCTTTACTGGCATTTTCTGTTTATTACGTTCGTTTGGAGAGTACATACAAATTAGCTCGCTAGCTGAAGGTAATCAATTTGGGACTATAAATTTTATGCAATTCATTTATTTGTATTTGTTTTGTCAAATTTATTATTGTTTCAACCATATACAAGTATGTGTGGATGTATTGCGATTTGAGGGAATATACAAGTTATATTACATATGGGAAATTGTTTTTGTGTTGGCGCAATTTTCGTATAATTTGTTTAATAATGTGATAATTCGCATAAAAATTAAAATTTATGTTAACAAAGTTTGATAATCTGATGAACATTTGCGGCGCGCGACAACATTACAACTGTTTACTCATAATAAATGTACCGGATTTGGAAAGTTTTTAAATAATTTACAATGATTCGCCATTTCCAGCACCGCACGTGAGAAAATTAGGCAGTTAGTTAGTATTATGCCGAGGAAGTGATTTCATTATTAATGAAATTTTATTAACATTCACTTTACATATTGTCGAGTATGAGATTCTATATACTATATTTCATTATTGTTTTTAAACCAGCACTTTATTGCCTGCGATAAATAAATATCCAAAATTGTATATTCCACCACAGGATGCAATCAAAATGGTTATCAAAAGTCCCTAAAATTATCGAAATATGGTGAACAATTATTTTAAAAGCGTTGCAAGTCAAGCATTAGTTTGAATACATAGTTCAAATTTATATTCGAATGTTAACTCATAAAAAAGTTGCAAATATGCAAATGCTATAAATGAGCTAGGCTAAATATATTTTGCAAATTTCGTTCATTTCGAGAGCTCAACTGCAAATTTCATGTACAAGTGTGTGTGTGTGCTGAGTGTAATTTCTATAGGCTGTGTCATGTTTGTAAATTGGTAATGGAAAATGGAGCTTTATGCTACTAACGCTGTCAGTTTACACAATTCAAAAGCCTGACACCTTGACACATTGTAAGATTGCTACAATCGCCTATCACTGTGGCAAACCTGTTAATGAAGTGAAGCTGAAATCTAATATTAGCATCACGTCCAAAAATAGGAAGTCTCAGTTTCGAAAATGGTAATGGCCTTTCTCATATTGAAACCACTCAGGTATTGTATCATTGTTTTCACCTCAAAATGCGTTTAGCCGGAGCAGAAGAATAACTGTTGAAATTTTGTTCTATCACTTGATGTTCCATGAGATTATATATACATATATATCTCTTTTCCGTAGGAAATTTCTATAAAATATTTTGATTTTTGCCTTTTTATTATTTTATTGGCCAATTTAAGATTTAAGATTTAAGATTTAAGATTTAAGATTTAAGATTTAAGATTTAAGATTTAAGATTTAAGATTTAAGATTTAAGATTTAAGATTTAAGATTTAAGATTTAAGATTTAAGATTTAAGATTTAAGATTTAAGATTTAAGATTTAAGATTTAAGATTTAAGATTTAAGATTTAAGATTTAAGATTTAAGATTTAAGATTTAAGATTTAAGATTTAAGATTTAAGATTTAAGATTTAAGATTTAAGATTTAAGATTTAAGATTTAAGATTTAAGATTTAAGATTTAAGATTTAAGATTTAAGATTTAAGATTTAAGATTTAAGATTTAAGATTTAAGATTTAAGATTTAAGATTTAAGATTTAAGATTTAAGATTTAAGATTTAAGATTTAAGATTTAAGATTTAAGATTTAAGATTTAAGATTTAAGATTTAAGATTTAAGATTTAAGATTTAAGATTTAAGATTTAAGATTTAAGATTTAAGATTTAAGATTGAATTTAAGATTTAAGATTTAAGATTTAAGATTTAAGATTTAAGATTTAAGATTTAAGATTTAAGATTTAAGATTTAAGATTTAAGATTTAAGATTTAAGATTTAAGATTTAAGATTTAAGATTTAAGATTTAAGATTTAAGATTTAAGATTTAAGATTTAAGATTTAAGATTTAAGATTTAAGATTTAAGATTTAAGATTTAAGATTTAAGATTTAAGATTTAAGATTTAAGATTTAAGATTTAAGATTTAAGATTTAAGATCCTAACTAATGAATCCAGCTTTCTTTCGTATTGTCGGTATCAATTAGTACTACTAGCAGAAAATGGAGTTGCCTAATGCTGTATGTTGAATGACATTCTAACATTCGCTTCATTCGCAATTGGAATAGTTTGCCCCGATAGATAGATAGTCCGTAGATAGTTTTTAATTGAGTGTTAGTGATGTCATTGAACTTTCCGCACGCGTTCGACCCAAGCCAGTACTAGTGCGGTCAAAGCGTCACATAACTGTGTATTTATGAGCAGACAATTGTTGCTGAGAATAATTTATTGCCATTGCCATTCATGGCAGCGAGCGCGGCGTCTAAATGTCTGTAATAGTCCTTCGGAAATGCAATCGAATGTGTCACCACTCCGGACGCATTTGCGTTACGCGTGACAGCGCGCTTTGCATTTTAATGTGGCACTTCGCGAGCGCATGCAATGTGGCTTAGCGCCTCATACCTACGTCCCGCTTTGCACTAATTTTATGTCGAATTCGCATTAGTTGCCCCCCAGAGCGCATTTAAATTATTCACAAAACGTAAAATGTGTTTGAGCGCGAAAATAGTAGATTTCATAATGATAATTTTCGAAAAACACTTACAACGTATGCGCAAATTCACCAGCGAGCTCTGCGTCTCGCCGCGGTCGTTGGCCGCCGCACAGGCGTAGAAGCCGGCGTGGACGCGTGCAACGCGCTGCAACACCAGCGAACGTGTGGAAATGATGACGCCCCACGAAACGTTCTGGGTGACCGGAATGCCCTGAAAAGAGAAATACAAAATGATTAAAATTTCGAATTTTTAAGAATTTATTTTTATTTTTTTTTTTCAAAATCGAATTTCTGCACGCATGCAACACACTTTATCTCTTGTATTCCCACAAGCAAAATTATGCGTCGTTTAAAGTGAACGTTTGTACATGTAACGGTATTTATTTTTGCATTACGTAATTTTCGTTTAGCTACCTCTTCTCAACAGCTCCAAAATGGAGCATTTACACTTTGTAAATAAATACAGAGGCGAAAAAATAAAGTGATAACAACAAAAAATAACAAAAACAGAAACAGAAACAGAAAACACAGCAACGCAAATATTTATGACAGAAGAAAAATATACAATTTTACCGATTCCACCCACAACGCCAAAAGTATGGGATTTTTGCGAAAGAGTACTTGAATTTCATTCATATTCTATTTATATTTTTATTTCTATATATGGAATCAACATTTCAAGTTGATAACTGAATGCTCCTGTCATGTGTGGTATGAACCTTTTTCCTGACAAAACTTTCTCTTATCATCAAAACAAGGTTCTACGAAGTGATCCTTGAAACACTGAACTGCAGCAAGTCGTGTTCGAGAGTGTATCGTTGGCTAAGACTCTCCATGAAGACTTAAACGTCGCTTATCCATGATTCACTGGGAGCACCAGAACTGGAACAGAATGAACGGTGCATTCCCGAAATGTGAGCGCAGTGTGGGGATACGAGCGTCCGTACACAATGCATTTGTTGTTGCAGCAATGTTTGGTTATTGTTATACTTTATCACTCTTTGTTTTTTAGCAGTTGTTGTTGTTGTTGTCGCTTGCCATTTGGCTGGTTGTGTGCGAGTGTGTTGTGCAAATAATTTTTGCATATGAACAACACCGCAAATAAAAGAGTAAATAACTGCATAAATACACGAATTCAAATGTGTTCATATAAATATGCATGCGAACACACACATGGCGTGAGAGTCGTGAGTGTGGCTGTGTGTGGGAGTAAAATAAATAAACTTGTAGGTGCAGGAAAATATTGAAGCAACAAAGAAATGTGAGATGTAAAAACATTCCCCGAAGAGAAAAAAATCATAAAGATGAGTAATCGTACATTCCCATACAAACCCTTTTAACACGCTCACTGTGTGTGTGTGTGTAAACACTCAAATGGATACGCATAACCAGCGGCTACTGGATGTGAGCGGCAATGTGTGTGTGGTGTATGTGGCAGTGTTGGCAAACGACTTCAGTGGCATACGTGCACATCCGTTACTATCTTGCCACAGCCAGCTGCTCATACACAGCCACACATGCACACACTGGCAAACAGGCGAGCGAGTGTGGAGCGTATGCCCCAGTCTGTGGGGCTGCTTTCGTGAAAATGCACTGGAAATTTGTCATAAAATGAATAATAACTGCATTTATATGAGCTGTTTTACCCGCAAGCAAAATGTGAGTAGTTATTTTACGACGACAAAAACAAATAGGAAACAGCCAACGCTCGCTATGTGAGCAGCTCAGCTCAGTGCAGCTCAGCGCGGCGGGTGTCGCTTAAATTGCATGCACCGCAGTATTTGCGCCTTTTTACTGTTACTGTTACAGTTATGCTGTTTTTTGTCTATTTCTTTGCCTGTTTCATTTCGGTGCGCGTGTGGGACCTGCAATGATTTGCCATTGTGTGTCACAGGCCCCAATCATACTCACACATACTCACATTCACATGTATATGTGTGTGTATGTTCCATAGTTTTCTTCACCCTTTTGTGTGCTTTTAGTGTTCGTGCGTTTGTGCAAAAGCAATTTCGTTGCGGAAAATTTTGTGATTTTGAGTTATTTCGGCAATGTATATTTATAAAGTGTAAGTGCTTTAAAAGCTTTTTATCACCGAGTGGCTTACCATGCCCAAGGTGATTTATTGCTTATTGAGTTTTAAGAAACACTTGTATAATATTAATAAATGTTAAGCTTAAAAAAATCACGATATTTCAAAGGTGGTGTTTAAGAACATTACAGCTCCGTGAAAAAAGAAGGAGAAATAGAATAAAATAATTGGGTCGAAAGGTTTTAGGATTTATTTCATGAACTTTTTCAAGTCTGTAAAAAGAAGCGAAGCATATGAGTCTTGTAGTGAACGAGGACAAGCCGAAGAATCTTCTGTCTTCGAACAAAGTGAAGTCTTCGTTTATCTAGGATCCAGCATAAACACCTAAGAAGCAACCACGAAATCAATCGGCGTATCTTCTTCTTCTTCTTGACTGGCGTAGACACCGCTTACGCGATTATAGCCGAGTCCAAAACAGCGCGCCACGTATCCCTCCTTCTGGCAGTTTGGCGCAATTGGTTATACCAAGCGAAGCCAGGTCCCTCTCCACCTGGTCCTTCCATCGGAGTGGAGGTCTCCCTCTTCCTCGGCTTCCACCAGCGGGTACTGCATCGAATACTTTCAGAGCTGGAGCACTTTCATCCATTCGAAGAACATGACCCAGCCAGCGTAGCCGCTGTCTTTTTATTCGCTGGACTATGTCTATGTCGTCGAATAACACATACAGCTCATTGTTCCATCGTCTGCGGTATTCGCCGTTGCCAATGTTTAAGAGACCATAAATCTTCCGCAAAACCTTTCTCTCTAAAACTCCTAGTGCCGTCTCATCGGATGTTGACATCGTCCACGCTTCTGCACCGTAAAGTAGGACGGGAATGATGAGAGACTTGTAGAATTTGGTTTTTGTTCGTCGAGAGAGGTCTTTACTTTTCAATTGCCTACTTAGTCCATAGTAGCACCTGTTGGCAAGAGTGATTCTGCGTTGGATTTCCAGGCTGACATTGTTATTGTTGTTAATGCTGGCGTATCGGCGTATCACTCCTGCCAATAAGTGCTTTCACGGACTTAGTAGGCAATTAAAATGTAGAGCATTCTCACGCAAAACCAAAGTAACCCATTACAAGCCATGTATTATACCCGTCCTGATGTATGGTACGGAAACGTGGATGATGACGAAGAATGGTGAGTACTCCTTAGGTGTGTTCGAGAGAAAAATACAGGCTTGGACATACCACCCGAATGGAAGCGTAAGAGATCTAGAGGCCGACGAAAAAAGGACGTCCTAAACTCAGATGGAAGGATCAATTGGCTGTAGATTTGGCGAAACTGGGAATTTCCAACTGGCCCGTCATGCGCGTTGGAAAGACGTCCTGTGAAGGCTTACTGACGCGGCGAAAACCAACTCCCGGTTGTAGTGCCAATGATGATGATTTCACGAACTTAAAGGCAATTTTTCACCACATGACTTCAATTTTGGTTTCAGAGAACTAGTGCTTCATAAAGATCATTTTAAAATCAGAACCAATTTGGGTTGAGAGACAAGACTTCTGTGGGAACTCTCTGATCGTGAAACTTTCTAGACTCTATAACTTGGAAATATATGATAACTAGAGCCAAATAACAATAGTTTAACCATCTATACAAAGTTTGCATATCAATATTCGCAGAAATGCAGAAGCAAAGAAATAAATATAGTTTAATAGACAAAAGATATACATCCATATGATTACATACAAAATCGGAAAAAGAAACTATCATTGAACGAATATACATTATAAATATTATATATAATAGATAATATTTCACTTACATCGTGTGACCAAGTAATTCGATGCTCCTTCGGATTGGCTTTTATGTGACACTCGAAGTAAACATCGTCGCCTTCCTTGATTTCATCCGGTTTAAGTGTTGAACCCAGCGATAATGTCACTTGCGGTGGATCTATGTGGTGAATACATATAAAAAGGAAGACAAAAAATTGGTATTTATTACAATAAAAAAGCTTATAATTGCAGAACAAAGTATGAAAGTGTCGCGATGATGAAGAGAATACATACTAAGTAAGCCACTTCATTCGATTCCTACATCCATTTATATTAACTTTGCCACAGATTTTTATTATTATTATTAAAGCAAGTATTCATTTCTGTAACTAAAATCTTGCCGACCACATATGAGGCACGTACGTGTGGAAGAAATGCATGAAAATTTTAATTAGCTAAATGACATGAAGAATTATTTTCAGCTTGCAAGCCCGGCTTAACATTTTTTCGTGTTTTATTTTTGTCTATTTTATCCGTGAATTTATTTTGCCTTTTTGCCAGCATTTGGTTGAGACTGTCGTGCAACTTTTTGCTGTCACAAAACTTTTGCTGCAGCACAAAGTTTTCCACAGCTCCACAATGGCACTCTTCGCTTTTAATTTTTTGCCATTTTTGCTGTTTTTGTTTTTCTGCGAGCGGATTATACTCGCATTTAAAAGTTAAAATTTTAGTTTTTACTACAAATAGCGCAAAATCAGCCGAGTGACATTTTTGTATTTAATTATGTCTATGATTGCTGTTGCAGCAACTAAATAATTAAGTTCGTAAATAAAAGTAAATGCAGTTGAATTAAAGATTAGCTTGTTTTAAATGTGTGACGGCGCTCACAGAATAGTTGAGGCGTAAGATTTTTGATTTTAGATTGAGCACTTCGGGAAGATTTGAACCATTTCTTAGAAACTTAAGGGACCCCCATTCTCGGTTTCAAAAAATCGAATTTTTTTAATTTAATTCGAACCTATAACTATTCAAGAATGTTCCTTTAAAATTTCAAGTGAAAATTTCAAAAACTCTTGAAGATCTGGCCGATTTATGGTGGAAGCGTCAGGCGACGGCGAGAACGCCTCAAAACTTTAAACGTGTTTTTCTGGAAACAGTGTTTTTACGACTGGCGCATGAGGTTACTCAAAACCTATTAATCCAATCGATTCCCAATTTTAATACGTTATTCTATACATATATAGCTATGATATGAACTAGGATAAATCAAATCGGTGAAGATCTTCTTTACTTTTCAACTTGATTTGTGACTGAAAAAAGGCGATTTTCAAAAAAAAAATCAAAGGTCCGCCATTTTGTTAATTTTTGTGCGAAATTAATAATCCTAGTTCATACCAGAGCAAAATATGTCCACTTTCTAATCCCGTTGGAATTTTTGGTTTCAGATGTTCCAGTGAGCGCAAATCGCATGCGCCGCCGAAATGAAGGGCTTTTGTTTGATCACAAAAAACAACAACAACAAAAAATTATGTAAACTGTTTTTCTTCTATTTTAAGTCTTCAAATAATTGTATGTAAAGTTACAACTCTAAAAACTAATTTATGTTCATGGCGTATGCCATTGAAAATCGTCAAAATTTTAAATCGAGAATGGGGGGTCGCCTTAAATGAAACATGATTACTCGTAGTAATAATTGAATTGAACTAAATAAGGAATTGGCAGCCACCTTCGCTTCGCTATTTCTCCGCTCGCTATAGAGAGCAAAGCGTAACCCTAGTCAAAAAATGTAAATGGAGTAGCAACAACAAAGTTGTTGAGTTGATTTCGGTATAAGAGCGTAGCTAGTACCTCATTAAAGTGGTATAACCGACGGCTTTAGTGCTACCAAGTTATATTTTAGACCAGTGTTGTTATTGTGAATGTCTCAACTAACAATTTGCAATAGAGAAATATAAATTGACAAATAATTTCGTGAAAAGCACCTTTCTCATACATATTTAAGTAAAAATAAAATTCGCATCTTACGAGCAGCAAATGATTACATAGAGACCTTTGAAGCATTTCACTTCGCCATTCATTACATGAAGAGATCTCGCAAAGTTTGTCCAAATTTGTGAAAACAATTTCCTTATTACACTGTCGTCATTTGCGTATTTTTACGGACGCCACACAAAGTTGACTTTTTATTTCCCCCTCTGTGTCGTAGCTAGGACCAACAACGCACCAATCAATTTATTTAAGTAGAAAAAGTTGCAGGAAGATTGCAAATATAAAATTATTTGCGGTTCTGCATGCGAAATTATATTCACCGATGAAATATGAGTAGTCTCTTGGCTTATATTTTCTCCACCTTATCGCCGGGTGTCAGATTGTTTTGGGTATTTCTGTTGCGTTGCGTTGCGTTGTGTTGTTTTTGCGTAATTTTATTTGTAAACTTTTCAAATTTGGCACACATTTTACTATGTGCGTACGCAAAGTACTTGCAGATGCAATAAATAAGCGAACGAAACCGGAAACTTTTTGGCAAATAATACCGAAGTGAATATTTATGTACACATTTATGTACTTTATATAAATATTGCTTGCGATTGAGGGCTCATAAAGTTGCCAGCAACACAACAGTATTGTAAAATATTCCAATTTTACGTTTTTGAGGGTTCACCTGAAGGTGACGCTTTATATGTCCAGGTGTAACAATAAAGTTATTTGCAAAGCATTAGAAAAAAAAACTTGAATTTTACTTGACTTCTCTCGAAGTAGCACTACCAGACAGGATGAGTGAACTCAATGCTTCAGCTGTCGGCAACTTGAGATCCCTGATTGTTACAAGCTCGACACACAAATAATCTATATTTTTATTCATATTCAAGCCTGAAAAGCCTACAAACCAACTGTGATCTTTAATTGCAGTCCATTTTGTGTGGGCATATTTCTTTACACTGCTGTCTACCGAACTCATGAATGTAAAGGTCTTTAAATACAGCTTTTGACTCTACCAACAGTTATATCCGCA
This sequence comes from Zeugodacus tau, assembly GCA_031772095.1. NCBI lineage: Eukaryota > Metazoa > Arthropoda > Insecta > Diptera > Tephritidae > Zeugodacus > Zeugodacus tau. The sequence goes on from CM062649.1 coordinate 93,135,243, forward strand.
CGTACCCTAACCGGCAGTCCCACCGGTGCTAAGCACACACCGCAATATGTCTTCCACTCCTTCAGAGCCGCATTCAAATAAAAATCTGCATATTTTTGTTTTCCTCGCTTTCTTATTATTATTTGTTGTTGTCTGTTTGTCACACCATACAATTCATTATTTATAACCGTTTTCGAAGAAATAAAACTTTCATAGCTTTCATCATGGCATGTGCTCGGTTCGCCCGAAAGCCACCAGGCAGTTCCGCAGCGAGGGAGCTGGGACGTATGCTTGTGTGGGCGCCCGTGTCGCACAATAACTTGTTCCTTACACAGGACATGTGCACACATGTGTTGGCGAGTGAAATCGTTTGTGTAACTTCAGCACTTCCTGCCTCGCCCTCTCCCTCCTCAAGCGTACTGTGCTCGCGTGTTGTGCTTGCTTTTACTGCGGCGCTCATAAATTTTCTATTTAAGTCTGCATTTCAATAAATTTATGATTATGTTTAGAAAAACCTATACATTCATTAAACAACACACACACACACATGTGATTGTGCATATAAATGTGAGTAAGTGTGTGTGTGTGTGGCAGTACAAATGAATATGAGTGTGAGAAACAATAAAACAAGCGCTGACAACTTTATTGAATATGATATGAATATTATATTCATAAATACACACAATGCGACACAACAGTTGTCTACCGGCATGTGTGTGAAGGCGTGCGGGGGCTTGAATTTCTAAATATGCCGCAAGCGTTTTAGTTTTTTGCTACTTTTGACATTGCAGCCTTAGATTCTATCAAATTCGTCGGATTTGCAGCCTTCGAAAGTCGGCGCGCCGGAGTTTTGACATGTTTGCGGCTTAGATAATCGAAAAGTGAAATTTACTGCGGCATTATTATGTCAGCGGGCAGGTAAATTGTTTGCCATTTCTACTGAGCGCATGCAGAAGTTTCATGCGGGAAATAATTTAGATTTATTGTGAAACTTTTTCCAATTTTTATGCCCGAGAAAAGCAAATGTTTGAGTGAAATCGATGCAAATGTACTAAAAAGGAATTGTGAACGAGGAAGCTGCACTTTCTGAAAAAGCAATATATATTCCAATAATGAACTTGAACAAAATGGAGGTTTCTTGTATTACAAATGGGTGGCTTCAATTCAATGAGTATTTAACTGAGCTATTGTTTTCTCTTTTTGGTCTAGTCGAGTATTTAGTTTATTTTTCATTACATGAAAGTGAAGTCAAATACTAATCGGTACTACTTACACATCACATTCAGCAAAAGTGAGTCTTCCATTGCGGAGATCGGCAAACGCGGATTGGAACCGGCACACTTCAACAAAGTGCCGTCATCTTCAGGTTGTGGATGGAAGGATAGCGTGGAGAAGACTCTTCCATTGCTTTGAGTCGTCGTTAGCTAAGGAGAAATACATAGATGCGATCGTTTAGTGATATTTATATAAATATCTGATCTCAATTTCATCAAATTAATTATGATTGTGTGCAATCGAAGTTCTTAGTATTAGTCGAACAAATCTTAATTACTTTCGACATTTTTACCCCAACAACAACTTACAGTTCCTCGTTTGAAAGGCCGGTTGTTCTGTGTCCAGCGTATCTCTGTATCGGGCACTGAACCGGCGACGACACAAGTTAAATTATATTGAGTGCCGGAAGAGAAAACTTTCAGTTTATTTGTGAGATTAACCGATGTTGGACTCACTGTAAAGAAAAGTTAGTGGATCAAAACCAAATTGAATATATGTATTATTTAAAGCAGAGTATTTCAAAAAACGATTTTGGTATTTTTCAGATTTTTTATGGTTATAGAAGTGGACACTTACGAAGCATCTCGATGCGTATGCTGCGCTCGACTGGTGGCACCAGCTTCGTATTCGAAGCCTGACAGCGATAGGTATTGTTGAGCGCGGATCGTGAAATATTCGGCACCTCCAAGCGATTCACGGTCACATGGCGGCCCATCGACACTCCGTTACCCGACTCCAGTAGACGCGTACCATTGATCCAGTTGACCACAGGCTCTGGTCGACCTGTAATAATATGGAAGAAGGCGTTAAATAAGTGATTTGTAAATACAAATCTAAGTGATGTCTAAACTTAGTGTGGTACTATATTTTTAAGATTATAAGTCCCGTAATTCTTTTTTAGTACTTGAAAAGCATAGAATCGACGGATTTAAAACGGACTCTTAACCCACATACTCAAGCAGCCACGAACTGCAAGTGCAATGACTGCCACATTTGGATTCTAATTTTCCATCAAGTGCTGAACTGAAACTACTGCAAACTTTCAGCAGAGTCGTAATAGTAAAACAGATTGTAACCGAGATGTTCGACATACATAACGGCATATAAGTTGCGCCATCCTCTTGCCGTGTCCATAAAAGCCAGCAGAGCTGCCGTTTAAGTCTCTGCTGCAAGACGTCGGTGATTTCGTTTCCTTCGATCCACCTCCGCTCCTTGGTAATACTCGCATTCGTTTTCCACTATATGTGTAGGTTGATGGCCTATTTTTTTCTTTGCTCCATCCACAGCACTTCAGTAAGAGAAAATGTAAGATTTCTGCGGCGCTCAATGTGCATGAAGCGAAGGCGAGTCGTTGGGTCAGTGCAGGAAATGAAAGCCGCAAAATTATTATTATTTTAAGTAATGCAAAGCGCAAAGTTCCCGATTCACCAATGCCCATACACACACATACATATTCCAAGCATGCACAGGCAAGGCTCGCAGCGATTGGGCTCGCTCGAATGGCCTGAATTGCAGTGCACTTCTGTTACCGCGAAGGACTGCAATAAAAGCCTTATATATAGGCATATATATTTGTTATGAAGAATAAAATATTTTAACTGTTGATGACTGCTCGTTTTGCAACTATGTTGGCCCATAATGCCCGTGCGGTTGGCATTACATTGCACCGTAACCGCAAGATCGTCACCACAAGCTTATTTGATTACTTCCGCCAGCAGCAGTGTTGTTTTGTTGAACTGGTCTGTCGAAGATTTTATACTTTACATAGGCTCTTCAATTAGCTATATACCAGCTGAGATTTGACCAAACTTCTTTTCAGAGTTGATATATGCTTCGACAAATGAAGGGATCCTATAATTCTAAAACTTCTTCTTCTTGACTGGCGTAGACACCGCTTACGCGGTTATAGCCGAGTCCAAAACAGCGCGCCACGTATTTCTCCTTCTGGCAGTTTGGCGACAATTGGTTATACCAAGCGAAGCCAGGTCCCTCTCCACCTGGTCCTTCCATCGGAGTGGAGGTCTCCCTCTTCCTCTGCTTCCACCAGCGGGTACTGCATCGAATACTTTCAGAGCCGGCGCACCTTCATCCATTCGAACAACATATCCCAGCCAGCGTAGCCGCTGTTTTTTTATTCGCTGGACTATGTCTATGTCGTCGAATAACACATACAGCTCATCGTTCCATCGTCTGCGGTATTCGCCGTTGCCAATTCTTAAGGGACCATAAATCTTCCGCAAAACCTTTCTCTCGAAAACTCCTAGTGCCGTCTCATCGGATGTTGACATCGTCCACGCTTCTGCACCGTAAAGTAGGACGGGAATGATGAGAGACTTGTAGAGTTTGGTTTTTGTTCGTCGAGAGAGGACTTTACTGTTCAATTGCCTACTCAGTCCAAAGTAACACCTATTGGCAAGAGTGATTCTGCGTTGGATTTCAAGGCTGACATTGTTGCTGTTGTTAACGCTAGTTCCCAAGTAGACGAAATTATCTACAACTTCAAAGTTATGACTGTCAACAGTGACGTGGGAGCCAAGACGCGAATGCGCTGACTGTTTGTTTGACGACAGGAGATATTTCGTCTTGTCCTCGTTCACCACCAGACCCATACGCTTCGCTTCCTTATCCAGTCTGGAGAAAGCAGAACTAACGGCGCGGGTGTTGTTTCCAATGATATCGATATCATCGGCGTACGCCAGTAGCTGTACACTCTTATAGAAGATTGTACCTTCTCTGTTTAGCTCTGCAGCTCGTATTATTTTCTCCAGCATCAGGTTAAAGAAATCACACGAGAGTGAGTCACCTTGTCTGAAACCTCGTCTGGTATCGAACGGCTCGGAGAGGTCCTTCCCGATCCTGACGGAGCTTTTGATGTTGCTCAACGTCAGCTTACACAGCCGTATTAGTTTTGCCGGGATACCAAATTCAGACATCGCGGCATAAAGGCAGCTCCTTTTCGTGCTGTCGAAAGCAGCTTTAAAGTCGACAAAGAGATGGTGTGTGTCGATCCTATTTTCACGGGTCTTCTCCAAAATTTGGCGCATGGTGAATATCTGGTCTGTTGTTGATTTTCCAGGTCTAAAGCCACACTGATAAGGTCCAATCAGTTTGTTGACGGTGGGCTTTAGTCTTTCACACAATACGCTCGACAGAACCTTATACGCGATGTTGAGGAGGCTTATCCCACGGTAATTGGCGCAAATTGTGGGGTCTCCCTTTTTGTGTATTGGGCAGAGTACACTGAGATTCTAAAACTACCTACTGATAAAGGTGCTAGAAGCTTTAAAGCTTAGAAGCTTTTTTGTGTCAGAACTCTATTTGAAGGCTTCTCAATGAAACTTTAGCAAAATATGCGGCTCCTGTCTCAAAATTATTGGCAAAATGGTTGACATTGCACTTTGTCGGAACTCTGGTTGTAGGGAAGTTATGTGATTCTGGTTCAAGCTAAGTTTTATTTTTATGAGTTGAAATGTTCCTCGGACGGATCGACTATTATTCGAAAGTAATTAATCAGTTATACTTATCAAGCATTATCTTTAAAAATGTTAGCTTATTTTTGTTCAATTTTTCAATAAAATTCTTAACCTTTAACACATTGGCTGCCATGTGGCACGTTATATACATACATATATGTATTAATATATTGACTAATGCTAAATATCCTCCCTTGCCAGAAAGTTTTCAAATTAATTCACTGAGTTGTTAAGCACTCGCTTTTCGGCATTTTAAATAGCGGTACATTATTTAACAAGCTCACAGCTTGAAAATTTCAATGAGCTTTAAAGCTTGTTGTGGTTTAATTAGCTGTAAATAACAACAATGGTGCTAACATCAACAGAAAAATTTTGGAAAATATTCATGATGTGGGCAGACATACGAAGCACACCTAGACAGAGTGACGGTGCAGAAGTTACCCTCGGACTAAATTAACATATAAGATATGCAAATGCCATAAAAATATATATTCATGCCATAACTCTTCCATACTCTACCCACTGAAAAAAAAAACGTTTCTTCAAAAAATTTAAAGTTATCTTTAACTAGCTTAATCATAATATCAAAACTTTAATTGTAAATATTTTTTCGGTAGCTCTGTACCTGCTGCTGGTTATTGAGAGAAAAGTTGCAAAAATAACATTTCTGCTTTTCCGGTGCTCAATTTCCCCAAACTTCTTTAATTTACAAGGGTGTACATGCCTATTTAAATGCCGAACCAGATTCAAGAGGTAATGGGCGACGCCGGCAAACGCCTTGATTAACTTTTAATGTTTTGTGGCACCCAAGTTGGGTTGCAGTGAACCTGCTCGCAAGCCCAATGTTTATTTACATACACTCGTTGGCAAAAAGATTTCACAATACACTCTCGACTACAAATATTTGCACAAAAAGTGAGCAACGCGCTGTGTGCCAGTGAATTGTGAGAGCTCAGTCTGACTGACTTACCGACTGCTGAGCAAACGAAGTGATTGTGTCGGAGGCAAAGGGAGCTTAAGAGCTGACACCACCCCCCGCCTCGCTTCACACCTTTCGCTGAGCATTGAAAATAGTAAATACTTCTTCCACATTTTACATCAATTTTTCTTGTACTCCAACCTGCCCTCCCTGTCCCTCTGACTCCCACTTTGCGGGTTGGTTGGGTTTTCCGCAAAGGATGTTGTACCGAAAATGTAAGTCAAGCATAGGAATACGAACTTCCAAGACTGCATGCCATTTTTCGCATTCGAAAATATGCAAATATGCATAGGAAGCTCCGACTCTGAAAATAACACGACGATACAAATAAAAAATGAAAAAGACACGAGCACAAGGCAAATCGCAAACAAAAATAATGCCACACACAAAGCGGCATCGAAATGAATTCGTTTAGAGGCAACAGTCGAAATTGTACATTCAGTCGAGTTGTTGGGCAAACAAACTTCGCACTTACAATGTAAATGAATACCGGAGAGGCATTTGCAAATGAAACAAGCAACACTCACACTCATGCATATATAGAAGGGAAATCAAATACAACAAAAATAGAGAAAGGCATACATTAGTCAACTTTAAGTCGACAGCATAAAAAAACATGGAGAACAAAAATCGCTTTACAACAACAATGGAGCGGAAAAGCAAACGGGAAACAAGCGACAATGCAACAAAAGGGCGAACGAGCGCACAAACAAGCGAACGAGCGCCTACATAGTCAAACGAGCAATCATTGAAGAAAAGGGTTTAAGGCCAGTGAATGTGTAATATACAAGTTGTATGAGCAACGTTAATACCGGAAACAAAATGCAAATTTCACCTAAGCGCACCCAAAAGGCAATCGAGTAAAGAGAGTGGATCGAGAGTCGGGACAGTAGGTGTCTTCGGGTGGCAGTTATGCAGCTAGGCAACCACAAAATTTAACGGTTTACAACTCGAAATTCGGTTAAAGTTATTTTGAAGCAGTTGTAAGGCGAGCTGCACCGTTTGTCGCTTTGAATATTTATTCGAGGGTGCTCATAATGGCAATTGGAACGTTGCCAAGGATGCACCGTTCTTTGGCGGTGGCAATTGACAAACCTTTGTGGGTGTTCAACTGTAAATTGGCTATCTCATTGCATGGTTTGCTTTGGAAAAAGTGGACACACAAAAACTTGTTAAAACTTGTAAATATTTAATGAGTTACACTAGAGGTTCTCGAACAAAGAAATGCATGAAGGTTGAATTTACATATATTAAGAGACCGCTGCTTATTCCTTCGAACTTAAAGAGCTATTCAATATATTCTGAAAGATATTATGTCCAAACAAAGGAAGGCGTTATCGATTTCCTGCGCTCACGATATTGATCTTCAGTTCGATATTCTTTCAAATTAGCTTCTATCAACATTAGTGTTGCTCCAATATCAGCTCAATTCTTGTTTATAGATCGTATCTACTTTTGCTATGATAGATATGATAGTGTTTTTCTTGCTCTTTTCTGAACAATTAGCTCTTGTACGGTATAACTATAGCTTTTTAATTGTTCTATATTGCATCTATAAAAACATTCGAACCTATTATCTTATTCTAAATCACTTCTTTGGACATTTTCAAATACATTCACACCTCACTTTTTATATTATTAACATCAGAAATAGCATATATGTATATATCTGAAGGTGCTCGTGGTGTTGAAAAATCAGATGTTTTTACCTATTATGGTCCATTCGAACATCTCTCTGTACTACATTCAAACGCACAATGAAAGTTTCGAGAAGTGTGAGTGAGTAATTCATAAGAGAAGCTATTTAATCTAACTTTTGGTTACATAATGGAAATTCTCCAATTGTAATTTCGTTTTGTTGATAGGATTTGCATTGTAATGTGTAGACATACGACATTTGTAAGTTAGACAAAGAATGTCTACTTCAAGAAAGAACTAAAGAACCAAAATTACGTTAGACTTCGTCCAAAAAATATATTGACGATTTACCTGTAATCTGGCTATTACGCACCAGTACAACAGACACGAATAGGTTACAATAATAGTATACAATGTATTACAGCATATTGAGACAAACATTGGCCAACACTTAGTCTTCCGAATATACTACTTAGCCAGTCAATAATAACAAATGGCAGACACCGTGAAAAAGAAAACAAGAGCAATGCTAAAGCATTTGTGGTAGTGAAAGCTATTTGTCGGCGTACAGTTATTGAAAGAGAGCGGGCATGCGGTTGTTATCCTAATCCTAGCAATGCTCACTTAATAACCAAGCAAATTAGGCAAGTGCTTGGATATTGGAATGATGGAATAAATAATGTATAATTGATTAAGTTGCCACAAGTGTTGCAAGAACAAAAGATATTGGATAAAATGTTGTCAAAGTGAAAACTCTACATTCAAAATACTATGCCAACAGTGAGTGCCGCTTTGTCACGTGTCTACTGGGGCATAAGTGAGGTTGCTAGCCAGCCATTACGTATATTGGTTGGTTGCCTTGTCCATTTGCACACGTGTCCTTTTTATCAATAGTATCTCTGCTTTAAAGTGGTGCTCGTGTTCATTAATTTGCTTAGCTTTTTATTTATGGAGAAATAATTAAGTTTAGATTAAATATGAGATAAGGATTCTAATGCCGATTGAAATTTCAAGGCAAATATAGAATTCTGTCGGTTAAGATTATTTCATGATAATTAACCAACTAATAACTTACTGAAGACAATTCTAATTTCACGAATCTTTGCAACCTCAAACTAGCGAATAAATACAAAACATCAAAGTACAAAATATCATTTCTTTTTTTTGTTGGAATTTGAATGATAAAATGTATTTACTCCGCTTTATTAGCAACCCAACCAGGCACAAATGAATAGAATGCAGGTGCTTTGACCAGCGTGCGTTGCTCGTGATCGACCTCATGCTGACCGCTCCGCAGCAACTGCTGTCAATTGCCCATTCACTTTCAATTAAATGGTTGCAACTTCAACGGAATTTCAATAGAAAGAGCTTTTATTGGTCAAGAGATGCTTCCATGTACACAAGAAACATATGCCCTGCGGGGGTGGTCGGGTCGACGACGGGCAGTCGAAATGGCATAGACTGCACGGAGCGAACATCAAATCATGCAATTTAATCAATTTAGAAACGTACAACAACAAAAACAAGAGCAGAGGGCACTACTAAAAAGTGCATTGCATTGGTAGTGGTCGTAATAAAAGCTCTTGCAATCAGTTGGTTAAAATTTCGCTTACGTGCGGCATGCAACATGCGTTTCCTAGTTGCTCCATTTGCAACAGCAGCTGCCACACGCTCAGCTCACCTGATCACCTTGAAGAAGCGCTGTTTTTGCGCTGCTCCCTTTTTGTTTATATTTTTTTGCAGTGTCTTACCTGCGAGGAAGCTGACAACCACAGCTGCTCTGGTCGCCTTGCAGGCGGAGGTTCAGCGCAGCAACAGTTTTGTGAAAATCTAAATGCACAACAGCGCTTTGCTTCCTTGCCAGCGGCGTTGCGGTGCATGCCATGAAATGGAACCGAGCGAATGAAAGCTTAACGGATTAAAATGTTTACGTGAATTTGCAGCAGCACTGCGACATCACATGTAGGACAACGGACAATCCACTGCCGCCACGGCGTCATTCTTTGCGCTGCTGACACCGCGAGCATATTTCGCCTTTTTTCACCGCTCGGGTGGTCGGTGGCTTTATCTATTTCCAATTGAAATCACACCATTCAATGGCAATAAAGCACAGCGGAAGAGCGAAGACACGGCAAGGAGTGGCACAGCAGTGAAATAGTAGTAGTTAAGTAAGAAAGCGCTGCAATGAAGGTGAAATATAGAGTAAATGCAAAAACAAAAAATGCGAGATAAAAATAGGAATCACTTGTGGTATTTCGATCGGATTTCGATTGCTTAATTGCAATTTAATTTACTGATTGCCAACGAAATTGCCAATTATTTCTTAATATACGGGTATCTCGAGCACAGCAACTGCCATTTCTGCAATTCCTTTTCACGTTTGGCCTTTGAGTCGAAGTTGAAGTGCCATTATTGGAAACTGTTACGGACTCCGCCCAGCTGCGCTGCACGAGCTCGTCTCCCTGCACACTTACACCCACATATTGTCACGAGTATCATCGAGCAAAGTACTAGCCGTTCACCGATGCCACACACCATTCGTGTGTGTGTGTGTGTGTGTGTGGATGGCCGAGTGCAAATGAACAAGCGAAAATAGCATCAGCTAATGAAAAGCATTACTCCATTTTAATCTGCACAACTGTCATCCTTGACTACTCCCTATGAGTCCTTAGTGTCACAGCCACAACAGCGATCAAATGTCAGGCGAATGGAACGTGCTTTGTAAATAAGTGAGCAACTTCAATTATTTGTGTTTGAATGTTCCTCACTTATTTGTAAATTAGTTTTAATAAAATTTATTCTACAGTTCAATGAAACCAATTTAATCCACAGGAGACTCCAATTCTAATCAAATATTTAACAAAAAGACCTAACTGTAAGTTTGCCTTCTAAACTGAAGACAGAAAACTTGAATATTTTACTTATACTATGCCATAAATATAATAATTATGTCTTAAGGCAATATTAAATTCACTCAATGCAGTTAGATTTGAATTTCCATAGCCTTAAAGACCTTAGTAGATATTGGATGCATTAAAATGTATAAATTTTACACCGTAAACCAATATGATAACCCACCACCTTTAAATAATGTAAACCCACACACGCATACACTTTGCTCTTCAGCGCCCACCAACAGCCATTGCTAGGGGCACAGACGCCACCACAGCGAAGGCTTAAAATACTTATTTGGCTAATAAGTCGTTACAACAAAGAAAACTATAAATTACATAATTTACGACTTGTTGTTGGCGGCGCAGAGAAACCAGGGAGCAACAGACCCACACACACTCGAATGAGTGTCGGTCTTAGACGAGAGGAGTGGAAACCAAGCACCCCATTGAGTTGAACACAAAGTTGTTGTGTGTATGCTTCGTTACTTGTTTCAGGGTATTGTTGTTTTTGTTGCCCTTATTTGAAAACTTTCTCGAATAATTGATATTTATTTGCATCGTAGGGACCAACATATGTAACCGAACCGAATACAAAGTAAACAACAGAATGCATGCGGTGCCTGTGAGAAGGATCGAAAGTGGCGCAGAGAGTTGAATAAATCTACTTGAATTTATTAGAAACCTGAATATATATTTAACGGAAGATTTACAGATTTTTTAAAAATTGGATCTTTTGTTTAAAATATATATTAAATGCTTTGAAGGGCTGTGAAAATTAATGGAATATTTGACTTTGGGTTCAGTTTAAAGATTACTTATTAATTTTCAGTAAAAGTTCTTTAAACTAATGAGAACAGACTTTATTACGTTAATCTCGTTTAATTTTAATGAGTACACCACATCATCTGATATAATAAATGTAAGTGAGATTTGTTCAGAAGATTACCACCGGTCGCTCATTGCTAATTTAAGCACAGTTTCTTCCCAAAGCACTTTACAACATTGCACACTGGCCTTACACAACGCCAACGCACAGCTCTCACACTTTCAATGCCGCATTCTCAACGCTTGTCATTGCTTCGCTGCTAAATAGACCCATGGGCCTGCTCAGTCTAAGCGAACGAACTGACCCGTCACAGCACACATGTGTATCCGATGTTGCCACGTCGGTTGAATGTGTGTCCGTATCCATATATAGCTAAATGTCTATAATCAGAGAATCGTGTGTTTTATTCTTTGCCTGCTGTGTGTTATGGTCGGCGAGCTCGCCTTGTTTTAGTGTAAGCGCCTACACCCACAATGTGGTAAAATAATATTATACCAAGTAATCCTTCCGCTCTCGTTGCGGCCGTCGCCGCCGTAGGTGTATCCGTGCAGCAAGGCAATGCGGCGTTGAGGGGAGTGTGTGTGTGTGTTGGCGGCTCGTACGAGGCATGTGGCTTGTGGCATATGTTTTTACGCACAACACTTGCTCGAGCCAGCTTGAGATATTTGCTCTTTACAATTGCTTGGCTTTCTCGGCACGTTGGCTGCCCGCGCGGCGCCTTGGCACTCTTTGAAGGCCTTTGTTCTCGCCCGCTTGCTTCGCTGCTACACAATACGAGCGTATTATTACATTTTGCTTTTTGCCTGCACTTAAAACATCGATTTAATTAATTTGCTCATAAATTGTGCGAAGGCTATTGTTTTCGGCACATTAAACAAATGAGAAAAATGCCGAAAGGGGCACAAAGTGTCTTCATCCACACAACACTCACACGCGCACAAGAATACGAATTCGGCAGCGCGTGCGAGTGTGTGTGTAATATTTTTTCTTAGAAACCTCTCCGGCCCCTCCTTGCTGGTCGGCTGCTATTGCTTTTCATGGAAAAAGTTCCAAAAGTGGCGCAGACATTGTAGCCGGAAGTAGACGCTGCTGCAAGAATTTCTCCACCGAGCCGGATGTGAATTAGCGCTTACGTATAATTTATAAAGCTCTAAATACAATGTAATCAACATGCCGCAAATTACCATTAAGCCTTTTTGCTACACACAAAACCCGAATATCTGTGTATGTGTGTGTGTGTCTATATTGGCCCGCTTGCCTAAAGCTTTACTTTGATTGTGATTAAGTTGAAAAGTTCGCGTAGACTTTTTCTTCTGTCTCTCAACTCAGCTATGTGAAATGTGTTGAAATTCTTCTCCTCTCCACTTCTCCACTTGTTCAATGCTTTAAATGTCTTCTTTATTTTTGCCGTCCAAATAAGTTACGCAAAAACTTATTAAAAAAGTTCAATGTTGTCAGCCGAAAATAATAGCTTAAATTTTATGCTTCTAAGAAAAAAAAACTAAAAAATACTTTTTTTAAAATTATGGCGTGCGAAAATTTCTTCCAGCCTCTCTCTATAAAAGTATACGACGTGTGTGAGTAATGATCGATACTTTGGCGAGTAGCATACACGACATATCTTGTTTTTTTCTCATATGTATAATCTATATTTTCTATGGCTTCGCGCATAGATTTCTTCATCTGGCTTTCATAATGATTTTTGTTGTTTTGCGGTTTGCACCTTGAGGACTTTTCACGAGATTTACAATGCCGACAATGCCCGCCGGTCATGAGAACCAGGAGTAGGAGAATACGTTGATAAAATGTATCTTAAGCGCGGAAAAGAGGTATGGGAAACTATCTTCCTCAACCATTCATTTTCAATAATCGAATACAATTATTCCGTCAGTAAAATAAATAATTGCCCTTTTTGCTTATTTGAAAACAAATCTCGAGCTGTGTGGGATCGTTTTTATATAACGTTATAGCAGATCATTGAAACATTAATGTCCCATGTCTGAATCACCTGATACTTTTTTATGGATTTGTTGAAGAAAAGCCTGTGCATGGGTCAAATCGGGAACAACGTCATAATCGCATTAAAGGCTCACATAGTCTACGCTTTAGCCACTTTCGAACAATGTGTTTTTAAAGCTATGTTATAAATCTGTGATCCCAAGTGTTGTTCCAAACTTGAAACTTGTAAGTCATGACAAACATTTATGGAACTAAAACACATTTTATATAATCCTTTACAATTAACCTTCGATTCCCATATATATACCATATATTTATGCAATATTCTTGTAACCCTTCCCATTCGTACGTTTAACGTAAAGTGGACAGTTTTACTTACCGCCACGCACTTCACATGTCAACACAATGTTGTCGCCCTCGAGCAGTGGGCCCACAGCGCCGGCGACATCACGTCCAGAGGCATCGTAAACCAGAATCTGATGTGGAGGAACTGCAGGAAAGCAATGCAGAAAAGAGAAAAGAAACACACGATATATAACATATATTAAAGGGCGATTTTAATCACAGCGAAGTGTGTGAGTGAGACGGAAGTTATGTTTCTCATGTTTACATGTGTATTGTACTTAGGTGAATGTCTATTTTTACGTGAAACAATTAGTGTGTGGTGTCTGTAATTACGTGTTTACGTGTTTGACGGACTTAGGCTCCTGCAGTATACTTACCAATAACCGTTAAATTAATTCTATGATTACGCGTTGGGGAATTCTGGAAATCGACGCGACATCTGTATACCTGTGGGACAGAGACGAAGTGAGATAACTTAATAATGTAAATGGACATTTGAGACTCAAAATAAAATGTAGTCGAATTAAATAATGAAGAGATTTATATTCGGCGCTTGTATTTAGCTCTTCAATGAGTACTTACGCCTTCATCATCCAATTGAATATTCTCGACCGTCAATTTTGCAGGTTGCTGATTTGTAACGAAGTAAGCGCGTGGTCCAAATGAGTTTGTGTCCGACCAGTATAGCGCCTTTTCGAACGCTCTCCCCCGAACATCGAAACTAGAAAGCAACAAGAATATATTTTAGAATAATATGCATCCACTGAAGTACTTCAACTAATGATATTTTAATAGTAGAAAATTATTTTATCCTTAACAGAAATATCTGCTGAAAAAAACTTTAGCTGCACATATTTGTATATCAAATATTGAGCTTAAACGACATATAAATGAAAAGCGATTAAATTAATGTTTTCCAAAACATTATGTGTTGTGTTACAGAAACATTAATGCCATCGATCAAAATTTAACTTCTTCGCCTTTTATTGTGCACTTGTTGATGTTGTTGTTTCAGCCACTGGTGCGTAAATAATGAAAATATGCCTCTCCCCCCATTTCGCAACGTCTCGGAATTCATTGCCCAGCCATTATGGTCACCTAAATTATGGTCGGCGTGTGATGATTGTCCTCGGCAGCGAACCATAAATTTCGTCTGCGTTGAAATGCGTTGAATAATGTTGTTTTGAATACGTCGTTCTAATTTGATGTGTTATCGGGAAGCAGATGGGCATTTGATGGTTCTTCAGACACAACAACCCCTCTCTCACTTGATTATTTGTATTGATTTATTGGTATTGTTCTGTGATTACTTTGTATTCAATATAAAAACTGAGATACATACATATCTACTTTTAAGAGTATATTCTCCCAGAAAGTTTCAAAACAATCGCACGCTAGTAAATCGTAGCGAACACTGAGACCATGTGCGTATTTGTCTTGTTACTTAATGGCTTGCTTACGATTCGCCTGGGATTTGTAATATCTATTCGAAATGAACATTAAATTTAAATGTCTCACCCCACATTAATATTGAAAAATTCTTTCTGAATTATTTCTCAGTGGAAAATTGTGCTTACAGCACTAATAATGCAGGGTACAACATTAACGTTAACCAGGTATCAAAGCATATTAGCAACAAAATATCACAAATTTAACTGAAACGGTTGCACAAATGAGGCAGCAACGGAAGGAGGGTGTCGAGTTGTGCGAGAATTAAGGCATTGCACTGATGGCCAAGTGATGCAGAGAATGGAAATAATTTGTGGACGTATTACCCACTTTACATTTGCTTGTACTAATAGTATGTGTTTTTGTTGGCGCTGCATAATAGCAGCAAGTATCCGGTAAGTAAGCACCGCGCGTCCCCCAAAGAAAGCAGCCACACGAGCGAAAAGTTGTGAAACAGAATTTGTTGGAGAACAGCAAGCATTTGCTGGCAAATATTTCCAACGAATTTTTTCGAGTTTCCGACTATTTTTTGCAACACAAACCCACACAGAAGAATGAAAATAAAGTAATGTAAGCGAAGGAAGAATAAAAAGTGAAAATGTGCAGGCATTAAATGAAGGAATACGCAGCTGAAGCTGAAGGAAAGTTAGCCTAGTAAATTTTAAGAATTTGCTCGGGTGTGAAATCTAGCATAGACGCTGAGAAAATATTAATTTTTGCCTTCGCCTGACGCCTGCGAGGGAGAAGCATCGGTCGGCATCCGTCAGCAGGGCAGCTGTATTCATCGCTCCTTCGCCATCAAACCAGCTGTTTGCAGTTTTTCTGTTATTTCTTTGCATAAGCATTTATTATATAATATTTTGCTTGTTCGTTTGCACTAGTAGTGCTGATAAGAAATGTTAATGAGGGTATGATGGTAATAATCTCACTTCAATACACAACAGTTACAAATTTGTTGCAGTTATTTTTCTCTTTTTCGTTTGATGTTTATTTACCATGTTGCATGTTATTTTTATTTTTACTAGTGTGTCAACTATCCCAGCAAAGAGAAAAGTCGATTATTGACTAGAACATGATTTAATGAGATATTGGGGTCTGCCGGTAACCTCTAACGTTAGCGGAGGACTCGAGAAACAGTACAATATATTTTTCGAATCGAGAAAAAAGGCATCCGTGGCTTTGGAAAGATTTTCATGTCAATACTAGTAGAATAATATATTCTTACTGACGGTACGAATTTTTAGCGTTAGCCACATTTTAAAATCATAGAAGCCTTGCCTGTTATAAACTACGTTAGAATTGACAAAAGCACGGCGTTAACTTATTTTCTACCTTCTCATTTCTATGACTTCGCATTTTTTTAATTTTCAGCGTGGAATTTTCATAGCCCTAAATCGGTCGCTGCACTTGTCTAGCTGCTCTGCTCATTGTTATCCGCAGAGCGAGTGCTTAGTTAGTATGCGCTGCGCTGCCACACTCCGCGCTGGGTCAATTGTTCGGCGGCTCCAACCGCCGCCTGCCACAGCGACTGCCTTATTAGCATTGTCAACACAATTGTCCTCTTCAATGTTGCGCCTTTGTGCTTGTGCTGTGCTCCGGCAATACTCCTGTGCAGTCTCTTACCTACGCCCAGCCGTGCGGTTGTGTGGCTTCACTATCGCCGCTCGCTTCGCGCTGTCATTCGGCGCTTCGCCATTGTTTGCGCCTTTAAGTGGTTTTTTATCATTTCACCGCTGACACAATTTATATCCTTTGCTCATATTTCTTATGCTTATCACGCCGAGGATGTCGTTATTTGTGTGAGTTCACATCTACATACACACAGACAGAAAAAGTGTGTCTGCGTCTGCGTGTGTATGTGCGTGGACTTTTCGGTCTGCGAAGACGCTGCGTTTGCCTTGCGAAGTGATTGCCGGTGTCGACATTTTCGTGCTTTCTTTTTTTCTGCCGCTTTCCCTCCGTAATTTTTAGTCTTTCGCGAATATTTCTATCACCGCATCCGCTTTGTTATGTATGCTCTTTAAATACGTCAACGCTTTTAATGTGCTGCTCTTCTTCTTTTTCTCTGCTTCTTTCTTTTTTCGTTTTTTCGTATTTTTCGTTTCTCTTGCAAAGATTCACATATTGTTTTTCCCATCTTTGGGGATTTTCTCAGCACTTGCTAGACTTTTAATGGGGTTTTCTGCGCGGCTCTGCTGTCCTTTGTGATCAAGGAAGTGGAAGTTAAGTTGCGTTTAAGTGATAAATTCATACAATTATCCGGCGTATTCTCCACTCGCGCTCGACGGCGACATGTGCGCGGACTCATTTGTAAGGCGCTGTACGTTTATGATGATTGCAAGATAAATGCGTCCCGACAACTTTAAATGGCTTCATAGCGACTGTCGGTGGATTTCGCAAATTGGGCGTAAAGGCAAACGAGATTGTGCGCTTTTACCGTTGCTGTGCGCTGTCTTAATATTGAATTTACATTTAAATTTGATAAGATTATAATAAAACAAAGCCAGCGCAATAGATAAAGTTTTCGAGAACAAAAAGATATATATAAATACATATATATCAAGATAATAGTGAAGTACTTTAGATTTAAGTTGTTCTTTGATTTATTGCTCTCCTTACAAGGAAATGCTACACTTAATTTATAATATGTATTATCATACAAAAATATATAGAAATTGTATAACGTGAATGTAGCCGTTAATCGATAATACGAAACTCACCCAATAGCCTCGATAATCACAAGCGCTTGTAAACTCTTAGATAATTCTATTTAAAGTAAATGCAAAAATAGTCAATGATGACACGGCCGGGGCGTATACGTAACCACAGCAAATATCAAAAGTTCAAATTTAATGCGCGAAATGGGCCATAAAAGCATAAGCAAATTACGTTAATTTTTAAAATAGCGCAGAACTGTTGCAGCATAAAGGCGAAGCGAACGTTTGTGGGCAATTGAATATATTTAGAAAAGTTTTTAAAGTTTTAAATTTCCTTCGGGTATTCACGTGTATTGCACCCCAGCGTGCAATAGAGTAGGCACAAGAAACTTTAAAAGCGGACCACACACAAATATGCACGCGCGTGTATTATATGCGAGATGTGTAGAAACGCTGGAGATAAGTGGAGAAGAGGAAGAAGAAAATATAGTGGAAAGTTGAGTGAAAACGTTGCTGCAACTGACACAACATTTTTGTTTAGAATTCGTTTAGGAAAAACTGTACACATTTGCTTAGTCAATATATATAAACATGTTGTTGTGCTGTTGTTGTTGTTATACATATGTATAAACACTTTGCTACTCCGAGCCTGCCTTGTAAGCCAGGCCCAATGGCAACAACTTCACTTGAAAATGTAAAATAACAAATTCTAAAAAACGCAAATAACAACTACAACAACAAGCAATATGTGTTATTTTTTTCTAATTTTTTCCATTTTCACATTTTCACTTCCTTGGCGACTTTCTTTTGTGCGCCTTTTGAGTGCGCGTTTGTGTGTGTGTGTGTGCGTTTTTCGCTTGGAGCGTTTGTTCTTTGTTTGTCGAGTTTTCAAACAATTAGTTGAGTTTTATTTATTTTGCGTTAATTGGAAGTGCTTTATCTTGCGCTTGAATGAATGAGTTAAATTTCGCGTAACTTTCAAAAGCACAAACAACATTTGGAGTGTGGAAATTTAATGGCGAAAAGGGATTTGGCGGCAAAGTTTATGAGCGCTGCGCGAAACGCAACATAAAATAACCGAAAAAAATAGTGCCAAATTTGGTCGCTGCGAAAGTATAAATAACTCGACACTTTAAGATGAAATCTCGGCGAAAGTTCGGAAATTTGAATTTTTGGCTTTAAGCGATTTCGTTGTGATTTGCTTATAGCTATTAGGTGAGTTTAATTGAATTTATGAGGTAGTAGTGATCTCAAACGTTTGAAAGAAAAATTACTATGAGCAAAATTTTCCAAATATTGAATAAATGATTTGAAGTTGTTGGATCGAGAAAATCCAATTTTGAGTGCTTTCCAAGGCTCTAGAGGCTTTCGAGCCACTCATTATCATCTATTTCGCTAAAAATTGCGGATTAGGTTTGATCCCAAATAATTGCGTATTTTGAAGTGTTACTGCGATCTCTTTATGGGTACAATATTTTTGATGAAAATGAAACGAGTGCGATATTCAACGAATTACTTGTGAGGGCATACCCCCAATTTTGTCATGAAAGTAATAAAATTGCATAATGAAAGTTGTAAAGTGTCTAAACTGGCCCAATTCATCATAAATTGCTGCAATAAAAACTTGCCAAATCAATTTTGTTGAAATAGTCGCTTTTATGACAAAAATTCGCAACTATTCACACACACACACCCACACATGTGCTTTGTATAGTTTATAGAGCTAATGTGTTCAATACAAGCAACGGTCAGGAAACCCTTTTCACACGTGACAATTTTGCCAAATCATCCGAGGCAATGGCACATCTTCTGAATAGTTCCATAAAGGTAAGGAAAGTCATGCTGGCAAAGGTCGCAATTCACGACTCAATTGCATGACAAAACGAGCAAATGGCGGACGCACCAAATAAAGGGCTAAACGTCAAAAGGCGTAAAGTCGAGAAAATAACGGTATACCGTGCCGAATAACAATCGCAGAGAGAGTGGGAGAGAAATGAACATTTCGCACACATCCTAATATGTTTCAAGAATGAAATAATATTTTCATACATTTTTATTGTCCGTTATGTGCGAACGAAGCCCGTAGCAAGGCGGCAGCGTGAATTTATGATGATGCTGTGCGTGCAATAGGCGAAACCCTTCAAAGGCGTACAATTGCCAAAATGCCGGGGGTGTGTGGTGCTGGTGTGAAGGTATGCAATCGTGCCGTTTAATCCCAGTGCAAATGAAAATCGAAAAAAAATGGCATTTTAGCTGGCGTTGAACCAGAAGGAATATCCGATTGCTGCCTGAATAATTTTGTGACAATATGTGCCAAAGTGTTGACAGCAAACTCACACACAGGTGTTCACGCAAGGAAAACAAGTTGTATACAAATACGGCCAAAACGAGCGACTGTTGTTGTTGACTTCAATTATACGCCTTTCACTCAAATCACACCTACTCACACATGCACTTTGCAAGGTGAAAAAATTGCCAACCTGAAAGCACAAATACAACAAAATGTAGTTTTTATAACACGCCTGCGTGCACATAAATAATACAAAAGGGTTGCCGTTAAATTCTCGGACATATTGTGCGCAAGCCAAGCTGCTGCAGTGAACTGGCTTAACGGGGGCCTAAACGGGGTACAAACGAATTTTCACCGATCGTAAGGTGAACTGTAGCAACAACATAAAAAATGTTTCACAGCAATTTGTTATGCGAATGACGGCAGTCGAAATGAAATTAATAAAATAAAGGTCCGATTGGAAATTTTTGGAGAAAAGAGAAAATCTTTAAAAAAAAGGAGATTTTCGAAATTTAAAATTGGTTTTCGAACATCGCTCATGGAAATTATCGAACCAAAACTTTCAAAAATGCTGCATTGGAGGCGTGGCATCGACCATCTAAAAAATTTAGAATGTAACTCAAGTTCCCAGATATCGAACATAAGGCCTCAGTGTTTGTGGCTAATACTTTTCCTCAAAATATAAAGAAAATTCAGAGGGTATGTTTTGCTATTAATGTAAGCGTATATGCCAAAATTAGGGAAAATCGGGTTAATACTTTTTTCAGCCGCCATAGAACTGGTATCAGCATTATCAAACTTACGGTGGGCTTTAAACCGGTTAATATGTGAGATATTCGAACAAAATTAACGTACCTTATAATATATTGAGATTGGTGGCAAAAATAGTTCAAATTAAATCTGGAATTTCTTCCAGCCCCATATGCTATATAGAATAATAATCGTTATTCTAGTGGACTTTAGTCGAATATATGGGTAAAGTTGTGTGTTATGTTACTACAATTTCATGGGCACAAGTTCCTCAAGATCTTTCTCTTCCAAGATGAAACCTGAAAATGTTTCCACTCTTTTGAGTTTCAAGATTAGAACTTTTCGATTACACCCGAACTTAGCGTTTTCTTACTTGTCTTAAAGTCAAGTTTTAGTTTTCAGAAAAATATAAATAAAATACTTAGACTTCGAAGCTGTTTATCAAATTACAGTCTCGTTTTCGTTATTTTATACCTGCATTGGCGCAAATGCAATGCTTCACTTGCACAGGTGTATTCTGACTATAGCATGCTAAAGGTTCATCATATCGAATATCAGAAAAGTTAAAAGGCGCATATTTTAATGTTAAGCATTTGTTGAGGATTATCCATAAACATGCAAACCGTGGAACTTTTGGGTTCACAAAAATGCAACTTCAATATAAACAACCATTCAGTAGAAAAACCTTCCTCACTTGCAAGTAGTTCTTTTTCCTTTGTCAGATTTGCAATAACATTCGTATAGCATATAATGAAGTGTAATCTTGAATTTTGCCATTCCGCAGACAGATACCATCTACTTCTATTTGGTGACAAATTACTACTTATCTCAGTGTCAGTGCGCTGTGAAACGAAAATTGAACGAAAATTTAAGGAACTTGTACACACTTGAGCACCGCCGCCAGATGTTCATGATTTCGGTATCTGGGAACTTTAAACAGCCCTGCAGTGGCTTCCATTTGTTTTGCAACACCCTCACCTAATTTATATAACCTCAAAGCCAGAGCAGATCTCGGAAAAGAGCAGCGAGCCAACGAAATTAGAAGCCAACACACCAACCTTTTAACGAATAAAAAACATGCTACAAAAATAGTCAATGTAAATATACAGAGAGAAATTGCTGCTATCAAAAAATTAGCAATTCAGATCACACAGGCAAGCAGCCACCAGCCTTCCCCAACTCACCAACCCACCGCATGTTAAGGCAAACGCCCCACTTACATTCGTAATCAACCGCATGTCGGGCAGGTGCAGAGCCGCAGAGCCAGGCAGGAACCTGTTGTTGGCGAAAAAGTGAACGAATGAACGAAACGTGCTTTATCTGCATTCGAGTGTAACGAAAATACGCAGAGCTACGAAGCAGCTAGATGAAGCTGGAGCTGGCTACTTACAGCCTATGTGTGAAGGCAGGCACTCACACATACATATGTACATCCGTAGAAGTTTTGCCATATACAACAGCTGCCATGGCACTTCGAAGGAGCAGACAAGTAAACAAAAGCATAAACAAACGCAATCAAGAAGATGTGCGATAAGCAAGTGCGAACAGCGTTGGACTGTGGCGACTACGGCGACGGCGTCGGCTAGAAGTGTTGATAAAGGTGCGGATTAGTGCGTTACTAACCACACACTCTTACATAATGAATGTGAAGAAAAAACATAAATGAATGGCAGAGCGCAAAACTATATGCGTAAAGAGCAAATTACGGGGAGTGCAGGCACTTTGCCTAATATCGGGCACCTGGGCATACTTGGCCGGCCGGTTCAATGCGTTACGACGTGTTTACGCCTTGAGTTATGCTCTCAACTGCGTGCCAACAGCGACCAATGGACGATTTCAGTGAATTTAAAATCAGACTTTAATTTAAAGTGTGTACTAATATTGCTAAATGGAGGCAGTTTACATGACGAATAAGTAATATTTTTATTTTGCTGATTTTAAGGGGAGTTGTTTATGGTTAAAATATGCGTCATTTTGGGAGAGAATGATGGCTTCAGAGTAGGGAAGTAACTTAGATCTTGCTGTAAAAATTAAACTCAAAGGTTGCATAAAAAAAAAACAAAAAGAAGATTATGTAGGCCATCGGAAGTGTCATGAATTTGTTGAGATGACACTTTCGCTCCTTAACAACCTTAAGACGAACTTGTGGAAGACCTTCACATAGGTTCTACAATGAGATTAATTCATTAAACATGTTATGATTGCAAAGTATTCGATGTAATTTCCAGTTTCGATTAGATTATAACACTATTCAAATATTTGTTCGAAAAGATCTTCAGATACAAAAACTCTATATTTGATTAGGATATATGTAAGTGCCAGGATGTAACCTTCGCTTTAACCAACATCCAATTTTCCATTCTTCAAGGCTCTATAGACTCGGAGTACAATAATTATTGGTTGCAATTAAAGTGATCAACGAAATTGATCAATTGAAGGAAGTCATCAACGATCTTCTTGACAAATGTGAAGTTGAAAGAAAAATTGTAAAGTGTATTTCTGAAATATTTATTATTTCAACATAAAAACGGTCTGGCAAGATCATTCATGTGCCCACGTCTTTTCGGTAAATCCAAAAAAGTACATGCCACAGAGCAAATAGAAACTTTGATTAGAAAAGTTGTTACTTTTCGAATTTCGGTTGCACTGCAACTGCTGCAATATTGCTGCTGTTATTGTTGTAGTTGTTATTTACTACTCACTAATTCTCAGTTAATCCGAGAGTGACAACACCAAGCTGCTTTCAACTCATTTCAGCCAAAGTACTCGTACTCGCACACAACATTGCCACAAATGGCTGAGCGCCACCCACAGCTGAGCACTTGCCAACGCCGAGAGCTGAGTGCACAGCACGTGCAGCAGGAGGGTGGGGGCGGCAATCCGTGGTTTGTGTAATGCAAATGTGCTGTTCACTTGGTTTATTTATTTATTTGCACTGCCAATGCGCTCTATCTATCTTCGCCACCAGCATGGCATAGCATGTGCATCAAATCGAAGTTTTTCCAGTGAAATTGAATTTTCGCAGAATTATTGAAGTGTATAAATTAGCAATAAGTGGTTTGCAAAATCGACTATTTTGATCTCTTGTTTGCCTCCGTCGTTCATTGGGATGATTTTCAGCTGGCATTTGCATACCAGTTTCAATTTGTTTTGGAATCACATATGCAATTTGCATTTCGGTACTAATGAGGCTCGCCATTTGCAGTTAATTACGTTTAATTTGGGTTTAAAGCAGATGCTCTGCTTAACATATTTATAAGTATTTCTAGCAATGATGGTTTCATGGTTTTCTTCTTGAATAGTCTTCAATTTTAATATTTTCTTACAAGATGTGGAAAGTATAAATATGATGATTTTC
Organism: Zeugodacus tau; assembly: GCA_031772095.1. Lineage (NCBI taxonomy): Eukaryota > Metazoa > Arthropoda > Insecta > Diptera > Tephritidae > Zeugodacus > Zeugodacus tau. Next base: position 93,159,115 of record CM062649.1, read on the forward strand.
ATATTTTTATACTCTCGCAACCTGTTGCACAGAGTATAATAGTTTTGTTCACCTAACGGTTGTTTGTGTCACCAAGAAATATAAGAGTTAGATATGGGGTTATATATACATAAATGATCAGGATGACGAGTAGATTTGAAATCCGGATGTCTGTCCGTCCGTCTGTCCGTCCGTCCGTCTGTCCGTCTGTCCGTCTGTCCGTCTGTCCGTGCAAGCGATAACTTGAGTAAAAATTAAGATATCTTAATGAAACTTGGAACACATGTTCCTTGGCACCCTGAGGAGGTTGCTTTCGAAAATGGGCAAAATCGGTCCACTGCCACGCCCACAAAATGGCGATAACCAAAAACACATAAAGAGCTATAACTAAGCCATAAATAAAGTTATGAAAATGAAATTTGGAACATAGGATCCCATTAGGGAGGGGCACATTTGGATGTAATTTTTTTGGAAAAGTGGGCGTGACCCCGCCCCCAAATAGGTTTTTTGTATATAACTCGCAAACCAATAAAGCTATATAAACCAAACTTTCTGCAGTCGTTTCTTTTAGCCATTTCTTTATACAGTCCAAAAATGAAAGAAATCGGATAATAACCACGCCCACCTCCCATACAAAGGTTAGGTTGAAAATTACTAAAAGTGGGTTAACTCCCTAACGAAAAACGTCAGAAACACCAAATTTTACATAAGAAATGGCAGATGGAAGCTGCACTCAGATTTTTTTACAAAATGGAAAATGGGCGTGGCGTCGCCCACTTATGGGTCAAAAACCATATCTCAAGAACTATTCGACCGATTTCAATGAAATTCGGTATATAATACTTTCTTGACACCCTGATGACACGGGTGGAATATCGGTTCACAACTACGTCTACTTCCCATATAACTCAATTTTGAATTCCATCTGATTCGTTCACTTTATAATCTATTCATAAGGAACCAATGAAGCTAGCGGAATAAAACTTTACACAAATACTGTATTTGAGCTGTGACATCACTTGTGGAAAAATTGTCAAAATCGGACCATGACTTTTCAAGGCCCCTGATATCGAACATGAAGAACTCAGTGCTTAAGGTTAATTTTTCACCGAAAATATAGGTAAATCCCTCAGATATTTTAATGTAATTCATTCCCTCTAAATTTTTTTCTTATAACAGTTTCTCTCTGTACCTGAAATGGTAAAAATCGGGTCATAACTTCCCCCAGATCCCATATACCTAATTACAATTAATATTAAATTAAGTGAGCGTATAGTCTTCGATATATCGTATCTTGGTGGTGAAAACGAGTGAAATCGGTTTAGGAATTACCTCAGTCCCCATATACTATTTATGATGATTTTCGTTATTCTATTGAACTTTATACCAAATATATTGGTCGACTTGTGTTATCTTTATAAAATTACATCAATAAATTGCGAGAGTATAAAATGTTCGGTTACACCCGAACTTAGCCCTTCCTTACTTGTTTAATTTAAATTTTAATATTTTTTTCATTTTCTCGACCCTGCAGTGCTCATAGATTACGAAAGAAAGTGTTTATTGGGATTCAGAGAATTTAGTATAGAAATACATGCAATTGTTCTGAAGAGGAACTTTCTCAAGTATAGTATGACCAACTAGTTGAACTTGAGAAATCACTTAAGTCGGAAAGAGAAGTTGGAAAATATTTATAAATGCACTTTCCACGCCGAAAACATTCAAAACACATTCAATAGGTGCAAATAAATCACCAAAAAGTACAGCAATTTTTACTGTTAAACGAGTTGGGAATATCAATATTTTAACCTATGTATATTGTAATAATGGTTCGTATATAATAAAATAAAGAAAGGAAAGTGTATAACACAATGAATGAAAAACACACACATTCGCAAGGTGGCACAACAATAGCAGCGGTTGATGCCTCAAAAATCAATTAACCTTGATTGTTGTACGTGTTTCGACGGTCGTTATGCCGAGGCCCGGGGCCATGGTCGCCCCGCACACCGTCGTATTTTCATATATACAAAAGCAGCGCACGCAAAAGTGCCGAAAGTGTGAGTCAAGCAGTGTGCCCACAGGTGGCAACGACGCATTGAAAAAGATTGCCGAAGACTGCTAAAATATTTCCATATACATATATATGTATATAATATACAAGTATAACGGTGTTATTGTTTTATTGACGATTTTCTTTTCTACTGCGCTGTTGCTTTACACTCTCCCTCTCTCTTGTTTGCAATGCTTCAGCCTTTAAACTTGAGACGCTTCCCTGAGTAAATAAATGATTCTCAGCTTTTTGGTACCTGACTCATGCATATACATACACACATACACAATTTTTTATTGTTTTGCTCGCAGGTGAGTTGCTAGCTGACTTTTTTTGGGGGCTTTCTTCAAAAAGCTGATGTCTTTTTGTTCTTCTTCCTGGCGGCGCGGCATTGCCACGGACATTGCTGTTGTTGATGGGATTATTGAAAAAACGACAGGTTTCAATATTGGACGTGACAGTTGGCTTAGTTGGGACTTTTGCTGATTTTCGTTTGGCAGTCTGGTGCCGCGGGCAACACAACCACATGCAGACGGAGCATTGCGCTTGTCTTCGGCATTCCTTTTCTGCTCATCGACAGTCATTCCTTCTGCTGCTGTCCCACGATGTTCCAAATTAATATGCACGTGAAGGCATTTTGTTGCAGATTAAGTGGAACAAATATTGTTTTATTTCTTTATTCTAGGATTTGTTTAACCGCATTCTCTGATATCTTGTTTAACAAGCCGGCAGTTCGGAGGGTTTTCGATGTGGCACTTAGGAAACAATCAACAGCGAATCAATATTCAACTGTTGCCGTTATTTTTCTGCATTTAAGATGAAATTAATAAAAAAACAAGTAAGGAAGGCTAAGTTCGGGTGTAACCGAACATTTTATACTCTCGCAATTTATTTATTTAACTTTATTTATATTATATAATACACAATTTGACCCACATATTCATCATATATATTGTATAAAGTCCATTGAAAGTTGGAAACCCTAATATTAGGTTAGAAGCACCGAGGTCCTCATGTTCGATATATGGGGCCTTGGAAACCTATGGTCCGATTTCGGCGATTTTAAGAATGGGGCTGCCACACTATGAACATAATATTTGTGCAAAGTTCTGCACCGATATCTTCACTAGTGCTTACTTTATACATTGTAAAGTTAACGATTCAGATCGTCTTCAAAGTTCTGGTATATAGGAAGTAGGCGTGGTTGTGAAGCGATTTGCCCTATTTTCACAACATATCATTGGGATGTAAGGAAACTATTACAAACCAAGTTTCATTGAAATCGGTAGTGTAGTTCCCGAGATATGGTTTTTGACCCATAAGTGGGCGACGCCACGCCCATTTTCCATTTTGTAAAAAAATCTGAGTGCAGCTTCCATCTGCCATTCCTTATGTGAAATTTAGTGTTTCTGACGTTTTTCGTTAGTGAGTTAACCCACTTTTAGTAATTTTCAACCTAACTTTTGTATGGGAGGTGGGCGTGGTTATTATCCGATTTCTTTCATTTTTGGACTGTATTAGGAAGTGGCTAAAGAAAACGACTGCAGAAAGTTTGGTTTATATAGCTCTATTGGTTTCCGAGATATATACAAAAAACTTAGTAGGGGCAGGGCCACGCCCACTTCCCAAAAAAAGTACATCCAAATATGCCCCTTCATAGTACGATCCTTCATACCAAATTTTATTTCCATAGCTTTATTTATGGCTTAGTTATGGCACTTTATGTGTTTTCGGTTTTCGCCATTTTGTGGGCGTGGCAGTGGTCCGATTTTGCTCATTTTCGAAAGCAACCTTCCTATGGTGCCAAGAAATAAGTGTGCCAAGTTTCATCAAGATATCTTAATTTTTACTCAAGTTACAGCTTGCACAGACGGACGGACGGACGGACGGACGGACAGACAGACATTCGGATTTGAACTCCACTCTTCACCCTGATCACGTTGGTATATATAACCCTATATCTAACTCGTTTAGTTTTGGGTGTTACAAACAACCGTTATGTGAACAAAACTATAATACTCTCTTAGCAACTTTGTTGCTAGCAACTTTGTTGCGAGAGTATAAAAATTGGACTACATTTTCTTTGACTTCAGAAAAGACGTGGGTCGGTTGCTGCAACTCAGGATTCTGGAAACCTCATTATATAGAAACATGATCTTCCTGAAAGTATTGCAAAGGTTACATTAAGTAAGATAAACCAGTGATCCTCGATGTCTTTTGAATATCAGATTTCGCTTTCTTCATAATTTCTTTGTTGAATCTTTGAGACTGCAAATGGTTATAATTTCCATTCAAGTTTCCATGTAGTATATTGTTAGTTTCACAATATATTGTAAGTTTAATATGCTCGCAGGAAAGTGTGTTCCAGTTTGCGTACCAAAAATAGCCGATAAGGTGTACATTAAGTAAACACATAAAAGAAAAGAGGAAAATATCAACAAAGGAAAAAATTAGCAGCGAAAAAAAAATTTGAGGCCAGCCTGCCTGCCAGCCATTCGGCCATTTAGCCTGCCGGTCAGTCACTGGTGGGTGGCAAATGACCTTTCAAGTGGCGCATAAAAAACTGAATTGATCCATAAATGATAAGCATCGCCTTAAATCAAACAGACCGCCTCGTTCACTTGCCACCACTCACACACACACACACACACCTGTCACGCACGCATTTTCCAGCGTATTTCACAAACACGCTCGCCGCCGGCCGAACATTCGGTGAGGAAGAGCTGAAAGACCCCCATACACAAGCACGCGCCGCCTTCCCATTTCCGTTGCACTTTAGTAGCCCTACAATTTATACCCGTTTCGCGCTACAAATATTCTTGTCGGCTTATACTCCCGCCCACATACATATATATTTATTTTGAAATTTCACTGCCTTGCAATGTATTGTTGTTGTTGTTATGTGAGTTGGCAGTTTGTAAACGTAAATGTTGTCAAAACTGCAGAGCCCAAAGTGGCAACACAAAAACACAGACGAAATCATTTAAGTGGCAGGTAACACGCGAAGATAGCATCGCGTGCAATACAGCCCTAATTACTTACTTGTCGCAATCCTGGCAAATGCTACGCCGCCGAAGTCGCTGGCAAGACGCGAGGAGCGCACGGCTGCGACTGTTTCGAAACACCGCCAAAGTGCTGGTGTGAAACGGTTTACATCTTAAATTTAACAAGCTTTAATTTCCACCTACTTTGTAACTGTGTCGCGTTTGCACTGCGCATCTTACTCCGCCGCAATCAGTGATTAACCGTAAATATAGGGTAGCTATCTTTTAAACGGTACATGTTTTTAGTGTGTTAAAGTGAAGAAATCAATTCCCCCCGAAATTAGTGGGGAATTTCAAGTGGTTTGTTTTGTTGTCAAATGGGCGATAACGGTGAACATTTTTGTTAACTCTTAGGCGATTATTCCTTGAAATGGATTCGTTTTTGTATTAGTATTCTAAACCATATTCAGTCTTAACCTCAAATTATCTAAACACCAGTTGATACAAAGAAATGGCTTCTTAAGTGTTATGCTAAATCCGTCTAAGTACTGATTTGATGAATTTCTTTCTAACCGTGCCAGCTCATATGAAGCACTCCTTTCAAGAAAGACACAATAATAAATAATACCAGAAAACATCGCGAGTTTTCGTCACAAATTCAAAGGGAAATCTAATGTAAATCAAAAAGACGAGATTCTGCACCAATTTGTTCAAATGAATGTAAAGTATATTCATTATTATTCGACTGTGTCCAAATGACAATGCGCTGAATGGTTGTTGCCCAATAAATGTCTTCCAAAGTGCCCGAAAATACTAAAGTCGACCGCTCAGGTTTTAGCCAGTATTCTTTCGAAGTCAAACGGAATTATTTTCATCGGTTACCTCGAATATGGTAAGACAGCCAAATAAAATACATCACCGTGCGTTATGTTAGGATGTCGAGATCAAAGTTTGGTCAAAGTCTTTTCAACTCATGAAATGTAACATGAAGGTTCGAAGCAATCGAAAAATCGACTACAAGCATAGAAATAAATTGCTTGTTTACGATCGAAATCCAAGGCCTACTGGAATCAAAGGCCTGGAAATTTGTATCCTGTTACAAAGTGACTGAGAGTTCACACGTTATGAGCGGTAAACCATACATCAAAGTAAAAATATCATTCACCAAGTTGTATTTAAGAAGATTTTCTACTATATTATTTTATCTTGTAGAATAATCTACTGTTCTCGCAGTGTTTACTACGTCTCTACACTTAAATTTAATTCTGTTTTTATATAACCTTCTTATGGCGCGTGTTTATTTCGTGTAACGGTATTTCAGAGGTGAGTTTGTGTGCATATACTTTATATCCTTAAGCTGCTTGTAGATGTTGCTGTTGCACAGTTAATATTACAGTTGTTGTTGCCGCCGCTAACGCGCACTTATCAGCACACTAACTCACACATTCACACTCATTCGCCCGTGTCAGAACACCTTCTCCAATTTATTATTGTTTTCTGCTTACGGAGCCTGTTTTTTGCATGCCGTCATCGCTTTATTTACCCCGCGAGCGTCGCAGAATCTTTGCTTTTTATTTTTAGTCTCACTTCTTTCGTCCCAAATTCCCACCAACTCTCTATAACAAAGCCTTGTACTTTGAACCTGCCAACGTGCCGCCATCTGAACTCGCATTTCCATTTTATTTCTTATTTCCGCCGAAATAATGCGAAAGGAAATCGAATTCGTATCACTTTCGGATATTTCGGTTAGAAAGGCGAAACACGCTTCGAGTCCCCGGAATTTTGCTGGAGTATTGTGTTGGAGGATATGTCACAGTTACTCAACGCCACTTGCTTAGCATCCCCTCATTTGTTGGGTTATTTGTTTGTTGGCGAATTCGTTTGATTCCGATACCATTATATATGAACATGTATATGTGCGATTTAATAAAAAGTTTTAATGTGTGTTAGTGAGTATGTCTCAGTAGTCACATGACATGTTTGCCTTTGGAGCAAAATTGAAATTTATTGTCTCCAATTGAGTGCACCTTCGCATATTAGAACGCAGACATATTCAAAATATTCACTCCGGCCCATATACTCGTACGCACCCATACATATGTGAGTATGTTCACGCTCATATCGCATCATTCGGCGAGTTAAATGAAACGAAAAGATGCAGAAAACCAGCGGCAAGGCAAGTGAATTCATGTAATTCGCAAACGAGAATGACAAGGCTTAAGGATATCGATGTCTGCTTATAATGTGCCACATATTAAACTTCTGCTCCGTGACTATAAATAACAGGTTGGCATGCGCCATAAACAATACGCAGCGCTCGCATTTGTGCGTGTGTGAAAGGCTTGCTCTGGCAGACAGACGCCCAAAACAATCGGCAAAGAGCAATTGAGTCGCTGGCACAGCTGTCGCCGAAGGTCAATGTTAACTAAATAACTGTATATAAATTATTTGTATACAATTAACTGACAGCATTCTCTTGCGGAACGTTTAACTTTGGGATAATGGCTGTGCTGGTAACAAATAGCTTCCAGTTGTGTGAGTTCAGTCGCCCATATTTGCGCATTCGATTTGAATCAATGAATTGAAATGATTTCGAATTGAATCGGTTGGCATTAGAAACAGTCGCTCATTTCGCTTGCGAAGTCTTATCTTCAGATATTTTATATGAATTTTATATCTATGAATTTCCTTTAATTTCTACATATATACATAAGTATATGAGCTCTGTTAAAAAATGGGTTAGGGTAGGTTCAGAGGCTGACTCTTGCGACGTGACTCACGAAGAGAAGCACTTGGACAGCGAAAGGCGCAGTTCCATTATGATGCCAGAAAGACTCCTGAGTATGGACCGCAAATATAACCATTATGTGTATATCGCTGAAGCACATCGACCCAATCAAAAATTGTATGAGCTATTGTCCAGTCCAGCCAGTTCGGCTGGTTCGCCAATGGTATAGCCACCGAGTTGTTTTAATCTCAGTCTTGCAAATGCTGGACAGTGGAGGAGAAAATGCTTTGATGTTTCGATCTCACCTTCCTCCATACAGTTATGGCAGATTACATCCAACAGGATTCCTAACCTCATCGCATGTATGCATAAGTCCAGTGAGTACCACTATTTATGCAAGTTAGGCTCGGAACATTTTGTTGATTAAAAAGGTTTGAAGAAAAACTGGAGGGAAAAATCTCTGTGGTTTGGATACATATTTTTGGACCAACGTACTTTAGTTTTTAAAAAACTCAAAGACTAGTAAGCTAAAATATTGATAAATCTCTGGTTTTTTGATACAGACTCAACATATTCTGTATGAAGGTGTTATCGATAATTAGTCTCCATTTAATATTGAAATAAATATACAATGTATATAAATCGAACATCGAATTAGAAGTAACCAATAATCCATTAACAGCGTCATCTGATCCAAAAATAGCGATGGCGAATGCACACAGAACACGTCAACATATGTTCAATCGAGCATTGTTTTTTCACTGAACTACAAGCGAATGAGCAGAGACACATTTATGATTAGCTTTGGAATATTCATGCCTCCGTAAGTACAAACATACATAAATAGTTGCTGCATTTCCACTTCTGCATGCGAAAAACACTTAGAGGCGCCGGAAAAAATGCCCGCAATACGCCGGACATTTATAGATCGGCGCCGGATAAACTCGACTCAATGAAATTGTGCAAATTCCCAAATCGTCCGCACAAAAAAGGAGTAAATAAAAAATGCCCGCGCTCACTTCTATTTGGAAAGCAACGCGCACAATTACCGACAGCGCGTCGGCTAAATTTGCATGCATTTCAATGCACCCAAACATACATACAGATATACATATGTATATATCATAGTGCGCGTGTGTGTTTGTGGTAATGACGAAAGAATGAAATCAGCAGCGTCAACTGGAAAAAACGGCAGATATTCTTGCGGCGCACTGCAACCGCAGTTTAGACGTGCGAAATGCGCTCACTTTTGTGATATACATATATATGTGTAGGTATATGTGTGAGTTGTAAGTGAGTGTAGGCGTTTTAATCCCCTAAGTCACACATGAGTGAGTCCATTTCTGCAGCTTTATTTGCCACACTCTGTTGGCTGCCGCCTGACAGCCACCAGCTGACAGCCGCATCCAATTAAATTCCACTTGTGCCGCTATTATGCCTGCCCACGCGCCTCCAACCACCTGACAGCTCTCCACTTCCAGCGCATTTTTACCGACCGTTTTGTGCGATCAACGCGCAATTGTTCTGTTCACCCGTAGGATGCTGCTCGTTTTGCGTTGGAGCTGCCTTCCTACTCACTTTACATTTGTTCAAACATACATATATTCTTACATATGTTGTATTCTTTTTTGCGCCTCAGTTCTCTCACTCACCTGTAAAGTGGTTTGCCCGCGCTCTCACGAAACCACAACACCATATAAACTCTGTCATCCTTCGCTTCCGGCTCAATGTCACATGGCAGCGTTGCGGTGCGTCCCAGCACGGCTTCTACGGCCACAGTGGATACTGCAAATAAAGAGAGACAAAGACGTGAGAAATTAGCAGGGTACAAATGAAATTAGGATACACCGTTAAGTAAGTAGTTGCGGTTGAGGCTCACGTAGTCGGTGAGCAATGAGAAATGGCAAAAGACAGCACTAAATTTGAAGGTGACAACGAGATCGCGTTGAGAAGCCTAGAGTCTTTAAAGCTGTCATAAAAAGCTGTAGTACCTATTTAGATACAAGTAAATGTTGATCATTGAAGACTTTGAACTAATTTATGTCTAAGATCAACTTATTGATACTTCTGTTTTCTTAAATACTATTTCTTTCTATTGCATAATCTCTGCAACTAGTATGATCTCAAGTTAGAAGTTCTTGGTTTCTTCATGGACTTCATGGACGTCTAGGGACAACTTCCATTTCTTAGAACGAGTTACTAATATAGGGTATGTGAGGCAATAGGAAAAAACTATATAGAAACATGAATGTTCTTGCACCAAACGCCAATTTCTTCTTGGGAACATATACCTTTAACATCCTTTGGATAAGTTATTTATTATGCAACAAGAACGAGTTCCTGTCAGACATATAACAAAAATTTGCCTCGTCATATTGATCAGTTTCATATGTACTGCTAAACGGTGTAGAAATATACCGCTTAATTTTAGGTGTTACAAACAACCATAATGTCAACAAAACTATTGTACTCTACGCACCTTTTCCATAGCATTATTCAAAGTTATTGTCTACGGATACATAATTAGACAAAGGGATGTAATAACGGAATCGAGTAAAAGCAAACAGAAATAATTACAATTTCCATTAATTGGCACCGCATTTGGGTGACTTTATTCAGACGATACAAATCTAAGCAATCTGTGAACATTGCCACCAAGAAAGGTGAAAGAAAGCGACAACAATGAAAACACTTCATCTCCCTCGTGTCCCGCCAAACTCGAAATGGCGCCTTTTTCGATTCAGCATCTCAGTCGCTCGCATAATCACAGTCAAGTACGTGCGTGGGGATATTAATGCGGAATTGACGATTATTATCATTTTTTGTCGTCTCAATTCTCTTTTGCATTTAAATTGGCAATTGATTGCGTTGAAGCGCAGAAAACGATTACGGTGATGGCATTAGAGCGCTTTGAGGAAATCGCTTCGACGCTTGAACGGCAGCTGCTGGTGTGGGTGGTGAAGCTTGAACCTTTCAAAGTGCGCAGCAAATGAAATCTTATTTTTACCGAAAATAGCAACAAAACTAAACACACTACATTCAACTAAATGAATGAGCAAAGCAAACCAGGAGATATGCATATGTGTGTGTTTATGCAAGGAGTAGGGTTTCAGACACACAACAAGAGATTGGCAACTGCACCGCCAAACGCTCTCTCCACATATGAACCACATGCATTTCTGAACGTCTTATTTTATGACTTATGCATATGAAGTTACATAACCGTCAACACTTAGCACAAGGAGTAGAAGGGTTGCCTTGAAACAAGGGGTTGTGTGCAGTTTTCACCTGATATGCTATTGTTTCGCACTCCAGGGATGCTTGCTGCAAACTTCATTTGTCCAAATGTATGTAAATTCATATTTATTCACAGACATTGGTGCATAAGGACACATATCTATGAAGACTACGTAGGAGATATGCAAGTGCACTTCAGTTTGGTTCAGGTGCCAGCTACACTTCAAGCCGACATTAATGACACCAGCATTAGGTGCAGAGGAAGTAATTATGAATCCTGCAAAGTGTCGCCTTCAAACATAGAAACATAACAATACGAAGCCAACTTGCTGCGCATTCCTCAAAATCATCTTCGGTTGCCGTCGTACGAGGCACCGACGTCGGCACAACTAACTAGCGGCATCTTGGCGCAAATTGCGTTTACTTTAACTGTTCCGACGAAACATTAATGTGCGAATAACGGCATTTCACTGCAATGCCAGCGTCAACCGCTAACTCGAGCTGTCACACAAAGCGCATCGCACTCAAGCGAAGCTGCGCCGAGTTGAGCGGAATTTAGTGAAGTCAAATCGCATCGAGTTAAGGTAAATGGAATGCCAAGTTGCTGTGCCATTTCGAGATTTCGAGGGGATTCGAATTTATTCACACGCCGGTGTTTCTGTTCGCTTGAGCTTGAGCTGTAAATACGTACTGCTATCTTATGCGGCATCTATGCAGATTCCGGTCTTGCTGGGCTAAGTGCTTTTGTTACACTTCGGAATTGGGTTAATTTGCAGTTAAAGTAAAATAAATTTACACTCAAGCAGATATTTGGCGAGATGTGTCGTTTCCGATAGGAGCTCAATATTAAGAGTGGACAGAATTGGATTTCTGCATTGAACAGTTCGATTATTGACACCGAATGATTTCGCATGCAAAGCACTCAATGAAATTAACAAATGTTAAGCGGAATTGGGATTCGGAAGATTTCTCTCCAAATGAGTATTACCGTTAACTTTCAATTTAGGATAGAGCATTATTATTTTTATTATGGTATATCTTCAATGATGGTAAAATAGTGATGGAAATTTACTTGAATTATTATTGTTAATTGGAAAGTATTCTATATAGAGCAAGATAGAACATTTCTAGAAAGACTTAGATTATATCCTTTATTGCTTTTACTTAACTGCTAAAGATAAAATTTAAGGCCTCAAGTAATCACCATAACTTCAACGAGTTCAATAAATAACTCAGATTCCTTTATATCAAAATTCTGAATTGTGCTTATTCTCTCAGCTTCTTCAGGCTTATCTCCACTTGTGGCAGTCGTTAATAAATAATGCAAACCTGATAAAAATTACGGTAATTATTCATTCGTATGTAAACCCGAGTACTTATGTACGTACAGCTGTATTTATATCGCCATCAAAGACAATCTTTAATAAATTCAATTTCCATAAAATCCGCATTTAATATCCCACCACCACCCATTAACCATTACCCATTACCCAGGCGCAGGCAAGTCCACCCTAATTCCCTGCGTGTTAGCACAATTTTGACAATTGCCTTACACGTGCGAAATCTAAAAAAACACGAAGCCGTAGATCGTCGTCGTCGTCGTCGCGGTGAGTGAATGTGATTTTAAGAAAGTGTGCGCATCTCCGCCCGTCCCGGCTGTGGGTGGGCGGCACATGCACGGCACAAGGACACGCCGTGAATGGCATGTGAGCTCGAATGAACGCCCTGCGGTTTAATTTATTACCCACAGTAAAAGTGCACAAAACTGCCGCTTTTCATCTCGGCCATACTTGCGGTTAAATGGAAACAGATATACTCACAAGAGCTCAAATGGAAATTGATGTGCGAAAACATGTGGGTGTTTATGCTCCTAGTTATACGAGTATACTAGGTATATACTCGTATACATATATATTCATGTTGGCTGCCAAAAATCTGGAACACAGCGCCCGCCGAGTGCTCGTGTCTCGTCCAGCTGTGGAGCTGCAGAAATATGGACGGGGCGTGAAACACCTACTCCAGGTGTACAGCTGCTTTTCGTCGGAATAAGCCCACTTGCCAGCAGCAGACAGCAACAGAAATGGCAGTGCCAGCGAAAAAATTAACATAATTTGCGATGTCTATGTTTGCCTCAGCGCACACGCAGACCCTGCAGGAAATCGGGGGAGCAGTTAAAAGTCATTGAGAACGAGTTTGGTAATCATTGGATCTCGATTATTAAATTTGATTTTTAAATATGGTACAAGAGACAGCTCTGACCGATCCTACTATATTTGCAGTTATCGTTCCGCCATGAAAAACGTTTTTCAGTAAATTTGTATGAATTTATCCATAAATTCGACAACAATAATTAATTCTACTTAGAGGAATGTAGAACGAACTTCACTACAGGGAACTTGTGAACTTTCCCGAAACATAAAATTCATCCTGTGAACAGCGTTTTGCCCACCAAAATATCACTGAAATGGTGCGGGCCTAAAACAAGCAAAAGAAAAATGACGAATGTAGAGAAAATCAATGGCTAAATATATTATCTTTACACGCACACACATCCAGGTCCTTGTTTCATGAGTGTACTCATCCGTTTAGTATAACTTAAGTACGTATAATAATTCTTATACTTTACGGTGGCAAAAAAAATCGTTTCAGTGTGATGACAAAATATACGAGGTGATAGATGAGATGAATGCGTAAAATTTTACACAAAATATTTATGTGTGAAAAACAACAGAAAAAGTAAACAAATCAAAAGAAGCGACAAAGCAAAAAATCGTTTTTGCCTTGAATTTATGTGCAATTTTGGCTGACGGTGCTTTAAATGTGTTCTAAATAGAAAGAGCATCAATGATTACAAGCTTTTGACTTTTGATATACACATACTTATAATCCAATCCGTTGGGGAATCGCAATTTTTGCAAAAATAAATTAAAAAGTTAGTGTAGACGTTCGAAGAAATACATAGTAACAATGAATAAAGCATAATTCTTGTTAGACATAAGGGATCTTAGGAGCCCAAAAATGGAGTTCTTGTACATATCTTAATCACAAATATTACATATTACATTCATATGTTTATAGAATTAAAGCCTTCAGAACACTCTCATTTAAGCTGTAGTTTATTATGAAGTATTTCCTCTTTTCCCCGACAGTAGAGGGGCAATTATGGTCCCGATTATTCACTGAATATGTGCTCAAAGTTAGTTAAGGCTCATTATCGATAGTGTTAAGTTACATATTTCACTATCAGACTTCTTTGGGGACCCCAGCAAAATCGCTTGGAACTGCAGAACTCTACTACAGAACTTGCAAGACAGGTCAACCGTGTTCCTATTACACCTGGCTGGGAACAATCTGGGACTCCGTTGTCCTCTTCATTTTTAGCGCTGGATCAATGGACCTCTTGCGAGTTAGATAAACACTAATTAACAACAAGAACCTGTTGACTGCGATATCCTGTTGGCTCAGACTGGAACGCAAGAACTACTTGCTGTTAAAGAGGTTCACCTTCCACCGATAATGGGAGTACTCACTGGACACTGAGAAATAGGTATACATAGGATGAGGATAGTAATCTCGTCACAGCAGTATAGAGGAAGGCGAAGTCGAAATATCACGTCATTTTCTCTTCCATTGTGGAGTGCTCTCAAGACTGAGATGAAAATATCTCGGTAGCTATACCTTTGGAGTACCAAACGAACTGGTTGGAATAGACATTAGTCGCCTCATAAAATTTCTGATAGCCTCAAAGCGCTTCTGCGATATATAAGGAGCTTCAGCGATATATAGGATATTTTTGGCATCAAAATGGACCGGAACCTTTAGGAACCCAAGTGGACCCTTCGTGACATTTGTCGCGAGGGTCAGTATTTGAACCTAGCCTAACGTAATATAATCGGAAAAAATCTCTTCCACTGAACATCTAAATGATACAAGTTTATTAGTAATCAAATAATTTCATCATATTTCGAAGTTCAGTGTTCAGATGTTCCTATGTTTACAAATATTAAATAGCGAAGCTCTGTAAAGCTTTGGTGTTCTCATGCATGAAAATAAGCCTGCATTATTGTTTTTGCAAATACACAGTATTCTTGTCTGAAATCATTTAAAAAAATTGTTTCCAAATTAATCACTCAATTCTTTCTGCTTGGCCGCCAGATGAGAAGAGAATCTACTAGCCGCACACTGATTCCATGAATTTTTCCAATTTCTTTTCAATTCCTCATTACACGCCTCCCAAATGGTTTATAAAAGAAACACATACAGAGACAATGAAATGCAATTTTACACTTTGGCACCTTTTGACAAAGCAAATGTCAACGATAGCTGATCCGTGAACGGAAAGTGAGAAAAGTAGCAAATGTACAGAAATTTTAACAAAAGAGATTATTTCGCATGACTCTGACCCGGCCACCGACTGACCGCACCGAAGCCGCAAACATGCAACGCCAAATAGCGACAGACACAAAAGAGAATTTAAAATAAAAATAAAAATAAAAAAATTAAATGAAATAAAAGGATCAAGCGAGCAAAAGGAGTAATAGTTGATAGGGCGAATGGCCAGTGTAATACAGGCGAATATTATATAATGTAGTTGCCTTTGCATGCCAACACATGGACAAGAGATTATGCCTGTGTGTGTGTGTTGTGTGTTGTGAAAGCACTAAAACATGGAACAAATAAGGGTCAAAATGGCGAACAACCGCAGCAGCAATCAGTAAGTGGAGGTTGTTGAAATGTAGAAAGTGCACGAGGTTACCGCAAAGTGCTTGTTGTTGCCGACTTGGAAGCAGCACAGCAACACACTCATGGCGGTTGCTGGCCACCACTGGCCGTTGCTTGGCAGACAATTGCCGGCATGACACATACCTATAACTGCAAATGTAATTGTGCAAAGTGCATGAAATGAGCAACAGCTGCAGTTTGAGGAGCAGAACAGGTGAAGGTGTTCGAGTATGGATATGGATCTCGGTGCTGTAGGTGTCCTTGTGTCCCAAATGACTGGCCAGCGAATGAAAAAATATATATAAATGTGGCTGACCGAAAAATAAGGCATGGACAGCCGCCCGAAGAAGTATAAGGTGACTGTGGATAGGTGGCAAGCTCTCTTCTGTGAATATGAACACAATTTTGCTAACAAACCAAACACATATGTATGTCGTATTATCACAGATGTCAAACACGTGTCTGCGGTGTGTCGCTTTCGGCATTTATAATGCTTGGACGGCTGCAAGTAGCCGCCTTTGACACTTTAATTACCGTCGCGTTTAAAGTAGATACTCGCACGGCACCTTCTATTGTTTAACATTTATTTGGTAAAATATATATTATGTTTAACAACTCTGTATACTCATGGAATGCAAAGCTGGTCTTTGAGATATGCGGCGTTTTTGAAGTCGCCAAAAGAATACCTCCAACTGAGAACAAAAATGCCGGCAACCTTTCAATGTTTGATTCGCGTTATCTGCACTCTACTGTTCACTTCTTTGATTCGCGTCAACTGTGGTAACGCCGCGGGCTTCAATCGTAATAATTTACTTAAATTTCAAATTTTTTTTTTTTTCATGTGGGGTGTGGGGTATGCGTGCATGGAACTTGCAAAAATAATGCGCTGATAATGTTGCACCAACTAACTGACAGCGAGCAGAGACAAGTTGTTAACTTTTTGTCGAACGATTCACAGAGCGCGCTCAAATTCTTCATGAAACTTTGCATAGCTTCCGGCGTTTCGCAGCTATCAATTGATAACTTCAATTTGTCGTTTCGATGTTCATTTGTTCGTTTATTCGTTTGGATGGCAGCGATCGGAAATTGACAATGCCAATAGCAGACGGCAAAGTGACAGCGAAGGCAGTGCACTCGGCAATGGATATTTAAAAGTTTGCCGTGAACTCAGGAAATGCCATGAAGTAATTTGAAGAATATTCTACTGAGCCAACGGAAATTCGTCTGGACAACGAAATGTAGCAAAGTTAAATTTTAAGCTTCTCTTAACTTAACTGGCGTAGAAACCGCTTACGCGGTTATAGCTTCTCACTTGTGTTAATTATAAAGCGCAAGAAAATCGATATCAAGTATTGCAGGAAAATCAGTTCAGATTAGATTAGTGAATGGAAATGAATACTCAATATAGAGCTTGATAGAAGCTGACCTTATATGGAGATTCTGATTTCATTTTTTTGAAGAATTTCGTTAAAATATCCCTGAAGATTTGATAAAAATTAGATATACTCTCAAAGTAGTTGTTCATCGAACCCTCACGTTATTATAACTAACCCTAATAGCTGTTTTTCATCTAGTAAAATATGCATATTATCAGATTAATATTACCAACTAAACATGACATTTAACGCCAATCACAGTAGAGGAGTAAAGCAAATGTTATACATGTATGAGTGAGAATAAAACATTGTTCATATACTGCATAACTGTAGTTATTAATAGTGATCCCATATCAGTAGCATAAAGCAAGTAGCAGGTGGGTAACGCGCGCCAAAGCCAATTGTTTCGTTCGTTCGTCTGAATCACGACTGCCGACATTTCTGTGGCAGCGTATATGTCAGTGCGCTGCCAATATGAACAAATCAACGTTGCATGCCGGTAATTTCCGGTTACTTTATGCGTCAAAGCAAATTTATTAGCTCCACTTGACAGCTGATAGAGATAGCAAATACGAAAATATCGAATTCGAAGGAGCGGAATGGCGTGGGTGTAGCGGGCGCTGTGGCGTCACTACTTATAAGCCGGAAGTTAAAGTTTGCATTGTGCGCCGGTGAAAAGTGGCAGCTTGGCTGCGATGTGCTCAAGTATTCACAGGGATGTGTGTATGAGCTGGCAAATGTACGCTACCTTATACTTGTATACATATGTGTTGTAAACTTATTTTTAGTTGCTCATACGCCGTGTAGTACCATTGTGCTTATACGTAAAGCTACTCAGAAAACGCCAAATTCTATTTCGGTAGTTCTTTATTTCAAATATGAAATAACACATGCATTAGTTATACTGCTTCGAATATGATTTACTACTATTAGACATTTTCTTTAACCTCTTACTACCTAATATGAAGTGCCTTGAAGCTGTCCATATCTTAAACCTTTTCAACTACATATTGTTATATAGAGAATTTGTACTGCCATTGATAATATATTATATATAGAAAAGCAGATTTTAATCAAAGCAGAGAGAGAATACATCACCACCGCTTCTAGGGAGTTCCGTTCAGGGAGTGCATTCAGTAAGCTAGCACAAACTTCCACTTATCAACTTCTTGAATTAAAATCTTTCCTCATAACAACACATTTCTTGCATTTCTGAAGAATTCATGAGTACGTGACAGCTTTAGTGATTTAGAAATGCCGCAGACGTTTAATGTTGGAAAAGTCTCGCCGCACTTTAACAATAATATCAAGTAATTCAATTCAATAAAAATTCAATTTGCATATCTTACAAAGTTATGACTGCCAAAAAACGAGTTATCTGAAGGTAAGACGAAACAGGCTGCTATAAAAATGCCTTCGTGAAATCACATTTTGCTAAATTTCATTTCGACACGCAATCCGTGTTGGCTTTTGCATTCTACAAACACTCTCTGCTGCTTATTCTTCATTGTTTTCTCTGGTTTTCGTTTGTTTCACATTTTCCATTTCACTTTCGCGCCAACTCAGGTTTCGCTTTACATATTGTTTCGCTGAAGTTGCCAATATTTCATTAAAGAAAGCTTAAAGGGAACTGTTTTCAAGACAGAGGAAAACCAAGGTACTCAGCACTCAAAAATAAACACTAAATCTAGTTATAGAAAAAAGAAAATAAGCCAGAAAACTTTCTGGAAACAGCTTCGACAGCAATAAAGCATATTAACAACCGGCATAACGACGAAACGTTTACAAAAGCAGCATCAGTGTCAACGAGTGCGATTGAGTTTCCACAATACGAGTACTTCTCTCCATTCTTTCGGTTATTTCCAAATGCATTCTTTCATTTCTTTTTGCTTTCTCAAAATGTTCAATGTGGCGCTTCTTTTTTATCGCCATTTCCATAAATTCCATGAATGTATTTGCTGGTTCCTTGGTTCCATTCAAGCAATTCACTCAAAATGATTGAATGTTTGGTTGATTGAATGCGAAGGTGAAGGTGTGTGTAAGTGGTTTTGTCATGTCTAATGTCTAAATTTATTACGCTTGTGTAAATTTTGGGCAAAGGTACTAGGGTTTCCTGGAAGAATAACACAAATAATGCTGTCTTTAACCACAAAGAATGAACGATTAGTTATTTTTAGAAAATTACAAAAAATATCTCTATAAGTATTTCGAATACTTTGTGTTACTTTTAGAAAAAAATATTCATCTTTCAGAAAGTAGTTTCACACAGAATCATATCATAGGTTATCAATGTCTCGTTATTATACCTGAAACTATCACTCTTCAGTTTCAAAATATGAATGATGAATATTATAACATCCAACAAAAGAGAAAACTATACTTTGTGGCAACCTCATTAATTAGTTAATTAAACTTTAATGTTCACCATCAAAATAGCCTTCAGTTGTATCTATATTACTTATATATTGCTTCAATACTGATTTTCTCACAGCGAGCACGTTGTCTCCATGAATATTTGAAACATTTAATACTCGCTAAGCCTGCGCTTCATCAAGGCTACAATTATATAAAATTAAAAAATCCAAACGGAAATTGCAACGGTAATTATTGTTTCTCAATATTTCTCATAAGCTCAATGGTTTTTGTTCATTAATGAAAGTACCGTTGGCCAAACGGTATATATGTACATATGTATTTAAAACGGGAGCGGTTGCCAAGTAGAGTTTGGCCATATGGCGACTTAGACAGCCTGGCGCTGTCCATTATGGTACCAATAAAACTCCCTGTGGATCAAAGACCTTTAAGATTCAGCAAAACGCTTGGAATCATATGGCGGGTAGTGGGTTCAGATTCTGTTCATAGAAATGTCGAATTGAAACCAAAATGGTTCCCAGTAGAGATCGACTTTATGCGAATAATGTTCATAAAAAATCCACCAATTGCTTAGAGATCATTAAAATTTCCTGATTTCTCCATTATTGTATAACTGAAAGATGATAATTTCGGCCAAATGTCTGACGATGTACATTCCCACTGTTGATTTTTAAAACATAAGTTTATATGTATATCTGTGGTCCATTAATTAATACGGACAATATTTTTACTCACTACTGCATGCAAATAGCTCGTTATTGATTCAGTGCGAATATTATCGTTTATTTGTGTACTTATATCTTAATACATTAAAAACCGTGAAAATTGTTGATATGTTTTTTTTTATTAAAGCATCTTTGGATGCTCGCACTATCAACATTGCGCGTAGGAGTAAATGAAAACAACAAACAGTATATTTGCAATAACAATGCAGAAAATAAATTCGTTAAACAATAACAGAGTGGAGCAATTTCCTTATACTTATATAGAACTAGTCGACAGCTCCGGCTTCCCACGGGTTTAAACAAGCATTTCAAATGTTATAAATTTTTACACACGCTCCCATACATATGTATGTACTTACCGTTTCTTGCCTGGGCTCATTTAAAAAAGTAAAATGAAGAAAATTCGAGCATGAAACTCTATTTTATTTGTAATGAGCTAAATCTTGATAGCGACCTCTAGTCTTTGGTGTCCGATGAAGATAGCGGAATAAAACTTCACATCAATATCGATAACGATTACAGGAAACGGAAGTGGATATAATACAAACCGAAGGAAACACTTATGTTAAGCCCTGAAGATGACGCTGCTTCCGTCACTAAGCAACTTCTGAAGAAGGGACGTTTTCTGTCCAATTTCCACTTCCTCCGCTCTATATCGAACATCAGTCTCCGGTCAAATATTTCCGGTTCCGACCTCATCATTCCCATATCTGGATTCCATCTGTTATCCCATATCTGATTTCAGTTGGCTCATTCCGTTTCCGGATTCCCCACTTCCAGTTCCAGAGACCAATATTCAGCCACCCCATTTCCGGTTCCGGCCCCCCGGTTCTGGATGCCCCATTTCCGGTTCCGGTAACATCATATCCGGTTACCCCATGAGGTCAATGACGCCAGCCTGATCACGTGATGACATTTCAAGATCACGTGATATTCTTGTTCACATGTCAAAGACCCCACCCTGATCACGTAAGTTCATTTCGAGGTCACATGATATTTTTGTTTACAGATCATTGACCCTTCCCAGACCACGTGATGTCAATTGTCACGTGATATTTTTGTTTACGTTTTTGAGTGAGACCCCACACTCATCACGTGATGTCATTTCGAAGTCACGTGATATTATTGTTTACAGGTCAATGACCCCACCCAGATCACGTGATGTCAATTCAAGGTCACGTGATATTTTTGTTTACATTTTTGAGTGAGGTCAATGACCCCACCCAGATCACGTGATGTCAATTCAAGGTCACGTGATATTTTTGTTTAAATTTTTGAGTGAGGTCAATGACCCCACCCAGGACACGTGATGTCAATTCAAGGTCACGTGATATTTTTGTTTACAGGTCATTGACCCTTCCCAGATCACGTGATGTCAATTCAAGGTCACGTGATATTTTTGTTAACGTTTTTGAGTGAGACCCCACACTCATCACGTGATGTCATTTCGAAGTCACGTGATATTATTGTTTACAGGTCAATGACCCCACCCTGATCACGTGATGTGATTTCAAGATCACGTGATATTTTTGTTTACATTTTTGAGTGAGGTCAATGACCCCACCCAGATCAAGTGATGTCAATTCAAGGTCACGTGATATTTTTGTTACAGGTCAATGACCCCACCCTGAAAACGTCAGGTCATTTCAAGGTGCCGTGATAATTTACATACTTTACCGGCCATTGACCCGACCATTTGGACTGTATATGGAAATGCCTGAAGAAACCGGCTCCTGAACGTTTCGTTGACATAGCTTTAGTAGTTTACGAGATATGTACAAAAAACTTAGTAGGGGAGGGGGTCACGCCCAATTTCTTAAAAAAATTACATCCAAATTTACCCAATCTTTTATATCAAATTTCACTTTCATAGCTTAATTCATGGCTTAGTTGTAGCTCTTAAAATAGTAAAACGAAGAAAATTCTAGCATGAATTATATTTTATTTGTAATGAGCTAAATCTTGATTACGATCTCTAGTCTTTGGTGTCCGATGTCTTTCTCTCGGATTATTAAGCGAACTTGTATATTTCTAACATTTTGACGATTTTCAGTTTCAGATTAAAATTCTCCAATACGGATTCTTTCTGATACCCTCACCTGGGAACTATTTCCAGAAAGTTTAGATTCTATCAATTCTAGGAATATAGCCTATGTTACTCGAGGTGAATGTAGCTTTCGAAAGGTGAAAGACTTTTTGAAATCGGCACAGTAGTTTTTGAGTTTATTCATTACAAACATACATACAAATCTTTCATGGTATTGTATTTATTTATTTTTTTATTATCAGTGTAAATTCGTGTATATTGAATTCATGCTGTTTCTGTTCCTATTTTCGTTTTTTTGAGTTTGATCTCTACGGTAATTGATTTACGTTCAATATTAAAGCAACCGTAGGAATTATATGAATTCGGAATCGCAATAATGCTTAGATCGGGCAAACGTCAATGTATTCTAACACAATTTTCCCATATCTAAATATTAGTTTAATTTCATTAAAATTGCTTTTTAAAATAAAATAAATAATTTATTGTTATTTTCCTCCATATAATGGCATCGGAATCCACATAATACAATATTGCATTTCCGTATCAACTCTTCCAAAGATATACACACAAGTAAACAATTTCATTCAACTATCACCTTTACCTTATGCAATAATAAGTTTTGTACGTGAGCAATTATATAATCAGCTTTAAATTTTCCAACGGAATTTCTAACTAATTTGTGCTAAAATTAAACTCATGCCCCTGCCACTGACACATTGAGCTGGCAAGCGAAGGAGTCTTCGTAAATATAAAATTATAAATAAACGCTTTTATGCCATACGCCGCCACACACACTATCCGCCTTCGTATGCCATGACACCCGTGCAACCACCCACACATATGCATGAGTTATTTGAGTAACGGTAGATGTAGATGTGTTGTAATTATATTTGAGTTGGTTAAGTGCCGTTGGGATTAATACTTAATTTGCTGTTTACCTAACGCTTAATTACAATTTTGTTTCGGTTTGTTTTCGCATTTTGTTGTTGCTGTGTTGGGCCATTATGCTTTTAATTGCTTTTGTTGTTTTCTATTTCTGTCACCTAAATTCACTGCGGTTCAATATGTGCAGATCAGCTTTCGGCTTCTTCTGTGAAATATTTCGCAGTCTAGACTGTTTGACAGGTAAAATCAACCGAGTTAACGGAAAATGCAAGGTCAATGGATGGATGACACGAACGGAGAACGAATTTGAATTCAGAGAATAACAAAACACTGATTGACTTAATTGATAGGGTTCTTAGGTTGTTTCTCATGTTCCATAATGCTCACATTGATTGTAATAATTATGAGATGAGATACCGTACTTGCCCACAGTTCCTAAATAGTTCGTTTCTTTTTAGGATCTTAACAGGAGTGTTAAACCCTTGCAGAGATTACAGCTTTAATGAAGAAGTGTTTCTTAATTAGTGGAGTATTCTTGACATTTCATCACTCTGCAGTCGTATTGTATTGGATGTTAAATTATTCTAAGGCTCAACGCCGTAAACTATCTTCTGAAGTCACCCACTTTCCAAACACCAAAAATTAAAAATAAACAATCGACAAGCATTGGGCACAAATACTCAGGAATCAAACGAGCATAATTATAAAATTTAATTTTATAATTTTCGTTCTCTTTTACACTCTTTTTCCTCATTTATGTGTGTGAGTTCCTTTACGTCGCAGCAACGCACGAAAGCGCGAGTTTGTATTTGATTTTATGTAAATTTAATAGCACTTTCTCTCGCGGGCGTGCACACAAATTCAAATTTAAGGTAAACAAAGTACGAAAAGGGGTTAACGGTCTCTCGAGGGCAGCCTGTGAGCCAACCTCCGCAGCCAGCAAGTGACGCGGCGGGCACAGGCTCAGCTGATAGCCGTGAAAGCACTTGCGTTCGAGGTAGCTGTTGGGGCGGTGGGAGTGTTGGGTGCGGGGCCAGATGCCGTCAATATTGTAACCATATACATATGTACCTCAAGCCTCGTTTGTACGGTTTGCTTCGTCTGCGTGCTCAAGTGCGGTATATTTTTACGCTTACGTAGCTGACAACGTAACGTCTGCGATTTGTTGTAAACACAGTCACACACACACACACACGTACGTACATACTTGTAATGTATCCTCAAACACCTCGGCACATGCAGCTCATAATTCGTTGGTACTTTGTACAACAATAGCGCGAGCGTTAATGTCTAACGGTCACACACATTCACAGCGAACAACAACAACCAGGCGAGTGGTCACAATATCTCCAAGGGCCAACGGCGTAAATTCAGCGGTTAATGAATGGACAAAGTGGTTGCCGGGCATGTATCAGACTTAATGACTTGGGTGTGTTCATGTGTTCCAAACACACACACACACACGAGCGCACGCACACAGAGCTTTCCAACATTGTTATGAATTAATATTTTGTGAGAAATTCTGTCTCGAAACTAATATTTATGTGCATACATTTGAATATATAGGAAATTACGGTGTAATTTATTTTCGTATTTCGTATTTTCGTTGGTGGTGCTGATGGTTGAGATTCCATTTAATTATGGTGCGACGCCAGTTTGAAGCAGCCCATTTGAATAATATTTGCTTGCATGTGTGTGCTGTGTGGCATAAGTGTTGTCATGCGAATGCGTAAATATTATTCAATTTTTCATTTACTCCATATCCATGCAGGGTCTCTTCGTGTCCCTATATGTATACAGAAATCCTTCGGCGGGAGTATAAAGTTGTTTGTTATTTAAGTGCGTGTCTTTTGATAAATGGTTGACACATATAATGACAGTGTTAAGTAATTACATAGGTGGCATAACAAGTGCGCGGACACGCCGGACAGCTGCACCAAGTGAGTTTCACTTTCACTTTCGATCGAACTTCTAGTGAAAGTGTGGCGTATTTTGGTGGAATTCATGGGTGTAAGAACACATGTCGTAATACAGTTGACCTTTGGCTACTGACACAGTGATGTAAGGAGACTTTAAATAGAAGTTGGATATAAAAATTTCAAAACTGTAAGGTGACTATGAGCAACACTTGTTTAAAATAATTATATGATCCGAGAATAACTTCAGTATTGGCTACCACACTTCACTTCACTTCTTTCTGTCACATAACCTTAAAACACCTTTAATTGTTAGATCTCTCTCTCACTCTCTATTTCTCTCTCCTTTCCTGGTGCTATTGTTCCAAAAGATCAAACTTAAAGAATCAAAACGCTCGGTTCAGGTGCTTCGAAATTACTCATTGTCCTATTGCCCACAGAACTATTCAAAGAACCTAACGGAATAAGGGTCCCCACTTTCATATCCACCCCATAAATATCTGTAGCGGGAGAACCTTCAGTTAAATATTTCATACAAAACAAATCTTAGCAGCTTTGTGAAGTCACATAGCCGCAAGTGCTTGGCTCTTACTATTTGCATGAAAAACTAACTTAATTGCAGGAAGATGCAAATTGATGCAACTAAGCTTAAAATAAACAGAGCAAAATTAAATAAAAGCTTTAAAAAGTGAATGGAGTGGAGCAAACGGGGGCTCGGCGCCGTTGGATATAGCCAACACTTGGCGATAAAGTTCATAGCACAACATCTTCAGCTTCAGCTTCTCACCCGCTCGAGGGAGAGCGAGCTCAGGAGACGTGGAAAAGTGGAAGCGAAAAGCAGTCACCATAACTCAAACGGAAAAGAAGCTTGCATATTTCTTCTTTCAGTTGCTATTGTTGTTTGTTTTGCTAACGGCCGCCTAAGCTAAGGTAATGTTATGCCGTGGAAAATTGAGCACAGCATAGAAATAAGCGCTGTCGAGTTACGCGGCGATGTCATGGCATCCACTGTAGAGAACTTATCTGCAAAGCAAAATAAACCAGAGACACACACACACACACACACAACTTCTAAGTTCGTATTTGCTGACCTACAATCCACCCTTCCTCGATGTTGCGGCGCAGCTGTTTGATGTAACAAAGTGCCCTTTTGAAGAGCAACAACAACAATGCCAACAGCGAGCGGAATGCAAAAGAAAGGCTTGCACAACAGGAAGTTGCAATTTGCGAAATAATAAGAAGAGCGACCTCAAAATGAAAGGGTTAATTAAAAACACTGCGAAGAGCGAAACTTAATGCCAGGCAAGCCGATCCACGCGCTTCGTCTTGCTTTCTTCCGCAAACTTTACTTTAACTTTCTTTGCTTCGCTCTGCCTTCGCACAAATCCCTTTCACGCCGGGAGAGGTGCAGGCGTGTGTACACTTGCTTTGTAGAATATTATGACTCGCTTTAACTAATTAGTTGCGTAATTATTTTTTTCATAAATTGCATAAGGGAAAGTAAATAGAAGTGAATTTTATTCTAAACTTTCACTTTAATTATCGCACTCAGCGCTCTTCTCCACTATTTTTTTTTAAAGGGAATGTGAAAATGGGAAATTGATTTTATGCGCAGATTTCAATTAAAAACGTGTAACACTCCCAGCGCCAGCATTGCACTCTTATTTCCAATACTTTTTGCTGCCTTGAAATGGCCTCGGTCGGCGCCGAGTGTGTCCACCAAGTGGGACTGCTGCCTGCACTAAAGGCATATTGCCAATCCACCAGAGCTATGCGGGATTAAATTAATTGAACCTAAATGTTTCGCTCGCCACAACGTGCACTGCGCTCACATGAGGCCATGCAGATTCATATGTGAGCCGTGGGCGAGTTGGAGGAGCACTTAGTAAGCGGAGCAGGCAGTAAAATGCAACCATTTACACTTTAAATGCATTTATCCACAATTTATATATTCACACATACAAAAGGGCACACAGATCACTGGCCTTTGATTTAAATCGCTCACATTTACATATGCATTTGTTCATTCAAAATAAACGCTAAACTGTTGTTGGTAATTTGATTTTCGATTTGATTTGCAATTGTAAAAGTTTCGATTTTCGCCAATGCGATTAGCGTTTGCCAGAACATGTGTTTCGGGCAGTTCTACGTATGTCTGTGTGTGTAATGTTGATTAGTGTAAAACATTTTTTGCAGATTACATTATTTATCATCTGAACTGATTCTCGTTTTTTTTGTTTTTGCTGTTGGGGATTAGTTCAAATGGAATCTGGTATTGCGAAAGCGATTTCTATGTAGCAACTCAATTATATAAGCGAGACTTTTTTCCTGGAAAGAGCAAACAGATTACACTTTTGGTGTTTGGTTTCCAAATCAAAGTTGTACAGTGATTTGTTCGCGTTGTCCACCTTATGCACAAACGCTTTGAGAGATTATGGTGAAAAGTAATTACAATAACAGCATCACTGTGTAGAATTTTGCCTTTGTTTGGGTGTTCTCTAGAACAAATTGTTCAATAATTGGAATATTATAATATTCTCAATATTCTTCCTTACTAGCAGTGAAAGCACGTGGGAGCGAATTTTATTTTTAACATCCACCGAAGCATGCTTAGACTTTTCTAACGCTTTTAAATTAATAATAAACCCCTGAAAAGCAACCTCTAATTCTTTGAGAATAACTATAATAAATACTCAGTCCTGTCATAAGTTCTGTAAGGTTGTTTTACAATTTAAACTATAATACATGTTTAATAAGGTTAATTTTGTTTAATAATGCATATATCAAGGGAGCGATGTACTTTTCTTTCCTACAAGCTCTCAAACGGTTCGGCCATTGATCAATAGCGGCACGGAGATTTTCTATTGGTATTCATGACGCTGCTCGAACCAAAGATATTTTGAGACTTTTTCGCGCCGTTTGTTCTGCTTTTTCCCGCATGGATAAGGAGGCGAAGCGAATGGGTCTGGAGGTGAATGAGGACAAGACGAAATATCTCCTGTCATCAAGCAAACAGTCGGCGCACTCGCGTCTTGGCTCCCACGTCACTGTTGACAGATGTAGATTTGTTTTAACGTATGTACCTGCCTATGAAAGGCCTAACCATACGTGTATTCACTGTTGACAGTCATAATTTTGAAGTCGTAGATAATTTCCTATAACTGGGAACCAGTATCAACAACACCAACAATGTCAACCTCGAAATCCAGCGCAGAATCACTCTTGCCAACAGGTGCTACTTTGGACTGAGTAGGCAATTGAACAGTAAAGTCCTCTCTCGACGAACCAAAATCAAGCTCTACAAGTCGCTTATCATTCCCGTCCTGCTCTACGGTGCAGAAGCTTGGACGATGTCAACATCAGATGAGATGGCACTAGGAGTTTTCGAGAGAAAGGTTTTGCGGAAGATTTATGGTCCCTTGAACATTGGCAACGATGGAACGATGGGCTGTACGAGTTATACGACGACATTGACATAGTTCAGCGAATAAAAAGACAGCGGCTACGCTGGCTAGGTCATGTTGTCCGAATGGACGAAAACACTCCAGCCCTGAAAGTGTTCGATGCAGTACCCGCCGGAGGAAGCCGAGAAAGGGGAAGGCCTCCACTCCGGTGGAAAGACCAAGTGCAAAGTGACCTGGCTTCACTTGGTGTTTCTAGTTGGCGCCAAAAAGCAAAAAGGAGGAATGAGTGGCGCGCTCTGGTGGATTCGGCTATAATCGCTTAAAGCTTACGCCAAATATATATATATATATATGATAGACCATGTTCTTCAACTCTGAAAATAAACTGTAGTCCAATGGATTCAAGTCTGGACAATGCTGAAGCAATGAAACCAGGAATATTGCTTTTAAGCCTCTCCTGGCTGGAGAAGTTTTTGTCATACATGTTGTAGAGTATAAACAACATACAACGGAAAACTTCTACAAACTATCGCTTTGCTTTAGTTTATTCTAACGGTGTATAACGCCTTTACAGGAGAATCCCCACCAATTCATTATAACAGCTGAATGGTGACCACGTTGAACCTTCAGAAAAAACAATTTTTGCTTCTTCGGTATGTTTTTCATGGATTTTGTCATTTCTACTATTAAAAATTTATTCAATGGCCGTTAACCCCGCGCTACCGAGGGAGCCGCTTGCATTTGTTGAGCCTACTTTCCTTCAAGCATCTTGTTAGAAGATAACTAGTTGACCGATAGTAGGTTTTCATGTGGAGCTCATCTCGAATAGCTCTCCACATTCATCTGGACGGTATTTCCATTTCCTTCGACATAGTTTTTTGTTCATAGGCTCAACTCACAGCGGATTACTCAAGACTTCGACCCACACCGAACAAGACTAGACAAAAACGCATGTTTGCTAGGTTTGGGTTAGAGCAAAATACGTTTTTGTGTCTAATAAGTCAACGACGTTGACTAATCCAGTGTGGGTAGAGCCAAGGTGATTTCTGCAAATTCGTCCGCGAAGAGTTTTTATGGCTGTATTGAATTGAGCAATCCGAGGGCAAAAACTTTGTAACAGAAGTTATGGCAGTACTAAGTGCATTAAAAAGCTTTCGTATCTTGACTAGTTAGGCTATTACTATTTTCAAAGTCCAATAATTGCAACTCGTTTTCCCTGTGTTTTATGGACGTCCGTATACATATTTTGCTGGCAAGGAAGACAATGTTTACTTTGAAACTTACATTATGTTAAACAAGAAGAGAATGTAATTCTAAATATAAAATTTGTTTAATTTTAATTAATTTGAAAATATTAATGCGCGCACAACTCCACCCTCCCCTCGCACAACCGCAAAGCAACCATATCCCCATAAACTACAGGCGCACACACACGCCCGTACTGGGACGCAGGCGCAAATTTTGAATAGCGCTGCAGACAAAATGTTTGCGTTGTAAATTAGATTTTCATAACTTAATTATAACTTGCCACTTTTTGGTTTTTTCATGTTCATGTTACGCACAAGACTCAAGGATCTGCCGGCGCGCACCTAAACCAACACACACACACACGCACACGAACACATGCTGTCAAATACTGTTTGAGTGAAGTTGAGATGTATGTGTGTGTGTGTGTGTATGAAATGCAGAAGAGACCGAAAGCGGCCGCCGCGCGAAATTTAACACGAGAGTGACATCTTCTGGCGCAGAACGGCATTAAATTTTGCGATAAAGTTTACGCGTTTGCATTTTGCGGTGACGGGCGTTAACGTTGGCAACAAAGTTTTGCCTTTCGCACGAGTTTTCAACAAACGCCAACGACAGCAACAACAACAACAACGAACGACGACGACACACTATTGCAATTTATGTGCGCGCCGCTTTCTGCGGCTATGAAATTTCCGCCTCCGCCGCCGCGCCACTTTCAAATTACGGCGAATAGTGCGCGAATAAAGCGCACAAACGCTCCGCCGCACAGCGCAAAAGGCGAGGCGGTGCTAATGCGTTGGTTGGCGCGCGGCAGTGTCAGTGCCGCGGTGGAATGGCCAGCGCGTGTGTGTGACATCAAAGCAAATATTTACTAACTAATTTAAGTTTTTTCTTTCGCTTGTGCCGGATTTGATATTTTCCAAAGCGTAAAAAATATTAGTTTTCTTAATTATTATGTCGTTAGCACGCTGCTTTTTAAATTACATAACTTTTTTTCAAATATATTTGTGAATATTTGTTTGTATGTCCTGGCATCTGTACTAGAAAACAAGTATACTGAGTTGGACTCGACTGTATTTTTCAAAAACAGCTTTACACATTCCCAGAGAGCGTTCTCAATCCCGACTGAGATTCAGTACAAATGGTCGGCGTGGCCTTTTCAGGGTCCAAAATTGTTGAATGTATATAAGGAAGTATAGGAAAAGTGTGAGAAACATAATTATTTGTTAAGTAGAGATTTTGCTATACAATTTCAGGTTTATTTATTGGTTTGTAGAGATTATCTAAAAAATCCCTGCGTGGAATGGTAAACATGAATTAATTGTCATCAAAGTCAAACACGGTGTTTCGACGGAGTTGGACGAGAGGGACTGAAATATTAGTTGAGTGGGAGTATTGCGGCATACAAAGAAGTGGTTAGTGTAAGTATCCAGAACGCAAGACAGCCGGTTCTGTGGTACCGAAATTGTACCTGATTTTATTTAATCTGTCCTTTTAGCGATCCAATTATCTTTGTAACGATATTTTATGCAATATTCCATTGTGCTAATTTACAGCATTTTTTAATTTATTTTTGTTAAGAAATTGGACAACTTGAAACAAATATGACCGGTCATCACTAAGACAGCGTTATCGCATTAAACTTAAATTAATCAGATCAGTCAATCCATTTATGTATTTATATTTGAGAATAAACAGCAATCTTATCAGATATGGCAAAAAGCTTTTAATATGTTGTAAAAGTTTAATACATTATTTACTTGACGTTAAGTGACTTTAGAACATAATCAAGCAGCCCGTTCGTAGAAGAGTTTGTCTCTACACAAGATTCATATATCTTTATGTATGACTTACATATGCACTTAGATATATTAATTTGCTTTATTTATATCGTTGATATGCATGTGAAATTCCACAAACAAATATCAATTTGCAATTTTCTAATTAAACTCTTTACGAAATTAAATATTTGGGGTTGGATTCACACAAACGATTTTGCTTTCACTTATTTGTACAAACGACTATATATACATATGTTAGTTGACTAAGTAAAGATTTGTGTACATATCTCAAGTTATTTATTATTACTTGCCTAAGCCTGGACAAACGGATTTACTTTATTACTAAATGTTTCACAGTAAGTTTTGCATTCCATAACATACTAGGGTTGAATTCACAATTCTGAACTAACGATGGAAACAGAAATAGTGGTTGTTGAAAATGATAAAAAATGAATTGGTGAAACAGTTGATGCCTTCGAAATCGTAAGATTCCCTTTCAGAACATATACATTGTCAAAGAACCATCCGTATGTGATATAATAGTGTTTGTCATAATCAGTGATAATTTTGAAAAAGTGTCTAAAAAGTTCACGAAGAAAAGGGAATTCTTAAAATAAATATTTTTATACTCTCGCAACAAAAGTTGCTAAAGAGAGTATTATAGTTTTGTCCACATAACGGTTGTTTGTAAGTCCTAAAACTAAACGAGTTAGATATAGGGTTATATATACCAAAGTGATCAGGGTGACGAGTAAAGTTCAAATCCGGATGTCTGTCTGTCCGTCCGTCTGTCCGTCCGTCTGTCCGTCCGTGCAAGCTGTAACTTGAGTAAAAATTGAGATATCTTAATGAAACTTGGAACACGTATTCCTTGGCACCATAAGAAGGTTAAGTTAGAAAATGGGCGGAATCGGAACACTGCCACGCCCACAAAATGGCGATAACCAAAAACACATAAAGAGCTATAACTAAGCCATAAATAAAGTTATGAAAATAAAATTTGGAACATAGGATCGCATTAGAGAGGGGCACATTTGAATGTAATTTTTTTGGAAAAGTGGGCATGACCCCGCCCACAAATCGGTTTTTTGTATATATCTCGCAAACCAATAGAGCTATATAAACCAAACTTTCTGCAGTCGTTTTTTTCAGCCATTTCCTTATACATTCCAAAAATGAAGGAAATCGGATCATAACCACGCCCACCTCCCATACAAAAGTTAGGTTGAAAATTACTAAAAGTGGGTTAACTCACTAACGAAAAACGTCAGAAACACTAAATTTCACATAAGAAATGGCAGATGGAAGCTGCACTCAGATTTTTTTACAAAATGGAAAATGGGCGTGGCGTCGCCCACTTATGGGTCAAAAACCATATCTCAGGAACTACTCGACCGATTTCAATGAAACTTGGTTTGTAATAGTTTCTTTACATCCCAATGATATGTTGTGAAAATAGTCCAAATCGGATCACAACCACGCCTACTTCCTATATACCAGAACTTTGAAGACGATCTGAATCGTTAACTTTACAATATATAAACTAAGTACTAGTGAAGATATCGGTGCAGAACTTTGCACAAATACTATGTTTATAGTGTGGCAGCCCCATTCTAAAAATCGCCGAAATCGGACCATAGGTTTTCAAGGCCCCATATATCGAACATGAGAACCTCGGTGCTTCTAACCTAATATTATGGTTTCCAACTTTCAATGGACTTTATACAATATATATGACGAATATGTGGGTCAAATTGTGTATTATATAATATTAATTAAGTTAAATAAATAAATTGCGAGAGTATAAAATGTTCGGTTACACCCGAACTTAGCCCTTCCTTACTTGTTTTGCTTTTAAAAACAACACTAAGATAGCTTCAGACAAAGAATTTTCTCATGGAAACCTGAGGTAGCGCCAGACAACATATTGTGCCCTCCCAGCGCCAGTTACTAAATAGCAACCTTCGTATTTTATTCAGCTGCAGGTTGTTGTTGTTGTTGTTGAATATTTCAATATTAATATTTTGTTGCTTCAAATGGTTTTTACTGCAAGACAACTTGTTGTTGCTCCCTTTTATTGTGCACACATTGATATCGTAAATGATTTTAAATGATTGGTGGTAGACTTTAATATACTAAATTAATTTGGTTTATCGCAAAGGCACTCAATTAGGCTAATCTCAGACTTGCACATGCATGCCACATGCAACACACACGAGCACATTGCCACCGAATTTCATATTTACTCACATATTTAAAAGTGAATTTTCTTTGAGCAAAGCAATATTCAGGTGGAAGCAGTTTTGTGTCATGCATATTAATTAAAGCGTTAGTCTTCAAAGACTATTAGTTATCACTTTAGTACTTTAATGTGCTAAAATTTTAATCTTAAAGTTAAGGAAAGATAGATACTTCTATGCTATAATATATACACCATTGTTGTTATTGTTCTTTAGTAGTCCTCGAAAATTTCGCACACCGTGTAAGGATTTGCTCGCAGACAGTGCGCCGTTAATTTCGGAAAACAAATTTTCAACAACAGTTTCCCATTCGCCGTGTAAATATTAAGAGAATTTCGCAAAGTCATTGAACTTGGAACTTGCAACTTGAAGACAGCTCAGTTGCAGCCAGCCGGCTTTAAGACGCGGCTTTTATTTGTTTTGTAATGTCGCTCGCCGTGTCGTCGCCACTTGAAACTCATTTAATGCCTTACTTCATTACCCCGCTGACTTTATATTTGACTTGCGCTTTTATTTCGTTTTACTTTTGCTTCTGCTTTACTCAGTTACGCAAGAGTTGAGTTGAAACTTGTGTTGAAAACAAGCGCGAGTACGCAACGTCAACACGCTGATGGATGAAACAATATCTTAATTTAAGCATTTTGGCAGGCAGTACTCAGTGCTCAAGCAGCCAAGATACAAGGCAGGGATGTTGGGATCTGTGTGGGCTGATACTAGGTGCAATTGTAAAGCATGGATATTCTTTAGATTTTTCTATTACAAAAATGCCATCCAATTATTTAATTTTACTATTGGAATGCAGTTTTAATACTCCCATTGCATTAATTTGGAATTTGTACTTTTATGGCTGGTTTTTGATTACCATTTCATCACATATGAATATGAATTATTACATTTGCTCACCTCCAATTTAGTAAATTCATAAAAATTCAATAGTTTCATATTACCTGCAAAGAAATAAAAAAATGTATTTAGCTAGCAATTCCAGTGCAATTTTTTTTGTATTAAAAAATCTGATTTATAACAAGCAATGCATATAAAACCAGTAAGGACGGCTAAATACGAACAGAGGAACGCCATATTTTTTGCTGCAATTATTTCTATTTCATCAATTTTCTAAAAAATATATATATAGTTACTGGCTTACTATTAATATTCCATTCGAATTGCTAAAACTATTTTATTTCTACTTGTTCAATATATTCCGAAGATATTTAATACTTCCTCGAACAAAGAATAATTTTCTACTCTCTTCATCGATATTATTTTACGAAATGTAAACTTTCAATGCAATATTGAACTTGATTTATTATATTTTTATTATTAGTACTAGAAGATACTTCTTCTTCTTGAAAAGGTACTCCAAATTATTTTTTTCACGACTTGCAATAACTAAAATGTTTAATATGAACACCCCTTAAAGTTATTCTCACAGTTCTAGGTGTGCAAATAGAGAGTCACAGCAGAAGACAACATGCTGAGAGCAATTACTTTTGGGAATTTGTCAGACACAAATGTAGATACTTCATTCGATTCAAATAAGTTTTTGTCCGAAAATTCAAACAAAATAAAAAAAAATCGATTTCAGTGTGTGACATTGAAAAGTGTGGGTCACTTGTGTGGCGGCAGAGAGAGAGACCATACCAAAGTGCTAAAGGATAACTACAGTTATTTAGGTTACAAAAAATATGCAGCTTCAATAATATAATAAGTTCTCTGCGGCTTGTTATTCAACTGGAGGCAAGATAGGCGTCGTGTTGCAAGCAGTGGCCGAAGAGCTATTTTACCTACTGTTGACACATAAATAACCGATATTTACTCTTTCGATAATTATTACTGCCCAAGAGCTATTACTTTGTTGTTCGTATTGAGCACAAATTGAGAGTTCATAATAATTAAAGGATAAAAGGAAGAAGCTAGACAAACAAAATAATATTGCAGTTAAATGTACCGTAATGTGTTAACTTTCCAACTACTGCTTGAAAGCATTTCGGTATACTTTATTAGTTCACTCTTCATGAATACACACATCCTGAGTACACAACTGCAAACATTTCCACATATGAGTATCTAAAACACAAACAAGGGTTGTGGTGAAGGGGAGAAGGTGGCGACTGTAATGTATTATACGCGCTGTAATTTAGCACTATTCCGCACACAAAGATTGCCGTAAAATTCCTGTAATTAGCCATTAAATAAACTGATTTCTGTTGGAGCTTGATGGAACGGGCTGAAAAACTTTCGCCACAAATGCGGGCGAGCGACCAAACAAAAAGCACGTCGAAAAAGCACATTAAGCGGCAGAGCGATGCCAACAAAAACTCTCCCACAAAAACGAGCAAAATCGATAGCAAAGGCAATGATAGTGGGCTTATAAACGAATAAAGCGGCACCAGCAGACGGACGAAGTTTAATTTATGAGCCTCACATGATAAACTACTCCAAGCAGCACAACAACACAGTCACACATACAAGCTCACTCACGCCACGTATGCTTGCAAGTGTTTGTGTGTGTTGTATGCATGCAATTCATCTCTTTGTTGCCAAGTACTATATGGAGAATTAAGCTACACCTTTACAAATAGATGCGCAATTAAGCACTTTCTCAAGTTGCATGGCGCCTTGTCTCCCGCCCCCCCCTTTGCCCAAGCCATGGATCGCCTTTGTTTCCTTGCAATTTTCGGTACATACTGGCTGGTTCTTACAAAAGCACGTCAACACACATACGCGGTCTCACCGTTCCGAGCAGCCGAGCAGCCACATTTACAGACGATAGTACATCATACTTTGGCCATTATTTTCGGATGCCTGTCCGTTTTCCGCCACAGGCACATACATACACCATTTATGCTTAGGTTCTTCTATAGGTATGGTGTGGTTCTACTACTATTATAGCTCTATATAAGCTCCCTCTTTTCATATATATTCACAAGTATGTTTGTTTATATGTTTTGAAGTTAGATGTCCACAGGTTTGTAGCTCTGTAAATTTGTATGTACATATTCCACCCACATTGCTCTCCTTGGTGCCCAGCGAAGTGTTCAAATAAATCTTCGAGTTCCGCTTGTGGTTGTGTTTCATATGACGTTCCTGTGATCACTGCGTTTTCGACCCAGCCATTAGAGTTGTACCATATATACACGGAAGTGTTCGCAAAGTTTGAAATGAAGAGTGTAAATAAGAATAACATTTATTTATCGGCAACAAAATAATTCTTCAAATTTTTCTTCAAATTCTAATAATTCTTCAGATCTATTCCTCATTTCTATTGTGTTTCGATGAAAATATGTCTGAAAGCTAGTGAGAAATTGGGATCTTTACTGCTTCGTGATTTCAATATATCTGTATGCGAAGTTACCTAGAATCCCTTTGGAGGAAATCTCAAAATCAAATCATCGAAGCACTTCTTCTTTAAGTGTCCAGCATTCGTCAGACTGAGGTTAAAACACCTCGGTAATCACACCTTCGACTGATCTAGCGAATTGACTGAAATTGATATGAGTCGCCCTAAGAACTATGTAATAGAGTCCAAGCCTTTTTTCGAATCCTGAGAGACTTTTGATCCGTTAGGAGTATTCAAGCGCCAAAAAGAACAATTGAGAGCTGTCTGAATGAGATTCTCTGTAATCGTGGAGAATTTAAGAATATAAATTTGTACCAACTTTTGAAAATATTTGACTAATCGATTATGCTTTTGAGACACTGTGCGCGGCTTACATACAGTTAAAATACGAGCGAAAGGCAGCATATTTCTCAAGCAACTAATGTATGCTGAGCGCCAGAGTTGTAAAATAACCGCAGTTTTTAAGAAATAAATCGTGGAGTTTTCTTCCCAATTGCACTTAGGCGGCCGAGTCCATATCTTCCACAAGTACATATTCGTACGTATAGTACATAGTTGCCTGGGTGTGAACAAGTGTGCGCCACCGCATCCGACGGCCGTTTTACGGCTACGGCGGACACTTACTTCGCAGTTACCGCAATTTTCCACCTGTATTGCCTAACAAGTGCGCTCGCAATATGGCTGCTGTGCCGGGCCGGCTTCCTGCCATGCCAATCCTAATATATGCGGCAAGTTTGTTAGCCTTCTTGTGGCTCTGCCTCGGATACCGTTTGAATGCTCGATGATTATGTTTTTCTTCGCTTGCTGAGGGTCTATGCTGCTACGGCTGCTAGTTGTGGCCGCGTTCTACGCTGGCCATTGCGAAGAACGCTTTCCAACTTATGCCAACTTATTCCTTGGAACTGACGGCTAACGGTGTTTTCTTTACTCTGTATGAGTGTGCGGTAGTAACTCTCCATTGAAAAATTACAAACCTTCACACGATAACTACCCATGTGTGAGTGCTCTTCTTCTTCTCCTGTTTTAACATACTAGTTCATTGCCCTCCTACCTTCTCTCCGTTGCTTGCCGTTCACATCTTACGGGTTGGCTATTAGTTTGCTTTTGTTGAGTGAATAAACGCTATAATAAATTTTCGAAACATCCTGACATGATTGTAAATAACGGCTTCCCTGCATGTGTTTACAGGTAAAAGCCGAGACTCGTGTGCATATGTATCGCTCTCTCTCTCTTGTTTCGTATCTGTATTAATTTGAAAGTTTTGCAGCAACGCTTGCCAAATGTGTTTTACCGTCGACATAATGACTGTAATAATGTTTCCTCTTTGTATGAATGGATAAAATGTTCTTCCCATTTAATTCACTTAAGATAATAGCCGCATTCACATACTCTTGTTCTGAGTATATTACAACTATACAAGTATATACTAGATGCAGAAGAATGTGTTCATACATAATATATACGAGTATAATTTGAATGAGAAAACTATCTCATCTATCTTTCAGTCAGGGAATGAGTTATGACGCGTTTCTTAAACAACTACTGGTTATTTAAGAAAACAGAAGAATTATTTGATCCAGAACATCAATTGGTATAAATTAAGATACCCACTCAGATATCCATAGAAGATTGTTAGCTCCTCCAAATCTCTCCTCAGAACCTTGAATGATTCAAGATAAAGTAGAGTTGTGAATGAGTCTCTTTGATTTAATATAAGAAATATGTGAATACAGGCACTTAATACTGACGCTTTGTGGGGGAAGATATCTTCTACTACTAAGAGCAACCAAGAACATCACTATACTACCAACAACAATACTAAGAAATCACTCCCAGATTATTGACACAATTATTGCCTTTACAGGTGATTCCTTTCTCCTTTGAATTTCCGAACGCAAACAAATTTCCGCTTAGTGAATCAATTTGATATGAATTTTGCAATCATCAATTTAAAAATTTCCATTTTTTCTTGCAAACTAAGCAACTTTCACCCATTTGACCTATTCTGGCGCACACAAAGCTTTATACCCATTCACTCGCCTTCTTTCGGACTGTCTTTCTAGTGACCTGCAGCAAGAAATCTGGCAAATTAGCAAATAAATTATAAGCAAATAACAAATAGAAGGAAAGAAAGTATTTAATAAGCAAACAAGAAGGGGAATTCTCGGAAAAGGGGGAAACACAAAAGATGAACGAAATTCGCCGCAAGCAACGAGTGCAATGTGGGCCAACAGGTTGGTGATGACAAAGAGAGTTGAAGGTGAGAGATAGAAACGAATCAAACTGAAAGGTTATGAATTTACTTATTTGCATTGCGCATAACTTCGTTTGTTTGTTATTTGCGGAGCTGATTTACCGTTTGAGAGCTCATCGCAAGCAATTTTTCAAATTAGCAAAACTCCACAAGATACTGCGGGAATTTACGAAAATGGACGAAGTTTGGAATACGGATATTTCGCCATGGATTTTATTAAGTCGCAGCAAAATCAGTACAAGACAATAACGAACAGCAGCAATAAAGCAAACAGGCGGGAAAAAGCCGGCTAAGAAGAGATCTCCTGCTGTCGTTTGTTGCTATTTGTTTGCTAAAAGAAAGAAACGGAAATCAATCGACAAATCACTCGAGTGCGCTGTTGGTAAAACAGGAAAAACGGTGGAAAGTGCCGAAATGTATTGAACAGTGTTCTTACACCCGAAGGACATATACACAAAAGAAACGGTTGACGGGGAAAAGAAGTGTGCAAATCGAAGCTCACTTATTGTGGCGCAAGCGAGCTGCCTCCGAATGGCTCGAGTCGACGCCGCTGTCACGCATGCACGCACATCACATCCGCTTCCGCATCCGCACAAACATCGTCACCGAAGGCAAGCAAAGCCAGCCAGGCGAACCGGGTCTGCATACGAAAAAAAGCCGGAGTAGAATAGAGGGACGCACAGCGGCGAGCAGGCTGGCGAAGTGGAAAATTTGAATGTCTTTTCCCTAACGACTTTCTCGTTTGGTGTTTTGTCAATTTCTCGCTCTCTCTCGTTTCCCACTTTCCTGCTCATAGCCGCCGGCTGGCAGCTAGTGATGTGAAATGAAATCTGCATGTTGCCAAATATGTATACAATCGGATGTTTGGTGAGTGTAGCGAAAAAAGAAGACGCCATGAAAGCTAAATCTGGCGACGGAAAGTAAAATTAAATTGTGAGATAAGCGTAAAAAACATCAGCGCTGCGCAGACAGACAGTCAGACACGGCGTTGAGGGACAGTGACTGACGCAAAAAAAATTGTCTCTCTCACTCTCGCACTCAGCCAAACCGCTAACCGGCTAGAAGCTGAGCAACAAGCGTATAATTGAATTTAAAAATTGATCGAATTGTGCGGCTTTCAAAGCAAACAACTAAACGACTCGGCAATGTGCCACACAACTAAATATTAATGTGGAGAATTTCAACGCATTTTATACGAGAATATTGAAGAAATAGAGAATAATGTTTTAAATAAACTAATGGACGCCGCTGATTGTAGATTGTAAGTTAAGGCACCGGAAATATTGTATTAAAATTATTTATGTTAAACTCTTTGGTACGTTTTCATAAATAAATTATTATAATAAATACCAATATTATGTTATGCGCTGAAGCAAAAACAAGCAGGTAGTAAGTGAAAAAGGACACTCATACAAATGCAACAGTCGCCTATATGTATACTTTGTTAAAATGTGTGCCGTGTAAAAAGCTCATAGGAATTTCCGATAAATCGTAATTAAAATTTTATTCATTCCTTTTGTCATTGTGAGCAAAAAGCGACAATACAATTCCTCGAATTAATTAAAGTTTAATTTCCAAGCGCACATACAGGAATATAAACAGATATGTCACCATAAGCCACAGCATTGAAAATCATAATATTCGTAGCAAGTGGCTCTAGAAAGCGTTTGAGATGAAAAGTTAAAGCTTCTTTGTAAAACTTTGTTATAAGGCAAATGCATTTTAGTAAACCCAAGGCTTCAGATCACATGAGTGGATGACAAAAATGAGGATTTAGGACAAAGCAGATCAATATTAAAATTGAAATAAAATAAGCTGCGAGTTTCCTGGCAAAAATAATATCTTCTAAGCCTTTGGGATACTCATGGCCCCATTTAATTTGCTAATAATCATTAAAGATCTACTAGTTATTCGGACACAACCATCGTTAAAATTCTTAAACGAAACCAACACCAAAAGCACCAACAACATTAGCAGAAACGATTTGCAGCAAGGACTCATGTTCGACTTTTGTTTTTGCGAAATTTCACCCAAATCCGCCAAGGCATAATTTCGTTGGGTGTGTTGGTGTTGTTGCAGCGGAGGAAACTGTTGTTTGCCAATTTGGGGCAAAACACTTAAAAATTGACTGACTAGTA
Source organism: Zeugodacus tau (assembly GCA_031772095.1). Taxonomy (NCBI): domain Eukaryota; kingdom Metazoa; phylum Arthropoda; class Insecta; order Diptera; family Tephritidae; genus Zeugodacus; species Zeugodacus tau. The sequence goes on from CM062649.1 coordinate 93,200,548, forward strand.
CGTATGTATGGGTGTATGTATGCTAATATATATTTTATTTGCGCCAAGAGCCACACACCCCATAAAAGACTGCGGCCACAAAGTGAGAAATGAAGAAATACGCTTATGAGCTGGTTGCAAATGAACAATGAACAGCTCCAACGGCATAAACGAGAACATGCAAAGCAATAAAATTGAGAATAAACACCGTTAAATAAAAGCAACGATAACAACAGAGGATTTAAAGAACAACTGATGGCGTATGGATGAGCGTTTGAGCGTTTTTGGAGAAAGCGCTTTTGGGGGTGGGTGGGTGACATGGGTGGCGGCAGAGTAAATGTGGTAATCAAAAAATAATCTGCGTGTAATAAAAAATTGCCGGCATAAATTTGTGGCAGCAAATATAGCGGCATGTATAGAAAAATTTGCATGCCGCAGCCCCCAAATAAGCATGCGAATGAGCGACGCTCCTACATGCACGGACGTGCATGGGAATGGAACACAGTCGCATTGGCACATAAATCCAAAAACATTAAAGGCGACTGCAATTACTCCACTACAAGCGGCACAACAACAGCGGCGCAGCAGTCTAATGCCCAGCCGTGTGTGTGTGTGTGCGCGTGTTTGCGCTTGCCAAATATCGCAGTAAAACTGCCGGCCGACCCATAAATAACGATTGCCCCAAAAACAAAAAAAAAATCATATAAGCAGAAACAAGAATATCATATGAGTATATATGTAAGTATCGATGGCTGAAAGTGTTGGCGTGTGAAAAAGCCGCCACGCAGGAGCGGAGAGTGCGGCGTGACGGCGGAGTCTATAGCTATGTCTGTAGACACTTGAACCAAATGCAGCCAATTTCCAGCGCCAACAACATGGATGGGCTATTTGAATGCTTTAATGTGTATATATATGTATATATATAGATGTATGTGAGTGTGGTACATGTGTATGTAAATTGTGCCGATTTATTTGGCAAATGCCAACATAAAAGGGTTCACTGCCTCTCTCCCAGCAATGCCTTTGTGTTTTTGGGCGGACGCAGTTTGATTTTATTACGCTGACAAATGGTGCACGCCGATTTCAACTTAACTCAACTGAGCTCAATTCACTTTGGACGAACACAAACACAATCATACACACGGAGCAGACATTCACTCTACAGTTCGTCTTACAATGATGACTACAGCGCCTTATCCCTGCAGGGAAATACACTAGTGTTGAACTGACTTTACTCGAGGATATTTAACAGCAGTGGAAGCTGAATAGCAAACAACTCAACTATGATTGATTCCTTTCTTCACTTTTGACTTTAAAAATATGGCTATAAATCCACCTTTCGAACTGATTTGTGTTGAGATCACATTTGCTCTTAAAAAGAAAAATATTTTTTATTTTTTAACTTTTTGAGTTAACATCGAGGAATCAGCTGCAGCCGTAAGATCACTATTTCATCCACTCCCGACTGGGTTCAAATGGTAATTTGTTTTGTATAGTAGTGCTCTTGGATGGTCGGATAAGTCGTTTTATTTTTCATTTCGCTTTTCGGTGTTGTTTCTGCCTCACTTTTGTGCAGTCAACAGTCAAATCAGCTCACTAAACATTTCAAGCCAACAGTCTAAATTGTTAGATGTTGCAAAGCATTTTAAATTTCAGCTCCAACGCACACACACAAACACCGTCACTCACACTTTCGAGACCTTCATGTCGGACTACATTCATGAATTTACTCTGTACGCCATTCGGCAAGTGCCAAAGCCTGACTGACTGCTTTATTCCTTGATTGTGCGGATATATTATGTGTGTGTAAAAAATGCTGTGTGTGTGTGATGCGTGTGTTGACCTACAAGTTATTTTTGCCAGCGACATGCAATGTGTAGCACGCTTTCAGGCGTTTTGGGAAAATAAATCGTTTCACTTTTCACAAAAGTATGGAAATCCATTTATTTCTTCGCAATTTTTGTGTTTCAATTTAGCTCTTTCACTTGGGCCCCTGCCCATTGATTGATAAAAGCGTGCACTTCTACAGGTGACCAGACTGAGAATTTAACCTATGAATATATAGTGTAACTTTTGAATATACATAGCAGATGTATATAAAATTGATGAATGTAACCCAGATGAATGCCGGTTACTTGTGAATCAAATGACCGAAATCTTAAATATGCAGAAAAAAATAATTCTTGAAGCAGTTTCGTATTTTCACATTTTAAAGTGGTATTTTAGATATTTTTTGCATTCATGCTAGTGTGCTATAGACCTAGGTAATGCCTTGTGACTGCAGGATTAAACAACATTCTTACTACAAAAGGCAGAGACAACTACTAAGTGTTGCCTGTCGGCAATGGATTTATTTAAGAAACTAAAAGAGGACTTATTAAAGACTTTATAGAAAATACTAGAACACAGAGAGAGAGAGGATTATCTGTTGCACATCTCTTAAAATCTTACGTAATCTCAGTGTAATATCTTAAATGCCATGTAAATGGCAACTATCGCACAAGCAAAGAAAGATAAACTGATAAAACTTACGAGAATACGCTTGAATCATAATAATTTCACACCTTCTCTCGCTTTAAAATAAAAAAAATCTGAAAAAGTATAAAATATTCAAACCGTAAACTGATTTAATGCTCAACGCACATCCTCAATAGCAGGTATCAACTGGCATTAAAAGGAATTCCGCTCGCACACACAAGCGCACAGCAGCGTCTGTCTCCGCTGGTGATTACATATGCAGCATGTGTTTAGCAACAACATCTCATGATACCGACATCCGACACAATATTGCCACCCGGCGCACCTGCGTCGCATATGCCCCAGCACGTTTATTTATACCCATATATGTGTGTGTGTGTATGTATTTAAAGCATATATCGACATAATGTTGGGGCGTATGAGCACGGAAATTTTATGCTATTTTTAAATACTTCCGGTTTTGTCAGTTAACTCGCACGCCCTTTGCGTAGATTACTTATACGCCCCGTATTACTCGCACACACTTCACTCAGTGCTGGTCACACACACAAACAGAGTCATTCAGGTGAGTGTGTGTCTGTGTGTTTAGATGAAGTTAATACGCTTTAGAGTCTGCCACACCAGCAAGGCGGCTGTGGCGTCTGATTACAATCATTTTATCTAAATTTTTAGTTATTCTTTCCATTAAATATGTACGCAACACCCTCACTGCCTGCCCGCCTGCTTATAAATCTTTAAGTGCCGTTTTGTGTTCACAAAACCTTTTTCGTAGATAATCTCGTTAAGCCACGCAGCATTTGTCACACAACGGAACTCGACTCGAAGGCAGGAAGAACAGCGCCAGGCGACACCCCCTACAAGTCGGCGAGCGGTGAATTGACGAAAAGTGGCGCAGAAAGGTGTGCAAAAGCGAAAGAGACAAGTCAATAACAACGCATAAACAAAGTGGGGAGTAAAGAGTAAAAGTGCGAAGAACGTTATAAATTTTGAAAGTTTGTACTTGCTTGTAACGGTATAAACTGCGAGTATTTTTTAATACTTATTATAACGCTACAGACTTCATGTTTACTTCTTCCTACGAAGAGGGGATTACGAAAAATTGACAACAACCTATTCCTAAATAAACATGATTATGAAAAAAGTTTTAATCTCTTAGTTTCCCCGTCAAAATGAAAACGGGGGATATTATATATGGAGTCTAAAGCCTAAGGGAAAGGAACCGGCGAATCCGTTCCCATGAAACTTCGGGCAAGGACAGATTCCTCAGAATCACTTAGGGAACGTTTTAAGCCCTACAACAACAACAATGTAACCAGTCCTGGAAATCAGACACACATGCAAGAAAATATCTAAAATTAAGGTGTTCCTAGTCTAGTTTTACTTGAGATCGAATATTTTGGGGAATCGTGTACGTTTTTATATATCCCTTCGATATACTTCAGTAACTCTTCAGTACTTGACTTAGCACCACCTGAAACTGGTCTATATATACTGAGCAGCCAATAAGCGAAATTATTACTGACGTAAACGTAAGAGTCCTCACACACACACACTCATAAACGCTAAGGCAGCCACAATTAATCGCGTAATGCTTTCTTGCTACCTTGAACAAACATATCCTTTGTTTACACATCTGCGGGCGTATTGGCAGCTAAACCGCCTCTTGGATCATGCCTCACGCTCTCAGCCTTGATGTGTAAATATATCAAAGGAGAGATAAGCTGCGGTGTACTTACGACGCACACACACACACACACACGCACAGCCCACATCTACATAATCACACTTAAGCACCCTGTCGAGCAGACAGTGCGTAACGGCATGTGCCAAGGAAATATACCGTTGCTGTTGTTGCTCGTAAATATCGAATTTTTATATTTATCACTTTACACATTGTTGCAGGCTTGTTGATTGGTATCTGAGTGCGCACAGACATTGTTGGAGGATGGCGCGGACGACCTGCAGAGCACATGCGACCTGCCAAGGTTGCCATGTGGTGGAAGGAAATGTTGAGTGTTCGCATTTGAATACGAAGTGCGCACCCGGCTTTGCGGCGGCGTCTGGTGCAGTGGGTGCGTGGCTGAATTTTATGGGTCCCCTGTGCGCGGGGCTTCGACTGTTCGGTGCGCTTCTGTCTTTCAGGGCCATTTTATGGTATTTAAATTGTATTGCTTGTCATATTTCGCTTGGCAGTCGATCGAAGAGATAAAATTAAATTATTGCAAACTTTACGGTTTATACATTGTATGCTCTCTAATGCGCGCACACACACACACGTACACTCGCTGTGAGTTACTGTGAACGCCATGAATTTCGCATAAAAAGTAAATTTCTTATTTATTAGAAATTCCATATGCAAACCCGGGCATGGCAGACGAAACTTTTGCAAATTTATGAATTTTTGTTCTGCGCGTCGCTTGGGTTTTCGCATTCGACTTTGTAATTCATTTGCTGCACAAGAATTCATTATGAAAGCAAATTTATACGCAAACGCGTATTAAATCCTCCAGCAAGTGATGAGCAATAAAAATGCGACTTTCTTTATTTTTCTTTATTTTTGGTGAAACGCAAATCCCAAAGCGGCGGCTGCGCTTCGAGTAAGAAGTGTGAAGCGGCGCAGGTCTCGCGACTCGATTATGACAATTTTTACGAATTTTAATTTTAAAGTAATTTACCGAAAACATAATGGCGTGCAAAATAACGGTGTGCTTTGACAGAAATTTGTTTTTGTTTTGCAAAAAAAAATATTTTTTCGAACTTTTCATCAGTAAAGTAAAATTTCAAAACTAAGAAATTTTTCATCAAAATATATTTTTCTACATAAATATATTGTAGTTGAAACTTCAGGCAAATCCCCGCCACAGATCCGCTTATACAACAAAATTCTCTACACAAGTCAGTATAACGAGCTCTAAGTTTTCGCCATACTGTTTACACGTCGGGCGGAATTCACATTTATTAATGTAGACGTGCTTATCGGCAATATTTTACATATGTATACTTATAAATATCTATGTGTGTGTCTCTGCCTTTAATGCGTTAGACTTTTTCCCTGTCATTACTCCACGCGAGCATGCGCTGATAACATCTTAAGTAACTCCCACTGTATACTATATATCGTACACATATACACACGTATGTGGTTACGTAAGATTATCTGCCCACTTTGTTGTTGTTGTGACTGCTGCTTCAACTTCCGCACGCCACAATCCGACAATCGGCTTTGTGTTGTGCATGTCATGGCGGTCTTATCCCTTCGTTGATCAAATATTTTTCATAACTAATACGTGATTCTATTACAAGCGCCTAGCAGAGCTGGTGGCGCTCACGAGCAGCGACATGCGTGTATGTTCGTGCGTGAATGCCGCGTGTGTGAAGATATATTTGCCAGGTAAAATGTAGTGCATATCTACGTGTTTGCGACGTGTTCCCTTGGAATGTGCGCCTGCACATTGAACCTTTCATAAATAAGATAATTGTATGTTTACACATGCTCGTATTTATTTACCGTACTATGTGACTTATGGACTTTCTCAATTACAGGAAAACAAGCCTCAGAACGGCTTCAAGATGAGTGCTAAGTCAAGGGCATTTGTAGAAAGCTTTTGAGTAGGGATCCCACTGAGGGGTGATTAATCGTACAATTAAACTGTAAGTCATTTGTACTAAAGCAATTTTCCGCTCTCTCCTAGAAGAATATTAACCAGCTTTTTATCACCACGTGATTTATTATATATTTAGCTATAGTTTTTCGTATTTCTTTATTCGTTGTATTTCCTTTTTGACTATTATTTTCAAAAGCAATTGTGATATTGACCTCACTAGTCACACTTTCGACTTTCACCAAATGTGATAATGAGCAAATGACCTAAGAAATTGCAGACAGCTGCCACACTGACGAGGTGCAATAGCCAATTTTATATAATGTGTTGAATAACTTTTACTATGTGATGAACTGTACGTGCCAGAGCGAAGATTATGCAAGTGGAATAAGAAGAGTGCATGAGTCAACCTCAGGGATTATCTGCAGATATACCGATAGATACTACTGCATAAAGGTCGCCGCAGAATGAGATATAGATTTGTCAAGTTGATGTCTCCCGAAGTCCACTTTCGCAATGGGGATGCTATGTCGAGGAACATAATGAATTAATTTCGAATCAGTTTCTACTTTCGCCAAAATCACCGTATAGTCATCTGCTTGAGACAGAACCGCCTCCCGGGTGCATCAAGAAATCATTCCTACGATACGTCGACGAAATCAAAAAACCAAAACCGCCGTGGCATCGCCCCCAAATCGGTTATTTGGATATATCTCGCAAACCAATAAAGCTATATAAACCAAACTTTCTGCAGTCGTTTCTCCTACGTACCCCACCACTCACCATGAAAATAGTTGAAATCGGATAATAACCACGCCCACCTCCCATACAAAGGTTGGGTTGAAACTTACTAAAAGTGAGTTAACTGAGTAACGAAAAACGCCAGAAACACTAAATTTCACATAAGAAATGGCAGATAGAAGCTGCACTGAGATTTTTTTACAAAATGGAAAATGGGTGCGGCATCGCCCACTTATGGGTCAAAAACCATATCTCAGGAACTACTCGATCGATACGAATGAAATTTGGTATATAATATTTTTTATTGACACCCTGATGACACGTGTGGAAAATGGACGAAATCTGTTCACAACCACGACAACTTCCCATATAACTCATTTTCGAATTCCAGACTAGATTTATCCTACTTATCCAGACTAGACCAAGTCATAACGAATGTATGTATGTGGCATGCATTGAGTCACCGCATGACACTAACCATCTCTTTACATGCTTATCTAACACCTCTCCCCCTAGGGTCCCATATCTATTAAATATGAATCCAAATCTTTTAACGTAACTTCTTAAATACAATTTAGCTTAAAATCCGTAATATGTGAAATATATTTATGCCGAATATATGGGTCAAATTGTGTGTTTTCTTAATAAAAATATAGCAATAAATTGCGAGAGTATAAAATGTTCGGTTGCACCCGAACTTAGCCTTTCCTTACTTGTTTTTGATATACTCGTTCTTAATGTAACATAGGTTCGTACATACATATATTCTCTTATCAAAGTATTCTTATATCTATATGGAGACCAAAAGTTATATATAAGACTTCAATAACACTCACTAAATTCTATGTATCGCGTCTATATATGAGATTATATGTTGTTTTAAAGCTTTTAAACGTGAATTCAGTAAACTCTCAGCACGTTCGTTCGAAACTAGTCGGAGTGGTGTGCACACCCAATAATATTTTCCATTATTTCTTATTACCTTATTTATCTGTATTTTTCGCACCCAATGGCATTCAAATAATGTCTGCAAAGTTCGTTTATGTTATTGAAAGCTGCATTTGTGCAAGACATAATGAACTGCCGTGGACGTGTGTCCCAGAACATAGACGATTTTTTCAACACACAGAAGAAGCATAGATGCTCTAAGAATACATGCACATACTGATGTAGGTATTTGTGGAGCATATACAAAACACACCGATGGCGAAAAAAGCCACTTGAACAAGAAGTAAGGAAGGCATCGAAGGCAAGCAGCAATAAGCAAACAAGCAAATCAGTTTGAAATATGCAGCAGAGTAATGGAAAAATTGAATATCAGCGCCACCGCAAAGCTAAACATATTTGCACACGCCTGAATGTACACATAACTGTAAAGAGCTGTGTGTTGTCTCCTGCTTGTGTGGACCACGAACACACACTTCAAGCATTGCGAACACTCGCCGTGACAGCTTGACGCGATAACGGCAATGCAATATTGAATGAAACGAGCTGCCAAGCAAAAATGCTGAGCAGCACACGAAATTGTGCGGAGGAAGCAAGTCAAGCGCCGTCGCGTTGCCACAGCTAGTGAGTGGCTTATTGAACAGCGGCTGCATCCAATGTCGATAAGTGTCATAAATGCAACGTGTCATTAGATAACGGCGTGTATTTTGAATGCGTAACAAAATGTAAAGACAATTTCGACACGTCATTCGAGCATTTGCTTAGTTGCTTAGTTGCTGTTTGCACTTTTGTACTCCATTTTGCGCCACAAAAATAACAAATATGCAAATGAGGGTTCTTTACTTCACAGATGTAGAATGCGGGTGTTCTATTTATACTTATTCGAAATCGTCCACAATACGCTTCACCGAGACTTGTTATAAGTTGGCGCCGACCCCTTTAAGACAAGTTTTTTAGCACAGATATTTCACTATAACTGTATTATTAAAAACTGTTATCTCATCATTATCCTAAATTCACTCAACATCAGCGTAATTCTACAATGAGAAGAGTAAGCTGAAGACTGCATACTTAGCTGGGACATTCATCGCCATACGGAACGAATTTTCAAGTCAACATCGAGTTTTAAGCTTTTAAAAATCGGCGCAGCTTATCCTACTTGCTGCGGCATTAAGATATTAATGAACACTGAAAGAGAATTGTGAAATAAAAGCAAAAAAGGCGGCACTTAGCGGCAGAGTGCAGCGAGAGTTAACCAACGGCACGGCAGCAACGGAGAAACCTAAGTTGCCCATGAATTCACTCCACCAAGCTGCGGCAAGACAGTACGCGGAGGTTGTACGGCAAATAACGCAACGAGGAAAGTGCAATCTCCGAAATTTTACCAGCGAGAAATACAATACAGAGGAAGGAGTGGATAAGTAGTGTTGAAAGAAGCAAGCAAAAGTCACGAAGAAACTGAAGACAGGGTAACGAACTGAGGAAACGTGGGTTAAGTATACAGTGCTGATGGAGAATGCATCGGTAGCTGCCAGCAGACTGCTGCTGCATTGCCAACTTTAGTACTCTCGGCGGCCCAAAGCACTGCAGCTACAACAAATGTATAGTTGGAAGAGCACTCTTCTGGCTATATATAACGGCTGTATATATATAAAGTAGTTACATTCATTGACATTGGCAGACTCTTTGGTGTTGTATTTATAGTATATAGTGTAACAACAACAACAATATTAGCGCAGCTTTTTGCCACTATGTATTGGGCGGAAGCATAAAAACGGGTCAGAATAGCAACGAGTCACAGCGTCAATAGTTCAGGCGGCAGTCGGAAGGCGAAACGGCGGAACAGCAGGAATGGCGACGGTAATAGCAATAGCAATCAAAAGCAGGAAGCCGAGGGAGAAATTATTTAAAACCATTAAAGTAAACTAGTGTAAATGCAGGCTTCCTACTGCAAGCGCTCGCGGCTGTTGAGGCAAAAGGCGAATGGGCGCATGAAGCTGAGCATAAGAAATGCAAAATAAATACTTAACTATTCTATATGTGTGTACCATAAATACAACATGCATATCCATACCTATACATATATATATATGAGATTGGAGGCATCAAATTGTGTATGCCAAAAGTATAAATAATTTTGTGGAATGACTTGACTTACTAAAAGAATTTCAGTACAAGCAATACTGTGTACCAGACAATCAAAAAGCTGAAGTGAAAGTAATTTTTCAGCAAATAATAGTGGCAGATTTCCATTGTGTTCTTGCAGTGGCATTCAGTTTATTGATGTTTATAGAAATCAAATGTTGTTGTCAACAGCGCACAGAAGTGAAGAAAGAAGAAGAGATTCGAAATACCAAAAGCCAAAAGTGCCGTGAGAACAATCCCGTAAAATGGAACGAAATATTTGCAGCAGCAATTGTGCGAACGGCATGGAAATTGTGCTCCACTTTTGGGAACTGACCCAGAAGTTGCAAAGTGGAACTTAAAGTGTGTTGCCTTGCGTACAATTTAAGCTGTTTTATTAAATTTTTAAATATTGGTCACGCGACATAAAAATAATTGAGCGCAATGCAATAATATGATATCCAGGGGACTCTTGACTTGATTAAAGTTCCCATTATATCTATTAGAATTTCAAAATCGTCCAACTCGTGAAAGCTCTTGTGGGAGCTTTTGTCAAATCATCTATGGAAGTTCGCGTAGCAAACGTATAATGTCCGGATGTAGTCTAGACTTAAGAAAACTTTCCATAAATTCGTTTAGAATTCCAAAGTCGACCCACTTGTGTAAGCTCTTGTGGGAGCTTTTGCAAATCATCTACGGAAGTTCGACAAGCATCTAAAATAGGATGAAACCTTGATCTTTATATAAATTTGGGATTAAAAACATGCATTCTTCATCAAATTTCCCAAAAATAAGAGACTACTCAGGGAGATGTTATGAAAAACTGATTATTTTTCCTTAAGGAAGAAAAGGAATTTCTATCTAATTATTTTAAAAAAGTATTCTGGCTTCTGTAATCACTTTTAATTTATGAACAAACGAGACAAGAGTAGTCAAGTAATCAAGATTCCTTTTAGGTTTACACGAAATCAATTTTCTAAAAATAGTCCCCCATTCACTTAATTTGATTAGTAATAACACATCTTCTATTTATTAAATTAGCCATTTAGTAATAAGCTATTGGCATGGTGTTTGACGTTTTCCCCCGAAAAAGTCTATTGGATAAACAGTCTGTAACATATAACATTTTAGGCTAATTTATCTACAAACACATACATATCCATGCACATATGTATAAATATTTACGTAAGTATATGTATGTTTCGCTGGGGTTATCATTAGCGTGTTTGCGATGAGCGTTCGCTTCGTAATACAATCGCCATAATTGTTGGCCTGCAATCACAATAATAAATAGCTCGCATCGACACAGCAAGTAAACAATTTATTCATGACGAAATCAGTGAGTGAGTGTGTGTGTGCACGCAACAACAGCAACAACAAATGTGTTGCCGTTGCCAACAAAGTGTAACACATTGCCAATAACCATAATAACAGGGCAAGCAAGCAGGCAGTGACACAATCGAACAAACAAACAAACAAGTTCGATTCAGTGATTTCATCAATAAAATTGCAACAACACCAATACAGTTATTAACCGTACAACGCCGAAGGGGCGGCGCAAACGAAAAAAGTATGGAAATCACAACGTGTAAATTCAATGTCGGTCATTCATACGGCCGCCGCTTTCGGCTCGCAGCCCGCCGTTCGCAAGCGACCAACACTGGCCACAATTCGATTTGACTGCATTGAATCCAGTTGTGGGTGGTCACGAAGTGGATCGAGTGCCACGGTCGATTATGTTCCCGCTCTACTCTCTATTCAATTGCCTCCCCTCTTGCCTGCGCTGCACATAATGGCCGAAGTGCAAATGAATGGCAATGCAAAATTTTCCAACTAATCGCATTCTAAATGGCAAAGTAATTATCCAAGTCAAAGCAGCAAGTGCACAAAGTGACGCACAACGTTGGAAAGCCGTGCCGACATATGAATATTTCCATTCTCGAATCGACATTTGTGTGTGGTGAACCTAAACAAATGCACTGTTATATGTTTAATGTGTGCAGTTGAGCGCATAGAAGCATGTCACCTAGCTGGCCTCTAGCCTCTGTGACACCAACGCCAATCTACACTGTTAGCCATACATACTCGTACATATATTTCGTGGGTCATTAGTTTTGAATTTGCTGTCAATGCTTAGGTTGGCCACCGTACGAGATGCCACAAAGTTTTAAGTTAACGGAAATGAAGCTGAAGCAATGATTGCAACTTGCTATAGAAAGAAGAAACCCAGTATGAAACTCTGCCAAATAGCATTGTATAATTCTTTAATCCAACAGAAAGCCGTTAACTTTTTTGTAAAATAAATATTAATAATCAAAACTGGAACTGAGCCATCGGACTTTACATTTTCTCTCGAGTGTAACTTTTCAAAAAAGCAATATCTAAGAAATATTTGCCTAGATCTTTGCAAAGGAGGGGCATTCCATAAGAAAATGTTGTGTTGATTCCACTTCGTCCTCCTTCAAGTAGCTGCTGAGTTAAAATTTTTAGTCTGACCGCATGCATCCTCATGGGTCAATAACCAGTTAGAACCCCTACGACGAAATTTCGAAATTTAATGAGATCGAGGAGTTCCCTAGACCTGTCGCAAATCAAATAGGATCTTGAGATAACATAAGTTCTAGTAACTGTCCAGCGCTTGCTCAGTTCAGCTAACGCCAACTGTCCAGTAGTAAACCCCGAGAGGAGAATGGTGCTTCTACTTGTTCCCATTCGTCTGTAGGAGAGACTTACATAACCTGCCTAGTAAGCTCATCAGCGTTGCAATTTTCTGAGATTTCGCTATGGCCAGGTACCCACATTAGTCTAATCGTATAATATAGCCAAATGCCACTGCTAATGACGAGAGGCATACCTTTAACAGTCTCGTGCTCACAGTCAGCGAGCTCAAAGATAATATCGCCGCTCTGCTCTGAGAGTATATCGTCACTTCCATGAGAGATGTCAAGGTCGGCAGTAATAAATCCTCTCAACTTGTAACAAATGGGTCTTTTTAATTTTCAACTGTGATTTGAATTGTATAATAATAATTCTATGAACTAGACTTAAATGATTGGAATACCTTGCTGGGATACCAGCACATCGATCAAACAGAACAGAGAAATCCCGAAGTAATACCCACGACATTTTCTCCTTCGCGTCGGTCAATGAAGTTAGGTGATTTACTTTTAAAAGTTGCTGTGAAACCACATTCAATGGCCGCACAGAGTTTTTCTTGTCACACAATTTCATATGCAAACACATAGATGCACTTTCAACGGAACTATGAGCCCGACAGAAGCATACTATGGAGGTTCGTATGTAACCAGAAAAAATATAGACCATTTTATATGAGCAGCAATATGTGCGATGGCTGAAGGGACCTCAGATCTGGCAGGCTGTGCTCAATATACGAGATGACAATGGTGCTGATGTTCTTGTTGTTGTTTTTGGTGGCGCTGGGCTGCAAAACATTAGTGCGGTACACCATGGCAGATTTTGAATAATATTCAATTAAATATTACAAAACCACTACATAAATTCACAGTTTTATTAATGGCCAAGGCCATTTAGCCAACCATGCGACGCAGGCGAGCCAGTGAGCCAGTTCGTTTGCGTTTACGTGTCGTACGAGTATGTCGAATGGAAGGCGATGCAGTTGGCTGCTCGTGTACTGCCATAAATATATATGTGGCAGCATGAATATGTGCCAGAATGTTGCAACAGAAGATTTAGGCCCAGCATATGGATAACGGATAACGGATTTACTGTTAATGCATTGTTGTTGTTTTACTAGCAAGTCTCAACACTAATGTTGGCTTGTAAGTGTGTGCACTCGGTTTGTTTGTGTGTATGTAGGTGCCAACCATATATTGTTGTTGCAACTGAGGTTACGTAATGGCTATATTAATGAGCCTTTTCTGGTTGCATGCCAAAGTGGAAATGTTCTGCGATAATTTGTGTATTTCGGTTAAGGCCATTTGCTACAGCTGTTAGCCACGAAGGCATAGTACCTTAGTAAGTACAGCCCTTGAGGTGAGTGAAGCTAAGTCTTCTAATAAAAAATTGATTTGAAAGTGAAGTAAATTATTATATTAAATGGAAAAAAATAATTAAAAATCCCTCTTCATAGCGTTAGTTACTAGCGCTGGTGTAATAGATATAGTACTTATACATATTCCGTCTTATCGATGAAATCACTCCAAATCCGAAAGTAGTGAGTTCTGTATTTTAAAAATATCTGTGTTAATCCAGTCTGCTTGAATGTTAACTAAATCATTTTACAATAATTCTTACATGTTCGAATAACAATAACCCGAATTCGTACATTTCTACATGCATGCCCATTTTCCAAAACTTATTCCTGCTCCAGCTCATATTTTCATATTTAACGACACAACAGTCAACAGTTGGATTTTCGCATTTAATTCGCAATAATTGCATTTTTGCATATGTTTGTGGCCATTCGGCAGCGCTCCACACAACCGCAACGCCACAACATTTTATTATTTACCGTTGGTTGGCGGTCGGAGCGGTGCGCAGGTTGACTCGGCAACGTGTACAGCGCTCAGCCTGTGTGCAGCTACAGTCGTAATGCGCATTTACCTAAACTCGACCACTTTTCCTCAACATTCTTGGAAGTTTTCTATAATTACTTCAGCTGAAGTGGAGTTGTTTGCTTATTCCATTACTTTTGTTGTTGCATACTTCAGTTGCACAAACTCCACGCCGAGGCGAAAGTTTCTTGAGTTATTAAATTGAAATTGAGTTACCGAACTACTTACCAACAACTTTATAAACAAACATAAGCATACGCCGATAATTGTGAATACACTGTGCTAAATATTCACATGTGTTCGCTTGGTTCTTGTTGTTGTTGTCTGTGTGTCTGAGTGTATTTACAAATAAGCAAATGTTGAGAAACTGAGTATGAGTTGGTATGCGTTATCGCACTGCCAACTCCACCTGTCTCATTAGACTATGTTGAAACTATTGGATTTTGTATTTAATTTCAACTTAATTTAAGTAGAGGGTATAAAAAATGTAAAAAAATGACTAATAACTCTGATAAATTTAAATTAAAAGTAGTTTTAAAGGAATACAATAAGTACCTTTTATAAGAATTTGTATACTCTCACAACAAATGTTGCTAAAGATAGTATTATAGTTTTGTTCACATAACTGTTGTTTGTAAACCCAAAACTAAACGAGTTAGATATAGGGTTATAGATAACGGGTGATTTTTTTGAGGTTAGGATTTTCATGCATTAGTATTTGACAGATCACGTGGGATTTCAGACATGGTGTCAAAGAGAAAGATGCTCAGTATGCTTTGACATTTCATCATGAATAGACTTACTAACGAGCAACGCTTGCAAATCATTGAATTTTATTACCAAAATCAGTGTTCGGTTCGAAATTTTTTTATCGACAAATTTTGTTCAGCGATGAGGCTCATTTCTGGTTGAATGGCTACGTAAATAAGCAAAATTGCCGCATTTGGGGTGAAGAGCAACCAGAAGCCGTTCAAGAACTGCCCATGCATCCCGAAAAATGCACTGTTTGGTGTGGTTTGTACGCTGGTGGAATCATTGGACCGTATTTTTCAAAGATGCTGTTGGACGCAACGTTACGGTGTATGGAGATCGCTATCGTTCGATGCTAACAAACTTTTTGTTGCCAAAAATGGAAGAACTGAACTTGGTTGACATGTGGTTTCAACAAGATGGCGCTACATGCCACACAGCTCGCGATTCTATGGCCATTTTGAGGGAAAACTTCGGAGAACAATTCATCTCAAGAAATGGACCCGTAAGTTGGCCACCAAGATCATGCGATTTAACGCCTTTAGACTATTTTTTGTGGGGCTACGTCAAGTCTAAAGTCTACAGAAATAAGCCAGCAACTATTCCAGCTTTGGAAGACAACATTTCCGAAGAAATTCGGGCTATCCGGCCGAAATGCTCGAAAAAGTTGCCCAAAATTGGACTTTCCGAATGGACCACCTAAGACGCAGCCGCGGTCAACATTTAAATGAAATTATCTTCAAAAAGTAAATGTCATGAACCAATCTAACGTTTCAAATAAAGAACCGATGAGATTTTGCAAATTTTATGCGTTTTTTTTTTTAAAAAAAGTTATCAAGCTCTTAAAAAATCACCCTTTACCAAAGTGATCAGGGTGAAGAGTGGAGTTCAAATCCGAATGTCTGTCTGTCCGTCCGTCCGTCCGTCCGTCTGTGCAAGCTGTAACTTGAGTAAAAATTAGCAAAATCGGACCACTGCCACGCCCACAAAATGGCGAAAACCGAAAACACATAAAGTGCCATAACTAAGCCATAAATAAAGCTATGGAAATAAACTTTGGTATGAAGGATCGCACTATGAAGGGGCTTATGTGGATGTAATTTTTTTGGGGAAGTGGGCGTGGTCCCGCCCCCTACTAAGTTTTTTATACATATCTCGCAAACCAATAGAGCTATATAAACCAGTCGTTTTTTTAGCCACTTCCTAATGCAGTCCAAAAATGAAAGAAATCGGATCATAACCACGCCCACCTCCCATACAAAAGTTAGGTTGAAAATTACTAAAAGTGGGTTAACTCATTAACGAAAAACGTCAGAAACACTAAATTTCACATAAGAAATGATAGATGGAAGTTGTACTCAGATTTTTTTACAAAATGGAAAATGGGAGTGGCGTCGCCCACTTATGGGTCAAAAACCATATCTCAGGAAATACTCGACCGATTTCAATGAAACTTGGTTTGTAATAGTTTCCTTGCATCCCAATGATATGTTGTGAAAATAGGCCAAATCGCTTCACAACCACGCCTACTTCCTATATACCAGAACTTTGAAGACAATCTGAATCGTTTACTTTACATTATATAAAGTAAGTACTAGTGAAGATATCGGTGCAGAACTTTGCACAAATACTATGTTAATAGTGTGACAGCCCCATTCTAAAAATCGCCGAAATCGGACCCTAAGTTTTCAAGGCCCCATGTATCGAACACGATGACCTCGGTGCTTCTAGTCTAATATTATAGTTTCCAACTTTCAATGGACTTTATACAATATATATGACGAATATGTGGGTCAAATTGTGTATTATATAATATAAATAAAGTTAAATAAATAAATTGCGAGAGTATAGAATGTTCGGTTACACCCGAACTTAGCCCTTCCTTACTTGTTATGAAATAGTTTTATTCAAGTAATATGCAGTTGCCATGGCGTATGAGTAACATGCATTCTACCGAAATAGTCGACCATAGATGAATAGTATTCAAAGTGGAACAAAATTAGTTTATAATACAACTTCGAAGTAATAATGAAGTACAAATGGAAATTATTGTCTAGACCATGCGATAATATAGAGAGAAACATTCGGTTTATATTAAGTATAGAAGGATTTTCTAAAGGGTTATTTTAATTAACCAGCCAGTTTGGTTCTATAACCTACTAAATTTTGTACTGATTTCATTTTTGAAACTAATATGAAACTGGTACATTCATTTCTCATCGAATTCACAAAATATCAGAAGCATAATTGTATGTACAAACATTTCTTTTAAGCAAGCAAATAGAGAGCTGTATTTGAACAACTACAGAACAGAATGCCTTCAACATATTATATATAATAAGATTAACATGAAGAAAAAAAAAACAAAGCACATTCAACACAAAGTTCTAACCAGATTAAAGGACTCACATTCTGTGTGAATATTATGTATGAACGCCTGCCAGTTCGTGGCGTTAGGAAGTGTTTACAAGTAAATCGGCCAAAGACGCCGCCGCATTTGCTCATTAATGCCTTTAATCTCGTTGAATTCATTAAGACAAATTAATTTGCTCGCATTAATCAAAGCATCGAAAGCCGAAGACGCACAAAGTAAACGCAATAAGCAAATAAAGCCCATCACCAACCAGGCTTGAGTGAGTGTAATAAAATCGACAACAAATTTAAGCAGAGTAGCAAGAAATTAGTAAGAAAGTGCGAAAAGTAACAAATGGAATTGCCGAAAAAGTTAGTTGGTTAAATGGCAAGCGCTTCGCACATTATTTTACTCTGTTTTAACTTAAAATTCAATTCGTAAAATGTGTTGCCATAAAACTTGCTAACTTGCCACATACGCAGCGACGTCCTCACATAAATCCACATTGTTAATTAATGCCGCGCCATTTTGCCAGACGCCCGTTCATACTTCAAGAGCGCTCTGAATAGAGTTCATTTTAATTTAATTCCCCACACACATATTGTACACGCTGCTGCCGCCGCTGCTGCGCAACTAAATAATGGCAAAGCAAGTGCTGCCACATGCTTTCATTCAATACATTTCACTTCAACGTAGTGCTGCCTGACGTGCATGATTGGAATTGATTTGCTCTGGTTTGGTTTTGTTTCACCAGCCGGCTGCTGCTGCTGCGTCTACCTCCACTCCGCTTAATGAAATCTTTTTTGTCAGCAACTGTCTGAACTAATTACCACATTAATTCAATTTGCTTCCGAAGAAAGCTCAATGCATCTCACATATGAGCAGCGCACAGCTGAGTGGGGGAGCAATGAGGCTTTGGAATAATATTCGAAGTGGAACGTAAGTGGATTGAAAAGGGAATGCTTGATTTCATACAAAATAAATGCTGAAGTGGCTGAAAATGATTAAGTGTAAAAAATTACAAAATTATTTCGTTCAATGTGTGCGAAGTGGGCGTGTCTGCTAGTTGAAGTTGAAGGATTCTCAGTAGCAAGCTTATGACTTAGATTGACCTCAAAATGGGTCCATAATATATTCTATATGAAACTCTCATAAAATGGCTGACAGTCTCATGGTTCCACAACAGCTATTATTAACCCAATTTGCCCTTCTTTGCTCAGAAATTATTTTTAACTGCCATCAATATTCAAAAGCAAATGGCATGTCAACTCTATAAATAATATTCCGTGAGTGCAAATGTGCTTTTTGATTTCAAAATAAATAAGAATTACGTAATTATCGGCCATGAATCGGGCTATATTTGCATTCGACATTGGCTTGTCAAATATCATTTGTTCCCTAATTCATAAAGTGCGCTGCGAATCTGTGCGAAAGGCCTCCATTTGAGCTGTCACTTGTCACACGAGCAGCGAGCGGCGAGCAGCGAGCGAACCACCGAAATTCAAGTGTCATAATATTTGCTCCCGTCCGATGGCACGATATTGACAACAATGCTCATTTGAAAAGCGCCAGCAACAATGGCAGAAGAGCCAGAGCGACAATGGCCATTGAAAATGTGTAATTTTGAACGAGTCAACCGAGTGGAATTTGCATGACAGTAATTGTAATTACATGTGTATTACATATTTATGGATGGCGTATGCTGGCATCAAAATGTGTGTGTGTGCCGTTACTTGTCAGCGCAATTTCGTGGCAAACAATAAAGCACAACATGGCGACTGTAACAAAAGCAATGAAGCCCTACTCATAAATACATTATAAAGTGGAGATAGTCCCCTCTGTGTGCGTCCCCTTCCTCTATGATGATTTTTTGTGAAATTGTAAATTTCTACTGTCTATTTTATTTGGCGCTTTGTAGGCGCGTGGCAGTGACCTCATCAACGACAAATGTAAATATCATCAGCGCAATGAGCGTTCTCTTCTTCGCCGAAATACTATCTTTGAAGCTGCGTGGAGAGACCCGCATAAATGTCAACAGCACCGTCGTTATTGTCATAATAATTATTATCATTAGCGACAACGACCACTGAGGCGGCGATAGCATTACAACAACAATGCCAATGATATTTATTTCTGGCAGTCTTCTGTGTGTACGTTTGGAGGCCCGGCATGACCTCATTAGCGGCAGGAACGTGACTAACTGCTTATCTTGCTAACGTGTCTATGACAGACAATGTTATAAAATTGTAAAACATTGCAAATAGACAGTTAGCCAGCGCTTTACGCAAATACAGTTGTGTTCAGATTAATGGATTCAAGTAAAAAACTTAAGATTTCTTCTGTCTCGGCTTTCAGCGCAAAAATACTAGCTTCTGGCTTAAAATAGAAGATTATAACAGCTTCACTATAATTTCGGAATCTTTTTTTCAACATCAATTTTGAGTAAAATATTTTCCTGCTTTCACTAGAACTTTAAACAGACAATCCTATATGTGCGAGCCCAACAAATCGCATCCCGCAACCGTAATGTAATGCAATGAATTTCCCCACAACTGTGTGTGTACTTATTGCTTCCATTTCTATCTTTATCCTAACTATGATTATAGCAAATTACTTTTAAGAATTATAGCATAGATTTAGGCGTTTGCAATGACTCGTGTCCTCATGTCGGCGTTATGCGGCATGCATGCATGGAATACATAAAATTTAGCCGCATTTGTAAATTGCTCGCAACGAGTTTTAAATTTTTTGTTTAAACTCACATAAACACACACACAGACATGAACACGGAAGCGTGGAGTACACAGCGAAGCCTAGCCGAACGAAAGCCAGCTTTGCGTGTTTGGTTAGGAAATTTAAAATGACGTGTCTACAGACAAGTAAAAATTTTGTTTACAAATTGTATGTATTTTCAGAAATTGGGGGTAATTGGCTCGAATTCATCGCGATCCGTTACATTACATACGAGTATTGGTACCGTTAAGTATAGCTCATAAACCTAATATATGAATAAACACACAATAAATGAGACTACTATTGACTGAACTCCAAATATTATATACAGGGGATTTAATTAGATACAAAGCCCGAGAGACAAACAGAAGCTAATTTTAAGATCTTAACCTGACTTAGTTTTAGATGTATAGTTGGGCTCTACATTACAATTCCTTGAATTATTTGAAGTCCTCGTATTCTTAATACTAAAAAAAAATATTTTTTGAAAATAAAATATATCCAGATGTCTTGATTAGGTATAGAGTCTGGGATCAAGAAATTAAATCGACCAATTCTTCTATACATGCCAGAATATAAAATCCAGTCAATTTGTCCAGATTTAAAGCCGAGCCACAAATTTAATTCCATATAGACGATATGTACTCGTACATAAAAGATTCACGAAACCTCGCTCACTCCTTCTCCATGCCTCCGCAATTTCGGCACGAAAGTTAGAAAAATTAAACGAAGAAACACACAGAAAGTCAGCCGCAATGCGACAAATTATTGCACAAACTTCCTGCAACTTTCTATGTTTCTTCGTCGACTTCTGAGTTTTCTGCAAGCTCTCATCGTTTATGTTCGTTTTTGCTTGGCATGACGGCAAATAGTAGCGTACAGTAATAATAGTTGCCGATGCTGTCGTGAAACATATTTATTTGTGTAATTTTGTGAAGCCTGCATTGATGCGATGCTGCCAATATGAGCACGAGGCGATGAGGAGACGGAAGTGTGCGAAAGGAATGTAATGGAATTGTGGCAGAGTGTTAACAAGCTGATGCTACAGTTGATAACTTCCGTTCACAGGCTGGCCGCGCAGAGTGAAGAAGACAGAAGACACAGCGGAAAAACATGGCTATTAGACGGATGAGGCTACAAGCAGCGGCAGTGTGCGGCTGTGTAATAATGAAAGCGAAGCGAACAAAAAGCAATCATTTCGCTTCTTGTTGCTTTCACAACTACTTAGGCTGTTGAACTATTTAATAAATAAATGATTGTTGCGCGGAAATAAAAATGAAATTAAGCATTTACAAAGATGAGCCGTGGAGACGCGAAAGACTCGCGCACAAAAACATCAAGGGAATTCCGAACGCTCAGTTGAAAGGTGTAAGACAAAAAATGCTCAAAGCAGCCTTGCCAGAGCGAGTGCAGAAAGTAAGGCAGAGAGTTGAAAAGGATTCGGAGGGAATTTACTAAATTGACATTAAAAATCAATGGCACAAAAAATGACCAAGTTACAGTAAAAATATCCCCTTTTTTCGTGTTTGCAAACTATTCGCATAACTTTCTTATTACTTCTGGAGGCTGCAAACGCGCACGCTTTGCAACACATTTACTTTTGCCCTTTGAACTCAACTTATTTGCTGGCGCACACAAAGGACGCACGAACGCAAAAAAATCACCAAAACTTTGGCGTATAATCACTGCTTTATTGCATTTTTAATAGTCCCCTGATACTCGAACACTGCCAGCAGCCAGCAGCCTTCGCTTATCGCCCGCACCCACACTCCAGCAGTCAGGCAGTGCGCCTTAACTTCTTTGTTGACACTTGTTTTTGTGAACTTGTAAATATTTACATAATATTCTGCAAAATGAATTTAAAACAAAAATCGAAAAAAGCACAGCGCAGCACATTGAAGCAATCTTAACTTCGAAATGCTGCGCAAGAAAGCAAATTTCGCCTTTGGCATTTTAACTGTCGTCACAAAGGGAGCCCACCACCGACATGGCTCCATAAGAAAGAGATAAGTATTTGTGGAATCGGAAAACTACAAGGACGAAACAAGTTGTTTGGTCAGCAAAAAGCATAATCAAGAGCATGATTTGAGTACTGGAAAAAAAAAACTACTAGAAAATGGCCAATAAGCAATGCGCACTAAGGGATATCAAACCATATTGCTAAGAAAAAAGATCCAACAGCAAATGTTTTTACAATTCACCAATAGCTTCCATATTGGTGAGGAGAGTGCCAACTTTGGGCGACTAAAAAAATGCAACGGGTTGGAACTATTTCGTTCACAACCGAATAGTCGGCCATACTTTTCAGACAGGGTCTGGGATTGCTTCAAGTTCAGGTAATCTCCAGTTGGTCTGATCGAGTAAAGAATATTTCGAGCAACGAATATCAACAATCTGATGTACTATTTTTGGAAAATATAGGAATAACAGCCTACCTATAACTCCATAGCTATCCGGAATAGTTGATTTAGTCGGGGGCATAGCTATGGGTTCTAAGATAAAATGGAAGTTATAAAATATTGTCAATTAATAAGGAACAATGGGAAGAAGCAAAGTGTTGTTAATCGTTTCTCTACCTATGAAATTATACACACAGAGAAAGTGTCACATCGAGCATTCTTGGATGTTTATTTGCAATGCAAATACAAAGAAGTTGGGGTTTCGAACTTTTAACACTTATTTTGGCTAATTTGGTTGGGCGAGCACTCTCGCATTCATTTCCTGCTAAAAGCGTTGGCAAAAAGCAAAAGTCAAACTCACACAAAAACAATCTGTCGCCTCACACTGCAATGGCAACAAGCTTATTTAACCATTTCTTACAGTTGTTCTTGCTCTTCTTCTCTTGGTCTTCTTCTTGGCAGGGCAGGGCAGCAGCAGCAAGAAATTGTAATACATATGAAAAGTTTATCCTTTATGCTCGTGATAATAAGTTTTTTGGCTTGTTAGCTTGTATCTTGCGGGTTTATTGTGCAAATTAACTTGTTCCAATTAATAATCCCCAAGCAATATGTCAACCGTTGGTGTGTGCGGGCACTCGTCGCAGTGTGCGTGGGGGCGCGGGCGGCGGGCGGCGGGTGTGTGCTCCGAACTATTCAAACTTTTTGTTTTGTTGACATTTATGGTTTCACATCTCTCTTTAACATACTTCTATTGAACAAACATACACACACACACACATAGAAGCATTATCTTTTTTGCTTTGCTATTGGATCTCAATAGAACTGCAGCAGCAGCTCAACTTAGCTGTTCAGATTTAGCATTTACTAATGAAAAATTATTTGACAGCAACAATGTGCGCACTCCCAAAAGACCCAATATGTAAATACAAGTACACGAGCAAATCTTGTTCTTTGTTGGATTTCGAATATTTGTGATGCTTTTGTATGTGTGTTCGCATACAAATAACTAACTGTACATATTATCTATAAAGAGACACATGCTCTAACATATTGCGGCTTGTGCTTGTTCTTGTCGCCCACACAAGCAAAGTTCCGATGAAAAATTAGCCTCTAAACAGTCGAAATTGCGTTTTGATGTTTCGGTTTGTGGGTGTCAAGGCTACTACAACAACAACAACAACAAAATTGTATGTTTATGCTAATGAGGGTTGCCAATATATTTTGCGCAAGGTTAAATGTTATTAACATAACGCTTCACAAATTATTGCTGTCCAAATTAAGATATTTGCTTCAGTGAGACCTTGGAAAGGGTTTGGAATATTGTTGTTGGAAGTAGTTGATTTCACTTTTTTACATATTTTTATGAAGCAAATTAGGAATTTGAAATCCATGAGGAAATAGAACATGGAAACTTTCCGAAGCAATTTGACACTAGAAAAATAAAACTGCGAAAGAAATTTTTTAGTTCGTGAAAGTAACTGAAGTTCTCGAAAAACTGTAAATAAGAATTTGGTGTTAGTGATGGTTTTCATTTTGATTTATTTCATTTCAAATTAAATGAGGAAATTTAGGAAGTTGATGGAATGCTTTATTGAAATGAAAGATGAAATAATGGGCAGAGAAGAACCACACTCAGATTGGTATAAAAAATGGAAAATGGACATGGCGTCGCTTAATTTTGGTCAAAAACTATATCTCAGAAACTTCTCGACCAACTTCAACTAAATGTGGTCCAAATTATTTCCATGACATCTTCATTTATGAGTCTGGCGAGATCGGTTCACAACCACGCCTACTTCCCATATAAGTAGATTTTGGATTCTATCTGATTGGTTCCCTTTGTACTATATAAATCAAGAGGCAATGAAAATGTCTGAATAAAACTTTATACAAATACTGCATTGAAGGTTTGGCATCGCTCATTTAAAACTTTCGAAATCGGACCATAACTTTTCAAGGCATAAATACCGAAGATGAAGACCACAATGTCTATGGATAATTTTCGAGAAATATTTTTCTCGTAATGATGTGTCTCTGACTCCATAAATAGCTGATATCGGGTCATAATTTCCTTTAGCTCCCATGTGTATACCTAATATCAGACTTTTCTAACATCCGGTGGGCTTTATACCGTATATCGATCGATCGTTTATCTAGAAGGCTTTCTGCCGAAAATATTGGTCAATCTTAATAAAATTAAATAAGTAAATTGCGAGACTATAAAATGTTCGATTACACCCTTAGTCTTCCTTACTTATTAGTAATATGAAATCTTCTATCCTTCTTATACATATATACTAATATACACAAGCCTAAATAGTTACTAACTATTAGTTAATGTAAGTATCACATGCGATATTAACAAATGTGTTTATGTCTTTCTGTTTTTGTGCAAAAATGCTAAAATTAGAAGAAGTTCCTTCGACCAACTATTTTATAGTAAATAAGTAAGTGAGGGAACCACTTGCGAGCAGATACGGCGGTGGAAATAACAAGGCAAAACAATAATAGTAGACAAAGTAAATATTTGTAAGTATATTCAGCAGATAGTCAGCTGGAAATGTGCACGCATTCGCTCCACAGTCACAAAAGAAAAGAAACAAGCAGCAGAAACTTTGCTACGGAATGTCTAAGCAGACATGTATTTATTTAAACACATACCTTCAGGACCCTCAATGGAAATTCAAAACTTGTGTTTGAGACAAAATCCGCAACTCTTTAAAAGAGTAAAAATTAGTTGTCCGCTTAATGCAGGCTTTCATATATGCCATAGCCTGAAGTAACTTAAGTGCATATGGTGGTCCCACACCCTGACAAACACTTTTAATTCTTATATATGTTAATTGTTCCATTAACGACTGCGTTTTCCTGTTGGCCAAACTCCAGCTCACACGGCGAGCATATGCTTGTGTATGGCGGCGCAACTCCTTCACACGATGCGGCAATGAAAAGCCAACCGGAAATGTTTAAGTACGTGCAAACAATTCGTGGCACGTCTGCGCACCAAATTACAAACCAACGAGACGAGGCAACAACAACAAAGTGTTTAAATAACAAAATGCGCAAGTGTGCATAGCAATTGCAGTTAGCAAACACACTCACACGCTCACATATATGCTCGTATGTATGTATGTATGTACGCATTTGCAGGTTGCAAGAATGTTCTAAACACGTTTGTCTTCTTAACACATTCCTACAGCAAAACATTTCTTCACCCGTATATCTACACTCTACGCTCTTATTTGCGAGTATGTGTGTGCATGGTTTCTTGAACTCTTCCCATAAGCGAATTGCAATTCGGAAGCTAGGAATAAGAATTAGCAAATATTTATGTAGTCTTCTTAAGTCCAGAGACCCAAATTAACTTTGTCTATTGTTGGAACGTTAAAAGACTAACATCTAACGTTGTATTTCTGTTACCGAGTGAATAAAAGCTTCGAGAAGACACGGGTTTTCTCTAAAGCTATATACTCCAATAACAGACCAAAAAAAATTTTTAGAATGCACGGAATCCAGATATGAAAAATTGATTCCGAGAAGATTTCTTCCCAATTAACAGCTTCTAAGGAAAAGTCAATGCTTCCCTGAAGATTGTGCGAGAAGAATAAAAAATTAAAGTAAACTGTAATAATTATCATAAGTCATGGGATCTTAATGATCCATTGTAACCTCACTTTTTCAACCGCTTTCTGAGAAACCCAAAATTTCACGTTTGAATGTCTGTTCGACTACTTCAACTTCCGCAAACGGCGTGAAATACAAGCATTAAAATAAAGTTTTCAGAAATTCCAACAATAAATAAAGACAAGCTTAAGATATGCAAAGAAAATGGGAAAAGAAGGAGCGGAGTAATAGTTAAAGTGGCAATGAAGGACTATTTGAGGCCGTGAAACGTTTGAGGCAGCGCTTTAAGTTTTTTCAACGCGGCAAAGCAATAAAATGTCAAGCACATTGCCGGGGATGTGTGCTCTTCAAACGTACTGAGAACAAATGTGTGTGACAACAACAAGTCGAAGGCACAACATACGAAACGGAGGGTGTCTGGCAAGTAAATAAAACAAGGAAAGCGCAAAATAAAGGCGTAGCTGAGTTAGAGGTGGATTTAGTCACGCTCACACACACACACTCCCAAGAAGAAGAAGCGACAATGCGCCAGCAAAAGTCCAAAAAGGTCTGTAAACAAGCCCCGGCAATGCAATAAAAGCACATGAAACTACTAAATTAGCTCTCGCTGATATTTGCTGTGGCGTGGAAATGTCGACGCTGACGCGACCGCTGTCACTCCCGGCCGTTGGCGCTTGAGAAAATCAGAGCGAGGTCCCATGCACGCGAGTGTGTGTGCGCAGTCTTAAATGGCTGTGTCGGAACTGTTTATGCCGGTGGCAGCGGCAACGGCAGCTGTCAGAGTGGCAATAAAAATTCCTTAAATTTCTGCAAAAGTCATTTTGAAGTAGTTGCTTCCGTGCGCTTTCTATTCTTTTTAACTCCTTCGTCGCCAATTTAACACTACTTTTATTTTGCAGGTTCCCCAAGCTTTTGGCTGTCGCTGCTTGCCTTTCTTGCGCAAGCACATATTTTTTTACATTTTTTTTTTGCTGATAAAAAAGCGGAGCGAAGAAAGAAAGTGGTTTTGGCTAGAATTCTGCTGACTCAAGCACAAAAGAACGGACTGGAAATGAAAGTAAGCTTGCGCCTTTCAGAGAGTCCTATTTCTATGCGAGTTTCCGCAAATATTCTTCTTCTTATTTCAGTTGTTGCCTCATCAGTCCTGCAGTTTTCACATATTCTTGCAGATTTTTCCAGCAACTGTGAGCTCCACTCTCGTGTACCACATGCCGCATGCTGAAAGCCTTGCCTTGCTTCGGCAGCTGCTGATCAGTATTTGGGTTAACCACGCACGCACTCTGTGACCACCACTAACTCACTGCCAACGAGCAGAATCCAATTTTATGCACAGTTGGCAGCGCATAAAAGAAGGAATGTCTACAGCTCAAATAAACATTTGGAATGTCTTGAAATTCGGCAACACATAGCTCAAGTACAATAATTACACTCACACACACATAGCCGGAGCATGTTCATCCCTGCCAGCCAAAGGTGGTGAAAAAGCTGGTTAAACCGAAGTTTTTTAAATCCACAAAAGTGGTAAAAAAAAGTGGTGAGTTTGACATAGGCCAGCATAGCTGCTTGTGAGTTTTTTAACCACTATTCCCCTCACACGTACGAATACAAAAACAAAACAACCCAAACGTGTGCGTTGGTGTTAGTAATTGAAGAAACATGAGGGGAAAGTGGTTAGGCCTGGCTGGCAGGGATATTTCATGGACAGAGGCAGCTGTGTATGTGTGTGTGTGTAAGCTTCAACCAAATACAAGCTTTTTATTTGCCAAAGCAAAAAACCCACCGAACACATATGTATGTCAGTCACGTAACGGTTCGTGAGACAGTGTAAGCACGCCCTTACGTGTGTGTATATATGTATTTAGTGTCAGTTGTGTTTCAGTGAAATCAACAAACTGACGCATGCAAAAAAAATCCTAAACTGTTCTATGCTGGCGCTTACGGTGTTAAAATTAATGCGACACTATATTTGATCGCACTCACACACTCTCACTCACATACGTCTGTTTGCTGACCAGCTGAGGTGTTGCACGTAAGGTCAATTGCGACTATGAGCATGGAAGAATTAATCGGCATTAGCGGCACTACGAGCATGTCGGTGTGTGTGGCTTTCAACGCTTTTAAGACCTTTGGGATTGGCAGGATTTCATGTGCTTGTCACGCATCCGTATGCATATTATCCTAATGGTCGTTTTGGGCCTGTTTTTGCTAGTTTCACAGAAATCATATGTTTTTGTTGCCCTTTTTTTGGCTTTCCTGCTGCAAATTAAGCAAGTTTAACAACTTGTGATTTGCCTAACTAGCAGTCAGTGGGGAATGTGGCTTTTTGCTTGGATAGTTGACAAAGTTTTAAATAATTGTTGCGACTTTATGTGGCAGCTTTTGCTCATTACATTGGATATCAGAAGTCCTATTTTCTGATATAGTAAAGGTTTATGTGAATTCTGTTGATATTAATTGTCAACTGGCATTTCAAAAATCGCTTAAAGTAGCTTCCAATAGCAAATCTTCTTAGAAATAATTGAGGTTAGATTGAAGCACTTAACAGCCGATTAGTTCCAAGATCACTTTTAGCGAATGTAGATTACTTAACTGATTTTTTTTTTAATTTTTTTACCATAAACATATATGTATACCGTTATATATTATATCATGTTTCTTATTACAGACCTATTTTTGTACGAAAGTTACTGCACTCCACGTGCTGCATATTAATTTTCTCAAGTGCTCACTTGTACTAAATATATGATACACGAAATATATTGCTGCCTATAAAATTATTTATATGCACATGGGTGAAATACTTGCGCCAGCAAATCGGACAGCTTGGACTGTGTCACATTTCTCAATCACTTACACTCGTGGCACACCGTTACATATGTGCACACATATATGTATGTGCCGAGTGACCCTTTTCTGAATATTTTTTGGCTTTGCCAACTTTTTTTTTTGCGTTTGCGTAATAAACATGTCAGAAAAAATTAGAAACGCCACTGTACAAAGGATAACGATGTGCAACATAAGTTTGTGTTAGGATAATGACGACCGTTTGAATAAATTGGCAGGTTTGAAAGGGTTAACGATTTCACTATTTTTGGCGCTGGCAGTGGTGCTGGCACTCATTTTTTGCGCTGCACTCAAATGTTGCTCTTGTTTGGGTCAACAATTTGTAGGGATTAGTCGTTCGCTTGCAAGTGGCAGTCACCCAATGTATGAATGAGTGGATGGCTGGGTGGTTGGTTGGTTGGTTGGTTGAGGGGGCGTTCCATGGCTTGCTGACCGTCTTTTGTTGTGGCGCTTTGGTGCTGGAGAGTGTGCAGATGACACTTAATATTGTTATAATTTGAGTGAGGCAAAAAATGAAATTTGACCATATTTGTGCGTGTAGCACTTTGTTGATTTTGTAACTTTTCCGTTACTTAAAACGTATGCTTGACCCAAAGATATGACATAAAATCGATAAAAGAGCTTAAACAGCCAGCGAGCAGCGATTGTATATACTCTTTTGTGTTCATGTAAGATTTATTTTATGAAACATTTATAGATATTTTTTAAACACAATTTACATACTTTTGACGTTTGGTAATGTCTATGTCTGTTCTTAAACTGACTAGTTACGTAAATAATAATTTTTTTACGAATAGAAATTTTAGTTCATAACATCCCCCCAAACTCTGATTTTTTTTTTAATATTGATTCTCATTTCAAAAATATTCATCAAATTCAATCTGATTAAACAGAAAATTTGCTACTAAATTTGAGACTCTAGAAAAATGTAATTTAATTCAATGGAAACCATGTAAGAATGGAACTTGCAAGTGAGGTATGATTAAAGCCAGAATTTCAACAGAAAATACTCAGAAACTGTTTTATGTATATAATGATGTTCCTCACTAGTATTACAGTTCATAAGCTGATTGCTGATATAAAACTTATTAGAACCCTTTGGAGAAAAGCATTGACAAGCACATACGTAAATATATCAGCCAGCACCAACCGTAAGTACTTATTCGCATATACAGTCTACATGTGTGCAAGATCTAAAGGCATGTAGCGTACTGAAAACCGACTCATGCTAATTAAAACTTTCCGCTCAATGCATTCAACAGAAAACTATTTCTCACAGTTGCTGCAACTTTTCTGCTGTGCCCAAAGGTACTGAAATTGTACAACAACAACAAACAACGAACAAGAGCCAATTGCACATAAAGTCTACTGAAGTGCGAGAAATGGAAAAAGTGACAAATGCAAAACTTTCGCACACCACTGCATTTGTCATGAATCAAAAGGCATCCGTTGTCAAGTGGAAAGTAGTACTTGGTTCTATACAAATATATCAGGTTTAGAGCGAGGGACATACTTATGGTGCAACAAAACTCTTTGCTCCACTCATCTAAAGTGCAAAGTCAGTTTAGTTAAACACTATCCACATATCGACTGTAATTAAAGGCTCTATAATTAAATCGCCATCTCCTCAATTATCTTTCTCTCAAGCACATCTCGGGTTCGACAGTGAGGCTCTAGACTGTGGTTGGAATGCGTCACTTCAATTATCTATTGAAAAAACATTTCACTTGAAACAATGCTTCAGTAACTCAGAGTTAACTTAAGTGCAGAATTGAGCATCTAGCAATTCTAGCTTTCATTTCACAAGTTCTTTCCTGCTTTTTAAGGTAACAACTCTAGGGAACTTTAATGTTTTAAAAAGATATATAAGAGGCAGAAATATGGATGGAGTTACTGTTCAATAGGCCTTATGAAAGTAATACCCTCTAATCTATAAAATATTGTTCTAATCGCATAATCTAATGTAGCCTTTCAGGCATTAATATAGCAAATTGAAATTATTAAATTGTCTTTGTTAGTGAAGTGGGTCAACTCTTTACCATCATTATAAATACCTAAACACAAAGTTGACTAGAGTATATCTTATATGCACTTAGGCACCATCAGACACTGCTAAATGGCAAGTATAAATGCAAAGCTCGGCCGCTACAACAGCTGGCGCTGCCAGAAACAGAAACAGAAACAGTTCGTCTGAATTGCCGTCAAAGTCTATAAATTGTGCATTGATTTATGCAAAATTCGCATGCTAATCCGACGCCAGCCGCCAAAGGCCACGAAAAATTCAAAGCAACGGCAACATTTCCGCAACAATAACGACGATGAAGGACATGCAGAAAAAACACCAAAAACACAGAAACACAAACAACCAACGGCCCAAACAGAGGCAGAAATTCAAATTCGTTGAAGCATTGAACACAACCAAAGCTGAAGCATTGCCAGCGCCACCTCCATTGTCCAGAGCCCAGTTTAGCTGCCGGCGGCACTTTGCAGTCTGGACAACAATAAGAAAACGACGAGCAATGCATCATACGATGAAGTTATCCTTTTGATTTGTGCACAATGCAATGCGACACTGACGCATGACACACCACAAGCGATGGCAGCGGTAGAGCAACAACAACTGTTGTCTGCAACTGTGACTGCGAGTGCACTGTTGGCTTTGAAATCGTCAAAAATGCGGCGAGGATGTGCATGAAATGCTCCCGAACACAATGCAAAGTGGAAAGCAGCAAATGGTCATCGGCTAGCTGGCTGGACTTCAAAAATGATATGCCATAACCGGCACTTGTGGCCTTTAGAAACAGAGAAATAACGCTTCAGTGCTGCTACTTGGGTGCACTGAGAGCGAATTTGCACCAATCAATGGCTGACCTCAGCGCCCGCTAACGGAAGAGGTAATGGACTGTCAAATTCTTTCAACAAGTGAGTCACCACTCGCAGACATAGACTAGTGAGTTTCTCAATAAGTACTTCATATTATAGTTACATTTTAGAAATCCCCTACAAGAAGTCCACGACTTGTACTGTATCCCTCGTCGGTTATTGTCTTGTTCCAGAGACATTTTCTACGAAAATTATTTCACACTATGTACTTTGATAAGTGCTTATTAGAATTCTTATCGCGGTCCCAGCCACATAGTTCAACGCGTCTTCAGACAACAAAAGCAAATAATCGTCTGCTGCTGAGCAAACGAGGTTCACAAGCAAGCCCATTTGTAGCCATTCAGCTAAGCAAAATTGTAAAAAAGTGCCGTTATTCTAGCATATCAACACTTCAGCAGCCTTTCACCTTTCAACAACCTTCAGCTGAGTGCCTGGTGAGCATGGTGTATGCAAACACAGCAAGCATGGCACCTCACATGCAACCCCTCTTCAACGAGCTGCCTTTGCGGATAATTAAAGGGGTGTGAATGGTGCGCTCCAGTCGTTGCAACTTATTCTAATGACTGCACACTTTACACGTTCATGAATATCACAATAAAGCGAACAACAACAACAGCAACTTGTGTACAAAACAACAATAAACACTTGACAATGACCAGCACGCGCACCCATACACACACGCTGCAGCAATTGAGATCCACTTGCACGCGGGGGCTATCGGTGTTCAGTGCAAACAAATACAATGGCATCGCATGCACCCATTGTTAGCCAGTTGGCCAGCGCAGCTGGTGAGGCAGACAGAAGACTGTGAAAAGAATATTTGCACAATAAACACGTGACACGAGTGTGGCGCATCCGCAAGTCCAGTGAGTTTGAGTGTGTGGAGATGCTGCTCTTATTGCGCTGGAGAAGTTTGCAAGTATTCGCTGTTGATCGTTCTTCGCTGCATCGAAGGTATAGGTGTTTATACAATTCGCTGTGATTGCTATTCCTTGTGTTATCCTTCGTTGCTGCTGCTCACTTCGGCGAGAATCCTCGGAACAAATCTTCTGTTTTGTTATTTATTCACATTTATAATATTTGTTTTTAATATCAACCGCAGCAATTTGAGTTTCATTAAATAAATAATAATTAAAATTTAATCTTATGATTAATTAGGTAAATAATAATTCTTACTCGCAACTCAATGGAGAATATTCCAATAACTAATATGTGTTGTTCGGTTAATTGATAGGGAAGGTCACCAGGACGGGCTGCCGCAATTTAGCCTTCTTTAGGTTCATTGTACTACCAAGTGGATACCAAGTATGCGCTATTCAATAACCTAGTGGTTTTATAAAAAAATGCCAATACTTTTTCCATCCAGCTCGACTTTTTGCTTTAACAAAGTTCTGAAGATAAGATCTCCGAGTTAAGCGCCCGGTGATGACACCTACGAATTTACTCAATTCATCCACTTCAAAAAGTAGACAATTTTTGTCTTTTGTTCGGCCCATGATTTACAGTAAACCAAAGTATGAATCAAGAGCATTCTCTATGAACTGGGATTTATCTCCTCTTTTCACGACAGTCGGTTTTAGGTATCCGCCCAAGGATTATCAAATCGGTATATCCCTCAAAATTATCGGAGGTACATTTAATGCCGCTAAAACTACAACAAAACGGAGATTCTCTTCTGAACAGAGGATGGCGAAAGGCCAGAAAAACTCCAGTTTTTTCAACGAATTTCATTTTGGGCACTCTAACTGAACACTCAGATATTAAGGGATCTCGAATGAGAGTTAAGCTGGACCATCATTCTATAAAAAATCGTTCGAAAATAGGGATTTAGAGGGGAGACAAACAAAAATTTCAAACGAATGGTGAATCCATTAGATAGTAATTTAATTATGTATTAGAATGTTATCAAAATTGAATATGTACGGCCAAAATTAAATGTAAGTACCTCTTAAAAAACGCTCAACCATTGTGAATACACCTAGTAGTGCAAGAAGCTACGAAATAGTGAAGCAAAATATTAATTTTGACAGGTGCCTTTTGTCTGCAACAACATTATTTGACTCAGCGGTTATTTTGCTTTCTCACACTCTCTAATCCAACACAACACACAATAGAGTCCAATGTTTGACCAACACACACTCACACACAATTAACTACACATCACTTAGCAAAAACGTATATTTTTAGTTAAAATGACACTTCCTCCTAGCGACGAACTGAAAATTAAATTTTTACATCGTCGTGACCAAGACTCTGAGTGAGTGAGTGAGTGAGTTCACGTCGTCAAAGCGATGTCCCCACATGCTCCCGGCACACACACACACACCACGTGACACATGGCATTATTGGCAATATGTATGAATATATATTTTTAGATGTTGCCAGAAGCGGTTGCATGCAATGCAGGTGCTTTATGCCAGACAAGCCAGCGCTGCAAAGTAACTGAGTGTGTGGCCAAAAAGGCACAGCTTGCCACATATTGTCGCAGGAACGCTCAGTCACGCTACAGCAAATTAAGCGCTCGAGCGAACGACGACGGACGAGCGAAATGTTGACTGCCACACATCACACTTGCCTCGCACACAAACAAAGGAAAATGGAAAATACAAAAATATGAAATGTGCCAGCGTGTATCTGCCACGTTAGATATCTATGCATGTAAATTCCATGGAACTGTCTCAGCAAACTGAGCTGTCAGTGGCTACTCAAAAGAACGAGGGTGCACAACGGATGGGCAAGTGCTGAGTTGGCAAGCAAATTCCTCCGTCATCCGCCACCACAATGTGTTTCAGCAAAAAATTATAAATTATAATTTCATTTTTTTAAAGCAACAACGTCGCGTGCCAACAGCCAATCCAACATTTTCGACCGACAGCGGCAATAAACGAATGAAGAAGTATCCAAGTACACACAGAGCTCCATATTTGCTCGGCAGCACAGGCCACGAAATTCGATCAATGCACAGTGGTGATATTTCTAAGCTAATGTTACGTAATTCTTTATATCGAAAATCTCAATTCTTGACCAATTGAATATGAAGAGAGTGTATGAATTACACACCAAGATATTGTTTCCTTCTTTCTATATTTATTTCATATTTCCAATCTAAGCGAGTTGTGTTGTCGATTCGCCAGAAAAAGTTGATCTTAATTAAACTGTTATTCCAATGGACTGTGCTTATAGAAATATGTTCTATGTCCTCTCTTACGCCTATAAATATCTCTATAATATTTCTAATATTATAAGCGACCCACAATCGTGTGTCCAAGACAAGACACAGTACAGCCGTGCCATCAATTTCCATATACTCGTATGTTGCAGTATGAGTGAAGAGTAAAGCACCGTGTGGCAGACCTAAAGCGGGTTATGAACGTGCACATCAGGTGGGCACCTAGCTCTAAGCGTATTATAAATGAGTATTTATGAGTGTGTGTACCAACAACATACACATGCAGTAAGGCATACTTTAAGGCGTGCGTGCCGGTATTAGCGCACAAGGACTCCTGGAGGAACGGAGGTTTAGCAAAAAGATGAAGTGTTTCCTTCACAAATTACAGCAGTAGTTTTAGTAGCTCTAGCTTGAAGTAATAACAACAACAACAACTACCACAACAAAAGCACCAGCTGCACCACAACTCACGGCTGGCTGGCATATTTGAGTATCAAGATTTCTACACAAACAGTTGTGTGTAAGTTAGACGACGTTGGTTATAAATATTATTAAGTTGCCGAAGACATACAAAAAACATGCAAATAAATTTCGGAGTGTCTATAGGTAACCGTGTAGCTACAGTGGCGTCCAAAATGGATCGGGTTATGTAGGAATGGCAAATAACCATATCACAAAATTTCACAAAGCTTTAGGTCTCTAAATCTACACTTTGACTTCCAGCTATTTTCGGATTTGCTTGGATCCCAAATTAGATCCTGAGAAAAACTGATAAAAACCGTCGGTGATGAGCCTTTCCTCGGTTAATATATGAAATGTCTGAGCAACTTCTGAGTAGATCCGGTTTTCGATAATTTCCAGCTATTGATACTTATTTGAATTACTAAGAGTTGAGCTGGAGACCTTCCGAACTTTTCAAGCCGGCACTGTATACAGTTAATACATGTAAGTATTGTCGAATATGTGTTAGCTACAAATCCACATCTGTACATATATCAGAGGCACACATGGCGCTGTGGTAAATGCGCGCAATTACGTGCTGTGGCACCTTTCTAATCCACTTGTCAAGTAAATATTAGTGAGCGGTCGGGGCTGACAAAAGCAAGCAAGCAGTCAAAATGCCAGCGGCAAATCGTCGGCAAATAGTTCAAATGCTTGTGGTTTTTGCGCATAAATACACTACTCTTAATACAGCTATTAGTCACTGCATACATACACACACACATCTAAGGCACCATCCACATATAAGAATGTATAAATTAAGCAGAAATATATACTTACTCCTATATGTGTTTGCGGGTAAGCAGCGTTCGAAGCGTGCGTGAGCATTACAACAATCAGTGATTTTATGAAATCTGGAATTCTTCGTGGCACTCCGTTGACGTCGAGTAGATGTCGTGTCAATTGGTGAGCCAAAAGAAGCAATCCGAGCACACATATTTGACGCATGACATTCGGCAGCAAGGGAACTGCGGAGATGGCGGGCGTTTACCCTTGGTATCCAAAGCAAATTTAAATTTAATAGCGTACAAAACCCCTACTGTCAGTCAGTCAAACATGCGGGTTTTGTAATCACGATTCGCACACACATTCGTTCACTCGCTCGCTTCGTCACGGTTTGATAATTACATAAGTCACTAGTTTTACATCAGGCATCAGCATTCAGTCTCTAGTCGCACAGTTCCACATTAGCACACCGCGCAGATAATTAATGAAGTTATACAGAGCGTTGTGGAATATTGTCAAAACACGCGACTGCTGCTAATATTCAGCTACCTGCTGACAGGGGTTGTTACGAGAGACAACCACACACACACACACATAGAATCTTCTGTCATTCTGGTATATTAACAGTTCTCGACTTTTGGCTCACTATTTTAACTTAATGTAGTTGTTAATACCTACCAACGCCATCTCCAAGCGGAAAGAAAGCAGTGTGTAAGAACGTCAGGTTGCGCCCTGATAAATGTCGTAAAATTGTCATAATTTCTTTCTTTCCAAATTAATAATGCTCCTGCATGAATTATGCTTCATTACTCTTTTATAAAAACAAAAAAATAAAAATACATGTCTGTATGTGACCACATGAGTTTTAGGGTAGGGCCCAGCAAACATTCAGTAATTATAATCAGATTTTTTATGTTCGCATTTAATGAGCTTTTTTACGATCAAAGAGAGATTAACATTAATTTATTAGAGGATTTAAAGTTAATCCGACTCGACTTATGTCTAATGATATTTATATT
This sequence comes from Zeugodacus tau, assembly GCA_031772095.1. Classification (NCBI taxonomy): domain Eukaryota; kingdom Metazoa; phylum Arthropoda; class Insecta; order Diptera; family Tephritidae; genus Zeugodacus; species Zeugodacus tau. Next base: position 93,237,953 of record CM062649.1, read on the forward strand.
AGTTTTACAATTATAAAAGAGTGCAGGCTTACAAGGTTACAGAGGTCTGTTTAGTGGTCGACAACGAAAAATTATAGTATACTTTTAAAATATAATTAAATTTATACTAGAACTTTGAACTAAAATTTCTGGTCGATCCGAGTAATAGTTTTGGAGATATGGTTTGAAGAGAGTGAGCTCTCCTTGGTACCTTTATTGTCATTCAAATCTTTAAGCGCGTTATTCTCCAACACTGTTTTTCAAAGTCGGCTGTCAAGGCTTCACGTGAACTACTCAACCGATCTTGATTTAATTTTAGATAGTTTTTCGAGATACAATTTACAGCGACTTGAAGGAAGGATTTTTTTCAAATAAAAGTATAAAACAATACCGAAAATTTTCCATGTTTTTTTAATATTTCTCTTCAAAACTTTCAGAAATCGATCAGTAAATGTATATCTTAAATTCAACAAATAGTTTTAACCAAATATTTAATTGCTTATATTAAAACTGTTTATCGAAAATATATCGTATTTTCTTGAACTAATCCCATATAAGCCCTTAAGTGATTCTAATTCTAATCGAGATATGTAGATCTCTTCTTCCGTTCATTCAATTCACATTTTCATATTAAATAGTAATAAAGTCACCATTATTTTATTCAAAATACACCAACAGGTAAATTATTCCATATAAGATGCAAAGAGTTGGACCAAAAACTGAATTTAAAGTGACTAAAGTATTTAAGAAGCTCTCACACTCTTCAACGCTCGCCAATTGTTTTAATGAACGGCGAGCGCAGTGTAATCGCTTTTGAAACTCTAGCCTCTAGTGGCAGTACTTTAATCCAATCATAAAGCGTAGACACCTTTTGTCAACCTTCGAAACATAATTTGACTTAAAGCAGCAAAAAACAACCGTTATGATGACGTAAATTAATTTGAAAGTAATGACAACGCTAAGACCAATAGCCCGAAGCCAAAAGGCAAAAACATCAAATGCCATTAACGCACCGGTACAACCAACAACCGACTCAATAAAATTGTGTTGGATGACCTATTTTGCCCCTTTGTCGAAGCGTCAAGCGCGATTATGCTCGTATTATGTGTGTGTGTGTGGTAGAATTTTATTGCGCGAATATTCGCTTGAAGTCTGGTGTAATTGAATACTTTCCACGTGCAAACATTACAAGCGGTGTGAGAGCGGAAAGCGCCGCGCCGGATACATAATTTCCATTAGGCGGAATTTTATGTTGCCATACATTCATATGTACCTAGCTATGCAGCGATAAAGAGGCTTTGGCATTGAAATTAATATGGAATGACTATATTACAAGTGCTGTCGTCTTGTTAATGTTTTAGCCCCCCCATTCCTTCCTCCCCCTCCTACACACACACACACATGTTAATCGCTGTTCTTGTTACGCTTAATTTAGTTAATTTCTGCTGCCAAGCCACACAACAATTGTTTGCGCAAGTACGTGTGTGCGCCCTGGCCTGGCCTGACCTAGAATTCACCGAGAAGCAGCGCGAATTTCCTGCCAAATGAATTGAAAAAGATAGCAACAACAAGGAAAGCTGAGAAGAGCAGAGAATTCATAATGGCAAAGTGCTGTGACTAACCTGGATCATCGTCGTCATCCCAATCGATTTGGCCGACGCTGCTGTTGAAATTCGCCGTGAACACCAACAATGTAACGAGGCCGACAATGCAGCTGCGCCAGCCGTTCGAGCTGGAAGAAGCGAGCAGAAGACGCGGCGACGCTTGCTCTGACGTTGTTGGGCTTTCTTTGCAGTTGTTGTTGTTGATGCGGGTTGTTGGCGTTGCTTGCGTTATTGTTGTTGTTGCTGTTGTTGGCGAAAATGTTCGCAACGCAGTTTTACATTTCGACGGCATTGAACTACATATTCTTGGCGCTGCGGCCTTTGTGCAACTGCTAACTGCCGTTGTTGTAGCGCTTGCTGACACTGCTGCTAATGTTGTTGTTGTTATGACATTTTCACTTTGGTTATAGCGCATCGCCGCCACCGTTAATGGCGTTGCGCGTTGTTGTAGCTTTAACAAATCCATTGTGCGTTGTTTTGTTGTTGTTGTTATTATTATTGTACCATGCACTTTGCTTCTACTGTTATTTCTTTATTTTTTTTATTGCTGTGCACTAAGGGTACCTGCATCGAACATTATTGTGTTTTTATTTTTCGTTTTTTATTTTTGCTTTCCGCTTTCGTTTGCTGCCACTGTTCGGAAGAAGCTCTCGGAAGTTGCAATTTAATTTACAGCGTCGAAACTTGTACACAACTTGGAAGCGATACGTATTCACGATGCTGTGTCTCTAAGTGCTTCTACATACATATATATTTATATACACTGACACTGATACATATAGGTATATTTCGTGAGACTTTTTAGTTGCTGCTGACTTTGCGTTCAAGAGTTTCGCTCCGCGCCGCACTTTAGCACGCTCTAATGAAGCGATTCGGCTACAGTATCGAGCACAACATGGCAAGTGACCAGCATGCACCTTGAAAGCGCAGCGCTGCGTTTCGCTTAATTCAAATTAATTTTTGCTTCGACTGTTCAGGGTCTACTCTGGTATGTCGCTGTTGATTTGCCTCACAATCTCGTGATTTTTTTTTTAATTTTTGCTCTTAACTTTCTTGCGCTCTTCTCGTTTGACGCAATTCTATTCAATTAACAGCTCTCTGTGTATATTCTGAATATCTCCACTGCCGCAGCCTCGCTAATTAACTTGTTTTTCTAGCCCTAATTTCCGCCACTTGCGTGTGCGCTGCCCCCATTTGCCAAGAAAAACTTTCCTTCTTTATTGGCCTTTGAAATTCTTCAAGGATTTTCGTGCTTTTTTCCGACATTCATTACAGCATTCGCTCATACCGAGCTGCTTGCTAGTCTCGCGGTTGCTTTACAGTTATTTATTCCAGGCCCATTCACGAATTCCTCAGCTGTACTTTTTTGTAAAATCTGCAAGTGAAAAGAAGAAGAAGAAGAAGAAATTCATGAACAATTCTGTGAAATGTAGCAACAATAAAAGAAGCGCTCCAAATAGAGACATTGAAGCAGGAATTAAATTAATTAAAATTACGGTAATGCCACGCATACAATTACATGCTGGTCGCAGCGAGCATAATTTGTATCCCGAATATCTTCGTGCGCTCATACAGATACACGTGCCGGCCGTAAAGAAAGACGCGGAAAAGAAATACAAAAAATATCACGAAGCGCCCGCAAACGCCAACCCACACAAAGGCAGCGGTATTTGGCGAGAGACGCGCTCTGGGCATAATTAGCTAACTTATTATTGGCAGTACGCAAACATTCGCGCCTAAAATCACACCACACCACAGCGCAGCTCAGCGCAGAGGAAGCCATTAAGTATTTACGAGTATATAATCGTCGCACATATATTCTTATTCCGGTATGTGTGCGTCTGTGTGCATATTGTATACAAATTCTGTCTTACGAATACGGTCCCTCAGAAACCGCCAAATTCATGCACGAAATAGTACTTGTTTATATGTAAGATTGTACAGGACCTCTTACGTAACTCGTCAACTTAAATACTTCTTATTCTTTAAAAGTTTCGAAATAATCATGTTATTAGATTTTGGTTCTTTTTACTAAATATTCTAGGAATTACTTAAATTCTCAGTCAAAAGCTCAGATACTGAGGCTGCTCCAGTCCAATCATCTACGAGGTGCCACCTCAAATTTGTGAAAAAATTTCCACTTAACGGCAGCCACGCATCTGATCAATAGTACACAGACAACAGGCAGGTGCTGGAGCTAAAGGTAAGCATATGGACCGCACTTCAGCTAACGAGCACTAAACAAGTCGGCCGTTCGTGGGATAACTAACCAGACTTAGCTTACAAACTGCGACCAAATAACAAAGATTTGTGAAGGCACAACAGCGACCAAGTACAACCGCACATTCACGCTGGCTCAACTGAACGTGGAACTAAGTTCGACATGTGTGCCTCATCTCAACACACCCACAAAGCGCTCAAAGTCGAACTCTTAAATAAACTTCGAAACGCAAGTGCACCACCGAAATAAGTTGGCAACGGAAGGGACGGAGACTCGGCACTACATATGAGTGCGTGCGTATGTAGGGCAGTGAGCTTTAAAACCGCATAAACTGTCGAACGCTGGAGAGTAGATAAGTTAATGTTTGCCTCCCTCTCTCCATCTCCCCATCCATCGCGTACGCATGTCGGGAATTACTGCAATATTCTTACATACGTACTTTGGAACATATATATTTCAGTTTGTTTAAAGACTGGCTTTTACGGTCCAAGCCATTAAGGAGAGTATAGAATATGTGCAGATTCTTTTCAAGAAGTTAATATTAGCTTCAGCAGAACTTTTAAATATTTCAAGACCCACCCTCTGACTGGGTCGTATACTTCAATTCTCAGTATATTTAACTAGACGCATTTAATGGGAGATAAAAGTCACAGAATTCCAATTGTCATCAGAATTACTATAGTTAAACACACTTCAACTGCTCTGAAAATCCAAAATATTCCTCAGTGATATATATTGCTATATTACTGCTAATACACCGACGAAAGTTTTCCTCATAGAAAAATGTGTTTAGTTCGGAACTCACCAGCAGCTCGCTACTGCATTCGTCGTCCTACATTGACTTAAGAGGAATGTGCCCTGCTTGCTCGAGCGCACTTTTACACAAGCACTTCAGCAGCAGGTATGCGTATTTACCCGTCTGTCCAATTTCACTCCTAATAAAGTTCGAGTCCGACTGATTGTGTGGGCACTGGCTCAAAGCTGGTGCGTTGGACAACTGCTTGGCTGACCGAGTTCAGCTGAGTTATTTGCACAGTTACCGCAGTTGTTGTTGTTGTTGTTGTTGTCGCGCTATGCAGGTGCCAACTGGCAAGCGTAGACTCACACAACGGTAAGTGCAAACACACACACACCAACGTAGAGCCACACACATCGTAGGTATAATGGCATTGCAGGGCCATACAAGTGTATGTGCGAGTATGGCGAGGCACAAAGTTTCTGAGAAATGCTCAGCCACTCATATGTACATAAGCAAACACATATGCTCCCAAAGTAAATATGTGGCAGGGACGTAGTAGTAATTTTTCTCACAATTTCGCCCCCAACAACCACCACCACCACCGCTGCTGGCCGTCGTGCTTGCCGTTGCCGGGTGTAAGTTAAAAAGCTCATGTTGTTTTTGTTGTGGTTTGGTTGCGACGTAGTTCGTGCACAATTCATGAACTGCACTCAAGTGTGTGCTAGCAGTCATATATCATATTTGCACTAGGTGCCCCAATTTCAAACTTTCCAAATTCCCATCCTCAGCCCCAACATTCGACCAGCGCACACACACACAAAACCCCTGGCGCTCAATGCATGGACCACCCCCTCGAAGCAATGCACTTTGGTGTGTATGCACACACACACATTCTCGCTGGGAAATTTACTTTCTTGTCTCCCCATCCAACCGCCAGTTGGGCGCTACACACACACACACATTCTCGGTTTTATTTACGACTTCAAATGGACACCGATCTAAAGGATATCGGTTGAGCAAATGTTGTTAACTAAATACAAAAGTTAAACAAAATAAAGTAAGCAAACCGTTGGAACGTACGAAAAACTCAACCAATTTTATTGCACTTAAATGAGAATATCTATATGCAGACACCCAGCGAGCAACGATTTACCATTTCGGAAAGTTTAAACATTCACTCAATATCTAGCCGAAATCTCATCGGTAGAGTGATACTATAACAGACTCAGCTCAGCTCAGTCGCCAATTAAAGGAGAGTTCAGATATTTCTTGAATCAAACACGGAACTTGGTCCTGGCCCACAGAGCTCCGCTTCTGGAATATTGCTTTTGGTTCCCAATACCGTTTGAACCCAATCATTCCGTGAACATTGCATGCGATCAATGCTTATTGGGTATTGTCATTTACATGCGTACATAGGAACGTGTATATATGTATATAGGTAAACACAGATTTATAAAAAATAATGGATTTTGTGAACTTTAATCTGTGCAGGTACAAAGTTTGAAAAGTAGGAAAGTACCAATTGGTTTTGGGATAAAATTGTTAAAAGTCGATAGCTTTTGCGGTTTAGTTGCAATATAAATTTGGCTAATTGCTACAGCAAAACTTGACCGTCCGTGATTGAAAATGTTTATTCTACTTGGGACCGAATGAAAACAAGAAAAACTTTTCATGAATTAACTCTCTACGAATATTGGAAATTTAAAAAAGAAGCAAAACGTAATTATGTGAAAATCATGATACGAAATGCCTAGCATGAAAGTGAGAGCACTCACCTAACCAGCCTAAAAGGATTTTTCAAATGTTGGAACAGCGTTTATTCGAGTCAGTTCTAACTCAAACTGCCATATATTGGAACATAAAACCCATTTCAACTAACGACGGTGAGGAGCTAAATAACAGAAGAAGATTAGTTCTGCTGAGACTAACAATTCCCACAACAACCGGTTCTATCATAAAGGAATTGACCCTGATTTTATCCGGCTGTTACTACGGCTGTTTGGATCGGTAAGTCATAGTCCTGCTGGGTCAACTTAAACGGGAAAGAGACTATATATAACACTCTGACGTTGTAGGCCCTCCACACATACCTCCTCATGCACCGTTAGATGCCAGGACATTGTTTGCTGTTACATTCTTTTTTTAATAAACTTGAAGCGTAAACCGCCAAAAATATAAAAATCTACAAATCCTTTTAGCAAACTAGCAAAGCAGAAACCCCAAAAAGTCTTCAAGGGAAATGCGCAGCTGTTGGTTAAACGTCAGTGTATGCACTTCAGATTGTCACACTCCGCCGCGCAGCATATGTGCGCACATCTAAATTTACACGCCGGTTGCACTGCGTGCTTTCTGCCAGCCCTTTAGCTCCCTCAAACCCGCTCAGACCCGCTTTTCATATGCAAAGCGCTCGCTACCACTCGCTCCGTGTTCTGCTGCTGCTTCTCTATTTCATTCATAATTCTGCCAGTTTATTTTATCGCTTCTCTCTTATGCAGCACTTCATGGCGGCGGGCTTTGTTTTGCGAGCTTCCTGCAGCAGCAACAACAATGGTCGCGTCTTCCGTTTATTTTCCCTCAAGTGACACACATATAATTGCCCATGTTGCAATTGGGATAATAAATTGTTGAAAAAAGGAAACGGAGCATGCGAAAAAAGAGTCTAAACCCAAGGAAATGCAGCAATAAATGTTGCTTCAAAACCGTTATAAAAAGTAATTCCACAAAAATGTGAACGAACAGCTTTTGCACGCCTCCCACTCCGCACTTTGCCCTCGATTTGAGATAATAAACCCTATGCAACTGCGTCTGCATCAATTATGACAACAGCAGCAACAACAACTGTGTATTTGCATTGTTTTGTGTTACATACAAACAATTCTAGTATTTGACAGCGCCGCCAGTGAGTGACAGTTCCACAATGCGACACTTTATTTTTTGATACTTCATGATGCCCTTTGCGTTGCGTTGTGTTGTTGCATCCCTAAGCGCTGTTGTTCACGGTCTGCCCTGCAATGTTGGCCCTGTTACACGGTTATTTATTTACCCCATATGCGCATATGTCAGGGACACAGAGACGCGCACTCGAACAACGGCTTTGCGGCACATGTGCACCACTAACCTGTCACTCATGCCAGATAGCAGGGAACTTACATGCGAACTCGCATCAGTTTGTGTAAAGACATTTAAGGGATTTGTTGTAAGAGCGTATAAGCGTTACGGGATTTGAAAGTGCACTAAGTTAGTTTGCAAATATAACAGTTAAAAGCGCAGAATATGCACGGTCGGAGATTAAATGAAATAGGATATGTTCCCTGACCTTTTACTGAAATTATTACTTAATAATATTATATAAATGTATCCTCCCTCTTCTAGATATAAGTTATTTTTTGACATTACAGGTGATATGAGGAAATGGACCTAATCCTAAAAACTATATTCTTAAATAATTTTTTCAATTTCTAGTCGTTATAAAATCGGATCAAAATCAAGTGATCACCAGTTTTAAGCTTAGACTTGACTTTTTTAAGGTCCTTATGGTCCGAGTTCAATAGACTAAGGCTTTATCATCGTATCAAACACTCCTCTAATCAAGGATGTTTCCTTTTCTAAACGTGTGAGTTTCAATGAGGTAATACATATTTTCGGATTAGGTCTTTTTGACAGCTTTTACTTGATTTAAACTCAGTTTAATTTGCCATTTCATAATGAACAGACTTACTACGAAACAACGTTTGTTGATGACATATGACCCCAATCGGTGCAAAAAGTGCTCCAAAGTCGGACCTCTAAGCTGAAATTTATTCGAGCCAGCCGCGGTGGTTACTTGTCCGAAATCATATTTAAAGCATAATGACAAACCCTTATCTGTATAATCAAGTTAAATTCTTGGCCCCAACATTAAATACATTTCTTCTTGCAGTCATTTCAATCATACACATTCCTTCGAACCTAACCTACCTAACCTAACCTTTTCTATTGGTGGCTAATTCGAACTCGGCTTCAATTTAAATGTCTCATAATCTCATCTCTTGGTGTTAAAAGAGGAAGAAAATTATCAGCACTGTCTTAAATCTGTCAATATTTTATTTAATAAATTTTGATTGTTTGTCAATGGATTGAAGCTTTAATTCTTTTCTGTGTTTCCCTTTCACTGCTCTGTCATGTTTTTGTGTTCATATGAGTCTACGAGAATCCTCGTCAAAAATATGTAATAACCCTCTGCAACATTTCGCTTTTTCTTTTCAGTGGCTCCAAGAGTCAGCAGCGACCTGTCTACAGGCGAGGTAAGGCATGACGCTTTTCGGAAAAGGTAAGTAACATGTAAAGGTGGGGCGTGTGCGGTGTAATCACTCCCGAATTTATTGTTTTGACGTTTATACCGTACTTTTAACGATGCCAAAATTTACAAACACACATGAGACTGTAGCAAGGCCCCTTCGTTTTTGCAGATATGACGTTGGCTTTCATCATCCAGGCGCGGCGTTGGTGTCAGTTTCGTTTACGGTGGTTGACACACCGTGCGGTATTAGTCACGGCGTTGAGCGTTTAAAGCGTTGAGCATCAGTTGCTAATCGTTTTACGCACGCATAATATTGTCCCCCAACCATTTTGTGAAAACCTCATGAAAAGTTGTGTACATACTCTGTGTCGCAGGTCGATATGGCTTTGCTTTCAGATAAAAGTTTACAACTAATTTGTTTTTAGGGACGTGGAGAGCTATTTTGAAAATTTGAAATTGCATTATAGAATGGATGAACTGAAATTTTAATCAGTTTTCAAATCTTAACAGTTAGTGCCTATCATCCTTTCTTTGAAGTTAAAACTTTTCCTTAAGCATTGATCCAAGTATCGACCTCAGACAAGCTTTTCACGCTAATAGAAAGCTTTTAAAGCTTTGGAACTAACGATACTTCAAATAAGAGAAAGTAAGAGAGTTAAGTTACTAACGACGACGTTGTATGTTCGATTGGATCTTATATTCTGTTTTAAAGCCTCTCCAATATGGGTGTCAAACTTCAGCCACCTAAACCACAATATGTTATAAATACAGAAACTATTATCATTACTAATCCTGTGAACACAGGTCCACAAATGTTAGCTATTAGCGTCCTGCTTCGCTTCTTGTCTGTTGCATTTGTTTGGCTTTGATTTGTGTCGACACTTTTACTCGTTTGCTTTTTCTTTTTTTGGTGTTTTTGTTCCGTAGCATGCCACCACACCGTATGCAACATACTAGTTAGTAACCTGTGGCTCCGCTGCTTCGTGGCACACCTTCTGCAATTCAATAATTCATTGCTTTGCCGGCGCTCGTGGCTCCCACACTTATGCGACCCCAACTTGCGTGCTTCGGCGCCACACAATGACAGTCATTGTTATTTGAGGGATTAATAAATTTCTTATCGCGATATTCGCGCCATTGTTTGCCTTCATTATTGCCCGTTATTGTCATTGCTCTTGTTGCTGTTTCTGTTGTTGTTGTAGCGCTCCACGCTGAAAGGATTGTTTTATTTCATTAATTCTTGTTGCGTCGTCGTCGTCGTCGTCGTGTGATTAGCGATTTATTTGTCGATTGTTTAATTTTTATCAGCTAATTTGTAATTTCGAATTGTGTCAATTGCCTCGCACCTTTCGCACCATCCGCACTCCAATATGAATTAATTAGTCATGATTTATGGATTTCTTAATGAATTTTGCGGTTTCATTGATGTGAACGAACGATTGCCGCTTTTGCGTTTCAATTAAAATTAATTAATCGAAAGATTTGTTGACTCTCACGCCCCCCCAGCTGTTCACCTCACTACCACTTATAGTGGTCGTAGCCTTTGTGTACCACACCCGGAAAAACGTATGTACACCATCGTGTTCACAGCTGCTCAGACCTTCGTTGCCACTTAACGGTGAGTTATTGAGGGGATTAAGAACATTTGATGTTAAAGGAATTTTATATTTTGTATTTGAGCACAGAGGAGTTGAGAGTTAATTTCTTTAAATTTAATTCGAATGAAAGATTTCAATTGATAACAGAAAGAATAACTCTTTGGTCTCAGTGAAACATCTTAACTTGTGGATGATTTACCTCTCAAGAACCATACTGTTTTACTATTGCTCTCACTCATCAAATTTGGTTTGAAGTGTAAAAGAATCTGAACCCAATTTAATTTTTAAGCTAGATAGTCACACCAACAGGTCTAAACTTACAGCAAACACAGTAAATGCATAGTCACTCCAGGCTATAACATTAGTAGAAAGGGTATCTTCTATATTTATATATATAGATGGCCATGTCAACCTTAAAATAGTTCATCGTTCTGTGTGAATACTAAAGCACTAAATAAGTAAATTAAATTGAAATGCGAATGACTATATTTTTGCGCAATAATGTGTTTTAATTGTAAGTGGATTGTGACATTAAAAGTTAATTTAATCATTGCCACTTTGTGTTTATCGATAAGCGAACAATAGCAACAACAAACATTATTATTTTGTGTGTGTGTGTGTGCTTACACATTTATGTCGACATGATAAACAGACATGTGCAGCTTGTCGATTAACAATCAATGACAGGATATGCTGGCAGGCGAGTGCTTATACGCAGGCAGGCAGCGCGTGTGTACCTCTGCTCACCCACCCCCACCATTGCATGTTTGTGCAACATTTACTACAAACAATTCGTTAACAAATCGACACACTTACATGCGAACACATGTATTGTAATGAGAATTGCTACTATCATCGGCATATATCAGGAACTGGCACTAATGTGCGCCAGCATTGGCCATTTATCAGATAACGATGCAGGAGACTTCGGTTGTGGTATTTTTATAGAGTAGTGAATGTACAGAGTGCTCGGGTAATGCTGTAGATGGCGCTGACACCTTGTCAGATATTGAATCGTGTTTTAGCTTCAATAATATGTGGATAGCTAGTTCTCCCTCTACAAATATAGATCCCCACCTTAAAGACTTCTGTGGGTAGCCACTTTTTGACAAGAATTATTAGAAACTTTGGCTTTTTCTGTCTCTGTAAGTGCTATTTAGGATATGATGTAGCGTATCACCTTTTATTATTTATTCATTCAATAGCTTTCCTATCGCAGCGCTTTATCTTTTCGCTCGTTCTCAATCAATTCCAATGACGTTGACGGAACAGACAAAAAGTGTGAATGTTCTTTGATATTTATTTTTGTCCATCATTAATGCTTCCGGGTAAGGAATGTAACAGGAACTGGTCAAAAACTTGATAACTAACCAAAGTGAATATTGAAAATATGACTTTAAGATATCTATATGTGATAGGTATACAGTTAGGTGTTAAATTTCTTTGCTTTTATAGAACTTTTTCACTTCAACATATCTGTCCTGGGCTTATCCCAATGGTATTTGATTTTTTGTTAACAATAATAATTCAGCAGAGATCCAAGAGAGAATAGTTTCAAAGCTCGACTTCTCTCATGTTCTACACATTAGCTATAGATTGCGTTTGCTTGTGACCCATTCACTAATTTAGAGGAACTATCTCATTTACTGATCACTTAAATTATCGCAAAAACTGGACCTCTATTAGGTGGCTATGTGATACTCTTCTTCCTGTATTATATTACGCGATCTATCTTCAATATATTTCCCATGATTATTCAACCGAAAATGAAATGAAATTGAAGGACGCTGATATCTATATACTTCATACAAAATATGTATTAAAAATATTTAATTTTTGCCTGAGTAACAAGAGTCTCTTAAATGCAAATGAAAAATATCTTATTTGGTATGTTAATGCGTAGCAACAAATTAATTAGTTAATCGCCAATTGGAGCCGTATGATTTTTCCGCTATGAAAAAAGTGAAAATAATGTACTGTTGCCATGCATAAATTAGCCAGTGCTTAAGTTCACATAAGTACTGGCACAACGGCGGTGGGTTTGCGCGCATTATAAATGGTTGAGTCCGTTTAATGCACATATTTTATTGACTCCTAATTGATTTTTTCCAATGAATGCTTTTGAAGCAATGAAGTGCCGGCGTAACTGAAAGCTCTTTAATATGGAAGTAATTGGAATATTTCAATTTAATTTATTATGTACAGACATAAGAGAAAATACTACATATTGCTGAGAACTATAACCGTTAATTAGAAGAGTTTAAGAATGAGTTATGAAATCTTAGCAAATATTAAACGTAAGATAAAGATTGTTGATCAGGATTTTTTTAGTCCTGCAAAAGTTTAATAATTCTTTTCTTAATCTTTAGATCTCTGAAAACATATAACATAAATCAATAAATCGCCACAGAGGCCACGGCAAAGCAGAAACAAAAAAATATTACAACTTGCTTGACACCTAGTCTACTGCATTAGACTAGTTCATAATTTCCAAGATTGAACCCGAAGGCAAAAGAACTGTCTGCACAAGCTGAATAAGCTCCACCTTCTGACAGCAACCTCGCAAAAATATTAAGTTATCAGCAGCAAACCGCAACAACAACAAGTTTACCTTCATTTCAACCTTGTTGCGCCTTAATGCATATCTGCTGGTGCAAACACAAGTTAAGTTAGAGTGCAGAGCGCTGCATGCAGACTCCAATAACCCTGACCGGCAGAGAATGGATGCAACGATGAATGGAGCTGATTGATGGCAAGACGCTGCGTGAAGCTCCTTGCAACCAGAGCAGAGCCGCAACAGTAGCCAAGGCGAGTGGCAGTTGGCAAATGAGAACAGATTGTAATGTTGCTGAAACCGTGGAGTTCATAACGGTTATTTTTTTGCCTCTGGCGGCAACGGGCGCAAATTGATTGCATTGTCTCGTCGTCTATGAAGAAGTGCGTTTGGCTGCTGCCAAGTGAGAGAGCGTTGCAACTGCTGCTGCTGCTGCTGCTGATGATGATGAGGAGAAAGACACTAAATTGCAGTTTAAGCTGGTAATGATGGCCACGATTGAGCGCTGGAAATTGGTGTTTGAGACGCTGTGTGCTGAGAGCTACATAGCTGCCTTGTAGGTGGTTAGCAGGCGGCGGAGCGTATGAGTAATGCGAACGCATTTCGTTGGATGAGCATACATTCATTACTTTTACTTTTCATAGGCGATTTTACAACACTTCACCTTAAGTGATTTGCATATCCAATAATATTTATTTTTCATCCGTCATAATTGACCGTTCGCGCATTAATATGAAAAGTTTAGTTAGTGGAGTGACGACCTTATATTGTGGCTTCAATGCAGAGTAAAAATTTTGCTATCAATGAGGTGGTCAGTTTGAGTAAATACTTCACTGTTATTTCACTATAATTATGTTTTTCCTGATATCAATCTAAATGAAGTATTTGCTAATAAAATATTATTATTATTTGTGTAATAAACTAGCCTTCATACGTAGGAAAATACGAAAATAAAACGCTTCACCACTTAAACAGACATATTTATATAAATTATTATTATATGGCATAAGCCACAGCTCAGTGTATGCTTAACTAGGCTAGAACTCATAATTAATTATCTAATCACCTGGCCATTACGGGCCAATCACTGAGCTAATATATGCCGGAGGTAATTAAGTGCCATATATTTCCCATATTAAACTAACTTCCTGCAGACATTGTTAATCATCGATTTCGTATACATACGAGTATGTATATATGTATATAGTATAAGCCTGGAAAAAGAGAATGAAAGTTGTTGTCTTCTGTGCACATGTGTTGCTTACATTTGTTTATGTGTGTTTACTTGTCTGGGAAGTTGCAACTCAATACTATACGGAGCAGCTGCCAAAATACATTAATTAGTATTAGATTATAGCTAAATTGTTGCACAAATATTGGCAATGCCCCGGAACATATGTGAACACAGGTATGTACTCGATGTAGAAAGGTTTCCTTAATTTCAGGCTAGCATGGCAGCTAACCAACACACGCCCCAAAGCGCAGGTGTCAACAAAAATTAAATTGTTTGCAGATTTTCTATGAGAACAGATTTGAGTTTAACAAGTATAAAGTGTAGCTAAGAGCGTAAGGCTAGAAATACGGGTCAGACTTTGTGCCACAAAATGCTTGTCTAGCCTGAAGTACAATGCAATTATTGATTTAAGCGAATATATATTAAGTAGGAGCCAATCTGATTTGTCAAAGTTAAATATTTAAAAATTTATTGTTATGAAAGTATAAAAATGTATTATATTAAGTACCAACAGAAACATTTAAAATTATGATTGATATGTAAAAAGGTGTCACTTTCAGAAATAGAAATGTTTTGAAATAAAAATGAACTTTGCCAGCTAAATTCGTGAATTTAAATATAAATAATAATTTTTTTATTGTCTCCCTCTATGATATGTGAAATATGTTGTACAACAAACACGATGTCTTGGCACACAGTGCGCAAAATAAACAAATATGCATATAAATTTCAGACAAGTAGGTAAATATATTACTTGCAAAGTCAAATAAAATTATGTTTGTGTGTAAGTACGTAATATATTAGACGCTTATGTGCGCACACAATGCAGATGAGCACAGACACACACTTCCGACGCTTGAGATACATGTTTACAGTGTCAGGCATATTATTATAAACACGCCACACTTTGCAGTGGAGTTTCCAAGAAAAGTTTTTACTATAAATACTGTTCCCGGGAGCTATCAGTGCACATAATAAGTTGCTTGTCACCTGCAGGAATATATTTTAATGAGATCAGTAATTAAGTGATAGAGCACTTAGCGTCGATTTCCAAACATCAATATTTTCAACCGCCACTGTGCAGGGGTACATATGTACATATGCAAATATAATTTACAAACACTATTTGTATAGAAACACAATGTATGTATATGACCCTTCCCCCCAAACAATTGCAATTTCCTTGTCTTATTTGGTATTGATGTGACGAGTATATACACTATATATGTATGTATTCCAACTATACATATTTTCAAGTTTGTTTATGAGCCAAGTTTGAGGATGTGCCCACATGTGTCGCCTTGCTTTGGCACGAAACGTGTAAAGAGCGCCAAGTAGTGAGCGCGCTTACAGCTAGGCCATGTTACTTATACGCAGTGTGTATCTAGTTTTAAAAACAACTACTGGCAGCACTCGACGGCTGTCGGCGTGTCGAGCCCATTTGCGCATTCAGCTTCTTTCTCGCCAACACACACACAGGCACAGGCGCAGGCACATGCTCGAGTGTATGTTGACTTTGGTAATCTCTCAAGATGTTGTTCGGGGTTTTGTTTGGTATGCATAGCATTTGACCTCGAAAAAAGGAATTACTCAAACAACCGCAAAAATCACAGTCAAGACATCAAGCGATGTGACGGCATAACCGTATCTTAAACACACACTAGCACACACACACACACATGCCAAACTGAATTTTCATACATCGCATGTCGACCAAAATATACGAGACGCACATCACACAACCTTAACAACAAGATTCCACCGGGTAACCGTGTTAGCGTAGAATACACTGCCTTGGCGCACTAACAAGGTTCAACGCCAGCCCATTGGGTCCACACATACACATGCGCACCCCCGCACTAGCTGAGACGCCTCCGGGGTGTGAAAATAGTAGTTGCAGCAATGTGTGGCGTTTCGGGTTAGAAATGTTGCCGTTGTTGTTGTTGCAGTTGTTGTGCGTGTTGTTATTCGTAGGTCACAGGGTTTGATGAAGACATTAAATAACTGTGTCAGCGTCTCAGCGTCTATTAGTTCACTATGCAAACATATCTACATACATACATACGTACGTGCGGACTTTATTGCGAATGTTTATATGTCAATTATGTTATTGAAGCGAAGCGAAGCCTTATTTACACTACTTTCCGTATCACTCACGGCTTAACAAGTGCGCCCCTCTTGGCATCACTCGGCGCAGACGTTCTTGTATTTAATATGTTTGCCTCTGTGCGACTATAAATTGTGTAGTATTTTCTGGGAAAATGTTTAGCTTTTGTGCCATTCTGTGCACAGGCGTGTATATGTATGCGTGAGTCTAGTGTCTAGCTAGTAATCAACCTAATCTGTTACGTTTCCTTTGCTAAACACTTGCGGCCGAAGCAAACACAGCATGTGAATTTGTTAATTTCAAAGATTCTTTACTTATTCTAAAAAGTAGAATCTTGTGTTATATATACTTAACTAGAAATTTGTAAAATTAAATACAATATTTAAATGTCAAAAATTATTTATTTATTTCAATGCATTATTAGATTCAAAAATATTAGAATATTTCGACGTAGCAATTTTATATTCTTAAAAAATGATGAATGAATGATGTCATGTTAGGTCTACATTTTTGCTTCAGCCGTTTTCCGATATATGTCTCTAGGGTAAAGCACTGGTCGATTAAATCGATTTTTTTTTATATCGATCTTGGACATTTGTGTCAACATTAATCCAACAAAATATTTGTAGAGATCTGTTTGCATCCCAAACTTATTCTCAACTGAAAATGTCACTTTTTGAGCCGAATTCTCGACATTTGCGGGAAATTTTGCTTTTCTTTTTTAATTCCAAGAAAAGTACGACTGAGGCTCATCGAATGCATTCGGATACGTACGGTAAGGCTGTCCTAAGTGAAAAAAGCCTTAAATTTACAAAAAAAAACGGCGGAAGCAAAGTTGTAGACCAATATTATACAATCTTCTGAGAGTTAACTATACATACATTCATGCAAGGTGTGTTCAAAAAATAACGGGAATTTTAAAATTTCCCATTGTCCAAAAGTCTCATGGTCAAATTATTCTACTTTGTTTGTTGGCAGCCGCTAACGTGTTTTATGAGATTGGAGATTTACGTTTGTTAAAGGCTTACACTTCGTTGCCTGTGCGTGGACTCTTGTCGATAGATCGATGAAAGAGCCAAAAGCTATCCCTTAATTCGAGTTGGGGAAGTGTCGCGACGATTGGAAGAAGCAAGTGCATTTCGTATAATAGGTAAGAACAACCCCTCTAAAAATCAACTTAAAAGTATGTAATATGTTTATAAGAAATCAAATCGTATATATTTAAAGGAAAGAAGAACCTGGCACTCACATGTATTTGAAGAATATGGTTAGAATTCATCAGAATTCAAGACAAAATATTTTGATACACCCTGTTCATCTATAGTACATATTTAAATCTTTATAATATTTGTTACTGAAAATTTAATAATACAACCCAAACCAAACCTCAGAATAATAAATTTCTGCATTCTCTTTTTCATTTGGGGATTTGTTTTAAAAATACAAAGTGTTCGCCAATGACATCCCAAGCAATCGATGCAATGAAATCTTTGTTCTAAACACAATTCTCCAAAATTAGAAACCCTTATCTTCAATTTGTATAACTTTCGGACATGTTTGACTACTTAAAGAAAATTGAATGGACAGACTGTCCACTGACATACCTTTACCCTTTACTGACCGTTCAGAGTATTTATAAACTCCATTTGTACAACTTTGCTTCTGTTTCTAAATTTATCTCATTGAATTATTTTGTCAATATTGCCATAAAGGGTTACATACATTAAAGCTTAGATTAAATATTAAGTTATTTGCGGTAATATTTTAAAGCGAAACATTGTTGTTGTTTTACTACTTTTAATAGAACCAAAACTTTATCCGTATCATATTACTAAGCTTCAAAAGCGTCTTCGAGTGCTAATGTATATTAATAGCAGATGCTTTGTATTGAGAGTATTTAAGATTCGAGAGCACTATAAGTAAATGAAAGCATTAATGAAAATATGCTACTTGACAACCCATTTTACTATCTCAATAACTACTAAGGTTAAAGCGACCCTTCTAAGCAGCACAGCACAACATACCCGTCTCACTGCAGCAACACTCACCAATTATAGACGCAAAAAGCACATAAAATATTATTGAAAGAATCTAAGCAACATTAATATCCATCACAATTACCTTATTATTAAATATGTATATGAGGGTAAGTGTATACTCGGCATTTGTGTACGAAAATAAACACACCTCAGAATGTTCGTAGTTCACCTTTGTGACCCCAAAATATTCACTTAACTATGCAAATTTTTTCACTCGCGCCTACTTTCACTTCCCCATCAACACCTAGAGAGCGAAATTAATGTGCGCCGTACATTTACAAAGAGCCCATATCAAAACGCCCACCGCGAAGGCAATAAAACCGAAAAAAGCCATAAAATCATTTATGAATTCATGATAAATCGCAATGAAATGTAAATTAATAAGCACAGCAATGCTGAAAATGTGTTACCTGTACATTGTTTTCAGCACTCACTCACGCCCCACTGCCACCCATGCCAACCCCCCTGCCCTTCTCTCCCCTTTATGTTGCCCGCAAAGCAGGCAAATTACAGTCTTCTACGCGCGCAAACAAAAACTATATTCGTGTTGTTTTTGTTGTACTAATTACCCAGGCAAAAAAGGCTGAGTCATTTTATTATTTAGTTCCTGCTTTCATATACTCAGTAATTAAATACTTTTTTTATTTGGTATGGTGGTGGCGAGTCCATGCAACCTTAAGGCCGCTTAAGCAGATTTCTAATATCAACTTACAGGCATCTTCACACGCACATCCAAATTGGGTCGGCTGTGATTTCGTACGAGTCGACGGCCTAAGTGAGTTCGGTTAAAGCTGTTTTGTTTCGTCGATTATTAACAATTAATGTCGGCGTCAGAAATGATAAATAGCGTTGGAATAACTGTAAATACTCGTGCATTAATCAATGTTCTCAGTGGAGGTAAAAAGGAAATAAAGCAATAAGACAATAAAAAGTGTCATAAAGATTGTTAGCTTGTGAGAAAATATCGCACTGAATAATAAACGGAAGCTAAGGCGTCACTGGTGGAGGAGGGAAGTTCGCAGAGCGGAAGTAATGCTACTTGAAATTGTAATGTAATTGATTACTCCAGCTCTGGTTATGTTCTAATAGCGGGTTCATATGTCTGTGAGGGCGTAGAAGTTTGAAAAAATTACTTAGACTTTTCATATAGACTTTTCATTAATAAAAGCGCTTTAGAAACTTTGTAATTCTTTGGAAAAATTTAGACCCACGCCATACTGGCTGGTAATCACTTAACTCGTTTGCGTATAATATATGAAATATCCCATTATCTTGTTTACAAATATTTTGGGAAAATCTCCAGAAAAGATAAACAAATTTAACACAATCACGGTACTTCAAAGCAAGCACTTATCATGCAGTTATTTCACACAAAAAGTTGCCTTAAAATTAAGCCGAGGGTATGCAGAGGGGGATGTGTGGAAGTCAATGTCCGCGGCAGTGTACTTAAGAGCCAGTGAACCATGTAACCAACGCACAAAGTAAAGAGTCAAGGAAAATAAACCCACTCCCCCACTCTCCGCCAGCAGTCAAGCAAAAGTAAGAGCAAAATAAACTAGCCTAGCCACTCAATCAGTTAGCCAACCAACCGTGCGGGATAAATAAAAGGCGAAGTAGAAAAGAAAAGTACAAGTGATTTTTATCTAAAACCAACACCAAATACACACCGACTAACAGACTCATTACCCACTGCAATGCATTTAGCAGAGTGGTGCGCCAGACGAGCCAGCGCAACGTCTGCTGCTGGATTATGGCGGCCAACAGTGGGTTAAATCAATAGCTCAAGGAAATACACGGTACGAGGCGATTAAACGTAGTCTCCTGCAGAGTGAAGGTGGCTGTGCAAATGTGCACCATTTAATCGACAGCTATCGTCCCTGGCCGGCTGGCTTTGGCCTCACCATTGCACTTTCCATCGTGCTTTGTGCATAAAAAGGCACAGCAACAGACTTGTCAATAACCCTAGCTGGCGGCGACGGCTGTTTTGCGATGAAAAATGAGAAACTGGATTAAAAGCAGAAACAGAATAGTCAGAGAAATAACTTAGAAAACTTTTATTTGGGTTAACTGAAAGCGTGAAAAGAGCTAAGTAATCAACAATCCATTAAAATGGATAATCAATAGGGAGGGCGGAGAAAAAAGCTTAAAGTTTTCACTTGACTCAAAGCTGAAATGAAACATTTAAATGCAGCAGACAGCTCTTAAAGTACTGTTATTGAATTTTAGACTTAAGTATCTTGATATAATTTGTTTATTATATGTTTTTGTTATAATTTTCAATTTTTTTTGAAAAAGCTCCATTTTATAAAACTTGCGTTTTTCTCAGTTCATTGAACTTTGACTGACTCGCGAGAAGTTGCTTTGGAATTTAAATTTCTTTGAAAGCATTTGTGCTTCCTCTTCCAGCGGAGTATTCACCTGCGTAGCCTGTCAGTTAATGACCCTTTTTACTTTTCGGTTCGCTTAATTTTCAAAAAAGCACCGCATCAATTCGTTTTATAAGTTTTCGTCATTTTCATTACGCCAGCGAGTCGCCATTTGCTTTGTATGCAAATTACAAAATGTGACATCCTTTTGTGCGCGTAATTAGAAGATATTATTATTAAACTCAATTCAATTAAAAACACAAAATCAAAAGAATTGAAATTCAATGCGAAGTCCAATTTTTTTTTTTTTGCAGCGAAACAAGGTGAGTGTCCATTAACGCAAATGACACACCGCGCTGAAGCTACCTTTCAGAACAAGAAACAAATTCTCGCGACATGAAAGCAAAGCGGGGAAAACATACCTTTATAATGCCGAATCAATTTAATGCGCCTGTCAAAGCGTTCTTTCACCTTTTCACTTTTCCACCTTCTTGTCACTGGGTTGCGGGGTCTTTATTTTCGCTTCTAAGTATCGGAAATCATTGAACCTATTTTTATTATTTTTCATTTTTATTTTTGATAATTACTGCTCGTCATCGTTGGCCTGATTTGCATAATTTCCTTTTCCAAAGCGTATTCGACGTCTGTCTTTAAACTACTTTTATCAGCTTGTTGCTGTTTCTCTCTGCTCGCGCTTGCCATATCGACAGTACTCAATATATTTCAAAAAAACTGACCAGGGCAGACTGTTGACCCATATTAAGTGCATACTTAACCCATCTAAATGGTGGTTGGCCATTTCGAATCTCTTCAATTACATATACTTGATTTCAACTTCAAAAAGATACTCAATCAAAGAACTCAAAATATTTTGCGATTAAGTATTCAAGCTTCAGATTAATATTTTTATTTTAAAATTAAAGAAAAGAATGTCCTTTTCTTAATAAAAATATCTCCCTAAATCTCAACTGACTCAATCTCAGTACATAAATCTATTTTCGGCAGTAGAACAGAGTTGAAATCAGGACGCTTAAAAATATATTGTGTCTTTCATGGTTATTCCGATAATATGTTGATTACCCCTCGAGTCGGTTTCTGGAAGGAACAATCCTTGGATTATATATGCATTTGACCAGATATATGTATGCTTAAAACTTCAAAGCCAAGTTCTTAGGTTAAGAAACTATGACCTTCATTTATATTCTTCGATCTTCAAATAGGTACCAACTTTATACAAGTGTCTGGATATAAAACTTTTATAATGAAAATTTGATTTCAGAGAAGTTATTACTGGCATATTATGAGTAGCACTGAAGTCACTCATCCATACTCTCAAAAATTATTTTTCTTTTGCCAAAATCTATATATCCGATAACTATTAAAACCTTTCGTTTGTTGACTTTGTAGCAGTAGTTAGAAAAGTAAAATTTCTTCCTTAAACGCCCTTAGAACCTAACTACTGGAACGCTTAAAGCAAGAACAATAACAATAATGCCTGCATTAATTTAAATTTGCTTTTTATTCCTTGGATTAAGAGATTTTCCAGGCAATACACATGTGTAAGTGTTTAGACATGTGGTTTCGTGGGTGGGCAAGCCCTACAATCCGCTGGACTAATCTGTGATCAGCCAACAAATTTTCATAATTTTCCGGTTAGAGCTTTGATTACACGCGTGCACCCTTGAGGAAATCGGAGCATACATACACACACACATGCTGCAGTATATGCGGGAATAAGGAAGGAAAGCAGAATGGCAACTAACCAGCCGACCACTTGGGTTTCAAATGGCAAACACTTACGGTCAATGATCTGTAAAGAGTGGCCGCAACGAAGGCACAAATGCGAGCGGCACGACGCAGATTGAATGGCGAAAAAAAGGGTTGCCGAGAAACAAGCAATAACGCATGCCATGACAGCAACAACAATAGCAAAAAATAATAATAAAAATGAAGCGGCTCGGCCGGCATCGGTGAGTGGTGTATGCTGAATGGAACGAATGTGCAAACGACCCAGCCAACACTTGGCGGGACGCGCAAGGCGAGCGAGCTCACAGTCTGTGAAAATATTTAATAACAAAACACAAACAAAGAGGCTAAACAGTGCACAGAAAATAGCCGATATTATGCACGTAAACAAAATCTGAATGATTTTGCAAAAGCAGAGGCAAGGATTTGACCGAGTTTGTGGGCGTTTGCTTTGGTGTAAATGTGTGCGTCACATGCAGAAAACCAGGACGAGTCGTGAATACATGCATGTAAAGATTGAGTGGTGGTGTAAGAAGCTTCGTTGGGTGAATAAATTTTTAAGTACTGGAACAAGAATTATGGGTTTCAATTAATAAATCTACAAAATATTACAAAAATAAATTATTGTAAAATATAAATATGTATATAACTGTAAAAATTATATTACGTATCCAAATCAAATGCCATAATCGGCTAAATAAAACACATAAAATTTCAAAGAAAAATTTTATTTTTCTCTCCCTGTGAGTTTCACCGAATCTATTGAAAAGGCAGTTTATTAACGGCAATTTGAATATATTTGTATGTACGTCTATGTATGTATGGATGAAAATCATTTCCAAAACAGCTTTACATTTATTTATAATGCTCACATATTTCAAAGCTAGCTAAATAGCAAACAGCTTCGGAGCTATAAGTCCAACTCTATTAATCCAGTAAAAGTATTTAGTTAGCGTTTGTTGCAGTGAGCGCACAACTACAACAACTCATGCATTTATGTTTTCATACAATCATCAATGGTTTTCTCCATGATTTCATTTTTGTAATTAAAAATTCCATTTACATACCAAAGCTCATTCGATTTCGTTTCTTACTCTCGAAGCTTTTACATGTTACTCAACTGAAAATCACTTCCGAAGGAATAAATCTGTGCCTTCCACTTTCCAATATCTCTCTTTTAAGCTAAATCAATTAGTACGCAAGTGAATATGCGGAAGCAGCACTTCACCAGCATCATACACATATATACATATCTGTATAAGTAATCCAATATCGGCAAATTGCACGAGCAGCATACCGTTAACTGGAAGCGCACACACACACATACATATGTGTAAGCCATCGATTATTTATATATATGTGAATGAGTGTGTGTGTGAGCTACATATGGATAAAAAGGATACCATCATTTTTGCACACTTTCGTTCAGCTTCGGCTGAGCTGAACTTTTTCAATTCACTTTGTGTGAAAGCGGAGCGCAAGTCGATGCGGCAAGCGACGCGGCACGCGGCGGTGAGTGGTGGCTTTTAATATGCAGATACTGTTCGACGATGTCGCTGGCCAAAGTTGAAGTGAAAATGGGGCCGCGACCGTGACGCACACATTGTTGTTGTTGTTCTCTTTTTGCTTTTGTTTTTGTGGTGAGTTAAAAAAAAGCCAGCGTAAGTGAAGCTTTTTGTTGCTATTTTCGTTATTATTTTTTTCTCAGTATTGTTACAGCAGTGCATTACTGTTGCTTTAACGGCGAGCGGCTAAATAAAGGAAGCGCAATAAAGTATCAGCTACGCGTGTGTGGCGCCTCTAGTAACACACACGTAGGGGCGCTCAGTAGCGCGCCTGTAAACTGTAGCGGGAAATTCCCAGTGCTGTCTTACAAAGGCTGACAGCGAGCGTTTTGTTGGCGCAGCTGTTGTCGCCGTCGCCGCTACTGAACGCACCGTTGTGCTGCTGGTGCCTCACTTTTTTTCCTCTGTCTAGATATTGTTTTCACTTTTGCGCCATTCTCTTCCGCCTTCTCCTTTGTGCTCTGCATTTTCCCATTTTTTATTTGCTCTATTTTCATTTTTTATGCGCCAGCGAATGAAGTGAAGAAATTTAACAGAGTTTGAGAGCGAGAATGGACTGCTGTGCAGCAGTGGCACTTACATATATACTAACTTGTGTGCCACACTAGCTTTTAATGCATTCATTTGAGGGCTTTCTAGCACACACATGAGTATGGCAGCATGGCGGCCAACATACTCGCACTGACACATTTTCCATGCAAATATGCTTTGCAAGGAAATTCACGGCTGCGAGCCACACTGCTCCGTCGTCGTCGCCTTGCTGCGCTTCATATGATTGTGTGACTTGTTGTTGTTGCTTTTGTAGTTTACACTGGTGCTCCGCTTTTGGCAGCATGTTCTCACTTCACCGCCGCCCCTCCGGCGCTGCCTCAGCGCCCTTATCACTCCGTGGCCGCCATTTTGCACACCTCCTTGCAGCTCTTTGCTTTGACCTGAATTTTTTATGGCCATTTGTGTTGATTTCTTGTTTGTATTTGCTTAAAAATTAAAAACACACAAATTCCGCAAATTCAGAAGCGCCGAGTAAAGTTGCGGAATGTAGCACTTGGCGCAGAAACGCAGCAATTGTTTATTGTTCATGCAAAAGCATGTGTTTTGAGTGAGTTTTTTGTTCGCAACGCTCGCCGCGTGTCGCTCGGTATTATTTGCAGTGTGTTTTACAATTTCATTGTTTTCATTATTTAAATTTCGAACAACATTTTTTTTTCATTTCATTTGATGGTCTCTCTCTTTTTTACGTCTCAGTTGTGTGCTTGTTGTTGCATTATTTTTTAAGCAAATAGGCAAATGCCATTGCCGAATGCATTTGGTCCAGCTTTTGCGCATTGCGGTCGCTGCGTCGCAATGCGGTCGGCGTTAAATCTTTTTGACAAATTTTCCTTAATTACTTATGGCCGGAGTTACTGATAGATAGAGCGAAAAAAATATGTGAATTCGTTGATCAGCAGTAAAAATCAACGAAGTTAATTAGCCATGCGTTGAATTATCGAACTTCAGTATATACCGATATTGTTAAAAAATATGTTTGATTTCTTTTAAAAATGTTCGGCGATTTATGCTTTCTAATCGAAATATTTTTCGCAAATTATATAAAAAAAATTAGAATTTTCAGTTCGCGACTTAGTGCGTCTTAGACACATACATTCCAAAATATAGCGACTCAAATTGAAACAACGT
The DNA here is from genome assembly GCA_031772095.1 of Zeugodacus tau. NCBI lineage: Eukaryota > Metazoa > Arthropoda > Insecta > Diptera > Tephritidae > Zeugodacus > Zeugodacus tau. The sequence goes on from CM062649.1 coordinate 93,263,664, forward strand.
AAAGTGAATTGCTATTTTCTATTGCCATTCATATAATCATCACAGATAGGCTATTTTCATTCAGTCCTTAAATGTTAAAAAAGAAAAATATTTAAATAAACGAAAAGTAAAATTTTATTATTTCTTTAACAGGTTTCGCTGCTTCTAAAAATGTATCTCTTTTTAAATTCTACAACATCTTTAGAATATTGTCCCGTCGATCTGAATAATAATTTTTTGAAATACAGTCTGAAGAAGTTGCTCTCTGCAGAGTAGCTCTAATATCACTAAAAATTTTGAACACGATTTTCTCAAAACTATGTTTTCAAAGTAGGTTGTCAAGAACTACTCAGACGATCTTGTTGTAATTTTAGACAGGTCTTTTAGGTACAATTTACAAAGACTTGGCCGCATAATTTTTTTAAAATGTCTTAAGCTTGTGTCAGAACCGTGGTTCTCCAAGTAGATTCGAAAAAAACTCTCCCGAACAGTATCAAATGATGTAAATAAGTAAAATAATGTGCATATACTGATTAAATTTAAGCAAATAATAAGTAAGTGATTCGAGTGCATAAGTCTAGGAGAACCTATTGGTTCCATTGTAGTGAGCAAGGCATTCGATATAATGTATATATATTATATATTATATATGTTCCTGTCACTCCTGTGAGGAGCATAGGACCACATAATGGCTACAAGTGGAGATAATTTTATAAATATAATGTGAATCATCTTCTAGAGATAGTGACCATTTTGGAGACTCATGGAATAATATAAGATATATGTATTGTATCTAAAGACCACTAAAACTAAGAGAAATTTGTATTGTATTATCCTCCAAATACATTTTATTTAAAAAGAAACGATATTATTCTGAAGTTTGGTACTTCTGTGAAACACTTACAGAGAATTTTAGCACTATACGTTTATAAATGTATGTAAATATGTGGGCAATTCAGAAGCTCATGTGGCGCATTTTATGCTGCATTGCCAGGCAAACAAAGCAAAATCACACTGGAGCAATGAGCTAACCGAAACAGCGAGTAAACCAACATATCAACCTGTATTGACCCACACAAATAAACATAGAAACTAACGGCACATTCGCACAGGCACACACACACACAAACGTGAAGCAGAGCAACGCGCACGGCATGCGGGCGTGGGAAAGCGCCTGACAATATGCAACTCAATACCAGCGACCGAATGAGAATGCGTTTGCATTATTGCTTTTCCTTCCTTTATTCTTGGCTGCAGCAGCACCATGCTGCTACTGTATACAAACAACAACAACAAAACATATATGAGTATTTATTTGTCGGTGTGTTCGTATAACTGTAAACCCTGCTGCTGGGCACACTCTATCAGCAACACTGTTGCCGCCTCCATTTCATGTGGCATGCCGTTGTTGTAGGTGGTGTTGTTGTTGTTGCTGTTGTCATTGGCGCACATTATCGTAACCATAAAGCCAACAAAATGTAGAGCACATTTGCGCTGTTTGTTGTGTACAAATATGTGCGATTGTGTGTGTTCATCGCTTGGCACATATGCGTTTGTCTGCCGTTGCCTCACCGATTCCGCTGTTGCTGCTGCTGGCCCAGTTATTGTTGCTGTTGCTGTTGTTATTGCTGACACAGTTGTGTGATCCTGTTTCGTCATTAAATTGTGGCAAACGGAAGTCGAGCCGGAAAAATGCGAGCAAAAATCATTTTAAATATCATAAAGCGAGCGCAGAGCTCCTCGCATGGAGCAAATGTTACCAAACACACATACAACATATGATTGTATATATATGATTGTGTTGGTACAGCTGCGTGCGTTGTTGGTTGCACAGCAGCTGTTAGTGTTGCAACGCTTGATTGCTTACACAAACATTAACACAAACACACGCACGCAGCCTCTCATGCGGGGCGTCAGGCGATGCTTTTCTGATTTTCATGATTTTCAATCCGAATTCTTTGCGCTTACATACAAAGCTCGTCGCAATTGTGGCTGTCAGCACGCATAGACAAATATCACGAAATAATCCCGCAACGATGTATTCACCTTTGTGTGCACGCACCTACATACAAACACCAATACACAGGCAGAGACAGTTTCGTCTATATGCTATGCATTTGCTGCCAAATGTCTGTCTTCCTGCCAGTCACTCGCTCTATGCTATGTCTCTATGCCGCTATGGCAGTATTGCAAAATTTGTCACATCCGTTTCCGCTGCATTTTCATTTCTGCTCTTCCTCTTCCCTCTTCCTCTCTCTCTCTCTCTCTCTCTCTCTCTTACCGCTTCCCGTCAGCATCTCTTACTATTTACCGCCCTCTCTGTGTGCTCCACTGTAGATGGCACATCTGCCACTGACAACAGCTGGCAATCAATGAAATCGAAATCGTTGTGGCAAATGTCAGCAAAGAAATACCGTTTGAAATAAGAAAAATTAGTGTGGCACTTCCCCAGCAGCCGTCGAGCTGACTTGCTACCTTTTCTCGAACATAGAACTGTGAATTTATATATGAAATACAAACTGCGGAGCGTTGAAGTCAGCATTTTTCATGCTGTAATAAAATATCATGAAGACAGCAAGCAGCATTAGACTAGAGACACTAGAGAGATACAACAAACATTTTCTAAATGTAATAACTTTCTTCTAAATAGCCGAAAAGATCGCAAAAACTTATTGTTTCCCATAATATGCTACAGTGCTAAGCACTTTCCCTTCAACGCTTTTATCATCTCGCTTTTTGTGAATTATTATATTTATGCGCCCGAGGCATACACATTCGAAATGGAGTTATGCCACTTTTTGCTTAGTGTTTGCTGGAACTACGAATTTCTTCTCTGCATAAACAGGTGTGTTTTTGTAAATATAAATGCCGTTGCAAAACTACTCGCATTTTGCATTATTTTCCCATTCCACTGCCATAAGCTATTTACGTCTTTTTTATTATCTTATTTCAATTTTACTCTTACATACAGGGTGCTTCAAAGCAACTCGAAGCTGCTTCAGTGGTTTAAAATTATTATGAATGTGGAAGGTACCTCTGTCAGAAAACTGAACAAATCTTTTCTAGCCAAAATAAGACACCATCTCGAAGAATATGAAATAGAAATAGACTCAAAGAGTAATGGAGACCAGACGACAATAAGATTATTACACAGCCAAATGAAAAAAAAATCCAAATTAAAACAAAAATATTTAATTCTGGCATCTCCACTTCTCACCCTTTATATTATGAAATCTACATATACCCGACTATAAAACTGTTGAAATTCTTCTCCTGCATTTTATTCGCATTCAAATTCGTTGTTATGGTTTCGGTAGATTTCATTTTGTTTCTTCATTTTCCGCAATAACTCCGAGCTGTGGAAAGGGGGTTACATACATACTCGTACATATATAAGTAGATAAATCCCACCGCCTCACACAGTTGCAACCTAGTATAGAACGTGCGCTCACATTCCAAAGCAATGGCATATTTTAAGCCAACTCATATGCATATGAAAACCCACTTAGTTGACTTTAAGTTATCACAACGTGTTTGCGGATTTATTATTCTCTATTCCTTCAGCAGCATGAACTTTTTTTTTTGTTGTTGCGCGAATAAGATTTGCTCTGTTGTCATATGACTTTATGTATGGTTTATGCAGCAACACCTAAGCACCCTGGCGGAATGCGGGAAAACAACACCGATGAGTTTATAGAGAATATTTTTGAACGTCAAAGGGTGAGAATGACTCTTTAGAAAAGCAACTTATATCAAGGCTTGAAAACTTGAAAACCTATTCCACAGATTTTTAACCTAATATCTCCCTCAAAAAATATCTGAAATTCAATTCTATATTTAATAAATCTGGGACCCTAAATATCCTAAAACTGCTTCCATATTTTTTTACTTGATCCCTGCGAAGAGTTTTGACAGATTCCTCAAAAGCAATCCAGTCATTTCTCTCCACTACTAGTTGAACTGAGTTTGAAACACGGAATGAAACCACGTCCTTCTTCCTCCTATAATCATACTCACTATACAGAAATACAGATCATCCTTACATCCAGTGTTATTTGTTATTGATAATGGGGAACAGCAGAGATGTCTTTCATAGGAAGTTTCTCAAAAACATTGTTCATTTTCCAACACTATTACAGCGATAATTCCGAGATATTTAGGCGACATCTTTAGCGAAATTCGTCTTAATAATATTATATTAAATTCTTCCATTTCGTTCTCGCACAGCAGGCGCCATAATTGTCAGAACATATGAGTACAAAATATTAAAAGCTAACTACATATGTAGCGCCGCTGAATTAAGACTGCACGAGCAACAACAACAACGGAGTTTTATCCAACTTTCGGCTTACAAGAATTAAGCATAACAATAGTTTCTCAGCGAAAGCTGTGCCAAGGCATTTTTCCGTGTTTGTATGCAAATTGCAAATGCAAATACAACAAAAAAATGAATTTAAATAGTAGAAGGGAAGCAAGGAAAACAGCGAGTGTGCGTATGTGTGTGTGTGTGTGAATGCAAAACTTGCGAGCGCTATAACCATTTCGAGCGCACATTTACGGTTATGTTGAGGTAATTCTAGCGTTTGAATTATTATTCTTACGCCAGCACCCGCCACACACGGCGTTTTCTGAGCGCTGCTTGTACCTGGTGCAGAGTGCAAATTTTCGCATAAAATTACACTTTTTCCTCAAAAGCGGCAAAAATAATACAAAATATTCAAAGAAAATAAAAGCGAACGCAGATAAAGCAAAAACCATAAAACCGCACATGTACATGGTGCTAGACTAGAGCATCAGCTCAAGCGCTTGCCAAGCTTCCTCCAATGCACACACACACATACACGAGGGCATGCAAGCGCATTCGAGCTCTGCTGCTGCCAGGTTGGCTTCCCTCAATTGCTCCTCATGCGCGTAGGAACGTGAAATTCGCTTTTGTGATTTACTCACTTTTCCCACATCCGTCCACACACACACATACACACCCAAAGACACACGCGCGTGCAAATGTTATTTTTTCCTTCATCCGCAGCACTCAAAAATTTGTCTTTGGCCTTTGGCTTTTAAGTTGGCAGCATCTACCCTTTTATTTTTCGGTTTTGTGCATTTACCTTGTTTCACATGCAAATCCGCTTTTATTTCGAAACACAAAATCTCATTTCACATAATTTAGTGCGGCATTCAATGCTTGTTGATTTAAGCGTGCCATTCGCCATTCGCACGAATCTCTCTATTTTTTTTGCCCGTCACTTTCATCGCCTTTCATCTGCAACACATGAAATAAGCGCTGTGTCGCTGCATTAAATAATCGGCTTACAACCGGGATAAACGCACAAAATACATTTGAAATTATTATAAAAATTATCAAAAAGTGGAAAATTAAATTAACTAATGCAAGTTAATTTCATGTTTTTCTACAGAAATTTAATATTAGAAAATGAATGATGCGTCTCTAATACTCGATGATCAAATGCATGGAACTAATGGATCGTTTCTAATCGGTTATTTGAAAAAATTTATTACGGATTTCCCACTAATGGATTAATTTTTTTCATATACAACTCTTTATTTCAAGAGGTAATTGATTTTTAGAGCCATTATAATAGAAAGTTAAAGAGTTAAACAAATTCACTATAGAACAGACTTAAAAGTATTGAGGCCTTAGAGTCACTGCAGTGAAGGTAGAATAATAAAGGCAATCTCATTGTTGATGAATTCAATTTCCTTTTAGTGATTTACAGAGTTGCTCAAAGGGTAAATAAATCTTACTCATGTTTAAGACACGATCATATTAATTAAAATGTGGAATAAAATTATTTACTGTATTTACATATTACTTTTATCAAAATGACTCCCTCTTAGAATCAGCATTTACCCATTATGGACAACAACCACACCTGAGGTGCAAATATAAATATTCGATAATCTTTAAAATTCAAGACTTAAATTCGATTTTAATTTTGTGTGCTTCTACGCTATTCAAGCTTATGAAAAGAAATCGATTTTGTGTTCCTATGTTCTTTCCGAAGAGAATTGAAATAAATACGTAATGGAGGCATCCTTAATAAGTCAAAGTTCCAATTAGAAAGTGATAACCAAATCTAATCTTAGTTTCAAGACATATATGAAAGTTTTAGATGCCAACACCGAAATTTCTCATCCAAAATTCAAAAACCAATATCTGGTATGCCAAATGCCAAGTCGTAATATCATAAAAATACAAGAAATTTTTGGATAACTGCTAAATCAAGTCAAGCTCGCAATCCAAATAAAGCCCTACGTCCCAAATGAAAGAAAACGATGGCAAAGCTTTATGAAACCGGCATCTACTGTATTATTTCTTGCTCTGAGACCTCGCCAGAACATGCTCGCTGGATCTTCGAACTTGAGGTATTTCTTTTGAAGATAACTAGAAAGGAAGAAAGAAGGCTAGCTATAATCCTCTTCAGCAACTATAGTGAATAATAAAAAAATCATTTTTGGGCAAACATGCTTGATATCAATATTTAAATCCAGGCTTTTAAAGTGCAAACTCGTTTTAACCCTCCAAAACCCCTAGCATCCATTATTTAAGCTTGAAAACAACACAGGCAAGCATTAATGCGGAAATATGTATGCAAGGTTGTTGAGCTTTCGAGCCAAAAAAGCGAGCAATTAATCATTGACAACTTTTTTGCGCGCCCTGCAAATCAATTTTTTAGCGCCCTCCACATCCAACAAACAAGAGAAAACAATTAACTAACGCGCATGGGGTTGCCAACGAGAGCGCGCACCAACAGGATGTACTATATGGTTGTAAAAACTTTCGAACACATGTAGATGAGTATATTTATTCGCGGCGACTTACCAGCGCTACCAACAGCAGCAGTTCATCAAACGGTGATTAAACGCTTGCGGTTGCTGCCGACGCCACACGAGGCGACCCAACAGCTGACAATCGCAATTACAGCGCCACAGTGTGCTTTACTGGGGCGCAAACGACCTTGCCAGGCAGCGTGCCAACGAACCGTGGCGGGAGCTGGCGCAACTTTGCATACAAAATGCACACAAAAAATTACAACAATACTGGCGCTTTGATTGCGCTGTTTGAAATTTGCACGGCTACACGCGCGGCGCGTCGCGCTCTAATGCGAGTGTGCGTTCTAGCATGTGCACAGCGGTGCGTCCTAGCGCCTAGCGCGCCACCACAGGCGCACTCTAATACTGGCAACAGAGCCGCGCTTTCGAGCCGCGTCTTTGTGCGTCACACGCTCACATGCGCGCGTAATGCGAATATTGCGCTCAAGATGTCGGCGCTGATGATTCGAAGATGTGCAAGCAATGGAAAGTAACAAAGCGCGCAAGAAATAACGGCGACGCGCTCATATTCATTCGCTGCAACTTAAGTAGTTGCGGCTGCGGCACGACCTAGAGTAATAAAGAAGAACGCGTTCATACATACATACATTAAGGATGTTGCTGATGGGTTGATGCTGTCAATGGATGGTGTGTTGCTTCAGCTGGCATTGGGGTTTACGCGTTGCTCTGCTCATATATCACAATAACAGTGCGCTGTTGTTGTTGCTCTTGTTGTTTTCATTGTTGCGTATGACACTGACACAATTATGGCTTTATATGATGTACACAAGTGAGACAGACAAGTGCGAGCACAAGTATGTGAATTTATGGCACGCTCTGCGCCTGTGGATATGCAACACGCACACGCGATAACACTGTGAAACGCGCGCGAGTCGCTGAATGACGTGCGCACTTTCAGCAACACAATGGAATTGATTTTTTTATTTTATTAAATTTTATTTAAAATTTTATTATTATTTCTTGTTTTACTTTTGCAGCTTTTTATTGTTTTGATTTTATTTTTGTTGTTGCATACCTTTAGCTCATTCTTCTCCGGCATTTCTCTATAGCAATTACCAGCAATGATTTCATTTCATTAACATTCGTGCTGCATGCGTGCTGAAATGTGCACATAAATATAATAATATGAGATTGCACAATTACTCATACGCACACACGCACACACGGACAGGCATGCATGCATAATTATTTTATTCTTTGTTATGCGCGCGGCAGTCAGTCAGCGCAGCGCGGAATGTGGCGTTGAAACGCGATTATGCGAAGTTGTCGGGGATGAGCTATGCGCTGCTTATATAAATACTCGCAAGCCCACTGACACACTTACGCATGTCTTCCTTCACTCACACACACAGACATATGACTTGAGTCAACATTTGTTTATGTGCGCGTTAACACTTGTCATGCACGCCGCTACATATGTACCGTTAAAGTTTTTACATTTACAGCTATGCGCAAGTGTATGCTTATTAGACTATTGTTTTGTTAAGTTGCGCCAGTGGAGCAATTCTGCTGCTTGCGAAAGTTGAAGGACGTAGCTGGCAACTGGTTAAACCGTTATTTTTACTGTTCACTAACAGTTGTTGTTATATTATGCCATTTTTCCTCAAAAAATGCCAGTCTTTGCTTCCAAATTCATTGAAATAGTCATTAAACTAGCAACTAATAAGTCTTGTTTACGACTAGATCTAACAAAGCTTGTCTTTAATAACGGTACTTCATTATCGCTTGCAAATGACCAGTTATCGAAACTTAAGTAGAGCCGGGACCACTGCAACTTTAGACTAAACCTTAAGCAATTTTGGAGCGGAAGCTTGTTTTGACTATAAGATACTTGTACTGGTACTTATGTAAACTTAAATAATAGTGGTCATAACCGTAAGCCTCACTTCCTCACTTCAAAAGTTGTAAATATTTCAATATTTTGGAAGCAATCTTAATTCTCTTTCTTTACTTTACAATCAACCGTTTTTATGTTTTTTTATTTTTGCACTGAAATCAAGCAATTCTATTTCATTACCAATTTAGTATGATCTCTTTTATTTACAGTAATTATTAAACACTACGCCCACGACATACCGTTACGCGGAACTCGAAATCGCACTGCACATAGTATATCATGGAACTTCATACCCACACACCCCGAGGTGCTTATAAATTTGTTATTCTTTCTATTTTGAATTAACAGTTTTCACTTTTATAACGGTATTAACGAACCATCGAACGAATGTATGGAAATCTCCATGAAGGATCTGTTGGTGCGTCAACTAGCGCCACACTTTTGTTTTCCAAATTACAAAACGCGTACCCTGCGAACACGACGTAACGACACGTTCAAATACGAATACGAAACTGAGCGCTGCTTGGCGAAAAATTTTATGGTCGCGCACACACGGCGAACTAGCAGCAGCGAGCCAACGTAAGACCGTACGAACACGAAGCGTGTGCGCCACGAGCGCCGAACGCAGCGAGCGAAGCTAAAAACTCTAACGGAATAGCTACTCGGCGAAAGGATATTTCTGCCTGCCACTGAGAATTTCCCCAATTGCTATGTCACAGAGTTGAGTTTCGTGCGAGCATCCACTGAGAGCGTACTCTTTTAAGTTGGTATGCGCTCCTTCGGCAAGCACTAGTTAATAGCGGGTACAATTGACAAAAATAGACCAACCAACTCGTGTTTTCGTGGGATATTCGCCACTTCATACATATATGATGACATTTTGCGTTGCGAATCAAGTAAGAAAGTGCGGACATCAGCCTTCTTGTTATTGTTGCCCTCAATATTTTTCGCTCATTTGTCATTTTGATGTGTTTGTTGTAACTGCATTTTCGCTTGCGGCAATATTTGTAGTAAGTGGCCCGAGTTTATTGCATGCAAGAAGTGCACATTGAGTGTGGCCTCTGGTACCAAAGGCCTACCCCAAGGCGGTGCGGATTAGCTGCGTTACGCATGTTCTGCTTCTGCTACACGCATTAAAGTTTACGATAACATACTTTTGAGCGCCATGAATAAATGAGTGTCACACGAACAAAGGCTTAGCAAAACTAGAAATTTTCGACCATAAAGGTATGCTTTAAAAAGATCTAATATTTAGCCAAGTTTGATAAGCCACGGTGTATGAAATGTGATTTCCAATAGCCAATCAGTTGTCTGATTCAGAGAAGTATTGATATACATATGTATCTCATTTTATAGAGAATGTCGTCAGGCTTTACTAAACCAATAAAATATATTTACCTTAAATTACCTAAGGATACAATGTTAGGATTTGTTGTATACAATTATAGGCTAATAATGTAGTCAGTCGCGGTGCGCTAGTTCACTAGCCAATATATACTCGTATGTATGTACAAATATCCCTGTTTTCAAAAATACCCTGTAAGAGAACTGCTTACGCTCTCACGCTCCAAATTGTGCACTTCCAGTATTTAAATCGACTCTTCCATTGCTTAAGTATAAGAGAAATTCTCTGAAGGCAGTTTCAATTCAGCAATTCAGCACTTTCATAAATATCCCTATAAGGATGACTTTCAGTTAAAACCGCTTTGAATTGCAAATTGCTTATTTGTTAGACTTTATCTAGCATATTGCCACATTGTATATATTTTATAAGAAACATATTTTAATTAATAAGAACTTTATTCTTTTGCTAAGATTGGTTCTCAAAATATTCACAGTAAAGTGTCGAATTGACTAAGCCACGGACATATTAAAAAACCCATGTATTCTAAACTAAACTTTCCCTTTCAACCATGGTCTTACAAATGGTGAAAATCAAAACAATTTCGAATTCGCATTTCCGAAAAATGGATATAATCTTTTGATTGATAAGACAACTGGATATATCTGCGCCGTAGTGCATACAAACTTATAGACCGATATGGGACTATATAAATAATATTATGTTGTAAATAACTTGTTATTTAGAAACAAAATGTATCACGAACTGGTCCTATAAGCTGACGAGAATACAACCACTTTAAATATTTTAATTTTAATATTATTTTTACCTTCGATTGATTCATTCGTCTACTGGGCAACTATTCGGACTGATATATCTGGATATCCAAGCAGAAGAAATTGCGGACTGTGTTTAAGATGAGCCAGTAGTCTTAAAGAGGGTAAAAACAACCAAAACTGTCACTGCCTAAAACAACTAGAGTCCGTCCTGTCATACCGCTCAATAACATAGAAACATCATCCAAGTCAAACTGAAAACAAATTCCAACAGTAACAGTGGACATTGCAGAGACATTTTACGAAAAACACTAAACTAATCAAACTGTCCACTTAATTTCACGTGCAACATAATTAACACTTCCAAGAAGAAGAGCAAATTACTCGAAGACCGCGCCACACTCCACCAAACGCTCAAGTTTTGCGCAATTTCTATGATGACAAACGGCATCATCAACGTTGATTTCTGGGAAAACGGGAAACGGAATGTACTTCAAATTAAATATCGCAAAACATGCCGCTCCCCCGCGCGCGCTCCGCAGCAAACCCTCACTTCAAGCGAGCTTGTTGAGTCTGCTGTACATAAACAAGCCTCTACCCGGCCACGGACATCAGTCGTACGCGAAGACGGGCACCATGGCGATGCCGTGGCGTGCGGTGCGTGTGTGGGCCCCCCGCTCAACGCATTAAACGCAGCATTACGCAGTTTAAAAATGAAATTAACATATTTTAAAAATGTCTGCAATTTATTTCATTACCTACTTTTCCTAGCAAATCTCTTGTCGAGTGCCGAAGTGGCGCTACTTTACTTTCATTTTCTGACTATGACTCCGGCTCCGGCTCCTCCCCTCCACCAAGTTCTGCTCTGCCCACTCGGCTCAGATGATGCGCCGTCTGCCTGATGGCCTGCCGCGTCTGTCTGCATATGCATATCACTCACTGCTCGCTACTCACCGCGGTATGGGGCGGTGGTTTTGTTGGTGTGAGTGTCTTCACTATTTGGTGGTTGTTGCTGTTGTTGTTATTGCAGCAAACGCTGCTAAATAAGACGAATGCCCTACTTTCATCATATTTCACGTTGGCCGCGCTATGACAAATCGCTCGCCATTCCCGACCTCGGCAACAACATTGCCTCCGCCCTCGCTCTGCAGGCGCTGCTGCTTCTACTTTACTGGAAGGTAGTCAGGCAACGCTCGTTATGCTTATGAATTCAACAACGCGAAAGAATTTTCCAAGTGCCTCAACTGCAACACAGCCACACAAACACACGCCTACGTCATGCCTAACTCCAGTGCGAACCGAGACACCACACCACAGCCAACGCACACCACTCGCAAGTGCTGAGAGTGCTCGAGGAAGCATGACTGTATGATGGACTATTGCATGTGAATAGACAATGGCCAAGTATGTGTAAGCGTCGCACACACACACCAACAACACACATACATATACATTTCAGCTATTTAAAATGATTTTCGCAACAGCGCTGAATTATCTTTTACTTTGATATTTATTATTTTACATTTTTTGCGCTCGCATATTTCTGCGTGCATGTTTTTATTCACAGCAGTGAGTAAATGTATGAAAATGGTTTGCGATTTAATGAAGAAAAAACGGCGTTGGCAATGGCAGCCGAGCTCGTCATAAATGTCATCGAGCGCCCGTGCAGCTTAAGTCAAATAAATGAGTCTGCTTTTAGGCGTTCGCCATGCAATCTGCGCTACATTGGACAGCAGCGCAGCACTTGTTGGGTAATATGCAACTCGAAGACTTCACTAGACACTTTCCTTTGCCTACTCCATGGAAATTAATACTTCTGACATTGAAGCGTTCTCTGGGGTTAACTAAGACAAATGGCGGGCGATTAAATGCGGTCCTGCTCGTTGATGTCAAATATTATTTTAAATAGAGAAACAGAAAACTGGTTTTTATTCAACTTTAATATCTTTTTGTTTGAATTCCCTTGTTTAAAAGTAACGGCAGTTGGGGCTTTTGAAGGCGATGAAAGCTTCTGAAGCAAGAGTCAGTGAAATCCAACTGCGCTTCAGGCAATCTTTGGCTCAGTTTAAGTTCTGAATGTATCTTGACTGTAATACTTCTCCTTACCTTCAATCAGTAAGTTTCTTCTAGAAGAATAGAACACTATTTGGCAATTAACAATACAACTTTTGAAATTTCTTTAAAAAATGGATCTATCGATCTCGAAAATACCGAATAACATCAGCTTTTCATGATACACCGCAATTTTTAGTGATTTTGAAGAGTCTTTAAGATTCAGTTATAACAAAAAAAAAATTATTTCTGAAGCATTTCTTTCATACTTTGGAGCTGGAGTGCGAAATCTAGCATTTTTCATGCATTTTTAACAGCGCCATCAACAGCGGTATCAACACAGCGTTGGTCGCAGGCGTGCCATCTGCAAACTCGGCACTATACACTCTCCAACTCCCCCTCCTGTCAGCGCAACGATTCTTATCGCACTTTGTGACAAATATTCATTGTTATTTGCATTTTCTCATATGCCATATTTTGTTGCTGTTTTACTACAAAGCACGTTCGTAAACGCGTGAATATTTGAACGCGTGTGTGTTGTTGTTGTTGCCTGCTGCGTGGACACCCGCAAAGTGTTGTGGCTACGAATTCCTCAACAATGCTATTTATTGTTTTTGCCCTACTTGTTGTTTTTGCTGTTTGTGCGTTAGAAACACCAGCAACCCCCGCGTTGCTGGTTGATACAAGACCTTCCCCTTTTCTTTTCTCCTTTTTCTTGCTCAGCTCTACTCCTCCACCGTCTACTTATCGCCGTGCCGAGCGCGACAGCGCGCTGTCTCCGGCTTTCAGTCATTTGCCGCCACCAAGGCATAGCCACAGGCGTTTTTACTCGGTCCGTTAATGGGTGTGTGTGTGACCCCTAAATTCGACGCCATATGTATATGAGAAAAAAGTGCGTGCGTGTGTCGCGCGCTGATTTGCATGCGTGCACGCTCGTGAATGTCCTTTCAAATCACTTTATTTCACTTTTCATTCTATTTGCGCACATTTTTCATCGGCAATAATGAACATTTCTCAGTCATCCAGCTGTGGAGGCTACGCCACCAAGTTAGCGTCTTCCACTTCTTGCTCGGTTAGTATGGCAGACAAGACAGACAGTCGGTTGTGGCAATTGTCTGAGCGCGAAGTCTTTGTCTCCGGCGCTGCTGCGACTGCCTGCCTGCCAGCCTGCCAGTCATCGTCTGACAAATGGTAATAGAGAAATTGAAAAGAAAAACGTCAAGTCAATGGAAATGTGTAATGTAAAGTGCGGAGTTTTGTGGCGCATTATGTGTTTTATGTGAGCTTGAGCTGGCCATTTCGCCATTTCGCCTCGCATTTTCCGCAAGCTCTTCACAATGTCGCCGCCATTACTACATTTCTTCCACGTTTGTATTAGCATAGTCGAGCTGCTTTCTTGTAAAACTTTTATGCGTTTCTGTCATGAAATGTTGTTAAGTGCAGTTATCGAATTAAGTGTGTAAGCGATTACGCCACCCCCACCGGAGACGTCCGCTCTCCACCGCTGTCCACTTTATTTGTAATATCTTTTATTTCCTTTTTTATTCCGCACAATATTGAACTGCATTTTTATGGCCAATAATTTGGGGTTTAAAGCGGAGGCATTACTAATTTTATTACATTGCTGACAATGTAATTGCACAAACGCTTTAATAAGTCACCAAATCGTTCAATGACTCTCTTAGCAGGGCTAATTTATGGGGGTAATCAAGGATTTGAGGAAGAAATTGTGACGAATCTGTGTGTTTTCCCTTTCCTAGCCCAAAAGTTTAATGGTAATAAATGCTTATCAGAAACCTGTTGATATTTCAAAATTATGTGAACTCCTAATGTTTATTAGTCTATTTGTCAAGACATCTTCATCTTTATATGTTTAGAACAACTTATGACCGTCTACAATGAGTCCAATTTCAATTGAAGACACCCTGAAGTAATCTCTTTTGAGCCTAGAACTCAGCTCAGCTTAGAGGATAAGGATTTCATTAGTTTTACTCCGAAACTGTGGGGAACGACTAGCATTCTCCAGATCATGCGATGGAACCTTAACATCGACGAATTGTCTCTAGTTTTCTAAGTCTTCCAGATGACTGAAGTATCCATTTAATACATTTCCTATTTTCCAAGCGAAAATTAAATGATTTCACGTAGTTCCAAAAATAGAAATTAATAAATCGCTCTCAACAATGTATAGTGCCACATCTCAATTTTATTTGCAAATATGTCAATCACACCAATTACAGATAATATTAGCTCTGCTGTACAACTGTCTAACTGTACACGAACACGTGTAACGCGCGAACATAAGTGAATTCGTCTCTCAAAAAGCACTTTCCCAATCAACAGTCCCAGTCCCAGTCCCAACCGCTTAATAGCAATGAATGAGTGATGAAATTGTCAGGCGCTGCAAAAAATTTAAAAATTCAACGCACAAACTCGAACACACACTTGTAAATCGAAAAATTAATTACACATTCAACGAAAAAAAATGTGGGCTATTATAGAACGAGGCATGAAATCGCGAAGCGCCACACACACGTTCGCACAAGCAGACTCGTTAAAAGTGAAAAGCGTTCCCCGCGGTAAATGGTGGCCAAACAATTAATGCAAATGTACTACTCATAACCGGAGAGAGTATATATTGGATTTGGAAATGCCGTTATGTTTGTGTGTGTGTGGCAGAATGAAATGGGATTGAAAGTGAATTTGTGATTTCCTGCAGGGCTTTCGTATTTCCATAGATATGACAGATGCATCGAAATCAGACGGCTTAACATGCCTACGATTAGCTCAATTAGCATTTTTATAGAAGCGTGAACATTGAAAAAGGTTTAAAAAGCATACACGCTTGTATTAGAGTTGTGCATATCAGAATTTAGTTACGAGCCCGTTTTTCTGGATCCCGATTAACTTTCGGATCATGTCTCAGAAAGTACTCAACCAAATTTGGTGCATAATAGTTGGTTGTCTTATTCTTTCGGCCTCCTGATGTTATGTGTAAACGGTCAAAATCGGTTCAAAACAACGCCTACTTTCCATCAATCTAATAATCAATTAAATTATTTTACTTTATAATAAAACTGAACTTCCATAAATCCCGTGCAGAAAAAATGAGAACCTGTCCAAAAAAATACAATTGTGAGTCAAGCTATTCGCATGTGGTTTAAAACCGGTTGCAGTGAGAGATCAATCTTATAGCGTTTTCTTTTCTCAAAAAAATGTATCATTTATTCTGCTCTGTACTCGGGTTTTCAAATTGTGAGTGAGAGTTGACCATCATAATTGGAAGACATTTTATTCTTCTTTTATCATGTAAAAAATGGAACACATACAAAGAGGTAACTAGCATGTGTATAATGGTATCGATAATCGCCCATTGCGAAAAACAGCAACGGAAAGGAAAGGTTAATTAAAGAGCAAAAGGACATTTATGTTGATAGACTAGGCAGTGAATAAATTGTAGAACCAATCGAATGGAACTACCTCACAACCGTCCACTACGGAACCGGTGAAAATCCAAAGTCGCCAAAGCATTGCCTAGGTATTAAACAAAAACTAATATCGTTAAAATAGCTAGTTCTTTGGTAGTCGAATTTTCTGCAGCGTCGAACTTCTATAACTTGAAGAACACTTGAATTGGCAATGGAAGTCAAATTTCATACAAATTACCATCCACACCTCGAAGTCTCTATTACTCGAAGTTTTTTCGTGGATTATGATGTTTCGAGTTAGGGAAGTTGAAAAATGTATATAATCAAGAACCAATGAAGATATCAGAATAAAACGTTGCATTATTATTCCATTGTAGATGTGGCACTGCTGATTTAAAAATTGTTCAAATCGGTTTATAACTTTTCAAGGCCCCTGATATTGAATATAAGGACCTCAGTGCTAATTGATATTTTTTTTATTGAAAATATAGGTAAATTTCTCAGATATTTTATGGTCTCTCAAATAGCTACTATTTGGTTTTTCCCATATATCTTAGATAGGATTAAGTATAATATTGGATATAATGTAGCTTTGTGACAAAAATAGTTGAAATAGAAGCGAACCATAAAGTATATATAATGATTTTCCTTATTCTAGAGGATTTTATGCCGAATATAAGATTCAAATCTAATGTTATATTAAAAAAAAAATAACTATGAATCTGAACTTAGCCCTTTCTTAGTTTTTAAAACTTTATTATAACTGAAAATAGATTTACTATGTAAGAACTATGCTCTTTTTGCAAAGCTTTTCGACGTTAAATAAACAGCAATAAACCGGGACATTCAGTTCTAGCAAGTAAATGTGGATTTACATATTATAAAAGTAGAATAATATAATAAAGGTGGATTTATCAGTAAATATATATGACTAAATATGCATGTGGGTAAGTATAACGTACGAGCACTCCAATGGCTAACAATACTCGTACGTAATCACCTCGTCATGTTTGACATTAATCTCTTTAAAAATTTAACGAAGAGCCGAAAAAAATCAAATCAAATTGATGAATTATTTGAGATTTTAAAGTAATGGAAATCGTATGAAATGATTTGAGGAATTTAAGCCTTATCAACCTTAAATCCTTCAGCTTCTTTCAACGTATGACAATTTTAGTTATGAGTTCTGAAAACAAGTAAATGCCAAAGGGTGTCTAAACCAAGAGTATATTGATAGTAAGAGTATATTGACGTGAATAGAAATTATAATGATTTAACAGACATTAATTGTCATCTCTGTATATTATTAGCGAAATTAGAATATATAAACAAAATAAAATTTTCAAAAAAAAAGCATTTAGAATAAAATACACTCGTGTGCAAAGTAGCCTGAACTAATTGGGCACGTGATGCGCTTGATGTTATGTTAGAGCTAAGTAGCGCTTCGCAACACATTTTCATGCAGCAAACAACAGTTATGCTCATAGAATCAAATCTGTTCTGTTACTTGTTTTAATTTCTGCTTTCTTTGTTGCTGTTGCTGTTGTTGTTGTGTGGCAAGTGTGAAAACTTAGTGGCGCATATGCAAACGCGCATTTTAATTATGCACATTCCATTCGAGACAATGCATGCGACTTCGCAGCTTGACATGCATACACACACACACCAGCATACTCGTGTGTGGAGCGCCCGAGGCATTGTGTGCACTGAAATGTGCACCGCATTGTACGCTTTGTTTACTTTTCATTTTCATGCGCGATACAAGCAAAAGTTGCGCTTCAGCAACAGCTATAGCAACAGCAACAACAAAGAGCACACAAAAATCATAATAAATGTAATAAAATTGGGTGAGTATGAGCGCATTGTCTGCAAATTTGTATTCTTCCCTTTTCGATTCACGCATGCATTAATGCATGCTCGCTTAACTTGGCACCGCGTTGGCTCCACAGAAAGTAAACAAAGTGTCTAAAAGTTTGCCATTGTCATTGTCGCGCGTAGCTGTGATGAGAAACCACCGAGAATATACATATGAATATATTCTTCTTCTCTATTACAAACCTAATATCAATTTCATTCACAAGTCTCTCTTTTTTTAATTCTCGAGTGATATTATTCTATATGTATTTATTATGATTTTTATGGCTGTTCGAAATCAGTGCTATCTATCTGAGAAAGAGATTTCTTGGCTCTCACTTCTTGGAGCAGGCTCGCGAAATAGCGAATATAGAGGTTAAGAATCTCTGCAGATTTGTAGTAGGTTCAGGGCGCTTTGTCGACTCCTAATTTTGTTAATCTAAGGGGAATCCAGGCTTCACAAAGGACTATATTTTAAAGTCTATGTGTGTTTCTCCATTTGGGAAACAGCCTTGCAACCTAACCTAACCTAACCTAACCTGTTCGAAATAGTTTGTTTTCAGAACTCCTCTAACATGACATGTCATACATATTTGATTTCCAAACAACTAACAGACTGAAAATAAACCGCTACAACAATAAAATTAACAACAATTCGTTCTTCCTAAAAAAATTCCAAACATTTCCATATCAGCGATGAAAAAGTTTTCAAAAAACTCTCAATAATGCCAATTGCACTCACAGACGAAACCATATTTTATTTTTTATTTTTAGAGAGCAAAGTGAACATAAAACAAAAATTAAACTGACCAACAATAAACTAAAACTGGAACAGAGCGCGAGCATTAGATGAGCGCTTTGAGCAAATATTGCAGCCAAAGACTGCCAAACAAGTTGAGCTTTTGGCGCATATGGACCCAGTCTGTATGTGTATGTACTTGTTCGATGTACAGACATACACGCTGTGTTCATGTCAGGTTATATTTACTCGAAAATTTCTGGCCACTTGTTTATTCGCCTGGCGGTTGATTATGACAGCCATGCCTCTGGCTTGTTATCACTATGTTTAACCCTTTGAGTTGATGCTTCGAGTTCAACTTTTTTGGCAGCAAATTATGAGCGATAAAACACAAATGTTAGCTTATCACAGGAAATTTATGTTATAGTCTAACTCTATATCTATATGGTATTTTGTTTATGGAATGTTATTATAACTTTTTAATTATTTTCTCTCTTACTTCATTGGCTTATAAAAAACCAGCGGATCCAACAGACGAAGCGAAACACGCATAATAAAATAATTGGAATTAATATTTGATTGTATTGAAAATTTGTAAGAAGACCGACAGTAGCGGCATCCAATTATAAAATATTTCTAAAAAAAAACGATTTATATATCTTTAGATGGTTTCTATACAGTAATAACGGCATCTATTTTTCGATAATATACCATCGAAAAAACTTATAAATTTAAAATTAATTCATATCACTATTTAAATAGGACCGAATGGTGTCTACAAACCATTCTCGAATCCAGCTGAAAGCAAACAAAAAAAATCATTCATATCGGTCCACACGTACAGAAGAATTTTATATATAAAGATTACAAGATTTTGTTTTTTGATGTCTTGCCAGATTATATATTTTATAAACGTGCCTCATCAGACAGAAATTTGAGTCGAACAAGGAAATTAACACCAACACGTAAGCCTACTTTGCGTACATTCAGAAATCGTATCTTTCAGACGGGTTGAAGAAGTTGGATTTGTTATGTAAGAAGAGATCCGAAAACGGACTATTTCAAGTGTACCATGATGAATAATACTGTGTAACAAATCGCCATTTTACGGAAATTTAATTTAAGTAGTTTCTCTATTCCCATCTATGTACTAATCGTATCTGGAAATAGTTCTCATCTTCACTCTACACAGTTATCTCCTGGCCTCTAAATAGAATAATACTCACTGGACAAAAATTTCAATGTCTTGCATATCTTAAATTCGAAATTTCAATCCGATTTTGAAGCTAAACAACAGTCTCTCCTAAAAAGAATGGTTAAATAGCAACCAACTAAGCCCAGCAAAACAACCAAAGTAAAACCAAATTACAGAACACAAAATAGAATAAGCTGCAAAAATTCAGCCTAGCCTTCAGCTTAACCTTTTTTACTTTGTGCCATGCTACTCCAGCTGTAACAAAACTCCAGCGTTGCCATATTTAAAGCCTCTCCGTAAATGAGATGTAAACATGTTGTGGCCTTTTTGAAGTTCAAATGTATTTAGCACGCTCTGCTTCTGCCTCTGCCGTTTTTTAGATGTTCAATATATAATTAGGACTCTGTGTGCTAACACACTCACACCCGTTTCATGACAAAACGCTTCACTGTCTATTTTTTACGCGCACAACTCGACTGAATATACATATGTGTGGGAAGCAGAATTTCGGTATGACATGGCGTATGAGTGATGTAAATGTTGGATTACCTGCAGCTTTGGTGCGCACATAACGGCAGATTGCCAACGGTTCTTATGAAAAAACATACGCAGCAAGCACCGTTATATGCAGATGAACTCCTCAAACACATTTCTAGCCGAAATTTAACGTTTGGAGCAAAGAAAGCGTATGTGAGAAGTAGGTGAAAAAAACTGTAAAGCTTGGAAAATTACGCGGAAGTAAAAACCAGTTATAATATACATATGTATGCTCACATGAAGACATACCTGATATTAGATGTGTGTGGAGCGTATTTTTTGTGAATTATGCTTCACATTTCGTTTTTTGTGGAGCTCAACTCGGCTGCCTTCATGTTAATTTGGCTAATAAGCTGGCATTAGTCGCCTTCGCCAAAGCATAAAGCATTTAAGCACCGCAGATATTCAAATGTGATATGTGTGCAACAAAAAATTCAAGCCACTTTTTTTTTGTTTTTGTTTTTGTTTTCCATATGAATTCAATTAGTTTACTCTTCGTTTATTTTTCGAATTCAAATTTTCGCTGAAATACGAATTTGCGTTTTTGGCAGACGCCTCCGCATTCGGGCGCACCACACCGTTCGGTTCATATGTGCGCTTGTGTTGGTTGTAGTAACAGTAATTGCATGTGCGTGTGCGTTTTTGCCTTCATTACTTGAATTCATTAAAGCGTGTACGTGGTGATAAGAAGTTCCTAAGGCCGCATGCACATTAAATAATGTAGTCAGTGATTTGTAAACGCTTTGCATGCGCAAAAATAATTGGGGAGGGGGAGAGAATGAGATTAACCATAGCAGAAATCAGCCATCGCCCTTTGTATTTACTTACAAAAGCGTTTAGATTAGTGCATTTAGGTGTTTGTTAATGCACATAGCATGAAATAGCTTCTGTGAGGATATGTGCTAATAATTAAGTTATATTTTTGGGCTATTTATCTCACATATATTATTAAAGAGTAGATGTAGGAACTGTCATTCCTTTTTACCTTTGCACCAAAAAATTAATATCTTTATACTTACTTTATAGCGCTGGAACCACTAAGCCGACCATCTCTTGGGTGAAAATTTTTCTTGTTTCTGATTAGAGAGTATATTTCCAAACATTCCAAAATGTTCTCAGGCATATATTCTGTCACTCCAAGCCCTCTGAAAATTTCTTAATTACAACTACAATTCCTAGCCACAAACCATTATGGGACGGACAATTAAGCATGCAATGCTCGGTTACTCACTCCTTAGCGCTAGTAACTTCACGATATTAACTGCAACAGCTTCCGCTATATTACACATAATCTGGAACGATCATATTGAGCACCACTTTCATCACTTCAAGCGAATGAATACTCAAGCAAATCTCCATTCGAATTCATTTAAATTTCACTTAACGCAAACAGAATTAAATTCAACAAACAAAAAGTGGAGCCTCGCAGCAAGAGTGGCGCAAGTGAAGGAATTTTTCAAACGCATTACAGGCACTTGAAGGCGCATCGCCTCAACGCCTGCCGACGCCCAATCGGATGGCAACCAAAACGCACAAACCACCGACATCGTCTTCATTGTTGCACCGCCGGTTAGCAATTGAGCGGCAGGGGTCTGCGGCTAGTTGGGGTAGCCTCGCAGAAAATTTTAATTCCATTTGAATTACTTTTCCGCAATGAAAGCCAGTGCCGGGCAGCGGACTGGGACCGTAGAATAGTGTACGCAGCGAAACGAACAAGGGCAGGGGCACAAATGAAGTGCGGACAAAGCGGCATGACAAAAAGCAAGCGACATGCAATAGAGCGTAAAATAAGTGCAAAGCATTTTTTCGCAAGTTTTCTTCAACACATGCGGCGTGTTCTAACAATCAGAGGTGAGAAGAGAACGCGCCAAGTGTAGACAGTGCCTAGTGGCGGGCTGGAGGGCTGGCGAGGCACGCAAATGCGAAATAATGGCGAAAAAATACGACAAAAGTTGGAATGTTGATGATGGCAGGAAAAACGCCGGAGAAAAATGAGAAATGAACGCTCGCAAAAAAAATGGTGCAAAAAGCAGAGCAAACTACAACAATTACAACAAGTGGGGAAAAAATGCTAAATCGAAGAATAAACAAATGAAACAAAGAAAATTTCACAGTGAAATCTCAACTACAATCCCGCATACCCGCCTCTACCGCCTCGACACACAAATGAAGACCAGCAACTAAATTGAACAGCACGACAGCGCTCGACGTCGGCAATAGCAACAACAGCGGGAGTTTGCCACATCAGCGGCAGCATTTCAAAAGTACCGGCACTAACATGGACTGCGGACGAGCCGAAGCCGGGTGAAACCCTCCGTCGTGTCAGTGGTATGCACTGTGTTAAATATTCGAGAACGTCTGTATGATCTAAGAGGCTGAGGTCACCTCGAAACCAATTATTGGGATGATTTGAGTTCCAGGGATTAGATATATGTCCATTCCGATATAAATCTTTTAGCGATTTTTTATAACAAAGTAGTCATTATGTACAATCAAAACATCAATGATTGATCGGTCTTGAGATTTAATAGTTCGATTAATACCCGTCTATATCATTTACCTTTCGCTTATATAATGGACACAACAAATCAAACTACTCTTCGGTCAGGTGTGCGCTGGTAAAAAGCAGCAGAGAGCAGAAAAAGTAACGGCAAAAGAATTATACGGAAAATAAGAAAAAAAATAGAGGCGGCTTCAATTGAACAGTTAAACTACCATTAATTGTGCCCTTTTCGAAATAGTGCCGTGCACCAGAAAATTACGAGCCACGAACTCAAGTAAGTAACCAAACAAAAAAACGAAATATTTCTCGGTAACAACAACAATTACAGCAACACACTCTAAGGTCAGTTGAACGAGTAAAAGCGAAAAAACGGTGTGGAAGAGAGAGGAAAGCCGTTGCCGCCATGAAATTTAAACAGTTCAGGTCGGCAGCGACGGTGCAGTAAATGGTCATGACTTGATTTGGAAATGAAAATTTTAACATTGCAGAAATGAAAAGAAAACACAAAAGCAACAAAAAAATGAGTACAAGAAAGCATTGAAAGTAGTTCAAGAAAAATTGTTAAGTAAATGTTGGTGAATTTCTGAAGTGGAAAGCGAAGGCATAACTGTGTAGAGGTCTGTGTGATGGTCAGTCATTTTCGACGGGAAGATGAGATCTGGTGCAAAGATAAGTTGAAATTTGAATCTAAGGAGAAGATTCAAGTTTATGTATACCGGATTTTTGAGTTAAAATTGTCAAGACAAACACAGAAATCAATTGAATTTATAAATATCAACTCTATAAAGCTTCATATACTTCAGATCCATCTGGTATAAGTGGTTGACTATAATTCGAAAGTATGTAGCGAGTTCTTTCAACAAATTTTCCGTCTGTCTGCCATCAACTTTGCCTCGCTGCAATTGACCATCGCCAGTATTTAATGAATCGTGCAATGTGCCATAATTTGCCGAGCAAGAAACAAGTGCGCAGCGAAATGGTGAGGAAAGCAAACGCTGCGTTTTCGCTTAATTTAAAAGTGCGCCATGTAACCAGCAGCACTTTGGTCTTTACTTTCTCATATTTCAATATTGTTTTCTTATACTTCAATACTTTCACTGAATCCGCGCGCTCCACTGGCACTTCGCCCTCAATGGCCAGCATTGCGCAGCTCTCTCGTATTGTTAGCGAGTTATGTACTGCTGCGTTACTACTCTGACATTGATTAATTACGTGTGAACTGCTGGCCGCCGTTATTAATAAGGCGGAGAATGTATTGACTGCTACGAAAGCAAGGCGGAGTTATTCTTTCATGTTCTCAAGTACTTATTTAAAGACAGCTGTGTTTAGTTTTAACAGTTGGACAAAGAGCTTCAATTCAAATAGGAAAAGTTTCGAACTTTTCATTGAAATTCAAAATTAAACATTCATCAGGTGTTCTCTGAATTACAAAACATAAAGCATAATTTATTATGCTCTTAATGGGAATGGACAAAAGGATTTGAGTGTGAAACTAAGTCAATTTAAAATCTGCATTAATCTGAGATTGTCTAAATTTCGTCGAATAATTATCATTTAAAGAAAGATTTCTAGATAAAGCCATTGAAGATATATTTTTGGAAAAAATAGCCTCAACAAGAGAAGAAGAGCTTAAACATTTACTTAAACATTCTTCAAAAACTTAGTATGGAATTATAGAAATTGTAGTATCTTAATCCTAGTACAACTTGATGACTTAATGAATGAATTCTTCTGACACGATTTCTGTTCAAGGGACCATATGCTTTTCTCCAACCACTCCATTTTGTTTAGATTTCGATAAAATCATCAAATCGAATTCTTCAAGTAAAAAACAACAATAAAGTTATTGAAGCATCTTATTGAACGGAAGGTCTCTCCCACCAATAGATTCGCACACCAACTGATTTCTTTCAAATTTTTAATGAAGCGCGAGCAACATATTTCCGCAACAGCACGTAATTGCCATTAAATTCTTACCAATTATTATATTCACAGCGAAATAAATGTCACCAGAAATTCAATCAGCACTTCACGCTTTATTCACGCCAAAGAAAGTTTGACTTCCAGCGTGGGAGGTACACATTGAACGGCATTTTTTCGCCTAATTGGTCTAAAGTACCCCAACCGAGCCTATGCCGAAGTGCTGAAAGTGCGGAATGTGCAAGTTTTTCATAACTTTTAAAGTGGCATGGGATCGATTATCTGACTTGGGCGACAATGACGCGATGCATAACTGTGGAACGGCCGGATCAGCACCACGAAGCAGGCGGTCAATTAAATAACACAATGATTGCGATTGCGGCGTCAACAAAAAAGCAACAACAAATTAACAGCGTTGTATGGCCGAGTGTCAAAGATTTTTCCTTTGTTACGTTTCACACTTATCTGAACAATGCGTTACTTTAGAAAATTAAGAAACAAGTGCTGACAACTGCATAAGGGGGACCCGAGTTCGAACGCTTCATTATAGTATATGCCAGGCAGTGATGGCAAGTAAAATATGTTGGAAGGGCGAGAATGCTTCAGAGAATTTATCAACAATTTTACTTGGAAAGTGTAGCCTTATGAAAAACCTTTATTCGATATAAAGGGTGATTTTTTAAGAACTTGATAACTTTTTTTAAAAAAAAAACGCATAAAATTTTCTTTATTTGAAACGTTAGATTGGTTCATGACATTTACTTTTTGAAGATAATTTCATTTAAATGTTGACCGCGGCTGCGTCTTAGGTGGTCCATTCGGAAAGTCCAATTTTGGGCAACTTTTTCGAGCATTTCGGCCGGAATAGCCCGAATTTCTTCGGAAATGTTGTCTTCCAAAGCTGGAATAGTTGCTGGCTTATTTCTGTAGACTTTAGACTTGACGTAGCCCCACAAAAAATAGTCTAAAGGCGTTAAATCGCATGATCTTGGTGGCCAACTTACGGGTCCATTTCTTGAGATGAATTGTTCTCCGAAGTTTTCCCTCAAAATGGCCATAGAATCGCGAGCTGTGTGGCATGTAGCGCCATCTTGTTGAAACCACATGTCAACCAAGTTCAGTTCTTCCATTTTTGGCAACAAAAAGTTTGTTAGCATCGAACGATAGCGATCGCCATTCACCGTAACGTTGCGTCCAACAGCATCTTTGAAAAAATACGGTCCAATGATTCCACCAGCGTACAAACCACACCAAACAGTGCATTTTTCGGGATGCATGGGCAGTTCTTGAACGGCTTCTGGTTGCTCTTCACCCCAAATGCGGCAATTTTGCTTATTTACGTAGCCATTCAACCAGAAATGAGCCTCATCGCTGAACAAAATTTGTCGATAAAAAATTTTCGAACCGAACACTGATTTTGGTAATAAAATTCAATGATTTGCAAGCGTTGCTCGTTAGTAAGTCTATTCATGATGAAATGTCAAAGCATACTGAGCATCTTTCTCTTTGACACCATGTCTAAAATCCCACGTGATCTGTCAAATACTAATGCATGAAAATCCTAACCTCAAAAAAATCACCCGTTACATGCATACACAAATGTTCCAATATTTTTTTTATTCTTCGGAGCTATGGTTTGAAAAAAAAAAACACCGGAGGACACCAAATACCTTAGAGCTAGAAAATGTATCGTTTTGTGGACCTAACGGTGTTGCGAAGAACAGTTAGTTTAAAAATTTTTAAAACCCAGTTGCGACAAGTTGCGCTGCTCATAAAATATTTGTCTGGCGAGAAACTAATTCGACGCTGAGTGCGCGTAATGACCAACATGACGAAAGTATATAGCAAATCAGCTAAAAAGCTCAAACAATTGGCGACCAATAAGCGTAAAACCTGCGACGAACTAACTCGAGCGTAAACAAAACCAACACGACGCGCTCTCCAGCATTCCCTTCGCATGGACCATAACTGTTGTGGAGCGCAGCGCGGTGAGCAAGGCAAACACATCATAAAATAGCGACATCACTGTCATGTCAATATAATATATTTTATTTGCTTTTGCCCTTGCGGACCCTTGTGTCCCTCAGCACGATGTGCTGTTTGTGCGCCTAAGGGCCGCGGCGCCGCATTGTTTGTCGTCCTTTGGTCTCTGGTCTTCTTAACTTAATTAAGAACTTGTTGTTATTGTATTATGCATTGACAGTTATGGCACTTTCCATATTTCGCATTTTTAATAAATTTGCTCTTTCCTTTTCTTTTCTTTAATTTTTGTGATTTTTCATGATGGGATTTTTTATGAGTTTCACTTTGTAAGCCAAAGAAATGCAGACGCTGCTGAATGAAATAATGTTTATTATATTTTAAGTTGATTAGTTGGAAAAGCAAACAATAGTAATGAAAAACACAAATTGAAAGATGAATTTGCGTTATTATTATTTCGAAGATTTGTGTAAAGAAGCTAGAAAGCATATGAAAAGTGAATTGTGTCAAATGAAAAGTAATTACAGAACATTTATAGGACTAGCTTGGATATGTTATAGTCTCGCAATATTTTGCACAAATCGGCGAAATCGGCTTACAACCACGTCTACTATACGCCTAACAGAATTTTGAACTCAATCTGAGTCCTTCACTTTGCAATATATAAATCATGAACCCATGAAGATATAAAAATACCATATTGGAGATCTTGCATCGCTCATCTAAAAATAGCTCAAATCGGACTATAACTTTTCAAGTGGCCAGATATCAAACATTAAGACCTCAGTGCTTATGCATAATTTTTCACCGAAAACATCGGTTTTATCAAAAATTCTGATGGGATATTTTTATATCCTATAACTTTTTATATATACATCGGTTAATATATGACTTATTTAGTTAATGTATAGTCCTGGAATCGGTCTAGTAATTACCCCAGTCCCCATAGACTGTATGTATATAATGGTTTTCGTTATTCTAGTGGATTTTATTCCGAATATATATGAGTCATAAAATAACATAAATAAATTCGTTTCAGTTCCACCCGAACTTATCCCTCACTTACTTGTTGATTATTCTATTAAGACTGATGCAGCACTTCTTTATTTTAGTCTAATTACCCGAGAGTATCCTATAGATTAAGCAGAGCACACAACCTGCGGGTCTTTAGAAACTCGAATGAAGAAGAAGAAGAAGAAAAAAGAGCGAGAATGAGTTCAAGGCAGCATGTGGCATAAACAACGGTGAATAGTGAGAATTCGAGTGAAATGCTTCCTTGATTATTACTTTGCGTTCCGAGCAGCCATTTAATGCAAGCGTGTGTATGTATGTCTCCGAGTACAAACAACTGAAAATGTATAACGAAAAAACAACAAAAACAAAAAACAAATACAACAAAAAAGTGTTACTTCAATCTAAACCGCAAAATGAAAAATGTTATTACAATTTATACGAAAGCATAAAGCTGCCTTAGTTGGTTGTTGTAGGTGACTAAATTGTTGCTATATTCCCGCGTGTGAGTGTGTGTGTGTGGCTGCTTGTGGCCTTGTATATTATTGCTAATGTTTGCAGTTTTCTTTGCTGTTTTTGTTGCTTTTGTTGCCGGCACTTTTACTCACATGCTGTTACCCCATTATGATGTTGTTGGTGTTTGTGTTGTTGTTGTGGCAATTTGTGGATGCATTAGCTGCTTTTTCGCTTGTCGCTTCTGGTTTACTTTAATGTCGCCACCGACATTTTATTACCAGCGCTCATAACGCTACTGAAAGGGGATTTTCCAGGTGTGAACAACCGAAACACAAAGCTCGCAGGCGGACCGATAAACTGCGCTGGAAGGGGATGTGTGCGTAAGAAGGTTGAAATGTGTGTGCGTGTGTCTGTGTGTGTATAAAAGCCACTTAATTCCGAAAATGTGTATGATATAACATTTTCGTAAGAAAATATTTTCATTCCATTTATGAAAAATTAGAAAAAATATTTCACATTTTAAAGCAGTCATTTTTGAACGCCACAGCAGTTAATCTGCGTATTTTATTTAAACTAAAATTTGCTACAGTTTTTTGGCTTTCCATATTCCCTTTGCCACATCTATATGTATACCAAATGTATGTGTTAGTACACCGGCGGACCAACCACGCTCAGCGGGCGCCGACACTAAAAGGGTGCGGTCCCAAAAACGCAGGGGTGACCGGCACAGCTGGTGCGCTTAGTGGGGTTCTAATAGCTATGCTGTCGCTGTCGCCGCCGACGTCAACAATCTTGCAAATATTTTTATTGTTATTGTTATTGCCGAGGCTGCCTGCCACTGCGACGGCAACGGCGTCTAAATGCCAAATATTAGAATGCCAATACGCGGCAGATAGCAGATGTACGAGCAGAACGAAGCCAAAATAACATTTCACCAAAAAAAAGAGGAAGAAGCAAAAAAGAGTACTGTATGAAATGCAAACGCGGCGGTGAGCGCACAGCGAACGCAGTAAAATAAAATGTGGCAACATATTATTATCGCTTGTTGGGAACGCATAAATCATTTGCTTGTAAACGCGCGTTGAAATGCGGTCGCAGGCGGCGGAGGCTTCGGCTTCGTCCTCGACGCTGTGCAACGACAAGCGCTTAAATCCTATGCGCGCGATACCGGCTACAACAACAACAGCAGCAGCAACAATTTTCATGCACAGCATGTGGCCGCAGCAAGTTGGGGCGTCTGGTGAAACTCAGTTGGCCGCTGCGGGACGGGGCTTTGAAGCGACTGTTGAAGATATGCTTTATTTACAATGCGACTGTCGGCGTACATTTTTATTCAGCAGCCAAAATTCGTGGCTAATACTTATTTTCCGGCATATTTCTGGCGCAAATGTGCGGCTTTCACTAATCTATACATATTTTGTCCTAAAATCTGCCACTCTTTCTTCTTATTACCTTTAAATAAAAATATATTTTTCGGCGGCAATTCTGTCGAAGTTAATCTCGCGTGGGTTTTTTATGGGCATAATCTTAAATTTTTCATTTCATAGTATTAATGAAACACAAATAGGTTAGTTTAGGTTAGCTTATAGGGTAGATCCCTTTGACAGAGCTACAAGAGATCTTGTAATACCGGGAACTTATCTAAATTGGCGCAATAGACCCTCAAGAGCCGAGAAAGCGCCTTGAGTCTTTCACAAATTGGTTGAGGCAACTAATATGTATTAGGGATACTTCGGAACACAAGTAATGGATTGATTGCATTTTGGCCATTCACAATACCGTTCCATGCGAACCTTTGTTTCTCACGTTCCGATTCGAAAAACATATACAGCGCTTGACCATTGATAATATCAACGAAATATTACAATGAAGTAGTTTGAGAAAGATTTCGGAGATATATCTTCGCAAAAGGTTTGAAACAAAATGATTATTACAATATTGGTATCACTCTCTCCTGGTTTTACAAAATCTCCGCAATTTCTGTTTTCTTCTCTTTCACCTTCTCTCCTGCCTTCATCTCTTAAATCCGACCATTAGATAGTCAAGATGTATTTTACCTTCAAAGGTTTGAGATTTTCTGTAATGCTTTAATAAAACTAAAATTCCGCTAAAACAAATGAAAAAGACTACAAAATGTTATGTAACTCCACGCAACCATTTTTCTGCAAATCGTTTCGTCAATACGCATTTGAAATCGAGATCAAACTAATAGCTAAAGCTGATAAAGATATAGAAACCTCTATGGTAGGAAGTAGTGCTGGAACGACAAATATTATTACTAGTTATACAAAAACAAGTGTTTCAAGAGTGTAACCTACCACTGGATCGGCCTTCTTCCAGCATTGATGGAACCACCATGCTTTGTGACACAACGTGTCTCCTTCAGGATGCTCACACTCTTTGGCCATATTTATCAGCTGGTTGCGTACGGTACCCGGTACAGTGTTGAAGAGGGTTTCCAGATGCACATCGCCATTATCGTCCACCACGTCGATTTCATGGAACAAACAGTTCATGTAGCACTTGAGCGCCTCGTCTTCGTGTATTTGGCCATCGCTGAATTCCTTAATGGCCTCTGGAAGAGAGTAAGGCGGGGGAGATATGAATTTATGGTTGGATGGATTTGGATGTTTCTTTGTTTTAGAATATTTTAACTCACCCTCTGATACGCCAGTTTTTTCAACGCATATATCGTGGAATATTTTCGCCATTTTTAGGACGGCTGGCGGCGGCCACTATAATATAATATAATGAAATCATTTTTAAAGCCTTAATTTAAACTCTTAACACTCGCCGGCATATTTTTCCACAATTCAACGAATGGAATTAAAAAATAATAACCAAAATCTAAATTTTGAAATCTTTATCAAAAATTTTGTATTTCTTACTTTGTCGTCACGTCGCGGTTCCTGTGCCCGCACGTGCACCAAAGTCAGCGATGACGCCAGAGCGACAATTAAGAATGCGCTCAACGCCTGGTCGCGCAAAATGCCATTCAAAACCATTTTAGTTCCGTTTCCGTGGAGGTTTTCTGCTGAAGCTTTGTGTGCGTTTCGCTATTCAAACTTCTGACCGCTCTGGCTATTTGTGATTGCAATGGTTTGGATTTCAGGTTTCGTTGTATTGTTTTGATGTGTCGGTCGGAATGAAAGAAAGAAAATTTCTATATTCTAAAACGCTAGAATTTTAAATACAAAAATTACAACAAAAATAAGAAAAATTCTGCTGTCAGCAATGAGTGGCATTAGCTGTTCTACACAACGATTCCTATTTTTCCCTGATGACAAGCCTCGGTTCTTTTTCGACATCTCTAAGAGCACTTGGCCGCGACCTTTTCTATTGTGCGCGCTTTGTTTTCACACTCAATTGAGAACATGGAAATACTTGTTTTCTCAAAGAATTAAAATTTCTAACACATCCCACCCCCCTGGCGCGTGTATTTGCGTTCTCAGCACTTTTGCTAATTTTTTTTGCTTTCACTGCATTGTTGTTGTTTCGCTGGAAATGAAAATATTTCGGAGTGCACGAGCGTTTGATGCTAAACCACGGTCAATAATCACACATGCGCGACCGCCAAAAAAAGCCTTACAGCTTCTCCCCTCATCCTCTCCCTATCCACGCTAGGCCCACGCGCCGTGCACACACTGATTGTTGTTGTTGTTTTCAGCGAAAAGCAAATGTTGCCGGAAATTTAAATAGAAATCAATAACAAGAGTAATTATTTTATTTCCTATTTCGACAAATACAAGCAAAGGACAAAGGCTGTGTCAAATGTTTCACATTCGTGTTGTTGTTGTTGTTACGGTAATTGAAACAGCGCAAACAAAAGCGGCGCGAGCAAAGCGTTCGTCGGTCCACACAATAACAATAACGCAGCGCAGGCAATGTCAATCACTTTGAAGCGAAAACAAAAACAACAACACCAACACTGGCGCGCGCTGTTTAAACACGATAATAATTAAATAAAAATATTTTTTAAAGTCCTGCCACGAAACAAAACGAAACGAAAAACAAAAATCTAAAATTACGCTAAAACAACAAATTGTTAAATAAATTCGAAATTGTTTCGACTTGCTAAGTGTTCCAGCTTTCACCGCCACACAACCACAAACGGAATTGAGTTTTTTACTCTGCGGCCGCCACTTTTATATGGACTGGCGCATGCTCGGGCCTGTGTGCGTCGTGTTGTTTGATTTGCATGTGCATTAATTCAGCACATCTATATTTGCTTAGCTACGAAAATTGACTGTTTACACGGCAATCCATTTATTTGTGTGCCTTTTGTTTTTGTTTTTTTTTTTTTTGGTTTGTGTTTCGCATATTTCTCTACGGCCAAATGCGTTTTTATACGGCGCGCTCTGAAGCTTTTGTTTTTGTAGCATTGCATGCAGTTTTTGAGCGAAACCTGTAATTTATCTGACTCCATTACGGACTTACACCCTCGTTGTAAAAAAAAAAAACACAAAAATATTTGTAAAGTTTATACCGTTTATATCTGGAATCACTTCATATGAGTACATTCTGAGTAAGTGAAGCACAAAATCTTAGGGGTTGGCAAGATAGGTTATTGTAGACCAATGATTCAGGTAATCAATAATATAGTACGGTTTCCTGCAATAGCCTTTACACATCCAAACCACTGAATAATTTTCATTTTCAGTGTAAACCATCACTATGGTCCATTTACTCACCTCTATGTCGGTTTTGGACCCGTTAACTGTATAACAGTTAATTTTCTGTAGACATCTGTTTCAAATAAGTGCGATGTGAGAAAACAAATAAGGAAATAAGTGTTAAAAAGTACAAATTTTATTTTTGTCGCTAAAAAATAGTCAAGAAGTTATCGAAGTTTATAAAAGGTCACCATTTCGCATACATATATGGTTCGTTGATTACGCCAAACAACTCTTGAGATAGGTCTTATATCGAATATGGATTGACATCGTGTGGACGGATGACTCCAAAATTATTTTGTATGAAGATAAAATCTATTTCAAATACTAGATTGAATCTATACCACAAAAGTCTTACAGAAAGGGTGTTCCTGAAAATAGTGTGAGTCTGAATAAAAATTGATTTTGAACCAAAAGTGAAAAAATTTTCAAAAAATCGTAAATTTAAAAGCGATTATATCGAAACTGTAATTTCAAAAACTGCTCGTGTAGTAACTAAAAAGTTATTGGCAGATTTATATGAAATTTGATGAAGACTCTGCATTACCATTGTAAGGATAAAACTAATATTTCAGATAATTTGCATTCATAATAATAAACAAGTAAGGAAAGGCTAAGTTCGGGTGCAACCGAACATTTTATACTCTCGCAATTTATTGAAGAAATTTTATTAAGATAACACCCAAATTTACCTATAAATTTGTGCCGAAGTTTAATAGAATAACGAAAATCGTCCTATATAGTGTATGAGGGCTGAGGAAATTCCTGAACCGATTTCATTCATTTTCACCAGCAAGGTACACTATATCCAATACTATATACTCACTTAATTTCGCTAAGATATCTCACATATTAATCAATACATATATGCAGATTAAAGCCCACCATATTTTTGAAAAGCCTATAATTAGGTATATGGGAGCTAGGAGATGTTATTATCCGATTTTAATAATTTTTGGAACAATTTCCTCTGAATTACATTAAATTATCAGAGAGATTTATCCATATTTTCGGTTAAAATTTACCCTTAGGCGCGGAGTTCATCATGTTCGATAACAGGGGCCTTGAAAAGTTATAGTCCGTTTTCGACAATTATTTCTCAAGTGAAGCCAGAGATGATATGTACTATTTGTGTAAAGTTTTATTCCGTTATATTCATTGGTTCCTTATGTATACATTATAAAGTTAAGGAATCAGATGGAATTCAAAATTAAGTTATATGGGAAGTTGTGGTGGTTATGAACCGATTTCATCCATTTCTCAAATGTGTCATCAGGGTGTCAAGAAAGTATTATATACCGAATTTCATTGAAATCGGTCGAGTAGTTCCTGAGATATGGTTTTTGACCCATAAGTGGGAGATGCCACGCCCATTTTTCATTTTGTAAAAAAAATCTGAGTACAGCTCTCTTCTGCTATTTCTTCTGTAAAATTTAGTGTTTCTGACGTTTCTCGTTAGTGAGTTAACCCACTTTTAGTCATTTTAAACCTAACCTTTGTGTGGGAGGTGGGCGTGGTTATTATCCGATTTCTTTCATTTTTAGACTGTATAAGGAAACGGCTAAAAGAAACAACTGCAGAAAGTTTGGTTTATATAGCTTTATTGGTTTGCGAATTATATACAAAAAACCTATTTGAGGGCGGAGTCACACCCACTTTTCCAAAAAAATTACATCCAAATGTTCCAAATTTTATTTTCATAACTTTATTTATGGCTTAGTTATGACACTTTATAAGTTTTTGGTTTTCGCCATTTTGTGGTCGTGACAATGGTCCGATTTCGTCCATTTTCGAAAGCAACCTCCTCAGGGTGCCAAGGAATACGTGTTCCAAGTTTCGTTAAGATATCTCAATTTTTACTCAAGTTATCCGTTGCACGGACAAACGAACGTGACGAATCGTCTCGTCACCCTGATCATTTTGATATATATAACCCTATATCTAACTCGTTTAGTTTTATGACTTACAAACAACCGTTAGGTGAACAAACCTATAATACTCTCTTAGCAACTTTTGTTGCGAGAGTATAAAAATAGATCTAAATTTTGATTGTATTATTATTTTATATTGGATTTTAAACCTTTTTTTACTATTTATAGATTTATCATTTCCTTGAATATGCCCTTAAAAAACACTTCAAGTTTTGTTTCAGATCAATGGTTGATGAGTGAAGAATAGAGCAATTTGGGACCTTGCGTCGAAGGCAGCAGACAAAAAATTATCCTGAACCGCCATTTTGAAAGGAAAAAAGGGAAAAACATCTCGAGACAGATTCAAAAAAATTTTGCTAAAGCTTAAAACAATAAAATTATTTTATCACCATTAAAAAATTACCGATTTTTAGGTTTTTACTTGGACCACCCCCCTCAAAATAGCCATTTAGAAGTTAGAATCACATTACAGTGATTTATAGGGCTTTTTTATTCCAAATGCATTGCAAGGTACTATTGGTGGGGTATTTAATAATTGAGCTGTTAAAAGTAAATAAATGCGTTTGTAAATGTCTGTCATCAAATGACTGACGGCGACACGATAGTGGGTGGAGACCCTATGAATAACTGCATTTACACGCCACCACAGCTTCGGCTGAAAACACATACAAATGTTAAGAGCAGCAGCTCCAAATGAAAAACACTCACACACTCACATACATGGCAACAGATTCATGCGTAAGTGTGTGTGTATGTGTGACAGTGGGCGGGCAATTGGCGAATCTGGCATGTTAAACATGTGTTATTGTGAGGGCGTGGTGCATACAAATACGAGTCGAGCCAGCAATTGTAAAATTCAATAGCATGCTCTGGCAGGGATTTATGCACTTAGAGTAAACAACTTGTATTGCGGCTTTAATTATTTAGTGGGAGCCAGCGACAGCATGCGCCGCAGTCAGGGAGCAAAGCACCATAGCAGCCGAAAGTAATGCATGCGATTAAGTGTATACATTGCTGTTGTTGTTGTTTTTGTTGTTGAGTAATTCGCGCCAGTTTCAACACATCAAGAGAGTGTATGTTGATAATATTTCAAATTTATTTATATCGAATGCCATTCAAATGCTAGCGAACACATGTAATCAATCAAGTAATTTGAAGTAATCGCATTTAGTGTTCATATTATGCTTGAAGTAGAATGAAACAAATATTTTTTATGATTTTTATATTTTATATTTCATTTTCTCATTGTTAGCACTGAAAGAGATTAAAATTATCTAAATAGTATTGCTACTACAATCGATTAAAGTAGAGATAATGTTAGCGTCATATCACAGATATCAAGCAAGTTTTATAATTCACTACCATCGAGCGCATCGATTCATTAGAGAAATGCGCTGTCAAGTCAGCCATTCGAATAGAGTGTTTATATGTTAGTTGTAATTATTAGCTGCCGCCCGCCGCTGCGAAAGTCGCTTAATTATATGACTTGTACCAGGGCAGTCATAGCAGCCGCACTGCCAATTCCGCTGCCGATCGCTGACTGTGAATAATCACTGACACTGATGCTGCCCATCGATGCGTTAAATTAAACACTATTATGCACACATATGCACTTGAATATACTCACATATGTGTACAACAACACACGTGTGCAGTCGCAAATGCATTCGGCGCGGTGCATCCCTACATCGGTGTAATTACATATATTGAGTTTCCGTAAAACATTTCGCATTTGCGAATTGCAATTCCCCGTTTGCAATTTCCAACTCACTGACACCAGCTAAACGACGTCAGCACCTGGTAATGGCATTGTGTACACCGATAATGAATACATTGACGCAATTTTTCAATCACACAATTACCGAACGATATTAGCTCATAAATAGCTAGTATTGCAGTATGTAATGGTGGCATGAGGTACAGACGAGCTTTTGCTCTTATTCCAATAATGTATAACTAGATAACAATATAATATTCTTACATCGAACATAATTTAACGTGAAATAACTGTGAAATAAATATGAGCAATTTCAAATTGAACACATTTAGGGACATCAGAATGAGGGGCATCAATAATAACTATTTTATATGGAGGGTATAAGGGTTTACAGATTTTTATCAGGTCTGAAGTGAATATCAATTAATTCGAAATATTCGATCGTAATAAAATGGGATGTTTCCCTATGCTCCTATGACCAACCTGCTCCCCTATGACCAAACTCTGAATTCGGACCTATACTGTCAATTATTGGATCACCTGAAGGAAGCAAACGCTCAGAAGTAACCAATTTGCCATATGGAAGGTAAATTGTGTTCCAACGCCAAGCCTCACACATCGATAGTCACTCGCCAGAAGCTCCAGAAGCTTAGTTGGGAGGTGCTTATACATCCACCTTAGAGTCCGAACCTAGCACCAAGTGATTACTACGTTCCTTCCCTTCTTCGAGTGATTTCGTTGTTGAACTGCCGACTGCCTCAGATGTTTGTGAATAAGGACGAAGGTTCCAATAAGTGGGGCATTAAGAAATTACCCCCCAAATAATTATAAACTTTTCACTAGACCTTTTATATTGAACTTGCATATTCGGGTCAAAAGCTCCTACAATTAAGGAAATTATCTGAAACAAGTAAGTCCAAGAAATCGTTAATTTATGGAATGTTCGTCAATGCTATATTTCAAAATCATAAAAAAATCAAAAAACTACAATAAAGACTCGAACGCTCGCGAATATACACATTAGTCAACTTATACTATATCAAAGGAACGGCCTTGAACGAAGCGGGGTTTCAAACTTTTGGGAGACGCATATTTAGATCAAGAAGTAATGCTGTAAATGAAATTGAAATCAGTTTTGTAATTAATTTGGGCAATCATATTTCTTATGATAAATCACCTTTGGATCTGCTTCCTTCCAGCAGCGATGCAACCAAAACGCGCGTTCGCATTTATTCTCGCCCTTCGGGTACAAGCACTTCTTGCCCATATGCAAAGCTATAACATGCATTGACTCTGGCAAACTGTCCAGTATCTTCTCCAAATGCACTTCACCGTCCTCATGCAGAACATCCGTTTCTTCAAACACACAATACATGTAACACTTCAAGAGCTCGTCTTCGTGTACATCGCCGTCACTGAACTCCTTTATGGCCTCTGGGAAAGGACAACAATTTTTCTATTAGCAAAAGAAACTCCTTTCATTGCAATCTTTTTCAAAATTTTTCATACATGCAGCAAGGAAATCGTAATTTACTCTTATGCATACCTTCTGTTACTCCGATCTTGGCAACACAGGAGTCGTGAACCGGTTGTAGTGCCTTCAACAGCTCCGGTGGCGGATACTAGAACAATATAATCGCCTATATTACAAAGTGTAACGAAACTCAGTTTCCACTTACTGTTTCATCACGTCTCAGCTCCTTTTGCGCCCAGATGACGTTCGACAGAAAACCGAACCACAATAGTGTTGCGAGAAGAGAGTTTAAGGCGTGCATTTTATAACTACTTAAGTTCTAATAGAAACGATATTCTTTAGTGACAATCACTCGCAACAAGCGCAAGGCCTAAGATGTCTCGAATTCTATTGAACACTTCATTTATATATACTTTGTGAAAGTTCCCTGTTTAAAACTTAGCATTCTTAATGTCTTTGAGATGTCCAAACTGTCAAAAAGTCATACGGACCAGATATTAAAATTTAATTGTCGTCTCAGGTGACAATGAATATGACGTATTAATTACACCCATATCACATAGACTAAAAACGAACGTGTGTGTTGTATTTCGTGAATGTAGTCGGGGCATTAACCAATATTGTTTTTCTTTAGATATCAAGATGTTGAATAACAGTTTTGTGAATACGAAATGAACTAAATTAGTGGATATAGAACAGTGGAATCAGAACAAATTTCAGAATATGTTTGCGCTGAGCTTAGGATGGTTTTACTCTCTGGTACAAAAAATTTATATTTTCCGTTTCAAAATTCGATATCTACTGAGAGGAATATAATTCAGGAAATCTTCTAAACACATATATGAAATATATATGATTTTCTACAGAACTGGTTTTCAAAGTAAAACTTTACGTCTAAGATTCCCTATAGGTCACTTTTTTTTAATCACGAAAATTTAATTATAGTGTGTTTCTACTAAAGGTGTTTTCATCTGAGTGCTTTTTATTAATTAAACAGTAATTATAGAGTGTTCGAAAGCAAACACTAGGCGGTTGTCAAAAATACTTCGACCCAGTCGCGAGATTCGTGTGAATAGGTAACCAACTTACAAGTCGCAATTATAACTGCAAATCTCTCCTTCCGACTCACAATCGCGCCAATGTGTAATTAGCACGGCAAGTGCCAATTTGTCAATCGAGAACTTCGCGTGGTCTTGGAGCACTAAGTACAGAGGCGGAGTAGCATCATGCCGTGACTCTTAAAATTAACACAACTGCAAGCAAGCCTACATGTTTATACATATAGTATACCTGTTAATGGGGCATAGGCAACAAGTCGACCAAAATCCAAAATAAAATCAGCAAGAAAAATTTCAATTCAAAAGTGAAGGTGATTTTTGTATGTGATTTAGGTTAAGAAAGCATAATAGTTGGATGTTTTCGTCCAATTCGGTGTGATCTAGTAGAAATGAAGTGAATTGCGCTCATGGAACTTAAAATCCGCTCACTCTAAGAGAGCGTTTTGTATGCTGGTGAGTGAAAAAAAGGTTTGATTAAAATTCAATTAATACATATTTTTTGGTTGTTTGAGAGTATAGACTAATTATTGTTTCTAGGAAGGTCTTACGGTGCGGCCATGTCAGCAATAGCATATATATGGAACTCCCTCAAATAGAAAGAACCTGTGAACCAACATAATTGCTCTGATGTCATTGTCATTAATTGTAGTTTGACAGCTAACTTCAGTCAATGTTTAAGCGGGAAGAATGAATGCCTCAAATGAAAACAATTTTTAATCCCACAATTATAACAGTAAAGTGCTTATTAGCAGTAAGTGTAAATGCATGTATATAATTAACAAAATGCTCGGGAAAATAAATTTTTACGACACTAAGAATTTTTTTTGTAGTTGTAATGCATAACGTGCTCGGTCCAAAGTGTCCAAATGAAAACTTAAAAGGCAATAATTACATATAATTTACCATAAATATATGTTTACACTCTATAGTCACAAAATGGAAATGCATAAGGCAAAGCTATATTTGGAAAAAAGTATACATATATTATATATTAATAATGTCAGATGAAACTGGCTAAGTCATAATTCGAAGGATCCAATATTGTCTTTAAGTTTTTCGGTTCCGTTTTCTGTTCAGTGAGAGGCAAGGATAATTTCGAATTCCATAGAACTCGATGGCAGGAATTTAAAACAGATATATGAAAATTGCTTGGACTGATGGCAACCCTAAAATGTAATTAGTTCAGTTTTACTAGAAATCATATAACAGGCAACTAGTTTTCAAAACTTTTTTCAAAATTAAAAGGAATTCAGGTGATTAACCCTAAATACAAACAAAAAAATTATAAAATATAAATTAGCTGCTGTCTCATACTTAATCCACATTCTACTTGGGCACATACATTCAATACGAAATATATATATGAGTGAGGAAACCATTGTAAATAAGAGAGATAATTCAACGTGCTCCATTGCAGAAATGTATGTGGATTGCGCACAAAATAGAATTATTCATAAGCCTTTTATCTGCTGGTGTACTACGGTAATTTCAATTTTTTGTTGCTAAGTAACGATATGCCGTTAACGCAAAACTTTTGCTGGTTATGGAATTTTAAGTGGAACTTTAATTAATTTTGCTTTAGCAACTTTTGAGGGCCTACTCAAAAAGAATAAAATAGACGAGAACACGCCGCAACTCGCTGCCAGCACCTGTTTGGCTTCCTCCGCCCACGCACTAATTACCCACACACACACACACAAACACACAGATGAAGAGCCCCAGAAGCTAGCGAGGCAAAGCGAGTGAAAAATAAACATTTTCATTTGCTATC
This sequence comes from Zeugodacus tau, assembly GCA_031772095.1. NCBI lineage: Eukaryota > Metazoa > Arthropoda > Insecta > Diptera > Tephritidae > Zeugodacus > Zeugodacus tau. Next base: position 93,304,752 of record CM062649.1, read on the forward strand.
ATGAATATTTTACTTTCAGCAGCCGAGAGAGTGCAGTAGAAATGCGTAAGAAAGCGTTGCCGAGAGGATGACTTACATTGGATCAAGCCACAAAAAGTACCGTAATTGAATTTGAATAAATTATATACTTAACCACACAAGGCCGACGGAGGATTTATTTCTTTTCGGCTAGCCAACATTCATAAAGACAGCCTCCAGCCTGCGAAAGCATTTAAATAGTTGTGTGGCATGCCCGAATGCCATTGAATAAATGTTATTATTACTGATCAGTTTGGCAGTACAGAAGTGAATGTGTGGCGCTCAAGTTGAGCTATTGAGGTTTCTATGAATTATGTTTGCATATATTTACTTGAAGAATTGCTTGGTGTTTCATTGTCGCATTGGCTACGGCTTGTGTGCCACGTTTCACTCGAACTTAAAGCTACAAATATCATTTGAATTTAGAATATCTTCGGGGCACAGTGAACGCTGAAATTGTACTGAGGAAAAGCAATTACAGCTAAAATAAGTCCTATGACCTCTGACCTGGCACTATCGTCATTTCTAAGATATTGAATCTTTAATATTTTAGGGTCGGGTCCCAAGATTCGCCTACATTTATTGATTAGTTATAAGCTAAGAGGGATTCCATTTCAAAAGGAAAGGAAGTTCACTTTCTCTAGTATACCACACCACATACATTCCGCACATCACTGTATCTCAAATGTGGCTTCTGCAAACAGTTCGTACCAAATGGCTCGTAAGAGAAACCTATTTCCAAGGCTTGGTCAACATGGCATGTAATGAAATTTTCCAACAATTCAACACCAGTCATTCAAATTTGATTCCGACGAGCAGAGGTCCACAAGGCGTTGACAATACAACCGTGATGGCTCAACAGTTAATTGTTGTTGCTGTTTACTCGCTTGCAGCTATTTATGAGCGATGAGCAGACGACCAAGTCATGAATTGTTTGTTTGAAACGCTGCCATCTCCGCATGTGGATGTTTGTGCATTTCTAGCTCGGGCACTCATGAATTAAGCAGGCAACTATGCGAGTAAAACTCATCAGTCACTTGACTACTGCTAAACTGTCGATGTTTTGAAGTGTTGGGCTGGCTAGCTGGTAGCAAGCTTTATTATCATTACTGATGTAGACTCGTCTTTTGCGTCGCCACCAAATCAACATAACCGCCGACCACTGCAGCCGCTGTCGTCTGTCGTCCGTTGCGGAATGCGAATTGTTCATAGAGCATTCGTCGACACGAAAAATTACACATGTAAATTGCAAATACTGCATGGGAGAGTGGATGCACAGGCGCCTAAACGAGCGATGTCCGGTTTGTCGACCGGCCGGTTGCTGAGCGATACTGTTATTGCCGGCTTTTTAGTGCGCTGCTTATTTTTGTTGTCGTTGCCCTTGGTATAACGCTGGGTTTGGTCCAGTCCAGGCGAAGCTCTTTCGACTCTGTTAATGTGACCACAAAACATACCACTGGCTGCAGTCAAGCAACTGTACCTATGCGTATGTCCGCTTTTTGACAGACGTCGTCAAAAAACCGAGCTCAACAGCAAACCGAAACCTTGGCCATCAAAGCGTCCGTCATCATCACAGAGTTTTTGTTGGACTAGTGTTAAATGCATTTGCTCATTTGAATGCCAAATGGATTTTTCCATGTTCTCCTCATTGCAAATGGGAATAGCGACTTTCGGCTAAGCAATGGAATGTGCAATTGTTGCAAAACTGCTCACATGCGGAGATATATACGATCATAAATTATGCCGATATTCATATATGGGAAGGGAAATGGTCCATCGCATTTTGTGGTTAAGAGTTAGGTCAGGGTTAAGGACACTTTATAGTGTTAGCGCTGGCATTATTGTTGATAAGTACCCACTGATATTGCTTTCTAAATTAAAAAAAACGAGTCTCTACTGCAACTCCTCGCCAGCGCACCAAACCCATTAATCAGATTCTACAAATCTGTCAGTATATGGAAAAACTTTAATAGTAAGTAATCTAATTCTACTGTTCAAATAACGGTAAATGATATATAATCCGAGCTTTACGTCCTAATTTTTAACCATTCAGTGAAGTTCCCACAATAGATTATAAACTCACCTGACCTCTGAAAACTGTATATCTAAGAAATGATTGCACGAGGTAATTACTTCACATATTTCTTTAAGTAATTTAATAAATAGAAATACATATCTGAATTCACTGAAGTTGCTGAAATTTTTGTTTCCCCTGGTGGCAACCCTGTTTTGTAGCCCTCACTGTTAGTTCCAAATTGTTCCGGCAATAAAAAACTTGACCACCCTAATGCCTTTGTCAATTTCAAAAATGGCCTGCCATTCATTTCGAGAGCGTTTCAATATTTTCGCGTACTTTTAACACCCTTTTAAGCCATCAATTTCGACGATATTAAAAATCGCTTTCACTTCTCAATATACAAATTCAAATAAAGAATGCCGCATGCATAAACACACTCACTCCGGTGCTCCCTTCTCAATGAATGCTTGTTGTTGTTGTAAATATATACCCGACAGTAGGTATATGTGTTGCCGAAATATATGCAAATTTGCAACCGAGTCGGAGAGGGGGAGGAGGTCGCTGGCGACCAATGAATGGCATTCGACCGAATCCAATTACTTTCACCACAGAATATACACGAAAGAAAAGATTCATTCAGTTTAGCATAAAAATTCGACAGCCTATTTACATAACTGGCCAAACCCTTTTGATGTACTTTTTGTTCTCTTAGCGCAAACACTGTACCGGAGCACAAACAACAACGCCAATACATTGGCAAACAGGCGAAATCAAAACCAGCAAAAAATAATAATAAAAGAAGAAGAGCGCCGGACTTTCGAAAGCGCCGTTAAAGTGGGCCCATAGTATTGTAAAAATGCAAGTGCACAAACAGCAAAGGGAAAACATGAAAAAAGAAACATAAAAAATAAAAGAATACAAAAAATAACGGTAAAAAATGGAAAACAAAGCCGTTACTGTGAATAAGTGCGGCAAACGCCTACTTATCTCGTCATTGTCATTTTCGCAGCACCAAAGTGACTAAATTAAAATGAAACCGGAGACGACACAGGGACAATGGGTGTGGAAGTGCCGCCCAAAAGGGGTCGCGCCGAGCTTATGTGCAGCCTCATTTACATTTGTACAAAAAAACATTTGAGTTACATGAAAAATTACAACAACAACAGCGTTTGGTATGAAGAAAGGAAATGTAAAATGTAAAAATGTAAAAAATTATTGCGCGAAAGACGGTTCAACTGACAACAGCAACAAAAACGCGCAAAGTGAAATTTCCGTTTCCGCTCAATAGAAAAAATGTTAATCACTGTCAAGTCCATCCGCCTGCCTGCAGTCACACACACACACACACACGCCGACGCCAACGCCAACGCAAACTTATCTGCCACGCACAAAATAGCCGCCAACAGGCCACTGAATGCCGATGGCAACGCTGCCGCCGCTCATGCATATCAATGACAGGCGTAAATGCGCACAAAAACGCGATATTGTACAATATCCTGTAATATCCACGCTTTGTTTTTATTTCACAAATTTTTTACGCGCCAAGCCGATGCGCACCGCGCCACACCGCCCCTTTTCAGCGACAGTTTCACACAAATGTTATGCGCCTTTTTGCTCGCCTTTCAGCGGCGCGTTGCGGTGTTTTTATGCCGCTTTGCGTTTATGAGCTGGCTGGCTGTCGAGCGCGCGCAGTAGTGTGTATGTGTGAATGCAAAATTTCACTCGACCATAAAGCAATCTTGGGCAAACACATCAACTTGTTCCGAATAAATGTTTGTTTGCATGCGCTTCTGAGATGTGTGTGTGTGTGTTTGTATTGTGGGCCAAAACGCCTACGCACGCTGGCCACTAAAGCGCTCACGCACGCAAGCAAGCGTAATCGATTTTAATAAATTATGCAAAATTAAATGGAATCCCAGGGATCACAAGGACATGTCAAGTGTTGTCACAACGAAAACCAAGTGCGTATCCAGAGGTGACAAACGCCTCGCAGCCTCGCAGCCTCGCCGCCTTCCGCAACAAAGGGTGTCACAAAAAAGCAGCAAGCGGAAAAACGTGCCGGCCATAAGGAGGGCGTACTTCATTCTTGGGTTTGATTGATTGAGCGGCTCAGTGGCTCCGCCGCTAGACACTTTACACTCATAAAGCGGCAGCATCAACTGCGAGCGCGGACGTTCAGCATCATTACCAATCGAACACGAGCACTTACTCTCATATGTATATGGACTACTTATAAATAAATAAAATATATAACAATGCTACTTTTCCTGAATTCATTCAATCAACTCATATAACAAACCTCCACAGTTTACCTGGTGCCAGTTTTTCTGTCCATCGCTGATAAGTTTATTTAATCCGCTACTTAGTATTATAAATTTTGATAATCTGTATATGTGTATGATAGGGTTGCCATTCGTCTGAATAAATTTTAAATGCCAACAATTGACGATTAGATACGATCTCAAATAGATATGACCCATTTTCCTCGATAAAATTAATAAATAACAGAAGCTTTATTAAATACTCCCTTATATTTGTGGTATCAGAAAGAGCCCTCCATAGCAATTTGAGCCGTTTGGAGGCTCTATAAGTTTTGACCAACATAAAGACAGCAATAAGAGTAAATATCGGAGGTCCCCCATTTATTGGCACTACACTATCCATGAATCATTTAAAACACCGCTGCTCCAGCGTACTAAAGAGTGAATGCATAGTAGGCAAAATAAAAAAAAAACAGAAAAAGAGCAATCAAAATGTTCTTCAATTAAATCATTTACACATGTTGTTAAATAATATCGTAAAATTGGTAAACCACTCAATTATAATGAGTATGAAAGTGTGGTTAATTATTTCAACGGGTCAAAGGGCAAAGTGTTTTCACACACCGCCACCTCGCTTTGGCGTTCGCGTACAAGTACATTGACTGACATTACAACATTGACATTATAATTCATAGGCCACTGGGGTCACAAATATGTGGCTATCCATGTTTTCACAATGCTTTTTGAAGTGCCCACTAGGAGCAGCAAAGCAAAATCACCAATCGTCGCAAGAATATTTTGAAAAAAGTTCATGAAAGCTCTTAAGCCTAGCTTTTAAAGCTTTAAGCTCTTGTTTCGCTTAGCTCAAATAAACAATTGGCCACATTTAGTGGGCGTGGCAGCCTTACTTTTTTGTTTGTTTATTCAAAAAACAGTTTTTTGAGCTCAACATGCGCCCCTCTCATCACTGGGTGTTCTCATTTGTTGCAAGTACATACAGACTCGTCGAATTGTGTGAACACCGTGTGTTCACCTCAGTGTGTTCGCATGATTGTTCACCGCACGTACATGTGTTACTGGATAAATGTTAATAATTTTAACATGACTCTATCAGTTTATGAAATTTATGCGCTACAACTATGTTAACAATATATTTTTTGTAATTATTTACTATCGCAGGAAACCGCCGACTGGCTAATAATACTTATCCATTAATGCAAACGCCATTAACATGCATTCTACATGATTTTACAAAGGCTCCAACAACAACAACAATAGCATTATGCACGGCAATCAAAATGGATTGTGTGAATGAGTACTTAGTGAGTGAGTATATAATTACAAATTTTCGTGGTTCTACCATACAGGGAAGGGAGCACAAAGTCTAGGGTAATCCAACTTTTATATTAAGGGCTTCCAAATTCAGTTTAAGTATTCAGTTCTTTATTCTTTTCGGTGATATGAATCGAAGTCTTCATTTATAGCCAGTCACTAACTTGTTTCTGAGAGAATCTGAGAGATCTTCGCCTCAATAACCGGTTGGCTTTTAACTTCTACATGAAGACTCTTGGCTCACATAGTGATGTCTCCACAAAAAAGTCCGTACCAAACTGCCAATCCCTTAGAATTCATAAGCTTCTCAATAATCAGATTTGACTTCTTAGAACTACTTATGAACAACACTTGAAAAAAGTTGCCAAAAATGAAAAGGAAGAATTCGGTAACTAAAGAATTGAAAGAGTTAATTATAACAATTCATGCGACTTTGCAATACATTGTAACTCAACGTAAGCTGCAGGGCGCAGATTGTCGCACACAATTCCAAATTCATGTAAACTCAGGCGTTCTTCCTTACTTACTGTACTTATTGCCGGCGCAAAGTTTAGTTTCGCTTAAATTTACAACTTCGACTTTTTTCCCCGGTTACAAGTGCACTCGAATTTTATGAATTTTTACAATTTATCGATAATAAAATCGAATGGTGAATCGGTGTATCAGGGAGAGGTGTGCAGGCGGCAGGCGGCAGCACAACATAATTGCAACTTTAAAGCGCATTTAATTACGGCATATAAATTCCATCAACAAAGTTGTGAAGCAGTTCGCTAAGACGCCGCCAGGAGATCGTAAAGCACACACACACACACACCGTCACAATTACACAACATTTTTATGCAGTCGTGAATTCTGTGCACTCCCCTTTCCGTCAGCAAGTAAGGGTTATACATATGTCGGCTGTGGCGAATGCATGAGTGCGTGTGTGTGTGTGTGGTAACTTTTAAACTCGGCAGTGCCAAACAATAATTAAAACAACCTGAGCGCACAATAAAACGGCTTCATTAAAGTGGAAGAACAATTTCAGTTTCACTGTGTCCCAACAACAACAGCACACACACACACGATGTTCACAAAAAAAGTTCGAAGGGATGTGTGAGCCAGCCAGCCAGCCAGCCAGCCGGTGAGCGCTTGTACCTGATTCAAAACTGGAGCTGTGCGTGCCTTCGAATGTCGTTTTATTGCCAAGTTAACAAATGACTGGCAACAATGACTGAGCCAATAACCGGCAACGAGCAGCGGCAAACACGGGCACGGCCGACAACCAGAAATTGCCGTCGCAACCGCTCGGCGCCTCCGCTGCTGTTGCAAATAAAGTTGCGAGTTTATATACACATTCGCCGTGTACTGTGCAGCTGCAGTTGACTGCAGTGAAGGCAGTGCAGAAGTGCAGTGGACGGCCGAGGTTGGCGAGGGCTTCATGAGTTCCGCGCACACGTAACGCCTACATAAAATGAAAATTTTATCTGCAATCGCTTCTCGCATTTGCCCAGTGTCCTAGTGCTTCGCTTTCGGTTTTTCCAAAAAAAATAAAGGTAAATGGCTGCTGCTGTGACAACAAGAGCCAACAATAATGTGATACTTGCATAAGAAGTGACTCAATGCTGTGGAAGTGTGTTTCACAGCAGATTACGTATACCACATGTACGCCAGTGACTTACCTGTAAAGCCCTACAATCGATTTATTTGCAACTACTCTCTTCCTGAACTTTAATATATATTCAGAACAGTTTAAAAGAAACCGTGTTTATTATTACAAATACAGCTTTGATCGCTGAAATAATTGTGATATATTCTCTAAATATCTCGAAACGTTTCTCTGGATGCCTATGCGAATATACCATCTAAACTCACCCTCGAACTCAGAAAGGTTAAAGGTTTACTCTCTCGGTCTAATTAATCTGCAGCATATCTCAGTTGATTTTTTAATTTCGTATACCTGGGAACCAGCATCAACAACACGAACAATGTCAGCCTCGAAATCCAGCGCAGAATAACTCTTGCCAACAGGTGCTACTTTGGACTGAGTAGGCAATTGAACAGTAAAGTCCTCTCTCGACGAACCAAAATCAAGCTCTACAAGTCGCTTATCATTCCCGTCCTGCTCTACGGTGCAGAAGCTTGGACGATGTCAACATCAGATGAGACGACACTAGGAGTTTTCGAGAGGAAAATTTTGCGCAAGATTTATGGTCCTAAGAACATTGGCAACGGCGAATACCGCAGACGATGGAACGATGAGCTGTACGAGTTATACGACGACATTGACATAGTTCAGCGAATAAAAAGACAGCGGCTACGCTGACTAGGTCATGTTGTCCGAATGGACGAAAACACTACAGCCCTGAAAGTGTTCGATGCAGTACCCGCCGGAGGAAGCCGAGGAAGGGGAAGGCCTCCACTCCGTTGGAGAGACCAGGTGGAGAGCGACCTGGTTACACTTGGGATCTCCAACTGGCGCCGAACTGCGAAGGAGAGAGAGAGATGGCGCACTATCGTCGATTCGGCTATAACCGGCTAAACGGTTGCAACGCCAATCACATACATATCTCAGTAGCTCATTTGAAGACACTTTACTGTCCCCAAATTTAAATTAATTCGCAGAAAAAATGAAAAAATACTCGAATCACATATTTATGTCTGTATATCTTCATATTATAAAAGCCTTATAGCAACAATGTAGCGCAACACTTAACCTCAACACATTTCACACCCGCCTTTCACAACTCGACTTTTGCTCTGTCACACACCGCGCGCCGCGCCGGCCATCCCTTCGTATGTTTACACCGAGACCATCAAGCTGTCTTTGCTGGCCAAGCACTGCTTGCGGGCGATAAACTGCGAACACCTGCAATAATTCCGCTTTGTTATGACTTCTTTTCTGCGGAGCGCATTGTAATTGCATATGTACAATATAAATATATATGTATGTATGTATGTTTGTGCATTCTTTATTTCCACAAGCGTTTTGATTTCAGTTTCATATAAACACTTCCTACATTTTGCTTTCTTTCGTTTTCCTTTCTTCATCATTCTTTCGGTTGTCCTTTTAATTTAGTGAAGTTATTAAAACAGTTATTTCTTGTAGCAATTAACAATAGCACTAAGACATAGCTTTCTATTTGCAGAACACACGCACGCGTACATTTTCTGTTGCAAGAACAAGAACTCCATTGTAGGTACATATGTACCAGGCTTTAAGTGCATTCTTCTTCTTTGGTTTTTAATTTATATTTTGCCGCCGCTGTTATTTATGACTTAATTAACCCAAGTATTTAACTGTAATGCTCCAATCATTTTCGTTCGCCACTTCGCCTCCACCTTCTACGGAGTTTTGACTCGGTCGCTCGTTATTGGCCTCGGTTGCGCATTTGCTGCCGCTGCATTTATCGTCGCCACAAAGACCGCTAGGCTTTAACAGCATTCGGAATTTGTTGTCCGCTCTCCATTGTCGATATGAATTCTGTTTCTTTTAACGCAGTTTTCAATTAATATTATCGTATTTTCAATTTATCTTCCTTTGATTTGTTACTGTCTTTCGAAGAGAAATGGAAGGAACCACAAGTCCAAATAAATAGGAAAGACATCTGACACATTAAAATTACAAGAGTCGAGTCTTAAATTAGTGCACACAAACATCCGATATACCCTTAGGAAATTTATTTAATAGCGTAACACCGACAAAAACGAACAGAACAAATCTCAAGTCGACCCAAGTACTTCCTCCTTTAGACAGTCAAGTATTCTCTCCGATATTAACAGATAAGACAGTCGTACTAGCCTAGAGCTTACTAACTGTACGCTCGAAAACGAATCGAATTTCCTCTGCGATGATAGTAGAAATCTTGTCAGATGATAGCTATCAAATTCTCACGGATTCGATCGCATGGGACCTTATGTATACCTTTAATCAACCTGCCGAACTACCTTGAAGAGAACTCAAGCGCGTCAGAAAATGTGTGATGTTTTCAAAGTGCTTCGTCCACACATTAAGGTTTAGATCCATATTCAGGATTCTTAGGTACTTTAACATGACTTTAGCTGTTCTAGTATAATCTCCACATAGAGAACCAGCCTTAATGCATAATCTACCTAAGCCAGCATTATCAGCAGTATATGTTGTGGTCAGTAGTTAATAAAGTTGTTGGCCACGGTACTTGATGGAATTGATCCAATTGGTGAAGAATGGGGAAAGGGAATGCAATGCAATTATAAACAGCATTTCATTATTTCTCTGTGACTTACATTGGATAAAATATCTACTTTTGAATTATTTCCACTCTAGTGTTAGACAAGTTTACACTAACTAAATTCTACCTTCTTTAAAGAAAAATTTAATTGAAAATCAAGGTATATAACAGTAATAACGAAAGGTATGACTTCTCCCCTCCCTACCATAACCACGGCTGGATTTCACTCGAAACAATTTTTAAATCCATAACTTTTCTCACTGTTACCGTTACCCAACATCCGTGATTAACAGAAACATAATACGCGAATATCAGCGAGCGGGAAAACCAATATGTTGCCAAGCAACTGAGCAAGAACTGAAGTGAGAATGAAAGCAAAACACTCTGAAGGGGAGAACTAGCAGCGCGGCCACGAGCATATCTTAAGAAAATAAACACTCAGCCAGAAATGAAGGCAAACAATAACGCCGCAGAAAAATGTTGACAGCCACAAGATGACTTGGCTGTTTTGCGCAACCCAATTTTCTTGTTAAACTTGTATTCCTGTTCCATTAAGTTTTATAATTTCATTTTTATTTCCTGCAGCTCGCTTTATTTGCCATATATTATATTATTTTTTGTTATCAACTATTTTGGTTTGGGTTTGGGTTACCGCAGAAAGGAATGCGCGGCCTGTGTGTGTCCTGCATTCATTCTCGCCACTAAGCAGCAGCACCACTGCGGAGCTGGTGAACTCCGCGCCAGCAGCATTTTGGTCACGTCATGGTAGTTGCTGATGCACGGAACGACGTTGATAATGACGCGAACGATAATGATGATGATGACAAGGCCAAAGGGAGCGGCGGCAGGCCACTACCCGCTTGCGATGCGTCTTGGCAAGCAGCAGAGCAAAAGTGCAGCGTAACACTGCCCTGCGGTTGCTACGAAAATCTGCACTGCGAGGGGTGGGGAGAGGAGACAGGGGAGGCGAGCTACTGGGGCGGCCAATTTGGCTGTTGAATGTTGTTTGAGCGATGCTCTCACCCGGAAGTGCACAGATAACAAACGGAAGTAAAATATGACTAAATCGAGCAAAAAAGCATAATGTTGGGAGCATCGCATAAAAATATGCGAATGTGGGTATAAGTGGAAATAGGGAAATAGATATTGCCCGGGGAGAATAAAAAATGCGATAAAAGTGCAGGAAAAATTATGAAAATTGGCTGTACTCACATCGTAAAAAATATGCAACGTACTCGTAAATGAGACTCATGAAAAATTACGTAATCCGCAATAAATTAAAATTTTTGCGCTCATTGCCGGCAAACGGCTGAGTCAGAGTCAGAGTAGTGCAAAGTAAAAAAAAATGTGCGAGAAAGAGGTGAAATTTGCTGTACAAATTAGTAATGCTGATGAAGTGTTGGTAATTTCAGTTCATTTGCAAAACTAAACTTGATGAGAATAACAAGGCTGATTTGCAAGCGAAAATTGCGGAAATTGCTTTGCGGTACTTTGAACCATGAAGCAGGAATTAAATGCTTCTAATTGTTGAGCCCCAAAGCTATAATTCAACAGTTCTTTAAGAGTTTAAACGGCATCTGTTTATGACCGATGGATAGGAGGGATCTGTTATCTGTTCCCAGTAATACTACGACAGCCAGTTCTATTTAATCTGAATGGACCCGGATTTTTATCCGACCAAGGACTGTCAAATCGGCACCATCCCTCAATATTATTTGGGGAAGGTTTTTTCTTTTTATGATGAACCGTCTTCGTAATGCCTCTATTGCTAATACTATTTGAAGCACTGTTTTCTACTGCTGATGATCTAACAATTAAAAGGGTTATGGGTTGTGGTCCTCTGGGTTATAGGATACATAGGATAGTTTTATAATTTATTGATAGGAGTCAACATATTCCAGGAACTTATTTACGAGTGATCGACACCATTTTCACTTTTAGGTTATGTTAGGTTTCATTGACAATGATTCAGGCCTTATTCATGTTTATTGGTCAACAAGAGAAGTAACCCTAGCGCACTTCATTTCGAGTTTTTCTCATAGCCTATGAGTTAAAAAATTTAAACTCCATTAAAATCCGCAACGATTTCCAATTAATTTATGTTGCTCTAATGGAGCCTCAATTATGGGGCCATAAAATTAAATGATCCCTAACTCTCATTCACGCAATCAAATAATTTACACCCACGTTAATTAAAAACACTCAGCGCACACATTAAGCAAATAAAAATGAAGCCGAATTGCCATTCAAGTACGCTCAATATTCCACGATGAACCATTGAAAGAGCCACGGCGCTTTGCTTTATTTGGCCATAGAAAATAAAATATGCATTGAAAAAGTCGTAATAGATTTGGAACTTTCGGCAACAGCTTGTTCAATATTATTAAAACAATTAATGTTTTTTATAGTTATACAGCATTTGCCAATCGGCCGATAAAAGCGACAATTTTCCATTTCAAAAAGCGGTAAAAAGCGAAATTAGCAAAGTAGTCGAGTATTTTAGTAAGCGAAATAATTGCGAGAACAAGTAAATTAAATATGATGGCAACACGGCACAGTTACGAATATTTGCGGCATATTTTTTGGAAGCAACAAAAAGGAATCAGAACAAAAATCCAAATTTCTAGTGCATCCCTAACGGTTCATGTACATCGTGTGTACGAACTTTATTATTAGTTCATTGAGTTCAATTTTTCATCTTCCAAAATTTCGGTGGCACCGCCTATCAATCGCGCCGCCCACAAACTAACTAAAAGCAACTCCGAGTGAACTAAGTGTGTGCCCCTCATTATTTCTTCAATACACCTACAAACTTTCTAATTTTCGCCATTCATATTTCCAATTCATTCTCCGAGTGGCAGAACGCAGATGTTGCCAGACGCGTCGTCAGGCATCGTTGCTACCGCTGTTGCGTGCCCTACTTCGACTACAATTGCTGGAAAATTATGCGAAACACAATTGAAAAGCGATTTCTCTCATTCAAATTATGAGGCGAAATGCCAAACAGGTCGCTATTATTTTTCGGCATGGCTCCAACAAATTCTATTCTACACATAACGGCTCGAAAAAACTTCGCCCTTGGCGATTTGAAACTTATGTCGAGCGTCGCAAGTTGTGTCGTCTTGTCGTCGTCGTGGCACATCTATGCGCCTCTACCAGTGCCTAGTCGGTGGAGAGCCACGAAACTTTCGAGTAAATAAATTTAAAATTAAGCGAAATGTTGCCATTGCACAGGCACACTTTTGTGTATTTTATGAATACATAAATGTTCGAAAACGGAATGAATGGAAATTTCGTTTTAATGAGGTGATGTAACGCACAAGCAATCGGCGACGCATTCAAGGTACGAGCCAATGGCTCGAGTGTAGGCAGCGGCAGCGCGAAGCAAGCGCACGCGGCACTACAAATATCGAAATATGAGACTGTTGCGACACATTGTTTGGAACTTTTGCGTGACACACAATCACAGTTTATGAAAGGACTTCGGGGGCAAAGGCGCACATCTTAATAGCGCGCCCGAGCACACAATCAAAACTCCGCTACTTTGGCGACAACGTGACAGTGCGTTTCGATGGTGCGCCAGTACACGTGAGTTGTTTCATTTTATTGACAAAGCGGACCTGCAAGCGGTTCGTGTCAAAACCTCGACAACTGTTTATTGTAGAACAAAGTTTCATTCTATTCGGTATCTTATAGTGATGCCCAAAGATTTCAAATATGGCTGCGTCATTCAAAATTCTACGATTTATCTAAATACTTTACATGGAACTAAGGCCAAATTGTTATAAATAATTTTAAACAAACTTCACATAATATTGATTTTATACATAGGATATTTGTAAGTAGTTCCCAATGTTTGTCGATACCGAGTAATCGGTCGAACTCTAGATATACAGGGTTCACTGCGGTACAGCATAATTAATAAATGCTTGAACTTCCCTTAATCACAAACTTAAATTCTACCAGATTTAAGAGGTTTTCGGCCAATTACCAAAACATTAAAGCTTTCGTAACAAAATAAATGGCCGGATGACCGGTCATTAAATCACAAAAGATACCTAACACACAAAACTGATTTACCGTGGCCGAAAGCTGACGACAGTAGTTTATCTGGTGTCAGTGATAAAAATGATGCTCCCTAAATCCTATGCGGCTTTAATAGTTTTTGTTTCGTTTATCCATGGCATTACTCGTATTATGTCCTCATCAGCAAGCGAGCGTTTTATGAATGATTTCATAATAATGATGTTATTAAAAAATTTATGTTTCGATTTACGACTTTGCTATGCCACACACTTTTATAACCGATTCCTTTGTCACTCGCCACTCTTCTTCTTCTTCCTCTTAGTACCTACTTCGTGCGCTGTATTCCTCGCCGCAACTGTTGAGGTTGCCGCTGGACGTTGTGTTTCTGCAAACACGGTCAGGGACAGCTATACGTGTATATGTATTTACAAAAATAATGTTTAAATAGTTTACGGTGCGTGGGCACTTCGAAAGCCATTGCTGGCGTCAGCTGCGCGATCAATTCTTCGTATTTTCGGTAACGAATAAGTGGCGAAGGGATTTTATAATGTAAATACATGTAAATAAGCATTAAAATTACTTTTCGATAATATTTAATTTAAAATTCGCAGGGAAATGATGAGGGTCCTTCGGTACTGTTGAAGAATGAATAAGCTTGATGTTGCCGCAACATGTTGCACACATTATAGTACTTCATAGTTTAGCAAACGGTTGCTTGTAACAATATAAGATAGTTATGGCTGACAAAATCTGTGCGTAATCAATTCTAAAATGATAATAAAAGAAAAATATTTCTGAAAAATAAAACAGTTCATAGAAAAGTGCGCTGAGACAACATTTCAAATTGAACAGTACTTTAAAAAACGACTAAACCTAAGATTCTTCTTCTTCTTGACTGGCGTAGACACCGCTTACGCGGTTATAGCCGAGTCCACAACAGCGCGCCACGCATCTCTCCTTTTGGCAGTTTGGCGCCAATTGGTAATACCAAGTAAAGACAGGTCCTTCTCCACCTGGTCCTTCCATCGGAGTGGAGGTCTCCCTCTTCCTTGGCTTGCACCAGCGGGACCTGCATCGAAAACTTTCAGAGCTGGGGCACTTTCATCTATTCGAACAACATGACCCAGCCAGCTCGCCGCTGTCTTTTTATTCACTGGACTATGACTATGTCGTCGAACAACACATACAGCTCAGCGTACTCTGCCCAATCCACAAAAAGGAAAACCCCACAATCTGCGCCAACTATCGTGGGATAAGTCTCCTTAACATCGCTTATAAGGTTCTATCGAGCGTACTGTGTGAAAGACTAAAGTCCACCGTCAACAAACTGATTGGACCTTATCAGTGTGGCTTTAGACCTGGAAAATCAACAACTGACCAGATATTCACCATGCGCCAAATCTTGGAGAATACCCGTGAAAAGAGGATCGACACACACCATCTATTTGTCGACTTTAAAGCTGCTTTCGACAGCACGAAAAGGAGCTACCTTTATGCCGCAATGTCTGTATTTAGTATCCCCGCCAAACTAATACGGCTGTGTAAGCTGACATTGAGCAACACCAAAAGCTCCGTCAGGATCGGGAAGGGCCTCTCCGAGCCGTTCGATACCAAACGAGGTTTCAGACAAGATGGCTCGCTATCGTGTGACTTCTTAAACCTGATGCTGGAATAAACAGTTCGAGCCGCAGAGCTAAACAGAGAAGTTACCATTTTTTATAAGAGTGTACAGCTACTGACGTACGCCGATGACATCGATATCATTGGAAACAACACCCGCGCCGTTTGTTCTGCTTTTTTGCGCCTGGATAAGGAAGCGAAGCGAATGGATCTGGTCAAAAACTAAACTCTACAAGTCCCTCAAACCTAAGATTACTCTCTAACACATAACCATTTCAAATAATGCACAATTAAACCCTGCCAGCCAAAGGTGGTGAAAAAGCTGGTTAAACCGAAGTTTTTTAAACCCACAAAAGTGGTAAAAAAGTGGTGAGTTTGCCAAAGGCCAGCATAGCTGCTTGTGAGTTTTTTAACCACTATTCCCCTCACACGTACGAATACAAAAACAAAACAACCCAAACGTGTGCGTTGGTGTTAGTAATTGAAGAAACATGAGGGGAAAGTGGTTAGGCCTGGCTGGCAGGGAAACCTCTCACTTTGTACTACCTAATCTGGTCCAACTATATAAAAAGCAGCCGGAAATAAATTTTAAGAAAGATTATTCTTTTAAGACTTAATTATATTTCCTCTCTATAAACAGAGCTACATATTGTCTCTCTATTGACGCTCACCCTCATATGTCATTTGAGAAGTAATACATTTTGAAGCACCTCTAACTGCCAAACTCAATTTGGGCGCGAAGCTGCTAAAACGTAATAAACAATTAACGCTAAAAGCATTTCGGCTTCATTAAAAGTTGCAGTAATTCTTCGCTTCTTGGTGCGCTGCTCCAATTTTTAGTGAATTCACTTTCACCCAATGAATCTGGCAGTAGTTAGTGCGCGCGCGGCTGCTCCTCACAATTAATTTCTTCTCATCCGAAGTGACAACATAAAAATTCGTTATGGCGGACAAATTAGAATCAACTGTAATTACTACTTAGACAATCTACGCGCATTTAAAAGATAATTTCGTATTTTAGAGAATTTAATTTTTCCACACAACAACAAACACACGGCACAGCAGTGTCGTGATCAGCTGAGAGTGCGGCTGTAAGTTTCGAGACTGTGTGCCTCCCAAACAACCAACCGCGAGGCTTCGTCCAAAGCAAGCAAAGCTGCAGCGCACTAGCTGAAATGTTGTCGCCATAATTGTTTAAGCATCCGGCGAGTTCATCAGTGCGTTGATGAGTGCTGTCGCTGTTGCTGTTACTACCATTGCTGTTGCTGTTGTTGTTGCGACGGTGGCTGGCCCAGCATCAACCACTTGGTAGTGGATATGGAAGCTGGAAGCTGCAACTGACTGTTTTTATGGCAAAGCTGAAATAATTAAATTTAATTTAAATAGGTTTCCACATTGTTTTTGCTTAATGATGTCAGCATTGGTATTTCTCCACTTCCTCACTGCTTCCGTTTAGTTATATTTCTTTTACATCTATTTCTTCTAGTTCCACTATTACTTTTTATGCACGGAGTAGAAACTTGTCACTGACAGGAGCGGGCTTTGCTACTGAACGGTCGAATGGCCGCTTCATTACGCAGTGTAGTCTTGTTACTTGCTCTTCTTGTTGTTGTTGCTGTTCTTGTTGTTTGTAGTTATAAAATTACGACAGAGCAGCGCAACCACCAAAGTTTTGTGGGGGGCGGAGTGGTGCGAGCGTTCAAACAAGCACAATTATAAAAGTAACAACAAAAACAATGGCCAGCTTGTATAATATATACTGTACACTGGAAGTAGTCCAAGCAAGCAAAGCAACAACAAAAAAATTAAAGAAACACAACATAAAAAATATATGTACAGTCAGCCAGAATCAGAGAATTGCAAAAAAAATGTGTTTAATTAAAAGTTTTGCTCTGAAAAGATTTTCTCATTTGATGTGCGTCAAGTTCGGTCAACTACAACAAGTGCGCCACACACACACATATCTATGGCAGCGCAGTGGTCAGTGCCCTGTTGTACATATGCTGAAGACAAAATAATATAGTTTAAACAACAACAACAACAGCAATGGCAACAAAAGACAACATTATTATATGGTTAGTGAATGGGCGACGCTGCGTATGAGTAATATTCAAAATATTTATATTTGAGCTTCTGGAAGTTTAAAACAAAAAATCCTTTCTGTTGAGAAAATAGTCAATTTCTAAAAAATGTGTGATAGATAATGGTGTCCATGACATACATTTGAAGAACATCACCACAGGAGCTGTCCCATCTTAAAAGTATGAGTACTGAAGGCGGAACTGATTCGCTTCATAATTTAATATTTATTCTCACTCCTCACTGTAGTTTGAATTTTAATTACATAATTTTACTTTTATTTGTATTGCTTTTTAATTAATATTTTCAATATTTGCGAAATAATTTCCTCCTCCCCCTCGCCATACCACATCACACTGGTTATACCGTAACCAATTGCCGTACAATTTAAGTATAATTATTTGTAATTTAAAAGGGTAAGCAGCGCACAGCACATGCGTCGGCAAACAAACTTTCGTCATGCGTTTAATATGGACCATTGCGGTTTTGTGCCGAAACATCTGTTGTAGGTAATTAAAAAGAAATCATAGAGTTTTATGTGCAAACGCTTCGAATTAGTTTAGGCTTAGGTTGGTTGTTAGTGTTGGTGTAATTATGGAATAACGACAAACAAAAATTAAATAAATAAAATATTTTCAGAATTTTGAATTAAAAAATTCAGAAAATGAAACTTCAACACGAGTTACGGTTTCTCAGCAAATCACAGTAGGAATCGACCTCTACTTGCTTTGCGAATATATGGCTTTGTATATACCTTTCATATATGTATATTAAGCTATCACAGATTTATTTAATTTATTCTTGGTATTTTGCATTCATATATGCTTTTCTGATATAATTTGTTGACATATTTAACCGAAGACTCCATAAAAAGATTTTGTGTATTTCATTGGTTCAGCAGCCATGAATAATTTGAAGGTCCTTCCATTTGTAAATAGAAACGATTTTGTTGTGAAAAACAAATCAGTGAGAGCAATTCAACACAGACATGAAAAATCAAACATGAACATGCCACAACAACAACTTTATCTGCTAGTAACAGTTATAATGCAGCGGAAGCCGTTGAAATACGGACAGAATGCAGCAGAACATATACAGCTATATTCGTACTCCCCCACATATCGCAAAAGAACTGCTGCCACAGAATTAAAAAGCAAAAATTAGCACGGTCCCCCAAAAACAACAAACAGCAAGTAACATGTCAATGTGACAAAGTTAATTAAGATTGAAATCAATATTGGCCACTGGCTGCAAATGCCAACCGATGCTGCGCCACAGCCGGCAACGCCGGGCAAAATGACAAGCGTTGGTGCGGCGGGGCACGGAGTTGTTGCGGTTGTGTGTTGGTGGGTGTATCGTGACAAGAAGCCACTCACTCATCGCTGGCTAGGAGAGAGGCTGGAGGGCTGGTAAGCATGAAATAAATATAGTTTTTATGTGGGCAGCATTGATGGACGCTCAATAAATAATTTCACCGAATGCTGCATATTTTCAGTTGATTTAGAAATTGCTCTATTTTTCAACACTGTTTGTTCGCTGCGCTGTCTGTCTGTGCAAACGATCCGAGCAGCGCTCTCACTCTGATTCAACGTTGGCCACTAACATGTAATTGAAGCATTACCAATTGACCAACGAGCGGCGCGGCGCGACCGACATGTAAACCACCAATCGCACAGCATGTTGCGGTGGCGTTGCGCTCTGATTAGAATTCATTTGCAATTTTAGTTTCAAGCGACTTTTTATTTTTGGAATTCTATTGGTAGAAGTATTTGAATTTGATGATTTTTTCTGAAATAGAAGTGGTCTCCTTAGACGGTGCTACAATCAATAAGTATCCAAGCAATTCAAATTATCCAAGTATCTCAAGGAGTGGTACATCCTGACAAAGGAAGCTTTGGATTTTTTAACTCACCACATCGTATTTTTTTCATACCTCATTACCACTTTATTCTCTTCTGGTTACAAAAATTTTGAATTTTTAAATTAAAGAAACTTTGAAATTTGCGCCATATATTTATGGATAAACGCGCCTTCCGTACCAAATCGCATACAATAATATATTAATTATTATACAACAACAACTATTTGCGAAAGAATGTTAAGCGTTCATAAATTATAATAAGCGCTGTGTGTTGTGCGTCGCTTCAAAAACAATTACGCCCCTGGACCGAGTACCCCTGCCTCGTCGCTGGCCGGTTGGTGGCCACACTCCAATATAACTGCCCAGATTAATTTAATCAAACAATAACTGTATTTATTACACGTAATGAGCTTAGCTGTGAAGCGTGTACATGCAGTGATAAACCTATTAAATTACAAATTAGTTGGATTTGCAGTGAAATTAGAATAAAATCGCACATAATGTACATAAATACCGCCGTATTTCAGTTACAATTTCCATGCCATACCTGCGCACACTTTATGTGCTTATATACCCCATATATACATATGTATGCTGATGTAGCCACGTGTGTTATGTGGCGATGCGCGAAAAAGTTTGCAGCAAACAGACAAACACACACACACACTTGACTATAAATTAAATATTGAAGCATAAATAAAATCACACAAGCTCTGCCGAATCCTCGCCCCGCAAACAGCTAAAAAAGGCTTGAACTGAAACGATTATAAATTCAAGCGCACAGTCAGTGATGGTTAAACTGAAATTAGTGGAGTGCGGTAGCGATTTTTTTTTAACTTTCGAGAGCTTCAAACTACGTCCTTGCCATCATTCGAGTGTTTTATTCACATTTCGTGATGATTAAGTTAGGTTCATTTGCTGTTCCTTGCGTTTGGGGTCGCAGCGGACCCCATTTGGATCGCTAGAACTGCAGGTCCTTTGTGATGCTAACAAAAAAATGCCATCTATCTACCAAGACGACCTTCAGTATCGATACAGCGTTGGAATCTCTCACAAATTTCTTGAGTCAACTAATATCAATGCCAGCCGGTTCACTGGGTTCACGGAAAATGCCGCGAACTTAGTCTATCGAAAGCTGAATACTGGAGATGTGAATTACCAGATTCCAACTGGCTTTCCACCATTAATTTCACCGCATTGGTACCAATTTGAGGGTGTCCAGTCAGCAGTCCTATGATTGTGGCAAGATAAACATTGCTGAGACAGAACAATTCGAAAGACCTCTTGCGCTTCAACCCGGGCCAGAAGGATCTTACAATCCCTGTTTGTTGCCCATCAATTACAAAGCTCACGCTTGGTCTCTATGTTCATCGTTCGAACACATGTGCACCCCGAATACCGATAACAATGTGGCTAGGGTACCCTCTTCTGCTAACTTATCGGCTTTTTACTTTTCGGCAATTCCTTGTGATCGGGAACCCAAATAAGTCGGATATCGAAGCTTCAGAAGCATATTAGCTTGAAGCTAATGCTAACATCGAAAGTACCGGCATTAAACTGAAAGCTCCTATTGCCGCTCTGCTGGCTGAGTGAATACATACCTCTCTGAAGGAGGCCACCTTGGTTCGTAATGATTAGGTATTATATCAGTCTCTAACATTTATACCAGTTGTTCGTTCAATTTGTCACAAGTCTGGGAAAGTCCAAAAATTGGTAACTTAGCTTACTATCTATGAAAATATTTAGTTCGTTAGATTGTATGCTTTATTTTAGCAAATCTTGACTTCTCATTTATAACGGGTGATTTTTTTGAGGTTAGGATTTTCATGCATTAGTATTTGACAGATCACGTGGGATTTCAGACATGGTGTCAAAGAGAAAGATGCTCAGTATGCTTTGACATTTCATCATGAATAGACTTACTAACGAGCAACGCTTGCAAATCATTGAATTTTATTACCAAAATCAGTGTTCGGTTCGAAAATTTTTTATCGACAAATTTTGTTCAGCGATGAGGCTCATTTCTGGTTGAATGGCTACGTAAATAAGCAAAATTGCCGCATTTGGGGTGAAGAGCAACCAGAAGCCGTTCAAGAACTGCCCATGCATCCCAAAAAATGCACTGTTTGGTGTGGTTTGTACGCTGGTGGAATCATTGGACCGTATTTTTTCAAAGATGCTGTTGGACGCAACGTTACGGTGAATGGCGATCGCTATCGTTCGATGCTAACAAACTTTTTGTTGCCAAAAATGGAAGAACTGAACTTGGTTGACATGTGGTTTCAACAAGATGGCGCTACATGCCACACAGCTCGCGATTCTATGGCCATTTTGAGGGAAAACTTCGGAGAACAATTCATCTCAAGAAATGGACCCGTAAGTTGGCCACCAAGATCATGCGATTTAACGCCTTTAGACTATTTTTTGTGGGGCTACGTCAAGTCTAAAGTCTACAGAAATAAGCCAGCAACTATTCCAGCTTTGGAAGACAACATTTCCGAAGAAATTCGGGCTATTCCGGCCGAAATGCTCGAAAAAGTTGCCCAAAATTGGACTTTCCGAATGGACCACCTAAGACGCAGCCGCGGTCAACATTTAAATGAAATTATCTTCAAAAAGTAAATGTCATGAACCAATCTAACGTTTCAAATAAAGAACCGATGAGATTTTGCAAATTTTATGCGTTTTTTTTAAAAAAAGTTATCAAGCTCTTAAAAAATCACCCTTTAGTACCGACAAAAATAACTTGGAAACGTGGTTTAGTGGCAAAAATAGCAAAATCCAAATGTATTCGAGCCTATAAAAGAAAGATACTCTCAATTAAGAGAAATAAATACATAAATACACATTTTTATGAAACCCTCCAAATAAATGTAGTCCCAACCGCCAAAATAGATGTTGAAAATTAGTGGAATGTAAATTCAAATGCCCTTTCTGTTTGTTTTTTTCTTTTTGTACAATACTTTTTCAAGAGTTTGAGTATTCTAAATTACTCGACTGCAGTCACTTCCAGCACAATTTACTGCCCTTCGGCGTTGCCAACGCCACAGAGTGGTTTATGACATCAAAGTGGCAGCGATTGCAGCCACCCTAGAATCGCTCACAAAGCCGACTACTCAGGTAGGACGAGCGAAAACTCATTAAGTCCGCCTGCATGCATGGATGAGCAAAAGAACATGTGAGTGTCGTACTTGCACGAGCACTAACTTACTCAGGAACAAGTATCTCATGATTGTACTAATAAGTAACCTTACGGTGTTTATAGGTCCATTTGCATACTCATCTCTTTAAATAATTGTAAATTCGTGCCAGCAACACTTGCTTTTGGTTGACATTACTTCGGACACGAATAGGGAGTGTTCGATAATTCTTAGTCCGTAGCCGCGGCAGTTTCTGAAATTACACCTGGACTACACAACCTTGAAGCTGGAAAAGGGTTTCTTTCTCAAATTCGCAGGGACATCCGTACCTAAAAGTGGAAGTTGTCATAAATATAGAATAAAACGAAAGATTTTCATGCAAAGAGAGACTCGCTTATAGACCAGTAACCTTAACTGAACTCAACTCCTGAAGGAACTCAAAGCGCTCCCAAAAACACGAAAAAATATCAAAATTACTGAGAAAAGCATGTTTATTCGAATGGGAACGAACTTTTTATCGCTATCCATGAAGATATAAGAACAAACTAGCTTTTCTTGGGTATTGGGTGATCTTCGGAACCTAGTGTTATTCGCCCACCTATACCTTTGTGAAAATAGACGAATGCGACGAAATAAGTTCGTCTCATCATTCTAAAACTGAGGCGCTCGTGTTCTATTACATATATACGAAGGTCTTTAATGTTCACCATATATTATTTATGATGCCACTTAACTTCCGGCATCACTTTCCAGCGAGCAACCGCCACTAGCCCAGCCAATTAACATTCACTCCCCAAACAGCGAAAAATGTACAGTTGTTTACATAGACCGGCGGGGCTGTGGGCCTACGTGGCTGTGGTTGGGCACCATTAGAAGGCCTCCATCTGTTTGCCAACATATGTATGTATGTGTGGGTGTGTGCATATACATGCATCGGTAATCACGCGTAAACGCACCGCCTGTTCGCCAAATTAAGTGCAATTGCTGGGAATTTAATTTCATGCAAATAAAAGTTTTGATTAGAGCGTACACGCATGACGAAGCCCCACGACGAATATGTTTTGGGGCAACATACGCATCGTTTTATGTTTGACGGTACTTGAAGCCATCATAGACAACAAACGGCTTACACACAACGGATTTTTCCCCCCATCCCCACCATCGGTGGCCTTGTGTACATATGTACGTAGCTCAGAAGCTCATGTTTATGCTCGAAATAAATAAGGAAGAGTATTTTAGTATGTCGACTGGAGAGTTGTTTAATGTGCTTATGTAATTAGAGGAACTGCGCATAAAAAGCAATATGTGGGACACTAAAAAGGAATTCGGCACAAGTGGCACTCATTCTTCTTCTTGTCAGAGGCCACTTTCACGGCATACCGTTTCTAATTACGCTATGCTGTTCATCTGCGCCAGATTCCAAGCGCTGGATGGCTATGATTGAAGTCATTAAATACTTTCGCTAACTACGACTGGAAACAAGTACACAACAGTTATTTACTCGCATGCATGTGAGGGCTTTCTGACAACACCCATTAATTAAATTATTTGAATGAAGGATTGTTGAATTTATTGTAGCGCTTTCGAGAATAAAGGAAGCATTACTTTTGGAAACCTGAAATCCAAATTATATAGGATCTTAAGAGAAGCTTGATGTAACAGATCCGTATTTAAGCTATTTTAAGGTTTTAGAAAAGGGAACTTCTTATTTTTCAAGACGTTCTCGAAGTTCGACCGACATACTCGACTGACAGGCCTAACAAACATATTTGATTAAACGTCTCTTTTGCTCGACTACCTTCACGTAGGATCGAATTAAATACTTTTGGAGCTACAGCTCCCAGATTCATTTGATCGATAATTTAGATTCAAAATCTTAGCAGCTGTAGAAGCTGCATGGGGGAGGACGAGGTGGAATCATCACATCACTTTCTTCTAGAATTTTCCGTATTTGCAAAATCAAGACAAAGATTTCTCGGATCTCACTTTTTCGAACAACCGCGCGAAATAGTGGATATTCAAGTGAAAAATCTCCGAAGATTTGTAGTAGGGTCGGCGCTTTGTTGGATCCTAACACCTAATCAAGGAGGGACCCGGTTTCACAAAGGACTGTCTTTCGTAGTCTGTGTATGTTTTCCCCTCTAAGGAACAGTCATACTATCCAACCAATTAGGTTAGGTTAGGTTTTTTCTGATTTATTAACCTCTGTTTACGAACAAGTTACTTTCTTTCTAATATCTTAATTGATTTCGAAAATATTAGGGAAAGATACTGAGCCCATTCAGCCGATTATAACGGTATAATTCCAAATACTCGAGATATTTAATTATATTTTCGAAATATTCTTATTCACATTTCTTATCTGCAGTCGTTAATCTTACTCAATAAAGTGTTCAGCTTATAAGCGACACGCAAAGAATACAGGCAATAAATTGTTTACTTGAAGACATCGTTCATGAGCCTCGAATACAGCACGTGCATGTCCCTCGCGCCTGTCTTCCTGGTAATCCAAGAGGCGATGAGCTTTATTCAATATAAACCACTTATTTCAACAAGCACTATCCATCAAAAATGCTGCAGCAAGCATATTACCGACATTAAGCCGATGTCAGTTCAACGAGGCAAGAAGTTGGTGGCACCTGTATGTGCGGCAAGTTTACCATGTACCGGTAGAGACACACACATAAGTGGCAGGAGCGTGGCATAAAAAAATTGTAAAAATCGCTGAATGGAAGCTGTGGAGCAGGGCGCCGAGATATTCAATTGTTTAAGCATTTAGCTGTATGCATAATTTATTAAAATTGCACACCTGCCGCACGTGTCAGGATCAGGCGAACGCCAAGGCGACCGCAAAGCACGGCAGATGAGCTGCTAGCTCGCCACACCACAACTTGAACTCTGGCTGACTGCCGCTATTACTAGCGCGAGCATGTCGCCAACATTAAAAAATTACAAAATTGATATGCAACAGAGTCCGCAAGAGCACGTGTCAGACGAAATGCGAAAGGACGCCACCAAATGGGGGGACGGAAGGGAAGGCGGAGCGTTGTCGACAGCTAGAATGGCATGTAGAAATGTATAAATTGTTGGCCATAAGCGAGTTTTGTAGCGGAAAGCAATTATGTTCGTGTCATCTTACCTCTCAACAAAGCATCAAAGTGTCATTGCCGGGCCGGTGTCGTTTTTCTTGCTTAAAGCTCGATTTGTAGAAGAGTGGCAGGCTGTGACTTTCCAGCTCCTGCTTTGGGACTTCAGTCTGACATTGTTTCATAATTTTGGAAAATAATTTCTTCTTTTTCTTCATCAGCAAGACAGTCCTCGGTGGACCATTGCTTCCGCAAATCGCATTTTACGTTATTATTGAAAAACCCAAACATATTTAGTTGCGGGAGCTTTCCAAACAACTTTCCTTATATACCAAAGAATAAGAACATAGGCGCCCGTTATGGCAATCTAGCCCATTCGTCCTTTAATTATAATTCAATGAAATGCAATTCGAAGCACAAGGCTAAGTTCCCTCACAAGACAAACTCAGTTTACTATTTCACAAGCCTCTGCAATATATTATAAGATTTCCAGTCAGTCATCTTAATCCTTGAAACCAAATCCGGGAGTTTGATCTAAATTACAGCTCAGCCCCTATTCCTTCCCTATTTACTTTCTAATAATGACAAAGTTAACAACAAGGTCTGTCGTGACAGCATCAACCGGCCATGCAAAGTCAACAAGCGCGCCCACCGCCTAAATAGAAAAGAAATTACAGCTCATTAGAAAAATGAAAATGCAAATAAAACATGACAGAGGGACGTAACATGTTTACAAAAAGAAAAACAAAAAAAAAGGGGATGATGAGAGGGAGTTGCAGGGACCGCGGCGCAACCTCCAACACCAACAAGGCAATCGAGCGAAGTCGAGCGGCACTTGAGCACGACGTCAGGTGCGACATTGAGGCCCCTACCACTCCTTTGCACAGATACACAAGTGCTGCTAACGGTAATATGTGTGTGTTTACAGCGTTGATGCGGCTGAAGCGCTTGTTGCAGCATGTCTCTCCTCCGCCGAAGACAAGCACACGGGCGACAGCTCGGCGGCGCAGCATCTCATCATGCAGCGTTTAAATAGCAATAAATCTTGCATAAAACGCTGTCAAGCCAATTCTTCCTGCCTTCTTATTTCACACGCGGCCACACCACCGCCCTTCCACAACAACCAGTGCTCCTCCGCCGGGGGTTTTCGCTTTTTTCTTATTTGCACACGCCTGGCTGTTGCAGTCGTCAATGTTGCCTGTCATTGGAAGCAGTTTGTCGGAGCCGTAGCAGCTTTACGACATCCGCCCCGCTGCCCCACATCCCACTTTCCTTGCATTGCTATTGTTATTGCCATTGTTGATGTGTTCGCTGCAATTGTTGTTGTGTCGGTAAGCAGCCGCTGGCGCGAGTCATTGCGAGTCATTTTTAATGTAAAAGCGGAGGCTAACGACTTTGTGGCAACATATTTGCATCGCTAATTTGGCGTAAGTCATGCTACGACAGCATATTGTGCTGAAATAAGATTAAACACCGACAAATGTAAATATACGGATACAAGAACACACTGCGTGATGGGGAACGTTTCAAGGAATTTGCATGACTCCAATAAATTCATGATAACTCACACCTTTCCTAGAAAGTTGAACTTCTGCTACGTGCGTCAGAAGTTTGTCAATGCAACTCTGTATTAAACATTCAAATTTCCATAATTTTTAAATAAATCGTTATTATACCCTTCGAATTTTGACTTAATGTTGGAGTACTAAGGATTAGTCAAAGTTTTTATTTACTTGTTTTAGATCTCAACCGAAATACCTACAGTATATTCAATTTCCTTACACGGGCCTTCATTAGGTACATACATGGAACGTTTTTCGGGACGGAATTCAGTTAATTTGATACAGCCTAACAGTGATCAAACATCAACGGCTGATACGGAGATATTCGTGTATAATTTCTTTGGCCTTTTCGTAGTTACCGTCGTTAGGTTTCCTACAATCACCCGAACCTTTTTCCTCAAGTATTTTTGTTCTCGATGAAAATTAAAAGTTTCAAGCAAACTATTTTCATCCAATGGAAAATCGACAGATCATCTCTTAGATTAGTAGGTAGATTCCAAATACTCCTAATGGTTCAAAAAGACCTCCATACAGCTTTGGCAACTTACATCTGCCAGGATCCCCGGTCTCCTTAATAAACAAATAAATTCTAATTAATCTGACTGAAACTTCAGACATCTATCATACCTCTTATTCAGAGTCCGTCTAATCACTCGAGATCCCAAGAAGTTGTAACATAAAACTGTCTCATGCTTTCATAGCAGTCTATGCCGGACTACAGACCAGACTACACAAATAAACTACTATTAGAGTAAACTTGTCTTTATACTTTTCTAATGCTTTCGACAACTTTATTACTGACATTCTAATATTCTGACATCAAAATACTGTAATAAGAATTCCTTTGAAGAATACCCTTAATTGCACTCGATTAATTTTTTTGGACAAACCTCGCTGGATATTCACTTGTAATGCTACAGCTAGCTATTCCCTAAGAAATTATATAACAACATCTTCGTATGATATACGAAATATCTCAAGACATACCGGGAATTTTCGTTTTAGAATAAACATTTATTCATTCGTATACATTTTTGTTGTCGCCTTTAAAATAGTCCCCATTCGATATTATGCACTTGTACCAGCGCTTTTTCCAATCGTCGAAACACACTCGATTTTTGAGATAGGCTTTGGCTCTTTCTTGTAATTTGACGGCCAGATTAAGGCTCTCTTGACTTTTGGAAATAGGAAAATTCACACGGAGTCATGGCTGTCGAATATGGAGGCTGTCTATCTGCCTGTCTACCTATGATATACTTGTACATACATATGTATAAATTTGTGTTTGTGCCTTCAACTGAACTCTTTTGTATCAGAACTAACCTTTCAAGTGCGTGGGAAGCACGAGAACGTGAGGGTTTATGATCTCCACCCAGTTTTGGCATAATGCGACCATGTCTGCAGACAATACCGCAAATGAAGAATCACAAGGAACAAAGGATATTATCGATATTCGGTGATACACGTATAACCAATCATTCTCCACACACGAATATACATACATACATATATACTTCTGGATAACTGCACCACAAGTGTTAACATATCGAAGGCACACACATACTCATCAGTTGTATGTATGTATGTATGTCCTTATAGACTGGCACATTTGCTTGCATAAAAAGAGTAAAGAGTGCTGATGAAGATTGCAGCCGAAGCTCGCACATAATAACCCAGTGATCAGCAGCAAAAACGACTTTGCCGATAATATTCCATTGCAAGCTTCAAGTTCTCCCCATTTATTCCCAATATATACTCTCAAATGTTCACAGTTTTATACATACATACATACATATTTATACTTAAGCATCCCCTACTGACTGTGTGACCTTCTCCCCTCTTTGAGTGCGAGCCATCAAATAGACTATCAAGCATCAAGCCATCAACTGAAGGGAATGACCACTATTAGCGGCCAGCAGCGAGAGTTGGAGTCCGAGTGAATTGGCTTCATTCGCTGTAAAAAGTGCTCTTACATTCTTTAGAAAAGATGTCATTGCACACAAACACACAGACACCCTCACACATACACATGCACACGAAAATGATGTGTAATGGCTATAGCAAAACAGCATGACTGGTCAATGGCTTCCACATCATAATCACCCCCATTGGAGAATAAGCTTTTATCATCTGCTTCGCTATCAGGCCATTCTGTGTCCACATTGAAGTTGGCGCTTTCGCTTTATGGTATTTTGCGACAAAATTACTTTGACAGTGTTCGGGTGTTAAGTGTTTCTACTATATTTAATGATGCCTGAAAATATTTGCGCACTCTTACTTATTTTACTTTTTTTCTTCCCTTAGCAGAGGCATTGTATTTGGTCCCCATGGCAAACATAAAAGAATAAATTAAATATTTGTGGTGAAAATAAAGTAAAGCAAGGATGTTGATATTTCCTCTCTGAATGCGGGATTTTATGGCGGAGTGCGTTGAAAATTTCATTAGGTTAAATATAAAATGTGGTCAAAACACTCACTTGATTAATTCGGCCAATTGAAACTTTGTCCGAAGTCTTCGAGATTCACACCCTATAACTAAATCTAACGTTTTCTTCTAACCAACTCTGGAGCCAGTATTTATTGAGTTAGATCAGTGGCGGATACAGGGGGGGGGGGGCGGGGTGTTTGTTGTTAAAACACCCTCTAAACTCAGAGAAAAATATATGTTTGTTGATATGGGTTTGGAATGAGGTTATTGTTAAAAAAATCACATCAAATTATAAGCAATTATAATAAGTTACGAGATTTTTGTTATTATTCATATAATTCGAACTTTCTCTACATTTGTACAAGCAGTGTCGCTGAAGCTCAGTGATTAATTGAGGATTACACGGGATCTCACATTCCACGTTATATTTTCCTTGGTTTTTAAAAGAATTCTTCTAGTATTTCATCAACTGACAGATCAATATCCCTATGAATATTCATTGATGCTAGACCATTAAGCCCATCTTGACCTGTCGTATTTCGTAAATAGGTTTTAATTCTCTTTAAACTTGAAAAACTTCTTTCCGCTTCGAGAGCATTCCTAAAATGCTTGCCTGAAGTTCGCTGTTTCCACATTTTCATCTCCGCAAGAAAGTTTTGTTCTGGACAGTTGATCCCCCTTTCATAAAAAGAAAATATTTCTCGAGCTCTTTTAGCGTCAAATTCGTACTTTGGGAAAAATACACAAAAACCAAACGTGTCCTAAAATAACTGAATTTTCGCGAGGGAACTGCTATATTAAAAATACGTTGAGTAATAAAAATCTTCGTAAAACCCCCCAAAAAATCGCCCCAAATCGCCACTGAGTTGGATAAACTGAATATCGATAATAACTTACCTATCCAAACAGACTCAGATCACCGAAAGCACAGCCCTTGACCGGATAAAATGCGGGTCAGTTCCGGTACCGGAGAACCGGCTGTTGTCGATTTGTAATAGTTCTGCTTCAGGCAAGAGCCAGATGTATGGTTTTCGGACGAGGAATGGAGTTAAAAGCACGGTACCCGATTAAAAATTTAAATGGTGCCTTTTATAAATGCGGTGCGACGCTGATGCTAGATGTTGCCTTTGTGAAGACCGACTTATCTTGGTTAAAAATTACCGAATGGGCCCCCTAAAGGCTAGGTGCATCATCTGTCATCCATCTACCTACCGATATAAGCAGGATTAGGTTGCTGATGTAACGGATCGTCCAATCAGATAAATCCAGTAATTTGGGAACGCCACTTTGTTCCTAACATACTATCCGGGAAACACTTTCTCCCTGCCGTAAAGATTTATGTAGATTAAATTAAAAATTTTGGGAAATATGGCGATATCTTTCTCAACATCGTCTTCGTTTTGTTCGATGCACTTGACACAACTTCTTTAGACCATCTGAAAAATACGTTTTACTCGTCTCCTCGTTTCACCGCCTAATAACTTTTCCCCCCAAGTTTCAATTTTGCCGACGAAGGGCGTGACACGATTTGTTTTCAAAGGGGAAGAACTTGTCTTCGTTGAGGTGGACAATTTCGAGAAAATCGACATCCTTATGGTACATATTTCATGCAAGATATGACCCGATCTTTTCAGTTGCCTACTGTTTAATCTCTTTTTCCCATCTTCAATCGGCGTTTGCCAAAACGATATTGGGACTTCTGTCAAATTACCTATCGTGGTTTCCACTTTCAAGGGCGTGGCCGTGGTTTTTATGAGCCCAGTACGCACGTTGAAACTCGTTATACCAAGAGCTACCGTAAGTACTGACCTTCGATCGATCGTGCTATTAGCTTAGGCATACGAATTGCCATTTAATACGAATGTCTTCTGGATCACGTCTAATTTTCATTTCGCAATAGTAAAACAACACTAAATGGATTTCACACCAACTTTTATTGTATTTATTTTGTTATTTTTCTTCAAAGTATATGTATTGTTTTAAATCATTTTAAATTCACTTAAGTCTCATTTGATTATGAGAATTTGGTTCATTATTTTTTCCAGTAGATATATGTTTGTTTTACAGTTTCTTGTAAATGTCACTTGAAGTCTAAACTGCTGATATTATTGTATTAAAGAGATACTGATAGTTTGTGCCAGTCGATTAGTTGGGCGCATGGATAGATGAGGCTAACTTAACACTAGACATACAATAGACGCCATGTATGACGATATTTACGGCTACAAGTGCAAATACGCGTTTTATACAGGGCAAAATTAATATAAATATAAATTAGTTTACCAATATGTTCTCTTTTATCACAAATTACTGTTGCAAAAGCACACGCCCGCGAAGGATTAATTGACGAGCTGAAGTATTACTCGCATTTGCAGCAAATATGGTCCAATCGCTCTGTTAGTTTCTACTATATTCTCGCGAGCGGATGTGCTTTTGTTTTAAGTAATTCAAACTCATTTTTGTTATTTGAAAGAAATGCAGATTTGTAAAATATTTAAAACGTAAACTGACTTAAATCTCACTATTCATTATTGGCTAGGTTTAGAGTACTTTCTGTTCAAACCAGAAATTCAAATTTGATTCACCTCCACGCAATTGCGGAAGTGGTTATATTTAAGTAAAACTGCATTATTTAAATGAAAAATTAATATTAAGAGCTTATAACCTAGTGTAATTTGTATATTTAATCAAAACGCGTATGCTGTCTGCCACCGCCGCCGCCACTACTACTGCTGGCTGGCTGGCGGCTACCGTAACTGTTTTCGCCGCTGTTGCCATTGCTGTTGCCGTTGCTGTAACCGTTGCTGCGGCCGCCAGCGAATCCACCGCCGCTGTTGCCGCCATAACCGCCACCGTAGCCGCCACGGCCGCCGCCGCCACCACCAATAGCTCCCTTTCGGAAGGTACCATTGAAGCGGGAGTTGCCGCCGCCACCACCATAACGGGAGCGACCACCATCGAATCCACGGTTGCTACGCGCCATACCTTCTAGTGCAGGATTAATTTCCTTTAAAGAGAATATACAAGTTTTAATTAGTTACTTGTTTGTTAAAAAAAGCTGGTTTTATAGTCTATATATGTATTGCTCTAAATGGAATTAATATTGATATTTACCTGATTAGCCTCTCTTAAAACATCAACTAGTGCTCTCGACTGTTTGGCATTATTTTTGGTGAAGAATGCATATGAAGTGCCTTTTGTGTTGGAACGTCCAGTACGTCCAATTCTGTGAATGTAATCCTCTGACGATTGTGGGTAGTCGAAGTTAATGACATATTTGATACCGTCCACATCTATATCATACATTAGTTAAAGTGTATTTGTGGTGGAAGATATAAAAGCACAAGTTAGCCAAATGTTGAAGATGAAATATAACAGTATATAAAAACATAGGTGGGGTAGTTTAAAGGATTTTCGACATTTGCAAAGTAGAGCACTGTTTTTTCATTTGATTTAAATTCACTTTTAAAAGATAAAGTTTATATTTTAGCCGTTATTGATTTTTAAATATTTTCCTTTGGTTTTTTTTTTTTTATTTTTTATGACTCATGTAGATTAGAAATTAAACTAAAAGATACAGTGGACTTAGTTAAAATGTACTTTACCTTCAAATAGTCGATTTATATTCACACTCTTCTCTCGTCACGATCAGCGAAACGAGTGGAAGAGCATGTGGTAAAACTCTAAATATAGTTAGGGTATTTTCCCTCTAATCTGTCTCTCTCTCAATCAACATTAAATGGACACAAGATGGACGAACGATGCAGCTCGATTCCGCACGAGTTTCGAGTAAAATGCGTCTCGCGTGGAGTACAGCGCACATCCAACTATTTGGTGGTAGAGTTTGTGCGCCGCTCGCCGACGTCGTGCATCCATCAGCCAATGTTCAGGAGGTAAAACCACTACCGCAGGCATGTTGACAACAAAGAGTCGTTTTCATCATGTATCTATGACGGCCATAAATGCCCGTCGGTTACACTTCACCATTATATTAATATGCATATCCTCCAATTTTTATACAAACAAATCCACGTTGCAAATGTGTCCTTTGTCGGCGGTATTGCGATGCGTTTGTGGCACTTTCTTAGATACGTTTTGCCTTCACGAACTTTCCGCATTTCATGGAACGTGTATGTGTTGTACAAGAATCCGCAGACGACGACGACGCTTTTTTCTGGACGTGCAGCAAATGATGAACTGGTGTTCTGTGATGTCCACGGTACAGTTAGAACAACAGCAACAGCTTCTCAACATTTGTTTATTGTCCAAAAGAAGGTCGCCACCAGCTCGTTTCACACAACGTTTTCCTTTCATCGAATGAGTAAGGCAAAACATGTTCGATGCCGTGCCACTTTACAACAACCAACCTTTTTAACGCGATTAACCGTTGAACAGGATCAAAGTTTGTCAGCAAAAATGATATACGATCACTTCAAATATTATTAAATAATTTAGTCTTTCAAGTTTTTTTTTTTTGTTTTTCATTTCTTTAATTACGCGCAATGACCCTGTTCCTTGCAAACCGAAATTTTTGTTTACGATGTCGATACGATTCAGCCAAAGAACACATGCGATATTTATAACGATTGTAGGATGGACATGCATTTAGTTGTATGGAGTTTCTCTTAATTGCCTGCGTGTGATTTAACGCGGTTCCTTAAGGCGTTCCAGCCAGGGAATTTCACATAAAATACTAAGGAAACTAATTGAATTTACATAATCTGCCCTTTCGATTGGCATTTACTCGAGACTGTGAAAATTCCTAATATTTTTGCTATTTTCGCAATGGATACTGTTTAACTTTGGATAATACTAGCATCACTTTAAATAAAAGATAGCAGAGGCCACATTTGCTGCATGATGATAGGGATATTGTGTACCGCAGAACTCTTTATGCACATTACCAAACTGGGAGAAAAAGCAGGATTCATATTTTTTTGTGAGGCAATTTTTATACAAAACACAAAATGAACAAAAAATTACACGACGACGCGACATACATTTCGCGTATTGTGAACGAATATTTCCGCCATTTGCTTTTTTCTTGTAGTCTGGAGTATTTGTGTATACGCTAAGTTGCACTGAAACGCTTTTTCGCACAGGTACGTTACGTGTACGTGCTAGATAAGCGTATCCATCTGCTGTTGCGTATTATATCTCTCCTCAAATGTGCAATGACGTTGCGTGCAAACGTGTGGCAGCAGGTGTTCCGACGACATCCCTCTTTTGCATTGGAATGTGTAGAGTACTGCCGCCACCGCCGCACCTTTACTTGCATTCGGCTTTAATAGAAACGCTCCGTTCAAAGAGCTTTTCGGCGGATACTTTTGCGAAAAAATTCAAGAGTTCACTTATTAACGCAATCCTAGTGAATTGCGTCATTTCAAAAGTTGATCATTTTATCCCCACCATACTACAATAATCGGCCTCTGTAAACGAAAAGAATTAGGAGAATAGATTTGGGGGAAAAGAAGGGAAAAATTCCAAATTGATTAATATGTCTTTGATCAGAGTTGTGATGACTTATTTGTCGCTAAAGCTAAAGTGAATTTTGGACAACTGGTTCGAGTAAATTTAGGATCTATCGTTCGAGTAGTTTCGTATGCCTAGGGGCATTGGATGTAATGGAGTAGCTACTTACAATCGTAATTACTGGAATACATGATTGCAAATAATTTCGAGCATTTTTTGTTCTTGCCATGACGATTAAACAAATTCTTTGCAATCACGATCCACAAGTAAATTTCGTAAATAAAATAACATGGAAATATATGAAAATGATGTTAAATAAAAATGACATTGATAGCGAGTGCAACTGGCAAAACTTACCCAAACCACGCGCAGCGACATCAGTTGCTACCAGAATGTTCGATTTTCCAGAACGGAATTCACGTAAGACGTAATCACGTTCCGACTGTGACTTGTCTCCGTGAATGGCGCCACAGCGCACACCGAAGCTGCGAATGAAGCGCACTAAGTTGTCAACACGACGTTTGGTCTCCACGAAGATGATGATCTTGCCTGGGTTTTCGCTGGTATCATAAATTTCAGAAAGCAAAGCTTTTAACCTAAAATTCAAAAATGCATAATTTTAGTTAATTGTTAACTTGTAAGAAAATAACTAAATTTAAAAAGTATTATCTCTCGAACTTACTTGTCTTCTTTGTCATGTTCTTCACAAACGTCAACTACTTGGCGGATATTATGATTTGCCGACAATTCCAAAGAACCAATATTGATTTGAATGTAGTTGCCAAGGAAATCTTCAGCCAATTGCTTAACTTCTTTGGGCCAAGTTGCAGACCACATAAGTGTCTGGCGATCGGGACGAATCTGTGAGAGAATCTTGCGAATTTGGGGCTCAAAACCCATATCCAACATACGATCAGCCTCATCCAATACCAGATATGTACAACGCTTCAGATTGGTGGCATTCATTGCAAGAAAATCAATTAAACGACCTGGGGTGGCAATGACGATTTCACAACCACGCTGCAAGTCGCGCATTTGACCTCCTTTCGGTGCTCCACCAAACACGCATGTGTTTCGCACGTACGATGAAGAGCCAAATTCAGTGGCAACTTGTTGGATCTGTTGAGCCAATTCTCGTGTCGGTGCCAAGACCAAAGCGATAGGTCCATCTCCGCGCTCTAATGGTTTCTGGTTGTTAATGTGTACGATCGCTGGTAAGATGTATCCAAGAGTTTTGCCCGACCCGGTCTGTGCAATACCGACAAAGTTGGAACCACTCATGGCAATTGGCCAACCTTGTGCCTGAATAGCTGTTGGCGCCTTATAACCTTGGCGACGTACCTCCTTCATTACATAATCAGGGAAATATGCTTCACCGAAGTCTTGAATGGGATTGGGGGCATTTCCACGGATGGTAATTTCATGTTCATCCCTATAACGTTGCACTTCATAAGGAGATCGGTTCGCCACAACTGGGTGTTCCTCATAGAAATTCTTTTTGAATGGTGCGAGATTTGAGAAATCAACAGTTCCGAGAGTAAGATCTTGGGTGCCACCACGATTTCCGCCGCCATATCCACCTCCGAAACCACTGCCGCCACCGAAGCCTCCGCTACCTCCACGTCCGCCACCAGGACCTCCACGGCTCTTGTCAACACGACCGTTTCGCACACCATGGAAATCACCTCCACTACCGCCAGCGCCACCATTGCGCATGCCACCGCCTCCATGTCTCGCATGACGATCATCTCCACCACGTGCTGTACGAGCGCCAAAATTCCTATCATGAGGTGCCCTGGAAGAAATAGTATACTTGAAAAAATCGACTATGTGCTTTTATAGTTTTATTGCAATTTATAGCGTGTGATATATTTCACCATGGTCGATACGATACTACTGCCAGCACCCTTTTACGTTTGTTTTGTACATTCGAACGATTCATTTTAGAATTTTACGATACAATTCAAAATTATAAATATTGCTTCGACGTAACAATTAATTTTGAAATTTTTAACTTCTTTCACAAATACAAATGCCAACTATAAAAATGTGATATCAGAATAAAAAAAATGCTTTTTCGGAATGTCAAATTAAGCATTTACGTTAACCGCTAAAGCTACTCAATTATGTCCAATATCCTATATTTCACTGATTCTCATATTTGAAAGTCTACCCTTTTATAACTAATTCTTGTAGAATGTTTGACTGTTTCGTGCACAAATTTCTTTGGTAATATAACACTAAATGTGCAATCAAAAGGCAATCTTGAACAATCGCTGATAATCAATAAGAATGGTAATTTGATTGCCTTGTACATTTTGCTGTAAATTTACTTTACATCCGTACCTATCACCAAACAATAAAATATAAAAGAACTACTCGCTACAAATCTGCACGCAAGGCAAAATATAGAAATCAGGCATGTTACTGCTTATTGCTGCTGCCTAAAGAAATTACAATTTATTACGTTAATTGAAGATTGAAACGCAGATCTAAAAAATATATATATTAAACCAACGTGGGTAGCAACAGAATGAACGCGATTAGCGGGAAAAGGTAGGGAAGCTAATTACCGAACAAAGATCACGCTTCGTATGACGTTATAAAAAGTAGATACATATAAACGAAGTCAAAAATGCGCAGTTGCAAAAAAAAATCAAAAATATTTGTTGAATCCATATGTTATTTTTTTACCTGCCTTCAATATTGCAACTAGGGAAGCACTTCCAAATCTCGTTGTAAACCGATATATTTTAATAAATAAAACTTTTCACTCAATACATTAGCGGCTAGCACATTTCATTTTTCAACCCGTCATTTCGCTAGCCACATACATATACATACATACATACGTAATAGAATTTATGTATACGCCGATGTAGAGAAATGAGAGGTTGAAAATCAAAATGGACGTCATGCTATAATAGCAACAAAATAGCACCGACCACGATATGACCACATGATATATGTATTACAATATATAATTTTGTTTAAAATTAAGACAAAATTTACTTACATTTCGTCTGGATCTATGTACAAAGATGAATTTGTAAACGAATGTTTTTTACTGGTTTTTAACGAAGACTTTTGCTTTTCTGCAGGCGACGCTTCTGCTTCCACTAAATTTCCGCTTGTATTGTGAAAATACCTGTAGAAGCTACCGGAGTTGATTATTCCACTTGAATTTGTTAAGAATGTGTTCTTAATCTTCTTAAACTCCGCTACTGCGTCCTTTCCGCTGCCTGCTGGTAGATCTTGATGATGAAAAGCAAAGCTCACTGGTCTTCTGTTGGTTAGAAAAAGAAAATGGCGACGTGCTGTAGTACTCGTGGCAATTGTACGATTATTGGCCGCAGGTAAAATCAATGAATTCTTTACACACGTCACTGCGGCAATATGTGACGGTGCTCGGCTTTCACACGAGTTTTTCGCCAAGCTTTGAACCAATATTTTAATCATTTTCACTGCACTTGGAAATATCAAACACTAAATTCTTTTCACAAGCACATTTATTGGTTACAAAGCAGCAGGAACCCGTGGAAACAAACCGATTATAAAATGCGTTCTTACCTAACCTCGTCCAAAAGTGGAATGACGCATTGAACGATGGCAGTGGAAAATTTCACCGAAGCATTGTGCAGGGTTGTAATTTTCGCTACAACAGAGTTGCTATTTATTTTCACTGTGAATATGTGTTATCGTTCAAGAAGAAGAAGAACGGTTAGTGTTTTAATAGAATTTATTTAAGTATTATGTAACTCTTTAACTTCTGTGTATTGATTTAAACTCTGGAATTATAAGCTACTCCTTATGCTGTCAACTTTGATATAAATATTATTGCATTAAAGTATATAGCTACCGATTTTGAAAATACTACACCAAAAATTGTTCGAAAAACTTTGTAATATAATTATTACCCTTAAGTGTTGTGAAAAATTCAACTTTTGGTAATTTTAAGTGAAGGAACTTAACAACATAATTATATAGGGTGATTTTTTAAGAGCTTGATAACTTTTAAAAAAAAAAAAACGCATAAAATTCTAAAAATCTCATCGGTTCTTTATTTGAAACGTTAGATTGGTTCATGACATTTACTTTTTGAAGATAATTTCATTTAAATGTTGACCACGGCTGCGTCTTAGGTGGTCCATTCGGAAAGTCCAATTTTGGGCAACTTTTTCGAGCATTTCGGCCGGAATAGCCCGAATTTCTTCGGAAATGTTGTCTTCCAAAGCTGGAATAGTTGCTGGCTTATTTCTGTAGACTTTAGACTTGACGTAGCCCCACAAAAAATAGTCTAAAGGCGTTAAATCGCATGATCTTGGTGGCCAACTTACGGGTCCATTTCTTGAGATGAATTGTTCTCCGAAGTTTTCCCTCAAAATGGCCATAGAATCGCGAGCTGTGTGGCATGTAGCGCCATCTTGTTGAAACCACATGTCAACCAAGTTCAGTTCTTCCATTTTTGGCAACAAAAAGTTTGTTAGCATCGAACGATAGCGATCGCCATTCACCGTAACGTTGCGTCCAACAGCATCTTTGAAAAAATACGGTCCAATGATTCCACCAGCGTACAAACCACACCAAACAGTGCATTTTTCGGGATGCATGGGCAGTTCTTGAACGGCTTCTGGTTGCTCTTCACCCCAAATGCGGCAATTTTGCTTATTTACGTAGCCATTCAACCAGAAATGAGCCTCATCGCTGAACAAAATTTGTCGATAAAAAATTTTCGAACCGAACACTGATTTTGGTAATAAAATTCAATGATTTGCAAGCGTTGCTCGTTAGTAAGTCTATTCATGATGAAATGTCAAAGCATACTGAGCATCTTTCTCTTTGACACCATGTCTGAAATCCCACGTGATCTGTCAAATACTAATGCATGAAAATCCTAACCTCAAAAAAATCACCCGTTATTTTAAATAATATTGATATGTATAACAATATATCTTTAAATTCTATTATCAACTTGCAAAACTCTGCTATTCACAGTTCCTAACAAAGATATTTTTAAAATAATTGCTACAAACTAAATATATTTAGGAAACTTACACGATTCGAAAGCAGATTCACTTGATTATATATTTCTAATAAAATGCAAAAAATATATTATATATTATAAAATATATTATATCGTTGATTTAAAACAGATTTATTCATTCTTAAATATTAAAGCGTATAAAAAATGTTATATTTGTAAAAATATATATGAC
The DNA here is from genome assembly GCA_031772095.1 of Zeugodacus tau. NCBI lineage: Eukaryota > Metazoa > Arthropoda > Insecta > Diptera > Tephritidae > Zeugodacus > Zeugodacus tau. The sequence continues at coordinate 93,345,060 of CM062649.1, forward strand.
AATATTACAATCTTAAAAATTAGTTAATCATTATAAAGTTCACATTTATTTGGAGCATATATTTGCAAATCAATATGATTTAATATTTTAAATAAATGTTTGATAAATTGAAGTCTTCCAAATATACATATATCATTTAGCTAGTAATAGTTCACAGATTATTAGCATTTTTCATAGTCCCAATAAATTGCAGAAACTTCTGTACATTCTCGCATGTCTGCCGTTCAAGCATCCATACAGATCGTTGATCTTCAGACAATCGGTTTTGCTGATAGTCTTCCGCTGACCTATGCGCACACCTGGCTGTAGTGGTGTCATTGTAGGCTTCTCCCCCTTCTGTTTGCTGAAGTAGAACTCACCGTAATGCATTACGGAGTTATAATCATAATCAAACGCATGTTTGCCCTTTTTCTTCGAAATTAACTTGAAGTTTTTACGATATTTGGGTACGATGTTCTCCCAATGAATTTTCACAAAGTTATCCCGATCCGCTCTGGACTGCTCGTGATAAATACCGATGGCGTGCATGAGCTCGTGCATGATGCGTCCTTCGCTGCTGAAGCAGTGCGCGCTGTTCTCGTCGGGTTGTTGTAGAGATACAACCTGTTCTCCACCACGTTTTCCCACATACGACCAACAGCCGGGCGGTGCGTCATCTACTGGCGGTGTAATGTGTACGTAATCCTCTTCCTCGCCATCGTACGGTACGAAATTAACACAAGTCAAAGCATTGAATGTTTGCAGTGCCCGTTCTATAGACATGCGTTCGTTGTTCGTGTATAAATGGCTGATCTCGAAGGGGATGGTAGCATTCGGCCACAGACGTTTTGGATGCTTCATCGGGTTAACGCCCAGCCTAAGCGATACATAAGTATACGGGTCTATAGCAATATCGCCTTGAAAGAGACGTGGCATTGTTTCCGGATCATCCATTCCTGTTTCACTTTCATCCCAATCTTCTATATTGGAAGCCAAGGGATCTGAAATATATTCAAATGGAAAGGTGTGGGTTTTTAAATTTAAAACGGTTTTACGAATAATTATTAAATTTTACGATATACGTGCATACGGTCATGTAGTGTATAAATATAAGATTGTTCTGGCCTTCTGAAACGTACAAAATATAATTAACGAAAAATTGTTCGCGAACAAGTCTTCGTTGGTCACATGCGATCGCGCGAACGGATGTTGCTTGTTCGCACAATCACACGAATTGGCACGAGCGAAAAGTAGATACAGCTGATCAACAGTTAGAAGCAGTTAACGATAATTTCAAAATCTATATTTTTTCTTGAAGTAAATAATGATGTCGTGACTACAAGTGTATGTATAGACAAAATACTGGGGTTTACGGCATAAGTGTGTTTATTTTGTTTGTCACGAAAGGTCTTGTATGCAAGTGACTTCTAAGCTGTATTGCGAAAATTCATGAGGTACTATATTAAGCACATAATTGTTTGAGAGTTCGCAAAAGAGATACTACATGGATGTCATGGCTTCTAAAATCGATTAACTATATTAAATTCTAAAATATCTCCAGAATATTTTCTTAAGTCAATCCGAGTAACAGTTGTGGATATATCAGAAGAAGTTGAGCGCTCCATAGTAGCTTTATTGTAACTCCCCGTGAATTCTCGAGAACTACTCAACCAATATTAAAGGGACTTCAGACATATAACGGGTGATTTTTTTGAGGTTAGGATTTTCATGCATTAGTATTTGACAGATCACGTGGGATTTCAGACATGGTGTCAAAGAGAAAGATGCTCAGTATGCTTTGACATTTCATCATGAATAGACTTACTAACGAGCAACGCTTGCAAATCATTGAATTTTATTACCAAAATCAGTGTTCGGTTCGAAAATTTTTTATCGACAAATTTTGTTCAGCGATGAGGCTCATTTCTGGTTGAATGGCTACGTAAATAAGCAAAATTGCCGCATTTGGGGTGAAGAGCAACCAGAAGCCGTTCAAGAACTGCCCATGCATCCCGAAAAATGCACTGTTTGGTGTGGTTTGTACGCTGGTGGAATCATTGGACCGTATTTTTTCAAAGATGCTGTTGGACGCAACGTTACGGTGAATGGCGATCGCTATCGTTCGATGCTAACAAACTTTTTGTTGCCAAAAATGGAAGAACTGAACTTGGTTGACATGTGGTTTCAACAAGATGGCGCTACATGCCACACAGCTCGCGATTCTATGGCCATTTTGAGGGAAAACTTCGGAGAACAATTCATCTCAAGAAATGGACCCGTAAGTTGGCCACCAAGATCATGCGATTTAACGCCTTTAGACTATTTTTTGTGGGGCTACGTCAAGTCTAAAGTCTACAGAAATAAGCCAGCAACTATTCCAGCTTTGGAAGACAACATTTCCGAAGAAATTCGGGCTATTCCGGCCGAAATGCTCGAAAAAGTTGCCCAAAATTGGACTTTCCGAATGGACCACCTAAGACGCAGCCGTGGTCAACATTTAAATGAAATTATCTTCAAAAAGTAAATGTCATGAACCAATCTAACGTTTCAAATAAAGAACCGATGAGATTTTTAGAATTTTATGCGTTTTTTTTTTTTAAAAAGTTATCAAGCTCTTAAAAAATCACCCTATATTTGCGATACAATGTATAAAGGCTTGAAGAAGGTTGATGACAACTATTTAAAAGAAAAAGTCACAACATTTAGTCGTTGTTTTCTGTATTTTAGTTCTGCCAAAAATTAAATTTACATATACGAGGTCTGTTAAAAAAAAAAGGTGAATTTTATTTTTCTCAAAAAATATGTATTTATTCATCAATTTCTATTATGTCCCCTTCAAAGTCCCAGATATAATACCCTTGTACCAGCGTTTTTTTTTCAATCCTAGAAGCAGTTCTTATAAGCACTTTTTGGCAGTCCCTTGATCTCTCAGAGGTTTGTTCTCCTCAATCGTCCTCCTGGACTCTTCCATTGCGACCATTGGACTTTGGTTTCGTTGTCATAACCATAGACCCATGATCCGTCACCAATTATGACAATTTTAAACAAATCTGGATCCCCACTGTCGTTAACTAACAATCCCTGAGTGATTCTCATGCGACAGTTTTTTGGTCAGAATTGAAATTTTGGAACGAATTTCGTTGCCACACGCTTCATGCCCAAACAACCTACATGGTATGAGCCAACTGATATGCCGACATCTTCAGCAACTTCTCTAATAGCCTAGACGGACGGCAGAGTTAACTCCGATTAACTGCGCTTTTAATCAGTTCCAAATTTGTAGGTGACAGACGGCAGCAAAGCGAGTTATAAACTCCCATAAACAGCTGATTGGCAAAAATATTTTCTGTTTGGTAAAATAAAATTGGATGGAAGGCAAAAATTGCGGTTGCGGTTTACATTTAATTGAAAAACAGCTGCTTATTATATGAAAACAGAAAAACAGTTTTGCTTATTTTCATTCATAGGTTAAAAGCGGCCATGTTTAACAATGTTGCCAACGAAAATGTCACTAACTCCCACTAACTTTCTAAAATTTTGAAGATTAAATGGGAGTTAGCAAATGGAGTTAACTGAGATAACACTCGAATTAACCCCGATTAAAGCAGTTAATCCGTATTAACGCCGCCGTCTGTCAGGGGTATAATAGTGATTCAACGATTCACCAAACAATTTTCTTCACTTTCTCAACATTTTCATCGGTTGTTGATGTGTTGGGTCGTCCAGGACGAGCGTCGTCATTCACTCCTTGTTGACCTTATATGAAAAGCTTCTACCACTTGTAAACATTTTTTTGACTCAGCGTACACTCATCGTATGCCACTGTCAACATTTCAAGTGTTTTTAAGAACAGGAAATCGCCGAACACGCAAAGCACGACTAACTTCTATGTCTCTCATAAACAAACATGTGTTCGAGGCGAGTTTCTCAAGAGAACAAAATAAAAAGAATGGATAATCGAAAGTACGTAGCCCGCGAAATTAAAAAATCTATCTTATTTTTTTATTAGTCCTCGTATGTTTCTCATACATTCGAGTTCAAAGGCTTAAACTCTTAACTAAACACTATTTTTTGTTTTCACTTCAGATGACCCTATTAAGAGTTATGCTGCCAACGCAGACGCACCATTTTCCCGTGAGCCTGCCGGAAATGATTGTGCGGCCGCGTTGACTGGAGTCTTTAATTTGTTTTTAAAAATATTTCAATAAGCCCTCGGTAAATGTGTAGTGTTAGAGTAATAAAATGTTTGGACATAATATTTCCTTATGTAAAATAAAATTATTGAGAACAGGCCTTTTTTATTCGGACGAAACCCATGCAAACTTTTAATGATGCTTTCAAGAAATAAACTAATATGAACCCAAATATGACGGATCTGAATATCTTCAGCATCTTCTTTAAAGCATGGAGATCACATATTACTAAAATTAATAAGTTTACCTGGAGCACTAATGAACTCGTGGTCGAACAAATCCACACCCATTGGCTTGTATCTGGCTCTGATGTGGGAATCACCTGCGCTTTGGCACACGACACCGCAGGCGATTACCAAACACATTAGCAGCCAAAAGTTATTTGCATTCTCACTTTCAGCCGACATACTGACACTTCGATTGTTCAAACGGCGTTGAAGAAGCTCTTAAAGCGAGTGTGGTAATTGTTGTATTTTCGCATAAAACTCGCACTTCAAGTACATAAGTAGTAATAAATGTTCACACTTCAAACTGTTTTTGTAATCAAAGCTTGCAGCGCACAGTAGCACAACGCGTTGGATTACGCGCAGGCGTATTGTCAGCGTAAACAAATGTGAGATGACTGCTTGATATGACCGCAAATTAGTGCCAATTACACGCGAACCGCAATCGCAAGCACGAAGCGACGACTTCGAATTGAAATTGCGTAAACAAAAACAATGACAACAATGTGTAAGCGGCGACGTGAGGCCCGCGACTGTAACTGCACTGAATCAGCTGCGATTTACGACTGAGACTGTTACTAGCTGGCGATTAAGCTGGAATCACAGTCGCATAAAATGCAAAACCGTCGGCCAAACAATGTGACGACTGCGGCTTTTGTAACTTTATTGATGTGTTATATACACCGTTAGGCATATATACATACTCACATGTGGAGCTCCGCTTGTATTTGTTTGGCCCACAAATAATTTGGTTTCGTTGACTCTCGCAGGTGAATGCGAAGCTCTCCAACACCGCTAAGGAAACACATAAACTATAAATTGTGGAAATGAAATGAGCAATTGGTAATCAAAAACATAAACAAATCGCAGTGCCAATGACTGCGCAAGCCGTTTGGAGCCAGTTGATCGCTTGCGGTAATCGCCGTGTGTGACTCTTGAATGAGCGGCTTTGTTTTGGCTTATTGAATGCCAGCTACGAATTCGGCAATGCAAACAAAAAAATAGGCCGCAGCCAATGGCATAACAACAAATACATTTCATGACTTTCGTGTTCGCGATTTTTTTGATCTCTGATCACCATTTCGGTATCCCGAATTAGACTCGGTATTTAGATTTCCGTTGTTTTGTGCAAATTATCTGAAAAAATGTTTTATTTACTTTATGAATAATGCGTCAGAAAAGAAATTTTCTTCCTTCGTTACATTCCCCTAGCAAGATGTCCGGGAATGCCGGGTTCCGGGATTGACATCTCTAATACAAATACAATCGCATGCGTGAATAGCAATGAAGAGTTAACGCCAGCAACTCGCACGCGATACACCTGAGCCTGTCATAGACTCGTTTTCGGTGTCTAGGTTTATTTTGATAAAATCAGATTTCGCAAACTGGCTTACGGCGCTTCATATAATTTGCCTTTTGTCTCTATTTTGATGGATTTTTACTCTTGGCTGTTGCCAGTGTGAATTATTTCTCCATAGAAATCAAGTTTTTTACGCTATATCATAGAAGAAATGAAGCGAAATGAAGACAGATATACAGCAAAAGTGTTTACCAAGGTCAAATTCACACTTCAACTCCCTTTAAATGGATTTTTGAGAAAGAAGTGAGGGTGACACACGATCCCCAGTTTATTGCAAATCATGTAGATACTTTATATAATCTTACTCTTCGGTGTTTTTCGCACTTCTTGTGTCTATATATCAAGCGCTAAATTATGCATTAAACCCTAATTGTTGCGATTATCTCTATATCGCTGTCTACGCTCCATATGCCATAAGAGAGTTCGCACACACAAAGCCACTCAACTGTTTAACCTGTCTCATATGTAAATCTGCATAAATTGACGCAATAAATTAAAACGCGCCATCCGAAGCCGTTATTGTGACAGTTCGCACCAAGTTCGGATCGGTTGTCATGGAAATTCCTCGGCTCAAAGTGCGATTTGATAGAGCGCAGCCAAGCGCGATTGAGAAATACTCGTGTGTCAACAAATCTGCATTTGATTAATTGCTTTTTTAAAGAGACGCCACATGCTTGTAAAGGCGGACGGAGATTCAGCAATAGGTAAATCAGAGATGAAAGTTGTAATATTAACTGCTTTAAAGCGTTCAAATATCAAATTTCTAAGCAAAGTTGACAATTCACCGGCATTACTGCTTAATAATAAACTGAAGAGCAAAGCAATTTCTTAATAAAGACGCCGCAATGTCATTGACTGCACAGCTGTCAGCTGTCGAGTATTACGCGCAGCGTTTTGGCACGTACTTACCATACAACTTGTAGAGCGGGGCTTAATGCCAAAATAAATACGTGTCTATCAAACATGGCTTATGGTTACTTGATTTGGTAAATTGTCAGCGCCATTCCATAAATATCGGAAAAGTTTGCGTTTCGAATAGGGTCAAGGTTATAGCTGAATGGTTTTGAAATGTGTTACACAGTTAGATAACGGTTAGGGGCTTCCAAAGTTGTATGCCTTCTTCTGAACCTTATTATTTATATTGGTTGTCACTGTTGTATATATATACTTGTTATAGATATAGAATTTATTTATTTATATTTGAGGTGGACATTATTTTGTTATATTGTCATGTCTATCTTAATAGAAATTTATTAAAAGAATTATAGTACCCTTCAAAATATTTGAGTCAATATAGTGGTCCATTCATTCATCTTAACATAATAAATCAATACGTTCCAAGTCACCGATTATTAAACTAGGGAGGTAGGGTGATTCAAGAGAATCATTGTATCTGTTCAATAAATCTTTTTTAATTTCGAGTTAATAATAATATCCAGTTATATAATTAATAAACCATTACATAAAGTTTTCGAAAACCATGGCTCAAATTTATAAAACTTTCAATTACTGCTGATTATGAATTTTACTAGGAGTCTTTTATGTATATCACAGAAACATGAAAGTGCATCAGTTTGAGCGCATTTTTTATTAATTTTCTTTGGTATCCGAAATCATAATAAAGTTTAAGCTTTTCATGTACTTAACAGACTATTTTTTGAGAGCAACCTTCAGCTGACCACCCCCTCTTACTCTACTCAGCAGCTTTCAAAACTGAGTATCGCGTTACACAAATGTGGTCTGGCCACCAGCATTTGCCTCAAAATCGACAGCTCTGCTCCCTTACTCTCCATCAAACTATTAAGCGTTTTTTGCTCATTTATTTAAATTTTTCTCACTCTTTTCGCAGGGTTCTTTCTTTTTCGCTGTGTTAATTGCAATTCCTTAAAATGAAACTTTTGTTCTTTGCGCTTAATAAAGCAGAAAGAAGCTGCAAAAGAACTGCTAAAAGTTGCCAAACAAGAGATATTTAATGCAGAGAATATTTTTTTGAGAAATTTAGATAGAAAGTTAAGGTGTATTCAGATATTGCAACTCATTTTACTATTGAAAGATTCATTATACCGAGTGAACAGTCGAAAAGTTGTACAAAAAATCTGAAATAACAAACAATCAGGTGGCATTGATCAATCTTTCTTGGGTGTTCCCAAATAATCTACCACATTTTGATGGAACTACGGCATTATGTGAATAGCAAAAAGTACTTTTAATAAGAACAAAAAATTCAATTGAAGTTAAAATCACTTTTGAAAGTTCCTTCACAATCACTTTCCGAAATCTATCCATCTGAGTTTGATAGGCAAGTTGATAATATATAACTTGCCCTGTCTGATCTCACCTTAAGGCGTATACCAAGTGACAGTCGCAAGTTCGGACGTATGCTAGTTCATTCTCATTCCGACAGAGTTTTCGGCGGATTGTTGAAAGCACGAATCCTTAAAGCTCTCACCAGCTTAAATGCGAGAATGAGACAATGCAAGAAAATGCGTGTAATTTATGTAATCAGTATTTGCGGCGCCCCTTATCAGTGCATTTAATAATATTTCAAGCGCCAAATTAATGTGCACACGCAGATATTACTTAATGCGTGTGTCTAAGCTGTGTCCCTGCGATGTAAATTAAGATAAATTTCAAATATGCAATGCCTCGCTCTCTCCTGCTCATTAAACGGTGGCATATTTTATGACTTACACGAGATTACTGCAGAGCTCTACATCAAATAGTGTAAGTGGCTGTATGTTGTGGTTATATGTACATACACATACATACATATATATAATATAATCAATGTATCAATATAACCCATCTCGTGATGCGCTTATTTATGTGCATATGTTTAACATATATGTACGAGTATGGGTGTATGAATATTTATGTAATCGCATAAAATGTACATTGCTCTGTCTGGAACTTACCTACAGTACTGTACAGGATCCTGGCATCGCTTTATACACTGGTAGTGAGTTATCCCAATAGAGATCGCCCCCGGATAAGCACTGGAAGTCTCTTAAAGCTTTCGGAAATCAAAAAGCTTCTAATAAAGTTTAATTAGCTGTTCGGGGTTTGCTTAGTTATTGACATTTGGATCCAATGACTATCAGAGGGTTGTGTCTGCAACGTCATGTAGAGTTCTGTGCAGGAACATGGTGGGCAATAGTAGTCCCTCAGAGCTTTCAAAAATCAAAAAGCTTCTAATAAAGTTCAATTAGCTGTTCGGGGTTTGGTTAGTTATTGACATTTCGATCCAAGGACTATGAGAGTTATGAGGGCTACAAGTGCTTTCAATTGAGCTCTTAACAAATGGTGAATTAGAGAATGGATCAGAAGGTATACTCGATAGAACGGCTTTTTGTTCTAATGTGTTGAAACTTACGTAAACTCGCTTGTAGTAATCAGATGAAAGGTCGATGCTTCGAATCTCCACATTACTATGCGAATACATAAGGTTATTTATATATGTACTTGGTAAATGCAACATACTCCAGTACACACACATCTGGATTGCAGCAGTTGCTTTTTATGTGGAGTAAATATCCTTCAGTTGTGATTCAGCCGACAGCCACTGTCTCTACTGCTGTTCCCGCCTCACTATGGCGGTCGTTAATGCCTTCGCTGGCGTTATTTATCTGGGCGACTGCCATCTTTGCTACTTGATGGCGTAATGAGATGCGCGTAGTTAATGTCAAGTCGACATATCATAAAGTGCACGCATCACATGCACGACACTCACGCAAACTCACGCGCCAGCAGATGTATTTTTGCGCACCATTGACTGCCGCCAATGCAGGTTGTATGAGCGCCGATACACATCGTAAGTGCGTCGTTACAACTGCGCCTAACACGCCCCGGTACGCTGAACGCACGTTCGAACAATCGCACTGCTCTGAACTGGGATGTGCTGTGCGTGGATGTCTGCTCTCGGCACAGCCGCGACTCCACAAATAAAACCGATAAATCGAAAAAAACTGATTAACTTTATGAAATGTCTCGCTCGTTGCATTAACAATGACTTGAGAAAAATTAATGTTATATGAAAATCGATTTTCCATTTACCAGACGCATTTAATGGTCGTGGAAGGAAGACAGTTCTCAGAGAAATTCAGTTTAGTAAGTGGATCGTGGAGCGTTATCTTCCTCAGCTTGGCCCACCGAGTAAATTTTTATTATTAGAAGGCCTGCCGAGTTCCTTTCCCATTCCGATAGAATTTTTGACACTAGCCAGACTTTTATGTGAAGAGGCTAAGCTGAATATCGATCCTCGTCAGGTGGTTTTTCTTTAATTCTTTCGCAACAGGCGTATCTGTTCAATATTAGATTATTACAAGAAAATCGAAAAGGTTTTATGATATATGAGGTCTAAGGCGATAATAATGGTAACGTACTAAGCAAACTGTTTTGAAACACGTTCAAGCTCAAACAAGAGAAGAGCTCACCTACAACTAAACTGCTGAAAATGAAAGTAGAGATTTATGTAAATTTGATCTGGCTGACTACTGAACTTCTCTGAATATTTATTATCTTATTTCGTGCATTTCGCTAAACGCCGCTTTCTCAAAGCTCAATAAGATTAATTTTACAATTTAACGAAAGACCACAACACAATTTGCGACAATGTCTCCCAACAAAGAAAACAAATTGCCACAGACTATGCTGAAAGAGCGCGGACACACCAACAAACCCTTGAATAGTATGTACAGTTACGGCACGGTCAGTGATTTCATGCAGTGAACCCCAAAAATTGGTAGTAGCGCTCTAAAACAATAGACAATAGGCGGCATTGTGTGAGAGCGACTAGAGAGCGGTGCGCCGTTGAATAAACCGACGAAGTCGCCTGAAGAGTGGAGGAAGTTCACGGTGCACGCGGCATAGAGTACTATAATAGATTCATAAAACACTCGTCTGACAAGCCGGCACGCGGTCCAGTTAACTTGACGGCTTGTTAAAAGTTCGAACAGTAGCTGGGAAAGGAAATTACCGCAAACCAGCCGAGCTATTGATGACGAGTCAAGCGACGGTGCAGCCACACAAGGAAACCACCTCCGCCCCTGCCGCACGCAATCCCGTTTACGCGCGCTTGGCTTTGCATTTGCCGCCCGAGCTGCGATTGTTATGTGCGAAATAACGAAATAATGCAACGGAAATGGGTGCGCAGTGTTATCCTTTTTATGCTTGACTTGCCGTCGCTGCAATCGCAAAAAGTTCCTTTGAATAAAGCCCGCACACACACACACACACACTCACGTAAATACCGTGCAATTGTTTCTGCCCATCGAAAAGGGTTGAATGTCTGTCCGCTTGTATTTGGGAGCTCACTCCTTCGGCGCGCCAGATTGACTTTGAATATCAGGCGAACGCTTGGTGCATCAGCAACGCGGGCTCTTCGCATTCAGTGCTGAAATTATTCAAATTTCCATCGCTACATTTGTACACCTTTGTTGCTTTTGTTGTCTTTGTTGGCTTTGTTGCTACGCTAAATGAATGAATGAGATAAACGGGGCACGACTTCGGTACTGACACCCTTGTCAAGTGTCTTAACAGTAGCGTTCGGTAGCTGTCGGACGGAACACGCGAAGTACATTTAGATGCATGCGAACCGATAAAACGGTACGCATTGAAATGAAGTTGATTTGTGGGTTAGACTTTGGCGACCGAGTGTGCAGAAATGACAGTCTTAACGACGGCGAAAGAAGTCAAACGTTAAATGTCTATATAATGGCTGAAGAAATGAGAGATACTTACTATTTGTGAATTAAAATTTGATTATTTTGAAATCAGTAAGAAGTCTTCGCCTGCTGTCTCAAGGAAATCAATTGAAATATTCACATCTGTTTACACCACTTCCTCCGCGAAAGCTACTTTCTAAAAACCTTCAACTCGAAGCCGAGATCCAACTTTGTGTTAGATACTGTATTCAAATTCGCAGCCTCCCTCTTTCGAGTATTCTTTGACCCGTCTAGAAATGTATTACCTGGACTGGCTTCGTGGATAACAGTAAGGTTCCATTAAATCATCTCAAGAACATAGTAGTGATAAATTTGCCGTAATTTGTGTAGTGGTTAGAGGGGAATTTGGGTTTAATCTTGTTTCGAATTAAGGGTCGGCCCTTTGTAGGCGACTTTTTACCATGAAAAATCTTCTCATAAAATCCATTGGATATCCGGGGTTTCCTTCAGGTTATTCCAATTCTTGGATGACCTTAAGTGGACCAACGCAGTTATGATGATAAACTCGGCCATATGTAAATGTGGATATATGATGCTTACGTCTGGTGCTATACCAAACGTACCAAAGTACCAAGTAAGTACCAAAATATTTTCCAGAAAGACGGCCCACTGTATGCTCGCAAATAAATGCTTTATAAATTAATTTCTGCCATAAATCTCGGTGAGCACTTTAACAGCACATTCGCAAAGCAAGTCACCTGATTCGCATGTTCTCAAGCCTATTTGTCTTCGGTGCGTTCTGCTCTTATCGTTTTTGTCTATCGTAATGGTGGCATTTCCGCTTAAAGTCGCATGCCATTCCCCCTCCCCTCATCTACTCTCGCACACAAAACAGGTGACCGCGACCGCAGGCAGCGACACAACAAAAATCACTAACGAAATGGCGGAAGTGGTGTGGGGGGTGGAGTTGTATTAAAGGGTTGTGGTTGCGATGGTGGGAAATAGTGAAATAAGAAAGTTCATAAAATGCAAATGATTTAAATATAAAAATACACGAGTGTATATGTGTGTGGGTGTGTATATCTGTAAACAACCGTTGGTGACTAGAAAATTAATGACTTTTTGAAATTTTAGTAATCTATAATTACAATCGCATCTTGACAGTTGTCGCGCGGATACGAGATTACTGGGCGCAGAGCACAACGGGCTGCCGTGGCCGACGATGACCGCATCGATTGGGCGACCGCAGCCCAGCAACATAAATTCAGCTGGGCAAAGCAATCGCAGTTAAGGAAAGAGTATTCCAACGCACGCCAACTCGCTTTGCTGTTGTTGTTGTGCCACGTAGTGAGCTGAGCCGAGGACATCCATTGAGTTATGATTGTGGTAAAAATGTAATTTGTCTTTTGTAAATACTCACCTACAACTATATACAACTACAATAAACCAATATAAGCCACCGGATCGTTATGACACCTTCGGCGCACACACACCACCAACCGGCAAAGAGCCGTTATTCGAGCGGTGAAAGCTCTGAGGGCAATATGTGAGCACTTATTCATGGTATGACTGACGCTAAACGCTCTTCAGCGCACAACAACAACCCGCATATATTTGTTTATTAATTGGAAATCGCATTTACGTGTTGGTGGCTGTGGTGGTGTAAGTGGAGGAGCCACTTGCTCGTGGCCCTTAACATACTTGGCTTTGTAAATATTCGTATGATATTGCAATTTATATTGCCGAGCATTAGACACACTTCGTGAATATCGTCCGTTCATGTTTGACAGCCGCCAATGGTTGAGCCATCGCCGCAGCTGCTAATGGGTAAACGTTTGTCATTGGTAAATAACTTTAACCTCTCGGAAGTGATGCAGTGTCGAGGAATGTTTAATTTCCTGCGCTTACAAGTAACAGAATATTTCGTGTATTAGAAGATAAGTGCAAGTTAAATATTTTTGCAATAATTCAAGCATGCATTATGAGCCATAATGTGGTGTAATGAGGGTGGTGGATATAGTAGTATACAAATATATGTATATGGAAGTGCTATGATGGACTCTGTATAACAGGTTGTCCAAGAGAACCTGCGCTATGCAGTTGCGGCAGTAGCGATTATCGCTAGTAGGTTCACATCCGATAAAATGAGCACCATCCTAGCCCAGGAACCTCGGGTTTTCAGAGGGGATGTCAGTGGCCTCAAGACCGACCATAACTTGGCAATCTGAGATCCCTCTAGCGATAGACCTAGAAAGATATTGTTTTCTTCTACATTTAAGAGGTTTTTTACACAGGACCTGGTGTAGGTATAGGACAAGAAGGAAAGAGAACTTGGCTGTTTGCCTACAACGTTATCCCATGAGATTTCTTTAACAACTTTCCAACTGTAAAATGTTTATAAAACTTAAACTTGAACTGACTTTTTAAAGACCATCGTGGACCATCCACTGAACTTTTCGAAATTAATGAGAAAAATTCTTAAACAAGACAAATTGCTAAGAAAATCGAATTCAATATATTTATATTGGCCAATTATATTCCCCTTACCAACACCATAATTCATTGGAAACAGTCATCAAACAGTCTTTAAACTACCGTTATTTCTATTTATTTACTTCACATAAAATACTACATTTCTATGCTCACAGAATAAATAACACCAAGGCACCACATTATCGTGAATTTATTGGTCAACTCCATTATCGTGAACCGCTTAAAAACATTTTATGCTCTTCCACCATCCACCATCCAGCGCACAGTCATAAGTGTATCGTGGTGTCTGCTTTCATATTTCCTCCAATAATTCTTTTATTCGCTTTCTGTCATTTTATTGGGCCAAACACTGGGACACAATTGTTATTTATTATTTACCTTGAACATTCGGTATTTATTAATATGTTTGGCAAATTGATTTCACTGAATTCTTCAAAGCAGCTAAGACACTCTAAATTCACTCGAGTGTGTGTGGCAACTGTTTTAGGGCCACTGCAGTGCTACTCCGTCACTTCGTCATACATTTTCGCCCAGCGAGGCTACAAGTGTAGACACATACGAACACAATTCTAAGAAAGCAGAGTGGCACCTTATTATTCTCCACTTCGTCTCGGCGTTTTTATCTGCGCACTACATATCATTGAATTATTGTTTTTCTTTGGCAGTGCCAATAGTGGGCCCGGCCCGGTCGGCGAATGCTTTATTCGGTGTTTTGTTTTATTATTGACTATGCTGTCGCATTATTTTGACAAATGGCACTTTCATTTATCACGTTTTTGGATAGCCAGGCACTTGGCGAGCGGCAATACCGGTATAATTCATATCGTGCAAACAGAGCTGGGGCTGGGGTTGGGGCCGCGGCAAAGTGCCGTGCAAGTGCTATCTGTGTGCGCTTCGCATCACTTCGCAGTGTGGCAGGTGTATTAATGATGTCTACTTTACGTGCAACGCCCTTCTAAGCTAGTCGCAAGTTATTTGTCGATTTCGGGGCGCAAAAATGTTGAACGCATTGTGGCAGATGTATGATTTCTTGATTATTTGTCGCATTTATTTTTGCAAAAGGTGCGGAAATTTCGAAACCATTTCTGTTATCGCGATGGAGAATATAATTACTATTTCATAAAAGCTCTTACTGGATTTTAATATTGTGATCTATGACTTTTGCAAAAACTTCAGTAATTGGCTTCTCAAATAAAGTTATCGAAAGTATCTATCGCAAATTATTTATTTAATTATATTAACAACATCACAAATTATATATCGACATATATATATTATCGACATAAAGCCCAGTAGAATAAAGACAATCATAATACATATATAGTATATGGGGACTGGGGATTGGGGTCATTCCTGAACCGATTTCGATATGTTCCCCACCAAGGTACTTTATATCCACGATTATACGTTCACTTAATTTTCAGTTTAGTCTCATATATTTCACATATTAACTCATATGTTCGGTTTAAAGTTCAGTGTGAAAATGCATATATATGGTATATGGGGGCTAGAGGAAGTATTGATCCGATTTTAACCATTTTTGACACAGAGACACAATTCACGCTTAATTACTGTTACTTCGCCGATATGTACTTTATAAGACTAACATTATGTTGGAAAACCGAATCTTTGGTTTATGTGAATTGGGGTAAAAAATTATACGATGGACTGAGGTCTTCATGTTCGATATGTGGGGTTTTGAGAAGTTTTAGTCTGTTTTTTTAAGAGCGATGCTACACTGCCAATGCAGTACTTATGCACAGATTCATTCCGATATCATCATAAAATTCAAATTATGTTAACTGAGAAATATACGTTCCTGTGAACCAATCCGTAACATCAGGGTGTCATGGAAATATTTTGTGGATTATTATAATTAGTCGAGTAGTTTTTGAGATATGGAAGAATCGACAGCAGAGTTAATTTTTTTATATTTGGTTTCCTTCATACTCTGAAAATGATTCCACCGACTACTTGACTTTCAGAACGAGCCGATTTGTTAACTGACAATAGATATAAGGTTCAAGTCCCAACTTCGTATTTTGTTGAGTCAATAATTTTAGTACAGTAAATTTTAGCAAATAAGCTCTGTAGTGAAGAAAGTTTCTCTGCCAAAATCATTTGTTTTAAATATTCTCTCAACGCGAATAAAATACAGTTGCATCACGGATTCGGCTGTACCTACTTTAAGTTTCACATTTGTTCGTTCGTTCGTTTTCCTTTGGCGAGGGCGAATTCAAAGCCTTGCAATTTATCTCGAACTGTCATGGATTTGTTACTCTAACCTAGTTTTAGCATCTTTGTTCACACGATTTTGTGTAACTGTACACCGATGCATACTAATATGTGAGCGAATGCTAGCGTCGCACTAACCCTGTAGAGAAAGCGCGGGCTTTGCGGTCTAAAGTTGTTAGGAGGCTTCTCCTGAGCTTAAACCGCTCACTTAGATCTTAGTTAGCTATGAGGGAGCTGGGAAACCAGGATCGAATTCGACATATGCCTATATACTATATCCCATCAATATATTTTTAAGATATCTATCGACTCTTTAACTTTAAAATTTCTCACAAGGCCCACTGTTCCCGCATGAGGGCGTTTTCCTTCAATTTTTTTTCGCGCTTCGTTCCACTTTGTTGTTGTTGGTCGCTCGTATTTTTTTGTGCATTATTTTTACTTTCATTTGTCGCACGTTGGTTATTAGAGTTGCCACATGTTACCCTGCCACTCGACCCCGTTTTTAGTCGCCCCTGCCGTTGCTGTTGTTGTTGTCATGTTGCACTCATGCGAGCCGCGGTGTTGTCGCTGGCGCTGTTTTACACCGTCGACATTTTTCTCGATGCCGATTTCGGATACATTTGCACTCGTGTCTTGTTGGTGTTTGTTGATTCGCGCTGGCGTTTTTATTGCTCGCCTCAGCCTCATCGAAGTATGGTAACTAACGATGATTGAACGCTTGCGGTTGACTGCAGCCGCATTCGTTAGACCCGGCAGGCGCGAGCAAACAAATACCCGACACACATTCGCCGATATTAATATGCGCTCAAACAAACGGCCCACCGACACACATACACGAGTGCGAATGTGAGACTCCCCTCTCCCCCTCCCGTCTGTGTAGCGACAGCCAGCGTTGCGTGTCAATGCGCACTGGTGCAGCGACAAAACCAATAACAACCTCGCGGCTCTGAGGCTTACCAGCGCACATCCAACACACCGGCGCACACACTCATCCAACATACACTCGTGTGTGCAATAAATGCATACATGCATGTGTGCTTACAGCGCATATTTGCAGCATTTAAAGGATTAAAGCTCATAAGCTTACACGACACCGGCGTTGACAGATGAATTTGCACTTTCGCATATCCGCGACAAATATTGCTACAGACGCCGCTTAGCGTGTGCTTGAGCGTGGGCTATACGGGTGAGCCCCCATACAGTGTTGCTCATAGAAAGAGATACACGGGCAGCCGCCTTCGTAGTGCGAGGGATGCGCGTCTGCCAAGTGTACCTGTCTGTTAGCAATATTTCTTGCTGGCTACCCATCTCTACTGGAAAGACGGTGAACCCTACTGCATCTTGGTGAGCAAAATTAATGTGCAACCGCGTTACAATCCAGCTGGCATATTTGAGTAACCGAAGTCAACGTGCTCATTCAATCTGCTCTGCAATCTCGTTTCGACTTTGAAGTGCAAAATACTTGACGGAATTTTGTTTGTGCCAAATCAATCAATATGGATTTGTGCTTACTTCACTTGCACACAGTCGCACCTTCGGATTACCGTTAACAACTCGGCGAGGCACCACATGCAATGTGGGCCATAGCGGTGTATGTGGAAAATGCTTTCGATTGAATTTCAGTGTTTATGGATTGGACACGAATTTTCACGTGTGGCAACCATAATCTTAAGGAACTTGGAAAAATAATTCCAGGTCTGGGGTTTTTTGATTGGTTTAGAATCTTTAGCATGATTTTCTATTACTTTATGTAACTCAAACTGAAGCTATCATGGCTGATCTTGACAGAGTTACCAACTGTATGTATGTAATTAGCGTAGGAAGCGTAATTCGATTATCTTCGAACCCTTTCAAAGCTGTGGTGTTTTCGTTCTTTCGGGCAACATGACCTAATCAGTGGAACCGCTATCCTTTTATTCGAAGATCTATGTCGTCGAATTTGGTTTTTGTTTGTCGAGAGAGGCCTTTACTTTTCAATTGCCAGCTCAGTCCCAAGTAGCACCTGTTGGCAAGACTGATTCTGCGTTGGATTCCAAGGCTTGCATTGTTGTTTCATGGGACCTAATGATGTGATCCCCAGTTGTTTTAGAATTGAATACAATAAATCGCTCAAATTTGCGGAAGATTAAAAATTTCGAAGACAACGTCGTGTTGAATATAGTATTTTTCATGTCTTCAGATCTGCTTCCCGAATTTAGGAATAATGGGATTAAGATCGAATCCAGTATTAGGAAGAGGTTGCTATATTATTCCCGATTATTTAAACTTTCGTTCTCTTTCTCACTTAAAAAGCACGTGTTTTCCCATGTAGATCAGGTCTTGTGTTTAATTTGAACTCTTAAGGACCTTCAAAGCAAAATATGATTTTAGATTTAAATTAAAGTGTATGAGGGTATGGCTTAGGTAATGGCTCCATTACAATGAAATATGTTTGTAAATGTAAAGTTCAAGAAAAGCTAAAGAGATGTATGCTTCCCCCAAATACGTGTGATTGGGCAATAACACCAACAAAACGCCATTTATGGCCACAAATATTTCGACTGTGAGTTCGGTTTGGTTCACACACACACACACACACAAACACACAAGGCACACAGCCACACAGCCATTTGCAATCGATTGTACTATATAACACCAAAGATACTCCGCCAAAAGCTCAGAACTAATTCATACATCGTTAGTCAAAGTCCGCAATGACAGTTGAAGTGAAAGCAGTGAAATGCCAAGTGAACGTCCAGTTGCGCCATTTCGCCCCAACACACTTCGGCTGCGGCTACTTGAAAATGGACTGGCGGATAGCGGGCATAGCAGTTGTTCGGACAGCTGAATAGCAACTTGGGCAGCTGTAGCAGCAATGCAGCAGTGACCGTAATGGCATTAAGAGCAGTTGGACCCACATCGCTTGCTGCAGCGGAGGCGCCGACGGCAGTGGCGGGGTGAAGAAGCAGTGGCTACTGCGAAATTTTTCAAATTCCGCAGAGATTTTCTGCTGCAGACCCCAGCGCTAACGGATTCACATGTGTGTAACAGTGTGTATAACGGTACATATGTGAGCGCATACGCACATCATCATCGCATTCCTTTTCGTTGTTCTCACACAAAGCTACTATACACTGTTGCCGGCTGCACTGTTGCTGGTGGTCTTTATTGTTGTTATTGTTGTGTGATGCTGCCAGTTTCGGTTAACGTCAGCACAAACGATGTTCGACAAGATAAAAAATGAAATTTCGCTCGAATCACTCCACTTTAACCTCTTTTCCACTTAACGGTTTGTTCGTTTTGCTTCATTCTCCATTCTTCATTCTTCGCTTTTCGTTTTTCGTTTTGAAGTTGATTTTCCTACGTTTTGCAACTCGTCCACTACGCTCGCAGTGTGAGGTGCAATGAAATTGAAATGCATGGAAATGGAAAAATCTTGCTTTCCCGTTATTTTGTTGTGCAGCAGCGGCATATCAGGCTTGTAAACTTGCTGGATTATGTGGGCTTGCTTACTGCATGCAACCGAAATTCAACTTTCTCCACTTTTTCAATGAAGGTTAGTTCTTAAGAGCTTCTACTGCTCGACTATCGAATGTTGCGTATACGCAGTGGTGGCAGAGAGTTTTATGAACTACGAAGTTATTGTATGAGTATGTGCGTAATATGTGAATGCTGAGTCATACCAATTAAATTATGGATTATTAATAGTTAATACAGAATCTTAACATTTTTGTATAATTTTCTTAAAAAAATATATATGTTTTAATAGAAAAATATTTAAAAAAATCTTACGAAATAAAAAAAGACTGAATTATTTCCTGTCCATATATTGTATCCCTGATATTGCTGCAATCCGTGTTCATCCTTCTTGCACATCATTCACCGCACCGTTATGCTGCATCAAAACGCATTTGCAACTTATCCCCACATCCGAGCTACCGTAGCAATACCAATCACACAGCAATTTATCACATCTCAAATGGTAAATCTGCCAGCCAATTTATAAGTGAAAATACATTTAAGCGCATCGCAAATCCGCATATCAAAAGCAGCATTAACCAGCAGTTATTGCTGAGCGGGTGAATGTACCGCTCAGCCAGGGGCAAATAGACAATACTCGCCACATTGTTGAGGAGCGCATTTACGATCCGCTCGCGACTATAAAATATAAAATATGTGCCAATTTGCCAGCACAACGAATACATACATATTCATTGAAGTGTGTGTTTATTTCTAAGTCGGAAGCGTAATTTAACCTTTTTGGGGTTCAACTCACAGCATAGAATTCGGACTGTTGCGCGCTGGGGTTGTGGAAAATTGCAGCAATAATCGCACATCCCGCCAATGATTTGCCGTTTCCACATCGCTTGTTCAATTGTATTGACTGCGCGGCCATTGGTGTTTGAGTAAATGATCGATGATGTCATTTTGATGAGCGCGCCCCCTGGCGGAGTGCGCAGAGTGTGGTAGCGGAGCTTTAATTGTATAGCGCGGGAGTTACGTTTCAATTGTGATTCAACTTCATGTGGACATTTGCGGTTCTGCTTGAATGAGCACTGAATCGCTATTGTTGTGAGAGGTCTAATAACGGTATATTAGTAATGCGACTAAAGGCGCGTGCCAGCTTCGTACAAAAGATTTGCTGAGTGCTCAGGTATCTATTGTCGCGAAAGAGCGATTTAAAGTTTATGAATATCGTAGTTCCTAGGAAATTTTAGAATGTGCTTAAAGAGAATGAGAGCTCAAGGAACACAGTGTCTAACTTTCGGAAGAATATATCTAGTATTTACATATTTCAATTCAAATTATGGTCTCAATAGCGAACAAAAAGCTTTCACCTAAAGTGGTTCTCAATTTAAAATGAAAGCTCCGAGCTTTCATAATTTATGAAATGGATTTGCATATATCACATTTAAGTCTATAAGTTATCATCAATTAGTACTGAATTATTTTTGTAATGATTCCTCAAAAGCTTTTTTGCAAGCATTACTAACCAGCTTACTGTTATTTCGAAAAACTTTCACGGTCACCATAACTGCCATTGTTCGTGTTTTTGAGTAATCTGCACTGCTTTCGAAATCAATTCGATTTGCTTTATTGGTGCAAATTTATTTTATTTGCTTTCATTTGCACTTTCCCCTAATTCAGTACAAATTCACACTAAAAGCTTTTAGCTGCCATCAAAATTATCCAATATTCCGCATGATTGCTTGTTCGCAGCGCGCCATCCGGTGGTGGTCTACTACGCGCCAACTACTTCAGCCAATGTGTTTGACCAATTTATATTATTATTATTGCTGCGGCATATTTTCGACATATTTCGCCGCCGGTAAGAACCTGTGCGCCGCTATTTATTGCCTTTTGGTGTTCATTCATTTCCTTTATTTTATTACGCGACCTTCCACCGGCCATATTTCGTCCATATGTGCGTCTACGTTGTATGGGGGTCTTACAGTTAATAAATGGTACGTGAGAAAAATGTGTCGATATTTCGGAACAATTACAATTGCACAGACATACCGCACTCATTGACACCAACACTTGCTTCATTTGACTTTTATTGCCGGCTATTAGAGCGGCTCTTTCCTCTATTGCTGCACGGTGGGCGGGGTTGCAGTTATGTGGTCAACACATGATTCTAATGGTGGTTACAAATTTGGTTAATAGAGGCTATAGAAGAGCACAGTGCAGAATAATGTTTCGAGAAGCAAAACTTTCGCTTTGGAAATCCACAATATTTATAATTTAACGATGCAGGTATTGATTCTCCGACTTATTTTTTCCGGGACTTCCTTTTCAATTCTAGTTATGCTCTATTTCTCCTATTGAAATCCTATAAACTCACCCTTTATTATATATAACATTAATCATATGAATACAAAATATAAATGAGCTGGACTTCTGACTGCTTCTTCAGTATTTTACTAGTCTTTCGAATGACAATTTAACAGTATTGAAAAATTTCAGAGATTTTCGGTATTTAACTCCATATTTGGAGAGTGACAAGCTAGATTAAATCACCACAATAAAGACCTTTTACTTTATCTGGATCATCTGTTTACAATGCTAAACTATTGAATCTTATATAAATTATTTGATTTCCCTTCTCAGTTAAGTAATAATGTACAGTGTTCCAAACCAGCTTTAACAGTAAATTTCAGAGCTCATCGTAATCAGTTTGCTACAAGTGCGAAGCCATCAACTGCTTTCTTCTTCCCTCTCAGCAGCGCCTCGCCTCAAATGTGCAATGCCGTTAGAAAAGTGCGCTCATATTCGGCTGCGGCAGTATCGCAGTGTGTTCAATATGTAGTCAAATATGCCGCTTTCTATTACAGCGAATGCCGTTTTGCCAACGACCATAATCATTGAACAATGGCCACTCGCCGCCACACTGATTATCCTTTGTTCGGTTAGTTGCAGTTGCTGCAACTGTATCAACGCTGCTCATTTGCTCGTCGCGACCACGAAAGCCACTTCAAATGCGGAAGCATCGAACTGAAGTAATGACCACGCGATTTGCGCTTCGCCAAAGCGTGAATGGGCAAGTGGCGGCAGCGGCGACGCGGCTATTTTCAATTAAAATTAGCAAAGTCTATGGACCGCTATCTGCAAGCAAATTTTCGGTGCGTAATGCCCACTAAATTTAACGGAGCTTCCTGTTACAGTACGGCCGTATTAATTGGAACGAAGTTAAAGTGTAATTGCTGCTGTCCTTTGAAGAGCCAAATGCGCTGTGAAGACGTTATTATCTCTCAATGTAATTGTCCGTTTCACGAGCTCGCGCTTTAACTGATGACCTATGGTTTCATGTGCATTCCTTTGTAATAGAATTTTGAATTAGAAACAGCTTCCTTATTTGATTATTAGAAGGAAAAGGTTTTAGATAAGCTTGTGCTATTATACCCTCTTCGTATAGAGTTCAAAGCCTTTGGTACACGCAGAGATACTTCTCTTCTATCGAGGACGGTTCTAGTTGGTCTTTTTGGTGAAAGTTTTGTAAGAAAGATTTCATTAACAAACCCCGCCGAAGCACGCCATTGTACCCAGTGAAAGTTGGTTAATTAAGGATTAAGATGGCGCTGAACGCATCGAGAGATTCTGTAAAACGGCACTGAGCCGAGGCGATTTACGCTCCGAATGCATTTGTGTGCATGGGCGCTAGCAAATTAATGGCGCTCGTCACCGAGTCATGAAACAATACAACGCCATTTGGGCAAATCGCTGATTATCCCGTCGTCATATGAACGCCAGTGCACCAACAACTGCCCGCTGCACAACGGTAATGAGCGGCCAATGTAGTCCGGCAGTCGCACATTGTCATTGTGCGTTGTTCCGGCTGCGCTGTGCGAATTCAGCTGCCGCTCACCACTGTGGTTGTTGGGTGCCACCATTAGCGTTAACGGTATTGCTTAAATAGGTGGGTGTGCGGAGCACCGGAAATGTGCAGTTTTAGTCGTACAGCGATGCGTTATTGTTGCAGCAGCTACATTGCATTTTACCGTTAGCAAATCCATTTATTCATGTGTGTGTCTGTGTGCGAGTATATAATCTCTAAATAATTTTGCAAATCAAGCGCCCGCCAGCTCGTGCGTGTGTGTGTGTGTGTGCCTGCCATTTGCGGAAGGAAATCGTGTGTAAAAGCACATATTGAAATTTTCACTTTAAAATTCAAAGCGTTCAAATTAATAAAATTGCACATTTCAGCGCTACGCACACACCCTCACACACACACACATACACATATTTATATGAAAGTTGTGTATTTCGAAATAAATATTCGCTTTAGCCATTTGAGGCCGACTTGCGCTTGGCAGGTCCATGCGCCATGTCAAATAATAATTTATGAATTTGCGTGAAAGCTAAACGATTTGCTTTGAAAATATTTGCTCAAAATATGTTTGCCAAATTGTTCGCCCCATCTGCTCGTTAAAATATTTCAATTAATAACGCTTAAAAGCCACCACAAGAAAATAAATCAATGTTTGCACATCTCGTCTATGTAAGTTAAATAAATTTAAATTTCTCAAAGTCTATAAATACACAGTAAATAGAGCAATTTCACTGCTAATTGAGTCTGTTTACAAGCACATTATATACGCTCTCAGATATGTACATAAATACGTATATATATATTTGTTTATATTTATTTGTCTGCATTGAAAAAGTAACCGTTAAAGAAATCAAACAAAAAATCATATTTATTAGAAGATTTAAAATTCAAAAACAAATATTGTCAAACGTCATTTAAAATATATTAAAAATTTAGGTGAAGTCTTTAAACTCCCATCATATGCTTTCAGAATAAGTTAAACGATATCATTTACAAACTGATTTAATAAAGTCAGTAAATCCGAAAAGTCGAAATTGGTTGTGAAGAAAACTGAAAACATTAAAGCAAAAGGTTAAATTTAATATTTTTCATTTTCAGCTAACAGCCTACCAGATACTCATTTGACAATTTGATAATCGAGTAAGAATTTCTCAATTCTAATCAATTATGAGAATCATCATGATTTGGAAATTTTGCAAGACACAATAAATGGTGAAATGTTTTATAAACCAAAGGGCAAGGTCAAATCAAGGTCATATGTGGTAAAGATAATATTTCAAACAATTTGATGGAACAAGCTTTGGGTTGAGTTGTATGGCTATTCCCACTTAGGCTATGAAAGACACTACTTTGAAAAGTCTTGATCACCCTCTTGATTAGATATTAAGATTCAACAAAACGCCCTGAAACTGCTACAAATCCGCAAAGAATTTTCGCTTCTATATCCAATAGTTGTGGTTGTTCAAAAATGTGTGATCCAAGAAATCTTTGTCTTGATCTTGCAAAGCCGGGATATTCCTGAACAAAATGATGAGATGATCCCACCTGTCCTCTTGCAGATAACTTCTACAGGTAGCATCTGCTAAGATTTTTAACCTAACCGATGTGACAATAGCCAGTTAGAACCCCTATGAATATGGTGAGCTGCAAAGTTCTGTAGACTTCTTGCAATTCACCTTAGGCCAGAAGGATCAACAACTGCACAAGTGCTAGTGGCTGACCAGAACTTGTCCAGTAGAGTATAACGGCGGTACTAATAGTGAAGATAACCATTCCTTATCCAGCCTTGAGGGCATAGTCAGCGAACTCTAGTCTAGTATCGCCACTCTACTATCAGAGTGAATCGTCATTTTCATGTAGATTGCTGCGCTTCGGAGCAATACCGCTGCAATAGTCGCGAAGACTGAAACTAAGATAGTTAAGAAGTTCCCGACATTATACTCCTCCACCCACTTTCCCCGCCAACTTCGACCCATCCGTAAAGAAGCTCACCGCGCCTCTACTTCAGCGACTAATTTCTTTCCTCGAAGGAATAAGAGTAGAGTAATTGGTCAAACTTTCAGTTCTGCCTTACCCTATTGGAATATGCGACCAGTTTTAAGCTCATTGTTTAGATAGACTCGTTTCTTTATGTTTGGACATGACTTTTAAGAGACCAATGATGTATACAAGAGATTAAAAATTCGTAAATAATGAATATTGATACTTTTATTTTTGAGAAATATAAGTTGTCTTCCATATAACATAAACCAAAGTCTGAGTTTGAAAATTATACTAAAACTCGCAGAAACCGGCTGTATCTCGCAAACCTTCTGCAGGGCTACTGCCCC
Source organism: Zeugodacus tau (assembly GCA_031772095.1). Taxonomy (NCBI): domain Eukaryota; kingdom Metazoa; phylum Arthropoda; class Insecta; order Diptera; family Tephritidae; genus Zeugodacus; species Zeugodacus tau. Next base: position 93,370,846 of record CM062649.1, read on the forward strand.
GGAAAATGGACTTTACATTAGTACATATAAATATGTATAAGTAATTCATAGCGGGGAGTAGATTAAAAAATCGCTGACGAAGAGCCAATTTTGTCTGAGTCTGGCCCTGCGAAGAAATGACTAGCGGCAGTCCCGTGGGTCCAGTGATCTGCAGTCGGAGTAAGATACTTTTTAGGCGTGGTCCCAAAAGAGGTGTACCTTAGCGCGCAGTATGAATCGTGCATGATGTCTACTTTTGACAGTATTTATGAAAGATTTCCCTCCGAAATCAAAAAAAAAAGAAGAACCTGAGCATTCCATGATTTCAATATTACCTTTCGAGGGCCAACCCGAGCTAGCACAAAATGCTTTGTCCAGTAGTTTTTGGGCCACCACCAAACGAGATAAAACTAACAACACTAAAAACTTCAAATGTGATTATTTACATAAACGTTGTAAAAGCACAGTGAAATTCGAATAAAATACACAAATAAAAAGCATAAATAAAAAAAAAACCAACAACAATAAAAAATGGAAAGGTGAAAGCGCAATAAACGTAATCAACTGCAGTGAATGCAATTTGAAATCATTTCCATACATAGAAGACAAAACGGTTGTTTTTATTGCACGGGTTTTTTTTTGGGGACTCACACACCCATACATATATATTTATGTTTTTTGTTCGCCTGCCGCTCGTGGTCAAGCATTTATCTACTCATATTTCCACAGCAAACGTGTTGTTGCTCTTGTTGTTGCCATAGCAGTTTGACTCTTGTACGGCTATTTAAGAGGGTTTATTTGGTGTATCCCAAAGCTTAAGGGGCGCTCGCAGGAGGCTGAGCTACGGGTTTAAGCTTACCAATGACCAATTGTGCTTTTGCGCTTTTGTACTTTCAACAACCCCAAACCCAACAACTCAACAACAGCAATAAAAATCTCGGCAAATATGGCAAATAACGCTTATGGATATTTGCATGTGCATATCCTCTTCGAATACATACGGACAAGCGGCGGACTCGCTATTTTGCATTTTAATGCCCCGTGGCACTGTGTGCTCAACAAAATTCTACTATTGCCATTCGCAGCAATTTTGCTATTTTTATTTAACCGTCGCTCGCTGATATTTGTATTAAAAAGCAACAATAAAAAAAGAAAAAAGTGCTGCGCATATGCATATTTAACTGTAACTGTAAAACTGCGCAAAAAACTGTGTGTTGATGTCCGGCGAGGCGAGGCGAGGGAATTGCGAAAAATTACACAGCAATTAAGTTTGAATGCGGTGCGCTGTTTGGGAGAGTGCGCGCTAGACAAACAAATGCAACAAAAAGGTTAGTCCACATAGATATGCCCTCTCCATGAGTCCTCCCGTGTGTAAGTAAGCGCGAATTTTAGTGCGAATGATGTCAGCGGTCAGCGGTTAGTGGTGCAGGGTGTCGCCCCTGGTCACTATGAAAGAGACGTGATCTGTGTCAATGGCTGCCGATGAAGCGGTCGAGGCGCTGATTCCGCTGGCGGTATGTTGCAGGCAAAACTTACGATAGTAGAAAACAATGTTAGTGGTTTTGATGGCGGTTTGTGCTAACAGATAGCCGAAAAAGCTTAAAGCTGACCTATATCATTTAGCATATAAATAGTTGCCTCTGAAGAGTTCCATTGTGGCAGATTTGAGTTATTGAAATGCATTTCTTTGTTAACTGTAAAATAAAAAAAATAAAAAACAAATTATAAATCACTTTAAGTCCTCAAAAGTAGGAATTATATAATAGATTTTCTCTAAACACGTGTCATCAATATTAAGGATTGATCTATCAAGTTGGATCTGTTGACTTCTTAAAACAGTCTTTGAAACTTTTGAGTTAACTTTATCTAACAATACCAACCCGACCTATGGACATGTGGTTTTAAAGATGAAATAAAATATGCAATTTTATGTTATCGTCAAGAATTTAGCTTTATTATAAAGATAAGGGTTTGTCATTATATTTGAAAAATGATTTCGGACAAGTGACTGGCGTAGCTGGTTCGAATATATTCTAGTCGAAAGGCCAAATTTTAGACCACTTTTCACAGTGATTGGGGTCGTTGTTTCAGAGTAAGTACTTTCATTGTGAAATGGTGAACCTGACAGCTGTCAAAAAGGCCTACTCCGCAAAAATATTGTCTCATTTGTCCATAAAAACACCCGCTAGTACTCAAAATTATAATAAATTTTCTCTAAACAAGTAAGGAAAGGCTAAGTTCGGGTGCAACCGAACATTTTATACTCTCGCAATTTATTGATATATTTTTATTAAGATAACACACAATTTGACCCAATTTGAAAATCCTATAATTAGGTATATGAGAGCTAGGGGAAGTTACACTATTAGAAGAAAAATATTTCCTGTAAATTAAATTGAGATACCTGAGAGATTTACCGAAATTTTCGGTGAAAAATTACCATGGGGCACTGAATTCTTCAAATTCGATATTCGGGGCTTTGAAAAGTTATAGTTATTTCGACAATTTTTTCCCAAGTGATGCCACAGATCATATGCAGTATTTGTGTAAAGTTTTATTTCGCTCTCTTAATTGATTCCTTATGTATATATTATAAAGTGAAGGAAAAAAATGTTATATACCGAATTTCATTCGAATCGGTCGAGTAGTTCCTGAGATAAGGTTTTTGACCCATAAGTGGGCGATGCCACGCCCATTTTCCATTTGGTAAAAAAATCTAAATGCAGCTATCATCTGCCATTTCTTATGTGAAATTTAGCGTTTCTGACGTTTTTCGTTAATGAGTTAACCCACTTTTAGTAATTTTCAACGTAACCTTTGTACGGGAGTTGGACGTGGTTATGATCCGATTTCTTTCATTTTTGGACTGCATTAGGAAGTGGCTAAAAAATGACTGCAGAAAGTTTGGTTTATATAGCTCTATTGGTTTGCGAGATATGTACAAAAAACCTATTTGGGGGCGGGGCCTTTGTTCCAAATTTTACGTTTATAACTTTATTTATGGCTTAGTTATGACACTTTATGTGTTTTCGGTTTTCGCCATTTTGTGGGCGTGGCAGTGGTCCGATTTTGCCCATTTTCGAAAGCAACCCTCTCACGGTCCTAAGGAACATGTGTTCCAAGTTTCATGAAGATATCTTTACTCTATTTTTATTCAAGTTATCCGTTGCACGGACGGACAGACGGATGGACGGACGGACGGACAGACAGACATTTGGATTTTGACTCGTCTCGTCACCCTGATCATTTTGATATATATAACCCTATAACTCGTTTAGTTTTATGAGTTACAAACAATCGTTATGTGAACAAAACTATAATACCCTCTTAGCAACTTTTGTTGCGAGAGTATAAAAGGAGTTGATTGATGGCTTAATACCGCATCTCTGCTCCTCGGCTTACATTTATAGAAGCATAAAACTTTGTCAAGATATGTTTTGGGAACGCTGTTCTGGGAGAGTCTATGGCTAGATATAAATCTAGTTCAATTGATAGTATCTACCTAGCCGAATTTACATACATTCATTTGCGAACAGTATCATTTTGGGATCAGAACTAGAAGATTGAATGTCAAGCTGAGATAAATTCTTCGTTCGGTGGAAAAGAGCTTTTATAGTGTTAAGGGATAATTTCAAACATCAAGTATTTCGCGGAAGAGTGTAATGTAGAGTGGGAGTTCAGTGAAGGTTAGAGCCCCGAATGTGTTCTCTTTTAAATTACCCAAACTCCCACATGGCCTCACACATATTACGAGAACTCAATCATGCATCGTGAAGGGCAACATTTTCCATACACTTTATGCTCTCCCCATTTGATTACGACTTTTCCGTCGATCGCGTTATTCGTTCTGGAACATTTTTATTCGCTTCGTTTATTTTAAATCTATGCATATTTATGCCAATGATTGCTGGTTTGCTATTTGAATTCGAATATATAATTTTTTTTCGCTTTCGGTGGCACTCAATTGTGCTAGTGTTGCTGGGTGTGTGTGTATGTGTGTTGCAATGCAGCAGCAGCAGCAGCGCTAAACAATGTTGCGCTAGTTTTGCACTCGCATGTAAATTATGCAAAACCTAATTGTATATTGAGTGACAAAACGCGTTAACTGCTAAATATGCAAATGAATGTAATTCGCAAAAATGACCGGTTTCACTGCCATTTTATTGGCATTCACATACACACACATACATGCATTTACATATATCCGCTGTGTGTTGTTGGCTGAGTGGCAGCAACTTTTTGACAACCGAAATTTGCATGGCTGATGGTTGCTGGAATTTGGAAAAATTGGAAAAGAAGAATTAAAAAAAAAATGCAACTCTGCCTGTCTGTTTCGGATTTTTTTTATTTTCGAATTTTATTTTTTATTTTCAACCATTCATATTTATATTTGATTTCTATGCAACTAATGAATAATTGCAGTGGAGAGCGCCATTTTGCAATACTTTATGGCTGGCAGTTATTTTAATTGCTTTTTAATCATCTGCTATTAATTGGTTAGAATGCGAGAGAGCCGCTGGAAATATTCATAAGTTAATTTGAGAGCTTACTGATGGCATTTTATATTAATGCGTTAAAAGCAAATGGAAAAATTTGAAATTCTCTTTCGGAAAAAAAGAGTCTCACATATCATCTGTGAGTACCGTTAAAGTTATGACGAAGTCACATGTGAAAGAGCCTCGAATTATCTGTGCGCTGCATTCATTTTCACAGGCTTTTCTCTGTTTTTTCCGCGGCTATTTGCACTCGCCCTTCCCCGCGCACTGCTTAATTAAGATATTAAAAGTCTTAAATTTCTGTTTTAATATTCACTTTCAGGGCTTTCAGCCAGCCTTTCGCCGTTAAATGCGTCACTTTTCTTTGGCACGCACACACACACACACACCGAAAACAACAACAACAGCAAGCATATGCAAGTTGCAAAAATCTGCATATTCATGCAGTCAAGCGCGCGCTTGTGGCTGTCTCTGTTTGTCAGTGTGTGTGTGCTTGTGTGTTTGTGAGCTCATCGGCCGACGGAGCGGGGCGCACACACATGCAAATGCATGCAAACAACTGATAATCTCGCTGAAAATTAATTTAAAGTCGAGCGAAATAACATTAACTCATTGCGAGTGAACGCGCCAGCGTCAGCCAAAGGCGCGCGCATTTTTGCAACATGCCACCACCGCCAACAACAACAGCAACAGGCAAGCGAGCGAGTGGCGTTGCGTTTAAATGTTAAATTGCAATTGCTGCTTGTTGCTTCGACGTCGCTGCCGACGTCGGCGCAGCAGCAGCTATCCGATAGGCGCGAAAGTCGCTCGCAGCCAGGATCTCTGGAGATCGCCTCGGCGCATGGAGACAAATTAGCATATTTCACACACACACGGACACAGGCACACGTGCGCATTTATCACTCTCAAAGGGATAAGTGCATCATTCGAACATATGCAGCTGCAGCTGGAGGTGTGTGTGTGTGTGTGTGTCTCATATATATTAATGCCTGGCTTGTGGATTGTGAGTGTAAGTCTATGTGATGTTAAGTGACAGTTGGACATGACATAAGTGGCGGTAGGAAGTTGATGTTGTGAGTGGCTGGCTCATCTGGGCTGAACGGCTCTGTGTGTGTGTGCGTGTTAATATTTGCATCCATTCATATACGTAAGTAAGTAAACGCCAGCAGCCAGCAGCATACAGCATGGACTTATAATATATACAGTTATACATATAGGTTTGTATGCAAACTGCTTTGGCTGACACCAGTTCGCCATTCATGAATATTGATGGAGCCGTGCCCGCAAAGTGAAAAGCTGCCCGAATATGGATAAACGCGCCGGCTGACCCGGCCACTTGAGTGTTGTCGCTGATGCGCGACAATGCATACATGGCTTTTAAGGACTGATTATGGGTGTCCAACTAATTGGGTTCCACGATTTATGGGCGCACATAAAAGCACAACAGTCATACATACAGGCGACTGCATAGACATTTTGTAACAGATTTGGCGCTTTAATGGAAGTTGGCTGATAAAGCAGGAGCGTTCAATGAACTTTAAAGGACTTAGTGTGGCACACAAATGGGCTCGTAAGGATTTAAGGGCTCTAGCAAGGTAGTATCATCAAAAGAACTTACTTTGAACTTCTAACATCAATTGTTTTAAGCTTCTTCTGGATGATACCAAGCAAGGACACATTTTTTTTGTAGATATTCACCCAGATTTGTCTAATGCCTTACATACTTCGAATTTCTTTGTTAGAATTGATTTTTTAAACTTTTTAAATAAATATATATAAATAAATATGTCACGCATATCTGAGGCAATTTTAGTGCCCTTTAGGTCCATTTGATTGCCCCTTAAACAATGTCAAAGTGGGCGAAACGTTCAAAAAGCAATAGAAGTTTAACAACTTGGGTCAGTGCGGAGCTTCTCTCTGCCAGCGCACGGCCACAAAAACCCATATGAAGTTGCTTTTATAATTACCCTTTGTACTCATAAAGGCCAGACCATAAATGACAAGAAGCCGAAGCTTCCGCTGCGGCCCGAACTGCTATTGAAGTTTAAGGGATTGCTGACCAAATTTCAAAAGCCATCAAAGAAGGTCGCAAAAAGTTTGCCTGCCATTTATTGTAAATATTAAAGCCATGAAAGCTACAACTCCAACAACAACAAAGTCAATCAACTCGGCTGCAGCGGCAGCAACATTTTCGGCAACACAGTAAAGAATTGAATGAGGCACTATGCAGGGCATGGAGTTGTTAAATACCTGCCGTCGAACCGGCCAACTTTATTGACTTCGTGTAGCAGGCAGTGATGGCAGCCCCGCAAGGGTTAGACGGCCGTCGACAAAGGAGCGATTTTCCAAGCGTATGCACAACGAGCGCACTAAAAACGCTTGAAATAGGCGACTACACATGCTATTGGAGACCGCAAGCGTGATGGCTTTGTGTTTTGTGACTTTTGTGAAACTAAATATGAAACTACAGGCATAGATACATAACGGTACATATTTGTGGGTGGGCACTGTGTGTGTGTTCGTTTTTTGTTCTCGCTTTGTTGGTAATCAACGTATGTTAGTGACGTGTTTGAGAATTTCTACGCCTGTTTTGACATCCGACCTCTTTGTTTGGGTCAACATCCGCATCACTTTGCCAAAAATCTGATCTTTGAGTGAATATATGTATATGTTAGTATGTGAATACTCGTATCAATATGATGACCGTTTCTAATGCACAGAATTCTTTATGAAACTACACAAATATATAACATCAGCTGAAAGTCCCGGATAAACATATCTTAATATATAGGAAGGGGCCATCAACGTCACTTTCATAATATAACAAGTAAGGAAGGGCTAAGTTCGGGTGTAACCGAGCATTTTATACTCTCGCAATTTATTTATTTAACTTTATTTATATTATATAATACACAATTTGACCCACATATTCGTCATATATTTTGTATAAAGTCCATTGAAAGGTGGAAACCATAATATTAGGTTAGAAGCACCGAGGTCCTCGTGTTCGATATATGGGACCTTAAAAACCTATGGTCCGATTTCGGCAATTTTTAGAATGGGGCTGCCACAGTATTAACATAGTATTTGTGCAAAGTTATTCACCGATATCTTCACTAGGACTTACTTTATATATTGTAAAGTAAACAATTCAGATTGTCTTCAAAGTTCTGGTATATAGGAAGTAGGCGTGGTTGTAAAGCGATTTGGCCTATTTTCACAATATATCATTGGGATGTAAGGAAACTATTACAAACCAAGTTTCATTGAAATCGGTCGAGTAGTTCCTGAGATACGGTTTTTGACCCATAAGTGGGTGACGTCACGCCCATTTTCCATTTTGTAAAAAAATCTGAGTGCAGCTTTCATCTGTCATTTCTTATGTGAAATTTAGTGTTTCTGACGTTTTTCGTTAGTGAGTTAACCCACTTTTTGTAATTTTCAACCTAACTTTTGTATGGGAGGTGGGCGTGGTTGTGATCCGATTTCTTTCATTTTTGGACTGTATTAGGAAGTGGCTAATAAAACGACTGCAGAAAGTTTGGTTTATATAGCTCTATTGGTTTGCGAGATATGTACAAAAAACTTAGTAGGGGGCGGGGCCACGCCCACTTCCCCAAAAAAATTACATCCAAATATGCCCCTTCATAGTGCGATCCTTCATACCAAATTTTATTTCCATAGCTTAATTTATGGCTTAGTTATGGCACTTTATGTGTTTTCGGTTTTCGCCATTTTGTGGGCGTGGCAGTGGTCCGATTTTGCTCATTTTCGAAAGCAACCTTCCTATGGTGCCAAGAAATAAGTGTGCTAAGTTTCATCAAGATATCTAAATTTTTACTCAAGTTACAGCTTGCACGGACGGACGGACAGACAGACATTCGGATTTGAACTCCACTCTTCACCCTGATCACTTTGGTATATATAACCCTATATCTAACTCGTTTAGTTTTGGGTGTTACAAACAACCGTTATGTCAACAAAACTATAATACTCTCTTTAGCAACATTTGTTGCGAGAGTATAAAAAGGCAACCTCAAGAAGTTTCTTCCAAAATCCGGCAATTCCATCAGCCGTCAACCGCTTCAAATCAAATTGGACACCTCAAATATAGAAAGGGTTCAGATAATGAAAATTCTCAAATATTAAATTTTTAAGTTGCTTTTCTGTTCTTTCTTCAACTTTCAGTCCAACTCGCATCTATATGTAAGTATGTTTGTGTGCGTGAAAATTAATAATTGCACTGAGAACTGTGTCAAAAATATATTCAAATTCAAATTGCAACAGAGAAGGGAGCAGAAACTGGAGCGTGCTGAGGTCACAAGTCACAATTTATTGTGCAAATCTTTTGTGAGAAATGCGCCAACAACCACAGAGCAAACACATTACAAATGACGCACTTGCGAACTCCCCAATAAGAGATAGCGGTAAAAAGTGGCATAAGAAAATTGGGAAGGCCAAATGTCACCAACAAACGATTGCAACACTTACAACTTGCCAGTTGCCACTTGCCATTTGAAACTGATGCCAACAACGAAGTCGACGCCGACGCCAGCTTCACTGCTGCTGCGACAATGAGTCAAAAACTAATGAAGTCATACTGCAAGAAAGCAAAATCCTGCACACACACACACATGTCTGGGGCACCACAGCTGGTCGCCGACTCGGTCGAATGCCTCAACAGGATCCCTCGGCTGACGGCGGCGGCGGAGGGCCGAGCGCGTGCTGTGATATTGTCAAGAAAATTTTGTAAGATTTGAATGAAATTTATTGAACTAATTTGTCCAAAAGCACGTGCCCGTGTGGCGGCGGCGGCAGCGACGGCGAGGACAAATGAAGGACTACAACAACAAAAGCGCATTGCAACTGAAGATGCATTGTTGTTGATGTTGTTGTTGCTGGTTAACTTTTGTTTGTTTCCCGTCCGCTTGCAACTCGCTGGATTAGCGTTGAGGAGCAGTGCAACTGCAACTGTATATTACTAGTGCAAGGCGAAATTCAATTCAATTATGTATGTGTGAGGGTGTGTGTGTGTCTGTGTGTGTGCGTTGGCGGTTGTACAGCTGCAGCATTATGGCTCATTAAAAGTGCATAATATTGCAATGTGCTTTTGTCGCGCATTCTCGGAGTATTTGTCGAAAAGTTTTAACTATTACGCAACCTCACCGCAACCCCTGCAGTCCGCTTTCCATCTGCCGCTTTGCTAAATCTTTGCGCTTGCAGTAGTCAAGGCAGCAAGCCGCAATCCGCCGCAAAAGCGCTGGTGTGCGTGTGCGGCACACTTTGTGAAGCCGCAAAACCGCAACAGAAGAGCATAACGCGACGCAAGCGGCGCTCGCATAGAAAATTCCAAAATCAACGAGCTTATCTCATTAAAAAGTTATTTGCCGCGCACAAACGTAAGCGCCTTTGTCGCCACACACATGGCTCTGTGTACACTTCTTTATGTAGCCGCCTCTCATTGGTCCCCCGCGCCGCTTCCGCGCCTAATGTTGGCAATAACTGGCAGCGCATAGTTCATTTAATTTCGCATTTAGCCAAACTGCTAACAGCAAATGACAAATATTCCAAAAGCATAAATAGTTAGCGCCGCCATTTCCTGCCACACACTATGCCATTACATTGCAGCCTAAATGCGTGTGTGTGAGCGGCTTATGTATGTGTGTGTGCGCATTTGGCACTGTGCCAATTCCGCGTTAGCATCAATGCCGCAGACTGTTTTTTGGTCGCACCCGAAGTGATGCCGACAAACCAGCACGTCGGTTGAGCTTATTGAGTTGTCGGCAAAGAAGGGGAAGGGTGTGTGGGGTGTATCTATTCACATTACGAATCTGCTAATAATATTTGTTGCAACTGATCAACGCTACTTGCCACTGCGACAAATTCGCACATTCATTCAATTCCTAAGAACATTCATGCATCCTAAAAATGGTGAATATTCGATTTTTGCTTAGTTGTCTAAGTTCGTGTTCAAAGTTTCATATACAAAGACTCTCATGTGAGATGAATGGTTAAATGAGTTTGTGTTGCCATGAAAATAACATTAGACATCTCAATGGTCCCCCTTATTGGTTTCAAAGAGAGTCTAAATTGTTAAAAGACTAGTAAATTCCCTTAGAGAGTTCCAAGCACAAACATAACTAGGAACACCTAATTTTAATGCTTCGGGAAGTTATTATGTTTTATGTGTAGGAACTGAGTGTGGCTGTGAACAATTTTTATTAAAAGTTATAATCTTTTTATCTCCTTTGGAAAAATGACGATGCACTCTGCAAGTGGGGCGGCGCTATTAAACTTAAACCCGCTGTCCATGCTCTCGAGATCGGTAAAGAAATGCCTATACTCACAATCAGTGGTTCAAGCTAATCCACGATTAGGCTAGTTTGACTGTTTGGCCACAGTGAAATCGCAAGAAATTGTAAGAAAATTGTAAGTTTAGACAGGTCAGTTTCACCTACAGTGGAATGAGAACATGTAGGAGCACCGCTGTATTTTTGTGGGTTACTTTTGGACGGCTGGTCCTCAAGCGAGCTTGATGAACGTTGGTACCACATTAGCAATTGTACAGTCGCAAGGTCTTTCAAGCTCAAGGTAAATCGCAGGGGATTTAGGGTTTTCAACCTCAGAAAAGTTTACCTTTCACTAGTTGATGGGGTTCTAACTGGTCATTATTCCAACGGGGTTCACCGGACGGCAGCTGTAGAAGTTATTTGGAAGAAGACTTGGTGGAATCATCTCGGCATTGCCTTCTGGAGTGCTCCGCCTTTGCGAGATTCGGAACTACATATCTTATATCTTACGTTTTTGGAAATCTTCCGAGGCGTTTTGTCGAGATTTAATATCCAACTAAAGAGGTATTCTGCTTTCATAAAGGATCAGTCTAACCTACAGCAAAAATGAAAGTTATGGGCGAGGTAGTTTTGGTTCGTAAAGAGACATCTATAAATAAATTCTCCATCGCTATTATTTCCAATATGTAGACAGATAACAACCACAGAAATTTTGTTCGCTTGTAGATGAATATCTAGCTGAGGAAATTACTAATCCCCAATGCTGGAAGCTTTTGCCAAAATGCAGAGGAAATTTAAATTTAAATTGCTGACAGTTTGCTGTCTATCGGACATTATATCATGAATGTTCAATTTTACATATGTTAAGTACTTAGATATATGCATTTAAGTAATTTACTCAAGAGCGCCAAAGCAGATTTCGGAAGTGCACATGCACACACACACCAACGCATGGTGTGTTCCCTGAACCTTGTTCACTTTTCCATCTTAACTGTTGGCCGATAAGCGCATACCAAATGCGCTTACAACTGCGTCTATATAAATATTTATACGTTTATTCCTCACATTTCGCAGTTGAAGTGAATCTAAAGTGTAGAGCACACCTGATGAAAGACGAATCCACACAAACACAAAACTGACACACACCCGTACTCGGACTTGGGAAGTGAGCTGCAGAAGCATTGAAAGAGTTCTTGGCAAGTTATGTGTGTGTTTGTTTGTGGAGCTTTGCCTGTGTGTGTGCACATTTAACTGCCAAAGTAGATTGAGAGGGCAGCACGTCATAATCGCATAGAGCACTCGTGCTAAGCGCATAACAAAGCCAAGATGTGGAAAACATGAGCAAAACTAATGTGTGTGAGTGTGTGTTGGGTGTGTGCATTTTTCAGCCACTTTTCCATTTAAGCAAACACATGCAAGTACACAAACAAATAAGCCACTTATGCATAAATGTATGTGTGTGTGTAGGTGTGTTTGAATTTGGATGCAAGCATTTGCTTAGAACTTTTTCTTGAACTCTACTTTGGCCAGTTTTTTTTCCTGTTAAGCCTGGTAGGAGCAGCATATTCATCACAGACGAAGGAAACTTAATTCGATTAAATATAATCTTGAAAATATTCTAATTTCAGAAATTAATCATAATTTTTTCCACATATAAGATACTGTTTTTTGGGTTATGGATTAATTTTGTTATAATAAATTGGAAAGCATATTTCTAGTTTGAATTATAGCTTGGTCTATGATAGATAAGAGTCCTTCCAAAAGTATTTGTGTATACCTCGTACTCTGAGACAGAATATTTTGAACTGTTATTTGAAAAGTGAATAATTCTTGAAAGTCCCATCAGATTTTTTTAAGAGCATATTTTCCTGCTGGGATTCTTTTTCAAAATTTTTCTCCGTGTTTCTGGCTTCCCTATATATCTTCATGTACTGTTAAGTCTGTGTGTTACGCATCCATCAAGTGGTCAGCCAGCAGTTTGCCAAGTGGCAATCGCTGAATCAAACAAGTTTGCTCAAAGGATAATGCATTTGAGCGTGAGAAATGCAACTGCACAAACATCTACCGCAACCACATACATATATGTATATATATAGTAGACATATACGGGGCACGAAGGCTCCCTACTGGAAGCATAAACAATGCTAATCTTCCCCTCTTAAGAAATTTTATTTCCTGACTTTTCTCTCCATAAATGGATAGCCGAATTTCTGGCGCTAGAAACTTTACAAATAATAAAATTAAATAATTTGATTTTGAAATACAAATTTGGGGCTCAGTGGGGTCGGTAAAGGTAGAGATCTATTGTGAGGATACCCTGTGCACTTGAACCATTTTAATTAAATATGTGAGTTATACCACAGCTTTATTCTACCTGACCAGAATTCAAACATACAAACATATGTAAATAAGTTGAAAGAAGCGCTTTAAGTGCGGTTTTCGAAGCTCCTCCGAAATACTAACTGGACACTGGTCCTCAAAGGAGTATACATTTGCATCCCCCTGTCCATACTTTTGTACATGCGTCCCAGTCGCATGTTAGCCTCCCTTTTCAAGCGATTCGCCACCAGCGCACACGATTTCGGGAGCGCAGTGACCGGCGTGCAAGCGCAAGTTGTCTGGCTATTTGGTTTGTTTGCCGGCTGGCTAACCGTTCGGTGCTCGAGTTACTCGCTTCTTGTTGACTTAAAACGCTTTTAGAACTTCACTTTTGGTGCAAAACCAAAAAAAGGTGCTATTAGTATGCGGCGCTCTACATTTTTGTTGTTCTTTATTTTTTATTTTTTATTTTTTGGTTTTTTCGTTGCACTATCTATATTTTTCGAGTTTCGTATGTGGAAATTTCCGAATGTGTTGTGCGCCTTTTTGTTTGGCTTAGTACATGTGGAGTATTTGAAGAGCGTTTGCTGCTTTCCAGCTGGTAGTGTTTTTTCAACTTTTTTCCCTCTCAAGTGCCACTAGACTATGCAGAATAGTTGTGTATTTTTCATTAAAAATGCTCGCAAAATGGCATTAAAAGTGCTTCTATTTAAAATATTTAGACAAGCAGTTAATTAAATAAAGTTTGGCTGTATTACATCGCAATTTAAGCACACAAGGCTTTAAAAGGGGCTTAAAGGCCATTCGACAAATTTTCATCAAACGTTGATTTGATTAGGATCTCCTGTTTTTAACCAATTGAAAAATATGGACTGCCTAAAATCATATGGTATATATTCTACAAGGAGCGTGAAACCATCCGAAACTCTGTTAAATATACGAAAACGGATACCTAAATGTCCAATCATAAAGAAGATTCTCGAGATCTCAGAATCGTACGGATTACTTTTTTTACTTTTTTCTTCCTTTTTATGAGAACACTGCTTTCGGAGCTCAGGTTAGACTTAGGGTATCCTCAGTAATTATTGTCCACTAAATCCATTCAAGGATGTTTGGACCAGGTACACACATCGGACTATCCAAAGTCATGGTCAGATAAACCATAACATTTGCTTCATCTATCATTTAAGTATCTCGCATGGAATTTATAGAGAGGGTAGAACTGCCCTCAAATCCAGTTACTTATCGTAGAGCCTGCCTCATTACTGCCAGTTGCAAAAAGTGCCAACATCCATCAGTTCTGTTTACTTGTTCATGCTCTGTGGAATATCCCATACCAAGTCGAACGCTCTATGAAGATTTGCTACATCTCGTTTCATCAAATTAACACATCACTTGTTAATATCCGTTCGCAGCAGCGTCGAATGCCATGAATATCATTGAACTTGGTCGCGGGATATGCAAAGCGATACAGTTTATAAATAAATCATTTCATAATGCAAAACTATCAGCAAAAGCAATTAAGCCATGCCATGGACCAGTTCAGATGTATGTTGCGTTTCCATCGACTTTATGTCATCCGCCAACACTTGGACTCTGGCAGGACCCCCGGTTTGAAGGGGCCGTTCTTTGGTTGCTTGTTAACTATGAGTTGTTGGCAACTATGAGTCGGCGTGTACTCGCGCTTGTTGTTGTGCCGTTACTTGGCGGGGGTGTGTATGTAAATGTCGAGTTTCTAATTGCTTTGTCCTCTCTCGGCGAGTATTTAATTATTTATTGAGCCGCTGCGCACAGCAAATACCGCGTGATTGAACTTGGCAACATGGAAGACTGTGTACTGCCTTCAAAGACGCAGAAGCCACACAGCCATCAGCGGCTTGGCGTGGAGCAGCGTTTATAGAGCGAGGCGCATAGTTAATTCATGTGACGCCGTGGTACATATTGACGTCTGTGCTGCGCTGCCGAAGTTTCATTGTTTTGTTTGGAAACTCGAAAGTTTTATTTTTAATTTCGAGCTTTTGTGCGCAACTTGCGAGTCTTCAATATTACTTTGCTGTCAAGCCAGGCTCCACTGTTGGCTAACAAGCCTTTGTGTACTCGTATATATTCGCATGTAAGTACCGAAATATTTATTAGTAAATATTTCGCTTAATTAGCGCGCGAAAGAGTTGCTATTACGCTTAGTGTTGCATTTGTTGCTGTGATTTACGTGGACCAAGTTGTTTTTCCGTAGATCGTGCGCGAAATTTACATTAATTTTGCTTCATTTAGAAAGTGTCGCTGGCAATGCCCGATAACGGCGGCAGCGCCCAGCAACCAACTTCGCCTCCAAATACTCATTGGCGCAAGCTTTTTGCTCGTGTTTCTTGTTCATTTTAAATATTAATGAGTTAAGTTCTCCCGCCAGCCAAGTTTTAATTTCATACTTATCGCCCTCCCCCTCCTGACCATGTTGTTTAATTTACAAAGCAGTGTTTTTTGAGACTCTTTTCCCTTCAACCCTTCTTTGAGTGCGAAGCCACCTCGATACAATATTACTTATTTTTTTTTGGAAAGTCTATCGCCTCTGTATGTAATATCTATTTACATACATCGATGAAAATATGGGACTAGGTGCCTTCTATAAAACGATTCTTTGGGTCCTATTAAATGACTTGGCCTCGATTTAGCAATATTTCTTGTGCTCAACGAATTTGATGAATTGAAACAAACAGCAGCCTCAGCGATAGCGAACAAATCTCATCTCAATGACCTCGACTAAAATGTAAACAAACCTCTACCAAAGGTCAATGACTTAGATTAAAATGAAAACAAATTCCGCCCCAAGAACATTGACTTCATGGGTTTGTACACTTTAAAGGGTCACGTGACGCCAAGATTGTGTATATTTGCAGGGTTACATGAGGTCAAGAGCCACTCGGGGTCTGATTGGTCTCCATTTTTTGGTTCATGTGAGGTCAGATTTCTTTACATTTCAGAGAATCAAGTGAGGACATGCCATTTCATAACATGAGGAGTCCCGTAAAGGAGACAAAGAGTTGAAAAATGTGGAAGAACTCAAAAAGAGTATATCAGAAGATGTTGGAAGAGGGACTTTACTTTCAATCAAACAACATTAATATTGACCTATAAATTAAAAATATTTAGAGTAGTAAATTTGCAGAAAAGCCACAGCAGGTAAAAGTGGCAGCAAAGCAGAATTCAATAACCCATTTTCGAAATCCTCTTTGGCTTTTATGCGTTGAAATGTAATTATACAGCTTGCATGGACCACAGTTATTCCTGTGATAATAAATATCAATTAAACTGAAATTGCACTGACCAAGACTAACGACGCTCACATACGAGCATATGAACTTACCAATAATGTATGTATGTATGTATGTATATTAGTGCGCTGAGGTGAATTAGGAAGAAACTGTCTACCCGTAGCCAGTAAGTATTATTCAAAACATTGATGGCATCTACACAGGGATTCCAGTGGGAGTGCAGAGCCTAACGCTTCATGTGAGTATACATATATACGTACACTATTGAATACACTCATGCATTCAATCGGACTTTAAATTTCTGCTGCTTATTGGAACATTTGTGTTCGGTAAATATTTCTATTTCCGAGTGTAGAAGTCTACAGACATTTCACGCATATTTATTTGTCGATTTATTTGCAAACTATATCCATACATACATATGTGTTGGTCTATATGCAATTTATATGTGAGATGGCTCTGGCGCTTCCTCATACCTTTATTTTATTATCTTTTGTTTGTTGCTTTCCCAAGCAATCAACCGTGTATCCTTATGTATTCACATTGCATATTCATATTGCAGAAATTATACGCAAATAGATTCGAATAAATTTCAATGGGAGTATTTGCTCGTTGAATAATTTTCTATGGTCTCAGCTCGTGTTTACGCATCAGTGAAATCAATTTTTCTCTGGGCACATGTGAGATTAAATTTTACACTTCAAGTGCGTTTAAATTTCTATAAATGGATACGAGTATATTGTACGTTTCTATAGAATTAAGGAAGTCGCAATACTACTTCTTAACTAATGATTATTTTACGGTTAACTAAGGTGATTCAATCAGTCTCCAGTTCACTGCTATTCTAGGCCACATTCAATAACGAATTATATAGCAGCAGTCTTGTTGGACGTTTTGATCGGGCTTCTCTTTTTAAATATGGTCTTGGTCTTAAATTTAAAACCGCAAAATCCGTCGTCCCGAACGGCAGTGCTATTTATGAGAATCTAGGGCTTCATCTATTCTACATTTTGAGAAGTTACGTGAGGTATAGTGTATATCGATTTTGGATGTCATGAGCTACAAAGATAACACTGGAGCAAGTATATTTACAGTTTTAGGGGTCATGTGCTTTCATGTTGGTTTATGTTGTAAGAGGTCACGTAATATTTTGCTTGTTTTGGGGGGTCAAGTTTGTTTACAATTTGAGGGGTCGCTTAAGGCCGATTTATTTACATTGCAAGAAGTAACATGAGATCAAATTAGCGGTCAAGAGAGTTCTAACTAGGGTTTAAGGGAATAAGATAAAGATATGAGTCACGAGAGATAAGAGAGATTATCAGAGGAAGTTAAGCTGCAGATCCGAGAGATGATGTTAGAACTTCAGCTGCTGCGCTTTAACAGCCTCGAAAAGGTCGCTTGTTATATTAAGACAGAAAACAAAAATCGTCAAAGTTCTGTCATAAAATGTAGCCCTCTAAGATTGCCGAAAATTACTTGACTGATTCAGGATTATTTTCAAAACCACAGTCGGCCTTCCAATTTAGACACAGCGAAATTAAAATCCGTCTGCATTAGTTTGATACTGGAAGTAAATTTATATGGGAACTGATATTTTCATATAGCACTCCTTCCGAAAAGTTATGCTATATGATAAATCAAATAAGAAATAGAAGCTTCCCCACCGATATCTGATATTTTCATGTTGTTGATTTATCAAATATTAAAAATAAGTAACTCAAGCACTTATGTGCACCTTTCCACTCCACTTTCTCACAAACTTTTTCATAATTTATAAATCATTTCTCGCAGATATTGATTTAATGCCTTTTCCGGGAGAATGCCAGAAAAGCACACATTTACTTAAGCAAAAGGAAAACATCAAGCAAAATCTGTCTGCGATTGCACTTTGCTGAAACAATACATATACAAACATACTCAGTAATGCAGAATAAAGTCGAAACCGAAAAATGAAAGAAAATCTTTGCCGACCGAAGAATCACGTTGAATAAAACAAAGGCAATCATATTGAACAGAGGATAAGGTAAAGTTGGCGAAAAAGGTGAATGCCATTTTGTCTGTCGTAATATTTATTTTCAATTATCGAAAGCCAGCAGGGGGGTAGGCAGAGGTAAACCTGCGGAGGAAAGTAGAGTGATGGACAGGTCTCGTAATAACTTGCTATCGGCACTTTTATACATATGTTGAAAGGACGCTACATTATAGCAACCTAACAGGGTGTGTGGGTTACGCAACCCTTGACCGCGATTAAAAATTGTATTTTTTTGTACGCAAGTACTACAGTTTGTTTATATAACCAGTAGTAATGAAATTAGTCTGAAGATCTCTACAGTGAAAGCATGATTTGCAGATTTCTTCCACATACGGAGGCTCACTTTGAATACTAAGCTTCAGAATGAAAGACAACATTCACTATTTTTTTCATTTTACTTCAGCGCACTTTCTTACTTTCGTTTAAAAACTGTTCAGCTTTTGTTTTCATTACTTTCGACGCACATCACTCCTCAGGCTGCCAGTTGCCAAATCGAGCAAGGTGCTTGGCATGAATTTTTAAACGAAATGGCCTAATAAAGTTGCTCCTCCACACTGTCGGCCATTAATTTTCTATTAAGTCTATTTCGGGCGGCCACAAAGCGAAGGCACAGTTGCAAGACAAACACAAACAAAGAGGAAGGAGAGTCGTAGGGGGGTACCCTTATGGCGTGGGTCGAGTGATACAAAACTTGTGGAAGAAGTGAATAACAGTAAAGCATATTTAGTAAATATACTATAGAGAGGTGCAGAAATGGCACTCAGACCGAAAATAAGTGCGCAGAATTTACGAAAGTGAAAAAAAGTCAGGCAGAAAAGTTGACGTTGAGTTGGACATATTTTGCATATGTTGCGCCCAAAAAAATGCTTTAATAGCTCAAATAAGCAATAAACAATTACCTTGACCGCTTAAAAGTTTAGTTTTTATATTTATTTTAGCAACGGTAAATTAGGTATGCAAGCGCTTTATGTGCGGGGGAGAGTGATGTAATGGAGAGGAATTTTGGCGCTTCGCAGAATTTATTTGCTTTCGTTAAAAGCAAAGTTGGCCCATTCGCCATGCATCATTACAAACTGCTAAGCCTACAGCCTGCGGGGAGTCAAACGAGCGGAAGTGGCGGGCAATGAGAAAGTGAGAGAGAGAGAGAGAAAGTGACGACCAGACGGCGCATAAACAGTTGACGTTAATTGTGCTTTGTTTTCTACTTCATTGATGCTTTGATATAACTTAGTTCTCATCGTTCGTTGCTGTTGGATCTAAATTCATTTCTCGGGCGACAGAAATTGTTCCCTTAGTGAATTGTGGCGTTTTGTGTTCTGCGATACCTGAAAGATTTAATACACAGATCCTACATTTGGTAATTTACGACTAAGGTTTGAAAAGTGCTTTTGTTCGACCATTGAGCTCCTACTTGACTCAAGAGTAAAGGATTATTGGGGTGGTGGTTCTACCTAACATTTATATTGTGTTCTATGGCTCCCCGAGGAAGCAACGGGCCACATTAAGATTTCTCCATATATTTCGATCTTGTGCTAGCTTCTTGATTTGACTCAAATTTTTTGGAACTTCGATACTGTCCAAATTTCTTTTCCAGGTTAGAGTTGGACGCCTTTCTTTCAGGTGCCTTATGAATTCCAGTCGATAGCGTTCCGGGTGATTGTATCTGGATCCCGTCTTAGAACACTCCCGAGCCAGCCCCATTTTCTTCTAAGGATTTCCGCCCAGAAGAGGATTTGTTTTGTACGTGACCATAAGTCCGCGTTATGTGGAGGTCCAGAAAATGCGGCAAATGTTCCGAAGGCATCGGTTTATGAAAACTTGCCGCTTTTGGATGTCGGCGGCTACAAGATTCCATGTTTCGCAATCGTATGGAAGGGTTGATTTAATATTGGAATTGAATATTTTTATTTTGGTACGTCGCGCTATGATGGAGGAGCTTCAGACCACATTGAGTAGGCTCATAGCTTGCTTAGTCTTTTTTAAGAGGTTGCTGATGTCTTCCTTTGATCCTCCGTTTGCAGATATAACACTGCACAAATAATAAAAAGATTTCATATTTTCCAGTTCTATGCCATCGACCTGAAAGTTATGCTATTCCATTTAGTAAATTTAGAAAATAAGTAATTACTCTTTCGGTCGTTTACAAAAGTAACCAAATTGTGTCCAAAAATGTGTCCACTAAACAGTTTCTGATCATTAATATGCAAATGGTATAACTTTCTGTGGCGCACAAAAGTATACAATGCACATAATTAAATTCTCCACTAAGATTTCCCAAAAACAAACCATACTTTACTTTATCATGTTATGCGCTGTTTCTATGGAGCTATTCTTAATCAGCTCTTATATAAGCGGCTTACGAGTTATCACAAATGCAATGCAAGGCGAATTTAAAACTCTTGATGTTGGAGTTTGAAATGGAAGCAAATTGAAGCTAGAAGAAGTTGTTGTTTTCATAATTGCTAATATTGGTTGGTTGGTTGGTTGAAATGGGAGGTAAGGAGAGCCTGACCGCAAGCGGCCGCACGTAAGCCATCATTAGGCCCATTGTTTTTCAGGGTACTGATAAGAGTATATTGTTTCTGTAGAAGTCTGTTAAAATTAAAAAAGGATAAAAGAAAAATAGTTTCATCCACATTTAGCAAAATATTAATATTTATAATTATTTTTGGGTTAGCAACTAATTTAAAGTACATGTTCGCAAATATTGAAATAAGAATAGAACATTTCGCTCCATTGTAGATTATACGATACTTTCCTTAATGCGCCCGCATATATATTAATTTAATTAAAATCCAATAAATTTCTTAACAATTGTGACAAATTGGGTAAACAATGTCACACAGATGAGCGACTTGCAAGTGTTATGTGTGAATGGCGATTATTATTATTATTATTGTGATTGGAAAACGTAAATTAATAGGTATATTCATTACGCTGCAACACAATACAATTTCATAAACACATATTTCCACATTTGTTAATATGTTGCATAATAACGGGCGTATAAGGGTATTGCTGCACTTGACGTTAACGAAATTTTAGATTGTCTGGATTTAAGGCAGACGCACACACGCCTTCTTTGCATGAATATCAAGAATCATTTACATTACATATATGTATGTATACTATATATTCCTCTATACATATATAGTATATGCTTAAAGTCAGCATTGTTAATACCCAGTGTTTATCGTTATGCCATTTTAATTATGACCGTATTAATATTACAGTTTAATTGTTGTGAGTGCTACAGTTTGCACTCTGGCTGCAAAGGGTGGCCGTACACTGCGTATGAGGGACCGCAAGTGTGTATGCTCTAAGTGCGCATTATATGCTTGTCAATGCGACAGCGAGACATGGCAACTCTTGCATACATATTTGCTGCAACAATCACTGTTATTATCGTTATTATTATATTGTGTGGAGGTATATTACAATATACGGCTTGCTGCTGCTCCAGTTAGTCTGCCTTCAATCATATTATCAACTCCACCGAACACTTGATTGCAAGCGCAAATATTGAATGAAAACATTTACAATGGTTTATGTCAAAACAATAAATTGTACTTATTTTTATTGCACTTATTTGCTAAGCATGTAAACACATTAAAGTAATTATAATCGAAGTAAATTCGTTTAGGCGATTTAACAAGCTCACTCAATTGGTTGTGCTGTAAAATATATTTTGGTTTTCATGTTCTATTTACATTAAATCACCATTGATAGCCAAAAATATTGCTTATTATTTAAAGCTTTGGTAATTTGCGGTAATTTACAGTAATTTTATAATTAAAATTATTTGTTGCAAAATTTAATTTCACCTTTGAAATATGAAGAACAGTATATTGATGATCGTTTTGAAGTAATCTAACCAAAGAGCGTGTGAGAGAAACTCTCCCAGAAAAGCTGAACTATTGATATGTAAGGTTTCCTGTCTCTGATATGGAAAATAAGCTTTGAAAGAAGTCGATCAAGTGTTTGAGGATTTTCAGGAAGATTTTAGAAATTCTTGAGAGTGTGCTGTCCAAAAAACTGATCCTGGAAACCTCAATCCAAAGAAGAACAGATCATTCACTATATAGTTTCCCTCCAGCAGCGAACACTCCGTTATGTCAACCCATTCTCAGCCTGAAAGTCAAGCAGCTAACGGTCTTTAATCATTCGGTTGCCTCCTAATATTGCTCTTTTGCCTAGAACTTATAAATTGCCCTTTTATTTACGTATTATGCCCATCAAATGAGCATTATAAGAATTAAATAAAACGGAACTGAAATGCAAACCTTTAAATACAATTTAGACACTGCGGAGGCGTGTGCCTTGCGAGGTGCGACGCAGTGCGGTCAAGCCATTTGCGGAGGCAGAAGCAGAAGCAAGCGCTCGCATTAGCATTTATACACAGAGTTTTGTGCGTGTGGCCGGCGCTGTTTCCCGGAAATGTGTGCATTTGATCACGTTTTCTCAATCATTGCTCTTATGACCCTTATCAAATTTCACCTGATGATGATTTGATGCGTGTAGCAGGATATTGAGTGAAAAGATTGCGAGATCTACATACGCACCAATGTGTGTGTGCCTGGGTGTGTGTGTGTGTGTGTATTGGTGCGGCAAAGCGCTCTCCTTTGTTCTATGCATGTATGCTATTTTCTTGCTGCTTAATGCCATTGTTTGTGCCCGTTTTCCTTTTCTGATTACATGTTTGCTACACCGATTTTATTACCCAACTAATTCCCCATAATATTGACCATATGTCGGATGAAATTGTTAAAGCTTCTTTGTTATCCGTACTTAAGTGCACACACACACACCCACATCCATACACACACACACACCCACTTCCATACACACACACACTCATAAATGGAGAGGCAATAAAATCGCCATGTAATAGTTTCTACAGCTGCTGCTGCGTTCATGAGGCCATTACGCCTCATGTCCTTTCGCTTGGTTGCCTTCGCAAGGACTTTAAATTAAAATAAATGAGTTCTTAAAACTATTTGTCTTGACAAAACTGCCTCGTAAAATCTGTGTAGAATCTGAATTAAATTAATTCATTTATGTTCATTTCGCATAGATGTCCTCAAGTTGGAATGGCCACATTTGAATTCACGCGTTTGACACTTCTTCGTCTCTACCGTCTATGGGAGATGGCTCTAATCTAATCATCAAATAAATACATTTTATAATTGCACTCGAAGACACCTGCGACACATTCAATTGCAGCAACTCTCTTTTGACCTTCGACATAACTGCTATAACTGTGGCATTTGCATATTTACTGCACGGCAGAGATTTGCATGTACGCGTAGTGGAGAAGGACATCGTTTCCAATCTGCCTTCGGTATTCTTCGCACGACTTTCATAAGTATCTTTATGTGGTTTCCATTCTGGTTCTTTGTATATTCAAAGAATGCTCGCTGACAAATCGAAACGATGTGTGAGGTAATTATCTTATATGTACTTGTGACCGCTGTGAAGGTCATACTTTGCTCAACTGAATATATATTTTCTTATGGCTTCTCTAGTATAGCAAAAACAGTTCAGTCAGACTATTAGGCTTTTGATAAAGAAGGAGAATGCATATAAAAGGTTTTTTCTATTAAAAATAGTCAAAATAGAAAACCTGTTAGAGTTACATAAATATATTTGGTCTACAAGTTTGCTTCCGCCGTTTTCCAATAGATGTCTCTAGGATTAATCACTGGTCGATTAAATCGATTTTTTTTATATCGATCTTTGACATTTGTGTCAACATTAACCCAACAAAATATTTGTAGAGATCTGTTTGCATCCCAAACTTATTCTCAT
The DNA here is from genome assembly GCA_031772095.1 of Zeugodacus tau. Lineage (NCBI taxonomy): Eukaryota > Metazoa > Arthropoda > Insecta > Diptera > Tephritidae > Zeugodacus > Zeugodacus tau. The sequence goes on from CM062649.1 coordinate 93,395,039, forward strand.
CTGAAAATGTCACTTTTGAGCCGAATTCTCGACATTTCACAGTGGGCGATTTGGCCTCGCTAGCGGCATTTAATTCAAATTTTCAAATTTGAAAAATCGTTAATTTTTTTTCACAAATCGATAACAGATTCTTTGATTAGATTTTTGGCGGTTTTTTATAAGCTCTACGATCAGCTGAACATCAGCTGTGAGCTCTCAAACACAAAATATGTTTTAGCAAGTGCTTTACAATATTTTTTCTTTGTAGTGCGCATTGATTTCTAGCTCCTTTGAAATTTACAATTTTTACTTGTTTCATTAAAAGTGTGCCTTTTTATTAACTTCAAGGTATGTATTACATAAAAAATCAGTTTTTGTGATCGGTCTGTAAATGTGTTGTTCATAAAACGTAGTGGCAATTAAGTGTATTAACAACTAGCCCGCACTAGCGTACACCTGTCGTTCGTGGAGTAGAAGTTACAACATTCGCACGGATTCGGTCTAACTCTTTTTTTAGCTGGAAGTGTGAGTCATTGTGCGTCCAAAATGTGTAATATGAACTGCTATTACCTGCTAACCTTTAAATCATGGCACTTTTTAGGAACAATGTCGGTAGCAAAACGGGTACTTTTTTTAGTATGGCATGAAGAAGCGATCCCAAAAAAGAGGTTTCTCACCTTTGTATTTGGTACTGTTCTCAAAAACCTTAAATATACTCAGGAGGAGCAGTACGAGATTGGCAAAAAGCTGCGAAATTTTACTAGTATGCTTGTAGAAAAGTGGAAAAACTGTAGAAGAAATAAGGTTTTTTTTTGAAAACAAAAACCAGGAATGGCTAGATACGCCGTTAGTATTGGTTGAAAGATCATCTTCCGAAATTATTGGACGTCCACAAAAAGATATTTCGGAGTGTTGCAAAAAAACTCAAGTTAAGAAATTGTCAGGCCTTACTGAAGATGTGCCATCAGAAGCATTGTTGGTAGCTGCAAGCTGCAGCTTGTATAAAGGTGGAAAACGTAGTGCTTCACAGGTGGTGTCAATGCTAAACGCCGACGAAGAGTTTAGCGGTAAGATTTTGAAAACTATGAGTACCCCTCAGCGTCTACCGACAAAACTTTCTGATGAAAAAGCACTGGCGCTATTTGTAGATGTTGGACATACCAAGTACACATGGAATTTGTCAAAGAGAGCCGCTAAAGGGCAAAACGCCGATATATATCCATGCTACGACAAACTGCGTTGTGCGAAAAAAAATGCTATCCTAGTGTCATCACGGTCACTGATCATTTCGCTGAAGTACCATTACAAAGCATAGTAGACCATACGATTGCTAGGATTATTGAAGCACACCCAGAAAGTTTTCAAAACCATATTGAAAATAACAATAACACCCAATTAACTGCTACCTACAAATGGGGTTGTGATGGCAGCAGCGGCCATTCTACTTACAGGCAAAAATTTAATGACTTCGATGGAGAGATGATAGATCAATATTTATTTTCAATTTGTATGGTACCATTGATAGTGCAGAAAGGGTCGACAGTTTTATGGAAAAACAATCGGCCTTCTTCTACCCGATATTGTCGACCCATTAAATTACTTTGCGATAAAGAATCGGCAGACTTGTCTAGCAGAGAAATTCAAAACATTAAGAGCCACATATTAAATATGTTTCCAACATTTGTGAGTACCTTAAGAATTGATCACCAATTTCATATGACCATGCTTGATGGCAAAACGTTCAGTGTCATATCGGAATCGGCTTCGCAAACATGCGGAATCTGTAGCGCGACTCCCAAAAATATGAACGATCTAAATTTGGTGAAAAGCTTTCCTATTAATGCAAACCTATTTGAATATGGCTTATCAAGTCTCCACGCATGGATTAGGTTTTTCGAGTGTGTTTTGCACATTGCATATAGAATACCAATACAAAAGTGGCAAGCTCGTGGTGCTGACAAGGATGTCGTTGAACAAAATAAAAGAAGTATTCAGCAGAAGCTAAGGGAAGAAATGCATTTGTTGGTGGATATACCAATAGCTGGTACTGGCAGCACGAACAACGGAAACACTGCAAGGAGGTTTTTCCAACAACCAAATTTGGCTGCTCGTATAACAGGAGTAAGCTATGATTTAATATATCGATTTAGCGTAATCTTACGAGCATTGGCTTGTGGATACGACATAAATTCGGACGCATTCGGATCTTACGCATTGGAAACTGCCGAAATTTTTGTTAAAGCATACTCCTGGTTTTACATGCCATCGTCTGTTCACAGAATTTTAATTCATGGAGCAGATATAATAAACCATTTTTCCCTTCCGATTGGTATAATGTCCGAAGAAGCTCTTGTCAAATGGGTCTTCAATTTCGACTGCAAAAAATATTATTATGGACGATGATGTTAAGAGCTTGCTTTTAAAGAAGCATCTAGATATGCCTGATTCTGATTCCGAAGATAATTTTGATTTATAAAATTTGTTTATTGAAGGTAAAAAAAAATTTTGAAATAAAAAAAAATAAAAAAATTAAAAAAAAAAATTTAAAATTAAAAAAATAAATTTAAACAAAATTTTTTTTCTTAAAAAATTCTATGACTTTTTTCTGAGCTGTGAAAAAAAACCGTCTGAAGATATCTTTTTTCGTTTAGAAGTTATTAATTAAATGCCGCTAACGAGGCCCAATCGCCCACTGTGCATTTGCGGGAAATTTTGCTTTTCTTTTTTAATTCCAAGAAAAGTGCGGCTGAGGCTCATCGACAGTTGTAACCGTTTTTATAATATATAATATCATTGTTGTTGAAATTCGTATATGGTTCGGTACTCTGGAAGTTGAATAAAGCGTTAACATTCGATTAACTCTTCTTCTACAAATAAACATGTATTAAATAGTATAAGAAACTATTTTTAATTTTGAACTATGAAAAATGAAGAAGCACAAACTGCCATAAATCGTATAAAATTACAAAATTTCCTACTGGGTTTACTCCGGCATATGATTGTTCGATAGAAACTCAAATGAAAATAATTGTTTTTCGATATTCGTGCATACTTGATTGGCTCTATTAAGTTATTGTGGTGGATTGTGGGTTTTCTAGTGGCATATAATGCAGAATAATTCATTTAAGGATCGTAGTGAGTGTGTGCCACAAAAGCTCTTCGTCTTCCTCTTGAAAGTGACTAAGAGTTGGAAGACAATATCAAGGCAATTTAAATGGAAAGTTGCGCTTTAAAATTTCCCATGTAAGTTTGTTGAATTGATTTCTATATAAAATGCAAGTAAATTACTTTTCTTACTAGTTTATACATAGTTAGTATTTGAATTTTCAAATCAATAAAAACCAAACACTTTGTAGGTATATGTCTTACATTTCCATGAGTATTTTTTCAGCTTTTATAAAAGTGTGGGATATGCATGAATAAGAAGAGGGAAATTTTCTTAGTTTTTCTAAAAGCCTTCTTTGATATGAATTTAAATGAAATATGAATGCCGATATCCAGTTCAACTTTTTCATGTCTCATATTTATTCATGTAGAAATGCCTCTGTAGTACCAGCAATCACAGCTTTGACAATAGTCTTGTTTATTGAAAATCTCTGTGTCCAACACCGAACACTTTCAGCCTCAGAGCTCATATTAGTAAACAAAAATATCTATTTAATCATATGAGTATATGGTCGAATCGTGATATATTTTTAGCGAATAATATATGCAAATGATATTGCCTGTTGCCGGTCCCAAATGAGCTGTGTGACTCAAGTGCTTAAGTGGCGTGCAACTTGAAGTCATTAAGAGTTTATTATTCCCCTACAGCGGCGCTTTTCAAGCATGCCACATATCACAAGTGACGGTATTTTAAAGCACTGCTGGTCGCTGCGCTCCACCAACACACACAGAAAAACAATAGCAACAACAGAAGAGCGCCGCTGACATCAAAACATCAAACAAACAAACTTTCGAGTGATAAAATAGCAAGCTCACATGCAAGCACAAGAACCTTAGCAATAGAAATTGATGTGCCCGTATTAGCATTGGCTCCGGGTTCTCAAGCTGATAAAGCACGGACGCACGCACAAACACACGCTTGAAGCCTGACAACCATTTATCAGTGTGTGCATTTTAAACAAAAGCCCTTGGTTTTTGCTGTTGTTGTTGTTGCACAGCAATTTTCAACTTCCTCTAATGAATATTTAATGTTCTCCATTAGAGGTGATTTTGGATTTCTTCTGGTTTTTCTGCGAATTCCATCTTATCCGTTTGGCATTCGTTTACCGTCTTTTGTTGCTTTTGTTGTTGTGTAAGTGAGTTCACTCCTTTGTACCTTAGCTGTTATCATGCTGGAGCACATTACTCAACTTTGTCCATCGGTTGTTATTGCATTTTCATAATTTTCCTTTGCCAAGAATACCAAGTGTCAGTTCCATGTGCTTTGTTTGGCATTTCTTCATGTTATTGTTGTCATTATTGTGGCGGTAAATGTGAATTCTGTGACACAGAAGTAATGCAGAGGAAGATGGTTGAGGGTACTTGGAAATTTAAGTGCAATGGTTGCGAGTATTAGATCTCTATTCTGCAAGGCTGAGTTTACCCTGGTGGACCGGCTGAGTGGTGCTCCTGTAATTTACAATAAAAGATGCTGCGAGTAGTTCGATCCAACGTTGCTTGGGTCTACGTAACCAAATGGACCCAGTTTTTGAAGCACTCAAGCACTTTTACCTCGATTATATTCCCCGAAACTATGGTGTTTTCGGAATATCATTCTCTTGCAACAAAAATAAAGTACTACGAGTAATAATGATATGCGGTTGTCTCACATGACATTCCTCTAATTTTATGTGGCTTCGAAATAATACACGCGCACGAGTTGAAGCTTTATTCCCGCGTCAAGGAGATCAGCATAACGGCTTCTGACTTTGTATATATATGTAACCGTGCTTATATGCATAATAGCGGAATGATTATGTTTCAGCAACATTTCCACCCTAATTTTCTAATTTTGACTTTCCACACTGGCGCTTTTGAGTCACTACACGCGCTGCAAGCGCTTCTCTCCGCCTGAGTCACTGCTTGGAAAAAGTTCAATTTTTGTGTTGTTCTTGTAATTTTCCACATATTTTCTTTGTGCACATTTATGCTTCCGCCTTCGTTAAATCCTCTTGTTATCCACACAGCGTCCTCTTACGGCCTCCCCCCCCCGCCCGCTCCGTCGGCCAGGGCATTATAGCTGTCATAAGTGCTATTATTATTGTTGTTACTACGGCAGCTGCTGTTGTTGCTACTGATGACCCATTCTGCTAACAACCCATAAATATCTCCGGTGATGTACTTCAAGCCATTGTCCTGCTCCCCCGGTGAGCATCATGTTGCATACATTTACTTGATGGCATTGTTTTGCGTTATTGCCACACTCCGCTGCCACAGACTGCCACATTGCCACACTGCCACAGTGACTGCTGTTGTTGTTGCTGCCTCTGCTTGCTTATTGGTTTTGCTCTTCGCTTTTTTGCCGTTTGCTTCGTTTATTGTTGTTGGCATTGTCCATTTTGTTTGTTATATTTTCGAATGGGTACTTTTTTCTTTCTCTCGGCAATATTTGCTGCTGCATGACATGCATAGTTGCATACGCCAAGCTGTTGGCTCGGCGTCGCATGCTGCAAGCGTGTGTGAGTGACACGGAGCCGGAGTCATGTGGATGTGCGCACGTCCTTTGTTCGCATGTCGGTGCTGCTGCTGCTGCTGCTGCTGGTGGTAACAACAAGTGTAGTAAAATTTTAACTATTGCATGGTTGCATGCAGCATGAAATATTTGCAGTGTCGCCGGAGAGATTTTCCACTTTGCTATGCGTGTGTGTGTGCGCTGCAAGTAAGCAGCATTTTATTAATATGCTCAGAATTTATTCTATGCTCTGCTCCTGCCTCGCCTTCGTACCTTCCATGCCCTTCAGCTGGCATCACTTCCCACCTTGCGTGGTTGCGTGGGCGCCTGTGCGCCTGGCTGCGTGCCGGCGTGTGGGTGTTGGCCGCTTGGCGTGTGCAGCATACATAAAAGTATTGAGCTGTAAAATTATTTTCAAATGCACAACAAGTCGAAATGAAAACTCTGACCACAACAGTCTGTGAGCGTTTTCTCCAAGACTTTTATGCTGCTCTTCCTTAAATATTGCGCACTCTACGAGTACAAGCATAAATATATTTTAATAAACGAAACTAAAACGGTAGTTCATGGTATTTCTTCCTTCTATTTTCCCTTTTCATCTCCACCTTCGAAGTTGTTATTCCCATTTCTATAAGCGTGTGTAGGTAAATGCTTGTAATTTATATTTTCAAATACTTGCAATGAAACTGATATTGAAATACTTCCATGCGGTTTCACTAAATTTTGGTCATTTCTAATATGAAGGAAAAAAGTGCAGACCTAAATTTCTGAAATATATTTATTTATTTGCAATTTTTCCAAAGTAATTTGGACGTTGTGACCTCATATTTCATGCATAAAAATTCATACATTTCTATTTAATATATGGTTTAATAATAAACAAGTGGGGTGTTTTGTTGCCACATTTCGAAAATCTGAACAAAAAGAGATAAGGTTTCTAAAGATCAGACTCTTCCCACGCCAACTAAAAGTATAGTTATTCTGATATCACAAAAGTTCAAAAAGCTTAAGTTTGGATCAATCTGAAAGATATAGATGTGTATATATAATTTACTGCTCAATATTTAATTCGACCGAGTAAGGAGTTGCGGCCGGAGAAGTCAAAATAGATTTATTATTTTGATTCTGATGATTGACGGAGCTACTAAACTCATAAAAATCACATATTTCCTAAAAGTTTTGCCTGGAGATTTCGGGATTACCCTTATCCAGGGATTACCCTCAAGAACAATACTACCGTTTCGGGCCGCATCAGTAAATGATTTTTTTGTGTGTCTCCCTCCGTGTTTTCGGTCTTTTAGCTGACCGCTTAGTCTATTCGGCAGTATCTTTGTCTCTTCCTCGCTGCAGATGTCTGTTCCAATTTGAAGTTTAATAGAACCGCTTTCGTTCAATCTATGCACTCCTAAAGCTCCTTTTTGTTTGACAGTTGCAGTTGTGCCCTTCTTAGTAGGTATGTAGTATGACACTTTTGTTTTGCCATCAACTTTAAATATAGTCCATTTTTCGCCGTAAGCACTGCCAGATACCTTACTTTTGAAGTCTCCTTTCCCCTTCTGCCCTTTGGAAGGAGCAACGCACTGGTATTTTTATTATTTTTTGCTTATTGATATTCATTCTTGGATCCACGTATAGGATAAAGCAGGTCCGACTGCGTATAGTAAGGCTATTAAATTACGGTGTGCTCCAGTTATCTGTAAGTTCTGCTCGAGACAATTAAAGGCTTTTCAGTAAGTTTAATCCTTCTCATGGATCGCATAACACCTTAATCCAGCCCTTCTTTGTACCCGCTACCATGGTATGATATCATTTTTGAATGCTGTGCTTTTGACGAGCAAGGGATACACAACCATAGATGCAGACCTTAGCTAGAAACCTCCCGATCGCAAGATTGTGAACTGTTCTATTCCTCCTCTGCAACAGTCTCGACACTGTGGTCTATTACCAGACGACAACCACCGGGAGGGTTTAGCGGGAGATTTTTGCTGACCTTTTACATGGCGTATGGGTCACTGAAATCTTAAGCATAGCGCAACGGAAAATCCCAACTTAGTAAGGCCATAAACATATGAAGAGCCTAGATCACAGAATACGTTAATATTGTAGAGAAGGATGACGGAATAGATATTAGTTATTTTCAATAACTAGGATGGACGTACATATTTATTCATATTGAGTGACAACCTGCTTTGCAGGTTCCAAGTAAACAATATGTAAACCGTATTGCATTAACGGAACATCATAAGGTTAAGCTATGTTTTCAACTTCTTTAAGTCTCCTCATTCTATGTAAATATAACATCCACACGCACACCAGCATCGACTGACGACGCACTCAAGGCAATGAAGTTCGCCCATTCGACTCAATGCACTGAGCAAATGCGTCTTTATTTGACTTCTTCGCACTTACTCTTGCCTTAACTTTTATTACACATTCGCAAGTCACTTATGCGCCAGGCGCCTCCCCTCAGGTTTAACTTCGGCGAAACAGTCACTCGCACTGTCATAACATCAAATAAAATGCTTCAGTGGACTCGAGCAACCAACAACAAACAAGCCGAACGGCTAGGCCGCAGAGCACGAAGGAGGGCGAGGGGCGAATGGGCACTAACGGTAAGTTTCATGCAGTTAGGCTGTCAGGCAGTGAGGCAGTGAGGCAGCCGCCCGGCCGGGAACATTTATACTAAAACACTCCAAAAATAATTTAACTTATCAACGTTGCAAAAGAAACTTTTCTCATCTACTTAGCGGCGATAAGCGCATTTACTTTATAACATAACGGTATTAAGTTAATTTTGCAATGTGCGAAGCGAACATCTCCCCAAGCATTACCGCATCGGCAGAAGCGAAACGCAACGCTGCTGGTTGGCAGCGGCAACTCAAGGGGGTGGCGTGGAGGGGGTTAAACAAGACATGTAAGTGGCTGCTACTTATTGCTCATTTCCGCACTGAGCCCTAAGCTGTCATTTTGCTTCGCCTTTTTATGTTCTCTGTTCTTTTTTAGAGTTTTCTTAACTTTTAGCTTTTGTGCTTACTCTTCCACTGCATTCCTTCGCACTCGCTTCTTTTTTTTGTATCTCGTCCGTCCGTCGACGCAGTGAAGTAATCGCAGCTGCGCTTGTGTGAAATAAAATTAACTAAATGCGCTCACGAGTAACATTCATAATAAATATTAAGTAGGCGCCAAAAGTGGAATAAATATAAAAAATACTTTCATATTTGCCCACTCACTCACTCACTCGCCAGCGAATACGCCACCGTAGAGAATGTGTAAATTGAAATGCGCGTGAGTCGAAACAAATGTGGAAGACTTACATGCACCCACTTTGGTACTCTGGTCTTTACTGACTGACCATAAGGCCCCCCTTACCACGCATCTTTGTCGTATTTTTCTTATGGCATCCTTCGTCCGCCTCGAACTGACACGCTGGTGGGGGAAGGTGTTGAGACCGAGGATAACACCAATTTTACCTCGGCTATTAGCATGTAAAGCACCATAAATTTATTATGACTTCTGAAAAATGCCGTGTGACCAAGGCCAAACGCCAAGTTGCTGTTGCTGTTGTTGTTGTGGGATGGTAATTGATGCTGTGCTGGGCGGCTGGCTGGTGTTGGCCAATACGGGATTAGGTTTAAGTACAACACTTGAATGAAGTGCTTGTCTTCTGCTAATTGAGACAGGAAATAAGAAGGACGTAAACTGAAAGTGGAGCACACAGCAGCTTCTGCGAAAAAATGCACGAAAAACTAAATGCGAAAGCAAAGTCATGCTCTACGATTGAAGCACCTCAAGTATTGCTGAGAAGGATGATAGTGAAATGAGCAAATTAACTCGTCAAGGTGAAATGCGAGGAAATAAACAAGAAGCACAACAAGCATTACAAAATAAGAGATAGAGTAAGAAGGAAACACGATCTGGGTCAAAATCTCAAGTGAAATGGCACAAAGAAGGGGGAGCATTTCATTGATTAGCTTTCACTTGAGCTTTCGTGGTTTTGCTAAGATTTATACATGAAATAATTAAATATTTGGGTTTATTTACTATGAATTATTCTGTTTTCGTGATTTTTCCGATCAATTGGATGTTAGTTATGTTTTGCCTAAATGAAAAGCTTTGATGAAGAGAAAGGAGCTTTTTTAGGGAAAGGATCTTTTGACAGCTTGAAAATCCCAGGCTATAATTTTACTCAACAAAACAATTAATAATTTGGGAATTTAGCTCAAAACAATTATTACTCGAAAGTATTACTTTGGGAAGGTACTTCAAGCTTTGCTTTAGAGAATAGTAGTGACCTAAGCTTACTTTCACTTGCGAAGAGTACAAATGCGTCTCCCTATTTTGCTTACTAAAAATGGAGAAATTTCTCCTGCTATGACCCCCTCTGAAGATGTTAAATTAATTATCAAGAGATCTCTACTTTGTACTCTTCGGAATAAATTGCAAAGTCGATGTATTGTTTTGCTAGAGTGGTTAAAAGTGTTTGGTATTTGGAACGAGTTTGGAGGTTATGTGTGTGTGGTTGTTGTTAAAATATTGCTGTGTAGTTGCTGCATAATCTCCAATCAATTTCCGCTATATATACGTTTATACATTTTCCTCCCGAACGAAATCCTTTGAGCCAGCTGCTCAACGAAAATCGCAAACGTCAACAAATTAGCCGAAGAAAGTGAATAAATACAAACTGATGAATAATAAATATATTTTTAATAAAACTGATGATGATTGCAGCATTTACAACAACACTCTGCCAACAAATAGCCGATTAAATTGCTAACGATGTTTGCTCGCTGCGCACAAGTTCTCTGCGAGATTTACTTTTCTTTTACTACTTTCACTGCATGTGTTTGAAGAATTCTCTGCAAATGCCAACAAATATTTATATTTTTGCTTTCGTAAATAAAAGTGAGCATTATGTAAATATCATGTGCAGCGAGCGTGAAGCTTAGAGCAACACTCAAGCTGGGAATGCCACGCGAGGAGTGCTCTATGGCAGCTTAAGTGCTACTAGTTGCTTTTGGGGTGGATGCGAACTAGTTATGGTGTATATGAATTGATTTCTGTTTAAGAATTTCATTTATAATAATATTAGCGCTCTCGCTTTGACTGCGAAGAAAAATATAAATCGGTTTGAAAATACCCCTTAGTGTGCATTCCTACTTTATTGATTACATACTTCTTGTAGAATTAGTTGTCTTTCTAATGGGTTTTCTTCTATTCTTTATGAAAGAGTTTTATATTTTTAACTTCTAACTAAGGTGACAAGCCATTTTATGGGTTCAAAGTATTAAAATTTGCACTCTATACTCACAACACACACACACACACGCACATGTGCAGTTTGATTTCCGTTCTGCATTTGTTTTTATGTCTTTTTAGCGCTATTAGCACATCTGAATTGTTGTTCCCTGGGGCTATAGCAATATTTGAACTATTCGCTCGTAGATATTATCAATATTTATCAACCCACGAAGATCAAGCACATGCACACGCACACATGAACATACAAACAGTTGGTGCGGGGCGGGCACATATGCATATGAATAGTGATGCGCATCAGCAACTTTGTTGACAAATAATATTACAAAATTCATTCAATATCAGTCAAACGTTTGAGTCATTGCCAAAAGCCATTTCCACTACTATTTTGCATGTTTTCAAATATTCACTTTCAGTTGCTTGCTGTGTTGACATAGATTTGCATGCAAGCAAATATGATAAATATTGCATGATGTCCTTCAATTTTTCTCGTCCTGCTCGGAGGATGTTTGTTGGGGTATTTTGTGTGCTTTTCGTTTCCGATTTAGAATAAAATTCTTGGAATTTATTTTATTAGTTTCTTCTGTTCAGAATCGGGTTTAATATAATATTCGCTCGATTTTAGCATTTACAGTTTGGAGTACAGTCAAAATTGTGTGCCGCAATCATAATATATGAAGGATATCATTAATAAATTTCCAACTCCGTTTGTAACTGCCGTGAGATTTGTGTTTTTTGTGAAATCCTTTTCCTTTTGCAATTTGTTGTGCGATAAATATTTCAAAGTAACTCAGAGTACAGCATGTCGTATACGTAACGTGTCCGAAAGCGGCACCGGCTTACCTGTTGCAACCAGCGCTCATATATCTGCTACTCGTGCTGATAGCGCCGTCATCATCATTATCACGAAAGCAGCGACAGCTGCTACTTTGGCAAGCACGCAGCACAATTACTCAACCACCGCACAAAAGCGGCGCTGCACGAGCTCACACGCGCACGAGAACTCCAGAAGCAGAAAAATTCATCATGACCACGCAAACGTAACGTTGCTGTGGAGCACCGTTAGCTGGCATGCGATTGCTGTTTCGCCAGTAATGCTGGAGTGGAATCCGAATTTATTGTAGCAACTGGGATTCCTAGAGATATTTTGTTGCTGTTCCTTTGCCGGTTGCCGCTGCAGCTAAGGCAAATAGTTCGCCACAATTCACTGCAATAACAAAGTGGATGACCTGCAGTTGCTTGCAATTTCCATCTGTTTCGTTTCACAGCGCGTTGGTGAATTTTAAATTTCATGTTTTTGTTAATTCAACTTGTTCGCTCTCAATGGAACTAATTACAGAGAGAATTTCGAAATTTTAAAATAATAGGAATAAAAGGGTACGATAGCACAATTTTTGGAGGTTATTTAATGATATAACTAAGGGTAACAAGTAACATTTAATACTCTCGCAATTAATTGATTTTTTTTTTAAGAGAACACACAATTTGACCCACATATTCGGTATAAAGTCCACCAGAATAGCGAAAATCATTATCTATAGTATATGGAATCTACATCATATCCATGATTGTTCGCTAATTTTGCTAAGATATCTTTGACATATTAACCGTTATATACGATATTTAGTCCACTGGAAGCTTAAAAATCCGTATAAGAAGTGTATGGGGTCTTGCGGCCCTTTTCAAAGTATAGCATTGGATGCCAGGGAAAGGTTATGAATCGAAATTGGTCAAGTAGTTTCTGATATATGGTTTTCGACCCCTAAGTAGACGGGGTCACGCCCATTTTTCATTTATTATACCAATATGGGTTTACCATCTTTACCATGAACTTTAGGGTTTCTGGTGTTTTTCCTTACTGAATTAAATCACTTTTATGATTCGATTTCATCCATTTCCATGCTGCATAATGAAGTACTTAAAGTAAATGCCTTTCGGAAGGTTGGATGGTATGGCTATAGGAGCTTATGAGATATATACAAAAAACTTATTAGGGGGCAGAATCACGCCCCAAAACTTTCTCTAAAAAACTTCCTCCTAATAAATATGACCATTTCTAATATGTTCTTCTGTACCTAATATTACTTTTATAGCTTATTTTATGGCTTACTTATAGCTCTTTATATGTTTTCGGTTATCGCCTTTTTGTGGGCGTGATAGTTGGCCGTTTTCGATACCGATCTTCAATACCAAACCTCTCACCAAGTGAATACAAGAGAAAACCTTGAAGAAAAATGTCTGTTAAGTGCCATTCATAGACTTATCCTCAGCAATGACATCCTATAACGTCTAATGGAATCTCAAAATCTATTTCAAGATTAAGATTCTATTCTCACTGCAGATCGGCCCGTCTCTTATTTTAGAAGCTCAAATCTTAACTCTCAGCGGATCCGATTAAGTAAATTTAGGAAAAATTACCGAGAACATTAAAAATGACTAAGTCAGCGCCCATTATATATCTAATATTCCACAATTGCAAATTTCAGATACTACAAGGACACTGAAATTGCTTTCTATCTCAGCATTTCTTAGCAAAAACAATTATTTGCTCTTTTATTACCTGCCAATTTAAATTTACTTTGTTCTTTCTTCTTTTTCCCCTCGCCCCCTTTTGCATTCTTCTTTTGTACTTTTTCGGAAATTCCCTTTAGCTCTACTCTCCAGCCAATACTTTGCTGTCATTGTTGTTGTGTAAATTTTTAGGCATTTTGTTATGCACACATCTATCTAGAATTTAGACATGTGTGTGTGTATGTGTTTTGCTAAACTCATTACATTTTATTGCATCCCTCGAGTACATTATTCAATTCGAGAAAGAATAAATGCATGGAAATATTTTATTAAATAAATGCTGAGTGCCGGAGAATGGAAGCGCTTTGGCTGTGGCAGTTGGAGCAGTCATTATTTTAAAGAGCTTACATTAAAGGCCCAGCAGTGAATAGCACTGCCACCGCTCCCTCCTGTTTGCTGCCAAATTCTACAGAGCTTCAGCTTCCCCCCTTCGGTTAATATCACGAATGTTTACGAAATAAAAAGTGTGTAAATTTCAAACTGTTTTTGGACGTTTTGCACACTCACAGTTCGCCCCTGCGGCCGAGAGCGTTTAATTTTTAGCATCGCATGAATGCTTCCGGCTGTGGCGCTGCACTATGCTGCAGCTCAACGCCTTCATGACTTTCATGCAGTTTCCAGTTTTTAAGTTCTATGAACAGCGGCCGGCCCCTCAGGCGCGTTTGGCGGCGGGCAAAAACATTCCTTTGGCAATATTTGCACGCCTACTCCAACTTTGTGTTATGGCACAACTATCAACTATTCGTTAAAGTGATAAAGTGGCGTGTTTGTTTTTGCTGCGTTCATGAGTGCTGGCGGAGTTGAACTTAACCGCAACTTAAAACGCCGCAGCTGCCAGTGCAGAGCTTGTGACTTGCCAGCGCGAGAACAAAAAAACTAACACAACAACAGCAAAAACTATAACCACGAAAAGTTACTTTGCCGTGGAACGTGCAAACAAAGCGCGTCTTTGAGACGCCACAGAAAATGCCAAAGAAGATTGGGTTAGCTTTTGTGGGTCACAGTGATCTCCTAGCAACGGTTCCTGAAGTTCATGTTTCATATTTATGTTAGGTTGGTTAGGTTCAGAGGCTGACCTATGCGACAAGTGTTGAGAAGAATCCCACTTGGACCACTACAGGAGTCGGTTCATTGCCATGTCAAAAAGGATCGCAAAGATGACTCTTATATATGACAGAAACGCTTTGAGCCTATGACAAATTTTATGAGGCGCTCAAGATTTATTAGGAGCTGAAGTACTTACTAGAGTGTGAGAAAATAATAAAATTCATAAAATACATATATATATATATAGTAACTGCCTCAAGACATGTTATATATTCTTCAGTGAGTTGTTTTCAAATGACAAGTCGCATTAATTTTTCATGGAATATGGTTTTTATGTTAACCTGATACTCTCCAAACACTCAATAAACCCAAGCATCGGTCCTTCTTAACGCCTTACGAAGAACCCGCTATGGTGATTTCAGCTAAAGTCACGCATTTGTGCTCGCTTAGCGCTAAGCATATGCAAGCTTTAGCAATTCTGAGTTCAACTCAAAGTGTCCTTTATTTCGAAGTCTCACAAAAGTTGCCGAACAAACAACGCACAACAAAGCTGCTTTGCGGTTATTTTGAGCAGAAAACTGCAGTGAACCCACTCAAAGGTAACAGCCATAAATTGTTGCATTTGTATATATGTATGTAGCAGTGTAGAACGAGTGTGAGTAAGAGGGAGAGAGAAAGAGTTAGAGGCCCAGCATATTGCAACTGGCGAATCGCATCCCATAGGCCTCTTGTCGATAGGCAGTGAGCAGCGCCACTTCTATACAGTTTTCACTTGGCGCCTGTTCAGCTCCCTCTAAGGCATTTTTTATTAGCCTGGAAAACTTGCAAGAAACTTTGATTTGGCCGCTCATAACTTACGTTCGAAAATTATGCTTTCACGCAGCGCCGCCGCCGCACACAATCAACTGTGGACGGCAGTAAATTTTGCAGTGGTTACCCAGTTAGACAAGTACCAGTGTTCGTACAAGGCGCTCAATTGCACACAAACATCTTTACTTTTAATTGTACAGGAGTCCCTAAGGTCTTTGACTCGCACGTTCTGCTCGTGCTTTTCAGTGCTCTTGATCATACGCGGAAATGTGTCTGCGTTTCATATGAAATATGGCCAGTGATTTTCCACTTTAAGATGCTCAGGCACCCACATTCCACTTCGCCATAAGTCAAAGTTTTGTTAGCAACGAAATTTGTAGTGCTTCCTCCCTGGGTCCCGTTGTTTTTTTTTGCGGTAAATTAATGACCGATGGCGTAAATTTAAGTTTTGTTAGAGTCTATCGAGTATATTTCATATTTGATTTGTTAGACGAAAAAATTTTCGGTTTCATTATAATAGTTCAACAGAAATCTATAGGGACCAGTGACTTCCGATAGACGACACACTCCCACATAACAATCCTGATCAATATGGCGTCACAGCCTACTTTCATAAGCCTTCTTTTATTATATTTGTTCATAAACGTCGACGTCGAACTCGTGTGACCTCGATGCTCTAAACAGAACAACCATTTTCCATGTGAGACGCCACAAACAACTCTTCGACAATAATTCTGCGTCGACACACACACCAACCAAAGGATTACTTTGAAAGAAAGATGGGAGAATAATCTCTGAGATATTCCTTGGTCCTTTGCCCAGGTACTTTTAATAAATACTTATTGCCGCAAACTGCAGCTTCTTAAAATGTCTATCAAACCCTGGACGAGCTGCATTAAACCCTTATGAACCATTTTGGCTAGCGAACTAGAAAATATTTATTTTATACTCCAGTTCTTGAGAGTAGTTATAACAAGTCCCCATTTAAGGCAATACAAAGCAGCTATTCCTTGCAAGTGAGCGAAATAAAAAAGTGTACCTATATGTATGACTGACTACCAGACGGCACATAATAATGTGAAGGTGTGAGCATTTGTGCATTCGCGCGTTTTATCCGAAACCCATTAGATGCTACCACAATATCGAAATATCCATACAATTTTATAATGCCACGTTGTCGAAGTCGCTCGTTCAGTCGCGCTAATGCCGCCGCTTACGCCCTCGCACAATGCCGATTACAAAAGGCCTAGAAGCCACAAAGTTGCGCCATACGCGCTAAGAACTTGCGGTTGCCGCCTCAATAAAACGGATATTAGAAGTAATAGTGGAAAAGTGTCGTGCGTTCGAAAAAAGTCGGTACAAGACGGCGGAGGCAAAAACTATAAAAGTGTTTTCTAAAGTTTCAGCAAATGGCCTGTCTGCGCGGCTGGGGGTGGCGCTCACGGCATGTGTCATATCGGCGCAGTCGCTTGCTAGCTGTGGGCTCGTGTTGAATTGCTGTCAATGGAGCCGAGTAAGTGGAAAAGTTGCCTTAGAATTGAGAGGTTAAAAGTTTTTTCTTTCTTTTTGGAAGTTTGCATGCAGTTCTTCGTGTAGTGCTATGCGTCTTAGCGTAAGCTCAGTTTGTTGTTGTATGCGAAAGCGCATTTGCCTGCGCACAAGCCGGTTTTGCACATAGCAAATAACGGTACATGTGCCACTTATGGAGTTTAGGAAAGCCGCTAAAAATCTGTGGAAAGAATGCCAACCCGCTATCTATTTGCTGTAGTTGTTGTTGCAAACTGTTTTTACAACACTGCAATCGGTTTAATGCGTATGTTTCACTAATCTAAAGTCGAGCAGTGTCAAAAGTTATCTGTTCTGCGTATATTTTCTGGCCGCCTCTCAGGGAGGGGACGATCTAAAGTATCTCCTTTTTAGTTTTATTTCCGAAAATCCAGAAATCGCATACAATTTTGTGCAATTGCGCCGAATACCAAGAAACGCTCGTACATTCTCTGCATTCAGGAAGTTTAAATGCAAATTAAAGTAGGCGTGACAATTTAACCCGCATCTGAATTATTCTAATTCCTACCTTTCCACATTCAAAGCGTTTGCAACTCTGTAATTTGTACAACTTGGTCTGTGTAGGGAGTAGAACTGTTGTTATTACTGAGACGATGGCGTTGGTGGACTAGTTAGCCATTTTCATTTACCACTTTGGTTCGGAATTTTGCCCAAATATTTGGATACTTCAATGTTATATCATGAATGGAACACGCCCACTCGGATTGATTGCTATATCTTAAGGAGTTCCATAAAGAGCTTAACTTAGGGCAATTGTTAGGTATTATTATTATTATTTATATAAATTTATAGCGACGTCTACATGAGAGTACCCCAGAAGTACTGGTGCCTCAAAAGTAATTCCTTTAATGCCAGTCTGCGGATGCAAAATTTTTGAAGTAGACAATGTAAGGAAATAACGGCGTCCATATGCACACTTATACACACCCACACAGAAGTCGGTCTCTCATATGACTGCCATTTCGCTTGTACTTTGTGGGTGTAAAAGAGCCGGTGATTATGTGTAAATTTCCCAAATGATAGCGTCCTTCGCCTTTGCCTTAGCCACGGCAAGTGCAGCTGCCATCCACTGGCTCACCCCCAGCCCCTCCTGGTCCGTTTCCGCGTGCGAAATGTATTTGAAATCAATATGTAAAAGCAATTTACCAGGCAATTTGCATACTGGAACTGGCATTCCGACACACTGGCTTGCTACAATTTTCCTATTCTCCGGTGGCATTTTAGAATACTTTGTTTTTCTTCGGCGCTCAACCGGCTCTCGGCCTTCCCTCACTACCGAATCTGTTCCCATAGCGCGCCGTTTACAAATGAAATTACCATGTATCAGTGTATCGGCACGGAGAGGGGCCCGTCGCAGTCGGTATTCCCCAGCCATTTAGTCGGCTTCCGATTGATACTTTCTTGCAAATTTCATATACGCTGGCAGCCGGCTATACCCACCTATGTTCGTGTGTGTGTGTTGATTTTTCCGCATTCGACGAACTCACCAGCCGTAATCCCAGCTGCGCGTTAGCATAAATGTGCTCAAATTCTGCAGATAGGAGGACCCGCTGCGGCTATTAGCGCTTCGAAACATCGTCTGGCGGAAGGGCGGCGGGTCCACAGACATGCATGCATATGAAAATTGCAAAACCACCAATGTTGCCATACTTATTTCTATTTGCTAAATGGACTTGTGCCATAGCCACGGAATGGGTGTCGATATCGCTCCGTTTGTTGCTTGCGAATATTTTTTGCTCCTCCGCTGCAGCCGCGCTAAGCCCTTAAACGGTGCAATTGCATAGTTGGCGCTTAAACACCAGGTACTTTAGCGTTATTCGAGCGCTTCACTGTAGTCTTCTTGCTGGAGTCTTCATGTCAGCCGTAGTGTGTGCAGTCAATCGGCAGCATTTGATTCCTTCGAGCGCGTTCGGTGCATTGCTGTACGATTGAACGCCTGTCAGGCTGCTATCATTGCCTTTGTCTCGCGGCGAAAGCTGACAGAAGCGTGTTCATTTGTTGCGATATGAGCCCCACTGCTTGCTAGTATGCCGATTTGCTGTGAAACTTCGTTGGCGTTCGCTGTGAATGAACACATGAACACGTGCACAGCTGTTTGTTAGTGCGCTGAGAATTTGTGCCTCGCGGTCTGTCTGGCTGTCAAACTGTCGGCGTGTCAGTTACTCTCACCTGTCTTCTTATCTGCATTGGTAGTATCTGTTCGCATTCGCTGTTTTACACGCTTTACTCGCTCCAGCTTTGACGCCACCAATGAGTATGATTAGATTAGCCACTTGCTGGAAACGAAATATGCAGATTTCAGTGCTTAAATAACTTAACTGCGAGGCCCATTGGGATTGGAAATAATTAACATTTTTAAAAGTACAATTTAGAAGAGTATGTGGATAAGTAATGCAGGAAAGTTCAAGATATTGTACAGATATCAAGGACCCATTCGATAAAAAACTTTGCGGATATCAAAATAGGGTCGCACTATCTCATAAGCTTAATTGTTACAAGAAAGAAAAATGAATTGTTGATTTAAAAAAAAAATAGTTCCCTAGGTAACGTTCAGATGTGATAGAACCAAGGATTTCAGTCCATAGTTTAATAATATTGTTAGTAATTTTGAAGATCTTCCTTCCAACCAACGATTATAAGAAAGTTTTTGAACGGATTGGAATAGTTGTAAGTATAGTGTCGAATAAAGTCGAGAGCCGAATACGATTTCGAAAGAATATAACTGGTTATCTACTATATAACAATCCGATAACTTCCTTAACCCTTGTGTTGCCAACCAAAAAAAATCACACTGTCTGCCGACCAGGGTACCCGGGAACTCGTACGCAAATTCGTGCGTATAAGTGCGTTATACGTAAAAATAATTGAGTGCATTCTATCAGGATCTCTTTATTGACATCTTAGAAAGGTATTTCTGCTTGAAAGTACCATATAAATTATGTACAGACACCTTCATAGTCCTAAAATGTAACATTTCTGAAGTTAGAAAAAAATTTAAACTATGTATAATGGACAATTCGATAGATAATCGATTAAACCATGGGGATCCAAGAGGATTTTAGCCTATCTTTTTTAGAAAATATATTATTCAACAAAATACACTCCGGTGGGTACCCGGGTGACAACACAAGGGTTACACTCACTAGGAGAGCCACAATCCGATCGAATACCAATATTTTGAGATTGCCAAGATCACTTCGTTGTTAAAAGCTGAGTCATATAAAATGATTTTGAGATCATCGGGGAAGAGTAAAAAGTTCTTAAATGTAAAACTCTTGTCTATATATTTAATAAATAAGTAAAGGAAACCCCAAAAAGGAAAATTGTTTCGAAGAAACTTCATCAAGTTAAATGCAATAGAAACTTAAGCAAGCCGGGTTGGGGATGAATATTAGAATATTATATGACACTCCATCAATTAGCTTAGACTACTGTTAACATAAACAATAAATGTGGCAGCAACATATTTTATTAGGCAATACTCTTTTTACCACAACCGCATTCATTCTATTCAACCATGTGATGTAAGTGCCATTATTCTCTAGCCCTTTCGACAACATAAAAACGAGAAGTACATCCCACTCCTGCATTGAAAATTATACCAAAGAGCTGAATTACCAAATTGCTGTGTTTCACATTTTCGGTAAACAGGTGACCAAATAAACGGAGCATCGCCCACTGTCACTGCCTACGAGTATAAATTACAGTACAACGGATTGTCACTAAGCCAACTTCATCCCCTTGTTTATTTATTTCCTATTTCCCTGGCACACTTACACGCGTTCGCCCTGTTTACATTGTGTAACACAGATTCTGTCATCCACTGGAAGCACTCCTTCGAGTGGAGCAGAGAGAGCTGCTCGAGTGAAGCCTCTCCGTAATCCACCGCAACTTACTTGGCCCCGGCAAGATGGACTGCTTTGGAAGAACAACGACGACATTAAATCAACAGTTCGTACAGCCTGACAGTATAGTAAACAACCGACAACAACAACAACAACAATAGTTGTAAGCTTAATAAGAATAACAAAAACAACACTGGTGAGGAAAACAACAAATGCATTGAACCAACGAGCGGCTGACACTTTGTTGTGAACTGTTGCTGTTGCACCTGCTGGTCTGATGGCCTGCTGTCCTGCTTGTGTTTTGACCAGGGCTCTGTCGCTGTGTGTTGGCCAGGCTCATAATAATAATTTAAACCTAAGCAATGCAAATTGATGTACGCCCAAATGACAACAAAAATAGAAATAACAAGCACAAGCCGGTGTACGGTGTAAGTGGCAGCAACAACAACCATAACAACAACAACAAAGAGTTACACTATTTTGTTGAAAATATCAAATAACTCTGTTCCATGCTTGGTATTCGTAGTACTGCTTGGTTGTGGTGGTAAGATGAAGAGAGAGGAAGGTGGGGCAGCGGTGCATTGACACTGTTTGTTAAATTGCAACAGCACGTCTTTGTTGTCCATCTTGATATACCGTTAAGTTTGTTTGCTGTCATTCGGTTGGTTGCTTGGCTAGCTGGCGGCGGAGGTTGTTGTACCTACATACGTTTCACCCGCCCCAACGCCCTCCCTCTGCTGCTGCTGTTGCTGCACAGTTCAAAGGCATTATTACATTACTGTGTGTCGTTACATTAGATTACGTTACGCCTCTTTAGCGAAGAATGATTACCTAAAATGTTGTCGCTGTCGTTGTTGAGCACTGAACACACGCACATACACACCAACAACAACACAAACAGCAATGCAAACAAACCCAATTGCGCGTGTACGAGCACATTTTGCACATTAAATCCTGCATAGCAAAGCACTTTAAAAGCAATTGAATTGATCGCTGTTCCATACTCCTCATATCCATGTAAGTACATGCGTACATTCATATGTACAATCTTGCTTTGCGGTTCGACCTTTGACGACTGCTGTGACACGGCTGGGCGTGGAGATGTAAGTAAGGATACTCACAGAGGTTTACCGTTTGATTGTCTTGGTGCTGTGGTCACAGTCTTGGTCGACGTTCTCCGACTTCGGCTTCTCCTCCGACCTGTAGGATATCGATGTTTTTAGCACTGAGTCGCACTTTGTAGCGTTCTAGTAAATTATTGTAATTCCTCTGGTTATGTTTTGAACTTGTAAGGGAATGAGGCTTGGTGTGTGAGGTTTTGATAAAAATTGCAATTTCTCTAAGTACACATACTAGGTTATATCTAAAAGTACTTGTTTGTTTTTTTCTGTTAAGGTAACAGTGTTCATGTTTCCTTCTTTCTCAGTCCCCGAAATATACTGGTTATTAAGGAAAAACAAGTAAGGAAAGGCTAAGTTCGGGTGCAACGGAACATTTTATACTCTCGCAATTTATTGAAGAAATTTTATTAAGATAACACCCAAATTTACCTATAAATTCGGCACACAGTTTAATAGAATAATGAAAATCGTTCTTTATAGTGTATGAGGGCTGAGGAAATTCCTGAACCGATTTCATTCATTTTCACCAGCAAGGTACACTATATCCAAGACTATACACTCACTTAATTTCGCTAAGATATCTCACATATTAATCAATACATATATGCAGATTAAAGCCGTATTTTTGAAAAACCTATTATTAGGTATATGGGAGCTAGGAGATGTTATTATCCGATTTTAATAACTTTTGGAACCGAGACACACTATTAGAATAAACAATTTCCTCTGAATTACATTAAATTATCAGAGAGGTTTATCCAAAATTTACCCTTAGGCGCGGAGTTCAACATGTTCGAAAACAGGGGCCTTGAAAAGTTATAGTCCGTTTTCGACAATTTTTTCTCAAGTGAAGCCAGAGATGATATGTACTATTTGTGTAAAGTTTAATTCCGCTTTCTTCATTGGTTCCTTATGTATACATTATAAAGTGAAGGAATCAGATGGAATTCAAAATTGAGTTATAAAAGAAGTTGTCGTGGTTATAAACCGATTTCATCCATTTTTCACATGTGTCATCTGGGTGTCAAGAAAGTATTATATACCGAATTTCATTGAAATCGGTCGAGTAGTTCCTGAGATATGGTTTTTGACCCATAAGTGGGCGATGCCACGCCCATTTTCCATTTTGTAAAAAAATCTCAGTGTAGCTTCCTTCTGCTATTTCTTCTGTAAAATTTAGTGTTTTTGACGTTTCTCGTTAGTGAATTAACCCACTTTTAGTCATTTTCAACCTAACCTTTGTATGGGAGGTGGGCGTGGTTATTATCTGATTTTTTTAATTTTTGGACTGTATAAGGAAACGGCTAAAAGAAACGACTGCAGTTTTGTTTATATAGCTTTATTGGTTTGCGAGTTATGTACAAAAAACCTATTTGAGGGCACTCTTCCAAAAAAATTACATTCAAATGTGCCCCTCCCTAATGCGATCCTTTGTTCCAAATTTTATTGTCATAACTTTATTTATGGCTTAGTTATGACACTTTATAAGTTTTTGGTTTTCGCCATTTTGTGGGCGTGGCAATGGTCCGATTTTGCCCATTTTCGAAAGCAACCTCCTCAGGGTGCCAAGGAATACGTGTTCCAAGTTTCGTTAAGATATCTCAATTTTTACTCAAGTTATCCGTTGCACGGACAGACGGACGGACGGACGGACGGACAGACAGACATTCGGATTTTGACTCGTATCG
Organism: Zeugodacus tau; assembly: GCA_031772095.1. Taxonomy (NCBI): domain Eukaryota; kingdom Metazoa; phylum Arthropoda; class Insecta; order Diptera; family Tephritidae; genus Zeugodacus; species Zeugodacus tau. Next base: position 93,418,578 of record CM062649.1, read on the forward strand.
TCACCCTGATCATTTTGATATATATAACCCTATATCTAACTCGTTTAGTTTTATGACTTACAAACAACCGTTATGTGAACAAAACTATAATACTCTCTTAGCAACTTTTGTTGCGAGAGTATAATAAATAATTAATTTCTGGGGGCGGCGGCAAATCTAGGACCAATTTCACTAATTTATTTCAAATTGGCTAATATAACATATTGAACGATATATATACAGTATAAAGACCACCAGTTGTTTAAAAACGTAATATTAGGTATACGGGAGCTAGGGAACGTAATTACCAATTTTTCGATATAATATGTAAAGATATTTTCGAAATCACAGGCCTCATGCTCGATATCTGAGCTCTTGAAAAGTCATAGTCCGATTTCAAGAATTTTGAGATAAGCGATTCCACACCTCCAGTGCTGCATTTGTGCCACATTTTATTCCAATATATTCACTTGTGCTTGACTTATATTTCAAATTGTAAATTGAATGAATCAAATGGACATGAAATGGTAAATTTGGTGAGGAGTAGGTGTAGCTGTGAACCATTAAACTGTTATATCAGGATATCTGGGAAATATTACGTACCAAATTCCGTTGAAATTGTTAGAGTAGTCCCTGACATATGGTTTTTGACACATAAGTGGGCTACTCCAATCCCATTCTCAAATTTATACACCAATTCGAGCCTTCAGGTACGCTCTTCATTTATGGTTATTATTAGATTGAACATTCATAATATTATATATAATGGAGTTTCAAAGAAAAAGTGTTGATCAAGTTTGATTAACATCTTTCTTAGAACAATTCACCAGATATGCCCCTTTGTACAATGTCAAAGGTATTTTTCCAGTTTAAATTAGTGAGTGTAACTTTGAGAGAAGAGGTGAAGCACTTAACGCTTATGTATCTGGCATAACTCTCGTTGAATCACGATTCTAAAAAGCTAATGTAAGATATCTTACACAAATATTTATATGATGGACATGGAAAGGAATCATTTTAGTTTGGAGGAAGTTGATGAGGTTACTGGGCGACCACAGTTAAACCATGATTACACTTTTGTGATTATGACGTTTATGTGAAATTCATATTTAATTAATTATAAAATTATGCACTTACTTTACAAGGACTTCTAGGAACATATCACGATCTGCCACTCTTATCATAAATGTATTTCCAACCAAATTTTACCAAATTACTTCCAATTTTGTTGGCAACTTAGCCCGCTTTGCTTCATCACTGTTTTATCCAGTTTTTTGTGCTAATATTTTCGTCCTCGAAACTCGCATGCATTCAGTCACTCTTCAAACTCACGAAATATGAATAATTTAACTTTAAAGCGACACACATCAACAGCCAAACAGTTTCATAACTTATTCATGTGTGTGGTTTTTACGGAACAAACACACCAACAAAACGTAGAAAAAGTGCAAACAAAAAACTCAAGTGCTTAGTGTGAGTGTGTGTTGGTGGCGTTGGAAAATCTGCACCGCGCTGCTGGCAATCTCATTAAAAGTCATTGAAATTAAATTCGACATGAATTCGCTAGATTGGTGGAGTGGAGTTCCGTTTAGTTCGATTGTGCTCGACGAAAAAAGCGACGTTCAAATGTGAAAGTTCAAACTGCCGCGCGCGCACACAAAACGGGAAAACACGAGTGTGTACGTGAGCGCGACTCTGACGCTGTCACAGTTGCATAATTGCATACAAAAACAATAATGGCACGGAAAAAACGCCAAAGTGTGCGCGGGCGAAAAAAACGCTCAAAAATTATATTCATATCCTTTACAGCTTGTGACGCTGCTGCTCACCATTCACCGTTCGCCGTTCGCCGTTCGCGCGATTCCGGTGCAGCGCGTTCGCCATGCCAACCAACGCGCGCTAGCGACCAGCAGGTGTGGCAGCCAGCAGCGGCGGCTCTCAGCTGGTTGCACACGAATGTGATGCGCTTGGCGTTGCCGCGGCGCCGCGTGTGTGGTGCAGCTGCAGCAGGCGCTGCGTGGAAATGCTCTCAATTAAAAATGTCACGCTGGGAAATAATAAGTTTTATTAAAATTGAAATTAAAAATAAAACAAAGGCGAGCAATAAAATAGAGGCAAAGCAATAAAGCGCTATGAAATGCTGGCGCGTTGTAAGCGAGACTATCAAAAATGCTCACCTTTTAATGTGCGCCCGTGCGCCGGTGTGTGTGTGCGTTGTAAAGAGTGGAGAAGCGCAGCAGCGAAATGCGAGGCACACAAGCGCGCCATGTGCGCCATGTGGCAGGTGAATATGCCGAGTGAATATTATTTCGTTTGACTACACTTGTTATTGTTGCTGTTTCTGGCTGTCGCTGCATTTGTATTCATAATAACGCCTGCGCCACCACATGGCATTGCCAACTGCGAGGCGAAATCATCTAACATAAAACCACTCGCAGCAATGAAAGTGCACAAAAGCTCATACACCCACACCGACATGCACACATTTTATTTACGTGATTTTATTTCACGTAAAACCGGTAAACATACTCCCAGGAGTAATCGAAATATACCACCTCTTCATGAGACTACATGGAATCTACTCTATCGGAGAATCATCTGAAACCATTTGGAGGCTGTGGTTCTCACTTTTCTGGGAGATTTCAGACTAAATTCTTCTTGAAATAGAGATGTTTCTACAAAATTTTTCAATTTCAAATGCATCAAATTTTGATGCTTGTTCTATTTAAAAAAGGTCCCTACTCCGATTTGATGATGTTATATGCTAACATGCCAGTTATAATATAGTAGCATATATAAGATGAATACTTGAACTTTCACATGAAAGCTCTAATTTGCAGATCTTACGACTATGTGACTCACTAGGCATTGTTTGATGATTTCAGTTAAACATCAGTTATAATGCGGTATACGAGGGCTGCTATATATATTTCTGGCCTAATAATGAAAATAGGAATATTTATCAACGAAAATGGTTTTATTGTTTTTCAAAATATACAAAGATTTTAGTTCATCGATGCACTCTTGTCGCGATAATCCACGTCGAAAGTTGTGAAAAATGATCGCACGAAAATGTTCACGAGTTAATTCCATTTTTTGGCCGAGACGAATTTTTTAATTTCCTGTAAATAAAACGATTCACGAATTCACAATTAAATGACAAAACGTTCTGAGTGATGTAATGCTAAAAAATGTTAAACTTTCCAATGGAAATGTCAGATTGCACCTGGCAACACTTAGTGTTGCTTAGGCCAGAAATATATATAGCAGCCCTCGTATAACTTGATTTCTAGGACTTTCACACGAAAGCTCTAATTTATGTATGAAAGCTTCGCGAATGCGGTGCTTAATAGTATACATCTCTTGCCTGGCACAGCATGGATCCACTACAGATAGTAACAACAGCTTAAATTACGGCGCTCAAGCCGCTGCTCACTGGGAAATCGCTCCATTTACCGCATACGCTATGCACATAGGCGAGTGCAGGTGGCATGTTGCAATAAAATTCTTGTGTTGAATAGAAATTTTCGTGTCAAGCCATGCAAATATAATGTGGCGGAGCTGTTACAACAGTAACGAGTAGTAACGAGCTGTATACACACATAATGTAGGCATAATCATTGTTTGCAACAACAACAGCACAGCAGTTGAGGTCAAAAGTGCGTGCATGTTGCATATGTGGCGCTTACAATATGTGCCACATACGCACACAATGCCACAGCACAGCACAGAGGCATTCTCAGAGCACGCTGTGAGGCTGCGATTTTTCCATTATTTAGACGTGTGCACATAAAAGATATTTGGAGAATGATTTTTTGCACACAAAATAGTTTACAAAATGTGGGCTTGCCCCACACCCGCATGTTTGTAGCATATGTCACAGTGGCAGTGTCGTAGTCTGCTCCGAAAGTTTAGTTGCATGCTTGTGTGTGTCTGTGTGTTGCAATTACGCGTTGCATGCGGCACAAAACACCGTAATTGACAGCCATGCAACACACCAAATGCGTCCTCAGCGAGGAGATGGATAATAAAAGCAGCAAAGCAAAATGCATAAAATCAAGCAGAACAACAAAGGCAATAGTTTTCCCTTACAAATAAAAATATTTGTTTTTTTTTTTAATATTTCGCAGCATAATAAGATTACATTAAAGTGGATTGAATACATGTGGCAACTCGCAGCTGTTGTAGCATGTTTATTCTATGCCTTCTGCCACTTGCAGCGCATTGCTTCCGTAATTCAGTTCATTTTCTCACTTCAAGCGTGAATCCATAAATGTGTGCAAAACGCTGCAACTCTCGACATCTGAATGTGTCCGCATTGTCCTTTCCGCGTTGCACACACTGAAATGGCACATTTCCATTATGGAGCATTGTCGCCATCAGTGCCGCTGAATGGACACATTGCTGCGTTAAGTGCAGTTGAAACGCATTTGAATGCAGGCATAAAGTGCTTCTCCAGTCAAATGAGCCGGTGTGCCGAAGAAGCCAAGCGAAGATTTAATAAAACATGAGGTTAATGCGTCTATTGTGAAGGAAATAGATAAATCGCTCCGTTAAATTGATTAACAACAAAGAAATTCGCTGAAGGATAATTTTTAATGACTGATCCCTTGGATAAGGGATACAGAGCAGTCTATTTAAAGACACCAATGAGCGAAGCCCAACTAGACACTTCAGACGATAACACAACTGTTATGTACTATGTATGACTACTTGAGGATAGGATACTAGAGTGTTTTTTGAATGCGGATAATACTGAAATCTGATCGCAATTTTCGGGACTGAATAGGTTGAGACGATTTCTTACTTTGACATAGTGTTAAAATATGTCTGAATATACAGTCAGACAGGCGAAATGGTAATGAAACGACAAAACAGAAGTTACAAATTCTTATAAATGTCTGAGAAAAAGGAATGCGTCCAAGTATTTGCCGACAGTCATCAATTTGTTTCCAGTGTCTCTGAAATATATACTACAGGTCATTGAGTCGCATTTGATAGTCTCTATTCACTGTTTTTTGTAAATATTACAGTCTTGTCCACTGACTCAATGGAATTAGAAGCAACTATCGAGTTCTGGGGCTTCATTAACCTAACTGCCTTTAAGCCTCTATCGGTTTGTATATTTCTTATAAGGTTTCAAAAACTAAGTTTTTTGGATCAAGAGAAAATAGTTTCAAAAAGACGCAAAATTCTCGAGGGATGTTTTACAAAAGATGGAGAAAAGCGAATTTAGTAGATAATCTCTTGACCTTTCTGAAAGTTTTTCACGCTGTTTATTCTTCTTCTATTTCGAAAAAAGTACCGTAAACCAGAAAGTTCGTGCGTTCGTCCTTGGATTCCTTGAATGAAGGAGACCACAAAGCTCTATGGATGCTGTTAGTGGTACTAAATATTATTACATAAGCTGGCAGTACGTTGTAGTGAGTGAACACATTTCCAAGCTTGGCAACTGCCCAAAATGCTCACACATTATTACCAGTAATTACCGCTACTTGAGCCTGGGAACAAGCAAATTATTGTATTGCGAAAGATTTGAGTGTCGCATGGAATAATATTTATGGAGCATGACAGCTGCAAATGCAAGGCACTAAGCGCTTTATTTTTCTTACATTCTCAGGGCTTCGGATGCGTAAAGGTGTTTGAATGAGAACAGCATTTTAACGGTGCAACATACGGGGATATACCATTTCAACGTATGCTTTTTGGTACAGAATACAGCTCACTTTTGGTTATTTGTTTTGCCTCGGGACACGGGAACTTTCAATTTCTGCTTGTTTCGGATTGTGTTCGTCCTTTTTTACTGTGCCTTATTCGCAGCGCGCACCACCCTTCGCACAAGTTCACACTTAGCTGCGTACAAATGCATTACAATGTGTGTGTTGTTGGTGTATTGTTGCCGCAGTTGGCTGCTTGGCGCTGCTTGGGCCGCATGCAACGCATTCTCTATAATTGCACTTAAGCAGCTGGAAAACGTCTTTGGCGCACACTTTACACTCACTTTGGCATTTGCTTTGTTTTTATTTTTGTTTTTGTTGTGTGTGTGTGTTGTGTTTTGCTTGTGCGCCTTGTCTTTGTGGCACTCTTTGTGTTGTTGCGTTGTTGTTTTTTGTTGCGCTTGCCTCGTTTTATGATGCTCGCGCTTTCAGGCGAAATTAGTTGCAAGTTGTGATTTTCAAAAAAATTAACCCATTTAGTTAATGTAGTGAAAATAAACACTTACTCGTTGTAGTTGTAAAAAAGCGAATGAAAAACAGTAAAAACTATTAACAAGAAGCGCTGAGGGCGACGCAAGCGCCAGCACGAGCGCAGCATACCTGCTTAAGCCCGTTTTGTTTTATGTGCATTGGCAGCACTGCATTGCACTCCGCACTCCGCGCTTCTTCTCGCGATAGTTGTTTTGTATTTATTCAGCATTCGCTGTTTTTACGCGCAAGTGCTTCGCGTAATTTTGGCCTTTTCAACTGCTGGATCTCCTTAATGGGCGCGCGTAAGTGCCAGATACTACTTTCCTGTGCATTCGCTGCAAGTATGCATTTGACGGCGGCGGAGCGCTTTCATGCAGATTCCAACACGCTCGTACACACACACACACGCTGACGGAAACAATTTGCTTAGGAAATAAGTATATTTAAAAACACTTTCGGTAATTCGACGTTGAAAGCGAGTTTATAAGTAGTTCAGTAGTATCGTCCCGTAGAGCGAAAGAGCGGCTCTGAAACTCGAAGAGCTTTTACAGCCACTTAATTTTAGTTATGTGGAAAAAACACTTTCTTTTAATTAAGAGCATTTCAAATTGACAGTCTTGTTAGATTAGCTCTGACATATCTATGAGGTCCCATTGGTTTGTTGGGGTTTAATCGAGCTGCTAAGGTTTCTCAAATATGACTTCTTGGCAATCGAAGAGATAGATGATTTTTAATAAATAATGGTGACGTCTATTGGCTGTAGGGGAATTTGCTCAGAGAGCCTTCGGGCATAACTCTGTGATTTATCCCACTTTTCAACCAGGAAAGAAGGTTCACTTGGTAGGTAAACCTAGAAAGATACGTAGATGGCTGGCGTAAAGACATAGTAGCAGCACTCAGCACATTTACCATATTTACTGATGGCTAGGAAATGGAGGAAGGAGTTGGTACGGGGATGTACTGCTCGATATACTACCTTAGGCATAAGACACCCTTTTAAACTGCCGGATCTCTGCAGCATATTTCAAGTAGAAGTGTATGCAATTGGGCAAGCAATCCAATGCACCACCAGGTTACTCTACAGTTAACATTTACGTAGACAATAAGGCAGTAATAACCTATTTTGGCATATCAGACAAATGTTAGGTAGCAGGGTTGTTGTGGAAGGTGTCGCCAGAAGTCAGCGGCTTCACTTCTATTGGGTGCCAGGACACAAAGATATCGAGTGAAAAGAGATAGTAGACGAGATTGTCAAGAGGGGCGTAAAACTGTCATCCAAAATCGTGACCGAATTAGGTAATCTCATGCACTGCCTATATAACTAATGAACACGGCAAGAAATATTAAAGCGTGTGGGAAGGGTTTACTATCGCGTGGGTTGTAAAAACGCAAAAGTTATGTATAAGGCGGTAGAGCTAAAGTACACGAAATTCCTACTTTCGCTCGATAGAAGGAATTGTAGGAACATGGGGCATACTCACTGGTCACAGTATGGTTGCGGCGCACGCCTATACGATGGGACTGACAGATAGCGAGGATTGGTGGAAATATCAAAAATAAGCCACCCTAGTGGCATCTCTGGATCATCTCTTGTGCACTTGTCCTGCAGTGTCCAATCATTTGGGGGCTCTACAGTATTAGATACTGTAATAAGTATCGATAGTGAGTCCAAATAACCTTTAAAAATTGGCGTTGAGCGCTGGCATCCTAAAATATGACTACCCATAATTGACTTTGTGACTGGATACGTTTGATATCGCTAAGGACCAACTCTGGGATATGCGTAGCTTTGCCTTCTTGAGACAAGTCTGAGTAAATGTATTGAAAACTAGTAGGGCTATTCTAATAGAATCTTATCGAGGGTTTCAACTCAGCATTTTCACAAACACCATCGTGATAAAAAAGCGAAAACAATTTGGACCAAAGTGTTGGGAAGACAATGACAGTGTCAATTTGGAAATCCGCGGAACATTCGCGAATGGCCTCAACTTTGTGCATTAAAACAATAAAATATTGTTCGCGCCCTAAGCGCTCTGAGCATAGTGCCACTAAATAGTTGGTGGGGAGGCGTTGGAAAATGCAGCCCGTAAGCGCTATAAATGCTTCAAACAAATAACTGTTTCTGTTTCTATGACTTGTCGTAGTCGACGCCGTTGTTTTAATGCGTTTTCGGGGAAATTGCAGAAACTTTTTGATGGCTTTTCAAGGTGTGTGCAGCCATTCACGTGCTCTTTCGCTTTTCATACTGCAAAATTACTGCAAAAACAAAAAGTGCTCTCGTTCACCAACACCTATTGTCTTGCATGTGCTAGTTTGTTGCTTTTATAATTTTTGGAAATTAGAGGTGCATTTTTTGTGATTAGATCACGTAACTAATTAAAAAGCTGTACTCACGCACACGCTCATGCCATACACGGAGCGCACACTGAGAGTAATCGCGACGCGCTGTGTGCGGTGTGCGGTGAGTAAATGAAGCGCGTCCTCCGCTGCCGAGCAGTTTCTAACTTTTTACGACGCGCTTTTTCACTCTGACTAATGGTTGCGTTTTTGAATGCGTTTTCAGCGACTTAATTACTAAAAACGGCTGCGGGCGGGTATGTGTCATATGCACACATTTGTCGCCCACACACGCACACACACAATGTTGCAGTTGTTGCTGGCAATTATTCACTTATTGTAGCCACAGTATTCTCCAGCAGTTGGAAAATTTTCAAAAATTTATTTCAGCTTCTATTCGCTAATAAGTGAACGAACAAAGAATGTAGAGAGAACAAAGGTAGTGGAAAACTTATTCAAAATCGGCTCTTATTATAAAAACAACCAAAAACAGAACTTTGTTTTAGAAATACGGAATGATATAGTTTTTTAATCAAAAGTATGTTTTATACACTCCCCTGACATTATTTAAATATAATGTTCTTCAACGTATTCTACACCAGGTGTGTTGGAACAAACCATATACACGATAGAATCATGGATCTTAATGAAAAATCCGTTCTCAAGCTTTAAGGGTCGATGACTCCAAGAACCATTTAACACCAACAGCTCAGGGCTTTGACATAACTCCAAAAAACCAATATGGCGAACACCTTTTGTAAAAATTCATCGGATTCGCTCTCTCGGTGGTTTTAGGGTCACTGATTACGAAGGCGTTGTCATTTTTTCAAACTTCAAAATGGCGGATCCAAAAAGACTGACGCTTTTTAGAAAAATTCATTGGATACGTTTGAAACTCGTTGCTCGGAAGTTTCCAAGGTAGCTGATTACGAATTTGACGTTACTTTTCAAGAATTCAAAATGGCGGTCCAATTAGGCGGACATATTTTAAAAATAAATTATTATTGGTTCGCCATAGTTAGATATCTAGGTCAGTATCATTTTCTTTGTGTGGCTGTGTAATCAGTATCAACTCTGATCAATGTTGCTGTTTAATTATTTGTTAAATTAATCAAATTCGACTTCTATTGGATTTACTTCCTATCATTATTAATAGATGTTTTAAGAAGCTATCAGACATTCTCCACCAATGGCTTTAGTGCTTAAGTTTAAATGTAAACACAGACTACATGAAGTTAGCCGCAGCGGTGTTTCGTCTAAATCTCCATTGTACCGTTATAAACGACCGAAGTGGCATTTCAATTTGTCATGCGATTACTCTTCTATTCTCCTATTACCATCTTCTTGATTTCGTACTATTTCTACTAGTATGTTACACCGATTTCGTTTTCACCTTTTCGTGTTTGCTCGCAAGTTCAGCATGTTTAATGCATTTGCTTTGGCGAACCTTAAGCAATTAATTACATAACATTTGCATATGTACGAATAGTATCTGCCGTCGAGTTGGCATTGAGCCTAAAAGTAATTGAAAATTTCCAATTTTCCCAAATGCAAACGTTTAAATAAACGAGTGTGTGTGCGAGTGCAAGTAACGGTATATATTATATTTGCACCGACAGAGGTAAGCGCTTTGCAAACCGGCATGCTGATGTAGTATGTACCGTTATCGTTGCCACATCTAATTGAATTGCAATTTAAATCAATAAACAAAAGTAAATTGCAGGCTTATTCGAACTGCAACTGAGAGAACCGAGTGCTCGGTTATGGCTAATGCAGCCGAAAGCACGAAATATTTGCATCGACCACATATTGAATTAAAAATGAATTTATTTGATTATGTGGTTGCTAAGTAGATGCTGCATGCTGAAGTTTCCTCTCGACGAATGCCAAGGATGTGAGTTTTAAGTCATCGCCAGAAGTAGACGGAAAGGGAATTCATAATTATTTCCAATAATAAGTCCTATGCAAAGTGCATTTTCTCATTCGCCGTGCGACTTTAACTGCTCGTTTATATTAAATAATTTTCATGAAATCAAATTAAGATGAGAGTACAAAAATCTGTGAGGTTAAGTGCAGTTATAAACCCTTAAAATGGTTTCAACGTTTTAACAGTGACGAGATTACGTAGTGTGACCGATTATTCCAAAAACTTTTTCTTGAACAATTATTCTGACATTACATGAACCCATCTGGAATTTAGTAATTTCTCTTTTTGTTTGATTTATTTTGTTATTCTATCTTGAAACTAGATATCAATTCCACAACTGTGACCCCAGTAAAAGTTGTTTTAATCTTACTCATCTTACAACATTGAAGATTTGTAAGAATTCCTAAAAAGCAGAGGGGTGAATATTCAGCATTTTCTCATTTTCGCTGTGACGAATGTTATTAAGCTTAATTAAAACACACGATTCAGCGCTTTCAGCAATGCTTTTGTCCTCTCCGGAATTACTTTCATATTTAGTTGTCGTTTTGCAACTGCAAGTGCTTATTTGTTGGTGTGCTCCAACTGTGAAGTCGAGGTTAAAGCCCAATAGTGAAATTTGTCGCCACTCTGTATGTATGTATTAGTCAAGTGAACCACTCTCTTTTCAATTTGACATGCTTGGCGTACTTTTAAGCATACAAAGTTACCAAAGGGTGTAGGAAGGAATGGAAGTAATATTTGGAGATACCCTGTGGGTAAGTAGGGATGCTCACGATAGATTTTGGATTCGATTTATTCAAATATTTAAAACACGGAGATCATTGTAAGACATTTCTTGAGTCGTGTAGTTGTTTCTAACGTAAATGAAGTTGAGGAAGTCAGATTTCAGAACTTGAGAAAATATTGTAAAATTTTTCGTGAAGCTCTCTTCTTTTCTTCTAAAGACAAGTTCGGGGATATTCAGTAAAGACCCTTTATTATGCTAAAGCACTGATAATAAGTTAAACATAAATAAGACTTGGTTATTTTGGTTAAACAATTTCAGAAGACATATTTCGCCCCTTAAATATAAGGGAAATATGGATTGGTGGGGTCTTAAATACTCTTACTTTAATCATTAAATTATTCAAAACAAATAATTCTGAAACATAGAATTAATATATAAGCATTAATTTCCCACAACTTCTTTAGACTCAAAGTATATTGGACTTCCTCAGTCTGGCTAATCCCACAGGTTATTCATGCCATTTATTACGTTGAAGCACTTCATCACAAGGTGTCTTCTGCTTTTGCCGTGGTTGTGGAACGTCTGTAAGCAGCTGAACTCATTTAAAGCACAACACCCTTTCGCTGCATTTGCAGTTTGGATTGTGCAACATTCCCTCCACCTCCACTTCTCGCAAGTTCTCGACGGCGCTGGAATGTGTCACCCCTAACATTTGCAATTAAAAGCTCGACAACACACAAAATTAACACTGGAGCTGAGCGCGCGGGGTCCGTGCCCACATAAATTGCGGCGCAACGCTAAACTGACCGTGGGCAAAGCGAGGCAGATTGTGGGCGCCCTAAAAGCCGTCGTGACGTGGCACCCATGGCAGGCAGCCGTGGAGACTTGGCCTCGGCGTGTGTATTAATTTGTCTGTCTGTCTTTTTATCTCTGCCGCGGACGCGAAGCACTTTGCAATGCCACTTTGCATTTTATGCTTTATGGTCGCAGAGCGCACCTGCCACCGGCTCAACGCCATGCCACACGGCCTGTGTGTTTGTTGTTGGCGCCCGAGTACATTTAGCGTGAATTACATTTGGCTTTTTAACGGCTTGATTTTCTTTTCGAGTACTTTATGCGCCCGCCATTTTTTCTATATTTTTTATGGAAGCGGAGAGTGAGCGGGGTGCATTGCATTCGTTTGTTAAAATGCTGAACTTTTAGTTTTAATTGTTGTAAAAAGGTTTGCGTTTGCATTTGCATTTGCATTTGCAACGTTCGCTGGTCACCGCATCAGAGGCGAAGTAGGCGATTAAAATGACGCTCCAACGACTCGGAAAAGTGCGTGGCAATGTGAGAGCGACTTTGTATATTTTCCGCCGACCTTTTACATTTGCTAATGCACTGTCAGCGCGTTGATTGCAACTCGACATTTATCGTGAGGAAAAAGGAGAACTTAGGCCAAATTTATTAACTGGTCAGCAAGCGCTTTCTGCATACTCTGGCGGCGATGAAAAGCTGGAAAGATTCTTTCTACTGCAAGTAAATAGTTTTATTAATTACTCGCATGTTCCTTAATAATTTCTCATTCACAATTAATATCTACAGTTAACTTAAATCTCATTTTTTATACACTAGCCGACCGCTCCGGCTTCGCACGGCTTTAAACAAACATTTCAAAAGTTATAAGTTTTTACACACGCTCCCATACACATGTACGTACTTCCCGTTTCTTGCGTGGGTTAATTTAAAAAAGTAAAATGAAGAAAATTCGAGCATGAAATTATATTTTATTTGTAATGAGCTAAATCTTGATTACGACCTCTAGTCTTTGGTGTCCGATGAAGATAGCGGAATAAAACTTTACACCAATATCGATAACGATTACAGGAAACGGAAGTCTCATAACGGAAGCGGATATGATACAAACCGAAGTCTTCTATGAACAGGAAACATTTATATTAAGCCCTGAAGCTGACGCTGCTTCCGTCACTAAGCAACTTCTGGAGAAGGGACGTTTCCTGTCCAATTTCCACCTCCGTCATTTTGACGGTGCCTTCATTTCCGGTTCCGGCACATCAATCCCATATCTGGTTCCATCGGTTATCCCATATCTTGTTTCAGTTTGCTCATTCCGTTTCCGGATGCCCCACTTCCAGTTTCAGTAACCAGTATTCAGCCACCCCATTTCCGGTTACGGCCATATCCGTTTCCGGATGCCCCATTTCCGGTTCCGGTAACAACATATCCGGTTAACCCATGAGGTCAATGACCCCACCCTGATCACGTGCTGGCATTTCAAGATCACGTGATTACCTCATGAGGTCAATGACCCCACCCTGATCACGTGATGACATTTCAAGATCACGTGATTTTCTGGTTACAGGTCAATGATCCCGCCCAGATCACGTGATGGCACATCAAGGTAACGTGATATTTTTGTTTACATTTTTGAGTGAGGTCAATGACCCCACCCTGATCACGTGATGACATTTCAAGATCACGTGATTTTCTGTTTACAGGTCAATGAACCTGCCCAGATCACGTGATGTCACATCAAGGTCACGTGATATATATGTTTAAATTTTTGAGTGAGGTCAATGACCCCGCCCAGATCACGGGATGTCACATCAAGGTCACGTGATATTTTTGTTTACATTTTTGAGTGCGGTTAATGACCCCACACTGAACACGTGAGGTCATTTCAAATTCACGTGATATTTTTGTTTACAGGTCATTGACCCCGCCCAGAGCACGTGATTTCATATCAAGGCCACGTGATATTTTTGTTTACATTTTTGAATGAGGTCAATGACCCCACCCTATCACGTGAGGTCATTTCAAGGTCACGTGATATTTTTGTTTACTGGTCATTGACCCCGCTCAGATCACATGATGGCACATCAAGGTCACGTGATATTTTTGTTTACATTTTTGAGTGAGCTCAATAATCCCACCCTGATCACGTGAGGTCATATCAAGTTCACGTGATATTTTTGTTTACAGGTCATTGACCCCTCCCAGATCACGTGATGTCACATCAAGGTCACGTGATATTTTTGTTTACTTTTTTGAGTGAGGTCAATGACCCCACCCTGATCACGTGAGGTCATTTCAAGGTAACGTGATATTTTTGTTTACAGGTCATTGACACCGCCCAGATCACGTGATGGCACATCAAGGTCACGTGATATTTTTGTTTACTTTTTTGAGTGAGGTCAATAACCCCACCCTGATCACGTGAGGTCATTTCAAGGTAACGTGATATTTTTGTTTACAGGTCATTAACCGTGTCCAGATCACGAGATGTCACATCAAGGTCACGTCATATTTTTGTTTAAAGGTCAATTACCCCACCCTGATCACGTGATATCATTTCAAGATCACGTGATATTTTTGAGTGTGGTCTTTGGTGTCCAATGCCTTTCTCTCGGGTGAGTATATTTCTAATATTTTGACGTTTTTCAGTTTAAGGTTAAGATTCTCCATCACGGAGTCTTTTTGATACCCTCATCTCGGAACTATTTCCAGATAATATTGATTATAGTAATAAATATAGCCAATGTTACTCGAGGTGAATGTAGCTTTCGAATGTTGAAAGAATTTTTTAAATCGGCACATTAGTTTTTGAGCTTATTCATTACAAACATACATACATATCTTTCCTCTTTATAATAGTAGTATAGATATGTAAATCGATCTCGACTTTAACTGTAAAAGTTAGACGAAGAAATGAGCTGCCACCCTATCGATAATGTTTTAACTGCCTATCTGAAGTTCGAGCAACTAAAAACTCTATACACGGACTATGTTAATCGTTCAGATAGAAAACATTAATTTAGCATAGTTTATCCTACAGGTTAGGTTAAGTTAAAGGACTGATTTCTGTCCTGCAAACAGGTTTCACCCGCAGTCTAGCGAAGACTGGACAGTGAAGGAGAAAGTGTATCGATGGTTTAATCTCCCCTTCTTCCATGCAACTTTTGCAATTTGCATCCGTCAGGATATTTTTAGCCTCACGGCATGTAGCCTCATCGAAGTGATCAGTAAGGACTCCTATCATTACGGCGATCGGAACCTTGATAAGAGCAAATAGCTCAGTGGATCTCTGCAATGCACTTTAGGTCAGAATGATATCGCAGTCACACAGGTACTGGTCGTTGTCCAACGCCTACCGTGTCCATTCGACGACCACTGATCCAACGCGGAGGAGCTTGTTCCCAATCTGATGAGATTGCGGTTTGGGTGCATTTACGCTTAAGCCCATCGGCTTTGCAGTTCCGAACAATACCGCTATGGCCTGGGACCCCAACGAGTCTTATATTAAAGTAGTTAGAAGCTATTGATAGAGATGCTAAGCACTACTTTAAATCATCAACTAATGTTAAAAAATATTTGCATACAATTTACTCTGTTTAGTTAAATAAGTGAAGTCAATACTTTGGAAGTTTACTTTAATGCTTTGTTTAAGAGAACTTAACACTTATTTAATTTTCCCAAGCTTTCGAATTCATTTAATTTTCGAAAATGAAAAATACAAAACCAAAATGGTTAACAATGAAAAATGACTCTCAGACAGACATCCATTAACCATTGAGCAAGAGTCTGTTATTTGAATAGACCACTGGTCAGACGTTTTTTTAACGATTTTTGCACCAGCTAAATATTTAAGCTTTAATATTTGGTAACCTTTATCCCGAAATTCGAAGCGAAATGTTGTAAATGTGAGTGTGGTGCTTTATATGCCCAGCAAACAAATCGCTACAATTTTGGAGTTGAAGTTAGAATAATTTAGAAATTAAATGAATTCCTTATAATAACGAAGACAATATGAGATAATGATGAAACTAAACTTATATCAATTGGAATGAATAGAAATATTTTTTTTCTGGAGCAGGAAATGATCAGAAGTTTTAAAAAGCTCATGAAAAATTCAAGATCTTTAGTCGAAAGCTGTAGTATTTTTACGGCAACAAAATTATATTAAGGCAACTTAAAAGCCAATTGCACTACATCTATAATAATACTCAGAGTACTACACATCATCATCTAGTGCTGTATCGAAGCTTCCTCGAATCTATCCGTCTGCTTCATTTTGGTTCACTGGGTTCATGAAGGGCACATGTGCACGTGTATTGTGTGAGCACATGTGTGTATGTTGTTGTATTTAAGCATTCGCTAACAAAGATTAATGCCTCGACGACTGATGATTTTTAAGATTAATTAGGCGAGATGAAGAGGCATTTTGTGAAGTGTGTGTGTGTGGGTGTGTGTGAAGCGGAGCTCTAGCAAAGCGAAGAAAGCCCCTTTCAACTAACATTTCGAAGTATACACACTCATACTCGAATGTTGAAAAATTGTTGCTTTTGCTACAAATGCGGATATTAACATGTAACGTTGTATTTGCTATTGTTGCAACGCTGTCGCTTGTCTTTGAGGATTAGCAAATTAGTCGCAAAAGTTTCGCTGCCGCCTCGATCTCAGCAGCAGCGCAGTCGCCGCGCCGGAAGTGACGCGTCATTTTTGCTTGCCACCAGCCAACAGCAGCGCCCGGCATTATATCACGAAGGCTGCATATGTGTGTGTGGGTGTGTGTGCTTGAACGGAAATACAATAATTGCCAGCATATGTTTTGGAAATGTGTTTAGAATTTGCAATTAACGGCAAGCGAGCGTCGGCGAGAAAGATTATTTCGCTCATAATAATTATTGCTATTTAGCAGAAGTTGTGAATGTGCGCGTTGCTGTGCATGATGGAGATCTATTTGTTTAATTTGCAGGGCTTTGAATAAGCAATGGTGTTGTTGCATGGTTGAATAACTTTGTACGTGCCACTCACAGTTCGAGATGGATTTAGTGCTTACTTGTGAGTTGTTTTTTAAGGCAAATAGTTAACGGATTACATAACTGTTTCATTATTCAATATGCGAATGTACTTGTGCATAATGCAAACACTTTCGCAATAACTAAAGAGTTTCTCTGTGGTGGCGGAGGTGAAGGGAGTGGGAGTGGCAAATACAGACTGAAAGTGTTTTTGACTGTAAGTGTCTAAGACAAAGGGGTTTTAGTTAAATATACATTAGAGAATTAAATCAACATATTTTTATCATGAGAACCCATTTGTCACTTTCGTCTTCATACTAGGGTTTTCTTCACAAGCGAAGTCTTTTCTTTAAAAAATGCTTCAAAAAAAAGCTTAGTCAATGCCTGACGAGTTGGAATCGGCATTTGAAGAACATATTTAGCGTTGCTCGAGAACTGCAGACCTGATCTTATACTGGAACTGGAATCGAACCCTCATCCATACCGTTGGCTCTAACCACAATAGTCACCTATTTTCCAGTTATATTATAGTCCACTTTAATTTGTTTTATTTTAAAAATTTGTTTGAAAAAAATTCCTGCAACCCCAAATAACCTTTTAATCGCCACGAGAGTCAAGTAGAAAAAATTAACAGAAATATATTATTTACAGTAAATTAAAAAGTTGAACACGGTAAAAAAGTCGCATATATACAAGAAACACGAAGTGTGAGTTGAATATTCATGGAAACATAATCAAAATGTTGTTAATAACAACAAAAAGTGACACTTCGTCAACACAAAAGCGACAAGTAATGAAAGCTGCGCTGAAAAGTTACTACAAAAAGTGTGTAGGGAAAACCAAGTGCGAGCGGAACCGAATATCAGACATCGCGTACAGATTTCGAACATTTTTTCTTTGAAATTTTATGAGATTCTGACATGTTGTTTCTAGGCGTTACTGAGAAGTCTTATGTGAGATGGTAAGCTCTGACAAAATATCTATAAATTTTACTGATGGAACAGAGAAAATTATGCCAAAGGCTATTCCAACAATCAAATTTGAGAATGGTGCGACGATTGGAAGAAGCGTTGGCATAAGTGCATACTATCGAATGGAAACTATTGTGAGCGACAACCCTAATGAAGACGAATAAATAATTTTGTTTTTCAAAAAAACGAAAATTCCCGTTAGTGTTTGAACAGTTCCATAATTTCACGGGAAATACACATTCGGAACGGATTCCGATGTTGTTAAAAACCCTTTAAGTGGACGAAACTATTATACCCTTTCTAGCATATTTTATGCGGGTTTATTGGAATGTGTGGAGCAGAAAATGTTGGCTGAGTGTTTTGTTGATATATCGTTTCACCAGCTTCCGAGGTGAGTGAGTGAGCGTCGGCGAAAAAAGAAACTATTCCATTCTGCACATACAATTGCACTTTGCTCTTTACAGTTTTTTCTATAGTTTTTACTTGCAAGCCAGTGGAATAATCATACCTGCAAAAGAAGTGTTGAGTAAAGAGAGCTGGTGGGAAGCGGGGGAGTGACGGCGGCGGCGATGCTGCATTCAAAGTGTCAGCGTTGGTAAAATGATCTGCGTTTGCTAATGACTTTGCCATTTTCAGTGCGAAGAAAAATTCTCGGAAAATTATGAAAATTGGTACAAACAGCGATGTAAACAAACACTTACATATGTGAGTGTGTTTTTTTTTTTTTTGTTTCCGAAGGGGGAATCTTCAAAAGATACTGGTAATGTATGTTACCAGTATGCACGATTCATACTGTCCGCTAAAGATACACCTCATTCGGGACCACGCCCAACTATGTTGGACTTGCGAAACAGTATGCCTGCGTACTAAACCCTGAACTCCGGCTCCTATAGCTTATAATTGGACCTGCGGGACCGCCGTTAAGCACTACTTCGCAGGACCAAGCTGGGCCACTATGCCTCTTCAGATACTCCCCGCAGGGTTATTCACTTTGTATTATACTTCTGCGCTGTCGTTCTTTAACCCTAAGTTCTTGGATCGCTATAGCGGTCCACTCCTTCATTTTAGCCCACACCAGCTGCGATTGCAACATGTGACTCACTATGTTATCAGGTGTCATTACTTCATTAATTATCTGCTCTATCGAGGTTCTCTCCTTTACATATCTCGAGCAGGAGAAAAATATATGTTCTGCATTTTCTTCTGCACTTCTGCAGAAGGAACATTCAATATTGTCGTCGTGGCCGAACCTGTGGAGGTACTGCCTGAAACAGCCATGTCCAGACAGGAACTGGGTCAGATAGAAGTCTGTCTCTCCATGTAGCCTACCAATCCAGGTTGATACGTTCTTAATGAGTCTATAGGTCCATCTTCCTTTTTCTGCCGCATCCCATTGCGCTTGCCACTCGTTAAGACTCACCTGTCTCTCCTCTTTGCGCTCATCGTCCGTTAGGCGCCTATTCACAAGTTTTGTCTTTCGATAGACTCTGCTAAGCTCCGAAGCCATTATATCCGGTGGCATAAGGCCAGCTATGATACCAACAGCTTCGTGTGACACCGTTCTAAACGCGCAGGCAACTCTAATGGCGCTTAATCTAGAAACTGTCTTTGCCTTGTTGGCACATGTTTTTGATGTAAAGCCATCCCCATATAGGAGCCGCGTACATCAGTACTGATTGGCTAACTTTAGCTAGTAGAGTTCTCCTACTATGGCTGGGTCCGCCAATGTTGGCCATGATTCTCGATAGGGCCGCTGTCACTCTAGCTGCTTTGCCACATGCTTTCTCGATGTGTGCCTTGAAATTCAGCCTCGCATCGATCATAACGCCGAGATACCTCAGTGCATTTTGTGTTACAACATTGTACCCATCAATATTTAGGGTGATCGTTTCTAGTTTTTTTCTGCTCGTAATAAGAACAACTTCGGTTTTTTCCCAGCAAGCTGTAATTTAGTTCTCGTGAGCAAATCTTTGATTTTTGCAATAGTCTCATTGCAAACACTTTGAATTTAGAAAAGTTCCTTCGCAACGATCGTCACAGCGATGTCGTCCGCATAGCCAATTAATTGGGCGCCTTTTGGCAGCGGTAGGCGTAACACAGCATCATACAGCACATTCCATAATAACGGACCCAATACGGAGCCTTGCGGTACTCCACCTGTCACCACGTACTTTTTTGGACCTACATCGGTATCGTACAATAGCAGCCTATCAGACAGATAACTACTAATTATTCGCAGTAGATACCTCGGTGTATTTCTCGCCTCCAATGCGCTTATAATGTTCGGCCAGTATGCCGAGTTGAAAGCATTTTTCACGTCAAGTGTGACAACCGCACAATATTCTTTCTCACCGAACATCCATCTGGTGCCCGATATGGCTTTGGCCGCAATATCAGTCACTTTTCCTACAGCGTCTATGGTGGACCGACGTCTTCTGAAGCCAAATTGGTTATCAGATAGACCAGATGGCTCATCTTCTAGGTGGCGTTCCAGACGTGCGCAGATCAACCTCTCCAGTATTTTACCCATGGTGTCGATCATGCAAAGTGGTCGATACGCACTCGGCTCACCTGCCGGTTTATTCGGCTTCTGTAGTAGGACTAAGCGCTGTTTTTTCCACACTTTTGGAAAAACTCCTTCGTTTAAGCACCGCGTATAAAGTTCGGTGAACACACTTTTGTTTTGATTGATGGCGATTTTGAGTGCCTTGTTCGGGATGCCATCAAGTCCAGACGCCTTTGCGTTGCCGAATCTCTCCGCCACCTCGATAATTTCTTTCTCATCAATTATCATGGCTTCCACAACTGCGGGTAACCTTCTACGCGGCGATTGTAGCTCTTGTCTAGGGAAGAGAGTTTTCACCACCTTTTCTAGGAGGGTGTGACATGTTGGTGCTTGGCTTCTACCCCCTCTGACCTTCGTCATGACAATTTTGTATGCGTCACCCCACGGATTTTCGTCCACCTTCTCACACAGTTGGTTGAAGCTAGAGGACTTGCTTCTTTTGATCGCCATCTTGAATTCTTTACGTTTGCTCTTAAACAATTCACATATTCTTGTGTGGTCTGTCCTACCTTGATTTCTTTTAGAGAGACGTCGCAACTTATGGCATTCACTTCTTAACACGCTAATCTCTTCGTTCCACCAGTATGCGGACTTTCGAGATGTGACTGATTTTTTCCTGCACATGGCAGCATCACAGGCTTTCGTCACGTGCTTCACAATCATTTCAGCTTGTCGATCTAAATCGCTCACGGTACGTGGAATCCCATCCATCATTAATTCAAATATTTTTTCGTCTAACGTTTCTATCTTCCATCCTCGTTTTTGGGGTTTCTTAAGACTGGCGCGTGATTGCGTTCGCGTACCGATTTCTACCATAATGGCATGATGATCACTATGAGTGTAGAAATCGCACACCTTCCAACTTGTTCTTCTAACTAACGTGCCGCTAGCGAAAGTGATATCTATGATAGATCCTCGACCATTCTTTTCGAAAGTGTTTCTTACTCCGGTATTGAGCAGTACTACGTCTAGCACGGAGAATGCTTTGAGCAGTGCATTACCTCGCCTATTCGTGCAACTACTACCCCACTCCATTGCCCATGCATTGAAATCGCCTGCTATCACGTTTGGCGTAGTAGTTAGGGCATCATGGACCAATTCGTCAAGTATTATTTCATAGTCGTTTTGCAGAACACTGGGGGGAATATAGCAACTGTAGAAGTATATTCCACCAACTTTCGCACGTGTGTAGAAGGATTTCCCTTGGAGCGGCTTGTCTTGAAAGGCATTGTCCCCACAGGCCCATATGGCAGCTTTTCTCTCTTTGTCCGAAATCCAGGTACCAGCACTTCTGTCCTTATACTGTTCACATATTAATGCCACATCTGCCTTTTTCTCATATAGTGTCTGAGTCAATAATTCTTGGGCCGCTTCACAGTGATTAAGGTTGATTTGTACAATTCTCATTTGGAGTTTCTGCACGCCGCTTGATAAAGGGGACATCTCCAACTTCCAATACGGTGACCCGTATCCTTTTGTCCCTTGCTTTTGCATGCTGCACATGATGGCGATTTGTCACATTCTTTTGCGAAGTGTCCCTTTTCACCACACCTCGCACAACTTTGACTTCTGTCATATTCACTGGTACACGCCCTCGCCAAATGCCCATATTCTAGGCACCTGAAACACTTTTTTAGATTTGGCTTTTCCCTTATTCTACAGACCACCCATCCAATTTTAATCTTGTGAGCGTCAATAAGTCGTTTTGCGTCCGTTGCTGGTAGGCTAATTACCGCCGTCTGCGTGCCCGCATATGCCTTCCTGATGTTTTTGATCGCATTTTCCTCGAAGGAGCTCAACTCCTTAATTTGCGATCTAATTGCCACAACTATGTCATCCTTAGTGGTTACCTCGTCAAGGTCGCGTATCTCCACCGCTATCTCATGGGTTAAAGCTCTTATCAGCGCCTGGTCTCCTAGTACCTTGCATATCTCGTTTTGATATCGGCCCGTATTCATCATCTGCGTCTTCTTCATTTCCAGCAGAATCTCGCCTTTTGCCGTCTTCCTGATCCTGGAGACATTCTCCCCGAGCTCTCGCAGAGTATCTTCCTTTTTGACAGCTTTGAGTATATCGCTATATGACATGTTTCCCGCTCGTGCGATAATTATTGCATCCGGTCTCGGACGTGGGGCATAGGATGCCTTCTTGGTCTGTATTTTGCGCTTGACCTGCGTCCATCCATTTTCCTTTTCGGTGCCTTTCTTCCCATTTACGGGGGAGTTGTCTTCCTTTTTTTTGCTCACCTTGCCCATCTTTAGCACTTCCCCTTGACTTGCTTTTTTCTTAGGCGGCGTCCTTCGAGTCAGCGGCTCCTCCTCGCGGGGTCTCTTCGGCGTAAAATCCACCGATGTGAGTCTAAGAGGGACATTTCGCTTACTCTCTATGGATTTGTTAAGCTCTCTTTGAGCGCGTGCGTGTAGTTTCGTCACGGAGCTAAGTAGGTCACGGATTTGGTTGTTGATCGATCGTTGTGGCAGGCGCATTGCTTCTGTCAACTTCCTAATGGTTTCCCCTAATTCTGACATGACGTCATTACCGGTTTGCGTCGATTCTGTTGTAGGCGTGCTATCTTGTAGTGCAGGTGGCGAGGATCTCGCTCTCGCAGGCTTTTCCACCGAAAGCACTTTTATAGGCGATCGCACAAGTCTTGAAGCACGTTTAAAGGGGTCTGCTTCAGTGCTAACTCCACTAGTGCTAGTCGTTCTCCTGGTCAGATCCACTTCTGACGTCTTGTTACCACCACTTGGACTCTGAGTGCCACTACTCGTTATACCGTATATATTACTGCTGCTGTTTGTTCTCAATTCATTCTCCATACTTCGTGTTTTATTCAGCGCATCGTGTGTAGGGGGGCGGGCCGAAATAACAGGAACGGGTATACCCTCGGAGACACTGCTCCTACCCCAGTTCCCTGAGGCCTGTTCTACGCTTTACCAGTCCCGGAAAACACGGACGGACCGGCGCTCGCCCGGAGCAACGCAGGCTACTACCCCTGCGTCCAATACACACTCCTGACCAAGGACCGAAGTGGCTGTTTACTGATACACTACGCGGCTAACACCTCGGCAGAGCAGGCTCACATCACCCTTTTATTCTCACCAGCGGAGACGTCGCTGTCAAGATTTCCAGGGACTCCCAGTGCGCCGCGCAGTGTACCGGTCAGATTGTTAAATCAGCCGCACCTAACATGGTGAACAGACGCTGACCAGGAAGCCGCCCATTATGGATCCGTCGCGCCTGGGTTTTGTACTACTCAACATGCATATGCATGTTGAGGTTTTGAGGTGGACACCTATTTCTAAGAGGCGGTGTCGGTTCGCCACTGTCACAGGAACATCTTCGGTTTGCTGACTTTTAATCGCTTCCTCCGCTCCTGTCGCTCATCGTCGGGGATTGCTTATTCGCTTAAACTTATTTCGCAACTAACCTGCTACTACAGGCCGTCCGGCTATCCGCGACCTGCCGACCCCCCCGGTAGCTTTGAGCTCAGCTATGGTATACGTCCCACCGGGACATATGTGAGTGTGAGTGTGAGCATGTGTGTGTGTATGTCACATGTTTACTTGTAAACTCAACTCAACTCGTGTTGTGAGCGGTGGAAAATCTCTTTATATTTTCCGGTTCATTGTACTTGGATCGCGTTGCGCCGCGCCGCATTTCAACTGACAGTCAACGTCTTACTAATGTAAAACAGTCACATACAAGTGCGCAAATAACTTGTTTTTGTGAAGAAGAAGAACCGCTGAATGAAATCTACGCGCTGTGTGTGTGTCTGCGTACATCGATGATAAATGACATTAACGTGCAACTGATGAAAGGAACCGCTGACACCGCTGCCATCACTGCCACTGTCACACAACAGCGCGACCGTCAGCAGCAGCAACAGCATTGACATCAACATCACAACAATAACAATAACAACAATGGCAATGCTTCATCATCGGCTGCTGATGCCAATGTCCCATCTTCCGCCGTTTGCCGAGCGAGCGTCGGATAACAAAACAGCGTACGTGTTCACAAATGTGTTTATCCGTTATGCTGCGCGGAGGCAGCGCCGGCAGCGCTTGATGCCACACGTTGCCATTACTATCATCACTTATGATTATAATAGAAAATAAATGAATGATGTGTTTTTGACAACATGTCGTGCGGCGCAGCGCCGCGCAGCGCACTGTGGCATGCATTATCGTATCCTGTGCGCACACATGCGAACAAACGTGCACACGCGAAACTACACTTCCACTTATACATATGAATTAATAAAGCTCCCAAGCGCTGGCGGGTGGCGCTCACACTTGCTTCTCCTCGCTGAACTTTTTTTTAAACATATTCGCCGAAAAATTTAGCGTAAAAAACAAGAACGGAGAATGGCGGATCAGAATTCAATTCAACCAAGTGCAGCACCATTCACTGAAGTGTGTATATTTTACAACGGTAAATGTTATCGAGCGGAGCGTGGTTGAATGCGCGCTCACTCTAAATTAATGAAACTGTAATTAATTAAATTGATTTTTTTTTTGCCAGCGCTCATTCACTAATGCTGTAAACTCGGAGTAATCAATGTAGAACTTTGCAAATACTTACATACATTTAGATATATATGTAAATGGAAACTAATAAAAGAGTCGATAAATATTGGCTCTGCCATCTTACTCTTCTCGGAAAACTTTTTTTAATTCGAATAGAGGAACATTGCAGTTGGATCACATGATCCATCAGACCCTAGAGGAAACCACATGTTGTTCAATAAATTTAGGAGTTCAAGAGATTATATTATGGAACAGTAAAACGGCATGTTCTTCTATCTCTATTTGAATATAGCGGAGGTTAGTCGGGTTAGCTGTCCTATATAACTTGGCGAATCGAACCAAGGAAGGTGAAATACTCCAACAAGACTGAATAATCTAAGTTACTTGAGAATCTTAATACAGATTTATTTTACTATAGTGTAGAACCAAAAACTCAAATGCTCTTAGATAAGGTTTGGTCCAGAGGCTTTGTCGCGAAGAATCACACTTGGAAATCTTAAGGCGCTAATCCATTGTGTTGCCAAAAGTCTCCTAACTATAGATCACAAGATGACTCTTTGTATAGTCGAAGCGCTTTGAGTCTGTTGCAAATTTTATGACCCAACTAATGTCCAGTCCGACTAGTTCGCTTGGTTAGCCAAATGTATAACTTCTGAGATGCTTCAATCTCAGTTTGGCCAACACTGGACAGTGAAGGAGTGAATGACTGATGAGTGATGTTTCCACTTGCTTTTCTCCATAAAGCTAGGCAATTTGTGTCCGACCGGATTCCTAAGCTCATCGCTTGTATGTTTATTCCGTCGTATCCAGTGAGGAGCCCATCTATTGACACAAGGTGAACCTTTTTAAGAGCAATTAGTTCGGCTGACCTCATGCGTTCCACTCTAGTTCGGAAGGATCTCACAACTACATAGGATCTGATTGTTAACTAGTGTTTAGCAAACTCACGAGCGGTCCATCGATCCAGCGCTAGAAAGCAACAGGACAACGGAACCCCGGCTCGTTTATAGCCTAGTGTAATAGGACCTTAAAAATCAAAAGTGCCGAAAATAGTTGGCCAGTCTTTCATTTTCAAATGTCAAATATATGATTCGAGTCTAAAAAGGAATAATTAGAAAAAATATTCTTCGAAAATACCAAGTACACTATTTTCTGTAATGAATTTAAAGAAACGGTATTTACTTTCTCACGCCGAAATACACAAGGAAGTTGGGGAAAATCTCAGCAGCGCCAATGTGATGCTCAGTGCCTTTCTGACGGCTGCGAATAAAGTTTTTCTACTTATTACTCTGCCGTGCGTGCAGACACAAGTACGAGTGCCACAATGTGGCTGTTTACATACATACAGAGAAGTATATGTGCGCATGTGTGTGTGTGTCGGAGGAACTTTGCAACTGTGGCGAAATGGAAACAAGTGAGTACAAGTGTATCATTGCGTTTAACACCCGCAACAAAATCTTCCGACAAGTTGCAAAGTAAGAATTTCTTCGCCACCGACAAACAGTCGTGTATATAGCTTGCAACAACATCAAATTACATGCATAAAAATAACAACAAACACAAAAACAACGACATTTTGTGTTTACAACTTGTAAAGCCATAAACTTAAAGGCTTAATTGCGAAACTTTAATTCGGTTTCATTTCGCCGACTTGCCTTGGCCCGTCTTTGTCCGGGAAAAATAGTAGTAAAATGCAATAGCGTCAAATGTGCCAGCCACCCCCACGCCCCCCGCCGCTGGGCTGCCGGCATCTGCGTGAATTTAAAATCACACATTTAATGTTAGTTGCCCTGGCACGCAGCGGATCCTCAGATTAAACGACGCACACAATTTACGCTTTACGGGTTTGCGGGCATAACAGTAACTAAGAGTGAAACGGCAAAGGAAGAAAAAAAAAACGCAAACGCAAATAACGGACACGAATATTATGAGCGAGTGGCGCGAGCGCGAGCACCAGCGCCGGAGATAACATTAAAATTTGATACATTCATTATTATGACTACGGCTTAAGTTGCAGTTTAAATGCTTGGCCTCGCTGGTGGCCGGCAAACGGAGGGCGCAACAAGCTCACCGCCGCGGCTTACTCGACTTAGGCGCGTAGGCAGACGGGCAATTGTGTGTGGGGAGTGCCAGCAGCCAGCAGCCAGCAGGAAGCAGCAACAGTTATGACAGCCGTCGGCGAGTGCTGCGTGAATTAGCTGCTAAAATGTCAAAGTGCTGAAACGCGAACCCTTCGCAGAGTGTGCGTCCGAGCTGCGTGTCGGGCCATAAAGCCAGAAAGGTAATAAAAATATACGGCCTTGAAAACAAGGCGTGCTAAATGCGAACAAAAGAGTGGACGAAATTCATAAAAACTGGCACACAGGAAGCGCCAAGCGAACAATTAAAGCTTTGACTTACCTCGGGAATTTTTAGTCAACTTGGTCTTAGTTTGTAGAGCGGTGAGTTAGTATTGCAATTTTTTAATATTGGTGAAACGAGCGAAATTAATTAATAATTTCTCATCGTTTACTGCAAGCTCTGCATAGATTATTCATGTGGAGTCTGTTTGAAGCGCATGAATTAGATGAAAAGCCTACGGATTTAGAAGCTCAAATATTGATGGATTTCTTATATATTTAAGCGGCATCAACTCTGGAAAGCAAAGCGAAACAGCTGCGGTGACTGTTCTATAGCTCTGAAAGCAATCCAGTGCGGTAATATGTTAAGTAGTTAAGTTAGCTGTAAGTCTTTTCATTAGTAATTCTTCTCTGCAATCGGAAGAGGTAGTTTGGAATAACTTGGGATCAAATTGGATATACGAAAAATATAACTTTGTTCATTAACCTTTATGAATGATGTCGAAATCAAACTAAACATTTTCAAGGCCCAAGATATCGAACAAAACCTCAATACCTATGGATAGTTGATAAATCAGGAGGCATATTTTTTTTCAAATGTGTGTCTCTGTGCCAAAAATTGTCCAAATTATGACTGCTCTCAGCAATTATGGGCACCGTACAATTATGCAAGACACATACACACACACACGCGTAACTGTAAATATGTATGTATGTGTGTTTTGCAGTGTCGTGAGTGTATTTCACATCATTTATGATTAATGTGCGCAATTATTCCGTGAAATTGTCACACATTTTCAATCCAATCCATTCATTCATTCAGCGAACGCTGGAGCAGTCAGAGGCAGGGCTTCATATATGGAATATATATGTATGTATATGTATAGATGTGTGTGTTTGTTAGTATATTTTTCACATCATGAACGTCCATGATGCTAGCGCTGGCAGTGTTGGAGCTGCGAATGTGAATGACACACAGCGATTTATAATATGAAGCATATAATTTAAGCTCGCGCCAATTTTGCCTAATTAAATATTCAGTTGCAGTATTTAACATTAAAAATCAAAATGCAAAATTACACTTACATATTCAGTGATGAGACAACAAAGAACTGGAAAAATCGTTGGACTCTTTAAAACACCTGAATCATATTGGAGTTTAATGAACTTAAATAATATCTATAGAACAGCAAATGTCGGAAAGTGTTAATTTGCGCTTAAATAGGTCAACAAGAGAAATGGTTGATACGAGGAAAGCAGATCTTAAAGAAAAAGACTTAAAGTACTGGCATCTAATAAACCGACATTGCGACGCTGTTAAGAAGCTACTGAAAAAGCAAAGTATCTTCTCCGACAAGCTCAAAAACTCTCAGAAGCTTTAAATAGTTGATTGAATATGGAAGCCATTTCCTAATAGAGTCTTTTAATAGCTAAAAACATATTTTCTTTCTTGAAACGTTCTTTTAATTTCGGCTGCTCCCACAGAAGTACACTGTCTTCTTCACTCCTAAAAACTTCCAGTTTCCAACTTAAAATATTTGTAAATTACAACAATTGTAATAAGACTGCATGAATTTCACAAAGTATGATTATCCTTTAATGATGAGAACTCCACAAACATATAAGCTCATTTCTTCTACAGAAATTGTAGAGGCTGGAGAAACCACATTCACTGCATTTCTTGTTGCAACAAATACCGTAAGCGCTCAAACTTTATGCAGGGAATGCCAGTGCCAAACGGAGACACACACACACATATGCAGGGGTGTACCGCTGGGAGCGACTGCGAAAGTCTTACTTAAGCAAGACTTACTCGCTCGGCAGCAAACGCGCCAGAGTAGTAAATAGTAATAAAAATTTATGCATATGAATATGAATAATGGCGCCATAAATTTGTCTCCTCAGATGCACTTATATCTACATACATACATATATGAGTATATACAGAGAAGAGGAAGTTTATGCGAGTGTTTGTTAATTATGCCACCGTGCAGTCACCAGCTTTCACCAGCAACTCACCATATGGCTTTTTGTCATAAAAAGTGTGCGAGGGGTTGGCGCTGTAACGGGAGCTTTTATTTTTCTCGCTGCTGTCGGTTTTTATTTTACACATTCTGCCACCCTCTCCCCCCTGTTCAGTGTGCCACTCAGCATCAATTTGTTGAAGCTTTGAGTTGTTTTGTTCATATTAATAGCTATTTGTGGAGATATGTATGTGTATGTGCGTGCGTGGTGTGTGTGTTTGGCGCTTTTGCAGCCATAAAATCATTTAATAATATTAAACTTTTAATTGCTTACGCACACTTTTTCCTCCAAAGTTAAAAGCACACACTCACACACACATGTGTGCCCCAGAGCTTCACTTGTATGTGACTCTCACACACACCTTAAGGCCTGAGGAGGTGCTGGCGCGGGTATCGTTTTGTCCAAAAAGAGTTGCTTTGAAGTTTCCTGCCAACTCCCTCCCTGCCTCGAAACCCTCGTGCGTGGTAGGTGCGAATGTAGTTATTTTGTTCGTCATACGCCACCGGCGCTCGGCTATTAATTGTTCTTCGCCGAGAAACTCATTCGCAAATTTATGAAACACATGGGGCACACACACACATCCACACTTAGCTCCATATGAATTAAAGAAGAAGAAGGCGCTGCTTAATTTCATAACAGTTTGAGTGCTTCTCGCCCGAGAGTTTCACTAACCAAACGACCGACTGACTGCTCTAGTGTCTGAGTGACTGACTGACTGCCTGACTTGGCTGAGTGACTCGTTGCTCGGCGCTGGCTGTGTACCTGCGCCGCTGGTTGGTTGGTTGGATAGTAAGAAAGCGCCATCTTATGCAAATGCAATAATAAAGTTATTAAAAGTGTCATAACAACTCAAGTTGAAATTTCCTGAATGACGTCGAGAAAAGCAGCAGGACGAGCGTGAGGATGCGGGTTCTGCACGAAAACACTGTCAAGTGTACACGCACATACTTACATATACATACAACGGGTTGCTTGTGTGAAAAGGGTTCGCAGCGAATTGTGAAATGTACAAACAAAGAAAAAGCACTCACACACAAACAACAAATACACTTGTTGTTGTAGTTGTTGTTGTTGCTGGCAGCAGATTTCTGCCTAAATTAGACGGGCAGCAAAGTAGCGCTCTGAGGCAGGGCTAGCAAATCTTCGTGCTCGCCTTCATCGCCGTCTTCTTCAGCTTTCTTTCAAGTGTGTATGCTCTTCACTCACTTGCGTGCAGTGGCGAAATGCACCCGTGTGTGTGTGCGTTAGTGTGGGGATGCGTACATGCATTTGACAGCTTTATTGTGTTAGCACCATTAAACGAGCTTTAAAACTTTTGACAGTTAATGGCAATTGGATGACAATGTATTTATATTGCAAGTGACTTGCACGTTTTCTTCGAAGCGAGCGAAATTCATGGATAAATATGGAAAAGCGTATGTGACCGTTAAGCGTAGCAGTTTAGAAATAATACTTGGGTCGGAATCCGGGTAGTAGTCATCTGCAAGAAGATAAGAAAAATGACTAAAGCGATCCATATTACTTCAATGTATACTCATTACTCACATAACACAATTTTTATACTTTAGCAATATGTTTGCAGAGAGTTTAATAGTTTGGTCACCTAACGGTTGTTGGCATCATCTAAAACTAAAAGAAATGGATCGATATCAAATTGATCAAGATGACGATATGTCTATATGTCTGCCTGTCCGTGAAAGCGATAACTTGAGTAAAAATTAAGATACCTTGATAAAAAGGAGGAGATTTCGGAACAAAACTTTGTACACGTACTGTATTGGAGATGTGGCATCTCCCATTTAAAACTTATCGAAATCGGGCTACAAGTTTTTAAGGCCCCAGATATTGAATATAAGAAACCCAATGCCTGTGGATAATTTTCGAAGGAAGTTCAGAGGAAATATTTTCCTCATAATACATAATGTCATTCTCTGCTAAAAATCAGATCAATACTTTCTCTAGCTCCCGTATACCTAATAATAGGATTTTCTAACATCTGTCGGACTTTATACCGTAGATATGGGTTAATATATGAGATATCTTAGCAAAATTATAATCATAATCTTGGATATAGCGCAGCTTAGTGGCTAAAAAAATTCAATCGGTCCAGGAATTATCCCAGCTCTCTTATACTGCATATAATGTTTTTTGTTTTATCTTCTCTATAAATATATTGTATTTGGCTGTCTATCGAAGTCAGCACACTACAAATGAATGTGGATTCAAATGAAAAGGAGTAGAAACAGCAAATCAAACACTCTATTAGTTGTCAATCAAAGTGGCATTTATCATCAAATCAGTCGTTGACAAAGTGATTATACACAAAGTAGAATAAAGCTGAAGTAGTGAGGCCCATCACTTCTTGGCATACATGACTATATACAAATGTACAGTCTATTCACAGGCGTTCGAATGATTTGTCTTTCGCAGTCTCGAGGCAAAGCGAAACTACAAAGGCGGCGGCCTTGTCTAACGCCTCTCCAGTTAGTACACAGCAACAGCTAAAAGGCGAATCCTCAGGCAAATCTGGCTGGCGTCTCCGCAATCCCCGCAGCTTCGTTACACGCACACACACAGATTGGCAGTTAATAAAATGATGATGTAAACATGTTTTAGCCAGAAAGCAATGGCTTCAACGGCGGCAAGCCAACAACAGCAATAGTTGCACATTAACGATTTTGCCATTCACACGGATGCTGCTGGTGGTAGTGAGGCTTATTGGTAGCAGATAAAGAAAAAAATTCTTTGAAGACAGCCAAAAACATGTGTGGTTGCAAGGTCTCTTTCTGTAACATTCTTTCTTCTTCGTCACATGATTGCTGCACAGCCTAATTTGACGGCTTTTTTACTGCAAGCGATTTGTGTGGCATATCCATATATACAAACATGGAGGATACTGGTGGATCAATTGGCATCTGTACATGTGAAATCTTCCAATGTACGGGCGCCACATTCATGACACTCATACATCCATAGAATAGTTGCATAACGGTATTAGTTGCAATTGAATATTTCCTCAGGTCAATGCTGTGCTGTCAATTCACTTTGCGCATCTTGTGAAAAACTGGCGCCTCTGAACTCTGGGCGGTCCCATCAGCCGAGGCAATCAAGGAAATGATGGCGATAGGCACACACGCCTTTGAGGGCACTGCACCGTTATGTGTGCCACCAACAGACACAAATAAAACATAAATTCCTCTCTTGTTTGGTTGTCGCACTGCCGGCTGTGTCTTCACGCCGTTCTAATAGATGACCGTCTATTTTTTATGCGACGAAGAAGTGTCTGCAGACAAATTGCGCTTTTCTGCCAATTGATTTCGTACAATAAATTGACGGCGCTCAGAACTGGTTGGACAGACAGGCAGATAGGCAGCAGACAAATATGTAGCAGGCTCGACATACGTTTGGAGAGCTCATGGTCGCAAAGCTGTACGTTTTTAAGCTTTCAAATATCAAAATTATATTCTTAAATATGTTTGGCCTTAACATTCGGAGAACAATTGGAAGAACGGTGTCTCCAATATCAATTAGTATAAGAGTGCGCATGGTGAATGTAGGACCTGTTGGCCGTTCGAATAATTAGGCGAATCGAAAGAGTTCATCTACCAGAAATAGAAACTTGTTTTTGAATTCTCATCTCGTTGCGTACTTGGTGTATAACTTCCTTCAAATTGAGGTTTCCACTTATTAGATTTAATACCACAGAGTATATGATTTATCAGGGGTATAGAATCTCCTCGAGGCATAGCTGGCAAACTTCAAAACAGGTATGAAGATAAACATATTTAAACTTTGGTAAACAGAAATCGTGGAAACTTGTTTTGGAAACTTTTTTGCTGCTTCCAACAGGAAAATATAAAGCGTGTGAAAGCGTTAATTTCCAGTAATTGACATGATATGAAATGTCCTTGTTTTTATTAATTTTATTGGTCAATAAAGACTTAAGCTATCATTTGAGCTTTTAGTAAAAAACGAGAGCAACATATTTATAAGCGTGTGACATTGAATTAACGGTAAATATTTTTTCAATGAAAATTCACTTTTTGCCTCTTAATTGTGCAATCAACAATTAAAGCGCAGTAAATATGCCACTTTTTGTTCTGTTCAGCAGCCACACTTTTCACAATTGCGCGCTCATTCGAGATGCATTACCATATTCCTATTGGCTTTAACGGGGTTTTTCAAGATTACATTTCTTTTGGCAGAGTATTCGTTAATTTTTTTTATTTTTGATTTTTACTCTCGAATATATTTAATTACTGCAAGTGCTAAATGCCGTTATTATGATTCGTGGAATATGTCCGCAGATTACGTGTACGCTTTGGTTTTACATGGTAGAATTAACACAGCGAAAGTATGCTTTCAAACTTAGAAAATATTAAAAACTGAATCTTATCTTACTTAAGATGCAATCAAATACCAGAAACACTAGATATATACATATATATATGTAACTGCTGTGAATTCACATTAAATATTTCCAGGTAAAACTGTGCTTGCTTAACAGTTTGTGGCTTGCGCATTAACGGTAATTTCTTTCGCTTTGCTGTCTGTTTTCATTTAGGAAGCTGCTGCCAACACAGTGTCCTGCCCTCCCACACTTCTGTTGCAACTACATACGAGTAAATCCAATGTCGAACATATTAAAGATTTCACCTTCATTCCCCCCCCCGCGTTCGTTCGTCACGCATATAGTCACGTTCCTCCCGCCCTCGCAGCGATTGAGAAGGATTTCATAGTTTATTGTTTACTTGCGATAAGACACACTGACATGAAGGAGTTACCGAGTGAAAGCTACAAATGCCAGTTACAGTTACATTGCCGATCGTGACGGAGGAGGTTAGCGTGCGACACAACCAATGAATGCTGAACGGTGATTTGTACTCGTATGGCAAGCAGTTGGGGCGAAGACCCTGCAAGGAAATAACACGGTAGTTATGTTTCCAGAAATGAACTGGGACAATTTCGTGAAAATCGTGATAGTTCGTTATAGATAAAACGTAGAACTAAGGTTGGGACAGCATAGTTTCGGCTTATAGGCCTACTTAGAAATACAAAATAAGGCTTTAGATGGAGTTTGAAAGGATATTAATTGATGTTTCTCAAGCAGAACATATTTGAAACAATGCAAGTAAGACAAAGGAATCTGTTGGAAAGGTCTTTCGTATTTCATGATATTATATTTATACATTTAACCTTTTAGGGAGAGACCATGCCCTCTTTTCTAACATTTTCAACTCAATTAGATGCTCTTTACTTCATTTCAGCCGAAACTGTTTGAAACCAGTTTATTTTCTTCAAGGAATTAGTCTTCTTTCTGACTAAGTAGGCATCACAATGCTTTTCCAATTAAATGAACTAAGGTTCTTGAAGGTATTTATATGAGTATTAAATTATAACTATTTCTCAAGCTTTCATATGATTTAGTATCACTGTACTTTGCTTTTGGTTAGCATTGTCGCTGGCCATGGAATATTTTCCGAAAGTAACAAGTTAAGCTCGACTGTACTGTTGCAAAGTGAAATAAATCGCTTTGACGATGAAATATTGACGACTATTTAGTGTCACTGCCACTGTCGTCATTGTCTCGCTGTTGTAACACTTCTTTCCAACCCCTCATTAGTATATATACATATATGTATATGCATTGAGGGGGGGTTCTAACATATGAGTTGTCTATTTATTTAGAATTCTCAATGATATTATGATTTATTTATTATTTTCCCTTCAGCTGAACATTTTGTGTTAGATTGTATTAATTAAATTTAAAATTATTAAGTTGTTATATTTTGTCATCTGTCATTCACCTCATGTTTAACCCCGATTAGTG
Source organism: Zeugodacus tau (assembly GCA_031772095.1). Lineage (NCBI taxonomy): Eukaryota > Metazoa > Arthropoda > Insecta > Diptera > Tephritidae > Zeugodacus > Zeugodacus tau. The sequence continues at coordinate 93,453,800 of CM062649.1, forward strand.
GCTTGATTTGTCATCTCTTATTCAAGTATGTCCGAGTGCACATTAGGAGCATGTTCGAGCCTTTTCAGAACTCCCGCAGAACATGCCTGTGTTGGTCTCGAAAGAGACTTCCTAAAAATCCGTAATATAATTTTTCAAAATTATCCAATGCTCCAATACTTAAAGGGCAATTCCTGTGTTTTCACATACATATATTTGCATATCGGAGTGAATCCTTCCATTGTATGAAATTCATTTGCCCGCACGCACCCGCGTGTCTTATAGTGGTATTTGTAAATGTCTGTCATTGTACCGTTATACTAATGAGCGCGTCGTCTCGGTACTTAAGCAGCAATTCACGCGTAACTTCGAGCATTTTGCACATCATGTTTACATTGGAACAATTACTATAGGTTGCTGAAAGTATCGGTATAAGAGTGTTTTAAGAGTATTAATTTAAATCAGAAATTATATTAAAGGGCTGAATATTTGAATAAAAGAAATTCCAAGTGCATAGAAGAAGACCCTATTCGAAGTCCTTTACGGCATCAAATCTTAATGTTTAATTTCTTTACCAGATTTATAGATTTCCCTATATATACTCGCAGAACGAAAACAATGAAGAAACTAATAATATTCGTCGAACTTGATAGGTCAACATATAACGCGGGGTATATCAGTAAAACAGTAAATTGCTTGATAGCATGCGATACTCGATGCTTTATGCTGGATATTTCGATATATTTACAGAAAGTTCACCTCAATCAGAGTCTTATAATTAGGCGCAATAATCTATAAGATTAAATAAGACAAAGCCGCGTAAATATTGTTGAACATCGGCAATATTAAGCTCTAAATTTAGAAGCAAACACGTGCAAGGCACCCATGGCATACAGTTAAGTGATGCAGCCACATGTAAGTAACGGGAATTATGCAATCTACCGGCGCGTTTATGTTAAGTAACTAATCAATAGCACAGTATAGGTGTGTGTTTACTACTTTACGTAACCATAATGGCGTTAAATAATTGTTTGTCTATGAGCTGAAATCAAGGGTTAAATGCGCGACTTAATCCAGCAACAATACTTGATCAATGCAAAATTATGTGTGTATGTAAGCATTTATTTGCAGGTTTATTTGTTGTTTGTGTGCACATTGCATTTGCGGCGTGAAACGATAATGCTAAAGCCTCTTAGGACCGTGAAGACAAATAAGCTGGGCTGATGAGTTCGTGGCTGCGTGTCTTTAATTTGGGACTCCCAACGTTTCATTTACATAATTGAAGGCGATTCTGCTGCGACCAGTGATGTAACTTAATCTGGTGTGAAATAACTGAACACACAATGTATGCACAATGTACTAGCTTATGAAATCAGTTCAAATTAAAAATCACTTTGAAGTATATTAGATAAATTCATATTGGAAGTGACCTATCCACATCAGCAATAATTATTGAATTGAATAATATTGTTATTAAGGAAGGTTCGTTTCACCAATGAGGTAATAGGTCTTAGTAACCTCGTTCGTATTAATAACGATTTCCAAGTCACTCCTCGTGATACACGATGAAAGTTCGGTTCTCAGTTCATCAATTTCAACTTTTACTAAAATATATAGTTATTAATATAGAGTTGTCTGCTTTATTAACCTTACCAGCCATTCTTGTGAATCTACCGAGGCGCTTATTCAATAGCAATTATTTGTACATTTTCATTAGATTTCTTTCCACCGAAAGTCTCACAACTAATCGCCATTACGCTAAAATCATACTAATAGAAGTGGGAGTTAGTTTCTCAGACACCGAAAACCGAAAACACACAGCCACCTAGTGCTATGTGCCACATCTATTTATGCGTTCTTGTATATATATGTATGTATGTATATATGCTGTTCTACGCTTAAGCGTGATCGGAAATAATCAGCGTGGCAAACAGGGATTTATAACTGAAAGTCAAATGACAAACAAACGATTACCACATCAGCAGCAACAACACCAACAACAGCAACAACAACTGCAAACAAGGCAGCAGCAGCAGCAGCGACGGCAAAGTCTCAGCGCAAACCGCAACTTAGCGTTGGAGCATGCGGTGGCGGGAAGAAGGTTGGGTTATGGCAGCAGCTACCGTGGCAGCCAAAGCGTTAACGACTCGACGGCATTCCCCAACCATCGATATATCGAAATGTGTGCTACTCGCAAGTTCACAGCAGCTATTTCATGTTAGTTGCTTTCACATCCACTTTTGCGTGTGAGTGTGTGGCTCATCCTCCTTACCGCCAGCAGCTTGCCAATTTACTAGCTCATATTTATTTGTTTCGTCTGCGAGTTTGTTTGCTTGTTGCATTGTCGGATTGTCGGATTGTTGATTTTCGCAGTTAATTTGTGCTTTCACATTGGCATTTCTGACCTTTTTCCACAAGCAAGCGAGCAAGAAGGCAGTGAGAGGAGCTCGCATCTGTATTTACTTGTGCTTCAGCACATGTGAATCGCTGACTTGCCGTTATACAAGTATATGTGTTTAAGTGAGTGTGTGTGTGTGTTTGTTGTTTGTGCTTTTCTGTTTCTACTAATAAATAAATTAGTAAACTTTATAAATAGTTTTTTTGTTTTTGTTATTGTTATTGCATATGTACCTACATACATCTCTTATCCTCGGTGTGTATAGTTGCAAATACGTGTGTGTATGTGGAGGAGGGGGATGAGGTGCGCAGTGTTTGTATGCAGTCAACCGCAGACAAATGTGTCGGATTGTTTTTGGTTTCTGGTCTTTGGCGAAGTTGCTGACTACGGTCAGAGGCGTTAACTTCACCATCATTTACAGACATTGTCATTGGAGATTTCCCCCTGTGCTAGTTTCGGTTAGTACGCCACACACGTTGGAACCGGCTTAGTTGCATACATATGTATATGAAAATCATATATTTTAAAATTAACCAAGTATAAAACCATTATTCACTTCGTTTATATTCAACGAAGATGAGGCATCAGAGACATGTCTTTTATTACGTCTATTTCTTCGAACAATGTCATTCTTAATATGATGCTGGGATTTTTTATCTTTGAGTCTTCAAGGCTGACTGCTGATTTGAGGTATAGAAATATAGAAAATCGAGCTAAAAAGCTTCAGCATATGGTATTTAGTGCTATAAGTCACAAGAAAGTCACTGACTTTGATACCTAGAATTCCGAAGCTCGCTTCATCCTAACTCCACTAGATGCCGCATTGTTGTTTTAGTTTTTACTATTGGGATATTTTCCATGTGCGAGCACTGTTATTTTGCATCCTAGCAATGAGTAGCGTTTGCTTCATTGTTGGTGGTGGCGCAGTTGTTGTTTTTGCTGGTCTTACGCCCAGACACGCAGAGCAGCATTAGATTTTGCTGACGCCTACGTTTTGCTCTTTTTCGCTTTGGTAATTATCAACAGCTTTGCTAATTCTTTCGTCAAATGACAGTGACAGCTCGCCAACGGGGAGAGGAAGAAGGAGCAGTTGCAGCAACGACAAAGACGCCACACACACACACACACATTTCCTTGCGTTTATATGTGTGCGTGTAGGGAAGCGAACATCTTGCCGCAGTGTTTGCGCTCGAAGCCGAAGCCAAAGCTGTGGCGCAACAACTAATTTCTGTCACTTTTGCTTGCTTAAGCTAGCTTATATGCTGTTTTTGTTGTTGTTGTGGCTGTGGCTGCTTCCAGAACTTTTCTTGTGTGCACCTAAAGTGACGGCGACGACAGCGCGTACACATATCTTCATCACAAACGCTGGGTGTTGACCAGCCACGAGAGGAGCGTATATTAATGTGCGTGTAATATTTATGCGGAATACGCATACGCCCCGGTGGCTGCCAAGCGCATTAAAATACGCAAAATAAGCGGATGAAAAAGGGAAGAGGCAAAGCAATAGAATGCGGTTCAATTAAAATGACAGTCGTCGTTTAGAGCGCCAGTGATGTAGGGGAGTGCGTGTGTGTGCTTGTAAAATATTTGAAAATTAAAAAAAAAAGAAACAAAATTAATGATATTTTTATATAGTTCTTGTGACGAAGTGTGTGTAGGTTATTAGCGCCACGACTGCCATTCGGCTGTTCGCTTTAATTGACGCAACTTTCCGCATTCATGATTTTCGGCACAAATTTATGTGGGCATATTTTTTATCGGCTCGTCAGCTCGTGCGGCATTCAACTGCTGTCGGCAATTATAAAAATATATTTTCTCCAACTCAAATGTGTGTGGAAGTGCGTATTTTGCTGCAGCTGTCTCCTTTAATGAGTAGCACTTCCTAACGATGTATAATTTGCATTTAATTGATTCAAATGTGTTGGGTCTTTTTCGGCAGCCCTTACAGACCTCACAGCCCTCACTTGTGCGTGGGTGTGCGTGAGCCCTTATTTTTCCGCCACATTTTATTATAGTTGTTGTTTTGAGTGATTTACGTACCCTTTTTTATTACAATTAGAAATCACACGAAGACACACACACAGGAACTCATTTACTTGTATATGTTGCCCTAACAAATTACCTTAAATTCAAACAAATTTGCGGTTTCTCAGGATTAATAGGCGAAATTAAATTTAAAAATAAAAAATGCCAAATTAAAATCACCCTCTGTCGCTCCGTAGTCCCGTCTCGTTCTTTTTCTCTGACACTGGGATAGTTTAACCGACCTCTTTGAGCTTTGAGTTTTTTAGTGATTTTTTCATGGCACTCATTTGTGTTACTGGAGATAGAGGTCTGTTTGATTTGGAAAGCGCTATTCTTGACTTGTACAGTACATTTCAGTACAACCATGAAATTTCTTACTAGTGAGAAATATTTTCTATAATTCCTAGTGTGTCATATAACTAAGGTCCAATATGGGAGATGAATAGAAAAGGATTGAAAGTCAAAAGCGACCTCAACGGATGTCTTGAAGTTGAAGTTTTTTAAATATAAACAACAAAAAATTTTAAAGGTTTTACAGAAAAAAGAAATTTGAAAATAAATCTGGTAAAAGTGGTATTTTTAGAGCCATCTCATAACTGTTATTAGTAGATTATATTAGATGTGGTCTATTGTGCTCTCGCCTATTATCAAAGCATGTCAGTTAACCCCGTCTCGTCAAGAAAGCTTGATAGTGTTTCAGGGCTAATGAGTACCCATTTCCTGTCTCCTTTTCCTCGCAATCGCAGGGCAATCAAATAATAGATGCTCAGGTGTCTTTGCTGCTAGGTCACAGAATTGGCATTGATCCATTGAGCAGATTTCTAGTTTGTGCTGATGGCTTCTTAGTCTGCGGTGGCCAGTATATAGTGCCATTATTTGTCTTAGATTTTTTCATGGGAGTGCGATCAATTGTTTAAACCTTCTTTGATTATACCCCCCATTAAACAGTATTGAGTGGCAGATATCCTGCAATTGCAACCAGTGGCGGTTCCTATTTGCCCGTTCCTCTTCTTGTCGACCCACTTCGGTTTGATGGTCGAACCACTAAAATGAAGAGCTCCGGCCGGAATGGTGGTCGGAAAATACGTTTACTGATATTGCTATGCCTTTGTGTCCAGACACCGGGCCAAGGTTATTCTTTTCCTACAAACCCTGTTGAGTTTCTCAGCACAGTCCAGAATTAGAAGGGTATTTATTTTGAAAGATGATATTGACTGGATAGCCTCTTGACTATCACTGATGTTGAGGACGCATTCACCGTGGTACCTCCTGTCTAGTATGACCTCAGCACACATGCTAATGACATAGAACTAAGCTTGACAGATGCTAGGGAACAGATAGCTTGTGGCATCGTCCCGTTAACCCGGCGAGACTGTGCTGCTGGTGCTGTAACTGTACGTAGTTTTTGTTGCGACTGCTGCACATCACAAAACTGAAGTTTAAATGCCAAAATGCCACAAAATAATATTGACCAAAGTGCAGATATCGAAATGCTACAAAGCGCTTTAAAATGTTTCAAATAACAAAGGATGGCAAGTGAGCGATCGGAGCAATGCACTCGGACAATATGTGTGCATGTCCGTCCGTTTTTTTTGCCCGCGTATTGGCAGACGTTTTTATGCTTAATTACATAAAAGAACTCACACACACATTCACACACACCGTTGTAAATACAAATGCTTTGCACTGTATTAATGCATTGACGCGCGATATCAGCTGTGCGTTGTATGCGCTTGTGTGTGTGTGTGTGTGTCGGCTGCACACTTAATAAATGATATGATGGCGACTTCCGCTTCCACATCAACTTCCGTGCTGTGTGTGGAGCGCTCTAGTCATTGCCGCCATTCTTTTCTTTATTACTGCCGCCACGCCACGCCACGTCGCGGCCACGCGGCATAAAGCATATGGCAAATGCAACGGCATACTTGTGCTTCCAACCTATAATTTTATGTGCAACAATTTTGTTTCACAACAACACTTTTTGTTTTTTTTTTTATTTCTTTGTGTTTTTTTTTTCAATTCGCGTTTCCATGAATATTGGTTTGCAGGAATTTCGCTCATTTGAGTATTTAATTTAAATGTTTATTATTATTATTATTATTGCTTTTTGCTGTTTGCTCTTTTATAGTTTTTATCGGCAGTCATTCATTACGGCACTCAGCAGCTGTGCTCACACGCTCGCTCGCTCGCTATATACAAAGCGTGCTTGCGTGTGTGTGTGTGCGTCCATTTAATTATTCAGCAAAAATATTTAATGCACTGTTAAATGTATGAATGCGCAATGTGTGCGGCATAAGTAATTAAATTGCCTCTGTGCGCGTGTGAGAGTGACCATTTGTGTGTACATTTGATTACAATATTAAATATTTAAACGCGTCATATTTTCATAATCGAACCGTTTTTTTGCTAGTTTTGTTTTTTTTTGTAAAGAAAGAATTAGCTGAAACCGGAAACGTGAATTTCAATGTAGTTCTAGAGAGCTGTCCTCAGCATTTGCGAAGTGAAGTTAGTGAAACACCGAAAATATCACAAATTATTATATAACGGTACACAAATATTCTGCAATTCATATATTACATAATCATCGCTTGAAGTGTCTTAAAATACCAATTTTATTTTCAATAAAATATAATAAAGTGCAACCATTAGCTAAGCGCTTAGACAACTCCCATATTTATTGCCTACTTTCGAATGCAAAAAAAAAAACAACGTTTTAGATTAACTTTTTTGTTGTTTTTTGTTGTTTGCATTTTTTGTGTTTCATTTTGAAGTGCATTTACGCCAATTAATTCAATACTAATTGACTGCAATTTTTTTCAGCCTGCCGCCGCCGTTTCTATGCAATAAAAAGCTCGTAGATATATCACTGATGTCCTATTTGCATATAAATTATTCAGACTTAACGGTAATTAAGTCTACAGCAATGCAATTATATCTCGCCGCACTCCCGCCAGCTTTATATTAATGTAACTTGGTTAATTTAAGTTTATATAAAATTTATTAGTTTTCACTATTAAAAATCATGCAATGCAGATAATATTTGAACACATACATACATATATACGCGTACAAATGTGCAGCAGGATATGATTGCTTGCGAAACTAACAAGTGCGCGTAATAAATTTTGCATTTTCATTAAAAAAAGCATAAATCACAACTGTTCGGTGTGCGAAGTAAAAAGCAACAAGTAATCTGATACTCACTGTCACCCGGAGAATTTAATTAAAGGAATACAAACGTGCATTTAATGGTGAAACCGAAGCAAAAAATTTGCATGCAAACGGGTGAGATGGAAAGTGTTGTTCCATATAATCACAGCAGTTTAAATTTGCTGAAAAATTTATTAAATGCGGAAAGGTTAAACTGCCACGGAAGAGACTGCATCACCTGAGCTACTAACATCATTTAATTCTGACTCAGATTTGCTATCGGAGAATTTTTGTACTCTCGCAATAGGTTGCACAGAGTATAATAGAGTCATAATGAACAGGACGACGAGTAGACTCTGAATCCACATGAAATTAATTTTTTTTTTTTTTTGAAACTTGACTTGACTTTGACTGCGCTTCCTAAATCGGTTAACCTCCACGCCTACCTCCTATAGAACACAATTTTGGATTCCATCAAACCAACAAATCAGTGTTCACTTTACAATATACACATATATACAGTGGAACTTCCATAACTCGAACTTCTATAATAGCAATAGCGTTTAGAAATCAAATTTCATACAAATTTCCTTCCACCGGGTCTTCCAGGAGTGGAGGTCTCCTCTTCCTCGGCTTCCACCAGTGGGTTCTGCATCGAAAACTTTCAGAGCTGGGGCACTTTCAAAGAACAATTTTAAAAGAGTCACTCTATATCGTATGGAGGAGAAGAAAAAAATGTCACATTACACATATAGATTTCATAAATCGTGTAACAAAGTCATGAGATGCAGACGTTGAGAGCCAAATAATAGCCAAGTGCAACAAACAAAATTAGGACGGGAATGATGAGGGACATTGTTTTACTTTTTGTTCGTCGAGAGAGGACTTTACTTTTCAATTGCCTAGACAGTCCATAAAAATGGGTATAAAACTATATTTTACCGCTTTTTGACATTATTATCGGTGTTGCTGTTGGTGCCTAGGTATACGAAATTATCTACAACTTCAAAGTTATGACTGTCAACAGTGACGTGGCGAGGCGAGAAAAAGCAGAACTAACTCACAATATACACATACATATATCAAAAACCAATGAAGATATCGGAATACAAATTTGAACAAATACGGTAGTGGAGGTGTGGTAACGCTCATCTGAAAATTGTCGAAATCGGCCTATTACATTTCAAAGCCCCAGATATCGAACATGAGAACCTAACTGATTATGGATATTTTTTTTATCGTAAATATCGGAAAGACTCTCAGATATTTTAAAGAAACACCGAGGGAATCTTTTTCTTATAATAATGTGTCTCTGTGCCTAAAATTGGTGAAATCGGGACATAACTTCCCCCAGCTACCATATACCTTATTAGGCATTTCAAATATCTGATGGACTTCGTACCGTGCAAGATATCTTGACAAAATTAATTAAACCTACAATTTTGGATATAATGTAGCTTGGTGGCAAAAATTGTTGCAAGAAGTACCCCATCCTCATATACCATATATAATAACTTTGGTTATTCTAGTGAACTTCATATCGTCTTTATGGACCCAAAAGTGTCTTATATACATAAAACTAATTTAAAATATGAATTATATAAATTACGAGAGTATACAATAAAACGATACAAATCCATTTTAGGGAGGTTGCTTGCCAGCGTGGCTGAGAGCAAATCACTCGGAAGAAAACTGGTTTAAATTAAATTTGAAATTGTCTCCTATCTCCGTTACTCTGACATTTGTTGTTATCAATTTTTACACAGTTTCCTCTCGCTCCTCACTACATCTAGCACATGTGGGAAGGTGGAAGAAAAGGAGAGCAAAAAGTGTCACCTGATTTCCGGCGAATCGAAACACCCGAAGCAACGAAGCGTCGCTGCAGACGCACAAGTATATCCGTAAATACTTTTATAAGCAATTCAATTGACTACAGTTATTTGTCAAACAGAAGCTGACAAGACACACACACAAACAAACAGGACTTTGTTGTTGGCTGTTGGCGGACATGCCGCCCGAAGTGGCAACATATGTTGCACACAACAACACCGGCATAGGAGCAATCAGTGCAAACAAGCGCACATGAGCCAATGTGTTGTTGCTGATGTTGTTCTTGTTGTTGTGCTCATGTGTTGCTGTGTGCGCGAACAATAAAGTCCAATCAAACGCAACATTCTGTTGCCTGCTGCCGTGTGATACACTCGCAGCACAATGAGATTGTGAAAATCAAATTTATTTATATTTATTTGCAACAGCAGATTGACAGTTTATAAAAGTGCTTGCTGCCAACGAAATCTGCCGCTGCCGCTGCCGCCGCCTTTGTGCGCGCACGCCACTCAACCGATGCCAAACTTTATGCGCTCGTTGCATCTGCTCACTGCAGCAGTTTCATTATTTAAACGAGACTCGAAACTCGACACTTGCATTTCCGAGAGCTTTAAAGGCGCGCGACTCGGCGCGCTTCGTTAAACACCCCCTATCCCTCCCTGCGAAGCGATGTTGCAATTGCGAATTTGTTAAGCAACATTTACCGCCATTTGAATTTGTCGCGTTCGTACAAACAATTTCCTACTTCCAACAGCAAGCGCCATCTCCTCTCCCCCGTGCCTAGCGACTGCTTCGAAGTGACGGCAGCAGTGCTATCTTGGTCGCGGCCAGGCACGGGCTCGAGTGCCGAGTGCCGCACGCAAATCAACCTCAAGACGAAATAAATTAGCACCAACTTGGTGGACAAACAACAACAAAAACAACAACAGTGGCAAGTAAGAACATCTGCACGGCATAGATAATGTAGCCGCAGACAAATGAGGAAAACAATGAAATGGAATAAAGCAAAAATAAATGCAAAAAACACCAACAGAAGTAATGGCAATGACAAGCTGGGCAACAGCTAAAATGCGGCCAAAGTAGTACTCGCTCGGAGCGTCTCCTTGGCCCCGCGTGGACCGCTGCACGGTCTTTGCATTTTGCGTGCGTACCACAATTTGCCATTTGCACTGTATTTCTTATTCAAATTCTTATATATATTTTAAAGTAATCCGTTGCATTGCAATCGTCCGCGTCCACCCACTGCTCTCTGACCCCGCCCCCGCTGCCGCTTTGTGGCACGAGCCCTTCGGCGCACAACCGAGCTGAATTTACAACTTCTAAGGTTGATGTGACAGATATGCAGTTATAAATTAGTTGACAACCGAGCTGGCAAAGCACGCAACTGCAAGACGACAGGTTGGCATGAGAACGACGTGCGAATACCGCTAGGTCGCCAGGTGTTGATGGAGTTGAGTCCCCTTTTTGCTGTTGTTTTGTAAACACTCCAAAGGATATTAGCGATTCTAAAATGTTAAGGAATTTAATGTGACAGCTGAGGTGAGCTAACGGAACTTTGCTATTTTACTCGCGCCTCGCAGTGCTTTATTATGTTGAAATATGAAATGAAGATGGGATCACAGCTGCCACTCTCCTGCGACACAGTTGAAATGCGCAGAAATTGTCGGAGAATAATTTAATTAGATTCCAATACACTCTTACGCCGAAGATTACAAAGTTTCCATGACACCTTTTTAAGTTCCGTTACTTATGCGTAATTGCAATTAATAATGAAAGCGTCCTGCCACTCTCCATTAAGAGTTGGATACTTTCAGCTGAACTTTGAACTACAAATCCGATTTGTTGGATTTGGTAATATAAAGCACTTGGCAGTAGTAGTGGACCTCATATATTTTAACTCTAATCCAAGAACGGTCTAGACTTTCCTCTAACCGAATATGAACATATCTTGTCTCCCAGTTGACCTTACAATTATATTGGTCAATATCTGAGTCATAGTATCGTTTAGTTCGACGCCAAGAATGGTTGTACTCACTAGGGAACCTTCTCCTAGAACCTGTATGTCCAACATGGTTAATTCTACATAGGGATCAAATAAAGTATTTCCCTATTTCAATACAGGGGAATTTTGTAAATTGACACTCAGGGTAGTGGCACATCACTTGGAATGACGTCAAACTTGAGCGCTGAAGTCAATAAAAAATCTATATATATTTTATTAATATATATTTCATTCCAAAAATAATAGTTATTCTTCATATATCCACCTCAATGTCGATTTCTTCACACTCTCAAATAATATTTACAAATAAACTTTTACGAGTTTATTATTTTGAATGTGAAAGCGTGTGTAGTTATTTATTAGTACTACTCTTATGTTGGACATAAATTCATAGCCGACTCATGCATATGACTATGAGCATTAGGTAGTAAAAGAAAATGGTTCAAAGCCATAATCTCAGGTGTATTGTGTTTATGATTGACTCAGATGGCTTAGCACAACAACAAAACATATGAGCGTGCCAATATACGAGTATACCCTGCAGGTAACTGGACAATAATGTAATCAACTGAACTTGTGGAACACTTTTAGATAGGAAATGGCTTTTTGATGTTAAGAGAGTTATGAAAGACTTCGTCACGAAACAGCGATCGATTAAAGAAGACAAGTCTCTCCAGTTGCATTTCGTAGTCATCCATTACAAGGAACGGAAATACTGCAAGCGTTTGCAATGCTTATAAGTGGATCATGACGTTAAGGCGTATTAATAAAAAGAGAATAAATCATATAATCGATTAAAGAGCGTAATAACTGCTCAAATTCCACTCTCTACCATTTGTATGATTTGTTGAGCAACTGTGAATAGATTAATAATTGTGGTTAGCCGATTCCTAGGGGTCCTATACACAGGCCCCTAAGTGGCTATTTATAAGTGTTTGGTTGGACTTGTTTCTTGGCATTGAGCACGTACGGCAAATATGTGAAGAATATTTGTATATGCTTGAAATACATGATTATGAATATTCCGTCGCACACACACACACACGCGGGCACAGGAAGTCCATACGTGTGTGTTCATAATTCAAATGAGTGGGTGCACATGTGGCGATGTATGTGACTTGGTCAAACAATAAATATTATTTGAGCAAGAAATAGAGAAAAATAACCGAAGTCATGCTAATGCTATTGTTATTAATTTTTCCCTTTTTTCGCTGGGAATATGAGATTGAGCGTCAGTAGTAAAATGCCAGAACATAACCATTAAGAAATATTGACTGAAATTAGTGCAACAAAACCGGAGTAACAACTGCCAATAATAAAGAAGAATGTAAAAGGAAACAACATCCAGTGAGGTATTGTGACCAAATGAGCAGAAATCACAACAACAAAATTGACAGCAGACAAGGCAGCAACTACTATTAACGCTGTCCATGACAGCAAATGACGCTGGAAAAAGGCGCTCAACACACAGAAGTAAGTTGTACAGTTAAGCTGACAAAGGCTAATAACAACCTCACAGAGCTCAACAATAACAACAATGGCAAAGAAATAGACTTCATGCAGTAGCCTGTCACTTTTTTGGCAAGCTGGCAACTCTAATGACTATGATGACGGAGCATGCCAGGACGCATACAAATCGAGCGACGTGCATTCCGAGCAATAAACCGAGCTGCTGAAAGAGCTGAGCTGCCTTCTTCTTGCTTTTATCTTTCGGTAGTTTTTGTTCGTACCTGCGCTAAATGCAAAGACTTTCAGAAGTCATTTGTTAGAAAATATGTTTCGTATTTATAATAAAGCATACCTCGGTGCGCTCAAGTAATATTGCATGCCACACGCCGACAGTGATGATGGCAATAGAACAAATTCACCCAAACGGCCGATCTACCGTCGTAATGTCTAGTCATTTGAATATGTGTAACCAACTACATCTACACTGTGCTACACGACGAAAAATGCGAATAAATATTTTACAGCTTCAGCTTCTTCTTTACCGGCATAGACACCGCTTAAATTTCGTACAGCTCATCGTTCCATCGACTGCGGACACGGACTCTGTCGTTGTCAATGTCCATCCTCCGCACCATATAGCAGGACGGAAATGATGAGGGACTTGTAGAGTTTGGTCCTTATTCGTCGAGAGAGGACTTTACTTTTCAGTTGCCTACTCAGTTCAAAGTAGCACTTTCTGGCAAAACTGATTCTGCGTTGGATTTCACTGCTATTATTATTAAAGTAATGCTGGTTCCAAGGCAGACGAAATTATCTACAACTTCAATGTTATGACCGTCAACAGTGATGAGGGGGCCAAATCACAATGCGCTCATTGTTTGTTTCATGACAGGAGATATTTCGTGTTGTCCTCGTTCCCTATCAGACCCATACGCTTCGCTTTCTTATCCAGTCTGGAAATAGGAGAAACAATAGGGCGGTTATTGGGTACAATTTCACAGAAACCGAGTCAGAGCTTTAGTTCTGCAAAAGGTGAGCTTATAGTCAGCAAATAATAGCTTTCCTCTTTCTTTTATATTATTACTTGCCTTGTGATTATTACTACTAGCTACCTATGCTATCCTAAGAAAATAGTGAAGTCAAAGTTTTCCCTCTGAATATGTCTTTACCTTATGATCCAAAATTTCGCAGATCTTTGTTACATAGGGTTACCTACATTTCTGAGCCATTTGGCTTATCAAACACCATTTCCCCACCCATCACCCGCCCACACACGGTGCCAGCTTTGTCAGCGAGCGGGCGGCGAGTAATTTGCCTTCACCTGTGCTATGCGGCATATGAAAATTTCTTTGGCAATTCATTCGCAGCGCTACACATCATCCCTGCTGGCGCTCACAACGCGGCTAACACATAGATCAGCTAGCTATTCATATCATAGTTGACGGCTGACGGTTGACGGTCGTCGACGGCTGCACTGTTGTGTGATTGTTGTTGATTGCTGTGCCGTGCGGTGCGGTGAGGCGCTCATAGTATGTGAAACTGCTTTCGGTTTTGTGTTTTGCATTGAGGGCCATAAATTCACGCAGTCACCGTCATCGTCGTCAACAATGTCCCCAAACCCGCCAACAACAAAGCGACTTTTCCACCTTCAACGCCTTGCAGGCATTCGTCATCGTCATCGTCGTCGTCATTTTAGGCGACGCGCTAAGAAGTGAAACATCAAGGTAAGACAAGGAGGCGGCTGGCGGCGAGCGGCCCAAACAATGGTCGCTGCGAAAGAATTCGTCCTTTTCGCCATTCAACTATTGTGTGTTATAGTACTCGGGTTGCCATTGTTATGTTTGACATTTTCTCTATTGTTTATTTTGAATACAACGGTAAATGGGCGCTAAGAATGTGCGATACGAGTAGAGTGAGTGGATAGAGCGGAGTCCGATGGTTTAGGGGTCTAGAGGTTGTGGTACGGCGTTATTGACTGATTTCGGTGAGTTTAACGACGTTACGGCGACTTACCGCAATGAATAGTAGATTTAATTTCCAAAAACACTTTTACGCGTGAAAACATTGTTCCAAGTGGGGGGAATGGTAAGTGGATATTTCAACACCACACTAACTAGTGGGCATATCAAAAATTATAGAGAAGAGTTTTGAAGTGGAAGGACCACCTTAATACACACACGCTCACACCCACATCCTTGGTCATATTTCAGCAAATTTGTTCGCTGTTGTGTTATGCGATTATGCGTATGATTAGTCTAAGCTCATGCATGACGCGAGACGCACACAAACGCCGTGCTCACGAACAAATCTACAAATGTGAATACATTCCACATTTGCACGAAATTCATATTAATAACATGATTAAAATGCGGGATTTAAGCGCCAACACCCGCATTCACCTTAATAAATATAAATTAATAAAAAGTCTTTGGGCCAAAACTTCAGAGCGCATTGCAACTAATATTAATACAAATTCATAAATTGTAAGCCGCAGCTTTGGAAGTATTTGGCATAACGCATTAGGTGGACACGCATCAGATCTCCGGTGAAGCTGGGAACTTTCTCGCTACTTAGCTCTCACGTGCGCACGCCAGATTACGGATTAATCGCGACTTTACTTTTCGGACAATGACACCACGCTTGGAAGAAATTTATTTCTTCTCCTTCTTTTGTTAGACTTTTAACCAAATTAATAGAATTCGATTTGTTTCTTTTGGACATCACATATGGGTTGGACAGCTCTTTGTGATGTTGTAGGGTGTTGGATTTCTTTCATTCCTACAAAAACGAGCTCAGAGCAATTAATATACTGAGTTCTTCGATGATGAACCGCAGTGGAGCGTAAAATGCTCTGCAAACCTTAAGTATTAGCTATCTTATGTGTGCTTGCTGGACTCTGTCCAATAGGTAAACATGCGTAGAAGCAAGGGATACTGCCAGAAGCAAGTTGCCAAAGTTGTTTAGTGGAAGGCAAGGTGGAATCACAAAAGCACTTTCTTCTCCAATGTCCAGCATTCTCCCGACTGAGGTCAAAACACCATGTCTAGAATTACCCGACTCCAGAATTAAGTAATAGTATTTACACCTTTTGTCGAATCATGGGGTTCTTTCTGATGCATTAGAAGTTTGCTACCAATAATGAAATGGCTCCGCTCAGAGCTGTCCAAATGAGATCAACTGCATGTACAGAGATCTGCCTCTTGACCTAACCTAATCTAGCCTCGACTTAACCCCAATTGGAGATCTATGAAAAGTGTTTCTCACTCACTTTCTGATACTTGTTCCCTTTACACACCTATTGCATATCTCGTTTAAAACGATTGCTTCCATTCGTTCGAACACTGCCTTAATTTGCATTGAACTCCTTAAATTCATCTATTTCTTACACCACATTTATGGTGATTTGCGGGAGCGTAAATTACAAAACGTAAATAACACCGAATAAATAACATTATACTCGTACACCTTGAGCCAAGAGACAATGAATGCAAACAACATGAAAACGCCGAGCAGATTCATCATCAATAATAATTAAAAGTCAACATCGTAAACGCCTTGTAATCACTCAAACTCACGCTCCCTCTCTATCACTCACTCGCCCGCTGTCCCGCTCTATCACCCTATGTCAACTGTCAAGTGAAAGTAGGATGAGTGCGAGCAGAGTCTACGGGTTGACAGCAGGCACTGAGATAAAGAAGACTACAAACGGGTCGGGCTGTCCGGCGACGGGTCTGTCGCGCCTTGCACGTGAAGTTATGTATTGGTAGGCATGGAGACACTTACGCTTACAAGACGATTATTAGTTATGACAGCGGCTTCGCTCTTCGCTCCCAACGCCAACTGCAGATTATTTGATTCAAGGTGAATTATGAAGCGGTTGAGTGATTTGCGTCCTGCGCTACCGCGGTACCTCGATTCACGCTGGATTCCTGACGACGCTCGTACGCCTGTCGTCTGGCAATGCCAGCAGTCATTGTTCGGCTGTTTCAAGTGGCCGACCATCCCACCATCGAAATGCTTCCATTTTATTGTAGTGACGAAGTGTTTTATTAATTTCGCTTCTTTGCTTTTGTTTTCGACACAACAATCTGGCTTGACTCTACGTCGCTTTTGTCGTAATTCCACTCTTTTCAAGTGCGCATAATTTCATACCTAAGAAATTTAATTATACAAACTTGGCAAAATCAACTCATGCCTAAAAAGTGTGTATGCCCTCTTTCTCGCCCCTTGGACACTCCACATCATCTTGGTCTCCTGTTTTTGCGTTTGTATCCTAAGTCCCTCCGGTTTCGTTAGCATTTTGTTTGAAGGATTATTTTGACGTTTATTGTGTTTTTGTAGGCGATTCATTATGCTACTGATGCTTTGGAGTGCTTTGCTTTTCATTTTAATTGGATTAATCACTACAAAATGGGAAAGCTACCTTGGCAAATGCAAACAAATGAATTAGTGAATTTGTATTTTTTATTGATACGGCCACGAGTATTTATAACTGTTCCAGGCATCTGCTCACCGAAGCACGCCGCTTCCAAGTAAGGCATTAAGATGATTAAGCAAATATTCATGAGGCAGCAACAAAGGCATTGCAGTCGAAGAGGAAGTAGCTTTGAAGTTTCTTCTGAAAAATTTGATTCTTTATAATATTCTGAATGAATTCTCTTAATTTATCGAATAGACGTACAGTAAAGACAATATCAAGCATGTGATGTATGATCCTTGATTATATGTAACGCTCTGAATCTCTAAATATTTTTAATTGGTTTGTCCTGGAGCTCTCTTAGTTAAAATTTAATTCGAAAGCTTGGTTGAATTTTTGAATCTTTCGCTAACTCTTCGAAACGTTTTTAAGGGTCCGATCTTAGTTATTTAAACGATATTAATCAAAGTGACTTGTCGGCTTATAACGGTATAATTATATGTGGAAATGTATACTTAACTTCGTATACAATCGCACGCAACGGTACTTTGTCGGTAATCCGGAAATATAAACAAACTTCGGAAGCACTTGCGGAAACCAATGACAGATCAAAGGCGCGAGAAGCGCTGAGTTCTCTGCAGCCTTCTGACGACGCTTTGCAAATGAAAACGCTCTATTCATCGGCAGCACTTTCTTTAGAATTCTTTTCGCATCACAAATATTGCGTGGAGTGTGTAAACAACTTTTCTTGAGCCAGAGTTGAAAGACTTAATAATCGGAAGTCTATATATGTGAATAATCTCTTTGGGGTGCGCGTGTGTGTAGAGCTTAGGTGCAGGTGAAACGAAAGGTTTTCTACGCGCCGCTGTTAAGCTGCCAGCAGCAAATTGCAGGCGGCTGCAAAAACATTAGGGAAATTGAAAAACTGTTGCGGCGGGCGGATCAGCGTGCCAAAGCGGCTTAGAGCTGCCATACGGCTGCGTGCTACATGCTAGGTGATGCCAAACAAAAGCCAATGCATGCGCTCATATTTGCCACAGTTATTTGCCTACACATACATGCAGCGGTGCATTACGGTGTTACGTAAAGCCGAGGTTCGAAGAGTTGAAGTAAAAATCTAAAAAAATGGCTTAACAACTAGCCAGCGAAGTCTTACCCATAAGCGCCATAACTGTCTATATATCTGTGTACCTTTTGGTCCATCAATACCCAGGGGCTATTGCAACCGTAAGGTTCACCACTTTTCAGTGTTTTTAGTCCGCCGCTTGTGCTTGAACAACCCTAATGTGCAGCGACATTTCTATGAGCTGCTGTGCGCCATTCAATGCATATCGAACGGAGCGTCGTCGTTGGCATGTCCCAATAAAGGATAATAATAACAGCAATAATATGCTTTGCGCTTACACACAATGCATAGTGATTTTTCCCAATGAAAACACTGTTGCAACACACAATGCCGGCAGCACAGGCAGCGCAACAAAGTCTATCGGAAGCTTGACAGTAGCTGTTGTGGCAACACCAGCCTCCACGCCACTCCGCTCCACACACCCCGCTAACTGCAGTGGCTCCTCGTAAATGTGATCAAGTTTATTGTTCCGCACTTTAATGGCTTCCGGTTATCAATATTGAACAAAAAACGTAAAAATACCGTTGCACACGCAAATATATGAATGTGTGTGTGTCTATAATATATGAAAGGGTATGCAATTTCTCCGCCTGGTTGCATTGTGCAGCTTCTATCGGTACAGTTATATGCAAACTCACATAGTTGAGCTCGCTCCACGTTGTAGCAGCAGGTGCTCACACATTCAATACCTGTCCCTCCAGCTCCCTCTTTACCTCCCTTCCAAAACAAAATCCCGGCCAAAACAATACATTTGTAAAGAAATTAGTTTTGCTTTGGCATTGTGTGTCCTCATTCTCGTAACGGGATGTGCGCATGGAGTTGCATTGAAAAAAGTAATTGTGACACGGACAAGCTTCTTATAGAAACCCACCAAGCATTCGAAGCTGCTTGAAAACTGTCATATGTATGTATGTATGTATTTTGTTATTGTACTCTAGCAATTTGTTGCACAAAGGTGTATTTGTCGTGCTACCTTTGTTTATAATACCCTTAAATAATTAAGATAAATATGAAATTATATAAGACAAAGAATGTTAGAAATGCATAGATTAAGCCCTTTCTAATTGTGTGTGTGTGTGAAAGGTGGACGAGCTCCATCATATGATAAATCATATCATCAGTAATTCTCGGAAAAATCGCAAAATAAATTGAAAATATTGAATTTTGCCTTTTAATATAAAACGCCAAAGCATCGAGTAATAATTACCAAAAAAAAATTGAGTATTCTTCAATCCATATTTTTTAAAACTATCGATGAGGTGTTAATCGATAAAATATTGTCGGTTGATATTATTTTTAGTCTTCAGTAAATATAGCGAACAACAACATAGAAATGACAACAACAGAGCAGAACTGATGAAATTCAATATAATCTTCCCTATTTACCTAATGTTAGCATTATTACCATGAAATCATATCAAAAGATATCAATATTTGTCTTTTGATTCTTATATTTTGAGTTTGTACAAAACAGTGATTTTTAGAAGTGTGGTTTTCTTTTTGACAGTTGTCACTTGATTTTTACTCAGTTTGGCTTGCCATTTTATAATGAACAGAGGTGGTCCGGAACAACGTTTATGGCTTACATACGGCCCTAATTGCTGCAAAAAGTGATCGAAAATTGGGCATCTCGACTGGAATTTATTCGAGCAAGCCTCGGTGTCACTTTCAGAAGATAATGGCAAACACGATATCTTTATAAGAGAGCTAAATTGTTGGCCATATAACTAAATTGTATGTGTTCTATTTTTTCTTGAAAACCATATGTCTTACAAGTAAGGAAGGGCTAAGTTCGGGTGTAACCGAACATTTTATACTCTCGCAATTTATTTATTTAACTTTATTTATATTATATAATACACAATTTGACCCACATATTCGTCATATATATTGTATAAAGTCCATTGAAAGTTGGAAACCCTAATATTAGGTTAGAAGCACCGAGGTCCTCGTGTTCGATATATGGGGCCTTAAAAACCTATGGTCCGACTTCGGCGATTTTTAGAATGGGGCTGCCACACTATAAACATAGTATTTGTGCAAAGTTCTGCACCGATATCTTCACTAGTGCTTACTTTATATATTGTAAAGTAAACGATGCAGATTGTCTTCAAAGTTCTGGTATATAGGAAGTAGGCGTGGTTGTAAACCGATTTGGCCTATTTTCACAGCATATCATCGGGATGTAAGGAAACTATTACAAACCAAGTTTCATTGAAATCGGTCGAGTAGTTCTTGAGATATAGTTTTTGACCCATACGTGGGCGAAGTGCAGCTTCTATCTGCCATTGCTTATGTGAAATTTAGTGTTTCTGACGTTCTGACACACATATATACACAAACTTTATATTCATATTATTTTTACTTTGGCATTCATACTGTTTATTTTGCTTTTGCTTCAACTGCAGCGTTCTTGAGCACAAAGAGAACAGCGTCGAAAGCCTCACTTTCCAATAGCCCATGCTTAAGTTTGTATTGTGACCTGACCAATGTACTCGCATCTACTAACGGTGACGTGCTGATTGTCATTATTAATTTGACAGCATCAAGTGAATGGCTTTTTAAGTGTCAGGCCGAGGAGGGGTCACCTTACATACATACATATGCTCGTATAGCCTGATGCTCGCTTGTACATACTCATCTATCTATTATCACAGACGACTTCATCATTGTCACATGGCAAGTCATCGTCATCGTCATTGTTAGGTCCAACAGCAACAGCAACATCGCCATCAATGGCCAATAGCACACTGGCTTTGTGCGATTGAAGTACTCGTGCTCGCACTCGTCTAAGCCAAGAAAGTGCACACGGAGCGAAGGCGAGTAGTTAATCAGAAGCGTCGTGATTGATGATTATCACCATGGATGAGTAACGGTATCTTTGCTATAGTCGTGTATATTTTCTGACTGATTATTATTTTCTTCTGTTATTATCTGCCTTTCACAGCCACAGTTCTCGACTCTTGTAATTCCTTGTAATGAAGTAGGCGTGTCCCAATTCATGCCATCTTCTCTTGGCTGCTTGCCTGCGGTTGAGCTTTCAGTACTAAAAATAGCTTGCGATACAGTTTTTGTTGCGTTTATAACATTTGCTTGTAATAGGTGGGAACTAGATGTTTCCGACATTTGTTTGCATTAGCAGCTTTAACATGAGCTGCGCTTTGGCAGGAATCGTTCAGTTTACATTGTGAAATTGTGAAACTCTCTCAAGATCTTTGTGTTTATTCTTTAGATAAAATAATACTATTCGTCCGATAATGGTTTTTCTGTGAAATAGTTATGGCCCAATAAGGGATCAAAAAGGTCCCTGTAAGATCCCTTTGAAAGACAAAAACCTCTAAGTCAACACCTGCCACATGCCACCTGCCATCTTCTTTCTAGAAATCAAGAAACTTTTCTTATTCGATCTTAGATGTTTTTAAGTTGTTGACTCACTGAACTCTCTGTCATCTGCATTACAGTTATTATCACTTCTTTCGCGCAGTTATAATCACTTCAATGTGCACTTCCGTTATGTGCGTTGCTATTGCCGAAATGTTTTATTGATAGCTCTGCTACTTCAATTCAACGCATTGCGGTTTTGTTGCCTCCAACTCAGCAAGAAATTTCGTTAATTGCTTGCAACGCCAAAGCTTGCATCTACTCATGCACGCCCCTCACCTACATATGCCAATGCAATTGCACACACGACTGAACAGTTTGAACGACATTTCGCTTTTTGTTCTACCC
Organism: Zeugodacus tau; assembly: GCA_031772095.1. Classification (NCBI taxonomy): domain Eukaryota; kingdom Metazoa; phylum Arthropoda; class Insecta; order Diptera; family Tephritidae; genus Zeugodacus; species Zeugodacus tau. The sequence continues at coordinate 93,475,902 of CM062649.1, forward strand.
GACATATATACATACTACATGCAACAACATATAACGATATATATATAGAGACAGTTATTCACAGTTGGTTGTGTGTGAGTGTGCCGCAAACTTTCTAATTGGTTTTTGGCATTTTCTGCATCAATTTCTTGTGCATCGGGCCCCCACTTATGAACTTACACCAACACCAACGCACACTCTCTCTCAAACAGGCTTGCAATCATAGTGACTGCATTGTATCATTCAAATGACAGCTTTCTTTATGTGCTTTGAGTGTACACAAGTGGTATCATGCGATTTTTTCCCGAATTCATCATCATCATTTCTGCTTCAACCTGCAAACCGAATCAGGCAGTTTGTTTCACATCCGCACAATGCATTTTTGTTTTTGTTGCTCTGCTGGTATTGAGCTCAAATGCACTCTCACACTTTGATAAACCGTAATTGAGGAAAGTTTGTCTGAATAAAGAAATATGTGCTGTATATCGTACATAGGTTCACCTGAATCCTTTCCTGTGATCATGAGTCTCAAAATAAAAAAATAAAAAATTCTTTGACTTTATAAAAAGAGAAATTTCTGGAAGACGATGATTTTTCAAAAAGGAATAAAAGCTAAAAAGAATCAGACAATTCTGAATGGTTTATGTTAATCAACGAGACTGTTCCGCAGCCTTTAGCACACTGAGACTGAGACTGAGCTATGATGACCACACTTCATTAGATACTAAGACTCAAGAAAGCGCCATGTACCTACTACACAACTGCAGAGAGTATTCCCTGATTAGACATCATTATTTACTAATGTTAATTCATCTAATATTAATGGGTAGCAAGTACCAGTGCATCGAGCTCCTTAACTAACTTCACCGTTACTTCTTCTAAGCAAATCTTACCAGAGCTTAAAAATATTGGACCGGCACCTAAATAATTCTTACAATTATGTGAGATATGCTTAATTATTTGTATCCTTGTTTCAAGAATATCTAACAAAAATGCATCCACATTCCCATTTTGCAACATATAAACAGTTAACTGATATGATTACTTTACAATAATATTTGTTGGGCTTCGCTAACATAACAACCTAGTATTCAGAGGCATATATACACACATTCGCACCCGCATATCGGAAATAATATAATTACACTTCTATTGCACACCTTCGGCTCTGATTGTTACATTCTCTTCACTGCATATCTCTTCTTCTTCTTCTTCTTGACTGGCGTAGACACCGCTTACGCGGTTATAGCCGAGTCCAAAACAGCGCGCCACGCATCCCTCCTTCTGGCAGTTTGGCGCCAATTGGTTATTCCAAGCGAAGCCAGGTCCCTCTCCACCTGGTCCTTCCATCGGAGTGGAGGTCTCCCTCTTCCTCTGCTTCCACCAGCGGGTACTGCATCGAATACTTTCAGAGCTGGAGCACTTTCATCCATTCGGACAACATGACCTAGCCAGCGTAGCCGCTGTTTTTTTATTCGCTGGACTATGTCTATGTCGTCGAATAACACATACAGCTCATCGTTCCATCGTCTGCGGTATTCGCCGTTGCCAATTCTTAAGGGACCATAAATCTTCCGCAAAACCTTTCTCTCGAAAACTCCTAGTGCCGTCTCATCGGATGTTGACATCGTCCACGCTTCTGCACCGTAAAGTAGGACGGGAATGATGAGAGACTTGTAGAGTTTGGTTTTTGTTCGTCGAGAGAGGACTTTACTTTTCAATTGCCTACTTAGTCCATAGTAGCACCTGTTGGCAAGAGTGATTCTGCGTTGGATTTCCAGGCTGACATTGTTATTGGTGTTAATGCTGGTTCCCAGGTAGACGAAATTATCTACAACTTCAAAGTTATGACTGTCAACAGTGACGTGGGAGCCAAGACGCGAATGCGCTGACTGTTTGTTTGACGACAGGAGATATTTCGTCTTGTCCTCGTTCACCACCAGACCCATACGCTTCGCTTCCTTATCCAGTCTGGAGAAAGCAGAACTAACGGCGCGGGTGTTGTTTCCGATGATATCGATATCATCGGCGTACGCCAGTAGCTGTACACTCTTATAAAAGATTGTACCTTCTCGATTTAGCTCTGCAGCTCGTATTATTTTCTCCAGCATCAGGTTAAAGAAATCACACGAGAGTGAGTCACCTTGTCTGAAACCTCGTCTGGTATCGAACGGCTCGGAGAGGTCCTTCCCGATCCTGACGGAGCTTTTAATGTTGGTCAACGTCAGCTTACACATCCGTATTAGTTTCGCGCGATACCAAATTCAGACATCGCGGCATAAAGGCAGCTCCTTTTCGTGCTGTCGAAAGCAGCTTTAAAGTCGACAAAGAGATGGTGTGTGTCGATCCTATTTTCACGGGTCTTCTCCAAAATTTGGCGCATGGTGAATATCTGGTCTGTTGTTGATTTTCCAGGTCTAAAGCCACACTGATAAGGTCCAATCAGTTTGTTGACGGTGGGCTTTAGTCTTTCACACAATACGCTCGACAGAACCTTATACGCGATGTTGAGGAGGCTTATCCCACGGTAATTGGCGCAGATTGTGGGGTCTCCCTTTTTGTGTATTGGGCAGAGTACACTGAGATTCCAATCGTCAGGCATGCTTTCTTCCGACCATATTCTGCAAAGAAGCTGATGCAAGCACCTTATCAGCTCTTCGCCGCCGTATTTGAATAGCTCGGCCGGTAATCCATCGGCACCCGCCGCCTTATTGTTCTTCAAGCGGGTAATTGCTATTCGAATTTCTTCACAGTCGGGCAATGGAACATCTGCTCCATCGTCGTCGATTGGGGAATCGGGTTCGCCATCTCCTGGTGTTGTACTTTCACTGCCATTCAGCAGGCTGGAGAAGTGTTCCCTCCACAAACTCAGTATACTCTGGTCATCAATAACTAGATCACCTCTGGGGGTCCTACAGGAGTGCGCTCCGGTCTTGAAACCTTCAGTTAGTCGCCGGATCTTTTCGTAAAATTTTCGAGCATTACCCCTGTCGGCCAGCTTGTCAAGCTCTTCATACTCACGCATTTCGGCCTCTTTCTTTTTTTGTCTGCAAATGCGTCTCGCTTCCCTCTTCAGCTCTCGGTATCTTTCCCATCCCGCTCGTGTTGCGGTCGATCGCAACATTGCGAGGTAGGCAGTCTGTTTTCTCCACTGCGAGACGACAATCCTCGTCATACCAGCTGTTTTTGGCTTTTCCGAAATCCAATGGTTTCGGTTGCAGCTGTACGTAAGGAGTTTGATATGCCGTCCCACAGCTCCCTTATACCGAGATGCTGATGAGTGCTCTCAGAGAGCAGGAGTGCAAGTCGAGTAGAAAATCGTTCGGCTGTCGGTTGTGATTGCAGCTTCTCGATGTCGAACCTTCCTTGTGTTTGTTGACGTGTGCGCTTTTCTACACAGAGGCGGGTGCGTATCTTAGCTGCTACAAGATAGTGGTCCGAGTCGATGTTGGGACCACGAAGCGTACGCACATCAGTAACACTGGAGACATGTCGTCCATCTATCACAACATGATCGATCTGGTTGCGAGTGATTCGATCCGGGGACAGCCAAGTAGCTTGATGGATTTTCTTATGCTGGAATCTAGTACTACAGACGACCATATTTCGGGCCCCGGCGAAGTCGATCAGCCTCAGACCGTTTGGTGATGTTTCGTCATGGAGGCTGAATTTTCCGACTGTTGTGCCAAAGACACCTTCTTTTCCCACCCTAGCGTTGAAATCGCCAAGCACGATTTTTACATCGTGGCGGGGGCAGCGCTCATAGGTACGTTCTAGGCGCTCATAGAAGGTATCTTTGATCACTTCGTCCTTCTCTTCCGTCGGGGCGTGGGCGCAAATCAGCGATATGTTGAAGAACCTCGCTTTGATGCGGATTGTGGCTAGACGTTCATCCACCGGAGTGAATGCCAGGACTCGACGACGGAGTCTCTCTCCCACCACGAATCCCACACCGAATTTGCGCTCCTTTATATGGCCGCTGTAGTAGATGTCACAAGGACCCACCTTCTTCCGTCCTTGTCCCGTCCATCGCATTTCTTGGATTGCGGTGATGTCAGCCTTTACTCTTACGAGGACATCAACCAGCTGGGCAGAGGCACCTTCCCAATTAAGGGTCCGGACATTCCAGGTGCATGCCCTTAAATCGTAGTCCTTTAAACGTTTGCAGTGTTCGTCATCAAAATTGGGGTCTCTCATCCGAGGCTGTTTCGTCGTTTTCATTGGGGGGTGTTTTTATGTGGTGGGTCCCAAACCCTACACACAACCGCATAAGCGGGTTTCGCCTTCTCACTTTAGCTCGCCTCCAGACGGATGTCTGTTGGCTACCCAGAGGATACTTGGTCTAAGACCGGAAGTCGTGAGCTGCTTGAGCCACATGTAAAAGAATCGTTCCTGGCCACTCCCAAGTGAATGACAATCAGAAACTTTCCTCACTTGCGTGAACTTCTACATATGACTCCATCCTCCTCAACAAATGAGGATATTTTCTCTTAGCACTTCATTATAAAATCTCTTCTCCTTGCTCTCTTATATTTACGTGCAAATCCTTTGTTGGTCCAAATCGTGTGGCGAAAGTCTATTTCATTCACATACTAACGACAGTCACTCGTGACGAACACATCTAGGTCAGTTATTTGCTTAACTTACTCGTTTGCCGATTTAAACGAAGCACGTAATAAATATCCCACTATGCTCTTTCTCTCCGCTGAATGGAAAGCGAAGTCGCGGTAATGCTCTGCTATGCGCTCTCAACTTGTATAAGAGTAGCTCATAAGGGGTTGTTTGCTCTTCAAAATTTCGATATGGTTATAAGGGGAGCTGGGATATTACTTTAACAGTTTCTTTCTAATTGTAATATGTTTGTGCGGTGATTCGTGGTATGTGACTACCTCTTACTGAGTTCTGGGTTCAAAACTGGATATAAAGTTATTTTTATAACTAATTATTTATGTCTTATTGCTGGACCTTCGTGGCAAATGCCATTCATACAAACGCATCAATTGCCCGGAGGCAGAACAAATCAAAACACTTTGTATAAATCAGAGAAGCTAGCTAAAACCGGCGAGCTTTTCCTCTGTTCACGATCCATTGAGCTTTTGATCTTTTAGAGCTTTTTTGACCTAAGTTAAGGGCGACTTAAAACTCTGGACAGCAGTCGAATCGACGCGTTGCCTTAGGGAAACTTTTCATATTATAGGGGATCTCTGAAAGTATAGTGTAAATAATACCTATATAAGGTGTGGTGACTATTTTTCAATTTTTTTTTTATCTTGTACCAAATTGAATTGACATACGGAACATAACAAATATAAAGGAATATAAGATATCGTACACAGTCCTTTCATAATTATTTTATTTGCTAGTTGAACCGCTGACTCCTTGAACTGCGGCACAATTTATTAATTGATCTCTCTCTCTCGCTTCTCCTGTCCATGCATGCTGAAAGCCCAAAATGTCTTGCAATCGAAAACTTAAAAATATTTGCTCATCTTCGGCCATCTCAAGCTTTCTTCCGATGAAAAATAAATATTAATAAATCCTCAAATCCAAATATCCTTATGACCTTATTCAATTTTCTTAAAACTACAATCGCCGGCAAAGGCCGCTGTAATCTGCTTACAGCGAAAATAAGAAAATACGAATTTCTCATCTGATATGAAAACTTATAAAATACACAAAAGTGAGGAGAAGTGAAATGCGAAAGTGCAATGTTGAAGTGATGATTGGTGCAGATATTGTAATTTTATATGCAATCGTACTTCCATTATTCATTGTCCGCCGTTCTCTTCGTGTGTGCGTGCGAGTGAGTGTGTGCTGTGCTGCAGCAGCGGAAGGTGGATTTCAGGTGGCAGGTGTTCGCTCATGCTCAACCGCCGTCCACCGCAATCAAAATGCAATCGGAGACTTTTGCAGTCGTCATTGTGTGCACCTTAGTGGGTGTGAGCGTCGACATTGGAGTCACCGTCGCCGTTGCCGACTCTTTGCCCTCGCTGCAGGCAAACTCACAAACTTCACTGGAAATTCATTACCGACATAACGGCGAGCAGTTCTGCATGCTGAAGCAACAAAAATGCTTAACTTTTTACAGTTATACACATGTGTAAGTATGTATGTGTGTGAGAAATCAGCAATCGCATGGCGGTCAGAATGGCAGCTCGACCTTTCCTTCAAATGTGGAGACCGGATGTGGAGGTGAAACGCATTTAAGTGAGTACCAGACTGAGCTTATATGCACGCAACCCCTTCGCCCCTGCTGGCATGTAGTCAAAAAGTGCAGCAAACTGACGGAGTAAAGAACTGTCCGGTGGTTTGAGTGTCTGCCAGTTTGATTGACTGATAGATTGACCAATTGTACAGTGGTCAATGATGGGCCTTGAATATGCATGATGCAACAACAAGACAGCAATTGCTGCGGCGGCATTCTCATGAACAATATCAACAACAACAACAATAACAGCAACAACAACGAACGTATCGAAGTCAACATAAAAATGGAAATGACATTGGCAAAGACGAATACGAGGAGACAAACAAAACAACATGCAACAATTGCAGCAAAACGGACCAACAGAGTTTGCTGTTGAATGCAACAACGACGAATAGAACAATTCTTCGGGAGCACTTGTGGGAAATTTCTCGCAGCAAGAGCATACTACAGCGCAGCCAGGCGAATGCATTGTGTGATAACGGTAAAAATTGTTGTCAAAAATGAAGGCAGCACCATGCCCCATGTTGCATCCACAATTGCCGCAAGCACTGCTCAAGCGAAGAACGGACGCTCATATGTTCGATGTAGGTAAATAACAAGGCTTCGGTGCCCTCTTCTCATCTGCTGCCATCAGTAAGCTATGCATCAAAAGCATCGAAAATGAATTTTATAAATTTTCTAGGAATTCTTCGTTTAATTTTTGCATATATCCTGCAACAGAAGTCGTATGAATGCCAAATGCATGACATCGAAGTAATAGCCATCACAACTGATCATTTGCTAAATTATTGTTAAAAGCAATATGCCAATGGCTTTCCTTTCATTATTCGAAGCGACAAAGTGGCATTTTGCTGCAACTGCTTTTGTGCGAATATTTTCAATTTTGAAAATAAAACGAAAATAAAGTGAAATTATATTTTTCTCTAATGCTGGTGAGTGACCTAATGACAGAAGGTCATATATAGATCTTAGCTGAGGTTTGACCCTCTTCCATACTCCTTAAAAGTCATAATGGTGAAGACGGTGGAGATGATGAAGACTGGTGAAGGTTCTATCCTAAGCGATATAAATAAGTAAATACCCTCAACACAATTCTCCATATTTCGTACTCTTCTTGTTCTCTAAAGTTCGCTAGCAATTTAAAAATATAAGCAGAAGTCATCCCATCGGTGGTATCTGAGCATGAAGCTCTCTATGCACTGCTGTACATATTAAAGTATTTGTACAGCATTTTTTCTAAAACTAAAATTTAACTGCAAGGCAGAAATGGAAATAGAGGAACAGGCGAAGAGACTAACTTTAAATGCTCAAAAAGATAAAGATTCGAATGTTAATTAAATATTGTTGATAGGCTCGCATATATAGTACATATGTAGCTTGCTTTTGTAGCCACTTTCAAAGGAAAATGTGAGAGAAAGAACAAAATAACAAAGCGGTTCAATTAAATTTGAGAAGATTAAGTATTATGCGCTTAGGCATTTTTAAATACCTTTGGCTGCATTGGCTTGCCGCACAAAGCGTACAGTGTAAGCGGCTTCGTACGCACTTCAAAGCGTTTGTGCCTCGTATTTCTGTGTTCTGTTTTCTTTCTCTAGTTATTAATGCCATCTTTAAGCTACTTTTTGCTTATTATTTTGTTTGCTGATCGTTATTGTTTACGAATGATTTCACAGCAGTTGCTGCGTGAACGCAAAAAAAAGCAAAAAACGAAAATCATTGCATATGCTAAGGCGCAAGGTTCAAGTAGATTTTCATGACGCTCACATGTAAATAAATGGAATTTTCCACTCACACACACACACATAAACACTACGCAGCGTCTTTTCGCTTTTCGATTTTCGCTTTTCACATGTTTTTGTTTTTGATTATTTTCCGTTTGCTGCGCTCTTTGCTGTTGGCAAACAGGCAAACGAATTTGTGAGCTGGCGTATTTTTACATACGACTCGCATGCGAGCTCCCATGCCACCTCCACCTCCTTGGCATGCGTTGCTGCTCACTGCAGTGGCTAAGTTATGCCGCCGGAGGTTAAGTGGGCGCAAGTGAAGCAGCAATTTTGTAAATCGCCATTTAGGCACACGCTCTCTGCCATCAACGAAGAAAGTGACTATTTTTTGTTGTGCGGATATTCGCAGTCATACATACCAAGAAACAATCAACCATGAGTGAAACCGTTTCTACCGATTGAAGTGGGGCTTAGCCATTTCAGAAATCAACTTGATTTGCGCCGCTTGAGTGCACAATAATTGACTTTCTTTCGTTCATTTTGAAACGAGCATCGAATCAGTGGAGTGAGGCATTCCTTTCACCAGGTTTTTTATGTATGTTTACTGACGTTTGAGCATTTACAACAATTTGTTTACATGGCTGCTTATCCCTTTCTGCTCGGTATGAGCGAAATTCTCAAGCTTTGTTTTATTTTCATGTTTGACCTTACGTCAACCGTCATCCTCACTGTCGTGTGTACATTTCAGTTATGAGAATTTCCGGAAATAGACGCAAAATACTTGAGTCAGTGTCGGACAATTGCTAAAAAGAGGTTTCGTTGGATATAAATATTAATTTTGGAATGGAGTTCGAAATGAACAGACATCGAAAATTTGGGTTTGGAATATAATCGAATCACAAAAAGCTCAGCAGTAGGTACATATGAACTTCACCTGAGATGTGTATATTTAATTATTAGGTTGTCAACGATCGACGGTTAAGTTTTGAAAATTTGAGGTGTCTCTAAGCCAAGTTTTCTTCGCCAATTGCAGACCAGAGGCTAATGTTTGGATTGTATTCTTCGTGTATACCATACTTTTGAACTGGGCTGTTGATATCTTCAGCTTATAATTTCAGGTTTCTGATTTCACTTTGCGTTTCTTTGATCATTTTGCTTTAGGAAAATTCCTGAAAACGGATTTATTTTGGGTTCAGCTGGTCTCTGGGACTATTTATGCAATATTTCTCCATTCAAGCAGACTGTAAAGATTTACTAAAAATTCTAAATCCTTAAGTTGTCAAATTCATAAATCGAATTATTGCATTTACCGGAAATTTGAGAAAAAACAATTGCAATCTCGTTTCTCAAAGTACTCAACTTTCCACACAGATATACTAAAAATCCAAATAATTGAAAACAAATGCAAACTAAGCAATTTCTGTGTAATTTATTTTTTTGATAATTTTTTTTCTATCTCCATAACTCTTTTTGGTTAAATGCCATACAACTCATTCCATCGCCTGCACTGCTTTATCGATAGTTTGTGGAGAGTGGCGTTCTAAAATCATCAAATTTTTACTTTCATCGAACAAATAGCCGGTGCTTGCGGTTAAGTCTTGTTGAAAATTTTTATGGCCATATTTTCAATTGAATATTTCCCTTTTTGCTATTTTATTGATATGTCATGAAAGTAACCGCATTTTTGTATCAAACTGATTTGTACCAGCTTTCAGCGTTTATAGAGTTCTTGCTTTTGTTTAGCAAATTGCTTTCAGACCGCAACCACCGCACGCCATCCATCGGCCACCTATTGGTCAAGCCGTTCACACACACCCACAATGGAGGCGCTGCCACCCACCGACGCACACAAACACAACCATGTGTGCGATTATACTGGCCGACTGCCTGGGTGGCATGTGTATATTGATGCACGGCAACCTCCGCTCCTCACCGCAGCGCTGTCGCAATTGTTCATTCTGCGGTTGACTGTGTGGCTTGCGAAGCGAAAAAATAATAATAAGAACAACAGTAACTCCTAGTCACAATGGGAAAAATAAAAAAAGAAACAAAAAAGGTGGCAACAACTGCTTTCGCAATGTGTTGCCAAAGAATAAATATTTGACCGCATGGGGAGCTATAAATATCAGCGATAGCGGAATGCAATTACGTAACAACAAAGGAAAGCGACGATGTCGGGATTTGCTTGCCAACAGAAACTCAACTCAAAATGGCCAATGAATGTGCCGAGCTCTGCTGCCGGTCGCTGGTGTGTGTGTGTGTGTGTGGCAGAACAATTGAGTCCACATTGGTGCTGTTGACATTGGTGCTGTTGGACTTCGTGAAGGTGAACCGCCGCTCAGCTGAATAGCTCCCGATCTCTCGATATGTGTGTGCGCGCGCATTGCAATGCGTGCCAAGCCAGGCGCCCCTCTGACCGACTGCGTGGGGCCAGGGACTGAGATGTGTCCCAGCGCTCGCTAGCATTCCTTGGCAACTTCGACAACAAAATGCGTTGCGTTTGCTCTGCAGCGCTATTTTTTCGCTCCGCCATTATGGATGAAGATAGAAACTCTGTTCGAATGCCAAGCTATGGAAGTTTAGAAATCTTTTTGCAGCGCACACTTTATGCTTATAACGCACAAAGTTCAATGGCAAACATCATAAAGTATTATAAATGACACAATGGATTCCCCGCACACAATGGCTCCAATGGAGGGAGCGCTCATCTCCGTTCATCTTTGACGTCGACTTGGCGCAGAACTAGCTGTTTCAGTTCGCATTCGCAGATAAGCCATATAATAATGAATCCAAGTAAATAATTGAGCTTCGCAATGGCATCGGTGTTGGAGAGGGGGGTGTTGTGGTGTGCGGTGAGCGTCAGCATTTCGTTTCTTCGCTTTTATCGTATTGTTGCTGCATGCCATTTTTATGAACTTCTAACTAACTGACTGACTCAATGTTGAGGAATTCGGCTACAGCCATTCCATGAATTCAGCGCCAAATGAACAATAAGTCGCGTTCGCACACCACATGTCAGGCGGACTCTTATGCGTCGAAAACAAAGCCCCGGAACGGCACTGTTCTAAATATTCACTTACTTGCTTGCTGTGTGCCAGACGAAGGCAGACGCGTGTGTGGCTATTGAATTTTTGGGGTACTAATATTTCCATACTCACAAATTTCTGCACTAATACTAAGGTTATACTAAAAATTTTAGAGAAATTTGAGTTTTGGAAGAATGATACTAAAGAAATTCAGTAAACCATTTATATCCAGGCAAGTGTTTTATAGTACCCTTTAAGAAATAATAATAATAAGAAAACGAGGAAAAGAGCTGGATGCTTCTTTTCTTTAAAATAAATTTTTGGACCACCTTGTTTTCCACACATGTTTGCATGTCGTTTGGGGTGCGCATATTTCCGAGCACATTGCCCGCAATTCGAAAAATGTTACGCATACGCCCTGCCGTCAACCATGGGGATGCTTGCCTACAATATGATAATGAGCTTTTAGGCGCACAAACATCCACATCTTGGAGCGTCGCTACGCAAATATGCGCACCCACATTCGTTTGTTCGTAAAACCGTAATCATAAAATAAAGTGCATAGACAGCGACGACGCTGCTCGTTTCGGTCTACCAACACCACAACAGCACACATTTATCAGGCATTTAGCGCTACTAAGTTGTCACCACGGCCGGTGCCAAGATATTTATGCGACATTTTCGGCTTCCGAAGAGCAGCAAACAGGTAGACGAATTGTTGGGACCATGAAAGTACCGATTTTTTAATGTAAAATTTATTAAGCCTCGAGAGATCAGCAAACACTTGATCCATAAAAATGTGTAAGGAACCTATAAGCCAAAAATGGTTTGCAAGTTCGATCACTTGTTATTATATGCTGAACTCAACACATATATTTTTATAACCGAAGTGTTCGATATGTTCTCATATAACAACGTTGCTTATGAAATCTTTTGAGACTGAAATATCTGCAGTTGGTAGTCTTCTTCGATTCAGGCTCGCAACATTGTATACAGCTTATTCCCATTACATGGACTACTTGACTAACGGCATACAAAAAAGCTCTGCTATTTCTAACAACAGCAACAATTACCTCATCAATTGCAATATGGACTTCTTCTCGTGCCCGACTGTCGGGCGCCACAAATACTCGTACAACAGCCAACAACATGGCTACATGGCATTGGCGATATGATGTTGTTGTGGTTTCGGTGCAACATCGGTGCTACCAATCACTTAGCCATGCATTTGCACAGTGAATGCGGCATGTTGCATCCGCCTGTGGTTGCCATGCCATAACAGCAACAGCAAAAGCAACAACAACACGTACGCACAGTACAACACATTCACAGCAAGGGACGGGGGTTCTATTGAGTATATGCGCGTGAGTGTGTGTGTGTGGGATGAGCTGCCTGCTTTGCATACATATAGGCGGCGCCTGGTTATCATTACGGCTCATCCGTTAACAAAAACAAATCTGCAGCGCTGCAGCGGGCACCGGGGAAGCAAAAGAAATTGCCAAATAAATTCCGAGGCACACATGTAAATGCTGTTGTTGTTGTTGCTGTTGCTGTTGCTGTTGCAAGTATAATTTTTCCCTTAGCCTGCTTTCACTTAAATAGTTGTTTGATTTTGTTGTTATTGTTGTTGCATATGCACATAACTGTTTACTTGTCTTGTTGCGACTGCTATCGGCATTATTGGCGGCGGCGGCGGCACTGCTACTCCAACCGACATTATGGCATCGGCACATGCATTACTGTAAATTTGCACCATTGTTGGTGTTGTCTTACACACACACACACATGAGTGACACACAAGCGCACATGGCATGTTGATCGGAATGTCCAGCGCATATTCGCATCATGTTCGACGCTTCCTTTGTTTTGTTCGGTTTTGTTGTTTTTTGTGTTTTGTTTTAATTTTGCTACTTTTCTACATATGTCATTCTGTTGTTGTTGTTACTGTTGTTGTTGTAGTCGTATTTATGCCATCAATGGGGGACACAGTGCGGTTTTTAGCGTACATACGAAAGCAAATAACGGCAAATTAGAACAGTAGGTGCGGACAAAAATAGCCAACAACAACAACTTAAGCGTCCCTATCAGCTACAGTGGCAACAACGTTTACATCAACAGCAACAACAACAATCAGAACAACTTCAACTTCGCATTTGCTGGTGGTCATTTTATCGACATTGCCAACAACACATCAATGCCACAACAATGAGCGCAACAGAAATTGCAATAATAATAGACACAGCCATTGACAATAGCTCCGATAACAGGCCGATCACATGCTCCACAAGCGCATACACATGATAACAGTATTGGGTGTTACGCTCACTCAAAGAAATCCCTTTCGAAATATGCTAGACAGTTTTGATTTTAAAAAGCTTCTAAATGATACAAGAAAGACTATTCACTTTGTCCACTCGTTGCCAATACTTTTTGTATCAAACAAGTCCATAGAAGGTTTATAATACAACGTGTGTTTTGAAACTCTCGCTTTTCAGTATAGGTATCTGACAACTAATCTATGACTCACTTCTAACGACGATAAGGAGAAGAATACTCTGTTTAAAACTTACTAGAAAGATTGCCATTTCTCTCGCTATCTATTATAAGAACCCATTGAAGGCTGATGAAGCATCAAAATACACCATTTGTTCTATGAAAGAGGCCCCTCATACATCTTGTTGCTCCTGAAATTGAAAAACCTTCTAAGTAACGATGTACGAAGAGTCAATTGTGAATATATAAAATTTATGGAAATTCACTTTTATTAGCCATAACGGTAATGATAAAAAGTTAGAGCAACAAAAGCTCCGCCACAATCGATGTAAGTCTATAATAAACCGTACTTAGAGGTTACTTAGACTCCCTAAAGTAGCGAATTGTCGACCATTCTACTTATTGTTGCTCGAATAAAAATATGTTCATTGCCTCTTCCTTAGTGTAGCAACCTATCCGTTATTTTTTTACAGTGTTGCGCTCTGCATTCATCAATAAAGTATATCATAAAATCATTGCCATAGTAATTATTGAATGGCAACAAAGCCTGCTGGAACCATTAGCTGCATTCATTCAAATAGACAAAGACTGAAATTGGACCCACATACATAAGCTCTAACAATACAATGTGTGAGTGCATCAAGTGTTTATTTGCATTATTATATCATTCCACCAGTTAATATGTTGCCTTTTCATACATTGGCGTTATCATTTTCATCCGCATATTGGTTTTACATGGGGGATGCTAAGTAGTGCTGTGTGGGTTTTGCGTTATCATTTCGCAATCTTTAAACATTTTGTGTCTATTGTATCATACCTTCGCATTTATATTTTGTATTTATTATTTACGCTCACTTTGCTTAATTTGTTTGATTTTTATCTTAAAATTTGCTACTGTAAAACTACGAAAATTTTGATGCGTGAATTCTCATGCGGGTGCATTTGACCGACTATAACCCATTTCAAATATACTGCGGTACATATATATATTACTTTTAAAAGGCCGTTGAAAAAGGCGTAAGTATTTTCCCTTCAGCACTATCATGAACTATGGGATCTCTTTACCGTGTGACCTTTAAATAATTTCCGAATGAGGGTACTCTCTTCTTTCCGCCTCATGCTCTAATCTTTCAATTCTCAACTCAATACTGTGCGGTAGTATCGAAAATGTTGGAACTAAAAAATGTTTGTAGCTTAAACAAGCTAAACTGTTCATATAATCTTAGGTTTCAATATATCTCACTGATAAATATCTCCCCCTCGCTTTTTTGCTTTTTAGTCAATGTGTTATAAAAAGTGTTACGCCGTTTCGTTCGATAATCTGTTTCCATCTAGACGGGCTATTTGGTGGATACGGTAAAACCTCCCATTCGAGCTCCCGTAGCTTCTGACGAGTCATCAACGAAGTGTGTGGTCTGGCGTTGTCCTGGTGGAACACTACACCCTTCCTTTTGGCCAATTGTGGATGCTTCAAGCCGTCCAGTTGTTCGCAGTAGATGGTAGAATTAAGCTTCTGGCCATATGGGAGCAGCTCATAGTGAATGAAGGGAATCATTAATCCCACCAGACACACAAGCGGGTTTGCCTTTAACGAAGGAAAACTTTAAAATAGCGCCAATTTCGACGTTAGTGTACTTCATGTTTACACGTCTATAAGTGTTGTACACAATATCCAAACTAATCATGCCTAGCGTCGTTTTGTAGGTTATGTCAAGACCTTTCAAAGATGTATAGTATTGCCAGATACGAGCTCTGTAGCGCTTTATACATAGCCGCGAAATTCAAAAGACAAAACGGCGGAAGGGAGAAGGGGGATATATTAGGTTGATGTAATAAATTTTCTGCACATTTCAATTGGTGAATGATGAATTTTAGGATTATCCTTTCGATCCTTGGAATAAATGTGGATGATAATATTATGGTGCGTATGGCATTTGGGGTAGATGATATGCAGTGATTGTGGTGTATCTGACACACCTTGCGGTGAATGTATCGATATGTAATTAATATTTGTTGTAATAATTTACTATAATAACTCTGTATATAATTTAAGCCAAATTAAAATATTTGTGTGTTAAAATTCCCTAACACTCACGAAACTATTTAACGATTTAAGACAATTTAAATATTATTATTGAAGACCTGAAAAATATATTCAATAAATTTTGTCATTTAAATTGTATGGCCCATTATGGATATGGATTTTACTCACCTCTCGTACGAATTTTCGAAAGTGGAAATTTAATTTAATTTGTGCATTAATTGCAATCGCATTTTATTCTCGATTTATTCGTAACTTAAATACAAAATACTAAATTATATTGACTCTGGTGCACTGATCCTACCATTTATCAACACTTAAGAGTACAAATTTACATACATATATATACACTAATGTACAGTATAATAATCGAATATATACAGATTATGTGCCATATACATATATACATACGAGTATACATTTATGTGTGTGCTTATTTGCTATTTTCTGTGTGTGTCTGTGTATAATATGGGTGTGTGTGTGCTCAGGCATTATCTAACAGAATTTAAGTATTTATTTGAGCGTTTATTAGTAGATACGTGACCGTTAGAATTGTGTGTTTCGCACTCGAAAGCTGTGCTGGCAAGTGTTTGTGTTTGTGTCTGGTGTTCGTGCATTTGCAGCTAACGGTACAGTTGCGTGGGTGTGATTTTAATTAATAAATTAACATGCCGCTATCAAAGTATTAGCAATAAATATCGGAAAGCTGCATGTGGTGTGGCTAATGACAAATTAAATGCGATCGTTTATTGCTTTGCTTATTATTGCATTTATGCCACATACATATGCACATAAACATATTTGCTTGCGCAGACCCTGCCAGCCAGGCCTAACCACTTTCCCCTCATGTTTCTATAATTACTAACACCAACGCACACGTTTGGGTTGTTTTGTTTTTGTATTCGTACGTGTGAGGGGAATAGTGGTTAAAAAACTCACAAGCAGCTATGCTGGCCTATGGCAAATTCACCACTTTTTTACCACTTTTGTGGGTTTAAAAAACTTCGGTTTAACCAGCTTTTTCACCACCTTTGGCTGGCAGGGGATTTAGTGCGTTGTCGGACCACACACACACACACACAGACACTTTCATAGATGTGGCATGAATAGCAGGGCTTGTGGCGGCTCTGCCTTCTCCCTTTGGCAGCGCGCTTTCTTTGTGCTTTTTTGTTTATCTCTCGGCGTTGTCAATTTAAATGGAAATCCTTTGAAGAAAATTGTGGTGACGAATTTGTCGAGATGGCCGTTGCTATTGTTGTTGTTGTTGTAGCTCAGTCTTAGAGTGGGTTTGTGTGATTTTGTGTTGATTGCGTGGCGAGCGTGCGTCCGCGCCTTTCTCCGTTTGTATTTGTTAATTTTCGCTGCATTTCTAAATAGTATCTTCCACGCTTTTCGCTTGCGCTATCTCCACATCCATCCAGCCACGCACACACATACATCCCTTTCTTTCGCTCCGGGTTCGTTGCTTTGCACTTAATCTCTTTTGGTCTTCACCCGGCACACAACCCACCGCTCGTCATCCGTCCGACGTGCGCTTTGGGCTCTTTTAATAGCCCAATTTTTTCAGAGCCTTCAGATCTACATCACCATAGTAATCCTCGCTATAAAAATGTGGAAAGAAAACATTGAATAAACAAAGGGGAAAAGGTTTTATTCTTTATTATGTTGGCTTTTTCTTTATTTTTTCTTTATTTTTTCTATTTTCTTTTTCTGATTTTTTTTTTGTGTTTTGTGTTGTTGTTTCTTTAGTGGCTCGTTTTTTCATTGGTAACCATTTCTTTGTTGATTCGCTTTAATTAGTTTAATTTAATTTTTATTCGTTGGCATAGAATTTTTCATTTTGCTTGACTTTAATTGCCATTTCCGTTAGTGGTGGTCTGAATCCGTCGTTTCTTAGTTCATACTTTTTTTTGGTTGCATACGCATTTTACTCCTTGTTTTGTTTATATATATACATTGTGGTTTAAACGTATTAAGGAGATTACAACAATATACACACAACAACCACACGAAGTTACAATTACTAACGAATAACGAATATTTATTAGTTACAAAGGAAATATGGAAAGGATATTCATTTTGATTAGAGTCATAAAGAAATTTTACAAATATAAGTTACTTAGTCGCCGCAAAAGAGCTTTCTGCAAAGATTTTAAATGCGTAAACTCTTAACTTTATTTATATTAATAATACACAATTTGACCCACATATTCGTCATATATAGTGTATAAAGTCCATTGAAAGTTGGAAACCATAATATTAGGTTAGAAGTACCGAGGCCCTCGTGTTCGATATATGGGGCCTTAAAAACCTATGGTCCGATTTCGGCGATTTTTAGAATGGGGCTGCCACACTATAAACATAGTATTTGTGCAAAGCTCTGTACCGATATCTTCACTAGTGCTTACTTTATATATTGTAAAGTAAACGATTCAGATTGTCTTCAAAGTTCTGGTATATGGGTAGTAGGCGTGGTTGTGATCCGATTACGCCAATTTTCACAACATATCATTGGGATGTAAGGTTTTTGGTTAGTGAGTTAACCCACTTTTAGTAATTTTCAACCTAACCTTTGTATGGGAGGTGGGCGTTTTTATTATCCGATTTCTTTAATTTTTGGACTGTATAAGGAAATGGGTAAAAGAAACGACTGTAGAAGGTTTGGTTTATATAGCTTTATTGGTTTGCGAGTTATATACAAAAAAACCTTTTTGGAGGCGGGGCCACGCCCACTTCCCCAACAAAAATATATCCAAATATGCCCCTTCATAGTGCGATCCTTCATACCAAATTTTATGTCCATAGCTTTATTTATGGTTTAGTTATGGCACTTTAAGTGTTTTCGGTTTTCGACATTTTGTGGGCGTGGCAGTGGTCCGATTTTGCTCATTTTCGAAAGCAATCTTCCTATGGTGCCAAGAAATAAATGTGCCAAGCTTCATCAAGATATCTTAATTTTTACTCAAGTTACAGCTTGCACAGACGGACGGACGGACGGACGGACGGACGGACATTCGGATTTGACCTTCACTCTTCACCCTGATCACTTTGGTATATATAAAACTATAATACTCTCTTTAGCAACTTTTGTTGCGAGAGTATAAAAACGGTCTCGTAAAATAGAGGACGAATAACTATTACCAATCGTTGGATTTTTTAGCAAAATACTGGTTATTTTAAAGATGCTGCATCGGCCGAAAAGCGAAAATTGAAACTGAAATAAATAGAACAATAACAACACATAAATCGCGTGCCTTACTAACCAACTGGTCCGTTAATGCTCGCCACAAATGTCAAAGTGACACACAAAAGCGATTACCAAGATGAGTTTCAGCTGGTGGGACGCATACACTGCCGCCCATACCCAACAACTCCCAGGTATACTCGTATATGAGTGGCAAAAATAGGAAAACGAGCTCACAGCTAAGCACTCACATTCAAGTGTAGCGAATTCCAGGAACTGCAAGCAACAACTGGACGTTATGATTCACCATTGGATCAGTGAGCCAGACATGCTGTCGAAATTCGAATTTTCAAAGTGGGGAAAGTGGCTGAGATAACCGCAAATCAAGCAACGAGGAAAACAGAAATAAATCTGAAATGCGGCACAACAGGATAATTGAGGTTCGGCAAGGTAGCAAAGAGAGCTAGACAGGCAGTAGCATGATTGCTGTTTTAAGAGAGTGGTACTACCCGTATAACAACGATTGATTGAAGCGAAATCAACGAAAAGTAAAAATCACTAAAGAAAAAATTTAAGTTTGGTAAGAAGCAATCGCATAGGTCTTGAGATATTTTCATAATAGTAAAACACATTCTGATGGAAGACAAGTCGATTCGCGGAGAACATAAATTGCCTTAAAATAATATTCATATATTTTGTTGTTGTTGCTTTGTCTGACACACACAAAGTTGCCGCCGGGCACGTGGCGAATTTGTTTGACTGCATTTCTCTAAGCTAAAGCGCAGGAGGACACAAAGCAGATGAAATTCGATGATACTTAAGCTCTGTAAAGAATGGACGGTGGCCATAACGCAGGGGACAGCACAAAGTAGAAATAAGAAATTAAAGCAAAATTTGTAAAAATATCAAGACAAGCAAGTCAATTCAAAAAGTCGATGCTCAAAGGTATGCACACCTGTACTGGTACTAGTTTTCTATGGCTCAAAGAGATATCTGAATTCTTTCCACTGATATCATGGATAGATCTGATCTTCCCCTGGAACTGAGTAAGATGCATTTATAAGTCATCTGAAGAATTCTGTTCACTATTCGAGAAGATATTCTAAACATTTTTCATTTAATTTGACACACAAGCTTTCCATCTAGTCCATCGCTTTTCCTACAGGGTGCTTGCGGGTCGCCGCAACAAAGATTGTCAAGCGCAAAATATATTAAATAAAATTCAATTAAATTAAATTAACCAAAGCGGGCCGTCTTGTCTTGCAAACACAGTGAAAAGAAAGCGCATGGCGCAACAATAACAAAACTAACGGTAAACGAAATGAAAACAGATTTTCACTGTAAATATGTGTAAGTAAGCGCCACAACAAAAACAAACAAAAACTGGTTGTTGTTGCTTTGACTCGCCGCAGCAGCAGCTTCACAGATTGACTTGACTATGAAGCGCTTCAAGGACACATGTAGTTAAACACATACATACATACAAATATATATTCGTGTACATGTGTAGATGCGACGCTGCTAGCCCGTTAAAGCCAACATGACAGCTGTATAAAGTTAGCGTTGAAGATTTCAGCTGTCCGAGTGGACGTAACGAAGCCTTGAAAACGTGCACATGAAATCCCATTCAGCTCAAACTGACTGCTGACTTTTTCTCCCTTGTTGTTGTTGTTGTTGTTCGGTATGTTAGTGCTGATTTGTAGTGAGCTTTGTGGAATTAGCTGGATATTTTTCTCTGACTTTGACATTTCTTGTTTTCGCTTTTATTAACAGTGCGTGTGTGTGTTTGGATACAACGGTGAACAACAACGGTGACTTAGGTGGAAAAACTCGACGCGATGTGAATATGCAGTGCAAGGCTTCTGTGCTCACTTTAGTTAAAACTAATTTGAAAATAGATGAACGACTATTTATAGGGAAGTATGGAATCAATAGAAACTTCCTTTGAGTTGTCTTCGATTTTTTGAGCTCTTTTATATGGCGTGAAACATTATACAACCATATAGTTAGGTTGAATATAAGGAAGTTTCGGTGCTCTTCGACATTTCTTCAAGAATCAACTAATTGCATTCAAATTGTTGTTTGGAGAGAGCTAAAAGTGCGAAGATTAGCTCGAGATATAAAGGAGTTTAAAATTCCTGGAGGCTCTCGATACTGTGGTGATAGTCAAAATCCCCCTCAGATATTTCAGTCTTTACTACTTGTAATCTCTCCCTAAGTTTACTTTGATTTGCTATTCCCAGTCGGTGCTAATAGGTTTTGTCCACTTTGCCAACACAATTAAAAATAATTAAAGTCAAATGTGGTTAGTCCAAATTTAGGACCTTTGCGGCGACCTTTTGTGTTTATTTTATTTTTGTGACGCTCGTTATGTTTGTTTTGCGAACGCTTTTGTGCGCCTGTTTTTAGGCTAAATTACAGTTAGTGCGAAAGAAATTGCGTACAATTACACTTTGTCTGCGTTTATTCACGCAGCATTCTGCTTTGTGACTCGCGCAGAGTCGTTTTTTCGCCGCCACTTTATGCATGTGCACATGCTGCCGCACAGCGCTCACGAACATACACACGCGTGTTTGGCAATTTTTTCCTCCGTAAATCTACTAATAATCATGCGAATGGAGCACACAGGCAGCCACATTAGCCTGGCAACTGCTCGCCGCCAGACCAGCCCACCAGCTCACCAGCCGACTAAGCAGCTGGCAAGCCAACAGCTCAGCCGACGACAAACCGACAATAAATGCATTGCAAATAGAAGAATGCGGTTACACTTTGCTGCTTTCCTGTCGACAACTCGACAACTGCCATTGCTCAGAGCCGCTCCCCCACAAACCCGTCCACCTATCAGCTTCACAACCTCACAGCCCCTCAGCCGTCAGCCGTCAGGCGTTCGTTTGTCGTGGTTATTTGCATGCGAACACACAAAGCGAATTTAACTTTTAATTGTGACTAAACATAAACACTTTTTAACCTCATTCGCAATCCTTTGCCAGCGCCAGCGCCAGGCTCCTGCTCTGCACTGCACTATGCATGTGTGTGTGTGTGTGCGGCTGTGTTGCTGTTTGTGTTTATATTGTTCGTTCGTGTGTCAGTTGGCTCAGAGCTTTATGCTTAGCGCAATGCGTTTTTCGCCTTTGCCATACACATACACATAAACACGCACACTCACGCAGCAACTCAGTTTGTTTGTGTTGCATTTGTTTTTTTGTTTCTTATTGTTGTTGCTATGTCGTTGTTTTTATTTGTGCAATTGTTGTTTGTTGTTGTTTACTACTACAGTTTACAATACTTCGGTGCTGCGGCGTCGCCTGTGGTTTTCATGCCTCATGACTTTTTATTGCGTCAACATTAACTTTCTATTAACTTAAGCATCAAGCAAGCAAAAGTGCAATCAGATTTCAGTGCCGCTCTCAGCCTCAGTGCTATTTAGCCTGAGTTCTTTATTTTTTTTTTTGTCGAAAAACACACAAATGTTTGCTTAAGTAATGCAGGGTAATTGCAATTACTTTCAGCTGTGAAAACTAACTTGCAGCTTTTGCATTCATTACTTTTCATTTACACAGCTTGAGCATAGATTGAGAGACAAACAGAGAGTGGTTAAACACATTACCACAAAACATACAAATGTGATATGATTTGAAAAATTTCCGACAAAAAATTACAAAAAACTTTGCACGTTAATTTGATTTTATTCACAACTTAAATTCATACTACTAAAGCAATTAGCTGCTGATCAGTAATCTCCGGAGTTAATATGAATGCATCTCAGTACTATAATTTCAAACCCTGCCAGATCATTGAATTGGCATCGGAAACTATTCGGATACTAATATTTCTTTTTCTAGTGCTTTTCGCAATTTTGCCAATTCGCAGAGACAATCGCTGGAATTATGGGATCACCAGCATTCTCCTAAAGCTACTATCAAAACAGATACCACAAAATGCGATCTATAAATAAAACCCGGTAGAAAGGGCGGTGCTCGCGTGTAAGCGAATATTTTATACTCTCGCAATTTATTTAATTAATTTTATTAAGAGAACACACAACTTGACCCATATAATCGGTCTAAAGTTTACTAGAATCATGAAAATCATTATATAGTATGTGTATTGTATATGGAAGCTGGACCATATAATCCTGGACCAATTTCACACATTTACGGCACCAAGCAACAATATATCCAAGATTATATGTTCATTTAATTTTGTTAAGATTTCTCACATATTAACCAGTATATAAGGTATAAAGACCACCTGATGTATGACAAATACAATGCTAGGGGAAGTTATAGAGGAAAAACAAATTCTCTGAATTTCGATAAAACATCTGAGATATTTACCAATATTATCGATAAACAAGTAAGGAAGGGCTAAGTTCGGGTGTAACCGAACATTTTATACTCTCGCAATTTATTTATTTAACTTCATTTATATTATATAATACACAATTTGACCCACATATTCGTCATATATATTGTATAAAGTCCATTGAAAGTTGGAAACCATAATCTCAGGTTAGAAGCACCGCGGTCCTCGTGTTGGATATATGGGGCGATTTCTGCGATTTTTAGAATGGGGCTGCAACACTATTAACATAGTATTTGTGCAAAGTTCTGCACCGATATCTTCACTAGTACTTACTTTATATATTGATTCAGATTGTCTTCAAAGTTCTGGTATATAGGAAGTAGGCGTGGTTGTGAAGCGATTTGGCCTATTTTCACAACATATCATTGGGATATAAGGAAACTATTACAAACCAAGTTTCATTGAAATCGGTCGAGTAGTTCCTGAGATATGGTTTTTGACCCATAAGTGGGCGACGCCACGCCCATTTTCCATTTTGTAAAAAAATCTGAGTGCAGCTTCCATCTACCATTGCTTATGTGAAATTCAGTGTTTCTGACGTTTTTCGTTAATGAGTTAACCCACTTTTAGTAATTTTCAACCTAACTTTTGTATGGGAGGTGGGCGTGGTTATTATCCGATTTCTTCCATTTTTGGACTGTATTAGGAAGTGGCTAAAAAAAACTACTGCAGAAAGTTTGGTTTATATAGCTCTATTGGTTTGCGAGATATGTACAAAAAACTTAGTAGGGGGCGGGGCCACGCCCACTTCCCCAAAAAAATTACATCCAAATATGCCCCTTCATAGTACGATCCTTCATGCCAAATTTCATTTTCATAGCTTTATTTATGGCTTAGTTATGGCACTTTATGTGTTTTCGGTTTTCGCCATTTTGTGGGCGTGGCAGTGGTCCGATTTTGCTCATTTTCGAAAGCAACCTTCCTATGGTGCCAAGAAATAAGTATGCCAAGTTTCATCAAGATATCTTAATTTTTACTCAAGTTACAGCTTGCACAGACGGACGGACGGACGGACGGACGGACGGACAGACAGACATTCGGATTTGAACTCCACTCTTCACCCTGATCACTTTGGTATATATAACCCTATATCTAACTCGTTTAGTTTTGGGTGTTACAAACAACCGTTATGTGAACAAAACTATAATACTCTCTTTAGCAACTTTAGTTGCGAGAGTATAAAAATATTGGTAAATTGGTAAAAGCACTGAGGTATTCATGTTCGATATCCGGGGACTTGATTTTGTCACATCTCCATTATCTGTGTAAAGTTTCATTCCAAGTTTTATCAAGATATCTTAAATTTTAGTTATGTTATGCACGAACACTCAGACACATACGTTCCTATATCTAACTCGTTTAGTTATAGATAATAAACAATCATTATGTGAACAAAACTATTATACAATATTCGCAATATTCTCATAGTACCAAAGACGATAAACCCAACGGACGTCCAAAATGGGATATTATGGACAAAAGCGGCAATTCAATTTAGATAGACGAAAAGGAAAGTGAGAACTGTAGTTAAGATGGACTCACAAGCCCAATGCTTTCTTGTATAGGTGTTTGGGAATGAGTCTTCCTGACTCAGTTTCTTTCCGTAATATATTGGAAATATCTAACCAGATTCAATACATTCAAGCATTACAATCTAACTGGTAGAACAACAGTAAAAGTGGTCGTGCCGGTACAAAAGTACTTAAGAATTTCATACATAACAACAAAAGAGGACCACACAAAGCCTACACAGCACGTGATCTGAGTAAAGATTAATCTACTTATTTATTTAAATCAAACTTCACCAAAAATAAAATATTTCATAATTTTGTTAAGAAAGAGTTACATAAAGGAGGAAATAGTTGTTAAGTTACCAATACATTCAAATAACACAAAGAAACATGTTTTACATAAACTGAATTAATTATTTTTTAGAAGAATGTTCATGTTAGACACATTATACAGGTACACAAATAAGATATTTAGTGAACATTAAATTATAGGAGAAATTAGACAACAAATATGTGTAGAAGTGATCACGCATTTGAATTGTATTTGAACAATACGGAGTAAATGTTAAGGAGTATGATGTAATTACAAGAAGAATCAACTATTTGAGTGGGAGTATCTGAAGTATTGATAAGTGTTTATTTGTGAAGAGTGGATGTTTTGTTGTTCTATTTTGTTTACTGGTAGAGAGATGAAGTGTTCGAATGTCGCATTTATGTACACAATAGTTTAGATATAGGAACGATAACGGTTAATGTTAAACGATACTGAGACAATTTTTAAAACGAGAAGAGGTTCTTTTAAGGTACCTAAAATATTTTTTTTTATTTTTACATTGCGGATTTATATACAGTCATGCCACTTTTTCTTTATTTACAGACTGAAAGAGAAATTTTAAACAAGTCATAGCTCTTCAGAGCTCTACGGCGTAATGTCTCATTACCTTTGCTTAATTACCATTCTTTTTGTAGATGAAAAACATAAGTTTGTATTTTATTTTATTTATTTTTTTTTATTTTGGGTTTTTCATTCTTTTTCTTTTTCTCTTTATATAATAAAATTATAAACTTACAATCAATAATCACTTAAACGTACAAAATCTCTAAAATTAGCGCGACAATTTCAGATTACACTCAACTTCTTCTTCTTCTTATTAATGTAACTCCCGTTAATTCACCTTCATTGTAGCGTCGAGAGTTTCTATTTCATTACTCAAAACGCATTAATTTCACCCGCATTCAAGTCACTATTCCTCCAAACTGATCTGATAACTGTGAAAGCTCTGCATTTTTTCACTCTCAAAAAGAGTGAGACGCTTTCCGAATTTTCAACTTCTCTTTCGCTCTTTTGAACTTTTTGCAAACCATGAATCTTATTGTGGGATTTTCGAAACGAAAATGGAGTTTTCATATAAATTAAGTGAATGTTTCAAGGCGTATTCATAATTCAAAAGGAGAAAAACCGCCTTGGAGGTGGCAACCTTACTGGAGAACTCCTCTTAGAGAGAAATGCCGTTGCCCATAGGTAAGATAGCGAAAAAATTTTGCGGGAGGAAAAGTACAGTCGAAGACTTCGACTTCGACGCATTCGATGTGGGGAAGTATTTTATGGAGTACAAGGTGAATTTACAACTGTTTTATGTGTGTGGATGTGTGAGAAAGTGGGGACAAAGTCAGAGTTTCACGAAAATTGCGTGGGAGAGATTTTCTTAGAGTTTTTAGGAGGAAGCAGCGGCTGCTTTAGTTTTTGGTGCGTTCTTTGTGCGACCTTCGCTATTCAATCCAGCTAAGAGTTCACTTTTGCGGATGCTCTTCAAGTCCAAATCGCCGTAGTAGTCTTCGCTGTAATTGTATAATGTGGAGATGGTAGAAAAGGTAAAACGGGTTAGAGGATATCTCGCGAAACGAAAACTTAAAAATGATATGTTGTATGTTGGGATGCTGAGTCGTGCAAGTCTTATGAGTAGAGGAATGCAAAGGAAACAAATGAATAGAGTGCAATTTAAAAGAGCGCTTAAGTGAGAAACCGCTGAAAGCTTCCTCAAAGCATATTAAGACGCCATAAAAAAGCTAAGGGGTTGAGTGGGAAAATTAGTAAAATCAATCTTAAGAGTTACCGTTAATACCGTTAGTAAATGAAAAGACTACTAAATAATATTAGTCTCATTGCATGCAAAGAAAGCCGGAAAGTAATAAGATTAGCTTCAGTACTCACCATCCGGGAACATCCTCTGGGTCTTCGCAGTTGCCGCTGCCATCGGAATCGCCAATTTTGAAAACAGTGCCGATGGGGCAACCGTATTCGCGAGCAACACCCTCCAAGCAGATGTAGTACTTGCGGCAATCTTCGGGGTGAGCGTGTCTCGAGAAAGAGCCAGCGTTGGCAAGTTCTCCGGCGGCGGGGCAGCTGAAACCGTTGGCAACTTCTACAACAAAAAAGTGAAGAGATATTAGTAAAATACAGTTTTTGATCAGTTTAAAGTGCCTTACCTTCGTTTTTGCATTCTGGCACCTGATCGGCCCACATGCACACACGGGCATCACGATCGTAGGCAAGACCGGGCGAGCACTGGTATCTGGATGGTTCACCGTTCCAGCAGTTCCAGAAGACATCGCATTTGTTCTCATCGGGGAAGATACCGTACAAGCGGGAGCAGTGTGGTGTCGAAATTGGTGGTTCTATAGTAGATAATTCAAGGGTAATATTTAGTTATATGTAAGGCAATTGGGAATGCAAAGTATTCTGCCGATAAGTCACTAGATAAGGACAACTCACCCAATTGAGAGCGATCACCGCAATCTACATTGTGCAAGTAGTCGCAGTTCTCCGTCAGGAATTTCGGGTCTGAGGCATCGAAGGCGAGACCGTTGCCGCAGGTCTTCAGTTCCGCAGCATTGTTGTCGCACTTCCAGTATTTGTCGCAAGAAATGTCATGTGGATAGAAACCGAAGTCATCGGGGCACTTGAAGCTATCTTGAGCGACGGCTGTAAAGAAGAGAGAAAAATAAAGTAAATTTTTTGTTGTTGGTAGAAAATAGACGGTGCAATATTGGACTAATAACTATGTGGTAAGTAGCTAATGCATAAATAGATATTTAGAAAAGCGGAACACAGCCATCAAGAGTGGCAAACTACTCTTTACAGTTAGACGTTACAACAGTAAATGCATTCATCAGTGCGGTTGTTGATAAAGTGTGTTGTAGTTTGATGCACCCATTTCGCCAATTGTTGCTAATGCATTGCGGGCGTATATTGAATAACTGCAAAATGTGGCAACAACGCCATTTTGTGGCACATGTAAACATATCAGTTGAGTAGTCGTTTCCATAGACCGCTAGCGTATTTGCGCTTGTTTGTTTGTGCAACGGCAGGCCATGGCTGATAGCATATTTGCCATTTGCGGGCGAATTTCACTCTCCATGCTCTCACACACAGAAAGGCTTTCGGGAGCAATCAATGTGTAATGCAATTTTAATGGCGTTGTTTTAAGATAAGCAACTAAAATGGACTGAATTGTTGCCGTTGCGCATCTGCCGCCAGCAGCAAGCAAATTGTGTAAATTTGAAAATTTCCGTTAGGTGATTGAATTGTGCGCCAGTGGCAGCCCTGCAGAGTGTATGCCACGCATTATGACTATGGGTTTGGAAATAGAAATTTTAGCGTTAAAATCTAGTAGCTTGATTTTATATAAATTTTTTACATTTTCTTTTCTTTTATTTTTGATAATAGAAAATTGAAAGCGAAAATTGCAAATTATTAACATTATTACAAAAATATATATATAAACCTATCCGCCGTAGTTTTAAAGCATTTAACCACTGGACTTGCAACTAACCCCCCTCAACGTCCCTGAAAATTCGGCAACAAAAATATTTATTAACGCTTCCTCTGGCGTGTGTGTCATATTGCATGTGGCAAGTGTGGCAGCTTGCACCTTTATTCCCCTGTATAACAACAATAACAGCACTGCGTGTGCATGTGCGGCACTATCACACTGATTTTCGTTACAATTAAATTGCTTTCACTGAAAATATTTAATTAAAATTCCGCCAAAAGCAAGAGCAAGAGCAAACGCGACGCAAATAAATACAAAATGCAAACTGCAAAATGCAAAATGAGAAATAAAATAAAATAAATAAATAAATTATAATGGCAGCATCAAAGTGTGTTCAATATTAATAGCCATGGCCAGCGTGCGTGTGGCTTGGCACAAGGGCGCTGAGGCGAGGGAGACACAATAATAGCAATAACAACAATTGTGCAATACAGTCACTTTTGCAATTTAATAGCAACGCAACGCATCGCATCGCATCGCCTGTCCGTTGCATGCAACACACGCGCTCCTGCCACAACGCGCTGGCACTGCGCGGCCGGTGTGTGTGTGTGTTTTAGTGGCAGTCTTTTGTGGCCGCTTGTCAGTTAGCCAACATAAACAAAAACCGCAAAGCCAACAATAACAAAAATTAAAACAACAAACCGAAAAAATGACCGTCCAGTGTGGGCGTGTAAATAAATAGTAACTGTAAATCAGAAAATACCACTGCAACCGCTGGTCGGTGGTCGGTTTGTTCAATTGATGGTCTAACGGTTTGATGGCCGTTGGCTGTTGGCTGGCAAATGCTTGTAAACAGTTACTCCAACTTGCCACGAGGTTGTTGCTTTTGTGTTTTGTTGTAAAACAAAATCACTTTGGCAGGTATTTAACGAAGGACAACAGACCAGCTGTGAGGGCCTTGACATGTTTTTAGAAATTAACGGAAATCTCGCATTTTCTGAAGGGAACTTGACAAATATGAGTATGCAGTTTAATTATTGGAGAAATTCGATGTTATACAAACTGAGATCCTAACTGTAAATTTTCGCTATATTATTTCCATCAAATTCCGTTCTTATTCTAAACGTTAGTCCAATAAATAGAGTTTAGACCTGCCTCAATTTCAGCAATGCCTCCCATTTTTTTCTCTGCATCCTTGCAGTACAGTTATTTATTTATTCCCTATTTGCTCTCTTGCTGCTGCGAGCGTTCGTTGCTGCGGTCGCTAACTAAGCCTTTAACTTTTGATCAAATGTGTGCAAGCAAACAAAATTATTTCTATTTTTCCCCGGACTTTATTTGCTGTTGCAGTATTTGTTTGTGTTGTTGCTGCACAGCGCTTGTTTCCAAAGCGCCTACATTTGCACCCACATACAGACACATCCATAGACATATGACCACTGACTACCACTACTAGCACTCACTCGCCCACCTCCTCTCTGGCTCGCATTTAGTGGTTTGGCTAGTGAGTGCTTGTTTAATGTTGTATTTTTGTTGTTGCCTTGATGTTTATGTTTCATTTGTTGGCTGTTTGTTTTGCTGGCAATCAGTCAAATGTTGGTTAGATTGAGTAGCGTTTAGTTGTTTTACCGCTAGCCAGCAGCAGCAGCAGCATTTGCCAACTTTAATGCAACGGCACATACGAATACAAATCGTTCGTGTTTGTCTGCGAGTTTAAAGTGTGCATGATGAGCGTTGCCACACTTTTGCGGTTTCGCAATTAGGTTATCGCTCATCAAGCAGCCGAATTCGGGCAAAAGGGACGACCTGCGGCGAAAAAAAAAACACACGCCTCTGATCACACGCGCAAATCGCAATTGAAAAGTGTACTCATGTACCATTGATACAGGGTGACTCTAGCGTTTAGTTTGTTTAGTTACTGGATACTTCATGCCGTTTGCCTTAAATTAATTTAATTGCGCGAAAAACTTGAAATTTCCAATAAATATATGTGTTTGTAGTTTGCCTTCATACAAATAATTTTTTTTCTGTATATAATTATATAGATTAACAGCTTCAATTCTGCTAGTTTTTTATGAATTCGAAAAGCTTAACTTTTTGTGCGATTTCAATTTCCATTAATGCTTTCAATTATTCTAAAATGTGGTTCGCCACTAAATTTATTTAAATTTAATTGATTACAGGAATTCCAAATAAGTGTTTTGATAAACAAATTTTGATTTAAATACTATTTAAATATTAGTGAGAGAGCGAGAGAAGAGAAGAAATGAGTTTCTCACAACGTTCTTCACAGGCCAGATTGTATGTCTTTCTACTATTTTAAGGCTTTAAACAAATATTTAGTCCCATATAAATATGTTATATTTTAAATATACCACTCACGAGTTAAATAGTATCACTCGAGGGTTATGTCTTGCCGGTCTCTATTTTATCTATTCGAACAGCAGAAGCTTTCTACTCAAACTCATCATCCGCCGACTAATGGACGGCGAAGGCAGAACACCTCAAACCTGTTATTGCCTAATGCCCATTGTTTAATTACCGTTAATTAGTGGCGTACGAGAGCGGTACGGCTGCATAAAATAAAAACTGTGCCAGAATAAAATGCAAAAAAGTGGCGAGAAAAAAGAGTGAACCCACGTCACTGAGTCTGAGCGTCATGAAGACAACGCAACGCAACAAACGAGTTTGGACCGCCGTTCAAAAAAAAAACGGCACTTTGTGTGTTGGTGTGCGCCTGCAATTTAACTCAGCTCTCGCAAGTATTGCATAATGACACATTAAGCGCCATTCAAGGTACTCCAGTTGTTACGCAATGCAAAAGTGGGGGAAAAAAATTAAAAATAATGAATATCGAAAAAACTGCACGTCCTTCGAGGCGATTGGCGGCGGCAGATAAAACATATTTACACACACGCAACAGTGTAGTTGAGTTGAGTTGTGTAATGCGAAAGGAAAGGAAAGGCGAAGGTGTCTGCACTCGGCTCTTGATGTTGCTGTTGCTGCTGCTGAGTGTTTGTGCGCGTGTGTGTGTGGTCGTTGGCTGTCGATGTTGCAATGAGCAAATGACTGTCGAAAGAAGGAAGGTACGAAAAGAGGTCATGCCACAACAAGGCAACGCTGCGCAGTGACACGATGGCTGGAGGTGCAAAGGAGGAGGAGAAGGAGCAGCAGAGCAGTCAACAAGTTTGCCAGGCAATTGGTTTCCCCTTCCTTTTAAGGTTTTTGCATTTTTTACTTGCCACGGTTTTTTTTCTCTTTTTTGTTGCATGAGTGTGTCTTCACCGCAGCTGCCGCTTTTTTACCGATGACTTGTTGCTGTGGCAGGCAGACGGGCTTGCCGGCTGCCTTTTACTTTGTGTGCGAACATGCTCGTCGTTTACGGCTTGTTGATGTCGCAACCTTGTGGCAGCTTATTGCTTGTAATTGCAGCTGTTGCACTTCAAAGTCATCTGCCAAAATTGCGCTCGTACTTGTGGCGCGTTGCGTTGCGTGCCGAGAGGATGGCTCAAGATTTTTAACACATTTTTTTCGCTTGTTTTTTTCGCTTTACCTGTTGCACGCTAATAACGCCACAAAAGCAAAGTGCAAAATGCAAGAAGCGCAGAAAAAAATCACAAAAAACAGAAAACATGTGAAAATGGTGCCCTCCTCAGCTAACAGTACATATATGTATATGTGTTATGCCGCCGGGCAACAGTGAACCTCTAGATACTTATACTCGCATATGCGCATTCTAACAACAATGTTTCTCATAAAAAAGCAACAAAGTAAAATAATTTAAATGAAAATGTTGGCGCTTATCGTTGGCGTTGCATCTTCGGAGGCGTGACCGAGCGACAACGCAACGCAAGCAACTAATTAACAGCAGCGGGCCGAAAGCAGCAAAAAACGCTAACGGCATAATTTCAGGCGCTCCGCAAACACGCCACGCTGTGTATCGCTGCAGAATCGGCAACATGCAAGCTGTTATGTAATTATTGCGTACATTAAATGAAATTAATTGGAAAATGATGCCGAAAGAAGTTGGGGGAAAGTGACTGAAAGTCAAATAGAGACACTTTAGAGACACTGAAAGTCAAATAGAGACACTAAAAAGACATACTGGCACAGAGACAGTTCTACGGGATACTCAAAAAATCCTAAAAGGTGCTCAATAGAGCACTCTGATTTGAAAGGTCAGTTTCGCTGCTCATCTAATTAAGTCTTAATTGCTGCAGTTTAGCCATTCACCTTGGCGTGAAGTTGCCGCAACACACACGCATGTGCAAAGTGAACATTTCTCGGCTTGTTCGTTGCATGTTTCTAAGTCCCGGGCTCTAGTGTTTACTTTGCCGTTGCGCTAATTATAAAATTACACATGCCGCCGCCCATTGTTGTTGTTGTACAATTTTCACTAGCTAATATGTTTAACAAGTTTGCATTCATTAACAATCATAATTGATGTGGTTGGCTCACATACAATTTTTTAATAATTGTTGTTGTTGTTGTTGCAATTTCTCAACAAGGTGAACAGCATGCACGCAAAATAACAAATTGACACGCCTCATGACCTTACATACATACATACTTAAGCACATATGAATATATGGATGTAGAGCACTTATGTCGCCTTGCTATTTCAATGCATATATGCTGCTACTTATATTTAGGTGAGACCCTGTAATGCATTTTTATTAATTTGCATAACCATTCACCACGAGAGTGAGGTTGAATTGAACTACAACTGCACAACATTAGCTTTGGATGGTGCAATAAGTGTATATAATATTCTAGTACAGTAACCTCTTACGTACTCAGGGTTAAATGAACCGAATTGTGTCTTGATTTGCAGTTGTAAATCAACGCAAATTTGAGTCTTTTGAACCCGAAGACTTCATGTTCGCACATTTTATTTATTTTTATCTGAAAACTTTCACTTTCTTGGAAATTGAAACCGCAAAAACCGCGAGATATATCGATGAAAGAGCACTTTAAAATGGTAATGGAACCATGCATACAACAGTTGAGTGGGTTGCTGGTATCAGTTTACTCTCATTTGCTCGATCCGAAGTAGTGGATCAAATTACTGACTGGAGTTAATTGCAAAGATATATGTATGTAAATGCGGAGGTGAAACCGTTTTGGAAACATGTTGAGGCCGATTGGGCGGTCACCTCAGCAAAGTCGAGAGTTCACATCCTAAGCATTAACAACAAAGTCTCAGGAGAAGAATCGATATAAAGTTGGTTATGTGATAGTTATTAATAACTGTACATAAGTGATCAGTAACAACAACAGCTAATGCAACGCGGTGCAATATTGTTTGGCCTCAAGATAACCGTAAAAAGAAAATGAAAGAGCAAATGAACTAGTTACAACATAACGTAAATACCGCAACAACAAAAAATTACAACAACAACAATTAACAACGTCAAACAAGCTGTTAAGTGTTGTGATTTTGATTACAGCGGACGTAACGGTCATTGTCGCCATCGCCGTCGCCGTCGTTGACATCGCATGCGCCAATCGCCATGACAATCACGCGCTTGCCGCCGGCGGGCACATAAACTGGTGCACTCATTTTGAACAGTTGTTGCTGCTACACGCCGGCTTTTCAGGCTCCTCATGTACGCGTTTTATAATAATTACGCCACATTTGTTGGGAAAGTCCGGCTTCGGCACCGGCGAGGTCTCAAGGCAGTACGTGCGAATGTGCGACAATTTGTGGCAAATTATTTTGAATAATCAAGTGAGCCGATGCAAGCAGGTACATTGAGGCGAATGGCCTACGAAGTGGTGACGTCGATTGGAAAACACTTTTTATGCTTGAAACTCAAGCTTTCGTCCTACTTTAATCGCTTATCGCTTAGTCTGTGTAACAGAACTTAAAAAGCTCGAACTAATTCTCTTGCTCTAATCAAGAATCTTGAAACTTGAAGTTGAGGAAAGAAATTAGTAAACTTATTTGCTTAAACAAATGCGTCGACGTCCAGACGACTTGCAAGCTGCCCGCCTCAAGTATTTGAGAAATAGGTGAATGTACAGCAAGAGCATGAGCACAATGTGTGTTGTAAATTAAATGAAAACAACACGCTGCCACACAATAACAACAACACACATAAATAAATAAGTATTATAAATACGAACACATACACGCGCATACGCAGTGCCTGCTGAGTGCCACAACGAACGGAAACAAAATGTTGCAGTGGTCGCCACACACATTGTGGAGCATACTTTCAAACTGTTTATTGGAACTTACCGAGGGTGAGTGGGAGGGTATTTTTCCACCCCCAACAATACCCACTGTGTGTGCGGAGCGTACGGAGGACCGTTCAATTTGTACACGTGTTCGTTCAACAAATGTTGCTGCAGCACGGCAGACACTCGACTCAATTACTCGTGCGCTGCCAGGCAAACATCAGGTCGCCGTGGCTGTTGCTTCCACGCTGCTAAAGTGGACGAAGGTAGACCGTCCGTCGTTTGGTCGCTCGGTCGTTTGCTTGTTAGACGATCCTAATGCGTTTAAAAACAACAGCATAAATATTGTTGGCCGCCACTCGCACAACAACAACAATAGCAACAATGCTGGCAACTAAAGTGGTCTAGCTAGAGCGCTGCTGTTGCTGCGCGCCACACACTAATGTGGCATGAAATAGGAAAAGTGTGTAACGACAC
Organism: Zeugodacus tau; assembly: GCA_031772095.1. Classification (NCBI taxonomy): domain Eukaryota; kingdom Metazoa; phylum Arthropoda; class Insecta; order Diptera; family Tephritidae; genus Zeugodacus; species Zeugodacus tau. Next base: position 93,510,866 of record CM062649.1, read on the forward strand.
CGTCCGACATTCAACGCTAAGTGCCAAGCACAACATAAGCTCGACTGAAGCCAACACATATGTTGCCTTTCGCCGCACGGGGCGTATACGCAACACAATGAGTGTGTGGTGGAGTCAAGGAGAGAGTGCTGGTGTTGCTTTGAGCGCACGAAACAAATGGAGATAACATAACGGTTTTAGCGCAACACAACACATATACGGAGCATTATGTTGTGTTAGTCGACGAGTCAGTCGAAGTTACAACAAATAACAACAATGAAAGCTGACATGGCAAGCATGCAGCAACAACTCTTGCACGTGTAAGTACTTATTTATGCTCGCTTACAATTACAATTGCAGACAACGGCAGCGACGAGGCAAAGGCAAATTAGAGTGCGGCGCTACCTGCGGATGTGCGCTGCTGCAGCAATGACAACTTGAATAATTGTTGCAGATGCTGTTGCAATTGTTGTTAGTTTTATTTGTTGCGCATCCTTTCGAAGTGGCTGTGGCAGCTAGTGTTGCCATGCCGCAGCAGAAAAGGGGTTCAACAGTCTTTTATATATCAAATGAGCTCCTCAATGGATGCGATTGTTGACTTTTTAAATGGTAACTGTTAAATGAGTGATAAAAAAGTTATTTTGTAGGCCTCGAAATGAGTTGAAGAAACATTGAAATTAAGAAGGCGTTAAACCTTTTTTTGAACCTAGTGGTTATTCGTTTTACTAATAGAGTTATTCATTCAACATTTATACTGAGTCCATCGGCCAGTCCAATATTTGCCGAAGCGTTGAACTTAAATTTTCTTCAACTGCAGTGCGGTATATTCAACAATCTTTTTGTTTGTTGGAGCTTGTTTTCCCTAAAACCAGTCGATACAGAGTTGATCGGTTTAACAAACTGCCGAAGTTGCTCAATGATTTATTTACCCTTTCGCGTAATCGATTACGTCGCCGCCACACGCTTAGCTAATGCTGTTTGCTTTTACTCTCGCTTTTCAATTAGCAAATGCACAGACACACACTCACACAAGTGTACATATCGACGCCTGGCTGTGTGAAATGCAATGCCGAACTAAACTGATTTGATGTTGTTGCTGTCATTATGTCACTAGCAGCAGCAATAGCAACAACAACAAGCGATAAACAACAACCAAATGTGTTGCATAAATAATATAACGGGGTGTGCCGCATATCAAGTGTGTTCGCAATTGCGGCGTAAGCAGCACCGTTATACAAGTGCCTCTTTGCGCACAAATCTAACGTTATAACAGCACTACGCGGCTGCATTACATGCGCTCTGCTTGTCGCCCGAATGCCGAACTGCGTGTATCAATCACTGGCCAAGTAAAGTGGCGCCATCGAAAGCCAATTTGTGCTGACACTTCATGCTGGCACTGGCCACTCTCACCCTCCCTCTGTGTTTTATTATATATGTATGCTTGCGCTGTCCGCTGGTTTCTAGGTTAGTGAGCCGTCGTGTTAACGAACTGCTTGGCCCAAATTTTCCTTTCTTTCCAAACGCCGCTGTTCGCTTGTTTTCTTTGTCAATTCGCTATTCACGCGCTCGCTGTGGCTGCGTGTTTATTTTCGGCTCCGGCTTGGGCTTCGGCTTTTGGGTTACTGCATGTTTTCATAATTGATTTAACTTTTCTTTTCAATAGAGGCCAACAACAAGCAAATAGCGGTAATAGCAAACCAATAAAACTATCAAAATGGTGTACAACAACAACATAGCGCCGCACAGCTTCATCTGTCGACAAGCGTGACACGCAGTTAAATTCAGCTTCTGAGCCAAACTCTTGCATCGCAAGCAGCGCGCAGCTCACCGACAGCGACAGCGGCAGCGGCATCAGCGGTTTGTTATGTAATTGTTCGTTGCTTGTGTGCTACTTTTAACTGCTGATTGCTTGACTCTTGTCTTTTGTGCTTCACAATCTTTGTTTTGTTAACCATTTTTGGTTGGCTTTATACCAAGATAACCGTCCACATACTCGTGCACACTTCATTTATTTGCTCGCTTCGTCGCGCCAGCAGAACCGGTCTGTTGTTGTTCAACGTCAAGCGGGTCTCGGTTCTCGTTTCATAAACTGGCGACTGGTAGCGCATAGCACGGTATTGTTGTTGTTGGCTGGCTGGCTTTTGATGTGCAAATATTTCTGTGATGTCTCGCTGAATCGCTAGTTTTTCTTAAGAATATCAGCAAATTTATAGTCTCTTGTGGTTGTTGTGATTTTGTATGTATGTTCCGCATTTGTGATTTTACTTTTGCTTTTGTTTTGGCTTATAGCTCTTTTTTATAGCATTTTTGTGGTAAACAACCGACATTCTTTCGTGTAGCGACGCGCCTAAATCAACACTCGCTATAAGCGGAAATCGCGAAGGTTTTTTTTTGTTTTGCATATTTTTGCACGCTTCAAAGATGATAGATCAATTAGCATGATCGCCGCTGTTATATTTATAACTGTCAAGCGTAGAGTTGATTAAGTCAACAACAAAACAAGTACTTGATGATTTCATAGAACTGATCTCAAACAATAAATATTCAATTGATGAATTCAGTCTTGGAATAAATAAGATATCTATTTTATATTGACAGAATGCCATTTTTATACTTTTTATAATTTTTTTTAGAGAAATATCATGCTTTTGTCTTTATCAATGACACTAATTATTAGTGAATTGTACAATTGCAAGTGTTTGACCTTTGACATTTTGTGCTGTAAACTCGCTTCGCAAGCCGTTCACTTTTGAACTCATTCTCCAATAAGACAACTTGATGAGGCTGTGCAGCTAAGTTGACAAATGACAACTGACAGCGGAATTATTGATATGAAAATTAAAATAAATTTGGTTGGAGTTGAGAAACAAGTGCTGATATCCGTAAAACACGACGAGCCTCTTGAAATCGCATTTTTTAGCAATATTGTAGCAATATTAAAAATTAAAATTATTTAAAGTGTGATTCTTGGTATACTTCAAATGCATCAATATTCAAAAAATCGTCACAGCTCCGCTTAACACACTGTACAGTATTTAATAGAACAAGAATTAAGTTGAATTAGTCCAGTTAAACTGGTAGGCTGTTACTAAGCTGAAGCTGACTTGAAACTTCGAAATTCCACAAATTGAGTATGCAGAAACATCCAGAACAGTATTCAAAGTGTTCAAGAAAGCAAATGAATTTAGAGAACAACACATATTATTGGGCAATAGATATACGAGTACCTTTGAATGCCGAAGTTGTGTTTGAAACAAAAATGATAAAAAATAAAATTCTCGAAAACAATAAGAAAAATGCAAGTTGCAGAGCTGACTCCGTTATAATTTCAAACACGTGTCGTATGAGTAACACATTGTCAATGCTGACGCAATCAATGGATTTATTGCTGCTGCCGCTATCTGTTGCAAGCGGTAATTGATCATTTAACTGCCAGAAGGCAGCTGCGCACGCTCACTCACTCGCTCAGCGCACGCGGTCATTAACTGTCATTATTTGAAAGTACACGTGCTTCCAATGATACCGTTAAGCAGTCGTCAATTGGAATTGTTTGTCGTGTCCACTGCTGCGCTGAGGCTGCGAGTGACAACTAGTTGCATTGCCAGCAGCATAATTACATTAGCACAATGGCTGAATATTTAATGCAAACACTGTGTTTACTCAAAAAAACAACAAAAACACTAAAAAGTGAGAAGAAAAAAGGCGAAGCTTAAATGCAATTTACCAAAGTTTTGCATTAATTTTGCATTGACGCTTGGCATTGGCGGAGTGTTTGCAGCTAATTTAATATTTTAGCAGTTAATTAGCATAATTAATGCGCTCAATTGCATCGGCCGAACGCAGAGCGCAGCACGCAACATGCATAACTGCGAGGCAAAATAGTCAAATGCAAATAAGTTGAGTTGGATATTTAGCAAATGAATTATTAAATAAAATATTGGCAAAAAAGGCTTACATTGCAACAACAAAACAACAACAACAACAACAACTAGGTTGAATATATGAAATGCGTTTACATAATCATAAATTGGCAGCAACGCCTGTCACAATGTTGTTCTTGTTCTTGCTTAGCATTTGGTTAGTTAGTTGGAGTGAAAAAAGTAACTGTCAATTACTGCGAAATTGCGCCGCCGAGTGTTTGCTTATTCATTGAGCCATGCAGCGCTGTGTGAAAAGTCGATTAATTTATGCTTTCACTTCATTCGCTGCACGCGGCAGAACGAAAAGCGAACTAAAATGCTTTGGAAATATTTGAAAAATTTAAACACATTTGGCATATATTCGGGAAAACACAACAAAAACAACAAAAAAAAAACAAATACAATGCAATGCAATTGGCGCGCGCACAAAAAGCCAATTTGTTTGGTGCTAATTAAGTTTTTAACTGAAAAGCAATTACGATTTAATCATATAAACCAACAACGCACTCAACGCAGACACTCAGCAATAAAAACATTTGAGCATTTTGAATTTTGAATTTTGCAGCAGAATTTTTAAAAATTTTATGCGCACTTGAATTCTTCATTGGCATGTCTGCGAGTGGTGTTGCATTGCCTTTTTTAAGAGTGCGCTCCACACGAAAGCCGGAAATAGTCAAACAGAAAATGCATTTGAATATATCTTTCGCAAGCTCTTCAGTCGAACAATTAAAGTAACAAACAAGGCTTGGCATACTCCGACGCCCACTTGCAACACAACAACAACAAGAGGCAACTGGATGGCGGAATGCCAGTCATGCCGCAAATTTAGGTGTGACAGCGCGCCGTTGCTTATGTGCACTCAGCAGCGACAAGCTTGGTTGTTGCTCGTAATAAATTACAACAATAAACAACAATCATTGGCGGCAGCATGTGGCAACTTTTGGCATTTTATGCGCGCAAAATGTCACAGAAAAATTTCTACAAATAACAGTGTGCCTCTGCAGACATGAAAGCCTGCCTCGCATTGTTTCTAAATTTCAGATTAAAATCCTAAAAATATCCGCTAAGTGAAAGAACACAGAGTGCAGTGTGTATTATGTGCTGAGACTAAATAGCGAACACCGATGTCTACATATACATATATGTTTCCACAAATATGGCATTGCTTTAAGACCGCGAGTGTGTGCTTGAGCAATAAAGCGCCGCCTCTGCATAACTGCATTCCTGCTGAGTCTCTGCTGTTACACACACAAAGCAAATAAATATAAAAATCTACGTTACTTGTGCTCGTTCATGTCTTTAAGCGACGAGCTGTCTTAAACGGCTGCCACCTTACACTTGGACTGCTACTGCGGAGATCTCTGCAGTGGCACATAAATTGTCGGGCCACTCATGGCACACCAGGGTATATACAAATATATGTATGCTTAAATCTTTTTAAAAAAATGTAAATGGAGAATAATACCAGCGATTGCACGTATGAATCTGCCATTTGTGGCCGCACACACAGCACTCTGCATACAGGTATCTACACAGGTTGCCATCCAAATGGCCTGAGTAGAGTTGACTGCATTTTTCGCTTCTGCTAGTTCGCTTCGTCTTAATCAGCTCTCGTTTTGCGCTCATCTGCCTTAACACTTTAATGCAAGACTACCATTTGCTCATTTCATAAGACGTTTGCCTAGACAGATAAGTAAATATGCACGGTCGTCTAGCCGTTGAACAACATGCCACATTGGGACTGCGGAGGTTGTGAAATGCACGATTTGTTGTTACCGTTGCACCTTGCCTTAATGGTTTTTAAATATTTGAGCTTTGGAGGGAAACTACATATATATATATATATATTTAGAGAGAGAGAGATAGGTTAGTTAGCAAAGAAGGCAAAAGTCAAATGAAAACAGAATGGACTCTTTCTACTAAACCAAATTGCTTATATTATGCATATTTCTGTTGGTATTTGCTTTGTCTAATCAAGCATGGCAATGCCCTTTGAAGAGGCTGCACTGAAGCTAAGGCGTTGACTTGAAAAAATTCGAAATTAAAGTGAGTAAAATACTAGAATATTTATTCGTTTCACTTGTAACCCAGTTTCTTCCGAGTTTAAAGAGTTGGAGCGCATTAAATATTTAAGTCAAGGTATTTGGTTCATTGTGTACTCTATATATTGTACATATTTATAGAATTTTTATAAACATTTTATAACATGAAAATAGCTGTACATATGTATGAACTCCATTACAGTTGTGTGTAAAGCATATTGTAGTGCAAAGTAATGCTACACAGGTATCTTTTCGTTGTTATGCTCACAATCGCATAAACTTTTCAATTTTCAATTTCATATCGCATAACCCAAGCGAAAAATTCACACTTCAATGCAATATTTTTCAAATTTAACGCATCAGCGCCAACAGCCAACAACAACATCAGCAAGAAGAATACAAAGCAAGCCTCAAGACAATGAATGACAACAAGTAAACACGGAACTATAAGCACCCGGTAGCAAAATTAAAAATGTTTAAATATGTGATATGATTTTTGGACTGTTTAATATTTAATGCTGAAACTTTGTGAGGGTCAGCGAAAGAGAGCTTTAATCTCTTACCATGGATACCAAACTAAATCAAATGAATATTCCAAACAGAATAGAATATTGTTTTATTATTATTAGAGGTCCTACAGGGCATACATAAATGCCATGGGTGTATATATATATATTTAGTCTATCAAACCTTTCGGTCGTGTCGCTTGAGCGTTCGCTATTGGAAAGCGTTGAAAGGCTTTTGTCACACCTCGGTTAGCAGCAACCGTGTAGTGAGACCGTAGACTCTGTGTCTTAAAGTCCACCTTTGTAACAAACTATTCTCCTCTTATGTGCTATTACTATATATAAGTATATGAAATCGATTCTGTTTGCTTGGATATCGATAACTTGTATCATTCACACGTGAAATTTCCTTTACTTTGCTCTTCAATTTCCTGCATTCTCAGCTCTGTTTTCTAACATCCGTGGAAGGAAAAACTCAACTCACAGTTGTAATTTAAAAGGCATTGAGCAATATTGAGGCAAAAACAAAGCAAACTAGGTGAATACAGCTGTTTGGGTTGGCTTGGGCAGCAGCTGAGCTAGAAACGTCTGAATGATAGAAATATTTTCACACTTCTGCTTTCTAATTACAGTTCACTTGAGATAAAAGAAATTATTCAAACCCAAAAAAATGCATGAAGAAGCTACAAAGCCCCCAACCAAGAGTTATGTTTGCATTGCAAATGCCAGTGCAATGTTTATGGCATTGTTGTTGGTGTTGTTTTTGCAACATGTCATTATTGTGAAATGCGAGTTGTGGTAACATTGCCACATTGCTTTAATTTTCCGCTAAATTTCGCTTTTATTTTCACACAAGCAATTTCTGTTTTGGAGCAGCTGCAACAGCCTCGCTTTGCCACACCGTTTTCCTTCGGCTGTCTGCATTTTCATTTCATTTGTTTTTGCTGCATTGCTCAGCTTATTTTGCATAACAATTTTGCGGTTTGGCCAATAAATAAAATCAGCGAAACACATTAAGAAACAGCGAAAGAAAGCGAAGCAGACAGCACAGAGAAGCACAACAGCACTGCACAACAGCAGCGGCAGCGAAAGCAAATAGGAGCATGTTGCAAAGTACGCGGAAATTGATTTTGTTTCACGCCAACTTGTGCAACAGCGCCGCTGCCGCGCCACCAACGGGCTTTATAAGGAAAAGCCAGCGAAAAGTGTATGCCGCTTGCAACCAATACAACACTTGTTGTTGTTGCTCCCGCCGTTATTAACACTGTGGAGCGCGCGCGTCGATCCACGAATGTCTCGGCTCAATACCCTCGATGCATAATAGATATCGGTGCGCAATGCAGTGATGCATGCAACTGTAGACTTGCTGGCATTGAGAAATGCCAATATGCGATACAAACACACTCACGAACACCCAGGCAGACAAACGATTGGCAGTGTGCAATTACACGAGCAGACAGCAGACGGAAGTGAATATTGCCGTCAATTTAAGGTACTCGAATTGCAGCTGGAGACGAGCAGCGGCACGCCAAGTCATAAAATAGCGCCACACCGAACCGTGGGCGGCACCAACGTGCATGTTGCGGCCTCACACGTAACGGTGCATATGCAATTTGGCCAAGTGTCCGCCCACTCACAGCCGGTAGTCAGCATAAAATGTGCATTACTTCAAATTACTTAATTAGCCAAGGAAGCATCTGAAGACAAGGCAATGGCTAAGGAAGATTGGAAGACTTACTATTTATTTTCATATTCATATTTGAACTGACCTGCCACAAAGTGCACCGTTATGATATACAGTCCAAACATTTTCACGGCGAACCGAAAAATGATTTGAAAATACTAAGTAAGGGTTTGCAATAGCTTTGCAGTAGTAATCTCACAAATCCAAAGAACTATTCACAGTCGCAGTGAACCAATAAATCGCAAGACATTTCCAATTATTTACGAGTTACTATTCACAGCTGAACCAGTTACCTGCTTGAGTAATAATCATTCAAGTTATAAGATTCAGAAGCGCTCAAACTGGTTTCTTCACTTCCACTTCAGTTATTTCCACTTGTTCGCGAATTATTACAAAAGGCACACAAGCGATCGCTGCTTAACCGCACAGTGGATTTGCTAAATTTAGCCGCAGAGCGGGCTTGAGAATGTCGCCAAAGAACCGGATATGTGTTTGTGGTACATATAATTTGTAATTAATGAGCTTTCAAGTCTTGTATCGGTATTTACGAGGCTACATATGTAAATGAGCGAAGAAGCTTCGCAAAAAATACAAAAATAATTCTTTGAAGCCATTAATTAGTGTATGGCTCAAAGCCGGTGCTTGAATGCGTGCCAGTTTTATGACTCAGTCGAACCTGATTTGGGTCTACAGGTCAGCAAGTCAGCTTTGCGGCCGACAAGATGCCTTTCGATTTCTGGAAGAATCGCAAAGAACCGGTCTCAGCTAGAGCAAATCAATGCTGACGTTCGCGAGTTTAATTATGCTGTGATCGCATAACTGTAGCACGTGGTGGCGTTTGTACTTGTACTACTGGCATTAAAGAAGAACAAGCTGACACTCAAGCGAATATGCAAAATATGCAAAATAATTCCGCATTCGTGTTCGTGTTCGTGCGTGAGAAATAATAAAAAAAGCGGCATGCCAATTAAGTGCTCTTGTTTCAGGCAGCTCGCTATGGTCTTCAGCATTCAGAAGAATATAAATTATTGAATCAGTTAATTTCCACACAAAGGCCGCATGAGAATCGCAAAAATTCCATCCACCGCATTTTTCGATTAAAAACCTCACACCAATTAAGCGCTTTTGTTCCAAGCGATCTTCGCAGCAACATTCTTGCGCCGTCTATTAAACACTTGGCGTTGTTGTTGTTGTCATGGCTCACAGTTAGCAGTCACCGTTAGCCGTTAGCTGTCAATCGACTGCCGTCCAACAAGCTTTGCCTCAATGCCAACTGGTTTTGTTGCAGTCGTTATTGTTGTTGCTGTTGCATTACAATCGAATGTGCATTAGCAAGTACTTACTCACTCGCTTAAGTGCTTACAGACACTCTAGCCTCCGCAAGTGAGAAGTTATAAGTGTAAACCTAAGCTTCTCGCATACCGATATTAGTCGGTTGTTATTGTTGTTGCGACTGGCATTATTATATTTACTGTTGTTCTGAGTACTTTAGCGTTAGCTTTGGCCACTTCGCTTCAATGGCGTCTTTTGTCGCTTAAGCGAGTAATTAAAAAACACGCTAGCAATTCCTCAGCAAACGAAAATAGAAACAATAGAAGAATATGTGCATGACAAAGTCGATTTTGCAAAGACCTGTCCCCCTAACTCATTAAGCCCCTTGCTATAGTTTCAAGTAAAAAAAAAATATATTTTTGTTGGAAATTAATTTTTGTACCGTTAAATACTTTGTGTCACAACATTTCTTGGTTGGCAAAAGTGTTTCGGGGCTCACACGAAAATTATCCCGTACCTAATCCAACGATTGTGAAAGTGAAAGTCAAATGCGGTCAAAACAAAGTAATTAACAAATGTTGTTGTATAACATTTCGCGGCGGCTAATTACCAAAGGAAATTCAAGCGATTTTTACACGGCCAATTTCATATGCCAAATCATTGTACACCCATATGTACGAGTATATACTCGAGCGTTACATATTTTCGATTTTACATTACAAATATTGGGTCAGCTTTTGTTCATTGTGGCATAAATGCCAGTCACTCGGCCCGTATTTGCCACACTTTTCCTTTCACCAGCCGCGCTTTGGTAATCTGTCAGCCTTTTCTTCACCCTTTTTGCGCATGACATTCGCCTGCGCCAGCGGCGACGCACACTTGACCTTTGTTTTCGCACCGATCGGCCAGCTGCGGGCGCGGTGAACGGCTAGCGTCGCCGGCGGCACTTATTGAGTAATCGCGGCTTGATCTGCTTCGATTCACAAGTGCGCTTGTGCGCTAATCAAATGTCAAAATGCTGAGCAATTATAATCGAAGTGCTCACATTTCATTTCATGACGTTGACGATTACCCAATCGCGCCGGAGCTATTGAAAGGCCACGTTGGACACCTGCATTGCTGGCGGCATTCAAGTGATCAAGTGTGATCGGCGGGCAGTGCGTCACAACAGGGCCGCCTGCTGAACCAGTTCAAGCTGTGCTTATGTAAGTGTTTCCACATCACAATCAGGGACCATTTCTCTATACCTCTTTACTTTGATTTGACGAAATTTGCTCGCTTATTAGCGCCATTGTGGGGATTTTCTTCATAAATCTCTTGGCAGCCTAAGCGTGCCAGTTAAGCCTATTATTGGCAATTATTTAATTGGATATTGCTATGGTGTGCTTTTGACACTTATTAAAAGTCTTTATTTTCAGAGTCACAGCTTTAGCTGTCACATTTTGGCGGCAAAGGTTCAACGCCTCAAAAGCTGATTAACTGTGGTTACGCTACTCCTGATATTTGACGCGGAGTTTTGGAAAAAATGTTAAGCTTTCAGCCAGAAAACTTGATTGCATTGCCACTCTCGGAGTCTGTGACGCCCATTCGCGCCAAGCCGGATGAAGTCTAGGCGTGGCACCCAGCACTAGTTGTACTAGCAACAACAACTCAAGTTTGCTAGAAATTGTATAATATTTATAATAAATAAACAGGTTGGGCGGCGTTTAACGGATTTACATGCGCAGAGGCGTGCAGCGAAAGATTTGAATTTAATTTAATTGCATTGCTGTGTCAAGATATCGTAAAGTTAAAAGCGAGGCGAATGGAGACTGTTTCTAGTAATTGCTTTAATTTACTTTTGTTTTCTTTAGTCTACAGTAGCTTACTTGTGAGCTGAGTTATGTTGTGTTATGTTACCTTATGTTATGTTATATGTATGTATGTCTCATGTCTTATTGCTACAGATTTGTATTTCTTCTTTTTACTTTTTCGTAAACTGAATTGCAGCAAACCTGCTTGCTCTCCACTTCTCCACTTCGACTTCGAGCATAACTCTTTCGCTTTAGTCCATTTTGCAAATGCAAGCGATTTACACGATTATGTAAAATTGAATTGCGATAAACAGCTTTGAGCGAAATTGCTAGAAAAGTGTACAGGAAAATGCGCATGCGCACTGCAGCACTCACATGCATAATCAAACATTTAAATTTAATATTTGCATATTATAAACGCATTATGCAAATGGCGAAAGGCTGCACGAAAAGGAAAATCGCTGAAAAGTTGTGAAAATTGAGTTTTGCACTTTAAATGCGAACGTAATCAAAGAAACTTGATTTCTAATGAAGCATATGAATATGGAATAAATTGTTAAAAATTTCGAAGATTTAATTTTTTATCTAAGATAATCTTAAGATATAATTGGACTCACGAAATACCTCATCACTGAAAAATTTTCGACAGATATATGTAAAGATACTTATTTTGAGACAGGATCTTCTGGTTTATATAGTTAAATTATGGTGCAAAGTGTAATGTGTTCGACTCTGCCTAACTTTAAAAACAAATATGAACACATTAATCAAGTATGTTTGAAATTAAATTGATATCCTATTCTAACACAAAATGCAATTTTGCCGAATATAATCATGGGTTCAACTCTAGACTTTAACTCATTGCAAATATGATCTTAAATAGAAATTTGAAAAATTTCGAAATCACTTATTCGAAAAAAACTGTTTTTCGAAAACCGAGGTCTTCAATATTTTCCTGAAAACACATTTCAAATTTATTACAAACTTTCACAAAACAAAACTCAAAGTTCACAGCTCTTGTGCCGTTTATCACAATCGCCATTATCCTTGCGTGGCATTAAATACACTAGCACGAGCAAATACGAATGTTTTTATAATCGTTTCTCAGCTCTTGCAGCAAATGTTCCGCTTTTCCTTCAAGCTTTTTACTAATTTTAATCTTTTGAAACTTTTTTTATAATTTTTTCATTTCACTTTATGCTATAAAAAAGATGTAGTTGTTTTTGTACATACCGGCTCCAAAAAGTGCAACGAATACGAACAAAAACTTATTCATTTTTGTAGTTTTGATTTTTCAACAAATTTCACACGCTAAAAGTGACTGCGTAGGCGTTTATGTGCGCTTAAATTGTCGTAGGTATATTCCGTTGGGTTAGAAAATTGAATTTCCTTTTCGCTTTTTCTCTGATTGCTGCGTTTGCTTTTCCGTTGATATGCACAACGTCTGACAGGGAACCACTGGGACCGACTATGTGTGGTACGTTGACGTACATTCGCTTTTTATACCGGCCATGTGTAGCGTGCGCACGCGTACGGCTGCGCACCAGCGTCCGCCGCGTCTGCGCCCGCTCGCCACCGACCGCCCGTGCGACAAGCCACGCCGCTCACCTGCCTCCGCCGCAGACCGAGCGCGGCAATCGACGACGACAAGTAACCGATGTAAGCAATTGTCGCTGTCGCTGCAAGCGTCTGCCGCTGGCGCCCTGGTTGGCCGTTGCAGAGTGCGCCCATATAACCAACAATAATTGTCAAGCGACGCAAGCGCTTGCGCTCTCGCCAAAGTGAGCGCGCCGCTGCAGTTGAAGACAAAAAAAACACGAAAGCCAACAAAGCGAAATGCTAAATAGTGTTGGCCATGTAAATAGCACGCGAAAGCCAGCGCAAAAGGTAGAGTGCAAAACCGTAAACCGCTATAGAAATCACAAAAGCATTTGTAAGCTGAGCGCATATACCGAACACACAATTTGCTGACGTTGGTGAGCGCAAGAAACGCCACAGCCGCCGTTGCTGTCGCAGCAACTGCGCCTAGGTTGCTAGCGGCAGCGAGTAGCCGAGAGCTGGTGCCGTTTTAACTGTTGAAGTTGTAGTTTTGCCGTTTCATATTTCCAATTCCATTGTGACTTGACTTTTGTTATTCCGCCACATTTTCTTCGGCTGGCAGCGCCGTATCTTTCGCATTGACTTCGCTACAGTTGTTTGCTATTCGCTTTTGTTACCACTTTCGCATAGCCAATAGACACAACAGCCACACAAACACACGGCGTAACATTTGCGCGCCGCGTCCACACTCTGTGCGCTATTCGCGCTATGTGCGCAAGTGACGCATGCGCAGCGTTGTCGTTGAACTGCCGGCGAGACGCGAGCGCGCACCAACACTTACACGAACGCGCATGCGTATGTGTCTTTATTGGGTGCGCGGGTGGTGACTACACGTTTGGCGCTCGTTGGAATGCATTCTTTAAGTTCTTCACTTCTCTTTTTCCGTCTCCAAACTCATGCATATTAATAGCAATATACCAGCCATTAAACCACACATTCTCGATTATTATTCCGCACACATAGAACGGCCGCATAGAACTCGCCCTGGCTGACATAAAAGTCCGCGCGACAACTTTCTGCCTAGAATACCTTTTATTGCAGCGATTTGTGCTATGGAGTGCTTTCTACTCCACGAACGTTTGACCGCAATATTTTCCAATCACTATAAAGCAGAGGTCTTCAGCTTTAAATTTCTATTAAATATTGCTTTTGGTTTTTTGGTCTAATTGCAATGGGTCAATGCATGAATGGCTCTTGATCGCCCTTTCTATTTTCTCCATCCATAGATTTTCTCCTATGGATTGTTTCAAGAAAACTTGCTACTAAGCCCTACGTCATCACGAGAATAGATTGACTCATTCTTTGGTTAGAATTCCTGCCAGCCTTTGAAGATTGTAATGGAAATGGTTGAGTGCTGCTTTGTATACAGACTGTTAGCTATAGTAACCTATGAGAAATCATTGGAGTACATGGGATCACACAACCAGTCTCTCTATTTCAGTAGCTCTGGGAACCTTAACTGTTACAAATGTAATATTTTTGGGATCGCAATCATTTGAATCTTTTAATTGGACTAGCGAAGAACCCTCATCTGCATTTTTAATATCCATATACAACAGTGTATTGCCTGTGGGTCTCAACTTTATGGAACGAAATATTTTATATTCCATTTCCCTCGAAACATAAAAGTGAGTCACTTTGGTGATCATTCAATTAATTTTAGCGCTGAAGCTTTAAATTAAGGAGGTTTTCGTAAAAATTCTTAAGAAATTTATTCATATTCATTAAATCCAGGGTTGCATTTCGTATAAAAAAACCAGTGAGTTATTAATAAATTTTCTCCAAAAATAGCAACAACACTCAACAAAGGCATCTGGCCAAAAACGTTAATTTAACAAAATGCCTTGTATACTGGTGACTTGTGGTACTTAAACACACACACACCCGCACGGCAAATGGCTGAGTAACTCACATGCAATCTCTGTGTGGCTGTGTGTACGCAAGAAAGAGCGCGTTCGTTCCTTAAGTCTTTTGTGCCAACGATTTACAGTGGCAGCGCATTGCTGAACGGCCTTTGTGGCTCTCGCGCGACATGTCGTCCAAATGGCCAACTGGATTTTACTTGATATATATTCAGCTCATTGTAAACAAACAAGTAAATATAACAATAGCGCATACGAATAGCGAAAATATTTTCGAACAAACTAGTTTGCAAAATTTTGCAATGCCGCCGCCGCCGCGCCGCGCGCCAAGCACACAATAATGCGAGTAATAACAAAATGCAGAAGTCAATAAAATTGAAACTTGTTTGCTGCTTTACAGATGTATTTACATAAATTCAAATGTGCCAATATCTGGAAAAAATACACACAAATACCTGAATAGATATACACTAGATACAAGCGTGGAGTTAACGAAAAAGCATAACTCGATTTCGTGGAATTCTGAACTGTACACTTCTAGTGTGTGCTTTGGACCCTAAAACCACAAATATATAATCTTTTATATTTCTATATTTCAAATATTCATTTATTCCAACGGCATCCCAGCGTTGCATGCGAGCATCAATCAAAATAGTCAATAATTCATTTCAGTCTTAACTCGATTTCGGCGCTTTAGCTTGTGAGCTCAGTGTTGTTGTTTCGTGCATGGATCATTTCGATTGCTGCTCGTCAATGACAGCCAACATCATCAGTTAAAATAGCACAACTTTATATTTAGTTCGAAATGTAAATCAGCGCTGTGAGGCTTTTAATTAAAACATTTGCATGGAATCTTGATCTCATTTGAGGTTCATTTAATACCACATTAAATTATCTTGCTTACATAATGTGATTTCGTACCTATGCGTTAGAGTTAGTCAAACTTTAAACCTCTTTTGAAATAAATTTCCAATCCGATCAGAGCAACGATCATTACCATATCCACAAAGAGAACCCCTGTTATCCCCGGTTTAGTCACATTTTTTGGCAATTGATAGAAAAGGACTTATTTTTACATAAGTTTGGACTATCTTTCGATAAACTAGTATATCCAATACCTGCTTGGATATGAAATTAATAATCTTCTTTCTTTCCTTCAACAACCAACTAAGCAACAACATTTCTAAAAGCTTTGTTGATAATTTTGTATTTTATTTTTGATGAAGTCATATATCAAATAGATAAACAATATGATGTTATTTTGATCGAAGCTAATCAATTGATCGAATATGAGGGATCTCTATGGAAAGACCTTAAAAATTAAAAAGTATCAATTTGATTTAAATGGCAACCATTTCTTCCAGATCATTGGTACACTAAAACCAAAAACTTAAATCAAATCTGCAATCATAAAATACAAAGGTCACTTCATAATAGTGCTTTAAAAACGGTTTTCTCTCCAGCATCACCCGCCAAAACTACACCACAATCGCCTAATCTTCGTTGAAATCCAGTCAACTTCATATTTATTATTTAATTGTTGATTTTATCCCATATTTGTTGCGATTTGAACAATCACATAATCTTTATGGGCAAACAGGCTTTACATAAAAGCGAGGAGGCGAAGCGAGGCAAAGCAGACACATGCATAACTGTTACAGCAGCGAGCGAGAAACCAGTAATAGCAACTGGCAACTGTCGCCGCAAGACAATCGACAGCGCAGAAAGGTACGCGTTGTAAGCGCAAAGGGTGGAGGGAAAAGGGAATTGCTGCATATCGCCTCGAACACAATGCGAGTGTGTCAATCACAAATACCAACATTGGACCCGCATCTTTCTACACCATTCTTCGTGGCAGCAAGCCAAAGCGACTTCTCGATCGATTAGCGATTATCTTTCTGCTTGCCACTCGGCGCTCGTGCACTATTTGCATTTGTGTGTTGCAATCCATTTCTGATGCAGATATTGTTTACACGAATGTCTTCGCGTGCGAGTATGTGTGTGGAAATAGGTAAATGGCGACAAACACGAATGCTTTGCTTACAGAAATACCGATATGTTGTCGGGAAAAACTTAACTGCCTTGACTGCGACCAACATCGAGTTTTTCAGTTTGCTCGCCTCTCGCCTTCTGCCATTTGCCGTGCAAATATTTTCATAGCCGACGCAGCGCTGACATGGGTGTCGCTTTGCGTTGCAGCGGTAATTCAATACTCTTCCTGAATTCCAAAGCCTTGAATCACATTATGGTTCATTACAGTTCACTTTATGGTCCGGCGATTGTCGCTGGCTCTTGATTCGCTTGATCGCTTGCTGTCTGGAGCAATGCCTGTCCGTTGCAGCTTGCTTAACTCCGGACACAGAGGCAGAGCAAGGGGGATAATATAGAAATTGTTAACAAACAAAACTGAAATGTGTGTGCTCTACATGCAACAGAACCGCAACGCGCGCCCCGACTTGAGCTTGGTGTGTAGGTCACTTTTGATTTCATTGCGCATTCGCATTCATTAACCGGCCCCGACACGACGCAGCCTCAGAGCACGCTAGTTGCAAGGCGCTGTAACACACACACACACACGCACAACGGTGATCCAATTTGGTCCGTATGTGGACCGGGTGTATCGGGTGTGTGTACATGGGCATGATTAGTCAGCTATGCAGTCGGGGCAGTCGGTCAGCCTAGCCAACTGAGGCATATAGAGGTTACATGTGGCCGTTGCCGTCGCCTTTTGTGCGCGCATGCGGACTGGCGGGCCGGCGGGTCGCACCAGTTGCATCCATCCACAATAATTATATGCTTTTATGCGCATTTAAATGCAAGCAGCTCGTTTGCGCAAAATGAAAAGTAGATTTATTAATGAGTTCGATTGCAGCTTAATAGCTGTACTCGCTGAATACTGGCTGACCATCAACAGTTTGTTGCATTAACATTGCGAGCAATACACACTCGTGTATTCACTCGTTTATGTCTTATTTGAGGCGAACCCGTTCGCAATCTGCTTTTCTTGTTTCACTGAAATGCCACCGAGATCAAGCGCAGACTTCCGTTTTGTTTCATTTTGTGGAGATAGATGGATTCAATCCAAGAGATTGGTAACAAATATTTATTGTTTAAGGAGACTTGTCTATAAAGTGGCTTTTCTTTTCAGAAAATATTCATAAAATTATAGATGAACGTGGATGATGCGGAATCCAACTACTTCTAGGTTGGAAAGAGCTCACTTGCTATCTATTCTCTATCCCGCTGGGACTTGTTAAGCGCTCGTGGACTCTCTTAGTGGCAGCTACATTAGTTTTTTTGTTCAAAACAACAACACCAAACATACCACTCTCCATTTCCACTTTAAACGCAACATTCCGAGGTTAACTATTTATTGTTCAACATTTTCCCTGTCATTCATACATGTTATGTGTCGGCTCTTTTTAAAACCAAATATTTCCAATATTTCATTGATTTTCCTCAGCAACTGTTCGTGTTAATTTCCCTTTTGTACTTTCGCTTGTCGCTGCCTTACAATACAAAGCCATTTCATGTCTCTTTACTTTCCCATTAAATTTGGGGAAATGTAACGGGCTTTGGGTGTTTCCAAAACTAACAACTCGAGTTCGTTGTTTTTCAGAAATTACATATGTTTAAGTCCACAGCGTTAGCTCAGAGCCCATGAACTAATGGTACTAATTACACTCGTTTGCCAACCCT
The DNA here is from genome assembly GCA_031772095.1 of Zeugodacus tau. Classification (NCBI taxonomy): domain Eukaryota; kingdom Metazoa; phylum Arthropoda; class Insecta; order Diptera; family Tephritidae; genus Zeugodacus; species Zeugodacus tau. The sequence continues at coordinate 93,529,222 of CM062649.1, forward strand.
TTGATGCACTGAAGTCAAAAATGACGTGAAATGGCATGAACTGGCAAAGCTTTTACCGAAACTCAAAATAAAAGTAAACAAAAATTAAACCAAAATTTGTTATGTAAATTGTTACGGGTGTTTTAAGTTTTGTGCAAAATATCATTAATGCAACTAACGGTACTTAAATTTCAGTTGTAATTTATGTTTCGCTTGGCGATCATCGTGTGAGGGTTCGGAGGTGACTTAATCACTCCAACAAACAAAAATTGGGTAATTTTGCAGTTAATCATCACGCTTGTAAACAAATAACTGTCACAGCGAAATGTGCCTCTGTTTCATAATTGTTAACCCACAACAGCCGCCACTTCCGCTCAAATGTTAAATGTGAGAAATTTTACAATTTAGAGCTCAACCACAGATGAAAAATATTTCGTAAAAATAAATAAATATTTAGTTAGACTTCTGCTTCCTCTTTCCCAGTTCAGCGATTCTTTATGTTAACTCTTTGGTCAATAAATTCTACAAGAACTGACATAATAAAAACCACATTCTTTTGTCTTATTTAATTCTATCTATTCGTGTATATTTTTCCTCGTAGTATTATTCAATATCATAAATATACTAGATACGAGATTTTATTCACTGTATTTGACTCCCAATGAGGTAAGTCAGCTTAGCGCTTTAGACGAACTGAAGGTGCTCTTACACATAATTCTTAGCTGAGACACTTGTCACGCTCAAAATAAATATGACGTGTAGTGTTCGCATATTAGTTTGCAAATAACTGCATATACATATGTACAAGTATACATATATATATGTATATATGTAGCGAGGTAATGCATACCAGTCCACGAAGCCGGCATTCAATTATACTTTCGTGTGTGAATACAAAGCTCTGTTGCGATCGCCTCAAAGCGAACAACATTCTCGATTCATCAGCTGACATACATACATAACTTACATGTATGTACAGTTAGGTGTTTACTTATATAATAAATTATTAAACCGAAATGCTACACACTGATCAACTGATCAACATTTCATTTATTTATTTATTTATTTATTACAACACACACCAACAGGGGGACCGCATTTTTTCTCAATTTATTCGACAGCATTTAAATAATGCAAACTTGCATCAGCGAGGGTGTGGCGCCGCAAACACATAAAACGCGGTCCACACAAAGAGCTTAAGCGCACCACAATAGCGGAGCTAAAGAAAGAAAGCTGCAGCAGCATGTGGTCAGTTATTGAAACAAGGCGTCAGCTCCGCCACCAAGAAATCGCCGTTACCACAAGCTAATAATATTATACATAGGGTGTCAGATATTTCTGCTTCTGTGTGAGATATAGAGTTCAAACTAAGATATGTGGGAACAGTTGCTAACAAAAGTATATCGACAAAGGTTAGGTGTTTTGCCAAGAAATAGCTGAAGCATTTAAGTGCACGAGCTATAAAAGTGAAAAGCAAATATTGACGGTAGTGACTCGATAAAATCGTCCAAATATAATATATCTCACCTTTCTGGGAACCAATAAAAAGTGATCTTGCTATTCACCGAAGTCACTGTGACTATTTGCTCACTTTGCTGGAAATAAAAATAGATTCGTTCAAATTGACAAAGACGTTTATGAATTCTAGTTTAAGGGAAGACATTTTGCGGATTAAATAAAGGGTGTTTTTAGACATGTAATTTTCAGGAACTAATAAAACGCATATAATTTAATGTTTTAGACAATAATTAAGTTTTATTATACGAGTTTTAAGATAAGAATCCACCATTATTTTTAAAAAATGTGACCGTCACGGCGGACTCGAATAAATTTCAGCCGAGGGGCCAATTTTCGACCACTTCTTGCAGCATTTGGGTCGTATGTCAGGAAGAAACGTTGTTTCATTATGGTTATGGTAAACCAAACCACACCATTCACAAGCTTCAAATATGTTAATAAGAAAATACCTAAGAAATACCTAATTTTTTTTTAATTAGGAAAGATAACAATAAACTACTTAGTAAACTGACTTATAGCGTTTTTAGGCAGCCAAATTTATTGATCAATCAAAATTTTTATTGAGAAACCCTTTTTTGCTTTTCACACTGCCGGCTACTCGATAACTTATCAGCTGTTATACATTTTTGTTTTTATTTTTCATAAGAAGTTGGTTAGTTTCATCAGCTGTTTGGTATTTTTAGCAGCAACATCTACCGGAGCTTTTTTTATCAAAAAAATCAGCCAATCGCAGAAAAAGAACGTATATCGTACGTCTTTGTTGTAGAGTTGCATTTAATTTTTAAGTCGTATAAAATGCAATTAAAAATAAATGTAGATTTTATTTTGCATGGTAAATCGAACTTAATAAGCGTTTTAATCGAGCAGAGACCGGTTAATTGATCAATTAGCTCCTGTGTAAAAAGGCTATTAGTGCCTCTTAGTGATCAGTCCATCAAAGATTAATATTTTATTTGTTTGAATTTCGCATAAAATTGCAAAGACAAGTTATTGCAATATCTAAATTCAGCATTTCAATTTTTTACTGAGAATAAGAAACTACTTGCTCTCAGAGCGATAGAGAGAGAAAGTGAAATGTCTCTAATAATATGCGTGCGCAAAAAAAACTTGTTGATTTTGCACGAAGATTGCAAAGTTTCCAATGAGGTAGAATAAAAGTTAGACAGAATAATAACAATCTTATTAACTACCGAAGACCTTGACATTAATCCGTTTGTTCCATTTGTCATCCATTTGAATTTCTTAAAATGAAGTATCTCTCACTTCCGTCAATTCTGACAGGTGATTTAAAAGTGTATTCGTGCTAGCGATATTCTAAAGTCTAACTTGAAGGTCAGAGTTGAAACTTTTATACATACATATATCTGTAGTTGAACCGGAAAAGTGGCGAAGGAATTCTCTCGAAGACGTCAAATTAATGACGATTGGACACATATCTATAATATTTATACTTGTTTGAGCACATTTGTAAGCCACATCAACAAACTTCAATAAATTTCTGCTTGATATGCATTCAATTGTTGCACGTTCGCCGAAGTTCGCATAACATTAACCTTTTTTAATTATTTTTTTCAATTTTTTTTTTCAATTCTGACTAATGGATATTTGAGCGCACAATTCTAAAAACTCAAATACTTGCACTACGCTTATAAATTTTAAAACCTGCCTACACTTAATCGCTGGTAATTTGTACAACACGGTGCATACAAAAACCACAGCATGGGCTCAGCGAATGCCAGCGGCGAAGGCGGAGAGGCGGCGATGTGCGACGACTAAAACGCCATGAAAAATCGAAGAAGACACAAAACTAGAATTGATTAATGCCCGAACAAATGATGCATAAAGTACCGTTGTGCGTTAGCACAAAACAGCTTTTCGAAAAAAACGGCAGCAAGAGTGGGCGGCGGGTGTGTACGGCGGCACCTACCGTTGCTGGCTGGCTGTCTGTCTGTGCGTGTGCAGTCAACATTTTGTTTGTACATCATTTTCGTCTTTTTTATTCAATTAAAAGCATCGGCGCTGTGTGACGTGTTGTTGTTGTGCGTTGTCGCAAGCGATGCGCTGCATTTTAATTGCCGCATTTACCGCTATTTGCCGCCAACAATTGCAAATGCACACACGCGCACACCTTCACACCGCGTACCTTCACACCGCGTCGATGGCCAAGTCCAACATTAAAACAGCATTTTTTAGAACCGTTCGCCGAGCGCGCGCAAAAAACCCCAATAATGAATTGGCAATTCCGCTATTTGCTGTTGCATCAGCAAATTTGTTTGCCCCGGGCCTTCCGAACAAATTGCATTTTATGGCACTCGATGTACTCGCTTTGACTGCGTGTGTGTGTGATCCCTTAATTTCGACTTTTGTTTCTCATCTCTTCGGACAGCCGTTTTCCTTTCTTTTTTGGATAATCATAAGCGAAACATTGTGTCTCACCGTGACGTAATTTTGAGCGATTTCTTCATTCATGGGCACATAATTTGTTGTCGCAGACGCATGAATATGAATATCTGTATGCCATTTACGGTATTACCGTAAACATCATTAAAATGAAATTAGCGCCGTCGTCATCGTCGTCGTCGTTAAACCATAAAAAGCTTATGCGAAACACTCGTTCGTGGAAAGCGTTGAAATCAATTTCAACACTTCGAATGCCTCAGAGCATTTGCACTAAATTCATTAGATAAGTAGTATTGCGTGTCATCTCATAACTAGCGGCATCTCAGCGGAGTAATGATAATCGCAGCATTGTCCCTTGCAACATGTGTGTGCACTGGGAGAAATGTAAAAAGTACCGATAGCTATATTGGACGTAATTCGTAGCTTTTCGAATGCGATGTTGTTGTTTCTGTTGTAGGGTTATCTAAATCTTATTTGGAGGATAGGTATGATTTATTGACATCGAAGTCATATAGCGGTGGGAAATGTGCTTTCCGCTGGGACTTAAGGGAAAGGGTATTAGGTGAGTAGTTCTGAGTGGGTCTGTGTGGGCATTCTTGGCATCTCGGAAGGAAATGGAAAAGATTTGACTTTTAAAATAACGGATCACTCTTCCGCACGAGCCATGTGGAAAGAAATGAGTGTAGCATTTCGGTTTTTATGATAAAATTTTCCCTGAAAATATGTCGAGATTAACATGGAACACGAATTTCGGCGAAAATATTAAATCTTGGATCTGGTGGTGAATGAGGTCAAAACGAAATATTTCCTGTCATCAAACAAAAAGTTAGCGTGGACAGTTATAACAGTTGTAGATAATTTCGTCAACCTTGGAACCAGTATCAACTACTTCAACAATGTCAGCATTCAAACTCAACGCAGGATCACTCTTCCCAACAGGTGCTACTATGTACAGAGTAGGCAATTGAAAAGTAAAGTCCTCACTCGACGAACCATAATCAAACTCTGCAAGTCCCTCATCATCCCGGTCCTGCTTTATGGTGCAGCAGAATGAACGATGAACGGCACTCGGAGTTTTTGAGAGAAAGGTTTTCTCTCTCACTCCAGCTTTGAAAGAAATAAGAGAATTGGGACCAGGTTAAATCGCACCACTTCTTCCCTCTTTCATCATCTGGGATCTAGGAATGTTTCTAAATAGCCAAGAATCAATTGGCGGTTGTAACTTCAAGTAAGGAAGTATTGAATATGGATATTACATCGTAAATGTATAATTATTAGCTAACAGGAGAGAAGATAAATATAATTATCTTTGATTTTCTGATTATTTAATTCCTACTTCTCTATATGCGAGACTATTTTTGACAGAAACGTAAGATTTATTTTCCTCAATCCCTAAATTCCCCACAAACGTAACAAACATAAAAGTCGTTATTATCTGAATGAGGTAGGGAAAACAGCAATTTCAACAGAAATCTCAACAAATAATAATCCCGAGCACTGATTTATGTTTTTCCTCCGATAAGTTTAGGGTTTCATTAAGACAAGAAAATCCGTTTGCAATATGCACAAAATGATGATGCCGATAGTAAATGCTCAAGGCATTTATTTGTAATTTACATGCTTGCAATGTGCTGGCGCGTAGACAGCGCTCGGCGATGGCAAATCATCATAATTTGAAAATCATTTCGCTTTTCGATGCCCCAGTTTCAAACAGGCGTCTATTATGGGTGTGTTTGCGGACGAGTTCCAATGTACGAACGAACGAGCATATGTAAGCGCGCGCGCATACTAATCAGCGAGCGCAGTGGAATTACTTGGCTTTGGATGCACCACACGGCACCCAGGCGGACTGATCAGTTAGTTGACTTTTAGCCGATTTGTTGTCGTTTGTTGTTGTTGGCTATTTGCCTATTTGCTATTGCGCGCATCAACACACAGCTTATGCCACATGGCAAACATACATATGTGTCTATATATGCATACGTGCTATGCGCATGCGCTTGTGAGTGTTGTTTGCGCATTTATGTGCTGGCATGCAGATCAGCGTCAGATTAAGCGGCAGCGACAAGTCAACAACCTCAAAAACTGTTGCTTAAGGTTGCCTTCGGTATTTTTATGATCTTTCTCGGCGCTCTGTGCTGCGCCTGCCGCGGCGCCCAAAATTTCCGGGCGCGCGCTCAACGGCACACAACTTGGTACCGAAAGGCTCTGCTGTTGTCTTGGAGCGCGCAGCCAGCAACTCCAAGGCTTCGCGGCATTTACGTCAATCGCATGCCGGAGATGACGCGTCGCTACTCCAGCGGCCTCTGCTGCATTGTGGTTTTAGCGCGCGTCAGCTGATTGGTATTTGGCCATTGCATTGTAACCTTTTGCTGTTTTGTTATTGCTATTGTTGTTATTTACAAAGCGATCGCCTTGTGCTTTGGTTTAGTTGACGTTAATCCTATAATAATGCTTTCTGCTTATGTGTGTGTGTGTTGGAAATAAACTCGAGTGTGAAGCAAGTAATTTATTTTGATATATTTTTAGCCATTTTGGGTATTACATTTTAATAGTTATTTTTACTTAGATTTATGACTTGTTAATATTTTAAAGCTTTGCACATTTTCAATTAGAAAAACATTTTCGAAGCATAGATGTCACTTATATCGAAATAGTTTGCTAAGAAAGCTTTCGTTATAATTATAATAAGTGTGAAGAGGGGACTTATGTGTTTTCGTAAATGATCTTTTCGATCACTACTCAGCAATGAAATCCACCATATTGTTAAAGAGAACAATTAGAAATGAAGACTGAGAATTCCCATAGATCATTTAATAGAAAAAAATTTTTAAAGAGTCAGTTTTGGAAATAAAGCCTGGTCCACTAAGTCAACAAAACTGATATTAACTCTAGAAACTCTCCTACTCATATAATATTGATACCTTAACCCTGCTACTGAACACCTTAACTCTCCAACATCAATGATTCATAAACACTTTAATTTTTATTTTTCTTGTTGTTGTATAATTAATAATTATTATATAAACGAAAATAAATAAAGCAACAAAAATGAAAAATAAAATAAGAAAAACACCTCAAACTGACGTTTATTATTGCGATTTTTCACGCTTGTTGCATTTCAATCGTTTACCGTTATTAGCGCGAAATTGAAATTAAACGATTTTGCACAACTCCATTTTTACCAACTTCCATCGCGTACTAACTTTTTCGTTCGAAATCCCCTCGATCTGCAGTGATTTCTTTGGTATTAGTCACTTTATGGTGATCGTGCAAAAAATGTCCAATATCATCGAAGCCACCAGCATCAGCTAACCGAAGTGGTGTCTCACGGCGACTGGAGGCGTTTGCATTTTGGTCTGGTTGTTGGGTGCGTCAATGTCAGACACTACCGAATTGTGTCATGACGCATGCGCACCGGTTAAAAGCAATGTACCTACCTAAATTTACAAGTATCTATATTAAAAACATATAATAAAAAACTATTTGTTTGACAAGGTCTATAGGAGTGCATTCCGTTCATTTGTTTTTACGATCGCCCACCATTTGAAAATGTAAGAAATATGACAACAAATAAACAAATTTAAAAATTTACCGTTATTTAAGAGCAATCTTTGGAGAGATGCATGTGAGAGACTCTTAAACAATAAATTAATCAATTTTTCCATAATTTGATAAATCATTTGTGGATTAGCTCACGCTTCTGCAGCCAGCGCCAAACCCCTGCGCGTACATTACTCCCGTTATTAATTACCGATATGCAAGTGGTGATGCTTCACCAGTCTGCACGATAGAGCTGAGGTTATTGTTGTCCGCCGCGCGTGCAAATGCAAATTTATGCCCACAAATGCCGGCAGGAACATGAGTTACGAGCTACTTGATGTGTTGCTGCAATCAAGCCGACGATGTGCAACAAAAGAAAACTCAAACAAAGCGCGGTGGCGGCGACACGCAACGCCATTTTCACAGTCATTTTGCATTGACCTTGGCTTTCTTTGCCGCTGCGCGCGCTGCTGAAGATGCCACAGCGGGCGGTGGCCATGATTTTGGCGATCGCTTCGGCTGGGTTGGTAGCAACAGCCACTGCGCACTCGCTGCCACAGACAGTTGCGCCGCCGAACACAACAAAATCTGCAAACAAACGAACAAAGCCCGCAACGCGCGTGCGAATCATCCATCCAGCTGGGTTTCTTGAAAGCAATTTTAAAGCAACAGCAACATTGTTCGCATTGTGGCGTTTCCTTCGTAATTTCGCGCCAATGCGTGTTCGCTAATGTACTTACACACGCTTTCATAGAGAAGCGCGTTGCAGCAACAAGTTTCTTGACTTCTTCTGCTGATCTATTGGGGATGCCTATGCTATTCTGTTGTGCATCTACAGTTACCAAACAATATATTGACTTTTCACCAATCTTTCTCACCAATTCGATTATTGCGAAAGACATGCGGCGCGAGGCGTCTTCTTTGTTGCAATGCGCTCACACAGTCGAACTCGCATCGGCTGCTCTTGCGCATTTGCGTTTTCACAATAACTGTTTTTCCTTAGGCAATATTGCTTTTACCAATAATTGTTGTTGTTGATTTCATTAGCTATCGTTTTGGTTGCTGCAGATATGCAAGCTTCAGCGCCACTCAGTTGATGGAGCAGAGATTTGGTAAAGAAGATTTGTTGTTTTTTATGAAATATTAATTTTCGGAAAATTGTGTTCCTCGGTCGGACGAAATCGAATCGAAGTTTCCATCTTTTCCAAAAACTCAGCTAATTTTGTAGCTTTTTTGTTGGACAAAGACAAGATTCTCATCTCGAATAGAAGACGAGGTTGGATAAATAATCTAAAGAAGGCAAAATTTTCCTTCGAATGCTTCCTGAATGAAGTAGTATAGTATATGGCTCAAAGACCTTACTCAATTTACTAGGTCGCGTAATATATCTGTGAATATGTTTTTATGCCCTCGCATTTCCCACAAGCCTTAATTTGGTTGCAATGCTGCTAGTAACACTCAGTTTGTCAATGTCAACACCGGTTTAACTGGCCGCGGCGAGATGCCCACACTGAGATCGCGCTATTACAAAATCGTCCCAATTCATCCCAACAACACGTATGGATCATTAAATATTATAATTAGCCTCTGCTCTTTCACAGCTGTTTCTTTTCTCCATCAATGGTCAATTTTTATTTCTTCTCCACGTACACACACACATACACATATACTTGGACGTGTTTTTGTTATTTACAGATTATGAATAAAATGTTGCGTTACTTAAATTATGCTAATCATTGACTTTTCTCGCAACTTCACATTTGTTGTTGCTGATGTTGCTGTTGTTATTGTTGTTGGCATTTATAAATACAAATCGAAGCCAGTTTCTTGGCCTATATATTACCAACTTATCAGCTTAAGTGTTAATTTTCGGCTTTTTTGTTTCTTTCGTTTTTTTCTTTGTTGTTTGGGTATTCAAGGTCATATTTACCAAATCCATTTTCGACTCTTTCTTTGTAACATGTTTCGCATTGTGTGCCATAAACGAAAGTGGCATTTAGAAATATAAACACATAAATTACGCACAAAAGCTATAATTTAAAACCGAGATGATGATCATCTTCCACTTCTCGCCTCTTTTTCCATGTTTTTTTCATCGGTAGTAAAGTGGATCTGAAGCCACAAATTCACATCAAAGCTTTTGCAGCAGACATATTCGAGTATAATGTTACTGTAAGTGTGGTCTTAGACGACCCTCCCTTTGACCGCTGCCATCAATGCGCACAACACAAAAGGAGGGAAGAAACTGACCTAGCTGAAAGAGAGCGGAAACCTTCCAAGTACGTCGTACATCTTCAGATAACACCGTTGGAGGAATTCATCAATATCTTCAATACTTGTCGAGATCTTCAACCTCTTCAACGCAGCTGCTTTTAGTTGTAAGGAATTAATGTCGCAGATTTACTTACCTTAGACCTCAGATCACAACCATAATGGACCAAAAGAAAAATGAGTGTTTTCACAACCTTAACTTAATAGGCTCTTAATGGTGTCTGTCATTTGCAAAAACATATTGACATAGCTAATTCAACAGCACACCGAAAATATATTCACCGCAAGGGATTACATCAAAACTGTTTATGCGCGAAGCTATTAAAAAAATCAAAAAAAAAAATACTGCGAGTATGTAGAGAAAAAAGTACGTGCCACTTTATGTTCATTATGTCCAAGTACACTGAAGTGAAATATTATTAACCAGCAGGCGTACATACAAACACACAGGTGTAGCGGCATAGCAGTACTTGTGCGAGAGCGAACAAATCATTCGCAGTGCGATTGTGCGGCGAAAAGCAACAAAGGCGAATTGGCTGTTTGGCCTCATTGGCAACTGATGTGTTTATCAATGAAACTGCAGGCGAACCAAAAAAAAAATACAAACAAAATCTCCGTTATGCGATTATATAATTTCTTGGCTGTAATCGAAAATTAATGTTTAATAAAGTAAGTAGGAAAGGGGTTAGTGCGAACGGAGTCGAATATTGAAGACTGTTCCATTTTTTAATAAATAGAGGAATGAAACATATTTGACTGAAAAACTCGGAAAAAATCAATACAAAAATAAAAATTTAAAATTGAAATCTAGACTGATCGCCATTTTCTCATTTATACTATATGTGTTATCAGAAATACCATTTCTAAAATCGATAAAACTAATAACACTACAAGCCCAATTTCTTCAGTCTAAATACAATCCACAAAATCCATTGAATACATTTCAAAAAATCAATGAAAGCGTTCAAGCGTTTTACTCTTCCCTCCCTCTTCTGAGTCATATACGCATGATCGAAATAAGAGGAAAATGTAGGTGATATCCACATTTTAGATTCTTTAGTAGATGTATCCTGTAATTAATAATGTTTTTTTTTTCAAATACTTTCCTCGAGCATTGAATCACAATATCTCTATTTTGGAGGCTAACTTCGAAAATGGAAGAATACAATTTTTTACCTATCACTCAATTTCCTGGAAAATAATAGTTTCGTACAATACCACAAAAAAAGTCGATTTTGCAGTATAGTACTATGATAAGACGGAAGTTCGAGATATTCATTATGAAGCATATCCAAAAACAGCTATGAGACAGGGATGCTTAGAATTATAATAGATGCTTGATGATTTTTTATTCTCGATATCCTCATATGCCGTTTAAATATCTCCCCACACCGAACTAAAAATCTAAAAATTGAAATAAATAATATTTTGCGATTGGTTATGAAAACAACAAACAAAAATATATAAACAACTCATCTCCGGCAACTGGCCTTCTATTATTATTTGATTAAGAAGCTCATTTCAATCGTTAGACGAACGATGCCCAAATAATTTAGGTTATCAGCAACTATTGAGCAATTCTCGATTCTTAATGTTCGCCATGTGTAGAGTACGCTGATAATCGCCAAATCGGTATGCCAAAAGAAATTCGCTACAGCGAATTGCCATCGAAACGGGCAGTCCAAGACCTGCGCGCAATCTAATCGCACAAGAGACCCACTTTAGCTCCTTACGTATTAAGCGCGAACACAGAGCGCACACGAAACGATGAAATTTATTTCAATTTTCCTATTCGCAGCGGCAATCATAGTAAGTGGTCTGCACCGCAAACGCTTTCTTGAGTCCTCGCTAAGCTTAATACATTTTGGTTTTTGGTTCTCAGTCTCCTTCGGCGGCAGTTGTCCAACCCGATGTCGAGGAAGCTCGTATAATTTCCAATTGTCTGGAAAGATATGGCGGTTTAACGGAGGGAAACGCACGGCGCTTGACACGCTTCAAGGACTGGTCGGAGCGGTATGAGGAGATACCGTGCTTCAGCAAGTGCTACATCAAGAATATGTTTGACATGTTCGACGAGTCGGTGGGCTTCAAAGACGAGCAGGTGATCAAGCAATTCGGCCAACCACTACACAGGGCATGCAAGCACCGCATGGAACCCGTGAGTGATAGTTGCCAACATGCCTATAATGGATTTCACTGCCTTGTCAATGTGAGTTGTAAAAGTCTTACTAAATATACATATATACGAGGACACATTAACTAACGGTTATATATGTGCGTCTCTTCGCATTGCAGTTGGAGAATGATCCTTTCGTGCTAATCGAGAGCATGAAGAATGTCAGCTTGGAGGCGAAACAGGCCATGAAAGACTGTCTGCATCGCTCAGATCAGTACGAATGGGAGCGCGTCAAAGACTACGCCAAAAACCCGGTGCGCGAGCCCATACCATGCTTCACCAAATGCATCATCGACCGCTTGGAACTGTACAGCCAGCAAACGCGCCAGTGGAACATACCGGCGCTGACGGCCCAATTGGACGTACCCACCGCTGGAGCAGACGTACAGCACTGCCTGAGGCAGCGACGCAACCGCAACGCCTGTGTGTGGATGTATCAGGAGTTCACCTGTTTCAAATTGGCTCTCGTTCAACCACAGGTTTAGAACATTGACGAACAAACTGCACGTGCGGAGAATGCTCAGTAAAATAATTCTAAAAAGTAAAAGTGCATTTTGTCTTAATCAGTTTTGATTTTTATGTAACTTAGAAGCGATAATCAGTCTTCGACCGAATAAATCTGTGAATGAACTCGCCGCAGCACTGTGTGTTTTGATAGCCTCAAAACTGTAAAAGTTGTTGTTTTCAACAAAATAAGTATTTTTTTGTGTGTGTGTGTGTGGTTGAATGTTTTGTAGCAGCAAAATAAGCCTAGTCTCCCTTGCCTATCAGTTGAGTTCCAATCCATTTGCGTTTTCAAGGCAACCGATTCGTTAATGGCATCGTAGAAGCTGGCGCTGACAAGTACACGCATAGCTAACCCAGAAGAATTTTGCTGATAAGCCAAAGCGCCACTCCGCTTACACATTGAGAATTCGAGAAAGAAAATTTTGCGTTCAAGGTAAAGAGACAATTTTTCATATTGATGCCTCAAGAGAATTTACATATTTGCCAACCTATTGAAAAAAAAATCGGAAAAAGGAAGGTAATGATATTTCAAGAATTTCCATACATTTTCTATTACAAAAATATACCCACCTCTGACGTTCATATTGACAGATGGTTTTCTATTTTGGCGACATCCATATTGTATTGTTTTGGTACCGTTACCAATATCTACAAAAGTTTAGTGGTAAGCTTCAGTTCTTTTCTTTTTCCTCTCTTGTGAAGTGAATGTGATCTTTCTCATTTTGGACTATATATATGTATGTACAAATCCGCAGATCACGATTTCTTCGAAGCCACAGGAACGTAGTATTTCTCCTCATCTCATGTATTATAGCCTAAGGCCTGGGCTTACATGTAGCAATGACACTTTGGCGTACCCAGCGATAACCTTGCCGCTGCCGGAGCGCCGCGTTTGTCACTGAAAACGACGAAATAAACATTCTTATATAGCGTTATCAGCTTTCCGTCGGCAAATATCAAGTGCTAGAGTAATTCAAAACACTGATAAGACACACAACACTGTTAATCTATACAACAACAACTCAGCGCACAAATCATTACAGCGCCGTTTCGCTGCGATTACTTCCCATCCAAGTCAGTCTCAACGCACGGCTAAGGCTCTAAAGAACCACAAAATCAACAGACTTCAACAACGAAACGAATTTTTTAGAAAATGATTTTTCGCGTAGCATCACAAGCGGTTTTATTAATCGCCGCCGCGTACTGTATACAAATGGTAAATTATAATTTTAAGCTCATAAAGTCCAACTGGCCAAACCACAAATATGAAAAATCAATATTTAATTAAAATATGCAAATGCTCTAATGATGATCATAAAAGATCGACACAAAAACGAAATAAATAACGATTTTGTAGGTTAGCAGCGCTGCGACAACAAAGGCGGTGGAGCGTGACGTCGAATCCGATGCAGAGATTTTACGGAAATGTTTGCATGAAGTCGGCAGCAAAGATGTGGTTGGGGAGCTGCAAAAGGTTGCACGCTACTCAAAATGGACGTCGGAGGAGATTCCCTGTTTTACGCGTTGTCTCGCGTCCATGAAGCGCTGGTTCGATGCGGACGAAAGTAAGTGGAATAAGCAGCAGATCGCCGACGATTTGGGTGCGGATATGTTCAACTACTGCCGCTATGAGCTCGATCGCTACAATGAGGACAGTTGCGAGTTCGCCTATACGGGGTTGCGCTGCTTGAAACAGGTACCTGATAATTTGCACGTAGAGCTTGAATAACTCAACTCAACTATTCACAGGCCGAGCTCTACACACTGGAAACCTACAAGAACATTCTGAGCTGTGCCACCGAGCTGAATGTCACTATGAAGGAACTACAAAAGTACGCCGCCTTCCCTACCAAGGAAGTTGTGCCCTGTCTCTTTCAATGCTTGGCAGAGAAAATGGATTTCTATACGCCCACGTATGAATGGAACTTCGACAAGTGGGTCAAAGCGTTTGGCCCAACACGCCAAGATCGCAAAGCTTCCGATGTCTGCAAAGTGAGCTCGGAGCAAATAAATACACGCGACAAATGCGAATGGATGTACGAGGAGTACAACTGTTTGGAGCGTTTGAACTACAACACAGACGGCTCTTATCCAATGGAGACTACGACGTTGAGTGCAGTGATTACCAGTAAAAAGCCAGATGCAGTTGAAGCGGCAGTAAAAGAAGCCTCCTAATTTAGTGGATTAAATTAAGTCGTTGCACATAACTGTATTCATACAACAAATATTCATTTTATATATACAACCAGCGCGTTTTCAGCGAGTTCCATTTTATTTTTTAATTTTAATTCATCTTCTATAGTATACACAAGTCGTGCAGCTCACAAATAATAAACGAAATATTTACATTTATTTATTTCCTCCCTTTTTTATATTTTCAAACGCGAATAAAAACAATTTTTGAAACAATTAACTTAACAGTTAAACAATCACAAATGTAGGATCGAGTGCTTAGTTCTCAATATAAGTTTTGCGCACAATCGGTCGGTTCACGGATATCCAGCAGGAGAACACGCGATTAGCCCATGTACAGGTGTCCGAATCGTGCTCATTGTGATCGATGCACTTCTCCAGGCCATGTGATACCTTAGCCAAATTCTTTGAACTCTTCGCTGTGAATTGCGCAATAATGGCTTTCTCGTCGAAACCCTTCTCCTCGGTGAAGAGACCCATCCGCTCGACGAAACACTTCACATAGCAATTGGTGCGTTTGTGTGGTGGAAACTCGTAGTTCAAATACTTCTCGTAAATGTCTTCCGGAATGCGAAACTCATCATGGCACGCTTCGTGTGCGGCGAGTGCATCCTGAGCTGTACGTATCTGGAATTTACCCGCAACCTGTGGAAGAAGGAACAAAATTAAATGTCAGAAAAGACAACTAAAGGGGTTTGAGAAAAATAAAATTGCGCAAAAACACCGAACAACTAGGCGACTCTTCATTGTTATTACTGTTTTTCGAACAATTTTATGTAATATTTGTTGTCGTCGCTGTGCCAATTTGTCGATATGCGTTTATGAATTTTTATGCCTCACACGGTTTCCACACTCACCAAAGCCACACAGGCCAGCAACAAGATCAGCTGGGTCTTCATTATTGCTTGTTTCGTTCGTTTAGTTTTCCTCCAACGTTTACACTGTCTCAACGGATCTTATCGCGGCCAAGCAGGTGAGCAAGCGAGCGTCGATGAATTTATGGGTTGTTTAGTGTCGTAGCTGACACAACGTACTAAACCAGTATACAAGATTTTTTCACAATTTGTAGGTGTGTGACTTGAATTTAAATTACTTAAGAAGACAAAACTACCAAGCGGCCGACTTACCATCTACTCGGGCTCAGCCTCGGCCTGTGCTCGTTGTTGCCGCTTGGGAAGTTGGCCGCGCAGTCGAGCCAAACAGGCTGCGCCACGACTGGGTGCAGGTTTTCTCGAAAGTTCAAGCCATGCACATACCCAGCGACGTTGGTCTCGCTGTGTGCCTGTAATGCGCGACAAACGGGCATAGATACACCTACGAAACCAGCGGCTGCTATCGCCAACTTATCGGCCAACTACCGCTATGCAGTCAATCAGCCATCCGCGCTGTGGTGGCTGGTGTGGTTTCGTCGCTGTGCTATTGTGGTACTCCCAGTTTTGTTTTATTTGTCATGTATTCCCATTAGCATTCCACCAAACTTGTTTTACACTTCTTGCTGGCTCCACACTCCGGCTCCCCTTCCCGACGCCAACGGCACAACTATCGCTTTCGTTGTCTCTACGCTTGCCTTACGTTGCTGGCTTTAGTGTCAATTATATAACTTTCTTTGTGTGTTTGGAATCAGGCTGTCTCTTAAGAATATTCTCTACATAAAATTTATAGAATCCCAACGTCTTCATTGTTTCAGAATTCCATATACTCGTATTATAAGTATTTGTACCGTAATCCAAGTCCATTTGGCACATCATTCATTGATAACTCTTGGAAAATCATGAGGTTAGCGGTAATAACTGAGGTTTTAGTGTAGAAAAACATTACAAACATACCAAAAGAGAGGTAACTAAGGCTTCCATTGCCGTCTGTAGATGTCTAGCTTCGTCTACGATATATAAACGGTAATGGAGTCTAAATCCCTTACGATATTGTATATCATAGGTATTAAGAAGACGGCTACAATACGCTCTAAATCTCTCTAAATTAAATATATTATTATTTTATTCGTTATTGTTCGGATAATCAGTCCATAATCACACAGCCTCTAATTTGCCTCTGTTTAAAACAATTACAAAATTATATAATCAATTGAATTTAAATTCGCATTTCATGTTTACGGCGATTGGCATTAACGGAATGGAACAATTGGCAGCACATTAGAGGCTTAAAAGGGCATTAGTCACTTGAGAGCCACCCCCGCCAGCACTTTCAATGGGAATATGAGTTCATAAGCCACTTGAGAATTTAATTTGATTTTTGAATAACCAATTGTACAAATTCACTACGGTGGAAGGACGTAAGTCAACAAGCAAGCGCACACCCTGTATATATACAGATGTACGAGTACATAAGTGTATGTGTATTACTTGTGGTTGCTTATGTAAATACACTTATGTTGGATGTATTTACAAGTGTGCGTGTACTCTGGAAGTGAAGTGCGGGTCCAATATCCCATTTACCACTTAAGTATGTGCATACAGCATTTAATAAAATTCCCTGACAACATACACGGGTTTACACATAGCGGTATGTAAGTAAATATGTAAATGAGTTGCTTACAGTGGTGCTAAAAATAACGGCAGCAATAGTAAAGCGCAGCTAGAGAGATGAAGTGAAGTGTAAATTACAAACAGCTTAGCATCTAATAGAATTGTTTCTTAAAAGTATTAAAATATTGAATGAAATTCTTCATTATGCAATTAAAAATCACAACTCAATGTCTGTTGTTGATTCCAACAAAGGTCCAAGGCTATTTTAACAAGTAAGGAGGGGCTAAGGGCAATTCTCGCAATTTATTTATTTAATTTTATTAAGATAACACACAATTTGATCCACATATTCCGAATAAAGTCCACTAGAAAACAAAAATCATTATTTATAGTGTAAGGGGACTTTGATAAATCCTCAACCATTTCAACTATTTGACAACCAAGCTACGTTATATCTAAGATTTTACGTTCACTTAATTTTTCTAAGATATCTCATATAATAACCGATACATACGGTATAAAGTCCACCAGAAGTTTGAAATTCCGATATGAGGTCTATGGGGGATAGCTATGAGTTATATTGGCTTGATTTTTACCATTTTTGACATAGAGGCACACTGTTGGAAGGAACACATTTTCTTTGAATCTATTTAGGATATCTGAGAGAGTTACGGCTATTTTCAATTAAAAATTAGACGTCATGTTCGATATGAGCGGCCTTGAAAAGTTATAGTCTGATTTCGATGATTTTTATACGGACTATGCTACACTAAAAATACAGTATTTGTGCAAAAGAACGAATCAGATTTACTTCAAAATTGTGGTATTATATGGGAAGTAGGCGTGGTCGTGAATCGATTTCATTCCATTTTCAAAGTATAGCATTGGGTTGCCAAGGAAATAGTTCGAAAGGAATTTCTTTGAAATTGGTCGAGTAGTCATTTGAGAATTAGAATTTTGACCCATAAGCGGAGCCACGCCTTTTTAAATTTGATTTACAAATTTCAGTATAGACCTTCGTGTCATCTTTACCATGAAATTTAAGGTTTCTGGTATTTTCCTTACTGAATTAAACTATTTTAGTAGTTTTCAACATAACCTTTGTAAGGGAGGTGGGCGTGGTTATAATCCGATTTCCTTCATTATAAGACTGTATAAGGAAGTAACTAACCGATTTCCTCCATTTTTAGACTGTATAAGGAAGTAACTAACGGAAAAGGCTCTAGAGAGTTTGGTTAATACCCCTCTATAATAAGTCTAATTCCTTTAGACAACTGAGGTACAAAATCGGTATATAGTGCTACACTTCTCACTGTCACTGTACAAAAGTATGTATGAGTATGCACTTGTAAGCGATGCGAGAGAGCACAATAAGTGCAATCGGCCGTGCGGTTTTGCTCTTGTATTTGCTGGGCGTCCGTGTGTGGAGGTGTGTGCGCTCGTGTTCCGCGAATAACAATGGATTAATTACATTAAATACAAATTTGCAATATAATAATTAAAAACCCCAAACAACAACAACAACAACACGCGCACAGCGTATTGCAAGAACACACGCGTGCATTCATTTCCGTTCGAGCTGGACAATAACAATAGCAATGC
Source organism: Zeugodacus tau (assembly GCA_031772095.1). Classification (NCBI taxonomy): domain Eukaryota; kingdom Metazoa; phylum Arthropoda; class Insecta; order Diptera; family Tephritidae; genus Zeugodacus; species Zeugodacus tau. The sequence continues at coordinate 93,547,894 of CM062649.1, forward strand.
CAGGCAGCAGCAGCAATTGCAGCATAATTGGTTATGCGTTCTTTGGTAATTTAATACACATTAATATATTGGCTCGGCACGTGTGTGTGGCGGTGTATTTGAGTGTGTGTGTCGGTGTGGGCAAAAATGCATTAACTCGTAATAAATCGCATGTAATTACAGCTTGCGGCTGCGGTGCGGTCTCGCCCAGCATTTAGAGCTTTTCACTAAAAATTAACCACAAATTATCAATTTAATAAACGGATGCGAGCGCGCGACCATTTGTTACAGCAACTAAATTGATTGATCGTTGACATTCGGGAATTAGGCTATTGCAATTTGCCACACCAAAACACACACATTCGCATATGAAATATACACCGATGCTCACACACACACACACAGAGACAGAGAGATAGAGAAGCATAAATAATCTGTGCGCTTTAATGAAATGTGCAGCGCTTCGTTGTCATTGCACTAGACGACACTAATCGGGGCCGCACTAAATAACGCCGCGCAGCGCCAAATTATAAATTATATAATTTACTTAGCCACTGCCGCCAAGCGCTGCCTTTTGTGTGTGCGCGCACAAAAGCGGCGTCGCCAAAACAAAATAAACAAATTTAAATGGAAATTGAATATTTTTATTTAATTACTTGATTTTTAACTCGCTGCGGTGCAATAAAAATTAATTATGCGCAAAATTTGGTTTGCAAAGTGTTAATGCCGAGCACGGAGATAAATGCACGCCAGCGAATTCGAACAGACACACGGACAAACACTCGCATTTATGTGTGTGGCGTATATATAAAGGCTGATTTATGCCTTGGCACCTTCGGCGCTGCAGCCACTTCCGTTGCCGGCTGCATTCTGTGTGCTTGACCGCCAACAAAAGCTTTCGGAAATGCCGACTTAACTAAATACTAAATTCGCGGCATTTAATACGGTGTGTGTCCGATTTTGGGTGTTTTAAAAAGAAACAAGAAAGAGTTTGAAACAGTGAAATACATTTTTTTTACGAGATGGCCTTAAGCTTAGCTTGCCCTGCAAACGGATTGTTTTTGGCTTGTTAGAAGCTTATTGATTATGTATGCAAATAGTTGATGGATTCTTTACAGATTCTAAAAACTGAGAAAAATACTCGAGTAGTACAGAAATCTAATATTTTTATCTATTCTTGCAGGAAGGTCCTAACACCTTATCGTATACTTATATTCTGTCCACAATTTTATAAATGTTGACTTTATTAAATACACAAAATTCTCAATTATTATTTTTTAAATAAAGAAATATCACTATATGACTAGGAGCGGTGCTTCCGGGATATGGCTTAAGGCAGTAAGTAGTCTGTTCTAGAAGACGAAAAAAATCATTTTTTTAGAATTTTTTTTTGAAAGGGAAGAAAATGATTGCGTTAAACGGAATTTCAAGACGATAGTGCACTATATTTAAGGCTTAAAAAACTATATTTATTATTAAAAAATATTGAAATTTTTTCAAAGTTGTAAGTATTTTTCTGGATCGCCTGGAGTCTGCACTTGTAAATCGGTGCCGATGATGGAGGTCGTGCGATGCATCTGAAATAGTCGAACCAACATTTTTTTTTAATTTTTATAAGTTTCTTTTCTTTATGAACTAAAAAAATACCGAAGAAGTTATAAAATTCCAAATTTTTTCGAAGTTTGAAAAAAAATTCACTTTTTTAAGAAAAAAAAATGTACTTTAAGTTGCAAAACAAGTAAATTAAATAATACTTTTGTCCAACTTTTTTAGTTCAAATAGAAGATAATTTAATACTAAAGCTAGATCACTTTGGTTTTTTTCAATCGGACATATATTCTTTTTGCTATCGCCGGCACCGTTTTCTAACACTTGTGAAATTGAATACTCGAGAAAACGCGCTTTAAAGGTCTGCCTGAGCCTTCGCACCTGCTCGACGCTGGGACACTAAAACTGCTCTAGCTTCGAAAATATGTCGAATTGGGCTCTGGAATTTTGAAGACATATTCTTGGATAGTTTTGGAAGAGATTTAAAACAAAATAAAAAAATTGATTTTTTGAAGCCTGTAAAGCAGACTACTGCCTTAAATGCTTCGGACGACCTAGTAAATTTTATTTGTCACAAAGGCCCGAGCATCTGTTCCTCTATACACAAGCCGACGCATATAATATTCTATATTTCATCAAATACTCAGAGACACTAATTTAAGTCAAAGTGAGTGAAGGTGAGCTTGAGTTTATCGACTATTATCTCGCAAGTTTATTGCCTGGAAACGGCCTCCAGGTGTGATCATATATACTACGAACACTCCATTTTTCAATATTTTTTTTTGTATTTTTTGCGAAATTTGCCGACTTTTCCACGAAAATGCTATTTAGTTTTTCGCATTTGCGTTGGCTTTGTGTGCTGCAGGTGGCTTCGTTATAGATTTGTAGTACACTGTTGATTGTTTTTCGAATGTCATGCTATATGTACTATATGTAACGGTAAAAACTGTATTGCAAAAGGCATACAAATTGTAAAAATGAATAGGAAAAATAATAAAAATTCGAGCGTTTCCGCGGATATCCTGTTGCTCGCTGCTGCTACCTATTCCGCGCCCGCGCCCGCGCCCGCGTTGCATTGTTGCTCGATGCCTCTAATGGTCATTGTTATGTTGGCTATTGCTCTTGTCGCCATTGTTATTTTTCCATTGCCTTTTTCGAGTGCCTCAAATTGAATTTTGAATGTTTTTGTTTTCATTCGCTCATTTGTAGTGCAGTGCGCCAGCCACCCACCCTTTATATTTTTGCAAATATTTTTGTAGATTTTCGCTCCACTTTCTCATCGCTGAGGCGGCGATTTTTTACATTTATTTTTTAGCGCGTTGTATTTACAATTCACTTTCTAGTGCATTTGAATTTTCAGTTTTTAATTCGATTTCACTTGTTCCATTTTGTACATAACTCGATTTTACACACTCGTAGTATGCTTAGCAATTTTTAACATTTTCAGTCCATCGAAATTTCCGAAGAAATTTGCATTTTATAAAATGTTTAAACCGTTTACATTCACTTGTTACGCAAATTAGTGGAAATTGTACACAAATTAATTAAATTTCGCGTAAACAAAATTTTCAACAAATTCCCATCAATTTTATTGCAACAACATCAATTTTTGTGACGTTTTTCACCTGAATAGTGCGAGTACAAAAATTGGCGTTTCAATTGTAATATTTCCATTTTATTTTATTTTTTGTTCTTCAGCAATATTATTAAATACATTTCGAAGTCAGTGTATTATAAAAAGATCCTAACCTTAAATTTCAATCTAAACTTGTTTTTAGATTAAAAAAGTTTTCTTGTCAGAAATCTATTTGGACTATAACCGAAATCTGTGCCGAAGTTAGAATGTGGGTTGTAGTTCTAATTTGGTATAGAGTTGAGATATATTGATGGAAAGAACATCGCTCTGACGAAAATGGATAAGGGCAGATTCGGACCATTGCCACGGCCACAAACAGACGTACATCGAAGAATCATAAAAAGCTATAACTCAGTCTCTAACTTAGCTACTAATTCCCCTAAACCGTATAGACTCCCTAATGGATCTAGCACAAATACTATACACCAAAAATAAGGACCTTTTCTCCTCCGGTTCTTCTTCTTCTTCTTCTTGACTGGCGTAGACACCGCTTACGCGGTTATAGCCGAGTCCAAAACAGCGCGCCACGTATCCCGCCTTCTGGCAGTTTGGCGCCAATTCCGTATTCCAAGCGAAGCCAGGTCCCTCTCCACCTGGTCCTTCCATCGGAGTGGAGGTCTCCCTCTTCCTCTGCTTCCACCAGCGGATACTGCATCGAATACTTTCAGAGCTGGAGCACTTTCATCCATTCGTACGACATGACCTAGCCAGCGTAGCCGCTGTTTTTTTATTCGCTGGACTATGTCTATGTCGTCGAATAATCCATCGTCTGCGGTATTCGCCGTTGCCAATCCTTAAGGGACCATAAATCTTCCGCAAAACCTTTCTCTCGAAAACTCCTAGTGCCGTCTCATCGGATGTTGACATCATCCACGCTTCTCCTCCGGTTCACTTTATTTAAATCGGTCCTCAACCTTCTTTGATCATTTCTATATTATTTGGGCCTACGGGATATCCGACCAGGACGAAAATGTAACCCGTCGGGACGGAGCTCAAGCAACAACTTATGGCCTCTCTAGCTGGAAAGCATGTAGCAGTCAACTGCAGCTGTTACTCACACCTTCTGTTGAACGCACAAAGCAAGGCGTGGTTCGTCCATAAAAAAGAAATAAATTATTGTATCAAATATCCTTGACAATATTTCAAATGAAATGAAATGTAATTTCAGAGCACACAGAAAAATCGATCGAATCGGACACTTTTTGTTGCTTTGTTGCGGCGACTTTTTTGCTATTTGCTTTTTGCTCTGAGCATTCATTAGTTGCAATAGTGTGAAAATATTTTCAATGCAAATAAATTGCGCATTTGGCACGCGGGTTCCGGCAGCACAGGATATTTAATTTTTGACATTTCAGCGAAAAATATGCAGCGCGAGTCCACAATTGCACAGAAAACATCCAACCGAATCCAACGGACAATGTAAAAAGTAATGAAATTATTGTACAAATACGAGCATGTGTAATGCTGCTGCGGCGGCGGCGGCTGGTAAAAAGTGCTCAAGTACTAACGAGACTTTTTCCACGTTACACACAACACTCGGGTGTCGCTGTGCGTTCGTTTCACAAAAAGTCTGTTTTCATAAAACCGTTATGCGAGTAAATAGAGTGTGCATTATGAGCGCTGCAAAAAACGTGTAATCGACGCAGTCGAAATTACGCTGACTGCATGATAAGCCACGGGTCACACCGGCGGTCTGGGCATGGCCGGGCGTTAGAAAGATGGGTTTGAGCCATCACTCACGCACAACACACCTGGACAAGTCCACTCGGCCCGTACAGGGGCGCTTAGCGGTTGGTGGGGGATCCATCGCGGTACGGGTGAGTCATGTGGAAGTCAATGAACTCCAATGCGTTCGCAAGTGCTCGCCGGCTTGAAGGGGCGCTGAGGGGCCTACGCTCGAATTATACAATCGCGGCGTTTGCGAAAGTCCGAAATCATCAAATTCGTTCGCTTTGCCATTCATCGGTTTTAATAAAACGCGATGATTTCATTTCATTTCATATCATTCATTTTCGGCATATTTGGCGACGCACTGCACGTCGGCACGTCATCACGTCGAACACATGTATTCGTATCGCGCTCGACGTTGTTGACAAAATACAAATTTAAAAATTTTACAAATTCGCAGCAAAAAGATGCGACCGATTTGTAATCCATCAGTAAATGCACGCTTTGCGTCTTGCTTGTTGTTGTTGTCGTTGTTGTTGTTATGGTTTTTGCATGATTTTCTACAAATTCGCATTTGCGTTTGTGTTTGGCTCTGCTCTGGCATGCAAATTACACAAATTACCGTTGTTTGCAGTGTAGCTAAGCGGAAGTGCTTTACTTGCATTTCTATCTACCAGAGCGCGTGTATTGTTGTTGTAGTTTATTTTTGTCGATTTTTACAAAAAATCCATAAAGTTAACGAATTTTTAATTAGAGTATAACCACTCCAAGTTTGTGTGAGGGAAGCGGTTTTCGGTTTTTTTATCGCTATTAAATCCATTTTGGCAATTATTATAGCCAACTGACGCAATGATGGAAAGGTAGAAGCAACTGTATAATGCTTTATTTGAAGTCATCGCATGACGCGGATTTGCTGGAGGGATAAAAACCATATTTAATTGGAATAATCCGTATTTTTTATAGAAATTACCAATCTTGATTTGGATCGATGAAGTAATTTCCAATTTTTGCTTCTGCTAGCCCAGGTTCGACTCTTTTTAGAAAAAAACTAGTTTGTTTGTGGTTGATCGGATCAAGAATCGAGCCCTAAGTTAGGTTAGGTTTAGTGGTTGTCTGCCTACGCATCTAGGCCATTGGGATGCCAAAACTAGAATCCCCTCACTCTATTAGTCCTTTCTGAACCACCCTGTGCACAACTGTGGTCTTGGTAAAGGTAACTTATTCGCAAAGCTTTAAATGTGAAACTTCCGCAACATCTTCAAGGAAAATGCGGCCGATATTTGCGATTATTTTCCTATAGAAAGCCTTACATCCGCATAGAAGATGTGCTGTTGACTCCTCTTATTTTACTTCTTGGTAGCTTCTACAGTATACATTGTGAGATAACCCCAGTCTGCTGGTGCGTCTCCCAATCAGACAATGAACTTTTAACACTCTCATTAGGGTTCTTAGTATGCAATTCCTTTTAAATTTCAATAGTCGGCATGTGAGGATCTTATTCCACCCAGGCCACGTTTATCTGCTTGTTGAAATCTGTCATTGTTTCCATTGAGACCCGGATGTCTAAAACATGTTTCTCGATTAAATATCTGCACGTAACCTGAGGCTTACACAACAAATTTGAGAAGACGATCTGTCAAACATATAGCAAAGTTGTTAGCTCTAATTATATATAGATATGTATATACGAACCCGCTGTCCTCGATTCTTTATTTTCCTAATCGCTTTCTATTGCAAACTTGACATACTTAATTTTTGGATCCGTTTTGTATTGAAAACTCATGTTAGTCGCCCTTACATATTGACAATAAGTTACGAAATATTTCACTTTTGATTATCATTTTTTCGTTATAAACAAATTTTTTAATTCTAAATTTTTCCCTTTCTCTATTCTATGTAGAAGTCTAAGCCTCGAAATATATGCGCAGCGTTTAATTTCCAACTTCGCTTTTGTGCCATAAATTGCCTCTCCGGAGATCAAAGTTGCACGCTAACGGCCGCAGTGCCCGAAACTAGTGAGCACGTGCCACGAAAGTGCAGCAATTGCTGCGAGAGCGCTGTTGCTTTGAGAGCCCCGTATTCAGTTATTTATGTGTGCGGACATGTGTGCATCGGCGTGCAACTGAAGTTTGCACCCATTTTCGTTTTCTACGCGCCGCTGCCAAAACCATGTAGAAGTACAAAGCGCTAACTGGGAGTTCAACGGAACACACGAAGTGCACATAGAAAAACGCAAAAAAATTGTTAAACAAATGTGAAACAAATGTGAAATGCCGTAAATGGCGGCGCTTGTAGCCGGTCAGTATGCTGCACCGTTGCAGGCTTATCTCAAAGGACATCAACGGGAGTACCGCCAAAAAATGCTGAGGATCTGCAACTGTAATGGCCATGTTATGTGCCCCGAAGGCTAGTGTTTGCTACACTCACTCACCTCCACACACGGACAAGAGCTTACTTATGGAGTAGTCGTACATGTGTGTGCAACGAAGCTTAGTGCCGCATGCTTGCGGAATTGAAATATGCCAGGGCCAACAGACCGAGTCGAAAGAGGTCGCCCTACTGCGGCCCGACGACCATTCCTGGCGCTGACCTCGTCACAGGCGCAGTGAAGCCATCAGCGCAGCACCGACTGTGTGAGCTGGTTGTTGCATGTCGGGCATGCCACAAAAGCATAAAGCGGCTGGACCAGAAATAACAGTGGATAACGATGTTCGACGCGAGGGCTCTCATGTTCACAGCCACTCGCAAAACACACCCCAAAAAGGCGATAAACATGCGAGTGAAATGTGAGAGTGCTAAAAAACACCGTTCAAATTTTCATTTCTCTTTTATTGTTGCTTTTGCCCAAAAAAGGTGAAATTTGTGGCAAAAACACTTGTGGAAAAGTAAGAATGGCTTAGAATTTGGTTACAGCTTTCTGCATTTTTCTGGCCAGCCGTAGCCGACAGGTTAGCGATGGCGGGCGCGGCGAGCGGGAAACGGCGCTCGAATTGCACTTTCTAACAAAAACTGGAAACAAACAAATGGTTTTGGAAGGAAAATAGTAGCGATGAAATGCTTTCGGGAGTGGGCAAGGCGCTCGAAATCGGTTTAGCATTCATTCACTGCTGCATTCGGCCGTGCAGGCGGCCAGGCAGTTGGCTAACAAAAACAAAAGGCTCGGCAAATAGTGGCCCCAAAGGTTTTGAGCAAACGCACTAGCTGGCACACGTGAGTCATGAATTGCATAAATGCCTACTGCTCGCCGGAAATGAAGACCAGTTTATTTAGTTTCCGCTGTTTTTTACCTCCCTTTGTTTTCTCTATTAACGGTGAGGTCAAGTTGTTTGTAAACAACAAATATTGTTGTTGCAGTTGTTAACGCCGAGAATAACAGCAGCGCTAACAAACACAAATAGAGTGGTTGTCTGCAACTCCTTTCTCTCCTTCCTGGCCAATGACCCTCCGCTGGTGGTCGGTAGGCGATCGCGACGTGGCACTTGGAAAATAGAGAAAATTCCGCGTTCATCACGCGTGTTTGCCGTTGACATTGTTAGCGCTTTCTGGTCACTCATCAACAACTCACGACCGTTTGCTTCGCCGTCAATGGAAAATGGACGCAATGCCGTTAACCGCGTCCGTCAGCCCTTTAAAACTGCCAGTTACAGCAAAGGTTTTCTAATTTCCAATTTTTCTTTCGCCATTTGAGTTTTTTGTTTCGGTGTTGTTGCACAAAATTCCATTTCTTCTACAATAAGAAAAAGAGTGCAAAGCATTCGCACAGCAGACAAATATTTGCAAACAAGCACATTCAGTCGTCGCATGCGTTATATTCATTTGTGACTTGCAGCAGCAAATAGGGCGACAGCACTCGAAAGTCATTTAAAATTCACTTGGTGATTTCTGCTCCTCAACGGCTGGCCTGCGGCTACAGCTGCAGCGACAACTATGTGTATTCTTCTTCTTCTTCTTCTTTCCACTGTTTGTCAACTCGAAGAACGGAGGAGATTATCCATTCCAATCAAAAGGTTTTGGATACTTGAAGCTCATACGTTACGAACGGACTGCCAGGACGAGAAGATGATTTGGCTCTAATGTCGCTCATAGACTCCATAATATAAACCCATGATTCTTGGGGCATCAAAATCGATATGTTAATATATAACTGCTATAGTCCCAAACTTTATTCTTAGATGAATAAATAACCACGTTTTTAAAGGAGTCAGTCGAGAGTAAACTCTAGGAGATGATGTATTCCAGGAAACTTATATATTACCAAAAATTCTCATGTCAGTGATCGAAGTGTTTCGTGGAGAGGGTTTTCTATATCATGCCCATCCTTAACAATTTTTTCGATTTTTTTGTTTTATCTCTGCCATTGCATTCTTCTGTCTTTCGTCATGGCTGTTTCATTCCACGTCAACGACTTGTTTTGCTGCCACTGACCAATTTAGTGTCGTCCATTTTTGCATTTTTCTTCTGCTTTTCGCCTTTGTTGTTCTCTAACAACATTTGAGCAAATGTGCCGTTGCAAAAAAGGCAGCAACTCACTGAGTGCAACGCCAGCCGCAGACATGGCCGAAAATTCAAGATAGACAATAGAGGACAGCTCACTTAGAAGACCGCAAGGTGCATACCGAATGACGAATTATTTTGACTTTTTTCACTTCCCTGAGCAGTTTGGAGTTGTTGACAAATTTAAGGAACTTGATTGCGTTTCTGTTTCAGTTCAGAGACTAAATTTTTAGGCACATTTTTAGCCCACCTGCTGGTCTCTATTTGCCGGTACTGAGCATTAGTTTTAACGATTTATTTCTATTAAATGGTTATATATATATATATAAATGGTTATCAACTATTCAAATAATATCTTTTGATTATTTACATTATGGTTCTACTCTTTTAATAATATATTTAGATATATGATGACAATTTTCCTGACAAGTTTTGACAAGTATCTCAACATATACCACACATCCCCTCAACAACAACCACTAGCCCCACCAGTTATTAGCACTGCCATCAACCTGTCAAGCGAACAAGCTGACAAAACGCACAAGCAAGCGAATGATCAAAAAATCCGCCGCGATTACAGTTTTTCTGATGGAATGAAGAATGGAAAAAATAAAAGTATTTTCAGCATTTAAGCGACACCACCCCACAGTTTAACGATGGACCAGATTAAATATTAATTATACATATTGTATGCGATATGAAGGCTCTAACAATGTTAATTTTACATATAGATAACGGGATATTTAATCTGAAAAACCTATTTTCGAAATAAGCATATATTTTTGAGAATTCATGACGAAATTAAAAAAAAAATTCTCCATTGCAGTTACTTTCAAAATAGGTGTATCTAACGGTTTGCCTTGCCTGAGTAAATTTGTAATTTCGAAATGCATTCAATCACTTAAACTATCGCAAATTTATCCCCCACCCCCTTTCGGTATAAAAATACCGTTACTCGCGCTGCGCTCTAAACTCACATTCAATGCAAATATGTCCGAATTTTAAATCGGAAATGAAAATAAATAGAGAAATGCAAAGCGCACACAAACGCGAGTGTGTTAGCAGATATTCATATGTGTATATGGAAAATTCACAGTTATAGACGTACACAGTTATAGACAGATACAATATGTCAGTGTAAATCAGAAATAGTGAATTTGGCTGAGTGCCTGCTCGTCGATGATGGGCCGTTCGTACTCCATATTCAATTAGATGTGTGTGCGTGTGTATATGCATGTTAATGCCCGTTTCTATGGTTCTTGGTGCATGAAAAATGCAATGTTGCCAAGCGTATATTTTCCAGCGTTTAACTGTATTTACGCTTGAGCGGCATGCGCGTTTAGCGCAGCGCTGAGAATAATCCTTCACGAGTTATATAATCGCGTACTCAAATTTGAAGCGCATCGCTTTTATTTCATTGCCGAAAATCATGCATTTTGGAGGCTTAAATACCCGTATGCTTTATGCAGATTAAATAGCACCAGCGATTTGTAACTGTATTTTGAATTGAGGCCTACAAACGTAATAATTAATTTAAGATATTCATCATAATTTTACATTCCCGGTTACGGCTTTTAAATTAAAATATTTTCTCTTTCTAGTGACTTACGGTGACAAAGGCATCTTGGGGATTATATCCGTATCAGTTTTCGTAAAGAGGATTCTGAAAATCGTTAGCAAACTATTTACCGTTTGCGTTTTAAGAAGCGAACTAGAGTGCCCAGGATAAAAAACCGTATCTTCCCAATTGACGGCATTATGGGTCTAATCCACAGCCGAGTTAAGATCATTGATACCACAAATACATTGAGAGAGTACCTTAGTTAAGCTTTTTTGAATAAAATAATCTGCGTTGGATGTGGATACAGTCATTATCTCTCAATTGTAGAATTTTTATTTGGAGCCGATTGTAGGGAAATATTCTGTTGATCTTGTAGATCCATCTCTCTGCTGTAACAGAAACAATTTAATATGGAATCATACACAGTCTCGAGTACGCTCAGAAACCTCTTCGGCAACGTAATTGTGTTAAGACATAATAAATGCGTTCTCTTACTCAGAGATGCTATCGTTTTACTCACACGTAATTCCTAGGCTGAACTCGTTAATGAAATTATTATAATAACTAATATGGTAAAACCTTATCATCTTCCGTTGTCTCTGATTTATATTAAGATTTTTTTCTTTAGAATTTCGATACATACTTATAAATTCCAGTACATTTAGCATACATAATTACAATTACTAAATTCCGAAGTACAGCAGTTCATTGCTCTGGCTGAATAGTCTCGCTCCGAGCATTACATATTCGAAATTGAAATGCACACTCGCATGCTAACGGTAACGCAACTCTAGAAATGTCGCAATAATTAAGCCCAATTTGTCAGTTGGCAAGTCATCAATTAGTTGCTTTAAAAATCGAACTAACAATCCAACAACAACGTGCGACCAAATGTGGCAATAAATTTTGGCCAGCGAACACTCCAACTGTAAATGGCTATTGAAGAAGCATAAAAGTGCCGTTATTGGTGTGAAGAGACCACATTTATATGCTAAAATCGATTTTGATCTAGTTCCCCACAGCCCTGGCCACAATTTGAGGTGAAGAGCTGCCAGAAAATCGTCAATAAAAAAACCAAAAAACAAAAAAAAAACAGAAATTAAAAGAAAGTCAACAAGACGTAACCAAAAAGCATAGAATGTATTTGTTTTAAACACGGGCTTATGTGGATAAAAATAGAGCAATCGAACGGAATAGAACGGAACGGCCAACTTGTGAATAGTCAATGGGAATGTGTATGGAGTCCAGCACAGAACCGCAATGGAATTAGTAAAACGCGTCACGTAGTTGCGGGGTGTGAGCGCGTCAGCATGCAGCCGACCAATACATCTGCGCCATTGGCGCATGGAAATAGAGTTGTTAAGCAGCAACAACAATAACAATAACAATAACTAGAACGAAATATTCTGTACGCAGCTATTTTCCGTTGGGTTCCCATGCACACGGTATTGTACCGCTGTACCGTTGTAACTGCTAACTGCTAACTGTTATTATGTTATGTTTTGTGTTTTTCTCAGCACTTCACTTGCCTGCATTAAGGCACTGAGAAAATTGTATATTCTAAACATGGAAAACGCTAAAGCGACAGTTACACCATGTCGTGGCAGTGGGAGAGCTCCCAAGCGCCGCAGTCAAATGCCTCTTGACTTATCTAATATTAATTTCGGTGTCAAACAATTTTGTAAATTTTTAATTTCTTAAATTCGAGCAGCGTTTGTTAATGTTGGTGATGTGATTGTGTTTACAGCAACATAACTAAACAGCTGCCAAATATTAAAACAATCTAAGAAATGTTGGTGCCTTGTTGAAAACAGCTCATTATTAATATATTATATTCGAGCTTAGATGTAATTAGATGTAATGAGTGCTAAATATCTCGGAAATGAAAACATTATTATGCATGAATCTTAAGAACAGAATATTACAAGTTTTTGCCAGCAGATGTAATCGTAATGTAAATTAACGATCACTCTGAAATCATCCTGTCCTTGAGCTCCTCGAACAACAATTCCCTTGTTTCTAATAACAATCTAATTTTTAAAGTCGAAAACATTATTATTGATAATCTTGCATCTCAGTCAATTGTGTGATGTTTTAAGTACTCTTAAACCAGTTATGTTTTAGCTTTCGTCTCCACCAAAGAAAACTGTCAGAAACACTGAGCTTTACAGAAAAGCTGGTAAAAAACAAAACTGCGCTCAGATCATACAAAAAATGGAAAATGGATGTTGTATCGTCTATTTTGGGGTCAAAAACCATATCTCAGGAAATTCGGTACATAATATTTTTTGACACTCTGATGTTATCAATATAAATCGGTTCAGTACCACGCCTACTTCCCATATATCACAATTTTGAATTATGTATATATGACTATCTATATCTATTCGTTATATAATTCAAGAACCTATGAAGATATCAGAGCAAAACTCACCCATTCAAATATTGTTGAAATCGGACTATTAATTTTCAAGAAGCCAGGTATAGAACATGGAGACCTCAGTGCTAATGTATATTTTTTTTTCGATTATACGGATACATGTCTCAGACATTTTAAAGAAATTCAGAGGGAATCTTTTTCCTCTATTAATATGTCTCTTTGCCAAAAATACGTGAAATCGGGTTATAACTTGCTAGGTTTTCCCCTTGGGATTTCTTCTGTATTCGGCTAATATGTGAAATATCTCAGCAAAATTAAGTGAGCACATTGTCTTGGATATAAATATAATGTAGCTTAGTGGTAAAAATGTGTGAAATTAGTCCAGTAATTTTCGCAGCCCTCATATACTATTTGTATATAATGATTTTAGCTATTTTAGAGGACTTTATGCCGAATATACGGGACAAATTGTACATATGTTATCTTAATAAAATTAAATAAATAAATAATTTGCGACAGTATAAAATACTCGGTTACACCCGAACTTAGTCCTTCTTTACTTGTTCTTCATATAGAAGTATTTAATTAAGACCTAGAAGGTATACACTTCGGAATTCTTGAAATAATATTGCAACTCGTCAATAAATGCCTTTTATATAAACACAACTGCTTAAGTCGATAAAATAAACATAAAAATCAGTTATGATCCACTAGAACTCTAGAGACTGTACATATTTGAATGGCATTTCGTCGATCATAAAGCCAAACTCAGTGTTTCAGTACAATCATTTTGGTTTGATTCTACACTGCGTATGAGTAACCCTTTACGAGTATTTGCAAATGCAAGAGCCAAGATTTAATAGCAAATATGCACATTTCTATCAGCGTATGCACCGCTGAGCGTGTATGAAGTCAATGAAGCCCATGTAGACAACTAGCAAAGTCAATTCAAAATCATAAATACGGAAAAAATATATTTTTTATATAGTATGAGTGCGCATTTACACTGTGTGTTGGAGAATGTGATTCGGCGTGAATATGTATGTAGATGCGCATGTATGTCTGTATGTATTCATAAGCACTTAACTTTTCAATAAACTTTTCGCATTTACATTGCAGTTTTATTGCTGGAGATGTATAGAAAAAGGAGTTGTTGTTGCTGCAACAGCTGAGTGCCAATGAGTGTGAGCAATAACCTTTTTATTGCCAACACTGTGCGCAGTTGACTAGCTGTGCATCGCTTCTAATAAGATTTGCAATAAATAACAAATACAACTTTTATTGCGCGAAGCACATATTCCACATTTGATATTTCCATTATCCGATTTCACATTCAGTATTGCTTTGGGCGCAAGCGGAGATATTAATTCGTATATTTTACAGAAATTTCAAATGAAAGGTAAAATACAAATTTAAATTTTATACAAACAAATATTCTCACATATTTGTATGTCACCAAACACCAAAGTCGGAATTGAACCAAAGTGGTGAATCTTTCTAGTAAAATAAACTGAAGAAACAATTTGGCACAGAGCGTTAAGCAATAAGAGTGTCATATATGATGTACGTTTTTGTTGAAAAACTGGCATAGTCCTGTCTTAAGGGATTTAAAGAACGCATTTAAAACTATAAGGTCTATCCGGGTTAAACTCATGGAATCCTTTATATTAAAACAACCTTCCAACAGCATAAAACCTCACGTATTTCTTTGAAAGGAATTATCTATATATTTTATTCAATGTTATATTCTGTATTTCATTATTTTTTAATCCACATACATATACATAGAGAGTTATTTCAAAATGACCACCTTGCATACAAAACATAGGGCCAACATACCCTTCTACGATAGACGATGTGACCACCGACGGCGGTGGGGCTGCAGGGCGCATGCATAATTACAAAACCGTCACCGCTGCAAAATCGAGCTCTCGGCGGACGCCTACTATGAACTCTACGGCATGTGTACTGCCAACTGCCAACTGACTGTCGACTGTCGACCACCAATTCACTGATTTGTTTGTTAATTTTCCTCATTTCTTCGCTTACATGCCAAGCGGTTGCAAGCAGTTGTTGTTGCGGTTGCCATGTGGCAACTACGCCAATGCTGAATCGCCGGCTGCAGTCGCACGTTAGAACGGATGGCACGGAGGGCAATCGCAATGGCGTGATATTGATTTAGCCAACAATGTTGCCACCAACATACCTACGCACACACGCCAGGCTTTATACAAGCTTTCAAGTGTGTGTGTGTGTGCCGCGACGAGGCTTGATGGCTTGATGGCCATTTTCCCAATTAGTATCGCAGTTTGTTGTCGTTACTACTGTTGCTACTGTCGTTGACCACAAAGTGGCAGAAGATTGCACGAATCGAACTGCGGCGCTGCAGACGAAATGAACCGAGCGAGCGGACGTGGCGCACTCGCAGCGTTGCACAATGCGCCGCCATGAACGAAGTACACCGTCACACAGTCACACAGTCACACATGGGTCGGGTAGCGCCGCCATTAAGTCACCAATCGCCATATACCCAGCGACCGAGTAATCAGCCAACTGACCGAGCGACCGCAATTCGTGTATTTGTGACGAGAATTCAATTGTAGTCTGATTGGAAAAAAATTAATTAAGTTCTTTGTTTCACGGCGCTGCAAATACATATATATACATATATGGCTTGTATGTATGTAAATAAAGCCAAATTGACATGTGCATACTAACATAAAGGTCTTGCTATAAGCTATATATGTAAGTCATGTAGTCACTGTGTTTATTGGTTCAACCAGTTTTGGCACCATAATAAACACTGTTTACTTATGGGTGACTAATTAAGGAATATAGAATAATGCATACTTGGACATAGTATATAGGGAAGCTACTGAAGAACAATGCTACTTTGTTGTTGGAAAAGAAATTTGGAATTCCACTATTTATGCACTTCTAATTAGTCACAGCACTTGAAATTTACGACGAAAATGTTGAGGCCTTTTTAGTTTGGCGGCCACTTTCTTTTCTAGAATTCTTTGTAGACGCCATTCGAAAAACTTTCACTGTCATAATTTGTAGAAGAGACTAACCAATTTAGAGTCTAGCTTCGACTGAGATCAAAAACCGGTCAATAATAGTGGATCCTCACAAGCATATAATACCAATTCTCGAGTATGTTTCTAGTCGAATTCGCTCGACCTTCAAAGATTGCTCAAACCATATTGGATCTTCTATTTATACCAAAGAGCCAGGCTAAGTCATCTCCGTGACTTTACCCTGTTTTCAAAAATAAAGAGAACCTTAAAGAGCCCTTGTTTTACAAGCATACGAGAAATCACTTACAGACCCAAAGGCTATACCAAAAATCGAGTTTGAGTAGTGTTTCAAAAATTGGAGGAAGCACTGGCATAAGTGCATAGTATCGAATGGGGCCTATTTTGAGAGCGACAACATTTATGTATACGAAAGAATAAATATTTTTTTGAAAAAACGAAAATTTCCTTTATTGTTTTAACACACCTCGTCTATCATAAAACTTTCCCCTAATTCTAATGGATAAATAATTGAGGATTTCAAACAAATCGATGAAGATATTCGAACCTGATATACCATGGGTACATACTGATAGTCTGCCGAAAGGGATCCTCGATGAATGCCTTATCTTAAATATCTGAGACCAAAAGTATGACATTTCGAATAAAGAACAATATCGCACAATAAAACTGAGCTGAGCTACGCTTAAGAACTTGCGTGGCAAGTCGCGCTGCAGCCACTATATTTGGCCCTGTGTGAGCACCGTGTTATTGCAGTCGACAGAGTTTTGATTTCAACTGCCATTAATGAACTCTTTAACCTCTTTCGGCAAACAAGGTAATGGCTATCATAACAACAACAACCACACAAATGCACCCTACGCTAAGGCCAAGTAGTCGGCGGTAGTGGAGTTGCAAGGCTAGAACGTGCAAAAAAGTGCGTCAGCGCCAACAAAGCACAAGCCAACAGTCAACAGTTAACAGTCGACGAAACAGACGGAAAAAAGCAGTAAATAAATTCTTCAAAATAAGCGACTTCCTATTGTCTGCAGCTGTTGTTGTTGTTGCTGGCGTTCGAGTTGCACGAAATGTGAATAAGAATGAAGTTATTATTTGCACTGTTTTTGTTATTGTTATTGTTGGCAGTTTCGAGTTGCTTCTGGCGAAAAAAGCAACGAAAAACAAAAACAAAACTAACAAAAATAGCGTAACAGTAAAATGAAACAGTTGGAGAATCAGTTGGCTGACTCAATGGCCGTTGCATGACTTCACAGTACACATTTCAATTTCAATATTGCTCTGACTAAGCGTCTATGTATGTGCGAGTGTATACAGGGGAGTTCACCATTCTGTTTTTTAAGCCTCATTTTCGGATTGCAACGACTAAATGTGGCGCTCACTCTAACACTTCCACCTACGGATTCCCCCTCTTTAGCACAGTGCATTTGAAGTGTTTCATTTCGTTGATTATTAATTCTTTGCATTGACCCGCTAACCTCCTTTCCTCCAAGTCTTTCCATTTATACTGATAACCCTTCATCTAATTTGAATTAGTCATCCATAAATACTTATATCTCTACATATATGTTTATCAGTTGCCCAAAAGGCTACAGCAACCCAGTGACCCTCTCTGACCCACACTGCATTTCATCTGCGGCCACCTACTGACCTACCTTCCTTGCACTGCACTCGCCAGCCAAGTGCCTTCACAATTTCATTTGATTATGCTAAAAGCGACTCTTCCGCTTTTCGCTGGCGCATTCCGCGCTTTTCGGACCCACTGAAGAGGGGAAAATTTGCGGCTTTTATTATTTGATTGTGTCTACTTGAATGCAAACATTTATGCGCCGCAACAACAACAAAGCCAGCAATCAATATAAGGACCTTAAAGCACTCAAAAGCAAAAGAAGAAGAAAAAAACAAAAACAAAACGGCGAAGCAATTAAAAGTAAAAACAAATAAACAAACAAATGATTTACTGTTCAGCTAACTGGCCGAGTTGTCGGGCGGCCGGCTTTGAACGCCGAGTGCTGGCTTTGAGTTCGAATAATTGATTTGCATTGAATTATGGCCAAACCCCGAAAAAATATTGCTGATTTTGGATATATTTTATTCGTGCGTTGTTGTTGTTGTTGCTGTGTTTTCGGTCTTACTTTGTTTTGTTCGCATTGTTTCACTTTTCGAGCACGCAAACTTGGTCAAGTTGAAATCAGCACCAGTGCTTGTTGTTGTTGTTGTTTTTATAGCATTTTGATCGATTATGAATTCATAGCGGATTAACTTTTTGGCGCAGCTACCGTGTGCGCTGGCTCATTTCCAACATTTGTTGTTGTTGTTCTACACCGCTGTTTGCTAATTTTTACTTGTTAATGTTGTTGTTTTTATTCTTTTTGGGCATTTGTCATGAGAGCAGCGAATTTGGTATTTTAATTTGGTTTTATTATTGTATTTCAATTATTTGGCTTTAGACATTTAAACCCCCACTTAACATCTGTTCGTCTTGTAGATTAGTATAAGACCCTTAATTGGCGATGGCAAACCTCTGATTATACTTTCGTCATGCAAAAGGTTCTTATAAAACCCTCGAACAAGTAGATATTACTCCATCTGGTACTCTTATGAAAGCATTTAAGTAGCAAATGAAGAAGAAAAAGTCATCACTGACTTGAACAAATAAAAAATGTGTTCTGATTAAAAGATCTTGCTAAGAATTTCTATACTTCTGAACTACAGATGACTCCAATAACCCAAACTTTAAGCCTTGGCTGCTGGCCCCATAACAAGTTCGACATATTTTTTCATCAACACTTGTGAGAGGACTAGTCATTGGATGTGGATATATAATATTTTATATATTATTCGTCGATTCTGTAGAAAAATTCTTCTTTCTCGTTAGGTAACTTCTTTGTAGAATTCAAATTTAATTCTGTCGAATCAATGCCTTCATAATTTACTTATATAAGCATATCGCTCCTCAAATTCACATGTGTCTACTCATAACTGTAAGATATACAATTCATAAAATCTAAATGCAAAATTTAAAAACCGAAATTCATTTTTACCTCAGTGAGTTGTGTGTACGGCATTTGCCGGAGATGGAAGTATTCCAGACGATGAAATATCTTAAAAACATCAAGCAGCAATCTAAAAGAGTATGCTCAACATTGCAAGTGGAAACTTTGTTTCCACACACCAAATGTCCATTTATCAGGGCATCTCTGCCTGCAAGTACTCGTACACATACATATGTATCTCTTACAGTGTGTGCGTTTCGATGAGCAAGTTAGATGGAATCTCCGCTTGTGTTTATATTTGCTTTGTTTTTAAAGTAAAATGGAAATTGTTTACCAAACAATGTTGACATGAATAGATCTTCGGCAACTTACGGAGCCAAATATGCACAACACGCGTGCACATACACACAGATGGAGGATATTCATGTGTGTTAGGGTGCTCGCTGTTTACCAAGAAGACATTGTTTGAGAGCTATCAAAAAATTTCTGAATGGCTCAAATTTCGGCTCAAAAATATATAATTTCTTCTAAGAAAGAATGTTCCAATTGCATTTTAAGAACTTGTCTAATTTTTGAAATTGAAAGTGGACTTTGAAAAAACTAAAAAAATTAATTGAAGTGAAAATACTGAACTCCGATAGTCCCTACACACCCTAATAATATGTGAAAGACTTTGTTCAGGAGCTTTTGTTGTGTGTTATAATTTGCATACACACTTGCAAAGGATACTCATATGCTTCGATGGTATTGGTATTTAAGATACTGGAGTCGAATATGTGCGCTACAAAAACAAACAAATACCAACAATACACACACAGACACTCTTCAGAATTCACAATTTCGTAAATGCACTTCTGTATCCAGCCATTGTTTGGTTTTGAATGGGAATATGAAGAATTCGGCCAAATGCCTTTTAACAAAATGAAACAAATTGTGTCAAATCGACGTGGCTGAAGCAGGTGAAAACGCTTTGCATCCAATTGTTTGTCAGCGGTAAAGAAAAACGGAGTTGCTGCTTTCTTCGAAGTACCAAATATGCGAACTGTCTTTATTTGGAGTAAATTAAACGCATAACCTTTAAACTGAAATGCCTCACAGTCAACGCACTTAAAGTAGAAATATTTTGGTATTTATTTTTGAAAATTGCAAGAATTTTCACTTTCATTGGCAGCAATAGCTCCGTCAGTCGCAACTTCAACGTCTCATGGTAGCTATGAGGCTGCTGGTTCCGCCTCGTCTAGAGTTCTAAGCACGATTCAACGCATTGGCAAATCAATCAATTCTTAACATCCATACACACGCAATAATTAAATGGACACAATTGCAAAGTAGTTGACATGGCTTTTGGTTTCAGCTCAAACGCTTGGCAACAGCTCAACTCAAATGGCTAAAAGGTAAGACGTCACCAAAGTTTAATGGCCTTCACCAGCATTTGTATGTTGTTGTACACGCGTCTCTTTACCAATGAATGAGTAAAAGAAATGCCGAGCCTTTACTAACATTCCGGTTTTTTCGCAACTCGAAACAGAAACGCCCGCCTTATGGTGGCGCGAATTTGACATCTCTAGAGGATTAGTCTATATTATAGATAACCTTTTTCAAGCTTATTATAATTAAATCACTCGCTGAAAACAAAGCTAATTCAATAATTACCGCTTTTGACTGATCACTTCCACTTATTCTCATATATAATACCAAATATGGCTCACCTAATGACGCAAGTGCGGTTGATTGGTAATAATGTTAGCTTATTATACCATTACATAGTAAAATTAGCATTGCAAGTAAAAAACTTAAGAGCGTATAATTAATATGTATCTACTTAGAAAATGCAGACACTAATACCTTCAATATTATTCATCTCACCTTTGGTTTCTAGTTTCTAGTTAAGTAATGCCTGCTGGATATGGACCAATAAAATTTAAATCAATAAACTCTCAAAGGTCTATTCTCTCGCTCTTGTGTATCTATGATATTAATCTATGTGAGATTAACACCCTAATTTTCCAAGGCTACTGAAACAAGATTTCATATTACGATATGATATTTTTCTCAGTCGCTTAGAATATGCAGAGGTCAATTTTAAATTTGGCATTATTTGATACTATAATAAGGGTAGAAATTGATTGATAATTAGTAACAAAGAGTCACTAACGATTGAGTAGTCTATCATATTCGCAGAAAGACTCTTGTAATGTTTTTTTGGTCTACGGTTGGCGACTATACTCAGTCTATTATAGATAGATACGTTAATGTCCATTATATCTAGAAACTAATGCTCTTGATTATTATTTACTCGTACAAATAACTAAATCCCAATCTATTTCAAATTATTTAATTAATAGTATTCAGTTTGTTTGAGTTCTTAATTATAATCTTCATAAAAAAAAACTGAATAAATCCGAAAGTGTTGGCACTTAATGACAGCATAGAATTAAATGACGCCTAAAAGTATGCAAAGAACTCGGAGTGTAGCCATTAATTGCAGATTGCTGATTGAGCGAACCGCAATTGAGCAATTCAGAATTTGTTTTACAACCATTTTCGCCGATACCATCTGAGGCGTGTTGCTGTTGTTGTGACAAATCCTTAATTAATTCAATTACATAACTTCTATTATCACTCTCCCGGGCACAGTGCGACCACAAAAGCGCATCAGCGCACACAAAAATTATCGTCTTCGCATCAAAATGCCAGAGAAAAAGTGATTTTCATTAACGCCAATCCATTAACAGCATTCAGCGGCAATTTTGGCAGCGGCGCCAACGTCGACTGCGGCTATAGCAATAACGGAAACACTTGCCAATTATTCCATCATTCCTTGTCATTTAATTTCGCTTTATTTTCGCATTATTCTCACCTGGCTCTGCGCCTTCGCACTTCCCTGCTCGCGCCACCGCCACTTTTTCTCTCTCGCTGTTCATTGTGCGCACGCGATTGCATTGCACTAATTACCCATCCATTGACGAGCGTCACTCCTCGCAAATTCTCTAATGCAAAAGCAGTCGCTGACTGTGTGTCTGTCTGTTCTGTCTGTCTTACACAAAAGTCAGTGTAATTTTCCGCGCAACCTGTCGAGGCATGTCTTCATGGCAGCACACATTCAACCTGCTGAGACACCTGCACGTCACTTACATTCTCCTTCGCTCGATCCTTTCACTCACCTTTCTGACGAGGCGGCGTATCTGTTCGAGATGTCTTCGACTGAGTGGGAAGTGCCAGGCAGCCATTGATGCCAGCACTTAGAGTAATTAGTATGGCATTCTTGGCTCGACAAACAATGTCGTCGGAATGTGCTTCCGATTGCTGCCAAAGTATTACCATACCTGACGATTGCCACTGGAATTTGCCAAATGACTTGACTCGACTTGAGTCGACAGCCAACTAACCAACCACATTACCGGAAGTGATTATGCTAAGAGATGATTTTCGATGTGATTGCCTTTGCCTTGGCTTTATTGCTCTCAATTTTCTTGCATTTTCTATTGCTTATGTCTTGTTGGCGTATTGTATCCTTACCGAGAAGTCGCAAGGGGCAGCTGGCGCTGTGTGACGAATTTAGGTGACATTAATTCCAGGAAATCATATTTACATTAACTCACAATGGCATACTCGCATGTACACAGGGTTGATTTAATGGGAAGAAAGGTGTGGTCTTGATGATTGACTTCGTTGGCTACAAAGCTGCTGGCAAGATTATCATGTTCCTTCACACTTCGGTCCATACATATAAAGATAACTAGGAACTCATAAGGCCATCAAAACGATCAGAATATCGAAGCGATCCCGAAGAGACCCATCTAATGAGACAGGGAACTTACTCTTATGACTCTTACTCTTACAAGAGTTTGTGTTACTGAAAATCCAATCGTAAAGTAGATCCATTGTCTAAGGCACCAAAGCAAGCTCTGCAGCAAAAGGGATTGAAGCAAACAAAATTACCGCTAAAGTTGCAACTTGCACTATTCACTTAACTGCATCTCTTCTGCAGCTTTCCACGCTTAAGTGTATCGCTTCGCAACTTTCGCCTATTGAATGCCTCTTAAATTTTCTTTACAATATTTACTGTCACTGCAGGAGAAATTCAATTTTCATTCTTCTCGAACATGGCCCGAAACTTTGTACTTCGTGCTGCGTGAAGCGTTCGCCTTTCTTTTCTTTACAACACCTTTTGCTATAGTTGTTATTTGTATTTGTTATGCCAGGCAGCTTTCTGGTGACACGTTACAACAAACAAGTAAAACAAACAAAGACCCGCTGAACATCTTATTTATGCGCTCCCGAAGGCGGGAAGGCGAGAAGGCGGGCAACACTCAACGTCTGATACGCGTTGCTCCAGCAGCTTCAGCGCTTTTAAAGCTGCTACAATTGTTTTATGCGTCCTTTATTGCACCGGTTGCTGGTTTTGTTTTGCTCTTCCCTTTCTTTTCGCCATTCTTCTGCATTCTACCAGCATTCGTCTTTTATTTGGAAAATTGCAGTTTCATACTCAACTGCCAAAGTAACTTTTCCAACGGCGTTGAGCGCAGCGCTGCAGCGTATTGCAATAATTCAACGGTAAGTTAAAATAACAACAACACTATAGTGTAGTTTAAGTGTTCACCTTTCAAAAGAGTTCGCTGTCCAGCCAACTGCATACGCCGAAATCGAGCAGAGCGCACGATGGCTTTCAATCTGCGCAGCCAGAAAAGTTGAAAGAAAATTAAAGAGAAACAAAAATAAACTTCAACTTTGTTACGCCGTTGCATTTATGACCCTACCACGTTGCGAGGTTTTGTGTGGAAGTATTCATAAAAGACACCTTAACAGCGCGCATCTGCTGCGAAGGACTCGCATTGCAGAAATGTTGCAGCTGAATTGATATTTTTCAGAACCCTGTGGAACGTTGATAGAGTTGATGTAGAACATATCTGCTCTCTGGGACTCATTACGATGGAGCAAGAGCGCGCTGGACCACCAGAGAGTCGAAAATGAGAAGTATGGAAAGAAGATATCCGAACTATTTGAACAACCACGACAGGACACTGGGCAAATGATATTTCGAAAGCAACCCAATGTTTCCACTATGGGATTTTGTTGAGGACGATGTCTAGATATCCCGAAAATATGTCAGTACCTTTTTGTAAATCTCTTCGGTTTTATTTTTCAAAGTCGTTAAATAGTTGATGGACGTGGTCATGGACCAATTTCAATTTTCAAATCATCGAATGGTATGTAACAATTTTCAGTGTCACTGCGTGACGATTAGAAACTTTAATGTATAGAATGTTATATTAATTCTCAAAAATTTCTACAGGGTATTAAAAATATCCAATTTATGCATATGTGTGTACCAAGAGTTATGTCTGGCTGTACTCCCTTTCGAAAGTAACGATTAAGCGGATTTACGCAGAATTCACTAACGACATGGAACGCCAAGTTCAAACACTCGCAGATCCTGTTCTCAGAGTTTATTAAACGGTTGCTTTTACGATTTTTCAAAAGTTTTTCATGAAGTTGTAAATAAATTGATTTTAAATTACACTACGACCTCGGATTTCATAGTGAAAACTTTCTTCATTACCGGTGCTTAAATTGGATTTTAATAAAGGAATTTATGATACACGGAAAAGGGGAATTTATAAGCACTCTGAAACTATTTTCTGAAAGATAAAGTAGAGAACAACAAGTTTAATGTTTATTACCAATTTAGAGAGTAGGGATAATTATAGATTAATATTAAAAAATTTTCAAGCTTCGTGATTTCTCAGATCGGTGAAAAAGCGAAGAGTTGGAACTCATATCCAATTTCGAAAGTAGAACTCATTAGAGGCCTCATCTATTTCTTTACGCAGCAAACGCTTTTCAAAGAGACTTCTTTTTTTAAGCATAATCGTTATAAATCTCATTAGAGGAGTCGACAGACATTCACCTTAATAAATCTGTTCAGTTGCTAATTGCTTTCGGCACAGAAATTTAGCCTTCGTCTACAAATCAAGTGTGGATCTACGAGCGTGTTCGTGGCGACAATAGGCAATTTGTCGACTTCCACATGCACAATTAAATATCATGTTTTCGCCGCAAACACACACCACACACGCATAAATATTTTGCAATCTCGACGCACTTGACACTTCAGTCACAGTCACCCACACACATGGTCGCCATGATGGGTCCAATGACAGGGCGAACGTAGTCAGTCGACTCTATTCGGCCACTTTCATGTGTGGCATACTCGTACGTATTGTCGTGTGTATCAACGGTAAAATATCATGACATTACTGTAATTTTGCAAAGTTAATTAAATGATGCGATCTTCCGTGAATGCAGAGCATTCCTAAGTAAGCGCTAGAGAGAATTAGCTGTGGGAAAAAGCGCCCACTTCACGATAACAACAACACACCCACAAGCTGCCAGCACAAGCCCCTTGCACCCACTCCGTTCGTCTTTTAGTGTTTATAGATGAAAGTGAACATATTTTTATACACGCGTCCTTGGGTGTTCTCTATCCACAAATCTCTCTCTTACTAAATTGAAATGAGCCGCAAAGTGTGGCGAGAGCGCAAGGGGCAGTCAAGCCGTGTGGAGTTATCAGGCAGGCGCGCACTCTCTATTCCCCAAACGCAGCTCAAGTGTCACATGGAAAACGTTGAAAGTGAAATGCGTGTAAACGTTGAGTTGCCAGCGCGCAACAACAAATGATACAATAACAAAGGAAGAGCAAATGGTTCATTTGTAGGCGCAACTGTGGAGGTGTGCGGGAGCTGTGGAGTTCTCTGTAATGAAGGCATCACAATCGCAGCATCGACATCAACAACTGCAACAACAATGTGTCAAAATCAACAAAAACAGCAACAATAACAACAAGCCATTCAAGTGGCGCTGGCAACCGGACCGCATGCATATGTCCAGGGGGCGCGCTGGCGTGTGAGCAACTGGACAATTGGTTAAGTTCGGAGAAAATGAATATTGCTTGGGGAATGACCATCAAACTGGGCGGCTGTCAGTCATTTACCAGCAGCAAATAGACAATCATCCCCACGGCACACTAACGTTGGCTGGCAAGGGTGGAGAAGAAGTCAAAATGTTCGGAGTATTAGTGGCCAGTATTTGAAGACTATCCTGAGAGGAGTGGGTGTGGAAGAGAATATTAAGGCTTCGCTACTTCAACCATTGTAAATTGCTGTCAAACCTCGACGGACATTTAAACACTTTAACACTTTGTGCTCACATTTGATGGGGAAATTTCAGCGTTTAGTGTAAGGCTGAAGGAAAGCGAAATGACGTGGACTCAGGGCATTCAAATTAACTACGCCAAGAAAATAAAGTTTTCAGAAGATCTCAAACCGTGACGTTTTATGGAATTTTCAGTTCACTCTACCAGATTTCCAACAACATTGTGAAGCGAATTGGCGGTTTGTTGACTTCGGGCGATTTGTGTAAAAATATGGACCTAGTATTCATTATCAAAACTTTAATTTCCCAGAGCATTTAATTCTTTATGTAACGCGCCATAAAAGACTTGGTGAACTTCTGGGATTCTCAAAATTACCATGGATGGGAAGAAGCACTCATTGCTGAACTGAGAAGATTCGAGCTTCACAATTATATAAACACCCTCCTTGAAGTGAAATTCTTTTCGGTCATTCCGTCACCAGCATTAAAACTAATCATTCCTCATTAAACCAATTTACTCAATTGCAACGCTGAATACGAACAACAACAACTATCCTACTCGTAATATAGTCCAATACACCGTTATTGTTGTGTGTGTGTGTGTGTGTGTGTGTGTGTGTGTGTGTAAACCCCTGACACTGGTTGTAGTTACAAATGAGTAGCCGAGCGTCGGCGGCAAACATTTCCCTGACACATTAACATTGTAGCCAGCTTACACGCATATCTTGCCCATGACAGTTATGAGCTCCGCTATTGGCCTGCCCTATCATACTCCTCGCGTTTAATTCTCTAAATCACTAAGCCAAACAATGTTATTGAAATTGCAATTTATGCGCTCAACGCTTCACAAATGCCCCTCAGATAGCACGGCCGTGGACGAAGATGGCCGGTCAGTAAATGAGGTTGAGATATTCAATCTACACACACGCGCACACATACTAGTGTATTTCTATAGTGGTGCCCGGTTGAACTGGCTCACACTGCCTTAATTAACTGCTCACTTAATACCCGCACTTTGGCTGGCAGTGGCGTGTTTACCCGGTAGAAAAGTGGACACGCGACGCCACAACTGAATGCCTGCACTCACGATACTGCTAACGAGACCCAGAGGTCATCTTCAAAGCGTTTCAGTGGATCAAGCGACTCTCGGCAAGACATCACATGTCAATCATGTGTCTGCCAAGAACAAGAAGGCAGTGCTGACCTAAGCCCCCGTCAAACGATTGTATTTGAATTTCATTATGTCAATTTGACTCAAGTGCTATGGTCCAGGTCTCTCACCTACCCTAACATTTTAGTTAAATCTTGATCCAATCCCTCCAACTTAAATGTCATTCCAATCTCTCCACTCAAACCTTAGAAAACATTCGTCTTACGATGGACAACTCGAAGACCAATCGAGCTGCGAAGTGAACTAGTACTTCACCGGACCAACTCTGGCAGTTCGTTCGGCTATGCCGACACATCACTTGGGTCTCCGTTTGTGTGATTGCAATTCCTATTTTGATTAGAAAATTGTCTTCGCAAACCAATACACGGCTTGCGACTACAGATGACCAAAGGCCGAGAGATATATCGTACAACAGTTCGAGTGTCTTCATATATGCGATTCCAACTGCTTATGTATTCGTGTTGCTATATTTATGTTGTTGTACACCAGCATGTGGCATGTTGTAGCAGTTTACCAACAGCAAAGTGGCTAATTAATTAGACCATTGGAGTGGTGTATGCGTACGAGTATGTGAGTGGGGTGCGGGCGGTCGGTTCGATAAACCCCAAACGCGCATCCTAAGGAGCCATTGGAGTGTGATGCTAACACACAAGCATGCAAATTCGTCAGTGGCGGCCCGTGGTGGCCCTGTGCAATGGCAGCTGATCAATTAGATTACGATGCACTTACTTGCCAACTTACTTAGTTACATTTCCTTGCACATCACTCTGATCCGGGGGCAACGGCAAATGCATCGTTTCATCAGTTCCAGTTTCGGCATGCAACCTCCAAAGGGCAACAGTGTGCTTCAATTGAATATCAATTAGAACAATATATTGTCATTGATATTTGATATTATCAGGCGCAAAATTTAACCAACTTGCAAGGCTTCAGGCACGCTTGGAATACAGATATTCATACAACAGGCCCATACAGGCATGCATACGTACCGCTACATAATAAATACGCTGATCATTTGTTTGTAGAACAGAGTTATGAATAAATGCTAAAAAAAAAAATTATTTTAAATATAAAAGAAAGAATTTTCATAGCTAAACCCCCTTTCGACAAAATTTGGATTTCTGAAGTTTCTAAAAATGTTCCACGGTTGTCATGACTTCGGTGCGGTTCTGACCATTCCAAATTTTATTTGATATTTGTATATAGTTCTTTTTCTTTATTCTGAAGGGGGTAAAGGGGGCATGTAGAAGGCCTCGGTTGTTTTACATTGCTGCCATCGGAAAAAAATGGGCTCTCTCACCAAAAGTATATGAAATTATAGTCAAGTCTATAATTAGTATACATATATAGTTTTACTCATGTGGTGGAGGTTGCTTGACGTCACTAACTAAAAAGGTACTGAGCGTTCGACGAGGGGCTTTCCTAAGTATGAGTGCCGCATGGCCCCAAAAGCTGCTATCAGACTCAGGGCATCCTAGTTTTTAGTGTGCGTGCCTGGCTACCGAGCCTAACCTTAGCAACAACTTATCTACTCTTATTCCTTCAAGAAACGTTTGGGTTGGAATAAGTCGCTGGAGGAGAGGCGCGGTGAGCTGGTTTGGGTTCCTGGACACAACGGAATCGCGCGAAATTGTAAAGCTGAGGAGCTTGCCAGGTCAGGGACGTCCGACTCACTAATTGTAGCATGGAAACATGTAAAGGCACAGTTGTCCTATTGCGGTTTACTACTGGTGGATCTCGACTAAGCGCTTGTCAACCACTAGCACTTGCGCAGTCACCATATCCTTCTGACCTAAGGTCTGCAGACCTCCTACCGAGCTATTCGCCCTCTCTAAAGTTTACCTCTCCTTAGGCATAGGGGTTCTCACTGGCCATTGTCCCATCGAGACCCATGCTGTTAGGTTAAAACCTTACCGGATGAAGGAAAAGATTCCTCGAATCTCACTTTTTCTTTTCACGCGGAAGAGTGGTTTTATAAGTGCAAAATCGCTGCAGGTGCAGGACGTTTTGTCGAATCCTAATACCTAATCAAGAGGGAGGGTATACTGGATTCACAAAAGACTGTCTACGTGTGTTGGAGAACAGGCTTTGAAACCTATCAACCTTCCTACCTTACCTGAACTCCTCGATATAAATATATATAAGCACGTTGATGTTTGCTTTATATTTGATTTGCCATTTGCGAAAGTGAAATTCATATTCACACAGGAAATATATTAGAGATGATACACATGTAAGTACTTAAAGGGTAAAAACAATCATTCACGAGGCAAGTAGTCAACCGGAACGCTCGCATGAAGCGGAATGCCAGAGAACATGGCTGAGTGCTGATACAAGTGGCACAAATAATGCACAAACAAGCGGCGCTTAAGCACTTAAGCCCATCCAAGGTAAGCAGCAGCAATTGGAATTGCCTCGCCATAGAAGCACACATACCCACAACACATGAGTCCACACACTCACCATACATGCCATACACGAGCGTCATTGAGCTGGCACGAGGGCAAATGATAATAAAAACAAAAGTAAAAGAGAGAAGCACAGAATAATTTCCGATTTATCCTTTATATAATAAGGCTGCTTAACATTTTTATTCTCCTTTTCATATTTCTTAAGCTGTTTGCCATCAGTCTTACAGGAGAAGAAGCTTAAAATAAATTTATTCAATATAATTCATCTTCAGCTTTGGCTTACTACTGCGAAAGTAAGCAGTGGCAGGCATGGCAAATGGCTAATAGCAAACATGGATTTTGTATGGATGATCGTCCTTCACGCCTGTTGCCAGCTGAATTTTTGAATATTCTTATTTTTATTGCCGTCACTCTGGCGTTGCTCTGTTTATTTCCGACTGAAAGTGAAGTGAAGTGCCTTGTTGCATCTGCTATTTCGTGCTGCTCAGTTCCACTTTTGCTGCTCAGCTGCTTATTGCCTGAAGTGTGCTTACAGCATCACTGCGCGTCACTCGCCACTCGCCGCTCGCTGCTCGCTGCTCACTTAGCTGTTAGCTGTAACGTCGGGCCAAGTGCGCACTGTTCAAGCGAGAATTAGGCCACTGAAGTGAGAGCTACGCTGTAAGCACTCAAGTATTAGTTAATCTTCTCAATTTGGCCATCAAAAATATGCTTCCTTGCCCAGCTTACACTGCGCCAATTGACCTCCACTCTGTTCCTTTGCTGCCACATAAATGCGGTGTGCGCGCAGCATCTTCTGTCTTCCGGTCCACATGCGCACAATTAATTCATGAGTCAGCAAATCCACTTTTCTGGTCAAGCAGCCGGAAAAGTCACCAACAACAAACAACATGGTGGCTGCAACGGTAGGTCACCGGAGCGCCAAGCTGACGTGGCTCGAGCGCAACGCTCTGGAAAAATTAGCCGGCGGAATGCAACAGTGGAATATCCGCTGTGATCTTCGGTTGAACGCAATTCCCACTTCAATTCCGCAAATTGAATGGAAACGTGTAAGAAATTGCATAATACCCGGCTGTGAACAAAGCTCTGCGCCATAATAAGAATGCGAGAAATCACAGAAATTGCGATTTGCGGCAACATGAAGCGAATTGAATCGAAAAAGAATTCGCAGGAAGGAAAGAAACAAAATGTGAATTCAAAAAGAACAAGAGAAAAGAAGAAAAACAAAGCGAAGCAAGAACGGAAGGAAACGCCCAGAAAGTAAGCAAAGGATATCTTAGCGACCAAAACGGAAGTTAATTTGCTGCATATCTTACCGGGGGTGGGGGGGGTTCAAGCACACATACTTTCGCACCGCACAATTGCATTAGCCCTAGCCCCTGCAAACAAGCGAGTGAAGCGTTTACATGATTCGTCGGTAGAGGTCAGGTGAGATACAACACATCGGACCTGTGAGAAATCGAATAAACTCACAAACATTTCTTTTAGCACTTTTTATATCGCTCAACGAGTATCCGAGACCTGCTAATAAATATTTATAATTTGATTCAGCAATTCCGATGTATCATACACTCACATGATGAAAAACCGAGAGATTTTATGAGATTTCGCATTATGGGTCCGTAAATTTTCCAGCTGGGTGTTGAGTTACTTGCAACGTCGAGCACAAAATGCCGGAGCAATATTTATTTAGAAGTGGGTGTGTGCGCTCTGTCTGTGGATTGCATATTGTTGCCAGCAAAGTAATTGCTGTAATTGCACAGCTGGAGAGCTGGAGGCGCATAATGCACAGGTATTCCATGAATCCTTCAGCCGTGAAAAGTGAAAAATCATTTTCGTCAAGTGCCTATTAGTCGAGTATAGCCGCATGATGCATGTCCAGCAAATATCACTTACTTTTCAGGTTCTACAAACCGGCAATAACACCAGTTGTAGGTGTATTTCGCATGCCATTCAGACGTGTCAAAGGACCCGAAGAGGCCATGCTAAAGAAATCAAAATTCCTATTCAAATTCAAAGTGCCATGCAATTGTACTTCGCTGCGAACACAATGCCACCAAATGCCGACCGACATTACAGCACACCCTCAACGTCACCACCCATACACCAGCTCTCAAATAAAAGCACGGGAGCGCGAACAACGGCATAAAGTGATATTTTAAAAACGCAATAAAAATTGCATTCGCCAAAGGAAACGGAAGGAAACTGCGTTGAATGCAAAGGTACACAAAAATAATTATTCTAAGATTTCGAATCGGCGACGCTGAGCTCCATACATTATTATGTTGCACTAGTGACCTCACACACACATACACTCATACACTTCGTCTTTTGTTATGCGCCCGAAATATGCGACAATTTGCCAAACGAACATTCATTCCATTACTTTCAAATTGTGTGAATAATAGCTCACTTGCAACAATGACATTCTCACGACCTCCGCAATTGCATTAAGGCTCATATAAATAAAATAAGGCAATATGGTAAAATGTAAAAAAACTGTAGAATAAGATATTCCCGATCAGCTTCCGGTGATCTCTATGAAGCCAATTTTATGGTCTACGTGGCGTAACATGTCCAGTCCCCATACAAAGTTTTCAAATTGACTAGAGAAATGTTTAAGGAAAATGAAGTGTTTGAGATGAGCATATTCCAATTATCGATAGAGACACTCTTCTATGCACCCAGATCATACAAATGTCAAATCTTTTTCGAGTTCAAACTATATCTTAAAAATATATGTCAAAATTTATACTGCAAAGCATTTTTCAAAGATCTGGACATGAGTTTTGGATCACGTCTGAACTTATTAGTCTAGAACGATTCTGCTAAATTCCGTCTGCTCTGCAACTCTATACATGAACTTCGATAGACATTATAAGGGTACCAAGGAGGTAACTCTAGCTAGCATAGCAATGTTATGCCACTTAAAATAGTTATGAGTCCACGGCACACGTATAACACAGATCTTCTAATTGTAAAAATACTTGAAACATCATCAGCAACTTCGCGCAATATTCCGCTTCCGCTTGGTATTTAACCTAAAAGGTATTTCTTTCATTTATTTTCCACATACTATTCTTGCCACAAAGTAGACTCATGGCACATGAGAATGCATTTTCATAATTTTCCAATATGCGCTTTTATTTGGACTAGCCTAAAGCCATGTAAGAGGTATGTTCAAAAAATAACGGGAATTTTCGAAAGTATTTAAAAAGTATTTATTTATCCCTCTAGATTAATGTCGTATTTCGTTAGTCTCCATTCAATATTATACACTAATGCCAGCATTTTTTTCGATCGTCGAAACACTTCTCAAACTCGATTTTTGGAATAGCCTTATGCGCTTTCAATGATTTCTCCTATGCTTGTAAAACGAGGGCCCTTAAAGGTTCTCTTTATTTGTGGAAATGGGAAAA
The DNA here is from genome assembly GCA_031772095.1 of Zeugodacus tau. Taxonomy (NCBI): domain Eukaryota; kingdom Metazoa; phylum Arthropoda; class Insecta; order Diptera; family Tephritidae; genus Zeugodacus; species Zeugodacus tau. The sequence continues at coordinate 93,581,347 of CM062649.1, forward strand.
AGTATGGAGGCACTATAAAAAAGTTAGACGGTTGGGCTCTCCAAACCCGCGAAATTGTAAAATGCCCGTTACTTTTTGAACACACCTCGGTAGTATGCATGGTGAACATCGTTTCACTCCTCGCATTCGCGAGAAACAAATTTGCGAGATGAAATTGAAATACAATAGCTGGATGCGAGCGCAACGCAAACGCAATAATAATAACGGTAATATAAAATTTCAAATACCTGTGTCGCCGCAATGCCACAAAATCTACAGTTTTTGTTTTTGTTGTTTGTCGAAAGCGAAAAAAACGCTTCTACCCCTACGGTTAGCGGACGCTTCATACAACGGTGAATACGTAAATCACGCAATCTTTAGTGGAAACCTGGTGGCTGCTGCGAGGCAACGCACATGAACGCGTTGGCTAGTTCCAACATTCTTCCGAAATTGGATATTGTAGCTTGTGTTGTTGTTGTTGGTGTGAGTAGCGGAGAAAACAATGTTGGCATACTTTGTGGCGCTGTGCACTCCTCCGCACAGTTATGCTTATGCATATGTGCATGCTGCATACTTTTAGGGTGCACACGAGGTATGCAACTAAGGGTTAATGCCACAAACAAAACAAGCCGCAAGCTTCCCGACAAATGGTTTTTGCCGAAATCCAAATGTCTGGCATGCAGTTAAGGCATTGCATGTGCAACCGCTGACGTTAGCCGCGTCAAACGCTCGTTCACCTGCCCGCCAGCTCACCAGCCCCCCAGTTCGCCTGCGTGCACCCCCATGCGGCACAAACGCATTCCAGACACGGGCACAAACACATACGTGCCTTGGTTGGCTTTTGGGTGAAGAGCTAGAAAGCATTTAGAACGCTGTAAGCGGATTTGCACTTTAGTCTAGCATGCACAGGTCAACCGAAGAGATTGCCGCAACAACAACATGAACAACATATGCGGTCAACTTTTAAGCCGAAATTCACTCGAACGGAAATGTAACTTTACAAAAACAAAAACAAAATAATTTGCCACATAGTTTTGCTAAACATTTACCGCATTCCGTTGCTGATATTGCTGCCTGAATTTACTTCGACGGCCGCCGCAGACCTCTTTTCGAATTAATTAGGGATGCTAACAGCTCATGCGTCCCAATTAAATGTAAATATTCCCGCTGCAAATACTCAAATCTATATGCGTCATATTCATTATTGTTCCAGAAGATATATTACTTGAATCGATAGGAGTTCCTTAAGTAACTATATATTACAACGCAATAGATTATTTATATAGCTTAGCTAGCGATTCCACTCCTTTAAGTCTCCATTTATACATACATATACATTTCTGTCATTTCCACTGATCCACACTCACGCTCGTTTTCCCATCCGGTCTACCGCACTGTCACCCAATTATGTCACACATCGAATCGAACTGTATCGAAATACAAATTATTGCCTCACTGCTTTAATTGTCCTTTGAGTGGTTGAGCGCTCCAGTTGCAATGAGCGCTGAAACAACAACAACAACACATAAAAGGATTCAAGCACACGAGGAGGTGAAATCGCAGTTGTTTTGATGCATTTTAACCGCTTTAAATGTCACTTAAAAACAAAAAAAAATAAATCAAGTTAAAAGAATTCCCCACTCCGACATAAATACACAATCATGATTGTTGGTGTAATTTTGGTTTTTAATTGCATTGAGGCGGACTGCAGATTATAGCGCAACGGTGCAATGACACTTTGCCGTTGGTCCATCAGTTGAGCAGCAATTACAAGTGGCGTGGCGACTCGATGAACATACCATACGCACATATGTACATTTGTACATGTACCATAAACAGATACAAATTACAGGGTCTTTTTTCGGAGGTGGAGAATTGTTTAAAGAGTTAGATGTCAAACTAACACATTAGTAATCAGTATTTCAATTGAATTTGTTAACTTTCGTTCGGTACCTGAAATCAATAATTATTTGGTCATAGAACCAATAAACCAACTACAATAAACCAGTGATAAGCCGGCACTCGCCTAATTACTAACGAAATAACTACATATCTGCCAACAAAAAAGGGACCGTCATGATCGTTTTATATTCTATTCTAGCACTATTCTCGAATAAAATCGTTTCAGTAAAATTACTTTGTTCTATATGAAATTATGCTCCAATGCCAAAAAATGTCACCCTTTATATGAGGATGCATGGATGCATACTCGTATGTATCATATACACGCATAAACAAATTAAGTGCCGGAATACCTTTGTGTCACATAAACGGCAGCCTTTAATTTTCCAGATAAATTTGTGCATGTAGAGTTCCATATTGTAGACACCGGATACCTACACGCATACCGCGGTATACATATATATGTGGCTTGAATGCTCGTTCGCAACCGCGACACACGTGGAAGTGGTGCGGACGGCGGCAGATTTGTTGTACAATCGATTTAAATGAAATAATTTTAATGTTAAATTGTGAAAGATAAAATTTCACTTTATCTATATTAATGAGTTGGTTCTGAAATTTCTTTATGGAATTTTATCGGGATACAAAAGATGTTTTGTAATTTGGTTAACTACGGAAGGAACTAAAGGGCTAATTTTTATAAAAATATTACTGTAATTATTTGTAGCGTTAGAGATATCTACATAATACTGTGATTCCATTTGGATCCTAAGGTTTAAAATTAATAAGAAGCCAAATATTTATTTATAAATTTTAATATCAATACGATCTCATATATAAACTAAGCATACATACTACCGTTATTATCATAGAACCGATAAAAACAATACAATTATGTAACATCTTGCAACTAGTCAACACTAGTAATAATAATTGAGAATATTGCACAGGTTTTAGCAAATTATTATAATTAATAATGGCAATTTGAAATGATAAAATTAACATCCCCTTCTGCTAAAAAGTCATGGAAATTATTCGCTTCGATGGCCACAACATAGCTTCATGGTCTCTGCCAACGCTCTCCCACCTAACTATACTATATATGTACGTACAAATATATATCCCACAGATACGCCAAATAGAATGAAAATATCTCCCCATCTGCGTTAAAATAAATTATTATTTGTGCTGAGAAACAATAGTGCAATCTACTCAATCTATATAAACTCCAATCGTTTGTGTTCTCTATCCAAACCGTGACGAAACACAGCCCAAACGAATATCTAGATCGTTGTGTGATATATGAGGACCACAAGATCTATAAAAAGATTGATCCTTATCATTCAGTCTGTTTGTTGATCTTTATTCTTCCAAGCAATGATTATCAGAACTGAAAGAGACTCAACTCTCTAAAGCGCACGCTTCGGCAACGTGAGGCAGATATGTCATTAAATGCAACAAGAAGCACAAGAAATAGCAGTTAAAAAGTATTTACACCTCAGTAACCATGGGAACAAGCAGCATTTCTAAAAAGTACTTGAGCACCATTAACCGTACAACTTCAGAAGAAACAAGTAAACACCTTAGCACATCAACCAAGAGGCAAACAGGCAAACAAGCAAACAAATAGCCAGTCAGCAGCACGGCAAACAAAGCTGGCCACGAGAAGTGGGAGAACAAGAACGAGAAGTCAACAAACAATGGCGAGCAAAAAACAATGCTAAAAGTGACTAAAAGAGTATTTTGTAGAACTTGACTAAAGTAGAAGTTGCACTCCGAGACTAGAATAGCATAGAATGGAACGGTGTGGAAGTAGAGGAGGAGGGGAAGAAGCATAGCCAAAGTGCCAGTATAATCGTTAGAAGGACACTAAGGACAGCAGCACGCTTGACGCCGCGCAATTCAGGCGGAACAAAGCCGAGTGAATGCAGCAAATTCTCCACCGTCATACAAGCGCACCAAAGGCAGAGCGTAGCAAATCTGAAAGAAATGCGCTGAGAGATAGTGGGTGTTAGAGGGAGGAGGCTGCTCCAACTGTAAAACAAGTTGCATGCTATAAAGTATGCTCGTGTGTGTTGCTGTTGTTGTTGGCATGAGAAAATATCCAATGCGACACGTTAAGCTTTGCAGCTCCCAACTTTGTCGGCTAATGTTGTTTACACTTTTCCACCGTGGGATTATTATCCAGCTCGAAGGATCGAAGCGCAGAGTCAAGCGAGGATTGGAGGACAATAAGAAAGCAGGACAATGCGGCAGAGCGGTTTGCTGCAGCAGCGCCAACAACATGGCGTACGGCAGGCAGCTGCTTGGAACAATAAGCCTCTAGCAGGAGCAGCAGCGTCACACAACAACAATGCAGTACAATAACAATAACAACAAACATAAAAGGTGCATTCGGTTGGAGTAAAGAAGCGAGCATAGAATAGCATTGCGCATGCGCTGAGGTGTTATGCAACAAAATGGCAATAGCAACGTGGCGTTTGTAACAGCAACTGCAAGAACCACCAACAAAAATAACAACAACAAGGCCACTCGTAAGTGCAATTGTCATGACAACAATCAATGCGACTCCCTCAAGTTGCCGGCTAAAAGTTGGCCAAAAGCCTAAGTTGACGCCAAACAATGAACAACAGCCGACACGGCCGAGCAGCAAAGTGGACAATGTACAGTTGCACCGCCATTGCATTGGTCACTGGCAAATATTGTTCGGAGGCAAGACAAGACAGTTTCATGCACCTTTGTTTGCCGTAGCTGGCTACGAAATAACGGCTTATTGCAATTTCTTAGGTGACTCCACACTCAAACACCGTTACTTTATATTGACCAATATTTTAAAGTAATTGAAGGGATTGTGTTCTGCTGTTATTATTGTGATAGTAATCGCATTTAAAAATTGTCGAAGTCGAACTATACGTTTTCAATGCCCCTGCGTATAGCAGATGGAGACCTCAGTGTTTAAGAATAATATTTTCAACGAAAAATGAAATATTTTAAAGAAATTCGGAAGAAATATTTTCCTTATAATAGTGAGCCTCGTTGCTGAAAATGGGTGCAATCGGGTCATAACTTCGCCTACTTCCCACACACTTCATGTAAGGGTTTTCAAACATCCCGTGGGCTTTATATCGTAGATATCGGTTGTTATGTGTGTTATCTTAAGATGAATTAATTGAATATACTATCTTGGATAAAATTTAGCTTAGTGGTGAAAATGAGTTAAATTTGGCCAGGGATTACCCCAGCTTTCATATACTATATAAATATTTATACAGATTTTTATTAATCTAGTGGACTTTATGTCGAACATATGGGTCAAATTATTTGTTATTTCAAAATTCGAAGATGTAAGCTATGGGTAGTTCCGAAAAACAGACTGCTAACATATAGCTTTAATCGGACAACTTTAGTCCTTCAGTTATTTAAGAGTTGCCACTTATTTCAATATCTTAAAATACAAAAAGGAACCCAGATTTTATAAAACATAAGCTAATATATACATTAGGGTGGCCCTTAGTTGTATGGAGGATAAAAAGAAGTTTCTGGATTCTCGATCGCACCCCTAGAAATATAAGTGAATAGCCCAAAAACTAGTATATACAAAGTTTTGGGTCAATCAAAAAAGGTTTAGAGGTTGCGCAAGGAGCTTGAAATCCTGAAAAAAATAAGAATTTTTGCCATTTTTATGTCTCAGACTTCCATATTTCAAAGTCACACTTTCCCTTACTGGTTTTCCATACCGTAATAAGATAATAAGAATAACATTAGAATCGTTATAACGGTATATCACGAGCATGCGACACTTGAGAATCAACGGTGAATACGTAAATCACGCAATCTTTAGTGGAAACCTGGTGGCTGCTGCGCTGCAACGCACATGAACGCGTTGGCTAGTTGCAACATTCTTCCGAAATTGGATATTGTTGCTTGTGTTGTTGTTGTTGTTGGTGTGAGTAGCGGAGAAAGCAATGTTGGCATACTTTGTGGCGCTGTGCACTCCTCCGCACAGTTATGCTTATGCATATGTGCATGTTGCATACTTTTAGGGTCCACACGAGGTATGCAACTAAGGGTTAATGCCACAAACAAAACAAGCCGCAAGCTTCCCGACAAATGGTTTTTGTCGAAATCCAAATGTCTGGCATGCAGCTAAGGCATTGCATGTGCAACCGCTGAAGTTAGCCGCGTCAAACGCTCGTCCACCTGCCCGCCAGTTCGCCTGCGTGCACCCCCATACGGCACAAACGCATTCCAGACACGGGCACAACACATACGTGGCTTGGTTGGCTTTTGGGTGAAGAGTAGAAATCATTTAGAACGCTGTAAGCGGATTTGCACTTTAGTCTAGCATGCGCAGGTCAACCGAAGAGATTGCCGCAACAACAACATGAACAACATATGCGGTCAACTTTTAAGCCGAAATTCACTCGAACGGAAATGTAACTTTACAAAAACAAAAACAAAATAATTTGCCACATAGTTTTGCTAAACATTTACCGCATTCCGTTGCTGATATTGCTGCCTGAATTTACTTCGACGGCCGCCGCAGACCTCTTTTCGAATTAATTAGGGATGCTAACAGCTCATGCGTCCCAATTAAATGTAAATATTCCCGCTGCAAATACTCAAATCTATATGCGTCATATTCATTATTGTTCCAGAAGATATATTACTTGAATCGATAGGAGTTCCTTAAGTAACTATATATTACAACGCAATAGATTATTTATATAGCTTAGCTAGCGATTCCACTCCTTTAAGTCTCCATTTATACACACACATATGTAAATGTCTGCCATTTCCACTGATCCACACTCACGCTCGTTTTCCCATCCGGTCTACCGCACTGTCACCCAATTATGTCACACATCGAATCGAACTGTATCGAAATACAAATTATTGCCTCACTGCTTTAATTGTCCTTTGAGTTGTTGAGCGCTCCAGTTGCAATGAGCGCTGAAACAACAACAACAACACCTGAAAGAATTCAAGCACACGAGGAGGTGGAATCGCAGTTGTTTTGATGCATTTTAACCGCTTTAAATGTCACTTAAAAAATAAAAAAATAAATCAAGTTAAAAGAATTCCCCACTCCGACATAAATACGCAATCATGATTGTTGGTGTAATTTTGGTTTTTAATTGCATTGAGGCGGACTGCAGATTATAGCGCAACGGTGCAATGACACTTTGCCGGTGGTCCATCAGTTGAGCAGCAATTACAAGTGGCGTGGCGACTCGATGAACAGACCATAAGCACATATGTACATTTGCACATGTACCACAAACAGATACAAATTACAGGGTGTTTTTTCGGAGGTATAGAATTGTGTAAAGAGTTAGATGCCATACTATCAAATTAGTAATCAGGATTTCAATTGATTTTGTTAACTTTCGTTCGGTACCTGAAATCTATAATTATTTGGTTATAGAACCAATAAACCAACTACAATAAACCAGTGATAAGCCGAGACTCGCCTATTTGCTAACGAGATAAAGATATATCTGCCATCAAAATGATCGTTTTATATTCTATACTAGCACTAAACTCCATAAAAATTTTTCGAATAAAATCATTTCACTAAAATTACTATGTTCTATATGAAATAATGTTCCAATGCCTAAATATGTCACCCTTTATATGAGGATGCATGGATGCATACTCGTATGTATCATATACACGCATAAACAAATTAAGTGCCGGAATACCTTTGTGTCACATAAACGGCAGCCTTTAATTTTCCAGATGAATTTGTGCATGTAGAGTTCCATATCGCAGACACCGGATGCCTACACGCATACCGCGGTATATGTGGCTTGAATGCTCGTTCGCAGCCGCGACACACGTTCGAATGGTGCGGACGGGGCAGAGTTGTTGTAAAATCGCTTTAAATGAAATAATTTTAATGTTAAATTGAGAAAGATAAAATTTCACTTTATCTATATTAATGAGTTGGTTCTGAAATTTCTTTATGGAATTTTATCGGGATACAAAAGATGTTTTGTAATTTGGTTAACTACGGAAGGAACTAAAGGGCTAATTTTTATAAAAATATTACTGTAATTATTTGTAGCGTTAGAGATATCTACATAATACTGTGATTCCATTTGGATCCTAAGGTTTAAAATTAATAAGAAGCCAAATATTTATTTATAAATTTTAATATCAATACGATCTCATATATAAACTAAGCATACATACTACCGTTATTATCATAGAACCGATAAAAACAATACAATTATGTAACATCTTGCAACTAGTCAACACTAGTAATAATAATTGAGAATATTGCACAGGTTTTAGCAAATTATTATAATTAATAATGGCAATTTGAAATGATAAAATTAACATCCCCTTCTGCTAAAAAGTCATGGAAATTATTCGCTTCGATGGCCACAACATAGCTTCATGGTCTCTGCCAACGCTCTCCCACCTAACTATACTATATATGTACGTACAAATATATATCCCACAGATACGCCAAATAGAATGAAAATATCTCCCCATCTGCGTTAAAATAAATTATTATTTGTGCTGAGAAACAATAGTGCAATCTACTCAATCTATATAAACTCCAATCGTTTGTGTTCTCTATCCAAACCGTGACGAAACACAGCCCAAACGAATATCTAGATCGTTGTGTGATATATGAGGACCACAAGATCTATAAAAAGATTGATCCTTATCATTCAGTCTGTTTGTTGATCTTTATTCTTCCAAGCAATGATTATCAGAACTGAAAGAGACTCAACTCTCTAAAGCGCACGCTTCGGCAACGTGAGGCAGATATGTCATTAAATGCAACAAGAAGCACAAGAAATAGCAGTTAAAAAGTATTTACACCTCAGTAACCATGGGAACAAGCAGCATTTCTAAAAAGTACTTGAGCACCATTAACCGTACAACTTCAGAAGAAACAAGTAAACACCTTAGCACATCAACCAAGAGGCAAACAGGCAAACAAGCAAACAAATAGCCAGTCAGCAGCACGGCAAACAAAGCTGGCCACGAGAAGTGGGAGAACAAGAACGAGAAGTCAACAAACAATGGCGAGCAAAAAACAATGCTAAAAGTGACTAAAAGAGTATTTTGTAGAACTTGACTAAAGTAGAAGTTGCACTCCGAGACTAGAATAGCATAGAATGGAACGGTGTGGAAGTAGAGGAGGAGGGGAAGAAGCATAGCCAAAGTGCCAGTATAATCGTTAGAAGGACACTAAGGACAGCAGCACGCTTGACGCCGCGCAATTCAGGCGGAACAAAGCCGAGTGAATGCAGCAAATTCTCCACCGTCATACAAGCGCACCAAAGGCAGAGCGTAGCAAATCTGAAAGAAATGCGCTGAGAGATAGTGGGTGTTAGAGGGAGGAGGCTGCTCCAACTGTAAAACAAGTTGCATGCTATAAAGTATGCTCGTGTGTGTTGCTGTTGTTGTTGGCATGAGAAAATATTCAATGCGACACGTTAAGCTTTGCAGCTCCCAACTTTGTCGGCTAATGTTGTTTACACTTTTCCACCGTGGGATTATTATCCAGCTCGAAGGATCGAAGCGCAGAGTCAAGCGAGGATTGGAGGACAATAAGAAAGCAGGACAATGCGGCAGAGCGGTTTGCAGCAGCAGCGCCAACAACATGGCGTACGGCAGGCAGCTGCTTGGAACAATAAGCCTCTAGCAGCAGCAGCAGCGTCACGCAACAACAATTCAACACAATAACAATAACAACAAACATAAAAGGTGCATTCGGCTGGAGTAAAGAAGCGAGCGAAGAATAGCATTGCGCATGCGCTGAGGTGTTATGCAACAAAATGGCAATAGCAACTTGGCGTTTGTAACAGCAACTGCCAGAACCACCAACAAAAATAACAACAACAAGGCCACTCGTAAGTGCAATTGTCATGACAACAATCAATGCGACTCCCTCAAGTTGCCGGCAAAAAGTTGGCCAAAAGCCTAAGTTGACGCCAAACAATGAACAACAGCCGACACGGCCGAGCAGCAACGTGGACAATGTACAGTTGCACCGCCACTGCATTGGTCACTGGCAAATATTGTTCGGAGGCAAAACAAGACAGTTTCATGCACCTTTGTTTGCCGTAGCTGGCTACGAAATGACGGCTTATTGCAATTTCTTAGGTGACTCCACACACAAACACCGTTACTTTATATTGACCAATATTTTAAAGTAATTGAAGGGATTGTGTTCTGTTTTTTTTATTGTGAGAGTAATCGCATTTAAAAATTGTCGAAATCGAACTATACGTTTTCTATGCCCCTGTGTATAGCACATGGAGACCTCAGAGTTTAAGGATAATGTTTTCAACGAAAAATTTGATCGGAAGAATTATTTTCCTTATAATAGTGAGCCTCGGTGCTGAAAATGGGTGCAATCGGGTCATAACTTCGCCTACTTCCCACACACTTCATATAAGGTTTTTCAAATATCCCGTGGGCTTTATATCGTAGATATCGGTTGTTATGTGTGTTATCTTAAGATGAATTAATTGAATATACTATCTTGGATACAATTTAGCTTAGTGGTGAAAATGAGTGAAACTGGTCAATGGATTACCCCAGCCCTCATATACTATATAAATCTTTATTAAGGTTTGTATTATTCTAGTGGACTTTATGCCGAACATATGGGTCAAATTATTAGTTTTTTTAAAATTCGAAGATGTAAGCAATGGGTAGTTCCGAAAAACAGACTGCGGACAACTTTAGTCCTTCAGTTATTTAAGAGTTGGCACTTATTTCAATATCTTAAAATACAAAAAGGAACCCAGATTTTATAAAACATAAGCTAATATATACATTAGGGTGGCCCTTAGTTGTATGGAGGATAAAAAGAAGTTTCTGGATTCTCGATCGCACCCCCTAGAAATATGCGAATAGCCCAAAAACTAGTATATACAAAGTTTTGGGTCAATCAAAAAAGGTTTAGAGGTTGCGCAAGGAGCTTGAAATCCTGAAAAAAATAAGAATTTTTGCCATTTTTATGTCTCAGACTTCCATATTTCAAAGTCACACTTTCCCTTACTGGTTTTCCATACCGTAATAAGATAATAAGAATAACATTAGAATCGTTATAACGGTATATCACGAGCATGCGACACTTGAGAATGCACCACATTAAATTTACTTTCATATTTGTATTTCTGTAACTCTATCATCAATCGACCGATTTTTAAGATTGTGGTAATTTTGGAAAGGTAATAAAATGCAGATCTTATTACGGTATGGAAACCAGATAGTGTGGCTTTGAAATATGGAGACATAAAAATGGCAATAATTCTTAATTTTTCAAGATTTCAAACTTGCGCAAACTCTAAACCTTTTTTGATAGACCCAAAACTTTGTATATACTAGTTTTTGGGCTATTCGCATATTTCTAGGGGGTGCGATCGAGAATCGGAATACTTTGGAAAATAAGGGCCACCCTAATATACATATATATATATATACGATTTTATTACAGATATGTATAAATATTGATAAGTTTCAGTCAATAATCTCATATTCATTTTTGGACCTCAATAACTAGGAAACCTTTAAGCTCACCTTAAATGATTTCGTTTTCTCTTTAAGCGGTTATTTTGCCTCCCACTCTATGTACCGCTACGCGCTTATGATGTGGGAGCCAGAGAACCTCCCTCAACTTTACGATGGTTTTTATTGCCCACTTTCTTTGCCACCGTCTTTGCATATTGGAAATCTTTGTAGGAAGCACACAATAATCCATCGAAGTTGCATTGCCAAGTGCACTTTCGTCTGCGAATCCGATTATTCCATAACGTTTACGGTTAGAGATGTGTGTCTGTCTGTGGCGTTATAAACACAACGTGTTATTTCTGTTCTTATTGTTATTGTTGAAAAGTTATTATTTCAAATGTGTTTGTCTGACACTTCCCCCCTATCTCTACCCCTTTTGTTGTTGATTTTACGAGTATTTGTTGGTTGATGTTTTGATGACAATGAGATTTCACTTTTGCTCGACGCTTTTATTTTCGCTTTTTAGTGCCTGAATATTTCTCCGCAAACCAACGCAAGTGCTGGAGGCAGCAGACACTCAATGCATTCTGCGCTTTGACACCCATTCCAATTATTTTTCATATATTTTTCTCCCACTTTCTATAAACGCACACACATGCGTACGAGCGCATAAAACTCACTCACTTATGCTTTACTGAGCGTTTTTGAATGCAACATTGCTACTTTACTTACAAGCACTTTATGCCAATTCAAATGCTTACAAACACCCACTCCGCTAGTAATAAATGCTTATACATACATACAAACGCTGTGGCATTAGTATTTCTCACACGTTCCAATTACACTGAAAATAATAGAGTGCAAAGGGCCACTTCAGTGTTCAACGGAAGTGATTGAGGGAGTCCAATGTGTGCGTGTGCTCATACATACATACAAACATACACATACACATATATATGTAAGAGTATGTGCCAACACACGTATATTTGTGTTAATCAACTTCCTGTCGCCCCGTTTCGAGCCAACAAACAGCCATTGAAGGCGGCTTGCCTACCACTTGCTTACCGGGTGGGTCGCCCACCTGTGCGTATACTCAACATTTAGCACTCAACTTTGGGGCCATCGCAAACATGGCAACCAGCAAACAAAAAACAGAGCTTTTAGAGAAAGAATTCGCAAGTAAAAAGGTTCTTCACCAATACACCGATAAAGTGCTAAACTATGTTGGCTGTGTCGTACTTCCGCTGTATGCAGGCTGGTCGTAGGACCTTCCAAGCACTCACTCACTCACGCACCAAATGTGCCAGGCATTTACAGGCATTTCCTTCACTGAATCGGATATTCATCACTTTGGTTTGCCGGCGCTGTACATTGTAGTTTTATATAATTCCACCTCTATTTGGCTGGAGCCTCGCTCATATGGACACGTATGCAGGTACTTTGGAGAGCTCTTTGGAGCTACTTGTGGGGAACATGCTTAGCAAATATGGCCAAGCGGACGACAAACATTTTCAATTAACAGCTCATGAATTTATTAAAGACATAGAAGTCGGCTGAATATTTAATATAGAAAAGGTCAGTTCAACTACACAATTTGCTCAATAGTGAAGTAGGGCTCAGACCTAGAGCCGAGTTCGGCCTTTCAATGTTCGGAAGTCGTCTAAGTGCTCCATGGGATAAATAAATATTAAGCGATAAAGGAAATTAGAAATAAATTATTTATAGTTGATGGCATGAATAATTTAAGAATGTCTTCAAATAAAATGATTTCACTCAAGTTCAATTACGAGAAAAAAGTGAAGGATACATATATCTCCGGTGGGCGTGGGAGTTTATATCGCACCCGTAGTCTTCGCACATCTCACAGTCACAGTTGTCAAGCGAAGTGGCCTGATCCGACTGTGAAGCCGGAGCCGAGAGAGTCCGTTTCAAGTCTGGCTCACTTACAATCGGACTCTTTGGTGAAATCTATCATCGCCGCGGTGAAGTTTAACGATTTTAGATCCCAATTTATAGTATACCGAAGGAGGTTTCATATGTAGAGTCGAAAAAACGATAACTAAAAGCTTCAAAAAGCAAACCTGGAGAAATATTTATTTTTTTTTAAATTGGAGAAGAAAAGAAAGATTCGTGTCGTTTCCACTTGAAACTCATTGCAGCTTTAAGCAAAAAAATCGCCTTTGTTCTTCTTAGAGCTCCATGTTTGGACAAATGTGTTGAGCTGTGTGTCACTGGCAATCGTTCTAATGATGTGCCGCAACAGCCACATTAGCTCTACAAAACACTCGTAAATCTCATTAGAACAACGCGCAACAACAGGCCGTCGCACCGACACACCAAGGCACTCCGGGGACGAGCAAAAGGCGCAAATAAGTGGACAACGGTAAGAAATGAAATAGAAGGACACAGAAAAAAACTAAAACCAAAAGCACAACGTCACACACAAGTGAAGAGCTAACCCCATTCTGAAATGTTCGACTTGTTATTGCCGAGGCAAAAACATCTTCCGGTCATTATACAGCGAACGGAAGCAGCTAACAATCGCATGAATTTCCGTTCAACACGTCCAACAACGCCGTTATGGCCGCGTGGCAAAAAAGCGGCGGGGTGTTCGAGAAGCATGCGTACAGATATGAATGCGGAGCCGTCGGTCCGCGTGAATACGGTCTTTGTGCTCGCATGTGGGCATGCATGCGGGCAATGTCTTCGGCGGCGCTGTCTTTGCAATTCCCAAAGGACACGGAATTTTTCTTTCACTCCTCGGTGTACATTGAACTACAACAATCACGCCGCCGCCATGACTGACGCTAACAATGGCGACGGCTGAGAGGGCAAAGGTTGTGTACTGCTGGTCAGCAAGCCCAGGGCGATCGGGCCGACACACCGGCGGTGCGCGCGGAGAGTGCCACCAGAGGACATTACAATGGCGCAATGCCGGCACAGACAACTTAGCAGGCGTTGGCTTGTAACTGCAAACTGCAATTGCATTCACCTTTGCACGGGCCATTAATATTGTTTGTTTGCTTGTGGATGCCCGCAGTTGCATGCTTTCGCAGCGCGTTTGTTGTTGGCGGCGGGTGCGGGCGACCGGTGCTGTTTGAGGTTGCCGCATAGGTGTTGCAAATGCCGTCAGCGCTGGCACTTTTTTGCTCCATTGGTTATTGAGCTATTAAGGAGAAATACTGGTAAGTTGGCTGCTTTTTTGCCACACTCACACTCCGTCCCCGCCCACATACAATCGGTCGGTCGGTTGGTTGGTTGTGTCGGTAGTGCATTAGGAAATGCTGGTGCACGGCCGTGTGTACGAGTACAGTGCTCCAACGGTAAACATGTTGCAACAATAACTTTGATGTAATGCAGCACAAACGACCCAGTAAATGGCAATCAAAGCAGCTTTGGCACACAAAACCCACATTCACCTGAGGCCTACTTACCGGCTTACATGCCACATTCGAGTAGGTGCGTCAATTGTCCACAACCACTCGTTGTATGGATTCTGCAGTCGGACATTGTGTATGTTGATGTACCTGTTTTTACTTAAAATGGAACTATTTTTGCGGTTTTATGTGGTCCAATTAGGGTTGTCTTTTTTACAACTTTTATATTTTAGAAATTTCAAATATTTTCAAATTTTTAGCCTTTCTCTAACTCAAATTCCGAAAACCGATCTTCATCGTATATATCCATTTTTTAATATCTTAATAAATTATTCTTCAACCAACTGTTCATTAATGATTAAATATCGAAATCGATCGATATGTTTATTTATCGATACAATATTGAAATCCTTATAAAAGAAAATTTAAAAATAAAACTCCTTCTAATCGATTATTTTCCATCGATATGATATCGGAATATGTATTAAATCTTTAAGAAAACTAACGCTTAACAATCGATTTAATTCGAATCTTTCTTGAGCAATAGAGAGAGAGAGATAGAGAATAACGAAAGATAACACTTAGAATGAAGGTTCAATATGTTTTTGATAGATTGGTTGATTTGCAGTAGGGACCCCACAATGGTAGATTTCTTCTGGGGACAAAAATCAAGTTGACCAAGGTCGATGATAAAATTATTAAGAAAGTCTTATCATGTTCTGAAAATTTTGTCCGATCAAATCGAACAAAGGTGATAACTGAAAATCTAGAGAAGTGGCATGATTAGCCATGTCTTATTCGTTGGCCAGATATTATTCTGGGAAGATATGTAGTCATTCATATAAGAAACATTGTTGATCCAAGGAAACAAGGAAGGCCTTTGTTATAGAGACTCCTCCCGAAAAAAGAATTCACATCTACAAGAGAGAAAGCGAGCTGTATATTTTGCATTAAATTCTTGTCACTGTCACCGATAGCCATGATAGAAGAGCCCGATACGAGCATGAATATGAAAATTAGTTTATCACCACAGTAAACCAATGTTCATTTCGAATCTTCAGCACTCAAAGGCTCCACATTACGGTGTGTCCTAGCGTGTGTACACCTAGGGGCTAACATTCGGAGCACATCATGCATCATGAGCATTGCACGAAACTATAATGTTTACTTTGGCTTTGTGTTAATTTGCTAGTGACCGCATAAAAACCGAAGCGTTGCCGTTGTACGGGCGCTTATCGGCACAAAGGCTCCTCCATACAGAGGCATGCCATGTTGGGACATATTTGAACATCCGCCTTCGCACACACACACACTCACTCTCACATACACGCGTATGTGCAGATGAAGTGCATAAACACACATAATTCAGGTGTATTCGTGCCACAAGTGCCGGTTTGAAATGTTGCCGCACTTCAAAGGATTTTCAAGTGTGGCATAGTTGCAGTTTGCCATGGAAGACATTACCGACAATTTTTGCATATTTGCGGTTTTTTGTTACCATGGCGGCATGACCATAGACTACATTACCGCATATGTTGGTAGACGAGTGTGTTTGCTGATGGCAAAATGATATCAAGAATTTCTGCATTTTGTTTTGTAGTGATTTCTCTCTCTCTATCTTTTCAGTGTCTTTGTTCTGAAGCTCTAAATAAGTCAAAATAGTTCAAGTTTTCAAAGCCTTGTTATTTAAAAAGCTTGTAAAATATGTTGTCAACTATTTTTTAAGTTTGTGGGTTTGTGGGTAACGGATAGGCACGTTCATCTCTGTTCCAGTAAATTCAACCAATTATTTCCTTTATACACTGAAATTTTAACGAATTTGGAATTGAAATAACAAAAAGTCCTCACAGACGACTTTTTCAAAATTATTTGAAGAATCTTGGCTGCTTTATTGTATCCTACTCCAAGAAAATCCAAATGAGTTCCTTAAAGCACAACAAAAGTGATGTGAAAGACCAGTAAATTGTTTGAGTTTGACACAGCACCGTCTGCAAAGCTTCCATCTTATCTGTACCTTTCGAACACGAGACCATATACAGAATCAGTAGCTCAGAAATGTTGAAAAAACGTTTCGGAAGTATAGTTAATCAGTGCCGAATACCATTTAGGAGTCCATTAAATGTTATATGGATGGCTAAGTATTTCGATCAGTTCATATTATTTAGGGATTTCGGCATTAACTCCAATATATTCCTCGTTGCAATTTTTAATTATTATAACAAATCGAATTGCTCAATTGTCTACTTCTTTGTAGTCTCCAGTTTAAATTTCATGACAATGTTACCTCTTAGCCTTGCACACTCTCCAATTACCACTGTTAAGCAGCTAAAACAAAAACAGATTAACCAACTTGAGAATAATTGCTCGATATGTTTACATATATGATAGACATGTATATGTAATCTTCGTCCAGTAAAAATAACACACTGAATGTATGTAAGTGTATATCTAAGTATGGTGTCAGGTACAACTTGAGCCCTCGAGGGCTCGTTCGATTATTCCCACTAAGCGCCGTAAAGGATTGTGACCTACAAAAACTCTAATCAAAACATCTTAAATACTCAAGCGCTCAACTAAACACAAATAGCTTCAAGTTCTGCAAAAACAAAGCTCCAACAGCCACACATACTTACGCTCAACATTTTAATTGTCGAATAATTCAAGCGAGAAAAAAAACTGAAGCTGCAGCTACTAACCGAGCAGTTGTTTCAGTGTGTAATGTGTAAATGTTTGCTCTCAACACCCAAATCGTAGCTACTTTGGCCACCCTTGTGGATATATATATTTATAGTAGTATATATGTATGTATGTATGTAAGTGCAGTTATTTATGCACGTACTGCTGAAGCTGCAGTGTTCTAATAAGGCGGGGGACGGACAAAAATTGTGATGCACATAAAGGGGCAATTTTTCCATTCCTTCTCTTCCAAGCAATGCCATGAAGCATGCAATTTTAAAGGGGAAAACTGAACTGAATCAAGTTACAAGGATTTGCAGCTTTGACAGGCTGACACATTTTCTGAAGAACTAAAATAGACAATCCGAAAATATTTGGCGAAAGATTAAATTATTTAGCAGATAAGAGGTGGTTGGGTTGAATTGAAACGGATGCCCTATATCAAAGAATCGGAAGACAATGACTGATATGGTCTGGGAAACTTGAACGTCAGAGAACGTAAGCAGTTTGAATGACGCTTGATGCTTGAACCTCAACATTATGGTACTCTATTATGAGGAGGCTATGCAAAAGTTTCTCGTTATGATTCTACTTACAGCAAGACAAGTTCCTCGTAAGGCCTAAAGGGACCTCATCTCGTAAAATTGTCTTAGAAACTATGATTTAGGATCTCTTCGCAAACCGAAAACTTCCCGAAACAACTTATAATACTATCCACTAGCAACGTCTATGGAAGATAGGATTAATTTTGAAAAGTAACCGATTATCGCACTTATCTCTATGTAATAGTTTTGATGACAATTATATAACGATCAATAGCCGAAATTAGTTGAATGATGAAGGATCCCAATCTCAGAAACATTCTTTGACCTCTAACGAATTGCTTCGTTCGTGAATTCTTTGTCAAAAACTACAAATTGTTATTGAGAGAGCTTCATTAAAGTCTTCAGAGCTTTTAATAACTTGTTGTTTTGCGATTTCGTGAATTTGACAAGCAATATACCTGAGGCTGGATCTATTTGAGTAACCGAATAAATGCAAATATGAATTGTGGTAAGATATGAAAAGTGTATTTCGTTGCGCTGACATTCGTTCATCAAGCGGCGGAAAGCACTCAAAGTTCACCATAGGAAAATTAGGCGCTCTGGTAGACTGCGGCCCTCACCCCCCTGCATATCAACAGAGCGGCAGAGGAAGCGTAGTTGGCAGCAAATATTGATGTACATGCGTGCTCTTTTGTAGGTGCAAATAACTGTATATATGTATGTATATTTATGTGAGCGCTAGCATAAGTCAAGCTACTTGCTGTCATGTGAGTGAGCGCGTAGTGGCTCTTCTGCCATGTTTATACCACTTTATGCAAAAATAATTGCACAATTAGTTTGTTGCTGCTACAGATCTACTGCCAAATACATACTCATACCAGCGTGTGTGTATGTGTGTGGAGAGTTTCCCTGCAACACTTGTCTGCATGTGTACACAGCCGCAACGGTTGCGGCAGAGGTGTGGACGAGTACTCTGTGAGTAAAGTGGAGCAGCAGCCGGGACGGACTATGCGAGACTGCATGGAAGCGACACACACACACACACAAACGCACGCACAGGCACACTGTGACACCTTTGCACCCGGCGGCGCAGGCTCTGAGCATCCTATTCGTCGCTCATTAGTGAATTTTGAATATTATTATGGAAGCGTGTGTGGCGTTACTTAGTCGCACGTATGCTTCGCCACTGCACCGCACACACACCCTTGCGCATATGCGGCAGGTGAATGTTTGGCTGTGTGTGTTTTTACGAGTATGTCTGTGGTTGCAGGCAGCTTCTGTGTGCAAAAACAAAACCGAAACTTGAATGAGTGCCACTTAGGGTGCTGTTGCCGGCGCGGCGCGACGCGACGCGGTTGCATGATACATGTTGCACATATCCCTAGTCTGACACACAAAACCAGTTGTCAAACAAGTAAAACTAGACACCAACATACCGTTACACTCACACTCACACGCTCAAACTCACACTTATTAATTACTACACACGACTTACACCGAGAACCTGCAGGAATTTCAGCTGCAACCGGCGAAGAGGCGCCGAATCAGGCCAACACCAATACAGTGCTGTGCAAAAAATTAACCGAAAAGTGGGGGGAGGGGGAATGCATATGCGGACGCTTTACTTGCAAATTTCACCGCTGTCAGTTGTCCGCAACAAAGTAAGCAGCGAAGTAAAGCGAGCGAAGGACTTGCAAAAGCGCCCGGGTCTATGGGAGTTTTGGCTGTTTGGCTGAGGAAATTAAAAATAAGAACCGCAAACCAACATCAACGGAGTGGCAAACGAGGAATTAGTCGCTGGTTTAGTATGGCATACAATTTGCTCTAATGATTTTGTTGCAGCGACACGACCGCTTAATATGCAACGGATGGGCCAAACAACAAAGATTTATAGAGTACGTACAATGTATATATGTATGACCATGAAATGGTGGAGCTTTATTTTCCAGTAGACACAAATAGACTGTTGCACAGATTTGAACAAACAGTCATTTTTTATGTTTTAAATAGTAAATATTTGAAACTAAACTGAAAATGTCGCACGAACTCTTAGCGATCCGAAGAATTAATCAGAGAACTTCAGAGATCCATACTCATTTGGGAACATACAAAGCACCAGTGTCTTCTGTATACTGGAATCTGGCAGTAATCCATCTCCGATATTTATATTTTTCTATTAACTATAAATAAACGATTTGAAGACGAAAAATTTGAAAATATTGTTCGAACACGATTTACCGAAATATGATATAATATTACTAAAAGCTGAGAGAGCTGATCCATTTCCAAGTCCCTTTAGGTTAAAAACATAAAATTCAAATTTAATTATCATTCGAAGATCATTCTTTGGCATTTATTTTTAAAAGACTATCTCTTTTAAAGGTCCGGTCGCGGCTACGTCTCAGATGGTCCATTCGTTGAGTTCAATTTTCGATGACTCGTTCGAGCATTTCGACTGGTAACTGGCGAAAGACACGCGTGAGGTTTTGTTAAAAGGCCTTGAATGAAGCGAGATAGTCCTCATAGATTTTAGACTTTACATATCCCAACAGGAAAAAGTCTTAAGGTGTGATATCACACGTTCTTGGTGACCAATTGACCGACCCAAAACGTTTTTGCTCACCGAAGTGTTATCTCAATAAATCAATTGATTAATGCGATATGGGGGAAGTGTGGCCGACTTGTTGAGACCAAATGTCGCCGAGATCACGAGCTTAAATTTCAGGCATCAAATTGTCGATATCACTTTCGACGCTCCACGGTCTTCGTGTCAGGCATAAGTCTTTCCATGATGAAATACTTGGATCACCGGTTAGTTGTTTGTCGCTACTGTCCGTTTACCAAATTTTCAATCCAATTATATATTAATTCCAATTATTTTCTTATGTGTGTTTCATTTCATATTTTGTTTAATATCCTAATAGCTTGAAATATCATGCAGAACAACGTCTGTCGGAACCGCTGGTATTATAAAAAAATAAATCACAAAAACAAAGTGATGTGCCTATAATTGGGCGCTTGTTGGAACTTAACACAACTTTATGCACGTTGTTGCACTAAAAACTCCAAAACTCAACTTGCAACTTATAAACAAACAAATAAATAAACACTCACACATACACACACACACATACACATATGTATATAATGTCTTTATTGCCGAAAAATTGCATCTCATGCAATGTTTTGTTGACACTTTCATTTAAATGTGGTAACTTGTGACTAGCAACACTGTTTACACAACATGTCAGAACTCCACACACACACACACATGCAACCTAACCTCTTTAAAATGTAGAACTTTGGCTGTGTGTTGCGCGTCGAGCTCACCGAGTGCGCCCTCATCGGTGGCAACGAAATTTGCATTTAGAGCTGAGCGAGTTTGCAGTGAAAGTTTCTAAAGCAACAAAATAACAACAACAACAACACCAACAACAATCGTAACAAAAGTACGAGTGAGTACCGGCACAAAACTGTTACTGTAACAGCAACAACAACAACAACAACAACAACACCAACTGATGCAAAAGAGTAAAGTTTCCGCCATTACAATTGTTGTTATTTTTCAAGTGATGTCACACAAATACACACAGACACATGCACAAGCGCAATACTTAACAAATAATAACAGCAACATTAAGCGGTGAAACAGTCAGTCGTGTAGCAAACAGACATAAACAACTAACAAACAACAACAACAACAATTGCAAGAACATTTCCAAAAAGCAGAGAACTTTTGTGCAACAAAACGCTTGTAAATTTGCATTTTCCACTCTGGCAGCGCTTTATCGCTCCTCTAAATCTCCCGTTGTTGTTTTTCACTGTTTATAAAAACAACAACAACAGCAGCGACAGCGACAACATAAGAATCATTTATTTATGCATTCATTCGAGTTTAAGTGCAGAAAATGTTACAGTTTGATAAATTGAAAATTACTTGCGTGACACGCACATGTGCGCCTCCTTAACGTGTTGTTGTTGTTGTTGCTGCCGCTTGCTTGCAAGAGTGTTGCCGCTCAGTCGAAACTGCTGGCAGCTTTTGCCTGTATTTGCCATGCCAAATGCGAAAGCGAAACATTTTTGCGATTTCTTACTATATAACTGTAATTACGGTTTTATGAACTTGGCGGTCAAAGCAAGATTTCAACGCAAGCAAATGATGAAGACTCAACTTTAAGACAGAATTATTATAATTTCACTACAAACTCCAGACACTTAGATAAAACTAAAAAATCTCCGCCACTCCAGCCACATTCATCGAGTTCCTTGCCTATGATGTAGATTTGAAGATATCTGCAACAATGAGTGAAACTCTAAAACCGTTGAAAGTGCATTATTTCTATAGATAAATATCAAAAATAGCATAACAGTAAATATTTGTTGCCACTCTTCTCTCTCTCTCTCTCTGCTGTCAAATTGTTGCAAGCTTGCTAATGAGCTTTGGTAAATTATGAATTATATTGTTTATACGTGTATAACGGTATATGTGAAAGGTCAGATTTTGCTTTGCACATTTAGACACGAGTCCTCATGTGTAACATCTTGCAATAACTGTCAATATTGTCCGTATTTCTATTCAACATAAGAGCATTATGTTCTATTCCGCAGGGTGCTTTTAATAATTTCACCTGCCACAACGGCTCATTTGTGTTCCCCACTCCATTTTCGCACATATTTGTATTCAATAAGTCAATATGTATTTAGTTTAATGACCTCCATGAGCCATTGACCGCAATAGTAATTTTTGAAATCTTGCTCCACGCGGTTTAACACGGCATGAACTCGCCAATAATTCTTCGACTTATTCGAAAATGCCCTACCTTATTTTAAAATGAAAGATACTCTTTCGATGTAAAATATATCGATCGATAATTTTGTTCGATAGAAATAGCGAGTCTATTCATCTTCGCAATATGTTTCGCGCCAGAGAGCCTTTGTATAGGATGCTATGATCCACATATGTATTTGTATGTATCTTGATACGTTTTTTGTTGGATGCACAATCAACTACACAAAAAATGAACTCTTCTTCTTCTTCTTGACTGGCGTAAACAACGCTTTCGCGGTTATAGCCGAGTCCACAAAAGCGCGCCACGCATCTCTCCTTTTGGCAGTTTGGCGCCAATTGGTAATATCAAGTGAAGACAGGTCCTTCTCCACCTGGTCCTTCCATCGGAGTGGAGGTTTCCCTCTTCCTCGGCTTCCACCAGCGGGTACTGCATCGAAAACTTTCAGAGCTGGAGCACTTTCGTCCATTCGAACAACATGACCCAACCAGCGTAGCCGCTGTCTTTTTATTCGCTGGACTATGTCTATGTCGTCGAACAACACATACAGCTCATCATTCCATCGTCTGCGGTATTCGCCGTTTCCAATGTTTAAGGGACCATAAATCTTCCGCAAAACCATTCTCTCGTAAACTCCCAGTGCCGTCTCATCGGATGTTGACACCGCCCACGCTTCTGCACCATAAAGTAGGACGGGAATGATGAGGGACTTGTAGAGTTTAGTTATTGTTCGTCGAGAGAGGACTTTACTTTTCAATTGCCTACTCAGTCCATAGTAGCATCTGCGCTCTCTCAGCAACCCTATAATGGAAAGATCGGGTCCAGTGATACTTCAAATCCAATTATTGCAACATTTGTATTTATATAGGAAGCCAAAAATCCGAAATGTCATAAACCTCATTCTCAAAGAGAGATATGAAATCTGACTCATCGGTAAGCTGAGTCACTCGGTCACTCGACCCGATATACTTTTAAAGTGAATTTTGGCTTTTTCTATTTCATGTGAATCGAATTTGTAACGTCAATGGGGCAAGACCGATTTGGAATTATTTAAGGAGAGTCATAATGACCAAATTTATAGCTGCGTCCGACGACCAAAATCAACCTACTATCCACCACTATCGATGTGCTCTTTATTATCAGCTAAGAGCCTGTGGAGTTCTCTCTATTATTACTACTTGACTACTTACTTAGAAGCAACATTTAATTCTCGTACACATGTTTTATAGATTTCTTCTCATGTTTTACGTGTGTTCTGTCACTGCTCCAAGCCATTTATGGAAACACTGCTCGCGACGCTACCAAAGTTATTTGTACTCGTATATATTGCAATATAAGCTGTCGCAAGAATTGCATAAGTGCTTCTAAAAATAAAGACGCAGCAAGCAGAGCGAAAATAGACGATAGTTGAAGCTGCTGTTGCTGCCATCATTCACTACAATCCAACATTTAATTGGTTTTTAATAATTGAACAGCGCGAAAATGGGTGTAATCCGATTTTCTGTAACGGCAAATTAGAAATATTCTCAAGTCTTTGCATTATTGATGGCACGCAACTCAAATAGAAGACGGCACTCTTATCCTCGCGCATACCTTACACTAAAAGCATGGGGAGTCGCGACAAACTTGTGCAGCCAATCTCTAGTTCAGTGCGATGGGTACTAGTTCATTTACGACTAGTCTTCCACTAGTCTAAAATTCAAAATATGACTATATAAATTTTTAGGCGGAAATACAAAGGGTGGCTATGTTGGTCACGTGTGTAAATTTAATTTTCTATTCATTTCTGCTAATTCTTCGCATTTTATATGCAGCTTCTTCAAGTAAAGTTTCTAAATATTTTCAAGCTTTCAACTTATGGGTTTTAAAGTGTCTCTAATGCGCTGTCATTAGCAAAATACGTAAGGAGAAATATACGAAATTTATATCGACTTATTAAATTGCGTCGCATTAAACTAATTGATAGTATCAGATATTCATGAGGATAATTACGCTCTCTTCACTAATACATACACACATATTCATGTACATACAGTGTCGGACAAAACTCATTGGACTAAATCGAGTCTCAGACATATTCTGTCATAACTTTTTACATGGATGCATTAGAAGAATAATTTTTTTTGCAAAAGAAAGGTCGGATATTCTATATTAAGAAACAATTCAATTTTATTTTTCAACTTTTATGTACAATTTATAACTTATAACAGAAGGGAAAAAAGTAAAAAATCCTCGCGACATAACTCATTGGACTTTAGCTGAATATGAAAATAAATTCGTTTTAAATTAATATTTTATTGGGTAGCTATTATTTTTAATGATTGCAGCACATATTTTAGGCATAGATGAAATTAAATTAATAATATATGTATCATTTATTCCATTCCAGGCTTGTTTCAGGGCATCAAATAGCTTGTTTTTATTACCGTGGACCTGTTCCCTATTAATCTGCCTGTTGACAATTTCCCATACATTTTCAATCGGGTTTATAAAGGGTGATTTTTTAAGAGCTTGATAACTTTTTTTTAAAAAAAAAATGCATAAAATTTGCAAAATCTCATCGGTTCTTTATTTGAAACGTTAGATTGGTTCATGACATTTACTTTTTGAAGATAATTTCATTTAAATGTTGACCGCGGCTGCGTCTTAGGTGGTCCATTCGGAAAGTCCAATTTTGGGCAACTTTTTCGAGCATTTCGGCCGGAATAGCCCGAATTTCTTCGGAAATGTTGTCTTCCAAAGCTGGAATAGTTGCTGGCTTATTTCTGTAGACTTTAGACTTGACGTAGCCCCACAAAAAATAGTCTAAAGGCGTTAAATCGCATGATCTTGGTGGCCAACTTACGGGTCCATTTCTTGAGATGAATTGTTCTCCGAAGTTTTCCCTCAAAATGGCCATAGAATCGCGAGCTGTGTGGCATGTAGCGCCATCTTGTTGAAACCACATGTCAACCAAGTTCAGTTCTTCCATTTTTGGCAACAAAAAGTTTGTTAGCATCGAACGATAGCGATCGCCATTCACCGTAACGTTGCGTCCAACAGCATCTTTGAAAAAATACGGTCCAATGATTCCACCAGCGTACAAACCACACCAAACAGTGCATTTTTCGGGATGCATGGGCAGTTCTTGAACGGCTTCTGGTTGCTCTTCACCCCAAATGCGGCAATTTTGCTTATTTACGTAGCCATTCAACCAGAAATGAGCCTCATCGCTGAACAAAATTTGTCGATAAAAAATTTCGATTGATTTTGGTAATAAAATTCAATGATTTGCAAGCGTTGCTCGTTAGTAAGTCTATTCATGATGAAATGTCAAAGCATACTGAGCATCTTTCTCTTTGACACCATGTCTGAAATCCCACGTGATCTGTCAAATACTAATGCATGAAAATCCTAACCTCAAAAAAATCACCCGTTATCAGGAGACTGGGCGGGCCATCTCATAACACAAATTTGTTCTTTCAAAAGCCAATCCGTCACAACTTTTGGCGTGTGTTTGGGGTCATTATCATGTTGGAACTGCAAATCAGGCGGCATTTTTTGGATAGCGTGGGGTAACATTTGGGTTTGCAGTAAATTTTTGTATTGGAACCTATCCATGTTCCCTTCTATTTTGAAAATAGGTCCTACTCCCTGCCAGAGAAGCATCCCCATACCATTATGTTACCCCCACCATGCCATACGGTACCCTGCAAGTATGCCGGTCTAAACGCTTTCCTGTTGGTCTTCGTACACGTGTCATTCCGTCTGAGTTCTGCAAATTAGATTTGGACTCATCTGAAAACAATACTGACTTCCATTGCTCCAAATCTAATTTGCAGAATTCAGACGGAATGACACGTGTACGAAGACCAACAGGAAAGCGTTTAGACCGGCGATACTTGCAGGGTACCGTATGGCATGGTGGGGGTAACATAATGGTATGGGGATGCTTCTCTGGCAGGGAGTAGGACCTATTTTCAAAATAGAAGGGAACATGGATAGGTTCCAATACAAAAATTTACTGCAAACCCAAATGTTACCCCACGCTATCCAAAAAATGCCGCCTGATTTGCAGTTCCAACATGATAATGACCCCAAACACACGCCAAAAGTTGTGACGGATTGGCTTTTGAAAGAACAAATTTGTGTTATGAGATGGCCCGCCCAGTCTCCTGATATAAACCCGATTGAAAATGTATGGGAAATTGTCAACAGGCAGATTAATAGGGAACAGGTCCACGGTAATAAAAACAAGCTATTTGATGCCCTGAAACAAGCCTGGAATGGAATAAATGATACATATATTATTAATTTAATTTCATCTATGCCTAAAATATGTGCTGCAATCATTAAAAATAATAGCTACCCAATAAAATATTAATTTAAAACGAATTTATTTTCATATTCAGCTAAAGTCCAATGAGTTATGTCGCGAGGATTTTTTACTTTTTTCCCTTCTGTTATAAGTTATAAATTGTACATAAAAGTTGAAAAATAAAATTAAATTGTTTCTTAATATAGAATATCCGACCTTTCTTTTGCAAAAAAAATTATTCTTCTAATGCATCCATGTAAAAAGTTATGACAGAATATGTCTGAGACTCGATTTAGTCCAATGAGTTTTGTCCGACACTGTATGTACTCATGTATCGGCACACCCACAACTCAGCGACCGCAATATTTCGATATTCTGCTCTCAAGCACCAATGAGCCCGCTGCATGGTCGGCCATTAAGGCGTTTAACGCAAACATTTTCATGGAAATTTCCTCGATGATTTATACCTCGTCAATAAATGCATTTCAAGGATATTCGAACGACACCTGTTCACCTCCAACGTGAAACAGTTGCCTTGACTGACTGGAAGAGCATTAATTAAAAGCATGTTCTCGGCTTTTTGCCACAGCGTTAGCGTTAACTGCATTTCGAAAGCCTTGCCTATGTTTATACATAAATACTCGCACACACACAGACGTGTGTTTGTATGTGAGCAAGTGTTCACGGCTTCAAGGAGAAGGATTGCAAATTACTGGAGCAGAAAGATAAACCGTTTTGCATGACTGCAGCGCATGGGAGTGTCTAAAATGCGGTTATGATATTTAATTCGGATAGAGATTTTAGCTTGCACTTGTTCTTGTGTGCGTGAGTGTGTGTGTGTAAGTGTGTTGGAGCGGAGTTATTGCCAACAGAACTTGAAGAAGATATGTAAAACTTAATTAGTTTGATTAAATTCCTAAAACCAGCAACATAATTTCATATAACTTAAACAAATACTTGTACATTATATGTACAAAAACAACAACAAACACAAACCCAATACAAATAACAACAACAACGCCACCGCACTAAAAGTGTAGACAAGCACATTAAGTTCGGATGAAGAGATGCTTTGAATAATTTGATAAAGACGGACAGACTTGAGGATGGACTTTAGTGCGCCAACAACAAAGTCGCTTCAAGAAGCCAGCAATGTAAATGTAAGAATGTTTTATAGACACACACCTACTCACAGGCGCAATCCTTGGCTAGACCAAGAAATCACTTGAAAGTAAACTTTAAACCAAGCAACAACAACAACACACACACGAATCCACATTTATGTGGATATCACTGGAGCTGTTGCTGCTGCAGTTCATCTTGTTGCACATGCAAGCCAACAACTTCACACAGCCATTACAACAACACTTTTAGTTGAGTTGAGAAGTTGAGTTATTAGCTTCAGGTTTTGATTTTCTCCTCCATATCTCTTCCATATTGCTGCTGCACTCGGCTGTGGTATCTTTCTTCTTCAGGTCATCTCCTGCATCCTGCGAGCCTCACTCTTTCACTTTATAAGTGTTTATATCAATTTGAAGTAATTACAACAAACCACATGTACACAAACACAAATAGACTTTGCTAAAGACGACACACACACAAACACACACGCAAATCCGGGCGTATCGCCCTCAGTCACCACAAGCACACACTGCGACACACAGATTTGTTTAAATTAACATAACGAAATGTTGGGTAAATTATAATTAGAGTTTGGTTTATCTTTGCCGAAGCCCACCAGGTGGTCGCCGCCGCCGACGTCAGCCTCTCTGGCTAATCTTGCTAATCGCTTTAAAAGTGGCCTAATGCGTTTAGCGAACGAGTTTTGAATGTATCGATTCCAATTACCTGATTGAATCTTCTTTAATATGTGTAACCGGTAAGGAAGGGCGGGAATTCGGGTCATTGTTTGATCTTCGAAAAAATTTGTACATATATCAAAAATTTCATGTAATTAATACTATATTTTTAAATTACTCTTTTTGAACTTCGTATCTAAATATATCGATTTTGGAGGCTAACTTCGAAAATCGGAGAATACAAGCCGAGTGTTGTACAGTGTAATCAAGAAAATGTTTAAGAGATTCTATCAATTTATGGCCCAAACCACATTATAACTTAAACAATATGTTTCCACAATGATCGGACTAGGTGAGGGGCCTGGACTGGCTCATCCACTTAAAGCAAAAACTTGCGCAAATATTTAACTAATTTTTTTTATACCTCACACAATAATCAATATATTCGGCGGCAAACATCCAGGATGAAAAAATAATTATATTAGTAATTAAACTTGATCTCATATGACCTCTTTAAAGGCAAACAAACCTGACCTCACCAGACCCCTGAAAAAGTCAATAAAACCAAAGGTCATTTACCCCTCGAAATATAAACAAACCTGACTTGAAATATACCCACAGAATGGAAACAAACCTGATTCCATGTGGCCCCTCAAATTGTAAATAAATCTCAA
This sequence comes from Zeugodacus tau, assembly GCA_031772095.1. Taxonomy (NCBI): domain Eukaryota; kingdom Metazoa; phylum Arthropoda; class Insecta; order Diptera; family Tephritidae; genus Zeugodacus; species Zeugodacus tau. The sequence goes on from CM062649.1 coordinate 93,610,869, forward strand.
ACCACTGATTATGTGTCGAGTTTGTTTACTTTTTGGGCCGAGGTCAATGGCAGGGGTTTGAGGGATCACGAAAGATCAAGTTTGATTATAGTTCAGGTTGTTAACATTTTGAAGGGTCACAAGTGGCATAGTCTGCTCATATATCAAGAGATTTGCTTAAATTTTATCGACTCATATGGCGTCAGAATGGCTTATATTTTGAGGGATCTTGTTAGATAAGGGTTGGGTAAATTTTGTAGTCAATGAATACACGCTCTTAAGATACCAGGTCATTAACATGCTATTGAATTTAACATAAGAACTCTTTTCGAACCTGGTCGATAGGGAATGAATTATCTTGTCAACCAAGTTAAAATCCCAAAGGAATTTCGTCTGACTTCATCTGGATTGTAGATATTGCCTATAAAGGTTGCATAGTGTAATCCCGAAACCTTCCGAATGGATGATGATCCGCCTTGAAATGAATGAATTATAATCTTCTAAGTGCTAAGTGACTTCAGAATTAATGGCTAACTGCGAGCAACAACAATGCGGGACATAGTGCCACAATAATTCTCAATAAAAGACGCGCGTGTAGTGCAGAAGACAAGCTTGCCAATGTGTGCCAATGCACGCTTAAAACGAAAATTTATATTGTCAAAGGGCAAAGTTTCAGTGCCGAAGTGATAAAAGAACAATGACAAGAAGAAGCATTCCGTTTTTATCGCATTCCGCACCGAATGCAATTCCCAAAGTGTTTATAAATTTATTTTATAGCAAACTTTTAGTCGAATTACTTAGCGAGCGACAGAGCGGCTAGGCGACTCAAGTCGAGTGATTTTGCTTGAGTGCTGCGACAATAAATGGCGATGCAACAAAGCGTATTGGGAGCGAGACAAAGGCAACTTGCGACATTCAATAGAATTACATAAGTATTTGAGAAATAAAGAAGCACTCACGCACCTCACCTCCCCTTCCCCTCTCCGATCTACACACACGAGCTGGGGCGATGTGTGGCGCATAAATACCGCAAGCCAAAAGTAGTGGTGCTGCCATATGTTCGTGGAGAATTAGCGTGAAAAGTTTTACCCCTGTGCATAAATATTAATCAATGAGCGGAGTGGCTCATTACTTGTTTTTTTTTCCAAAAATGTGGCAAGGCCTTATGCGACGCTGTGGGAGCGGGCTTCCACGCTCTCTCGCCGAAAACATTGCAAATTAAAATTTATTTCACTCCAAAGTAAGCACCTAGTAGTTTAGTGAAATGGGTGGAAAATGCTTTGAATGTTTGCGGCGCCACCACAACCTGCCACGACAGAGCGCACGATAATGTGCTGGAAAATGGCAACAAAGCAGCTCATAGTTTGCAGAGCGCTTTTGGCAATTGTTTTATGTATCCTTGGAGTGCAATAATTTCTATTTATTAATCCAACAAAAGCCGACTCACTTCAGCTACTCCAACCTGCACTACATGCGCTCATACTAGCTTATACTGGTTACCGTTATAGGCTCGCGCAGTGTGGCCAGATTGCAGTGATTTGGCATTGCTTTGTGCGCCTCAATTGTTTAGTTGCATTATGTAAACATAAAATTTATTTTATATTTCTATTAGCCATGGCTCAGTGACACAATTTCGCTCATAAAATCGGTGGCACAACACCTGGTCGCGGCGAAAAGCCCACAATGAACTGGACTACACGCTGGATACTAATATCTATACTATAATGGGTTATGTTCAGTCTTCCTTGTTGAAAATTGTAAATTTGACTTTAAAGCGTTAATGTTGCTGAACATAAAAACCATGAATTTTCCAGCATTCGACAGTACAGTTAGGGTCCATGGGCTAAACATCGATTAAATTTAATATAGATTCCAATTGGTCCAATAAATTAAGTATGCCATAAATTTGGGATAGAGGTGAAGTGAAAATATGATTACCGTTATTAAATTTTTCTAATAACTTTTAACTTGACTTTACTCAGATCTCTAAGTATATAAAGATAAATTTTAAATTTCTTGGCTTCAAGGATATCTGAAGGACAACTTTTTCGCTACCCTTTTTCCTCTCCGTAAGAGTCTGTGTGCGCATACGAGTACATGCTCGCATATAATTAATGTGTCTCCTGTGTGCGGATGCATTACACAGCTACGCAGCGTACAACCTGCCTGCGGTGTGTTTAGCAAAGCTAACTAATTACGGGATTTCGCTAACTGTACAACTGTGCGTCATTTAAGGGATTTTCGATAATGTTGCATTACAATTACAAAAACAACTCTCTCTTTCGCAATATGCAGCACGAGTGGCACACAATTTATAACGGGTGGAAGGTATTGCAGAAAAAATAAACTAAAATGCTATAAATATGTATAAACAGCAACAACAACAACAGCGACAGAGCATTTAAGTAGCCCTTTTGCTGGCACAACAACAACAACAACAACGCTAAAGTACAAGCACGTAGGTGGCAATAGCTGCCGCCACTGCTGCTGCCCGCACCAGCTTGGCCCGCTGCCAATAACTGTATTGCCATGCGGCGAACATCGACGCCGTGAGCAGTGTGGAGGTGCCGTTACCTGCGGAAGCCAGCAATTTTATGGCTTTGACACCGGTGTTCTCGTGTATTTTGCGGCAACTCCGCGGCGGAGGAATTTTATTTATTTTATTCATTTTAATATTGTAAATTTTTCGGCGCCACGCGAAGCCACAACTGTGCACACCGCTGTGGTGAATTGCAACTATGAGAAATTACGCATATTCAGGCCGTGGCATATTCGGGTAAGGGACGCGGGCCGAAGCTTAGAGCGAGAGTGAAAATAAATCAACACCAACAGCAACAACAACAACTACGCCACATGCACCAAGGCGTATGAGCGACAGCCAGAGGGGAGGCGCTGTGGCACTGAAAATATATGGCGAAAATAATATAGTGTAGTTGTAGTTGTAGTTGTAGCAGCAGGCCGACAACTGGTGAACGGTGATTTCGAGCTCAACGAAGGGCATGTTAGTTTGCCAGTGGTTGGCTCGGCTTGTTGATAATTACAATCCATTGGCAACTTTGTAAGTTTAACGACCAAAAAGCAAATAATTTTTTTCACCGCACGGCCGTCACACACATGCGGAGGCACATGAAATAAGGAAAAATGGCCGCTGCGTAGAAACAAATGCTGGCACATTAAAGCGGCCTGAAGCAGCTGTGAAGCTTTCGTAGAAACTAAAAAAGAAAATCGCCCAGCTCCCAAACACATTCCAACCATATACACAAATCACTTCATTTAACATAGCCCTGCTATGCGAGCTGGTCGTGGGGAAGGGGGTCATGTGACTGATGTGAAAAATCACATTAAAAGCTACAATAACCATAACCTGCAGCAAAAGTAACGGCCTATCGACCCCTACATACCACTATCCTACCATTTCGTACATTTCGTATCACAGCCCCCCACCCGTTGACCCGCAAACACGCAAATAAATGAAAAGAAATGGAATGAACAGCAATCGTAATGCCAAAATTAAATGGCGCGAAAATATTGCCCGGTCAGCTTTTTTCTTGCGCCACATCCACATGTGTAATTTCGTATTTACTAATGTGTTGTCGTTTGGAACCAGCATTCCCTTCACTCAAATTACACCATACAACCAAAGTAAAATATATAACAGTAGTTTACATTCCCAGATCTCTTCTAGAACAATACTTAGTCAAATTGTCTACAATTATGGAAGAACTTAACCGGAAAACCCAAAAAATATTATTCAATTGCATTGTTATTCACTTGGATCAGCTCGGTCTCGAGACGTTATTTCTCTTATATTCGTATCACCGACCAAGGACCTTATTACGCCTGAAGGCTGAAGCTCATCATTAAATATATTCGTTTCTTATAAATATCGCGACATTCCTCGGTCAACCTGGACTTAGTCCATCTCTCTAACAACAGCAATATTTTCCCACACCAAAATCAAAAATTGGTGACCCTTGTTGCACAGTGTACCGCCCGCCACCGCTCGTCCGCCAACTGCGTGGCACACATATGTTGCCCGTGCGCGCACATTAAATACAACACACGTTATTTGCGTTATTTGTACCTGAAAATGTTATTAAAATCAGCATATGGCCATAATCAACAATCATATCCCGTTTTTGCCGGTGACTTTAATATTTGCAAATATGAATTTGTGCATGTTCGCTTTTTCTGTGTCATACATTTAAGGCATTTTTTGTGGATATTTATTTCCGGTTATTCGTTAATGTTTCTTTGGCTTTTTGTGCCTCGGATTCGGATGACTAAAAGCGAAATTCACGCTTGTTTCGCAGCTTTGATCAGATTAAACGCGGAAAGAAATAATAAATTTCCGTAATCGCCACCAGCACCAGCACCACTAACCACCAACACGACGAAAGCGGCACACACACTGCGGGGATTAATAAACAAAAACTGAGCTACAGCGGAGGGTGGCAAAATACACTCTTCCACCCACAAATACGTGTGTTTATGCTGCCGCCCCCGTTTTAGTTCGAAGGAATTTTAGAATTTACTCTTCTTAAATTTCTGTTCAATTAAATTATATTTATACGGATTATCTAAGAATTCTCCGCAGAAAATAATATTTTCAACCGCTGACCCGGCTACTTCTAAAATTCCAAAAATTTGGAATGGGAATAACTTATCACAGTTGGTGTCCCATCGATGGATGTCTACGACGCACTTAGCCTTTTAGTAGGCCCATTGTGACTCCACCGGACTAGAAATCCCTTGATTGCAGTAATATCTGCTTGAAAAACACTACAATGATCTGGAAGTCGGTAGACGTTTTTGATGTATAATTTTTTTGAATAGACCCCATCTCCCACTCGTTCCTCTAGTTTGAATCCATCTGTATTGTACTTATCCCAGTATTTTTATCAACCTTTTCCCTATTCCACTCCTCTCTAGTGGGAAAGGCAGTATTCCCACTCGCATTTTGATCGAACACACACAACGAACGAGGATAAATGTTGCAGGAACGCGGGTGTTATCTGTTTATCACATAAAAGAAGAATGTGATTTCTTATATCGAGAAGTCATTGGATTAACAAAGGATGACTAATGGAATTCAGTGGGAGCTTTTCCATATCATAAATACACTCGGCTAAAGAAAACTGTCGGTAGAGATGATGTCGTGTTGGATGATTTATTCCACTATTTGCGTCCCTTTTCCACGTAAGGAATGATCCATATATATGTAATTTATATAAAATATCCCAGTATTCTAACAGTCTTCTCCGAAAGTCTGATTAGGCTCCAAACATTAGATCTAACAGACGGAATAAAAAGTTCAGATCGTTTTAAAGAAATTTTAATATTTTATCCCAATTCGACTTAATTATTATTTATAGTTGCCATCGATGCGCCGATTATTGAGATCTCTCTCAACTTTTCGATAACATTATATGCAGTAAAAGATATATCTGTCTATATAACTTGTAGAATGAACATTTTCTTGAAGTCTTAGAGCAAACAAAATTCGCTATGGGTCAGGTCCGAAGAAAACATTTCGAGTACGCGAATATTTTGAGGCTAAATCCATGCAATTTTTCATCGTTTTCTTTAATTTGGACAGAAATGGTCTATTATCTCACTCAGCACACACGCTTCTTTAGAATTCCAGCTATTTTAGACTTTGCAGTAATAACTGAATGCAAAATATATCATGAGAGAAAATTCGCAATAAAATTAACCATGTAGTGATAAATTCGCCAATTCGGTTCATAGTTGCACAAAATAGACATTCTGGCTAGAAGCGAAATATTGCACTGATTTTTCTTCTCCAACCATTCTCGGAGGCTGGTTTAAAATTTCCATTAAATTAGTTGAATTCAATGGAACATGCAAACACTCGAAGGAGAAATGTTCAACAATTGATTCGAGATGCTTATGCATTCGCTAAACGCTGCCATTAATTTCTGTTCGAAACGCTTCCGACGAGGCAGCACGCGCCCATCGAGCCGACTCTCGAAATCAACTGCGAATCAATCAAAGTGGGCTGTTGCTTTGTGCATTCAATGTACGCACTCCATTAGACTACACATTAAATAGAACCAAAATATGTGAACATGAAATACAAACAAGCTTTCAATTTCGGCTTTCATCAACAAATGTTTATCGGAGATCGCAAACCCCTACCGCCCGGGGCAAAGGGACGCACGCACACAAATCATTACAAAATAACTTTTCGCAAAAGTTTTGCTTGAGTAAATAGAATTTCACTCATATGTACATACATATGTAGGAAAAGTGGCCACTGAAATATTCCAGTTAATGCCCCCGACGCACGCACGCACACACACACGCACACGGAGCGCCCAAATCATATAGCAAATGTGTTGCACAAATGAGCGGCGAGGAAAGGGTTTCACAGCTCCGCATGTGAGTGCGTGGGTGTGGAGGGTTGGACAACAAATAGAAAAGCCCATTGGACTAGAATATGTAAACAGAAAATTAATCAAAGCAAATCAAAGATTCAAATCGTTGCTTTTTGCGTTGCAAATAGTAGCTCTGTCATGGCGCAGGGAGAAGCGCTGGAGCCGGCAGTCGCCCATAAAGTAATAAACATGTGTGCAAATAAATTGGGTCAAAACATTCAGTTGCGACTAAAATTGGCCAACGGCCCGACCAGCGCCCGACAAGAAGAGACGCAATGAGGAAGTTCTTCGAAATACTCCAAGCGGCGTCCTGCATAAGCATGAGCAAATACGAAGCAATTTATCCCGCAGGACAATGCGCCGCACTGAGACGATTCGGAATGCAATGTGTCGAGTTGGACATGGCAGCAATGGCGAGACACTCCCAGTAGGGATTTGGTGACACTTTTGCATGGACCGAACGATTTGGTTATTTAAAAGAGAGTGATATTGAAGGCATTATAAGATAGCCGGGTTTATTGGAAATTTCTGAACAGATGAGAGGAAAATCGAGAACGAAACTATTTTCAATTGTTGCAATGTTGAAGAATTCTGTTTTCTTTTCTCACATTTTTAGTGAAACTGAATTCACTTAGAACCAAGTGTTCGGTTTAAATTAAGAATTGACAATCTCGATTTGAAAGACTGTAACTCAAATCCATTATACCATTGTAAGAATAGGCTGACCTCACAATCCGGTCGCAATCGGAATCATTTCAACTCACATCTCTAACTTCTTTTCTGCGCTAGCCACTGCATTACTCTTGGTAAGAGGCCTAAATAGACATCCTTCTGTGAGTAATATATATACACACACATATGTTCAAATGACGGTAATTGTGGCCCAAGTGTTGGCTGGTGGCGTGCAGATAGCTCAGTACATTGAAGTTTAGTTAATTTGGCTTTAATTCGCTGCAACATTCTATGCCACATAAACAACAACAACAACAACAACAGCAATAGCAACAACACACTAATTCCATAGTGGACGATTTGCCAAATCCCCAGGCGCCTATCAGCAGCCGCTTGCGAGTTCATGCGTGGGGTCGTCGCTGTGCGGTCGGATTGGCGGGGGAGGGGGGGCTGTGCCGCAATGGCTATTCAACGAATGTGGACTCGCACATAAATGAACACAGATAAAGTGTCCGTAAAGAAAAACGCTTCAAATGGAGTTGGCGAGTGTGTGTCGCACTCTGATATCACACATGTTTGGTCGCTATGAGTGAGGGAGGGAGGAGTATTTATCTGCATTCAGATGTATCTATATTGTCTATATTGTGTGGACGAATTGTTGGACAACTGTGATTTCCTGTGTTTTTCACCAAGCATTGTGCATTCATAATAAAGAGTATGCTTTGTTGTTGTTGCTCTTTTTTACCCATTGTCGACAAGCATACTCGTATATCAAAGCCTTACAAATGCAAACGAAAGTGGTTAATGAATTCCAAATTCCACTGGAGTTTTAAACAAATAATTTTCGCAATAAAAATTAAATTTTTAATTCCTGCCACACTTCACTATGTGAAGCTTCCACACATTCCACAAGTGAGAACCACCCCGGATTAATCCTAATCTTTAAAGAACTGCAAAGTCAATATATATGAAAAATGTTTTTCGAGCTGGGACCCACTACCACACTATGACTGCCATTGAAGTTCTTGAATACAGCTTACAGTCTTGTGGTCACAGAAGACTTGTAGAAGACACAAAATACAAGTTGATTCATTAAGAAGTCGAATTAAAAACCCATTATAATGAAAAAGGAAATATAGCATTTCGGAAAGCTTGGTCTAACTGTAGCTTCGAAGGAACAATAAAAAAACTTTACCGCAGACTAATATTAGGAACTCTATTAACTATTTTGCAAATATGAAATGTGAAGACTCAAACAACCTAATTTAAATTTGCTAACAACAAAAGCAGTAACAATACCCCTCAAATGAAGTTGAGCGTCTATATGGGCTAGAATACCAACTCCAAATAACGGGTGATTTTTTTGAGGTTAGGATTTTCATGCATTAGTATTTGACAGATCACGTGGGATTTCAGACATGGTGTCAAAGAGAAAGATGCTCAGTATGCTTTGACATTTCATCATGAATAGACTTACTAACGAGCAACGCTTGCAAATCATTGAATTTTATTACCAAAATCAGTGTTCGATTCGAAATGTTTTTATCGACAAATTTTGTTCAGCGATGAGGCTCATTTCTGGTTGAATGGCTACGTAAATAAGCAAAATTGCCGCATTTGGGGTGAAGAGCAACCAGAAGCCGTTCAAGAACTGCCCATGCATCCCGAAAAATGCACTGTTTGGTGTGGTTTGTACGCTGGTGGAATCATTGGACCGTATTTTTTCAAAGATGCTGTTGGACGCAACGTTACGGTGAATGGCGATCGCTATCGTTCGATGCTAACAAACTTTTTGTTGCCAAAAATGGAAGAACTGAACTTGGTTGACATGTGGTTTCAACAAGATGGCGCTACATGCCACACAGCTCGCGATTCTATGGCCATTTTGAGGGAAAACTTCGGAGAACAATTCATCTCAAGAAATGGACCCGTAAGTTGGCCACCAAGATCATGCGATTTAACGCCTTTAGACTATTTTTTGTGGGGCTACGTCAAGTCTAAAGTCTACAGAAATAAGCCAGCAACTATTCCAGCTTTGGAAGACAACATTTCCGAAGAAATTCGGGCTATTCCGGCCGAAATGCTCGAAAAAGTTGCCCAAAATTGGACTTTCCGAATGGACCACCTAAGACGCAGCCGCGGTCAACATTTAAATGAAATTATCTTCAAAAAGTAAATGTCATGAACCAATCTAACGTTTCAAATAAAGAACCGCATTTTATGCGTTTTTTTTTTTTAAAAAGTTATCAAGCTCTTAAAAAATCACCCTTTACATCGGCCACTGATTTGGCGAATGAGTAAATGATTGCCAGAATTTCAAATTAAAAGTGTTTGAGCAGCTAAACAACCGACCGAGTATTAGCCAGCAGAAGTCGGAGTGTATGAAAGTACACAGCGGCTAAATCAATTGTACTTAAGGGAATTAGAGCAACCAGTGTTGCCACAAAGCTTAACATTTCAATTGAGAATTTATAATACATTGTTCTAAGAGACAACCATAATGGATACGTAGCAGAAAAGGCGATGATTAAAGCGTATTAAATCATATGGAAATTGAATTCATCTGCCACATTTTTTTATTTATTTTTTTTGCCGACGTAATTCTTACCACAGTGGCATCCCCGGCACCGACACATAAGCAAACCCGCAAACACTTAATGCTAATTGGCAGGCTAGTGGGCTTGCTGATTGCTTAGTGGTTTGTATTACTGATTGAAATCAGTTATTTTCACTCATGCTGGCTGGTGAAAGATGAAAGAAATGCCTCGCATTCTGCTCCCGCTCTGCAACTCACATTGCTGCCTGATTGTGCTCGGATTAGTGGCAAACACATATGTGTGTGTATGTGTATGTAAAGCAAACCATTAATTCAATCGGGTGGCTATTTGCGGAGTGCTTTTATCGCCCACACTTCTATTAATGTGATTGCGTTAAACCCCATTGGATCTAGGAGGGTGTTGATTGCTAAAAATAGTGAGTAAAAAGAATAAATAATTGTAGTAATAACTGTAGTAATAACTGTAACGAAAGTTTAATTTTGAGAAATTTAAATTCGAATGCTGCCTCGAGTCAGTTGGCATCTCTTACTTCATTCACTTTATTCTTCATCTGCAGGCAATCAGAGCTCCCTTTGTGGTAATTGCATAATGCAAGGCACACAGAGCAGCGTGTCCCTAAGGAACTCCCTCTTGATCTATTATTGGCAATACATCCACTGTCTGAGTCATTATTAACATCACCTGTGTTTATAACGCATTTACGGCAGAATACATATGTACAGTTACAGAGAGCAGTTTCCCCACAAACTTAATCCAATTCATCTTTTCCACCATTTTGCCCTGCCTTAATCACTCATTTCTGTTGTTTGTATGTACTATATGTGTATATATATTTATCCTGTTTGTGTTGTTGTGTTTCTGTAAGTTTCGATATCTTTCGCTCGGCTGCTTCTTTGTGTTCTTGTTGTTGTTGATGCTTCACTACTTGTACAGGCGAAATGCTTGAGAGGTTATAAATAAGAAAATTTTCATGTTTTACGGTCGAACTGATACTGTTGATTCGCTGCCCCCGGTGAATCCTTTGCCAGCACAATTCCTGCTGGCGGCTGAAGGCAATGCGGTTAAAGAACACAGGACGAAAGGATAAAATTGTCGACATTCTTCACACATACATAACCCCTTACCTTCCTTCCTTCCCCGTTGCCCACTGCAGCCATTGTACGTTGTTATTGGCAAATATGCAATAAAGCATAAATATCGGGGGAGTGCAGGGAGGTCGGCTGGCTGAAGAGCGAGTAGTAAGTGCAAGAAATATTAAATGAAAAGTCGAAAAGAAACAGCAACAGCTATAGGCAAGTCACACACACACACACACAGGCATATGCACGCGTGAGAGAGTGCAGTCAAAGGAGGGAAATTTTCAATTAAACGCAGGTTGAGTGCATTGTGAAAATTTTTCAATAACCATTTTCATTTTGCTGCTCATCAACAAAAGCTTAATAGCATCGACAGCGTGCAACAAAAGCTCACAGAAGTTGCCGTTAAGGTTGCATTCCTCTTGTTGTTATCACCGTTTAAATTCACTGCTGTTGTGGTGCTCTCGACGCTCTTGGTGCCAAGATAGATAGAGAGTCATAGAAAATCGAATTGAAAATTAAAATGAAGTATCATTTTTTATTTGGCGTCTTTATTTAATATCTCCTCCCAAAAGTGATTAATGTAGACCTTGCGCTGCAATTAATTCACTAACCGAGTTTCACAATATTTTGATCATCTCATAAACAACCGGTGTGAATAAACTGCCAGACAGGCTTAAGGATTTGAATTCTATATACAGAGCAAAAATATAAGAATTTCTTGATATCTCGCTCTTCAAGCTGGTAGAAGCAGCTGACCTGTTCCCATATGGAGCAATATGCTCTCTAAACCTCTTCTGGATGTTCAGTAATGAATGTTTTAAAGCAAGTTTTATAAATGAAACTCTCTGAAGTGCATCCGATTGCAATTTGCCATTTGAAATACTAACTCTGAGCTCTCCAAAATGCGAACAGTTTGAATAAATACATACTTGCAACAACACAATGGCAACAATGGCTGCACAGCACGATCGTCGACCCGTAAAATCTGGCAACTGTATCATCTTCCATCTGATGGTCACCATTACAGAGCTTCCAATGGCAGGTTTTGCTCGTGAAAATCAAAATGACTTTACATGGTGCTCGTATAAACACAGACACATACATATATACCACAGAGAGGTTTGGGATTGAGCGCGCCACATGGTTGACACATGGATACTAATTAAATCAAGCGCAAGGATGTAACACAAAATTTGGTGAAATTCAAGCTTTGCTATTGAGTTGGAATTTTGTCGCTGTTGTTGTTGTTGCGTGCCAAAATGCGACTTTTCGTCACCAACCAGAATTCGCCGAAAACAGGTAAAAGTGAGCTACTTTGCTCGTATGATGCTACTATTGCACGTTGAGGTGTAATAGATCTATATACATACGCATAGTGCTCTGTGTACCTCGCAGGAAAACTGAAAACTGAAATAAATTCCATCAGCCCCCGCATCAGTACTAGTTCATTTGTCATATCCATCAGTCTCAGATGTGTTGACTGTCTGTTAAATTATTAAAATAAAAATTAAATTAGAAATACATATATTTAAAGACAAAATTGTTCTTAAATCTTTTTCAAATTTTTAATTTTTTTTTCTAGTGGCAATCTAGTAGGGATCAGGATGCATTTCCACCGTGTCTGGTACCTATGTACTCGTATGTATGAATACATATTATGTTATGCGTGTTTGTATTTATTAGCTTCAGTTGCATGCAACACCGTGGTAATAAAATGTAGCATTTTTTGTTGTTGTTGCTTTTTTACCAGCAATCAGTGATGTATTGTAGGCATACACACACACATACACAGAGGCGTTGCGACGTGCGCTCGAGTGCCTTTGTTGATGCACAACTTAATTAAAGCACATTAATATGTTGCATAATGCGAGGCAATTTCGCATTGCACGCGACACAGCTGCAGCGCTTGCCAGCCTGCTGCCGCTTCAAATAATGCAGCTCATTAGTCGGCCACAAAATCGGGAATTTCAATTAGTTTTAAGGCGGCAATATGTTGACCAACACAGAAATTCTTTCGTAATTATTACCGCAATTATCACCTTCATGATTTTCATTTTGTTTTTAGCAAAAAAGCCATTAATAAACGGTAATCTATTTTTTTAACACTGATCATTTTTGTACAAATCCTTTCGTCAGCAGTCTTAAAAAATATGAAAAAAAGTGCTGGAGAATGTCATAATAGCTACATTGAAATAGAAATCGTTAACGGGCACACCTATTGTGAGATTTCAAAAAAATCAATTTTTTTTGTTTCATATTTCGGTAGATTGCACCTTTAAAAATAACATATTAAAATTTCAAATCGATATCTCAAATAGTTTTTGAGTTATACGAGTAGTAATTTAAAGAGCAGCCGCTCGGTAACAGTGAAAACGATCATTTTATCTTTAAACGCGTTTTTCTCGAAACATCATTTTCCGAATTTGCTGCAGCGATTACTCAAAAACAAATGATCCGATCACTGTCGAATTTTTTTTTACATGTTCTATATATACATAGTTCTCCCTACAATGACCTATCGATTTTTGATCTGATCAAAAAATCGAATTTTGGCAGGCCAAAAACGACCATAATTTTGGGTAAAATTCGACTATTTTTTGTTAAACGCTGCCATATTGTCAATTTTTGATTTTTTTATCGTAGGTCATTGTGCAGACAATATTATCTAGTTTAAGGAGAATTTAATTTTTTTAGATTTCATCCACGGAGAAGGCCGGAATCACTGCAGCAGTGAAGTACCTTTTTTTCGCGCCGTTGGAGATCGACTATAACTTAAAAAATATTTATTTTTTTTCTTCAAAAATTTCACTGTATATTCATGTATAAATATATTCTTAAAATTTTGAAATAATTGATAAAGTATTTTTTTTAATAAAAATTCCCAAAATTAACCTTTTTTAGGCCATTACACTAGGTGTGCCCCTTAACCATCAAATCGAGGACATAATGTCAATATTGTGCTTAAAATCTATTTAAATAGTATATACGGTGCCCAGAAATGGGTGGGATAAATTATCTTGTCCAATTTATCTACTAACCTTCTGAATAAATTCAACATTTCTGACACTTTTTTGATCATTTTCATGTATACTGTATAAAGCTGGATCCATATCGCTTAGCATTAGATATTCCCAACAACCGTTAGATGAACTGAACTTTTCCACACTGCGAACATTTTTTTAGTCTCTTCGAACTCTAACCAGTCTTTCATATTCCATTTGCCACCAATTTTAAATCGTGCTCCTTTTTGAGTGTGCAGCCTCGTCAAAATCTATAAAATTTTGATGGACCAAGCGAAGAACGCCGGAGCGAGTAAATTGATTGTACGGTCCATTAATGGCAAATGTCAGGCATCAATAACTAAAAAAGCATGGCATATTGTAATTCAATGAAAGCAAAGTAATAGTGTTTTAATAGTTTTTCATCGTATAACGGTACAAAAAAATGTGTAAAACGAAATTTAAGTGAAGTGACCATCCACTGAAACACTGCAGCGCTCGCTGTCCAGCTCCCATTGCGAAAAAAGAGGAATTTTTGATTTTTATAAGGTACATTACAGCGAGCCACGCAGATTAATATGCAACTGGGCAGCAAGGCAGACACACCCAACATCCACCGAATAACGTTTCGACACACAGGCGCAGGGGCAACAGTAATGGCGCATAACGGCAAACTTGTCTTAATTAGTTTATTTAACCCCATGTCACCTACTCGCTGCTCGCCGCTCGCCGCTCGCTGCTCATTCGCGTCACAAGTCATCCAACGCTACGCGCTGTTGTTGTTGTTGCAGCAGCAGAAGCCTCCAGTTTCCAGTTGTTGCATCTGCTCAGCCAAATGCGCGCACTTCCTGCAGCCGAAGTGCAACCTGCAGACCCCCACCCGCCCACGCCAGTGCCAATGGGATGGGGACGACGATGGCAGGCGATGTCACTTATAGTTTGGCGAAATTTATGAGTCGTCTTCGGACGGAGTGAAATGATTATGGAATAAAATGAAAACGCCAGTGTCTAACTTTTTCCAGCGGAGCGCTTTCATTCAAGGGTTCGAGCGCCTCTCAAGGCAATAAGTGTGCAGAAGAAGACGAAGGTGGTGGAGGGTGGGGAGACGAACGCGAATGTTGGGGCAATGTGACAGCAGAAAGTTTGTAGTTTGCAGCAGTAAAAGAGCAGCGATGCGACAACGGAAATAGTTTGCTGCATTCAACATTTTGTTTTGCGCTTAAGTGAATGTCATCAACAACAACAACAACAGCAACAACAAAGTGAGCAACAGCGCAACAGCTGCAACAACAATGCTGGAATGATTATTATTAAATGACCAGCGTCATTGCTGCGCACACTCCAACAACACCAACAACAACAACGGCATCAACATCAACAACAATGTCGTCGGCAATAACAGCCAGCAAATGCAAAAGTTGGACACATTCGCTTCCTAATGCAATTTTTCACAACAGAACAAGAACAAGTAGAAGAGCAAGATGTAGCAGGAGAGGAGAGTGGCGACAAGGAGACGAGCGCAGACAAGAGCATAATGAAATATGAGTGCTTGTATACAAATTACAAAAGTTGTCCACACTGTTGTTGTTGTACGCACATGAAATTGTTGCGTAAATAAAAGTATTTGAGAAAATAAGTGAGCCCCTTTGGCCATGTCAAAGCATTCCAGCAATTTGATGATTGAATAAACAAGACTCATCCGTCACAACGAACGTCTGTTGGCTTTAACATTGAAGGCTCAACATTTTTCTGGCACTTTAGATATGATTCTGTACACTAATATGCAAAAGATTGTCTGCTGCACCTGTTTTGGGTGTTTGAAAGTTCTTTTCGAGGGTTACATAAGTCTTAAGACACCTGCGAATGACTAAAGTATCTTTGTTAAATGCGCTTTCTTGGATAAGCTACTTCTGAATTGCTATATCAGGATAGGAACCTATGGCATATGAACATCTCGGACTCGGCAAACCATCTCCATGTTTCTTCATCTACGACGGGAATCTCAGAGACCTAAACTGGCGTGTTGTGTATATTATTTCATATTTTCTTTTCAACATTTCGCCTCCAACGGGCTTTATGTCTGTATAAATATCTATATAGGTGGAAATAGTCCTTACTCTATACTACTATTATAAAGAGGAAAGATTTTTATGTATGTTTGTAATGAATAAACTCAAAAACTACTGTGCCGATTTCAAAAATTGTTTCACATTCATCTCGAGTAACAAAGGCTATATTTATTGCTAGAATCTAAACTTTTTGAAAATATAATAGTTCCCAGGTGAGGGTATCAAAAAGACTCCGTGATGGAGAATCTTAATCTTAAACTGAAAATCGTCAAAATATTAGAAATATACAAGCTCGCTTCATAATAAAATTTATAACATTTGAAATGTTTGTTTAAACCCGTGCGAAGCCGGAGCGTGATCTTGTCTTGTCTTACAGGGTCATTGACCTGTAAACAAAAATATCATGTGACCTCGAATTGACAACACGTGATCACGCTGGGGTCATTGACCTCACTCAAAAATGTAAACAAATATATCACGTGACCTTCATGTGACATCACGTGATCTGGGCGGGGTCTTTGACCTGTAAACAAAAATATCACGTGATCTTGAATTGACATCACGTGATCAGGGTGGGGTCATTGACCTCACTCAAAAATGTAAACAAAAATATCACGTGACCTTGATGTGACATCACGTGATCTGTGTGGGGTCATTGACCTGTAAACAAAAATATCACGTGACCTTGAATTTACATCACGTGATCAGGGTGTGGTCAACGACCTGTAAGCAAAAATATCACGTGACCTTGAAATGACCTCACGTGATCAGGGTGGGGTCATTGACCTCGCTCAAAAATGTAAACAAATATATCACGTGACCTTCATGTGACATCACGTGATCTGGGCGGGGTCTTTGGCCTGTAAACAAAAATATCACGTGATTTTGAAATGTCATCACGTGATCAGGGTGGGGTCACTGTCCTCATGGGGTAACCGGATATGATGTTACCGGAACCGGACATGGATAACTATGTCACCGGAACCGGATGTGGGGTAACGGGTTATGATGTTACCGGAACCGTAAATGGATAACTATGATGCCGGAACCGGAAATGGAGAAACGGTGTATGATCGATGGAACTGAAAATCGGGTAACCGAACATGAGTTTCCGGAACCGGAAATGAGGCATCCGGAACCGGAAATGGGGCATCTGGAAACGGATATATATAACGATATTGCCGGAACCGGAAATGGGGTGGCTGAATATTGTCACTGGAACTGGAAGTGGGGCATCCGGAAACGGAATGAGCCAACTGGAACCAGATATGGAAATTATGTGCCGGAACACTCCAGAAAGTGCTTAGTGACGGAGGCAGCGTCAGCTTCAGGGCTTAACATAAATGTTTCCTATTTATGGAAGACTTCCGTTTGTATCATATCCGCTTGCGTTATGAGACTTCCGTTTCCTGTAATCGTTATCGATATTGGTGTAAAGTTTGATTCCGCTATCTTCATCGGTATGTATGTATACTATATACTACTATTATAAAGAGGAAAGATTTGTATGTATGTTTGTAATGAATAAACTCAAAAACTACTGCTCCGATTTCAAAAATTCTTTCACCATTCGAAAGCTACATTCACCTCGAGTAACATAGGCTATATTTATTGCTAGAATCGAAACTTTTTGGAAATAGTTCCCAGGTGAGGGTATCAACCAGACTCCGTGATGGAGATTCTTAATTTGAAACTGAGAATCGTTAAATTATTAGAAATATACAAGCTCGCTTCATAATCCGAGAGAAAGACATCGGACATCAATGACTAGAGGTAGTAATCAAGATTTAGCTCATTACAAATAAAATACAATTTCATGCTCGAATTTTCTTCATTTTGCTTTTTTAAATGAACCCACGCAAGAAACGGGAAGTACATAATATACATATGTACGGGAGCGTGTGTAAAAATTTATAACATTTGAAATGTTTGTTTAAACCCGTGCGAAGCCGTAGAAGTTACGTATACGCCCTGTAGCCTATGCACGAAGGAGACGGTTTTGTTAAGGACTGCATATGACAAATGTAATTATCCTATATTTTTAGTACAAGCCCCTCTTCTCCGCATGTTAAATATATTATAAGTGCTAATTATTCGAACAAATATATTATCTTCAATAGCCATACCATAGATATGTGCACTCAATTGAAGTAAAAAAAACCAAAATAACTGCGTCATCTTTTGAGTGTCCAAGTAGAACACAAAAGTTGCAAGCCATTGACTGCAAGTCACACACACACGCACACAACAAATCTATAAATGAAATGTGAATGGCAGAGAAACGTGATTTACCGTTAGCTTATATATTTATTTATATTTTTTGTTTTTGTTTTGTTTTTATAATCTCGTCAATGTTTATCGCACATTTTATCTTTTCCAAATTATTATTGTTTAAAACAAGGAAAAGTAATTGTTATTGTTGTTGCGTGAGCGTGCCGAGCATAACAGATTCTGTGGTTTGCGTGCGCTTGCAAGAGATCGATCAAAAGTTGGCAAGTGGAAACAAAGCGAAAGAGAAGAAGAGGAAGAAGTAAAGCAAACTACACAAACTTTTATTGTTTCAATCGATGAACAGTTATGCAACACAAACAAATCTCGTATATTTTCAGAGAAAACGAGAAAAACTTGTATAACTCATTGGTAGATTGTGACGCAGCAACTGCAGTTGCTCAACTTTCAACGGTATGTCATGAAATCGAAAAGCTTTATTGTTGTATTTTAGCCAACCAATATAAACTGTTGGTTGGAAATGTTTGAAAAGTCAATATCCTAAAGAACTTACAAATAACACACAAGTATACATATGTAGCTCGATTTAAAGCGATTAATATGGAAAAGCTTATAAAAAGCTCCGGTATGTAGTAGGAATGTGTGGAGTGAGGAATATCCGCAGGAAATCATTATAGACGTCTCAGAGGTATTCGAAATCTTACATAAATATGAAGAATATAGAAATATTTAACTAGCTATCCGGTATTTGAAGTTGAGGCCAAATCCGTTTAAAAGCCTTTAACATAAGCTTCTTCTTCTTCTGACAAGGAAAGTGTTTACAACAAGAAACATATTTCTATTCACAGACAGCCAAGCGGGCGTAAAATCCCTAAGGGTTTCTAAGGGTTTCTTCGAAGTTGGTGAAAGAATGACTGGAGCTGTTAGTAGAACTAGCTTCCTATTTTACGATAAATGAAGAAGCTGTCAAAAAGAAGAAGAAAATGTAGAAACTCTTCTATGTGGATGCAAAGCTTTATATAGGAAAATAATGGCGACTATCGGTGGCGGTTTCCTCGATGAGTGGCATAGTTAAAACTTTTTGAATCTATTAATTTGATCAACCGCACTAAGTGGTTCAACGAGCACATGGAAGTGTGAAGGGAATCCAGTCCAGATGATATCAGAATGGGCCTCCTAAGGCATAGGTGCGTCGATCGACATCCACTATACCTACCTATACTTCAGCAGGTCGAGACTTAATTGAGAAAATTTACCTCTGGAATCCCCAAATGCCTGTTCGCTTCAAACAAAAACAAATGTAACTTTATCTTCCGACCGACGAATCCACCGATAAGCTAACACCCCATCATACTTCTAGAAATTGTTGAGGTTTGAGATTAAAGAATCACAAACACATAATCTCAATAGCTCGGCTACAGAAGTGTCATTGACTTTTGCAAGTTCTAAATCGTTCGCAACAGTTAAAAAGATTAGTACAATTCTCTCCACAAAGCTATCAAGCTGAGCAAATCGTGTGCAGATAACAATTTTATGAATGAATAACTTGGTGAAGATGCATTGGGAACATCAAGAAAATATTTTCCAGCGATAAATACGGCACCCGCCGTTTACTGCGTTGGGCGAGCAGCTTGTGGCGCAAGAATGTCAAAGAAATCACGTACCCACCGACAACATCGCCGCCAAGCACCGCAGCGATAAAGCGCCAACCGCCAAACACTGCCAAGCAAACCGAAATGCGAAATGGCGCATTTGTGCGCAGCAGACAAGAAAATATGGAATCAACACAATTATCGCCACAACACCTGACCCAGCAAGAGACATAAGTAGCATTTACGATGCGGTTGACGCTGTGCATGCACATGGCGGCGCGATTGCATGCGAGCGAGTGCGCGTGAGAGCTGGAGAGCAGCACAAGTCGGAAAATTAATGACCGCGAGCACCTTCTGCAGCAACGCGGGAACGCAAGAATTCCACGCACCCGCCAGAAGAGCAGCTGGTTTGTGAACTTTCGGGTCGCCGGAGGGGCGGTGCAACACAGCACAATCTCAGCACGTGAAAATTTGATATGAAAAGTTCAAGCGACAGTTGGGAACGTGCGATACTGCTGGCTACCTCATTGTGGCTGCGAAGTGCATATAAAACCATTACGGTCGCAGCAGCTGACGATTAGTCAAGGCGAAACCTAAAGCCATTGCAGCACCAGACGTGCAACACCAAACCAGTGAATTCTAACCACGGCCACACGCGATTTTACATTTGGCGCCACTCGCTCAATACTGCTACAGCTACAACACGGCGCCAGCGCAGCGCTCCGAATATAATACCCCGAGGACACAATGTTGGCAACGCATGGCTTACTGCACGTGGCCGTGGACCAACGCATCGCCTACGCCGCAATTCACTTTTGGCTACTGCTCACCCAACTGATGAGTGCGGCCACAGTCAGTGGCAGCCGGTGGAATGACAGTAGCAACAGCCCCGCCCCACTAGCCAGCGACCAGCAGCCGCTTCAAGCGCCACCCCCAGCGCCGTTGATGGACAAAACGTTGACAAACTGTGGCCGCGAAGACAGCCCTAGATGGCGGCCCGTTTGTGCCACAGCGAATGATGTGGACTATGTGCTCTTTGGCAGCGAATGTTTACTGAGGCAAACCAACCGTGAGCGCTACCACGCGGACACAGGGGACGCGCGGGCCGGTGAGTTCCACCCACCTGTGCACGCCGAACTTTGTGTGGCACTGTGTCACACGATTAATGTACTAGTTTCCGAAATTGCTTGCATTGTTGTCACTTCTGTCCTTTTTCATTTTCGCTTTTCCATTTTCCATTCCGTCTAAATATTTCAATTTTTGTTGTACTTTTAATTTTTAATATTTTATGCGAAAAGTTTTTAGGGAAATTGCGTTGGGATTCTGTCGGCCGAGTTGTAGCCTTATAATTTGCGAAGGCAACGAACGCGCGATTTGCGCCCGCAATGTAAACAGCGACGAAGTGCGGAGCTTCAGCGGACACTGCGACATGGCGCGCGATGTTTGCGTTAATGACAATGGTGAGCTCCAATTTCGCTTTAAATATTTCAGTATTTTTATTGCTTTCATATATATGTAATTGAGATTACAAGTATTAAAGTCCGACTCGATTCCGCGAGTCTTGAGAAGCTTTATATACTCATATAGATCTCGAGTACCTATATGGTTTCAAAGTACTATCAGTCCTTGTTTGGATATATGTATTTCAAAACGCGTTAACTAAACATTCCAAAAATATAAAAATTTCAGATTGGCAACTGATCCCCGATGAAACATGCGTTGGACAACTTGAGAGTTCAGTCCCTACTACTTCAGCTCCAACCACACAAGCTATTCCAATTACAACAGCGCAAGGAATGCCATTTACCAAAAAGGAAAATATGATACATGAACAAAAGTTTAAAAAAGAGGTGCTGGGTAAGTCGATACCATGTCCGAAGGTATTTAATCCGGTCTGCGCAGAACTCTTTGGCGTCAAGGCGACTTTTATCAACGAATGTCTAGTGAATGCAGAGAACGTAAAATTCAACAAAGGTATGTAAAAGAACGCACAATAGGCACCCTGGTCGAAAGCAGTTGAAGACTACAATCCATTTATCTCTTTTCACAGATTGGCAAATCTTCTCAGAGGGCGTCTGCGCGGAAGATTACGCCAGTTCCGAAACACACAAAAACGTCATTAGCAAGCGCAGTACGGTGACCAGTGCGACCGTTACATTCGAACTGAACGCACCCGAGCAAATGCCGAGCGATATCATGTGGACACCGAATATCGAAAACACCAACTATATGAATGAGGATGTCTTCAGTTCCTATGGAGGGCAAATGAGAAGCATGCTCCAGTACAATCAGCCTTATGGTGCTCGGCACTCCGAACAGTCATCCTTGGATGCAATGCCACATAATATACGGATTCTGCCGTCGGTTGACGATCATGTGTCGATCTGTAAATTTGGTGCTGGACCAGTTTGTGGCAGTTCAACGCAATACTCGGCGCATAAGTTTGAAAATATATGCGAGCTGTTATTGAGAAATCTCATTTTAAATGAGTGTGAGTATTGGAAGGTCTTCAATTAAGAGATTCGAACAAAGCTAATGACATCAAAGCCCAAGCTAATTTTAATTTTTTTTTCGTCCATCAATAGCTTGGATGGTAGTTAACGAGGGTAAATGCCGAAGATGTGTCTTGAATTGCACCACAGACTACGATCCCATATGTATCTCACGCAACGGTATTAACTACACCATAATCAACCAATGCCATCTGGATCACGCTATTTGTCGGAATAACCTAAACAGTGAGTACAGTTTTGAAAATAAAAATATAAAAAATTAGAAAAAAAATATTTTGATCACTGATTCATCAAAAAATTAAAAAATTGTATACAACTATATTTTATAATTTTACAGCATGGAAAATACTAGGCAAAGGCGAGTGCTCAACTGTTTTGAAAAATATTCCATCACCCGAATCCAATTACGTCACAATAACGCCAGTGAATCAAAATGAAGCATACTTTCCTAGGCACGCAAGGAAAATTCTCGAATCCTTATCTGAAGCTGGAGCTGAAAGCTCGATAAGCCAAAATCCGCCAGTGGCTACTGGCCAAATGTCTTCTTCAGAATTTTCCGCTGAGGAATCCCATAGCCATAGCTCCAACGAACCTTCACTTCCTGACACTACCTCATCGCCCATCGCGATTACCACACCTAAAACTCATATAATGAATTTGTGGCGCAGCTCAAAGCGAAAATCGTCTGTTACGAGAAGGAAAAGAAATTAGTAATAAGTATAATTAAAGATTACTATCTGTTATAAGTTGAATAATTTAATAAGTAAGTTTTCTATTTTTTTAAAACAACAAATAAATGCATAAGAATTCAAATTAGAATTCGTAACGATTTCTATTGCGTTCCGTTGACATTACGTTCCGCTCAGTTACGTTTCAGTATTCTTTGTGGCACCACACAGATGGCGCCGTACACTTTCTTCATTCCTTTCTTCTCAAATTCGTAAATATTTACGAAATTCTCATATAAAAATAATTCAGCAAAACTCATTTTGCTTGCGTGTTGATTGGGGCGTTCTCTGATTGATCCAACACGAATGTAGACCGTGGGAAAAGTGAGTAACCAGTAGAGCGCGAACGAACAAATATGAGGTAGTGCTAATAATACCGTCCGCTAAAACATCTCGCGCGTGTATGTATAGTGTAAGGTCATCGCCTGCCATTATATAATTAGTATAAAATATAGAAACCTAATGTCGCACACCTTGTCCGCCACGCCACCACCACCACCTCTTCATAAGCAAACCAATGCCAAGAAGTATCTGCCGCCAGCCAAAAATCAACATCAATTGCCAACATGTACCTGGGCACTGGAGTACCCTGAATTACAGAAAGCGTGTTTTCTAGCTCGCGTTTGTGAGGACAGGGCTCCACAGCACTGCCAACTTCGCAAAGTCGCCTCTATTCTACAAGAGGGACCCACCTGTGGCCTAACTGCATTAAGCATGCTTTTGAATGGTGCACCTAACCCTACCGAACTCTTGCAGTTGGCTAAGCAGCGAGGCTACACAAACAATGGCGAAATGTTTAGTGCACAAAATCTATTTAAACTTATTTGTGATGCTCTAAATTCGGCAAATTCTTCAGCGACCGAAGCGAACAGAAGAGAAAAGTCCACATTGAATGGTATGTCGGTGACGGAAACAGGTGCCAATGAATGCGAGACCGAGATGTCGGCAGTGGAATGCGTGTTACATCAAGGCCGACTTGACTGTGCCAAGGTCAGATCAGCATTGCAGGCGGGTGCTTGCATTTTTGTACCGTATCCTTTACATAAGAATCTTAAAATATACACATTCTAAATGTGGATCACGTTTGAGACTAAGCGAAATGCCGTGCGTGTACAGATCACCGACTTGTGAAAGAAAATTTTTACACATATGAGTTTAACAAATTATTTTTCATTGAAATTTGTTTGGCTAAATTAAAATTGCAAATTATCTTTAATTGCTAACAAAATGAAATATTTCAGCGTTAAATATGTTGAATGTCAGAATTAAATTAAACAGCTGATTCGCGGCTACTTTTTGACAGTTCATTTGACATTCCACAAAAGTCGAATTGACGTTAGCGCGTTTCCTAAAGTGCTTCGCTTGGCGTGTGAAAATATTTTTGTTTTTAATTAAAATACTTAATTTTGTTTATTAAAGTTAACGCGTGTATAGAATGGCAACCGAAGAAGAGCAAGTAAGTATTTCAAGATTATTTTGTTTCTCTCCAACTTATCTAAATTTTTAACCAACAGATACAAGTGTTGCCGGTCAAGGAGCCGCTGGACTTGATTAGGCTTAGTTTGGACGAAAAAGTGTATGTGAAGATGCGTAATGAGCGTGAACTACGTGGACGCCTTCACGTAAGTACAAATAAAAACCATTGCGAATTATAAATATTCCAAACGATAACTACAAGAGTTATTGCAAAATGGTTGCTTTTTAGTTTCCAAATTAGGCGAAAACAAAAGCAATGGAATATTGTGTTGAAATAATTGTATTTAATTTATGAATGAGTTTGTTCTTGTAAATAATATATTGTATTATTAATCGTATAAAATTTGAGACGAACTGGAAACTATTCCCCAATACAATAATTATGTGTTTTGCAGGCTTTCGATCAACATTTAAACATGGTGTTGGGAGACGCGGAAGAAACAGTAACAACCGTGGAAATCGATGAGGAAACATATGAGGAAGTATATAAGACTACAAAACGTACAATTCCAATGCTTTTTGTGCGAGGAGACGGTGTAATATTGGTATCACCTCCTATGAGAGTAGGATAAAGCAAACACTTGAATTTAGAATGTAATCATACAATTAAATGAAATAAATATGTGCTTAAAAGTGAAAATTATAAATACTTTTCATTCAATACAATTTTACGACAAAATGGTAGCACAATCAGATTTTCCTTAATTCACTTTAAACCCACTAAACATAAATAGATACGATCCTGACTACAATCATTCACCTTGTTTGAAATATGGCCACAAAGCGCATTGGGCACTCATCATCGGTTACTTGATTAACGAAAGTAATGAGGTTTGTTTGTTTATAATAAAATACTATTAGCGAAAGCACATGTACATATTGACATGGACAATTTTGTAAATTCCAGTACTTTGTGATAGCGCGTCACGGAAAAGCGAAGAATATTGCTGTCTGGGCAATGACTTCTCTAAGCGACAGCAATGCCAACCTTATAGAGTTCGAACAGCCGAAAGGTTATCCCGATTGTGATTTTCTGCTACCCCCTGGTGGTATTGGTGGTGATTTAGGTTTAAGAGAACGTGCCATTATTGTAAACATGTTGCCGCGAGAAGACTTATTTATCTACGCGAGAAAAGAACGGAATGCCAAGCATTAACTGCCTTAATGTCTTCTCTGTAATTGTATGTTTGTACTCTAGAAAATGCAAATTAATTAACCACAAATTGCCATGTTATTAAAGAAATGTAACCAAGTTAGAGAAAAGAAATGTCTAAATATTAAACTTGTAACAACAGTGAAACACGCGTTTTAATTGGAACTCTTAAATATTGATATATGTATTTTATTTTGTTATTGTTATTATTTTTGTCAATAAACACACTTAGTAACTAGTAAAGTTTTACAGCTTTTTCAACTTTATTACATTTGATTAACTTTAGGCTTTTCCAAAAAGGCTTATTAGCACTTCACTACATATAAGAATAAAAACATTCAGTTAAATATTGCATATATGTACGTATTTATATACTGTATTATATATATATAATTATTTGTAGTTTATTTTGTTACAATTAATTCCCACGAAATTCAGTCAATCACAATATTATAACGTGTGTCTATATGAAACGTATTTTTAATAAAAACGAACTCTTTAAGCATTTCTTTATTCATACACTATGAATATGTATGTATTTATTTATTTAGCGACGAAGGCTAATTGGACTTATTGGTAAAAATAAATAATTGTTATATAATTCGGAATTTCTTTAGACTAAATGAAAATGAACACGAAATTAATTCAAACTAAATACAATTAAATTTTTAACACTTTATTGACCGCATTGCACCGTTATAACGCTTTTAGGTTAAAAGTGCTTTATGCAGTTATGCGCATTAAATTTATTTGTTTGCACAGACACGATATGTATGTAATTTACTATTACTTCAAAATATAAATAACCGGATAAATAAAACTATTAATATGTATATTTTTATATACAAAATTAGATTTTATAATGAAATAGGGCTTGGACATACGCTAGGTTACTTCAAGCAACTACAATTTACGGTATGCGTCTTAATAATATTTTAAGAATTTTTTCTGACAGCTCATAAGGAAATTTAGAAATTCGATCAAAGACTTGACCTTGTCTACAAGGCAGAACTCATTCCAGATCTTGAAATTATTTACTTTACACCGGAGATCATTCAAGAAATATAAATATTTACTCACATTCCTTGCTGTAAGTCATGAAAATGTTGAATGATACAATCTGACTGTTTGAACTTTAACCTCAAAGGTTCACGGCATTCTCTTAAATGTTTGCAAATTCACAACCAATATTTCCCAAACGCTGGCAATGTACAATTTGATAAACGCGAATCAATACAAACCCAAAAATTTCAAACTAAAACATATTTAAGACACAAAATCAAAATAAAGAACTGAACACAAAGAAATTATATTTTTTTATGTATTATTTCAAGTCTTTTCTTTTGTTTATTTATTATTTTTGTTTATTATATATTAAAAATGCTTATAGACTAAATTTCAACTTGTTTTATTTCAATTTCTCCTTTCACGCTATAAATCATCACTTTCTCTTATATTGCATAATTCTTGCTCGCACCTTTCTCACTGACGAAACATTTAAAATTTCGTGTCTTCTAATTTAATTAATTGTTTAATGTTTTAAATAATTGGTATTAATGTTTTACAGTTTAAGGTATATATATATATATATATACTATATATTAATATGTATATATTATTAGGTATATATAATATAGTATGTATGTATATATTTTATAATTATAACTTTTAAATTTTTATGTGAAATATTCTAATAAACATTCACAGAACTTATGGAACGAGAGTAACTGCCATATATGGGCATGCGCGCATGCATGCTGTACATATGTACGAGTATATATACTTTAGTAAGTTAAAAATTTTGTATATGAAGACAGTTTAAATACCTAATCAATCCAAAGTCCAACCACATATTTTTTTTTAGTTGGAGCACAACAAATAAATTACAATGCGCACCTGCTGGTACTGGTCGACAGCATTTGGAGCAAACAATGCTATGGATAAACATTTCACTAAATATACTTAATTTACATATCGCACTTGAGATACGTCAACATCTTGAGACATCTCTACAAATATTGCTGTTCTTATATTACAACTTTTACTCTAGATCACAACAATTAGAGTTTCATTACAATTTTGAAGCGTCCTCTCAATTAAGGAGTCCTCATCGTCATACAAACACGCCACTGGTTTTTGGTTTTGGTCTACAACCAGTCAATGCAGTTCGACTGAAGTTTGTGATAATTTCCATTTTGTTTTACTCAAAGCGAATAAAAAAACTAAATTAACGACTGAGTTCAGTTGCGCAGTCTCTTTACAAAATCGGGTGATAATAACATAATAACTAATATATATAAAAAAAATTTAATTCTATTAACAATGAATAAATTCGAAACAAAGTATTTTAGCTGTCTGGGTTATATGTATCTAAGGAAGAAATATGTTTTTAGATTCAGTTAACAGATCTGGGTTGTTAGTTTGTGATGTTAATATTATTCCAGGCAGGAAGAAATAAAGCATCGCCTCTCTTATTTATAAACAATAATTTGTTATTACAGTTACTGAGTATTGAATATTTCCTCGTGTCAGAGTTGCTCAGCGACGATTTTGAAAGTCAACACGACTCAATTTGGATGACAGACCGTATTAAGAAGGGTGTAATTTGAAGTTAAAAAAAATTTTAAATGAGTAACATAACGGGTTTAATAAACCACTGCTACAGTTTTGAGTCTTTTAATAATTTGATTTTTTTTTTGTGTTAATTTACGCTACATTACATCAAGATTTCAAAAAGTTCTGCATTCTGTGTAGAACGGTCAACGGTTATGTACTTTATGCTAACTCGATTCTTAATATTTTCGATTTGTATTTTGTTTATTTATTTAATATCTACTATTTAATAAGGAAATATTCGGATACAGGTGTTTTATTGATGGAAATTCGTTGGAGTTCAGTCACCGCAGCGCACTGAACACGGTGGCATTTTAATGTTAATTTACGTTTCAGTTTCACTTATGCGTTTAAATCGTACGTTAATAATTCTGTTAATTCTGTTAATTCTGATCAACTGTATATGTATGTACTGTATTTGTTTCTTTAACATTTAGCATTATTTAGTATTACAATATGGCTGGTGGTAGTAGGAAGCTATAAATTGTATGCTATACTTGTATCTCGTTAATCAACTTTCATATTGCATTTAACACATTGTCGGCGTAGCTACCATTGTTCTATTTGTATATAAGTATGTATATTATATGTTATGTAGATACTACTTCTACGGTTAGCAAGCATGGTTTAGTTTCGCAATTCACTTAGTTTCCTTTAAATATTATATATGCGCATACACACGAGATATATATGTATTGGTAAGCGCATGTAATATTAAATATTTTTCGTTTATTTCTACAATCAGCTCAAAAATAAGTTGTTATTTAAATACAATAAAAAATAAGGTTGTATAAGTTTAGGTTTCTTAACGCGTTTCTATGGATTACAAATAAAAAATATATATATGTATATGTATATCTTTATATAGCAGTGTTCGTAAACAAAATTGCAAGGCGAACCATGTTGATGCCACAAAATGTTGAAAAAGTCATTGTATAAATTATTGGGTTTCATTAAAATAAAGTTGTGGGGTTTTTGCCTTCTGAGTTCATTCCTGTCTTTTCGGTAAATTCTATTTTTCACGAACCCACAGGCGCCCTGCTTATATATGTAAGCTTTTGATGCAGTTGTGAGGGCTCTTTGAATATGTAGATGTGTTGGATGCATACATTTATAATACAATATTATTAAATTATTGTACTCGGTTGTAGTTGTAGTAGGTATTACGTACAATATGATAACCAACATAGCTATTACATGCTATTTGCAAATGTGTCTGCTATTATATAAGTAGAATTGTTACATTAATGTTAAATATTTTATATTTTTATCGGCTCAAATTTTTGTTATTAAAATGACTAGGATATCTCAGAACAAGACATTGGCGTACAACCAATAAGAGCAATTGGAAAATTCTTTACGTGTGTTTGCCATTGCGATGACAACTGGAAGAATTTCACACCAGTCCATTCGGTGCCGTCAATGAAAACTGCAAATACATAATTATTTATTGCTTATTTACTCAAATAAAACTCGCTTTAAAATTCATGGATTTCAGTCTTTTTAACTTCGAACTGCTTTAAGTCGCTACTGAGCGTAACCGTACTCACCTCTTAACGGTACCGGGTGCGACGGTTTTGGTGAGCAAATCAAGCGTGCCACACCTTCGACGCACTGCTCCTTTTCGAGATCACGGTCTTTTTCCTTCTTCTTGCCCAGACGCATAACTGCAAACACAACAACAAAATGAGTAAAAAGAAGGATGCAAACAACCGAGGCACTTACTTTGTTTCTGTTTCTTTTCTTTGGTTGCGAAATTCACTGTCATGCCATGCGACATTTCGCCTAATTGGGCGTTCTGCGGTAGCCGCCAAACCTGTAGATTCCTAAATGTGCTCTTAATGCTACTCTTGCCACCCTGATCACCGCTACGCGTGATGCTCTTTTCTTTGGGCGTGTAATCACCCGGTCGCATAATGGGCCAGTAATCTACTTGCAGCTCCACCGACTCGGACGCAGCGTTCGACTGCGCTGTCGGTGTGCTGATCGAATCGCCGCCGCGATCGCGTAGCGCATTCGCCGAAGAGGGTGGCGTTTGCTGTGGGGGTGAGATCCTACCGCTCTGCGGTGGCGAACCGGATGGCGCAGTATTGCCCCCAACACCGCCGGCGATGCCAGACAAATTCGTGACATTGCTATTTCCAATGGGTATGGCGCTTGACATATTCAGAGACTGCTGCGCGCCTGAACTGCCCGTTTGCGTGGCGTTCTCTTCGAGATCGAGTGAGACTTGTGGGCCCTCCAAGTAGCCAATGCGTACATCCTGTGAATGTTGCAAGTTGTCAGTTATCAATGGTTTCATGTCAATTGCTTTACCGATACTCACACTAACAAATGGCACGAATATTTGACGTGAGTCCTCGTCCTTGTAATTGACCATTGCCTCACCAATTGGAATTTGGGTGCATGGTCCAGCGGCGTGTAGGTAACGCTGTATGCGTTGTACCATCTCCACAATGTCGGATTTATTCGCGGTCACCGAGTCGCCCAGTGTCGTTGACAACGCCGAAGCATTCACTGTCGTTACGGCACTAACTGCCGCCGCAGTCGCCGCTACGCGCTCGCACAACTGATACCAATTATCCGAGCCAAACATGGCACCATACGTCAAGTCGACCTGGCTTAGATAGCGCGCTATTGTGCTGCCGCTGCCGATCGGCACTATATAGAACCGCAAATGATTCAGCCAGTCCGGTGGACGCACTCCCATTAGCTCGACGTAGTGCCGTAAGGCTGCGCCCTGCAGCCAATCCCCTCCCAATAGTAAAATTTTCACCGTATTTGGTGGCTTCGCATTCGAGTTGCAGCTAAAGAAAAGATTTAATGAATTGAAAAGGGAAATCTAATATTTAAAAACTTCAGACTTACTATTTCTGTATCTTGCCCATTAGGGCCTGGAGTACCGCCTTCACCTCCGCCGTGTTTTGCGGTACAAAAGCCGGCTTGAAGGAGTTCGCCAAGAGTGTTGTCAGTTTGGGCATTAGTGCACTGCCACTCAGCGCCTCAGGCGGACTAATTAGTGTGACCACATCGGGAAGATTTGTATCCTCACTGGCGAATATTCGGCTCAACTGATCGAGCAACAATTTGCGCGGCTCCACATTTGTCGGCGACAGACATGTCTCTAATACTGAACGTGGCTCAGCTGTTAAGCTAAGTGTCTGCTTCTTCTTGCCCATGCCAACGCCACTGCCGGCGGCGCCACTGCCAGCACCGCTTGGCGTGTTGCTGGATGTGCGGAACAGACGCGAACGCTTCTCGCTGAAAGTGAAAGCGCTGCCACTGTTGCCGCCACCGCTCACTGGAGTCAACTGCTGCTGCTGTTGTTGTTGCAGCAACTGCAAACGCATGTAGTCCTTATCGCTGCGCGGAGGACTGTTCTGCGGGTCAGAGTTCTGGCCATCGGTATTAAAAGCGTTGCCCTCATTGCCAGAGCTGTCGTTTCGATAGTCTGTCGGGCGATCTGTGGAGCATAAATTTAAGACATACATAGATTTAAAATGCAAAGAAGTTGAAGTAACATTAACGTTGTATTTTATAACTAGGAAATAGAGAATTTAAGAGCATAGGACTGTAACACTAACTTCTAAAACACAACGAGGCATCCAGATAAGGGTAGTGTTCGCTAACATACGTAAACTATATAGATACTCGTGTGATAAATGCTTAGAAATTAGAAAAGGGTTACACAATTTTTCACTTGACTTAAATTAAAATGAATTTCTAACTGTGCTGGGCAACAAATGTTAAAATTGTCTTTTACAGACTTTTTATTTTTACAGTTTTTGGCTGCATAATTTCAAAATGAATTAGAAAATACTTGCTTTTTGAAATTTTTTAAGGCAGTTTTTGAAATGGCAAACACTTTCTGTTATAAAATTAACAAAGTAACCAATAAAATAACAGTTTAGGTACTCAGTTTTTACATAATGAAGATAGTCCAAGTGACCGACCTTATATAACCGTATTGCGGATTGGCCTGCATCGTAAAAATATATAAAGTGAGTAAGCATGCTATCACATTTGCACTTTTTCATTTATCTATATAAATTATATAACAGTTTCCGGTTTTTGAAGTGAAATCCTCTATAACGTATGACGACAAGCCATACGGGTACTTATTGGCGGCAACAAAATCTAGTTTGTTGTATGATATATTACAACCTTTCCTCTTTATGATACACACAGTTTGAAAATTGAGACTAATTGTAAAGAGAATTTGAAGATGAGTTATTGAGTGACTCTTTCTCTCATTTAAATTAATTTGGAGGCATAATCTAAGTATTCTCTTAAGGAATAATTAAGTAAAGAAAGTTATAATCTCACATTTGTAAATAATACTTAATGAATAGAACAATAAACGAATTCACACTTATTAATTAAGGAGTTAGTAACATGACAGCAAGCACTAAGTACTACTCACGAAAAATATAATTAATGTTGTTATATATACACATATAATTATATAATAATATTATAAATATAATCAGAATTATTTTGCTGGTAATGGAGAGCGACCAAAAATTATAATTTTTGAATTTTCCACGGATATCGTTTTCATTTTGCTCGAATCTCAACTCTTCTAGGTACTAGTTTTGCTTTCGATAACTATAAACTTTAACCGTTGTTAGATCCAATTATGTAGTCTAGGCTCCACTATATGGTAGAAACCAACATTTTTCTTCAAACGAAAGCCTGAGACATGGAATTATAATCGTAGTCTACATAACTTTAATAGACAGCAGAGGTTCCTCCAGAACTGTTTATTTTGTGAACTCATTAACCAATTGTGTATGTTAGTTGTCGCTCGCAGTCCATCACCAGCAGATAGGTTCCAAATGACGCGTACGTAGCAAATGAAACAGAATTCAACAGATAAAAGTGATAGGATTCTAACAAAGGGCGAACATTCATTTCATTTCGTGTGGATTAATAATTTCGAAAGTAAATATTTAGGTGGGATGAACGAATATTCTTTAGGTGTAAAGGGGTGTGTACGATGTTGAGTTGAGTTGAGTGTGGACTTACAAAATAATAGAACAAAAAGAAATATGAATTTTAAAAGTAAAAGGATAGATTAACAAATAATAAACACATTTTGTAAACATAATCAAAGAGAAGTAATGCAAATAAGAAAACGGAAATTTAGCAAACGAAAAATAATACACAGAAAGTAAAAATTAAACGGAAGGCGTGAAAGAGTTTTGTTGTAGGACAGTTTAAGAAATCAAAGAGTTTACATTGCAAAAGAAAACGAATAGACAGATAGCAGAGGAGTAATTAAAGAATTAATAAAGTTTTGTAATTTGTATTTTCTGTATTTTGCTGTTGATTAATGTTTTAGTTTTTTTATGGTTTTTTATGGTTTTTTGGTAGAGAGAATTTACACAGACCTGGTGTTGTTGCCGAATTATTGTTATTGTTTGTTAAATGAATGCATTTTTGTCTAGTATTATCATAATTGAATGACGAATTGGTCAATTGGTCGCTTTTATCCGATGATCTGCGTTCAAAGTTGCCTGCAAAAGAAATCGTTCAAGCCATGCAATTTCAATCGATCGAAACAAATACATAAGTAGTAATACAATTAATCAATTAATCAATAATAATCATAGTCAATTACGCCAAATATCAATTTAGAACATAATTCAGTGTCTTCGAATACACGGTATAAATTACGAATACTTAAATATTAATTTGTCTATGGATGAAATTAGCTAATGTTTAGTTATTATATGGATGTATGTATGTATGTATGATTTCATATCAGTTAAGCAATGCGAGTAATATATGGTGGGATGCTGCAAACCACGTTACCACGTTACTAACTAAAGTAAGACTATTGTACTCTTAGTTTCACACTAACTTTACGCTAGAAGTTCACAGTTCAAGTATCAAAGATAATATAAGAGGTTAGAAATTTACTTTACTATTACCGCACTCTAGTGAAAATTTATGTATGTATTATATGTATGTATATATACAAAATTACCGTTAGACACATTAGTCTCTAGTTGGCAAAATGCAACAAACAAAATGAATGAAGAAATGCGTATGAAATTAAACTAAAATGAGCAAACTGAATAATCCATGAGTGATGCTTATAAATGATCTACGTATGCACTAAATAACCGAGTATACATACATGTAATATATTACTCTTAAACTCTTTATTTTTTTTAAGTACTTATGTCGAGGCGTTAGAGAAATTTGATGACAAAGTTCAAAATGCAGAAAAAGAAACTCCACCAGAATGCGCAATTCACCCAGAGCAACCACAGAAATGACATTCTTCCTCTCCCGAATTCCCCCGACTCTTCGCACATCGAATATATGTATGTGTATAACCCATCTGCCTGTTGTGCCAACTCGGCATTGCTAATTTCATCCTTGTTCAATTCTGCCATTTGTCGGACATTGTAATTTTCTTTGTTGGTGTAAGGACAAAGCTGTTTGGTCCTTCGTCTTGCGCCAGTGCAACCTTCGTCAATTCCATCGTGCCCTTGTACGGCACTTGCTCGCCAATAGCAACAGCATTCAACCCTGACCGGGTAGAGGTCACTATGGCGACGTTTTGTTGTTGCAGTGGTGTAATGGTGAACGGAATAAAGTCGCCGCCTAAAATAAGTTGTTTACAGTCGGACGGCATTGTCCAGCTTTAACTGCTTTATTGTTGTTGGTACGGTTTGCGACCAAATTTGGCAAGTGAATTCAGTGATCCTTCAGGGAGCATATTCAGGTTATTGGAAGCTTGACCGGCATGAGTAGGAAGTGAATGATTGTCTTCTTTGTATTGCTCTTTATTGTAGCGGTCGGTAGAAAGTATGGAAATATTGACACATTTCCCCACAAGTTTTGGTGGGCATATGTGGATCAATGAATTTAAAACTTTTGGGAGAATGTCATTGTCTGCCTTTTCCTAATAATAGTTAGATGCCTATATTTACATAAACAAAACAAAAACAGTAGAAGACGAAGTCAACAGCTAAGAACTCTTCATTTTAAATTATTTATTCTTTAAGTATATAAGTTATTGTCAAGGCTGAGGTATAACATTGAACACTGACTGTTGGACCCCTGGGGCGTATGAGTGATGCCGAGCCAAGACTAATGGAAACCCGTTGGTTGTGCGTAAGGGCAAACAGTAACTTAAAAGCCAGTCAGTGTGGCTGTGCAGCAGCAGTCAAGCCTATACTTATGTAATTAAAACAGAATTAATGACTTTTGACAATTCCCACTGACAACTTGATTTGTTTAACGAAGAGGTTTGTGGTCTTGAACAATATTTCCGTATTGTCAATGGATACTCTTAATTCACTAGTGAAGGAATGAGGAATGGAAGCGTTTACTCAAAGTTAAATAATTTTGACCAAAGGGTTTTCTCGGTGTATGTAACTGTAAACCTCTCTAACGCCGACATTAAAGAAACATAAAAGATTTTAAACTTAACAAAATCAAAAGCGACCTACCAAAGGAGAAGAACTTCAAGTAGCATTAAATTTAACAATATTATATGAAATTCTTTTCAAACTAAATATGTAGGTATGTACGTACGTATTCCTAAACCAATGAGAATTATATACTTAAGCACAACCAGTTACCATACTAGTGAAATAGTTGCTTTTTGTTTCGCATCTCTGCTTTTAACAACTTACCACCGCCGGCGCTATTGTCGTGCAGCATTATCCGCGAATTGGTGAAGAACGGGCGCAGCGAGGGCTTTGGTGTCGATCCAATAGACAAGCTGTCCATGTCGGGGCCGGAATCGTCGCCCTCGCAGCATGACAGCGATTCCAGCTCCTGGAAGAGTGCGTCCAAATCGCGCTCGCCACGGAGTGCTGCTGTGCCGCGGCTCACCTCGCCCTCCAGCTCCTCAGAGGCCTTGAAACGTTTCAGCAAAGCCACAATTTTCTGCTTGAAATTACGTTGTTGCAATGAAATTGTCTGCAAAAAGGAAACAAATTGTAATCGAAGTGTAATAACTGTTTTTATTGTCAATAAAAAATATCAAAAAAGTAATCAATAATAAGAGGATTACTCAATATTGATGGCGCTTTTAAGAGCACGCTGTTGGAAATATTTACAGCGTCATTTAGACAATTACTTTTTCTCATTAACATATTAGTATCGTGAACTACGAATAGATGGTGTTGGGGGAATGAACGCGAGTCAACTAGAACGAACGTGTGACCTTAATGCACTAGCTGCTAATAGTAACGTAGTACCTGAGGACAATACAAGAGGGGAAGAGATGTTAAGGCTCCGCAGGGAAAGGTATAGACTTTTGGTGTTTCATTCGTCCTATGATTTCTGCTCGAAATACTTCGATACAAAAGTTTTCAATTGACGTAACCTCATTGTCTTGGTAGTGCGTAATTGCTTGCAACAATTTATTGCTCCTTAATTGTTGGGCAGTTTGAAGTGCACCGAAGTGATTTTCAAATAAATAATTCAAGAACTTTGAATTGATTTCGAAGCAATTTTCTGAAATTTCATGTATTTTTCTTTTGTTGTTTGTGAGCAAGTTCTATAAGAACCAATAGAAGTATGTAC
The DNA here is from genome assembly GCA_031772095.1 of Zeugodacus tau. Classification (NCBI taxonomy): domain Eukaryota; kingdom Metazoa; phylum Arthropoda; class Insecta; order Diptera; family Tephritidae; genus Zeugodacus; species Zeugodacus tau. The sequence goes on from CM062649.1 coordinate 93,647,483, forward strand.
TTATAATCGGTTTGAGTTTCCTTTCCCACAGGCTATTAGGTTAATAGAAATAGAATAGGCTCTTTGCTACTTTACTTCGAAACTTTTACGATTAAGCAATTAATCCTGCTATGTTTGGGTGAGTTCTCCTCAATAAAGCGGTTTTTGATAATATTAGATAAGGAGGGGATCGATAGAAGGCATTCCGCTTGCATTTTGCAAGCCAGAAAGTACAAAATACCATAATGCTTCTAAAAATATTTGTAATGTTCTCTATCTGTAGGAAAAATTTTGAAAAGTAAGCTAAATTTTTTTTCGAAAAAAAAATTAAAAATGTTGCTGCTGGGCAGTTCTATTACGAACTGTAATTGTGTTTCCAATTACTGTTTAACTACAATAGACAACAACCACAGCACTGACGCCATTAAGGTATGACTACACTTAAGTTTCGAATGCTAAACCTCTGCTGGGAAGATAACTAATGGATGACTCATTCAAAATGCTAATTAATTAATGATTAATCGCTACTTAATTTACATAATAAACAGAAGCTATCTAAAAATTGTACAAACGTGTTGAATCATATGAAAACATCAATATTCCGAATTAAAATAAAAACCTAAAATAGTGATAAGTATTCGACTAACTATATATAAATACAGTACACATGTAATTATGAAGCTACACTAATTTAATCAATGTGATATGATAAGAAACCCACGCCGTAATAGTATATTCAAGAACAAGAAGACACCGCATAAGAAACCGCAATAATCTACAAAAGTGCATTTAATTAGATTTCTGGTATTTTGGGTTTAGTAAAAAAGAGAAAAGTAAGAGAAACAAACATGCGGACATCTACCATACATATGTATATGTAAATATATATATATATATATATATTTGGCGTAGGAACCGCTTTAAGCGATTATAGCCGAATCCACCATAGCGCCACTCATTCCTCCTTTTTGCTTTTTGGCGCCAACTGGAAACACCAAGTGAAGCCAGGTCACTTTGCACTTGGTCTTTCCACCGGAGTGGAGGTCGTCCTCTTCCGCGGCTTCCTCCAGCGGGTACTGCATCGAATACTTTCAGAACTGGAGTGTTTTCTTCCATCCGTACAACATGACCTAGCCAGCGTAGCCGCTGTCTTTTTATTCGCTGAACTATGTCAATGTCGTCGTATAAATCGTACAGCTCATCGTTCCATCGTCTGCGGTATTCGCCGTTGCCAATGTTCAGAGGACCATAAATCTTGCGCAAAACCTTTCTCTCGAAAACCCCAAGAGTCGTCTCATCGGATGTTGTCATCGTCCACGCTTCAGCGCCATACATCAGGACGGGAATAATGAGCGACTTATAGAGTTTGATTTTGGTTCGTCGAGAGAGGACTTTACTTTTCAATTGCCTACTTAGTCCAAAGTAGCACCTGTTGGCAAGAGTGATTCTGCGTTGGATTTCAAGGCTGACATTGTTGGTGTTGTTAATGCTGGTTCCCAGATAAACGAAATTATCTACAACTTCAAAGTTATGACTGTCAACAGTGACGTGAGAGCCAAGACGCGAGTGCGCTGACTGTTTGTTTGATGACAGGAGATATTTCGTCTTGTCCTCATTCACCACCAGACCCATACGCTTCGCTTCTTTATCTAGTCTGGAAAACGCAGAACAAACGGCGCGGTTGTTGCTTCCGATGATATCAATATCATCGGCATACGCCAGGAGCTGTACACTCTTGTAGAAGATTGTACCCTCTCTATTTAGTTCTGCATATGTAAATATGCATCTATGCTTTTACAAAAATTGATTTAGGTAAGTGAATATAAAATTGTGCACGTCAACAAAATATGCGAAAACCCTTCCTATGACCCACATATACACCTGTACACAAGTAAGTATAAAAGTTCATTTGTACCAAAAAAAAAGCAACACTTCTAACGCTGGCAGTAGCGCCGTCAACGGGGCAACAAGTGCAAGAAATCACGCACAAACTAACAGAGATGTGAGCATTTGAAATATTAAGTATCAAAACTTAATTAACGTGTCAACGTGACACGAAAGACCGCAAAGAACACGCCGGTGGATAATAATAATAATAATAACACACACAACACAAGGCCTTTATGAGGGGCTGAAATGGTTAATTATATAAATTGTTTGCAACAATTGGCACTTTAACACTGCGTAAATGAAATGCATGCCAACCAACTCGTACATACATACATACACACTCACATATTTATGTGCGTACATGCATAATTATTTAAATACATATACAGATGTATGTATGTATGTATGTACATGAGTAGCGGTAGAGACGACAACCCATAAATTATGACGTTAATCATGCCTTTTAGCACCGTTTATTTGTATTTAACTAAGCCTGTGTATTTAATAATATAACACATAACTGCATTTACGTATATTTGTATGGTTGTATAAGCTTTGAAGCTGCTTTGGCGTCTCACGCACGTTCACAAGCGCTTTATACGCAAGTCATTCTATGCATTCTTATGTACACATAAATAGATAAAGGCCCTAGAGACATATTCAAATGAAATTAAATCACTTTTCACACTTTCTGCAGCCTGCGGCTGGGAAGCGCTCCAACCATTTCATTTCACTATGCACTCAGTGGTGATACATAAGGGGGGAACACCTCAATGAAGGACCAAATAAGGAAATATTTTGCATTAACCCTTTCGCGGACACACTAAATTTAGTAAATGTTATCAGAGTGACACATGCATTTATTTGGCTTATAAAACCGATAATTGAATTCCGATTTCAGTTTTACTGTGGCTCTCTTCAAATGGCTTAAACACGAATAATTATTTAATTTTATACATTAAATTAAGTTAGTCAAATCTTGGCTTCGGCGACGATATTGATTACTCGAAGTCGATTTATGACAACTCACACTTCTTTCAATTGTAAAGTGAGTGTTGATAGTTCAGGCAATTTTAAATAGTTTGGGATAATTGACTACGTCATCCTAGTTTGTAGCTGTGTCAACTCTCTGCAAAAACAGAAGATCTCACTTAGACAGCCTGGCGCTGTCCATTGTGGTACCAATAAAACTCCCTGTGGATCAAATACCTTTAAGATTCAGCAAACCGCTTGGAATCCGTTCAAATTTCTTAAGACGGCTAATATCGATTTTTCCGAACAGTTGATCCAGGAATAATTGGAAGAGTTTCGTTCATTTGCAATTTAGGAGTAATTTCAAGGCCGAACGTGCCGTTTGTTTGCCTACTAACAGGTGCCAAGATGCCCCTATTCCCGAAAATGAGTGAAATTGGTTCTGGAATCACATCAGCCCTCATATACTATATATGATGATTTTCTATTGGACTTTATGCCGAATATATAGGTCACATTGTGTGTTATCTTAATAAAATTACATCAATAAATTGCGAGAGTATAAAATATTCGGTTGGACCCGAACTTAGCCTTTCCTTATTTGTTTCAAATTGTTTTGGGCTATCGACACAACCTTATACAATTGAACAATAACAAAAATATTTTAACAAAGCAACAATGACAATCTTCAAAATATTATTTTTGGGTTTTCTCTTTTTATATTTTTCTTGTCAACTCGAATAAAATTCTCCTATTATTATCTTCCTCGCAATTTTTCCATATTTACTCACTTTATAATCTTTTCATGGCCTTCCAATATTTCAAGACTAAAATTAGCCAGATCTGTTTGGCCGTTCTCGACTTTTTGCGAGACTAACGAACAGCAATTCATTTTTATATTATATTTATGTAACTGTATATTAGAAGTAAAACAAAATTTTAATTATTAATATCTCCTAATTAATTTTCATCAAAATCCGTTCAGCCGTTTAGGCATGATAGTACAAAACACCCAGAGAAAGCAGTTAAAAGGACCGCTTACGTTCAATTCAGTTTTCTGCCTAATTCCTACCCCCTAAGTACGATGACGTGATCATTTTGATCTTATATCCGTTTTTAGGTAACCATCTATTACCTTACTAAATTTCATCAAAATCCGTTCAGCCATTTAGACGTGAAAGAGCAATAGTCCCAACAAAAACGACTAAAAATCACTAACTCAATTTAGTTATCTGCCTACTGCCTACCCCCTAAGAACGATGGCGTGATTATTTATAGCCTATGACCATTTCTAGGTTATCATCTATCATCATACCAAATTTCATCAGAATCCGTTCAGTCGTTTAGGCGTGAAAGGGTAACAGACAGACAGAGTTACTTTCGCATTTATAATATTAATATGGATTTAATTTTTACTCAAAACAAAAAAATTATAGTATGTCGACATACACCGACGTGTCCTAGTTAGGGATTTTGATTTGTTATAGGGACACGGATATAGGGGTCGGATATGCTCGACGTCGGACAGAGCCGACATGTCCTATTTCCTTTTTTCTATGTCGGCATATACCGACGTGTCCAATTTAAGCCATTCGTTGTGTCGGATTATGCCGACGTGTCCGCGAAAGGGTTAAAATTATATTATTAAATTATTCGATTTTATTTTCTTTTATTTTTCACTAAAAATAGTTTAAACTACCACATTTGGTCCGCTTCGAAATTTTATTCTTGGAAGTAAATGAGAGTCGGTTAGATTTTGATCCAGATAAATGCTTAACTAATCTTAACCTTTTTTTTAGTTTTACTGTGACTCTCTTCAAATGGTTATAATTCAATCCAAATCGAAGCAGTTATATATTATATATTGAAATATACCCGACCTGAGCACCTACAATTTATTCTTCTCAAAATTTTGAAAATTTTGCATGAATAAGCGAACAACAACGGTAATGATAATTTTTAATAATAAGCAGAGTTTTTTTGGGAAACTTTCAATAATCGCCAGCACCCCTACCTAAATTCATCCCAAAAATTCACAAAGTTTATTTTACACGCAATCAATTCCGCTCGCCTCAACTGCTCGACACTTTGTATTTTCGCAAAACTTCACTAATAGGATGCCAACAAAAGCAAAGTTATCTAAATAAAGTGTTGAACCTAATTTGCATTTGAAATTTGGCTAAATTATGGTGGCAAAGCAGTCAGCAGCCAGTAGGCTTTGCTGCTGAGGCTCTTTGTCAACAAAAGTTAAGGCAGAGCAAAGAAAAGCCTATTAAAACAAGGCCCTAAAACACAAAATAGACTCGAGCTGTGTCGTAAATACTAAGCCGCCTAACGGAAAAACGCCCGTTATGATCTACGACAAACAAAGCAACAACGCACGCGAGCTTAGAAAGAGTTAGGCCTTATCACAGAGGAAACATTTTCGGAGGATGCGTAAGACGGATGTGTGTGTGTGTGTACGCAAAGGCAACAATGGAAATTCGCTTGACAAAACTTTATTAATTTGTTTTTGTGTAGATTAGGGGTGCGCGACCCAAATAAATAAACGAAATGGGAGCTCTTATACAGTATGTGTGTGTGTGCGTGTGTGTTTCCTTGTTGAACGCAAAGCGGAAGTGTTTGCGCTGATTTTATTCTGACGTGTTGTTGTGAATATCTTCTGCATAAATTTCCAAAACAGCTTCCATGTTTTGTTCTCGCAGCAACCAATGTGCATGGTGCGAGGAGCTAGGCGGTCCATCTGTTAGTCATAATTTTATTTTTTTCTTTTTTTTATAGCAAAAAATGTTTGGGGTGAGTAATCGGCGCTGAGCCCACCTAAGACTTTCCAAATAAATATATTTACTTGGGTACCTATTTATTTACACTCTGATTACGGTGTGTTTACGTTTAATGTGTTTGTTGTGAGACCAGAAGAACGCATTTAAATGGTGCAAGCGTTGATTTCTACACAGACACACAACAACAGCAATACCAGTCCCTCAGGTGTATTTCGCGTGCGTCGTTGCCTTTGTTGTTCGACGTCACAGAAATTAATGAAATCGGTGTTGAAATATATGTTTCTTTCTCCCGAACGCGTCTGTTTTTCCTCTTTGATGTTGGAGCAGCACCTTCAGCTGCCGTTTGTCGCGGGCATCACCATGGAACCATTGTAAATTACACAAGAAATTGTTCACAGCGCTCATTTAAATGTTAAATAATTAATTTCAATGGCCATAATGAACTCGGCAGCAATAATTTTAAAGTAATTGTTTCTATTATGGGATTATATGGAAAAAAAATTAATTTTGAAACAAATAAGTTTTCGTGAAGAGATTTATTGTCACTGTGGATGAGTTTAATAATTATCATTTTGGTTACTCAGCCAAAAAAAAAATGTATATTAACTGCACCGTTTCACACTAACCTTAAGGAATCCGGACGACTTTTTCATTTTTGAATTGCAAATGGTATTGAAGAAGATATGCAAAATATAATTCTTCACCTCACGCTACGAGCACTTGTGAATAATATTTATAAAATAAATAATTAAATGATTCGAAACAACCATTGATATTAATTGACACCAAATTATTTTCGAAACATTACAACTTATATAGAACGTATATAGAGAAGTTGCCAACCTTCTTAAAATAATGAGTTCTCACTACCGTTAATGACATTACTATTTCAAGTAGTTATGTATTAATAGTTGATTGCATTGGTTCCATCATTCATAGTGACACGGACAAAACGGACGAGCGGAAAGAAGGGTAGGTTACCTCGGGGGTATCTCGAGAAAAAATATTGCCGAAGCACAGCTTATGACATCAAAAGCAATAAACTATATACCCAATTCGTGACTTGTCGTATTGAGTCAGATAATTGAATTTTTTGTGTTATTATTCATAATTTAGCTGGAAAACGGCGTCTTTAACGCTCGTAATCTATTTTATTTCCGAGTTTTAATTTTATTTCGAACTGTAGACACGATGTTTAGATATACAAATAACGTTTACTTATTGAAAGCGCCATTTCGAAAAATATTGAATACCGAACATTTAACCAAACAAAATGCCTCACAGACATCCCCATTAATCACCTTTGCATTGCGACGAGACACGTCAACAGGTGTCTCTTGCAGCGATGACATGTCTTTAACATGTAAGTGTACCTGTAAGTTATATATTCTAACTACAATCCAAACCATTTTTTAGGGAACACAAACTAGAATCTTAACTTTCAACTGAAAACAGAGGTCTCAAGGTCTTTAAGAGCCGCTTAACCACGTATTCGGGCATACATTACCAAGCGGCACGGTGTAAAAAAGTAAAGAGGTGTCTTTAATATTTTCAACGACTATTCCAAGATGGTCTGGACCTTCATTTAAATTTTTTTTATAACAACTTCAGCAGAATATAAAGTACGGCATGTTTTCTCGACTAAATCAGCAGCTATAAAAATTTTGGTCCTTAATTCTCTTAAATCTCTCTGGGGATACAAATATTTGAATAATGTGATAACGCACAAGCAATCAAATATAATATGAATAATGTTCTATTTTTATAATAAATGTTTAATTGTTTAGCGCAGGAAAAGATACAAAATAATCTTAAACAAATAAGTGATGTACACACACATACACATGCTACACATGTTTATATCGAGCTAACGGCGAAATAATAAACTTGATTGACGTCCCCGCAACTGGCTTTGACCCCACTTGAATTGTTTTGCTCATCATATGTACTATGTAAATGGACAATTTAGGCAATTTCAACACTGTTTGAATGTTTTTTAATAAAAATAACGGTTTACTAAAAAAAGAACTAATTTTAAGAAAGAGTGTAGCTCTCTATGAGATTGCTTCGCATAGTTTGTAAATTGTCTGTCAATGATTTTCACACTCTAGAGTCTAAGAATTGTTCATTTTCTCAACTTGTTTTCGCATTCTTGCAACATTCTTCAAGAAAAATGCATAAACAACACTTGCTTATGCGTTCTTCCCCAAGAGCCGCTGCCGCTGCCGCTGCTAATTTACAATTGTTTATGAGAGCACTTTATAGATTCTGCTGTTCTACATATGTATGTACTTACCCGACTGATCTTCGCCCGTGACGAGCTCTTGTCCTTCATCTCGAATTCACTATCACTGTCCACTGGGTTGGTGCCGAGAGCGACGTCTTCCACCTCGGACCGTTGCAATTTGCGATACTTGCGCATATCGTGCTTGCTGGGATTGTAGTCCCGCTTGGGATCGTAGCCGGGGAGACCCAGCTCGGTGGCCTCATCGTTGAACTCACCGGAACTGAACTCGCCTTCTTCATCCTCGTCCGAATACTCAGCAACGCGATCTGCACGATAATTATGGTTATGTACGTGTGGATTACTCGTGGTAATATGCTCATTCGGATTTGGATTTGCATTCTGACTATGACTAGAATTACTGCTATTCTTAAGATTGTGAGTTAAACTCATCAACTTGCGCAAGGTTCGTCTTTTGTTTGTGGCTTGAACATTGCTTGTGTTGCTATTGTCAACATTGTTATTGTTGTTTTGTATGCGTAGATTCGGCATTATGCGACAGAAGAACACTACCGACAATAAGGAACTATAACGTTGAGACACGCCCTTGAGACGCTATTGCTAGATAGCTTGTGGAGCTGATAAGATTGTTTACATCACTTTAAGACTTTAGATCTTAGCGATTTTTTTTAATTAAGTTAAGTTAAGTTTTGTTTATTAAAATATATTGTATTTGGTCAGATTACGCGTAAGTATCTACCCGCGTACTGTTAAGTGTCTACTACTCAGCGATAAGGCGCTGCAAGCGAAGCTAACGATATCACAATTAAATGCGCAGATATTTTATTATTTTGATCACTCGCTTTAAATTGTTTTATGTATTTTGTATTTTAACGTGTTTCTCCTCTTCGCCCGGAACACACCGCCGCGCGCTGCAAAACAATGCGATTATTGTCAAAAATTTCGTCGAAGTACGTGCGTACGCGGACGCGTTCACTGGCCTGCTATTAGCGTTTACTGGTACACGAGTCGGTTGTGCCGCGCTAACGTGATATCACTTGTGTGGTCGACCTTCTACTGTTCGCTAGCGCTGGGCCGCGCGAGCAATCAACAATCAGTCATTCATTCAGCCGGGCTAACTCTCACACTCAAGCATTTCTGGCCAACGCTACTTAGAGCGTGTAAAAGCTCACCGGTGAGCGAGTACTGCGGCTGTCCGCCCAACCGAATCGTTCAATACGAGTGCTCCGAAACAAAAAATGTGTATGAGTAGTATTTTTATAGGTTCTCAATGCAGCAGACATGACTACACTTTTATATGTGAATATACTTGTTTAGGTGTATGTGCTCTTATGCACCCAGTAGGAAAAATGATACTTAGAAAATATAGTGGATGTTGATATTATTGTATATAAGACCCTAACTAAATTTAGACTATAACTTCATATAAACATATAGGCTTGGATGAGAGGAGGTAGATCGCATCTTGACTATGCGATATAAGGAACATGGATCCATTAACAGATCATATTCACCACTAAAAGCACTCATGATTTTAAGGAGTTTCAAAAACAAACTATAGAACATGCGAAAATAATTGCTTTGGTTCACTGTACTATTAGTCCATAGTTTCCCGATAGGACCCTTAAAAATAATATACATCTGTAGATTTGTATTCGTAAACATGTTTAACGCCCTCACTCTTCATGAAAGAACCAGAAGATGTAATGGAGTATTACTCAGAATTTGTTCATAAACAAACAAAAAGTCTAGCGACTACTCTCGCACACGTCGGCTACAAATAATTAATGCGGCATGAAATCCCCTGCACCGCTGTTTATTTGGTTGTCAAAAATTTGGGTGGCAAAGGCCGTTGGGTGGGCAGGCGCTATGTGCGTGGAGTCGACTGAGCACTTGTTGACAGCCCTTTAGGCGCAGCAAAGGCAGGCGGAGACCGGCACACGATTATTTATCAAAGACCGCACAGCGGAGAGGGACTCACGTACTTTTGCTGCTCAGCAACAGCGACTATTGACGGTGTTACACCGTGTTTAACATACTCAATTACTGTCGTGAGCAGAATGCCGCAATCGTATTCATATTTTTTGTTTACTACGCACTGATATCAGAAATAGCACAAACCCCACGCGCAACGAAGTACATACTTTTGTTTCGGCGCACAGTGTGATGACTACCCCAAAAATGGTTCCCCAATAGAAGAAGATACATTTCTCTTGTAAAGTGTTTATAGAAAAAATATATATTTTCGAGATATTTGAAAACGGAAAAGAGCTTCGATGGAATGAGTAATGCAATTGTCATAGTTTTGTTCGCTAAGAAGAATTGCTCATAAGTGCAAAAATATGACATATATTCCGCAATATTATTGCACAATATGTTTCGCAACTTTGCACCTTCCGCGACCCACAGTTACCAGTGTTGGCGGCTGCGGAGTAACACGCGCTGTTGCTGCTCCAATTCATTTCATTATCTTTGTTGTCGTGGCTATAAGTGCCGGCAACACAAGACAATGACCGCTTGCACCCAAACTGATGGAAATATTACTCATTGATTTGATTATATTTTACAAGGAAATTTTCATTTTTGTTGCTTTCGCTTCTTTGTCGACTATTCGGCTTTATTTTTGGTTTTTCTTCTCCAAGCGTGGCCAAGATATTGCCCGTTTCGCCGGCCGGTCACGACATCAATGAGCCATTGATTGCCTGTAGCCTCGCCACATACGCCAAGCAATATGTAACAAATATGTGTCAATGTGTGTCTGTCTGGAAATAAAACAAGCTTGGCAAAGGGTGCACACCATTTGTTGATACGGCGTTGTAGAAACTCAACAGATGTTGACAATGAGCTATAAATAGGGAGAATAACAGGTAAACCTGACATCTACACACATACGTACGTGATAGAGTGCTTTTGTAGAACGCCACATTGGGGCCACACGTTCGTGATTTTGTATGTCAATGATTTTATTGAATGGAAATGGCGCCTCTAAGTACTTAAGGAACTTAAACGATACTTTAAGACTACTTTGACAATAGAATATACGAATTTCTAGTAATAACTGAGATATATGAGGAATGCACTCTGATTCAGCGAAGGCAGTGATTCTATTAAACTGGACATATGTTAAGCACACATTGAATCTATAAATACAGTTTTCAATAACCTATTTACGCTGCCCTCACGCAGGTTGTTAGTGTCCTTGGTTTACAGAACGAATAAGGCAAGTGAAAGGAAACAACCCTACCACAACCCACAACCCACGGCCGGAAAGTCACACCAAACTGACCTTCGATTACGAAAATAGGTACAAGTAGTCTAAAAGAAAAGAAAAGCAATCAAAATAGTAACAAAAAACAGCTGACAGTTTCGATGGAATAGCACAGATACGCGTGTGTCACGGCAGTAGTAAAAAATTGAATAGAACATAATTTTATAACGGAAAAGAATTAACAGGTGACAATTCTAAAAATAAGCAGCCGGAATATATCGCTGTGATTAAACTAAGGTAGTTTATTTTAAAGAGGTGGGAGAAGTATTTCTCATCCCATTTTAAATCAACATGAACTACTGTGAGTTTACTTCATACAGAGTAGGGCCCTACGATGTATTTTACAGTGATGGAGCTTTCGAAGCTTTTAAAAAATGTTTCGTGACAGATCACTTACAAAACGTACAGATTTATCAGACTGCATGAGTCATGGGGTTTTCTCAGAAGATGTGTTCTCTCGGCAAGAATGCTAAATATCTCGGAGAAAAACATGCGAAACGCGTAATTGTTAGAAGAGACAAAGAGAAAAAGCATGCAGGCAAATGCTCTAATTTGTTGCTAACTTCCATATCGGCAACTGATTCATTTTTAGAGGCCGCGATTCTGGCAAAGCCATTTATGCAGTAATTTTTTTCTGTCGTGCAAATAAAGTTAAACGTTTCCTTAACAAAAGCCCTTTAACTTCTCTATAAAATGTATAACAAATGAATTTGGGTTACTTTTATTTGTAAAACTGTAAAACTCGAGCACACGAGCACTGTGTTTAACCAAGCCTCTTACGTTGAAAAGTTTGCATAATTGCCTTTCAGTAATTTCGCATTTTCATGCATTTCGTCAACTCACTTCATGATCTTTGTCAACTTTTGAATGCGCGAGGCTGAAGAGTTTGCGGCAGTTTGCTGACTCACCGAAGTAAAAGTGGCGCAAACACGTCAAACAACAACACTCGCAATAAATTATAATTAATTGGCACTGTCATTTAACACCTTCGCATCCTTGGCTGTCACACAATCTAAGCCGTGAGATTGTGAAATTCACAGAAGCCGGCGCAAAGTGTTGTTAACAAATCGGGAGAAGGCATGTTGAGAGTAAAGAGAAAATCTCAACATGCGATTACCATCATACCATCCAAACATGAAGTGGCAGAAAAGTAAAAACATTGAAATGGTACTGAGAATATATGCACAAAATGACGAAAAGAGCATTTTCACCAGCGACAATATAGAAACCCCAACAAAACTAATTCAATCAAGGGCAACAAGGCAAACAAAAAACACAACAAAACGAATAAAATAAAACCAAAAGAAACGATGAAAAAATGGAAGCTAACAATGAAAGCATCAAAAATATCCAGCACAACTGCAGGAAGCCAGCCGTTAACCACCAGTCCCATCATTAGCGTAACGCTCGGCACCTGGCGGTGTGGCAGGCCACTCATCTCACCAATGCCATTCATAACCACAATTCAACGACACCACAGCTTGACACAATTTACGCATTTTGTCATTAAACACTTGAAGGCGAGCGCATGCAATCCAGCACCCAGCGTTTGAGCCCCTAGCCCCCCATTGAGAACAATGGACCCATTTCACTGCCACAAACAACTTGCGGATGGGCGTTCATTCATGCAAATGCCAAGCCGTGCGACGAAGGACGAACACACGAGTCTACTTACATACAACAGTGTACTTTCGGTAGTTGACTAGAGAGCAGTCGATGAGCAGCGGTCTGAGGACACGGTGAAGCATCTTATGCTTGTAAGTGTAAGTTCAGTGGGTAAATCTCGAACAAGGACAAATTACTTGGTATCTATCACCTAAATTAGAACAAAAACTATAAAAATGAGAATAATGATCAATGGATAGAGGCATTAAGTTCCTTAAGGGGTTATATACAGTTAGACGGCCGAAAAAAAGTGAATTTTCCAGAATTTTTTCTGAGAAAACTATTTAATTTATTGATCCAAAAATTTATACACATATTATGGTATCTTTTAACTGTATTTTAAGACTTAGTTTTAGTAAAAATATTTATTTGAAAAAGAGCTACAGCTGATCTCCAGGAGCTCCGCTCAAAAAAGACGTTTTGCGGTGACCACTATATCTCGGAACTGGATCATCCGAGATTAAAAAACCAAACAGATTTCGTTAAAATAATGTTAAATCTAGTAATTAATCGAAGGAATAAGCAAAATAAAATTTTTTGACAAAATGGCGGTTTCTCAAAAAAAAAAATCGATTTTTCACCGAAATTTCGGCCTTAAATTGTTTATAAAAAAAAAATATTTATCGGAGAGAAAAAATCTACGATTAATTACTAAAAAATATATTTAAGAAGGTCGTGTTAAAATTTGAGACTAATCGGTCTAGCCGTTTTCGAGTAATGTTGGTCACCGACTTTGAAAACACCATTTTGAGAAAAACGCGTTTAAAGTTTGGACCTTGTACTTAAAAGCACTCTGAAACGCCTTTTCAAATTTTTCATTTGATTGTAACTTTGAAAATATTCACCGGAACGATATGAAATTTTCTGTGTGTATTCTTAAATATATGTACATTAAGAAAATGAAATAAAAAAAAAATCGATTTTTTGAAAATTCTAACTGTATATAACCCCTTAAGTGATCTGGGCGCCGGTTGCAATTTTTAAGTAAGGAAATTTTTATCGTTCGATGCTACATAAAAAGATATTTGAAATAAGTATTCAATATCTTGGAATTTTCCAATTTTGATTCCATTTCTATGGATCACATCTGCACATGAGATATTTAGAAATGGCTACTGGCGAAGTATTTTTATCTACTTCATTTCCATTTCGAAATTATTTACGAAATTGGGTTCTAAAAAGTATTGGAATGAATACTACCATTATAATCCCACATTGAATGTGATGAAAAAAAGCGTCAAACAAGATCATGGAACACAACCTACGACTTTATGTTGGGTTTTCAAATGGAGTACAAAAAAATAGTGAAAGTGTAAAGAGAGAACGCAGTTATCTCGACAACAATGCGATAAATTGCCACCAACTAGCGGATTCGAACAACTGGAACTCAACGACCACGCAAACTCAACTCTCGGAAATGCCAATAATAGCACCAAAATGCAGCGAATGAACTCGTAACAAACTTAACAGACATACTCGATACTTATGTGGGGCAAGGCGAAATGAAATGGGAATTGGCGATGAGTGAATAAAAACCATGAAATATAGATGCCTAGGGCTAAGCCTAACGGAGGTTAACAATGTGCGGAGTAAAGTAGAAGGGGAGAGGAACCAAAAAGTTAATGAATTTGCAAAAGTAATCCAATGAAAGTGTGAATGAATTGCGAGTTAAATTAATATTTGAGTAACCGAATGAATGAATTAAATGCGAAGTGAGGAAAACCCTGACGATATTAACAATTCATTTCGCACGGTGTATCCCGTCACCGGTTTTGTAATGGTTTTGTTACGATTATTATGCATACCCCTTAGATATACATATACATATCTATGGAGATAGATATAGACATATACATAAGTCATGCGGTAAACACACTCATGTTAGGTAAGTAAAGTTTAAAACATTGTTTGCCGCATTGACCCTCAGGCTGTCATGCACCGCGACGAGTGCGCTCTGGCAGCTTGCCAAAATTACACGCGTACATACCCACTGCTCGCAGCTATTTATATTTTCAGCAAAGATTTGATGGCTGTCCCAATAGGGGGGCGACGAGAGAAAGAGGTGAAACGAAATAAAAAACCTCAAACCCCTTTTATATATGTACTGTGTGGTACATACATAAGGTATTTACGTTCCGCTGTGGAAAACACATATCACATAACATTAGAAACATACAGGCATGAATGAAGGAAAATCAATGAACCTAATTATAATACAAAACAATGTATGTATGGCTGTGCAAAGTAGGTTAGTCACATGTGTTTACTAGAGATGGGCGTGAGTCTAACTAATCAGCCCTGATCTCTCCTCTCGATGATTTTTAGATTTCTTTGAAGGCCTCCACAGATCATGACAACTATTGGACGGGAGAATACACAATGATTTGCGAGAGGTTAATGCTGATAAAGATGATGGTGATTAAAATAATTATAAAATTAGTAGTACTTGAAGAAAGGGTTCTGGAAAATTATAACTTATAAGACGATAGCAATCTTGAGTAGTTGTTAATGCAAATCGCTTTACTATTATATTATTCCACAATTTCGAATGCCATTAGAGTACACCAAAGGAACGCCACAGATTGAGGCAAGTGCTAAAACCACACCAAGTACGTTGACTTAGCAGCAAGCGCAGCGTGCGAGACAGGAACAATCTGATGGCGGAGCAATTTGTGGTTTCACATAGAACCGCGCTCACCAGCAGAAACCGCGCCAACAACAACACGACCAAGATGAGCACTGAAATGGAATTGCATGTGGCATGCAACAGGCGCAGTGACAACACCACACTGAGAATATGCGAACGCAACACGAAAAACGATTCATGCAAAAGTTGGCGAATTGAATCCAAGAAGTTGAGGCTGCCGGAATGAGTAAATCTGCGGTGGCGCTTACCGCCAAGCAAAAGAGAGTCGCACAAGAAAACTTTTGCCAACGACTTGAGGCACATTACAATAGTAACCAGTTTTGTGTATTACCATTCAAAGATCAAGAAAAACTCACGGAAAATTGTTTGAGGAAAATTGCTACTAAATTATGCAAATCGTTTGCCGAAAATAGTTTGCCGCATCGACAACGCGACGAATTCAATAAATGAATGAATGAACGAAATGCTTACTGTTGTTGTTGTTGTAGCGCTGGAAGCGTGGCAGCTGCTTGATTTCACACATCGTTTCAAGTTTTTCGTCTGATTCTTGCGTTCTTTTGAAATTGCCTCGCACTCGTAACACAATGGAATTTCCTCTTCACACATCACATTACGTCGCTGTCGGCTCATGCAACATGCGGCGGCATAGCGTGTTAGGTCAACTGAAATATGCGCGCCCAGCGCACGGAAATAGAATACTGTGTACATATGTATGTGTGATTTCCTTACACAATTTCAATTATACAACGCTCTCATTCGGGGGTGTGTATGTGCGGGTGTGTGCAACTAAATACAACAAGTAGCGAGTTGAGTAACTCTTAAATGGGCCATAATGATTATTAAATAATGTTGTGTGAAATATTTTCTATTCATAATGTGTTTACATACATATAAGGCATATGAACATACAAACACACAAGTGTCTGCACTACGCCTTCAAGATAATGGGTAATCCAGTAGGCAGACACCAATTTCGAATTGCTATTTGAAGCATTCGCATGACGTCTGCCGTTTAATAATAAATGAAAGTCATGCGTAAATGGTAAATATTGAGGCGTTAGACCAATGTGGAGAATTCCTCACAACCTGACTGAGTAGCTGGAGAATCCAACGAACTATTGCTGCTATTAGGTTTATAAGCCAAAAAACCATAATACTTTGATCTGGTAACCGAAACCACCTGAATCGTAGGATAAGTTGGCACCAGCACCTACAATAAGACAACTCAATGGTTTCTAACTAAAATGTGTATGAAATATCGGTTTGAACTGGAAAAATGTCTGAATCAAAAGAATATTTACTTCTGGCAATGCCAATTATGGGCATTGTTGCGAAAACGAAGATGGTTTGATTCCCTGGTAAATAAAAATATAACGAATTAAATTATTGTGACAAAAAAAATATTTTCCACCATACTTCCTAAAAAATTCGCTCAATGCGCTCCGCGGTAATTAAAGACTTTTAAAACCACAAACCACCAATTTAACCGCCTTTTTTGTATAAAAAACAGAAATATTCACCGAAACGCAGATATTCGAGCCGTTCTCGTTCGACAGTTGGCAACATCAATGTTCTCTGATGTTTCTTGCCGAGTAATGACCGTACGAATGTTCAATTGATCACATACAAAAGACGATTGCGTAAGCAGGGCATTTGGAAAACATATTAAATCTGTATTATTTTAGTTATTTATTGGATTTATTGGGAGCACTCACCTGCTAGTAGCACACTGTTATTATTCTTATTGTCTTGATCAACTGGAATGGAGGAGACGCGTTCGGCGCGCAGACACGCCACCGTGGTGCCCGGTCGGCCGTTCTTGCCAGTTGCCGTCAGTTCGACCGTCATGTCCATGGACTTTTGCAGCACTGCATCCATGCGTATGATGCCCTCGGCCAGGGTCTTGTAGCCCAGTATGGTGCGTGATTTGTATTTTTTGCGTCGTTGCAACAATATAACCAGTCTATGTGCATTTGAGCGTGAGAAGGGAGAAAAGGGTAAATTGTAGCCAATGCGATTGCTGTTTGTTGTTATTGTTGTTTGTTTTTTAAATAATACATTCAGTATAAATTTGTACTTGGTTTGGGTGTGACAATAACACATGAATTATAAATACATATTTTACACAGACATGCAAAGCACCAATGAGAATGGCATTTTTTTGTTTTTGTTTTTGTATATTCATTAATTTCAATTAATGGCGAATGAGTAATGAGTAATGCGTATTAGTAATTGTTTGTTTTCGGTGGTTTATGATATGTAGTTATGTACAGTTATAAGTCAGAGGATACATTCATGTTAATTGGTATTTATTATATGCGTAAATATATAAGATATAAAATTGTAATTTCATCACAGCGGCATTGGGCATTTAACATTATTATTAGTACAGTTATTTTATTATTATTATTATTTTAGTTATTGTTATTGTTGTTGGCGTATGTGGTGGTAGTTAGTGTAGTAGGTTTTGTTGCATATGGTAACATTCAAGGATAGTTTCAGTTTGCCAGTGTTGTTGTAATTGTATTGCAAGCATTGAAAAGAAATGATGAAAGTAAGAGTGTTAACTTATGAATCACAACGCAAACAAATTGTAAGCACTTCAAGATTAAACAATTTTCATTTCATTTTCCATTCTCATTTTCTGAAGAAATCAACAAAATATTGCAAAACTGGCATCAAATAATATTACAATCCATACGGAAAACTTTAACGAATCTACAAACTCAAAGACATACACTTAAGCTTAAGGCATTGCATAATAATTCAGAGGGTACCCACCTATTGCCGTCGCGCTTAATAAAATGCGGATACTGCAGGCTGAAGTGTAGATCCAGTTCAGTCTCCGCCAGCGGCATCGTCGTGGCACCGCCTCCGACACCGCCATAACCGCCCATCGTCATGGACGCACCGCTGCCACTTCCGCCAATGCCAATGCCCGTGTTTCCAATATTTCCGGGTGTGCCAATTATGGCCGAACCCATTTGTGCACTGCCACTGCCGCCGCCACCGCCGATCAGCGCAGCTGCGGAGTTGCTCTGCTGTAACATGTTGCCGCCAACGCCACCGCCGCCGCCAGCAGCACTGTTGGGGGCCGTCGAGCCGGTTACTGTCCCACCGGAAGCGCCACTTTGCGTAAAACCACTGCTGTTTATGGGTATCTCGTGCGAGCGCAGTGTGCGCTTGGAGCTCTGCATCTTGACGGCCAACGTTAGTGACGTCATATCGCCGGGCAACGGTGTCAGTATGGATAGGCGCGTTATTGTCAACGAGCAGAGTCTGTAAAATGGAAGAAAACAAGGCAAATGTGAACAAAGAAACGTACGGATACAAAGAAATTACTGCTCATTTACACTTTATTTGCGGATGATAAGCCCACTAGGTACATATAAATACTCGTATACGGTTGATAAGCTTGGAATTAAAGCATGACACAGCCGTCATGTATCTGCTGGGGTGAAGGTCTTTACAACAAAGTGCACCGAGGATAGTGCGAACAGAAAAAGTTGAAATAAACAGACACAGTTCTGCTATTATACTCCGTCTTTCATTTTTAATACGCATAAACTGCTGCTGATTTCAACAAAGAATGTACGCATAAATAGTTTCTTGATTGGCATAGCGTGGACCCGTGGAATATACATATGTAAATATGTATTAGTGAGAAAATCCACTCGGAAGACACACCCCGGCTTTATACTAAAACCAATAATAGTAGGCATTACTGATTTTACCAACCACAACCAACCACATACAATGGAAATATAGCATCGAAGGCAAGCCGAATCAATGTATGACCTCGTAAGTATCCACCGCATTATGCGGATCACTCATATATTGTAGACTATTTATTGTGATTGTGTAGCAGCCAACAACAACAATCTTGAGGACAAAACTGAATTGAATTTGTATTCTGTGCTATTCACAATTCCTTCATTTCATTAAATTCAATAAAAGTTCAATTGGTATTGAGATAGGGGCGTGTAGTTTTCATTCACGCACGAGGGCTACAAACCCTGCCGGAAGTAGAGAAGCTTCAAAACATTTCAAGTTGACAAATGAACGTACCCCATTGAGAGGCAGAATCCAATCTTAACAGAATTAAAAGGCTTCACTTTGATCCGAAGAGCTGATAACCACTGCCAGGGACGAACAATCCCCCGAGGCAGTGGCGACAACAGAAAGTGTTGAGATGCTCATTGAAAAGGCTTCCTTCGTTCTACACTACTACGCGCAAATCCTCTATTCCGTATATTCAGTAATACAAATGTAATGATCTGCTTCAAACAGTAAATACATATGTACGTATATAAGCAAAAATAATCACTGAAAAATATACACATTAGAGTATAAAAGATAACTTCATAAATATTGGTCAGTATGGCAGATGCTTCCTCTTACGAACATACATACATACATATCTGCGGTCCAGCTATTACGGTAACACATTTCAATTGCGAATCAAGCGGAAAATTATGAAATTGAAAATTTTCATTTCAATTCAATGAAGCGAAAACGAACTTATGCACCGAAATATGCAATTTCTATAATTAAAAAATTTCACTTTCCTCTCATTACATTTATTCGTAAATACATACTTACAAACATTTCACATTTATAATCTTTCAGCCGCAAACGCTCGCTCGCTCGGCTTTGTGTTACTGAAACAGCTGATGTCAACAAAGTGGATTGCTTTTGCATTAATAACTAATCTGATATGTGGTAATGTGATTTATTTCGCGATTTCAGTCAGCATTGGAAAATGCGAAAGTGAAACTCTGCAGCTTCACTGCGAGAAAACGTCTATTGTGCACGTTGTGTCTTCGATATGCCAAAACATGGAGAGTGGCGAAACGAACAACTGACATAAGCCGAAAATAATGGCTCAACAAATAGAGATTGAATAGAAAGATGCTCTACTCTACTATATTGACTTCGACAGAATGATTTCGATGGATTTTACATTCAAATTATTTTTTAAGAAAGTAAAGCTCAAATATAACGAACAAAGAACTCGTATTCGCATTAAGAAGCACTCATGAGCATACTTTTCGATAAGGCAACTACATCAATTAAAGCACAAAGCAATTGATTCCGATCGGAGAAACCATATTTAAGTCGTAACATGTGAAGGGTGAACAGTACATCAAGAACCCATATTTAGTTAAAATACTAAATATTTTGGTTTACTATTGGAAAAGAAAACATATTGCGACAAGATTCTGATCCCGAAATGTGATACTGACACGACTAAATATGTCAACAATATTAGATAATGAAGACTTATTTAGGTCTATAATTAAAACATCTAAGTTTACCACCGAAAAACATTAACTCAATATTTTTCTACTTTTGAATGAGTCTGTCTCCACTGAAAACCACATTATTTGCAAACAAAAACAAAAATGCCATAAGGAAATGGACATTTGCACTCGCAATCGTCTCCGATCATTAGAACATTTTGTCGTCTTAATTGGGGCAAATGCAATTACTCGCTCAGGCAATTCACACTTTGCTGCAGAAACTGAAATTAGAGAGATTGGCGCAATTAGCGCGTGGTTGCGAAGTGCAAAAAAGTGTTAACGCGAATTTGTGTAATTAATAATGAAGCCACACATACATATCTGTGATAATTGTAACAATATGGCATTTACTACTTTATCGGTCCAAGGGGTGGCAATCGCTTGAAAGTGTAGAGTATGACTCAGTAATACCAGCAGATTGTACGACTCTCTGCCAGGCGATAAGTGCGAATTATTTAATGTAGCTATTGGCTTGTAAATTAAGATATTTACTTAAAGTGTTATGAGTGAGGCGCAGATGGGCGCAGAATGAAGAGTAATCGATGGTTCGGAAACAGAAAACGAGTGAGATATTGTCGTCTATTAGATTAGATTTAATGTACGTATTTCATAAAAGACTGTAGTCAACTCAACAAAGCTTAGCTTGATATGGTTAATATAGTATATAGATATTAGGTATCACACTCATTCCTAAACATAAGTGTTCTTCGAAACAGTATTTATCTTCTTAATTTACAAAGCTAGAAGCGTGAATGGAAGGATAATATACTGAGCGTCACACTAACCTCTTCTTCATATCTCAAATCCTACATGGTTCTCTAAGCATAGTTTAAAAATATTATAGTGAACCAACAGGTTCAAATCATATAAAAGTAAAATTTGAATCCATTCTAACGTATGAGATCATATTTACGAACCTTATATTATCTGACACTGTCGGGGAACATAAATACTTTAATACTGTTAATGCAATTGATTCGCAAGTTCGCATATGTACAGTTATCTTTCGTAATATACATTTTGCATTCAATTCGAATTGTTGTAGTTGTTTTTTTTTTAATATCAAGCTCGACTATTTAAATGCCAGGGGAATTTTTCCAAACCATTGCAAAGTGCATAAACAAAGTATAAACAAATATAATTTGTATATGGTCCGTGAAACACCCTCGAACTAATGATGTGCAATGCCGTTGGGGGACAAAAAACAGCGCAAATATTTCACATTTATCGCACTCAAAGCGACTACTGGAATTCACTAAACCCATATAAACATGAACCTATGAGCACATACAGACCCACACAAAAGAGTGATCATTAGAGAGGTTTGTGTGTGAACAAGTGTTCGGAGGCTTATCGCTGGTTCAACGCGTTACGCTTCACTAGCGCTGTGGCTAACTGACAGACTGGTGGGCCTAAGTGCTTCTACATAGTAAGCGAAATGGGTAGCCTAAGTGATAAATGGCAACATGTGAAAAGCCGAGTGGCTAAGTGATTCTATGGCTACGCATTGTCATACGAATATAATTATTCAATTACTTTCTGTATATGAGCAGCTCAAACAGCGAGACTGAGTAGGAACAAGAGCGATACATGAAGCACAAAAACACAAAACATACAGTGTAGTGGGTGTTTTTTTCGTAGAGAAACCCTCGGTGGAATTTGAGTTGACCTGCCTTTTGAACTTGTGCCACGCCTTACAACGAGCTGTCACTAATAATTTATGATGAAATCAAAGATGCTTTCGAAGTATTGGCTGGAACTGGAGTAGGGGAGTGATGTGAATTTTCTAAGGATAATTATAACGCTTTTAAGAGTTTTCTGCCTCTCTACTCACTGTTGTTTGAGAGACGAAATTTTAAAATTCAACTAACATATTTGTTTGGATTCGTAGACGTGCCAATCCAAAGCTGAGTCCACAAAAAATTCACGTAAATATGTACATACCCGTATATAGTACAACTGTCTACACAGCGCACGTCAAACGAGTCAAACGAAAACAGTTTCGAAATGCGACGTGGAATTACGAGTCGCTTTCAAGCAGTTAAATTGCGTATTTTGTTTTTAAATATTGTAAAAACATAAAACAAACTACTATTATGAGCGGCACGTGCCAATAGATAGGCAAACAATACTCTCAGATAAATCAAAAATATATCATTTGTCGTTGGCAGCGGCATCTGTGGCACGAAAGCCACGAATGAATGGAAACTCGTATGGTGGGAGGTCAGTTCAAAATCTGTTTTATCCTCTACATAAACAGATAAATACTTGAAAAATCGTTTTTTACACACTTTTTACATTTCATGTTTTATATTTTACCGTTTTGTGAGTAGTCAGATTAATAGACTACCAATTTGTATAGCGCTTCATTGGGCCAGAACTAGTTACATACATATGTACGTGTTTATGAATGGTATAATGCCAACTGCATAACCGTTAATTACCAAAAGTTTTATTTTCTGCCTCAATAAACCACGGATTCCAATGATTTGACTAATTTCGATAATTGGAGTCGGATGACCTTAAGGGCTTCGTTGACAACACGTGTCGTTGGGAGTACCATTGAACATACAATTTACAATCGATTTATTTTACAAGGTCTTTCGGATGAATGCCACATGCGCCCCCAAAAAGCGAAGACACACACATATTTCCTTTCCAACGGAGAATTGTAAAAACTTCCGGATTACTAAAAATAAAAGTGTTTCGATATTATCGCCGTAATCTACTATACATATGAACGCAAATATTGAAACATATACATATGTACGCATAGGAGCATGTAGGTGAGTACCGTGTAGTATTTTCCTTAAATGCCGTTGTGTACACTTGATGGTACTCATACAGCGGTGAGTCGGTGAATTTATGGAGTTCGTTGAACGGCCAGCGCTTTGTACACAAGTGTCTCGAGTGTCAGGCTGTCAGGCGGCCCGGCTGTTGACTGTTGTTCATTGTCCACGACCATACGAATAGGTATATCTACCGTTGATAAGCGATTCGACTTGACAGCGCAGACCGCTACAGCTCACACCGTGACCGGCGAATGGCGAATGGCTGCAGCGGAGAAAGCGGAATCGAACAAAGCAAAGTTCCGGTTGAGATGTGCGATGCGTTGCGTTGTGTTGCTTCATTTCATGTGTGTTCGCTTTTGGCTTTGCGCAATTTTTAAATGTAATGACTTGGCTAATTTCTTTCGAAATGCGTATTTAGGAAGTAATGTTATATGAACAAACGATGGTAGCCACAATTTTCGGTTATTAAAAACCAACAACAAAGTAAGCCATGATGAGATCAATGTTCCAATTTGCCGCTCTGCGTCGACGCAATAAGTAACCCGTTTACTTTATTTTCCAGCGGCTTCGAGGAAAGGCGATTAGTAATCGGTTCAGCCTGATTGCTACCGTTTGCTGTTATATAGCGCGTATATTGTTAATGAAGGTGCGGACACACCGGAGAAATATTAAAAATGAATGAAGTTAAATTTGTCAATTTAATGTCACTAAAATCCACAGTTAGGCGACACTACCTCCGCGTACGATCACGGAATTTTCATATAATTAAAGATCTCAAATTTTATCATCTCGCGCTGTCTTATTAATTATTAAGTTGCCTAATGGCAGGGCGATACAATAGCTGCCTTCGATTCGCCGAACCTTGGAGAGTAGTGAATCGAATAAATAATTGGTATTGCTTTAATGAAAGCTTTCACTTAAAAGCTCATTTTAATATAAATGAAACTTCATTATGATTATAACCGCGGTAAAATACACATATTTCCAGCAAAAAGCCTGTAGCTTTGATTTTAAGGATACAATTGTTTGAATCAGGAATATCATCATTTCGGTATATAAGTAATTCCATATCTACAAGGACAAATTTGAAAGTGCCTACAGAAGATGTCAGTGGTTTATGAGACACTAATTTTAGATTTCATGATTTGGCTTAATCCTTAGGACACCAAAATAGTGCAATTAACATGCACACACTTTCTACTAAAGTGTAAAAGCAATTAAAATATAATTAAAGCATGTGAGTATCTATATGTATGTAAACTCGTTCTCGCAAGTCACTTAAGGCAATCGCGTGTCTAATAAAATTCAAATGCTAGACCAGTCTAATTAACTCTGCTTAGATATATACAGTACGAGTTGATGACAAGCAACGACTTTAATTGCACTTCACACGTTTTGTCTCAACAGAGCAACAAACACACGCACTTCAATTAAAATAATTGTAATTCCAACTACTAAACATCTATTTTCGCACACAATTATGTTGGTGGAGAGAATGTGGTCTCTGAATGAACACACACAACACACACACACTTTTATGTTGGCGGATACTGTATGCATTAGAGGACAATCAACTAAACATATTTTTTAGTTGAAGAATTCTGCTTGTAGCATGCGAGATCTTGAATTATAACATAGGACCCACTGTGCAGCTTCCATATACCGTAATATTTATGGTATAAATACATAATTGATTGTCATTGCAATATATATATATATATATATTTATTTGTATCGAACCACAACCTGAAAAGGCAAACAATCCATGCAAATGCATCTAAATTGTTGGCAGCACACAACAATGATACTTGTGTGAAGGGGGAGGAGGAGGAAGAGGATGTCACATGACGGCAACTGCATAATAATCATGAAATGGATCGTTCTGGTGTCGCAATTGCCACTTTGCAACGCCGTCAACGCAATTGAGTTAATCACGTTTCCCATCGCCATTTGGGCCACCTTTGTCACCAACACTGAGAGAAAATAACCAGCACTACAAAGGCAGACCTACATTTCCATACATACACACACACACACTTCGCAATGATAGTAATGAAATTGGATGCAAGTGATGCTGTGTGCACACCAGACACCCACCCAACCCAACCATCTCTAGTCAATGAAGTTTACATCCTCACTCCCCCCACCTACACACTCGAACAGACATTTATGCATACCCACGTGGCAGTGTGGCTCTTGCATTGCCCATTCATTGTCGCAGCTTTCATGCGGTGACACGTCGCAGCTTTATGTACGTAGACGTCATTCATTGCTCGTGTCACTTTACTACTTAATGCAATAAGTAGTCACGAGTAGCGGCTTCTTCACTGGAAAGTTAAAGCTTATTTTAGTATTTTCCTGTAGAGAATATGTTTGTTTAGACAACAACAAAAGTGAACTAGTTTTTTTTAATTGGCAACACCTCAACACAAGTGAAATAGATCGAGAGTTATATGTATTTGTACCATATACCCAAGTGATCTACATCCCTGCCAGCCAAAGGTGGTGAAAAAGCTGGTTAAACCGAAGTTTTTTAAACCCACAAAAGTGGTAAAAAAAGTGGTGAGTTTGCCATAGGCCAGCATAGCTGCTTGTGAGTTTTTTAACCACTATTCCCCTCACACGTACGAATACAAAAACAAAACAACCCAAACGTGTGCGTTGGTGTTAGTAATTGAAGAAACATGAGGGGAAAGTGGTTAGGCCTGGCTGGCAGGAATAATGTCTGCCAATTCTCAAATGGTGGTGGTGTAGATCGTTCAATGTATTTTGGACTTGAGAACGAATGAAATTGTAGTTCCGTCTCAGAAGGCGAAAAGTTGGGTTCGTCATATATCATAAAATCGATAATGACCGACTTGATCATTATAATCTATTGAGATATTTTCTTTAAATAAAGTCCGAAATGTGTCAATATTCAAAGCATTATGTAGCTGGAGTTGATCGAGACTTATTAGCGATCACTCATAATTGTCTGTGGATATTCACCCGCACCAGTTCATAACAGATCAATCAAACAACGCAGTAATTGTGAATCATACTGGATATGTACATACCTACATACAAGTGTCTGGAAGTGTATCCATACAAGTGTAAACTGTATAAATACTGGACGACAATGGCAACAAATAAATGATTCATGCAGGTTTGATATAAATTATTCAAATAAAGCGTCGTCTTCTTGGCATGAGTTAGCTAATTAAATTTATCTACATAGACATACATACATACATACATATATGTATATGTACAAATATATTTTGAAAATTTCTGAGCATATGTACTCGTCCGATTTCCTGCCATTACTTATGCGACACACGCACAATTCGTTGGAGCCAGCCCACCTCACATACACATGCAACGGTTGCATTCCACCGCAGCATCAAGCAATTGAGTTCTATTTGTTGTTGCTTATTATGTATGTATGCATATATAGCACTGTTTCAAATTTGTATGCGACAATTGTTGAGAAGCAATTCGTAATTTGGAATTCGAGGAATTTCAATTAATGCATTCAGTTTCCTTATTAGTTTCAAATTCTTTATGCTGCCTACATAGAGCATATTCACCGAACTGCTTGCTTTGACACACAAGTGGAATTGTAAATTGAGTATTCGATAGTAATGCACAATTGGGCAGATGAAATACTTCAGAATTTATTTGAATATATGCATTCTTAATTGAGGGTCCTTCACAAAGATTTACTTTATTATGTGGATCCCCTCCTTTGAGCTGATACCTGCAATCAATCCCTGGCATTCAGAGGTAAGAGATTTCATGCGACTTAACAAAGTCATGTAATTAAAAGGTTTGAAGCTGACTACATATTTTTCAATATCTTTTTAGACTAATAGTAGTGATTTTTTATGGAACCTCGAAGACTGATGCAGCAAGTTCAATTTATACAAAACAGTTGCTTGCATCAACATGCATTTACATTAAAAGCATAGAAAGGCTAAGACCCCAGCAAAATCCAGTTGAGTTTCTCTCAGTCGATTTCAAGCATTTTGAGCAACATGATACCCTAACCACTATACCATCTACACCTTGAGTGGGTCCTGGCAGCGCACCATATTATATTCCAAGCTAAAATGTTTCTTTAAAAAGTTTCCTACGCCGTCAGACAGACAGTAGTCGGCAAACGCCGTCAAAGCTTCGCATATCCACTAACCTCAATTACATAGTGTTAGGGAGATGGGTTGTAGCGATCCAAAGGCAATGAACTGCGATGCGTTCCACAAGTTACTCGTAACTATGGGCATATTTAAAATGTAATATGAGTATGAATGAATTGCGAATTTACAAATAGACACTGTGTATTTATGTATGGATATATGTATTTAATTAATAGTTTGAAACAATTAAACTTGTTTCAGCATTTCGTCTATCTACACATTTGCTTTGCCCGAAAGGTCAATGTTCTATCGATCGTATGAAAATATGAAAAAAGCGGTCTGGAGGCGAGGATGGGGCTAATTGTTCGCAAGTCGTTAACCGCACCTCCGTGTGCCCCCCACTTATACGCACATGTGTAAATTGCCGGCAGGACAACGCCGCCAGTGTGTTGCTACCAGGCACCACACCTAGCGACCGCAGCGATGGCAATGGAGTGAACATCATGAATTTATAATTTTGTATATTCATATAGTCGGCTATATTTGTCAGTCTAATTATGGGGGCCCGTCCAAGAGTGGTATTGTCCCGTCATTGTCATTTAATAGCAATCGATAAACCGGTCAATTATCCCAAAGTGAAAATCTATATTTATACCACTCTATTGTATAAGAGGAGAAATACAATAGGAATCGAAGCTCCCAAGGGGGACGGACAATGAATATTATGAGATGTATTTCTCAAGCTTTTCATATGATCCCATACAATAATTTGTATTTGTATTAAATAATGTGGACCGAGCACAATTATCAACAATTAGTATCAAAAATAACGGGTGATTTTTTTGAGATTAGGATTTTCATGCATTAGTATTTGACAGATCACGTGGGATTTCAGACATGGTGTCAAAGAGAAAGATGCTCAGTATGCTTTGACATTTCATCCTGAATAGACTTACTAACGAGCAACGCTTGCAAATCATTGAATTTTATTACCAAAATCAGTGTTCGGTTCGAAATTTTTTTATCGACAAATTTTGTTCAGCGATGAGGCTCATTTCTGGTTGAATGGCTACGTAAATAAGCAAAATTGCCGCATTTGGGGTGAAGAGCAACCAGAAGCCGTTCAAGAACTGCCCATGCATCCCGAAAAATGCACTGTTTGGTGTGGTTTGTACGCTGGTGGAATCATTGGACCGTATTTTTTCAAAGATGCTGTTGGACGCAACGTTACGGTGAATGGCGATCGCTATCGTTCGATGCTAACAAACTTTTTGTTGCCAAAAATGGAAGAACTGAACTTGGTTGACATGTGGTTTCAACAAGATGGCGCTACATGCCACACAGCTCGCGATTCTATGGCCATTTTGAGGGAAAATATCGGAGAACAATTCATCTCAAGAAATGGACCCGTAAGTTGGCCACCAAGATCATGCGATTTAACGCCTTTAGACTATTTTTTGTGGGGCTACGTCAAGTCTAAAGTCTACAGAAATAAGCCAGTAACTATTCCAGCTTTGGAAGACAACATTTCCGAAGAAATTCGGGCTATTCCGGCCGAAATGCTCGAAAAAGTTGCCCAAAATTGGACTTTCCGAATGGACCACCTAAGACGCAGCCGCGGTCAACATTTAAATGAAATTATCTTCAAAAATGCAATCAAATGTCATGAACCAATCTAACGTTTCAAATAAAGAACCGATGAGATTTTGCAAATTTTATGCGTTTTTTTTTTTTAAAAAGTTATCAAGCTCTTAAAAAATCACCCTTTACAATATTCGAAATAGCTGACGCTGATGCAAAGCAATAAAGCCCTGTAGTCATATAGTCATCCATCGAGGATAATATACATACACATACACACGTGTATTTGAAAGATCTCGATATATATTCATACAATAGGTACTTATAGAAAAGAATTTGTGCTTACCACTCACATTTTGTGTGAATTCATCACATGATATGTTGCAATTTAGGGAAGCCGAAAAATCTTAATTTTTTCAATCACAATAAATTATATGATTTTCAGTTTAGTTCTAGTCACCAAACAAACATGCACCCTACAGTAAGATTATCAAACTAGTCAGAAAAAATACTAGAAAAAATATTTTTTGAAAGATCAGACATCCTGCAGGATATCAACCCATAAAAGAAGAAGTCAGTCGGCTGACTAGTTGGGCTTCATAAAAGTTGTAAAGTTTATAACGACTTGATTTGATTTCAGAACTAGGTACCGAAAATAATTTCAATAACTCGAGCATACAACTGCCATTCGTAGCGCCCTACCACAGCCAGTCATTGGCGAAATGTCAGCTTTTTGCATTAATTAAGTTTTGTAGCAGCAGATGATGCGACATTTGCATGATCGCCCGCCGAGACAAGTTTTTCGGCGACAGCAACGGCAGTGCATTGTTTTCTTGGGAACATCACAGCTGTTTCGCTCGGATTTGTGTTTATTTGTTTTCAAATTGTTGTCACCCAAGTAGCCCAACGTGACCTCTAATGGATGCCAAGTTTAAAAATAAGATGACGAATATTTTGGTTTTTAAATTCACGACTGCATTCAAGGGTTTTAAATCAAATTTGCTATGGAAGCTGATAATTTAAGGAATACTATACATCTTTCAAGAACTGTCGAATCATTTATTTCATTTTAATGCAACCGATGTTAGAACTTTTTCTCAAAACAAACCATTTGTAAATTCGAAAACCATTAAGGAATCGATCTAAGGCGAAATATATTAAAAACATTTACTGTTTGCTGTAAACAATTATTAATATTGGGTCACAATCAAAGATAGGACCAATCACATTCCACCAACTTTTTATCTACTTAGAACCCCCACGTAATCTTAGTAACAAATAACAAAAATATTGAAGATAAGATAATAGACATACCAATTATATGGCTTCCCAATAAACTTACGATCAACTAAATAGCAATTTCCAGCAATAGAATTTAGTTCGATACCTTCTACGCACTTTTCTCTCAATTTAAGGCACGAAAAAGCAGTCACGTTATTCCACAGATTTTATAAAGAAACAATACCACCAAAGTTAAACGGCAAGGAATCTCAAGATGCCCCACTAATAGATGAAACTCAGCAAAGACACCTCGAAAAGTTCAATAGAGACACCCTTGATAAATAAGGTGTGATAAATTTCAATCGCTTACTGATTATTCTAATCTCCATAATTTGTAGACAAAACACACCCTTCTTCGCTTGACTACATTTGTTAGTGTAGCGCTTCGTCTCTCAAATAAATGCATGCAAATATTTGTGTTTATTCCACATTGTACACAAACACTTTCAAGATTAGAGAAATATTTAACGGCAGCGCTTTCATGGGTGTTAAGACTTCCACGCCAACGTTATCAGTTAGCTTCAGACGCCTGGAGGTGCGTTCCGTGAATGAAAGGCTACACAAGTGGTGCGAGTTGGCTTTAAAAAATAAAACAAAAGGTCAATGATACAAGAGATATTGAATGCAATGTGGAACAGTTAGGTCGATCTCTCGTTTAAAGCTTTTATTGTGGAAATAATCTATTCCTTCTCAACTGTTACCCAGTAGAAATCAAGCGGGCTCCAAATCTATGACTAATATCTAAAATATTCAATTCAATAAAAATCGTCCGTAGCACTTTGATTTTTAGTGAATAAATTAGTATTTTATGTACGTTAAACTTTTTATGAATCATAAGCCGTTTGTCTCTTGTCATGTTATTTGACTTTACAGCTCTGTCTTTCCCTCACACACTTTCTAGTTACGCAGATGATTACTTTACTTTCGTAAAACAACGATTTATCGAATGACAAAACATCTATAAAACTATATGTAGACGAATGTAAAGTATGCCTACAACCGTTGGAGCACTGAATAAGGACTATTTCGACTTGCTAAACGAGAAACATAAAATTTAAATGTAAACCAGTAAGTAATGACTGAGCGAAATGTTGGAGTAAGGACAGACAATCTGCGACCAAACGATAAAGAAGACACGCGCGTACAAGAAAGGAACCCATATGTTGACGAGAAAGCTTTTGGGGGTGTTTTGGTATACTCGTACCAGTAGGACTTCGCCACAAAGAGGATAATGTGGAAGTGGCACACACGCGTAATATGTGCACTCAATCATTTGAGGAAGTAAAAGGGAAAGTGAAAAAAAACCGTAGATATGCTCAGCTTAGCAAAGTAAGCAGAAAAGCTGTGAAGCAAACAAAGTCGACATTAAACACAGTCAAGAGCAAAAAACAAGGAAACCTTTGGGGTCGGGAGCGAGCGAGGGAAGTTAAAGCGAACATGGAGTGGCAGTTGCTAATGGAAATTCCGCCGAGACAGCGAGTGTTGAAGGCAGGGTGCCTTCATGCCGACGTAATAATTATACGTTCTTCCGCACTTGTAGACATAGACTACCGTGAAGCCAAGCGGTCAATAACTACTGACTTCTAGCAGGCACACAAACAAGGTGGTGTAGGAACGAATAAGTTCCTCATTGAGTAATACTTAATTGGATGATGACTGTCAGCGAAGCCAGCGATTTACCAAATAAGAACGCAAGCAAGTTCACAATCTGTAAAATTCCACATAAATATTAGCAAACTGAACGGCGACAGAGGTGGCGGGGTAATAAAACATCGCATAACAGCGGATGTGCCATCGTTGCGAACCAGAGAGAGCTTAGTGTAGTGTCTAGTCTAGGGTGTGTGTACTGGCCTTGTTATCCGTTTGAATCATGGTTTTTTGCAGAAGCATGTACGAGCGCCCGAGCTAAGTGATAGTGTAAATTGAAACTACAAATATTCGAGCACAAGTAATGAAATGCACCCTCACCCGTGCGACGAGCGATATAATTCTACCGGGACGCTGTCATCTCTGTCACTTTACCTGTGTTTGGGGAATATCTAATATGCGAGTGTTTAGTCACCCGAGGTGATGGCGAGGCATTTTATTGTACAATTATGAGAATTGGTTGCTAAGCGAAAAATAATTGTATATTTTGATTACTCGTGCGTTTGAGTACATTGTGACTATTGGGAGGGCCTCCTTAACATAGCTTGTTACGACTTTGTTCTGTGTTTAATAACTATTTCAAAATTACAGGTCTTCAAGGTGTTTGAGAGAATTTTTGTCATTACCAGACCCCGGATCAGAACTCTCGCAATTTAAAAGCCAACGTAGGAATTATTTCTAACTCAAATAAAAAGAATATAAAGTAAAATTAAAGTTTGTCATTTAATAACCTGAGAAAGGGTGCATTTTGAGTAAACACTTGAAGAATTGTGTATGCTTAGCAATCAATCGTGGGACTGGGTGGCTCCCATATTCAAGGCGGCATAAAATTGTTTTCAAACAAACAAGGCGAATACAAGTGGAGTCAAGACAAGCGAATGTCAACAAAGAGGAAGCCAAAAGACACAAATACGCAAATGCCCTTCCTATCTCCTGTAAGTCAATGTCTACGACACTCTTCATACATGCAAACAATCGGTATGTATTTATCGGTAAACCCTTGACGGAGTTGCGTGACCGGCGAACTTCACTTCAGCTTTACAACAAAGAAACTGAAAAATCTGATTGGAAGCAGAAAATAAATGAAGAAACAAAGGCAAATAAACAAAGCACCGTCAATGGTGCTTCGGGGCGATAGGTTAGCCGGTTTGTCGGACGAATTGTAAGCAGAAAACTTCCATCGACTGTGAAGTGACGCTGACTGACAATAGTTGGAAGCAGTTGCTAGACTTTCAACTCTCAACAGCAAACGCAACAGTAGCTCACTGTTGCACACGGCTACTCCTCTGCTGCGCCTTTTTTAACTTTTCCAACTATCCGCTGAAGGGCGATGTAAAAAGCGCCAACTTGTTGGCAAATACAAATGCAGAAGATTGAGTACCAAGAAGAAGCCAGGCCAAGCAATAATAAGATCGATCATGAGTAGCATTCCTGCTTGAGATTCCCCTGCACACTGCCTCTGAAGACAAACGAGTGAATTTGCATTTGGATGAGTCACTGCTTATCGGGAAGAAACAACAAAGCAAACTTCAAAGTCATGAATCTGCATTCGGTTATATAAATTACTCAACGTGAGACCTTGTCATTAGGTGAACGGTAGTTCTGTTGATATACGGACTTAAATTTAAATCAAATTCCCAGATTTTAATCTGCAATTCGGGACAAATGATGACTGTTCTCGATTACTGCTCCACTTTGAAGAGAAAATCTCAATCTAGAACATATTACATTTGTTCAGCCGATTTGACAGCCATTAAATGTAAGAATCGAGAAAAACTCCTACTCTCGCTGATTTGATTTATTTGATTACATTGACAACCCTTATTTCTTCCAAACCGAACGATATGGCTTACAAATCGAAACAAAGCACCTTCTATACTTACATAAATATGTATATACTTGGAAAATATTGTACTCTGACTTTATGTATACTGTAACCGGTTGCACGTTTGACCATGGCTTCAATTCAAACAAAACCCAACAAGTGCTTAACAAACGCTGAAAGCAATGAGCAAAAAAGAATAGGCGCTCGCCAATAACCGCAAACAATGGCCGAGTGAACTGTAGCACAAAGCTTTTGTGCGCTTATTGGACGGCATGGCATACACCATTAGTAATGTTGCAATTTAAAGCCACCACATCGGCGCTGGCGTCGCCGCCAATATCGCCAACACAGCGAGTGACTCATTCATGGCAATCGCGGTGGCGGCGATACTTTTGGCGCGAGCTGGCCCAACAGTCGATATGTAATTATCGAAGTGTGTATGTATGTATGTGCATATTAGTTTACAACATTAATTGCAAAAACATAAAGCAACACAAGGCGTCCACATGAATAAAAAGCGAATGACTTGAATAGAGTAGCCGGGGCTGGTATGCGTTTAGCCGCGCCAAGTATTAATGATATACGAAGCCAATGTACGTACGTACATATGTAAACACATAGCTACAAGAAAATCCGTATATTTTACGGCAAAATGCTCTACGAGAGTTATACGCCAACAATTAAGCCTTGGAATTCGTACATAAGTAGTCCCACTGCCAAACAACAAGCAAAAAAGCGTATAACCGACAACACCATCGGGCCACCCCAAAGCCACAATGACGACGCGTAACTGCGCCGGGGAATGGATACTTGCCAACACAGTCCTAAACACGCACGCCCAAGTCGCCAACGAAGAACGAGCTGTGTGGAGTGGGTTTGAGCGTTGAGACCTCACTGCTAAGCCAAGTCAACATAAACGGAGGCAACAAAATTTCAATCGGCAAAGAACAATAACAACACTACGTCTTGGTGCAGAAACAGACGCGTTCAGCCCGCGCCAGGCTTTGTTGACCGGCTACTCGTTTGCCCGGTTACGATAATCGATGAATGTAACTAGCACGAAATACGATAATGTGCGCTGAACGAGAGCAAAGTCGAGCGTAACACGCCCACGCTATTGTATAAATTAAATAGATGAAATAGCAAGCACACTTTGGTCAACTTTCGAAAGCAAACCGAGCAGATACATAAATGAGGAAATGCAAAATCGGAAGCGAAAGCATAATAAATTTTGCTCGTTTGAAATATTTCAAATATGCGGCAACAGAAATAAAGCAAAAAGCTGTTTAACGCCCATTTCAGAGCGAGTAAAATAAGAAAAGTGTCAGGAGTTGGGTTTAGCTGTATTTTGGCAAACTGATTTCACTTTTCAAAATGATTTCAAATTCAAAATTAAATTAGAAATTTGCATTATATATCACAGCAGCTGAACAATTGGGAGCCCTACTTGGATGGTCTCTTCCCAATTAAATGAAATGCTGGCCATATACATTTCACTTTTATTATTTTATTAAATTTTAGTAATTTTAGGTTATTAACTGTTCAAATGAACTAACTACTTACGGTTTTTATTATTTATTAGTTATTAGTAGAATATTTCTATATAATTAACTTCGACTTATCGAATGGCGGAAAAAATTAATTTGCAAATTATTTCTTTTACTGCGAAATGTTTAGAAAGTTGTCTATTTAGCGGAAGAGTCGCTTGATGAAGATGAAAAACGTTAACTGTTGACAACCGCGATCAGTCAGAAAAAGCAAAACGATTGATCGACATACAAATGTCGCTTTTTAATGATTCAATGGTGACCCACTTTTTACGGGTAACCATTGTTTGGCCCCAAACATTCATTAAGTGGTTACTTTATCAAACATGTGGAGATTAACCGATCACTTTCGAATTTTATCTGCATTATAACTGCGATAAATCATTTTTCGAAATACGACCAAAGCGGAATTTGTTATACATTTAAAATAAAACGTGTTTTAAAACTCAAACAAATCATTTGTTTATAATTTAGCTTGAGCCGCTATCAACCAACACTCCACTGAGCCAAATGCATGAGTGCAAACAAAACCAAAAAACTGAGACCAAAAACTGAGTGAGGTAGGACGACCGCTATGTACGAAATGGGCTGGGTGCGTTGGCTAACCTTGAACTTGTTCAGCATCACAATCAAATTGCTTTGATATTATAAAACAACAAAAATATCGCCAAACGAAATAACAAGAAAAACCTCAAATGCGGCGGCAATTATAAGAATAATACTGAGAAGAATAACAATAACATCAGAACAAGTAGCAAAAGTAAAACCCGTTGGAGTGGTAATTTTTATGCAAATGCATTTAAAACGTTTTAATAATGAACTTGCTTCGGCAATTTTTGTTTAAGCAAATAAAATGTGTGTGCTTTATTCCGTTGGCCTGATACACTTTGTCTTTTTGAGTTGCACCATGCACTACTTGGTATCACCATTGAGAATGTCATATTTTTCGATTTGTTGCAATTTTGATTAAAACAACAAGAACTGCACTCATTCTTAATATATTAATATGCATAAAAAGTGCACATTCTTATTTGTTAATATTCGCACATACACCTATACATTGAATATGTTTTGTAAAAGTGTGTAAATTATGTGCGCAATTTTTAGGAGTGTCACGGCTTGTTATCTCAATAAATCAACAACTGAAATGACAATTAATTTATGTGTGGGAAAACGTTACATTGAGCAAAGAAATTCTAAGTAAGAATACCATATGTAGCTATACCAGTCAGAGGAAAGCAGTTGCCATTACGCGTTATGCTTTTATATGCTAATACTCCTCTATTCACATTTTAACGAACACAGCATTAAACTAGTCCACATCAACCAAATTATTTGGGACGTATACTAATAATACCGAAGGGGTTTAACTTTTTAAAACAATTGCTATGTTATTTTAATTTCAAAACTTACCTTGGCATGCAATTTGGTGGTGTGCGATCCACTTCCCAAGCAGCGAAAAGTTTCATTGGCACCGGCTTCTGGCCGTTTTGACTGCCAACACCAGTCTGCAATACACCGCTAGCACCAGTCGTATAACCACTGTTGACACCACTTCCACCCCCACCACTGCCACCTGCACCGGTGCCGCTGACGCCCATGTTGGCGCTAAATTTATCCAACTTGGACGATTTATCTACCATTTTCATTAGGCCCGACGTTCGGTTTGTTACACGGGAGAAGGGAAATTTTGATTGGCGAGTTGCAATTGCAACAGCCTTGTCGCGTCGCGACACGTATTATAATTAAATGCCCAGTTATTTCCGCGTTTTAATTGTTGAGTTTAACTTTTTATACTCAGATATTCAATTTTTCTCTTTCATCAATTTGTGTTTTAATGCTTTGAATATTTTCGTTTCTGTTGAGTGCATACTCGGACACATCAAGTTATATTTTCACTATTCCACTAAGCTATGCACCACATCTTATTAGATTTAAGTTTGTATTTTTACTTCCTTAATAATGTTATTTATTTTTTTTATTCCTTGGCTTGCTGGTCTGAAAGCATTAAATTTGTATTTTAATTAATATTAATATTGCTTTTAAATATACGGATTTTGCACACTTTATCACTTAAATATTTAGCAATTATTTGTTCCTGAGGTAGTACTCAAAAACCAATATTTTAAAAGCAATACAAGCGATACCAAATATCTATTGGCAAACCCATGTATCTACTTAACTGGGTGTGCCGCTTCCACATAAATAACGAAAACAATTCGGAACTGTTATTATTGCAAAAATATCTTAAATATTATTCAGAAGTGAATTCAACAACCAATCAATTTTTTTCACCGTAAATTGCATTATAAACTACAATAAAATTTTACTAATAATCTTTCGATTACCTATCTTTTTTTGTTTATGCACACATTTGGTAAGAGCACTCACTGCACATTGATTCCATCTGAATTTTTTTCATTGGCTGTATCTCATCGCAAACATCCCACCCCCCTCACTTCACTTCACATGCACACTCATTGGCATCTACATGCACACATTCATTATACAACACCCACTGTGCATTTTGCTATCTATATGAACACATATTTAATCTGGATTCTGCACATTAATGCTTTTTTCTTATTTATTTCATTCAATTATATTTTTTAAATACCTACTATGCAAACCAACAAATATGTTATTAACTACTTTCGTTAACATTTTATGGATTTCGCTAAGATTCACTTTGTATTTCAACACAATTTGTGGTCTTTTCTGCATACTATTCTATAGATTTTATTGTAGCGCATCTTGGTATTGCGCTTGGGCGCTGGTTTAAGTTGCGCTGCTCGCCGTGGATACCTCTATAGCGCTCCAAAGTCGATGTCAAACTTGATTTTCTTTTCTGTTAAGTCTCGCAATAAAATCACACTACAGATACACAAATACCGAGGTGTTGCCACACAGTAGTAAGAAATAACAAGAAATATCAAAACTCATATATAAATTTCTCCACTGTTACACGCTACAAATTTTAACAAGCCATCAAATTCATTCATTTATGCATTTCAACACTATATTTCCTAATATTTTGTGACAAATACGGACGATTATTTACAAAAAGAAAGAAATCTTATTGGAAAAGCTATAGCTGGAAATTTTGGTGAATTTGCAAGACTGCAACCGGCAGCACTGAGATAAATTGGCCTCACTTTAATTTCAACTCTCTTTAGAAGGGAATAGAAATAGAGAGATCCACACACAGCTACACAGCTATACAAGCACTAACTTCGAGTTTAATAACAACATTTTAACAAAAACATTTTGCTTTTCACATATACATATTTATATTGCCAATCGAATTCATTCTTTGAGATATTGGAATTCACAATTCTTTTATTTACACTACGTAACTAACCATTAACATCTTTCAAAACTCAAATTGTAACTTTCTTTAAACTAAAACAATCCACACAAATTTGTTTCACGAATTACACCGAGCTAGCAAATTCACACTGATTATCAATCTATGTTATTTTTGATTATTTGCTCAAAAGAGAGAAAAACGTCAGATTGACGCTCTCTGCATACGTGATATTAATTCACCATAGGAAAAGTCAATCAGTCAATAGTGCTGCCAAGTTAAATATAAAGTGATGCATGTTTGTAACCGGTATTGTAAATTATTTGGTTTTTTGTTGTGATATTAAAACCGTCTGTTTTTTCACTTTATATTAGCTGAATACAAAGCTCTTTCCCACCTGTTTTGTTAAGTTGATTGTTACAGCTAATTTCGTTCAGTTATATATCTAAATATAAATATCAGATAGACAGTTTATTGCAAGTAGTAGTTGTAAGGAAAATTATTCTCATACATTTTGCCAACCATAAGCAATTTTGCTTCTGATAACATTACTGAGGCAACAAATATTGTCTATGAAGACAATAAGTTATACATTGTGTAGTCAACAGGTTAGGCGGAAATCTGTGAATTCGTTATAGCGTATCGTCCGGAATCAAACAGGACTATATAGGAAATACAAACTTCACAAACGTAAGTTTATAATTTAAAGTTTATTCTTCTGTCCTCTTCTATATAACAATAAATAAATATAAAATATTTTAAGTGTAAATTCAATTTCGCTCCCACTGCTCTTGCTCTGCGCTCATATACTGACTATCACTCCATCCACCGCTTTGAGATTCATCTAGGTCCTTTTTAATGTCTTTGAGGGACTGTCTGGAGCTTTCATAGTGAAAATTTGATACGCGATGGCGTGTTCCAATATCAACTACGTAGTCTACCGCATTGATTTCGTGATTTGCGCTATTTTCAGTGGAATCACCGCTTTCGATGGGTATATTCTTGAGGCACTGTTGCAAATGATTGATGTAGTTGATAGCAATACTGAAATGTAATGAAATTATTTTTAAGCAAATTTAATACAACTTGTCATACAATTACTCCATACGTACCGTAAACTTTCAATTTTGGAATACTTCTTGCCATTGGGCTTCGAAATAGGCAGTTTGGAACGTAGTAAATCGAACGCTCTGTTCATATCGCGCATTCGTGTGCGTTCTCTATCACAAGCAGTCTTTTTGTAATCTATGGGGAAATGAATAAATTTATCAACATTTTTTGCATTCAATATACATAAGTACTAAGTAATGTCTCGTATAGAGAATTCAGATCGACTAAATGCGTATCTGAAAAACCTGAGGTTTGTGGGTTTTTAATACTATTTAGAACTAAACAATATTAAAATAATGGAAAATAGTAAAATGATATAAATCTATGTAATTTTAATATTATTTTAATTTCGATATCCGGAAAATCTTAAGTTTGATGTACTAGATTTTAAAGTTTATTAAGTTGTTATTTAATGCACACATTTTCTTGAACTTGTAATAGAAGAACTATTTCACAATTATCTCACCTTTCTCCAATTGCAGAGCCTTCTCTTTCCATGAGGGATTAGTCTCCTTTGAAATGGTGTGCTCGCGTGCATCGAGGTAACTGATACTAATGGGTGGCGGCACCACTTCCGCCGAAGATTTTCCTTTGAGATCGGCAGCTACGGGCCATGTGCTCACTGTCTGTGGAATTTGCGTTGCATAACCACTAGGCGTAACGGTGGATATCCCGCTCGTGGTTACCACAGCCGAAGCGCTTGTGTCTGGCGGCACTTTTGAATGCGGCGCTGCAGGTGTCGGAGGTGTCAGCGAGTTCTCATATTGAGTGTAAGGATTTGTATAAATTGGCGGTGAGAGGTGTGTAGTAACCATTGGCAACAAATGAGAATCTGCGGGTGAATGAACTCCGGCATATGGCGCATAGTGTGAGGCAACCAAATAGGCGTTCCCACTCAAATGCATATCCAAAGGATACTCTGAATTATATACCGATGCAACAACGCTTGCGCTTACCGCCACTGGCTTGACCGTGGTGCCAAGCTCCAATAATATTGGTTTTTCCGTTTCCGATTGATACGAATCAACGTCCTCACAGACATCCGTTGTGCCGGTGGTGACTGCAATCGTGTTGGGCAAAAGTGCCGTCCGCTCATCGCTCGTTTGGCCGCTTAGCAATTTATCAGACATTGTACGCACTTAATTTAGTATGAAGGCTAATTTGCTTTTGCACAAACACACCCACGTATACATATGTAAGTATACACAGATGAAGGCAAATGGGTAATACACTATATTCTTATTTTCAGCTTTATTAACGCATACGTAACGTATGTATGGATATGGTAACTGTTTTTATTCAGACATATTCCGTTTCGCAATTCAAATGAAATTTCAAGTATTGTTTTAACACGCCGCGTTCGCGCTTACAATCGTCCATCAACGGCAAATGTTTTCAGTAAAATGTCGCAAGATTTGAGATCGATTCGTTATCGCACCTTCAAGATCACTTTCGTTTTTTAAGCGTTAAAAGTCGAGCTTAGGTTCTCTTTGCGAGGAATATGTGGCAGCGCACGAAATACATAGCAACATACATACATACAAATGAATATGGGGGAGTGTGCGTATATATATGCACGGAGCCACGTACAAACATATATGGCAGCCAATGTGGCTGACACCACCTTTAATAACATACATACATACATATAAACCAATAAACGCACATCCATACATATGTACACAGGTACGTACGTATGTGCTGGTCGTTTCATATGTTGGTGTGCTCTGCTCTGGCTCCATTTGTAATATTTCATACTCCATTCAATATTCAATTTGGTTTTATAGGAATTAGTTTCATAAGTAGATATGAGGGCTTAGCGTAAGTGCCAGCCGCAACGACCAGACAGAAGCACGGCACCCCTTAGGACCGTTTCAAGTGAGGCTGAAAAGACTGAAAAGAAGAGCTGTCTTGTGCTGAAGCCTACATATACCAGCCTCTACAATGGCATAATGGATATTTTGTATTTACCTCAAATTTAGACTGAACTGTGTACAAACTGTGTTAGAAGAACCTGGCTCTTAATTGTGGTTATTATACGCTTTGACCTCGGTTAAATGCTTCGTCTCCCATGTGTGGTAGACGCTTTGAGAACGTCCGATCTTGAGTAATCTGAAGGTAATACTTCATACAGATCTTCATACACTTTATGCTGACTGCGAACGATGAAGCTATGGTGACAGAAAAGCGCTTAGAGATTTACTTATGCCCTCCGAAGACATTCGTAGTCAGAGTGTGAACCTGTAACTGCTACAACTTGGCGTCGCGAGGGAAAAGATGTGATCAAGTGACCGAAGACCGAAATGAAAACGTTCGAATTAGACAATGTTGACGAGATCCTAACCACAATCAATTTTTCTTTTATTTTACGAAATCTAGCTTGTATCAGGGTGTCATATATTCATTTTGGAACATGCATTCCGTATCAACATAACGGTATTTTTCACAAAGCGGTATAGTTTCGTGTATCAGGCTTCTATAAGATCCCTAGATTATTCATCCAGAACTCGTGTGAACAATCGGACGGCTAGATATTCTGAAAGAGAAGTGGTTTAAGTAAGACAGCCCAAATATACATAAGTGTTTCCATGCGTATGTTGAACTCTTAGGAATGCCACGAAATGTGAAAACGGCTTTCATTTTTGTACAATAAGTTATTCTAAGGAGAGAGTTTAACTTTCTGTTATTGTTAAACATACATACTTCCAAGTATATGTCAATTGACCGCTCCATAGCATAGCACAATAAACAGTTCCCGAACAAAAGGATCTTACATGCATCATTATTACCAGTTTCATATTGGTCGGACGCTTGAATAATTGTACCTTGCGGCATTAGCCATTCCGCTGCGACTTTGTTTGCTATTTACTTACTACTTTTGATTAAGAGCTATTCTCTTGCCAGGAATGTGGGGAGGCTGAATGTGGCATATATGTATGTATGTGTAGCTTTATACAAATAGGTGCATGTGCACCTACGTGAAACAAAAACAAAAACAGATGTATTATATTATGTATGTATGTATGTGTGTGTGTGTGTGGCTTGGTTCAACAGAGGTCCAATTATTGCACTTCGTCACACATGCAACAAGTGTGTTTGTATTGTCCACCGGCACTCTTGTGTACATGTACATACATTCATACATATGTATGCTTGTAGCACTAGTTATTCATCAACTGCCACTCTACTATTTGCTAAGTTGGAATTGTGATCATTTGTCAACAGTCAGTTTACTCGTCCGTCCATTTATTTGACGATCGTCTCACTCACGATATACTTCATTAGATTCGCATTATAAAGGATGAAGTTGACATAAGACCTGCGTTCGTAATATGTATGTAGGTATGTGTTTGTACATTTATAACTTTTTCTTCTTCTTCTTGAGCATATGTACATATATACTTTCTTCTACTGAACTAGACTGACCGAGACTACCATAGCGCATGGGCTCAATCGCCATTGTTAAAGGGATAGTCTAACTGTAAACCCCTAGTTAATTACCAAATTATCGAATTGTGCTACATAGAGACGAGTCATTGCAAAAATCGGCTCAACCCGGTGGCAAAAGTGGCGATGAGAAAAGCGTAAAATCCTTTCATTCCCTCCATCTTTCATTTTTCTGATTTATTAGAATCTATGAAAAATAAAGAAAAGAGGTACAGTAAACGGATCACTGACCTTAGGGAATACATGTACATATTATATTCTGAGACATACTCTCTAGATGATCCAATTAGATTTCCCAGTACTTTTATATAAAATAAGAAATTTTCATCGAGTTGCTTTGAAACTATTCGAAATACTCGATATTACCCTTTATTAATATAATATTTAAAGATGAAAATAAAAAGATTTAAAGATAATTACCAAATCCATTGTTTGTGTGTATAAGTTCTATATCTCATCGGTATTTCAATGTTTCATGACTCTGATATATAAATTTTTGTAAGATAGTCTCACTGTTATTCATTAACACATACTGCATTGCTCTATTTCGTTTTATTTATAATTTTATCGAAGTAAACACAAGTGTTTTGCTTAATCGAATGTGGCTTATATTTTTATATGCGATGTCAGTATGTACTCATTTTGTGGGGTATGATGAAATGGAGTGAAATATATGTAGACATACATATGAATATACAGGGCAACAGTTAATGGCTTGGTTGCATTCTTCTTTAGTTGGAAATTCTAAAACTTCCATGACATACGCGTTTCTTACTAGTTTAATGCTAGGTTATATGAAGGTGCAGTTGACTCGATAAACACCATACATCAGCAACAAAT
Source organism: Zeugodacus tau (assembly GCA_031772095.1). Classification (NCBI taxonomy): domain Eukaryota; kingdom Metazoa; phylum Arthropoda; class Insecta; order Diptera; family Tephritidae; genus Zeugodacus; species Zeugodacus tau. The sequence goes on from CM062649.1 coordinate 93,691,727, forward strand.
ATTATATTTAAATAATTTTACTAATCTAATCTAAAATTTATTTGGTTATGTTGAAATGCCCAAGAATACTTAAGAAGACAATTTGAGATTGAAATTAATCAATTTATTCAAAACATATCGAAGTCTTTTTTGAAATAAAAGCTTCATATTTACCGTAGTAAAGTCCAAACTTACTGTCTTTACAAGACTTTGTTTTTCCTTTGTGGAATATGTTTGAATAACGATTTATTTAAAAATATGTATTAATGACTGTTTCCTAATCGATCCAAACAGGGTTAGATCGCCGAAAGGGCAGCCCTTAACGGATAAAATCCGGGTCAACTCCGGTGCGTAGAACCGGCTGCTGTGGGAGTTGAATGACTGTTTCCTAATAATATCTGGTGAATGGTACTGAAGTAAATCTTTTCAGCAGCGGCAGAAGTATAGCTTAATAAGGATTGTTCCTAGTTTGACTCCAATCCGTGTCCGTTGCGGTTACGTAGACCCGATGTTCATGGGAATTGCTTATTGCTTGTAAGCCATATTCTATCATAACATAACATAATTTCGAATTTATGTTAAATATATTTTGATCGATACCTCATTCTAAACGCATTGCTATATCCGACAAACAAAAAAGAGGAAATATCAATATATTGAATTCCGAGCGGACCTAAATGATCCAGCATTATAGCAGCGAACGAAAATGAGTTTATTGGGGTCTCACACATTTCATAATGAACAAATTTCGTATGTATTTGTACGTCAATATAATATTTCAATGTTAATTTGTATATTACTTCACTGGGTATATATGTATGTATTAAATGTAAGTATACTTATGAATAGCAAACAACATGTAATTTAAGACGTTCTTCTCAAATTTCAAATTACTACTGCATTATTTAACACTGCCGCCGCGTAATAATTTAAATTATTAACAAAAGTTTTTATTATTGGTTTTTGTTTTTTCAAGCATACATACACTCGATATCTAAAATATCAGTTTGTAAGTCGTAATTGGGTCAACATTACATTTGTTTACTACAAAATCTAAAAGCACAAACATTACCCATTCAGTTTTCAAAGAAGTTAGTGCTCCAAATTAAGAACGCGCTCCAAAGCATAGCATAATACTTCAATAATTTCACATATTAAATTGTCATATAGTTTACGAAATGCGGTTTATTTCTCACACAAATATTAATGCGCAAATTTTAAAGGGCGAATTTCGAAGAACTTAGCTACGGCCTCATCAGTTAGAGCCTTGCGTACTTTTTGATGTTCTTCTACAATGGGACTGACGACTTCGATAGCCAGTTTTTTCAATTCGCCCGTTAGTAACTCTCCCTTTATGTACGCAGTCCGAACTTCTTCCAACCTAGTATCGTCTTCTAGGAAGAATTTTAGTAGTTGGAATGCGACGTCCACATCAGGATTACCACCTAATTTGCGATGTTCCTCAACTGTGGCACGTCCACCAGAAAATGCATATTTATTGATTTTATTTTTGATTTGTTTTGGAGTATCCGTGAGAAAGACGGCTGAATTAGTATCGCTGGCCGACATTTTCGATTTTGCGCCTTGCAGCGCAGGGAAAAAGCTCGAATGCAACAGAGCACATTTTGGAAAGCCAAGACGTGGGGCCACATCACGCGTCATACGAAAATATGGATCCTGATCGATTGCACAGGGTATGAGACAGTGTACTGGCTTTTTGCTTGTAAATATAAATGGAAACGTGCTGGAAAGTGCTGGAGCAGCTTGTACAGCAGGAAAACTGATTTTACCAATTATATCAGAATCACCAAAACCGAAAATGCCTTTCACTTGGTTAAATGTCACACATTTTTGTATGCGGACCATATTCTGATACATCGCTGGGCATTTGCTAAAATAAAATTCCTCATTAGCATCGGACATATTTGTAAGTAAATTCATGATATTTACCCAATGAACTCGAAATCATTAAATATGAATGTTTTCTCCGGATCGAAACCAATTGCTATTATATCTTTAGCATTTTCATATGCCAATTTTATAGCTTCCTCGACCTTGAGGTCTTTCCATAGTGATTTCTCGTCATCAGTCAATTGTATGACCAACGGTACATCGAATGTTTCTTGCAGCCATCTGTGGACATATTTTTAAATTGTTTGTTCTTGTTGTAAAGAATTTATCATAGTTTGAGTAACGTTAAACACTTACTTGGCCATATAGAATGGTATCAAATGTCCTATATGCAAGGAGCCAGAACTTGGCCCGCGTCCTGTATATAGATAAAATGGTTTCCCCTGCTCTTTTAAAGTTAAAATTGTATGGAAATCGCGATGCGAGAAGAAAATTCCACGTCGCATAAAATGGTGAACTGGTTTGCCTGTTATCTTTTCAAAACGTGCTATCAATTCTTCATCAATTTTCGACGAACCAAAACGTTCTATTAAATCAATATATAGTTAAAACACACACAAAATGAAAAATATAAACGTAATCATACTTATAAGTTTATCATAATCGATGCCCTCATCTGTGGAGCTAGTAACATTCCATGGATCAACAATGTCGCCCTCATTTTCGATAGCCTCCACACCGTTCGCTACCTTGTCTTTGTCCAATTTCTCGTCATTAACGTTATTTAATGTGAGGGCATCCACACCTTCAGCGACACCTGGAGATTCAGTTTTATCCATATTTCGTGGTGTTTGGTGGACAGATTTGCTCGCTCTAACACGTGTACACTGCATAATGAAATGTTTGCAATAATTGAATCTATTTAAATAACACCCGGAGTTCTTTTCGATTAGTCAAAACACCCCCTTACCGATTTCTTAACGACCGAAATTAGTTCAGGAAGTGGAAAATATGCCCAATAATTTATCGAACGACTCAACTTGAATTTGCACAAATTGAAGTAGCAACAAATTTACGAGTTTTACGGTTGTGGACATAAATATTTCGTCAGCGGCAATGCAAACAGCTGTTTACAGTGTTCAAAATAAGAGTGTTTGTGGAAAGGAAATTATTTCAGTGTACTCCAAAGGAAATCTTTGTACTCATCAAAACAGTCTCAAATATTCCTCCAACGAGCAGACGAGTAATTTCCATATATTTTGTTGCTTTTTGGTATAATATGATAAGAATTAATTTTTTAATAAGAATTAATTTGTTAAAAGAATGATTTTCATATAACCACTAACTGTAATCGTCAACTTTATAAATTCTCTATTGGGTATATTGACAAATGCAACACTGCATTGATTCGTTGTTGCATTAATCAAGAAAGTCTTTGTGTTAGTTATTTATATTTTTTATTAAGAGGGAGTTTTTACAATTTAAAAAGTGAAGTGAATAATCCATACATAATACAATATGCCAATTATGTACAATACCGGAGATTGGTTTGCTCTGCGGCCGGATACATATAGGTAAGTAAAGAAATCAATCATGCACAGTGCCGTTCAAATATCGCATATCTTTGACAGAAAATTGGATCTCTTTACTCCTGATTGGCCTCTTGATGTGGATTTGGAGTACATGCAAGTGGTAGGGGCACCATTTGCTGGACCATTAGCAATGATTCGAGATCCTAAACAAATCGTCCCCATTAAAGGAAGTGTCAAGCCCATGATTCGCATTTTCAACACAGCCGGTATGGAGCTTGGAAAAATAGTGGTATGTTTGAAATACATACATTGGTATACTATTGAGGATTATATTATTCTGTTTTTTTTCCTGATATATAGTGGAATCACGGGAAGATAATTAAGATGGGTTGGTCAGATGTAGAGGAGGTCATATGTGTTCAAGATGACGCGCTGGTTTTCATCTTTGACATGTTTGGAAACGAAAAGGAGTCATATAGTATGGGACAGGAGGCTAGCTTAACTAAGGTAAATGGGATTCAATATTTTTTTGAGTTAAACTAAATATGCAATATTAAGATTGTAGATGCGAAAATTTTTCAATCCATATCTGGAACCGGTGTTGCTGTGCTTACAACTACTGGACGAATTTTCTTGAAACTAAACAATTCAAAAGATGTCCGCACACGACAATTACCTGAAATTCCAAGTAAGACAAACTAAATCTGTAAAAGCTATACCTACAATGATCAAACGTTGCGATTATAGAATCGGCATCAGAATGCTCATGCTGGGAAATAATCACAGAAGAACGAAACACTTACTGCCTGCTGGGTCGGGATCAGGAAGTCGTTAAATTATTTCCGGGCGAATCTGTAGGCACAGTGACGCGAAACCTTTTTGATAGGCCGTTCGAACGTATCCTGCTCATGTCGGTTTCTTACAACCAGCAGAATCTGGCGCTCTATACAAATAATGGTCTTTTGTGGCTAGGGACGGTGGATATGAAGAAAAAATATTGTGAATTCGATACGGGTCGCAAAGATATCCCACGCCAAATCGAATGGGTTATGAACTCGGAAAAAAATGATGCCGACGCCGTGGTAATTTCGTATCCTTCATTTTTACTGGTGGTAAACCGTAATGGGGATAAAAACCTGTTCACATATGACCCAGCCATATTCCTAATTGCCGAAATGGATGGCGTGCGTATCATTACAAACAATGCGCACGAAATGATTCAAAAGCTGCCCAAATGTGTGCAAAACATATTTGCTGTAAATAGCCAGGAGCCTTCGAGCTTCCTATTTGAAGCACAGAAGAAATACCAAGAGAAGTCCCATCAAGCCGATGAATATCTGAGTCTATTTCGCAACAAAATGGATGTTGCTGTGGATGAATGCATAGAGGCGGCAGGGTATGAATTCTGTACAGAAACACAAAAGAGCTTACTTCGGGTGAGTGGTGCTATTTTTTTTTTTTTTTAACTGAAACTGAAACTTTTATTTTCAAATAATAGACGGCGTACTTCGGAAAAGGATTTATCCCTTCCCACAATCCCGATGAATATATGCACATTCTTAGAATCCTGCGGGTGCTTAACGCTCTTCGTCATGAAAATATTGCTATGCCACTGACTTACAAACAGTAAGTGTCGCATAAATGCTATATGTATAAGTATATTTGTATGTAATAACTTTCTTTTGTATTTAGATTTTCTCATTTGCAAGCAGAAGTTGTGCTGGGACGCCTGGTATTTCGCAAGCACTATGCCATAGCAATTCAGATTGCAAAGCACTTAAATTTACCAGAGTCGTGGATTTTGGAGCACTGGGCCTACCACAAAGTCATAAATGACAAAAGTACATGAAATAGAATATTATTTTTCAAGAAAATAACAATCTCATTTCAGACGACAATGAGGTGGCCCGGAAAATCACGGAGAAATTCAAAAATCCTTCAGTACATGGAATCTCGTTTTGTAACATCGCAGAGAAGGCGCATGATGTGGGACGAGATGAGCTGGCTATAAAGGTGAATTTATAAGCAAAATTTCTTTTACAAAACAATAAATATATAAACAATGGTTTACTGCTTAGCTACTTGAACTGGAACCGCGCGCGTCGCTACAAGTGCCATTATTGCTGAAATTGGGGAAATATGATCGTGCCATAAGAAGTGCCACTCAATCCGGCGACAGTGAACTTGTGGCCACTGTGCTACTGGAGATCAAAAAGAAAATGATGCTTGCGAACTTCAATGTAAAGAAGAATCATCGAATTCGTATTAAATGGCAAATTTTGAACTATTATTCTTTTAGATTATCATTCGTGAGTACCCCATGGCTTTAAATATCTACAAGAAAATGATGAACGAATGGAGCCGAACTGCGCTGTATGATATCTACAACCAGGAAGACGATCAAAAATCCATTGCCGAGTACCATTTTCGCAATGCTCTTGAAAGCGACAGCTTAGAGTCAAATTTACCAATCATCGCCAACAGTTATACGCAGGGGCGTAAAAATATCGAGGCTGAATTGTGCGCAGACACAGGCAAGATGTTAAAGCTACAGAAGAATGTGTTGAATCCAAAGTAAGTTGAGAAGAACTTAAAAATTCTTTTGCGTTATATGCAAGCAACATAAACCGTAACAAATCTTTTTAGATATGGCAAAGTGCATCAAATCAATTTTAGCGGTCTCTCCATACATGACACCATAATGCAGTTGTTGCAAATTGGTGAACTGAAGGAAGCAGAAAAAATCAAAAGTGATTTCAAAGTGCCAGACAAACGCTTCTGGTGGTTGCGCATTATAACCTTGTCCGAAAAATTCAAATGGGACGATTTGGAGAAGTTTGCCAAAAGTAAGAAAAGTCCCATTGGCTATGAGCCGTTTGTGGAAGTGTGCCTTAGGCAGAACAATTTGCATGAAGCGCGCAAATACATTAGCAAATGTCGTGATGACCGCAAGGCGCATTGGTATTTACGTTCAGAGTAAGCAACCAAAATATTGCGTTTATTTCCAAGATAATTTACACATTCCTCTTTTTCACAGGCTCTGGGATGAAGCGGCGGACAGTGCATTTGAAAACCGTGATATCAACACTTTATACACCATACAAAATAAGGCCAGTGCGATTGGTAATCGTGTGCTTTTGGAGAAAATCAGCGCACATATTGCCGTTTTGGCTTTGAAGAAATAAAACAGCAGTTGCATTTCCTTAAAATATTGAAAGAAATAAAATAACGCCGTATGTGTTACTTTGACATTTTCAAAGGGACATTTATTTTCCATATATGTATATTTATCATACGTACATATATATGTATATACGTTAATATGTATGTAGTAATTATGTGTAGTTATTTATGAAGGTATTTAGGTAATAGATCACATAAAGCAAAAAGAAATATATTTATTTATATTTAACTAACACTCTTGCTTTTTTCATTTTAATATTTCTCATATTTAAATACATATGCATATTTGTATACTAAATATCCAATGTTAAGGACAATGTTTCACATAAAATATTGTTACTATATATCATTCGATTAGTTGTAGATACTTTATATGCTTTGTATAGATGTTGTATTATTATTATTATATTCATTACAATTATATATGTTTTACGAACAAAACACAGCAGTCTTATATAAGATGAATTTATTTTAATTAATTTTAATGTTTTAAATAGGTTTTGCAGTGTATTGACGCTTTCGCTTTTCGCATTGTTGTTAATAAATATTTGCATAAAGCTGCACCAGTAGACCATTCAAATGTTTTTTTTTTTCTTAATTAAAATTGTTAGGTGATTTGGGGTAGTTATTAACAGATCAATCGTGCTTGTCTGATGGTACTTCGAAAGTATAGAAATTGTTTTGATTTATATGAATATTATCATTAATACATATATGATTCGAACGTGTGGATACAATTTTAACAAGTATATATTTCATACGCCATAAATCGGTGTATTCTATTTCAAAATAAACTGGATAATTAATATAAAACTAACATTAAATTATTTTTGTCATCATTTCATTGAGAAACACCCAAACATCAGAATATTAATTATTTACTTACGCGTTTTTAACCATGAACACACTCATATTTCTATAGAAAAGCGATATCCATATTGTTTTGTATAATTTTTTGCTATAATGTATATATGTATGTACAATCGCTAATTTTTTTTGTAATTTTTATTTCACAATCTAATTTACATATTCATAATCATATAGAATTACTTTCAATTTAAACTATTTTTACGTTCATGAAGTTTAACTCTTAATACATACAGAAAGGTTTGAATAATATGTTAAGCTAAATTGGATTCCCACAAATTGGCTCTCACTCCAGTAAGGAGCGGCCAAAGCGGTTGCTTTGCCAACTGTCGACATAGAATAATGTTTCTAGGGGTTATACTTATGTATATGCATATATTTTTCTTCAAAAGAAAATTTCAAATAATTTCAGTTATTACTTATACACACATCATTTTTAAACAAATCCGTGAATTAACTTGTCTATCATTTGACTATTTACTAACTATGCTAAACACTATATATGTACAAAAATAGTATAATTACATTTTCGAATTAAAAGTTAGTAACTAATTTACCTACAAGAATAGTGACTAGTTAAAGAGCATAAATAAAATTTCATATGTAATTAATTGCATTATATTTCGCTATAAATATTAAAACATAGTGTGAGTAAAAAATCGAGGAGAAAGAAAACTTTGTAAAAATGAAGAAGTGCCTACGCAGTTCAACATTTGTTGAACTTCAAAACTTTTGCCCATTCTGCAAACTTTCCCCACATTGCCAATGCAAATACTTATTTTTAATTTTGTTCTTTTCAGTTTTCAGTTTTTATGACGACGCATAGTCAAGGATACATGTTGAACTCCTTAAGAGATAATTTTTGGTACAGCGAGTTTAATTAGTTACGTTAAATATAATATGCATTTGTATATGTATACTTGTTTTTATATTTATTCAATTGGATTGAGTGACACCGCGTGCAGTCAAAAGAAAGAACGTGCTGGATTCACAATTAACAGTATATATTATGTAGCGTAAAATAGAATTAATAGAATTGATAGAATGCCGAATCCCTTTGTATTAATTTATTTATGTATATATGAGACATAAAAGCTGCATCTTCCTTGAACTGTGAGAAAGTGCTTTATAAATATTTGAGAATATATGTGTTTCAAAAATAACAATTTTTATTGCAAATACGACCAATTTAAAATGCAAATGTTGAATTAATAATAAGTCGTATACAATATTGGATGAATTCAAGGCGTTGGAAGCAAGGAAAAGAAACTATGTAACTGAGTTCAAACAAAACATTTAAAATACCAAAAAATCAAACGGAACAAAATATAATTTGGGAAATTTTCGTTTTACCTCCAAACCATTAAAAGCGTCATAATTTCTGCAGCAAAGCGCCCCCACAACTACACGCCTAAACTGCTGTGTTCTCCCAAACTTTTCTCATCTCTCTCCTTCATTGTTGCTAATTTCTCAATTCAATAGTTTTCCGATCATTTCATGTCGCCATTTTGCCTTTCCGCAGTCTTCATCATTTACATCACAGCCAAATTTACATTCACGCTTAATTTACATGTATGTATGTTCTAATAACTATGTAATCCCCATGTGACAGACGTACATATAACGTAAGCATTCAGTTTATTGTCCTCGAATACATTGCACTTTTATTATAGTTTTCGCTCAACTGCTGTTGTATGGAGCACAAATCGTCAATACCGACTACAGGACCCATGGCAGGGACATTCGAACAATGATTGACCGACAAGCCGCCGCCTGCAGCTGCATTACCATTTCTAACGGCATTTGCATTGAAATTACTGCCATTATTGGTATTGTCACAGCTATTATTGGCATTCGTATTGCCAATCGAATGTTTGTTATGGCCAGTTTTATTGTTGTTGCTGCTGTTGTCATTATTGTTGTTAATATGTGTTTTACCCGCACCGCCATGGTTGGCACGAAGGTTTGCCAAAAATTTCTGTTTAAACGTGTTTGCGGAGTACTTATGCTCGATGAAAGTGGGTGAAATGATGGGCGAGCTGCCGAAGATGGGCGCAACGGCATTGCTATTGGCATTCATTGGTGTGCCGTTAACGCTGACCGCAACTGTGGCCACCGGTGGTGCCCCGATGACTGCGGCAGGAACACGACTATTGACGGCTGCGCTGTTGGCATTAGCGATCGACGGAGCTGCAGTGAGCAGTTGCCCATTGAATGGCATGCATGCGGAGTTGCTTGCATTAATTTGTTCTATAAACAACAAAAGAGAAGGAGAGAGAAAAAGAATAGAAATAAAAGTAACCAAAAATAAAAAAAGAAAAATAAAGTTTAAAAGACAGTAAAAAAGTATGTATGTATATAGTACATAACACTGGGAATGAGCATATTCCAGATTGGAATTAATTTGCCTTATTTAGTATTGAAATATTTGAAATTCGAAAATAAATTAAATTTACCAATTGTACACCTGTGTATCGACAGATTTTAAAACTTTCAACACAAAAGGAATTTCTTTAAATTAAAATATTATTATAAATATTAATGCGCGTACAAGAAACAATTTTATTTAAAATAAATATAAAGTTTTTTTTTATAATACTGTTCACGTTTACACTAAATCATCATATCCTTAAAGGAGCTCGCTAATTAAAAAAATATTTATAATAAAAATTAAAATTGTACATATTTAACTATCATACGATTTTTTTTTATGTTTTCTTTAATCAGAATCAACCTATTTATAAATACAAAACATGGGGCTATATTCGCTAAAATGGAAAGTGTTTCGAATTGCGTTGAAAAGAAATAAAACTCATATTCTGTTCACTATAGTTAATAATTGATGTAAAGACTAACAATACACATACATATATGAATATGTGTAAAGTCATATATGGTCCTGGTACTTCAAATGTACATTTTTCGTGTAAGAGTCTGTAAACTTCAATTTTTTTGTAGTTTTTCGTTTACTAGGCCGGTATCCAGGTAAAGTAGTCCCTCTTTATTAGACTCGACTCACTTTGAGCTCTTTTTTTTTACTAATTTATACAACATTAAAAGTGAGGTTATCTCGACCACATTAAGACATCTAGCTTGTAAGACATATAGCGAAATGATCTAACGTCTGTAGTTTACTATTCCAAAATCAAATAAGGCATAAACTTTAGCTTATATGTGTAATTGGTATAGCATTTTTTATATTTATATAATTTTTAATTTTTTAATTTGAATAGGAGATCAGCAGTTATCAAAGCAATACAATATAGTGTTTAGAAAATCAGTATAAAATATACACAAAAATGAGTACAAAATAATAATAATTAACTACGTAAATTATTTATAAAGAGTAGTATTGCACGAACCAACTAAATAAATATACAAAATAATTTAAATTTAAATTCTAAAATAAATCGCAGCAGTCTAAATTTACAAGGATACTTGAAGGTTGTCACTAACTAATGCTAATATTGGTAAGAATGTATGGTATATATGTACATACATATGCATTTATCAATATTTGTATAAATAGAAATAGTAAATGTATCATTTTTAATAATTTCAAAGCATTCTTTCTTTCTTTCTTTCTTTCATTTTTCATGTTTTGCCATACATATATGTATATATTTGTTCGAGTGCAGAGTACAAGCATTGCAGAATATTAAATACACCAACACTTAATTGCAATACGAGTAGAGTGTATTTGACTTCTATAGTTTATGTATGTGAGATTTTTGTATATCGTTTGTGTTTGCGCTTTTAATCGCTAAATAAATGCTGGTCTAATTTCGAATTATCGGGAGTTGTTTCATTAGGAACCTACCCTAGTTGCAGGGGCTTAAAGAAACAAAGACGGAAGCATCTATGCTAATGCTATTAAAATGGTGCACCAGGAGATTGCAATTACACCCATAATACAATTTTAGATGTTACATGATGTTAAATACACACAAATCTTTCATTCAATTCTTTGAATAAATTATTTTAGCAACTCCGACATTTGTGATATATGTATAAGGGTAGTTGGCTTCACTAAACTAACTACATATATTTCAATTTTGTAAATAAATAAATAAAAATCGATAAATCATAAAGTGTCATCGGAATTTAAACTTCTCTAAACCAAATTATGCAATGTAGTTGCAATGCATTCTCCCGGTGCAACCACGTACTCACAAATGTTTTCAAGAATACTTCTGGTGTCGCGGAAATAACAAATTTTGCGCTTAAAAGTTCGCAGCATTAACACTTTTAAGGAACTGACAAATATTTTTGGCGTATTCTGGCGTGTTTGCCAATAACAGACGACAGCCATTTACTTAGGTATGCTGTGTGCCTATAATAAGCCAATACACCAATCAATTATGGTTAGCCTTTTCATTAGCTTTGTGCAAATGTTTTTTGTTTGGTTGTTTGTTTTTTCTTTTTCAATTTACTGAAAAATTAATAATTCCCCAACTGTTTTATTTGAATTCACGTCGCATCAGTAGTGTCTTTAGTATAGGCTACGTTTCATCGTTGAGAACGCCTACCACTGCGTCAGCAGAAGCAGCAGCAACAATCGCGTTCGCCATACCAGCAACACCAGCGCCAGCAGCAACAACACCATTACCCACTGTGGCAGCAGCAACACCGACACCATTGGCATTAGCAACGCTACCGTTATTCATATTCATATTCATATTGGCATTTGATGAAGCTGTGGACGTCGCAGTTGATGTGGACACACCCGACAGGTGTATACTGCCAATTATGTGAGGCGTTTTCTTGTGTTGCTGTTGTTGCTGATGGTGATGCAACAGTGTACCAGACGACAAGGAAATACTCTTTTGTTGGTGCTGCTGTTGTTGCATTGGTGTCGGCCCACTTGGACTTATGGGAGTCAAAGGAAGATTATGAGTTGTCTGTGTCTGTTGTTGCTGTTGTTGTTGTTGTGTAAATGTCAGCGTCTGTATGGGTGTTTTAGTGGGCGACGTAGCTGGTGTGAGAATGCCTAAATTGACAAGATTCGGCAGCGCAATTTTGGATGTTTGTTGAGATTGTTGCTGCTTCGATTGTACTTTATCAACGATTGCCTGCAGCTTATGTTGCTGGTGCGCAATGATATCGACTGAACCAACAGCATTAGCTGCGGCTGCAGCTGCTGCAGCCTGTGCCGCTGCGTTTGTGGCCAATTTCAGAATTTTACTGGCCGTTGCATTAGCGGCCAACAAGTTGGTAGCTGCAGTCGCAGTTTTAGTTGCTGTTTGCGTTGCCAGCACGCCATTGCCACTGATACCGGTAGTGTTGCCACTGCTACTGCTGCGAACTAAATTGTTATTGTTACCTGATGATGCTGTTGCCGACGCTCCAATACTTTGCAATTGTGGTTGCTGTTGGCTGCCGAACTGATGTTGCTGCTGCTGCTGCTGAGGTTGATGATGTTGGTGATGATGTAAGCTGAGACCAACACCATTTGTGGTGGCCACAACGTTGGGACTGCCACTGCCTAGTGAACCGTTCGACAATTGCTGCAGCACATTATTTGTGACCACAGAACTTGTGGTGTTGCCACCACCACCACCATTATTACCAGCAGAATTACTGTTGCCGTTATAGGTGTTGCCGCTGGCACTGCCGTGACAGCTACTGGCGCTACTCGACATATTGCTGATACTGGATGGACTGAGTGAACCCAACGACTGCGAGGGCGAGCTGCTGCGTTGCAAAATGATGCCTGACGCATTGACGCCCGTGCCGCTGCTGCTAGATGTTATATTCGCTACATGCTGTGCGCTCAAGATGCTCTCTGGTGATGAATTGTGTGATACCAACGCGTGATTCTTCAAGCCTTGAGCAGTTTTGTAGCTTTTACCGCAGTGACACTTGTAGCCTTTGCGCACCCTGCAACAATAAATGTTCAATTAATCATGTTTTACAAATACACATTTAGTTTATGAATACAAAGTGCCTAAAATATAATTTAATGTTTCTGCCAAAGCCTTTCGACGAAGATATTATATCTACCCCATTTGGATCATCTTGAACAAATTTGTTTTCTCTGAATCGCTTTGTGAATACAAAAATCTTAAAAAGTGAGAATATATCAAGTTTTATACACATCTCATATATTACTAAAGCTATGCCAACCAAACTCGATGGGGAATATTAAATTTATTTTAAACTTCTTGCATAACCTACAAATATTCGAAATAGCTAAAGCTGTGATAAATTGATGTTTGCTTTGACTTCTTAGGACTTTCAAATTCCTATTAGATTCTCATTTTCTTGAGATTTTGTTTAAGAACGCTAGAGTTTTCTATATGTCCACCCATTCCATTATAGTACAGATTGGATAAAATGATCTAGTTATCTAATTAACATAAACTATTCTTTTTGCTGAAATTCTTGACATTACTTGTTGGGAATATTAGATAGGAATGGTATTACATGTTTTAGACACTCACTTCCCGTCTTTTTTGTGGCCATTCTTCGAGTGATACTTGATGCCGTTGACGTTCTTGTAACGCTTTTTACAACCAGGCACGGGACACGCAAACGGTTTCTCATTGCCCGGTGTGCCATTGCTGCCGGTACCGGAATGCCTTCACAAATATACATATTTAAATTTCAATGTTCATTTTTCTTACAAATAAAGTTTTGTTGAGCAATCACCTGCTCCCGTAACGCATTATGAACTCGGAACTGAATTCTTCGGTTGTCCAAGAATCATTGCTATCTTCTGACTCCGAAACAACCATTTCGTCATCGTCCATTTCACTGCCTATAGATTTTAGTATAAAACAAAATTTGAAAAAAGAGGCAAAGAGGTGGCAGATTAGTAAAGAAAAAATGGCGTAAAATAAACGTTTTTCTTGCGGTACAGTGCGAATACAGCTTCTTGTCTATACTGATTCGCTTTCTCACCAGTAGGCGTATTGCTGCGATTTGACGACGACATACTGTAACTGTGATGTTTGATCGCCAGCTTCCGTTTGAGCTCGACGCCCGGCGTATTGGCGGATAGGAACGGGCTCTCCTTACGTGCATCTTCCGAGATGAAGCGTAGCACATAGCTCAACGGCAAACATGCAGGCTGCGCCTGCTCTTTTTGTTCGACCACTTTAGGATCATAGTCTGGAAATAAACAAAATTTTGCAAATATTAATTATATGTACATACAATAAACATGTACAAGTAAATTAAAAAAAATATATATATTTTTGCATCAGACAATTTAACATGCAAATGACCTAAGTATGCAGTATTATAAAGATATTTTTCTCCTCTGTGGACGTCCTTAAACAGACATTAAATGTTGTTGGGTCTGTCAGGTCATATAAGGACGGTTTCAAACAAAGATCCGAGAATAAACTACATTGGGAGCTTTGGGGGGCATACAGTCCTCGTTACGAGTATGTTTTCAGCAAGGAGTGAATAATCCTTTAACTAATTTACAGTTTAATAACTTTCGATTGTTTTGAAACAAAAAGATTTAATTTACTTTTCTCTTTTTACTTAACTACATATACATATTGAAATTGTATTTATATATTAAATTTAAAAATATACATACGTATGTATGTACTCGTATAACTTTAGAATTTGTGTAATGAAGAACTTTCGAACATATAGAATTTTATATTTTTCATTTATTTATTTATTATTGTTCGTATCTGCTAAGATTACAATATCAAAATGAAATCTGATGCAAAATATTACGACTTATCAAGATTTAAAATGGGTACTGCCCGTAATTATATGTCATTGAGTTCAATAGAATGCGGTGCATTGACTGAATTAAGCACATCGATGTTTGAGAAACCTGATTTAAACAAGTTGTTCTGAGTTTCAACTTAAATTACATATTGCCCAAAATATATTCATAAATTGAGAATTCACATACAATTCCAAGAATATTTAAAATATAAACACTATGAAGCATATTTTCTTTTTTTATAATTATTTGTTCTTATTATGATCTTACTTTTTCAACTTCAAATCTTTCGATTCCTCCAAAACTGCCCAACCAAAAAAGTATGGTAAAATAAAATATTTCTTACTGGGTTATCGACACAAAATAGAACGTGTGTCAGATCCATTGATAGTTACACTTTGTGTTGGAATTGCACATAACATTATTCAGATTTAAGTCTAATATAAAAATAAAAGCTGCGAAGCAGTGAGTGACGAAGTCGCAGGACCAACAAAATAACAATGGAATTAAAACTAAAAAAAGCTACCTCTTCGGCTTCCTTGGTTATTCACTGCTTAGTGTCTAATAGTCTACTATATTGATCCTAGGTATATAATGAATTAATTGTTGTCAATATGCAAAAATACATATGTATATTTCGAAATTTGGAAATAATATGTATTAGCATATGTATAATGATATACTTACTAACTTTTTACTTTACTTTTATAAATATAACAGAAGCATTAATTCGATAATGTACATACATACAAATCGGTACATAATATTCAATGTTAACATATGTAAGCATATGTATGTATATGAACTCAAGCATTCATTTTTAAATTTCAAGTAAATAAATACTATATAAGGATATGATGAATGAAATCAAGTTTAAACTTGTTCCGAAAAACCACCCCATCGATGACCCGACTTATTAAATTTTAACGAAAAAACCTTCCCCTAGCCCCAAAATAGTGATATCAGGCCTTCCGGTATCTACCCTACAGGTTGATTTTAATAAAAAAATTAAGCATATGTAGCAATATGTCGTATTGAAGCTAAGTTAATGTATTGGCCTATATTACAGGTTAATAAGAAAATATGGTTTTAATTACGAATAGTCAATTCATATGCAATCTTTGTTTTTTTTTCAATAATAAATTTTGGAAACACATATGTACATAAATATGTATTAACGTCGTATGTTCATGTTATTTGCTAAACAATTCTGAATGAATGAAACTGGCATAACTCACCACTCTCTTCCCACGCACCACACTAGAATAAGGGAGGAAACTGAATCACTATCTAATCACCATACTAACGAACTGCTCTATCGATTTTGCACCGGCAACGTTAGCAAGCAGCTGACCGTGACGCCAAAGTAAACGTCGACTTTGTCGTCAGCATAATTCATCCATTTCGAACTCACCATACCAACACATCATTAATGTATATACTAAATCTCAATAAAGTAAACAAATACTCCCCGCCATATACACTAAACACCGTTTAATCTCAATCTATTTTGTTTGCCGTTCATTACTAAATAATCACGCGACCACACCACCTTATCGTAGATACTATGCTTATTTACATACATACATACAAATTCTACATATTCAATATTAGAGTTCATCAAAGGCACTAAAAGTCCCTACTCACCGATATGCGTGTCCTCAATATGTTGTATTAGATCTCCTAAACTAGGAAATGTGATGCCGCAGCCATTAAATTTGCAGATGTTTATTAAGAACACGGCCATATCCCGACCGATTTGACCGATGAATATAAATGTCGCTCGCTACGCAGCTCTGCTCTGCCCTGCTCTGGCTCTGGCTCCGGCTCTGTCGTTAGCTGCTGATGGTTTGTTTGTTGGCTCTGTTCAACGGCTGGTGCACACAATCAATCGGACAAACACAGCGAAACGTTTATTCAACTTCAGAGCAATTTCTACCGTGAAGAACAATCTTGCATACACACTCGAGCGAGTACGCAGATATGCGAAAATATGAATTAATGCAACGCACCTGCTCACTCGTTACCCTTTTCGCTTTCGCTTTATGCAGTAGTTCTTCTATTTTTCACCACACTATAATTCACTTCAACTCGTTCACTCTCTTGCACACACTGCGTAGTCGTATTATTCACTCGTCACATCACACTTTCTACGCTCTTCACTCTCATGATCAACGAACTTATTGATGCAATACTGATGGGTTACGTCGGTAAATATATTTTGATTAAATTTTGTTACAAAAGGACCTGATTTCTACTTTGCACAAACGTTTATTATTTTAATAATTAACTAAGTGTATTTATGATGAGATATGACTTATATGCCCCACTTCAATTATTTCGTGCACTTTTTTGCCAGCAGCGCAGTCTTTGCGTACATCTTTTCTTGGGCAACGAAGCAGAGTACAACGAAGTGCGGTAGCTGCAACGGCGACTGAATCGATTGTTGTTGGGTATGATAAGGTGGTGAATAAATTCGAAGGTGTTTCGGCGTTGTTTTGGGTTTCAGGTTGCTGCTTAGATGTTTTACCTCGATTCTCTATTTTAGTATTGTTTACCATATATTTATATGATTTGGCTTAATATTTCAGAGCTATTGCGATTCGAATACTATTTTATGATGTGTTGTCAATCTTCTCTACCCTCTGTAGTGTATAACTTTATTTACAACCTGCCATTTCTGCCGGTGGGAAGTGAGAAACTGTTCCAATATGCGATAGATTATAAAATTGTATGAATCTATTAGAAAGGGGATCAATTAGGACAATTATTGTCGATTCATTTGTAGTTATGCATTATGTAGTAATTCACTGCGAGACAATTGTTAACTGCGGTCGCATGTCTTTTTAACTAGAAGAACTGGCGTTCGTTAGTAAACACGAATTATCTGCTTAATATTCTGCAAAATCATCAGGAATTAAATATTTGCATTCAGAGCGTACTTAGTATTAAACTACTCTTTAACGCTCGTGTCCCAAATGATGCAGCACTGCGTTCGTTATTTTTTGGACGGATTTCAATATCGACCTTCTACTATTTAGTTTAGGTAGCTTACTTCTCCCCTCAGTTTCAATACGTCTGCTCCATTCTTGCTTTGCTTTACGCCATTCAACACAATTTACAAGCTTTGCTGCCTTTTATATTTCCACCACTGCTGCCTAGTGTTCACCAACACACAAACACGCACTAACACTTACGCACATATACACAATTGGTGTTATGCAATTTGGGACCGTGTTAACTCGAATTATAACAAGCCATGCAAACACTAATTTTTCTAAATTCTCAAGTAAGTTTTCACAAAATTTGTCTGAATTTTCGTTATTCTTCTGTCATCGACTGTTTTTGTACAATAAACTACCCGCTTTTGTCCAGTTTGGTTACAGCATTTTGCTGCAGCTGCTACTTATCGTTGTTTTTAATTAAAAACATATTTGGTCTGGTAAATGAAACGTACCGAGGCGACGACGTTATGCACGGCGAACGATCGACCCTCTGTGCTCGCGATTCCAAGCGAAACAATCTGCTGCTTGCGTTGCTGTTCCGTTTTGATGCTGCTCAGAATAAACGTCAGCGACGACGTTAGCCGTGATAGGAAAAGTGAATATGTATCTACAAAAGTTCTCTTATAAGCTGTCATAATAAAATACGGGTTTTCACATTGCACTTCTGCTTTCGATACGTTATTTTTGTTATTGTTCCTATAATAAGAAGTTGACAGTTGGAAGGAATTCTTATAATTCATATCAGCGCAGCTGTTCGCCAGCTACTTCCTGATTGTAGTTGTATCCGGTACTAGTGATCGAAATGTATGCTTAATCCAAGAATGATAGAAGACAAGATTACGACAGGCGTTTACAGTTAGTTATTTTGAGTTTTGAGTTCCTGTTGAGTGACAACTTTCACGACCACGAACACGCGAGCAAAACAAAATTGCACGGTGGTACAAAACAATAAAACCAAAACAAAGAGCTGAAGTCAAGGCTTGTGCTTAATTATTATTTAAAATTTTAAGAGAAAAATGTATTAATTTGAAAAAGAAGTCTGCAATGGCGGAATTAAACAACAATAGTACAAAAAAGTCGTTTATAAAGATTTTTTTCTCACTTTTCCAACCAACAAAAAAGTTGGCAAAATGGCGAACTTTTTGTAACAAAACATATAATTTTAATTATAAATATGCATGGTTATATTAGATCATTTTATAAATGAAGATTTTAAGAATTACGTTCATTGTGATATTTTATCTGCACATTATTCAATTTGGTTCACTATGTTTCACATTTCCGTTTTCCATTTGACAATTCTTCTGTTGCCTATTCCCATTCGTTGGTCGTGAACGCTCAGCCTGTCGTAATCTTGTCTTCTATCATTCTTGGCTTAATCTTAAAGAGCCAATCAGATTCAATTATATTCCTTCTAGTCTGCTTCCAACAAAGCGACTTTGTTGTGCTTGCTGCAAAGTTTACCGTATAAAATTCTGGTACACTCGTTCTGGATACGTGGACCGGATTATCGCGGAAACGATATCTAAACCCTTCCCACCTTTCGCCCATGGCATCAGCCATTGATGTATTATTTTGTCAAAAACCCTTTGAAGGAAATTACGCGATGAAACTTTCGTAAACTTTAGTTTTGAATTGTGGTCAATTACGGAAATCTCGCAACAATCGAAGTTGTATCGATAATAATTGAAAATTACTGGGTGTTAGCGCCACCTATCTGTCAATTGGACCTATCAGGAAACACTCCATTATTTTGGGAATTCATTTCTAATTCGAACTTTCTTGCATTTTGAAAATAATTGATTATAGGTTTTTATATTTCCAGAGGAAAACTATATATAAATTCAGGCAATTCCTATATTTCTTCTGTTTATGTGCGGAGGGGGAAGTATGCAGTTGCATACTCAAGTTATGTAATTTCAATTTAATCCACACGATGCTTCATAAAAAGTTCGTACAAATGTGGTAATAGGATGTGCACATTCATGCCAATACGACCTCATTGATATATGTTTACATGTATTATACTTATATAAAGGCTAGTAACTTTTCATTCTAACATAATGAGAATTTTTCCAGTAAACCTAAAAATAATTATATTGCAGATTATTTTGCCCATCATTGTTAAAATTTGTATTAATCCTCTGAAATAACCCTCTCCTGGCAGTGATGTATTTATAAAACCTCCCAAATACCTCAAATAGTTCAATTTCACCACAGCCCATTTGCTAATACCACTGCTCAATCAGTTGGCAAACATTTTATAAAAAATTTAATTCTTCCAAAATTAGTTAACAGTTTTCCCCTTCTACTATATTTTTCCTATTGAATTTATAAAAATGTGATTAGTTCGTACATCTATTGCAAATTATATAGAGAGCAAAATTAAAAACCATGCGTTTAATTGTTTAAACACACTTAAAATTCTCGCATGCAATTTTTATAATATATCAGCAGTTCAACTCATATCGGCTAATGGGTCAAGAATTCAAAAATACCGAGTACATCGTTTAATTTCAAAATTATTTTGGATACACGGCAGGAATATTAAGGGTTAGGACGTTTATTATTTCAATATGACAGTGTAAACGAGCTTTTAGTTTGACAGTATTGCCCCAAGGTGGTAATTCGAACTTATATAATAGTACCACATCCAACATCGCTTCGAATTTGATTCACCACCCGAAGGGAAGACATTTGAATCGTTCATTCGCCATTCAATTTTGAAAGTCGACCACTGTTGTAAGGGTTTGTTCGAAGTGAGTACACATAAAAATTTAACATCTCCTCTGTCTCTGGAGATAGGTTTTTGATATTCTGTCTCTTCCCACTGATTGAATAATCACTGCTATATTGGTATATAGTGAAATTAAAGTGTTTTCGAAATGTAAAGCTGAATAGAATTCATTAAATTATAAGTCAAAACGAAGTGTTTTATGTCGAAGATCAGCAGTTCTTATTAAAGAATGTGTACAGATTTTGTGCAAAGAAATGTGATTTTTCCGGTTGCGGCTCCGCCATCTTAATAAAAGTGTGCATGTGTGAAAAAATGTCTATCACAGGGAAACGAGTTGGAATGAAACCGAAACGAAACAACACGATTGCGAACGTCAACGAACGACAGCGGTGAATTTGTCAGTGGAAGAAGACCATCGCAACGTTACGAAAGCAATTTTGTGGCTCGTCAAGACTTTAGATAAATTGTAAAATATATAATTCTTACATTTTATAGTAAATTATACAAACTATTTCTAATAGGAAGTTGTTTCTGCATTTGAAATAAAATTTTTATTTCAATTTGCATAGAGTTACGTATTTGACAGATGGTTCAAGTTACGTAACTGAGCAACTGTAGTGACCAAGTTGTGCG
Organism: Zeugodacus tau; assembly: GCA_031772095.1. Lineage (NCBI taxonomy): Eukaryota > Metazoa > Arthropoda > Insecta > Diptera > Tephritidae > Zeugodacus > Zeugodacus tau. The sequence continues at coordinate 93,713,207 of CM062649.1, forward strand.
GAAGAAATAGAACATTGCCATCTCCTTTATCCATTAAAACACCTCAATTTACAACTATATATTAATTTAAACATTTTCTTTGCAGAGCACCGTGCGCTAGCTTCAATTTCTGGTTGATCCACGTAGCATCATCAAATTAATATATACAAAAATGTTCGTGTCAACAGTCTCCCGTATTGCCCCCGTCGCCAGGACCGCTGTAAGTTTTAGTCTCACTAATATTATTTTTAATAAAAGGAAAGGGTGTTATGAAGAAAACATTAATTACATAATGTGTAAATTAGGAATCGATTTTCCTCTTTTTAATCATAGTACGACTGGTACGGTGTGGTGAACTTACTTTGCGGTGAAATATTACATAAGAAAAGTTGAGGTTAGGTTGTAGCGGTGTTGTAGTATCTCAAATTCGCAACTCTTCAAAATAGCTTATATTGTAAAATCTAAATAAGCACGAATACCCTATTTAATAATTTCGGGATTGTCAATTGCGATATGTATGATCTTGTGACAACAAAAGTCTATTTGTTTTGTGGAACAACATGCTTTATTGTATAACTACAAACACCTAGTTCCTATTGAGGTTAGAACAGATGACTGCTTGGAAGAAAGCTCAATAGTAAACAAAAACGATAGGTATATACTATAATATTTTGATCCATGTTATCCCAAATACATGTCATACAGTTAGCAGAGACATAATTCTATGAAGCACTAAGAGGCACTATTCATCTCTAACAAGCATTTATAGCCTACCAAACACATATCGATTATTTTACACGTTACTCTTGCATAATTTTTCTAGCGTATGTAGATATTATATAATAGATAACAGTAAACATATAATCAAGACTATAAAAATTTATTTGAAGAAATTATATGATGTAAACTTGCCAAGATACGGATCAAGCAAGGGAAGGGAAGTTAGTTTTAGTTTTCTACAATTTAAACAAAAACTGCGTGCAATATATTATTTTTTTAGTTTCTCTTTTCTATATTATTTTATTTTTTCTATTTTTACAGCTCCTTAACGGTTCAAAGCAATACTTGCGACCATTGAGCAGCGCTGTGATTAGCCAGAGCCAATCCTTGGCAGCTCAGAACACAACGCCCGTTGCTTTACTGCCACAAATCAGGTCATTCCAGACCTCTCCAGTCACTCGTGACATTGATTCTGCTGCCAAATTCATTGGTGCTGGTGCTGCAACAGTCGGTGTTGCCGGTTCTGGTTAGTATTGGAAGAGTAAACAGTTTTAACCTTACATAAGTAGCGAAAGAAATATGTTGCATTCGCAATTATTGCTATGGATAACGTTTGTTTCAACAGTCAGTTACAATCTAGCATCTGGGGCACACATACGAGTATTTTCTACCAATATCTTCCACAGCATTTATTAAAATGTTTGAAGTTGATTTGGTGGAATGTAGATTACTCTAACATAGCCTCGGGAAGGTCTGAGAGTTGGTCGAAGTTCAAATGAAAACATGCTGTGGTGCGTGTGAACTTAAACCGATATATTTTCTAGCAGGAAACTTGTGTAATTAAGAGGCGAAGGAACAAGAAAATATGAATGTTCTTCGATCCTTCGGGTGACTTGAGCATTCATTGAAATCCTTTGTGACCAGCAATTTTAGTGCGATGTGCTTGCTGCATTCTATGCAGAACTCAATTCAGACTATTCTGTGACTGACTATATACAACAAACATAAACATGTAATATTGCGACTTCATCTTTCTTTCGCTATATTGTTTAATTTAAATAAGTTTGAGTTTTTAATTTTGCTTTTGTTTTTCTATTGCAAAACTTCCAATATGAACAGGTGCTGGTATCGGAACAGTGTTCGGTTCCCTCATCATTGGTTATGCCAGAAATCCATCGTTGAAACAACAGTTGTTCTCATATGCTATCTTGGGTTTCGCCTTGTCTGAAGCTATGGGTCTTTTCTGTCTTATGATGGCCTTCTTGCTGCTCTTCGCTTTCTAAAGTGTATGTCATTGAAAGTTTATAAACAACAGTAATAGCAATAACAACAGCTACACCATTTATTGTTTTTAAAAAACATCCAAGAATAAAAACACGTTTATTTAAGTTTAAAACGAAAATAAAAATACTATGATAAAAAACCAGAAATGTGCAGAATACGTTAAATCAAAGCGAAAAACCACCCTTACCGAAAGCAGAAAAACAGCGAGTAAATTGCGAACGAAATGTATGAAAGAAGTTAAGCGCCGGATCGATGATATAGTCAGTTAATAGAACGAACACCAGCTAGGGCAATCTCGTATCTCGTTTGATCTCGGATCAGTTTAGCGGAATGGAACGTTTCAATTAAAATCACATACAAAAACACAAGTCTACAGCTATGATTTCTCGCAAGTAGACCTATAAGTTTAAAAGCGGGAAGCAATTTAAAGTTCGTCACTATATACATATAGTTTTAGCCATGATGGGTGAGGTCGTGTTTGGCCTGTGAGCGCTCTCGTTAAAAACTAGAAATACAGGAAACATTCGATGCAATCAATCATGGAATAATAAAATAAATATGTCTATGAAGTTGTGTTTTCTGTATGTGATTTTTATTGACGCCAAAAGTTATTTTTGCTCAACTTATTTCGAGAAGTTTGTATACATTCCGTATGTATACATACGTTGCTGCCAACGCATTTCTTAAAGAATTATATCTAAACATAAAAAGAATTGAGTCCTTATTATGATAGTGCTAATAAAAATGATTTATTGCATACGAATTGTAACATAAAGTAGATACTGAATAGTAATAAAGATGGAATTAATGACTGGAGAAGTATTCGTTTCATTAAAAAAGTATGTTAGTCGGAAAATCATTTAAAATTAAATAAATACTAGTCCAGACATGAGTTGGTCGTTCCGATCGCTTGGGTAATGATAAGTGTACGAGACCCAAATTGAATCATATCTTTGAGGGAAAAATGAAATACTGGGTTTTTTATTAAGTTCTAACATGTAAATATTGGAGTATTTGAGAGATATGGATGAGTTAAAAAAAAGGTTCGATAGAAGTTTCCTGTTGATTATAAAATAAATATATATGATATTGGAACACACGCGCCATGACTTCCACAAATAATGCTTAAAAATGAAGGATGCGGTATCAGGATGTGCCAATGAGGACCGTTTATACTTCCAAGCAGGTCCTTCAAATATCACAAAGTTCGATTCCTCACATGAAGTATGCACTTAGGAGAACATTTTTAATATAAAGGGGCTAAACAGTAAACGCTTTCAAACTTATTATTATTTCTTAGTTAGTTAGGCGTATATATGTAGAACTGTAATTTATCTACCTCAGGTGCGCTTTCTTCTCATCTATAATTCTTAGGGTATTCTTTAATTCGCAAAAATTTCATATATTATAAAAAATGTATGGCATCCTTGTCCACTGTTAAATTAATGAGAACCCAGCTGATTTTATTACACCTACTTTCCGTCAAATCATCGGGTAGTTACCAGCTTATATTGACAAAAATACTCAAAGATATTGTGCCTGTTTGAGCGTTCATCTCTTTCAAATACATAATGCTAATTAATAGCAAAATGCTAATTAATAGTATGCCGTCATAACTAGCTGGGCACCTTAATAAAATAAAATTCAGAAAATGAAACAGGGTGGCATCTCCTTAGATGAAACGTCTAAAATGAGAACCCTATGTTTGAAGTTGTCAATTCCGATCAGTGATAAAGAGATGTCCAACTTATTCCAGTGTGAGAGCCCCTCAAAATAAGCGTTTTTTATAACAATTGGCATTATTGCCAGACCAGACAAAATACACATTTTTGGGCATTTAAATTAAAATTCCCAACATTTATTACGGTTAAAAAATATTTTATATTGAATTTTAAATATAAAAATTACATATTTAAATTTCTTTTATCGATATCAAGGTATGTTAAAATTGCTTATTTTCGAACTTTCAGTAATAAATAAGGTAAATTATCACTTGTCAACTGACAATTAATAATTTTTTTTACAATTTTCCATGAAAAATTAATTTCCCGATGCTGCATATCATAAAAAATGTCTTTACCCTCTTTTATATTTCGCGTTTACATTTATATTTATTGTTTTAAGCTCTTATAAGTAATGTCTCTGTCGTATAATTTTTTTAGCAACATTTCAATCTGGCCGTTCCAGTTTCCCAATTGCGAAACGTCAAAACCTCCTCCATCCAGTCAACTGTCAAAGTCGAGGAGGTTTTGACGTTTGATATTGCGCTCTCACTTCCAATGATTTGAGAGTTATATATCTCTTTATCTCTGATTCCGATCATTAGTGCACGTGTAGCGTTTGTTTTTAATTTAATATTTTTCAACTTACATTAAATTGATATCTGAAAATGAAGAGGAAAGCAAGACTAGAAGCTGAAACCGATTCCGAATCTTACTCGGACGATAATTCAGATGAAGAGGTGAGTGCAACATTCATCTTTAATGTATTTTAAACGAATTGCAATATCTTCAATAGCTCCAAGAAGCCTTTGCTCGTGGCGAGCTGAAGCCGGGTCTGAACATAGAATTCAGCGCAGGAAAAGAGAAAGTCAACAATATCGTAAGTAATGAATTAAAGATTCTTATACAAATTATACATCGTAATTTTTACAGCCAAAATTGCTAGCCAAAACAGATGAAATCAAACTAGATTTGACATGGGTTGAACGAATGGATATGGTGAACGATTTGGCTCCAGTGGCACCTGAATTAGTCATACAGTTAGAGAAACATGAGCAAAAGCGCGCTAATATGTTTAAGGGCAATGCCAAAATTCCGTATGTGCAGCCCGAGGAAGATCCGGTACTCAATGACTTCAAACGTGAAATGCTTTTTCATCGCCAGGCTCAAGCCGCCGTATTGGAAGGTATAAAGCGTTTGCATGCTGCTGGAGTTGTTACACGTCGTCCTGATGACTATTTTGCTGAAATGGCTAAATCTGATGAACACATGCAGAAGGTACGTGCTAATCTCATGGCCAAACAAGAAGGTCAAGCTAAGTCGGAACGTATCAAGCAAATACGTGAACAACGTAAAATGGGCAAATTACTTGCAAAACAAACAAAAGTGCAGCGAGAAATGGAAAAGAAAGATATGTTGGATAAGTTGAAGAAATTCCGAAAGGGCAAACTGAAGAATCTTGACTTCTTGGAGGATGCTAAGGCTTTAGAATCACAAAAGAAAAAATCAGCAGATAAACGGAAACAACGTAACAAGAAATTTGGTTTTGGTGGCAAAAAGAAGGGTCAGAAACGAAATACAAAATCTTCCTCCGCTGGACTCGAAAAGGTGAAAAACTTCAGGAAAGGTGCAAAAGCAACAGGCGGCGGAAACAAACGATTAGGAAAATCCCGCAGATTGAAATCCAAATCTAAGAAATGATATATTTTTAATATTCATAGTCTAGGCTTATTATATTAAAAGATAGATATAAAAATTAAAATATAAATATATATGTATGTACATATATTTACATTTATTCTTTTTTAATTTATCATTTTGCTTAAAGATATTTCTTTTTTTTCTTCTTAATTTTACTCGCAGTTTCATTCGATACACTTTCTATAGTTTTATTAGAAAGCTCGCAATTCATATGATCTGCTTTCCGTTTTTTAATTTTTTTTGTCGAATTTTCGTTATTTTCTGATGTTGGCCTTTCATCAATAGAGTTATGAATCGTAGTATCATTTACATCCGCGGGCTCTTCTGGAGCAACATCGGCAGTAATTAGTTTGCTTTTCTTTGCTGTTCGTTCAGGGTTATCTTTCCGTTTATTTTTCTTTACTTTACTTACAGAATCGGCAGAGTTAACCGTAGTTTCACTAACTTCCGCAGGCTCTTCTGGAGCAACATCTGCAGTAATTAGTTCGCTTTTCTTTGCTGTTCGTTCAGGGTTATCTTTCCGTTTATTTTTCTTTACTTTACTTACAGAATCGGCAGAGTTAACCGTAGTTTCACTAATTTCTGCAGGCTCTTCTGGAGCAACATCGGCAGCAGCTAGTTCGCTTTTCTTTTCTTTTTGTTCAGGATTATCTTTCCTTTTATTTTTCTTTACTTTAGTTATAGAATTTATTTCTTCAGATACATTTAAATCGGTTGGCTCGCTATGTCCCGCATAACTTTTATTTTTGATATTCTTCTGTTTTTTGTCCACGATGTCATCGGCATCAACATCCAGTTTCTGTTCCAAACATTGTTTGGCATTATTTTTCGCGGATTTCTTTTTCTGATCTTCAATTTTTGCCAAAAGTTCTTGTTCCTGCTGTTCTATACGAGCTAGCTTTCCACTTAATTTTAGCCCATGCCGCGCTCCTTTATGAGCAGTTCTTCCGCCGCATGCACGAAATAACTCTTCGTCTGTTAAAGTTTTGTATTTTTTAACTGATATATCGGCTACAGCTATTTTGTTGGGGTTTTCAATTTCATCGCCCGACTTTGTAAGCGTGGCTGATTGTAGAAAATTATCATATCGCTTGTCAGCTTTACTACTTTGATCCTTGGCTTTTTTAAGTTTTTTCACAGAGTATTCTTTTGTAGATATTTCTACACTTTCGTCTTTATTTTTTAGATCCACACTTACTCCATTTTTGTTCGTTGTCACATCAACATTTTCTGCGGCCTCGTTGAAAACGCGCTCCCACCAATGGTTATTGAAATCACTGGCTGCTTGATCAGAACCAAGTCCAGCATTGTCAAATTTCATACTAGCTTTGAGGGGTTTGACAATGCCATTGTTATTCTTTCCAAGACCTTCTCCGTCTTTCCATCCATATTTATTTAATATTTTACGAGCAAAATCCATTCAAAAGTTTATTGTTTATTTGAGTCAAGGAACGTGCACTGTTTTTGAAGTTTTAGGAGATGAGGGGGAATGAGTGATGCCAGATGAAGTTTAAAATTTTGCTGACGGTTATCGATTGTGTTTACAATGCATGCAAAGTGTAAGAAAAATATGGCCACTGCGCAAAGAAATGTTTTATTAATTTTTAAAAAGCAATTTCATAATACCTGGTTTATATTGGTTTTGTGATTTGATTGAAATTTGGAAAACAATTTAAATTATTCACGAATATTAATTAAAAATGATATGTAAAGTGAAAAAATATAATAAGTCTGAAGAATTTAAAATTTAATATGGTAATATTGTGTAATTTTTAACATCCTCATTCCTTTTTAAATTATTTGACATTTTCAATTTGAATAATATATTAATTATATTAAACATTCTCAATTAATATTGTACACTTTATCAAAAATGCATGAATACGTATTTTTGTACTGTGAGCCTAGTTTGTACCTAGCAGCTATTTTAGTCATTGATTATCAGCGAAACGATAAGCGGCTTTTTGTAAGCACGGTTTACTAAATTACTGTTATAAGTCCGTATAAAAAATTAATTTTTTGGGGCACTATGGATATAAAGTTATTGATATTGCTACTTTGTATACATGCTGAAATAATTTCCATACGATGCATACCAAGAACCGAAAATGGAATGCAATCTTCACAAAGAGCACGACGTCAAATTGATATAAATCTATCTGCTGAACATGACGAGAACAACGACGAAACAGAAATTGCCTTAGAAGCTATAGCCAATTTGTGGCGTAGTGCTGATAGTAAAACACAGATCGACGGGTCAGCCAAAGTGATACACCACAGCAATTCTTTGAATTCGGGAAATACACGTTTTTCAGGACGGTTACATGTACATCACGACTATAGAAGGAAGTGATTTCTGTAATTTCGTAAACAGTTGCTTTTAGAAAAGAATATATTCCTGTAAAAAATTTAACAAATAGTGATTTACATAAATATAATATGTATGTATATAATAATACACGATTAAAAAATATTTGATTATTAAAAAAATATTTACACACATGTATGCCAAGTCGACTTCTACGTTATCAATGCAGAGATAAGCTGGGCACAATTCCGATTACTATGGCGCCGCGATCTGATTACACCGTTGGAAAGAGGACGTCCTCCCGATTCAAAAATATATAGGGTAATAGGTACCGCAGACGCCTAGTTTTCGAGATATTCCGCTTTAAAGATAAAAAAATCAAAATTTTCAACTAGCTATTTCATACAATTTAATACACTTTAACACATTTTACGCACTTTTTTCACCTCAAATATATTAAATAAAACTGTAGGCGTTGCATTAAATGTACATTTTACTTTTATTATATAATTTTAAAGTTAGAATTATATGTTTCAAAAATCACTTTTCACTCTCAAATTTATGTGTTTACAATTATGCGGAAAACGAGCGCTGCCACATTGTAGATACCATATATAAATTCATCCATAAATTCCTCTTTTGGTGAAAATTACCCTATTTTGCCAAAATTCCTCTTTTATTTAACAAAATAAATTTTTAAAAATCATATCGAGGACAGCCGTTTATTTTGCTAACACTTGTATTGGCTTGACCAGAAAGGAGTTTTACGCGAAAAAACTTCGAACACACCTGGTGTTGGATCGATGAGGGTAATTTTTTTAAAGCGCGGCCGAAGGCCGCCTCTGCAGAAAGAAGTTCTACGCGAAAAATCTTCGAATACCCCCGGTGTTGGATCGATGAGGGTAATTTTTTTAAAACGCGGCCGAAGGCCGCCTCTGCAGAAAGAAGTTCTACGCGAAAAATCTTCGAATACCCCCGGTGTTGGATCGATGAGGGTAATTTTTTTAAAGCGCGGCCGAAGGCCGCCTCTGCAGAAAGAAGTTCTACGCGAAAAATCTTCGAATACCCCCGGTGTTGGATCGATGAGGGTAATTTTTTTAAAGCGCGGCCGAAGGCCGCCTCTGCAGAAAGAAGTTCTACGCGAAAAAAACTTCGAATACCCCCGGTGTTGGATCGATGAGGGTAATTTTTTTAAAGCGCGGCCGAAGGCCGCCTCTGCAGAAAGAAGTTCTACGCGAAAAAAACTTCGAATACCCCCGGTGTTGGATCGATAGGGTAAAATTTTTTAAATCTCCGCCGAAAGCCGCCTCTGCAGAAAGAAGTTCTACGCGAAAAATCTTCGAATACCCCGGTGTTGGATCGATGAGGGTAATTTTTAATGCGCGGCCGAAGGCCGCCTCTGCAGAAAGAAGTTCTACGCGAAAAAAACTTCGAATACCCCCGGTGTTGGATCGATGAGGGTAATTTTTTTAAAGCGCGGCCGAAGGCCGCCTCTGCAGAAAGAAGTTCTACGCGAAAAAAACTTCGAATACCCCCGGTGTTGGATCGATGAGGGTAATTTTTTTAAAGCGCGGCCGAAGGCCGCCTCTGCAGAAAGAAGTTCTACGCGAAAAATCTTCGAATACCCCCGGTGTTGGATCGATGAGGGTAATTTTTTTAAAGCGCGGCCGAAGGCCGCCTCTGCAGAAAGAAGTTCTACGCGAAAAAAACTTCGAATACCCCCGGTGTTGGATCGATGAGGGTAATTTTTTTAAAGCGCGGCCGAAGGCCGCCCGTGCAGAAAAGAATTCTACGCGAAAAATCTTCGGACACCCCCGGTTTTGGCCCGACCAGGGTAATTTTTTTTGAAGCGCGGCCGAAGGCCGCCTGTGCAAAAAGAAATTCTACTCGAAACAAATTCGGACAACCCCGGTTTTGTCTCCACCAGGGGTATTTTTTTAAGCGCGGACGAAGGTCCCCAATGATGTAAGGAGTTCTACACGAAAAAAACTTCGGACATCCATGGAAAGATTTTTTATATACATCCTTGATGCAGAAGAGAGTTCTACGACAAAAAACAGTGATATGCTAATAAATAAAACACAGTCATTAAAAAATCTATCATCTATGGTTTCTAACATGTGGCAAGGCTCGTTTTCCACATAATTGTAAACACAGAAACCTTTTCAGCTATTAGTGTGCTAAGTAATTTTTAAAATAAGTAATTTTTCCTTAAAAAATCTTAATTAAAGGCAAAATTTGTATTAAATTCAATGTTAAAAGTGTAATTATCAATATGTGAAGTGAAAAATATGGGAAAATTGCGTTAAAGTGTGTGAAATAGCATGTGCAACTCATAGAAAAAATTGGAAATTTAAACACGAATATTTAATAAACTATATATCCGATCAATAATATTTATATATATTCCTGCTCTGGAGATCCTCCTCTTTCACCCGATACTCCATTTATACCGATCGGAGTTGTCAAACCCCGACCGCCAAAGTAATCGGAATCGTGCCATAAGCTGTTCTACATAATATAAACAAATTTTGTATACATAAATATGCATGTATTGTCCAATGGTTTTTTAAGTGAAGACTGTGAATTGAAATAGCTGCATACCTTTGAATCGTAATGAGAGGACAAATACTAGCATATATTCTGATGTTAATGCTGCTTAATTGTGCAGCGTTACAACAACAGTTTTATAACGAAAAACTATATTTAGAGCATCTACAACGATATCGGCGTCAATTGGATCTAACTTTTACCGCAGATCATGACAACCGTCAGCAAAGTACGGACATATCGCTCGAGGCATTAGCAAACCTTTGGCGCAGTGCAGATAGTAAAACGTCTCTTGATGGAGGCATTAAACTGGTCCACACAAAAAATAGTTTTCAAACGGATAGCACGAAATATAAAGCGCGTCTGGATTTGAAATTTGAACTTGGAAATTAATCAAAATTTAGTTAAACCTTACCAGGAGCTTACTTTTTCTTCTATATTCATGTTTTATATTTAAGCTTGTACTATGTAAATAAGTATGTAATAATATGACGTGATTTTATTTTATATATTTATATATGTGGGTATTTTATTAAGGTATAATCATATTATAAATATAAATATATAATACTTATAGTTTAATGCGTTTAATATCGTCTATGCGAAAATCGATACGTAATGCTAATAATGTTCTCACTTCTTGAGGCGTTAAACGCCAGGAAGGAGACTCGTTTTCATTATCCGGGCGCCAGTAGTCTGAAAACTCTTCCACTTTTTCCAGATTTAATATCGTCGCTATCTGCGTTAAACGTGTCATTTTGTCGCGCACGGACCAAGATGTGATGCCAATTAAATATGAGCTGAGTGCACGGATTTCCTGGTCGAGTATTAGACCACCAAGACGATTAAATGAAGATTTTTTGATGGCTCTCTCTAGTCTAGAAGTGGTATCTGAAGCCAAAATACTAACAAAAGCATCAAAATTTCTGGGTGTTAGTACATTTTTGAATTGACTTAAAAACGCATCAAGTTGCACGATAAGTGTTTGGATAAAGGTTTCTCCAGCTTCGTAGTCAGCCAATTCCTCTTCGGATAAAATATGACTGTAATTTAAGAATTGATCAATCCAAGGGTTTAAGCGAGGCTTGATCGCACTCGATCTCAATTGGGTCATGCCGAAATTTACACAGGCCTTCAACGTATCTCTCACTGTTCTTAATTCTGATATGCAACTATCTACGATCCGCTGCTCTGTAACTGATAAAGATGGAAAGGTGTTTTTAATGTCTTGCTCAATTGTTTCCCACAATGTTTCGAGGAATTCTGTTGACATATCGGCATTATTTAAGCGATTTATAAAATTACTACGCGCCTTTTCACTGTCATTTGATTGCAACTTTCCATGTTGCACCGCACTTTGTATTGCACTATAAGCCAAATCTGTGTAACCAGAAGGATATCCATTTTTCAATGGAACTTTCAACGCATTTATGAAGTTAAATAAACAGGAGGCCGTGTTATTAATTACTGCACACAATCCATTTACTGATTGTGTTGTCAATGAACGACGAATGCATTTGCGTAATATGTAGAAAACATCATCCACCATAGAGGAACATTGTTGTCCCACCTCAAATGTATCCAAAATTATAGCTTTATACACGCTCTCTTCCATGAAATGCCTTTCGAAGAGAAGATAAGTGCTCAGTATCTCCTGCATTTGACGGCTTAGGTCGGAACTATTTAATATGGTTGATAAGCGTTGAATTTGCTCTTCTTTCTCATTGATATCTTTGTTGCTTGCCTCAATATCGGACTTAACTTTACGTCTCAAAAATCTAAAGTATAATTCGACCCGGGAATGCATTACTGTTAATTCCAATATAAGTGGATCTATATCTTTAGGTTGTGGTTTATCAGAGTTCATAGACTGTTTTTGATATTGATTGAGGGAAGGCATACTACCACCCGTTGAACGATTGTATTCGTTGATTTGTTGAATTAGATCTGGAATATGTCTATTTTTGTTGAATTCTAAAATGACATTCTTGACCTCTGAATCGCACTCATTTTGTAGTAATGCGGCTAAAATAATAAGATAACCAGATCCATAATACGTTTCTATAATAGGCTTGTTCACTTCAATTACTCTAGCGAAATTTTCAAGCAATGTTGTTAATGTGTCCGAAAAGGCGACTGATAAGCGATTCTCTGCCTTTGCAATATCCAGTGATGATCGCAATTCTTTTTCACATTTCAGCGCTAATTTCATACAAATGTATTTGCCAAATTTTTCAATGCCATCCTGGTGCATACCTAATAACGGGAATAATTTTAAGAAACGTTCTACGGATGCTAAGTCATCTTTATTAACCGCTTCGTCAAAACGAATAACTACAAGCTTTTGCATTTTTTCCGTAGCCTTTTCCAGTGTATGGACCGCGTCGCTTACAGATGTAACAGAACCATTTGAACCGACGTCACCAGCAGTACGCCGTAGAACATTTTGATCAATTGATAAAAAGCGTCCAATAAGTGCAGATCCCTTTTCATAATCTTCTTCTTCAATGGCTTTCAAAACACCTTGACTACAAAGTTGCAGATCAATCAAATCGTGTACACGCTTCTGGCATTCAGACGCCCTACTCCGTGCCATGTCTACACAGCGTACTTTAGCACTGACCGATTCAGCTAAATCGGACGTGTGAGAAATCTGTATGCTTAACTTTTTTGTGTCCGCGCTTACTGTGTTTAATGAACCGACGAAATAACAAATTGCACTCATTTTCGAATCCAATATTGATTGCTTTGAAAGCAGATTCTCCAAATTGGAATTTATGTCATTCTCTTCGTCTTGTATTTTTGCTAAAACTGATTCCATATTATTTGTTGCACTGATGTCCGTAGAAGCTAGCATTGTTTGTTATTTAATTTTTATTTAATTGCAGTGTATCCAATAAAAATAAAATAAACACTTTCAGAAGGATATCACTGGAATTTTATATATGTCGTGTCAATAACGTAAACAATTCCGATTAGTTTGTCTCAAAATCAGTTATCGATTTATCAATTAGTTGAGCATTGTTGCATTTTAGTGGAACTTTGTTCAACCCTTTAAAACTTACATTCACAATTCTTGGTTACGTCGTGTTTATTACATTTCAATATTTGTTTGCTTTTTCTGAAGTTTCTGAAGAATAGTTTGTTACAATTTTTGAATTGTACAATTTATATGTTTATTACAAATTTTGTGACATGTCTGGGATGTTTTAAAAGGTAGTTAGTTGCTTTTTGAGCAAAGTCAACCCTGTTACGGTTCCGTTTGTTCAATCAATTTTGAATATTTTTCACTTCATGTTGAGATTTATAGAATTTTATTTGTTTTTCGCAATATAATTTTAAAAATATGTCGACTCACTTAGCTAATGCTTATGCATTTTTATTACGTGCATATGGTGAATCCTACACACTTATATATTCCGAACCTCCAAGTTATTTATCAAAAATTGTGGGACAGGACAAATGTGGCGGCAAAGTTGTGTTCATTTATGAAGAGGTTAATACATACTTTGGTGAATTGAAGTTTGTTGGATTCCACGATATTTTATTGTTTTAGGATCGCAGCAAAACTGACCAAATTTATGCATCACCTACCAAATTACTTATGGTAAAAGATGACGCGGATAAAAGAGATATGGACCTCACTGGCAGTCCACTGAAAGATGATTGTGTGGTAGAGGCCATAGAAGATATGTCTCTAAATATAAAGATAGATGAAGGTAATACGTGGAAAATGGAAGAAGAATGCCAGAAAGGAATTTCTATTGAAAAAGCCCGTTATATAATGTGTAAGGAGGATTTTCAGTTTGTAGATCCTGACGCAAAAGGCTCAATATGGATTCTTTGTAATGGAGCTGATGCGGATAGAACGCTTTTATTGCAATATGAATTTTCTCCCAGTTGTTTTAGTCGAGGCATAATTACTTATTCTGGTGTGATACATGTTGACGAAGTAAATGCACAATCCATAATGCGTCAACACCTCTCTCTTAAAAGTAGAACTTCAACTGGACAAGTGGAAACTTACATTGAGAACATATATCAAATAAAATCCAACATTTCTGTGCGTTGTTGTTGGTCCTCTACTGCTGCTTTACCTTCTCTAATTGATCTAACATCATGTGAAGTGACTCTGCGGCAAACTTTTCGGCTGGAAGCTTGTAATGAGTTAACAGAAGACTTGATGAATCAACTGCGTATATTGACCGTGATAAAAAATGATATAATATCGTACAAAAATTTAGATAACTGTGATGCTGAGGGAAGAAGTGAAGCTCTTGTCTACCGCTGTGGTTGGTGAGTGAACGATCACTTTGTATTGAAAATGTTTGTAATTGTTCTCAACATTTTCCATAGTGGAATAGATATAGGTGAACTGCGAGAAAGTATAAACAGAGCAGTTACCGAAATGGCTGGTCTACATGAGATGGATAGCGCAGAGAGTGGTAACGAGTGCGATATAGAATCGGTTGTGCAACGCATTAAGATCAGGCGACTTACCGATCTCACCGATAAATTGTGGGAAATTTTAAAACGTAAGACAAACATTTAATTAAAGTGTATGGTACATACTTACGTTATACGTTTAACTCGGTAGGTTGCTCTTCATACAAAGATCTAAAAATGGCGTTCACGCTGCTATTTAAGTGCGCGGCTCACTGCAATATTGTGGTAAGTGCTGTAATGTTATTAATTATTTGCAAGGCAAAAAATTCCAGAAATAGAAACGTTTAAAAATATAAAATGAAAGCAGGCAATGTGTATAAATATATGTACTTATTAGGCTTTGCGTCTTATACTTTCATTTCACTTTCTTCTATGCGAATTGCTTAGAATACGCCAACAAACAAGAATCGACTGGCTGAAATCATTACCGAGGTTGCGAATAAACGCTTGGCCATACCATGTCTCACGGGCACCGAACCATTGGAACTGCTATTAGAAATCGGCTTGGAGAAACTGTACAGAGACTATGAACTCATATTTGATGAAAGCAAAATATGTAGTCCCAACGATTTGAAACATAAAAGGTAAAGTTATCTACTATAACAGTTGTGTGTAACTGTATATGTATATGGTTTATGTTCATTCATAACGAACATTTTATTTTACAGTCTTTTTGATTCGCCACATAATGATGAGAAAGGGGCAATGCCAAATGTGCGCAAGTCACTGCGCAACGCTGTGCGTCCAGACCCGGTGGCGATGCGCAAGACATTGTTGCATAATAAAGCAAAAGGAGATAATAAATTCGACCACGATGAAACGGTAGGGTTTAAGAATAGTAGCTTTGATGAAATGGAGGTGTCAGAGCGTCTCGCCATACTATTACAAGTGCATTGTGCTTTGGAACACTTGCTTATGATACATGTCAATCTGAACTTGAGTAACGGTAAGCAATAGGGTCATTGAGCTACTTACAAAACTTGTCTCATCTTTTGTTAAAATCTCTTTTGCAGTATATAGCGAGGTGTGTGAGCAACTTTTAAGCAAACCTCTGCGTTTTCTCGATAATATTGATGAAAACTTAGTGGATGAAATAGAGATATCTCTATCTGCACATGATGTGCGCGAACATTTAGAAGGGTGAGTCAATCTACCTTACTTGCAGCCAAATATTGATATCCATTTAATATATTGATTTTGAAATATCAAATATGCTTACAGCAAAGTTCCACAAATGCGCCGTATCTCTATGCGTTCGGAAAACAAATTTCGAGAAGTAAAATCCACCTTCTACTACAACATGAATAACATTTGCCCTCCTGCTGTTTCAGAATATTTTCAATCCGAAGGTAAGGTTTTTTTATTTGCGCATTTATTGAGTTTAAACGAGTATTTTCTTATAGACAAGGAAGCCAGTAAAGAGATCACTTATTATAGCTGGATGTATCACAAAATCAAAACATTGCAATAATGTGATTTATCAATTTAATTATATACGAACATTGAAATAAGCAAAGTTTAATGTTTGAACTCGATATTATATATATACTAGCTGACCCGGCGAACTTTGTACCGCCTAACAGTCAATGAATGTGGTATTACAGATAAGCAGAACTTTATGATTTTTTGAAAGCAATACAATGAATACATATAATATTTATAGCGGCCCGGTACGTGCTTCGCTACGTATAAAGTGAAATATAAAATATAACTAATTTATAAAAAAAAATATATTTAATTATTTGCTAGCTATCCAAAACATTTGGATAAACAATATTTTTTGTTTTTCCATTTTGATCATGAATAAACAAACGGCTGGGGGTACCGACTCTGGAACAGGCAACAAAAAGTTGTCCATGTGAAAAACATGATTCCTCCAAATTCACACCACAAACCTTAAGTGTTTGCCCTTGAGCTTTGTTGATAGACATCGCAAATGATAAACGCACAGGATATTGTAATCGTTTGAATTTAAATGGCATATCAGTTGGAATCATAGGGATACGCGGTATTAAATAAACTTCTCCTTTTGATTTACCAGTTAAGATCGTAGCTCCAATCAAATTTGGCAATAAATTTTTCACTGCCAATCTGGTGCCATTACACAGTTTTGGTGGATTAATATTTCGCAATAATTCCACTTTCAGATTCAAGCAATGCGGTGGCATACCAGCCGGTTCTAATGAATTTAAAAATTCAGTTGGATAATTCATTGCCTCATTGCCATGTTTTGGCCTAGTTGGAAATTCGCTTTGCGCTATATTTATTTTTTTCACTAAATTCACACAAACTTCAATAATTATTAAAAAAATAATATAATAACTAATAATTTTGCACCGCGGTAATTTCGGACACTACTGAACGTATGGGGCCAAAGAAAACGCTCCGGCGATGTTTACACTCCAATGTCATATATTCTCCTAATTTGAATTTTCTTAATGCTAAGAGTCAAAGTTCTATATACCTACAAAAAACAAAATATTCATGTATTTCTTTATGCAAAATAAATGCACCGTAATATAGTTCGATGTCTTTTCAAAGCCTACTTTGTTTGTCGATCTGCCTGCTACATACATACCTACATGTTTATATAAATATAATGCAGTAAGTTTGTAGGTGGGAATAATAAGTATGGTAGTTAAGACGAAAGTTCATAAATTTTGAGAGCGAAAGAGCGTAGCTAAGTAGGGAACAAATCGTTTAGTAAATGATTAAACTATTATTGATGTACATATGTATGCTAATATGAGCGCTTTTCAGCTTTCCAAGTAGGTACGAGTTAAATAAACAAAAATGTAACATATGTGTGGTGAATTTTTTTAAACATTTTGGCCGATATCTCGAGACCCTAGTCACGGAGCAGCATCAAAAATACTCTATACTATAGAAATCATCAACAGCTTCCATTTGCTACCCATATTGTACAAACACATCCTAGGGTTACCCGGGTCCACGTTTTGGCCTATTTATCGAGACCCTGGTATCCGATTGATTGCCTGCTACATACGTACCTACATGTGTGGTGAAATTTTTTAACATTTTGGCCGATATCTCGAGACCCTAGTCACGGAGCGTCATCAAAAATACTCTATACTATAGAAATCATCAACAGCTTCCATTTGCTACCCATATTGTACAAACACATCCTAGGGTTACCCGGGTCCAAGTTTTGGCCTATTTCTCGAGACCCTGGTATCCGATTGATTGCCTGCTACATACGTACCTACATGTGTGGTGAAATTTTTGAAACATTTTGGCCGATATCTCGAGACCCTAGTCACGGAGCGGCATCAAAAATACTCTACACTATAGAAATCATCAACAGCTTCCATTTGCTACCCATATTGTACAAACACATCCTAGGGTTACCCGGGTCCACGTTTTCGCCTATTTCTCGAGACCCTAGTATCCGATTGATTGCCGATTGATTGCCTGGTATCCGATTGATTGCCTGCTACATACATACCTACATGTGTGGTGAAATTTTTGAAACATTTTGGCCGATATCTCGAGACCCTAGTCACGGAGCGTCATCAAAAATACTCTATCCTATAGATATCATCAACAGCTTCCATTTGCTACCCATATTGTACAAACACATCCTAGGGTTACCAGGGTCCACGTTTTGGCCTATTTCTCGAGACCCTGGTATCCGATTCTTAAAATTTCAAAACACAAACCATCTACTGAATAGTCCAAACAAAGCCTAAAAATTTGGTTTGGATAGGTGAGCCCGTTCTTGAGTTATAAGATTACCAAGGAAATGTAACTTCTTTTTATATATATAGATATATTTTTTTAATAAAAATGAAAACCAAAAATAATTATCGATTTAGTTATTGATTTCAAGCTTGAAGAGCAATAGGAAGGGGATGGTTTTTGAAAATTGACCGGTTTTTATGGAATTGGTATAATGTTTTTTTTGAACTCTTGTTTTGATCGCCACATTCTAAACAGCTTTGGCATTAAATAATAAATAATTAACGGTCTTAAGTGAAAGTGCATTTTCATGTAAAAGATGGCATCCAGACGCTTCCAAATCAGACGCAGACGACGTGCAGATATAAATTGCATTGAATGTGGAATGCACACCAACAGAAATGGTCAGAAAGTGTACGCAATAGTTGGCAATATCCGAACAATGCGCCACAATATGGTTCAATCCAATTAGTGTGCAGGTTAAGCTGCTTTCATTTACATAAGTATTTGAAGTGTGCCTCAGAGCTAACAAGTATCAGAACGACAGTTGAGGTGCTGAGGTCCGGACGTGTTTCAGCACAAAGCAAAATACTTTGAACATACGCTGCAAATTGAACAAAATACATTTATTTTTGTGAAAAAATCCTTAAGTGTCCTGTTTCGGATTACTAATAATATTCGGCGAGACACGACGTTACAATCAGCATTAACAACTTGTCCAAAGCGCTTTTAGCAAAAATACAAAATATTGTGTGTGCATTTTTAATTTATATTAGAAAAACTTAAATTGAAGGAGTCGGGGCACAGTCGAAATATATAAAAAAGTAAAATCTATTCCGCCACCAAAATAATACTCGGATATTAAACCCATGCGAATGCTCTTCAACGTTTAAAACGTCAACAATGGTACGTGTGCTAATTGTCATAATTAAGGTCGGAGAAAGTGTGAACCCCTAATGTGAAAGTTTCACTGCTCAAAATACATATGTATGTATATGAATTATCAGCCCTTCAATGTAGACAGGACATGCGGCATAAAAATAAAATATTGCTTGCCCCATTCATACAAGAATGGAGTCTAATTTTTCAGTGTTTTCTTTTAAATCTATGCGAAGGGACCTTCGTAGAATTGTGCATTGACAAGAATTGATTCAAAAACAAACCGGAAAAGGATCAAATGAACTGTATGTGGGCAAGAAGTGGTGGGGAAAAATTCAGAAATGTTAATAAAAGTGGTGGGGAAAAATTCAGAAATGTTAATAAAAAAGTAGTTTTCGTATTTCGAGTCGAAAAACTACAATTATTCGAAGAAAAGAACTAGTTGAGAGATGTTTATTTATTTACAAGATGACTAATTCAAAATAATAACTAAGCACTGGCTTCAAAGGACTTCGGCTCTGGATTTATACAAAAAAGTTTGAAAGATCATTTAAGTTTAGGAATTTTAGGAAAGTGATAATACTATGTGAGTTTGCAGATTTCAGTTGGTCTGAAATATCGCTGTTGTTTGGAGCTATTAATCCGGGAGTCCGGGCATAAAGCATTCCTCAAAATTATCTGGTGATTTGACAGTCCTTGGCCCGATAAAAATCCGCGTCCGTTTCTGTTACATAGAGCCGACTGTTGTGGGAGCAGTTGGTTTTAGTGTTTTTGGGTTGGAATATATAGGATAGTCGTTTTAAGGGTTTTGCAAAACTTCGAAAACGGATGTACTGCATATAACGAGATGTTATACAGTTATTTTTGCTCTCGGTGCCGTCGTTCTTTGACCAATTCACAATCTGTTTGGAAATGTTCCATGGATCACTAAGTGTTGTTAACATTCGAAGGATAATGTAGCAGTTGTTTTAGAGGAATAACTTATTAAAGTGTCTGTATTTAACAGAGACTCTAGATATAATGCAACGTGATCGAAGGATTTAGAGAACTTACAATTGAACGACAACAGTTTGTAATTTTCATATTTGTTTTTTAAATATTTATGTTAGGGATTGGAGTTCTTCTTTAAATTCGGCTATGCCTTTCTCATCATAACACTCATGATAATGATATGGATGTCCTTGGCGCGCGCCTCCATGCATATGTACGAAATGGACGACTCACGTAATCCACCCTGTACGCAAAACGCGCTTTGCACGTGCTCGAAGTCGGCGCCGGATTTGGGGATTGTCCATTGCAAAGATGTACCATTTCCGGCGTTACCTAAAATGGTGAACGAATCGAAGGTACGAATCAAATGATTGAATGTATGCATTGCAAATGCAGTACGTTTAAAGGAAAGAAGAAGACTTTTAAATAACGGTAAAATTATTGTTCTACTTCCAACTCTATTACATATAAGGTCTTTTCGCTACATATGGAAAACACCGGTTTGCGTGAAATAGAATCATACTTCTTACAATCGACAGGTTAGGAATTCTTTACCATTCAGCTCCATGCTTATATATTATTTTGTGATAAAATTTGCTTTGCGTACACCTCAGGCATGTATCGTTTGAAAATATCTGGCAATCATTTGACGGAAATACCCGACGATGCCTTCACAGGGTTAGAGCGCTCACTGTGGGAGCTATTGCTCCCTCAAAATGATCTCGTTGAAATACCTTCGAAATCTATACGGCATCTTCAGAAGTTGCGCCATCTTGATTTGGGCAATAACCACATCACTCATATACAGCACGATTCGTTTCGTGGCCTTGAGGACTCGCTGCAATGGCTGATATTGCGCGACAATTGTATATCCATGCTGATGGCGCATAGCTTCTCGGGGCTACTTATATTGGAAACATTGGATTTGAGTGGCAACAATTTGTTTGAAATTGATCCTAATGTCTTTGTGGATGGAATGCCGCGTTTAACCAAGCTACTGCTGACAGACAACATTCTCTCCGAGATACCCTACGATGCGCTTGGACCGTTGAAAAGTTTACGTACTCTAGACATATCCCATAATGTGATATGGTCTCTGAGTGGCAACGATACCTACGACATAAAATCCACCACAAAGCTTAATTTGGACAATTTGCATTTAGAATATAATAACATTGATATGTTGCCACCAAATTCTTTCAAGAACTTCGATATTGTGAACAGGACATTCTTCGATGGAAATCCCATACACACCCTTAGGGTGAGTGATTAGTTGAAATGGAAATAGAATCTATCATATTAATTCTGCTTCCTCATATGGTACTCCTAGGAGGACGCTTTTAAACCGGCCAAAATTCGTGAGATATATATGCGCTACTGCGGTCTGACCAACATATCGCCAGTGGCTTTCGACAGCTTGGTCAATAGTCTGCAGATCCTGGATTTGTCCGGCAACAATTTAACGCACTTACATCACAAATTATTTAATAATTTCGATGTGTTAAGGTGAGTACGAGGTAATGTCCGGTTCCCAATTAAGGCCTACGGTCAATTAGCAGTACGTTTATTTTTGAAAGCCCAGCTTAAAATGCCTTGTTGAGCTTAATGCGTCACATATACATATGTACATGTATGAGTATGAGTGAGCACATTATTAGCATTGATGTGTTCTATGAGCTCTCTCGTCGGTATGTGGAGGCTAAAAGTCTAAAAGTGGTACAACAGTCCGTGTGTGTGCTTGAGCATTGTCAGCGTAGTCTAGTTACTAAGGCGAAACAGATGACGGCGCCGTGTTGCATTCACTGTCATTCTAATCCGATTGACGCAATATGTCGACACAAACCAAGAAAATGCTTAAACTTATATGCAAATGGTTCACGAAACCAATGGAATTGGCGATGAGCAAAATGCAGTGAAAAACAAAACCGAGCCAGAAGCGGTTGCAGACGACCGAATTGGGGGAAATATTTGCACCTTGTTGAAAGTAAACAATATGGCTTCTGCTGACTGTTGTAAAGCACACGAAAGCACAATGGCTTGGTAAATATACCGTTAGGCATGCAGCCGCCGGAATTATAGATTACTAAGTGACCTCTTTGACCATTTTTAAAATGGTTACACACTAATTAAGAAATGCTTGCAAAAACAACGAGAGCTTATACATAGTATACTATTTCTTTAAATTTTGTATGTATGTAAATCACGGGAGCTTTCACAAATTCACTATTCACTATTTCATATTTACATACACATATACCATACCATGCAGAGTCATTAGTTTGCGGGACAACAAAATCAAGATCGAGCAGCCGTTGGAGACCTTTAACGCCATGCAGTACACGCTGCTCAAATTGGATTTAAGCGGTGATAAGAACGATCCAACGAATCTGCAGACGCTACGCAAGTAAGTCTCGTATTTGACATTGCTTCGCAGCAAAAACATATGTATTTATTTGCAAAAAGTATGACCAGAATGCGGAATATGCGTTCGTTGTCCATGTCGCGCATGGGCAGTGCCACGTCAATAGGTCCGGATGATTTCAAGGATTTCGGTGTGGAGCTGGAGGATTTGCAAATCACTCGCGCCACCCTTGCGACCATACAATCGCATGCCTTCAAGCATGTGCGAGGCCTTAAGCATTTGGACTTCAGCGAGAATGGCATACAAACAATTGAGAACGACGCATTTCACGAGGTGAGCACGGGGTTGCAGTGCATTTGGCATGATTTGGAATAACTGTGACTTGTACTTTCGCTATCTCAGATTGGACACTCGCTGATATCGTTGAAAATCTCGCATGGCTTCACGGGCACGGCGCTGCCGGCCGATCCGTTGCGGCATTTGACCTCACTGCAGGAACTGGATTTCAGTAATAACAAAATCGCCAGCATGAGCGACACAAGTTTCCACTTCTTGAAAAACCTACGGCTGCTGGAACTGCACGACAATCGCATCGAGCAGGTCATGAAGGGCACATTCCAAGTAAACATATAAGAGTAGTTAGTGAAGAAACATGATGTAGACATTTATGCTTCTCTATTTACAGGGCGACATCCATTCGAAATTAGAGGAGATATCTCTACGCTTCAATCACCTAACTCAGGTGTCGCAACACACTTTCTTTGACCTGGAGGTGAGTGCGGTTTTTAATTGAAGGCTTTTTTGATTTTCGATATAAATGTGAGAATTTGCACAGACTTTGAGGAAATTGCATTTGGACGACAATAAAATTGAACGCGTCGAACGCAGAGCCTTTATGAATTTGGATGAGCTGGAGCATCTCAGTTTGCGCGGCAATAAACTAAATAATTTAGCTGAGGAATCGTTTCAGGTATACAATATTAACAAAATCCTGCCACTTTACTAAGCAAAAGATAAACTAATTTGATAAATTTTGTAACCCCTCTAAATACCAATTCCACCATAAAATCACTGTTTGACTATTTGTCACAGTCGTGTTCTAATTCCGTCATTATTGGTTAATGTTGAGATGTTTATCTATTTTTAAAAATCGATTTAAACTGTCTAAAGTATTTTTTCTTATACAATAGAATTTACCGAAATTGGAGATTCTCGATATGGCTTTCAACAATCTACCGAACTTCAACTTCGACTACTTTGACCAAGTAAGTGAAAATTCTTCGCACTCATGCACACATCCATCGAACAAATTGAATTCACTTCCAGGTGGGCACCTTATCCACACTCAATGTAAATGTGAGCCACAACCAAATCAAAATGCTAATGTACAATAGTTCCTGGGCCGGCCGCTCTGATCATGGTGAGTGCTTGAGTTCGCAACTTGAATACTTGACTTTATTCTCACGTTGTGTCTCCAGGTTCAATGCATCATTCAAATATAAAGTTACTGGACTTGTCACACAACAACATATCTCTAATACATCCAGGCTACTTCCGCCCGGCGGAGATTTCTTTGACCCACCTATACATGGGCTATAATTCATTGATGGTGAGTTTAGAAGACACATTAAAAATTCTAAAAGATAAAGATTTAAAAAATAAATAGAATGCAACGCGTGACGTGTTCGGTAACATGCCGCACTTGCAATGGCTGGACCTGTCTTATAATCATATACGCGAGCTGGATTTTGATGCGTTCAAAAATACGAAGCAACTGCAGGTAATCTGGATGAGATAGTTATATTTTTTCATTCTAAATAAGTTTACTCTTTTTGACTAGCTAATTTATCTGGATCACAATTACTTAACGGACATACCCCAGGACATTTTCAAACCAATCTACGCTTTGCGCGTTATCGATCTGTCCCATAATCATTTACGTGGTTTGCCTGACAACCTTTTCTATAACGGCGGCATGGAAAAGTAAAAAAAAATTCATAAAACCATTACAGAAACCTCAACTGTATTTTTTAATTCTCAACAGGATGGACGTTTCGCACAATATGTTGCTCAAAATACCCTCATCATCCCTGTCCAGCTTGGCCGCTTTAACGCTATGCGAGCTGCACTTATCCAATAACTTCATTTCAACCATACACAGCATGGACTTATCCAATAAATTTAGGGTTTGTATAACTTCGAGGAAATACCAAAAAGCAAATGAATTATTTTAATGTATTCTAATCTTTGCATAGTCTCTGCGCTTCTTAGACATCTCCTACAATTATTTGCTGCGCATAGATGACGCAGTTTTCGCCACAATGCCTCGGCTCGCTGCGCTTGACCTCTCACACAATCGTGATTTGAAAGTGATGGACAAATCGTTTATGGGTCTGGAGAATTCACTCATTAAACTGGGCATGGAGAATGTCTCCTTGAGCACTATTCCCGAGATACGATTGAAGTACTTGCGCGAGCTGCGTCTGGGCTACAATGAACTGCCGTCGATACCGCAAGAACTGGCCTTCAATATGAGTAATTTGCGTATGCTAGATTTGTCCAATAATGATCTGACTAATGTACCGTTAATGACACAATCACTGCCACATTTAAGGTGCGTCTTAGTTGTAAAACCAACACTACCTTTCTTCAGGCAAACTGGACAACAGAGTTAATTTTACTTTTTTTAATGAATTTTCACAGGAAATTGATGCTCTCGGGCAATCCAATCACCTCGCTTAATAATAATAGTTTCGACGGTGTCAATGAAGACTTGGAAATGTTGGACATCTCCAATTTTCGTTTGCATTACTTCGAATATGGTTGTTTAGATTCATTGCCACATCTGCGTTCGCTCAAACTTACCGCTTACTCGCATCTGGAGCACTTCAATATACCGCATTTGTTGCGCCACCATCATAATATACGTGAACTGTGGATTGAAGCGCCGCAACCGTTCACGCGCATCATAAAGAAGGGCTCCGGACCGAATCAGGACATTCAGCAGGTGCAGATGGGCCAACCCACTGATCTGGGGCGTGAAATGGAGGGTCATCTGCCATCGAAATTGACGAACATAACGTTCAGTGGTCCGCAGTTTACCAGTCTCAATGAACGTATTTTGAAGGTTAGTTGAGTATAAAAGAACCAGAATTCATAATTCCTTGTCAAGAGTTATCAAATACATTTCCATTAATACTCTGAATACACCCTACTCCAGAAACACTAAAATCTCCACTTTTCAGGGCATGAGGTCGCCGTACTTATATATGCAACTATTTAATACTACACTGAAAGAGATTCCGGCCAATTTCTTCAAACATATGGGACGAGTCCGTAACATATCGCTGGACATACGTTACAACAATCGTATGCTGAAAAAGATACCAAATCCGAATACCGGCAATGTACCTTTTCTGCCGAACAGCGTTTTCCTCACCGAACTTAAAATGTCCGATTCAGATTTGAACTGCGATTGTGATTTGGGGTTTGTAGCGCCTTCTTACATACCTATTTTATAGGTTTTACTATTTTTCTCTGCATCTTTTCCGTTTTTAGCTGGGTAGAGTTTTGGCAGCGCAAACGAAGACAATACATTTGCTCATCGCAAACTTGGACCGATGCTGTGTTCAGAACCTTCATGAATTCACCTTGCCAAGTGTATGGCCGCCACAATTGCGATGACCACGACGATGATCTGCGTGAGACCCGATGTGATAATAAAGGCGGACAGCAGTTAATGGAAGTAAGAATTTAAAAGTATAATTATATAAGAGGGAAAGGTTGAAGGGTACGATGGCGTCAACTTGCTCCAGTAGTACCAAAATAACTCTAATAAGAACACCTTATTGTGTTAATAATTCATTTGGCTCCTTTCAGGCACTGAAATTCGATCTGGAATGCGGTTGGGACAATGCAGGTTGCCGCGAGACGTTCATACTGCTCATTACAGCACTGCTAATGATCGTCTTCTGGATGTGACTATTAAGATGCGCATTCAAAGTGTCGGCAGACTTTTACAAAACCCTAGAGAAGGTATACGGAGACAATCCGCTTTAAAGAGGAATGTTGCAATTGTTGTTAAGTAAAGGGACACTAAAGTAAGAGGAACTTGAAGCGAGAGAGGATGGCGAGCATAAAGAACAAGTGTGCTACCCGAAAAAAACCCAAATAAAGTACAATTCCCGGACCTCAGCTGAAATTGAATTCGTAGTGTTTTTTTGAAATATTGCATTTGTAAGTTTGTTTTGTAATTGAACCGATAATTGAATGTGCGCGATCACCTTAAAAAAAATTGTAAATTTCGTAAGAATTTTTTGGTTTCACCCTTCATTATTACTAATCAATATTGCATATTATTTTTGTTAAGCAAAAATTTAGAGAATTAAAACTTAAGACACCTCAACGGACGTAATGCACCTAGTATATATGTACTTATATAGTTGTATCAAAATTGATTTTCAGCACTAATTGTTCGCAAATGGAAATATAATTTCCAATTTGTTCTTAACTTAAGCGTCTCTGTTTTATCGCTTCGCTGTATGCTATTGCTTAAATATTTTTAAAGCCATAATTTGTAAATGTTTTCGTATTTCGAATAAATATTTTAACACAAAACCGAGATGAATTATTCCAAAAGAGAGTACCTTGTCACATGACGTAAGAACTATAAGCTCTGACATATATGTATGTGATTGGCGTTACAACCGTTTAGCCGGTTATAGTCGAATCGACGATAGTGCGCCATCTCTCTCTCTCCTTCGCAGTTCGGCGCCAGTTGGAGATCCCAAGTGTAACCAGGTCGCTCTCCACCTGGTCCCTCCAACGGGGTGGAGGCCTTCCCTTTCCTCGGCTTCCTCCGGTGGGTACTGCATCGAACACTTTCAGGGCTGGAGTGTTTTCGTCCATTCGGACAACATGACCTAGCCAGCATAGCCGCTGTCTTTTTATTCGCTGAACTATGTCAATGTCTTCGTATAACTCGTACAGCTGATCGTTCCATCGTCTGCGGTATTCGCCGTTGCCAATGTTCTGAGGACCATAAATCTTGCGCAAAATTTTCCTCTCGAGAACGCCTAGTGTCGTCTCATCTGATGTAGACATCGTCCAAGCTTCTGCACCGTAGAGCAGGACGGGAATGATAAGCGACTTGTAGAGCTTGATTTTGGTTCGTCGAGAGAGGACTTTACTGTTCAATTGCCTACTCAGTCCAAAGTAGCACCTGTTGGCAAGAGTTATTCTGCGCTGGATTTCGAGGCTGACATTGTTCGTGTTGTTGATGCTGGTATACGAAATTATCTAAGCTCTGACATACTTCAGCAAAATTATGAAACGGTGTTATGGACCATGTACTCACATAATCTGACTCCTAAAATTTGTTAATGTGCTAAATTATCAGCATACGAAAGGTGGATGAAGGTTTCCACCGATCTCATTCGACGTTATACTAAATATATACATATGTAATAAAATCAACTGAAATATCGAAAATCATTATTTCAGTTGTGTGGGGTTAAGAGAGAGAGAGTGAGAGATGTTGCGATGGTTCAAAATTAACGAGAAAAAAATAGTTTTAAAAGAAATGAAATCTATATTTAATAAAAATTCTGCTTTTAAATGCAATTGTCAAATTCAGTCATCAGACTATGATATCTGAAAATCCTGGCAGTGTAACACAAGTAGATTAATTGAAGGAGTTCGTAATGATTTCTTCGACCTCCCGTTTATGCACTTTGCCAATGCCAGTTGCGGTGGTAGCTGCCTCAGACCGGCCAACGTATTTTAACTGAACAATACAAAATTAAAATGTTAATATAACGAACCAAATTGCGAATCTATGCATGTATGTACCTGTTTGCCAACCAAAGTCTCGAATCGTGGGCGCACAAAACTCCAAGCGCCCATATTGCGGTGCTCTTCTTGACTCCAAACAAAGGCTGTACACACGAGAGTAGAATATACCGTTAAGTGATAGTACCAGTAGTATGTAATATCCTGTCGGATGAAGTTTACTTACTCTTTGCCTGCGGGTATTTGGCCAGCTCTTGTTGTAGTTCATAGGCCGGAAAAGGACATAATGACTCCAGCCGTATTAGAGCCGTATCGGTGATGCCTCTCGTTCGGCGCGCCTCATCTAGCACAAAGAAATGTTTGCCGGAACACACTATGACTTTTCGTACTTGGTCCGCAACAACACTTGGGTCACCTGTGGAATACCGTTATGAATGCAAAGATGTAGTGCTTAATTATTTACGCATATCCAGCAATTATAATATGGCTGTTCGAGGTATTCGGTGAATTTTAAAATGCCACAAGCAATAAATAACTCACCCAACACATTGTGGAAGTGTGTGCCCGGCTGGAAGTCGACATGTGTGGATGTGGCAGCCGGATGACGCAACATTATTTTCGGAGCGACCACAATGAGTGGTTTGCGGAAATTGCGCAGCAACTGGCGGCGTAACACATGGAAGTACTGGGCCGAAGTGGTGGGATTCACAATGTTCACATTTACATTGTCACCATCGGGCGAGGTTTCTTTGGAGTCGCACAACTGCAGAAAGCGTTCAATGCGGCATGAACTGTGCTCTGAGGCGGCGCCATCGTAGCCATGTGGTAGCAACATCACCAAGCCATTTGAATCCATCCACTTGGCTGCAAATTTATAATGAGCATAAGGGCAAATATTAGACTTGTATATATTTTACTCTTATAGGCTGCATGACAACTTACTCTCTCCCGTTATTATATAGTTGTCGATCATAATTTGTGCGCCGTTCGCAAAGTCACCGAATTGCGCTTCCCAAATAATCAACTTTTGCGGATCGTCTATAGCCATTCCGTATTCATAGCCCAGCACTGCTTCCTCGGAAAGTATGCTGTGAGCAACTTCCAATTTGCCGCCGTTGCCGCCTTTCAGACTATTCAAAGGTATGAACATTTCATTGGTCTTCTGATCGACCAGCATTACATGACGATGGGAGAAGGTGCCGCGTCCCACATCCTCCCCGCTAATGCGTACGTGATGTCCTTGATACATAAGACTGCCGATCGCCAAAGCTTCCGCTGTGGACCAATCGATCTTTTCACCACTATCTAGTTTCTTTCGTCGCCCCTCAACATGTGTTTTCAATAGATGCGGATGCACGTTCTGGAAATCGGTATAGTTATTTGGCAGACTTTAATTATTTCAATAAAATACTTACAAAATCCTTCGGGTGATAAACACTCTGATGGCCAATATAGTTAAGTAGTTGGTAGTCAAGACCCGTGTCCCAGACAGTAAGTTTATCTGTTGCGCTTGTTAAACCAGACCATTGTTTCTTAAAGTAATTCGCTTCGGGCTTATAACTTTCTGATATCGCCAATTCGGCATCTAAATGATTCCAATAATCTGAACGCATCGATTTTGCCTCTTCGGTGTTGAGTACCCCATCCTGTATCAGACTTTCCACATACAAATCAGGTACGGATCTTGAAAATATAACGGAATAATTCTTATTACATTTATTATGTCAGCACTATGATTGTCAGCAAACCGACTTGCGATTGTGTATGATCTGGTAAACTTGCGGATTCGTAAAGGTTGGATCGTCCATTTCATTATGTCCCCAACGACGGAAGCAGTTCATATCAATGAATATATCTTTGCGGAATTCCCTTTGATATTGCATTGCCAATTGTGTCACTAAGGCGACCATTTCGGGATTGTCACCATTCACGTGAAAAACGGGCGCTTGTATGGTTTTGGCCAAATCGGAAGAATAGTCTGTAGAGCGACCGCGTTCGCCGGGAGTCGTAAAGCCAATCTGATTATTCACAATCAGATGTATGCTGCCACCTACCTCAAAGTGTGGCACGTAGGCCATATTCAGGCATTCCTGATTCACACCCTGACCAGCAAACGCGGCATCACCATGAATAAGGACATTGAGTACTGTGGTGCCAAAGGGTTTTGCATGATCGCCACTGAATGCGCCATCACGAACGCTTTGCTGTTTCGAGCGAGTTTTGCCCATAGCCACAGGATTCGCTGCCTTTGTCGGGTAGCGAGAGAGAAACATTTAAAACATTTCGAAGATAAAACAAGAGGAATTAGTTTTCCACCTACCTCCAAATGTGATGGATTTCTTATTAAGCTAATATGTATCTTTTTGCCTTCCACATCCAAGTCCTCAGAAGTATCTTTGAACGCAAATAGTAAAATAATAAGAGAAACGTTAAAAAAACTGCGATTAGATTTATAATTCACAACAGCATTATAAAAGACAACTTACGGAAGTGGCTTAAAGTATCAGACATGGCCGGTGCATCATCCGGGAACTCTGACTCTCCGCTGAGCTTATGGAAAATCTTCGCAGGTCGCATATTCAACATCGTCGTTTGGAGAGGCATGCGTCCGCGATGTGGCATAGCCACCACGATATCCCCGATATCAGCTAATAGTAATAATGAAGGTCATTATGTATAGAAAGGTCATTCTGAGCTAGCAATCATACCTTGTGCAGCGCTGCGGAAGAGTTGCCAGTAGAAGGCCAGCAGACTTTCGGCACCCTCTCCGCCATAGCGTTTAACACTTGCGAACCGTATTGCCATAAAATTATCCCAAGTTTGCGATTTCACCAGCAGTTCAGCTATCTGACGGCGCGCATCCTCCGTGAAGCTGAAGTCCGGCTGTTGTTGCTGATATCCAACGGTGAGTTGTTCAAAATGTTTCGCCAGCCATTCTCGCTCCTCCAGGTTCTATTGCATAAATGAGTAAGAATTACCAAACTGTCGAGAAGAGTTTGGTATATACAAGCTGGGATAACTTACCTCAATATAGTCGAATTCCGCGCTAACCGATGTGCCACAGTAAATGTCCTTCAACAACGATGCCAACTCGTCTACGGTTGAAGCGTTCCTCCCTGCCAACTGTGGCAAATTAATTAAACCTTGCGGTTGCACGGAATTATCCAATGCGAGCCCATAGAATTCTGGATTCAGCTCATCAATGATGGTACTGTCGATGAAATGCGATAGATAAGTGTTTATGTTTTCGAAAATTAGTTGTCATGTCAAATGAGGATTATGAGGATATGTGTATTTCTGTGTCATGTACACATAACTAAATAATGAATATGAGGGATTGTGTATGTTCGTGTATTTAGTATAACAACCTCTGCTGGTCTCTGATGCTGATAGGGTTGATAGCTGCCAGTTTATGTCCATGCTTGCGATATGCCTCGACCCAGCGATAAACATTGCCTTGGGCATTCCTCGACTGCAGCGTTTCGTCGGCCACTGTATACAAGAAAAGATTGACAAGAAGAACAAGGAAAATCATAGGTTAGAATTTTTGAATTATTTTGCTTTCAGATTGTTAAGCTCGGCAATTTTTTCTTTACATGTTTGGAACTCTTGTTTGGAGATATTTAATCCGTGTGGATATATGTTACTTGATACTTTTTAGTGTACTGGTGCCTGGTGGTCTAAATAATTCTTTCAAAGCTAACATGTTCTAAAGCTCCATCCTCTTTATAGGAAAGAAAGAAATTGAAAACTTTGAAAAATTGGTTCTGAAGTGTAGATCATTTTCGCTAATAAGAGAATGTCGAAATCTAAAAGATATTGCTTGAATATTTAATTGCTTAAGCAGAATTGCCTTGCAAATTAAAATTTTTTAAATCCCATTTTGTGTAGACTTACATATATCAGAACCAACAACGACCTTTAACTCAACATCTCCCAGGTCAGCACCCAAATTTATTGTTATATAAGGAACAGTGCGTTAGCAAGTACATTACCCCCACTGCATAAACAATAAAGTAAAGTCTAACCCTATCCAAGTTAGTGTAAGATTTTACTCATTGTTTGAATAAACCAAATAGTATATCCAATACCTGACAGCCGGTGTCCAAAATGATTAATCTCTAATGACAGTTTACAATAAACGCTAACAAGGACGCAAACCTATATGTACATCCATATCCATATTGACTATTGTGAGCCTCGATGTGCAAAAAGTTTCCATTGAAGACAGGATATGTTTGAGTTCTATTGATTGGTATAAGTGAATATGAATGTATGTGAGAAATAGATGATGTGTCTGGTCGGCAGTTGGTCAGCAGTTAGTCAGTATTAGGTAAACATATGCGTTCGAACACAGGTGGGGATTATTGGATTGCGTAGAAAAACAAATAAACATTAAATCTCAAGTTTACATGAATATAGTGAAGACATTGTGTGGAGAATTAACATGCAAAATAGCTATTTAATTGCACCATGGCACACTCAGATTTTTTCGAGTAGTTCTCTCAGTATGTGAATTTCAATCTTTTTTTTCAGTGTTTAAAGTAGGACATTGAAGACTTGATTTGCTTGGTGAAGTTAGTGAGGTTAGCCAAGTGTAAGATGTCTAGAATTCTGCAGCTATTGACAGCGCTGCACAAACTGAGTTCTGTGCTTCATTTAAGAGACAAGTAAGAGAGCGCCGGTTCTTCTTATCAAAAAAGGGAAACAAAAATAGAACTCATAAAAAGAGTATATATGTACTCGAGTTTGATAAGCAAATAAACACAAAACAACAAAGACTGCGTGGGGTCTTGATAGCATAACACACAGATACAGAGGCTTAGATTTCGCGAATGAGCAAAACAATAAACTTCAACAACTGTTTGTACTTGTACACTAAACATTTAGTTTTATCTGTTGGAACACATCTATAAATACTCGTACATAAAGGTGAGATTAGCGACCAGGAGCTTATCAATCATGTAGAGATTTTATCACTGGAAAAATTATAACCGCATGAGCTGATTACTTGCGCAGAATGATATTGAAATACATGTAGACGTACTTATAAACTAGATTTAATGTATTCGTTTGTTGTTGTTTACTTCATATGATTACCTTGAAAGACGCGCTTGGGCAGTGGCCTGTAGCCGTAGACGCCCTTCTCACTTTGATAGCCTCTGCGTTGTGCCTGCTGTATGAGGAACGGTTGTGTGTAGCGCGCTGCCGCAATTTGACGCAACATTTTCACTTGACTATTATTTAATTTCTATTAAAAATTTATGAAATGTTGGAAATACTAATTCTCATATTTCATGAGCGATCACCAGCTCATTCGATTGAATACTGATAGGAGATGCGAGTTTACTATTTAGCGTCAAAGCGCCTCCATTATCAGCGAAGTATTATCATTCCCATTGTATGCTTGGAAATCTTGCGTCGGAAATGAGTAGAAAGAGTCGCCGCTGAGAGCAATGACGGAGTATGTGTTTAAGAGTATATCCAAAGAGAAATATAAACAGTTTTGAGATCATGTTTCTCATTTCATTAAAGAACACAATAATACTAATACTCTTTAGCTTGTGCTATGCTCTTGATAGTTAACCACTTTAAAAATAAATTTCTAAAATTATATGTTGTCATTTAGTACTAATAATATTGTAATTGGCTACAAAATACATATTCAAATATGGACACAAATTAAACAAAATAAGTATGTGTGTATTATACCGTGGTGTGGGATATTTCGGGTGTAACCGAGACTCAAAGGCCTATAAGCAATAGGTGAACAAAACTTTTATACTCGATGCAATATGTTGCGAGAGCATGAAAGTAAAATACCCGATTTTATTTCCATTATTTTACAATTATTTTTTCTCAAAATTATATTGAGAAATTTTCCATCATAACGTTAAATATTTACTAGAAGATATTCAGGTTTACTAGAAGATATAAACCATATATTAGAAAAATCATTCAAAACCTTTGCGAATAGGAAGATAACATTATAATCTCAATACAAATAACTGAGGAAGTATATTTCAATTATTTTGTGAGTACTTTGTTAAATACAGTAATAGGCCAGTTTCACATAGAAAAAAGACAGTCAAGTCAAGGAAATACATAGGTCCGTATGATAGGAAGACTTCTCTATTTTGAAAGTACTAATAGATAATCTCACTAATATGTATTACAAAGTGGTTAACGAGTGATAAAGCACTTTCAATAGACTATAACGGAGTACACAATCGTTGTTGCATTTTGT
Organism: Zeugodacus tau; assembly: GCA_031772095.1. Taxonomy (NCBI): domain Eukaryota; kingdom Metazoa; phylum Arthropoda; class Insecta; order Diptera; family Tephritidae; genus Zeugodacus; species Zeugodacus tau. The sequence goes on from CM062649.1 coordinate 93,747,883, forward strand.
GCCTATAGAGGGCGTTAAAAATGTTGTATACTTTTCGGCATTGTTTTTATCTTTTTATGCTCACATGTTCGTACGAGAACATATTCATTTTCTCCCAATTCATTTTGAAAAAAATTTACTTTTATAATCGAAAATTGATTTTGTTTAATGACATCGTACCGACATTTACCGTGGTGTGGGATATTTCGACTTCAAGCAGTAAGAAATTTAATGTGGAGATTCCTCTCTTTGGTATAGTACTCCTACCTCACTTCTTCGCATGCGAATGACTTAAGCGAGGAGGAGTACTGACAGGAACCGTTCTATATATAGTGAGGAATAATAATCGACATAAACATTTGTTGATTCTCTGGAAGCATTTGGTACTCTATCTATCGTTGAAATTATGCTCATTGACAGTTCTTCATCGATCTGTCAATGAGTCTTGTAGATTCCGCCCTATGTGGCGCATTCTTAGTCAAATCGTTTCAAGAATTATTGAAATATGAATGAATGTTATTTGCTTTTTTCATTGCATATATGTACATATACTTATGTGTATATACATACATATAAATATTTTTATACAAGTTCCTAGAAATCAAGCGCAGTCATCAGCCGAGTGTATGGGACATAAATAGATATTTTGTTTTGGATCCAGAAAAGCGGACAGCAAAGTTAATGGCGCGTAACGATAAGCGGCGAGTATTATGCTTCAAAAGTAGTAATGAATCATACGAGAAGGACGCAACAAAAATGTTGGCGAAATTTGATTAGATATTGGTGTTTGTATTGTAATACATATATTCGTAATTCCTAACAAATGTCACATATTTACACATGTAAATGTATAGATAATTAACTCATACTGGGGTTTCAGATATTTCGTATTCCTCCTACTGCCACAAGCGGAAATGTTAGCTACCTAGTTTTTTGTTGCAGAAAGGCTTAGCGTTCACATTGGCCTATTTTCGGATTTCTCTTCAATTTTGTAGCGTTTCACAGTATTTGTGTCGCCTATAAGTGATATGAGTTGCTTGTTATTAATATACATATTCACAGGGTTTATCAGCAGCGATTGTTAAGATAAGATATTAACACATTCTTATATGCACACACACACAGACACATACTCATAAGTCCGCAGACCGTGTTATCTCAGCATAAATTTCACAATCGCAGGTGAAGCAGGCAGGTTTGCATGTGTTGGTGGTGGTTCTGGCGGACAGGTGAATATGGGCTCTTAACCGAGGCACGACAACGCCCCAACTTCAGTCTGAAATTTCCGTGGAGTCGTGTTGTACGTGTTTTACCAAGAGGTGCGCAAACCCAGTGATAGAAATATTGTGAAAGTGTTGTTGTTGCACAAATGTGCTGATAAGCCAGAATTGGTGTGATAAGGCCTTTTAAGAATAGACAGTTAACAGCAACAGTTAAACTTGCTGGCCTATATGTATAGGCAGTGATGATCTCATAGTGAAGTGCATAAGTGAAAATGTGATTCTTCTTTTTGGTTATTTTTGTATTTTTATTTTAATTTAATTTTCTTACTCTTCTTCAGTGAAAACACACACAAAACCGGCTGCACTCAACGAAAGTGCCATTAAACGAAAATTATTTTTTAACGAACAAATTAAACGAATAAATTTATTAAAGTGAATAAATCCCCCACACACACACACACTCACAAACAATGCGTTTCAAAATCCTGCTAGCCTTCGCGCTAGCCTGTGTCTTCTCGACCTTAGTCATCGCAAGTGAAAATTATTCTTCGGAACTCGATAACGATGCCCAAGCAATTGATTCCAAATTTAAGGTGTCTAAAGATGCCGAGTTCGTCGAAATGATACCGGAAGTCGTGCAAGAACACGCGAAGCCACCACCTCCAACAGTTGCGCCAACAACAACAACCAGGATTACAACTGAAAAGACAAAACCGCCGGTGGCGATTGCGCCACTCCCTAAAAATGGTGTGACACCCAGAAATCAGACGAAGAGCTTCCTAGAAAGAACTGGAGCCTTGAAGATGAGCGAAGACTTCTATCTGGGCGAATTGGGTTTCGACATCAATAATGACAACGGATATGATTGGTGTAAGTGATGAAATTAATTTACTTATACATATGAATATAGGGTAGCATATATATGTATATAGGGTAGGTGTCTTCGAATTCACTTGTAATGAGTCAGAGCTTACTCACCGCTGTAAAAGATTTACACTAATGGCTGCGACTATTAGCACAGCTCGTCACATTTTATCACACTTAGTACTCGTAGCTGCTTCCTCCTCCATAGACTCGTACATATTTATCTACCTGTTGTTGTGCATATGTGCGCACTGGCTTCGACCAAGTATGCGCCTTATCTTATCGGCAATTTTGTGTTAGCAATATTTACACACAATTTCTTGCCCAACAATCGGCGCAGCGTTGCCTAACGGTAAAACGCACACATATTTTATAGGTACAAACAATGTTGGAATACATAAAATTGTACTGTTATTTACCGTTAGTACCCATCACGATAAGATAAGCAAAGTCAGTCGAAAATAATGCCAATGCTTTGTATTTATTTTACAATTGCTGGTTCGTCATACTGAAATGTATGCGTAAGAAGCCATGGTTCAGTATAATAATTTTTGGGATCCAAACTTTATATAAATTTTTAGTTGAATAACTGTTTACTAGCCACTCGTCAGATAGCTTATCTTCAATGTATTTGGTACAACATTAAGGTTCTCGATCGGTCGATACTGAACGAATCGTATAACATACAACTTAACTTAGTTCAACTAAATTTTAGTCAAGCAAGATTTCGTTAATTTAAATTGCAAGGTTTTTAGGGTTACATTCTTTGTTGAAAGTTTAAAAATATATAAATATATTTTTCACTAATTCCTACTTTTGTTTCTTTGATATTGATTCCATGTTCCTACTAAATAAATAATCTGTGATAAATTATAGATAACCCATTTTGTCCCCCCAACGACCAGTAATAGTAGTAATCTAAAATGGAATGATAAAGAACTTACAAGAATATTTAAAATTGATCACTTGATATTCCCAGTAGTTAAATATATATACATACATACACATATATCTTTAATATTCTATTAGTATCTGTCTATTCATGATACTCTTTTCCTGCTTTATAATACCTAATTTGATTACAAATTAAAAAAAGAAAATTTTTTTTGTTTGCCAATTCTCAATTCTTTATCACGATTGAACGACTCCGTCAAATATACTAAAATTTACTAAAATCATTATCAAAAAACGCTAAATATACTAAGTAAAACTGAAAAACTTGACTCTAATTGCAGCAAATCCCAATAATCCTACGGCTCCATCCGTTATACCATCCCAAGCGGCAGGCGGTTATGTGATCTCCTCGCAGCGCTTACAGGAGATTCGTTCGAATCTAATGTACTGGTATTTCGATAAGGACATGAATGGCGGCCGTGGTGATTACCAATACGACATACATGCCTCCATGACACAGTTGCACAAAAATCTGAACTTCCGTCTACCTTTCTTTGGTTTCATCTACAATTACACACGCGTAAGTTGACGGCTTTGCTTTGTCTGCCTGGTTAATTCTAATTTAAATGCTTCTTCTTGCTTAGCTCTCGCTCAATGGCTATTTGGAGTTCTCCGATCCACCAGAGTATCTCACATATCCGCTAGTCTTCCCCGTAAAGGATTGGCCGAAGCGGCGTGATCCCGCTTTTATTGGTATATGGTTTTCGAAATGTCGTGTGGGGCGCATATATCCGACGGATGTTGATCAACGCACACCCGGTGTGTACTTCCGGTGAGTATATCATTTAATTGCTCTTGTTTATTTACACATAATTGTAGAGAGAAGGTTAAGAGAGCATCTATTAATATGCATATGTGAGTCTCCAAATCAAGGATGCTGCAATAAAGAATGTTCAAATAATAGGAATAATGGGAAATAAGAATTTACCCAACAAAATTTCATATTTCGAAAATTTTCCGAAAATTAATGTAAATTCGAAAGTTTGTGAAGTATAATGTGAAAGCTCGATTTTTTTGATTTTTAAAGCTGCTCCCACTCATAAGCGTGTTGAGAAAACATCAATCTATACACGTGCATGCCAACAAAGTGAAGCAATGATGCACTCTTACTGAGGCATTTTACGTGACCCATTTCTAATTTAGTTCATGGACAGTTTAATCACCTACGTTACACTCACGTGCACACCTACTACTACCTAAATACTCGCCTTGTACATTGCATTTGATGGCAGTATGTGCGGTCATCTGTGATTTTTGGAGCATTCACTTGTTCCACCATTTCACTTATGACCCTTTGTCTGTGTGTCCAACATGATAGTATTGTGACTTTTTCATTGCGTACTTTCTGTGAAAATATTTTTAAAGCCTCAATCCCAGTTACCGAATATGAGGGCTCCATTGCTCTCAGATATTCTAAATAAATGCGGAGGAGATGTTTTGCTTATAATGGTGTGCCTCTATGCCAGAAATGTGTAGATTCGGGTCAATACTTCCTCCAGCCCCTATATACTTGACAAATGGATGTTTAAATTACTTCCGAATCGGTACAAGTTTAGTATTTTTAGGGTTAGTGTTTTTCCTGACTACATCCATGTTTCACTACTGTGTTTTCATGGCATGCAAAAAACAAAATGAAACCGAAATTGTTGCTTTAAATTCACATAGCACAATTAAATTCGTACCAACATGAACCTAGATGGGTTGGAAGTAAATTTCCAAACAAATTGTGGGTTTGTGGGTGTGGGTTCTTTGATCACACATACTGTAGAGATAAGGAAAACTCGTCGAGATTTGTATATTCAAAGTTATCACTTCATTAATAAAACTACACACAAATATATATATGTATTTCACACTTGATATTATTACTCGTGCTTGGGCGGCTGCGGCTTTCGGCCTGTCCCACTGAGTGGTCCGTTTATAGCTTAAATCAACACTTTCGGTGTGCTTGTTTGGTGTCAGCAGCAATTTGGGCCGAAATGATTAGAAAACTTTTCGTAAATGTTTGCGCATGTGTGTGTGTCCGTATGGCTTCTAATCCCAGTAATGTGTTTGAGTTTAGGGTTAATTGCCTGCTCATTGGCCTCTGCGGACTGCGGCGCCGCAAAATTAGTTGAAATTGAAATTATATTCAAATATATAAAATAGTTTAAGGTTACAATGCCTTATGTAATGCTGAAAGTGAAATGTGACCGTTATTGATTGTGTACGTGATTTGCTGAAGCTGAAAGTATTTTAGAGGACTCTTAAATAAATTGTGACAATTTGTGATGCTCTTAAAGAAATGCTGGTATTTAAAACAGCCGGTTAACAACAAGCAGGAGACCAATATTATTCTTCGTTATTGGTTTTACTCTCGATACTTGTCAGACTTTTATAATATAATGGGAAAAGTGCCTGTTTGGACGCCCAACCACAAAGCCAATTGTTGGGCACCATGATCTTACTTCTCTTCTATTTATCTCTCACTTTGATATATTGTTTCATAGTTTCTTTCTCGACAATTGAACGACATGCAGTTCAAGGCATCTCTGGTACACCGCAATTCATAAATTTGCCACTCAGCCCAGGCAATAGAACCTGTGAAAATAAAAAAGTTAGAAAAAAATACGTAGAACGTACCAAAAATTCCATTATTGCGGAAAAATGTAAACTGACTCGCGCTGTCATTCCGTTAGTTAGCATAGTTGGCCGTCGGCTTCCTCGCCGCCATTGTCGAAAAATATTGTTGGCGCTTCCGCTGCTGTCATTTGTCCTCACATAATTGACAAAAAGTGGCATTCAACTTAGCCGGCTGTGGCACGGTAGTATTTACCCAGTTATTTACCCATACATATATACATACATCCTCAGCTCAGCTACGCATATAACGGTACACGCTTTTTTGTTTGTCGCCAATTGCTAGCCTAATTGTTTTTACCGCATCGGTGGCAGACGCTTGTGCGTTGGGATGGCGGGGTGAAGGCGAAGCAAGCAAACAGTGTAAATAACTTTCGCACTCCAAATGCCAGCCATAAAAAACCCGATTGTTTTTACGAATTATGTATTTCGTTTTTTATCTGACTTTTGCATTTTTTGTTGTGAGAACCGAAGTGTTTTTCGTTGTTGAATCCTTGCGCGGAGTTGTGCCAAAAGCAACGGTAAAACCATTGTTTTGTCAGCTGTTATATAGTTTTTTTTCCCGATGAGGATGTGCGGTGAATTGAAGTTTACATGTTTTTCCAGATAGTTACAGTTGTAAATCTCACTGGCTGACGAGCAACGAAAAACTAACGTTATACAGAACCATCCTTCAATGATCTTATATATATTATTTTTGAAATTATTATTTTATAAAAAAAAATCTACTTTGTAAATATCCTTGATTGTGTAGACAAATGTTTTGAGAATTTAGTGAACTTAGAATAATGTATGTTCTGAAAAGAGCACAAACAAAACAAATTGAGACTTGAAAAAGTAAAAATACCACATTAAAAAGTATAAAAACATTTTTATTCGTGTGATGCAACAAATGTGCATTCAATAAAATCGCAGCTGCTGCTGAATTTACAAATGAATAATAATAATTTGCGAAATAATCCCACATAATGCCTTTGTATTTGTATTTGTAAATATGTACTTCGACACTTGTTTAACAAATGTTGCTCATACGCCATGTGCGCCCACCAACAGCAGTCCCACTCACGCGATGGCCTTTAAGCGCTTAAATGCCTAGCAGCTTTAATGAAGCCTTCATATTTAAATTCGCCAATTGCAGCTGAGATCACCGTTAATCGCATAAAGCTAACAAAATGAACACACCGATTTTCGTGTAAACATTTGCTGAATCTGATTCTTTATTGGCATCGAACCACAGAGCTTATTTTCATGACGTTCGGATGCTTCTTATTTCTCTATTAATAGTAAAATAATTATTGAAAATGTTAATAAATAAACTTAAAAATAGGTTTAATAAAACTGTACAATAAACTGTACAATAAATTGGACCAAAGACGGTATCCGTTTTCTATGTTAGAGTTAGGTTCTTTCGCTTGTCAGTTATACATCCTTTGTCTTAATTCAGGGTCATAATCTCTACATGATGCACTTAGAAGAGTCGCCGCTAATCGCATTAGTGCTTTTAACATTACAAAGCGCATCAAATGCATATAACGGCACGTAGAGTAGAAGCATGCACTTGCTTCGCACGCAGAGACTTTGAATTGCCGTTGGTCGCACAGCTGCCAGAATGACAACAATTTAATGCTATTTGTTAACCGCACTCGCAATTGAATTGCATAGCTATGCACGCCCTTTTTGTTGTAAAATAGCTGAGCAACTGTGCAACGGTATGCAAATAATGCGGGTAACGGAAAAAATCTTCAAAAGCCCCATGGAATTCCACTTCGAATGTGCAACGACGCTGAAGTGGGCGCTGATAATGAAGTTGCTTGTGTGAGTGAGTGTCGCATTCGTTTTGGGGTTGTCTTTAAGTGGGTGCTGGTACCAATGAGTGACGGTATTTGCATGCTTTTATGTTTCTTAATTCATTGCTGTTGCTCTCCTGGCATTCGCTTTGCAATTTTTCTTTAAAGACACCAATGGAAGAAAGTTGGACACATCAACCGACCTTTTTGGTGAAATTAAAATATTAAAAAAAACATTTTTTTTCGAAGAAATTGAAATTAATCCATCAAAAAAACATTAAATCTGCGGCTAGAGAGTGAGAGAGAGAGAGTTAGTGGTTCGCATAACACAGGTGATTTGGCATTCCACCTGTCACCAGCGGCATTATGTGTCAAAATTGTATTATTTATTATTATTTTTTGGTTCACCCCGCATCCCCCGCAAATACAACAAGTCACAGAAAGTGAGAGCAAATCGAAAACAATCAATATTCCGTATCCAAAAATATCCAGTCGCACATCTGTGAGCGGCTATAAGCTACGCATGCGAATGTTGGGAAATGAGGCGTAGATGTAATCTGTTTCGTGCACAAATATTTACATGTGCCGGGTGCCACGGCCCACTCGGTCAATTGTTTCTGTTTCGCGCAAACAAATATTTATTAAATACGAGTTACACGTGGACCCACATCACCTACTACTGACCTATCGCAATATGATTTATGACATGGGCATTAGTAAGCAAATAAAATATTCCTGACATGTAAACGAAGCAGATGAAGCGCCAAAACCCACGCACGGACACATTGCGTCCTCCGGCCTAAACTTTTCCACGAATGTTCTGTGCTCTGTCTTATTGTTTTATTCAATTACTTTTCATTCAGAGAAGAATTTCTCATTTCCGTACTTTCTTATAACTGCCAACTGATTCTAAAATATATACTATTTGATTTATGTGGCTTTGTGCTTTTCTAGTTTAGACTGCTTTATTTATAAACATTTGTTTGTTTGTTCCTTACAGGCTCGAACGTGATCTGCTTCGACGCACAGACCGTTTCGGCGTTGAGGTGCGTGAGCGCACCATGTGGGATATACGAGAGGGCGTCGTGGGCGCCGAGACCTTCATACCGAAACACGTGCTCATCGCAACATGGAAGAACGTCTCATTCGCCGGTGGCATCGACAATGCGCTTTTCACGGTAAGTCACAAAATGTTATTTGCAGAACCTAAAAGTGGACACAAACAATCGTTCTTTTGCCTTTCTTCATTTCGTGCCTTTATTGGCTTGCGGACTTTGATAGATCGGCGAATTGCTTGACACACAGCTGTGTGCGTTTTATCGAATACTTTGCAGAGGAAATTGTGTGCTCGCTGCGAGCGTCTGTGGATGTGTATGTTGACATGTCACAAAGCACTCTCTCGAGCAGTCACAACCACTGTCACTTGCATTTATCCTGTCTGTCAATCAGTGATGAATAGTAAAACACGAACAAAGGCACTTACAAGGCACGAGTACATGTTGCAAACGAGAATTTATTGCGTTTTCAAGCAATTGTAATTGTAACTCGCACGAAATTATTTCTTACCTATTGACGGCTACCACAAAGAGGCCTCGGGTGTATTTGTACACATAGATAATATAAAGAGAACCAAGTTCCAATTTCAATTCAGGATTGTGCAATATGCGAGTAAATAGTACGAATAGCACAAGAGAGTGGACTTAGAATGTATAGCTTTAGTATTGAGGCAGAACTGTTCGATAAAAAATCAGCTATAAGTGTCATAGTCCTTTGCAAGTATAGTAGAATCCTGATTATTCGGATTAAATAAAACCAGGGGTATTCCGGACAATCGGAAATCTATCGATTTCATATTATTTAAATTTTAATACATGTTTATTAAAACTTGTGATTGATATTTGACGTAATGAAACAACTTTTTGGGATCCGATTTGTCCGGTTTTTCAAACCATTTAAAAGCAACACCTACAGCTTCAAAAGCTTCTGCGTGAGATGCTTGACATACATCTCCAGTTTCAGTCTCTCCATCATCTTCTCTCTTCTTACAGTCAATCGTCAATGATTTCTTCATCAGTTAATATTTGGAATCTAGGGTCTTCATTAATGCAGTTCAGCCTCTCCTTAATATTATCTTCATCGCACCCTTCACCAATGTTAAGAATTTTCAATGTTTCTGTATTTTCTTTAAAATCGTCGCGCGGTTCAATTGATAATAGCAACCAGCCTTTAATGTTAATCGTGTTTTTATGACCTTGATGATTTTCGTTTGTTAAAAGCTCACACTTCGTTGCTTGTTCGTGAATTCTTAGCCAAAAACAATACTGTAACGATGCCTTAGTATCCATGTACGCCAGACATGACTTCGTGTGACTTTTTCCTACCTAAATGGGCCGTCGTTTTTCAAGAATAGATGAAATTGGTGAAATAGTCAAAGGCTAAAATCGAGTTTGAGCAGCGACGATTGAAAGTACAGTAAAAGCTCTTTATTCGCGGGGTATATGTTCCATAAATATGCCGCGAATATAGAAACCGTGAATACGGGATGGTAATTTATATGGCATTATAGGGGATATGTTCCTAGGTGACAAAAAAAAAAACAAATAGGTATATAAAAAATGATTTAATTGAAGTTTTAGAACATTTTAATTAATTATCTTAAGGCTTAGGCAATGGTTTGAAGAATTTTGTAATTTTTTCTTGCTTAGCAGTTTTCAAAAGCTCCTTCAATTCAGACGGATACACAGCAGTCGCATTAGCAATTTGTCTCTTAAAAATTAAACTTCGTTCCATAGACGGATCAATGTTCATAAAGAAATCGCAGAGTTCATTTGCCATTCTTAAACCTTCACTAAGATTTTTCAAATTGAATGTCACGTTTCCATTGCTTATTGAAGTCTCTTCTTCAATAGGTTGTGTTCAGTTCCATGTGAGCCCCTTCTATATGGAAATATTACCAAAAGTTCAGAAATATTGCGAAAATAGTGAAATATTTAACATTTTCTTGTAATAAGATCTATTTTACTTTTTATTAGTCCATTTGACAAGAATATTGGGTTGGATACCTATTGGATTATTTATGTATGTGCTTATTAGATCCGCGAATAATAAAATTTTTAGTCGCGAATATAGAAATTGGAAATTTTTTTAATCCGCGAATAGTGAAGACGCGAATAAAGGAAGCGCGAATAAGGAGCTTTTACTGTATATAATATTGAACTTTGAAGACGGCAAATTAATGTCGACGATTGAATAAATAAATTTTCAAAGAACGTTGTTTTCGCGCTATTTTTTGAACAAAACTCGTAAAATTGCATTTCGTCTTGGTAAATCGAATCTGGTTGTACTCGTCTTTGCTTTACCGTTACTTGAATATTAAACTATTAAAACCTAAAAAACCATTACAAGCCCACATATGTTTACAATATCCATCAAACTGAATTAAGTTCAATTATTTAAGGTTAATTCCGACCTGAGGCGGTTTACGAGCACAAGGCAATGTAAATTTCAAAGTGTGAACAAATAAATTCAATTACAAATCTTGGATTCATTTAGGCATTCACATTCATCTAATTGAATAGTAAATTTCATGCTCTCGCTTCTCGAGAGCTGTACTTAACAAGAGAAATATGCCGCAAACTAATCAGATTATTGAGCCAGCAATTCTTTGCATCCACTTGACAGCGTGTGGCAAGCAAAAATATTCAAATAAAGTAATTGATTTTCGGATTTTTCATTATATAAGTAATTCAATATGCACGAAGAAGCTGGAAATATTAGATTCAAGAGCACATGCATTGTTATTGTGAAGCTAATTGAAAATTGCAGCCTAATATTTGAGTATGTAATAAAATATATTGAAACATTTTCAGACAAACACATTCCAAATGGTTTTGGCCACCGATGAGGTATACACATATGCCATCTACAATTACGATTTGCTGAAGTGGTCCTCGAACACGGAGGCGGGCGGTGATACAACAACTGGCGAGGGCGGTGTACCGGCTTTTGTAAGTACATATATGATATGCCACATACTAGAAACTCATGGCAATTGGAGTATTATTTCGAAAGAAGTTGAAAAAAAAATTAAATAAAATTTATAAGCATAAATGTGCGACTGCATTCGTTCAGTTGTGTGTGCGAGTTTTTAATTCATAAAGTGAAATTAATATGACTAATTGAAGCAATAAATGCCATGCTGCTTGCAGTGTGTATGCACATAAGCCATTCCGTAAGTGTGGTTGCCTATAAATGCTTTGATATTTTTTAACTTCACCGCAAACTGACAGGCACATAAATACCAAAGCGCCGAGAAAAATGTGACAAGATAATTAATTTCGATGTTAAAATGCGGTTAGCTGGTGAATTTAATTACAACAACTACTTTACTGAAATAAAAATTGATTTGTGTGTGTGTGTGCGTTTCGTTGCATTTTGCAGGTGGGCTTCAACGCCGGCAACGGTACACGCTCCTACGAGTATACACCCTACAGCCAGCAGATGGTCATACGTGACTTGACGAGTCGTGGTTGGGGCAATGGGTTCCCGGGTCGCCATCTCTTCCGTATTGACGAGCAGATTCTAATTGGTTCCTGTAATAAGGATATCGGTGCGTACTCGTTTTAATTGCTTTAAATGTTGTGTGAAACCATAACAGCTGCTGTTTATGAAGCTCTTTTAGAGTGCACATAATAAGATAATAATGTTATTATTGGCTTTCGTTGAAAATTATAGATGCTTCGCACTTGCCGTTGACTTTCGCGCCCGAAGCCGGTAATATGTTGGGCGGCACTGTGGTCAACATCACCGGCCCTTGCTTCGATCCGAAGAAACGCGTGACATGCCACTTCGACACGGAGGATGTGCTGGGCACTTATGTGAATAAGAATCGTGTTATTTGCATACAACCATTCTTGAAGGCCGAAGGTTGGGTGCGCTTCGAAATTTCAATTGGCAATCAGCGCTTCAAATGGCGCGGCAGATATTTTGTGGGTAAGTGCAAGGGAACGATTTTAGTTGCCTGCTTTCCGTATAAAATTAACTCAATCTCTTCTAGAAACCCCTGCTTTGGCGACTGAGAAGATCTTCTTCGAAACCGAAAATGTGCATAAGAAATCACCCGATCAGATACAAATCAACTGGGATCCTTATAACTTGACCTCAAACGGCAACGCCAATATCATGATATCGCTTTGGGGTTATCGCGAAGTCACCATCTAGTAAGTTTAAGCTGTGAAAGAATTAAAAATATTCAAAGTTAATTATGCTTTTTTTGCACAGTCCACAACTGGAGTATATTGACGTGATCGAGGCTGGCCTAACCAACACGGGCTCCTATGTGATTTACCCGAAGAACTATGTGAATCGTAATAATTACAACAACGATCTGCAATTCGGTTTCCTGCAAATAAATTTGACGAATCCAGAGCAGTATTCGGGTCTGAAGATTAGTCCGTAAGTTGAAACGATTTATATTATATTCTTAACGGTACTCATTAGATATATGTAGTCTCAAGGAAGAAACACACAAATGTTTCAAATTCCAAAGAAACTCAATTTTAAATAACCACTTGGACTATTAACCATTAGAAATTAAAAATTATATAATTTCCGACTTCTTCGAAACCAGACACTGCTTATCCGCTTCAATGGTATCAGAGAAAAGAGTTTTAAGAGATAACCTCACATTATTATATATTTTTATACTCTCGCAACCTGTTGCACAGAGTATAATAGTTTTGTTCACCTAACGGTTGTTTGTGTCACCAAGAAATATAAGAGTTAGATATGGGGTTATATATACATAAATGATCAGGATGACGAGTGGATTTGAAATCCGGATGTCTGTCCGTCCGTCTGTCCGTCTGTCCGTCTGTCCGTCTGTCCGTCCGTCTGTCCGTGCAAGCGATAACTTGAGTAAAAATTAAGATATCTTAATGAAACTTGGAACATATGTTCCTTGGCACCCTGAGGAGGTTGCTTTCGAAAATGGGCAAAATCGGTCCACTGCCACGCCCACAAAATGGCGGAAACCGAAAACCTATACAGTGTCATAACTAAGCCATAAATAAAGTTATGAAAATGAAATTTGAAACATAGGATCCCATTAGGGAGGGGCACATTTGGATGTAATTTTTTTGGAAAAGTGGGCGTGACCCCACCCCCAAATAAGTTTTTTGTATATAACTCGCAAACCAATAAAGCTATATAAACCAAACTTTCTGCAGCCGTTTATTTTAGCCATTTCCTTATACAGTCCAAAAATGAAAGAAATCGGATAATAACCACGCCCACCTCCCATACAAAGGTTAGGTTGAAAATTACTAATAGTGCGTTAACTCACTAACTAAAAACGTCAGAAACACCAAATTTTACATAAGAAACGGCAGAAGGAAGCTGCACTGAGATTTTTTTACAAAATGGAAAATGGGCGTGGCGTCGCCCACTTATGGGTCAAAAACCATATCTCAGGAACTACTCGACAGATTTCAATGAAATTCGGTATATACTATTTTCTTGACACCCTGATGACACGTGTGAAAAATGGACGAAATTGGTTCACAACCACGACAACTTCCCATATAACTCATTTTTGAATTTCATCTTATTCCTTCACTTTATAAAATATACATTAGGAACCAATGAAGATAGCGAAATAAAACTTTACACAAACACTGTATATGATCTGTTGCATCACTTGTGAAAAAATTGTAAAAATCGAACCATGACTTTTCAAGGCCCCTGATATCGAACATGAAGAACTCAGTGCCTAAGGGTAATTTTTCCCCGAAAATATACTTAGGTAAATCCCTCAGATATTTTAATGTAATTCATTCCCTCTGAATTTTTTTTTATAACAGTTTCTCTCTGTATCTGAAATGGTAAAAATCGAGTCATAACTTCCCCCAGATCCCATATACCTAATTATAAGTAATGTTAAAATAAGTGAGCGTATAGTATTCGATACATTGTATCTTGGTGGTGAAAACGAGTGAAATCGGTTTAGGAATTACCTCAGTCCCCATATACTATTTATGATGATTTTCGTTATTCTATTGAACTTTATGCCGAATATATGGATCGAATTGTGTTGTCTTTATAAAATTACATCAATAAATTGCGAGAGTATAAAATGTTCGGTTACACCCGAACTTAGCCCTTCCTTACTTGTTAAAGCATGCAATGTGGTAATCTATGTGCGTCCACGCTCGCTTTTTGACTGAATTAAAAGCTCGTGCAATGTTTTTCTTTAATTTCATATGAAAGTATTTGCGTTCTATTAAAGTCATTATTTTATTACCACATGGCGAAGTATATAAAATATACTTGTATATATATGATATACATATATACACATCAGGGTCTGTGTGTGGGCATTAGAAACGACCTTCAGCCCAAACACTTTGCTACATACGCACACAAACACACATGCAGATAGCTGAGTTGTAACAGTGTTTTCATTCAATTTGTCACTTTGCAGTTGCCACAACCGTACGTCCACTTGTCATTTGTCGCCAGTCAATGAGTTTTTTTTTTGTTTTTGCATTTGCATGTCATCAATGCGCAATAATTCAATTCAATTGTAAAATCAATTGCCTGTGCACAAGGTACATTTAGTTAGGTACTAAGTGAGCACAGCTTGTTCGATTACCCAAGAGGCGGAAGGGAGGCTGTGTGGCATGCACGGCACGAGGTGTGTGTGGGTGTGTATGAGGTCAGCATTAGAGTCCCAGTGTCACCAGTGAGCGATGCTTTTAATGCCGGCACTCTTTTAATTCAACAATACTTCGGGTCAATTGTGCATTCGTAATGCAATTACAAAAGTATAAAGCAGAACAAGTGCTGGTTAGGCGAGTTAACCGAGCATGGGTGAGGCGAAGAGTGTTGCAACTTGCATGGATGGTGGTTATAAATACTCAACAAATGGCATTACATGCTTGCCTAATCGGATACAACACTAATGGACTGTTGTGCAGTTCAATTCAATAAAGATCCAATCTCTTGGTTATTGCGATGCTAGATTTTTTCTTCACACATTTGTAGTATTTTCTTGAAATTGATATTTTATTTGTAAATTTTAATTAATTTAAAAGGTGGCAACTATTTCAAAATATTCCTAAAGAAGTCTCAGAATCACTCCAGAAAAATTTGTAAGGCCTTTCGAGATCTTCGGTTCTATAGGATTACTAGCTATAAACTGGCCGCCTTATCTAGATGGAACTCTGTCCACAATACCAATTTGAAATCTATAGTCTGCGAATTTTAGAAACCGATTCATCAACCGATAAAATCGTACCTATACTTACTACCCATTACAGCCACACAGCTGTTGATTTCATCTCGCTTTCAAAGTCGCATTACATTCAGCTGTTTTCTTTGAAGAGACCTTCTGACATCATTCCTTTCTTATTTGTCTTTACTATTTTTATTTTTACTTGACATTCGCCATAACAGTTTATTATATTTTGCATTTTCTCTTTTGCAGAACACTCTGGTCACGTCCCATCCCTCTGGGCTGGTATTTCAATAAACAATGGGAACGTAAGCACGGACTGCGTTGGCCTGAGGCGCTTTGTGAAAATTGGATACGAAATGACCGCTATTTGAGGTAGGCACTACAAATGATTATTTGTTGTTGTTTCTCGAGTTCACCGCTTGTTGACAGCACAAATTTAAGTGAGGGTTGGAGTGACAAAAATGGGTTGTCAGCAAAAACTGATTGTAGCAAAGAAATTACGTCACAAGCGATAATAAAAGACCGCTGATATTATAATGTTGGCTTTCGAGATTCTAGAAATTACTTCTTGATTTCAGAACGTTCACTGGTGACTTGCCGCTTTGTCCCTGTACGCTGGAACAGGCCGTGTATGATAAAGGGCGCTACCGACCAGACAAGGAGTGTGACAAGGACTCGAATCCGACATGCTTGCGCCACAAGAACGCTATACATTGCGTCGTCAGCGGCAATCCAGTGTAAGTTTACGTTAAACACAAAAAAAAGAAAATTAATTTGAAATTTCCTGACCGCCAGTGCCGAAGGTGCCGAACAGCAGTGTTGCTATGACCGCTACGGTTTCCTCATGTTAACGCAAGATCAAGTGTGGGGCTCACGTCCGCGACGTAATCATAATCTCGGTAAAATGCCGTGGAATGAGGCTGGAAAGGTACCGACACTATCGAATTGGTTCCATGACATGCGTCCCTGGTACTCGTGCTGTCATTGGCAGAAGGAGCAGTCAGTGAATTGTGAAACTTTCCGCTTTGAACGTCGGCCCACACAAGATTGCGTTGGCTATCAGGCGCCTGGTGTATCTGGAGTTTTCGGCGATCCACACTTTATTACGTACGACGGCACGCAATACACATTTAATGGCTTGGGTGAGTTTGTCTTGTCGCGCAGTGTGGCCGCTGATCGTCGCTTCGAGGTGCAGGGACGCTTCGAACAGGTGCCCAAAAACCAATATGGCGCAGTGATGGCTACTCAGCTAACCGCTTTGGCAATGCGTGGCAATACGACAACAACCATTGAGGTGCGTTTGCGACCGAAATTCGCACGCTGGCGCTATGCCTTGGATGTGCTGGCTGATGGGCGGCGTATCTACTTCGATCGGGAGAGCATGCGGTTCCAACATTTTGATGGCGTCACCGTTTATACACCCACTTATCTGCTAAATCAGTCGCAAGTTATAGTGATGTTCGATTCGGGCGTTGGCGTGGAAGTTGTTGAGAATGAGGGCTATATGACGGGGCGTGTATATTTGCCGTGGGATTTCATTGTGAGTACACATTTGATATTCAAATGTTACGTTTTCTATAAAATGTATTCATCGTATATTTTAGAATAAAACCGCTGGCTTATTTGGTAACTGGTCGTTTAACCCCTTGGATGACTTTGCGTTACCCGACGGCACAGTTGCCAATTTGAATCTGAACAATTTCCAGCAAATTTACTATAATTTCGGTCTGAAGTGGATGTTGGCTGATCGCAATATTCCGGGTGTGGGCACGGCACTATTCTCTCGTGAGAACGGTCGAACTGCTAGCTATTATTCGAATGCCTCATTTGTTCCGAACTTTATGAAAGAGCCGGAGGACTTCTTGCCTTCGAACCGGTCGTATGACGTGGAGCGCGCGGAGGAGTTATGTGGCGAAAGTTATCAGTGTCGATATGATTACGGCATGACCTTGAATTCGGACATGGCGCATTTCACCAAAAATTACTACGACAGCTTGGTGAACATAAGGAATTTAAATTCAAAGTGAGTTCAATGGAGTCCAATTCATTAGTTTTAAGAGAGATTGCATAAATTAAAGGGATTCCGATTAGTTTCCTTCGCATCAATTGTGTGTCGATTTGGCACAGTCTTAATAAATTACGATTTAATGCTTCGATACTTTTCAGACGCGTGGTTTCATGTGGCGTTCTGGAGACCCCTCGCTTTGGTCGCAAATTGAGCTTTGACTTCATGCCAGGCGCCAGGATTTCATTCGAGTGCAATGAGGGATTTGTGCTGATGGGCGACCAACGTCGCGAGTGCATGGCGAACGGTCTCTGGAATGTACCGGAGTATGGTTACACATATTGCTTGCGTGAGTATTGTTGCCTACATAGTTTTGAAAATATTACTTGTCTTTCTAATCTTAATATGAATTTAATTCAATAATTTCATTATCTCTCTTTTGCGTAATCACCAACTTACACATTCTGTAAATCTATACAATCAACAGGTGAGGTATTCTATACACGTCGTGTCGCTTTTATTGCCATCGCTATTATTGTGGGCGTCATATGTCCACTGATGATTTGCATTGTTTGTGGTATTTACCGGTTCCGTCAGAAGCAACTCAAGGAGGATCCCGCTTGGCAGATGACCATACCACGCTCGCGCGCCTCCTCGCGTTCCAACTTGCGCCAGCTGAGTGGTCCGGACGACGATAGCGATACGGATGCGACAGGCACACTCAAGAAAAGTAGGTCATATGATAAAGTTTATCGTACGAATGAACCACTACCGGGCAAACCCCGTATTGACTTTCCAGCTAAGAAATGGGATCTGGATGACGAGGATGTGACCTCATCCGAAGGTAGTGAAAATAAAGATACAAAAGTAGCTAGCGATATTGAATACGTTAATAAAACAGGTGACAAGCCGCGTCAGATGGGCAGACGGTCGCTGCGCGCCAATTCGGGCACCGATCACGATCTACACGAAGAGGAAGAGGACGGCACAGCCGTAGATGAGCCAGGCCAAACTCGCGTGCAGGGACAGGCACACGATGCGACCGATACAGCAAACCCAGCCGCCTACAATCAGCCACCATCACCCGAGACGGATGAAGAGCCACAACACAGCTCCGTTTTACATCAACAGTACAGCCCGACCTTTAGCGGCGCCGACAGCCGCAACAGTTCAATGAATTATCAACCGAATGCAGCGGTACAGAACCGCTTTGGTGGTGTGCCCGTTTTGCCCAACAACACGCAATTCTTCAATCGTCCGCCATCGAATATACCGGCGGGTGCGACCTCAATACCGTTACGCCAAGCACCGACTGTAACTCCGATAACGAATACGGCCATGCCACTGACGCAAGACAATGGCTTACCGTCGCCTCCATATGCCGCCTCACCGACGCCATCTGTGCAGCGCTCGACCGAGGTTTGAAAGTTTCGAAACAGAATTGAAAATTCAGAAAATTTGAGTAGTTCATTCATCCGCACAATAGTACTTATGTAATAACGCAAAATGATCGCCCACTAACCGACCATCCTATCCTATCGTCGTTCGCCTATAAATGACTACATAAGAACAAATAGCTGTAGTTATTGCCAATACATACCTAATTTTAATTTGGATACATTCTATCTAACTCTAACTAACTACCGCCAAATCAAATCGCACTCATTCACTCATCGTATCCGCCTCATTACAACACTGTACTCGTACATGCTGGCTAAGAACCCAGTGCTTGTAGTGTTCACTCTCGCCGTCAACCCAACACTAAGTTAATACTGTTTTATATTAAAAATATATTATTTGCACTTTGACATTTGTTTGTAAGTTTAACAATAAAATTAAAAAAATATCCCACCTTAAATGTGTATAAACCACTCAAGTATCCAGAATAAAAAAAGTATCAAAGTATGCACATAAATAATCATTACATCCATATGTACAAACTCATAGCCAAATACCGTTATTAATGGTCCTGACAATCTTTCCATCACAATTTTTTTACTGTTCCCAGTGTTCAGAGTTGTTTGTAGATTGTCCATTTCTTCTTAACAAATACCTTTTTATACCTTCTGAGCAAATAAACAGTGTAATTAAAGAATAAGTTATTAATACTTGCCTGGTTTTATTGTTGAATACTACGGCTTAGTGGATTCGGATCTAAATGTGGTAAGTTAACATTGAAAGCCAAGATATGAGCTCATATGTAAAGTAACAGACAAACTACTCTTCTAGTATTGAAAATTGCATATTGAAGATATCAACGTCTCAACTTATGTATCCCACTCGATATTTTCGAGTTCTCTTGACGATTACGCGTTTCGTTAAAAAGGAACCGTTGAAGACCGCAATGTGGTGCGTAATGATTGGGGTTGCCAAGTGTACTGAAAACCAAAATCCATAGCAATATATCTCTCTAACTTTCGTTTTGAGATAGCAAATCCTCTCTTAAATGAGCTTACCGACTTGCTTAGCTTCACTAAAGTATTAAAACTACATTTATCCTGTGTTTTAAGTGAATTTAGCCCTTTATTGGTATATGCCTTTGCATTGGAGTTATTTTTTTGTTTCTCAAGAATAAAGTTTATTACATTTTCAGTTTACAATAATTCCTTATTTATACAGACATAAACTTTCAACTGCAACGTTGCATTTTCTACGCTTACAATATTCATTCACTAGAGTTTAGACTTGAAAATTTCTGCTCTTGTTCCCATTCTTATGCAACTAACGTAAATTCAATACACTTAGTTGGTAATATTTAAAATTCATATTTTCCAGTTTTTTTTTGTGTTGTGCTTGGCATTCGCAATTGTTGAAATAATACGAAAGTTTTCAGCGGAGCGAAGCAGGAGAGCGCAGCGTGTAGACCAACGGAGAGCTCCAAGCAATTAAGACTGCGACAAACTTATCAAAAACTTAAATGAAACGCTTAGAAAGTTCCCCCGAACAATTAGGAGAGGGCAAAATGAGTTAGACAAAATTTGCAATTGTGTGTGAGAATAATTATCTGAAGGCAGTAGTGGGCTTGACTCCCGACGGCAGCTGCGGTTGGAGGCGGGTGGAGGTGTTGAAGTGGTGTTTTTGTTTGAATTCGTCACTGTTTCGGTTGTCGAAATAAATTAATAATATGAGGGAGTTAATAATCGATGATAAATTCTGTCCGATCTATTTAAAATATAACATTTTGAAGAGAATCTAGCTGAATTACACAGCCATACAAAAAAAGCTATGACCTTGGGATTTAACTATGTGTACCTTATGTTTTTGGGGTCGCTGAATCCGAATCCGAGGTCACTTTAAGCCCATCAGATCAGTGTTTTGACTTAACCCCAGGAAATCAATATGGCGGACAGCGAATTTTAAAATTCATCGAAATTGCTCGAAACTCGCTACTCGTGAGTTTTCGGGGTCACGGATTGCGAATACGGTGTCGGTTTTTCGAAATTCAAAATGACGGTTCCGATATGGCGAACGCTTTTTTGAAAAATTTATCGCAATCGCTTGAATATCGTTACTTGAGGGTTTTCGGGGTCGCTGATGAACCTCAATCCTGCAATCGGCGTTGTTGGTTGGGGGGTTGTCGCAAGGAAGTGATTGAAGTATGAAACTGACATAAATCCGCTTCCGTTGTTAATATTTGCCTTGCTTTTATTTGTTTTTATTGTTGTTTATTCACTTTATATATCTGTATTTGTATATATTTTGTATTTATATAGTGTTCGTATGTGAGTTTGTGTGTGTGCTGAGTACGAGTAACTGTGTGAATGTTCAAGTGACAGCTTAAATATCTATAAAGCTATTTTCATCAGTTGATAAACGCCTTTATGTTTCTTTATTAAATAGTTATGTTATGTACATACCCTTGTACATATGTACATATACATATAGGTTGGTATATATGTATGTGTGTTAGTTAGCAGTTGTGTACATTTAAATAACCTAAAATATTTGCACAAACGTGTAGATTACATTTTATACATGCATACATTGCCATTGCTTTCCACCTGTATCTAAGTGTCTGTGTGTGTGTGTCAAACAATCAATATTTATTAGCTACAAGAATTGCTTACGTTGCCTAGAATTAAGTACATCAGAAAAACACGAATTTACAAGACTTTCCATTTGCAAACTGTGTAATATGATTAAATTCAGTTAGCTTAAACAAGTACGTATTGTAACACCCTACATATATGCCTCTTGACTCGCTCGCCTTACATCTTAATTGTTGTTGTGTTTTAGCATTCGCTAGTTGATTAGGGTTTCATTTCAGTGTAGTTGTGTGTAGTTACTATAATATTAAATATTTCCACTTTTATTTTACTTCTTATTAGCGCAGTTTCAATTAGAATATTTGCTTTAATAGATTGCGTTTGGAAAAGGTTTACAATTATCTACAATACATACCATATACATATACATATATATATTATTAATATATAAGAGTGTTGCTTTGCTTATTTTCATTTTTATTTATCTACGGAATTTGCTTAGAACTACATGCTTTTTAGTAAGAGACTCTTCAAATCTATGATTTTTGCGACTTAAATATCCTTTGTGCTTGTTAGCTCTTTGTTTATGAAGAAACCTTTTGGAATACTAGATGTCATACCCGTTGAGTTTGAGAAATGAGCAGTTGGATAATTCATGTGGGGAGGCGATTTCAAAATAGGGGATTCACTACTAATTTATTTACTCTAAATAATACTTGTGCCTCACATTTGTTTTTCTTCTGAACTCACTTTAGAAGGCAGTTGGTTGCAAGTGTTTATAATAACAGTACATTATGCTAGGTACGGGTGTATTATCATTTATAAATATGTATGTATATGTCATAAATGAATGATTTAAATTATAATTCTATACTTTAGAAAGCCCATTCGCACTAATGTCCTTTGGTTTTCCTTTTGATAGCTCCCATGTGCGACGTTTTGAACTTAAAACACAAGAGTGAGATGAGAGAATTGAAAGGTGGATAGTTGTAAGATGGCTTCCGCACTACGCCTGTAAATGAGAGAAAAGAGCATATTAAAGAACTTAAGTTGCGAAATTTATTAAAAGAAGAGGTAAAACATTTATAATTTAGCTAACAATTCCAATGTGTGCTTAGATGTAAAAGATTCTCGATATAAAACCCTCGAGAGTTCTCCGAGTCTACATTTGAAATCACAATTGCCTCAAAAACTTCTCTTCTACGAATACTTGTGACATCCATTTAATTTCGTGTAACAAAATCTGTTTCTACGAACTACATTGACTTTCATTCAATAACATCCGGCTATATTAGAATTTGACAAGAGGAATCTTGCTTTTTGAAACTCAATATTGGAATTTTTCATACTTATGGTCTTCTGCCAAACATTTTCCCTCCATACACTATACTGTTCCACACACAGTATGGAGTAAAGAGAGTATAAATACTAAATATAATTTATTCTATGAAAAACTTGTCCGTTCTTCTTCTTCCCAAAATATGCGAGGCATATTGAAAAGTCAATGGCAATGAGTACCTTTACTACACCGTTCCAGAGCACACTTATACATTTATTAATATGCATGAGTAAACTGTAGCCGAAAGAAAGGAGCAGTGGAAATACAAGAAAGATGTACAATACAGGAAAATATAGATTCATCACTTAAGAAGTCTATGCTTAAGTCCTGCGGAATTAGTGGATGGCAAATATTTCAATTAGAATATAAAATTCATTTGACAAATTAATAAATACAAAAATAATTACAACACACTGATGCAGCAATGCCTGGAAGTACCAGGACTTGTAATAGTAACATGAGTATGTGTGTTAGTCTATAGATAGACACCTATCATATATGATATATTACATGAAGTATAACCAGAAACGAAAATAAATCAAAGCCAACCAACTTTCGAAGAAAGTGACGCAGAAATTAGTAATCTTAGCGCAAAGCCCTCCGTACGCCAAATAGAAAATCAAAGACTAGACGGACGTGCGAGTGTCTTAGGTGGGAATAAGTGTAGCTTAGAATTATCACGCTATCAAATCAAACTTTGGCAAAGGCGAAACTTGCTTTTCTACTCCAGCTGCGGCAAGTCCCAAAGACATACGAGCACTCGTATATCCAGAAGCTTGTGTAAGCAAGTCAAACACGAGCCCAACGCCCGAAACGTGGTTATGCAAAGTACCTGACTCTCATGTGTATTACATAAGTGCAAACAAAAAATCAAATAACTTTTCGAAAAATAAAACTTTTCACGCAATTTCCGGGCACAAGGTGAGACTGCAACAGCTGCTCGTTGGTTAGATTCCCCAAAGGTATTTGCTTGTGTACGTAAGAATTAGATCACACATGATAGCTGGCTACAGTGACAGACATTAGTATGCGAATTATCACCAAGTCTTGGGTATAACTACTTGGTTTATTATTATTAACTTTGGAAGCATCTGCTCGCTTTATATTTGCTTCTAGATAAGTGTGTGTGAACATGTTAAAATGGTTGTCTTATCAGTGAAGAGAATTCTGAAATACCACATAGTATATTTCAAAAGCTTGAGCCCCATTCTTATCTTAAATTGAGGCTTCGGCATTGAATATTTCTGTTTCAGTGTATTGGAGCTTCAAGTCTGCTTCTGGCATTAGCGAACTGCTCATAAAAGTCCAGTCATACTTTGAGTCGTGAGCGTTTTTTTCTTCAAGAGAGAAGGAATGCCCAGATTAAAATAAGAATTTATATATTACAATATCTTCAAATGATATTTTTGCCTTTTATTATTTTTCTTTTCTGTGGCAAGTGCAGCATTAAAAATGAATTATGCTCGAGTGAATATGTGCCGGCTCAGACTGACATTTCTGGCCTTTTGTGCAAATCCAGCCAGCTAATTTGTATGCTGCGCTTATAATACACATTACGACATATGACCGGGTGAAACTACTGACTATGTAGACCAACATTAACAAATGTGTGAGCGTGAGGGGAGTGCTGGCTGTACTCCCACTCAAACCCACAAAGCTTATCGCATTTCCATGCAGGTCATACGTCACATCAGCATCATCAATGACATCTTCAACAATGTTGGTTGGAAAAAAACCGTTAAGACTTCTAACATAAATTACAATAATAATTGCAACCACAAGGCTTTGTCATTGCCAGCATTATGTGGCTGTGCAGGCATAATCGCCAGTTTCCGCATCCATTTCCTTTTCTTTCGCCAAATGCCGTTTTTTTGACAAACCAAGCGTTAACGATTTTTATTATCATTAACTGTCATCAGCAGAGTTGGCTGCGCTGAATGTGCCTGCCGACTTGACGCGGCTGTGTGTGGTGTGGGGGAGGTAGGGCGAGTAGTCGTCCCTACCTTCGTCATTGTCGTCAACAGTTGTGGCTGCTGGTTGGGTTTATTGTTGCATAATCCTGCTTTTGGCTCGTCTAGTATGCAAACTGCTTCTAGCTACACTTTTCTCTCTCTGTCTTTCTATATTTCCGCTCTTCTAGTCTATTCGTCTATTCGCAATTGGATATTGCGTTCTAAATTGCTTGGCTTTGGAATTAAAACAACAGACATTTCGTTTCTGTCACTAAATTCAACTTGATTTCAAAGCAGTAATCCGTTGCGAAATCTTCCATTGATATTTGATCTATGTCAGTTTATTTTGGAACCTGAGAATTAAGTTGATACTTTTTTGAGAAGTCAGTAATTTGTCGTGCACTCAGTTTAAGTTTTCGAGAAATTTCGAGATAAAGAACTGAAAATCAAAGTCCTTAATATATGTTTTTGCTGAAGAACTATTAAATGAAGGTTTTGAGATTGTTTTTCTTTCAGCGAAAAATATTGTATTTCCAGAATATTTATGGGTTTACAAAACTGCTCTCATTTGGCATTGTTATGAAACTAAGAATCGAAAAATTAAGAAAGTTGGGAGAGCTTCGTATCCGATTATTTTTAAAGTTGCAGATTTCCTGCAGGGATGTTACTTAATAGAACAGAGGATATTTTCATATAAACGTATATCTGTTTATATTTATTTAAATAACATGTTTCTACGTGATGGATGGACGTATTTTACTGAGGAGGGCAAGTACAGCTTTTCATGTATTCGAAGTCACCCGTCAATCAGTTAAGCAAAATCACGACAGTTTGTTTAACGCCAATTTGATGAAATCGATTTTTGGTAATAATTATATGTGGAGATTCTCCTTCGTTGGTATGTGTCCAGATGTTATCTAATCTGTCTAAGGATCTAGCTTTTCAAAAATATCTTAAATATATCTTCTTCTTTAATGCATGACGTGATAGATATCACGATTGATGTAGAAATTTCTTATAACTGTAAATACATGCGATCCGTGGGCAAAGAAGGTCGAGAATGTACCTGTTCGCAGTGTATATGTGCAAAACAGCATGTACTACATATGTAAATGGCAGGTAAATTATTCTTTATAACTGTAACGAGGCTTTTTCGAGGAAAAACTGCACTTTTGCTTTCCTCTTTTGTTCTTTTTACCTGTTTTTTGGAAGTTGCTTATGTAATTGTGTTTTGCGAAAACATTTTCAAGTGCATTTTCCCTTTATCCTTTGTCGTCATTCCTACGTTCTTTCCGCTGAGCTGCCCTAAAAGTATATAAACCTTGATGACCGACAAATTATCGTCATTAGAAAACAAATGTTACTGCGATATATATTAGAATTAATACACCACTGTCCGTTGTTACTAAGTTTCACCCTTCATCTGCACACGTTAAGATCACACAAACAACAAGCCGAGAATGCACATTGTAAGCGATAATCACGAGTACCTGTCTGATCTCAATAATAGTAGAGGCGGTGCAACCGAAAATCCCTACGCCGAAGATAGCGAAGAAGAAGTCTGTGTCATGAATGCGTGTTCATGTAAGATTTGCTTTAACTATTACACAGAAATTATGTTTAGTCAAAGGAAAACTGACTCGCAGAAGCTAGTAGAAGAACTGCAGGCTTTCAGTACGATACATGCAACGGAGGAAACAAGAAGTGCTGACTTTAATAGAGAAGAGCTTGTGCTGCCAGAATCAGACTGTGAATCATTAGTAAATCATTTTGTGAACTTAAAGATATCTTCACCCAAAATCAAAATGATATCGAGAAGCGAAATTGTAAAAGATCAACATCAACTTCTAAATGATCGAGAACAGCCGTCTATGCATGAAGACTATAAATATCAAAATCAACAAGAATACTCAGAAGACGACGAACAGAACAGTGTATGTGATAGAGAAATCATTCGAAAACATTTGATTTGTTATGATTTTGGTGAAGTCGATGAATATTTGCGAAATCATGAGACATTATTGTCATTGAAATACACAGTGGGAGCAACACTCCAATCTCTTGACAGTGAGAATCATATAGAAAAAGCCAAATTTGGTACGACCTCCACCACATCCACGCGCGGATATTGCAATTGGTATTCATGGCAGGGTTTTGAATGGAACGAATGCTTTAATCTAACTGCCCCATCGTCTTACAACAACTTCAGCGAGTATAAATTGTCGCAAAACTTCAACGAAAGCTCCTCCGAAATTGTCTATGATTATGATGAGTATAACGAACATCGTGTTCAAACAGAGTTCGCAACGAGCCACAATTCGGATGGTACCAATACATCACATAATTTATGGATGCAAAATGAGCCACCATTTGAAGAGGAATGGGATAAAATGCGTTACTTCTTTAGTAGAGCCCATGACAGTTCGTTGTCAGAGTCGAGTGTTTGGAGTGATAGTCTAGATTTCCTAGACACAACGTCATCTGATGATCAATACCAAGCAGATATATCATCCAACTTTGATGAAGGATACGAAATCGATGATTCCATTAGTGATATCTCGTGTGATTCACACTATAAAACGAAAACCTCGACTGGATTTCCGAGAGATGTTTTGTTGTTCGACGAATTCAGTGCACTAGATAAGTACAGAAAGAAGCTAGGCGTAAAACAACGACTAAGCACCGCTGCATCATATCAGAAGAACATTTACTCAAGAGACTGGAGCAGCAGCTCCACGTATTCTGATTCAGACAATTCCGATATGCAACGACCATATAGAATGCTTGGACGAAAGGAGCTGTGGAAGGACAAATTTTACTTTGAGGAAGTTAAAGCTTTCTACCATTTTGAATCCAGTCTATCTCATAACCAAATATGGACCATTTATTATGATTTAGATAGCTACCAAATTCCACGGAAATGGAAACGAAGTTTACAGCAGACACAAAAAGGAGCTCGCGAGCAAATACGACAATATTTCGAGGAGCTTAAATCCAATTTCGGAACGGAATTTAACTTATCAACAGCTATACCGAATAATTGGCAAACGCAATATGATTTCCTCGATTATGACTGCTCTGGGGTGTATGATGATCAGCATCCGGCAGATTTATCGACAAGCTCCGATGAAACGTTGACACGCATCTCTGCATGCTCCGACTCAGATGACCGGGAGTACGACACAACACCAGAGAGAATTGTTAAGCCTAGGAGAACTAAAATGCCATATGCAAAAGCTAGACTCACGTCAAAAGCGCGACGACACTTTGACTCAGATGAAAGCTTTGAATTTTGCGGTGTATCAAAACCCATTTGGTGTGCGTAACCCGCTTTTGTCAAACAAATGGGTTATTGAATTACTTAAGAGTAAGTAAAGTTTTAAATAATTATGTGATAACGTCCATTTAATAAAAAAATAATTTTGTATCAAATATCTGAGTTTTTTATTATTTCATTTTGGGTTTCAGCTGGAGTTGTGGGGTTAGTCTCAGTCTTTTATAAGTAATTGAAAATAGTTACTGGGATATTTACTATTTTTTTTTTAATAAATAACTTTTTGATATATTTTTTTATATTCAGTTAGAATTTTTATAAATTACTCATTCAATTATGGAGCTTCCGTGATAAAATAACGAACTGTAACGAATAATAGGGTCATCTATTTTCCTTCCCTATTCCGATTTTAACTTTTCGACACCATTTTGTAGTTCTTTAAATATGCCACATACCTGGTGATTACCTCTTCATTATATCTTTACAGTTATTGAGGTCTGGGTACAAAATATAATCGGTAGACGTAGATGCAATGGACTTCCAATCCATTTTTAACATTGTTTCGTGATATGATTTTCGCCTAAGGAAATATTGATGGGTAGTGCGACCAATATATTGCGTTGATACTTTTAGGCCCCTCTCAGTGCCAACTTGGTGGAGAGCCTAGATAATATCTGCGTTCGATTCGGCACTTCAACGACAAGTTGGCGAGTTCAATTGTTCCGAGGAACGTATTGTCTTTTTTTATATTCTTTGCTTTTAATTGATGCTGTGGGTGGAAAACCTGTCAAGTGTTCTTCTTTGATTTGTCCATTACTGGAATATGCTTTATGTGTGACAGTATAGAACAAACTACTGAATTTGTTTGTGACCATTGGACGATTTTAATTAAGACAATACAGCGGTTAGACTAATGCTCTAAGAT
Source organism: Zeugodacus tau (assembly GCA_031772095.1). NCBI lineage: Eukaryota > Metazoa > Arthropoda > Insecta > Diptera > Tephritidae > Zeugodacus > Zeugodacus tau. The sequence continues at coordinate 93,777,026 of CM062649.1, forward strand.
GTGCTTTATTCGCCTTTCATTAGATTTCTTTTGTTCTACTCTTGTCAATGGTTTGGTTATTTTGTTCCATTTTAGCTTTTCTCTGTTTGATGACAATCGCCTTCATGGTTTTTTATCTGATCCCTGCTGGGGGCATAATCCCTATGATTGATGAGTCTCCATTGTAGTTTCAATGATTTCATTAATTTATCTTTCGATGCTGCCTTTAGGCAATACATATATATCTAAATAAATATGTAAACAATAAACAGTTTGTTTTATTCATGTTGTCGGTGGACACATTTGAGGTTGAATGTCCAAAGTAATTAATTTTTTACACATATTTACTAGATTGCGTTAGCAGCAACAACACAGTCTTATTACAGTCTTATTGAGACGGAATGAACACCTACATATTTTGCCTACATACATGCCTAAAGTCCCTAATTTGACAACATCTCCACAGGGTGTTTTATGTTTTCGATCGGAATTTATATAATCTTTTAGTAATCTTGGCTAACTTAAAAAGGTTAAACAAACATTTGTCAAAAGTCTAACTGTAAATAATAGTTATTCAGGATCGCAACATTTACTCTCTGCAATAGAAGCTATAAAGAATTAACAGCGCCTTCAAAAACAGACGTGTTGAGCCTTATCTCTACAAAAAGAAATTGTGTCACAACAACAAACATAAGACATGTTATGCAGAGTCTACATTTGTCCTCATCTAATCACTAAGATGATTCGCTGTAAGGTGACAAGTGGGAGCATTAACATAAATTACCTTTTATGTGCTGTGTAGATTCAGTGCTCTGCACCCCGCAGCAGCTAGCTGCATTGCAATCTAAACCAATGCAATTCAAGCCAATCCAATCTAATCTGCACCGAGCTCACTTTATGTGCTTGCAATCTTCTCCTCTCCGCCCCGCCTCGGTACTTAAAGTATATTTCAGCAGCAACATGACGAGTCGTTGCACATTTCCTATGTCATTTCAGCAGGTGGCGCAATAGCAACAGCTGGCGCATCAATGTTGGTGTCGGTTACGGCGGTTGCGACGACGCCGCCACTTGCCACTGTGACGGCCGAGGAGGAGGATGATGAGGCCGGCGATGTGGGCGAGAAAGTGTTTGTGTGTGGCGTTGCCAGAGGTGCTTGACTTGTTGCAGCGCCATCCTCTGCTGTGCATAATGACTGAGTAGCCGCCGCAACAGTTGCGGCAGTCGATTCGTTTATGTTGCAGACGATCCCTGCTGCGTTGCTGCTGCTGGGTGGTTTCACGTTTGCTGCCGTTGATGATGGCGGTGGCGTGCTCGGTGGCAATGGCGAGTCGGTTACGCTGACGCGTGTTGCTGTCGCCGAAGTGTTGCGTGTTAGGAACCAACAATCCATCGGTGTCGGTTTACCTTTCATCACGACTGGGCCACGGTATTCGAGATTGAATGAATCATCATGGTTAATCTCCTGGCAGAGCAATCTGTAAATGTACAAGCAGAATGGGATGCATGAGATATTAGGTGGATTCATTGACAGCTGCAGTGGTTGTGATTGAGTAATGCAAGCGCTTGTGCAAGCTGGCGGATTGTGCACTTTAAATTAAATCGGAACTGAAAAGCCTCTCAGTCATCTTGGCTTTTGCTTTCTCTACTTCTCACTTAATGTTTAAGCCGGTCGGTATAAATCTGTATTACAACGCACATAATGGCAATGTGCTTCAGCACAGAAGAGCCCCACGCGTCGTTTAAATATATTATGAATGCCATTTTAGATATTCATTTGAAAACTGTTCTGTTCTGTTCGCCCCAGCAGAGCTCATTAATTATACGAATTTCTAAATAAATGTGCATACTTGGGGCCGAAATGGTAACACCGATGTCATCATTCTCTGAATGAAATATGCATGCAAACACGGCTTAATAGTCACTTTGCACATTCGCACCAATGTGTACCATCTCTAGATTCTGGGCACTTGAGTGCCTCGTAGATTTACGTGTGGCCAGCACACATACACGCTCACTCATTCGTTCATTCACTTACTAGGTTAGTAATGCATGAAACATGTCCTTGCTGATAAGACGATTTATTCAGCTACACGCTTCGCTGGTTTCAGCATTTTCTGCTCTGCTGTGCCACTCAGCTCCAACCGAGTTCACCTTAGAGATTTGTAAATGGTGAAATTGTGGCAATGATGCATGTTGGTCGGAACATGCAAAGGCTTTTGTGCCACATTGAAATCAATGGCATCAATGTGGATTAGACAATGGAGCTGCGGGACCAATGCGAAGTCTACAAGAGAGACCATTACTTTATATTTGGTTCCTCACAATGTTGCTGCGAAAGCCTTGTGTATTATTGTAGAATATAGGAATCAGATAATCAATATTTATAACAAAATCTTCAATAAATAGACGCCTCTGAAGTATATTCACATCCATCAGAGTTTAAGTAAGACTGTGGCTTCCTCTATGCTTCTGGTACTAAATTTAGCTTCCAGAAAATGTATTTTATATTATCGATACTGAACAACAGTATGTAATTTGAATAGGAATTCTATTCATTCTAGAAAATTAATTAAAAACAACTAAGGAAGGCCTAATTTCGGATGTAACCGAACATTGTATCTCTCTCTCGCAATTTATTAATGTAGTTTTATTAAAAGCTGGGATAATTCCTGGCCGCTGGATTTCAACTGTTCCGTGCTGTGATTCCAAGCTAGATTGTAAGTTTTTACGCTCACTTAATTTTACTAAGAAATCTCAGTTATTAAACGATATATACGGTATAAAGTCCGCCGGAAGTTTGAGAAGTATGAGTTATATGAGGCTAGAGTAAATATTAACCTCATTTTGAACATTTTGGGCACAGAGGCGCATTATTATAAAAAATACATCTCCTTTGAATATCTGAGAGATTTTCAATAAAACATTAGCCATGAGCTAGGTGGTTCTCATGTTTGGGATCTGAGGTCTTGAAAGCTATAGTCCGATTTCGGAGATTTTTAGACAGGCCATGACACACTACAAATATAGTATTTATATAAAAGTTTTGTTCCAACATCTTCACTTGTACTAAACTTATACATTGTAAAATAGACGAAACTGGTGAACTCAAAAATTCCATTTTCAAACTTGGTTGAAATTGGTGGAGAAGTTTCTGAGATATGGTTTTTACCTATAATTGGGCGTCACCACGCCCATTTCAAATGTTGTATACTAATTTCAGTGCAACTCTCCTGGACTATCTTTACCACGAAATTTTATGTTTCTGGTGTTTTTCCTTACTGAATTAAAGAATTTTTAGTAGTTTTCAACCAAAAATTTAGATGTTTGGTAGGCGTGGTATTATAGATTTCATCTATTTTCATACAGAATAATCTGTCTAAGGGAACTAGCTCAAGAAAGTTTGGTTCGTATAGTTTTAATTGTTTCCGAGATATATATATAACAAACTTATATGGGGGTGAGTACACGCTCACTTTTCAAGCAAAGTTACATCCAAATTTTCTATATGTATATATAATATATATATTTTCTAATATATATTCAAATTTTACTTTCATAAGTTTATTTTTGGTTTAGTTATGGCAAAGTACAGGTTTGCGGTTACCTCCTTTTGGGGCGCGACACTGGTCCGATTTCGCCTATCTACAACACCAACGGACGGGCAGACATCTGGATTTCAACTCTTTTCTCACTTTGATATATATGTATAACCCTATATAAGTGTAACTCGTTTAGTTTTAGGTGTTACAAACAACTTTTAGGTGAACAAAACTATTATACTCTCTTTGCAACATGTTACGAGAGCATAAACATTGGGTAATCTTTCGAATTTCTACAATCCGTTCTTCATCAGGTTATCAAGAAAATTTAACCCGTGTTACCATGCATCTCTAATTTTGCTAAATGTTGTCAAATCCTTAGGCTCCGTTAGAAGAAATAATCTTTCCAAATCAACTCGAAAATAATAGTTTTGAAAGAAGGGGAGTGCTCTGAAGCACATTAAAAATTCATAAATACAATGGTAAAATCCGAAAGAATAATGAATTTTTTTGCATTTTTGTTTTCAACGCAAAAATTATATTAAAAAACAACAACAAAAGTCTATTAAAGAAGGGATTTGAATGTGACCTTGGGCAGAGCAATAACGCCATGAACGACAGCAAAAGCGAACATCTGTGGGTTTTTTCGCACATCACTTTAAAAGCCGACGAATCCTTTTACTCCGAACTGCGGCATAATCTTGCGTGAATAGCAAAAAAGATATTCTCAAAAACACCTTTGTGTTTGCGTGTGCATACCTGCTCTCAGGTGAGCAGTATCCATCGATTTCCGCTATAAATTGACTGATCGCGCTCAAGATGAGACATTCTGAAATTAGTTTCAACTTGTAACTGTCGTGCCTTAACGAAAAATAAATAATCTAAAAAAATGCCTTATGTAAACGATGGTGAGATCGTCAACCAGCCCAAAAGTGAAGAGGCAAAGGAGGGCTCAGTACCGTCACCACCACCGCCGCCACCTCTAGCGCCAGCAAACCAACCACGATGTGTAGTGCAAGAAGGTGGTGCTGGACCATCGGCAGCATTGCCTCAAATTGGTGCCATTGCCGCTGCCATTGTTGTACGAAACGATGGGGAAGAAGTTGAAAGCGACTCGGATGATAGTTTAAGTTCCGATGGTTCGGTTTGTATTTGTTGTGGTGTCAATGTGCCGTTTCGCATACGTACAGCGTCCACCCCAGGCGAAATTGGTGGGAATGAAATGGTTAACGCAGCGGACGATGCCATGGATAGGGTACTGGCTCAACGCTTGGCGAGAGCTCAGAGATTGTTATTGTAGGCGGACATACAGGATACGAATGTGGACTAATGAACAGTGTGTGGTTGTGAACTATGCTTTAATATCTTCTTAAATAAAATGAATCTGGATTCGAATTGTTGTTTTATTTAATAATGTTACAGAATTTCAATTACACTGTGTTTCAAAAACACTCGGATGGGTACTTGATCATACTAACTTTTTCCGGGAAATTGAGACAAAAGTAAAAAAAATGCATTCTCCGATTTTCGAAGTATATGGTTTCGAAATTCGAAAACGGCTTTTTTTAAATACATAACAATTATTCGCTCAAGCTTATATAACAGATGACGTGTAGTTAAGTAAACCAAAATAAAAACCATGTCAGGGCAACAGAATTATTTTGTTTCGGCATTTACCGCAACCGTAGTTTATTCTATTTCTTAATCGAAGGGAAAAGTTTGATCTCTATTTCAAGATATATAATATGCTTTATATGGTTTAAATTATCTAAGAAAAAAATAGGTCCAAAAATGCCGATGTGGTCAGCATCACGTTTTTCTGTTATATGACCAACGAGGCGTGTCTGCTAAGTAGTTCACTTGCGTCAGATAGTCTACAGGATTCTACTTAAAATAAATGAGGATTACATTATTGGTATCTTGTTCAAAATCCATTCAAGGATGTGTTTCAAAGGTTCAAAAGAGTGGTTTTTACCTTTTATATAACAATAACAAATAATCTAAAATTAACAAGTAAGGTGCAACCGAACATTTTATACTCTCGCAATTTATTGAAATATTTTCATTAAGATATCACACAATTTGACCCATATAATCGTTTAGCCGGTTATAGCCGAAACGATGATAGCGCGCCACTCTTCTTTTTCCCTCGCAGTTCGGCGCCAGTTGGAGATCCCAAGTGTAACCAGGTCGTTCTCCAACTGGTCCTCGAAACATGACCTAGCCAGCGAGCCGGTGTCTTTTTATTCGCTGAACTCTGTTAATATCGTCGTATAACTCGTACTCGTATGAGTACCCGACCGTATTTTAAAAAACATATAATTAGGTATATGGGAGGTAGGAGATGTTATGACTCGATTTTAATAATTTTTGAGAGACACACTAGTAGACGAAAAAAATTTCCTCTGAATTAACCATATTTTCGGTTAAAAATTATCCTTGGGCACTGAGTTCATCATGTTCGATATGCGGAGCCTTGAAAAGTTGTAGTTCGATTTCGAAAATTTTTTCACAAGTGAAACCACAGATGATATGCAGTATTCTTGTAAAGTTTTATTCCTCTGTCTACATTGGTTCCTTATGTATACATTATAAAGTGAAGGAATCAGATGGAATTCAAAATTGAGTTAAATGGAAAGTAGTCGTGGTTGTGAACCGATATCGCCCATTTTCCATTCATGGCATCAGGGTGTCAAGAAAGTATTATGTACCGAATTTCATTGTAATTGGTCGAGTAGTTCCTGAGATATGGTTTTTGGCCCATAAGTGGGCGACGCCACATCCATTTTCCATTTTGCGAGATATATACAAAAATCCTATTTGTGGGCGAGCCACGTATTTGAGAGATCTATAATTAATGTAATTCCTCGAGTTACCTTTGACGTCAGGATCGTTTTCTAGGAGGATGTTTATCTCCTATTCAGAATAACAAAAAAGCTTTCGATACATTTTTAGATGTTAACTGTCTCTTCATCAAATTGAAATTCTGTTTGCTTAATGAGGGGTAGAACAGGCACATCACGTTCGTTCAAGTCTTCAAATCATATGTATGCTAGCTAGATCCAAAATTTTGCTTAATTTCAGGAATTAATTTTGCCCATCTTTTTTCCTTTTGTTGTTGTTAATACCTTTCAGATTCCCCGATAAAAAATTATTTTGGGTCGTACTTAATTCAAGAATACCCTTATAGCGAAATGTCTTATAACGAACGGTCGTATAACAAGCTATGCGTTAGACAATGTTAGTTAAATACACAATTTCCAAAAAATTGCTATTCATGACTACGGTTAGAAAACTCGGCTATGTTGAATCTAGTTTAGGACCTCAATATTGTTTCCTTTTCTCTTAAACACCTTGAAAGTTACTGATTTTGTCTCTTATTTTTTAAGAGATCAAACACAAAAGCTCCCACAAAACTAAATATTGTGTTGAGTTATATTTATTTAAGTTAAGTTAGGAAATATTTTAAGAAATGCGAAATATCTCTAAATTATTTATTACATAAAGACACAAAATCTTCCCTAAAATTATTCTAAGCTAATTCCAACATGCGAAGTTCACCATAAGAATCTAAAAGGTGAAACGTTTCTCATCAAGAAAAGTCAAAAAATTCGTTTTTCAGTTATTTATTGAGTGCTATGCTTATGACTTATGTATGTAGTATAGTATCCTTAAAATTAATCGCTTCCTCCTTGAATTTGGTTCCTCAGTACATCAATTGCATATCGATCGATTCGCCAAGCGTCGTGACCACACCTTTCTTACAGCTGACTTGGCCACATCCGCCAGTTTCTGTCCTTCAAGGGCGGCTGGTAGCGATGATCGACGCATCCGAAAAGGCAGACTGAATGTGACAAAATCGGACTCATCGCTGTCGCTGTCTACATCTACTTCCTCGTCACTGTAATCGGAATCTGAGTCGGAATCACTGTCGTCTTCGCGATCATGAGCCACTGCAGCAGCGGCCAGTGCGGCAAGTCGTTGTAGTGCCGATGGCTCTCCGGGCTTAACAGGCGTAATTTCATACGGTTGCGGTGGCATTATAGCGACACCAACTTTGTTCACGGCGTTATTTGTGTGTTGTACTTCAGTCATCTTGATTAAGTTTTTAATTTAATAAGTTAAATAAGCTCGAATTAAAATTTATTTAAACACGAAAGCGTTCGTTGACAAATATTCTTTGAGGTTTTTCACTTGTGCGATTATCTGTATGCGTATAGAGCAGCGGTTGTTTTGCGAATGTGCCTCTCTGCTGAAATCGGTCTAATTTATACAGCAAAAAAATTGCAGAAGGGAAGATCTGAGATCTGGTAAAAAACAGGTACGTGTGTGCGCTGGTGAAGGGATAACTGACAGCGAAGGCAGGTAGTGCGCACGGGTCTGGGAATCCCTTTTTAGCTCACGTCCGCGGATGTGATTGACGGCCTCTGAAGTGAATTGCAAAAGTTCTGCTGCACCCTTTTTGGAAATTGTTTTGATTTAACATAATATTTTTTAAACTAGTTCTATGAATCAATTAAAGCAGCACAAAAGTTGTTTACGTCACAGTGTTAGAAGGACGTGGAAACATTAATTTTGTAGGTGAAATATTTAAAGCTATCATTAAACTAATGTAAATATTTTCCAAATATCTTGGTTAACTTTCAATGGAGAGAGGTAACACAGAAGTAGGTGGGTAAGGTGTGTATACAAACAAAAACAATGTTTTTAGTTAATTTAGAATTAGTTGCATGTGTTAATAGCCTACCATGGATTTGTTAATGAATGGAGACATTTTTTTTAATAGCTGTGAACTGCTTCTTCTGGTTGTTTTTTAAGTCATTTGTCAATGTATTGTTATTTGCCCTGGATCTAGTGGCTTTGCGAAAGTTAGTAGTTCAACTTCTTTCATAGTTGCCGTACTATTTCGACGGCTCCTTTCTTTTCCCTGTATCAGTTACAGTTAAATTAACTTTGTTTTGAGAATTAAAACTTAGAAAAAAATGAATAATATAGCATCCGGTTTTCCTAGTTCTCAAGCTCCATTAATATCCATATTTAGTTTAAAGTTAGTTTGGGAACGTTTATCAGCACAATTCCATCTTTAACAAATATTTATGTTGTTTATAATAAAAAAAATCCATAAAAAATGGGTCCAAAACACAATTGTCGCCAGCAGCATTTATCATGTACATTCGGGAATTTTCTAGAAGACCTGATAAATTTCTGTTATTTATTTGAAATTATTAAAACTAATGTAACTCAGCAAAATGTAATATCCAATCATGCTCTCGATTTCTCCAGTTTTTTGGGACTTTTACGTAATGAATAACATTAAGTTAATACCTGGTACTGTACACATCACGTATAGAATAGAATAGAAGCTAATCATTGCAACCAATCATGCGCATTTTTTGACAAGGAGAACATTTGAATGTATAGTACATACCATCCTCTTTTATCAACGGTTCTGAACATGGTTTATTAAACAAAATATTTAAAGAAATATATAAAAGTCAATACATTCGAATTAATACATAAAAATAAATATTAAAAAATAATACTCGTCATTGCATATCTAAGTGGAAGCGTGCTCTATAAATACATGGACCGACGTGCCAACCGTTGTGTCTTCAACTTCTTCATAGCAGCCGTGGCGGCCTCAGTTACTTTCTGACCTTCAATGACTGCTGGCAAGGATGACCTACGGGCCCGAAAGGGCATGTCGATACTAAAATAATCACTGTCATCCGATTCCATGTCGCTTTCCTCGAAATCACTATCGCTATCACCGCTCCGGTCCTCAGCCGCGATTGCCGCGGCGAGATCGGCCAACTGTTGCAGAGCCCCACCTGGTCGTGGAAAATCCATTGCGTTAATATGCGTGGGCATTATGGTGGTGCACACTTTAATTTCGGTTTCGTTGCTTTTTATAAATTCAATTTCCGTAATTTCAGACATTATTTTTTGTGTTAGTGAAATTCTCACTTCTTATTGTGGCAAAGTGCGACGAAAATGAGTTCAACAAAAATATTTCGATCCTTTGATGCGTGCCAAACAATTATATATCATAATCCCAGCGATGAGTCTTGAAAATTTGGTGGCTGCTGAAACAGTGTAAGCTGATAAGGTATACTACCCCTTGTACTTTTTTCGAAACAGTCAGTGTTTGAGAAACTTAAAAAGACACTTTTCGAAAGCCACATATAAAGACTTGAGCAACTGAATATTTAAGATTTGATCTGAAACTGAGAACCAATGATAATAAGTAAGGTTTCCATGACTTTTAGCAAAATACAAATAACTCTGTAGACCTATTTTCTTTTTCTAAAAATATCTGCTCTTTGAAACTAAGTTAAAGCGTTACACTTTCGAGATTACTCTTTTAAACCAAATTCTCACCAGCCGATATTTTTATAATATAATCGCTGAATCTTCAAACATTTAATTCTTTCATGAACTTTCATGGTATCCATCCACACCCCGAATCATTGAGCATCCATGAACTACGGAATAATACATACGTACAAGTGTTTTTGGATATGGGGGCGGCAACAATAACTTGAATTCTTATTTTATGGGTATCCAAGTAATGAAACATGCTAACCTACATATCTCTATCGTCCAAGTTAAAATAATTTTGGTGAACCAGAAAAGTTTCTCTTTACTTCGAACGAAATTTATGTGTACTCACAGTAAATAATTATTTGGTGAGTTGCCCAAGAGATGCGCGCTCACTTTGCGATTATATACTTAGTACACTTATGTACTCGCTTGGCAAGCCAGATGATTTTGACAGCAGTAATCGGTGGTGGCTGGTTTACTTTTGCTTTGGCTGTGAAGACGGGCGAATAAAACAGTGAAAAAGTGCCAGAAATAAATAAAATATAAATTAAAGGCATGTAAAATGAAAAAGATATAACTTCGTTCTATGTACTTACGTGCCTACAGTTGTTGGGAAAGTAGTGGAAATGCTTTCGAATTGTTCCACAAGTGTCTAACTGTAAGCAGTGGGGTGCAGTGCGACAAGTAGCGGTGCAACAACAAAAATTATTTGTTTTATTACACTTTAATTGCGATAAGGAATTGTGTTCCAAACGTCGATTACTTCAATCTTCTAGTATTATATATGTAACTGCTTTGGAAACTACTAACATGAATTGTTTAAATAGAGTTTTGTGGAAAAATTGTTGAAATTCTTTTATGCAGTTGATTGGAGCCGCTTTTGCTCAAATTGATTTGTTTATACTGTTTTGATTTTCTTATTTCGCTATCGGCAGCATTGCCAGCTGAGAAAATTTGACTCATTCGAAAGCATTGCAAGAGCATCGGAAAGAGAGCGGCGGCGCATAAGAGAATTGCAGTGAAACTGATTAAAGTAAAAAGTTTGCGTTGCTTTCGTTAAAGTTGAAGAAACTTGTTGATTGTGTGTTGTGAGAAATTGTTTGTGGAGATGTCGATGTCGATGGAGATGTCGATGGAGATGTCGATGTCGGAAGATATGATAATTTAAATACCGTATTAAATTTACGCATTGTTGTAATGAAAGCGTGACAATTGAGATCAGATTTGGAGATGTGTTGGATGAAAACTATTATTTATGAAATATTAAATAATCCTATATCATTATCTAATCTAATATCTAATATACTTGATTCGAACTACTTGTCTGGCTACTTGTCGCTTCTATGTTTCTAATTAGGGGTTAAATTTAAACTGATGCAATTAAGGCATTTGGAACCATAAAAGACTTTCTCATGTCCATTATTTTTTAATAATTTAAATGGAATATGCTTTTTGAGTAGTTCTTTAATTGAGTGCATTAATATTTTTGATACAATTATATAATTGACTTAATTAAAGATCTATCTGAAACGCCTTAAAATTATGCTGCATTCAGTCCTTCGCTTGTTATAATTTTTTCATTGTGCAATTATTGTAAAATTATCAGAAATAATTAATATTTACTTTAGACTTTATAATAACAAATTAGGTTTCGGTTCGGTTTGAGAAGTACTCCATTTGAATACTTAAAATCTCTTATTTCACTTTCGTAAATACATACATATATATAATCAAAGGCACTGTCTCAACGCAAGAAGTGTATCAGTGGCATTGTCGCGCTCTCTCGCTTGAGCTTTTCCTGAAGACAGCTTTCGCCGCCGCTCCGCCTGGAAGCATGCTTTTACTTTCCGGCAGTCGGTCAGTTGAACTTGGCTACTCGTGCATTGTGGAGGGTCAGGTGCGCGCAACTGAGCCAACAACAGACGGAAAGCGAAACGTGACGATTGTATGTGTTGTGCCACAAAGAAAGTAAAAGCTGAAAATACGAAAGTCACAAAGTCGCCGCGTTGAGAAGGAGCGCAATTTGCACATACTAAGGAGTAATCATTCTTGCAGGCGAAGACTATATACTCCATCCATGCTTTGGGTGCATACTGCGAAGCTTACATGAATGGGCACGCACTTGCCATTAGTCGCTACGGTCGTCAATCACAGGCGGATGAAGGCCAACAACAGCAACAACAACGGCGGCGGGTGTTTAAAGGAAAACGATTGATATAAAATTTAACGATTTGGGAACGTGAAGTCGCTGTTTGAATTTGAAATCGAATAAAGCGTTAATAGCTACATTTGTTGGCATTCTTAAAGCAGTCGTCGTTTATCGGAGGAAATTATTGCCGGGTTCAATCTCCGCTAATTGAATTACGCCAAGCACTTTGTCCTCCAAAGTGGCTGAGAACTAGCGTCGCTTTCTATGGCTTCTTTGGCGGATTTGTGTGCGTGCGTGTGGTAGATTACATGCCGTGGTCGGCGATATAGCGTTGTAGAATCGCTACACAGACATCGAACGCCCGCAAGACAGGTTGCGCTGGACTCCCATTGAGTTGTATTTAGTTGGAATATTAGTTTTTGGTTGGGCAGAGCAAATACTATGGAATACATTTTCGATTGCTTCTTCGAGAATACTTTCGATAAAATCACACGCAATGGCCTGCAGGACCGCTCCTCGCGTCGTGACGTGCTGGACCACTTGAACGCTGTCATCGGCGGCTGCAGTGATGGTAAGCTCAGCACACCGAATTGCCTTTACAGTTGTCATTACAGTTATTTGTCACAATCGCAGGACAAAATATGCACACGGAGGAGGTGGCGCGGTTCGCTGTGTTGGCCGCAGTGCGTTATCATCGCGAGAAGAAGAGCGGAAATGGACAAGTGAGTAGTGGGGCAGAGTGATGATGGGGATTGTTGCACATAATACTTCTTCTCAATTCATTTGCAGGTCTGCCTAATGGGCAAATTTCACAATATTCTGTACATTGCGCTGCGCACTTGCTGGGACTGGGGCGTACGAGATTCTGCAGTTGTGGTTCTGTTGTTGGGTAAGTTAAGGCTTCACAGCATATTATAACGATTTAGATTACGTATACGCCGCGTTATGCCAGAATATACAATTTACGTAAGAGTCCAACCATAAATACGCCTACCACAACGCGCTGCCACGGACAACAACAACACTCCGCGTAATCGTTCGTCGAGGCATAAGTGTCTAAAACACTTTTGAAATTCTTTTGCCGTTTTGTCTGTCGTCTTTGTATGTTATATCTAATTAAAATCGCATGTCAAAGTCATGCGAGCGCAGTTGTACATATGTTTCTGCTTGTACATGGGGAATGTTTTTCAGTGTCAACATTAAAGACAAACATGGCAGCAGAAACAAAATGCTGTGGAAGATTGTCACTGGCACAGCTTTTGCGGTAAGCACACTCCTCAAGTGCACACAACGACAAAGCATTCATTTAGCCAAAAAGTGAGCTTGTTCTAAGGCATTTGGGGGGGATTAATGTTTATGTTTGCGCAGAAATTACAAAATCCGTGTTGGCAGAGCTTTTAGCAAAATTAAAAAGACAGCTGCTTTGAGCCGAGCGAAATGAGCTTCAACTGACAGACGCATTCGCCACGCGACATATCAAGCTGTGCCACAGAAGCCACTTCTCGACTGCCTTTCACTTTTCGGAGTCGCAGACACATTCACGTGCTAAGTGTCTAATGACTCTTAGGTCGACAAGCAAAGTTTTATGCTTTTGTAGGTGACAAGCAGATTAATTAAAGTTAATAATGGAACAAACATATGCGTGGCCTAAGCCTAATTTGGTTTTGTTGTACTCGGCCTAGTATAAAATGTTTTAATGTCAAAGGTTGACAATGTCCCTATCTCCAGACATATCAGCCTAACTTGTTCTAAACATCACATTTGCGTTGTGTGGATCGAATTTCTGTGGAAGGTAAATCCCAGGCTTTAGTTCATTAGTTCTTCAGCCTTTGCAATAGATTATTTAAAGAATAGGGGAGGGGTCGAAATCAAAGTTGGTTCCTTTGATATGAGGCTTCTAACTTTGGTTTAATTCACAGCCCGTAGCATCTGTGTGATAATGTTTCCTTATCTACATATTTCTGTGTGAGATAAATTCATTTCTCTACATATGCAGGAAGATCTCACTTCGCCTTCCTCCAAAGAGCTTTGGCAACTTGCATCTGCCAGGATCTCTACTATTGCCACTCTGCTGTCGGAGTGAATTTAATCTCTCTGAAGGAGTCCATATTACCGAGCAGTGTATTCTTGATAGCAGCCACCTCCGCTTGAAAGCCACTGTAGTGGTCTGACAGTCTAAACCCGGTGTTGATTGACAGAACTTCCCCTTGAGCTCCGGTCCATCCATGAATAAGCTCACTGCACCTCTTCTCCGTCGGCTTTTCCCTTTCCACATAGCCCTTATAGGTTTGTGCTTAGAGAAGTATCCGCTGGAGGACGCTTACTCGGTGCAGTGGTTAGAGTAATCAGGGATGTAGCCCCTGTATGGGACCCTTCATGCACCCAGTGCCTCTGAGTCGCAATTCCCAATTTTAAGTACTAGTAATCTAAACTAAAGCGTCGCCGCAAAGATATCTACCACTCTTTAAATTAACACTGCAGCGCTTTGATCCCTCAAACATTTCTTTATAAAAATCGAAAGCTATAAAAAAAGATTTCCTTCTCAGTCCTCAGTTGAAAGTCCAAGCGGAGAGGCATGAAAAGTGGACGCGATGGCAAAGAGCAGGTGCGACACGGCAAGTTCTAATTGCCATAATCTGGGATAGAGCACAATCGGTTAGTTTGAAGGGAAAAGAACACGAGACGCGGAATGGAGGCATTGATGTGGCATGCGGAAGTTGGCGCATGCAAAAGAGCCATCACACAGTGAGCCATTACGGTGGGTCAATAAAGCGCCAGTGTTGGCTTGCGTCGCGATGGGTGCACGAGTACTCGTATACATGCGGACATATGTTCGACAATGCCCGATTGGTTGTGTGTGCGTGCAACAAGTGTATGCTGCAGTATTAGCTTATTTAATGCAATCATTTCCGACAGCGCGGCGTTTCTGTGTTTCAGTGCCTCAGTGCACCAGCCAGGAAGTTGCTTTGCAGGTCAAATGTGCGTTTTCCATATCGGTGTAGAGCCCTCCACACACACACACACACATAGAGACCCCACATGCGCTCGCCAAAATAGGCGCCGAAGTGTGTACTTTTACACCGAAATGCATATTTGCCAGGTCCTCATGGCAGTCGGCTTATGCAGATGTGTGTGAGTGCCGTTTTTACCGGCCTTTCCATGCGAGCGCATTGGTATTTATGCCATTTGGCATTTGCAAACGTTGCAGCGCTCGTGCCAAGGGTGAGGGGTGGGGCGGCGGAGGGCTGCAGCTGCGGTGGCATGTGTGTGTTGTTTACGGTTATTGCATTGGCAATTGTGCAAATTAAATTGCCAAACTGGCACACGTTTGCATAACGCCAGCAAGTCAGCCAGCGCCGGGCGAGTGCCAGGAAATTTCGCTCCGGCAACAATTTAATTTATGCCGACTAGGCGCACGAGTAACAAGCGAATTAAAACGAGCCATATGCTGCTACGTGCCGCATGTGTAATGCAAATGTGTTGGGCATTTAAGAATTTCGGATTTTAGGGCATTTAGTGATTTCATTAAAACCGCTGCTAATGGTGATGCAACACCTGGCAACGCTTACAAATGGGACGTTGATATGCTTACGATCGTAAACAAATAATGATGAAATTTGAATGGTTTTAGCAATGAGTTCAACTAATTGAATATGAAGATTAGTTGCTATACAAACATAGTATGTATGTATATTAAAATATTTTTCCAATAACCGAATTTAATATTATATACTGTGCCGTCAGTTGAACTCTTGAGACGTTGTAGACAATTTCATAGACAATTTCATTTGTTGTTCTTAAATATTTTTGTTTTAAGTGGTTACTAAGACTGTACTTCCCTACCCATTTCTATTATGAAACATTTTCCAAAAGCTTTCCCTTTTTTTGGTTTTTGCTGTTGCTTTCTATTTCTAATTAAAAAATTTTGTATTTTCTTTTTCTTTTTCAGAGGAGATCTATTCATGCGAGAAGACATTTGAACGGATATTTTTAGGCGCCCTATTCGGTCCAAATGCACCGCACTTCATAGCCGGTTGGCGTAGTGACTTTCGGGATCAGGTTAAGCGGATTACTTGCAATCTCTCGCCAGGCACACGAAGTGCTTTTAATGCTTTGAATTCGTTTCTTATTCATATTTTGTATTCGCTTTTTTTCAAATTCTGCGCTAATCTAACAATTTGTGTGTTTCTCAACTTCCATATCGCCATTTCGTTCATTTCACTTGCATTCGTATGATTATGTAAAAACTCGCTCCACCATTTTGAACCATTTTGAAAATAAAATTTCGTTTTTTTTGTTTTCCTTTGCATGCACCTCGCGGCTAATCAGGATGAGAACACGCGAGCCATGGTCTACTTTCTGCATCATGCCACATCACTTAGCATGCAACTGCCAGTTTGGATTGCGCGCTTCGAGCAGGAGCGTATGGTAAGGTAAGTGAGTGCCGCAGAGTTCAAATAACTATATGCATACATATGAACAAAAGGCTTCAAATTTATGTGAATAAGCCGACTACAAATGGCACCAATGCTTTTGCCTCGCCTTTAAAGGGGAGCACTTGCTCTCGTTTTGAGCCAAATAAATGGCGTGGTATTTCAAACCACCGTTACATGTTGTGGCAATCACAAAGCTGCACATTTTTATCAACGAAAAACTCGAAATTCTCTTTGTCTTCATCGTTTGCGGCTACAAAGATTGACAAAATCCGCAGCTGGCGGCTTTTCTTCTGTTTCAAATGTCGCAAAGACTTTTATGCTTTAAGCGGATTTATACAATTCAAAGGGAATTAATTTAATTACACGTTTTCCTTAAATGTCTCACTGAATGCGCATTATTAAACGAAAAATATCCATTATTATTTTGAAAATTGTATTTTAGGCATTTAATTGCATTAATTAATCATCTGATGGGCGAGTCATGATTACTCGAGCGACAATTCATTATATTTTGAAATGCCTTTGGAGGAGAGTAAATCATAAAACTCTGAATAATTTGAATGTGCGTGTGATTGTAATTCTACTATTTACATATATTTTAACTGTGTTTAATTTCAATATTCACTTCACTTTAAGTATTTGTGTGGAAAATGCGAATTGCAGACAATGGCAGCTGGTAAAAAAAGGTTTGCTGAAATTATTTCTTCAAATATTTTATTGTCTGCTGAATACAAAAGGATTGCCGGGTAGCTGGTTCCAACATCTTTTATTACTATGCAAACGACAAACGGTTGTGCAGCGGGGAAATGCCCAGGCGTAGACACGGACACGCACTTTCCCTTCACTCTCAACTCGCGAGCCTTTTGTGTTGAAATAATGTTTTTGCATTTTTGTCGCCGATTACCTTTCCCGTTTGCACGCAATTCTGTTTTTTTTTGGGTTCTAGGAGTGTGATTAACAAGAAAAAGCGCTTAACTCGTTTTTGGCAAATTTTGATAAATTTAATTTAGTAAGAGTTTAATATTTCTTTAATATGTTCGAATACGAAGTGTTTTTATTTTGCAAAAATGAACTTAATCGTTTTTTGTTGTCAAAAAGCAATGGAAGTGGTAGAAGGCTTCAACTTATACATGTTAGAAAGTTTCCTCAATTCCCATTCTTTGCATAGATGAGGGTCGCTACTTGGTAATGCTTCTCTTCTAGTAAACAGTCATTTGAGATATTGCCTACTTAAAACAGTTATGCGATAATAATAAGATTTTATTTTGCAACATAAATGCCGTTACTAATATTATTTTTGTTTGTTGAAGACGCTCCGAAAGTTTTTTATTACTCGTTGCGTTATTCTTGTGGAAAACTCCAATACCAATGAAACCTTTAACCGAATATTTCTGGAACAAAATTGTGAAGGATTTTTATTTTGTGAAATCAGTGGATTTTTTTTGACCTTACAATCACGTGCTCAACGAACCGTTTTGCGAACCATGTAGAGTCCCTTACTCTCTAGTAAGTCTAAACTAGCTCATGATTGAGATTATATTCGCGTAGTGAAATCGTTTAATTTTACTTAACCTCTTCTCTTTTTTGGGTTCACTCATAAAAGTCTTTCATCTCCCATCAACTTCCGCACCATTTATCGCCTCTTCAACTTTGCGAACGCCTTCTTCAACGAAAATCTACAATTATTTATATTGCATAATTTTCTAAATTGGAATTTAATTTTTGCCACCTTTCTAACGCTGTCTGCTGTGCTTTGTCAATTTTTCAGATTCATTGACATTCCGATCGAGTCGTGCGGCCGTTCATCACCGCTACGTGTTGCCTTACAGGCGAGTGCGCCTGACCTGCTGCTCATATTATTAAGGTAAGCAAGTGAAACGAAACGCGCCTCGAGCTGAATAACAGTTCAGAGTGGCGGCGAGGAAATTCGGCAGATGAAATTTATATATTTTTCCTAATTCTAATTTGAAGTGCTTCGTGGTGCGCGTAAATGCCTCAAGGAAAATTCGTTGTGATCAGCGCAGCTTGAGAGCAATATTTGGCTATTTATTATTAATTATTTTTTTTTATTTTGGTGGAAAAGATACATATCTATTTTCTTCTATATTAGAAATGCCAAAGTATCTTTCATGTATTTTGGTGCAAACTGATAAATGCATCGCATTCTTTGAAGTGCACTGAAATCCTCTTGCCAACGAATGGTGCGGAGTCCAGTACGAAATGCCGGAAACTCAGTTCTTACCAACTAACAGTATCTAAAATGCTGTGTGTGTGTGTTGGCATCGTTATCAAAATAATTCACTTCGGTGCGCAATTTCAGTGCCACAACGTGTTGCAGCAAAGGAGCGCAGGAAAAGCGAAAATTCCTGGCTAAGTAAAAAAGAAAATGAAAATTTAAGCGAACGCATTCAAGCGAAAGCGCCAGTTCCTTGTGTTGTACAAGCGCGGAATTCCAAACAACATTTTGCACGAATTTGGCGCCGAAATGTATGCTTGCGAGCAGTGAACGTTGAGGAATTGATAAAATTTCAATTATTTTTTGAACGCATGCACACATATAGTATAGTATTATTCATTAGAGCTAATTTTTATTCTAGTGTGGTAATATTCAGGTGATTTATAATTAATGCTCTCAAAGCTTTTAATTAATTATCGGTTTTAAAGGCGTTTATTCTGTGACTGACATTGTAGAAGTCAAACATTTTCCAAAAGAATTGAACACCGATACAGTTTCGAAGAGGTCTCAGAATAATTCGGATCACTACCACGCCCACAAAATGGTGAAAACCGAAAACACATAAAGTGTCATAACTAAGCCATAAATAAAGTTATAAAAATAAACTTTGGAACAACTTATACAGTCACTTACAGACACTTGTGGAAAATGTATGAAATCGGTTCACAACCACGACAACTTCCCATGTAACTCAATTTTGAAATCCATCTTATTCCTACTCTTTATAATGTATACATAAGGAACCAATAAAGATAGCGAAATAAAACTTTACACAAATACTGTATATGATCTGTGGCATCACTTGTGAAAAAAAATTTAGAAATCGGACTTTAACTTTTCAAAGCCCCGAATATCGAATCTGAAGAATTTTGTGACCCATGGTAATTTTTCACCGAAAATTTCGGTAAATCTCTCAAGTATCTTCATTTAATTCAGATTAAATATTTTTATTCTAATAGTGTCTCTCTGTATCAGAAATGGTTAAAATCGGGTCATAACTTCCCCTAGCTCTCATATACCTAATTATAGGATTTTCAAATTGGGTCAAATTGTCTGTTATCTTAATAAGAATATATCAATAAATTGCGAGAGTATAAAATGTTCGGTTGCACCCGAACTTAGCTTTTCCTTACTTGTTATACTTAAAATGGGCTTCTCAACCAACTTTAATGATTTTTTGAAAACTCTTTCTAATAAACATTTTGAATCATTTAATTATATTGAAGTGGTCTTTAAGTATTTTTTCTTTAACCAAAGCAATTCATTGTTTCCAATGAAATAAATAACCATCTATAATAATATAATGAAACTGCAAAATACGCGCTCTAAACGAGGCCATAAGAAATCAGTTTTGAAATTCGGTGAAGCGAAAGCAATACAATCGCTTTGCCAAAATGTTTCCACTTCTCCACCACAGCACCACAGCTCTCATTGGAGCAAATTTTCGTTCTATAAAATATTTATTGGCAGCATGAAAATTAAAACAATTTGTAGTATTGATTCGCAAGCGTCGTTTTCCGCTATTTACGAGCAAGAATGAGAAATATATTCTCAGACACACACACACACAGACACATACAAAGGCGTGTGCCATAAATTTGCTGAGTAACCAAGCGGTGCCACGCCCCATTGATTTGCATCCAAGCAGGAGTTAGGAAAGGCCGCTCGCGCTGACTACCGAATAATGTACGTGTATATGTATGTTTGTGTGTCTGTTTGTTCGACAGCCAGCCAAGCTGTCTAGCTGGCGATGTGGCGCGGTTTGACGAACAACACGCCAGCACGCCAAAAAGTATGCAACGTTTGTTAAATTCCGGCACACTTGCCAAAAGTGCGGGTGCCAAGACAAATTTTAAGTGTGCCAGCTTTTTATTGGAACCTCAAAGAGACAGCGAGCGCTACCATGAAGAATGAGTGAAAGCCAGCAAGCAGTTAGCTCGGCTATTCGCTTTGTGCAGCGCATTTTATTGGCACACAACTGATAAGTGCCGCAAGTTAATTTCAAAAGCGAATAGTCTGACAGCAGGCAAAGAGGACACGAGAAAAACTATCTCACATAAAGCCAAATTGCATTGAGTAACCATGGATTATTGCTGGCAGTTGGCAGTTGGCCGTTGGCAGTGTTGGACTCGCACACACATAAGAGTGCAAGTATATCTCAGTGAATGCATATGGGTATGTGTGCCATGCATTACGTAACGCCGTCATGCACCACAAAACACTCACTTAATTGTGCGGCATTAACGGTTCGGCGGCATTTTGATTGCTTGCGCCTCATGGCGATTGCCGAGTGTGTAGAATTTTATTGAAATCAAATGCGAGAAAAGAATGAAAATGTCACGTTTTGTGCAGAGCGCAATAAAATCTCTCATTCATTGCGTTATTAAAATTTTCAACTTTCAAATGGCACGGTCTTCTGCTGTCAGCAAAAACCTTGAGCACCGTTACAGTTACAGAGGATGTTCTGATATTCGTCAATCGGTAGGGTTATTCAGGTTGGATTAGGTCAAAATGATAAATTTGAAGAGACCTAAGAGAAGTGGAAATACTGTTAAGAGTAGTCGAATTGATTTCTCTTGATTTAAAGACGGCCGATGCGAGACAAAAAACACCAGGAACCCTGAGATTCCAGTACGCAGGAATAGTCTTTATAGAATTTATGCAACTGGACAACTTTCAATCTTCAAGAATCTCTAAGCTAAAAGAAATGTCTGTAATAAAAATATTCAATTTAAATCCCATCTATAAATATTCCCCAGTGCCATTTGCATATCGAAACTCATTTGCATTTTTTCCATTTTATTTTTTTTATGGCAAACATTTCCTTGCTTTCCAGTTCTGTCTATATGAGCTAATGTGTGTCTGTAAGTATAAAATATATAACTGTAAATGCTGTCACGGCTTGCACCTTATAAGCAGTGAGTGAGTGGTTGTAACGGTAAATACCCGACGGCAAATGTGCTCAATGATATTTTGCGCTTATTTACACATTAGATTGTTGCATTTGCGCAGACAGGCAACCGAGTCTTCCAGCGAATTTGTAATCATTTGTATGTGAGTTTGCAGCTCGTTTGTATTGCAGCACTTAAAAAAAAAATGGGTTTGCATACGGAGCAATCCTTGCACCTGTGAGCAGTGCCAGCGCCATCTGGCATTTCCTGGCTGTTCGCATTACGTTGCCAGCTCTTTTGACCCGTTGACGGCTCAGTCTTATCTGTAGTCTGTTTTATACAGCTCTTCGTTGTAGCAGCTTGTCTATCCTGCGGCTTACATATCCCTCATTACTTGCCTACATATTTGCATTTGAATGTCCGCAGGCTTAAATAAGACATTGCTTGATTTGTAACTCGTTCACGGCGACAAAACATTTGACCTTAGTTTGGAACAGCAAATATCGTTCGACAAATTCCTGTTGTTGGGCAGAGCCACCTTTCAGCCATACGTAAATCCATAGGTGGCAGTATTCGTATGTGATTACCGACATAAATCGAATTTGAATTTGAATTTTCATGATATCATGCTCTCAGTATAGTCTGAAGTAGATGCTAAATATTCTCTTAACAATAATTCAAAGCAAGGTCAACATATTCCGACTTTCATATTTCGGGTTATCCTTCCGAAGTTGATGTTTGATTCCCAAATGTATACTTTACTTATTCCTTGTGTGCATTTCTGCAAATTTCCTCGAAGCTCAAACAATAAATATTAAAGTAATTATGCACTTAATGATTCCAGGTACGGCGCCCATCCGAACCCACCAGATGGCGGTGCCTCCGTCGTACATGCACTACTGGAGAAACTCACCGAGAACGGGCGCAATTACGTGTTACAAAATGTTTCGTGTTTGCAGATTCTGCTGCGCACCATACCAATGATCGAGATGCCATACAAGGTGAGTACACGCCAGGTGCAGTCATCACGCTCAGGTTTATACACACACACACATACACGATGCACTCCCAAAGGTACGTGCATGGAAGCGCGTTAAATTACACTAACAACAACACCGAACGCAAACTGCACTTGCTGACAGGAGAACATTAAAGCGTGTTGTAAATTCCAAAGCGACTAGGCGCTTAAGTAGCGGCTGCCATTTAGTCGCACAATGCACGGAAATATGCGCCATCCAGCGGCCTCCAGCCGGCGGCACGCGCACAATGCGTTAGTGCGTTCCAATGTTGCTGTTAGAAAGTAGAAAATATGTCGCTGCCGCCGCGGCTGTGGGCGATTGCTATTGATGGCCAAGGCTAAATTGCGAGCTGCGGTTGATGGCTGACGCCATTGGTGGCTGCTTACATTGGTGGAGACGCACAGCCTGTTCGGGAGTCAGCTTTGTACTTAGCGCTCGATTGGCGTGGCAGCGAATGCGATTCTGTAGTGTTGCGGTTTTCACTCGGAACACTAGCGCCGAATGCGCGCTCTAGTATACACCAGGACTAGAGAAGCTGTAGAAATACTCGTCTAGCGCTTGTTGGGTGCGCTTCCAGGAGCGCATGATACATATTTATTTATTTATTATACACACGCGGTAGTTTTTGTAATTAAATTATTATGCCTCACTGCTTCTCGTTTCACTAACAATTTACTTGAACAAACTTTCATTCTACACCCCCTCTCTCTTTCGTTTAGTGTGTGCTTTATTAGCATTCGATAAACTTTTTGCATCAACTCTCATTTAAATTTGTTTACATTCTGTAATTCTTCTCTTCTCCCACCCCGCCTTTTTAGCCAATTATCTACAGTGCGCGCCGTGAACTGTTTTTCGAAAAATACGGGCGCCTTCTAATTGATCGCATCATCACCAAAGAGCAGGTGTACGGCGTCGTCTCCTTGCGGCATTTATGTCGGTAAGTATTGTATTTGCATTTGTATTTGGTTGCTACTTCCTCTGCCTGTTCTTCCTGTTATGCCACTGCTGGGACGTTTAATTTGGTTGGGGCATTGATAAATTTGTGGTTTTGAAATTTAATCAATTTGGTTTGCTTCATTAAATTTTCAATATGATTTGTAGAGCGTTGCGCCTCTGCGGGTTCGTCTGAACTTCTTCAGCTCTTATTAGGCTAATTAAAATTGGTCTCGAGTAAAATTCGAAATCCATTATGATTTGCGAAGTTTTAGGTAAATGGTTTCGAAGGGCTTTTTTTCTCTTTTTCTTCAATTAAATTTTAAAATTTATAATGGAAAATGGTAAAGGAGCTGAAATTAATTAGCTTTTTTCGACAAATTAAATTATTCTTATTATACTGGGTGATTTTTAGAGAATCTGACATATATTTCCCACATCCTAATAAAATTAGCTTTCGAACTGGTTTTGTGAGTGAGGCCAAAGTGTATTGTATTTGACATACCCGTTTTTGACAATAAAATAGTAAACAATTTATGTATTTGTTTACATTAACCCGTCTTTTTTTATCTTAAACAATTAATATATATTGATAAAATTGTTTGCAATTTGTCAGTTGGAGCACAAAACATTAGTAAATTGCTTCCACGAGTTGTTTTGTATAAGCAGAAATTATTCGGCACTTTCTTTTATTCTTTTAAAAAAACTTTTTTTGGTTTGAAATTTGTTTACTTTTGAATTTCAAAATTTGAATTTTTGAATAAATGTAAGGGTTAAATCAATGGCAACAAATGTTTCAAATTCGGGTAAAAAAAAAATGAAATGTCATATACTTAGTTCACTTTGTTGAATACACTTTGAGTGAGGCGAGTTAAAAATGAAAAGAAACGAGTGAAGCTTCATCAAAACAAGAGCACTCACATATTGGAAAATTAGTGTTTGCGATGGATGTTGGTATCGGGTTCAGTCTTTAAAAAAGTGGTACACATGAGGTGGCTAAAACTTATAATTGTTTTCTTCCATTACTTTCTCACTAGCAATATAACCATTCGCAAAGAGTTCGGATAATTGGTGCTTTGAAGTTTCCAATATGACGCATCCATTTCAGTTATTAAACAGTCTATTATAAACGCTGTAAACTACATAACTCGTGACTTGACACGTTTTTAGTGCTCACATTAGGGCAATTCTTATTTAGCTCTGATTATTTTTTGCAGGAAGTATGTCTAACAGCTATCGATATTAGTCAGAACTCGATTATTAAAATAATGCTTTTTAAGATGATTTATACTGAAGAAGTACGCAGAAGATCTCTAACGTATTTAGAACTAAAGAAAGAATCTTAGTTGCCTCATCAAATTATTTTAAATTTGTTTCCAAAAACCGAATATTAACTTTTATGCCATTTTTGTAAAATACTACCAAATTTCTCTTAAGTGTTCTTAAACGAATCTGAGAAAACACAAACGAATCTAACGGATAACGACGAATAACTTCTGATTCAAAGGTTTAGGTTATTTAGTACGTGAATAGACAATAGCACATTAGAACAATTAGAGCATCCTTAATATTAATTATCCTACTGTTGTGTAGAGCATTTCTGACGAATTTGCTTTTATGCCGCCCTCTAATCCTAATTAAGGCATAAACAAATGGATAATGTAATTTATCAAACATTTAGCGAAACGCCAGTTACACAACAACAACGTTAATCGAATTGCTTCAGCACGAGCCAACAAAATAAATAGGCGGCAAACACTGAATTGCCCGCCGGAAAGCACTGAAGCCATCCAATCATAAAGGCGAATAATTTTCTTTGTCGCTATTAATTAACTAACTCGCAAATTGTTGATTATCAATCGGCTTTGAACGGCTTTATACAAAGCAAATAGTACACAAGCAGGTCGTAGAGAAAGCTTCGACTTCGTGGAAATTTAGATTACTTGAATACACCGAAGTAACTTGGATAAGGAAGGCGGTTGAGAGTGGGGCAAATTAAGCTAAATGGTTGGCAAATGGTGGCGAAAAACGCAAGAAGTTGATAAGTCATCCCGATAATGGATTTTATGAATATATGCAAGCTTATATATGAGCAAATGTGAGAAAAATGCGTGGAAATGCGCTTGGTAAATGAGTGGAAGAAGATTATGTGAATCGAAGTTTATTGAAAAGTACCGGAAGACACTGAGTACGCCTTTGCTGTAATCATACCAACAAACACATACTCAAGATTTGTGCGCACTCAATACCCCCCTTGGAAAGTACGCTTGTGTGCGCTGTAATGCAAGCTAAGCTCAAATGATGACTTTGCATTTTGAATGGATGATTTCTCACGGTTTGTCATTGCCTGTTCATAAATTTTTATTTGTCTTTCATCACAAAATCGGCATGGTCTCAACTGGAAATCTTAAGAGCTATGCAAAGTGCTGTCTCACGTGTTAGATTTTGGAACAACTTTGCTAAATATTTTGACACCTAAGATTCGTTCTATTTCGTTAGCTTACAAAAGTCAGACCCTTGAAAGTATGCAACCTTAAAATGTTACCATATGAACACGGATTATATAAATAACACTTGAAATGAAAATTATTTTTAAAAAATGTGCAACGTCCTTCATAAATCGTAATACATTTTCAACTATTATTCCTCTGCCAAGCGCTCATGATGTCCACGCCGCACTATGTCAATGGGTCCGATCATAAATTTCACTTGACATATTCAGGTTAGAATACGTATGAATGTGGATGAAACCAGAAACAAAACGGCGAATCAACGTGTGAAAAGGGGCGAGTAAGTGAAGCGAGTGAATGAGCTCGTTCGAAGTGAAAGCAATTTGACTGGCAATTCGAATGGCAATTCTGTGCCAATTGGATCGCATAAAATGACAAATTGCCTCAGAGAAAGGTTATGCACTACATATACATAACTGTAATATGATATATATGTATGTGTGTATGTGTTATAAAAAGAAATTTAAAATGGTCATGTTAAATTGCAGAAGGGTGTCATGAAATTTTTATTGAAAAGATGATAAACAATCTTCAGTTGACAAATATCAAATATTCCAAAGAATTATGGTTCACAACAACTTGGCTCCACTCTTCCTGTGATGGTGAACTATGCATAAATAAGTTGAGAATTTTTTTTATTTTTATTCATGGAAATATTCAAATAGGAAAGTGTGGAAAAGTCACGAAATACCACACCTTAATTAAATTGACTTTGTTTCAGTTTTACACAGTGGATGAAAATAACAACAAAATTCGAGTAGTTGCTCACTCTTACACACTCTGCACTCGAGCAATTGCTGTGGGTGAAATTTCAAATGAAACCGCAAGTGTGAAATTGCCTAAAGAGCTGTTTTGCAATTATTTGAGGGCACTTTTTGTGGGGACCAAAGATATTTCTTTTTGTTTGCTGATTCTGTAGGTGTGAAATTTAAGGAATTTTTTTTTTTTTGTTATTTTAAAGTTTATATGTTCAAACAACAGCACTTTTTTGAAAGTTTATCTAAGCTTGAATAAGCCTCTTTAATATTTAAGACAACATATATTTTCGATTATGAAGAATTGTTAGGAGCTTATATAAGAAATAAACTTGCTGCGCGTCCTTTGATCACTAATATGCATTAAGATTTTATGAAATATTTTTTTTTTATTTTTTAATCTTCTTTCTTCATATATTTTATGGTGGCCTGCAGCGCTTCCATGGCGACCACATTTAAAGATTCTTGCGTTTTTCCATTTTTAGAATGTGAAACTTGTCACTTCAAAGTCTCGAAACTTTTGTGAGAAGCACGCACGTATAAGCTCCGACACACACACACACACACATTGACAGGCCGAAGTGATAAAAAGGGACAACTTTCAAGTTTCAAACTGAAATTGTTAAATGCGCTATTTTTAGTGCTTATTCTGGGTTCGCTTTGTTTGCTGGCGACAAAAGCGTAGAACACGTCCGCAACTGCTTCCCTTCCTGCCGGACATATTGTTTGCACTTGCCACATTTGAAATTTCGATAGGTTCATACACTTTGTTTGTCGTGAAAGGCCTACCAATATTCCCATCTACACACACCACCGACCCCTAAGTTCCCGCTAAAGTGCTAAATGTCTCTATTTTCAACATGTTGCAGATGCCGCATACGTGACTTGCTGCGCCGCAACTGTCAGCTGCCCGACGGCATAGACACGCTGCGGCTGCCGCGACGCCTGCATCGCTACATCGACTTGATGGAGGAGCTCGAGGGCCCGCAGAATGAGGACGATGCCGAAAACAATGCGGCGTTGGAGAAATTACAAGCCACCGGCGGTGGCGTCAGCGGTGCGAGGAGGCGTGTACGTTTTGCCGAGTCGAAAGAGGAGGAGCAGTCTTCGGTGGATGTGGAAGTGGCGGTGGAGGTTGTAGAGAGTCTGCTGTTGGAGGAGAAGCAGCCGCTTGAACTGCCGACCACGACGGTGGGCGAATTGGCGACGGTGCTGGAGGAAGACACCGCGGAGTTGGCGGAAGAGCAATTAGAGTTGGAATGCCAAAATAATTGCGCTGTTGTGGTGGAGAAACCGTTAGCTGTCGAAATTCTCAGGCCCATGCAGTCGCTGTTGACTGCCGAAAATAGTAGCGGCAACAGCAGTGGCAGCGACAGCGACACAAGCAGCACCGAGAAAGCCGAGCAAAGCAATTGCATTTGCAATAACACAAACAACAGCTGCAATGCCCGAGACAAGGTCAGCGATTGCAACGAGCGCCAATTGAGCTAGCCAACGCTGTCATAACAATATTAAATGTGCGAGTTAGTAAGTACGAGTTACGAGTTTAAGTGAGTTATATGAACTGGCCGAGTGGCGCGAACATCAACAGAAGCCAGAAGTCTTGTTGCAAACAAATAACAACAGCCGAAGACGCAACTGACATTTTTTACAAACTCAACTGCTGGGAATTACGTTCTCTTTTGGCTGGCTGTCCTTTGAATTTTTCCGTCTACTGGTACAGCAGAAGGGTTGCCTTTGCGTGGAGAGCATGAAGTTGGCGAATTCGTGATCAAAATTTTTTTAATACAAAAACTTTACTTTTGTGTAGAATTTATGTTTTTTCAGTGGCAAGTTGGCGTAACTTACTTGGCCAACAAGTCAACGAGCAGTCGAGATTCGTGAGCGCTTTGTTGGATACATTTGGATTGACAAAACTTGGAGATACTTCATTCACTTCACATTCACATTTTCATTTTGCTCATGCTGCGGCACACTCTCAAGTGTTATTACATTACCGTTACTATTTCGAATGTACTTGTATACATTTTCGTATAATATAGAAAAATCGAAAATAAGAATAAAAGTTGGTGTCTTTCACTCACCGATAAGTTTCCTCGCTGACGTTGATGCGTCCTGGCACGCCCGTGGTCTCTGTGCGGCTTGTCAGGTTCACAGTGTTGCCGAAGAGACAGTAGCGCGGCACACGATTACCGATAACGCCGGTCACCACCTCGCCCGAATGGATGCCAATTGTCACTTGCTGCGGAAATGAGAATGTGAAAATCGTCAAATACAAGTAGAACAGATTAAAAAGCAGGCCGCAGCCTGGATTTAATTAAATTTGAGTTAAATGCGTTTTCGTTTTGGTATAGATAATAATTTCATTCTTTTGTTATATTTTCGCTAACATCGAATTAAAGACGTTTGTACTAGTGTTGTAATAAACGTGAATTTACTTGTAAGATATAGTATTGGTTAAGAGTACAAAATCATCCAATTGGAGATGTGAATTATTATGTAAACAAATAAGAAATATAAATTTTATGCATAATTTGAAGATTATTTTTAAGAATATCGGGAGAATGAATAAATGTTGTACTGAATATGATGTGGTTTAAGTTTAAGTTAACAAATTAGTTCAGGTAAGTGTTCTCAGAATAGAGAATGAGAATATAACAATGTTTAGGAACAGTGCTGCCTCCTTAGCCAAACTTGATGTTAATCCGTGGACTAGCTTTATAGCTACATATAACGGTTGGCGATTCGAATAGGTAAGTATGAAAGCGTTTTCGCTTAGAGTAGCTTAGAGTAGTTGATGGGGACAATATATGATACCATTAAGATTCAGGCGTCCGGCCGAACTGACAAACATTTGAAACAATATCGTCTCATCATCCGGAAATCTAAAAGAGATTGTTTTTGATGTAACAACCTTTGCATGGAAAGAAAGAAGTAGACTAACACTACAATCGTGCAACATGCTGTAGGTTAATAGAATGATGCAATGGAACCCACTTAGATATCTAAAATTATCAGTCGATTGTGATGCCAAGAACTCTTAAATACGGATATCCCAGATCTTTAGGCGTCGACAAAGCAAGTTGTGCTTGTTACACATTTGTTAATTAGTATATAAACGAATCAGTTCGTCAGGTTCGCCGTAACAGGTGCTGCCGAGATGTTTCAAGGTCAGTCTTCCAAAAGCTGAAGGAGAAAGTGTCTAAATGTTTCAATCTCGTCATCCTCCATGGAACATCGTTAACTTGCTTCTTGAAAGATGTTTAGCCTCACGGCATCTGAACCCTTTGGACAGTGTCCAGTAAGGACCCCTACCATTGCGGCGAGTTGTACTTTGCTTAAAGTATGAAGTTCTGTGGCCTTCCTACGATCCACTCCGGTTCAAAAGAATCTCGCTGTCCCGCCGTGCTGGTCCTCACCCACTGCCTACTGAAGTTGTGCGAGGTCCACTGATCCAATAGCAGAACGCCGGAGGACAATGGAGTAACAACTTGTTCTCAAACTGATGAGATTGAGGCTGAAGCGCCCTTACGTGCCGGCTCATAAGGAGGAACTTTACATTGAGGCAAGAATGTAAGCCTCACAACCCGCCATCTCTGAGCTTTTTAAAGCGGACCACACGTAAAAAATACATGTGAGCACAAGTGCGCCTACGTGATTTAATCCCGTACATTAATTCTACAAAATGCATTAGCAAGAGACACACATCACCTCTAATCCTCCCCTCCCTAAGCTGAGTTGTATGTAAGAGTCCCCACAAAATATCAAAAGTTCTGAAATTGTGTTGATAAATTGCAAAATTTGTCGCACGAGTTGCCTTTCCCGGCCACACCGACGGCGGATAAGTCGAAATGAAAGCGCAAACTAACTGCAAGTTGATCGAGAATTCCCGCCTTGACGGCCGTGATGCACAAGCAATCCGTCAAAATCAACTTAACTGCAGTGCATACTTAGCATTTAGTTGAATCAAGCCAAATGTGGGTTCGGCATGCGGTTATCCGGTAAGCGCGGGAAGGCTGTGTGAGCGAGTTGAGTCGGTAATTGCAACACTTGCCCACACATACTCGAAACGCGCATTGCGGTGATGGTAGAATGTTGTGTCATGAATGGCAAATGGCGTTGGTGACCCTTGTGTGCGTTGGCAAGTGGATACGTGTCACGGACGTGTTAAATTACTTTGATGGTAAACGTTAAATTGCTCCAAATTGATAAAGACGTGAAGAAGTGGTAAGTCAGGAGTGGGAATCTGGATTGCGGCGTCGCTCGAGGGGCTCACGTTTCAATTTTGTATGTATTTGTAGAAAAAAAGTCGTTTGAAGTATTGGTTTAAATAAAAGCCATCTTCAATATTTATTGAAATAAAGAACTGAAGGGTGAAGTCGAATTGTGAGACTGTAGACAACTTGGGCAATGTTTCGTATGCCAAATATACGAGACAATGTCAACAAGAGCCAAAAAAACTTTTAGTGTATGCAATCGTGTGGAAGATAGAAAAAGGGACATTAAAGAAAAAAAGCTGTCCTCTGTCGAAACCCGAAGCAAGCATAACGATGTGCCAAACCAATTTTTTTCGCTTTTGTTCAACATCTGCAAGTAATTGCAAAGCATTTCCAGCTTTCTAATTGGCTATTTCAGACACCTCACAGTCTGGTGTTCATTTAAATGCTAAAATATCCCTGCAGGAAATTCCCTTTGTCTTAATTTAGTTATTAAATAAAAAAGTTTGCACCGTCAGCAAAACCGAATTCTTCGTGACTGCTTCGAGCACTTTTTCACTTTTACCCATTGCCAATGCAAACAATTGAGTTGCTCCGCATTGTCAAAAAGTGCGGAGCTAGCACGGAGAAGGGAAGAGAAGAAGGCGAAAAGTTCGTGTGCACGTAGAAGAAAGTGAAGTGAAACGTTTCGCCACCGCCGGTAATTGCACTTTAGACTTTAGCTCTTTGTGGCATTGATGCCGCGCCATTTGTCTTTCGTTGTTGTAAACTTTGTGAAAGTGACGGCCATTCTAGAGCGTAGCCAACAGATCACCGGGAACAATGTCCACAAATCCTTCAAGCGCTGCACCAACTTTAGCGCCAGTTAAATCACGGAATTCACCCGAAATTAATTTGTGCGATTTTAGCACAAAACTTGCACAAAAGCGCATTCAAACACCGGTTCACACACATTCCCACACTCCTCCACAGCGTCCATGGCACTTAACACATGCTCCCGCCAATCTGCGAGAATGTGAGAATCTGTGACTATGCTAAGGGTATTATGCAGTCACTTCATTTCGTAAAGATTTAATTTGTTTTGCTCAGGAGAACAAGTGAAAGTTTCCGCTTTGCTGCAGCGAGCACTTTTACTTCGGTGTTTTCGGAAGTTATCCGAAAAGTTTGTAAACTCACGGACGGAGTAGTTCTTATCGACCATGTTCAATTGGTTAAGTGTTGCTCACTCACTCATTAGACAAACTTTTGTTTTGTTGTAGTATTATTTGGAGCATCATCTCCACTGTATAGTTTCTCTTTATCTGAAAGTGAAAACGATCGGTTTTGGAGAATTATATTTGGGGAAAGCCACTGAAGTACTTCAAATTGTATGTGAGAAAGCTGAAAATATTCGACATTCGCTAATACTGGTGAAACTGGTAGAAGTGATTGATGTAAATATTTGGATAAGATAATATCATACAACTTAATTTTTAGGTAGCCATTGTAGTCTCATATACAGGGTACACCATATTTTATGTCGATATGCCTTTATATTTGATATATTTATACTCTCGCAACAAAAGTTGCTAAAGAGAGTATTATAGTTTTGTTCACATAACGGTTGTTTGTAACACCCAAAACTAAACGAGTGAGATATAGGGTTATATATACCAAAGGGATCAGGGTGAAGAGTGGAGTTCAAATCCGAATGTCTGTCTGTCCGTCCGTCTGTGCAAGCTGTAACTTGAGTAAAAATTAAGATATCTTAATGAAACTTGGCACACTTATTTCTTGGCAAGGTTGCTTAGGAAGGTTGCTTTCGAAAATGAGAAAAATCGGACCACTGCCACGCCCACAAAATGGCGAAAACCGAAAACACATAAAGTGTCATAACTAAGCCATAAATAAAGCTATGGAAATAAAATTTGGTATGAAGGATCGCACTATGAAGGGACATATTTGGATGTAATTTTGGAAACCAATAGAGCTATATAAACCAAACTTTCTGCAGTCGTTTTTTTAGCCACTCTTAATACAGTCCAAAAATTAAAGAAATCGGATAATAACCACGCCCACCTCCCATACAAAGGTTAGGTTGAAAATTACTAAAAGTGGGTTAACTCACTAACGAAAAACACTAAATTTCACATAAGAAATGGCAGATGGAAGCTGCACTCAGATTTTTTTACAAAATGGAAAATGGGCGTGGCGTCGCCCACTTATGGGTCAAAAACCATATCTCAGGAACTACTCGACCGATTTCAATGAAACTTGGTTTGTAATAGTTTCCTTACATCCCAATGATATGTTGTGAAAATAGGCCAAATCGTTTCACAATCACGCCTATTTCCTATATACCAGAACTTTGAAGACAATCTGAATCGTTTACATTACAATATATAAAGTAAGTACTAGTGAAGATATCGGTGCAGAGCTTTGCACAAATACTATGTTTATTGTGTGGCAGCACCATTCTAAAAATCGTCGAAATCGGACCACAGGTTTTTAAGGCCCCATGTATCGAACATGAGGACCTCGGTGCTTCTAACCTAATGTTATGGTTTCCAACTTTCAATGGACTTTATACATTATATATGGCGAATATGTGGGTCAAATTGTGTATTATATAATATAAATAAAGTTAAATATACAAATTGCGAAAGTATAAAATGTTCGGTTACATCCGAACTTAGCCCTTCCTTACTTGTTTTTATTTGATTTGATTTGGTCCAATTTATTTTGAGTAACGACAGCCCAACCAGTCACTATTTGGCCCGACAAAAATATGCGAGCACCCTGTATTTCTTATAATTTACGCCAAAATGACTTTACTTACCACCGGATTTGAGCCCATTTTCACATTATTGGCCATGTCCATCATGTCCAGCGCCAATCGGGCGATGCATTTGGCGTGGTCCTCGCAGTGATCGGGTAAGCCCGACACAGCCATGTACTTGTCGCCAACAGTCTCCACCTGCAACAAATCGAGTGAGTAACTTTCATGCGCAGAAATTAATGCGAAGTCGATTGTACAAGCAATAAAACAACAACTTTTACAATGTAAATTTATATTTTTCGAATGACCTAGCACAGAGTGGATGCAGCAAGAAATTGCCAGAAGACGCAGCGCACGAAGACTACATACATACATACGCGCAAGCATGCACAGAGTTGGACTCGTGAAAAGCATAAAGTCGAGTGCATACAAAAGCGCAATTATTTTATGGCTGCCGTTAATGGCTGTGTGGCAACCGCAAGTGGTGGTCGTGTAAGGCGTGGGAGCCAGCAATGCAGCGCTGCAGGGGAAGTCGGTACATGTGCACCAACAACTTACTTATAGCATACATACACCGCTACAAAGCGCATTCCTGCAGCCCTATCGTGTACTCGCAACAATATAACGGTGCTTGTATGTGAAGTTAACTTTTTAAGGTTGCCAGCATTTTTATGTTTTAGTTTTTGCTTTAGCTTTCACTCGAATACCCGACCCTGACAAATGACCCAGATTTTGTTTGGCAAAAAGTTTAATTTGGCGTCAATTCTCATAATTTCCTCCACGGCGCTTGGTTAGTAAGTCGCTGAGTGAGTGTATCAGACAGTCGGTGAGTGAGTCGGCGTATCAGTCAGTTGGTCAAGTGCGGGTGTTGTTGCGGGGGTAGGAAGCTGAAAATTGCTTGAAAAGCGAAATGGAGTAAAATGCTGTAGGAGAGAGCGGTGCCTCGGCGCCGCAAGCGTTGCAGCAGGAAATAGACGAAGGCAAGTAAGGGTGCGCATGGATGAGTCGAAGCGAAAGCTAATGCTTAATAAGACCCACAACGATAAATAACTACCGCTATGCTCATTTCTCTACAGCTGAGTGATTTCAATTTCCTTTTCTTTGAATAATTTATTAATTTTTTAATTCTGCAGGAAATAATAAAAAAGATCGGTTTAAACAGCGAATATCTTTCTTCAAAGTTGAATATGTTGTTGACGCAACTACAAAACAGGGCTTCTATTATTATTTCACATTAGGAGAAGTACTTTCTCTTTCTACTTTCATCAGGGTCCAGTATCAAACTAAACTCCAGAATAAGAGAGAATTTCGAAAAAAATTTCATATTTTGTAGAACCGATTTGGTAAATGCCAAACCATTTGCGATGTCTTTGATCAATCGATCTTAACAGACATTCCGCTTTCTGCGTAAGATACAATTTCACTCTTATGCTCTCTCTCTATATCATTTCCTATACTTGAGTAAGACATGTGCTAGAAGGGCGGAGCTCTGAGTCCGCTCATAGCTGCACTTCGATGATGTAACTTTATAACAAATATATTTATAGTATAATATAAATCTATATGGTTGAAGAAGTGCAGTTAAGTGTTCGCCCTAACGAAACTGCACTAGCTTAGCCGTCTTGGTAGTAACTTGATGTGCTGCTTTTTCGGAAAATTCGGGAAATTGAATGCTCTCCCGGGCGGTAATATCCTGCCAGTGCTCAGTTAACGTGACAAAATACTTGCGTACACCACTATATATGTAGGGAACTAGGAAGTAATGTTGTTTTTACTTCCTTGCATAGTGTTTTTACTTCATTATTGCTTATCACTCAAGCATTTCGTTACAGGGAGCCACTCGTTCACTCAGCTGCAGAAGCCACGCCTGGCAATATGTAATGGAAGCATGTGTTTCTGCTTTCGTTGCCTTCAATTTCGCTCAGTGAGTTAGTGAATGGGTTAGCAGCTTTCAAGCGATTAAAGCTTATACTCACATATGTATGTGTATGAAGATATGCTGTGATAGATTAATGAGTTCACGAAGGTAGAAAGTGCTGCTAGTATCCACTTTCCCCAACATATTCCGTTCAATTTATTAACGCTGAGTGGTGTTCTTAATTAAAAATTGTGTAAACCTTTAGCAGCTTGTAATCTAACTGCATGCTGCTATGTACTATTATAGAAGCTAGTAAATCCCCTCACTTCCACTTGGTGTTAGATCTTACCTTATAAACATTTGGATTCCGCTTCGAATCTGTGAGCGCATCAAAGACCGTGTACAGTTCATTCAGCATTTTCACGATTTTCATGGCACCCTCAGCATCCGTATTCTCAGCGCAGTATTTGCCGAAGCCCACGATTCCGGAAAACATCAGCGTCACCGAATCATAACTGTCGCGTAAAAAAGCAATAAATTTAAAAACGAAAGCACCGAAAGCATAAATATAAATGTTTTACGTTCAGCAATTAAGTGCGTTAATTAATTACCGTTTAGGCGGCACGGGGCGTTGGTGCCGCAACTCATTGGCCACCGATTTGGGTAGCACCGAGTAGAGAAGCCTGCAGAGCAAGAATGAAATTTATGAGAGCACATCATTTTATTCAATTGAACAAGCAACCGTTGCATTCAAAGCATAAATCTTTTTTGTTTTTTTTTTTGAAAATATTCAAATTTATTTCAGCAATTGAGCTGTGCGCTGCATAAATGTTTAAGGCAGCTGCACATTGCGCTCGGCGCTACCGCTTACCTGTCCGTTTTCTGCTTCTCACTTTCCAAGTCCCTGTAGGTCTGTTGCAGCTTATCGGTGAGCAGCTCCAGATTCTTCGTCAATTTATACTCAGCTTCGAATTTTTCAGAGAGCAGCACCAAATCCCGGGTGGCATCGTGCAGTGGGACGTCGGAAATGTAGAGCCCCTTTCTGCGGAGCAAACATTAAAGTCAAATGAGTGTTTCGGTGGTTCGCTTTTATTGTTTGTGAATTGTTTTGTAAATATTTTACGGTTTTCTTGCACTGAACCGTTAGGATGCAGGTGAAGTACACAAATAATTGTGAAAAAGAAAGGATATTCACGAAATGGCACTTAAAAATGGCTTAAAGTGCTGGCCAAATATTTAGTATTTTATTGTGAATGTGGCCAGCTGGTGAAAGTGCAGCGCTTAACGGCGTACAAAGCCATTACAGGGTGCTCTGTGGTACCACTTGCTGAGCCACCATGAAATCGCTTGCCAGCACTGGCTAACAGGGTCTCTTTAGCGTGAGAGCCTCTGCTTCGCTCGTTATTTGAGTCGTAAATTTCGCTTTTAATTTTGTTTCTATTTTTAAGTGCTCTCGTTTACGGTTTGGCCAACAACAATTTTCAGCAAATTGTTGAAACATCTGCCGCGAATTATTTGCTAAGTATTTATTGCTGGCCAAATAAACGGTTCTCGGTCTTAAATGTATTGGTGGCGAACGATTTTAATGGCGCTCATAATGAATCTAATCTGACATTATTTGAGGCGAAGTTCTAATAATATATATAATGGAATGTTGGAATATGTTTTCAAACTGCTTTACTAAGTTGAGACTTAGAAAATATTGTAACTCTCAAAGTTGAAGTTTTATTATTGAAGAGTTCTGCTTTACCTAAAATATTCCTTTCAATCATTTCAATCAATTGCTGCTGATTTAAAGAGCAGACATGCTTGTGCAAATCACGAGCACCTCTTCCACAAAAATATGAAAATGAAAATCGACGCAAATGTGTGCCACAAAGAGCAAGAAAAAGCAAAATTCCGACCAACAAGCACCGTTACATACTCGTACATTTGTAGTAGCCAAAGGGGCAGCTGAGCCGAGAGTAACTGCGAATTGCCTGGTAAAATATAATGTGCTATGAAATTGCACTTTCTTTCTTCTGGTTTATGTGTACATATGTTTTTGTTATTGTTTTTTCGCAAGCATAATGCTATTGCTTTACCGGTTTTTAGTGCCGCAGCTTCCGTTGCTGCTGTGTGCCGTGCGCCGTTCCTTTCACTTGCGTTCTGGCAGCGACAGCAACAAGCCAAATTTGATTTTGTAAAACACAGAATCTGACAAAGTAAGCCATTAAAGGCATTTAAAGCGGCCTTTATGCGCTTCTTTTTTACTACTTTACGCATATGTGCGATGTGCACTGTGTGTGTGTGGGTATAAAAATGGCGCACGAGTACATCGCATGTGGTCCATGCAAACAAGGAGGAGGCATGCCTTTAGGCGCTTTATAGCACTTTGTGGTTTGTTGGCAGTTGGTTTGGCAGTGTCCCGGTGGAGGGAGTTACATATGCGTGTATATATGTGTCTTGAACAATTCTGCTGTTCGCTCTGACTTGGTTTTGCGTTCTTTGTTTGAAGGTGTGTGAAATTTGTCATGCATTTGAGTCGGATTTGTGGATTACATTTCTAGGGATTCCATGCAATCGCTATATTGTCAGTTACAACTTTTGACAGATAATTTCACCTGAAGCCCCCCTCATGGACTTTATCACTTTTGTTAAAAATAATAATTTAATTTCTTCATTTAAATTCTGATACTCACTTTGTCAAATCATCCAGATTCATAACGCTCGGATAGCACTGAAACAATATACGATCGGACTCTGGTATGTACATCATTTGACCCTGAAATAATTCAATAGATGGATCAGTTATAATAGACAGAAGGCATTGTAAAACATAAATGTGTCATAAATGAAGCAACAAATTGGAGGTCGTATTCTCTAAGATTTGATATTGACATTTTAGAACTTTGATACAAAATTTCGGCAATCGGAGATCGATAATTGGGGATCAGGTCTCACCTTTAATCTCAGATACCGTTCGTGTTTGCCCATCGCCCCTTGACGCGTCTGCAGTACATAAATCGTGTTGATGTGCGACAAGATGTTCTCGAAACTCAACTGTAAATGCGGGCGTATGGCCTCGAGCACCTCCAATATGGAACAGTTTTCCACAGCAACTCTATGAATGCATGGGACAATTTCAATATTTTGTAATAAAAAAATTAAATAAAATAAAATATGAAACGAGAATTTAAACTCGGTGCTTAAATACATATATTGTTTGTGTATTTTTTTTGTGATTGGTTTCGAAGTTTATTCACTGCTACATGGTGTTTCAACACACTTTTATAAATTGTTGTTGTTGTTATTGTTTGTCATCGTTCGTTCGTTCGTTTGTTCGTATGGTATTTACCTTGGTATGACGCGCGAAACGGATTTACCGGCCTGCACAATTTTCATTTGCCGATCGAACATCAGATGGAATGGGAACACCTTGCAGAATGTGGCGGGCGAGATAAGCGGCGCTGCGCTCCACGGTTGAGTGGCAATGAATAAAGGTGCAAAAAATAATATTTATCTGCGTTATTATTTGCTATTGGAAATGCAGCCAAATATTGTTTTAAATGAAAAGCTTTACGCAGCATGCCACAGTCATTCCGAGTGCGCTATTGTACAATGTACTTCTGAACCATGATGACTACATTCATATTTCGATAAAACAAAAAACGAATGGATGATTTGTAAAGGAAATGAGAGTGTGTGTGTGTGTTGCAAGCAACATTTGAAATGAAACATTAAAATACTAAAAAATAACTGTAATTTATTTGAAATTTATTGGCAGTTTCAAGGATGCTCTTTGTTCAAATTACATATATGCCTCGGAGCACACATGCCCCGTATTATCTATGAAAATATACTTTAATGAAAACACTATATACATTCCAATACAAACATACATATGTAAAAAAAATAAAAAAATATGTACAGTTACAGTAAAATTAATATTGAAAATAAACACTGTAATATTTTTTTGATGGTGCATTTGAAAGAAATTGTGAACTAATTAAATGAGATTTTACATGTTTCTAAGGATTTGTCGTTGATAATAGAAAATTGAAAATCCATATTAATATTATAAATGCGAAAGTAACTCTGTCTGTCTGTTACTCTTTCACGCCTAAACGGCTAAACGGATTTTGATGAAATTTGGTATGGTGATAGATGATAACCTAGAAATGGTCATAGGCTATAAATAATCACTCCATGGTTCTTAGGGGGTAGGCAGTAGGCAGATAACTAAATTGAGTTAGTGATTTTTAGTCGTTTTTGTTGGGACTTTTGCTCTTTCACGTCTAAACGGCTGAACGGATTTTGATGAAATTTAGTAAGGTAATAGATGGTTACCTCAAAACGGATATAAGATAAAAAAGATCACGTCATCGTACTTAGGGGATAGGAAGTAGGCAGAAAACTGAATTGAGTTGGTGATTTTTTATGGTTTTTGCTGGGAGTTTTGCTCTATCATGCCTAAACGGCTGAACGGATTTTGATGAAATTTAGTTAGGAGATATTAATAATTAACATTTTGTTTTTCTTCTAATTTACAGTTACATAAATCCATATTAATATTATAAATGCGAAAGTAACTCTGTCTGTCTGTTACACTTTCACGCCTAAACGGCTGAACGGATTTTGATGAAATTTGGTGTGGTGATAGATGATAACCTAGAAACGGTCATAGGCTATAAATAATCACGCCATCGTTCTTAGGGGGTAGGCAGTAGGCAGATAACTAAATTGAGTTAGTGATTTTTAGTCGTTATTGTTGGGACTATTGCTCTTTCACGTCTAAACGGCTGAACGGATTTTGATGAAATTTAGTAAGGTAGGTTAGATGGTTACCTAAAAACGGATATAAGATCAAATGATCACGTCATCGTACTTAGCGGGTAGGAAGTATGCAGAAAACTGAATTGAGTTAGTGACTTTTTTATGGTCATGCCTAAACGGCTGAACGTATTTTGATGAAATTTAGTTAGGAGATATTAATAATTAACATTTTGTAAATCCATATTAATATTATAAATGCGAAAGTAACTCTGTCTGTCTGTTACTCTTTCACGCCTAAACGGCTGAACGGATTTTGATGAAATTTGGTATGGTGATAGATGATAACCTAGAAATGGTCATAGGCTATAAATAAAATCACGCCATCGTTCTTAGTGGGTAGGCAGTAGGTAGATAACTAAATTGAGTTAGTGATTTTTAGTCGTTATTGTTGGGACTATTGCTCTTTCACGTCTAAACGGCTGAACGGATTTTGATGAAATTTAGTAAGGTAGGTTAGATGGTTACCTAAAAACGGATATAAGATCAAATGATCACGTCATCGTACTTAGCGGGTAGGAAGTATGCAGAAAACTGAATTGAGTTAGTGACTTTTTTATGGTCATGCCTAAACGGCTGAACGTATTTTGATGAAATTTAGTTAGGAGATATTAATAATTAACATTTTGTAAATCCATATTAATATTATAAATGCGAAAGTAACTCTGTCTGTCTGTTACTCTTTCACGCCTAAACGGCTGAACGGATTTTGATGAAATTTGGTATGGTGATAGATGATAACCTAGAAATGGTCATAGGCTATAAATAAAATCACGCCATCGTTCTTAGTGGGTAGGCAGTAGGTAGATAACTAAATTGAGTTAGTGATTTTTAGTCGTTATTGTTGGGACTATTGCTCTTTCACGTCTAAACGGCTGAACGGATTTTGATGAAATTTAGTAAGGTAGGTTAGATGGTTACCTAAAAACGGATATAAGATCAAATGATCACGTCATCGTACTTAGCGGGTAGGAAGTATGCAGAAAACTGAATTGAGTTAGTGACTTTTTTATGGTCATGCCTAAACGGCTGAACGTATTTTGATGAAATTTAGTTAGGAGATATTAATAATTAACATTTTGTAAATCCATATTAATATTATAAATGCGAAAGTAACTCTGTCTGTCTGTTACTCTTTCACGCCTAAACGGCTGAACGGATTTTGATGAAATTTGGTATGGTGATAGATGATAACCTAGAAATGGTCATAGGCTATAAATAAAATCACGCCATCGTTCTTAGTGGGTAGGCAGTAGGTAGATAACTAAATTGAGTTAGTGATTTTTAGTCGTTATTGTTGGGACTATTGCTCTTTCACGTCTAAACGGCTGAACGGATTTTGATGAAATTTAGTAAGGTAGGTTAGATGGTTACCTAAAAACGGATATAAGATCAAATGATCACGTCATCGTACTTAGCGGGTAGGAAGTATGCAGAAAACTGAATTGAGTTAGTGACTTTTTTATGGTCATGCCTAAACGGCTGAACGTATTTTGATGAAATTTAGTTAGGAGATATTAATAATTAACATTTTGTAAATCCATATTAATATTATAAATGCGAAAGTAACTCTGTCTGTCTGTTACTCTTTCACGCCTAAACGGCTAAACGGATTTTGATGAAATTTGGTATGGTGATAGATGATAACCTAGAAATGGTCATAGGCTATAAATAATCACTCCATGGTTCTTAGGGGGTAGGCAGTAGGCAGATAACTAAATTGAGTTAGTGATTTTTAGTCGTTTTTGTTGGGACTTTTGCTCTTTCACGTCTAAACGGCTGAACGGATTTTGATGAAATTTAGTAAGGTAATAGATGGTTACCTCAAAACGGATATAAGATAAAAAAGATCACGTCATCGTACTTAGGGGATAGGAAGTAGGCAGAAAACTGAATTGAGTTGGTGATTTTTTATGGTTTTTGCTGGGAGTTTTGCTCTATCATGCCTAAACGGCTGAACGGATTTTGATGAAATTTAGTTAGGAGATATTA
This sequence comes from Zeugodacus tau, assembly GCA_031772095.1. Lineage (NCBI taxonomy): Eukaryota > Metazoa > Arthropoda > Insecta > Diptera > Tephritidae > Zeugodacus > Zeugodacus tau. Next base: position 93,819,434 of record CM062649.1, read on the forward strand.
ATAATTAACATTTTGTTTTTCTTCTAATTTACAGTTACATAAATCCATATTAATATTATAAATGCGAAAGTAACTCTGTCTGTCTGTTACACTTTCACGCCTAAACGGCTGAACGGATTTTGATGAAATTTGGTGTGGTGATAGATGATAACCTAGAAACGGTCATAGGCTATAAATAATCACGCCATCGTTCTTAGGGGGTAGGCAGTAGGCAGATAACTAAATTGAGTTAGTGATTTGTAGTCGTTTTTGTTGGGACTTTTGCTCTATTATGCCTAAACGGCTGAACGGATTTTGATGAAATTTAGTTAGGAGATATTAATAATTAAAATTTTGTTTTATTTCTAATTTACAGTTACATAAATATAATATAAAAATGAATTGCTGTTCGTTAGTCTCGCAAATAGTTGAGAACAGCCAAACCGATCTGGCTAATTTTAGTCTTGAAATATTCGTGGAAGGCCCGGAAAAGATTAGATAATCGCCAAAAATAGCGCTATAACGAAGATTTTCCAAATATCGTATTAGAGAAGTCACTGGAGGTACAGCACAGGACTTTAAAAGATCTTGATTGTCGATGAACGTTTTTGGTGGAGCCAGGATTCTGTTAATAGGTGATTTACGCCAGACTCTTCCAATTATTCCTGGATCAACTGTTACTGACGGGCTAATCGCATGCCTAAAATCATTTAATTTGTGATGACACATAAAGAATCGCCAATTAACAATTAACATATGAGTGTTTTTGCAACAATATCAAATTGCGATTCTAGAAGCAGTTGCAAATGGTAGGGTCGCAGTTGACACCTCGATGGATTAATAGCATTTCCAACAGATTTCTGTCACTTCATTGACTCGAAAGAGAAGTTTTCCTGACATGAAACCTCAATATGATAACCATAAATGACTGATTGAATGATTATATTGCTGGTAAAAAAAACAAAGATATCGATGGTCTTAATGCGACAATTTAGAACTTCGGTCCAGGAGAGTTGACACAGCTACAAAACAGGATGACGTAATCAATTATCCCAAACTATTTAAAATTGCCTGTACTATCACCACTCACTTTGCAATTAAAAGTAGTGTGAGTTGTCATCCTGCTGCGTAACCTCGAGTAATCAATATCGTCGCCGAAGCCAAGATTGGACCAACGTAATTTAAGGTATACCTTGCCACAAAAACGTGTGGCCGGGTCTGCTAGTTTTATATAATTTATAATGAAAGTGTGTATATTAAATCACAATCGTTCTAAAGCTCTTTTTGAAATCTGGATTTTCAATGAAGAAGTGTGATTAATATCTATTTGAATGACTAAATATAGACAGGCTTTTTATCAGTATACAAAAAAATTCTTCCTTTTTTGGAAGAATATTAAAATATTTCTTTTTAAATACCAAAAATAATAAAAAAAAATAATATGAGCTGTGTTAAAAAAATAACGGGAATTTTCTTAAAAGAAAAATTTTCATTAATATTTTTGGAAATATGATAAATTTTCATGGATTCGTAGGCATCGTTTCAGTACTGTTTTTGGACAAGAATTCACGAACAAGCAACGAAGTGTAAGCTTTTAAAAAACGAAAATCGCCAACCTCATAAAAACACGTCTAACCTTAGCGGCTCCTCCAGAAAAAGTAAACAATAAATACGACTGAAATTTGTATCGAATTTCGTATATCGACATAATAAAAAATAAAAAAATAATTTTCACAATTAGAAATTTTAAAATTTTGGACAATTGGAAATTTTAAAATTCCCGTTATTTTTTGAACACACTTAATCCCAATAAAATGCAAATTAAACACACATACATATCAGCTTCAGCATTTACCCATATCACCAACACACATGCACACACATTTTTTGGCAAAATAATGTAGACAATTTTATACAAACCAAATGAAGAGCAAGCAAGGACAAGCACAGTCTAAATACCGTTACCATTACCATTACCACACTACCCATAGCAGGCAAGTAGCGTCGCAATCGTTTTGCATAGACACAAAATCAATATTATACATATACATACAGTATATACGAGTATGCCAAGTCATTAATTTGGAATAAATAATTTTGAAAAAAATCTCAATTTTACAACGACAATTTTACATTGGCAAGCAGCAATTCATATACATATTTATTGTATGCAAGCGCGCCACACACAATGCTGCGCCGCACGACAGTTGACAGCAATCGCTTGAAATCAATTTACTCAATTCACAAACGGGTTTTAATAGCCAATTCAGTGCTCACCTTCGCTCATAAAATACACTTCATCCGGCAGATCAATCTCTTTGCTAGCAGTGTTTGTGCACTCTGACTCTTCCTCACCTTCACACAAAAAGTCGATCTCATCCGGCGGCTCTTTGGCCTCCTCCCGGCACGTGGCTATCGTGCGCTCGTCTCCGCTCGCCGACGAGGCCAACGATGTCGTGGCGGTCGCATTGCCAGCGCCCGCGCCCGCTGCATTGCTGCTGCTTGTGCCGATCTCCCGTATGAGGAACTGCACATGATCGTAGCGTTCGATGTCGTCGCTCTTGTTCTTCAGCAAACGCAGGCATTTCTGCTCCTGTTTGTCGGGGTCGCTATCGAAACTATCTGTTTGCTTGCCACCGCCAGCACCGCCGCCGCCACTGCTGCTCATCGACGAGGCCGAGTGGGATTTGGTGCGGCCAAAAGGACAACGAGCTGGCGAGAAAGCAATGATTCAGAGATTGAGAATTTGTGTACAACAAATAAGCAAAAATATGAAAGAGTCTAGTCAATGAGTGTGTTTGTTGTTGTTATTGTGTATATGATGAAATTAATTGATTACGGTATAGAAGATTTCACTCAAAATGGATTGGTGTGTACGTGCCGCACCGGCGCAGCTTCTACGGCTTCTGCCGATTTGCATATTTATTCACAGCAAATGAATGAGTGTGCGGTGTGTGTGATTGTGTGTGAAATTGAGCCATTTGTTGGTCTGATTCAATTAAGCCATAAATGTGTATGCATGTGAATATGTCTCGGTAAAGTGGAATTTTCTCACATTTCTCGTTTGCGTTGCCCCTCTGCAGTTTGCAGTCATTTGACTTGAGGCTATTAGATTACTCACATACTTTGATTTCTTGTTGTTGTTGTTTGCTGTATCACATTCTGAGTGTGTGTGTGTGTGGGCTCACCTTGCTTTTTATTGCTAACATCTGCGGCTGATAACACAACCACATCGTCATCGTCATCTGCCTCGGTTTCGTTGTTATTGTTATTGCTGGCATTATTATTGGTGTTATTGTGATTGTTATTCTCTTCTGGTAGATCTCCAGTTGTTATTGTGCTACTTGATTGCTGCTGCTGCTGTTGTTGTTGCTGCTGCGTAAACACATCTGTGCGGTCCTCCTCATCGATGGGGTCACCTTTCCGTTTGACGATCTCAATTTCCACCTCAACGCCATGCAATTTGGTTGCCACCGCCTAAAACGATTTGCAGGAATTGTATTGAAAATAACACACGCATGCACACATTTAGCATATCACTAGCACTAATGAATTATTGTGAAACACACTCATATGTTCATAACGGTAAAAGATTATCGGTAACTAGCTCCTTTACCTATTGAGAAAATGTATGGATAGTTGTTTTTTTTGAGCCTGAAAAGAGCTCGCATTTGTGGCACGTGCTACAAAATAATTTTTCATCTTTCAATGCGGAGAAAGAAAGAGAGGGCAATACATACAGATGTATTAAATGGTTTCAAGCTGTGGTAGTTCAATTATGGCATGTTTTCACCAGCAGTGTTCTCACTCAAAGAAGTAAGCGATTCAGGTTTCAATCTCATTTCGAACTATTAAAATACCAATTTTACGGTTAAGGGGGGGGGTAAGGTTTGACAACTTTTTTTTTCATTTTTTTTTTCTGAACCAGCAACATCTCAAGATCAGATCGATCATGTTGTGATAGATGGACGACATGTCTCCTGTGTTTCTGATGTGCGTACGCTTCGTGGTCCCAACATCGACTCGGACCACTATCTTGTAGCAGCTAAAATACGCACCCGCCTCTGTGTAGAAAAGCGCACACGTCCACAAACACAAGGAAGGTTCGACATCGAGAAGCTGCAATCACAACCGACAGCTGAACGATTTTCTACTCGACTTGCACTCCTGCTCTCTGAGAGCACTCATCAGGATCTCGGTATAAGGGAGCTGTGGGACGGCATATCAAACTCCTTGCGTACGGCTGCAACCGAAACCATTGGTTTTCGGAAAAGCCAAAAAAACAGCTGGTATGACGAGGATTGTCGTCTCGCAGTGGAGAGAAAACAGACTGCCTACCTCGCAATGTTGCGATCGACCGCAACACGAGCGGGATGGGAAAGATACCGAGAGCTGAAGAGGGAAGCGAGACGCATTTGCAGACAAAAAAAGAAAGAGGCCGAAATGCGTGAGTATGAAGAGCTTGACAAGCTGGCCGACAGGGGTAATGCTCGAAAATTTTACGAAAAGATCCGGCGACTAACTGAAGGTTTCAAGACCGGAGCACACTCCTGTAGGACCCCCAGAGGTGATCTAGTTATTGATGACCAGAGTATACTGAGTTTGTGGAGGGAACACTTCTCCAGCCTGCTGAATGGCAGTGAAAGTATAACAACAGGAGATGGCGAACCCGATTCCCCAATCGACGACGATGGAGCAGATGTTCCATTGCCCGACCGTGAAGAAATTCGAATAGCAATTACCCGCCTAAAGAACAATAAGGCGGCGGGGGCCGACGGGTTACCGGCCGAGCTATTCAAATACGGCGGCGAAGAGCTGATAAGGTGCTTGCATCAGCTTCTTTGCAGAATATGGTCGGAAGAAAGCATGCCTGACGATTGGAATCTCAGTGTACTCTGCCCTATACACAAAAAGGGAGACCCCACAATTTGCGCCAATTACCGTGGGATAAGCCTCCTCAACATCGCGTATAAGGTTCTGTCGAGCGTATTGTGTGAAAGACTAAAGCCCACCGTCAACAAACTGATTGGACCTTATCAGTGTGGCTTTAGACCTGGAAAATCAACAACAGACCAGATATTCACCATGCGCCAAATTTTGGAGAAGACCCGTGAAAATAGGATCGACACACACCATCTCTTTGTCGACTTTAAAGCTGCTTTCGACAGCACGAAAAGGAGCTGCCTTTATGCCGCGATGTCTGAATTTGGTATCCCCGCAAAACTAATACGGCTGTGTAAGCTGACGTTGAGCAACACCAAAAGCTCCGTCAGGATCGGGAAGGACCTCTCCGAGCCGTTCGATACCAGACGAGGTTTCAGACAAGGTGACTCACTCTCGTGTGATTTCTTTAACCTGATGCTGGAGAAAATAATACGAGCTGCAGAGCTAAATCGAGAAGGTACAATCTTCTATAAGAGTGTACAGCTACTGGCGTACGCCGATGATATCGATATCATCGGAAACAACACCCGCGCCGTTAGTTCTGCTTTCTCCAGACTGGATAAGGAAGCGAAGCGTATGGGTCTGGTGGTGAACGAGGACAAGACGAAATATCTCCTGTCGTCAAACAAACAGTCAGCGCATTCGCGTCTTGGCTCCCACGTCACTGTTGACAGTCATAACTTTGAAGTTGTAGATAATTTCATCTACCTGGGAACCAGCATCAACAACACGAACAATGTCAGCCTCGAAATCCAACGCAGAATCGCTCTTGCCAACAGGTGCTACTATGGACTAAGTAGGCAATTGAAAAGTAAAGTCCTCTCTCGACGAACAAAAACCAAACTCTACAAGTCTCTCATCATTCCCGTCCTACTTTACGGTGCAGAAGCGTGGACGATGTCAACATCCGATGAGACGGCACTAGGAGTTTTCGAGAGAAAGGTTTTGCGGAAGATTTATGGTCCCTTAAGAATTGGCAACGGCGAATACCGCAGGCGATGGAACGATGAGCTGTATGTGTTATTCGACGACATAGACATAGTCCAGCGAATAAAAAAACAGCGGCTACGCTGGCTAGGTCATGTTGTTCGAATGGATGGAAGTGCTCCAGCTCTGAAAGTATTCGATGCAGTACCCGCTGGTGGAAGCAGAGGAAGAGGGAGACCTCCACTCCGATGGAAGGACCAGGTGGAGAGGGACCTGGCTTCGCTTGGAATAACCAATTGGCGCCAAACTGCCAGAAGGCGGGATACGTGGCGCGCTGTTTTGGACTCGGCTATAACCGCGTAAGCGGTGTCTACGCCAGTCAAGAAGAAGAAGCAACATCTCAAGAATATCGTGTTAAAATTTTAGGTCATTCGGAGAAAAACTAACGAAGTTACAGAAGGTTGAGGTACCTCCAGCTACTTGCGCCGAGTGTACAAAACTTTGAATCGATTTTCCCAAATATGTAAAGTTGGTGACCAGCCTACAGAACAAACTACTGCATCAATCGTTTTGAAATTTTGAACAAATATTCTACATATATATAGCTCTCGAATCACGTCGAGTTTTTCCAAAATTACTTTTAATTACTAACAATTTTACAATAACAAATAGGTCGATTTTTTCGTCTAAAATCGTCATTTTGGCTTGAAAATGGTACCAAAAATTAAAAAATTGAAAAATTAAAAAAAAACTCGACGTCAATTGAAAGATAAACTAATAGACTAAAGAAAGCATTTTGATTTTTTGGTTTTGAATGATCTAGTGATGCTGTAGGCTGGTCACCGCACAAAAACTTTTTTTCGAGGTGCCTGCAGAGAATGACGATAAATCCGTTATTCCTCGCTATTTTTCGATGAAACTTTTTTAAGTATCCTTCAAATGTTGTACTTTCATATAATAATAAGTAAAATAAACCTACAGCAATATTTGTTTCTAAAAAAATTCATGAAAAAAGGTCTTTTATCGACGAAACAAACCTTAACCCCCCCCCGCCCCCCTTAATTCTCGATTCGACTTTTTCTAATGCTATCACTCTTCTTCTTAAAAGCTGATGTGATTTCGAACCATAGGGGATCGTAGAATACAAGAAACTTTCTAATAATTATGGTGGCACTTTACAAACCCTTGCGAGGTCCATTTGGGCCAACTTTTCCTTTTTCTATTTTCTATCTATTTTCAGTTTCAGTTTCAATTCTAAACTAACACTATTTCCTAGATTGCTCTCCAAGAGATTTGTGCTTAAATTATTTGTGATTCACCTAACTTATGCGAGGTAACTCCTGTTTCGGCCGGTCCTTTAGTCCTTTCAAAACCACTAAAAATGTTCTAAGGCTTTAAACCGCTCGGCGAAGTCGCCTATTCAGCATTATTTTAGTATCATTTATACTTTCTACATCACTCTATATCCATCATATTTCATTATAATTTATTTTTAATTCAATTTTGTTTTCAGTTTCTTTTCAAAATGCACCTTAGCCTTATTAACTCACCTTAACAATACCAATGACGATGTGCTCCAAACCGGGACGTTCCGAGTAGTAGTGCAACAGCAGCGAGCCATCTTTCTCCGTACAACGAAATGAAGGTGCCCTCATGCCGGGGTAAAGGGTGCCCAGATGGTCATGCAGTGCATCCAAGTTCTGTGGAAACACACAGTAAAAGTTCGTGAGAGAGTGCAATTGTCGAATGATATGTTTACGAACGCGGTAGAAGCGGGTGCAGGAAGATAATAAAATGCATTAATAGCTGAACACTTGAGGTGAAATTGCAGCAAAATTCAATTTAAATTTCCATTATGGCGCACAGCTGAACGACGCAACTGGTGTGTGGTTCTGAATGGCTGTGGCGATAAGGCGCTATAAGTCCAGGGATTGCTCGTTGCTGCTCTCTGGCGAGTGAAGGAATCGAATTGACTGATGAATGTAACGACAGGAAGTGTCGGACTACCGTTACAGTATTGGTTTTGCGGTTTTCACACGGACAGACACCTCAAGTAAGAAGCGAAGGGAAGGAGATAGGTAAGCAATTGTTGTTGGTGGACCAGCTAAAGATAGTTTTTAAAATACCGCTGAAGAAGCGAACATTTACAATAAGATGAAAATTGAATAACCAACTTCCGTGGAGGGTGCGTAAGTGAATAAAAATTCAGTTATTAAAAATGATTGAACTCTGTGTTCAATATAGGCAAATACAGTACTGGGCAAAGCGTTGGTAACTCATAAAGGCGGAATTTATTTTCAGAGAATATTATTTATAATTAATTCACGAGTTAAATGAATTAATTGAGAATATTTTTACAGTCGTGCTGATTATTTGAGGTTAGAGTCAGCTTATATCGTGGAATGAAGATAGCTGGAAGTCTAGTAAATAGTAAAGCGCACCCCAGTTGCATATATTTCGCACTTTTGGAAGATTAATTTACAAATTATAGCAATAACAATTGCTCGACGATGTGGGTGAAAGTAGATAAATCCGTATTTTTACATCAATAATATTTTCTATATAAATAATTAATAGGCCTTATAATATTATTTTTATACTCTCGCAACAAAATTTGCTAAAGAGAGTATTATAGTTTTGTTCACCTAACGGTTGTTTGTAACACCTAAAACTAAAAGAGTTAGATATAGAGTCATATATACCAAAGTGATCAGGGTGACGAGTAGATTTGAAATCCGGATGTCTGTCCGTCCGTCCGTCTGTCCGTCTATCCGTCTGTCCGTCTGTCCGTCTGTGCAAGCTGTAACTTGAGTAAAAATTAAGATATCTTGACGAAACTTGGCACAAATATTCCTTGGCACCATAAGAAGATCAAGTTCGAAAATGGGCAGAATCGGACCATTGCCACGCCCACAAAATGGCGAAAACCAAAAACACATAAATTGTCATAACTAAGCCATAAATGAAGATATAAATATAATTTGGAATAAAGGATCGCACTAGGAGGGGGCATATCTGGAAATAATTTTTTTGCTGAAGTGGGCGTGGCCCCGCCCACAAATGGGTTATTTGTATTTAACTCGCAAACTAATAAAGCTATATAAACCAAACTTTCTGCAGTCGGTTCTCTTACATATCCCACCATACACCATGAAAATAGTTGAAATCGGATAATAACCACGCCCACCTCCCATACAAAGGTTAGGTTGAAAATTACTAAAAGTGGGTTAACTCACTAACGAGAAACGCCAGAAACACTAAATTTTGCAGAAGAAATAGCAGAAGGAAGCTGTACTCAGATTTTTTACAAAATGGAAAATGGGCATGGCATCGCCCACTTATGGGTCAAAAACCGTATCTCAGGAAATACTCGACCGATTCGAATGAAATTCGGTATATAATATTTTCTTGACACTGATAACACGGACAAAAATTGGGCGAAATCGGTTCACAACCACTACTACTTTCCTTATAACTCAATTTTGCAATCCATCTGATTCCTTCACTTTATAATGTAAACATAAGGTACCAATGAAGATAACGGAATAAAACTTTACACAATTAGTGCATATCATCTCTGGCTTCACTTGTGAAAAAATTGTCGAAAACGGACCATAACTTTTCAAGGCCCCAGATATCGAACATGTTGAACTCAGCGCCTTAGGATCAATTTAAATCGAAAATATGGGTAAATCTCTCAGATATCTCAATTTAATTCAGAGGAAATTGTTTTCTTCTAATAGTGTGTCTCTGTTCCAAAAATTATTAAAATCGAGTCATAACATTTCCATATACCTGATTGTAGGTTTTTCAAAAGTATCTTCTCCTAGCTCCCATATACCTAATTATAGGTTTTTCAAAAATACGGTGAGCTTTATTCCGCATATATGTATTGGTTAAATTTCTTCAAAAAATTGCGAGAGTATAAAATGTTCGGTTGCACCCGAACTTAGCCTTTCCTTACTTGTTATTTTTCATTTCTATATTTTGGTGTTAAATATATCTTGGAGTGGATGATGGAACTGATAAAATATTTTGTTTTTGTTTTTTATCTTACTCACCTGCAGAAAGTCGCGCGGTGTGGCGCCAAGCACTTGCAGAATTTTGTCATAGCCCGAATCCTGGCAGAACTCGAAAAAGGTTTTACCGAAAAGCTCCAGTATATCATCAGCGGGTATATCTATAGGAGGAGGAATGGAAAAAGCGGCAGAAACAGAAACGGTAGAAATAAAATAAATTCCGATATTATATATCAACAGCGTCATTGTCAGTGCTCGTAGGCAAGAGCGCTTAATTACGCTTATCAGCAGGTATATTATAGCAATTTGTAAGTAAGTATGTCGGACTTTCGCTTATGCATATGTATATATGAATACTATATATGAATGTAGTGGGTATGTAGGTATGTAGGACTGCAGGCAATTGGTACTCACGTAAAATCTCCACCGCTGCGCCAATGAGATTGTAGGTGATTTCATCATCATATGTTTGGCGCACCAAAAACTGACCTTCCATGCTGACCATCGCTTTTTTCCTGCGGAAAGTGGAGAAACAACAATAGAGTGCTGATATGAGAAAGGCTATGCAAAGGCGAAAGTGAGATAAAAATAATTTTTAATTAAAACGCGTTGCTGTGTTGAGCTTTCATATGCTGCGCGACCTTTTACCCACATACTGCACGGTGGATATGCTCGACACAAACACACATACTGATATATAAGTATGTACATACTTATGTTTGTGTGAATGCACTGTGCACATTTAATATAGTTTAAGTACTTATCAAAGGGTTAATTAAGTTCTCTTTTTGTTGTTTTTGTTTTTTTTTTTGCTTTTGAAAAAGTTTTGCGAACAATGTGATGGCGAACTTAATTAGGCAATTATCCGTTTTGCAGTCGCTTAACACAGGGAATGAAGTTCTAAGTTCTTTAAGTTCAGTAAAGCGCAGCGATTGCAAGAGCTTCATTTTGGTGGATATGGTGTTATGGACTCTTAATGAATAAATAATAAATCATTTAAAATTAGAAGATCGAAATTTCATTTCATATTATCGCTTCTATTTCATATTTGAAATAGAAGCGATAGTAATATAGAATTCTACAAGCAATTTACACAACACGCTCAAGCGCCTGCATGTATGCTCTAAATAATTTGGCAGCATTGCTCATTCCCTACTCTCTCGCAAATGTGTTATAAATATCAGAGGAAGTTGAAATGAATTTTTAATGAGTATGAAATTACAGCGAATCTCTCCAACTCACTGCCAGGCATGGCCATCAAGATGGATAAGCGAAGATATTGCAAATACATTAGCGCACCATGTGCAGGCAGGCAAGTTGTCTAGTTGTTGGCGCTTTAAAACTTTGCTACCAATGTGAGAAGTCGTGCTCGGAAAGTTTTTAATTTTGTAATTCATCATCACTCATTGTGTTGTGCGAAGACGTTCGGATATCTGTTCGGATGTGCAATAATGAATAAAGTATTTTGCCAGCATTTGGCGGAAAACTCGCATGAAAGTTGGAACGCAGTGGGTGGCAATGTAACAGCAGCATTACCGGTAGGTTGGTGTGTCAGTAGGAGCGCTTATCATTCGATTATCTCTGAGTACTAGATTTTTCAAAAATGGCTGTTGGTTACTCTAGGAATCGTGTGCTCGTGTATTGGGATGGTGTGTAGCGTACATATTTAAATAGAATTGTGTGAGGAAAACGCTGTACAACGGAGAAGAGGATGTCATAGCGAAGTTCCCGCAGACTTGTGTTGCCTTAGGAAATCAATCACTGCCATCGATGTGTAATTTGTAGCGTCAAACATAAATCTTTAGATAATTATCTACATATGTTCTGCATGTATATGTGTGTATTCCCGCCATTTTCGTTTCTCCCACCACGCCCTCATTCACCGCACAATCTCAGTTGACTACTGGTCCATGATGGTGGTGGTCGTTGTGGAAACACAGACCGCGCAGTGCCACCCACCTGCCTCACACTCTTCACATTGCCACAGCTTTACACCATTTCTTCCATCTTTTATGTTCGACCAATATTTTTTTTACACCGGTTGTGCGCCCAGTTGGTGGTCCACAGCTCTGCTTGTCGTTCGATAACTAGTCTGTCCGTCGCATGCTTGTTGTTGTACGTTCGGTGTTGTCATTGTGCGACTCGTTCGAGCTGCGTCGCTTGCCAGCGTGTTAAATGAGCCAGGAAATTCAATGTGAACATAATATATACTATTACCTACATACACGTATGGGTGTGTGTATGTGTAGAATATATAGTATATATCGCTTCCTATTCACTTCGATATTCACTTTTCAGTTCGCTTGAGTTCCAGTGAATAAAAGTAATCGTCCGTGCGGATGTACTCATACACCGTTATATATTTACACGAGTGTATTTCTTGTAGCCGCTTGTGGAGAATGTAATTTGGGATTTAATTTAAATCGTTTTCGTTGATGAAATGAAGGAAATGAAAAGTGAAAAAGTATCCTAAATCGATCACAAAAATGCGATTTGTAAAATTCTATAGATTGTGTGTGATTTCCTCGAGTTTGCTGCTGCTGCGCGTGTGCGTGTATGTGTTGGCGATTCGTGTTGTTCAGCTGTCGATTTTGCCAGCATATTCGTGACTTTGATTAATTTGCTTTTGAAACTTAACAAATGGCTTAATTAGCCAACCGAAGGCACGAACTGCCTGTATATCGTTGATCCATAATGAGTAAATAACATTTGATGTTTTTTGGGAGTAAGGAGTACAAAGCACTGACGAGGATATTTATATATTTTTTTTTGTTAAAAATTCTTTTTGTTATTCAATATCGAACAAAAATCTTTGGCGTTTTGGCAACCATCAAGAAGAGTCTGAAGATTAATACTAACAGTTGTATCGCTAGTATCATTTAAATTCCCCATTAAGTGGATTATTACTCTTACATAGCCCGCTGAGGCATATGAAGAGTGACACAAATAATGACAGTTATAGCGATACAATTATATTCAAGCAATTTGTGGCGATTGATAATTGTTATTAAATCACTTTTGGGCGTGTTTTATTACGCAAACAAATATAATTACTCAAACATTAAAATATCAACACTCAAGCAAATGATACAAATAGTTGCAATCACAGTGGAAATCAGACGAATTCAGCAAGCAAAGTGGCGTTCCGGTTGCATTTCTTTACGACACATGTCATAAATCGCCGCCAATAATTATCCAATCACGGCATGTCCCAACTGTGTGTGTGCGGCGGGCATGCCATAGAGACTAGGTGTGGCGCCGAATGTGGCACGCCATGCCGCTTGTACAATTCAAGTGAGCAAAGCTTGAAAAATAAAATAAAAGACACCAGCAGCACAGCCGTCATGCCTGCACGCACAGAGGTATCCAGTTATCAGCAGCAGCAACAACAACACCAACAGCCGGTGCGATTATTGCAACTGACAAGTTCAGTGAGATGCCAGCTGCCGCCTGTCGGCATATCTGCCGTCGCCAGCACACCTTTCCACCTGCAATTTTCCACGCTTTTACAGACAGACAGCGCCAAGCACACTTGTCATACGCTTGCAAAATTTTCCGCTAAGCCAACGCAGCTGCCGGCTGTGTCACCTGATATGCATTTGGGGAGTGTTGGAAAACTTTGCAGGAAGCGATGCGTGCAACATTTCCCCAGTGCTAACCTATTACATACATTATATATGGCGGATGTGTTCAAATGAAGATATGAGGATAGAGGAGCGGGTTTGTAAAAACGATTTTGATTTTCTTTGTGGATCTCAGAAGAGTTATCTTAAGAACCTCCCATCCAGAAGTACATTCAGAAGCTCCGTTGTGATCCTAAGACCAAATCTAACGCTAATAGCAAGAATGCTCTGTCATCTTCTATCTTTTGTCGTCTAGTAACTTCATCACTTTTCTTCTACTTCAGTCGGTCATTTACTAGATTTCAGCTAAATAAATCATAATAAAGATTTCATATAAAAAGGGCTTGACTTGAATATGGAAAGGGGATTCACTTGTAGCTTTATGATAATAATCAATTCTCAACTGAGTGAGCGAGCAGAGAGTGCAGTGAAATGCGTTGCCTTATTGCTCGGAATAACGGTGATTGCTTTTGAAATGCAGCGCATTAATGCTTTTACGAATCACAATATGAATATTTCATTCACATTTAAGTCCAACTAACTATTGTCAGTTCCATTTTCAAGAGAATATATGCTCATCTCTATAAGTATATGTATATGTAAGTGTCTGTATATTTTATAGTTTAACTGCGAATAGCGGAAGCGCTGCTTTTATGATTACATTTAAATGTGTGTGAACAAATATTTCCATATGAATAACTTAGCCGCGGCGGTTGACAAACAAATTTGCACCACAGCAAAGTAAGCAATATTATTAGTGTTAGTGTTAGCGGTATGTTAGGAGCTCGAATCAGTAGAGTGTGTCGAGTGCACGAACTACCATCTAGGAAAAAGAGCTCACATATCAAGGGACATAGTTTAGAAACGGCAGTAAAGGCAAATATAAAGAAAGGAAATAAAAATATTTTATTTTTTCCCGGGTTCTTAGAAGCATATGGTTTCTTATTTATCTTCCTTCAATAATTCTTCGAATTAACTATTCTTCAGAATCGCCGTTAAGGGGTTATATACAGTTAGAATTTTCAAAAAGTCGATTTTTTTTATTTCATTTTCTTAATGTACATATATTTAAGAATACACACAGAAAATTTCATATCGTTCCGGTGAATATTTTCAAAGTTACAAGCAAATGAAAAATTTGAAAAGGCGTTTCCCTGTGCTTTTAAGTACAAGGTCCAAACTTTAAACGCGTTTTTCTCAAAATGGTGTTTTCAAAGTCGGTGACCAACATTACTCGAAAACGGCTAGACCGATTAGTCTCAAATTTTAACACGACCTTCTTAAATATATTTTTTAGTAATTAATCGTAGATTTTTTCTCTCCGATAAATATTTTTTTTTTTATAAACAATTTAAGGCCGAAATTTCGGTGAAAAATCGATTTTTTTTTTTTGAGAAACCGCCATTTTGTCAAAAAATTTTATTTTGCTTATTCCTTCGATTAATTACTAGATTTAACATTATTTTAACGAAATCTGTTTGGTTTTTTAATTTCGGATGATCCAGTTCCGAGATATAGTGGTCACCGCAAAACGTCTTTTTTGAGAGGAGCTCCTGGAGATCAGCTGTAGCTCTTTTTCAAATAAATATTTTTACTAAAACTAAGTCTTAAAATACAGTTAAAAGATACCATAATATGTGTATAAATTTTTGGATCAATAAATTAAAAAGTTTTCTCAGAAAAAATTCTGGAAAATTCACTTTTTTTCGGCCGTCTAACTGTATATAACCCCTTAAAGAAGTAATATAAGAACATCTTCGATTTTTACCATCAGGGTTTTACTAGAGTTTAAAATAGTTTCTTTTATTGTTTTGAGCTCGCCTACAAGCTCCACCATGGCTGACAACGAGCTCGCCGATATGTGAAAACAAATGCTTCAGCAACTGCAGCGACTTGTCATGCCGTTATGCCAGTGACTTACTTGAGTGAGTGCGCGCTCTTCACCGCCTCCGCTTGCGGCAGAAGAACATCAGAGCGTCGTGCTGCTGCACACGAAGTTGGATGTGCTTTAAGTGGCTTTTAACCTTATTTCACAACCACTTCCACTTCCGCCCGTCTACGTAAGCACATACCAAGCCATATTAAACCGTAATGTCTGTATGTGTCTGTGTGGGTGTAATGCGCTTACGAAGATAATGCAAATGTGTGTGTGTGTGTCTGTGTTTGTGCGCTTTGTAAATTTCATTTTGTATATTTATTGTGCGCTCTGGCTTCAGCCTGTCGTATGTCTCCGCGGTTTGGCTTTGGCGTTGCAGTCGCCTGTATTTGGCGCGCTTGTAATCACACACTTAATGCGCCTAGAAAAATTTCTAACAATACAATAAAACGCATTTGTTCTCCTGCATACATACATACATACATTCGCAAATGCTCGCATGCACCCACACACATATACACACAGAGGCACATTAACATTTCGCGGCACTTGCGGCTGTAGACGCCATACAAGCCCACATGCTGTTGGCAGAGGAAGAGAACTGTCATTGCAGCAAGTTCATTATCTAGTATACACACATGTACATATATATATATATACATATAGACAGAAGTGTGTTTGTGTGTGTGTGTGAGTACACAAATCGTTTTGTTAGCCAGCTAAGCGGCAGCAGCAACAATGCTGAAGCATATTTTTAAGCTTCTGCCACTTCAGATGCCTCACTCTCAAGCTTTTTTTTTTGTTTTTTCTCATTTTTTCCGTTGCCAGCTCTTCATCACTGTTGGCATTGTGTAAAGGACATTTGTAAGGATAAGCATGTCAACTTAATGCTTGTAGCTTAGACGTTTAAGAAACTCACTTGTAAGTACAAAAATATATATGTGAATTTACTTTTTCCGCATAGGCTGTAGTTACTGGCGTGGGGAGTGGGTGTCTGCCCGCTGTGCTGTTTATTTGTTCTTATAATTTCATTCGTACCCTAGCAACAACTCGGCCTAGCAATCAGACTTGCTTTCACTTGTAAAAATCAAGCGAAGTGTATTAATAAAATTTATGAATGTTAAAACTGTCCTCTCAGCGTCAATTTAAGTAAATTACTCAATCACAAAACTTCTTGTGGCGATGTGATGAGAGCGCGCAAGTGGTTTGCAAGTGTCTCTTGGTGGGTAGAAGTGACCGCAATTTAGCATATTGTCGGTCTGCTTGCAATTCAATGGCTTTTAAAAGAACTTTGGGAAAGTTCAAAATAAAATAATGGAGTAACTCAGTTTTGAACTTCACCAAATTGGCGAAATAATAGTTTAAGATAAAGATAAACTGACTAACTTTATAACTTATGCGAGATATTCTTCAATAAAGCAAGTGATTGAAAAATGAGAAGTAATTTCGAAGTAAAAATTAATCTATATTACAACAATTACAAAGTCTAGCTGTCTTAGTTAAATACAAACAATAAGTTAAGTAAGTTTTGACTTTATGTCACAGAGAGAAAGCGAGAGTATTTGCAGTTGAGCGCAATTTGCTTTTGTCTAATTGCTCGCCCAGTTTGTGTAAACACATTCTAATTTCGTGATTTATACACTAATTTACTGCCTAATTTACTCGCTGCTGCCACCCCCCTTGCTTGCTTAATGGCAATTAGTTGCTACTAGCCAGCAGGGCAGGTCCAAGTCCAATGGGGGAGCCTCAATGCTCAATAAGTAACAAGTAGTTCATAATAATAAAATGTGGACCAGAAACACAAATGTTCTGCGCGAGACATTTGGCCATTAGATGCCCATAAGCCGCATTAGCACGAGCACACACACACCAGCAATGTAGAATGAAATGCCAAGTGAAGAATCGTAGCCGAGTAAAAAGAAAGAACGAAAGAAGAAAATCATTATGAAGCGCATAACAGTAAGAAAGAAATAAAGATGGCATGTCTTGTCAGCCGTCGTCGAAATGGCTTTTAGTAGCGAAAGTACAATGTGATAAAATTTATGCTAAATGTATTTAAACAGCATTCATCATTAAGCGAATCAACAACAGCAGCAAACGGCGCTGACAGCTATGATCCGCGACGGTTTGGCGTACAAATGAAGCGCCTGTCATGGTGGGCATGCGTTGGATGGATGAATGGAGATGCCTCCAGGCAACTGCGGATTATCTAACAATGTAAAGACTAATATCCAAGCAATAAACCCACACAAATTCGCATTTTTTATAACATATATACAATGGATTTTTATATGAGTAATGAAATCTTCAACAGCTCATGTTTTACTGCCTCGGCAATAGTAATCGCAAGTAATGCGATAGCGGCTTTTCTGTTTCTGTTTCTGTACTGTTCTGTTTCCGTGTTTTTTTTTTGCTGTGAATTTCCATTAAATCAATGACGTTTTTTTTCGGGACGTCACAGGTGTTGTGGCATAACTTAGCTCCATTACAATTTTGGTTTGTTTTCTATTGGATCATAAATCATTTTATTCAAATGTGATGTGATAGCGAGCGGAGGCGTATTCTGCGAATTGAAGGACATTTACAATGAGCGGATAAAATTAGGCGTAGAAATACATAATTTTATGTAAATATTATAGACTTGTGTGAGAAGGGTCCAAAATAGATTTTTTTGGATGGAGTGGCAGGCTAAAAAACTTCTAGATAGTAATGCAACGATTTCGTCTTTATCCTAAAGCGAACATTATATGACTTTAATCAGAGTTATTGCAGAAATTTAAACCTGAAACCAAATATAATATTCATTTAAGAATAAATGAGAGTTACACAAGTTAAATTTTTAATTATCTGCTGAATATTTTCATTTCAGTTATATTCCCTCTGTCCTGCACTTTGTAAAATATTCGTGAAATGGGCTTCCGAATCAGTGCCTATTAAAGCGACTAAGTATTAAGGCCACGCGCAGCCGAATGGTGAGGCGACGGTCGAGTTAAGCAGATGTCAAGCTGTCATGCTGTTGATTATTAAACAGTTTAACACACCGGTTAACACAGACAGCAGCCGAACGATGAGCGCAGTCACATGCGTTTGTGAACTTTGTTGGTTGGTTGGTGTGTGAGCGACGCTCAAATTTAAGCGTCAATTGCTGTGACCTTCAGAAGCCAACCCCAAGCACACATTCAAATAAGTGCGTATACGATTACATGCCACAGCCATTGCCACAGTGCCACAATGACACGGTGGTTGCCCTGAGCAGCAAGCGCCTTCAGGTGCCTGTAGATACCGACCGCCATCCGCCGTGGCCTGCCAATTTCGTGAATTGCGGTGGCGACTGTCAGTCACTCGTGTTGGTGGCATAGTTGGCGCTGCCACAGTGTAGTCAGTAGTCGAAATTGAAATGTGGCAAGCTGCTACGCCGAAGCCTGGTTGATATTTACATACATGACGATGTGTGTGTCTCTCGTCGCTGTCGGAAGTTCTTGGTCATAAAGCGCACGCATTTTGTAAGTCAACCGTTGCAGTCAGGGACACAATGCGTTCGGCATTAAATAGCTCGTGGTTCTTGCTATTATTTTTTTCCCTTTATTTTGGGACCTTGAAATATTTTTTGTTGCTTTCAATCATTAAGTTGGTGTACATTCTACGCTTCTTATAGATATGCTACTTATGCTCTGCAGTCGTATCTCATTCGAGTGCGCAATGGCATTCTCAAATATCCTTACTCTATCATATCACCACCAAATACATACATACAAGTCCATCATAAAGCGAAAATGCCAACAGCTTCCGCACCGAAACGCATTCACCAAGTGGTTTGCTCAGAGAATTTTAATTAAATTTCTTTGCACTCGTCAAAATGTACGATTTTCTGTATAGAGTTACATGAAGTGACGTTGGATGGGCCTAACTGCCGAGCCGCTAATACTCAACACAGTAATTATGGTAATTCATTTATCGTCGCAGCGTGACATTTACTCCATCAATGGCTACTTAAGATTAAAAGGCCGACCATTGGACCGTTAGTTACACCTAATCTATTTCGAACCTCAAGCATTACTTGTATGTACTCACTTGTGGGTCCATTTCAATTTAGTTCTTGCCTCCATACTGACTTGGTTGAAGAAGCATACCTAAATATTTGTATTTGAACACATATTATTTGGCAAAAGTTGCTTATTTTACATAAAAATAAAATCTAAAAAATTTCGCTAGACAACTCTTCGTTTGATTTTACCTTCCATGAAATGATATGTGAATCAAATAGGGTCCGGTATGCGACAGTATTTCTTTTCATTATTTTTACTCTGTTGTATGTAGAATTAAGAACACATGCACGTCGACACTTTGGTGTTACCCTGAGGCCACCATGTGAATTGGTGATTGTCTATTAGTGATTGCCATGTTTTTGTCGGCAAATCTTCAGCCTATTTATGTGGAACACGTTCAATGTGGCAAACAATAAAAATTTAATAATGTCCGCTGCAAGTACCCGTCATGTTTATGATTGTGTCTACGAAATTTGATTGTTTATGTCTGTGTTTGTTTAAAAGCTTTCCTTTTTATTTGTTCTTCATCGCTGAAACGCAGACTTGACTCTGTATTATTAAGGAACCACCTTCTCGAACTGACCATAACTTGCTTCTGTTCTTTTTGATAGCGCTCAAGTATATATGCATTTCTTTATCTGCGTTCGTAGAAGAAAAGTCTTCAAATACTAAAATTCGGCGATAAAGGAAGTAACTGTAGCGTCTGACATCCTTTGGCAAATTACGAAGAGTCTTGATAGAAGAATCTAAGAATTTTTCAGTTGGAATCCAAAGGGATTGAGTCGAAAAATTTAATAAACCAAATATAGTAAACTGCCCATCTCCCTGTTGTCTGAGTTGCCTTTTGCGCAGTTCGTCAGGTTGGAGAAGGAAATCTGTAATCAATAACGCCCGCCCGCATCGAATCTTTGTAATGTGACTTGTATTTAACGGACATAAAAAGTTAGGCAGTTCGAATTCGTCGGCAACACAAAGCATTGTTATTGCTACACCCTTACACATGTGTCAACATACGCAGACATTCTCTAATATGATGACATTTACGAGCATATGTACGAGGAGATGATACTGTTTATGTACAACATCATCCATGTAGACGCACTTGGTAGACATGAGAAGACGGGGCATATTGAGTGCTATTATAAGCGCGTAAAATAGCATTGGAGAGTGGAGCGTCTGCGATATGATCCATAGTGTTCATGTGGAAGAGTCGTAATATAAAAATAAAAGCCTAAAAATAACAACTGGTTGTTGGTCGCCAACAGATGGCGAGCGCTGTAGTAGACAGATGGAAGAGACACTGATACATGTGTATATGTGTAAAGGCCCGACACTTACAAATATATACTTTGTGTTCTACCGCACAAATAAAAGAGCAATATCAGACACACGGCCACCAACTCCCGCTGATGGTTACTCATACGCAGCGCAGATAAAAGCATCGAGATTGTTGAGGTTACGCATACGCCCCGTCGACATTTTAAAACGCACTGATACGCATACACACACACGTACGAGTATATACGTAAGTGAGTGCGTGTGGAATGGCATGGCAGAGCACTTAACAAACTGTAATTGATGAAAGTGTTGCTGCCGCTGTTACTCTGTTCTCTGTTGGCTTCCATTCTCTCTACCATCGCCACCATCGCCTTCCTTGCTTTCGTTGCTTATCGCGGCTTGCGGAGCGAGTGCCTTTGTCTGCCCCAACCGCTGATTGTATTAATGTGTCGCCTGTTTCACGCTTCTTTTTCGCACATGTTTTGTGTTTGTTATGAGCCCGAAAGCGCTTTCTCTTGATTGCCTCCGCGCAATATGCTCCGGATGTCCAAGAAGCGAGAGTTCGCTATCTTTCTTTTCTTTTTAGTTATCTTCTCAATGGTCACCATTCAATACCTCCACTTCCTGCGTGCGTATCATGTGTCTGCATTGTCTTGTGAATGCTGTTGTTGTGCTAGTTAGCCTTACTGGGGTTTGGAGCATTACTGCATCATTAGCAGTTGTCGATATGGTCGCTTGATAAATGTGCGCTGCGGCCAGCTAACTTGTTTGTTTTTTCTTCTTATCGCTCTTTCTTTTGTTTTTCGTTTGCCTCAGTGGTGCTTTCTGACTTTCCATTTCTCCGGCATGTATCGAGTTTGTGAAGAGATAATTGTGTTTCACGCTTCGGTTTACTCGTGAGTTATTGCAGACGACCACCGGCTGCTGGCGGCGAGTCACTTACTTGCTAATGTTTACACTTGTAAATGAAAATGTTGGAGCGCTCAAAGAGGAAAATAATAAAATTGATTCGAGGAAATCAGTGGAGGAAAGTAAAGTGTAACAAGTAAGGAAAGGCTAAGTTCGGGTGCAACCGAACATTTTATACTCTCGCAATTTATTGAAGAAATTTTATTAAGATAACATACAAATTAACCCATAAATCGTCATATATAGTATATGAGGGCTGAGATAATTCCTGAACCGATTTCATTCATTTTCATCAGCAAGGTACACTATATCCAAGACGATACGCTCACTTAATTTTGCTAAGATAGCTCACATATTAACCAATACATATATGAGGAATAAAGCTCACCGTATTTTTGAAAAACCTATAATTAGGTAGTATATGGGAGCTAGGAGAAGATACTTTTGAAAAACCTATAATGAGGTATATGGAGATGTTATGACCCGATTTTAATAATTTTTGGAAAAGAGACACACTATTAGAAGAAAACAATTTCCTCTGAATTAAACTGAGATATCTGAGAGATTTAACACAACATGTTCGATATCTGGGGCATTGAAAAGTTATGATCCGTTTTCGACAATTTTTTCGCAAGTGAAGCCAGAGATGATATGCACTATTTGTGTAAAGTTTTATTCCGCTATCTTTATTGGTTCCTTATGTTTGCATTATAAAGTGAAGGAATAAGATTGAATTAAAAATTGAGTTATAAGGAAAGTAGTCGTGGTTGTAAACCGATTTCGCCCATTTTTTGTCCGTGTTATCAGGGTGTCAAGAAAATATTATATACCGAATTTCATTCGAATCGGTCGAGTAGTTCCTGAGATATGGTTTTTGACCCATAAGTGGGCGATGCCACGCCCATTTTCCATTTTGTAAAAAAATCTGAGTACAGCTCCCTTCTGCTATTTTTTCTGCAAAATTTAGTGTTTCTGACGTTTTTCGTTAGTTAGTTAACCCACTTTTAGTAATTTTCAACCTAACCTTTGTATGGGAGGTGGGCGTGGTTATTATCCGATTTCAACTATTTTCATAGTGTGTGGTAAGGTACATATGAGAACCGACTGCAGAAAGTTTGGTAGCTTTATTGCTTAGCTTTATTTAATTTATTGCTTAGCTTTATTGGTAGCTTATTATAGCTTTATTGGTTTGCGAGTTAAATACAAATAACCGATTTGTGGGCGGGGCCACGCCCACTTCCCCAAAAAAATTACATCCACATATGTCCCCTCCTAGTGTGATCCTTTATTCCAAATTTTACTTTTATAACTTCATTTATGGCTTAGTTATGACCCTTTATGTGTTTTTGGTTTTCGCCATTTTGTGGGCGTGGCAATGGTCCGATTCTGCCCATTTTCGAACTTGATCTTCTTATGGTGCCAAGGAATATTTGTGCCAAGTTTCGTCAAGATATCTTAATTTTTACTCAAGTTACAGCTTGCACAGACGGACAGACGGACAGACATCCGGATTTCAAATCTACTCGTCACCCTGATCACTTTGGTATATATGACTCTATATCTAACTCGTTTAGTTTTGGGTGTTACAAACAACCGTTATGTGAACAAAACTATAATACTCTCTAGCAACTTTGTTGTTGCGAGAGTATAAAAAACGGTACTTTGTTACGACGGTAAATTGGTATTCAATAGGGTTAGGTAAATAAAGTAGTAGCGGCTCTTAGTAGCGAGTCTGTTCGCAATCTAAGTTTTTCTGAGAAAAATATTTCGGATTGAAACTGAATTTTGGGGTTTAATAAGGCGAGTTCCAACTACGAACTAAGTTGCCACCAACGCAATAAGATTCAACAGAAAAACAACAAAGACAAAGAAATAGCCGTGCTGGGAATGAGAAAAAAACAACAAAACAAGTCAATATAAAAAAATGAAAATGGAAAAATGTGAAAAGAGAAACTGAGAAAAACACAATAACACCAACAACAACAACAGCAAATGAAGCAATTAAACTAAGGCAAACAAGCGCATTATGCCCGCATGGGCGACTTACTACATTGTGTAACATTGACTTTTGGCACAGAACGCACACAAAAGGCAGCAGCAACAATAACAACAAGAGCAAAACAGTGTAGCGCCACATGCATGCCACTTGCTTCCTGTTGGTTGCAGTGCATCCGTGCCACAATGCGTCGCCATTTAGTGCTGCTGCTGCTGAAACTTTGCCCCGCTGCCACACCCGACTGCGGTGGCTTGAATAGCCTCTATGACTGTGACTGTGGCTGCTTGCGGTGTTGTCGTTGGCAGTTAAGTTGACATTGTTGCTGCTGTTTGTCTGTGTGTGCGTGTGTGTACTCTTGTGTGCTTGAGGAAACAGCAATAGCCGAGTTAATGCGCGCCGCACAACTAATATTAATGCTGGAAACATGCAGCAGCACCACAAGGCCACAATAATGACTGCTCCGTTGGCCACAACTCGAGCGACGCGTTGAACGGCGTTGAATGCACCCGAAAAGATTTCAATTTGCTGAATAATGCTCTTGTGGCTTTTCGGACTAGCGCCGCGCAAACACACACACACACCCACCCTCATTCCCTCATTGGCTGTTTTTGGTTTGTCGTTTGTCGCTTGCAGTGGTCAGCAGGATGGCTGCCGTAATGCGTGGATATGTTTGTGCTATCCCGTTAGCCACCAGGCTTAGGGTTGAATATTTTCAAGTAGTAAGCCAACAACAAAATTCGAAACAAAATTCAACAGTGCTTCTTGCTGAAGTGGATTTTTTGGTGCAAAATGCATCACATCAGCACAGCTTCTTTTGACATAAAAATTTGACAGCCATTATGTCATTCAGAAATGTCAGTCACTTTGCTGTTATGGAGAAAACTAAATTTAAAGAGAATAAGAATAAGAATGGGTTTAATTGTGTTGGATGAGCGATATGATTGGACGCAAATGTGGATTTTTGAAAGAAGTAGGAGAATAAGAGCGCTCCCTTAATAAAGCTCTTACCTACTTGTCTGATTAAAAAGCAAACTGATACAGTCACTGTGACTTTAAAAGTCAAAGAGGCCCGGATGGATACATCATACCCCATTAATTGTGAGGTGCATACATGAGGTCGGATGCATGTCAATAGTGCTCTGACTTCAAAAATCCCCAAGTGGAAAAAGCTTATGTCTATATAGGAAATGGCGGCTCATACTGAAGTTACACATATAAATTTTGATATTTTACCACAATTTGCTTGTTGTGATTTTTGCCAGCGGTGTTTTTAAGTGTTTCGCAGTTAGATATTTGCAAGGCCTGCGGTAGACCTTTTAGTTAAATGAGAAATAGTAGAAAATGAAAACTAAATTACGCCTAAAAGAGACTGAGGAGCTTTGAAGCATATGAAGTGAACGAATTGTTGCTGAGAAATTGGAAAAGTAGTGGTACTCATAAAAGGTGAAAGGGAAGATGGTTTGACTATTCGCTACATATTTGGTTTTACTCAAAATATTCTCTCCAAAGACATAAACAAAAAATTGTAGTTTTGGGTGATTTGTGTAGAAAGGTCATAAGCAAGACCGCCTGAAGAGAAATGTATGATCGAATACGAGTAGCTCGATGCCCTAAGGTTCATAATTTGATTAGGTTTGGTGTTCTTCTCATATTAGTAGCAAATATATAAAAATTTACTTGATAAAATAGCAGATTCATAAGGGTTACACATTCTACAAACCCTTTTTACCAAGAAAGTAGATTTTAACTATGTGTAATATATACATTACAATTATAATAACAATAACAATAAAGTTTACTCATACCTTATGCAATGTATATATAATATATATTTGCTTAACAAGTGTATCCCAACACTAAGCAAACCAAGCTGTAGCAATTAAGTAAGTAATTTGAGACATAATTCAGCATTTTGTGAGTACTAATACGAGGTTATATGCTTGCAGTTCACCTGCTCCTGTTACCAAAAGTATGTAGACTATGTACAACATACTGTCAAGCAGAGGTTCTGTAAATTAAATGAAATTATGATAATTTCCATATTCACACCTCAGAAGTTTTGAAAATGTATTAACAAAGGCGGCACTTGGTACTTATTCCGCCAACCCACACCCCATGTGTGCCCTCTTTTAGCAAACATGAAAATCTAATTATCGTGAGTTCATGTCTTCGTCTGTATATTTAGTTTACGTAATTTAAGTTTAGCAAAGCGCGGTCGAACCAAATCCAACTGCTGTTCTACCCGCTTCGTGCCGCAGACTCTGCTCTGTAATGAATACACATTACAGATGCTTCAGGTGTTCGAGCGCTTGTGTGTGTGTGTTTATGTACTCAGCGCGTAATTTTCTAATTGATTCTCGCGCTTTTACAAAATGCTCGGTCTGTCTGCCTGTTCATCGTATCAAATTTGCGAAATAAGAGTCACTTGACGCGCGCCCAACCATCCGCAGCCTTAGAGGTAATTATGTGTGCACACATACACACACGTACGCTTGTTTATGTATTGAGTGAGTTAGTTGAATGATCTTTGTGCCGTTCAACTCTTATAAACAAACAGTTTAACACATTCATATATACATCTTCCTATATAATCGTAAACGATTTAATGCAGACTATAATCTACATTATTTGGCGGGTTTGGCAGGCACACTGATTACTAATTAGGAAATTATGTGAGTTTGATTATGGCAGCTGCATAATGTGTCCATGGATAATATAGTTATATTCATATTTAGGAGGTGGCAATTGTATGTGGAATCCACTTCGACGAGTCTCGTGCATCAACAATGAATTCTGAATATTTTAGCATTTCTTAATGAACCCACATAACGCTACGAGTATTTGTACCAACTTTATATCCTTTAACTACTCCCTTAATGGTATTTTAGAACGTACTATACTTAAAAATTCCCCTTTTAAACACGACAATGGTTTAGAGTTTCGTGTCAAATCGTAAAATATACCAAAGCATTTAAAGCAATTCGATGTAAGGATAATCATCAGGGGAATTTTACACATCGTTAACCGGGTTGACATACATTCACACTTGCTTTCGAGTGGATATAGCCTCGCTTGTTCCCTCAACTATCGGTAATACAGTTGTGCGTACGATAAGCACGAACTTAAACTTAAACACACACACTCGCGCTAATTCAGTGCTAATTAACAGCATTTATTGTTTTTAGTGCGGAGCTCTCCCTCCTCTTTTTTGAAGCTGTACCAGCAGTTGGTATCATAATTGAAAATGATAGGGTGTAAATGTGGGGAATTTGCATACGGTGTGAGTTTATTGAGTACCCAAGAAGTCTTCTGCACCAAAAAGTCGGGGGAATGGAGTTAATAGAATTTAGTGTTGTATATGTGCATGCGAGTTTGCTTATGTTTATCTTAATATATAAAAAACACGTGTCACGTTGTTTGTTTTCGATGGACTCCTAAACTACTGAACCGATTTTAATGAAATTTTTAACACTGTGTGCAGTTTGGTCCAACTTGAAAGATAGGATAGTTTATAACTCTCCTTATAGTCGCATTATTTATTTATTGCAAATTATTTGTTTATTATTAGCAAAGAGCTATCCACCAGTTGGTGGCGCTAAGTGCGCTATGTTACAATAGATGGCGCTACATTTCATTTTCAATATATGTTCGATTGTGTGTGTAGATAAAATTTGTCAGTACGTGTATACTTTTTCTGTAGTTGGCTTTGTATATTTTTACATTACCGCAAGTGTTTGAATATATTTACGATTGTATGTATATTTTCTCATTTGTTTGTTTGTGGGTGCATATCATAGCTGGCTTTTGAAAATTTTTACATTGCGGCAGGTGTTTGTTTATATACGTGTAGTTGATTGTATTTTTTGAAATTTGAATTTGTTTTTGCGGAAAAAATTTGTTTGAGCAAGAGTTTTTTGTGTGACGTAATTTGTTTCGTTATTATGGTTGGCGATCCTGTTGAAAATCGATCAATAAAAATCACACAGCAGGACAATACTCTCAGCATTATTTCAGATCTACATCGCTCATTTGACACACTTCAATATCCTCTAATATTTTGACAAGGACAGGACGAATATCATATAAATATATGAATTTTAATACAAACTATACATTTTAGAACTATATTCCTAGGTAATAATTTAAATGTATTAAAAAATAAAAAATATATATTTAAATATATGTATATATGTATATAAATTATTCACAGCAAAGCGTGCCCGGGTTTACTAGTCTATTTATATATCCAACCCACATAAAAACGGGTTAGTTCCATTGGTTAAATCTTAATGTAATAGTAATCTCTAAAATCATAATTATTCATTCTTAAAATCATTTATCTCCGTATAAAAAATGAACTTATTTCGCTACGAAGATGCCACCGGGCGTATGAGTAACCTTTCATTTTAAAGAACGTTGAACAATATTAATGGGTTACTTGATGCTTCACCGATTCATTCGCCTACTTTATGCTTTTTGTGCACGAATGCTGCAGAATTTTAGAAAATTGAGTAAACTGCGGAGTCTAGTTACTTCTTTGTCACTTCAATGCGTGCTACAAAGCAACAAAGTTCTGGCAATTAATTTGACTAATATCAACACAACTTTTTAATGTCTTCCGATTATATAAATCGATTTGCGAAAACGTAATAAAAGAATGGCAAAAGTTTTCAACTTGCAATCCATTTGCGCTTCAAGTGTGCGTCCAAAAGGCGGCAAAAGGCGCACACATTGCCTTCGCACTCCCACTCTCTACAGCCTCCTCTCTGGCCGGTCGGTTGCTCAACACATTTTGGCTTTGGTGCACACTGCCATTTGCTTGCTTAGGTCATAATTTATATGTGCGAATGACAGCGGTGTGGGTGAGTGCGAACGTGACTCCAGCTGGCACTATCAGCTTCAAGGACTGCTGCGCCATATGCGAAACTACACAAGAGCTGAGCTGTGCTGTGCTGTGGGTTACCAAGTCTGCTTAGTTGTTTATTTGTTTGCTTTTGTAAGATTTGAGGTTTCTACTTTGCTTTGCTTATATTATTTAACAATTCTATCATACTCGAGTATACTGTATTTCACTATATAAATATTCGAAAGCACAAAGGAAAACATAACTTTTGGCACTTCACTTATGGGATAGCAAATAAACTAGTGAAATGGTGCAGTGGATTTGTTTCAAATACGAAATGCTCATTCAACTCGAGTAATCGAGCGATTCGTTTTACAACATTGAGTCTTGGAAAGAGCTGCAGTTGTGTCTTTTTGAAAATTTATTTGAAATAAATGAAATTAAGCATTAAGTGAAGCTTTTTAGGAGTCTAAGATTTCGAGCTTTTACTCTTTTTTTTAAGTTAACGCAATGCGCCTACTTTGTAGTAAGGACATACAAATCACTCATCAAAGCGGAAAGAAAAGCCACACAGATGTGCTTGTAAGCATGTGCGTGTCTTGCAAATGGCTCCATCAGCATATTGTCTCATCAAAGCCGTAAATTCGCAAATCTACAGTAAATTGCAATGCGTCCATTACTCAAATACAAACACACACACACATATACGAGTACATTGTAGCGTAGTAATCACCGTTATTGCACATTGCGCTTAATGACCGTTACACATGTACTCGTATGTACACACGCGCCGCTTAATGCCTGCCGACTAATGAACGATTTGTAAAACAAATCACTGCTGTTCACAGTTAAATAACTGCAGAAGAAGAAGGAATATTCGTGTGTTTGTGTGCGTGTGTGACAATTGGAGACAAATGTCTAGAGAGAGACCTCTAAGCCCCTTGGCCGCTATTAACAAACATATAAAAGATTTGCTAAAGAGCAACAAGCACACACACACACACACTCGCCCATGCATGTAGCTGTAAATTTTGGGCAATAACAGCAGCAGTGAAGCATTGCTGGCATTCGCTGAATTAACAGTTAGTTATAAATTGCGGTGCAAACAAAGTACTTGGCCAACACATCATCGACAAAGTGACACAAAGTTGTGTCGCAAGCACACACATACACACAGGCGAACTCACAGCCACAAATGCTTGCGCGCATATATTAGAAGACTCTTCGTTGGCGGCAAATATGTGCGGACCGAGTCTAGAGGAACATGCAGAGCATGAGCAAATGGCAGAAGCGAATGTGAAATGCGAAATAGTAAATAATGCCAGAGAGAGATCATCAGCGACGAGTGCGGAAAGCGAGGAGTTTTTATAATCATGGCTTTGCGCTGCAAATTCCGTGGCGCGTGTCTCTGCAGTCAGCTGAAATGCGAAAGCCAACATATGACAACTTGTACGAGTACTTGTGAACTCCCCCCGGGCGTTTGGAGGAAATAGCGCACCACAAGGCGTGCGGCAAGTGCCTGTGCTATAAACAATGCGCCAGCGTACATGCATATAAACAATATTAAAAGTGAACTCACGTCCCTGAGAAACTGATAAACATATAGCATGCTTGATGTGTTTGTTGTACTTGGACTTGGCATTGACACGAACGGTATTAACGGCGGCGACGACTCCGACCCATTTACTGCTGCTTCCGTTACACTTTTTCTAACGGTTCGTTCGCCTTTATTTTTTATCTGCTTTTCTGTGTCATCTTTGTTATGCTCCCTTGTTCGTGCTAACTCGCTGAAGCTGCGCAGGCTGCGCGCCGCCAAGCGTGGCTAATATTTCAATAAAATTACGCACAATGCCAGACATAATAGCCCAGCAGCGGCGAATATGAATCAAATTCAGCTTAGACGCCGCCTTTAACAGCCAGTGGACACAATTACTCAGCGCGACCTCCGTCAATGCCACTTGCATTGTAGTACGAAGTGACGCGGGAGAGGAGAGAGCGGAGAGAGCCGGATTTAGTATTCATAGTGGATTAATTTTTTATGCCTGCAAGGGTCAATATGAGGGGATTACTGAGGTCTATGCAGAAGACTTCATTAAAGAGAAAATGTTAGCAAGTACGTGAGTAAGTGAACATCAGAAAAGGCGTTGCCTCTGGAATTGGGTACTATAAGACGATAAGTAGGAGCCCCTTTTGCATTCTATCATTTCCATCTATATATATTAATCTATGAAGAGAGCTCCTTAAAAACGCTGAATAGCTATAAACATAATAAAAATTTCGAGAATATCGATTTCCGTTTTTAATGACGTCGTAGAGTTTGAAAGCCCCGATGGGATGAGAAAATTAATGTACGAGTATGTACATATGTCCATATTATATATGCTGGCGTCATGACTAATCTTGCCTACTGCATGGAATTCAAATTGACGAGCTCACACCTCTCACCACAGCACCGTCAGCGCCTGGAGCTTCATTTTGTAACGCAAAGCCGTTGAAGGCAATGAATGTGACAGGAATGCTGTTTGCTGAATATTTGGCGAGTGAGCAAAAAAACAAAAAAAAGAACTCATTGTAGATTCCGCCTACACATTTTTGGTGTGAAAATGAAAAGAATTTCAATTTCAATGTCATTGCTGATGCCATTGCCGATATGCCTTTATCACGCCCGCAATACATACAAATAAATAATAAAGATCCGTTAAAGAATGAGAAAAGCAAGACCTGAAGTGATGAGCGCATGTGAGCTGTCTGAGATAAATGCCGTTATATATGCGCATATGCGCTCATGTGGCTGAATGCCCCGCAGGAAATACAGTTGACTGCATTTGAATTGTAATACCTTGTAGCGCTCGCATTCACGAATTTCCTGCAGGGGCTGCCTGTGATGACAATAAAAGAAGCAAAGAAGCTTCCATTTTTGCCGTTACAGTAGCCTTTATTCTTTTGACATCAGCCTTGCTGCGGAAGCTGAGAAAGTTGGTCTTCATAATACTCGCGCGCTCGCGTGTGTGTGTGTGTTTAGCTGTAAAACGGCGATCGATTTGCAGGCTCACTAGGCGCCAACAAAAGTTCCGTTCGCTTCGCGCTTAGGTTTGGGTTTCGCTAAGCTTATTTGTGTGCCTTATTTATATGTGTGTGTGTTTGTATTTGTTTGCGTTCATTCACTTCGCCTTTTGTTTGTTTGTTTTCGCTTTGCAATATATCATCTGAGTGCGGCTTCAGCCCCGAGCCGAATATTGTTTCCCTCCCTTATTGATTACATTTCGCATTGTGCGGATACAAACTCGTTTGTGTGGAGACAGGGGCGCGAAGCTACTTGATTTCGTAGCAATTTTCTTTGTTTGCAAATGTATTTTTTGTATTTGTATTTTCCTCTTACAAATTTATATGTTCGAGATGTGTTATCAGCAAGCCAAGTTTAAATGGCGCCCAGCCACCTCACCTCTGTAGGTGTAATGCGAACTCTGCTCAAGACTCTGCACAAATATTTGCGGAATTTAGGTAGATATGTATGTAAGTATGTACCTGAAAACATGCGCCTATATAAGTATTTGATGTGTGGAATATTTCCTCAAAATGTTACTTAAAATATGTAAATACTTAAGTATCTACTTAAGGTTGCATGAACGCTATGAAAATATTAGCAGACGCAAGTTTTATAAATTAATTTTAATAATTTGAAGTAAACTGTCAATAGAATTCAGTAAATGTTTGAAACTATATGGAATCATTAAGAATTGCTAATAACAACAAGTAAGGAAGGGCTAAGTTCGGGTGTAACCGAACATTTTATACTCTCGCAATTTATTTATTTAACTTTATAAATATTATATAATACACAATTTGCCCCACATATTGGTCATATATATTGTATAAAGTCCATTGAAAGTTGGAAACCATACTATTAGGTTAGAAGCACCGAGGTCCTCGTGTTCGATATATGGGCCTTAAAAACCTATGGTCCGATTTCGGCGATTTTTAGAATGGGGCTGCCACACTATAAACGTAGTATTTGTGCACAGTTCTGCACCGATATCTTCACTAGTGCTTACTTTGTATATTGTAAAGTAAATGATTCAGATTGTCTTCAAAGTTCTGGTATATAGGAAGTAGGCGTGGTTGTGAAGCGATTTGGCCTATTTTCACAACATATCATTGGGATGTAAGGAAACTATTACAAACCAAGTTTCATTGAAATCGGTCGATTAGTTCCTGAGATACGGTTTTTGACCCATAAGTGGGCGACGCCACGCCCATTTTCCATTTTGTAAAAAAATCTGAGTGCAGCTTTCATCTGCCATTTCTTATGTGAAATTTAGTGTTTCTGACGTTTTTCTTTAGTGAGTTAACCCACTTTTAGTAATTTTCAACCTAACTTTTGTATGGAAGGTGGGTGTGGTTATGATCCGATTTCTTTCATTTTTGGACTGTATTAAGAAGTGGCTAAAAAAACGACTGCAGAAAGTTTGGTTTATATAGCTCTATTGGTTTGCGAGATATATACAAAAAACTTAGTAGGGGGCAGGGCCACGCCCACTTCCCCAAAAAAATTACATCCAAATATGACCCTTCATAGTGCGATCCTTCATACCAAATTTTATTTCCATAGCTTTATTTATGGCTTAGTTATGGCACTTTATGTGTTTTCGGTTTTCGCCATTTTGTGGGCGTGGCAGTGGTCCGATTTTGCTCATTTTCGAAAGCAGCCTTCCTATGGTGCCAAGAAATAAGTGTGCCAAGTTTCATCAAGATATCTTAATTTTTACTAAAGTTACAGCTTGCACAGACGGACGGACAGACAGACATTCGGATTTGAACTCCACTCTTCACCCTGATCACTTTGGTATATATAACCCTATATCTAACTCGTTTAGTTTTGGGTGTTACAAACAACCGTTATGTGAACAAAACTATAATACTCTCTTTAGCAACATTTGTTGCGAGAGGAACTACTCGACCGATTTCAATGAAACTTGGTTTGTAATAGTTTCCTTACATCCCAATGATATGTTGTGAAAATAGCTTCACAACCACGCCTACTTCCTATATACCAGAACTTTGAAGACGATCTGAATCGTTAACTTTACAATGTATAAAGTAAGCGCTAGTGAAGATATCGATGCAGAACTTTGCATAAATACTATGTTAATAGTGTGGCAGCCCCATTCTAAAAATCACCGAAATCGGACCATAGGTTTTCAAGGCCCCATATAGCGAACATGAGGACCTCGGTACTTCTAACCTAATATTAGGGTTTCTAACTTTCAATGGACTCTATACAATATATATGACGAATATGTGGGTCAAATTGTGTATTATATAATATAAATAAAGTTAAATAAATAAATTGCGAGAGTATAAAATGTTCGGTTACACCCGAACTTAGAACTTACTTGTTTCTAATATATTTATTTACACACACTCTCTCTCTCTCTCACCGAGTTCAAAGCAACAAAATTTTATATTTGTATTTAATCATCTTAATGTTCAAATAAAAATCAAATAGCTCACAAACAACCACATTGTGGCCGAGGCAATGAGTAGCAATAAATGCCGAACTGCGTGCACACAGTCGTAACATTTTCGAGCAACGCTCGCCATAATCATAATATACCATATATACATATGTATGTACAGGTTAGTATGTGTGTGTGTGTGTGTGTGAATGCAGTGAGCAGTATAATGTGTGTCAATAAATGTTCAATGAATAAAAAAGCGAACGTGCTACGAATACTCAACTGCTGCCACATTGGCACCTTCCTCTCTCCAGCTGACTTCATTACAGAAGTGCCTACTAAAATTTCAAGTACTCGCCGCAAATTTGGTTGGGTGTAAGTGGCTGAGTGTGAGTACAAAGTGCTCTTGATACAGTTGTTTTGCCGCTGCTGCTGCTTTGCAACTTGATTTATATTATTTGCATTCAGACATTTTCATGGCCTTTCGGAGAGGCCGTGCATGTACTTGCGTCTACATGCACTTCATTGAAACAATAACAGCAACAATTCTGTATCTGGAATTGAATTGAAATTATCTGTTTTTAAAAAGCGCTCCACTTTCGTGCAGTCCATTACATTCATTTCCACTTTAATTATCAGCATGCATTTACCTTCATTTACTACGAGGGACAATTCAATTGACTTTGATACGGCTATTTTTATTCACACACAGCCGCAAATTAGTCAAGGCCGAAAAAGGCAATACTCGTACAAACTATTCTTGGCGCACAGATACTCGTGCAAACACAGGCCACATCTTGTAGTCGAGGTTAATTGCTTGCGACTTGGCGATGAACATACATACACACATATAACTGTACATGTACACATGCGTGTGTGTGTGCTGTAATGTAGGCTCCGTCCGTTTCGTGTGACTAATTGAGTTGCCTCAACCAAACATCAATTTATTACATCCTCCAACGCTTTTAGCAGCTTAGTTAACCTATTTGCTGTGACATGCACGAACGCTTAGATGTGTGTGTTGGCGCGTAAATGGAGCATAAATCGACCTTATGTAGGTATCCAAACAACTGCGAACCTCGATTCCCGATTGATTACTAACCACTTTCTCGAAGCTACGTAGTATGTATAGAATTCGCCAAATATTTCTCTTTAAATCCGTATTCTGATATGAATATGCCTGAAAATCGTCATTTATTCAGCATTAACTTTCGATTGAATTTTTTATATATGCCTAGTATCTTAATATCAACCGAATTGTGATTTGCCGAAATATAAAGATTCAGCAAGCCTTCATTTCTAAATGTATATAAACTATTTTAATAGTTATGCCACATACCCATAATGTACTTCTATTGTTGGCTAAGATAAAAATTCTTTTATTTTGTGTTGGCGGCGTTGAATTTCTGCTAACGGCTTTTGGCCTTTAGCTTAATGCCTCGAATGCATCAATTTGCACGTTTTCCAAATAGAAACGACCAAGTATTGGCCGTTTTCTTCCGGGTAGTAGAATTGCTACTACTTCAAAGGGTGTTCCAAAATGAGACTGGATTTTCTAACTTTTATTATTTAAAGCATTTAAAAGGAGTACATATAGTATAGGTGAACAACTTTGCTTTGCTTTCAACCAACTCGCGCGGGACACCCTTTCTTTCAAGAACTGCCGTCTTGTGTGAACCGATGCATACTAAGAAATCGATTCCTCTCGATTGCCTGCGGCAAACCGAAATCACCCAAAGTTAAATGGACTATTCAGCGTTTTCGGCGTTGACTGATTGGGGTCAATTCAACCGCATACGAACTTTCACGATGAGTTTTCGGATAACAATTGGAAAGCGGAATAACACACGATTACAATATACACCGTGTATATGTGTATGCGTGCCAATACTCCCACATACTATAATAAATGAGTATAGCATGAGGGGGGTCTTCATGTGCTGGTGCGTGTTTTCTTTTGCTGCGGCCAAGATTAACTGGCTGCCTCTGATGGCTTCTGTTGATGCGGGCATTATTGTTACATCCTCTTGCGTTTAACATTATGGACACGTTTTCGGCATTTTACACATCCATAGCGGCAAATCGAGTGCCCCCATGATGGGGGCGCGCTGTATGAACTGTTGACATTTTGGTCAAACCGCTTTGTGTACCCCCCACCACCATCGAGTTAATGGCGAATTTATAACGATTGATTATCATTGTGTGTGCATGTGAGAAAGGCGATTGCAAATTGCTTTGGAATTATTGAAAGAGGATATTCTAATTTTAAGCTCAGAATTATATGTCAGTGTCTTGCTTCGAATTTTTCTACTATTTTTTTTTAATAAAACTTCAAACTTATTCTATTGCAACCGTAAATATTCACTTCAAGTTTATTTTCTATGGAGCGGACAACTCTTTAATACATCATAATAAATAGTGCTCTTAGGTGCTCAGACATAGAAACATACATACTTAATACCCATTTATAGACTTTGAGGTTATCATTTTAGCTAAGAGGGAATTTGTGGAGTGGATAAAAATTAAATCAAAAACAAGTAAGGAAGGGCTAAGTTCGGGTGTAACCGAACATTTTATACTCTCGCAATTTATTTATTTAACTTTATTTATATTATATAATACACAATTTGACCCACATATTCGTCATATATATTGTATAAAGTCCATTGAAAGTTGCAAACCATAATATTAGGTTAGAAGCACCGAGGTCCTCGTGTTCGATATATGGGGCCTTGAAAACCTATGGTCCGATTTCGGCGATTTTTAGAATGGAGCTGCAACACTATTAACATAGTATTTGTGCAAAGTTCTGCACCGATATCTTCACTAGTACTTACTTTATATATTGTAAGGTAAAAGATTCAGATCGTCTTCAAAGTTCTGGTATATAGGAAGTAGGCGTGGTTGTGAAGCGATTTGGCCTATTTTCACAACATATCATTGGGATGTAAGGAAACTATTACAAACCAAGTTTCATTGAAATCGGTCGAGTAGTTCCTGAGATATGGTTTTTGAGCCATAAGTGGGCGACGCCACGCCCATTTTCCATTTTGTAAAAAAATCTGAGTGCAACTTCCATCTGCCATTTCTTATGTGAAATTTAGTGTTTCTGACGTTTTCCGTTAATGAGTTAACCCACTTTTAGTAATTTTCAACATAACTTTTGTATGGAAGGTGGGCGTGGTTATGATCCGATTTCTTTCATTTTTGGACTGTATTAGGAAGTGGCCAAAAAAAAAGACTGCAGAAAGTTTGGTTTATATAGCTCTATTGGTTTCCGAGATATATACAAAAAACCGATTTGGGGGCGGGGCCACGCCCACTTCCCGAAAAAAATTACATCCAAATATGCCCCTTCATAGTACGATCCTTCATACCAAATTTTATTTCCATAGCTTTATTTATGGCTTAGTTATGGCACTGTTTTAAAGAGTGGAGTTCAAATCCGAATGTCTGTCTGTCCGTCCGTCCGTCCGTCTGTGCAAGCTGTAACTTGAGTAAAAATTAAGATATCTTGATGAAACTTGGCACACTTATTTCTTGGCACCATAGGAAGGTTGCTTTCGAAAATGAGCAAAATCGGACTACTGCCACGCCCACAAAATGGCGAAAACCGAAAACACATAAAGTGCCATAACTAAGCCATAAATAAAGCTATGGAAATAAAATTTGGTATGAAGGATCGTACTACGAAGGGGCATATTTGGATGTAATTTTTTTGGGGAAGTGGGCATGGCGCCGCCCCCTACTAAGTTTTTTATACATATCTCGCAAACCAATAGAGCTATATAAACCAAACTTTCTGCAGTCGTTTTTTTTAGTCACTTCCTAATACAGTCTAAAAATGAAAGAAATCGGATTATAACCACGCCCACCTCCCATACAAAAGTTAAGTTGAAAATTACTAAAAGTGGGTTAACTCACTAACAAAAAACGTCAGAAACACTAAATTTCACATAAGAAATGGCAGATGAAAGCTGCACTCAGATTTTTTTACAAAATGGAAAATGGGCGTGGCCTTGCCCACTTATGGGTCAAAAACCATATCTCAGGAACTACTCGACCGATTTCAATGAAACTTGGTTTGTAATAGTTTCCTTACATCCCAATGATATGTTGTGAAAATAGGCCAAATCGCTTCACAACCACGCCTACTTCCAATATACCAGAACTTTGAAGACGATATGAATCGTTAACTTTACAATATATAAAGTAAGTACTAGTGAAGATATCGGTGCAGAACTTTGCACAAATACTATGTTAATAGTGTGGCAGCCACATTCTAAAAATCGCCGAAATCGGACCATAGGTTTTTAATTTATATATCGAACACGAGGACCTCGGTGCTTCTAACCTAATATTATGGTTTCCAACTTTCAATGGACTTTATACAATATATATGACGAATATGTGGGTCAAATTGTGTATTATATAATATAAATAAAGTTAAATAAATAAATTGCGAGAGTATAAAATGTTCGGTTACACCCGAACTTAGCCCTTTCTTACTTGTTTTTTAATTATTTATTTAATTCAAACTTTTTTCTGTCTTAGAGATACATAAAGAATAATTTCTGAATTTTCAAAAAAAAGTACAACTGCTCCATTGTGACGTCATTTCCCTTCGGAAAAAAGCTGCGTCCTCGTTATCAGCATAACTCCTAACAGGTTCATCCAAAATGAAAAAACAAAAATAAGTGTTTAAGGTAAGACCATAAACTCGTGCTTGAACGAAGGAAAGACAAAAAATTAAAAATTGGAATTTTGGCAGATATTTAAAAAAAAATAAAAAAAGATTTCGACCAAATTTGCTTGACATTTTGTTTCTTTTAATAGTTGTAATTGGAAAAAAAAGCCTTCCAAAGCCGGTATCTCCGAAACTATTATTCGGATCGACTTGAAAATTTAGGATAATATTCTTGAGATGTTGTATAAATTAATAAGCAAAACAAAAAAAAAATTGAACCCACGAAACACATGTAACCACTTAAAAAAAACTCCCGTTATATGCTTATGTAATATAAGTTCAACCACTTTGCAACTAGTAAGTAAAAATGTGTAGAAGTGTAAGAAACATTGATAGTTAAATATTTGAAGGTCTCGTCTGCGTGGCCTAGTACATATGTGGCGGTCGCATTAAATATGTAGCAGCATTTAACTCACAAACACTATCATTTCGTTGTTCGTTGTGTAACGGTTTTATTTCTTTCTTGTTATAAACAATCTGATATACCAGCGACAATGATGGATTGCTTATGATCAATCATGCCAACAGAAAGGATATGAAAGGGAATAACGAAAATGAATCCAGTGTTTAAGGGAAGAAGAACAGAAGAATTATTACAATGGAATTGGGTCATTTCCCACATCGATTTTGTTTTGAAACTAAAAATTTAATTGAAAAAAATATTGAACAATGTCTAATTAAATTTAATGTCTTTACTTTATGAGGAAATAATAATTTACATATCATTTAGCCAACTTAGTTAGAGTAGTTGGATGTTGTCGTTATAGGCTTTAGTAATTTAAGCTTCATGAATGTTAGAGTGTGAGATCAATTTTGGCAGAAATCCCATTAATTGTATAGGAAAATAATGAGGTTTTAAAGAAATTAATAAAGCGTTGCGTAGAATATCTAATTCCCTTTCTACAACATTGCCATTCCAAAAATTCTCGCATTTTAATCATCTGTACAAATATATTGGAAACTATGTCACATACTTTATAACTCAATTCTCCCATGGTGATTTATGTGGCACAATTTTAGAGGTCATCAAAGAGCTATAGCGAATGTTATTATTGCAAGAGGAAAAGTGGAAAAAGCGTACTTTATTTCCACAGAGAGTGGAAGCGATGAGAATGTTAACGAAAAATGATGCAAACACGCTGACAATTACTTGGAATATTGCGTGTTCGATTAGCAATTGAAGTTGTTTTCCCTTGTGGTTGATGGTTGGGGTTAACATTCAATTAAAAGAAAAAACCTAAAAGATGGCAGTGTATCTATTACCAATAGAAATAAAATGCTAATATTCTATTGTCCGCTTTGTCTGCCGTCTGCACTTTGTCCAAGGATTCAAATAAAGGTGACCTTTTTATGCTAAATTCATTATTCAGAGTGAGTGGCGTGTCTGTTTGACTTTCACTTATTGTATATCTGCAACTATTTCCTAAATAAATTGTTTAATTTATGGCTAAATATGTGTGCCAAAAGTGGCGTGATGGTGAGAAGTTGCGAGTGTAAAAGTATGGGGAATTTCATTGAATTAGAGCGCGTCAAACGCATTTACTTTTAAGATAACTTATCGCAATTTTTTTTGGAATGACCGAAATTATATTTTAGCACAATTGGTCCTTGAAATAAACCAATTTAATGGAAGCAGCAAATTAATCGCATATTTTGTGTCCGCCTGAATACATTGCGAATATAATCGCAAAATACTCGAAACAATTCGTACACTTGTTTGTATCGCAAATGAAATTACGCCAATCGCAGCGGAAAGCCAAAGTGAAATATGGCCGGATGTATGGCTTAAACAATTAATTTGTAAAAATTCAATAATATATCGGCTCATTCATGGCCGCAAATCCACTACGCGCTGCCTTGCTTAAATATTTATCTATATGGCCGCGTAATTAATATCGCTCATACGCAGTGTATTCCCCACAGACGAAATCGAAGTGTACAAAGTCCATCAATAATTCGCACGGTCATATTATAATTTTCATAATTTCGCATTTTATTGAAATTGCCCGCACAGTGAGAGACACACACACACACACAAGCATGAAATAAAGGAAATAAATAAATGTTTTCAAAATGGCGCTGTGTTCGCTTTTAATTAATGGGCATTATTGGGAAATCCCATAGCGATAAATAAACACAAAATATGTTTTTCATTTTGCTTATTGAACTGTTTTCGCTTC
Organism: Zeugodacus tau; assembly: GCA_031772095.1. Classification (NCBI taxonomy): domain Eukaryota; kingdom Metazoa; phylum Arthropoda; class Insecta; order Diptera; family Tephritidae; genus Zeugodacus; species Zeugodacus tau. The sequence goes on from CM062649.1 coordinate 93,860,257, forward strand.
GGTTAAATAAAAGAACAATTTGTGTATTATATAACCCAGTTAAAGAGAGGGCAAAGACACAAGCAATTAATATAAATCCTGAAAATATGCTGAAAACTAATTACAGCGTTTTAAAATCAAGTTTGGTGCAATAAAGGGCATTTACTGAAGCTTAGTTTCTGCATGCACTTGCTCTACTCTATTCACCTTCAAAACTATATAACGCAAATATTACAAATCTCATACGATAATTACACTCTTCTAACCGACCATTATCCACCTGAGCAGTAGTTCAAGCTCAAAGAGAACTGTGTGCCTCGCTATCAGCATCTAGAATGCTAGCAAGCTCTCGAGTGCCCTCAGGTACTTGTAAACATATGCTAAGCACTGGCATTGTGCTCGTGCTCGTGCAGGGCGAGCTTCGCTTGTGAGGGCGGTTGCGTTTATCGCTTAGTCATTGTGATAAGGTCCGTCCTACGAGTCCACTTACGTTAATGAGCTGTGGCCTAGCCTCAAGCACACCAGTGCAGCCGAGTGTATGCAATACACGCGTGTGTGTCCATGCAATCACCGTGAAAGCTTACCAGACTGCACTTTTAGTGATTGAAATTGATTCCGTTGCACAAAATACAAATGAAAAGTTGCAGCGAATTGCAAGCCACTGTGTTAATGACAGTCATTAAATGTGTGTGTGTGTGTGCTCGCTTATGCGCCTCGGCTGCGTTGCACTATTTTCCGTTATGATTATTGTGGGTTAGCAAATCAGAGACTCTGTGCCAATGAATGAAATGAATTCACTGCGACAAAACAAATAAAGGCGGAAGGCAATGTGCGCCAACAATAATAGGCTTATAAGCAGATGAGCTGCTGAAAACAACAAAAACATAATAAAAATGGCTGACATACAAGCGTTAATGGCACACATACGAAAACAAATATGTGAGCCGGTATACATGTGTGGTTGTGTGTTTGTGTGCCCAACAGACCAAATTAGGATTAAAAGCCTCAAAATTATGGCAACATCTGTCACAGCGTTTACAGTTATAATTGTTTTTAAAATGTTTTCCAGACTCCTCGCACACAACGCACTCTTTCCACTTGCCAGCCCACGATGCGATCAACTGTCCCCACTTTCGGAATGCCCAGCGAGCGCTTGCGTGAACAGACGACTGTCCGCCATGTGCAATTATGTGCTTAAACGTGTAAGTACGGACGGACATTATGTTGTTTGAAAATGTGAAAAATGATTTACTTTCCAGCACAAAGCAATCACGAGAAAAATTATTGCAAAACTACACTCAAACGCTATTACATCATGTCAACGATGTGTTGCAGCAATTAAAAGTTTGCCTTTGTGAAGAGCAGCTGCCGCACTGGCTCCAGCCAAGCACATGCTCGTGTGTAACAGCACATGTGGGCATATAATATATAGTTTTAATATAGTATAGTAGATGTGCAGCCATGCAGTGCCCTCGGACCACGTGCAACGGAGCGCACAACTAAATTAAAGTTTTAAGTGCAGTTTGTGTGGGAAAAAATTTAATTGGGTTTGCGCGCGGCACTCTCGCACACATTCTCACACACCATGACAGGCAGCACATTTTACATTGAACTGAAATTCCTGGCACTGTCACTACTCACATTGAATATGCTTTAGTCAGGTACTCTTCTCCAGGTTGGCGCTTGTGACAGCACTAACAACTTCGCTTCATAGTTCGTTTGCTGAAAATGCTTTTGTAACTGTAAAAATTATTAAACAATTTTTTATTAATTTTTGCTCATTTTAAGCGAATTCCTTCCGTGCAACCGCTCGAGCCTTTTTTTAACAATTTACGGAATTTTTTTTTTCATTTCATTACCAAGTCGTAACTTTTCTTTTCTCAAATGATATATTACCTTATATAGGTTAGGTTATGTTAAACTGGTAGGCCATTCCCCACACATAGACCTATTTAGGTCCTTTGCGATACCGGATGGAGTGCCGTCACGTTGTCCACGAGGAGTAGTCATCCTTTAGGATGCCTGCGCTTGACGCGAATTTTAAAAGCATTTGTGGCTTAACTTTCGATACCTCTTCCAGATTCTCATATTGTGAGGCCCCCAAGTAGCGAAGTCGTTGCCTTGACAATGCAGGGCAGGTGCACAGAAGATGCTTCATTGTTTCTATTGCACCTTGCTCTTGACATTTCCTATAGTCATCTCGATCTGTAAGTCCCATTTTGTAGACATATGCCGCCACCAGACAGTGGCCTGTGAGTATTCCCACCAAACCTACCGTCCCTTCTATCGAGTGACAGAATGAGTTTGGTGTACTTCTGGTCTACGGTTTTACACATGGTTTTACACCCCGGACAAATATCCAACGTGTTAGGATTTTTCTTTTAATGCCCCTGTCCAGATCATCGAACAGACAGTGCATGGGTTTGCCAATGTTGGTCGCGTTTCCGGAAGACAGTTTTACACCATTCTTGGCAATTTCGTCCACAATCTCGTTGCCTTCAATGCTTTTATGTCCTGGTAGAAGTGAAGACACCTGTTCCTAGGAACTCTCTCCACTGCCATCCTGGTATCCAAAACACATTATATTATATAAAGAGTTCCTAAATGCTTACTAATTTTTTTTACATTTCTGTTTTGTAGTTTTATAATATATTTGCCTAAAGACCTTCGTCTCCAACCTTTGTCGGATTTAAGAACCAGAAATTCTTCACTATTTCGCAGTTTACGTTTAAATGCACTCTTCTCAACAGAAGCATATACTTAAGTACATAAATACAGTAAATAAGAATAATAAAAGGCAAATGAGCTCATCCGCGTGCACACTTGTGTGACACATTATCCACCGGCATGACTTTAAATTCCCTTTGCCATGTCACTTGTGAAAAGTTCCAGTGACAGAACTAAAACACCGAAAAAGGTAACTTCCACATACATATATGTTCACCACAGGCCACTGAAGGAAGGAAAAATAATATTATATTACTCTGTGAGCAACAGCATAAAAACCGCTGCAAACTGAGTGCAATTCGGGTAAAGTGAAAAAATGCGAAGGATACGAGTTATAAAAAATATAAAGAAACTTTTTTACGCGCGTAAAACTTTTTTATACCCTCCTCATGTGTATATGTGTATGCCTTACGTAAGAGTAATTGAAGCATATAAAATATTGTCGCAATAAATTCATGCATTCAAAAGTGTTTAATCGACTGGGCGTTGCCTATTTTGATTTACTGCTACATAGATACGAAAATGTGGAAATGTAGAAAAATACTCGGCATATGAAAAATTGTCATGTTTATAAACATTCGAGAGATGCTACATGGAGTGTGTACCATATATGGACTCAAGTTTCAATACATCTACACCAAACATGTTTATTAATATTAATTTATATATAAACAATAAAATATGTAAAAGTCTCTGTTTGAACTAACTGTTGTTGATATTTCTGGAACTATTTTTATTCACTCATAATCATGTCTTTAATAATGTTGCCTAGTCTGCAATGGTTAGGCACTACACAATCCACTATACCTAACCATCATCATATTTTTATAAAGATTTACAGCAATTCCCCCTAAACTTTCGCGAGTTGTTAAAGCTGAATTTATTTGTATTTTAGTTCTACTGATTTGATTTGCGCGATTTCGCAATGTTTGCAATATTTTCCACACTCCGCACAATGCGAAAAATAATTTATCGAATGGCAATACCTCAATGATGATAAATGGGTACAATGGAGTCACGCTGGCTCGTTAGACACGAGTATACAAAAATGTTTTCCTTTCTTTACAACTTCAACCACAACCGGATACGGAAGTCATGCGCTTCCGGTTGATAGATAAAAATGTTTCTAAACATTACCGTTATTAAATAATTGAATAGATGGCACAACGGGGGGTTAACCTTGAAAAAATAAATTTAGTCCCAATTTGGTTTTATTATAGCTTTATGTCCATAAGTGTACACATAAATTGTAGCGCGTGCAGCGAGTGGTAGTCAAATATATACTCGTATGCGTATCTGAGTACTTTCTTGCAAAAATTCACGCCAATTTGTATGGTTCTCTTATCCATTTAAAGCAATGTTTAAATATGGAAGTTAATATTGCCCATTTGTCCATTTTTTATGTGATTGGAAGTGGAGATATGGTCATATATTGGTGAAACCACCGTCATTGATTGAAGCCTTTGGAAGTCTAAATGTTTCGTGCTTTTCAGTTTTACTTCGACCGATTCGAGCTTTAAGCTCTTTCTAATCCTGAATTATCGGATTTAATTTGTACTATTCGGCTTTGATAGACCGCTATTTGAAGTGGATATAGAGTTGTCAATATACTTTGCTGCTGCATAAACTCATGTATTCCAAGTAGATAAAAGCTTCTATTCTTATGTTATACACAATGTAAATAATAATAACAAAAGTGAATTGTCGGCTTTGGGAAAGTACAAGTTCGCTATAATCTATCGTTATTACGTACTCTACCATCAATACTATATACATATACAAAATATTGCAATAACAACTTAGCAAGCCAAATAGGCGCAAACAATTATGTAATTGAAAATATATTTTCAATTTCTCGCAATGCACACAAGCTCCTCAATTGAGCCCAGAAAGCGTACCTTTACACAATAAATATTTATTAAAGCTTAAGCGTCACAAATGCGAGCGCTATGTGTACAATGCGTGCTTTTAATGAACTTGTTTACTGGATAACGTAGGTGTGTTGCAATGCGTGCGTACACTTGTGGCATGGCGTCTGTTTCCCGATGAATGATAATGTTTACTTTCACTTGTCGCCGAACAAACATATGTGTGTCCACTTTGGCAAATAAACGAGCAGGTAATTGTGTTCGCCAACAAAAGCCACTAACCGCCATTCCTTACGTAAATAAATAACGGAATATGAATAAAACATAAGTGGATTTGGCACGACAGAGCCGACCAATCGAGAACGTGTTTATGACTGCAATTCCAGGCCTAGACGCCAACGACCACAGCAACACGAGTGACATGAACTTCGTCACAAATGCCTTAGGTGGGTATGTGTGTGTGTGGGTGATGGCATACATCTGTCAGTTCATTTATTGTACTTATATGGCGTAAGGCATCCACTTGCTGGTGTGGTTTGTTGGAATTGCTGCGGATTATCCTTTAGTCAAACCGAAGCCAAATTAATAGCGTCGCATTGTGAGTACAAACGACATCGAACATAGCGTAGCATAGATATTTATGTGCGTTAATTTGTATAAGCGAAGTTTGCAACAAGTTCACAATGTCCAACGTCTCTGTGCTTTGAGACACTGAGGTTACTTATACGCAGAGTATACCACTTCTGTGTTTATTTGGTTTCATAATAATCTCAACTTCATGCCTCATTGATCATAGTCGTGAGTCTGTTTTGTATTTAATATCCAAATGATTCATAGTTGTCAAAGAGAGGTTTCAACGATTTTCATGTAATGAAATTTTGCAGATTTTTTTTTAATTTTTTCTGATTTTGGTTATTGCACTTGTTAAATTTTCCATAAACTTGCTTTCAGTGACGCAAGAGTCGACTTCATTAACTAATTGCATTCCAATTCAATATTCATAAAAATCTCTTCTCTCTCACGTTTCAGCGATGAAAATCATCTTCGCTAATTATATATTTCTCTTGTTTGGGAATTGAAATCTAACGTAAAAGTTTTGTTTGACCATAATAATATATGCGCCGTTGATATCTGAATACTTTTAATGGATATAGGTATCAAGAAAAACTTTCTCAAACTTCGTTGCTATTTCACAGCTCAAATTTACTTGAGTGCGAAGATAAGCGACGAGTTTTATTTACGAATTCCATAATCTTCTTCTTCTATTTCGTCCATATTTATTAACAAATATCAATCGTCTTTTATGATTTTCGCAATTATTGTGCGAATATAAATTGTATCATGAATATATTCTTCGTACTTATACACATATATTACAAATAGAGAAAAAATGTACATGAAACTACGAACCGATTTCAATTTCTGCTGATAGGTTGCGAATTTCGTCTTGTCACAAAGCAAGCTTGTCTGCAGATGAACCAAATATTGCTGAATTTATGGAAAATTGTGATAAATTATGCAGAAATGATGTAGAAGCCGAAAAGCAATTGCGCCTACGCAGTTGAATACTTGCAGCTGGTCAACTTGTACACAAATAACTCAGACTCAAAATGCCTCTATGTACTATATTACAACGCAATATTGCGAATATTTAACACATGTTAAGCAGACTACTTCAAGTCGAGTGTGTGTGCGGTGTCAATGACTTTCCAAAATATAATAAGCGAATATTTGGCCAGATTCATTATTCATTGTTACACCACTTGAGTGTATATGAATGCATATTTGTGAGAAGATTACATGAAGAATGACAATTTTCATCACTCCCCGATTGAGTGCTCTTAACAATCTAACTTGTGCAGATAAATTTTAGTCTCGAAAAGATATTGGTACATCTACGAAGTGTCAAATTCCATTCGAATACCGGCCAGACGGAAAAAATGCACAAAGAAAAGTCACCGCGAAGTGACAGCCGTCTGAGGCATATGTCATACATAAATGACAAAAACAGCTATAGAAATAACGGTTAATCTGCAAAGAGAGAGAGAAGTGAAAAAGAAGAGAGCTTGTGCGATTAAATGAAGTCCTTGTGTCGAAATTTGGCACGGTTTTATTTTATTTGAATTGAGGAGTTGACCATAAACATAGGAGTTGTCCTTCAGCTCTTAATACTTTCCACATGCGTACCAAAATGTTTATGAATATCAGTACTAATGACAGTTTATGTCAAATGTTTATGATAAATTAAATTGTATTCAATCGGTTAGAATAAATGGTTAAGTAACCAGTGAAATCACCTATAGGTAGAATTCTCATAAGATCGTGAATACTGATAACGCACTGATTTTATACTTAGTTTGTCGTCTCTTTTTATTTGAATTTATTTACTCTCTACAAGCCTATTTTAAGGCGATCTGGTCTAACTAGATACCATCGTTCTAGGCTTATATGACACCGGCAGATAATCCAAAATGAGGTGTTCGATAATTTTTTTAATAAAACGAAATTATAAGAAGAAAAGCAAAATGTTACGAAAAGCAAGTGTTTTTAACTTTGAAATATAAAAAGAAAGTCTTGTAATAGAATGAAAAATCTTGAAACTTCCATGAACCACTTCTTGACGCTTTTTTGAGTTTCTCATTCATACTTTCAGAAATGTAGAACACTCTTTAGTTGTAAGTACCACAAACACCACCTCAATCACGTACATATGTAAGAGTAGCGAAAGAAAAGCAAACGAAATGTACTTACTTTATTTGGTCCCATATATCCTCGCCGAAGTTCTTCAGCACCAGCAGCTCCAAGGCGTAATTAACGAATCCATACTGAAAAGTAGGGGAAAATACAAAATTATTTTTAACAAGTAAGGAAAGGCTAAGTTCGGGTGCAACCGAACATTTTATACTCTCGCAATTTATTTAGAGATTTACGTATATTTTCGGTGAAAAATTACCCTTAGGCACTGAGTTCTTCAAGTTTGATATCAGGGGCCTTGAAAAGTCATGGTCCGATTTTGACAATTTTTCCACAAGTGATATCACAGCTCAAATAAAGTATTTGTATAAAGTTTTATTTCGCTATCTTCATTGGTTCCTTATGTATATCTTAAAAAGTGAAGGAATCAGATGAAATTCAAAATTGAGTTATATGGGAAGTAGGCGTAGTTGTGAACCGATTTTGCCCATATTCCACTAGTGTCATCAGGGTGTCAAGAAAATATTATATACCGAATTTCATGGAAATCTGTCGAGTAGTTCTTGAGATATGGTTTTTGACCCATAAGTGGGCGACGCCACGCCCATTTTCCATTTTGTAAAAAAATCTCAGTGCAGCTTCCTTCTGCCATTTCTTATGTAAAATTTGGTGTTTCTGACGTTTCTCGTTAGTGAGTTAACGCACTTTTAGTCATTTTCAACCTAACCTTTGTATGGGAGGTGGGCGTGGTTATTATCCGATTTCTTTCATTTTTGGACTGTATAAGGAAATGGCTAAAAGAAACGACTGTAGAAAGTTTGGTTTATATAGCTTTATTGGTTTGCAAGATATATACAAAAAACCTATTTTGGGGCGGGATCACGCCCACTTTTCCAAAAAAATTACATTCGATTGTGCCCCTCCCTAATGCGATCCTATGTTCCAAATTTTATTTTCATAACTTTATTTATGGCTTAGTTATAGCTCTTTATGTGTTTTTGGTTATCGCCATTTTGTGGGCGTGGCAGTGGTCCGATTCCGCCCATTTTCGAACTTAACCTTCTTATGGTGCCAAGGAATACGTGTTCCAAGTTTCATTAAGATATCTCAATTTTTACTCAAGTTACAGCTTGCACGGACGGACAGACGGACGGACAGACGGACGGACAGACAGACATCCGGATTTCAACTTTACTCGTCACCCTGATCACTTTGGTATATATAACCCTATATCTAACTCGTTTAGTTTTAGGACTTACAAACAACCGTTATGTGGACAAAACTATAATACTCTCTTTAGCAACTTTTGTTGCGAGAGTATAAAAAGGCACTAGTAGAGAGGCTCTTAAGGCTCACATAACTGTGGAATGAAAAAACTAGGCAAAATAAAAAAAGTTTGAAGAATTTCAAATTATGTAACTGTGCAGGATCTCGCATTGCCGTGCGGCGGTTGCAAAGAGTGGTGGTCTACCCAGAGTGTCTGTGCCAAATTAATTAATTTATCAAAAGTGTGAATGCGAAACGAATGCAAAGAGAAGCGAGCGGAGAATTTTAATAGCATATAATTATGTGCACACACACACACACACAAACGCAAAACCACCAAAAGAAGCTTCGCATAAAAACTGTTACTGCCGAGGCGAGCGTTTCAAATGCGAGTAAACTCAGCGCTAGCTGCGACAGCTGGCTTCAACTAAGCGGCATGGAATCGAATGTGGCAGCTGCTACAATTTTTATTTCCTCTTATGACTTTCGCCATTCGGCATCATATTTCACTTAACTGTTATATAATTTGCTTTATCCAACATTATTGCATTTGCGTTATTTCGAGCTTCACTTAAGAAGAAGCCACCCCACATCTTCTCCCCTTCAGTTCAGTACATACATACAGCCATACTTGACCCTTTGTATTTCTGGACATCCAACTGTAAGAATCTCGAGAGTGTGCTACTTCTGTTGCAGCGCTGCCACGGCATGGTGAGCGGCGGGCTTATGGAAAGCAGGTGTTTCTTAGACCGCCTTTAAAGCGCACTCAAATGAAAAGAGTTTGCTTCCAATTTAACCTTGTTAGGATTTTTTCAGCAGTTGAGAAGTGAAAAGCCTCCACAGATGTTGCACAGTTAGATGAGAACATTACGATTACTGTTTCTATTTACTGTTACTATTATAAGTAATTATTCTAAAAGTGAGCGATAAGCGTGTTCTTTCGCTGTGTTTATGTAAACAACAAAGGGATTAAACTTTACTACCTCACTTTATTAGTGAAACTGACTGGGATACTTGACTTTATTATTATATTATTGAATAAAAAATGCTCATGAACTGTTATTCAAGGCGTGTTTATAAACTATGCTTTACTAGGAAGAAACGACCAGCATAATTAAAGACAGACTTATGGTTTATTCTTGTAGTAAAATATTGGTGTTAAGGCAACCGTTATATAGAAGTGAATGTAGTCCGCTTTTTCATTTTTACCTTAGATTTGCAGAGTTACTTGAAATATGTAGTTAATATGAAAAATGTAACTTAATTAGTTAAAGCTGAAATCGTTCTTAAATTTTGAATACGAATATTTTTCGTTGGAGGAACGAATCTCTGCGGTTTTTATTTTCCAGATTTTTGCTTAATCAATCTTGAACAATTCTGTTTCGTGTGCGTTGCTTTCCGACTACTTCAATTCATTGGACAATTGGAAGATTTTAATCGTCTAATCATGTATGAATCTGTGATTTGTTAGAAAATTGATCTCATGATTACTTTACAAATATTGCTTTCATGTATAATACTTACAAACTCAAATTTTTGAATTTGACTTTTCTCTCTTAAATTTTATGTTCTAATAATAATTTTCACTTTCACTGTTATCGGTATTCCCATCATGAAGTTCGAAATTTAGCATTTTTTATTTCACTGCACATAATTAGATTTTTAAGTTAAACCGCATGTGTGTATATGCTTTGAGGGCCTCTGTTTAGTCGATTGAAGATGTGAAATGCTCGAATCTCAGCGGCGAGTGGCCGCCGTGGCTGTCGTTGTAGTAGAATAATTTGCTTCATCATTTCTCATTTATTATTAGCCCACATCGCTCGCTGTTTACTGACATTGAAAATGTACAACAACAAAAACAAATGAGCGAACAAAAAGTTCAAGGCAGCAGCGTAGACTGTCTGCTTAATCGCTTGTTCAGTCGCTCGCTCAATTATTCATATATTCGCTCGCTCGCTTGCTTATGCCCATACACATACACACATATACACACACACAGGCGCATATAGACGCATTATGGCCCATTGAGAGTATGAATTATAAATATTTATTAAAGCTTAATGTATCTGCCAACAACCGCAAAGAGCAACAACATTGATGGCTCACAAGTAGTACAACAACAACACGAAATCATTTTGCCCTGTCAACATCAATATTACAGCAGTTATGTGAAAATTTAAACTAAACAAACAAAACTAAAATCCGAGCGCAGACCGCAACACACTCCCCCACCACCGCCGCCGCTTTGGGTACTCATAAACTTTAGCTAAAGCAAATAAACTATGTATATTTCTATATGGCTGTATGTATGTCTGTGTGTATATCCGGTGGATATTTTGTCTTGCCCTCGCAATGATTTGTTGAAAGTTTTCGCAAATTTCCATTCACAAGGCGTCCCGCTCCTCCTCCGCCTCCGCCATCGGTGGCCTATGGCGCGGGCATTAATCCCGAGCTCACCGACTATGACTGCCTCGTGACTTTGAACATCTCGGCACAAATGCACAAACAGCTGTGTGCGAGTACATCAAACCGAATTGATTGCGCACATCCTTGAAGGTGTTCGCATGGAAAAGTCAGTCATTCAGCCCGCCGGCTACGGCAGCCCCCCTATTCCCCGAGCGCAAGCCGTCATTATCGGTTCGGGTTGACGTCTTCCTTGCTTTACTTGGTATCCCTTTTGTTGCTGTCGTGATTAGTTCTTGCTTTCGATTGTTGTTGGATTGTTGTTGTTTATTTACCTGCCATTTTCTCAATTTTTCACTCTCCCTGCTGTCTAACCACAAATTCACATAAAGTGCAGTTGTCCAAAAACTTTATTCTTTATGTGGAAGGCTAGACATTTTGGATAAAAAATATTACAGATTTGTACTGCATAAGTTGGGAATGTGTTAATGAGTCGAAGGGAAAAAAACAAAAAGCCACAAAGCGGATGCTTGACGGTTTTGAATCGATGGTGTGGTGCGAAGCTGAATTCAGAATTTACATATGTTCATGGTTACCTTCTAATTCCAAGTATAACTGACTCAACAAGAAGGTAGGAGTGAGTTCGGCACTTTACCGACAGCTTTAAGTCTTATATCGAGATCGTCAATGTTTTTTTTGTTTTTTCATATTTCAACCGAAAAGCGAAAGACAAATGGAACTAAAATTCTCAAAACAAATAAATAAAGCATAAATCTTACCATTTTGAATTGCTGTGTTGGTTAATCGGTTGATCAAGTGAACTCTGCGACTATACACCCACTCCCTTCCTTTCTTTTGCCTGCAGTTACGTTTCGGCGTATTTGTGTTTCGACTTTTCCTTGTTGTTCACATTGCACCCATTTCAGGGCAATAAAACGTAGAGCTCAAACCCCGTTCCACTTGTTGCGTCGCCTGTGCAGTTAAGCGCGCATAGTCCGCCGCTTGCCGACGTCGACGTCGAAAAGGAAAGGATTTTCGTAACTTTATTGAGCCGCACCGGGTGTAGGCACACGGTACGAGCGATAAGCGACAGGATGACGGGAACTGACTTAACGGCGATTGCACGCACACACAGCAAAACGTGAATTCATGAAGTTGTGTTGTTTACCGTTGCATTTCACACTCACACACTCCTACGCACCGTTGGGTCGTTACGGTTTCAGCGATTTTCCGGCTTCACTTCATTTTTATTTTATTTTATTTTATTTTATTTTTTCATTTGTTGCTTTGTTTTTAGGTGAGCGGAAATGCTATGCTTCCGTTATTTTATCAGTGACTTTAATGCAGCAGCCAACTGTCCACAACTGCTTTTCGCAAGGCTTCGACTGGGCAACTGGGGAAAACTTTACAACTCATTTGCATGCGCACTTCCCTTCTCACTTCATATCAATTCGCCGCGAATTTGTTTTTCTTATTTTATTTTTATTTCATTTTTATTTGTGTTAATTCTTAATTCCGTTTCTATTGTTTCCGTTTTAGTTTTCACTTTTAGTTTAAAATTTCTCTATAATTTCGCTTTCTGCTGAAATGAGAATAATCCGTTGTAACAATGATTGCATATTAATTTGTAATATTTTCAATTCGCCAGAATGGAAACCATGTTTGGCGAACAAAATTTTAGTGAAAAGCCAACTTCAGTCTAAGCGCCTACAACCAGCCTTTCAATATAAGCAAGGCAGCAACCCTTGCGCTCGATCATATATTCTATGAAATAATGCCTATTAATCTTGGTAAATATGGCGTAAAGGACTCTCGCTGCTGCAATGTTTCCCTTTTCACGAGCGCTTTAAAGTGCCGTTTTCACGTTTAAAAAAATCGATTTTTCCCGCTTGCTCACAAGTCCATACTGTTAATTTCAGCGACCTTAGACGTGCAAATCTACGTTCGTTCGTAGGTCTGTGTATGAATGAATGGGGGTACATATGCACCCATGTGTGTATGCTGTCGACAAGCAGCGTTGAGATGGATTATTCTTTTTACGAGGAAACTCGTGTGGAAAAACATGCGGAGAAGCAGTTATTCTTAGGAAGCGCATACAGACATACACACTTCCAGCAGGTGAAATCGTTCCGCCGGCAGCTGCAGCGGACGCTTAGGATTCGTATAAATCAAGAAAAGCATTCCGACACTAAAAATGCACACTCACACACATACACCAACGCATGCAGTGCTCATAGTATTTCCAAGCACAATAGAAATATCAGCGTACGCTTATGCATGTGCCATAAGTATGTACATACCCACATAAGTCTATAAGTAACTGTTGTTATTGTTAGCGGTGCTCTTGTCTGTGCGGCCTTACTCATATGCGTTGTGCACATATTGTTTGCTGCTGCTGCCACACAATAGCTCACGACGCCTCAGTGGTTGTCAATGACCTACTCTGGCAAATGGTGTGCAACAACAGGCGGGTGTTCAACGCTGGTCCCTCCGGCTTGGCGAGTTCGTTCGTTATTGTGGCTGCCTGCGAAATTGAGCCAATTCTTAGCAAAACAGAAAGCCATGCTTCCACCTATGTAACTGTGTACATACATATGTATATGGGTATGAATGCATGTGGCAAGGTGTGGCTAAATATAAAATCTCATACACAAGTATATATTATTTAACCCAAAGCGAAACCCACGCCAAAGTCAATACTTTAATGTGCTTTAAATTTGTATTTCATCATACTAAACTTTCTACATTTCCTGCTTATAACTGACGTTTCTTTGGAAAATAAATCTCAGGAAGAATAGAAAATCTCAAAAAATCTTAAAAAGTTGAATGTCCTGCCAAACTGAAAACCATAAAAACTTAGATAAATCCTCCGCTTCTTCTGGGAATCAACGTTTGAATAACTTCTTTGTATGCTATTCTTTGTACTGTATTCGTTTCAATATTAATATTTGTTCAATAAATCTAAGTCAGATGTAGGTAGAACGCATCATAGAGTGTGCTCTCAGTTATTTTAAACATTTGTCCGACATTTGGACGAATGCAAATTATGAGTATTGTAAACCATTAACAAATGGACGGAGGCGCAATAAGTGTTGTAAAAAATAGTTGCAACTTAGATTTTCCACACATTACAAGAGTAGCATATATCTGTATTCTCATTTTAACAATAGTGGGTTAAACGTATTTCTTTCGTCTCTAAAATAAATATTTTCCAAACTAATTTGTTTAGTTTGTATCCTGTAATAAAAATTGTGCATTGTTGTTGTTGTAAGGTGTTTTTCATTTCTCATCGCCTGTTGTGTAAATATGTATATGTCGATTATGCATATTCACTACAAAACTAGTTGAACTTGAAATGAAATACTCTACAAAGTGCTCCCCCATGATGCAGTAGCGGAACTGTTTCCTTCTCTACGGGAGCTCATTATTGCTCGGAACTATTTGCCATCAGTTATAAGAGTCAATGGGAATATGAGTACTCATGTAATGAATGTAAAATATTGAATTAGGTGAAAAGCATACTAAAATGCTTGAGATATGTGTTATGCATTTCAGTGTTATCTTGTGCTAAGGGCTTGTATTCAACAGCACAAATAGTTTCAGAAGACATCTGCCATAAGTATACATTTATGCTACTAGGGAAGGTAGAGAGAAGTTTATAGAGAAATCACTCTTTGGGGGATATGATCAACTATTTATATTTCAAATAAATTATTTTATGATTGATATGGATTACGCTTTAAATCGGAGTACTCTCCTAACCTAAATGGAGTACTGTTGACATGCAAGCAGGGAACACTCGCGACTTTTGAGTGGTAGAAAAAAATCGGAGTGAGCAAGTGATGTTTGTTGTGCGATTAAATGTGTGTGAACATACGCCGTGACTATTCTATCATGACATAAACAGGCGGCGTTAGTGTTCAGATGTAAACAAGTGCATACTCGTGCACACACCGAGCGACGCAAATGCATTTATTCAACAAACACCCACACATCTACCTTATTTAGAATCAAAACATTGTTTGCAGTATGTCATAGTGCACATGCATAAGTAATTATATGTGTATGTGTGTAGGAGTGTGTTAACCCAGTGCCGTATCTTCTTGGATGTCCTACGAGAAGTGAACAATGCGACAACAGCAACAACAAAAACGGTGCCACTATGCCACCAACTATTCAAACCACATAGACCACCACCTAGTCAGTTAGGCACATACATACTCATATATGCATCATGGATGGCTGTGTGTGTGTGTGCATTTGAAATGGTGTTATTGTTAAGTGAAGCGAACAATTGGCTTTGCGCTGTCGCCGGAGCTAACAAACGGTTTTGCAAACAAAATAAACATTGTTGCTGTTTGCTAGCGCTCAATGGTCGGCAGCCAAGCTACAGTTAATTTTGTGATTATCATCTAATTTTATAGACACTGCAGTACGCCACAGCAGCGCTTGAATTTAGCTGAGCGAATGTACACTGAGCGATGATGATAAATGGCTTTTGTTGGTTGTGTAAATGGAGAGATAAATTATTATTGCGCGAGGACAAGTTATGGCTGGTTGAGATTCAATCATTTAACAAAATACAAATATGGGTTAATGCTGCACCGAACAATTTAAATTGATAAATAAATGCAAAAAAAAATTGGGGAAATTATCGAAAATTATTATTTTTTAAGCTAGCTAGCTCAGTTTATTGTTAGTTTTCCTGCAACTTTTTTAGTTTCCTTTCTTAAGTTATTGGTGTTGCACTTTTGAACTGGAGGTAAAATGCGATATCATATCATAAGCTAAAGATCTGACAAAAAAACAAACTCTAGGCATGCAAAACTTCCTACCGAAATAAGCTTACTTCTGAAGATGCTCTAAATCTTTTTAAATCAAAATCAATTAAATGACATTAGTTCACTCAAACACTTTCGATTGGGAAATATAATTATTTAAAATATATATAAATGCCACTGATATAGGAGCAAAGACAATTTTGGTAAACACGCAAAGATTACAGTTTGGTCCTTCACATTTTATTTTCAATTTCAGCTTTAAGCATTTTAACGCCTGGCTTTAACTTGTTGCTACATATACTTGTATTCAATCAGTGGTCCAACAACTGTTTAAAATGAAGCACAAAACATCTGTGTATTCACAATTATTAACCGTTTATGAGGAACAATAATAATGAACAGCTTATCACACGCCCTAATGGGTTGCGGTGGCGTATACGCAACATACACTGAACAAAAACAAAAAACACGCGCTGATTGTGAGAGAGATGCCTTACAATTTAAATTTTCAAGTGGCCGAACCGACGAAAATTTTCACCAACGGAAAATTACCGTTATTTTATATTTTTGGTTTTTATATATTCATTATTTCAATATTATATTTGTTTGTCAGACACTTCGTTTGTCACAATTTCCCGTTAAAATGGTAATTCGCACATCAAAGAGCCGTCAACGACTGAAGATTTTCCTCGCAGTCTGCGTTATAAATATTACAGTGTGATTTGCGAACGCAAAAGGATGCTCGCATCCGAAGCATGGTGAGCTTTTGGCAACGAAAGAGAGAGAGAGCCGAAATCGAAAAGGACTCATTGAAGTGCGAACCATGCGCAGTTGAGTGTGGCTACGCGCTCTTAATATTTGTAAAGAGCAATTAGCGCTTCCAGGCGGAATCTTCAGTTATTTGAAATCATACTGCAAACCGAACTTTTATATAAATATTCGTTCGTACATTTTTGAAATTTTTTAATTTTGTAAAATGAGTTTTATTTGCCTAAACTTTCGGAAAATCATAATCACCAGAATGCATTAACAACAAAATATGAGCAACAATATTTACAGATGAAAATTCTTAAACAATTACATGAATATCCATTACATTTTCGCGTTGAATAAAGAACACCTTTCACTTAGTTGCCGCTGTGACCCAGACTGTAACTGTAGCCCAGATGGCCGAGTTGAAAAACACTGGCCGCCGTCGGCACACTGCTTCCGGTGAACGTATGCAGGCCGATTCGAGGGCCCTGCAGCTGATAAAGTTTTGAACTCGGTGCGAGGCTGAAGGCTGGATTAAGTGTTGGCGCGACTCGCTCGAGCCCGCTCCTGTAACCACCGTCATTCAAAGCGCTCGCATTCACGCCATTCACGTAAAGTTCGCTGCTGACGCGATCAGTGGGCGTGAACAGTCTCTGCGAGGACACGGCACTTCGGCTGGGATACTTGATACGCATGAGTCGGAAGTTGATCTCATCTCGGTTCACTGTTTGTAGTGTGAAACGGTTGAATTTCGAGGACATGGCATAGACCACATCATTCTCCCATGGCGATGCGCTTATATCCGCTACGAACTGCAGCGCATTCACGTCGTAGGAGAGCACCGCCTGTTGCTTAGTTTGTGGGTGCCAAGATACGATCGCAGTTTCCGTAACCGGACTGAAGAGCAGGCTACCATCTTGTGGCGCGAGGTAAAGTGGAAGGCCTTGAGATGACTTCTTGCCCAGGAAGCGTATTGGTAAAATGTCATGCAATTGACGTGGACCAGCGCGCAGGGCATCCTTGGTTATGGAGAAGATGCTGTGAGTACATGAAAGAGTTAATATTATATTTTATATTATGTTTAAGAACTCGAAAAAAATGAAATTCATTTTAATTTTCTTACCGATCTGTGGCCAGCGGTTGGAAATAAAGTATTCCATTTACTGTGTCGAAAGCTAAGCCAATGACGCCATCACTTATGAAGAACTTGTCGTTTAGGATTTGTACCAAACCAAAGTCGGGATCGGGCCACATAGCCGGGTGTGAAAGACGCCAAACCATGTCACGTGCTCCGTCGTAGACAATTATCGCTGATCAGCAATGCAAAAATGTAATAATTTCACAAACAATGAAGAATTAGTAATTGCCAGTTTAAATGGTATTTCTAAAGTGAAACATATGGGTACAGTACAGTAGCCCTAAACTTACCAGGTCTTACTGTATCAGCAATGTAGACAAAGACATCGTCGCAGGTCCCTGAAGTGGATGTGGTTTCGTCGACGATCAAATTTACGAGAATCGACTGATTGCGCAAGACATCATTCTGTTATTAAATATTTCCCAATAAACATTAGCGAAAGAATCAGTAAACTACATTGCGTCTTGAAGTTGCTCACCGGTAATTCAATGCGTCGCACCACTTGATCCGTATTCAAATCAAATACCAATATCTTGGGTCGGCAGGTTTGCTCGGAGTCTTCGAAAGTGCGCGAAACGCCGGCGTCTAGGATCCACAAACGGTTGCATGAATCAATGCGCATGCGATACACCGACACCAAATACGAGTCGCTGCAGTTGAACGAGCTGCGGCCGCTGACCGTGTACGTCCAGTCGGGGTAAGACTTTAGAGATATAGGCAAGAAAGAATTCATTAAAATTAAGTGTGAAAATGTGTAAAATTGATTGATTGCGGTATTCCATGCATTCGATGCGGCACTTACTCGTAAGATCGGCGACTCGCTGTAGTCCGACTTCGAAATGTAGGCAACGGTTGTCGGCACGCCGGCAAAGAGCTTCGGTGTAGCAATGAAAATCCGGTCATAAGCCACTGTCATACTCGTCGGCACCACATTGATCGGATTGTAGTAGTCGGGGTCTGAGACGGGCGCATGCGGCGGAAATTCGTACGAGAAAAGCTTCCATTGCTTAACGATTTCCAAATTGGATCGCACGGCTAGAGAGCCACCAAACAACACGTTGTGGGCAATCAGCAGTGCCACCACGAAAATGTTGCGCACGCGCCACATATTGACAGTTACTTGCGCACGTTTTGCTGTGTGAAATGCTTGTGTCGGTCCGATTAAACGCCTCGTAGATTTGATGTGGGGCAAGCAGTGACAGAGTTTTTGACAGCAGCGCTTTTAACTAACGGTACCATATACAAATAAAAACGGCTTTTAAGTGGGCAGTTAATTGGCTAGACAAATTAAATAAATATTTTAATGGTTCGATATAAATATTCAGCGACCTGATTTCAATTAACGAAGCAAATAAATTTGCTTTATAAAATAAAATATTTATTATATTCTCAATATTTTATTTATAGCGGCGTTATGGAATTATTTTATTTTTATTATTTATATTGTTGTTGTTATAATATACTTTATTAGTAAAGTTAGTTAATGCACTTATTGAACAGCAACTCTTATTACAATCGCAAATGTGTAGCAGCGTCTAGAGACTGCTTATAAAAAATAAATAAATAAGCAAACCACTTGAATATTTTCAATAACTCTTCAGCAAATTCACTGCTACAATATTTTGCCTTCGCAATTTAACAAATTGGTCTCACTCTTTGCCGCGCCGCGCTAAAGCCAAAACTATTCACTACACGACTTATCACTGGTTGTTTGTTGGTCTTCAAGAGCTGAGGCTGAGGCTGAGACTGAAAATATTGCCGAATGCTACACTTATCTACTTACCGGCTCATACTCATGTGTGTATTATTTAATGCAACATTGACGGAAATACAGGCCGCTCACATTTGCATGGACCACCATGTGCTCAATATGCCCAAATGGCATAAATACTTGGCTATGTAAGCACTTAGGCATGACTATGTAAATATGTTGGCTTCAGCGCGCGTTCCGTTCAGTCGAATTGCAATTTTCAATTGACCACACTCGGCTGCTGTAACCCCTGCGGAGCACGCTGAGCAGACGAGCGCTTTCACAGATAAATACATATTTACAAAGAGATACACACGCTTACAGCGCGTTTCCCCAAAAATAAACTGCAAGCAGTCAAATAAATTATAAACTTTTCGGCCCACCAATTTAATTATATTGGAAATGGGAAGCATTAATACGAGTATTTATATGTTACAGTGTGTTTGATTGTATACACAGCGATTGGTGTTCAATATGAGAGCCACAGTATCTACAGTCAATGGAGAAATATAGCATTAAAACATTAAACTATTTTCATCCAGACATTGGCAATATTTTCTAGGAAGGAAGTATTTAGTTAAAAGGAAATTTTCAAAAATTATTGAAAATTGCAACGTTTGACTTTTGAACTGAATGAGACTAATGAGAAGTCCAGATTAATAGAAATTTATTTTATATGTGCAATATTGCTACAAATAATTTTGATTAAATCTTCGTTTATAGACTTAATTATTTAAACTAATTATATATATTAGGAATCGTGCTCAGCAACACTTTATTTTATAACGCAAAAGAACGATTTTCCATATTGCCAAATAAATTACATACAATTATTTTAACTGCGGTGCTGCTGGCTATTGATTTTCGAATATTTTTATACTCTCGCAACCTGTTGCACAGAGTATCATAGTTTTGTTCACCTAACGGTTGTTTGTGTCACCAAGAAATATAAGAGTTAGATATGGGGTTATATATATATAAATGATCAGGATGACGAGTGGATTTGAAATCCGGATGTCTGTCCGTCCGTCTGTCCGTCTGTCCGTCTGTCCGTCCGTCTGTCCGTCTGTCCGTGCAAGCGATAACTTGAGTAAAAATTAAGATATCTTAATGAAACTTGGAACATATGTTCCTTGGCACCCTGAGGAGGTTGCTTTCGAAAATGGGCAAAATCGGTCCACTGCCACGCCCACAAAATGGCGGAAACCGAAAACCTATACAGTGTCATAACTAAGCCATAAATAAAGTTATGAACATGAAATTTGAAACATAGGATCCCATTAGGGAGGGGCACATTTGGATGTAATTTTTTTGGAAAAGTGGGCGTGACCCCACCCCCAAATAAGTCTTTTGTATATAACTCGCAAACCAATAAAGCTATATAAATCAAACTTTCTGCAGTCGTTTATTTTAGTCATTTCCTTATATAGTCCAAAAATGAAAGAAATCGGATAATAACCACGCCCACCTCCCATACAAAGGTTAGGTTGAAAATTACTAAAAGTGCGTTAACTCACTAACTAAAAACGTCAGAAACACCAAATTTTACATAAGAAACGGCAGAAGGAAGCTGCACTGAGATTTTTTTACAAAATGGAAAATGGGCGTGGCGTCGCCCACTTATGGGTCAAAAACCATATCTCAGGAACTACTCGACAGATTTCAATGAAATTCGGTATATAATATTTTCTTGACACCCTGATGACACGTGTGAAAAATGGACGAAATTGGTTCACAACCACGACAACTTCCCATATAACTCATTTTTGAATTCCATCTTATTCCTTCACTTTATAAAATATACATTAGGAACCAATGAAGATAGCGAAATAAAACTTTACAGAAACACTGTATATGATCTGTTGCATCACTTGTGAAAAAATTGTAAAAATCGAACCATGACTTTTCAAGGCCCCTGATATCGAACATGAAGAACTCAGTGCCTAAGGGTAATTTTTCCCCGAAAATATACTTAGGTAAATCCCTCAGATATTTTAATGTAATTCATTCCCTCTGAATTTTTTTTTATAACAGTTTCTCTCTGTACCTGAAATGGTAAAAATCGGGTCATAACTTCCCCCAGATCCCATATACCTAATTATAAGTAATATTAAATTAAGTGAGCGTATAGTCTTCGATACATTGTATCTTGGTGGTGAAAACGAGTGAAATCGGTTTAGGAATTACCTCAGTCCCCATATACTATTTATGATGATTTTCGTTATTCTATTGAACTTTATACGCAATATATGGGTCGAATTGTGTTATCTTTATAAAATTACATCAATAAATTGCGAGAGTATAAAATGTTCGGTTACACCCGAACTTAGCCCTTCCTTACTTGTTATAAAATAATTATGTTTGGTCGTGTGTGCGCTTGCTCTACTTTCAAGAATATGTTATACTATAAATATTTATATATATATAAATATATAAATGGTATAAATTAAGCCAATTTCAGTCAGCAATAAATATTTGCAAATTTAAACGCTGTGACCACACCTGTGGCTGCAACATCAGACATACTCGTTTCTTGAATATTGAGCTAATGGCGTTGATCGAATTTTTCTGCGCTTGATGGATGTGATTCAATGCAAATTGTGGCAACGCGGCGTCTATGGAGTCACTGTCATAATGGCGGCTGCCTTATTTATATTTATTGGAGTTAAGCAAATATTTTAGGTTAAGTAATATTCACTCTGTCGACTCGAAACTGAGACTAACCGTCTACAAAAACTGTCCAGTAAAATATAAGTGCTACAGAAAAAATATATAAATTTGATTAATATGTTTCCTAAATCGCTATTCCTAGAAGCCATCCATTGAAGGTAAACAAAGCCTCAAAATAACGAGGTCCTTCATTCAATGATTTGCATTAAAAATCATCACATCCGAAATCTGGAAAATATTTTGTCAATTAACGGTATTCAACCGACTTCTGACGGCCTCTAGTTCAAACCAGACGGTGTTGTGCTTAAAAATGTCGCAACTTCTGGCAAATGAAAATAATAACAACACCACCAAGGCATTCGACCCACATAGGCAGATCAAAAGTGCAGATTTTTTCAGCACGTTCATGAGTCATGTAAATATGTGTACACTGTAGAGGGTCCGACCGGCAAGCCAAGCGGTGCTGTGGGCGTTTCACTAACCGTTTAGCGGTAGCTCCACTTATGCGCGGTTCATTGTACACGTGACTATCGCTACAAAATTCGAGTTTACGCTGGAATACATAATTGCATGCTCGTACGGCGCAAGCGTAGCTCAACATTCAAATAAAGAGTTCGAGTTGTTCGCGCTTTTTTCCCCAATTTTTCACATATCACATTTGCCATTTAACATTTGCTTTGTTGTTTTTTGAGTTTGTGTCTTTTTTGCTTTGACATCCTGGTGACCGTTTGTGCCACACAGTTCCTCAGCTATTTAATTGCCCAAACAAAGAGTTACCGATCAGGTGTACTGAGTACGTACTTATACGGAAATCAGAAAATAAACAAAAACAAAGTGCATCCGCCGAATATGAAGGAGCGAGACCAGTGTCTTAGGAATGGTAATATTTTTGTACTAAATATATGGACATTTCGATGTTAATTGTTTGCCTTGTACTTTATAACGTTCCATGTATATATATATATAGATATGTATATGTGTATTGTATATAATATGGTACAAATGGCACATGCATGCAAACAATAGCCAATAGACATTGCTAAGTGGACAACAAAATTGTGTTAACGCACAACCGGTTTGAAAAAACAGAATTCTACCAAGAGCTGCGACGGTAGCCGCCGAAGGTTTCAATAAAGAGTAACTTTGTAAAGGAGATCATGCTAACAGGTGAGTTTTAATTGGAATAGATTTAAAATTGCGCAACTTGTATTTAATACTAAACTCATTTAATTAATTCTCTTCGAAATTATTTTCCTATATTACTTCAATTACAAAATCTGTAGTGTATGGCTAATATATATAACAAAGAGGATTTTGCAGTATATACGAGTACATATCATTTTCACTACTCGGTTAGATATAGTGAGACACGTTCTGAGCTGTAATTATCAGCTTTGACGTTAAATCTTCATATAATTTTCTTAAAACCCGGAAACCAATGACGCTGCAGATCAAATCTTTAATTATCGGATAAGCGTTGCGGAACTATAGACTTTTGTATTTATAACGGCCAATATACTTTACAAACTGTAATCAGACTTAATAGAATTCAATCGACAAATATTCTTGTGTTTTTTTTTTTAATATTTGGTTTCTTGATCGTCCCATCTTGCTACTGTTTCTTCAACTCTCCCATCGGCAAATTTTTTCCGTACGATTTCAAGCAACAGCTCGGGCGCTACAATGAAAAATTCATATTGGCGAAGCAGAAACCTTATTCCCTTTCCAATTAATGAAGTCTATTAGATTTGTTTTGTATCGAAAGAAGCGAAAAAGTTGAACATAACGATTGATTTTCTTGCTCAATTGTTATACAAAATTTGACAAACTGAAACTCTGCGAAATTGTCAAAATGACACAAAGGCCGCCGTCGGCCCGGAAGCGACTATCTTACTAAATTTAACAACTAAAGCCGTCTTGGAGTAACCAAGAGTAGGAAATACAATGTCATTTAAATATGAATAAATAGGCGCGCCGTCGCGTCACGTAATTGTCATGTAAATGAGAGCAATGAATATCTTAGTGACTAAGACGTTAGACCCGTTATTGAAATCAATTTTGCGCAAATATTTATATTACTTAAATACATTTTTTTTTTAATTTTATACAATAAATACAAATTTGTTCGTTAGTCCGAGCTGTATGTTATCTCACAAAAGAGGAGTGGACATCTCTGTCATTATTCTTCATAAGCTTCTTTCTTTCTCGCTTGTTAATTTAACTTAAGTTATGCTAGAGGGGATCATAGTTAACGGTTTCTTCAGCTAGTAGCAATGCCATTTGTTTGAGTTGCTTATATTCGCAAATGCCTTTTTGGTGCTGTAATTACGGGTTTTAGCTTTTATTGCCTGTTTACATACACCTATTTGAGTGTGGCGAAGTGGAGTCATTTTGACAGAGTTTAACACATGCTAATTGTGGTTAACGGTAGTTACAATCAAATTAAGTGATTAAAATATGCATGAATTGAATTTTAATTGAATCTCTCGACGCATTGCCGCTTTAGTTTTCTTGTATTTGTCATTTTCAGTTTATTGGTGTGAGTTTTATGAGGAGACACCGCACTAATTGATAATGGATACTGGTGTTAAGTGAGAAGTGTAACTCTTGTAGACAAGTAGTGTTAAGGATGGAGTATGTTCACCTATGGACAGAAGATTTGATTGAAGAGCAGTCAATCAATACTCTCTGACTTTCCTTTTTGTAGATCGTTTTGTATGAGATATTTCGAACATTAAATATATAAAAGATCGGTGGGTTTGAGTTGAATGTCTTAAAATCGTACTAACAATATGGAATTGAAAAAACCTAGTGACTCTCTGTATTGTTTGTGATACATACAAATGATTACAGCAATGTTTTTCATTACATAATCGAATGAAATCGAAGCTGTCTAAATATTTTCCTAATGAGAGGTTTATTTTCCAAGAAAGAGATTACATATGTTCTTTTATTTATTGAACAACTTAAATTTCCCCTCGTCCGTCGATAGCTATGTGTCATTTCTTAAGTGTTAATTTTAGAAATTTTTATCTCGCACAACCTTTATGGCCTATTAGATGATGTAGATAGAAGATTCGTATATCTGAGGTCATGACACATTTCTCATGCTATACTTGAGGTCGATAATATGATGTTTTTTACTGTGCGCATGTGTGTAATTAAATTTTAATTGGTGTAACGATTATCCGAAATCTTTATGTCAAGTAACGGTTATTATTAAGTATGACAACGCTTAAACGCAAAACACGAAAACAAAAACGGTATATTGAATACAGACGTTAGTCACTCGACAGACACGAAGAGGAAACAGATCGTTACTCATATGTCAACAGTTAGGCGGCTTTGCGGCACGTCACGTTTTCATCATTGAAGTCAGAGTGTGTTGGTTTTGCGGCACGCGAGCGCTCTTTAATCGTTCGAAATTTCCCGCCTATTCGCTGGACCAGTTTGGCCGAAACCGTTAATTTTTTTACGTGCGATCAATTGATCAATTATGCTTCAAATTAAGATTTAGGGGTCGCAAATCCGCAAGCCTGCTACCGGTTGTCATGTACGTTGATTTGATTATTTTGCGTTCAGAAGCGTATAACGGTTTTTGGCATTTTTTTGATTTGCATAACTTACGTCCGCTTAACAAGAATCGGTAAGCAAATTAGTGTCACATAGAAATATAACGGTGTTGCTGTGAAGCCGTGATTTCCCAATTACACACGAATTATTTTAATAATGGCTATTTGTTTATGGTCTTGTCCAACGCGTATGGAAAACAGTTAGCTTGTTTACGTTGACATTAAGTGGAGCGCATGCGATCGAGCAGGTTCGTAATGTCATTTGTTTTTACCGCTTTGCGTTTTACTGTTATTGTTGTTGGTATTTAATGTGGCCATTTGATATTTTCATGAATTTTGTTTTGTCTCATGAAATAAATCTTTATTGTAATTAGATGTTTTCACTAAAGAGATTTATTCAAAAAAGTTGAAAAATCTGGAATAGATCGTAAATGCGTGGGATATGTTGAATATACAAAATATATACGGGGGCTGCTATATATATTTCTGGCCTAGGCAACACTAAGTGTTGCCAGGTGCAATCTGACATTTCCATTGAAAAGTTTGACATTTTTTAGCATAACATCACTCAGAACGTTTTGTCATTTAATCGTGAATTGTTTTATTTACAGGGATTTTAAAAATTCATCTCGGCCAAAAAATGGAATTAACTCGTGAACATTTTCGTGCGATCATTTTTCACAACTTTCGACATGGATTATCGCGACAAGAGTGCATCGATGAACTAAAATCTTTGTATGGAGCACCATCCTATGAAGCACCATCCTATAGCACTGTGAAAACTGGTACAACGAATTCAATCGTGGCCGACGCTCGCTCAAAGGCGAATTCCGTGAAGGTCGTCCAAAAACAGCCGTTGTGCCAGAAAACATCGATGCCGTACGTGAACTGATAATGCAAGACCGTCATGTAACATACCTTCAGATAGAGGCATGCCTATGCATTTCTCCCACCAGCATACATTCGATATTGCATGAACACCTGGCCGTAAAAAAGGTTTGTTCTCGTTGGATCCCGCACAATTTGACAATCGCTCAAAAATGGGCTCACAAAAAGTGCTCCGAAAATTGGTTTGAACGCATGCAAAAGTGTATAAATCTTGATGGAGAATGTTTTGAAAAACAATAAAACCATTTTCGTTGATAAATATTCCTATTTTCATTATTAGGCCAGAAATATATATAGCAGCCCTCGTATTATGTATATACCGGACGAGCTTTTTGAAGTGCTTTTAAGTCTCTCAGAGTCTTGGTGGCGGAAAAGAATAAATTTTTCATTGCAGATTATTCAAATAAGATTCAAGGGATATTCCAAAGAAGTGATTTCTGCTACTATTATTGAATCGAACGAGGGATAATGATGGTTTTTTTACTATTTAAGCTAAGCCACATATTCAATAAACTATAGGTGAACCATAAAGGCGACAAGTTACGATCCCGTTCTGCTTATTGAACAGCAGACAGTCCATTCTGCTAGATTATTTAATGTAATTATATTGCGTACTCTCTCGAAAGATTTGTTTCTCTTTAACAATTTTGCATATTTTATTTGCAACACTTGATTAAATTTACATTTCTTACACTCACTGTTTTTGTGTTTTTATTTTAAAATCTTTCACTTTCATATATTTGTATAAAGTATTTCGCGCTTTGATTTTCCGTTATTGTGACACAAATATTTACGAGTCCTTTCAACCAGGCCCATTCACTTTCATTACTTTGAACTTCGGCGCTTGGCGCTAAGAGTGAGAGCAGCGTGTGCCAGCGTACGTCAGCTTGGCGCGATAACCATGAACCGACTGCTTTTGCCAATGCACTCCGGCGGCAGTTAAATTCAGTTACGCTCTCCAAAACCAGATACCACGCGTCAAATAGCCAAGCAGCAAAAGCAACAACAACAACAGCAAGCGCTCCAACATGCAAAACAAACAAGTGAAACAAAGGCGAACAAAAGTGAACAAAGTGAAAAGCACATAAAGCCACAACGCCGACATCACACACACACACACTCGCATGCATGTGGGGCAAGCGTGGCTCGCTGTGTGTAAGCGGTGCGCAGGCGTAGCCGTTAATTTGACATTCGCACACTTCAATGCGCCAATGCGCGGTGGCAAATATAATCCGCAACTAATGCGTGTCTAGGAACATCGACTTTAGATTAAACGGTGCATTGGATGAGTGATGAGCAGACACTTGCTAAAAGCAAATACAAATTCTCGCATGCGAACATTTCCGTGTCTCGTTCCACAAAACACGACGTGCGTATGCCGTGCCGTGCGTAAACACATTCCGAACATGATTAGTACAAAATTTGAACAGGCGCTTGCCACATGGCATGTGTGGCACATAAATTGAAGCAAGACATCTGCTTGCGCAATAATTGTGAATTAAATATGCAGGCGTTTGCTTGATATTTGTTACACTTACCAGGTATCAGAGCTGGCGAAACTCCGCCGAGTTGGCCGTGTGTTTGGGCAAACCAACTGGTTTCGCGCTGCACTGCGGCGGCTTAAGTTTCGCGCGTTCAGAGTATGCACCAAAGGCCAGTGACAGAAAGAGAACAGCTTTTTAAATATTTTACAGCAATTGCCACAACAAACACACACACACTCTCACTGAACATCGATGAACGAGAAACGAGCGAGCGAACATAGGCAAACTTAAATATTGAATATTGAAAATTGCAGCGCCAAACATCAAATTAACGGTGTCCAAACCATATTCATACGTGTGTGCGTTGTATGCAACAAATAGCTGGGCTAAGCGTGGCTTTAATTAATTGAGGCAACCACTCAGGCATAGAATGGCCGAAGGTATTTATATGGTATGCTGTTGTCGTTGTTGCTGCTGACTGACGGACTTGTAGGCGAATTAGTTGGATTACTTTTTAAATATTTTCGCAGTTATTTTTATTAGCATTTGATACATATAATTATTGATATGTGTCTGCAAGCGTCTATCTGTTTGTCCGCGCAACCGGACTATCAACCTGTGTTCGGCAATTAAGCGCTTACTTTATGATTTTATGATTTAGCAAACATCAACTTACATACTTACCGTAGCTTATTTGCGCACAATCACATGTTACTTTGGAGGTAAGTATATAGAGAGGTACGTAGGTTTGTTTCGAATGGCGCGCCAAAGTGGGCACGGCTTTGAACACTTCTACAACGGCGCCTGATTTATTTCAATACAAAACATGCCACTGCAAACATTTTTGATGTTTTTATGGTCTCGTCGCATTTGAAAATTTTCCACTAAAATATTTACAAAAATTGTTTGCTTTCATAATCTTTGTTCGAAGGCTTCAAGGCACTTGATCTCTCTTGCTGTGTAGCCACGGCTTAGTTCTTTATGGTAATCTTGTACTAAGAAGCAATGAAAAGACAATGCAAGAACTTAGAGATTTTGAGTTTTTTGAATATTGGATTCTACTTTGAGTTCAAATTCCATTTTAATATTGACATTGATTCTTTCGCAATTATTTTAGTAGAATTCTAATTAAAAAGGTCGTTAATAAACAGTGAAAATATTTTAAAAGCGGACCAACATATGTTTATACCGTTATAGTATTAGTTAACAATATTGGATTGATTTCAAAGTACAGAGAAACTAAGAACCAATAAGAAAATGGCTGTTCTATATGTTAATGTCGTTAACTATTTCACAATTGTAGTGTCAATAAATCAAGTAAAATTAAAGATACATTTTTCTTTCAATAAACATACATTAACAGTTACAATTTATGCAGCTGGTTTAAAATAAAAATGTATTTTAATATTTAGCATATGTACGAGTATAATATTCATTTCATCGAATGACGAACTTAGTCACAGGGGAAAACTCAATTATACTACGGCTAACTGTTAGTGATTGAGACACATAGATATTTACATACTCGCAAGTACACAGCACTTTAATAAAGCAGCGTGTAACGGATATCCACTTTGATTCAGCGTTGTGCGAAGTAGTCGAGTAGTGAAAACAAGAACAGAACCGCCTTCGCCAAAATATTTACAAACACACCCACAAACAACTGCATTGGCAAGGCATTGCGCATGGTCTGCTTAGTCACATAGTTGGTGCACTGCCACGACATACATATGTATGTCTATGAATGAGTATGGCACCTACCCAGCAGTAAAATGGCAGCGCTACTCTTCAGATTATGCGACAGCAGCAAGCATTGCGAGTTGCTTGTATTCTCAATCAAATGAGATAGAGCTTTCAATGGCATAATGTACTTTGTTTTCTAATAAAATTTATAATAATAAAGTTCTAAAATAATATTCAACTTTCGCTCAAAATTGCTCATCTGCCTGTCATGCTTATTGGTGGCAACTGGCTTAAAATATTGATTTCTTGACCCAGTTTTGCGCTAATTTCAAACTACTTCGATTGCCTGCTGGGTACTCTCAAGTAACAACAATTTGTATGTGTGTCGTTAAGTCAAATAGTTGAAATGCAATGGTATTTGCAATTGTAATGCGTATTTAAAAGTCCAATCTTAACAAACTGTCTGCGAGCATTAAGTAGAGGCCGGATTTGCAGACAATGGTACGCGCCCAATCATCCAGAGAACTAAAATTGGTTCAAAGTTTTACGCTCTGCGGTGACAACTTGTGGTGTTTAACTGTAAAATTCTCTATATTTATTTGTTTGAATTTAGTTTGAATTTAATTATTTATTTTAATGCAGTCAGTAGCTTTTTTTCATTATTCGTCCGCAATTATCTTTATATTCGACAGGGTACTTCCCAAACTAAATGTCTAGTTCAAATTCACAATTTGAGGGGCACATGCTGAATTGTCCCAATAATTCTACTTTCTTGAAATAAAATACTAAAAATGACGCAAGAGTGAGCTTCGTCAATTTCACTGCTACCTTACCAGAAATTCCCAATATTTCGTCTGTTTAAGAGAAAATGTATATTTGAACACCCTGTACTAATTTCTCTACCTTTGAGTTACTCTGTGTCTGATTAAATTATTTTTGTAGCTGGTTGCAAAACATGCTACTTGCTTTCGAAAAGCTTTTCTTCATAGAGCTTTCGAAAGCTTTGTGTATAAAGCTTTTCAATGAAGCTATAGTTTAAAGCACAAGCAAGAAATGAAATCAGCCCAGTAGAAGATAAAGTTGTCACCAGCTGTTTAGTATGCTAATATAAGGTACGTTATCTGTGGGATGTGAAACCACTACGCTGATAAATGTTAGATAACCTTCTAATAAGTTACCATATAAAATTCAAGCACCGCAAGCACTGATAAAGGTAACAACACATTATTCTGCCGATATGCTGCAACATATGTATATATGGTACATATGTACATACATTTATGTATGGGGATGGGATTCAAAAATATGCTGAAATATGCGGTAATACTTTCTGAGTTGAATATTGCAAAAGCAAACACTTTATTAACGCTTTCGCAAGCCGAATGAAGTCAGCGGCTTATGAAAGACAACACAGACAAGCGAATAAGAATATAGGCATTCTTCACTGACTGACACATTATTTTCATATCAATTAACTTGACCCTTGGATTGACAGTGGCTTCGTGTTAATCCGCTCATGAGAAGATAGCAGGAAGACAGCTGAAGTCATAGAAATTTCGAATGATTTAAGGTATGAATGTATGTACCTACGTATGACACATAAATTCATCGAACTTGGTTTTATTAAGAAATAAGAAAACAAACGGTGAGTTGTCGTTTTATACATATTATTTCTAGATTTTTGGTACTTTTTGTTCAACATGCTTACAAAGAAGTAAATATAAAGTATGAAGTAAAGTCGTACATGCAGAAATGTATAGTACTTAGATAATAAATATATGTGTATTCCACTTAAAACTAGAAGGTACATAAAATACTACTGTGTTGGTGTGGATGTGGGTGACTTTGCTGAAAGCTGAAATGCTGGCGAAACACAAACAATATTTGTCTGTGTGTGTGTGTAAATCTTTCAGTCTATAATGAATTGATTCATAAGCCGCGAACTCACATTGCCACTACACCGAATTGTCCTCTGTCTGAGGGGCCTGTGGTGCGGTATCTCGATTTGAATTCTCATTTCTGCCCTGGCGCGTCATGCTCGTAGTGTCGTGCGCACACACGCCACTCTCCAGACCTGTTGAAGCCGTAATCGACTGCAATTCGGTTGCTCGTTTACCGCTCTTCTTCTTCCTCTGAGGGTGGAGCAAATTCAGCCAAGCACTGCGCGGCACCTCGTCCAGCAGGACGAAATACACGAACAGCACGAAGCCTTGCAGTGTGGCAGTGAGGCAAAAGATGTAGGAGAAGATAACGCCGGCTTGCATGTAAGCGAACAAGCCGAAGATCCACGAAATGCCGAGCAGGAAAAACAACAACACCGACAAACGTATCTGCTTCGTGATCAGTTTCTTCTCGCTGCGGTGAATGGCCTGATTAAGCGTGTGCGAGATGCTGTAGAATACATAAATGAAAATGGTAAGATTGACTATGACGACGGCGGTAATCGGCAGAATAACGCCCAGCGCCAGACCCAATCCGCTGGGATAGCATATGGCAGTGCTCGTTTGTAGCTCATATTCGGTGGGTATGTACGACCTGGGCGCAATGCAGGCCACAAGTAAGGTGGGTAAGAGCGGAAAGCCCCACGCTACGATCGCCGACTTAAGTATGTATCGTTTCGGACGCTCTATACCGATAACGGTCACATAACGCTGGAACTGCAGCACCGCTATGATTAGCATCCACATGAAGAGCACCAATATGGAGTACTGCAGAAAAGCGCCCAAGAGCACGCAGTTTATGTATAGACGGTCCTCCACCAGCTCGGCGGACATGTCCTCTGTGTTGACGAAGACAAAGAGCACCATTTGCAAAGTCAGGGCGACACACAGGTTTAACAGTATTTTGGTGGAGGCAAGCGATCGCCAATTTTTGAACATCGCTGCCGTGATCCAAATGCACAGCAGACCCATCAGGGAAAGCGAACAGCCCACAAGCGATATTATGTCCAACGCACGCAGATGAATGGGCGTAATTAGCACATCATCGGTAATGTCCGCCTGCTTGTAGGTGCCGCCCAAGAGAAACGAGAACTGCGTCAAATGCAGTGTGCGGCACTCTATAACGGACTGTTTGAGCAAATCTTGAATGTCCGTCTGAACGCCAGTATTCACCCATGTGCTGTAGTTCCAGTAGCCGCATCCGGTGCCTGGTTGCGCTATGAGCGACGGGTCCATATAATCGAAACGGTTGCGCAGCAAAAAGCTTAATGGTTGCGGAAAATGTTCTGAAATATCAAAATTGAACATAAAAATGCATGAAGTTTACAGCTTCTGCAGGGAGACGGAGACTCACCATTGTATCCCGGTATGGAAATGGATAGAATTTTGCTAAACGGTTTGCGCGTTTGCACCAATGCCGGATCTACGAACAGCGCGTCATGTCCATACACTTTCATAACAATCACAGGTACTTTGCCTTTCGCCCGCAACTTCGTACTCACATGTTGCCAGAGGGACGTGGGAAGAAAGCTGGCCACCTGCAGCTCGGGCTCCTGCGACAGCGCTTCCACCGATTCATTCATGTCAATAAAGCGATAGCGGAAGTTCGCCACCACTGTACTGAACAAAGCGTGTGGAGCTGACGAACTCCTGCTTTGCTGTGCCGTCGGCGCGTACAAGGCAATGCCCGATATGTTGGCGCATTCGGGATTCAGGAAGAACACACTGATGTTTGTGGAAATGTGTGCGCGTACACCCAAGTGCCCCATTTTCACTTCCTCCACCGCCTTTGAGTAGCTGCTGCCGATATCCGCTTCCGCTTCCGCACTCGGACGTGAAACAATGGTTGTTGTTGAAGTACTCGAACAGCCAGCTGTCGGCACTTGTCGCGCGGAGAGCGCATCCATGTACTCCTCAAACGTCTGCAGAATGGAGTTGGTGGCATTCAAATCGGCCGAAATGCGCAACACCTGCTCATCACTCGACATTAGGCGATCACATATACGCACCATATCCGGAGAAACCTCGGGATCTTGCGCCGTTATGGCGACCTCATGCAGTATCTGTGACGTCAAATGCACATCGGCGGGCAGCAGTTTGAAGTTCTTTTCGCGCAGCATTGTATACAATTCGCTAGTCACTTGGCTGCGTTGCGCCACACCAGCGTGCAGCAGCTGCCCACCGAGCAGCGACTCGTGCAATGAATTCAGCTTGTCGCTGAGTATGCACTCGCGCGTTTGTCGCATACAAGTGACGCGCCCCCAACTGCTGATGTCCTCCCACTCGGCGGCACGACTCCGCGGATTGTAACGGCAGAAGCGCGTCAACGGCAAGCCATTTGGCTTGAGGCACACATCTCTGAGGCCCGCGCGCTCTCCAATGCGTGCGCGTTTCCACATATTCGGATTGGGATGTGTGTAATTCTCGACGATGATGTAATCATGCTCGAAAACTTCCGGCAAGCAGTAGCGTAGGCGGGGCGAATCGCTGGTAGTGCGCTCGAACTCAGTGCTGCTGCTGCTTTGCGATGCGGAAGTGCGGTCCAAGTCGGCTTCCTCACTATCGCTGACACTGCCACTGCCATAGCTGTCCATGTTGGAATGAGGACCATTATCGCTTAGCTTGTGCGCGGGGGTAGCTGTAGTCGTAGTAGTATTAGTGGTAGTAGAAGTATCTGTTGAAGTTGTATGAACAGAAGTAAGTCCTCGCCAATTTCGGGGCTGTTCCTCTTGCTTGCGTGAAATTGTTGAACTAACTACGTACGGCAATTTCGGCAGCCTATAATCTGTACTCCCATCTTCCTCGCTGTCTGGATCGGCATGTAAGGGTCTCAAATGGGCACTGACCAGTAGTTTGTTTTGGTATTGGTGTAAAATGGTCACAAATAAAATTAGTATTTTCAAATTCATTTTATAAAATTCAGCACACAATAAACGCTCCGAAAGCACAATAACTGAATCACTCCGTTGGTATTCGAACTTTTGAGAACTTCGTTTCAACTGTGCATTTCCGTGCACAAATCCGCGAAGCGCTTGCAATCTGACGTGCTCCGCCAACCAAATCAAACTGAAAATCCGCACTGACTGTAGAATTTGCACTCGCCGTCGCCGACGCCGCCGATCTGCGCGCACACACTCAACCGCACATGCGCCAGTACGCGCGCACTACTTGCCACTTGCCCACTAGCCGCGCTCCACGCTCCGTCCGCAGTCGACTGCGCTGATCGCCTCGCAATATTTGCCGAACTCACATTCGCGCACACACACGCTGAGTGTGTCTATTGGCGATTTCGGTGGAATTTTCAATGTCTCACCTTTTGCTTATCTCGGCATTAGAACACTCATGCTTCCGCGCGCTGCTCGCTCCGTCGCCACTGGAGTCGCTTGAAGAAGCTCTGCATTTACTGTTTGCTTGCGCTCATGAGCACTTACCTTTGCGGTACTTTTTTCTTCTATTTGTGTTTGTTTTTGTTATTGCTGTTGTTTTTGTATTTATTATGTATGCGATTTTCGCAAAGAAGACGACTGTTGACCGCCTGACAGCATTTGGCTTGGTCGTGTTCATGGATTTTGTTTATTTTTCGCGGCTTGTCATACGCCACACACAGCAAAATTTTGTTTGATTTATGCATTATTGTTGTTGATTTATTAACTGAAATAGATTCATTTGTATTTTCATGCTCGGAATTTATTGGAAAAACTGTGCAACGACAAAAGCTCACGTAGCGAAGTTGTCAGCTCGCTCGCATACACAACCGCGCACACGTATCAGGTAACTTATCGGAACCACATACATATGGACAAACCGGCATATGTCTAGTAAATTAAGTAAAAATTTTAGCTAATTTGCAATGTTTTTCATTTAACGACGAAATTCGCATTGCTCACATATTTGCCTTTGTGTATTTTGTAAGAAATCAGAAAGACAGCATACACTAGGGACTAGTATGCTTACGATTATACACAACTCAAATATTTACATACATACACGTGTGTGTGTGTGTTAGTATGTATGTTGAAGCCCTTATCAAGGCACACTTTCTCGCACAATGTGCGCTTCTAACCGGTTGACTAACTTATGTAACTTACAACAAAGGGTATAAATGACTTCCTTGTTTGCGGTTGCTGTGATTGATAGCCAGCTTGTGGGTGAAAAGTTGAAAGAATAGCGAAGTTTATTGTGGAACTAAAGCACATTTACTTAGTTCGCTTAGATTCACAATTGTGAGTCAGTATTTGAGAGATAAGTAGGTACAAAGTAATTTTTTCCATAAAATATTATTTGGTCATTACGCGCAAAACAACAACAAAGATATTTAAATTAAGAAATAGAATAGCCAAAGGCAATGGCCACACACATGTTACACATCTACAAGCGATGATCTGTGCGAACGCGCAACAGTAGCTGGAGCGTGTCAGGTGAAGACGATTTCGTGCTGACAACTCATTGGATTATTATACGTAAATACATTTCAGAGTATGTGTGTATGTAAACAGAGATGAAGAAACGCTTCCTCAATTTCTGTATTTGCCAGTCAAAACACTAAACAACAACAACACACACCAGTTTGAGATGCGAGCGTGTACGATTATTAGCCACAGCGCGATGTGCCACCGCTGACAGCGTGAACTTCGTATGAAATCTTTAATTACAAGTAGGTTTGAAATTTTAGCGCGCCACTTGAAGCCGGCAATTGACTTGCGGATGCGGTGCAAGAGCTAAATGGTACACAACAACAACGATAGCAAACCTGTAGCCAGCAGAAGATGAGAAGGCAAGCAGAAGCCGCACCAGATAAAACCAAACCAAAAGGTAAACAATATTTGGCACCAGCGCGCACAAGCAGAGGCCAAAACGTACAAAAATTACGCGCAAAGTAAACAAAACAAAACAAAAAAAAGAAAGATTCGAGCGCAAACAGAAACAAAAAGTAAAAGTAACTCATTTTTGTTTTCAAACCCGTTTGGCTTTTTAGATGTTTCTAATAATAAGAATAATAATAATAATATTTAATATTGAAAAAATATGCAAATTATGCTAAATTTATTGTTTAAGAGCACTTTTATAGAGCAGTGCTTTGATGTCGGCACATTTGCCACAGCGTTGGCCAGAACGATTTAAGCAAATAAACGGTAATAATTATATCGAATTGAAAACAGCGTTGCTTTCGTAATTAAAATTGAATTGTGCACGCGTCATCGCTTACGTTGGCGGCGGCGGCACACACATGTGGATGTGGACATATGGCGAAAATGTGCGAGCATTTACAAATGTGGAAATAACCCAATGCGCTGATGAGCAGAGTTGGTGAATATGCTGAGCATAAGTGAAAAGCGGTGACTCACCTATTTGGCGCAACAAA
This sequence comes from Zeugodacus tau, assembly GCA_031772095.1. NCBI lineage: Eukaryota > Metazoa > Arthropoda > Insecta > Diptera > Tephritidae > Zeugodacus > Zeugodacus tau. Next base: position 93,897,215 of record CM062649.1, read on the forward strand.
CACTTTATCGGTGAATTATTGCCATATTTGCACGTTGACTTGCCGTAATAACCGTGCCAGCACACTTTGCCTTATCTTATCTGGGAATTTGAAAACCGATATGCGTTAGCTACATGTGTACGAGTAAAGCCGTATCAGATATTTGTTTACAATACGAATGCGCGATTTGTAATTAGCAATTAAAGCTTTTTTGCTTGCTTGGCCGGGTGTAGCCGGTTGAAGCGTGAGAGAAGGGGGTGCACCACAAACTAAGAGTCAAAAGAGCTTATAGCGGCTTCCAAAGAGCTCATGTATTTCTTGTATCTCTAATAGCAACGATACTCCCTTTGCAGGTGGGATGCACTTGTATTTGAACCCACAACCATCGCTCGGTTGCCACGACCCAACATATTCTGCTGTAGCGACGCTGGCTGAAAGCAGTATTCTGATAATTCACGCTAATAAAACAAAGGCGATTACAGTTTTACGAACACGGCGCTTGTTTGTTGGACAAGGCGATCAAAAACACAATTTTTTTCACTTTTAGTATGCTTTCGGATTAGTATGCTTTGGAGTTATGGGAGAACATAAAAATCTTAATTGTTACTAAAATCTTTATTTTTCCAACTGCAGATGAAACAATTGCGCTTCGTCCCACACTTCACCTCTCTGCACCTAAGTGTATGATTTTTTAACGAATATAAAAACACATTTGAAGACATCGGCAGAATGCCTGAGTTGATTTCTTCCTCAAATTTATTGAGCTCTAAATTGTCTACTTTCAACTGAAAACGATAAAAAATTATAGAAAATTAACAAATTTAGTTCTAAAATCAGTAGTGTAGATATTCAATCATCATAGTACTACCAACACATCAAATTAATTGAAAAATGTTTTATTTGAAAATTTTACGAAATTTCCAACAGAATCTTGCGAGGATGAACTGCTAGCATCTTATAGTTTTTCAAGGCGAAAGATTTTTGCCTTCACATCTTTAGCTTCTTTGGTTGACCACTCGATTACAGCGGGAACTGCATCCCTTACGTAAAACAACTCAAAAGGCTTTAATTTTGTTTTAAGTGATGAGTTTTTGCAATTTGATACTTATTCATTTTTTCTTAAGAATACACTTACTTCAGTGCACAAATTTACGAGTAAAACTATCGCATTTATATGGAAAAACAAAAAATTTTTATTTTATGAAATATTTCTCACGGAGAAATACTGGAAGTAATTGGAAGCAGAATATAACGAAAAAATTCGTTTTTGTAAATTGACAACACAACAACAACAATGCGCAGCATGAAATTGTTTAATGTCTGAAGAATACACTCGGCGGAATATAGGCGTTTGATGGCTCAGGCACTGACGTCGCCGCAGCTTCCACAGCGGGAGCAAGATACTGATTATTCACATTGGAAGCGGCTGGTGCGAGGTACTGATTATTCACATTGGAGGCGGCTGGAGCTAGATATTGTCTATTCACATTTGACGCCGCCTCATGGCCGCCCAATTCAATCACATTTCCGCCACCGTATTGTTGTACAATCTGCTGTTGAAGTTGCTGGGCCTCAGCGGCCGTCTTATACGTGAGGTGATGCACTTCCGGCTGGTGCGAGCGGTATGTGGTGGCGTGCTGCTGGGATGCAGCTGGCCGAGGAGCTTGGCGACTCGGTTCCTTGTTGAGTACATAAATCTGAGTACGTGTTTCTTCGGCGACATGGGGCACTGAGGTGTGCAGAGGTTGGTAGCGTGATTTGCCGCTCTCAGGCGCTTTAATGAAAATCACATTCAAGTGCTTCTTCACTACTGGCGCGGGCTGAACTGCAGGTGCAACTGACTGATGTACAACAGACTCGGCGGGTGCGTTGAAGTAGTAAAAGTCCTTACGGTATACGGGTGCAGGTGCGGCCTGCTGGATGTGTTGCTGCGAGGCGGCAGCCACTGGAGCGGAGGCGTATTGTGCAGCAGGTGCGGGAGGTGCTTCAAGCACCGCTAGCTCCGGAGCACTAGCGCTGGCGTAGTTGTAGCCCTGGGCAGCAGCGAGAGCCAACAGGCTTAGACACTGCAAAAACAATAACGAATTAATTAAAATCCATCTAATTAAGTTAATCAACAGCAATTTCTTACCACACAAAAGCGAAACATTTCCACTGGTACTCTGGTTCTTTACAGCTCAGCGACGTTCAATGAAATACGCTCCGGTTCTTTGTTCATCCCATTTTATATGGAATGTTGTCAATTATTCTTGAATTTCAAGTTCAGGGCTTAATATGCAACTCCTTAGCGATTAGCGAAGACAATAACGTCTGTCTTTTAAAAAAGCCGGCAATGAGAACAATGCGAAAGTCAAAGCCGACTCAAATGTGTTATAAAACCGATTAGAATTTCGCTCACTCATATTTCTTCGGTCCCTAATATACCCTAATGGACGCGTGTTTAATATATGCATACATTTATGGATTTTATGCAAATAGCCGGCAACAAGCCGCGGACGCGCCAAGCCATGTCCAATAATTAATTTATACACAAAGGGGCGCAGAGCAGCGAGCTGCAGACTGGTCCAAACTTGTATCGAAGAAATTCCCAACATTCATTATTCCCAAAAATTACCTATTCAATTCCAATTGGCAACACATTTCGCTTTAACGGTTGCTGGTTTATTAGTTGTGAGCAAATATGAAACCACGAAATATTCCAAATTTGAGTGAGTTTAATGCTAATTTAATAAGATTCTATATTTTTATGTTCTTCAGTTATACCCAGCACACTGCTCGTTGTTACTTGGTGAAGACAGCCACTCGAAGTCACTCATCTAGAGCTGTTGTGTTTATTAAAATATTTTGCTAAAATTTTTGTTAGACCGGGGGAAGGGTTCTACAAAATGTTGAAAAAAATTGATATGCAACTCCCCAGATCCTCACTAAACAGCTTGATCATAATAGTGAAATACCAAATTTAATATTCCGAGTTTCTCGTTTGTTCTATTTGGTATACCTTACGTATACTTCATTCATTCATATCCCTTGACACCCAACGCCATTAATTAAGACAGCTGTGAAATATTTAACCATTGATTGAGTATGGAATTTCTTTTATACCGTTTCTTTCACCTTCTAGCATACCAAAGCAGAGAAGACTGGTTTGTCGCACGCTCTGCTACAGCTATGTCGTCGGGTTCATTGCTGCTTCACAGCTTACAAAACGTTTGCATAATTAATTCACCGGTTAATATTGTGTTTACAAACTCAAGCCGTTAAGCGTTAGACAGCACGTGCTTTCAAACATTTGAGACATGCAAAGCAAATCGGGCACATCAAAGATAGTTCTTCTGGCTGAATTTCACGGTGAACTCAGTGATTTTTGTAGCATGCAAATATTTATAGAATTGTGGAGCTGCTTATGTTAATTAATTCAAACTTAATTCGGATATTTTTGACCAATGCTACATACACACACATACAACGTTAGGTAATTTGAGAAGACTCTCTTTTGCTAAACACCAATTTAGATTCGAAAAATATTTATTACACCAATTAATGAATATATTATATGAATAAGCGTATAAATAGATATACATAGATAATCATAAGCAGTTATAAAATATGTTTTTTTTCGAGAAATGTTCTCTACGCCAAACTAATTGGAATTCAGTGTTTCCCAGACACGCCACAAAAGAAACTGGTACTATCAGATTTGACACTTTCTTTTCTCCTTTACCTTTGGACAAATTAATGTTTCATAATCGTGCACGAATCACTGACTAAGCCCATATAAGCCTCGTGTTTACATATAACGGCGTATTTTTATATGTCATCTGCCTGCCAATTATCCATGGTTGAGTAGATTCATTAAAATTAGACCGCAATTAGAAAATAATTGCACACAAAATGCTTAATAAAATCAAATATTAATAACGGACAACCGCAATGAAAAATTTTTGACGCAATTTCCATGATAAATAAATGAATTTATTTTCACTTGTACACACTATGTAGCCTACATAAGTACATTTGTAGTAAATTTGATTACAGAAATTTCAATAAAGTAAACACCAAAATTTCATTTTCTTTTACAAACACACATATATAAATACATATACATACATATATTTAAAAATACTACACTCGTGTATTACCGTTAAATAATATTTTATCAAAACAAATGCACACAAATCGGAAAGTTATACAAACGATACAAATGCTAAATTCCTCTATATACACACTTGTACAGACAGACAGACTGACATATTTGAAATTCAAGCAATGTTTCCTGCTACAGACCTTTATATGTGTGTATAATACGAGAATTATTTCCAATATTTATTACAATCAATAATTCTATACAAACACACCCACCATGAGCCGAGTGTAATTCTGTGTGCATTTTGATTCACAGTTGCTTTGCACTGTTTGTTCTGAGCTCACTAAGTTCTAAGCTAAGGTATTTACAAATATGCTTACAATGCCATCAAGGGTTTCTACATGTCACTGCAAGTCAAACTGACTCTGAGGTCGGGGTTTTCTCAATAAATTAAGAACGCCTTCGTACGATTGACAAATAGAAATGCAAATTTTGATCGTTTACTGGTTAGGGCAGTGATCGGCGGACCGAAGCACACATCGTCAAGAAAATCTATTATTTTACGTAAAAATTCGGGGCTTTGTGATTCTGCATTGGATTATGCTTGGAACAAAAAAAACTTGCAGATCCTGGATTAATTCCGAGTTCAATTACGTATACATTTGAGGAGCGTTACTGATTGACAATAAATCCAAAACTGACTGTGAGGTAGGTGGCAAGCATGTAGTACTCATATATGGTTATCCAAATGGGTCGGGAATATGAAGCCTAGATCAATCTGACGTGAAGCACTTAACAAATAATAAAGACCTTAGTGCGTTACGAAGTGTTGGTTTGTGTCGGATATAATATTATTTTATATTTATTTTGTTTTTTCACTACAGCTTCCTCATTTACAGCTCTTGCAAATATTTTCCTTCGAAATAAAAGTTCATAAAAATTGATATGGCTTAGTTTTCCACAATGATTTTACAGGTAATATATATACATTTGTACGCCTGTTGTGGCAGGTGAAACTGCTCCAGCTTTACGCCCATCTAAACTCATCTTATTTACATTATCAACAAAATCAAATTCTTAGAGGTGAGGAGGGTCTACTCGGTTATTGTACATTTATGTTTAATTGTTCTATATTCTATTCCATGGCTTATAATATGTCGGGATATTTGTTTTTGATGTCCTGTGATCCAGGGTTGTTGACTTCCTGTATTTTGTTTCTTCTTGGGATATAAAAACACATCGAAAATGTTAGTTTAAGCATCTCTGGACTTGTGCACGCTCTCGCCGTTCCATACAAAATATTTTTCTGAATGGAATTCCTTGTACTTGTGTTGAGACCTTTACAGCGTGGAATGATACCTCACAGGTTGGCCTTCGTTAGTAAACAGTGTTGTTTGGTCCTTTAGTGCGATTTTTCTTGTAAATTGTCATCATTTTCTCTATCATTCATGTCTTTGCGTAATAGATTTTTCAGCTTAGTTCTTGCAGCCGCCTTACAATAACCTCTCCATGTCCTCGCTCTCCGCTTCACTGGTAAAGGAGTCCGTATCGGTAAAGTAATCGTCACCGCGATTTCGTCGACAGCAAACCCGCCGACTGATCTCGTCATCGCTCCAGTGCTCAAACTCCTCTTTGTGATGTTCCAGTATCATTAGCGATGGGAAGAGACTGTCGCAGGCGTTGCAGCTGCAAGAAAAAACGATTAATGTTTGACATTTTTAAAGATAACTGTTTGTATATTTATATAATCAATATAAAATATAATTCAAATATATATTGTAGAGAACACATATCTTTAAGGTGTTAAATGAATGAAATTCAATTGTAAGAAATATTAACGGTTTTAGGGATTGGGAAAATATGCAGAATTGTGCCCAGCAGACAACTGAGGATAAAAGCAAGTGAATCCGCCGGAACCAACCAGACAATGATGCTGGGTAAAGGAATCATTAGCCAGCGAATGCATTGCGGCACACAACTGTCCTACAATTCTAATTAGACATGCGGGAGTGGGGGTGGGGGTCTGGATGTTAATGTGGGCTGCGCAGCTGCTCCTTGTCGCCACGCCGATGATATTGTTAATGATCGTAATGATAATGGCCTTGATGCGAGACACAAAGCGACTCGCATCTCCATTGCTGGCTGTTGGCTGCTGTCTGCTGCCTTCCCTCAGAACTCATTTGTATAAATGAATAGAAATGACTGATTACTGCTAAATGACTGCTGTTGGGCTACTGTACTGGTGGCTGGTCGGTCGGTCGGTCTGCCAGTTGCCGGTTGTTGGATGCTGAATGTTGTTTGGTTGATGCTGTGCTGCATTTGTTGAGTTGTCTCGTAATTACATTCTGCTTTCAGATTAGTTATTCTCATTATGTTTGCATAATTAATTTACTAAATATGTGCCTGTGTGTATTTACAATAATATCGTTATGTAAGCGTATATTAAAATGATTAATTTTGACTTTATACATTCACTTTTTTTGAATTCGCAGTCTTCGCTTGGTGTAGCTCATAATAGAGCTCATTTGAATTTTCAAACAGGAGCAGAGTCTTTTGCCTCACTTTGGTTTGAAATCGCATGGATTATTGGATTAAGTAAGTGTGTCTAATAAGCTCAAAATAAGTATGGTGTTAAAGGATGAAGTAAGGCATTATACTGTGTAAAAGGTAAGGGACGAATGCGATTCAATGCCTGTCTACCTACAATCGGTAAGTTTCTGGCAGCAGAAACACCAACAGTATGGGAAATCGGAGAAAACCTTTCTCATGGCAGGTTAAAAATTCTTTGGAATAAATTAAATGCTTTCTAATTCTGTATTATTGTCGTCTCTACTTAATTCCTATTAATTAGCACTATTTGTAAATATTCTTATCGGGTTTAGTTGGAAAATTTAAATGAATTTTTATTATCAAGAAAATCGCAAATACGTGATTAACACTCTGATAAATCCGCAATCAATTCGCAATAAATCCGGCTTATAAAAATGTGTTAAGCTGAATAATTGAATCAAACGAGTCTCGTTTCCCATTGGGAATAAAAACATTGACTGAATGCTAGATTAGTTACTATTGCATACACAAATCAATAACTATAAACATAAGCCTTTACATTTTCCCGAATATTTGATTGCTCTACGCTGCTGCGCATGCATACGAGTATGTACTACAAGTGTATCGCATGTGTTGATACATTTTTTATTTCTGCGAAACAGTGAATTCATTCATATTACATAAGCTCACACATATCTACATTCAAAACACTGTACTCTACTCTCAACACTCTCAACTATGTAGCCAGCAGCTTTATGCTTTGTTTATCGCAAAACAATTTACAGTTTTTTCATTCAAAAACATTTATGTGCGAAATCACGCTGTGTTTCCCCACAATATTTATTAAATTTCATCAAATCTGTGGCATTCGTGATTGTGTTTCAATGGATTAAATTATTTTTGTTCAAGTGAAAATCTGCATAATCGCACAATTTCCGGTTAAATTTTTTCATAAACTTCATAAATTGTATGCCTAAATGATTTTTAGAAAGTGAGAAAACTATAATACTAAAAACTTAAAATGGTTCAGGGGACTAAAATACTAAGTTCATCAAAAAAGTAGAATCCATCGGTATTCCATGAGAGAGGTGGTATTTAAAATATTAATTTATAAAAGTGAATTTAAAATTTCCTGCTAAAATATATTTCTCGATATTTCCATATATATACATATATATGTATGTTATATCCGAGAGCATTCAAAAATGAATTTCAAGCGTAGCACTGCGTATGCACATTTACATGCAAACGGATTTATTTCAACATATGTATGTGAATGGCAGCTTTTATGAATGAATATGATTGAATATTCATAAGGTCATAACCGCAAGTTTGCAATGAAATGGTCTTTCCTGGAATGCGGCAAATGACATTTTTGCCTCGGACAGCTGTCGAAAAAGCGCCGTTTTTGGCGTGAAAAAATCTTTCTGTCAACTCCAAATAAAATCATTCGCAATGGTTGCCTAAACTCAGTTTTTGTAGTGCCGCGAATGGTTTTTGTCACGATGTCCGTATGCAACTAACAACTCTTCACATATGCAACATATTGTTTGTTGTAAAATTACATATATATACATAAATATTTTTTTAATGAGTCGTTCTTACATGGGGAAGAGGACAATTTACCCATTCATTGATTGGACCAGAACCGTAGATTGACACCCAATATAATAAATTATAGACAGTCTAATTTATTCTTTCCGAAAGTCTTTTACCTTTTAGAATGATTTATGCAAGTTCAAGAAAAATTCATTATTGCGCTCGGTGAACTTAATTCAATTCAAATCATAAATTAAATATTAATTTTTTAAATGGAGTGACCTTCTACGATTCTTTTCTGGCTAACCTAATTAATTTTCTTTAAGTTATTCTTATATAAAAATACATTTTCTTCAAACATTCGGATGGATAACCCAAGTCAGTCTTTTGGTTTGTTTTTGTTATTTCTTTGTTTTTTATTCGTTTTCCAATTCCATTATTTAACAAGAAATCGGCAATTTATTGTCAAGCTGCCAATTGTTTGATCGATAAACGTAAGTGGACACGAATGTATTTACACTATCAAAATTAGTTTGCCTTAAGCTGTCTTCTTGGCTTTATTGTACTCAAATAGACACTCACCCGAAGTGACGTTTCTTCTGCTGATGCGAAGCCAATTGCCTATGACAATGGAAAGCTCTATCACAAACATTGCATGTCAGAGATTCATCTGCAAAAATGAGAAAATGAAATTGTGTTACAATACTTCAATATGTGTCATGAATATTGGCAAAGAATAAAAAAAAATTGAAGAAAAAACAAAAACAATAAAATATTGCTTAGCAGCTAAATGTACTTCCTTCTTTATATAGCCATAAAAATGTATGTTTATTATATATTTTAATAAAGATTCTGTTCCGCACAGCTTACTACAAATCAATTTTATTTTCAAAGCCAATACCGCACGAACCTTCATTTATTGTTATTTATGATTTTCATGTTTTTTTTTCAATTTCTTGTTTGTATGTATGTATAATGGACTTACCGTAATCATCATCATCGGACATTGCCATCGCCTGCAGTCGGTTAATGGTGTTCTCATTGACTTCCTTCTGCCTCTGCATTGCGGATGAGTTCGATTTCGATGCGCTGCTACCCAGTCCGCCCCCCGTGCAGCCCGTCGCATCATTTAGGTGACACATGCCTTCGTTAACGAAATTTCCTTGGCAATCGGGCAGTGTACATGGCAGCATGGTGCCATTAACGGCAGCTGTGCCCGTACGGCCACCGTCACTTTCGCCCGGGTGCCCATGCTGGCATGTGGCGCTGCCATTGCCGTTGACATTGGCGTTGTCATTGCCGTTATTGCAACCGCTGCCCGAAGTTATTATTTTGAAATTATCAAACTCGTCAAAGGGATCATCGATTTTGTGCTTGTGCTGCGAGCTGGCATCATCCGAATCGGCACTAAGCCGCCCGTAAGCTTTGCGCGGTGGCCGCTTCACATATTTATCTGCAAATAAAGAGATCGATACCAGTTAATATAAGTATAAAGAACGGCTGTAAATGAAACAAAGACAAATAAGAATAGTATGGGTTTTACGATGGCAATAATCTAAAATATGTTGGAATCAGTTATGTAAATGACATGAAACACATTTAAATGACCACTTTGTAGAACAGAGCTATTCCCTCGTTTACTTCGAATATGCAAACTGCAAATCTCTTATTAAGTAACAACTGTCCCAGTCTAAATGGAGATCATTTTATTTATTGTGTGAGTTTAAAGCTATTCCTATATATACTCATACTCGTGTATCGCTTGGCATGAGCGTATCCAATATTGCAAAAGGGATTCGCAAACGATTTAAAATAAATTCAAATATCGATATTTACTTCTCAAGTCAATGTTTAGGTTGTAGCCACCTCATGACTTAACTGAATTGATATGTATGTGTGCCACCATGATATTAAGGAAATGCGGAAGTGAGTTTGAGATTGAATTCTTATTCTCATTACAAAAACAATTGCCATAACAGAAATAAAGTGTGTCGAACAGTTTACGTTAGTTTGGGTGGAACGGAGTATAAAATTTCCTCGTAAATAGTAATCTGCCATCTGTCACATTTCTCTCTGCCATGTCTAATGAAAACTCTGAGTGAAATAGTCCTGAGGCACTTTGAAATACAGCAAAATGTGAAATTACCCCATTAAAATTTGAGAAAGATGATGAAGAAAATGAGGCACGGTTTTCTCTTAATGCAAAAAGAATCACAATACAAAGCGGAAAGAACGGAGATTCGCGTGTAATTATAAGACAATTGGAAGTGTCATAAAACAACACCACAAAAGTATAAATTCACTGAGACATACCGAGATACTTCTGAACTTGGATGGCGCGTGGATATCGGATATACAGAAATTCTGCTCGCACAAAGTACTTACGTAACTGTTTGCATATTTTATTTGCAAAGAATGTACTCAAATATGCTTTCAGCGGTAAAGCGAGCAGAAAAACATTCATTCATGGCTGTTGATGATAATGACAGCACTCAATTCTGCAGACATGATGACATTTAACGCACTCGAAAACTCTTCCAACAAATTTTATGGTTCGCAACTTGCAGCTGCGAGTCTCTTATTATATTTGATAGATATAGATACATATGTACTACTGTATATACAAGTGGATATTAAGATACATGAGGACATCTGCCATTGAAAATGAATTTGATCCTCGCACATACTTTTACAGAAGCACTTTACATTTTTCACCGAAACTTTTCCTTTGTCTTCTGCCTTCCGTCTTCTGCCTTCGGTCTTCTGCAATGACGCTGCGATTTTTTCGCCATTACAACTTAAGTGCATTCATTTGAGCGAAATGCCGCCCACAGTAACAGTTATGAGTACGTACATATTTATGTATGTATGTCTCTGAGTGAAGCATGCAAATATGAAAACACAAATATTTATCCTCGAACCAGCAAATTGAAATCGAAAATATATGAAGTGCTTTAATCTAAAAGGATCTGCAGTGAGACAAATGTGTTGCCATTATGATTACCATTACTTTTATTTGCTTTATGTTTCGTACGCAAACACTTCGTGAATGCCTCGCTTCCCATTTATCTGAAATTTACACACTTATGAGCGGAATTAAAGATGAGTTTTAAATGTGAGATCATCCCAAAATATTCCGTTTGGTAAAGTTGTAGCATAGTCTACCATTCGGCCGATTATTATCAATTATCCTAAATTTGTAATGAGAGAATGTCACAAAACATTTTCGTATCTCCTCCGAGCCAGTTCCGGCAGTCCAAACCCATTTCCCCTGTGAGCTCCGTTTTTATCATGACGCATGCCACACAAGAATATGTTTTTTATTCCACGCACCTTTGGATTCAAGTTCTCTATGCCGTCAGTTGACATGTTGTCACAGCTGTTGGTTTTTAACTACATGGTTTGTTGTTGTAAAGGCGTTTACTTATGTGTACACACCGCCATCATTGTTGTTGCTAATGATTATTCCTTTGTAAAATGTGGATCTATGAGAAATCTCCCGCAAGTGCTGCATGTTGAATTTATGAATGTACGTGACTTGAACACAAGCTGGTGTAGTTGCAATGTCAGAACAACGAACAACAACAAAAGCGAACGCTCCACCTGCTGTCTTCTACGTTTACCTTAAACACAGCAAGCGACATGTCGCCACTTCTGATGCGGATATGACTGCAGCTGAAGGTTCCAGTTCCAACCGGAGTTCCCCCCATTGAACTGAGTAAGCACGGAACGAGTGGCACTGTCATGGGTGTGAGGAAATAGGTGATAGGCGGGGTACATGTTTACGGTAGTCGGTGAGTTTATTAGTATCAGAACTTGTTTTCATAGTGGTCGTGGTGCTTCTTCTTCTTGTTATTTTACACAGCTTTCACTGTTCGCCAGTTTAGTGCAAGGTGCACTCTTAGCCTTGTCGTGTAGTTGTAGTTGCTGCCATTATGCATTATACATAAATCAATGTCGCTGTCGGTAAACTCAATGGCGCAGTAGAAGTGGTGGAGAATGGTGGAACTGTAGAATGTTGAAAGGTTTGTGAGGTGCTCGCTTGAGTAGCGAACTATGCAACGCTATAATGTTCAGGAAACTTTCAAATTAGGTGCAACTAATACAATTAATGAACGAATATGCATTTATATTGTGTACTCAAGAGCACGTAAATATACTTGTATGTATGAATGGATTATATATTAGCCATTTTCGGCGAAATAACGCATAAGATTTCCAATAACCTTGAATTCAAATTCAATATGCGGTACATGATCCAAATCATGAAAGTCGTTCTGTACTTACTGCACTGTTGGACAATAAACCTCGACAGTACAGTATCAATAAATGGACTCACAAGTGGTTTTAATGTCTCTTTAACCAAATGCTAATCAACCGCTTGTCAGATGACACAATTATCACCCTTATCCATTAAATTAAATTAAAGGATGGTCATCTCAGTGCCGTTGTCACTTTAGAGCCCGCTAAATGTAAGCAATGCCAAGTACAACTGGCTCGGCTAACTATCCGAACTCACCGCCACAAATCCTTTCTTTTGCAAAGTTCACGCTTGAGCATCCTCTTCATCGCTACGTAACTTCATTAATCAAAGCTAATAGAGCCATTGTATCACCTACACACAAGTGCACACAGTTTATATATACTTATATAATAGCAAAATCACAACTCAACTAAAAAGTTAAATGATTTGTCAGAATAGCCTCATATCCGACAAAAGCTATTTCCGGTTTGGTTGAAAAGTCTTTCTATTGAAAAACTACTAATTTTGTGATGATTTTGAAAAATTATGATTTTAACTGAGAGATTTTCTTGCAGAGCATTAGCGAAAGAGTTTCTTTTGAATGTTATTTAATTTTCTTATGAGAATTCGGTTTGAGTTCATAATCATGGCAATCCTCTCGTTCACCAATATTGCCTGTAACCGTCTTTCAATCAAATCATTGTTTCGAATAAAAGCACAATGACCCAAATTAGCTCACAGAATAGTCATTCAGTTTCTGCTTTGTGTAACTTTATCGCTCATGCTGCGTTTCCACAACCAAATTTCCGCTCAACTTCACTCTCATGAATTTATCACCCGATTGCAAGCATTGTTGCCTAGCTGAGTGATTTTGAATCGCTTTATCACCATTGACACTGCCCAAAATCCATTCAAGCTGCCAAAATTTCGCATTCGCCCACATATGTGCCCTCCCTCCAAGTATAGAGTACTTCGAGCGGTGAACTCAAAACGCCTGCGAGCGGAAGCAGAAACGGAAGCGATAAGACCATTGTGAATGTAACAGTAATTAAGGTTGCCGCACATGTGGTTGCGGGTAAGCAATATTGCTGTTATTCTAGACATATGAATCGAATGTGGTGACAACCAGTCAAGCAACGTGCCAAACAAGCCGCAATTGTCGCATTCTCCTGAGCACATCTATACTTTCGCACGTTTGTGTGTATGATCTTTTGATTTATATACACAGATTAATATATTATCTAACTTTGAATTCGTCATGCTTGCTATGAGCCGACATATGTTGCTCACACAAATATGCGCTTATTATATCCGACTTTGAAGAGTTCCTCGGCACACTTTCGTACTTCACATTCTTACTACTTTGGCACATCTGCTTCAGCTTAATAAATCTTATTTATTTGCTGTTGATGTGATGCTGTAATGTTTCCCGTGGATTATGGTATGTGTGTTAAATTTTTTAACGTCACGCGCGGTTTTCTATGTCGTTTTAGGAAGTAAATTTATTATTATTATAAAAGACATAAATATTGAAAATATTTTAATTAAAGCAAATAAAGGTGCCTTTAAAACCTCCATTTGAAATTTGAAATAATAAGTAAAGACTTTTGTTTTTTATCATCGCAATGAAATGCCACGAGATAATAAAATCGGAAACATTTGTGCGTAAATTGGATACAAACGCATGCACAAAGTAGCAAACGTGTACACCGAACACCGCATCCATTTGGAATGAGTTCAATAAATCCGAAATAACCGCAAAAAATGGTGGGAAACTCAAACAACGGTATTCTCACCGACATATAACGGCAATTGTCTGCGGAATACATTTCCCATTCTTCGCCAATACACACCTCGCGTGTGAGAGTGAATGTGTAAGTATGTATGGCATTCCCGCAACGCTGTTGACCAGCTTGCTCGTTCGGACACAAATACGCGCGCACTCAAAGCGAACGCATGCGGCAACAGCGGTTATGTTGACATATGTGTTTCGGCGTCAGCAATGCTCCCACCAGCGCGGACAGAGGAAATGCAATTTTTAACAACAGTGCCGCGCCCCCAGGACATAATATGTGCAATTTTCCTTTTTCATTTTGCCAACGCCACTCTCCGTTGCAGCACTGGGACGTTGACGAGCAGATTGCTGGTGCGGCGTGGACCCTCAGGTGTGATACCGCCACCTTATTTGCTCATACATACCTTCATACGAGTATGGTGAAAAAAGGGCATCCGCAAGCGTGAATTACCCAACTGCGGCAGGACTGATAGGAAATTAATTTCATTTAAGGGCGACGCAGGTGATGACAAAGGCAACACACACACTAAGACTTCACTTGCTCGATGGCTCGGTGTTGGTTAATTAACGAACAGTATTATTTTACTCGTTGAGTGTGGTGAAATTTCAATTATTCTGCTGCTGCGTAATTCATATGCATGGAAATGCACAGGGTTGCACGTAGAATGAGACCACGAGTGGGGGTGTGTTGTCTAACATGCAACATATTTTTAAAAAGGCTGGGTTTGCATCGGAATACCAGGAAATATGAGCAATAATTTTGTTTCATCTGTTCATCACTCCAATTCCGGAAGTGAAAAAGTTAAGAATACAAGCCGCTATGTAATAACACAAGTGGGCCCACTGGCCTCGGATAATAGTCCAGGGCCCCTGTTCCACCCTAAATAGTTTTGTTCATCTATATTTATCTCATTGTTAATAAGGATTTACATTTGTATAATTAGCAATTTTTATTCCATTTCAGAAGACAGCCATACTGCCACTCATTGAGTACAGGCAATATAAATATTAAATGTGAAGTTGAGACTGAGCTTAATGCAGCTCTGGGCATTAATTGCAATGAAATGGACAGCAACAGAATTAATTCATAATGAAATTATATCATTCGCTGAATGGAAAATTTAATGAGATCACAGCCAGAATAGTTACAAGAAGAACATGAAGGCGAAGAGCAGGGTGGCAGCGCAATTGACACTTAGTTAAGCAGGTAAAGGAATTAGGAAATACAAAACGCACAAGCAGCCCGGTGAATGAATGAGAGATTAGTTAAATGAATGCACAAATGCAATAAAAGCAAGGAAATATGAGCTAACTGCTGATGCCACGAGCGAGTGCTGTGCAAATTATAGTGAGAACGCCAGGGCTTATACGCAACGTTCGCATTAGGGGCTGGACGCGAGTGGCGCAAGTTGAAGTAAGAGCAAAGCGAATAAAAATGCTCTCAAAGATGGGGCAGCGGGGCGTGGGTGGTAATTGCATGCGCTTTTGAGGACTTCCGCGCAAAAATGGGCAGCACAATTGCTGCAAATCACTCGCTCGCTAACAACTTGGCGCTCCTTCTGCAATTGCGTGATATTTCCTTCATTCCTTCTCGCTCGCGTGCTTACTAAGTAGATTGAATTGAGTAATGACCAACACTTCACTAGAAATATTTCAGAGCGACCAGTCAATTATCCCAAAGCTATAATTATGCCCATCTTCACACATTTTCTAAGGGGCGCGACTGATTAATCGCTGAAGACTCTGTATGAGTGATTTATTTTGAGAAATTGAAATTTATTATTACAGTTACAAAAATAATTGTGGAAGTGCAATTTAAGGCGTCCAATGTATTTCAATAGTAATTATCAGTTGATCCTAAAACTATCATATGGAGAGGAAACATTCGCTCAAAAATATTTTTGAAACAAGAATATACTGAGCTGCCACAAGATTTCATGTTTAACAGAATATTTCGATTATTATTTCAGATATTCAAAATTTGCGTAATTAATCTCGCATAAATTAGCAACCAGTGAAATATTGTGAATGTTTAACTTAACATTGTAAATGATTTACTAGGCATTGTCAAAAAATATGAAAATCTTTTGGATTACTTTAAGTACCTCTTAAAGATATCAAATTTTATTTGCCCTTCTCTACCATTTTCATTGTAATTTCAATCTCATTTGACATTCGTGAAGAAATTTGAGTTTTCTCTTTTTATATTATTTTTCCTTTTTTCGCTGTCGTCTTCTAACGAGCTGTTTCATCCTTTATTACACAGTTTGATACCTTCGAATGCAGCCATTAAGAGCTTATTAAAGCAATTTTCACGTTTTCCTTTCTCGTTTCTCGCTACGTTCGTTGCGGTCAGTTTAGTCATGACATTTAAGTGATTAAATTAGGATCGGTCATTCAACGCATTTGCCACGGCACCTTTAATGGGGAAACCTTGTGGGAAACCATTAATAATTTTATTAAAAGTCTAGGGAAAGGAAGCATAAATAGCAGACGACAAAGAATGGAAAATGAGAGATAAAGAAAATCATGTGATCTTGAAGGTTGGTATATTCTGAGCAAAATATATTTCAATGTAACGTAAGGGAATATTTGATAAACTTCCTGAAGTTATTATTAAATGAGGAGATGGAATTAATGACTTCACATATGTATAATCATGACTTCAGTTAATGCTAAACACTAAAACAAAAAGAACCGAAAACATATTTTTACTCTTTCTCCATACCACTATTGAATGAATGGATTAAATTTTTGTACTCAGATCATCATTAGCACTAAGTACTTAATATAAAGTGTTGTTTTTGTATTGTAAATATATATGTATGAATTTAGTATCCTTTCCAATAATTTGAGACCTAAACAAAGTGCATGTGTATGAGAGAAACACTAAGTAAGTTGAAAAATAACGGGACATAAATCAGCAGCTGTGGCATCCAAGTGGAAAATATAACTTCTTAATGCATTTATTTATGGCCACAAGAAATGCAGCATAAGTGAAAGTATGAGCAGAAAATCAAAAGTGGCAACAACTGTGTGGAAAATCGCATGAGAGCACACGCAAACACAAGCGCAATCGCACACAAATCAACAGACAAATTTACTGCATTTTACAAACCACTTATTTCATTTCCAAATTTGTTTACACAAATACGAGCATATACCAACAACAGCAACAATGCCACATACTTACTTATTGTAAATGAATGCAGGGAAGTAACCAAGTGGGCCATCTTACATCTTGAATTTGTCTTAAATGAAATCGAAGTAGTCAGTTAAAGATTAAGAGTGGGTCAATTGTATCATTTTTAAACCAAAATCACTTTTTCCATAGAGAACGAAATATTTTGAACGATTCCCGATCAAAACTCTGTAAGTCACATCTCGTAAGAAATCAACGCGTTCGAAGTTGCTTGTTTGAAAATAAGATAGTCAGTAGACCAGTTTGACCTTGTTGTTACACCAGTTATAAAGTGGCTTATGAATAGTTGATTTTTCTGTTGGGTATATTTGATTCCATATCTTTCCAACTTCGTTTATTAAGAGTAAATGCAATCACAATGCGTTCGTGAATATATATATATATATATATATGTATGAATATTTTGGAAACGTGCGCATCAACAGAGATGAAATGAAATGAAACCAGAATCACGAGCAGTAAACTGAGAAAGGGACAGAAAAAACTAAACGGAACTACAAGTAAGGTATGAACGAAATCGGATAGAGTCGCTTTTTGTTTATCACGGATATTGTAATATGAAAAAATGATTTAGAAAAAAATATAAAAATAACTTCGCCTAAAACATTGGGGTCGAGTATACAAACACACATACAGCCCCATAGAATGAATAGAACAACTCGCAAATATATTTACAATTTCTCATTAAAGGACTTAAGTCTACTTTAACTACTTAAAACATTTAGAACATTATGGGTGTAAATCGAAACGCCACTTTACTCTCCCACAGCTGAGAATATTTGAGAACCATCAGCATCACACGATCCAGTTTTGTTTACAACTGATATCATTTGGGGAAGAAAGAAACCAGATTATCACTCAGTTGTCGCACAATACAAGCGGGTTGAACATATTTATGAGCCAGACTATTATTGGGTGGGACTGGCGACTTGTAAAGTACCAAACATACATCTGTGAAAAATAAAATTTCTGCTTGCTCACGCAACACTTCTCGATGCAGATTGAATGGGTGTATACAAGAGCGTATTTGCGCAATGCAAATTCCGAAAATATTTCGATTTCTGAACAGAAAAACTTGAAAAATAGTTGACAAACAAGTCGTGCCAAATGACGGAAAAAGAAGTGAAATGTGATCTAAGCCAACTTTTCTGCAACAAAAAATTTTGGTATATCAAAATTTGTTTAATTTTTATAGATTTCCGTAAACATAAAATTTCCAACAACATATACAACTACAGAAAGCTGCTCAAATACTATTTACCTCACTCTAAGTGTATAGAAATAAAGTTTGCGGTTCATTCGAAACACACACACACAGCCATCAACACACAAAAGCACAACACGAGCATTTATCTATGTTGGAAAACTTTTGGCACATTAGTTAATCGGTTGAGCAAGTTTGCGCCAAATAAAGCATTGAAAGCGATGAAACTGTATGTGCAGTCACCGAAAAATCAGAAAAGCATTAAGACATAAATTACCCACCGGAAGAATTACGCTTGTATATGTACTTGTACGCTTGTACTCCTATGTGTTCGTGTCTTTGTATAATTGACCGACCACAAAATCGAAATTTATCACCGCAGAATTGTGGGAAGCTTGATGGTCAACTTAGGGTCTCAAAGAGCGCACAAATCGACAAAAGCAAGGAGCAAATGAAACTGAAAAGGCGAAACGAAAGGTCGTTGCCTGATGTTACGATGAAAAAAATAAGCAAATCTGATTCAAATAATATTGAACATATGTGCCACGTTGAACCCATGAAAGCTCCGCAAAGTAATGCCTTAACGCGGTGAAGCGTGAAATATACCTACGGGGCCGCAATCTCCACTCATAAAACAGGAAATTTTAAGAATGTTCACGAATATTTCTCGTTCTAAACCACATGAATGCACTTTTCCAATGTTACCGCAAGGCTTTTATATTAGTCCAAATTAGCTTACAATTGTATAGATGTATGACCATAACGTAAACCAAAACTGGATCACAACCAATAACACAAAGGCGATCTACACCTTTTAGTCGGAAAACTCGTACCCTCCAGTGCACGACTCACTCCCAAACAGATCTCGCGAAAGGCGCATAGGGCCGCAGCAAAACACACTTTAAACACAAACGTGCAGGAATATTTGCCAGCGCCAAAAGTTTTCACCAAAATAATATGCGTTAAACAAAATCAATCATTTTCACAGCCAAACATACATAACTATACAGCGCATGTGTCTGCTGTGGCTCGTGGCCTCTTGCTGGAGTCGCCAGCAAGCTAATTGGCACAGCGGTTCGCTGCGTTATCTGCGCTAATTCATCATTTACATTTGCGGTGGCTGCACGATCCATTGTCGAACCCACAAGAACATATGAACACACCCGTCCCTGCGCCAAGCGCCTAATGCTTTGCGAATAACATGTTTCTGGCTTTGTCACTCGCTTGTTCACACTCGTAAATCAAATTTAATTTTCCCGTGAACTGTACGAGAGTCATTGATTTTTAGTTCGTGATTTTATTTTTCTCGCATTTTAATTGGATGTGTGCAAGTCAGCTACGAGATACTTATGTATTTGTATGTATGTATATGTATCCATATAGTTAGCCAATGTGCACTTAGAATATGGATTACATATTTGTTCATTATTGAGAATCTGTTTATAAGTATGTACATACATAAATGCTGGTTTCTCTATGTATCTAAATATGTATTTGATTATGAATTATTTTATCGAAAGGTGAGCCAATGCACATGTTCATGACATTGATGTTTTTATCGATAATTAAATAAGTATATTTTTTATAAAATTTCTATCGAAACAAAAAAATAAATTAATTTGCCAAAATTATAAATAACTTTCAGAACTTTAGTCTTCAAATAATCTCCTATTGAGCCATGGATAATTTCTGCAACACCTGTAAGTAAATAATATTCGATACTTCGATACAGTGCAGCGATGCTAATAAATGATATCTCTTTGTTGTGATATCCAAACATAATACACAAATACAAAAATAAAGTTTTCCATCACTCTCTCTCATGAGCTTACAGCAATCAATATTTATTATCTCTTAATTTATTAATTGCACTATACATATATATATATATATATACTCATATGAAATCGATTATCTACGGTAATGTTTATTAACTGAACTGTGTTGTGTTTCACACAATTGCCCTACTGAAACTCAACTCTGATTCCTTCACAACTCTCAACTCTGATTTTATCACATTGAGTGCAACTTAGATCAAAGTGCAATGGATTACTTGTATTGTTTGTTTGGTGTATTCCAAAATCATCAGAGTTCACCTTTAGTCATTGCTTTTAATTATGGCGCGTGTATGTGACATATGGCTGTAGTTGCTGAACCATTTTAACAGAATTACATTAATAGCTAATTACCTACGTAACTCATTACATCACAGTTGCGACTTCGCTGATTAATTCATTGCACTCGTACACATTAAGACAAACACACTCGTATGTAGCAGCTAAAAATAGTAAACCTGTAATGGCCACACTATATTAAATGCCGATGTCATCACATTTTTATTAAAATTACGGAAATTCAGCTATATTAACTACTCTAATGCCAGGATAAACATACTGTAGTGAAATTGGAGTGATTTGATTGACCTCACTCCACCCTAATGCTGGTGCAGTTCACTCTCCGCACTCTGCATGTAACCGCAGAGTAAAGTGCACTTTGTAACAGAGATATTCTAAAAATGATGCAAATGTATTTATTCTCTGCATGTGGATGACCACAATTCGAAATGGAGTTAGAATTTTTGATTAAAATTCAAGTGC
Organism: Zeugodacus tau; assembly: GCA_031772095.1. Taxonomy (NCBI): domain Eukaryota; kingdom Metazoa; phylum Arthropoda; class Insecta; order Diptera; family Tephritidae; genus Zeugodacus; species Zeugodacus tau. Next base: position 93,918,408 of record CM062649.1, read on the forward strand.
ATCGATGTGGTCAAGTGTACTCGCTTTGGCTTAAAATACAGGATGATTTAACATTTTCAATTACAATCAAGAGTGTAGAGAGTCTGTAATTTTCCCTTAACTTTCCATAATTTTAGATTGTTATTATTTACATTCTCTGTTAAAAATGTGTGACTTTAACCAATATTAAAAATCATTCAGTTTCAACGAAATGTTTTCAAGTTAATTCTTCCGTAAGTTCAGGAGTAGCCGTTCGTCCCTATAAAGAGCTCACATAGATTAATTTCGTGAAAAGTAAATATAAGTGAGTGTTGAGCTGTAGGAATTCTTCGTTCCTTTGTCTTCTGATAGGTCAGTATTGAACACTATTGATCCTTTCGACCTGTTCTCTTTCGACCGAAGTCAACATATCAAGCAACTCTTTCGCCCTTGATATCCTGCAATTTCTCAGCACGGAAATATTCAATCAGAGTAAGGTTGCTTATTTAAATGGAATTACGAGTCGGGTGACGGAATCGTCAAACGTGCTGACGGCCACTTTTCAGCACCCAGCTTCCGCGATTCCATTTATTGCAAATTTCTTTGCTGCACATTTCCTCTTTAAAGGCAAACGATTCGCTTTCGTTGAAAGTACTTGGAAATAAGAACTGAACGAAAGGAAGGCTGAGGCAAGTGACAGGCGACTTTCAGCATAACTTAAAATAACTCGATGTTAAAAATGAAATCTGGAAAAACAAAAGGAAAATCAACAAATGCCAAAGGACAACAATGTCGAATTCGAAAGAAAACTTCAAATGTCAACCAGTTTACTTGATGCGCTCGTTTTGCATTTGATAGTTCTTCGGGTGAGAGTCGGCGACGAATACACAAGCATTCCCAAGCAAACTGCAAGCTTCTCCCAGAGGAAGCGATGTTTAATTATGCAAATAAAACAACAACAACAAAGTGAACTTCGCTAATGAAACTCAGCGCCCACGAAGTGATTGCACAATGACACAGAAGGGGCGCAAACCCAAGAGGTTTCGCCTTTCTTTCTTACCCGGCTCGCTTTGAAGAGGCCAAGTCTCGCTGCTGCAAAACCACCGCTGAAGTAATAGCGCGCAAACAAGAGGCCGTTATGAAATAATTTGTAATTTAATTGAAGCATTTTGAGCAAAATTAGGCTTAATTTAATGCTCTTCATTTCTTCATTTTATTTATGCTTGCCGACGGCTTATTTAATTTGGTGCACATAAATTCTGTTTAGAGTGTCATCCCCGCCATTCTCGTCCAATGGAGTATGCTAACGGCGGAGGTGGCGCGGTGGTGCTCGTGCGAAAGACGGCGCGAATATATGCAACTATGGTGTATTGTGGATGGCGAATATAAAAGCAGACGCAACTAAGTCACAAGAGAGTGTCATTTAAATGGATTGGAGAGGTTGTGAAGAACACTCAGAATACCTTAGTTCTATGGAGTTGCTTAACTAGGTACAACGAAGTTCCATATCTTTTACCTAATTCTATGAAGAAAGTAATTAATAGTACTTATTTTAATAACACATTGGGATCTCATTTTTAGCGCCAGCAACAACAGTACGATAACAGACACGTAGTGGTGTCTCAAGTGCTATAACCTCACTGTCTAACAACAGGAAACAGTGCTCCATTATTCAAAAGCCGTTGAGAAGTGAACAAATGAAATGTCCTTTCGACATTTTTTCAATTAAAAGTCACTTAATGCGTCTGTGTGTGCTCAGGTCCATCCGCCCCTTGCAGAGTGGCCCTCCACCCTGTGTAAATAGAGCAAAAACGTTTCGAATCCGAAATCACTACAACCTTTATGGCCGACGTGGTGCCCGAAATGCAAACAAACCCACCCTCCGAAGCTCTCATTTGCCGTATTTAAAGAAGAACGCAAATAAATCGCACTTTCTGATGGCAGCTGTGAGCTGTGCACACCAACAACGTGTCACCATTTGGCGGACAAATAAAACCGGATTGCGACCAAGTTTCACGTAACTTAGCACAAATCTATGTGAATGCCGTCCCGTTGACTCTCAGACTGTGGGTGGGTGAGTTTGTCAAAAGCAGGACAATTTTGTGGCCGAAAAAGTTAATAGCAAAGCGGTGTGAATGCACGAAGGTGCTCACATGTCTGACCAAATGCTAAAAACCAACAATTTTTTCTTTGTTTGTTCGATGTCATCACAAAGCCGCACTGACACGCTCACCCAAACAAATCGTTCAGCTGGTGTGGATTACTCGCCGGGAAATTCATGGGAATGCAATAACAATGACAGGGGCCAATAAAATTTATATCGCTGCAAGAATTTAATCGAAGTGAAACGGCCGCCTTTTGTTTGCAATTTGATAGCGTGGACCCCGCACCCTGGGTGATTTCGGCAGTTAGTTTGAATATTGTCAGTGCCTGTGCACGGCAGGTACTAAAAGCAGCCTTTACTGGCAATGCGGTATATCCATTGCGTGTCTGTACACTAATGCATATGAGTTTATGGCGCTCACACACATGTCCTTGTTTGCCTACCAATTATCCTTGACTATTCTGAGTTCGAGTTCGCTTTGTACAAGTATAAACAACAGCTTTTGACAGCTGACAGTTGGCAGTTAATCACAACGACATTTTGATATGTAAAGCAAAGTTTGTGCGTTGAAGCTTAGCAAAGCAAAAGCTTTCTTAATCTCTTTAACTTTTACAGGGTCTACCAATTGGCGCAAAAGATGGGTTCCGTAAAACTCGCCAACCTAAGGATACTATATTGAAGAGTAAGCATTTGATTCAAAAACAGTCTCGAGTAGAAATATAGAACAGATTATACTTGGTTAAGCTAGATATGAATAACAGCAGGGTCCTATGTTTATACTATTATATCCTTAACTTCTGGTAATTTGTCCTTATCCTTATAAGACAACTTTGTCATACATGAACACTTTACACTCGGTTTACGAGTATATCCGAACAGAACAAACCGTTAAACGTAACTTACTTAAGCTGCATATAATTCTCTTGAACTATTTCAGCGTTTTTCTCCCATTTCTTTCGAAGTTGAGCAGGATTATTTTAGTAAGTGCTTTTGGTTTTGTTTTGTCTTGGCTGACGAGCAGAGCGTGTCTAGAACATTCAAACACGATTCATGCAATTTCTTTACATGTCTCACAAGAGCAAAAGATTCTTAAAGAGACTGATTTATAAAGTTTTATTAGCGACATTTGAGTGTTTGATTTGAATCGCGTTAAGAGCAGCAACATGCTCTAAACCACTTTGAAATTAAAAATTGATCTAACAACAGAAATTTTGGCAACTTTAATCTTAGGAACTCCTCACAATAAGTCATAAAACACTTCTAAATATTTATAATTTATATATAATTAACACATATCTTAGCAGATTTAATGGAGAGCCATAATTTGAGAAGCCTTTCAATTTCCAATGTATTTGCAGCTGTGTTGCATATGTCCCAAGATAGTTTATCCCGGCTTAATAAATATTTATCTAATTCACAGGGACTTAGACACACGGAGCAAAAGAAGACGGTCACATCTAGACGAACAGAGAGACAAATGATATTTGAACAAGCGATTTGTGCGCTGACATGCATGCAATCGTGTGTAGAAACATATTTACAAAATAACAAAACAAATAAAATGGACAAACGACCTTGAGACATGCAATGAAGGCCAGCGAGCGGATGTGCTGTGCCAGCCTTCGGTGTCAACCGACTTAAATGTTTCGTAATTTTTGTCATTTCCGAAATTTAACCAGAAAATATTTATGCACAAGCACGCGGTAGACATAATTCTCCATACAAGAGGCCAAAGGCACTTTTTTAGAATGGCCTTTCTCCAAAGGAAAAACTTTAAATGTGAAAGCAAAACGTTTACCGTTAGTTTACCATATGCATATTTCACTGTACCTATGTGAAAAATGTGCTGCTAGTGTCAGTTGACCCGAATTGCTGAAATTGCGGTTTTAATAACAACAACAAAATATTGTCAGCAGCAAATTGTCGACCAAACAGGCCAACACAATAAATGTTGTTTACACAGAATGTCGATGAAAGCGACTGTGGACAATTCTAGCTGGCCCAAAGGGGCGAAATCAAATGATGTTGACCGACAAGTGCCGCAAACCCGGAGAACAATCGGAGTGAAGCTAAACTCATTAAAATTTTGCCAACAGCCAACGAATTCAAACTCGAATTGGCTTGGCTTTTATTGTTGTTGTTGTATTTTTGATTTTGGTGTTTACTGTTTATGAAGGCAAAGCGAAAGGAAAAACAAAAGCAAATATGAAAATGTAAAAAATAAGTTTTAGTTTAGCCTATTTTGCTTTCATTTTCCCCTCCACAAATTTTAGATTATTCCATTTATTTCCCTCTCAGTTAAAGCACCTAACCGTTAATTAGTGGGTTTGAATGTGTGTGAGATTATTTTCAACTATGTGCGCAATGAAAACGACATCGACACTTGATTTCTGCTCATAACTCTGCATTTTTACTACGTTTAATTAAATCGGTTGGATTTAATAGGAGTTTCACATAAATAATGGCTCAAATGTAACGTACAGTGGTGTGGGTAGCATAAAATGGCAAAAGATAAATGTTCTACAAATTGTCCCATCGCTATCCATTACAAGGTGCATTACATTTCTCTTAAAAATAAAAATCGATTGGTAGTAAAACCCATTATTCGTGCTCTTCATTAAGTACACTTTCTGAATAGGCGGGAATTGCTGTTGTCCGTTAATTGTCCCTATTGATTTCTTGGCTTTTCATTTACATTCTGTTTTTTTTTTCGTTGAGTCACACGCTGCTGCCAAAAAATATTTGAATTAGATGGAAATTACATTTTTGTGCAATCGATTGGAAAGATTCTGCATGGCGAGCAATTAATTGGAGCAATATTTGAAAATGACGTTCGACAGTTGTTTCAATAGCAAAGCAAACTAATTTTAAACATTTGTTAGATGAGCTTAATAGAATACTTAACAATTGGTTCAATGGTTTCAATAAAATACTAATTTAACATAGAACACTCCAACTTTGAACAGAGTTTGAAGCACTGGAAACCAAGGCACGGTAAACGAAGCATTGAGATTGTGTCAAAGGACCTTTATTGCTCCTCCAGATTCATGAGTTATTTACTCTGTTCTTATAAATCTCCTAACATTAGCTCTTTTGTTCTGGAGTCATAACTAGTATTGTCTTAGATCTTCTCATCAACTAATAGCAGATAGAAGAACATATATTTATATATATAATATTTCAAAAGCATAGGTCCGCTATTTTACCGATATATTTCAGACCATCTTCCTGAGGCAACATACAGCTAATAAAACACAAACAGATTAACCACCATTACTCTTTATATATTTTATAGACATTTTAGTAAGAGTAAATCCACGAATTTACTCTACTGAGAGAGAAATGATAATCTCATGTCATACTTCTGTCATTTTGATGTTTTAATACTTAAATTTGGAATACGTTTTCATTTTCAGATGTTGATAAAGGTTGAACATGTGAAATTAAAATTTAACAATGTACAGCAAGATTCTTTTTTGTATCGCTACTCGAAAGCTCCCCAAACCAGAAGATCCATTAAATTTATTCATATGTGCTTGCTGAAGCGAAAAACTGGATTCACTTCTATAATTCTTTGGGCGCGAAGGAGATGAGGGGGGTGGCCTCATAACAAAAAGTCTCGTTTCGTGTTACTGCTTTATAATTTAGGGATAAGTTAACCATAAAATGAGGAAACAAATTCTGTTAAGCGCGCAAAAGTTTAGCTGCTTATGGCATTTGTATTTTGGGAGAGTTTTGAATATTAAAATGAAGCTGCGCACATTTGCACCTTTTCAAAACTGCCTTCCTGCCTCGTATAAATTTATGGCACAAAGCAGTAAATCCAGAGAGATGCGGTGCGATTCGGCAGCAGAGCCGTAGCTACATATACCATTCGCAAGCGAGTGTAGACGCGTGACAACTACCTCTTTCTTGACATGCTCATGCATATCGTATATGTTGTGCTTTTGTTGTTGTTTTTGTGGCAAAGTTTTATTTAATCTAATCGCTCATTCGCGGCGAAAATGTGTCACAAAATGCCGCACAAGTTTTTCTGCCGCTCAAGCAAATTTCGAATGTGTCCTGCCGTGGCTTAGAAAGTTTACAGCGCTCGTGAAATGCGGAGAGATAAATTGTGATTTGCTTTTCGCAACGAGATAACACATATTAAATAATGCTTTCGAGGTGAATACAAACACAAAATACGAGAAGTAAAAGTTGCACGCCCTTGCGATTTAGACTGTGATTTGTGGCTCCAATAACACTTCTTCCAACCTTTGTATTTGTACTGTGTGCCATTGCGGAGCGCATAAAACATTTTCTAGTAACTCTTCGGTAGACGATGGTTAATCTGTGAATGTTAGGGAGGAAAATGTCGTGTGCCATTTTGCACAACCCTTCTCATTATTGCTATCGAAATGTGCACCACGGTAGACTCTCTTACAGCCACTCTTTAAAACTAGACCCCAATTAATCACCTTAAGAGGGAATCTAAACTTGACTTATTTCACCGGCGGTCGGCCATCAAGCGCTTAAATGGCCCTCATCAATGTCGATTTTGTATTATGTAAATTCTCAGAAAAAAATTCAATTTTCTTATGAAAGGAAAACACACACAATTCTATGGACGAACGAAAGAATGAATAACGGTAAGTATTAAAGTCGAGAATAAAAGTTGAAGTTGCCACTTGGTTGCTGTGAAAGCCAATAAATTACTTTAAAAGCTGAGAAGGCAAACATTTAATGGAGGCGATAAGTAAATTATTAAAGGAAGAGGTGCCAAATGGAACTGAATACAATGTGGAATCAACAGTCTCATATTTGTAGAAGAAGCTGTTCTTTTCTTATTTCTGTTTATTCAGCATACATTATATATATAGACGATTCAACTATTTATTCTTTGGAGCTTCGGAGAAACAACCTGACCTCACCAACTCACCAAGATGAGTCGCCATTTGATTTAAAGAATGCGCTTCAAAACATATACATTTAACTAGCACACACATTGCCAGATGAACTTGTTTATTTTTACGCATTTCGGATATTTTTGGCTCGCCAATGACTTCATTTCATACGCACAACCCGCTATTTTCTCCACACTCTAATTATAACTTGACAACATAATATCCTGGGGAAGTGTGAGTTGAGGGTTGAGTTGCCGTTAATTAAGGTTTGTGTTTGCCATATTCTTGCTCTGCAGGCAGCATTGGCATCAGCATTATCTGAATTTCCATTTCTGCGTACATCAGTGCTGTCTACATCAGCCTTAATGTTATGCCAAGGAGGTGTTTCGCATTGACGCGTTAAATCCCTTAAAATTGCCAGAAAATTTCTTGACTCACGTTATATGAGTGGTACTACCTCCCAGAACCATTCCCACTGCAAAAATGTGTATAAGGAAAACTGGATTGGGTTGGTTCGTATTTTGAGAGCTTAGTTACGCTTCACCTGCTGTTCCGAAGATGTTTATGACAACACTTATGTCGCTTCAAAGAAACACCGTTAATAACTGAAGCCATTATCAGCATCGATATTTGTGTGCTGATTTCAGAGTTTCAGTTTCAGTGTATTTGTACTTCTTTAGTAATTATTCACAGAAGAAAGTCCTATGTAATACTGGCAATACTGTTTCTACCTTCCTCTGAGAACGAATGTACCAGATTTAAGGAAAACGGCCTTTCACATTTCACATTACCAGATCCTGGACACAATTGAAGACTCTACACAGATGTGGAACCGCTAGGTTTCTATATCAGCGAGCGCTTGCTGTGCAAACGTACGAGTAGTTGACAGCCATGTCTATGCGATTGGGCCGTCGTCACCTTCGGACGTTCATAACGGTACAGTGCATTCACCGTTCTTCCACTCTACTTGCGCCAAGCATTAAGTTTGTTATTTTACGCACTGTTGCACATTTCAAAAAACTTTACGACAAAGATTCGCAACGTTATCCTCTCTGAATGGCGCATCCTGCTTCGCTCGCATAAACACAATTTGCACAGCGCTAGCAAGGCGGCAGCCTTTTATACTCTTTCGCTCTCGCTTTTAACCGCCGTTCAGATTTGCTGATGCATGCGCTTCTGAAAGAATACAAAAGTCGTCAACGGAAGTAGGTGTCTAATAATAATCATAAATCCAGCGGAGAGCTATGCGACCAAAGTTAAATGGGGAACGAACGAACCAATGGAGCTCTGTGGCTTTTACGGTGATACGGGGCTAAATGCATGTATTCGGTGGGTATTTCCATGGAGGCAGGCGTGGAAAGTATGTCAGTGTGTAATTTAGTGAGCGACTAACGGTAACTGCAGATGCCACATCATCTTTACGCCTGCTTAGGCGAAAGCGGCCACCATATTGTGGCTCGAGTCACATCTCATCAATTGCTCTGTCATTTGGTGAGCTTCGTTTGGCTTGCCGACTGGTTTGCGCGCTTGGCTGGACTTCTTAGTAACTCCCTCTGGCCATTAGTATGCACAGTTATTCTAATAACGGTTTCTGCTATTAGACCCAAGTGCTTCCGTTTGCACCCGCTGAAAGGATCGTCCTCATTTTGTGTGTTTGTACGTTTGGCCTTTTTAGCAGACAATTCTATATCTTCCGGTAGTGCAACTTATCTGCCGCTCGGCAATTATTTTCACATTTCGTTTTGACTTCTGTATACTTGGAAATAATCACTCACCAGTCTGCTTAATATTCTCGACACACACGCGTACATTTTGAGTGACTGTATAAGGGCTCTACGAAATTCCCTTTACATTTTAAACCATAACCAAGTTATACAACTCTAGTTCAATTTTCACACCCAAGATCTTGGACTTAAAGACCAAAGATGTGCTTGCGATGTACCAAGCTGGTGTTACCAGTTTAGCCTTTATACATTTACAGAACGGTTACCCAACTAGTGTTTCGGCGCAACATACATAGTATTGCCAATAGACCAAGAATCTGTTGGTTATTGCTGCTACCATCGAGGAGTTCATCAAGAATCCCAGCAAATTTGTTGCTGCTGATGCTGTCTTTGTTCCAGCTGCTGGAGCCGCTGCCGCTGAAGCCGAAAAGAAGACAAAAAAGAACTTGGAGAATGAAGAAGACGACGATTTGTGTTTCGGTCTCTTCGACTAAACAGTTCAACCTTAAGGTTTGCGCTGTTCGCGACTTATTCAGAACAAGAATAACTGTCTGGAACTTAAAGATATAAATGGTAGGTGTTAATGAAGTTTACAGCATTTCTATTGATTAAATAATACTTTAATTGTTTACATATTATTTCAAACCCTCAGCTGCTCCACTTCAAAGAATGGTATACTAACAAAATCCCATACTTATGTACTTATTATATATACATACACACATTCCCTTAAAGTAACTTTAGCACGTGGAAGATAACGGTTGTTTGTTGCAATAAAATTGAAGGGCGTTAATATTTAAATAATAGAATATGAAGAAAAAAATAAAAGTCACAAGGACACAACATTTCCTTCTGGAAAAAAAGGAAATTGTAGTCCACAAAAACAGTGTGGATGAATTGTTGAAGAGGGAGATGCCGGGCGTTTTGTCTTTCACGGTCACTGCTTTGCTAGTTTTTTTCCTCTGTGAAATTCACTCAAACATCACGCTATGTTCTATTTATATTTACTAACGCGTCATCTCTCTGACAGCAAACACTCACACGCTCATTCATTCGTTATGTATGAGGCACTTAGCCTCAAACTCATATGTTCTACGCGCATAAGAACTCGTGCATCCGCCCACGCATTAACATAATGAACACACATATGTATGAGAGTGCAGGCGCCTTTCCTCCATCCCTGGCCATAATTAAAGTGCATCGAAGTGCAGCTGTAAGGGCCACCGTAGGCGGCGAGCTGTGGCGAGTACTTCCAGCAATCTTTTTAGAAGCAAACATGCATGGGAGAACGTGCGGGGCGTGGTGTGCTCGTCCATATGCTCATGCAAACTTGTATTGACTTTGTGTTAGTTTGGGCGTTTGTTGTGGGCAAAACTACTGTTGCTTTACATAGTGTCGTGTTAGCGTTATATTATGCAGATACAGAGTGCACACTCTTTTTTTCGGCATATAAATATAATATAGTGAAACTGTACAAATTTATTCGAAATCCATCCGGGTTGTGAGCCTAAATCATTACTGGACCATATTTTCAAACAAATTGAAAAAGTATGACTTCTCTCATAAAACAATCGCATTATAGAGATGAGATGCTCTGAAGCGTAATAGAAAAAAAAGGTGAATTTTACTGAGTCAATCCACTCGGTTGAATAGGTATTCAAAAAACAGTTGTATATATTTTTAATTAAAGTAAAAAATATCTCAAATACAAAACTGTTTTTCGAAATTTTTGCTTACAAACCGTCTTAGAGATGGCGCACCCTGTAAGTAGTTGTGTGATGTGTCTGGAAGTATGCGACTTGCTAGCGTGTGAGAAGTTTGCGCTAAGCTTTGAGCACTCTAAAATAAAAAGCGGACACTGTACTCATTCTCTTAGGCATTCCGACTCGACTTTTGTTTTCACTATATTACATTGTATGTTTACGAGCATGAGTGCAACATTTTAACATTCTTAAATATATATATTTGTACAACTATGTTGTACTCGGTGGAATATGCTCATAATAGTTAACAGTAACAGCTTGCAGTAATGGATAAATAATTATAAAACTACACAAATTATTAGAACCTGTTAGAAATTCAGTTCTTTTTTGTTTCGAAATAAATTAATGAAATTATTATTCAAAATAAATTTTCCAAAAATAATGAGACGAACTATATGGAAACTGATTTCTCTACTGATTTCGATGCCAAAGAACTTACTTTCCCATGTGAATACCTCAAAAGTATCGGAAAAAGTATTTTTTCTCCTTTCAGCAGTTTATTGTAAAAAGTAAATGTCATAGAGCCTTCTTAGGGGTATTGGGAAATACAAATACAACTCTCTTTGAAATATATAAATAGGTTAGATGAATTATAAATGAATGAATATTGGGAGTGCATTTGTAACATTGTTTCACATATCTAAGTAAAATATTGTACACAAAGTTGAAACTAATCAATCTTCTTGTGGAGAAAGCAGAAATGTGATATTCATTAATTTCAAGAACATAAATGTAATGGCAGAGAGCTTAAACTTCAATAGGTTCTTTATAATGCGCTTTCATGTGGTTAAACTTTTCATTACAAAAATGTTTCAAAATAATTAAAAAATTGGTTTTGTATTTATTCAGTTGGTTAAATATCAGTTATGCAAAGATCAAAACGCTCAAAACAGGCTTTCGCTCTCAAATTATATTTCAACCAAATTTCTCTGAAAGCCAAGCCCATCATTAAATTTGGTGTTCAATAGAATTCGGTATTTCGTAGGTATTTGGCACGCATTTCATTAAATGTAAACTATGTTTTTCGGATAATTTCACTTACCTTGTGTGCCCGAACTATTGCCGCCCTTCGATGAGCTGCAATTGTTGTTCAGCGAATTGAAGAAATTCGCAGCGCCGGTGCGACGTAATATCCAAAACATTTTGTCAAAGAAGACTCGTACGACGTGCTATTGAAGGATAACTGTATTGGCGTATTTTAATAGCAAGCTGTATATATGATATATATATATTTGAAATCCTGTTTCACTGATATGCGCTGTTACAATTCAGCCTGTGTTAGCAGTTATGAATATTAAAATTCTTACTTTTAAATTGGATAGTTGATTTTAATGCTCACAGTATTATCGCAAGAGATATTCACTTAAATTCCGATTTTTAATTTTTTATCCAGTTAACCACTTAAGGTCTATTTTATTTAATATTTCTAGACACCACTGAATTAACTGCAGAATAAAACTTTATTTTTAATTCAAATATAAATTTATTGTATTTTTTTCCTGGTGGCGTTGAGATACGTCATGACGTATACGCAACCCTTTAGGATAAATTCAAAATCCGCCGTGCTTATCTGCTTCACACAATTTCTAATTATGCACTTGTTATTACGCAACAGCGGCTACTCACTCAGCAATTACAATGTCCAGCCGCCCATATCAAATTCTACCGTTACAACTTAGCGCCGCTTTTCAAATTCCACGCTTACTAATTGCAAATGAAAGATAACCCCAGCATATAATTTGTGTTAAATAATGCTGGCATACAAAAATGTTTACAATTTAAAACTGGAAATAGTAAGACAGCATACTAAATTTAATGGAATGCCAAATTCATTTTTATCGGATATTAAGCTCTTTGTTTTTTGATTATTTAAATACTGATTCAAGATCGAATAATGAGTAGCTTTAATTAAGAGCTTTTTCAGTTTACAAAATTCTGTATATATTTTATTTAATTGCGGTTATAAGAGCAGCAATTCGCGCTCTTCCGAAAGCATCATTGGTTAAATGAAAGTGTCGAGCCAAGGGCACTCCAAAATTTAATTGCCTGGTAAATTGCGTAATCTTCAGCGACCGAAGTGAAGTAAACAAAGCGATTTGTTTATCAAACAAATGCAAAAATTAGTAAGCACTCTGCTAAACCGTTATTTGATGTCTACTGGCTGCCGTATTTCTTTTTGTGGCAAAAAACGGCTTATCGCCGATATTCAAGTCACGCAAACGCTTTGAAATGCCGGCGGTATTCAACAGTTGCGCCTATTGCCAAGATAACTCGCGCATTGTCCTTTGTGTGTGTTTGCCTTAATTAGCAATGAAACACAGTGTAAACATTTCTCTACAAACACAACAACAAACACAGCAAGAAAACCATTTGAAATCGCTTACAACAGCTAACAGCTGTTATTGTTTACTTCTTTATTTGTTGTTGCGCTGACTTTTATTACACATACGAACACTCTGCCACTGCCATACACAGTTGTCGCAGTCAATTTGACCACACAATACATTTGAAATGAAGAAAAAAATCGCTCATTTGGACGCGTCGACGTGTGACAACTTCATTAATTCCGCCGTCAAACACAATGAAGTGCCTCTAAACACAAACACACACACTATTCCATATGTGTTGGTGTTTTGGTCCTTTAAAACTTCCCAGATGCACCCGAATCCTGCGCTTATGGCAATGAAAATACGAAATCCACTATAAATACCACTCAACAGTTGAATAAGTAGCCGTCTGCACTTCACTGAATTGTTGCTTTTATTGGATAATTTTTTGATTATTTGCTCTTTGTGACATTCAGTAACGCGGTGCCTGGCATTTGGCGAGCTCTTCGCGTAATCCACCGTCACTCGCTACGATTGCCGACAAACTGATTTGATATCCTGTCGTGTTTGCCATTATATTCGCTTTATACGGTAAGAGTTACGCAACGTTAGCACGTAACGAACGTATCAAAATAATGCGAGAGAGAGAGCATGAGAGAGGAGGAATTGGTGTGCAAATTGCACTATGCACTGTGTGAATTAATTTATTTATTTTTAAGATTATATAGTAAGAGTTGAACACATTGGAGACTTTAAAACTAACACAATACTTCTGAGAGTATTGTATGTATTTAATATCTTTAGACAATTATTTTTTTTTGCTTCAACATTTATCTCATTTTTAAATTTCTGCGTGCCATTTCCTTCCTCTCTTTACAATACTCAACACTAGAGAGAGTGAAAGAGAGCGCTCTTGCAAACTGTTCCCAAATACCTTTGCTGTCGAAGGATGGTAATACCAGCGCTTAACACAACTACAGTTAAATGCGGTATTTGAATTCTTACACCTGCAGCAATATTCCTGTCGATTGAAGGGGACACACAGAACGCACACTCATGCAGAACAGCGAAAACTTTCTCTTTTATTAAATTATAGCTCAACAAAAGTTCACACACACTCTTCACAGCAATATGGACTCATGTTTATTTGTATGTTAGGAAGCATGTTGCCTCCACCTTTAACACCCACAGAACTCTGACCCCTTCGACGACAAAGCGATTGACAGCAAACAAACCCAATGAAGCTGATACATACATATTTGGCAATTACACGTGTGTAGTTGAATTTAGTATCATATTATCATCATGTGTATGGAAAACAGTTGCATGAACTCTCTTCATCTTCTTTCACTCCTATTTGTGTTGCAAAGAATGGCTAAGCGATCGCTTTTCACTCGCTGTTCCCGTTAGATTCATTTGATTGAAATTTATGCATGAGTACTTACACACACATACTCAATCGCGGTAAATATAAAATCTTCCATCTTGAAACTTGTCAGCATTTACGAACGTTCAGTTATGATTGACGTCACATTCACATTAATCAATCAGTGGTTCATCTGCTGTGAAAATGTCGAATGTGTGTGAGTATATGTGTGTGAACGCATAAAAGCAGGTGAACATCAAAAATGTATGTCGGCACATAATTTACTCGAAGCAGGTGTACTCCGATGTGTGCCGTATACCCAAGCCACATGCCTGTTGACAGTCCACGGATGAGACGATTCCACAACATTTCCAGAGTCAATATTGAATTGGCACCTGTTAAGTCGCAGCAACAACAACAACAAATCAACTATAAAGCTATGAATTATGCATATGAGGTGCACTGAAGTGAATAAAACACTCATTCAGATGATTTATCTATGTATAGATGGATCGTATATATGTATGGTATGTCTAATGCGCTTGAGAATGTTGAGTATACGCCGCGTGTAGCAGCTGAATGCGAAATCAAGATGTTAAGTTGGCAGCTGATAATTTAGTGGGTTCATCGATCATGTCGTCATGTCGCACTGAGCTCTGTTCTTGGTATTTATTCAATTACTGCAATTTCTTGGAACAAAGTTGTTGCATTTTGCTCTCTTCCATTCTCGTTCAAGGCTGTTGGGTTTTTTCTATTCAAACAAATAAATCAAATGAAATTACGCGAAACACAACGAAATTACTTGAATCTGATGTAGTTTGCTAGAATATTCCAACTAAAATTTTACTTTATTTCATTTTACACTCAATAATTGCTTTATTCCTGCAATACTTCACGCAGGTCAGTGCCTGATTTTCAAGGTAAGAAAGCACAAATTTTAATTACAACAAGCGTAATAAAGTCACTTAGGGCTCCTCGGGCTACGGTGGATATCAAAGTAAAATTTTAGTATATGGTTCCAGCCTCAAATATTCAACAAATATTATATTTTTGTTTTTGACCACTAGTAAAAATTTTGAATCTGTAAAAGCCTTAAATTGCATACTCTTGCAATGACTAAAATAACGTGTTAACCCGGCTTGATTAATTTTTTCAATCAGTAATTTATATTCATGAGTCTAAATTCGCTTTTATCCTCTCATTTACACCAATACATATACAATTCTGACGTTTTGAGCTGTAATTTGTACTTTCCACACACAGACACACTTGTATACCTACCCATGAATATACATGGAATACTCCCCCTTCAAGTTCAGAAAAACTTTGCCAAACCGCAACAATGACAACGAATTGCTGTGTCATTGCCAATCTAAACCGAACAAGTCGGCATTTAATGGAGCAGCAAAGCCGGGAAGCAGTGCGAACACCGCAACTACGCGCTCGCAGCACTCAGGGCTTGGCAGAAGGCGTGCATGCCGCAAAAGCCGCAAAAGCAGCACATCAACAGCACTAAAGCGACCAGCTTCACCAGCAAACCACAAACAACAACATCGAACAACGAAAACACTAACGGTAACTACGAGCACAGATGAAGCCTTCTCCCCTCTACCTTCTTTATCATCCTATAGACAAAAGGCAAAAGTAGCCACAACACCAACAAGCTGCACACTTTCAACCTGAGAGTGAACAATTTGGCTGGATTTTATTGGTCTCTGGTTATCAAGCTTTGTGGAAGGAAGTATACCAATCGACATTTGGTAGAGAAGAACGCTAAGAGAGTTTATACTTATGTTCATCCAACGACTCAAATATATAAGAGATCTCATGAATCAATACATAATACCGTGGTATAAGTCCATGGTGCAAATTATATTTTTTTAAGAAACCAAACCGTTGAATGTTGAACGTTGCGATGCCAATCCACGATATATGTTGTTCATTACCTTCCTAGCGTAGATCCTTTTTACTCCATTCTTTTCAATTTGTCCTTTATTGACTTGAGACTACCATTTCAATGTTTGCCGCTTTCGTTAAGCATTCTCCATGCCTTCATGACCTTCAGCAGCGCCATCACGAGACCGCAGTTATGTCGACGTTTTATGGACTCTATGCAGTACAGCCTGCCATGTTGGGTCATTGGCATCTTTTCTGTTCGCATTTTTCCCAATTACGAGTAATATGGAAGGTATGTTTACAATGTTCTGCGTCGCCATTTCGGTGCTGCAAAAGACTCTCATGAAGCAACGAAGCGTGGATGTGCTCAAAAGTCAACAGAAAAAGACAGCAGCCGGCTCTGACTTCAAAGTGCATACCAGCGCTGTCACCCAGGAACCTGATCTCACGCATTCACGCATTCAGGCAATTGGCACGTGGCGCACTTTTGTAGCAAGACACAAAGATACTCTTCTCTCCGTTGGATCTGTAATTTTGCTTAAAATGCGTAGCCAAATTTTAATTTCCATTAACTTCAAATGTGTTTATTCGTTTTCGGTATTTGAGTTGAATTTGTCTGCTCGCCATCTTTATTGCATTGTTAACTTTCCTTCGGTCTGATAAACGCTAATATTTTGCGGCAAAAACAAAGGATGCTGACACTGACCGAAATGACCGAAAACCCAGAGAGTAATGTTATTGAAAGCGGATGCTAATGACTATTGTGGGCAAACAGTAACGGTAAATTACATGTGCATTATATGACTCAATTTAATTAAAGCCATGATGGAGCAGTAAAGTTGGATTGTGGATGTATAAAAAATCATCTTCAATTGTCAAGATAATTAAAATACACTTAGAAAACCCGAATAATCAAAAGTATATTTTCAAAGCTTTGACCGAAATTTATGATGTCTCTCTTCCCGTTCTCATTTTTCCTGATAAGTCAATGTTTCATAAAGCTTTCAAAAAAAGTTTAGTGAATGTCCCAACTTGGACTCAGACCAATTTTGATTCTCAATTTTCATCTAAGGCTCGCTATTCCCACTTTACTCCACATCATTTTCCATAGAGCCGAAACCGAGTATATAACTATTTATTTCAATATTCCAATAATAGTCTAAGAGCTAGCAACGTTTTTGAGCAAGAATTTCAGGTAGGCCAGTTTTTAGATATGCTATCTCTCTCACTCCCCCGGACATCATACAGGCTATCTGGCTGGCGGTAGCGGTTGCGTTCATCAGTGCGCATCGTTTTAATATCATTTTAAGAAGTTTTTTTTTTTTTAATATTTTTATTAAACAATTCTCAACAAAAACTTATTATTGCCATATATTTTTGATGTTGTTTAAACGGTGCCAAACGCCTATTTTTTATTAAACGACAACAGCTGCTTGTAGTCAATAAAAATTATTTCAAACAAGTAAGGAAAGGCTAAGTTCAGGTGCAACCGAACATTTTATACTCTCGCAATTTATTGAAGAAATTTAACCAATACATACATATATGCGGAATAAAGCTCACCGTATTTTTGAAAAACATACAATGAGGTATATGGAAATGTTATGACCCGATTTTAATAATTTTTGGAACAGAGACACACTATTAGAAGAAAACAATTTCCTCTGAATTAAATTGAGATATCTGAGAGATTTACCAATATTTTCGGTTAAAATTTATCCTTAGGCGCTGAGTTCAACATGTTCGATATCTGGGGCCTTGAAAAGTTATGGTCCGTTTTCGACAATTTTTTCACAAGTGAAGCCAGAGATGATATGCACTAATTGTGTAAAGTTTTATTCCGTTATCTTCATTGGTTCCTTATGTTTACATTATAAAGTGAAGGAATAAGATGTATTTCAAAATTGAGTTATAAGGAAAGTAGTAGTGGTTGTGAACCGATTTCGCAAATTTTTTGTCCGTGTTATCAGGGTGTCAAGAAAATATTATATACCGAATTTCATTCGAATCGGTCGAGTAGTTCCTGAGATATGGTTTTTGACCCATAAGTGGGCGATGCCACGCCCATTTTCCATTTTGTAAAAAAATCTGAGTACAGCTCCCTTCTGCTATTTCTTCTGCAAAATTTAGTGTTTCTGACGTTTTTCGTTAGTTAGTTAACCCACTTTTAGTAATTTTCAACATAACCTTAGGTACGATGCGCACTGATGAACGCAACCGCTACCGCCAGCCAGATAGCCTGTATGATGTCCGGGGGAGTAAGAGAGATAGCATATCTAAAAACTGGCCTACCTGAAATTCTTGTTTTTTTGACGTTGCTAGCTCTCGTATTATAACAGCTTGAATGTTCAAGAACCATCCACTTAAAGCAATTGGAAAATTCAATTTACATTGCTCTCGAAAGCGCCATCGCATGCGGATACATGCACACTTTAAGCATTTATAGTGAAATAAAATCAATTATCTTGTAGAACAATGCTCTGGCCGACGTGCACGTGGGTGTGTGTGGCAAACTCAGGTGAAAGCTGCAGTTAACACCACCCAGTCGACAATAAATGCCAGAATGCGCACAGATGCCTTCCTGTCCTGGGCTAATCTCTATGTGCCTTGAACCTATTGGAATCTTCTGTGCGCCATACACAGCCAACCACGAAACACGCCGCACACAAGTAACTGAGAAAGTCCACAGAAATACTTAATCTTTAGGGATAAACTTGAGAGCGAAGCATCCATTCAAGAAAGCCACACATCTGCTTAATGCATTCCAAACCCTGGATAATATTTATTAAATAAGAAAAAAATCGTTAGATGAAAGAGAGAAGATATAAGTCTAAACATCTGAATTATTCAGGAATATATCCGATAACCCTTCAGCATGAACGGTGCGTTGGACCTACAATACATATAGTATATGCCTTCCTGCATATCTCCGTCAATGTTTCCAATTTTAAATACATCTTTGAAAAACATGGTTAGAATAGAATATTCCTCTTCACATTGCCTAGCCTAGAAAGAGCATTCATTTGTAGAGAAAGTTATGAAAACTTATACATATGAACATCGGCTGACTACACTAGCGTCGGAAAGAAATCTAAAATGTTATAAAACAAATTTATAGACAGCAATCTTTTCGGTGAACACTTCACCTTTCCACGTTCAGCCTGGTTGCACTCCATGAGTAAATGAATTGCTTTGTTCTTCACAGTCATGTTTATTTTTAAGAGCATTTGAATATACTAGCTCTCCATTATATTACCGTTATCAATCTATTCGCGCTTCAACGCCCTCGCGCCTGCGAGTAAAACAACAAATCAGCACCCATCACACATTCCACAGTGACACGGCAGCCAAGTGCAAATGTCAAATGCATTTCAAAACCGAATTTCGACGGGCGCATTCCGGGAAGACATTACTCACTAGAACAACGAATTCCATTTTGCGTTTGTTCCTTTGACGGATTCATTAGTGGAAATATGAGAGATGTTTCACGTTTCAATTGATCGACCTGCTTGATTGGCAGGCTTATGTAAATATATGTTGTACCGTAGAAAATTCGGATTTATTCGGAATGCAATTTCGAAGAATAATGCAATCACTTATATTTGTATTTCCTGATGATATATGTCTTAATCGGAAAATCGAGAGAATTCAGGTTCAAATTATTTCTACTTATTTAAAAGCTATTCTCGACCAAGTGTGGACTAAATACACATGAGGAGGGCTGGGGCAACTTTCACTGTTATTGAATTTGCTCAAATTGAGTTATTATTATTTAGTTTTCCATTAAAACTGGAGAGCTCTGGTGTAAACTCTGCAACAGGCTTTTGTGTTGCCTCCATTGTTGTAATGCCAATATTAGATATTTGGGGAATTAGAGGAATTTCAACTACAAAACCATTTTAAGCTTGTACAATGAAGGTCCCTACTGCAGTCAACCTCAATTTCTGGGGCAAATGTGCAAAAATCCACTTCTACTTGAGAGGGGGGTTCTCCGGCTTAATCCTATTGTTCACGGGATTACAAGCTTGTTTAGGGGACCAACTTTCATTGGCGTTGTGTGCCGCTGTTCGGGTGTTTTAACTTCTCCAATTCTCACTAATACATACTAACGGCGACTGACAGCGACATTTGCACAGGCAGTGAGTTGATCCGATTTGGCGTTGGAACAATGTTGCTCGTTAACTTGTTGATTGAATCACGCTTTAATTCACTCAATATTTGATCAAACGGCAACACACACACACTGGGCTCATGTGTTTGTTGATGGGTGAAAAGTAAAGTGCCAACAATGTTGCCAAATTTAATGCTAATTTATGCATTGGCAAATCAATTTCATATTTACACACCAGCGAGTGAAGTTAGGGAAAGAAGGATAGGTCATGTGGAACATACACTTGCATCGGATGCCTGGAAACCTTTGATAGATGAAGAAAGTTTAGCTTTTTATACAACCGGACTGAACGTTATTATTCCATAAAGAGTAAAAATATCCCTTCAAGGAGGTTGATCGCAAATCCATTTGCAATCTCACAAACCTCATAAATAATATACAAATGTTCGTATTCGATTTATTATTAGAATCCGGTCCATGAAATATAAATGTGTATTAGAAATGAAGTGCAATGTAAATACATGAACCACAATTTTAGTACTAATACGAGCACTTAGTTGACATTGAAAATAACAATTGTCGTAATCGTTCTATTTATGTAATTATCGCACAAAGGTTCTCTCTCGTATTAATTGAATTAAAAAGCAAAATTATGTTCAATGCCAACGCAAACACAAAGGTCATTTGTAATTAATTATAACCGGAGGCTTTCCAAAACACAACGCAATCGCCATTAATCAAATGAATAGCCGCATTGTTGCAATTGCATTAATTTCGTCATCAGCAGCGTAACTTCTGTTGAAGCTCTGAACTAAGTAACGGTATAATGCATTTTAACCATTTTCAAAAATTTTCAAAGTGGTTATGATGTGCACGGAGCAGTAGTGAGGTTAATAGTACCATATCCAAGATGTGAAGAAACGTATATATAGAGACGGTTGACAACTTATGAGTGCCTCGCGTAGTGTCCACCTTTCATACTCACACCTTTATCACTTTAAATTATATTAAAAACTTCTAATGATAAAAGCTTTAGCTTATTTAAAAGCTTTCTGGGAATCGTTGAAGTTCAAAATTAAGTACATTAAATTACGGTGAATCACCGTGGAATATTTGTGGTAGATTTGAGACATTTAACGAGGCATATGTTTCTATATTATGTTTCTATATTATTATGTACTAGAGTGCATTTCTCACTGAACATAAATTACAAAAAACAACACACTAAACTTTAATATGAAGCGGAAAGTAGTGAATTATACGAAATACTTTTTCAACAACATTAATTGGTTATGTCTTCAGCAATATCCAAAGTAACCTTGTGATTAATCCCCAATATTCTAACTTGTGGCACAATAATTCTCCATAAATATGATAATAATTGTAGCCAGTTCAGCACTTTGCTTTATTTGTCTACTTGTCAGCGTTAATAATTGAAATTTCAAGAAATAACCAAAATTACCTTTAAGATTGTCACCCCCACGGGTTGTAACTATGGGAACTCCTCTTAATTTATAATTTCCTATCACCGTTACATTTCATTTTTGGTGTTTCGAGGAAATGCTAAATAACGGCGCGCTGTAATTAAACACGCTGTTCGTCAGAGCGTGGAAAGTTGAAAGTCGAAATTTCTGAAGTGACCTTGTATATGTTAAGCCTTTCGCGCTAGAAGTTGAATTACTTTGCACTTCTAAGTTGTTGGCTGCTGCCTTAAGTGCTGCTTACCTTGGGGATACGACACTTTGTCAAAGACACGGTTAAAGCTACGGATGACACGGCATTTGCATTCAATTACAATCGATTTTCAAAATATGAAAATTATTATCGGAGATGAAAATTGAGCTTAAGGAAAATCTAATACATTCCAAGGGAATTAGCTGGAAGGTAAGTCCGCAAATTGCAAATATTAAGCACAAGTAAAAATAAGTGTAGAGAGCAGCAAACACGCGCAAATAACAGGTAAATAAGCATAAAGTATATGAGACCACTCTAGAAATCCAACCAACTCGTTATTGCAAATTCACCAAGAATATTTCCACTAATAAATAAGAAGCGGCATTGTATTAACCTGAATAACTGATTATGTTTAATGTGGATGCTGGTTCAACGCACTAAATTATCATTACTCCCAATACTCATTGCTTTACTTTTCACTTTCTGTTGAGTGCGCCGTTGCGTATACGTAACATGATGCAGACAGCAGCAGCCGCCCATACACAGTTGAGGGAGTCCTATGCACCCATGTACTAAGCACGCACCACTGAATGTACACATGAGTCAGCGCGCTGGCAAACCAAGCGAATGTGCGTTTCTCCATCCGAGCGAAGAAAAATTGTAATTGCTTTTCGCTTCGCCCGTCGTCTGCATGTTTGTGGTAAGAATTAATTGCGAAATATTGTTGTCACTTTTCGAACATTTGGGCAGCATGCATTCGTTTAACGGAATTCCAGTGACGACAGTAATTTACTTTATTTGTTTAAATATTTAGCGTGACTGCTTTTTCATTAATATGTGAAACAAGTTTTCAACCAATGATTTTAGTGAATTCTCAAAGTTGTGGAACATTGATATCCTTTCTTAGCAGCATCATTAACTAAATAAATTAAACAATTCAGTTATGAGACTATAAAAAGAACTCAATAAGCTTTCGCAGATATGCATTTCTTCAACGGATTGTGTTTCATCGGGAAACTTTATCGATAATTTGCAAAAATCGGCATTTAAAAGTACTTACATATATATTCCTATATCTAATGCTGAATTAAATAAATTCCACAATATTAAGTGAATCAACTCTAATCCAAGAAGAAATTATTTTCGCCTATGCAACCGTTATAACATTTAACTCAAATTTCCATTCAGTAAATTAAGCTTGACATCAGTAATAATTGAATTTCTTCAAATGTAAATGTCAGACAAACAAAGAATGGGAAATTATTTTCCACTAGAATTCAGGAAATTGGCAATGACTTGATTGAAATGAATAAATGGGCAATAAATGTCGTATTTTTACCCAGATCTGATGCAAGTTAAATACAGTTTTAGTATTCTATAATAGAGAATGGGGTTTTCTATACAAATCTGATCATTATGGTCACAAAAAAAAATATTCCTACTTCCAATATACTATAATCACTGTATTGCCAATATCACTTCGCCAGACAAGATAATTTTTCTACAATTACAATTACATCTCAGAAGAAGCATTTTCTTCGCCAATCATATGAGCTTGATTTATTTAAAGCAACGCACAAATCAAACCACTCTCCTCCAAAAACTAACTGTGACTGCCCAAGCGTCTATTTCGGGCAGTTAGCCTGCTAACCTGAAAGCGCCACTAAATAAATAATGTCAGCACAAAGAAAATATCGGCGCACGACACAAGCGTACACAAAAGCAACAATAAGCTCCGGTGAGCAAATGAAGCCAATGGGTCACAAAATGATGGGAAGGCCGGACGGACGAAATGTGCCGCAGAAGCAGATGAAAGGAAAGGTAAACGCACGACCGGCTGTCAGCATAATGTCAAATTCAGTCAAAAGGTATCTAACTCAATCACAACCAATTCAGAAAACACATGCATAAATTGCTACAACAACACAAACAAAGCGGGCGGGGCTGAGCGCAACAACCGTGATTTAAACAAATAATCACCGGAGACAGACAAAAGCACACAATTTGGCAACTAAATGGGGACGACAGCAGACAGACACAAGACGAGCGTGCGACAGACATGAAGGGAGAACTAAACGCATTGGCCATGTCCTCCCTCCGCCTCCAGCACCCTCAACTAGGAGCAAGAAGAGAACGGACGACGACAGTAATTGCTCTAGACTCAAGACGGTGAAAAGTGTACGTGTATAAATCAAAAGCAGCAATAATGAAAGCTGTGCGAAGCGGAAAGAGGCACCAATTGGGTAGGCACACAAGTGGAGAGAAGGTGTCACATTTATTTCAAATTTAAATAAATTTCATTAGAAACAGATTATCGCAAGGCAGAAGTAAAGATGACAAAAGTTTTTCTATAAATGAAGATACACAGCATTTCGACGTTGAAATTGAAGCATCGCTCTGACATATCACTTATAGAATTATCTAATCCGATCAGGTTCTGAATTATAAAATATTATACTTTAACCTCAAAATTCGTGAGAATACTAATAATATTACATTGAACATATCTTATGAGAAAATACAAGACTACCAAGGTTAGATCAGAATGTCTTGCTTTAGAATCTAATACTTATTATCAAATATATACAAGAATGTGTTTGCTCAGCATAACTTCGAATTAACTATTCCCACTTTTCTCCTTTAGAGCTAGGAACGGAGCAAATCGCAAGGCACTAACTCTGTTGTGCGCATGCTCACTCTCTCCCAATGAAATGCAATGTGCCTTAGATTACGCTACGCCGCATACGGCGACATTGCAGAAGAATTAATATTTAGTACGTGCTTTTGTCTGGCCGAGTAAAGTCTTTGCAACGCATAGCACTCATTTTTATTCAAGAATAATGTTGTCTTATTTTACGTAGCCCAAAAACTAAGCTGTTTAAGTTTTTGGGCTACGTAAAATAAGACAACATTATATATATGTATATATATATGTATGTCATATTAATAGGGTTTCTGGATATATAACAAAGCTTCAGCTGTTCTGCGCTGGTTAGAAATTCGATCTATCACTAGCCGTGAACAGTTCGAATGTAATTCTGCATAAAATGATTTTCATAAATCATAAAATCCATCAATTCTTCGGCCGCGGCTTAAAACTCTTTTGATGTCCTTTGTTATTATGAATCCACATTACAACAGTTCACCTATTTGCTCTTAATTTTGCTTTCGCAATGTTTAAAGGCTGAAATCTGCCCTGCCCCCTTCAACACACATGAGCCGCGAAATGGCCGAGATTGCATTGACGCGTTTCAGGCTGCATAATTAAATTAATTATTTTGAGTTGATGACTTTATTTGCCGTGTGGCTAGTGCTGAGATCCAAACTACATATGGGATGGATGTCAACGAGGAAGCCAAGCGGGTATCCATTTGCATGCTCACAATATACAATAACTCACTCATCTGTACACGAGTGCAACAAGTTCTTAATTATATTATGAAGCTGTGGCAGCTTTGCCGTCGTGTGTAGAATTACACAAGCAAGATGCTTTATATATGTAAATAACTATGTATGTGAACATGAGACGCGTATATGTACTTTGGTCGTGGTATTTAGGCGAGTTGTTTATACAGGATTCCATGATTTCGCACTACAAAATGAGTAAACAGACAGGAAGTCACAACTCAGAAAGTACTACTACTAGACCAATTGCAATCATTTTTGCTTGAAATCGTTCCTAATACGCCTGTGAAAAATCACAGTGAAATGTTGTGTAAACAGATTGTTGAGTATAGATCTTAACTTAGCCCAAATATTCAAAATATAGGGAGGAAATCGTTCGAGACTTGCATCTCTCCTACATACTCGGAATAAAATGAATAGTGCCTATCTAGTTGACTTTGAAAAAGCTGACTTCAAGCAAATTTTTGAAACGTAAATTAACTAGAGGTTACGTGCCCACAATCTTTGGCAAGGTCGATGACTTTTGACATGTTATAATTTTGGCCGGAGTTTATTTAGATTTTGGACGAGGTCATTGACCTTTGACAGTGATTTGTTTACATTTTGGGCTCACGCCAGTCCAAATTACTGCTTGGTCCATCTACTAAATATAATAATTGTCGTTATTCTTGATGACTGTTTATCGAATATATCGCTTTATATTGCAGTTCAATTGTTGAAAATTGCAGGAGAATATTTTCTTCGGTTTTAATGGAAGGTAAGCATGAAACTAAACAAAAGTTAATTACAGAATCATTTCTTAAAAAACTTAGTTCTTCATTTGGGCATATTGTTTTTTCTAACATTATTGAACATTTGCAGAAACCGGATAACCGACCACAAAACGTAGACTTAATTGAGAGGATACACACCTAACTTTTGCAAAATAAATTGCTCGAAAAAGGTCATTTTCAACTGTCGCAAAGCGTTAAAGAGCTCGTTCACGGAGTAAACACAAAGTAGCAACAAAGCACACATGGAGAATACTTTCCCATTTTCCCTTTCGTTTTTGAATATGTCCGCTGGGGGAAATGCGAGTCAAGACGAATGCAAATTAAGGTAAAAACAGCATGAAGAAAAGAGAGTAAGGGAGGCAGGTGCAAAGAAATGAAATATGATAAAAACACGCAAAAGCTATTTAAGAAAAGCGGCCGAAAGAAAATGTCTGCCTTTTGAACTTTCCGAGAAATGCTGCAAAGTCCATAAACAAACACTAGGCATCGATTGAAGACATTTTTCTTCACAATATCAGAATTTAATGGCGAAACCGACAGTTGGCATATTCGGCAATGCCAGCGAACAAACACACGAATTTATGCAGCCATTTATTAAAGGCCAAATTTTCGGTCTAAAAATACCCATGTCACACTGTTTTATTGGAAATGTGGTCCTCCCGTTTTTAAATTTATACACGTCAACACAATTCCTGTTTACATGTCAATAAAAGATGTCCGTAAATGGGGAGACTATTTCTCTCACCCAAATTCTCTGTGTCCTATTGGCAATAAAATTACCTATATTCTCGCCGAACAGTTTCCCTTGAAATGCACACACAACGAACGAGGGCATGAACTAAGCGACGAATACAATCTGGTTGATGACTAAGTAGCCATGAATCCAGGAAATAATAATATTAATCTGTGTTTAGGCAATGAGTTGAGTAACCTCATCGGACATTTAATACCGCACACAAATGCGCAACATGAGATGGGCAATGATTATTCAAAGACAGCAACAAAATGTGGTAAACGTGGGTATTTAAGGACCTAAATTCGGTACATACAGGGTGGGTAATACAGAATATGTATATTTTAAATGTTTCAAAAGTAATGGAATGGGGAAAGTAAACAAGAAATGAAGAAAGGATTTATTTTTACATTTTTTTAAGAATTCAGAGTATCACACACTAATTCGAACAACGACACTCAAGGTCGGACTTTCTTTGAAGCAATCTTGAAATATGTAACCCCCTTGAGTTGCACCTTATATGAAGCCCAAGGCTGTAAGATTTCCTTGCCGTAGCCCACACGTGGCACTCGAATAAATCCTTTTCGCAATAACAACGCGCACGTTCGCCACAACCGTCCCCCTCACCTTACACTCGCATACCTACGTGCTCAAGTGAATTTGGCTCGAATCGGGCGTCCAAATGTGCAGTTAAATGCGTACTGAAATCGCATTCTAATCGGTCACCAAGGAGTGGAAAAGCACACGAAAGCTGCCAGCAGGTGCCTTGAAATGGCCTTAAATGGATTTTTATGGAAATTAAGACTGGGCTGAAATTAAACGGCGAATATAAAGATGATACTTAAATCATGCGAACATATGTAAATTGTGCACGAAAACAAACGGTAAAAAGGAAATATATGACAGCAATTGGGGGTGTATCTTCACTTGTGGCCCTACTGCTTCCTGTATTGTGTTTTTTGTTGTTTTTGTGTAAGAGAAGTCGCTCAACCATTAACGCCTCCGTTATCGATCTGCAACTGCGCGTAGTCGCCAAGTCATAAAATCTCGCTGCACAGCAAGTGAGCAAAGCGCTCCGCTCTGCACTTGTGCAAATACACGCCTGAAAACGCTGGAGGATGTGTGCACACAGCAGGTTCTTAGCGTATTTGTCATGTGTGTGCGTGTGGGTAGACACATCATCGATGCCGCTGCTAAAATTATTTATTTATTGGTAGCAATAAATTCCAACGGCTGACGGAATTCTCGATTCTGGCCAAATGCATAGCTGAGTATATTA
Organism: Zeugodacus tau; assembly: GCA_031772095.1. Lineage (NCBI taxonomy): Eukaryota > Metazoa > Arthropoda > Insecta > Diptera > Tephritidae > Zeugodacus > Zeugodacus tau. The sequence goes on from CM062649.1 coordinate 93,946,404, forward strand.
CGCGGAAATTCATCGGCGAGCATTTGGGTTTCACTGGAAATATTTGCCAGAATTTTGGTTTAGCCGCATTGTTGTTGTTTAGACAGCGTTTCATATATTGAAAGACGCGAAGACTTGAGTAGGGTCCAGTGGTACTTCTTTTAATACGCAAAGGTTTACTAAATCGCAAGAGCAAATATCATTTTTTAATGAAACTGAATAATGAAATAACACCATAAAAACAATTCCAAAATACCAAAGAGGTTTCAGTGCTCTTTCAATGCTTTACTTCCATGACTTTCATGTTGATGTTCTGTCTCAGACAGCTCAGTGCTTTGAGCTCAAACATTTCAATGATGAAATATACTATAACATTCACATATAAATTGAGATATTATGTACGAATACGAGTATGTGCGACTCATAGTCTGCCTTAAGTGAGCAATCGCCTTAAAAGAAATACAAGTTTCAATACTCTTAATTTCCCATCTTCGATTTGTCTCTCTTGTCTCTGCAAGGCACTTTTATTTGTGAAATTGTCTTTTAATATTCCTAGTTACACATGCAGGTATATACATCTAACGGAATTCACCCACGCAACTGTTACCCAATGAACTTTGTGCAACAACAACAACAACCGTCATTTATTGTCTTATACTTTTTCTGGGTTCAATCAGCCACCGCTTGTCGCTTGTATGGAAAAGTAAGTATTTTCTGAAAAATTTAAAACAATTTATTTGACATAAACTCTGACTGCCTCACCTCCTGTTGTCCCTTTAATAAACTCTCACTAAACACTAATACACTGTCTTATATATTTTATCCCGTCACTTCACCATTTCTCCAGCAGAACGTGCACCCACTTATCGGTGAAGAAGTCCCGTCATTTGTAGAGATTTGTACACATTTTATGGCTCCATAATAGTTGGTCATTAAAGATACGTAAAGCGCAGCTGTGTGAGTTTCATGCGAAATCATTTACTTACTTACAACAACCTACTGGCCTACCCTTTCTTCGAAGCGATAGAAGACATTTTGCAAACATTTGCTTGTTGGATTTTACTTTGGATGTGTTCACTTCGATTAATTGGTAATTGAATTTGAATTCAGAGAAACTTGTAATTACGCTCGATGAAGATGGGATTAGTTTTTGAATCTACGAAGGATGCCGAGCATCACTTCACTGGACTGCAAGGCTTCAAAACTCTCACAGGTATAAAGATAAATTATATATACCATTATCTATTGAATTTAGAAATCGCCTTTCTTTTCAGAAAAGTATTTTTCTTTCAGGGAAACAATAGCAGAATGTGTCAATCCTTCGCTTTCGGACTACCAAAGCCCACGAACTCTACCCCTAGTAGATGGAATTTTCAATATTCAAATAATGTGACTGCTTGCACCATATGTGGCACATCGTAAAAGTGAACAATACAAAAATGGTAAATAAGTATCTCTAAGCTTTGAAAACTAAGAGTGGCTAAACAATAAGTAGAAATTTATTGAATGGCTTGTACGTGAGGGCGACACTCAAAGGCAATGAAAGTGAATGCATAGGCTCAGCAAGTAGTGACAGGCTTCACATGCATACCATATTCCATATGAGAACTCTTTAAAAAATATTTGATTACAAAGTTTTGATAATATAAGCAACATATGTGTTGGATTCCAAGGTTGGAGCATATAGATTCGTTCGGAACTTAAAAATACGTTTTTAATTTGTTTACTAATAAAAATTTAGCTAAATTGTTTAACATATCACGCCATTGTTATCAAATTCTCAACCGTCCCTCAGAGACTCAAATTTACTTATGCACTCTAAAACCTAAGGTCTAAAGAAATTTTCAGTTTCGTTGCTACCTAATTTCTTATTGTAAATTCGAAATTTCGAAATTTGACCCCACTTTGCAGACTCTTATTCGCTATTTTCGCCTCCATATCAATGCACTCGCTTCGCAACCGAGTAAAGCAACCTGAGAGGGTTAATTAAAGTGGCTCCTCCTACACCTTTTCGTGGGCGACCCTCATCCATATACACGTAAATGCTGTTTTGTTGTTTTTGTTGTATTCAATCACATCACAGTTTTAGGCTCACATTTGCGTCCGTGTGCACTGGATGTGGCTTTGCGCGCTCGAGGTCGTTTAAATCCTCTTTATTGTCCCTGAACCAATCAATGCCGGAATCGAGCGACACGAAATTGCACGATAAAGAGTGATGCAGATTGTGAACTCGCTTTTTATTGGAATCGTTCGTCGTTTATTGCGGTTTTTCATGTTTTCGTGAGTTTTTGGGTGGCCTATTTCAGCGCACACATATCGACCCTTTTGTAGAGCGGAGGGAAATGTGCAACGGTCCTTTTTCAATGTAAATAAATTCTTTCAATTGAAAGGCAAGTTTAAATATAAACGTGGAATGCTTTGAGCATTTAGAAATGGGAACTATTTGGTGCTATTCGCCGCATTACCAATTACTTATTAAACTCAAATCTGTTATTACTGGATATGAATATTGAGACAGAGGTCGAAATAGAAACTATTTAGAAATAGTTCAATATTAGATTAAGATATTGTTTAAGGGAGGGATTTAAATCCTCTTCGAACGACAGGTTTCTAAAAATATGAATGTTTATTGTATTATCTGCGTTAGAAAAGCCTTGCAGATAATTCGGAGTAAATTAAACAATATATTGGCGACATCAGAGCGTATGAGTATCGTTCGACCTATTAAAATTTTGAATATCCTGGAACAATTGAAACAAAACCATAATTGTATTGACAACTCAAAACTGCCTACTGCTGCACTGAGTCCTCTCGTTTTGAATAAGTATGTCTACTAAGGAACTCTTTGTCGATTGTTGCACCATACTTTCCTCAAGTCAAATTTAGTAATGCCTGAGATTTTTAAGTAGATTCCTAGGCGAAAATTAAGCTTCATAAATCTAAGTTATATCTCATAGCATACAACAACAACCCCTTCGCTTTGCATATGTTTGCGATAATGGAAAACGTAGCTGTGAGAATATACAAAGTGGTTTCAAATGATTAAAGGCTAACCATCGATCAGGTTTTCATTTTCAGGTATTCATAGTAAAACCATTCCCCTCGCGCTTCCGAATCGCGCTGGTAATATCTACATAATGCGCAAGTGTATGTAGGAACTTATTTAAGCTTGTTCTTTCACCTGTACCACCCGCGGAGTGATGTTAGCAGCTGTTGCCGGAGCACAAAAGCAGATCCCATGACTCAGCACGTATTGCGCATAAACAGTTATAGCCATTGTGTACACATTATTGTAAAAGGCTTGCGGTATAGCTATCGATTACCCATCCCCAACCACTTTGCAACTCACCTGCTGCAAATTTACTGCTGAACACATTTGCACGCAATATAGTGCTGCAACACACACACTAACACCCACTCATTTCTGCTAAAACGGTTCTTACATATGTTCATATCTATTCTTACAAATTCCAGAGTAAACTATAATTCTGCAAGCTTTGAAGAAAACCAAATCCATTGGCGGTTAAGTTGTTTGCTTTGAAACCACAGCAACATTAAAGGTATTATATTTATATTGATATGGTTGTCATAGGGCTTTGGAAAATCGTGATTCTTCATAAGAATGGATCCTTTTTTGGTAAGAGAATTCAGTTAACTTTTGAAAATTCCTAGGATACTTTGCGCCTTTATTAGAAACTGATATATATAATTGGTATCTCTCCATCTTTATACCAGACGCAGATTCCACAAACTCCCGAGTTCAAGAATTTTCTTTCTCGTAAATCCTTATCCCTCCTGAGGTGCACGCATGCTTACTTTATAAATACTATGATAGCATGCATATGCACGAGTGCTGGTATATTGAGATGCTTCATGAAATCTCATGAGATTAGCATTTATTTGAGCGCGAAATTTGCTCAAACAAAATCCCGTCGAAGGGAGTGAGAATTCTCCAAATAAAAAGTGAAAACCTCCAGCAGCTCTAGAAAAGCAATTTTTACTTACGTTACTCTCGGGAGGCCTCCTTAATATGCAAATTCATAGAGCACTAAAGCCGCTGCTTAAACAAAATAAATGACGAGAGAAGCGAAGTCATTTTCACATTCACGAACATGTGTTTTGTTTTTGTATTTGCTTGCTGATAAGGGCAAATGTTTGCGAATTGCGCGCTAACACTTATTCGATTGTGGAAAATCTTAAAGTGAACCTATATTCGATATCAAAATTTATAATATCGATTCTTATGTCATGACCCTATTGAACAATTGCGGTCTGTGATGAAAGAAATTGTGAATTCTTCTCTCTCCCAACAGAATAACAAAGCAACTACCAAATCTCTTGATGGACATGTTTTACACGTGTAATACTCGCGCAATTCACTCTTGTACAATAACATTTTAAATTGTCGAATAAATGGCCCTAAATTTTTATATCCATTAAACGCAGCAGACCAACAACACTCAAGTGTTCGTACTAACGGGCGCACTTAATACTCGTACACACTCACGCGGTACAAATTTACCTCAGAGCAAGTGAGTGCCGCCACGGTTTTCGTAAAATTCGTTAAAAGCTTCAAGTGATGGCACATAAAGAATAAAGATGCCCCTCATCAGTCGACAAATGGAGGAGGGAGGTGGCACATGACCGAAGACAAACCAACGCGCCTGGCAAGCAGCGACTAGGCAAGAGACGAGCCGCCATGAAGTATAAGCTCACATATGTTCGGCTAACTGTATCTCGCTTTGTAAGCAGGCGAGAATGTGTGCGTGTAAGTGGCTTGTACATTCATATTTTATGAGTCCTTACACACTCACTCACACATATGTAGCTACCGAGTATCGCATAAAACACGCTGCATGCGAGCCTCCTAAGCTGCGCTCTGTCTAATGTAATTAAATTGCCACTTTCTAATGCTTGCCATTTGGCTCACCGTTCATCTTTCGTCATATTTACCCACCTCTTGATACCTCTACAGGCGATCAGGTAAGCGTTACAACTCACATTCGTTGTCTTCTTTAATCTTCGCTGGCTGCAGGCAGTTGTGATGTAAACAAACTCTGTTGAAATATGATTGGATGGGTATGCCTCTTGCTTACCCTGTAGAGAGAGCTTTCCCTAGTGGAAGGATATTTATCTGGGTTACTTCGAGTAAAATGTTGGTTAATTGTCCGAAATATATATTTAACAAGTAAGGAAGGGCTAAGTTCGGGTGTAACCGAACATTTTATACTCTCGCAATTTATTTATTTAACTTTATTTATATTATATAATACACAATTTGACCAACATATTCGTCATATATATTGTATAAAGTCCATTGAAAGTTAAGGAAACCCTAATATTAGGTTAGAAGTACCGAGGTCCTCATGTTCGATATATGAGGCCTTGAAAACCTATGGTCCGATTTCGGCGATTTTTAGAATGGGGCTGCCACACTATTAACATAGTATTTGTGCAAAGTTCTGCACCGATATCTTCACTAGTACTTACTTTATATATTGTAATGTAAACGATTCAGGTCTTCTTCAAAGTTCTGGTATATAGGAAGTAGGCGTGGTTGTTAAGCGATTTGGCCTATTTTCACAACATATCATTGGGATGTAAGGAAACTATTACAAACCAAGTTTCATTGAAATCGGTCGAGTAGTTCCTGAGATATGGTTTTTGACCCATAAGTGGGCGACGCCACGCCCATTTTCCATTTTGTAAAAAAATCTGAGTGCAGCTTTCATCTGCCATTTCTTATGTGAAATTTAGTGTTTCTGACGTTTTTCGTTAGTGAGTTAACCCACTTTTAGTAATTTTCAACCTAACTTTTGTATGGGAGGTGGGCGTGGTTATTATCCGATTTCTTTCATTTCTAAACCGTAGTAGGAAGTGACTAAAAAAAACGACTACAAAAAGTTTGGTTTATATAGCTCTATTGGTTTGCGAGATATGTACAAAAAACTTAGTAGGGGGCGGGGCCACGCCCACTTCCCCAAAAAAGTTACATCCAAATATGCCCCCTCATAGTGCGATCCTTCATACCAAATTTTATTTCCATAGCTTTATTTATGGCTTAGTTATGGCACTTTATGTGTTTTCGGTTTTCGCCATTTTGTGGGCGTGGCAGTGGTCCGATTTTGCTCATTTTCGAACTTGTTCTTCCTATGGTGCCAAGGAATATTTTTGCCAAGTTTCGTCAAGATATCTTAATTTTTACTCAAGTTACAGCTTGCACAGACGGACAGACGGACAGACGGACAGACGGACGGACGGACAGACGGACAGACGGACAGACGGACAGACGGACAGACGGACGGACGGACAGACATCCGGATTTCAAATCTACTCGTCACCCTGATTACTTTGGTATATATGACTCTATATCTAACTCGTTTAGTTTTGGGTGTTACAAACAACCGTTATGTGAACAAAACTATAATACTCTCTAGCAACTTTGTTGTTGCGAGAGTATAACAACAATGATTAAGTGGTGCGAAGCGGTAGGAGGCACCAATTTGGTAGGCACAAAAGTGGAGAGAAGGTGTCACATCTCTTTCAAATTTAAATTAATTCCATTAAAGCAGATCGGAAGACAGAAGACGTTTTTCGTCTGTTTTTTCTTTTACAAAATTTTTTCGGCGTTGAAACATCAGTTCAAAAGCTGTAATTAAAACTTTAACAAGTCAGGTGTTCAGAGATATTCATTACATATAATAGTCAAAGAGATAACGTTTTATAATTAATGCTCTGACTTATCATTTGTATAAGTATATAATCCGGTCATGTTCTGATTTCTAAATATTTTATTTTAGCAAGCCGGTAACCTCAAAATTCGTGAGAATACTACTAGTAATACATTTAATATATGTATCTTATGAGCAAATACAAGACTACCAAGGTAAGATCAGAATTTCTTGCTTTAGAATCTAGGAGTTGTTATCAAATATATAACCAAATGTGTTTGCTCAGCATAACTTCGAATTAACTATTCCCACTTTTCTCCTTTAGAGCTAGGAACGGAGCAAATCGCAAGGCACTGTCTCTATAGTGCGCATGCTCACTCTCTCCCAATGAAATGCAATGTACCTTAGATTACGCTACGCCGCATACGGCGATATTGCAGAAGAATTCATATTTAGTACGTGCTTTTGTATGGCCAAGTAAAGTCTTTGCAACGCATAACACAGCTCTTCTTTGACGAACCATTTTTACTTATTTTACGTAGCCTAAACAGCTGAACTGCTTGCATATATGCTTCTCATACTAATATGTTTGCATTGTAATAAATTTCATCGGCCGCGGCTTAAAACTGTTTTGATGTCCTTTGTTATTATGAATTTTAATTTGATTAATTTGGTTTACATTACAACAGTTCACAGATATGCACTTAATTTTGCTTTCGTAATGTTTAAAGGCTGAAATCTGCCCTGCCCTCCTTCAAAACATATGAGCCTCGAAATGGGCGATATTGCATTGACGCGTTTCAGGCTGCATAATTAAATTAATTATTTTGAGTTGATGAGTTTACTTGCCGTGTGGCTAGTGTTGAGGTCCAAACTACATATGGAGGGAATGTCAACGAGGAAGCCAAGCGGGTATCCATTTGCATGCTCACAATATACAAGTATATCCCATTCATCTGCAGACAAGTGCAACAAGTTCTTAATTATATTATGAAACTGTGGCAGCTTTGCCGTCGTGTGTAGAATTACACAAGCAAGAGGCTTTATATATGTAAATAACTATGTATGTGAACGCGTATATGTACTTTGGCCGGCTATTTAGGCGGGTTGTTTGTAAAGGATTTCATGATTACAAAATGAGTACACAGACAGGAAGTCACATCTCAGAAAGTACTACTAATAGACCAGTTGCATTCAAATTAGCTCGGAATCATTCCTAATACGCCCGTGAAATATCCCAATAAAATGTTGTGTGAACATATTGCTGAGTATAGATCTTAACTTAGCCCAAAAATTCAAAATATAGATAGGAAATCGTTCGAGACTTTCATCTCTCCTACATACTGCTAATATAACGAATAGCGCCTGTCTAGTTGACTTTGAAAAAAGCTGACTTCAAGCAAATTTTTGAAACGTTAAGTAACCAGAGGTTACGTCCCACAACCTTTGGCAAGGTCGATGGCTTTTGACATGTTATAAATTTGACCGGAGTTTATTTAAATTTTGGACGAGGTCATTGACAGGGATTTGTTTATATTTAGGGCTCACGCCAGTCCAAATTACTGCTAAATCATAATAATTGTCGTTATTCTTGATGCCTGTTTATCGAATATATAGGTTTATGTTGCAGTTCAATAGCGGGAAAATATTTTCTTAGGTTTAAAATTTGTTGAGTAGAGTGTTTTCCATTTTTAATGGAACCGCCTCATAAAGGTAAACACAGAACTAAACAAAAGTTAATTAATTACAGACTCATTTCTTAAAAAACTAAGTTCTTCATATGGGCATATTGTTTTTTCTAACTTAATTGAACATTTGCAGAAAACGCACAACCGACCACAAAACATAGACCTTATTGAGAGGATACACACTTAACTTTTGCAAAATAAATTGCTCGAAAAAGGTCGTTTTAAATTGTCGCAAAGCTTTAAAGAGCTCGTTCACGGAGTAATAACAAAGGAGCAACAAAGCACACATGGCGAATACTTTCCCATTTTCCCTCTCCTTTTAAATATGTCCGCTGGGGGAAATGTGAGTCAAGACGAATGCAAATTAAGGTAAAAACAGCATGAGAATGGAAAGCAGAGTAAGGGGGCAGGTGCAAAGAAATGAAATATGACAAAAACACCCAAAAGCAATTTAAGAAAAGCGGCCGAAAGAAACTGGCTGCCTTTTGAACTTTCCGAGAAATGCTGCAAAGTCCACAAACAAACACAAGACATGGCAGGAATGTAGCTAGGCATCGATAGGAAACATTTTTCTTCACAATACCAGAATTTTATGCCAAACCGACAGTTGGCATATTCGGCAATACCAGCAGACAAACGCACGAATTTATGAGGCCATTTATTAAATGCCAAATTTTCGGTCTAAAAATACCCATGTCACACTGTTTTATTGGAAATGTGGTCCTCCTGTTTTTAAATTTTTACACGTCCACACAATTCCTGTTTACAAGCCAATAAAAGGTGTCCGTAAATGGGGACGCCATTAATTTCATTCACCCAAATTCTTTGTATCATATTGGCAATAAAATTACCTATGTTCTCGTCGAACTGTTTCCCTTGAAATGCACACACAACGAACGAAGTCATGAACTAAGCGACGAATACAATCTGGGTTTGGACTAAGTAGCCATGAATCCAGGAAATAATAATATTAATCTGTGTTTGGGCAGTGAGTTGAGTAACCTCATCGGACATTTAATACCGCACACAAATGCTCAACATGAGATTGCCAATGATTATTCAAAGACAGCAACAAATTGTTGGAAACGTGGGTATTTGAGGACCGAAATTTGGTAGATACAGGGTGAGCCATACAGAATATGTATATTTTCTAAACAAGAGCTATGGAATGAAAAAGGTAAAACAGAAATCTTAAAGATTTCGGAGTATCATACACTAATTCGAACAACCACACTCACGGTCGGAAGTTGCACCTTGTATTAAGTCCAAGGCTTTGCAAAAGCAACGGAGAAACACAAGAAAATGAGCCTAAGTAGAAGCGGAGTGAATTCAAATATGTGGCGCATAATAAGTGTAAAATTTCCGTGCCAAAGTCCACACGTGGCACTCGAATAAATCCTTTTCGCTATAACAGCGCGCACGTTCGCCACAACCGCCCCCCTCACCTTACATCCGCATACATACGTGCTCAAGTGAATATGAGTCGAATTGAGCGTCCAAATACCGTAATCTTTATGGAAATTAAGAGAACACGGCGACTGGGCTGAAAATACACGGCGAATATGAAGATGATACTTATTTCATGCGAACATATGTAAATTCAGACCGAAAACAACCGGTAAAAAGAAAACATATGACAAGAATTTGGGATGCCCCTTCACTTTTGGCCCTACTGCTTCCTGGATTTTGTTTTTGTGTAAAAGAAGTCGCTCAGCCATTAACGCCTCCGTTATCGATCTCCAACTGCGCGTAGTCGCCAAGTCATAAAATCTCGCTGCACAGCAACTGAGCAAAGCGCTCCGCTCTGCACTTGTGCAAATACACGCAAGCGAAAACGCCGGATGTGTGCACTTGGCGTATTTGCCATGTGTGTGCGTGTGTGTGTAGACACATCATCGATGCCGCTGCTAAAATTATTTATTTATTGGTAGCAATAAATTCCAACGGCTGACGGAATACTCGCTTCTGGCCAAATGCATAGCAGAGTGTGTTACGCGGAAATTCATCGGCGAGCATTCGGATTTCACTGGAAACATTTGGCAGAATTTTGGTTTAGCAACAGTGTTGTTGTTTAGACAGCGTTTCATATGTTTTTGTGATATCGAAAGACTCGAAGACTTGTGTAGGGTCCAGTGGTACTTCTTTTAATAAGCGAAGCATTTCTTTGCATTGAAATTATTTGCAGATTTGACAATACATAACTGCATATAAAAAAATCTTTGTGAATAGTTAAACTGAACTAAATATAGGCAGTTATTGATCATTAAGGGATCACTGTGGAATGAGAGAGGCAAGCCAGGCTTTAATTCCATGTGGGTTATTGCATTGTACAAGCCCAGACACTTGACATTCAATCCATATTTTATGAGCCTCTCTGTTCTAAAAACAATCAAATATTGGTTCAGTACGCGATTTCCAGGTTTACTACATCAAAAGAGCAAATATCATTTTTTAATTAAACTGAATAAAGAAACTTAAAACATAAAAACAACGCCAAGACACCAAAGTGTCTTCTCAGTGCTCTTTAAATGCTTTCAACTTTATTCCCATGACTTTCATATTAAAGTTCATGGTGTCTCAGACAGCTCAATGCTTTGAACACAAACATTTCAAAAATGAAATACATGTACACATTCACATATAAATTGAGATATTATGTACTAATACGAGTGTGTGCGATTCATAGTCTGCTTTAAGCGAGCAATCGCCTTAAAAGAAATTAAATACTCTTAATTTCCCTTCTTCGATTTGTCTATCCTGTCTCTGCAAGGCACTTTTATATGTGAAATTGTCTTTTAATATTCCTGGTTACACATGTAGGTAAATACATCTAACGGAATTCACCCACGCAACTGTTACCCAATGAACTTTGCGCAACAACAACAAAGGTCATTTAAGGATTTGTACTTTGTCTCAGTTTAATCAGTCGCCGCCACACCCACTCGCTTGTCACTTGTATGGGAAAATAAGTATTTTCCGAAAAATTTAAAGCAATTTATTTGACATAAACTCTGTCTGCTTCACCTCCACTTGAGTGAAGGGAAAACTGTCCCTCCTATCCTTAACTTATGTCCCTTTAATACACTCTTCTTACTAAACACTAACAAATTTACTATATTTTATCCCGTTACTTCGCCGTTTCCCTCATCAGAACGTGTACCCACTTATCGGTGAAGAAATCCCGTCATTTGTAGAGATTTGTACACATTTTATGGCTCCATAATAGTTGGCCATTAAATAGACGTAAAGCGCAGCTGTGCGACAAGTTTCATGCGAAATAATTTACTTACTTACAATAACCTACCCGCCTACACTTTCTTCGAAGAGACAGAAGACATTATGCATACATTTGCTGACTGGCTTTTGCATTAGGGTTATTCACTTCGATTAATTGGTAATTGAATTTGAATTCAGAGAAACTTGTAATTACGCTCGATAAAGATGGGTTTAGTAATTGAATCTAAGAAGGGTGCCGAGCATCACTTCACTGGACTGCAAGGCTTCAAAACTCTCACCAGGTATAAAGATAAATTGTATATACACCATTAGCTATTGAGTTTAGAAATCGCCTTTCTTTTCAGAAAAGTATTTTTCTTTCTAGGAAACAATAGAAGAATATGTGAATCCGAACACCTGACTGTTTCCACCTTCGCTTTCGGACTGTCAAGGGCCACGATATGTCCCGTTTAACAATGCAGCAGGAGCTCTACCCCTAGTAGATGGAATTTTCAGTATTCAAATAATGTGACTGCTTGCACCATATGTGGCACATCGTAACAATGAATACTACAAAATGGTAAACAAGCATCTCTAACCTTGTGTAGAACAAGCTTAGAAAACTAAGAGTGGCTAAACAATAAGTTGGAATTTATTGAATGGCTTGTACGTGAGAGCACTCAAAGGCAATGAAAGTGAATAAATACACTCAGCAAGTAGTGAAAGACTTCACATGCATACCATATTCCACCATATGAGAACCGATCCAAAAGTAATTGATTTTAAGGTTTTGATAATATAAGCAACATATGTGTTGGATTCCAAGGTTGGAGCATATAGATTCGTTCGGAACTTAAAAAAAACGGTTTTTAATTTGTTTAATAATAATATTTAGTTAAATCACGCCATTGTTATCAAAATCTCAGCCGTCCCTCAGAGACTCAAATTGACTTATCCACTCAAAACCCTCCGGTCTAAAGGAATTTTCAGTTTCATTGCTTCCTAATTTCTGATTGTAAATTCAAAATTTCGAAATTTGTCTCACTTTGTAGACTCTCGTTCGCTAGTTCCGCCTCCATAGCAATGCACTCGCTTCGCAACTAAGTAACGCAACCTGAGAGAGTTAATTAAAGTGGCTCCTCCTGCACCTTTTTGTGGGCTGCCTGCGTACTCGTTTACACGTGAATACTTTTGTTGTTGTTGTATTCGATCACGTCATGGTTTTAGGCTCACATTTGCGTCCGTGTGCACTGGATGTGGCTTTGCGCGCTCGATGTCGTTTAAGTCCCCTTTATTGTCCCTGAACCAATCAATGCCGGAATAGAGCGACACGAAATTGCACAATAAAGTGTGATGCGGAATGTAAATTCGATTTTTATTGGAATCGTTCGTCGTTTATTGCGGCTTTTCGTGCTTTCGTGTGTTTTTGGGTGGCCTATTTCAGCACAAACATATCGACCCTTTTGTAGAGCGGAGGGAAATGTGCAACGGTCCTTTTTTCAATGAAAATAAATTCTTTCAATTGAAAGGCAAGTTTAAATATAAACGTGGAATACTTTAAGCAATTAGAAATGGGAACTATTTGGTTCTATTCACCGCATTACCAATTACTTATTAACCTCAAATCTGTTATTACTGGATATGAATATTGAGACAGAGGTCGAAATAGAAACTATTTAGAAATAGTTTGTTTAAGGGAGGGATTTAAATCCTCTTCGAACGACAGGTTTCTAAAAATATGAATGTTTATTGTATTATCTGCGTTAGAAAAGCCTTGCAGATAATTCGCCGTAAATTAAACAATATATTGGCGACACCAGAGCGAATGAGTAACGTTTGACCTATTTAAATTGTGTTCATCTTGAAACAATTGAAACAAAATCTAATCTGTATTGATAACTGAAAACAACTAACCGCAGAACTAAATCCTATCTTGTTAAATAAAAATATTTCCTAAGAGACTCTTTGTCGATTATCGCATCAAGTCAAATTTAGTGATCCCTGAGATTTCTAATTAGATTCCTAGGCGAAAATGAAGCCTCATAAATCTAAGTTATATCTCATAGCTTACAACAACAACCCCTTGGCTTTGCATATGTTTGCGATAATGGAAAACGTATCCGTGAGAATATACAAAGTGGTTTCAAATGATTAAGGGCTAACCATCGATCAGGTATTCATAGCAAAATCTTTCCCTTTCGCGCTTCCGAATAATGCTAGCAATATCTACATAATGCACATGTGTATGTAGAAACTTATTTAAGCTTGTTCTTTCACCTATACCACCCTCGGAGTGATGTTAGCAGCTGTTGCCGGAGCACAAAAGCAGATCCCATGACTCAGCACGTATTGCGCATAAACAGTTATAGCCATTGTGTACACATTATTGTATAAGGCTTGCGGTACAGCTATCGATTACTCATCCCCAACCACTTTGCAACTCACCTTTTTCGAATTTAGTGCTGAACACATTTGCACACAATATAGTGCTGCAACACACACACTAACACCCACTCACAGCAAATCCAATGTTCAACTAACTACTATTTCTGCTAAATCGGTTCGTACATATGTTCATATCTATTCTTACAAATTCCAGAGTAAACTATAATTCTGCAAGCTTTGAAGATAACCAATTCCATTGGCGGTTAAATGGTTTGCTTAGAAAACACAGCATTCCATTAAAGGTATTATATATTGATATGGTTGTCATAGGGCTTTGGAAAATAGTGATCCTTCATTAGTAAGGATGCTTTTTCGGTAAGAGAATTCAGTTATCTTTTGAAAATTCCTAGGATACCTTGCCCCTTTATTAGAAACTGTTCATATTCAATTGGTGTCTCTCAATATTTATGCCAGACCCAGATTCCACAAACTCCCGAGTTCAAGAACTTTCTTCTTCAAACATTTCATCGCTTTTATGTGTTCATTTTATGATTCGGCTCTTAATGCAACTGTTGGAACCTACCACCATTTTATACTTAACAAGTAAGGAAGGGCTAAGTTCGGGTGTAACCGAACATTTTATACTCTCGCAATTTATTTATTTAACTTAATTAATATTATATAATACACAATTTGACCTACATATTCGTCATATATATTGTATAAAGTCCATTGAAAGTTGGAAACCCTAATATTAGGTTAGAAGCACCGAGGTCCTCGTGTTCGATATATGGGGCCTTAAAAACCTATGGTCCGATTTCGGCGATTTTTAGAATGGGTCTCCCACACTATTAACATAGTATTTATGCAAAGTTCTGCACCGATATCTTCACTAGTAATTACTTTATATATTGTAAAGTAAGCGATTCAGATCGTCTTCAAAGTTCTGGTATATAGGAAGTAGGCGTGGTTGTGAAGCGATTTGGCCTATTTTCACAACATATCATTGGGATGTAAAGAAACTATTACAAACCAAGTTTCATTGAAATGGGTCGAGTAGTTCCTGAGATATGGTTTTTGACCCATAAGTGGGCGACGCCACGCCCATTTTCCATTTTGTAAAAAAATCTGAGTGCAGCTTTTATCTGCCATTTCTTATGTGAAATTTAGTGTTTCTGACGTTTTTCGTTAGTAAGTTAACCCACTTTTAGTAATTTTCAACCTAACTTTTGTATGGGAGGTGGGCGTGGTTATGATCCGATTTCTTTCATTTTTGGACTGTATTAGGCAGTGGCTAAAAAAAATGACTGCAGAAAGTTTGGTTTATATAGCTCTATTGGTTTGCGAGATATGCACAAAAAACTTCGTAGGGGGCGGGGCCACGCCCACTTCCCAAATTACATCCAAATATGCCCCTTCATAGTGCGATCCTTCATGCCAAATTTTATTTCCATAGCTTTATTTATGGCTTAGTTATCGCACTTTATGTGTTTTCGGTTTTCGCCATTTTGTGGGCGTGGCGGTGGTCCGATTTTGCTCATTTTCGAAAGCAACCTTCCTATGGTGCCAAGAAATAAGTGTGCCAAGTTTCATCAAGATATCTTAATTTTTACTCAAGTTACAGCTTGCACAGACGGACGGACGGACGGACGGACGGACGGACAGACGGACAGACAGACATTCGGATTTGAACTCCACTCTTCACCCTGATCACTTTGGTATATATAACCCTATATCTAACTCGTTTAGTTTTGGGTGTTACAAACAACCGTTATGTAAACAAAACTATAATACTCTCTTTAGCAATATTTGTTGCGAGAGTATAAAAATATACATTTACAAAATTTTCCGTCTGCTCGTAAATTCTTATCCCTCCTGAGGTGCACGGATGCTTACTTTATAAATATTATGGAAGCATGCATATGCACGTGTGTTGGTGTATTCAGATGCTTCATGAAATCTCATGAGATTAGCATTTATTTGAGCGCGAAATTTGCACAAACAAAATCCCGTCGAAGGGAGTGAGAATTCTCCAAATAAAAAGTGAAAACCTCTAGCAGGTCTAGAAAAGCAATTTTTACTTACGTTACTCTCGGGAGGCCTCCTTAATATGCAAATTCATAGAGCACTAAAGCCGCTGCTTAAACAAAATAAATGACGAGAGTAGCGAAGTAATTTTCACATTCACGAAGATATGCTTTGTTTATTAATTCGCTTGCTGATAAGGGAAAATGTTTGCGAATTGCGTGCTAACACTTATTTGATTGTGTAAAATCTTAAAGTGAACCTGTATTCGATATCAAAATTTATAATAACGATTGACCCTTTTGAACCATTGCGGTCTGTGATGAAAGAAATCGTGAATTTTTCTCTCTCCAAACAGACAAATAAAGCAACTTCCAAATCGCTTAATGGAAATATTTTACAAGTGTAATACTCGCGCAATTCACTCTTGTACAATAACATTTTAAATTGTCGAATAAATGGTCCTACATCTTTATGTCCCTTAAACGCAGCAGACCAACAACACTCAAGTGTTCGTACTAACGGTCTCACTTAACACTCGTACACACTCACGCGGTACAAATTTACCTCAGAGCAAGTGAGTGCCGCCGCGGTTTTCGTAAAATACCTTAAGAGCACATAAAGATAAAGCATAAAGATGCCCCTCATCAGTCGACAAATGAAGGAGGGAGGTGGCACATGGCCGAAGACAAATCGACGGGGCTGGCAAGCAGCGACTAGGCAAGAGACGAGCCGCCATGGAATATAAGCTCACATATGTTCGGCTAACTGTAACTCGCTTTGTAAGCAGGCGGGAGGGAGTGCGTGTAAGTGGCTTGTACATCCATATTTTATGAGTCCTCATACACCCACACTCACACACATGTTGCTCCCAAACATCGCATGCGTTCCTCCTAAGCTGTGCTCTGTCTAATGTAATTAAATTGCTACATTCTAATGCTTACATACTCGTAATGCTTGCCATTTGGCTCACCGTTCATCTTTCGTCATATTTTCCCACCGCCTGATATCCCTACAGGTGATCAGGTAAGCGTTACAGCTCACATTCGTTGTCTTCTTTAAGCTTCGCTAGCTGCAGGCAGTTGTGATGTAAACAAACTCTGTTGAAATATGATTTGATTGGTATGCCTCTTGCTTACCCTGTAGAGAGAGTTTGTCCTGATGGTTTGATATAACAGAGTCTCTTCAAATCAAGTGTTGGTAAATAGTCCGAAATATTTATATTGGAACCGAACCTACTTCATGCCGAAAGTAAAAAAAGGAGACGGGAATATTCTTCTGGAAAATATGTTGACTATTTCAAGCTTGTGTGACTTCCAAACGTAGGTTTGTTTAGACTTTTCTACAAGGCACTTGAAACAGCTTCCAGGCTCCTAATGTAGACATGCAAGTTTGAAAGTAAACAAGTGCTTTAGTAGTGTATTAAGCTATTCATGCACATGTTCTTCGTTACCTTACCTCAGTTATATATGTGTGTGTGCATATAACAGCTTGTTGCTGTGTTCGGTGTAGTTAAATGGGGTTTTAATTGAATACGATATGTTTTGAAGAGAATCCCCTCCAGCATATAAACAAGCTCTTATTATGCAAATGGGATTCAAGGGAATATGTTTTCTTGTAGGTGGCAAGACTGGCAAATCTTTTATTTTGTTTTGACTCTTGGGTAAAAAATATTATAAACTGTATATCTAGAGGAATATTTTCTTACTTTAAAAAATTAAGTGCATCTTATCAATGATATAATTGAGATTTATATAACAAGTACAGTTGTCCCTTCAAAATGCAATCCAGTATACCATACTTGATTTTGAGTTTTTATGTTTTCCACTAGCAAAGGCTTAAAATTCAGAATAGTTTAATAAGTAGATGAAATCCAACTAGCACTCTCTCACACTTTTTGCTAATAACATCCCCAGTTTATGGGGGGGGAAAGACGAAAAGCAAATGAATGTGAGAGGCATTTCTTTCAATTATCGTTAATGAACTTAAACGATTTATAGACTCCCGCCAGACTTTACTGCATTACTGAACACCCGAAACACCCGCTTGCGCCACGACGAGGACAACCTTATCCTGTTATTTTGTACTATTTATTATTTTCACTTAACGCTTGCTTCTTTTGGGACATTGGCTGCTGCTCGAGATATCAACTGCGCCATGAATTCTTAATGATGACACGGGTTTGCACTCTCCAAATACTCACACTGCAAGGACACTTCACCAGCACATAGAAGACGTGCTTCCTCGCCAACGATACACTCACACATGCAGAGCGTTATGAATTCTAGCAGAGGGTGTGAAACGCTTTGGCGAGCTCTAAATGTTCGATTCTTCTTTGGTGCTTTGCTTGGATGCATTATTAAAGCTCATTTGTAGCACACATGTAGTAGCTATTGATAATTTGCACACAGAATATACTAACTGTATGTAGCTCTATTTGTATGAAAATTGAGTAAATAAAAGATATCCACATCTGTATACAAATTTCTGTGGATATTCTTGGCGGCACTTCCCCTCATCCGCAAGTACAGAATTTCTGCAGCGCACCGCCTCTTAAAATGTTTACGACTTCTTGGGGCTCTTAACTGTAAATGTAATTGGCATTTCCAGGCTCGTAAACGAGCGTATTTCATGAGCAAGTGTATAAACTGCAGCCACTTTCGCACAGAAATGCATCAAAATAAGACACTGAGTTTCAATTTACCAAATGATATCTGCCACCATCTCCAGATTAAGACCACCTTCAGCCGAGAGAGAATTAATGGCCCGTCATCAAATTCAGGGACTAACCACCGAATATTGAAATAATGGAAGAAGAAGTGCGGATACAACTTTCATGTCGCCTTGAGCTTGAAATTGTTCGTAATATTTTTAAAAAGTATGTTAGTAATGGTTAGCCACACCTGCTTTTGAAACTCCAACCCAGAGTTTACTAGTGATCACAGCTCACTTATGAGCTCCTTATTTACTTGTCCTAGTGTAAAAGCTCTTTTGTGTTGATACTTACCAACGCAATCAATTAAAATAATTCGAAAATAATCCACAACTATTCCTTTCAGATTAATCTATAAGTTGCTCCATTTACTACTTTATTAATGAAGGACACATTACAGCGCTTTCGCCTGAACACACGTCGCTCGATTGAATAATACAGATGGACACGAGCAGTTAATTAATTTCAGCCAAGCACACACTCAAATGCAAATCTGTTAATGGCGTAAATAGACCCTGGAGAATCAGCGTAAGCCCGTCGCCATATACAAAAGCTCAATAGGGATATAATCTTAAGGTTACTAAAAGATGGGAAAATGCCACATTCTCTACACTGATTTGAGGATTGGCTCTTGTGCAAATAATCATTTTCATATTTCAACGAAAACTAACAATCACACACACATTTATTCAACTTATATCGAAAGGCAATTAACATACTACTCGTATTCATGAATCTTTAATCTTATGAGAGAAGAATATCCGTGACATGTGACATTTCTTAGACCAAATTCTTTTCAGAACTAATTTAAAAAAAAATCCGTCAATTTCACCTCGAATTACCGTAGATATTTTTTGGTTATTTGAGGTAAGGTCCTAGCCTCAACTTTCCAGGGCCATAAATGTCAACTTGATAGATCATAATAAGACTACCACAGCTATTTTTGTTCGAAGGCTGACAACCGTTTAGAGTGACAGTACAATTTCAGATTCTGAAAATTGCTGCAATGTGGCAAGCCCGAATTCCATTAATTTACCATCAAAATATGATATTAATATTACACAATGGAAGAGCACCAAACATACTAATGAGCAATGTTAACCGCTATTGTCAAGCACGTTCAGGCAATTACACATTTAATATTATCTACGCATCCACATCTGCATACTCATTAAATATTGGAGGGTGGATCGTGGTGCGGACTAGGTTGTTTTGCACGACTTCCGACTATTATTAATATTTTTATATTAAATGATTTCAGTTGTTCATTGAATCTGCAAGCAGGCCCATTTTAAGTAGTTGCAACTTTAAGTAACGCCTTTTTGACAAAGGAAAGCGTTCTTCTAACTTAGCAAAGCTAAGCATTTTGCTATAATTACATTTGCGTCGGGATCACCCTAATCCGAAAACGAATATCGCTTTTAAGCAGCGTGTGAATACGATATGAGTCCGTTCATATGCTCATACCCTTCCGCAATTCATAATTTGCGCCTTCTGTCACAGCAATATCTCGGTGGCAATGAGGTCCTCGACGGTGTATGAGTGTCATGTGTTACTAATTAGATTCCCTTGGGCATTTTACCAGCACAAAAGCATAATGCCAGTAAACATGAACGCTACAATAGCAACAACAACAACACCAGTAGCAGCAGCGACAGCAATAATTATCATAAATTCTCGGTTGAATCTCATTAGACTCGAAGTATACTTGCATATATGCATGTTTATCGAATGTTTGTATGTGGAAGAGATTGCAGACATACATACGAAGAGATTTGGCTTAGAGGCATGAAATGCCAACAGAGTGAGCACAAGCTTGAACTTGTGTTTGAGTCAAGTTAATTTGCTCGAACATTTGATTTATTATTGTTGCCGAGAGTACATAATGGAGCAAATGCTTTCGGAGCATTAGCTCTTTTATGCGCACAAATTCCTTGTAGTGGTTGCGATTGTGGTTATTGTGGGCTCACTTTGACTGTTAACAGAAGTATGTATGCCTATGTAGATATAATAAATTTTATATAAAATCATGTGCTAATCCAAATGCAAATTTTTAATTTAAATTTGAGAATACTCCTTCAATAATTTCCCTTTAACGTGTAGAAGTGTCACAAAAGTAAACCTGTAAGTACCAGTCACAGCTTCAATAGTCATTATTAATATGGTGCTGGCGCATACGGGAAATGTGATCTGCTTATGATTTCAAGGATTTATGCAGCAAAGTGTGCTGCATCCCAGCGGGATATGAAGTGAAAAGCACAAGTAATATAGCACTATTCCCATTCACACTCACCCACTCACATGTGTGGCATGCAACACTGTCTTCAGCCCTCTCTGCACTCACATCTCCACCGTCAATGCATTCCGGAAATATCGTGTATGCTCCGAAGAGATACCGTATGAGCACATACATACATAGACACCCACGCACGTCTTGCAACACCTTCTGACTCAGTTGCTTGTGATTGCCATACGTGTGTTACGCATCAGTGCACATTTGTGGTTTCCGCTATTCATTATGCTGCACACAGATACTTGTTGTTGCTTTACCTTGGTGCTACCTGTGCGTCAAAAGAATTAATTTCGATTTGGTGAAAATGCAGCTTAAAATATGATTTCAGCTAAGATATAAAAAAAAATTTCGAAGATTCTAGCGAAAGTCCGATATTGATTCTACTAAGAGTACCCTCAAATATGTGTTCCTTTTCTAAAATGAGTGTCCATGAATTATGCATTCCATCTTTAACGTCACGTCACGTTACAGCATGTGTTCAACAAACCCCTCCTTATTTTCTCTCTCCTTGAATGTCAAGAAATTGTGTATGTGGAGCTGTAATCTGGAAGCTTAACGCTTGATTAAATACGATTAACAATATCCGCTGTCTGCCAAATGCATTACTCGAAACGGCTCGTACTTCGAACGAATGAAGAGAATAAAAAATCATTTCGCTCCCACGCGCCTTAAAGTATGCTTAAGTGCTTTTTGCGAGTTTGTGTTCATTTATATCTTCTTCTTCGCTTTAACTCCAAGTGCGAATGTTTACCCACACAAATGACGCCTAAAGTGGCTTCCTCAATTTGTTTTCTACATGATTCGCCATTTTCCGATGCTTCTCTCAACCAGCAGGCATTCCATCACATATTCTTCTGCCGTTAAGCTAAATTGCTTTAGAAATTGAAGCGCTAAGCTGACAACATGTCGAATTGCACACTTTCATTACTCTTTATTAAATCAATAACAAGACGCACACAACATATTTAGTCTTAAATGACGTAATTTACATGTTAGCACGGTTTATGAAAGTGGGGATATGTGCTGCGAACGAAACTCACGTTTTCAAGACTTCGCTTCAAAATTTAAACATCCCTATACACCCAATTTAGTATTACATCAGATAAGATTTGTGGCACACTGGCTTGCCTTTGAAGTTTCTTTGGACAAACAAAGGTCTTAAGCCATAGCCGTCCGTATCTCCCTCACATATTTATAGTGAACATTTAACGGTTTTGGATCTTTTTAAGGTTTCATTTTACTGCCTTCACTAGCCACTAAGAGTGGTGGAGGGTGCTTATCTCAATGGAATGTGTGGATTAAGTTGATACTATCACTTCGGAGTCCGGCTGAGGTCTTCAGAATATTACTATCTATGTTCTCGGAGTGTAGTACTTCTGATCGCTTCTATGGACACATTCTTTTTTAGACTTGGACGTAAGTGCTTAACTCTTATGTAAGCTTGTATTTCAATGGCAAAATCCATAACTCTTACAATTTCGGACTTCCTTTCTGCTACTGCCGCCCCCTCCACTTGTTAACACCATTCACTTTCAGTCCGCTTCAGCCCATTTGCAACAACTGATTCAGAACAACTTTAGCAGTCAAGCGATTCATTCGGAAGTTTTCTCATTACAAACTTTCTCAACAGTTTTCCCACTGCTACTTAAAAACAATTAAACTGCGACTTTTTCATACCAAATCATTGCCTTTTGTTTTTGTATTTGCTTTATTTTGAAACAAACAGAAACGAGAATGCTCTGCGAATGACAAATAACACAAAAGAAAGAAAAAAATGAAATTTTAGTTAAAGGAGAAAAACTGCAAATTGGAAATTGCAAAGCAAAAGCCAGAGAGCAATTAGTGAAGAAACCGCAAAAAATGCTTAAATGGGAATTACACCTGGCTGAAACAACCGTTGAAGAATCGACTCGAAATATGCCTTCTTCTTGTGCAGTGCTGTGGTGTGTCTGCTGCGTTTGTAAACAACAAACACAAATGGCCTACTCGTATATCCAATCCAATCATGGCAAGGACGGCAGAAGTGTTGCTCTTGCACTTGCTCTGGCTCTGCCTCTGTGCTAGTGCTATGTTACTGCCCAATTAATCGATGCGGCACCTCAGGCATGCAGAAAGTTGTTGATTGAGTTGGCAATGTGAGCTTAGCATCATAGGCAGCAACAATAACAAAGATGGCAACAGCAACAGATTTGCAACAGTTATGACTATGAAAGGCAGGGTTCGAGGAAATAATGATTCAAGATCTCACAATGGTACTGTTACGTAGGCCGAGGACATGCCATGCACTGCAGATACAGTTATGAAATGCAAAGATTCATTCAAGTGTGCGTGTGACTGTGTGTATGGGAATGCAAGAGCAAATTATGTTACATATGGAAACGGTACCACACACACACGTGACTGCGCCAACTGACTTACATACATACGTACTCATGTGTGCGTTTGTGGCAATGCAATAATTCATAACGGTGTGATGAATGACTTTTGATTGCATTTCAGTTATGTCATTACAGTTAGCTTTCTTCTCTTCGTTTCCCATTTAACAAGAACTCGCATTAATCAAGCTCCCAATTACGCGCTGCCAATTATCGCCATTTTGAAATTATTACGCACACGCGTACACATTCATAACGGAGGAATGCATGCGCCAATTGCATAATGTTAATGGCGGCAAGGTGGTAATTTGATTTTATTGTATTTGCAAAATATTTAATTTTTTATTTAAATTGTTTGTTGAGCTCGTGTCTGTCAGAAATAGAGGGTGGTCGAATATATACATCATTGTCATATTTATTTCTCCTTTCCCCAGGTCGCACAAAGGTACTGTTTGGAAGAATCCTGTCACCCATCCAATTTCACTCATTCAAGCATATGTCCAGGCGTTGGTGCGAAAAGAGAATTCCCCTTCCCTTGTGTTAGATACACCCTTACAACAACGGCATCGAATGCAATTGAATTGAATAAGAATAGCAGCGGAACCTTTGTGCGTTTGTTAGAATATTTCGCTCACTAAAAGATGTGACAAATAATGGAATCTCATTCGCAGCATGTACACATTGTAACACTGGCACTTGTGGTTTCCAACACCGAGAGCCGAGTGGCGAGGAAGTGTCGCTCAAGCAATGAACACAAGTTCAAGTGTCGTTCGCACAAGCCTCTTTCAAATGTGACTGACGCAGTGTGACAAACGGGAAAAAGCGAAAGTCACTTGACGACACTGAAAGCATGGAAGGAAGTGAGGACAAAGTGTAGAAAACAGAAATTCGCTTTTAATGCCGAGTGCAAGTATGAAGAAGGCACGAGTGCACTTTGATGCGCCTGCTTGAGTTTCGTCGGTAAGTTTCGTTCGTACTTCTTATCACAACAACTTGAGTGGTTCTATATAAAAATGCACTGTCGAAAATTACTGCACTTATTTCAAAAGCAACCAACCACATATAAATATTTTTTTCATTAAATAGAGAGAAGAATTATTTTCATTTTAAGATCCATAATTTTGCAAGAAAATAGATACCAAAAACATATTTATGACGTGATACATGCAGATGCTTCTTCTCTTAATATGACTTACGTGGAATGAAAATTTCGTATCCACTACTCTGGATGCTATCTATCACTCTCATCCTTGCACTGCCTAAAACTGCAATCAAATTACTCGCCGACAATTAGCTTTATGCTATATTTAATTGAGTTATTTTAGGCTTCAGACACATGACGCATGACACAAGCCATCCATCCACACTCGCACAGAACATCTTATCACTTACCAGCAAAGCGCTTCAAATGCATAAACGAGAATTCGACTCTCTTCCACCTCCGCGCACTGTGTATATCTATGTGTGTATGTATGTGTGTGTGAGTAATTTAAAAGGTAGTACTAAAGTTACTTGTTTGCACCGGAGGCAATCCAAAGTTGGCAAACTTGAACTTGTTTGTAATAAATGAAATCTTCAGAGTTGTTGTTGTGTGCAGATGCAACTTCAAGCTGCACTTGCAACATTCACTCATTTGACCTCAAATGAAAATTAAATTCAACTTTGATATTCGAATCAGATGGCGTTGCTGAATACTTTATTTATTTAATATGTCATAGAAGTATTTTCGAAGAAGGCTCACTCGCAATTGAGGGATAACATTAATAACATTATTATTATTCTAATAATTTAAAAATGAAGTTAAATCATTTGGAAGAGCTGCTCGACTGTTTCTCGTTTTAATTCGACTTCATTGGGTGAAACATTAGCCACGGATTAAAGTGAGTGATGCCACAGATCACATACTAAATGGAAGAACACAAATCCAATGGAAAATTGAAAGTACAGCGGAATATCTCTCGAAAACCAGTGTGTGAGTTCCCAGGCACTCCCAGAGCGCGCAGTACGAGAAAGTGCCAATCTGGCGCCGCTTTGCTAATAACTCCAAAAAAATAACTAAGGTGTTATGTTATTTATAAAATTTATTAGTATTAACAAATCTATTCTACTATTATAAAGAGGAAAGATTTGTATGTATGTTTGTAATGAATAAACTGTGCCGATTTCAAAAATTCTTTCACAATTCGAAAGCTACATTCACCTCGAGTAACATAGGCTATATTTATTGCTAGAATCTAAACTTTTTGGAAATAGTAGTGCTCACTCAAAAATATAAACAAAAATATCACGTGACGTTGATGTGACATCACGTGATCAGGGTGGGGTCATTGACCTGTAAACAAGAATATCACGTGATCTTGAAATGACATCACGTGATCAGGGTGGGGTCATTGACCTCACTCAAAAATGTAAACAAAAATATCACGTGACCTTGAATTGACATCACGTGATCAGGGTGGGGTCATTGACCTGTAAACAAAAATATCACGTGATCTTGAAATGACATCACGTGATCAGGATGGGGTCATTGACCTCACTCAAAAATGTAAACAAAAATATCACGAGACCTTGAATTGACATCACGTCATCAGGGTGGGGTCATTGACCTGTAAACAAGAATATCACGTGATCTTGAAATGACATCACGTGATCAGGGAGGGGTCATTGACTTGTAAACAAGAATATCACGTGATCTTGAAATGTCATAACGTGATCAGGGTGGGGTCAGTGACTTCATGGGGTAACCAGTATGTATATGTATATGGATATGTATAACGATATTGCCGGAACCGAAAATGGGTTGGCTGAATATTGTCACTGGAACTGGAAGTGGGGCATCCGGAAACGGAATGAGCCAACTGATAACCGATGGAACCAGATATAGGAATGATGTGCCGGAAAACTCCAGAAAGTGCTTAGTGACGGAAGCAGCGTCAGCTCCAGGGCTTAACATAAATATTTCCTGTTTATGGAAGACTTCCGTTTATATTATGTCCGCTTCCGTTATGAGACTTCCGTTTCCTGTAATCGTTATCTATATTGGTGTAAAGTTTTATTCCGCTATCTTCATCAGTATCATCAAGAAACGGGAACATAGTATAGGAGCGTGAGTAAAATATTTATCACATTTGAAATGTTTGTTTAAACCCGTGCGAAGACGGAGCTAGTATTTTATAAATTAATTTCTATAATTTTATAATTTTTCTAATTTTTTATTTATGTACATAAATACTTATGAAAAATATAAGAAAGTAACAATTCTTAGGTGTGATACTTCGTATGTTTTATAAAATAAATCAACTTTTTATAAAATCTTGCTTCTTCACATTTTTTGTGCTTTTGCTTAGAAAATTATTCCGAGTCAGAGCTTTCGGAAAGCTTAAGGTTGTCCGGTAACTCATTTGCTGATAAAAGCAGCTGATTGACCTCATCATCTATATGGATGGGTTTTTTAGAGTACCTCGGTGTACTTTTAGATTTTGATCTTCTATGGAGTACAGTCCCAAAGATTTCCGAGTGTGGCTCAGCATAAAATCCATTGATTTGTTAGTTGTCCGAAAAATGAAGATATTTGGCCGAATTCGAAATTTATAATTTCGCTAAAACACCGCCTGTGCATCGCTTGCAATCGGTTAATGTCGGCCATTGACTTCCTTCTGTCTCTGCAGTGCGGATGAGTTCGATTTCGATGTGCCGCCGCCTACACTTCCCCCAGCGCAGCCCGTCGCATCATTTAGGTGGCAAATTTCATGGGCAATCCGACAGTGTACAAGTAATCATAGTGTTATTAATGACAACTGCGCCCGAACGCCTACCTCCACGATTCTCGCCCAAGCTTCCATGCTGCCATTTGGCGTTGTGATTTCCGTTATTTTATCCGCTGCCCGAAGTTATAATTTTGAAATTATCAAACCCATCAAAGGGATCATCGATTTTGTGCTTCTGCTGAGAGCTGGCATCATCCGAATCGGCACTAAGCCACCGCTTCACATATTTATCTGCAAATAAAAGGACCGATACCAGTTAATCTAAATCTAAAGGACGGCTGTAAATGAATCAAAGACAAATAGGAGTACTATGGGTATAGCGATGGCAATTACCAAATATGTCTTGGAATGCGCATTTTAAATGACATGAACTGTAGAACAGAGATATTTCCTCGTTTACACCGAATGTAGTTTACAAATCGCTTACTAAGTAACAACTGTCCCGGTCTAAATGGAGTTCATTTTATTTATTGTGTGAGTTTAAAGCTATTCCTATATATACCCATACTCGTGTATCACTTGGCATGAGCGTATCCAATATTCCGAAAGAGATTGGCAGGCGAATAAAAACTATTTACCATCAATTGGTACTGCTTCAGTCAAAGTTTAGGTTGTAGCCACATGACGAAGGACATATTAACTGAATCGATGTGTATGTGTACTATCAGGATCTTAAGGAAATGCGGAAATGAGTTTCAGATTGAATATTTATTCTCATTACAAAAACAATTGCCATAACTTATTTCTGTATGTTGGATAGATTAGGTTAGTTTGGGCAGAATGAAGTATAAAATTCCCTCATAAATAGTAATCTGGCATCTGGTACTTTTCTCTCTGCAATGCCTAATGAAAACTATGAGTAAAATAGTCCTCAGGCACTTTGAAACAGAGCATAATGGGAAATTACCCCATTAAAATTTGAGTAAAGATGATGCAGAACTTGAGGCGCGATTTTCACTTAATGCAAAGAGATCCACAGTTATTTTGCACATACACAGCGGAAAGAAAGGAGATGCGCGTGTAATTATAAGACAATAGGAAGTGACATAAAACAACAAAATGCTTCTCTTTCACTGGAAAAGTATAAATTCACTGAGACATGCCGAGATGCTTCTGAACTTGAATGGCGCTTGGATATCGGATATACTGAAATTCTGCTCGCACAAAGTACTTATGTAACTATTTGAATATTTTATTTGCAAAGAATGTACTCAAATATGCTTTCAGCGTTAATGCGAGCGGAAAAACATTCATTCATGGATGCTGATAATAATGACAGCACTCAATTCTGCAGACATGATGACATTTAACGCACTCGAAAACTCTCCCAACAAATTTTATGTTTCGCAACTTGCAGCTATGAGCCTCTTATTATATTTGATAGATATACATATGTACTACAGTATATACATGTAGGTATTAAGATAAATATGGACATCTGCCATTGAAAATGAATGTGAGCCTCGCCATCCCAGTGAGAAAATGAGTACTAACAGATAAAGCTTTATAATGCAATATTGTTAAAGTATAGTTGTTGACCAGTCAGTCTCCGAAGACATAATATGGATAATACTTAAACCAATAAGTCTTATGCTAGTTTTAAGACGTCTACCGAAGCTCAGAGGCACACTCTCGAGTATCTCAGAAAATCTGTTAGTCCATTCAAGCGGATACTCAAATAGAAAATGGAGAAAGGAGTGGTCAGTCCTTCTGTAATGTTCCATAACCCACGAATGTGGAACCGCTATGAAGAAAAGTAACGGTACTAAATTTTTCATAATATCATTCCTCTCTCCCCACTGAGTACACACATACTTTTACAGAAGCACTTTACATTTTTCAACCGAAACTTTTCCTTTGTCTTCTGCCTTCGGTCTTCTGCAATGACGCTGCGATTTTTTCGCCATTACAACTTAAGTGCATTCATTTGAGCGAAATGCCGCCCACAGTCGCAGTTATGAGAACATGAGTATGTATCTATGTCTCTAAGTGAAGCATGCAAATATGAAAACACAAATATTTATCCTCGAACCAACAAATTTTAAACGAAAATATATGAAGTGCTTTAATCTGAGAGGATCTGCAGTGAGACAAATGTGTTGCCATTATGATCACCATTACTTTTATTTGTTTTATGTTTCGTGCGCAACCACTTCGTGAATGCCTCGCTTTCCCGTTATCTGAAATTCAAGCACTTATGAGCGGAATTAAAGAGATGAATTTTAAATGTGAGATCATCCCAAAAGTTTCCGTTTGGAAAAGTTGTAGCATAGTCTACCATTCGGCCGATTTTGATCAATTATTCTAAATTTTTAATGGGTGCATGTCACAAAATCATTTCGTATATCCTCCGGGCAAGTTCGGGCGACTTTACTCCAAGTCCGTTACTCCCTTGAGCTTCGGGATCATATAACTACAGCTCCATTCTCTTCTCTGTCCACATGCCACACAAAAATATGTTTTTTCCTGCACGCACCTCTGGATTCGAATTCTCTGTGTTGTCAGTTGACATTTTGTTTCAGCTGTTGGTTTTTAACTACCTCGATTGTTGTTGTAAAGGCGTTTACTTACGCACACACCAGCAATGATTATACCTTTGTAAAATGTGGATCTATGAAAAATCACCCGCAAGTGCTGCATGTTGAATTTATGAATGTACGTGACTTGAACACAAGATGGTGTAGTTGCAATGTCAGAACAGCCAACAACAACAAAAGCGGACGCCCCACCTGCTGTCTTCCCCATTTACCTTAAGCACAGCAAGCGACATATCGCCACTTCTCATGCGGATATGACTGCAGCTGAAGGTTCCAACCTGATTTCCAACCAGAGTTCCTCTCTTTTAACTGAGTAAACACTGAATAGGTGGTCCAATCATGGGGTGGGGAGAAGTCGGTGGTAAGGTGGGAACATGTTTACGGTAGTCGGTGAGTTTATTAGTATCAGAACTTGTTTTCATAGTTGTCATGGCGCTTCTCTTCTTCTTCTTGTTATTTTACACAGCTTTCACTGTTCGCCAGTTTAGTGCAAGGTGCACTCTTAACCTTGTCGTGTAGTTGTAGTTGCTGCCATTATGCATTATACATAAATCAATGTCGCTGTCGGTAAACTCAATGGCGCGGTAGAAGTGGTGGGGAATGGTGGAACTGTAGAATGTTGAAAGGTTTATGAGGTGCTCGCTTGAGTAGTGAACTATGCAATGCCTATATAATGTTCGGGAAACTTTCGAATTTCATGCTGCTAATACAATTAATGAACGAATATGTATTTATGGTGTGTACTCAAGAGCACGTAAATATACTTGGGTGTATGAATGGATTATATATAAGCCATTTTCGGCGAAATAACACATTAGATTTCCAATAACCTTGAATTCAAATTCAATATACGGTACCTGATCCAAATCATTAAAGTCCTTCTGTACTACCTCGACAGTACAGTTTCAATAAATGGACTCACATGTGGTTTAATGTCTCTTTAACCAAATGCTAATCAACCGCTTGTCAGATGACACAATTATCACCTTTATCCATTATATCAGATGGTCATGTCAGTGCCGTTGTCACTTTAGAGCACGACAAATGTAAGCAATGTCAAGTACAACTGGCTCTGCTAACTATCCGAACTCACCGCCACCATTCTTCCCATCTGCAAAGTTCAAGCTTGAGCACCCACATAATCGCGACGTCACTTCATTATCAAAATGAAAAGAGCCATCATATCACCTACACACAAGTCTATACAGTTTACATATATATGATAGTAAAATCACAACTCAACTAAAAAGCTAAATGATTTGTCAGAATATCGTCATCTACGACAAAAGCTATTTCCGGTTTGGTTGAAAAGTGCATAGCATTAGTCTAAGTGTTTATTTTAAACGTTATTTAATTTTCTTACGAGATTTCGGTTTGAGTTCATATCACGCCAATCCTCTCGTTCACCAACCGTCTTTCAATCAAATCATTGTTTCGAATAAAAGCATGACAGCTCTAAATCAGCCCGGAGAATAGTCATTCTGTTTCTGCTTTGTGCAACTTTATCGCTGCGTTTCCACAACAAAATTTCTGCTCAACTTCAATAGGTGCTCACTCTCATGAATCTATCAGCCGATTGCAAGCATTGTTGCCTAGCTGAGTGATTTTGAATCGCAATGGTGATAATTGACACTGACCGAAATCCATTCAAGCTGCCAAAATCTCGCATTCGCCCACATATGTGCGTGTATGTGACTACTTTTGACGTAGCTGTTTCTATGGCAATTTATCGATCCTCCCCTAAGGATGAGTAGCAAACTCAAAACGCCTGCTAGCGGAAGCAGAAACGGAAGCGATAGGACCACTGTGATTGTAACAGTAATTAAGGCTGCCGCACATGTGGTTGCGGGTAAGCAATATTACCGTTATTCTAGACGTTAGAATCGAATGTAGTGACAACCAGTCAGGCAACGTGCCAAACAAGCCACAATTGTCGCATTCTCCTGAGCACATCTTTACTCTCGCTTGTTTGTATGTATGATCTTTTGATTTATATACACAGATTAATATATTATCTAACTTTGAATTCGTCTTGCTTGTTATGAGCCAACATATGTTGCTCACATACTTACCACTTTAGCACATCTGCTTCAACTTAGTGAATCTTATTTATTTGAATATTGACTTTATGTGATGTTTGCCGTGGATTATATTTACGATAAATAACGTTCTTCGTCGTCACGTGCGGTTTTCTATGCCGTTTTAGGAACGAAGTAAATTTATTATAATTATATAATAATCCTAGCCGACCGCTCGGCTTCGCACGGGTTTAAACAAACATTTCAAATGTTATAACTTTTTCTCCTGCCCTAAGCCCTGGAGCTGACGCTGCTCCCGTCACTAAGCACTTTCTGGAGAAGGAACGTTTCCGGTATAATATTTCCGGTTGCTTCATTTCCGGTTCCGGCACATCATTCCCATATCTGGTTCCATCGGTCATCCCATATCTTGTTTCTCATTCCGTTTCCAGATGCCCCACTCCCAGTTCCAGCGACCAATATTCAGCCACCCCATTTCCGGTTCCGGCAACATCGTTATACATATCCGTTTCCGGTTGTCACATTTCCGGTTCCGGCAACATCATATCCGGTTACCAAATGAAGACAATGACCCCACCCTGATCACGTGATGTCACATCAAGGTCACGTGATATTTTATTTTACATTTTTGAGTGAGGTCAATGACGCCGCCCAGATCACGTGATGTCACATCAAGGTCACGTGATATTTTCTTTTACATTTTTGAGTGAGTTCAATGACCCCACACAGATCACGTGATGTCACATCAAGGACACGTGATATTTTTGTTTACATTTTTGAGTCAGGTCAATGACCCCACACTTATCACGTGATGTCTTTACAAGATCACGTGATATTTTTGTTTACATTTATGAGTGTAGTCTTTGGTGTCCGATGTCTTTCTCTCGGATTATGAAGTGAGCTTGTATATTTCTAATATTTTAACAATTGCAGTTTCATATTAAGATTCTCCATACGGAGTCTTTTTGATACCCTCACCTGGGAACTATTTCCAGAAAGCATAGATTCTAGCAATAAATATAGCCTATGTTAATCGAGGTGAATGTAGCTTTCGAATGGTGAAAGAATTTTTGAATTCATTACAAACATACATCACAATCTTTCCTCTTCATAATAGTAGTATAAATTATACATAAATATTGATTAAAGTCTTAATTTAAGTAAACAAAGATGCCTTTAAAACATTCATGTTTTTGTTTTTTATCATCGGTATGAAATGCCACGAGATACGTACGCCCGCCATCTCACTTCAAATCACCTAAGGCAACCATACCATAATGTATACAAATTGAACCGAAGGATAATAAAACCGGAAACATTTGTGCGTGAATTTCATTCAAATGCAGGCACAAAGCATCAACCGTCAACACCGCTCAACTGCTTTGAGTCACCGATAAGCTCAGCACCCGCATCCATTTTCGGCTCGCTAAGCCTCTGGGTCATCCAAAATAACTGCAAAAAAACGGAGAGCAGCTCAAACAACGGTATTCGCACCGACATATAACGGCAATTGTCTGCGGAATACATTTCCCATTCTTCGTCAATATACACCTCGCGTGTGAGAGTGAATGTGTAAATATGTATGGCATTCTCGCAACGCTGTTTACCAGCTTGCTCGTTCGGCCACAAATACTCGTGCACACAAAGCAAACGCGTGCGGCAACATGCGGTTAGCATTGTTGACATTCGAGTTTCGGCGTCAGCAATGCTCCCACCATCGCGGACCGAGGAAATGCAATTTTTAACAACAATGCCTCGCCCCCAGGACATAATATGTGCAATTTTCCTTTTTCATTTTGCCAACGCCACTCTCCGTTGCAGCACTGGGACGCTGACGAGCAGATTGCTGGTGCGGCGTGGACCCTCAGATGTGATACTGCCACCTTATTTGTTCATACATATTTTCATACGAGAATGGTGAAAAAATGGCGCATCCGCAGGCGTGAATTGCCCAACTGCGGCAGGACTGATAGGAAATTAATTTCATTTAAGGGCGACGCAGGTGATGACAAAGGCATACACACACACGCACGAAATGGAAGTGCCGCCGCATGCCTGGTGAGTTCACTTGCTCGATGGCTCGGTGTTGGTTAATTAACGAACGGTATTATTTTACTCGTTGAGTGTGTTGAAATTTCAATTATTCTGCTGCTGCGTAATTCATATGCATGGAAATGCAAAGGGTTGCACATAGAATGAGACCACGAGTGGGGGTGTGTTGTCTAACATGCAACATATTTTTAAAAAGGCTGGGTTTGTATCGATATGCCAGGTCGTATGAGCAATATTTTTGTTTCATCTGTTCATCTCTATACGAATTCCGGAACTGAAAAAGTTAAGAATGCAAGCCCTATGTAATAACGCAAGTGGGCCCACTGGCCTCGGATAATAGTCCAGGGCCCCTGTTCCACCCTAAAATAGTTTTGTTAATCTATATTTATCTCATTGTTAATAAGGATTTACATCTGTATAATTAGCAATTTTTATTCCATTTCAGAAGACAGTCATACTGCCACTCATTGTGTGCAGGCAATATAAATATGAAATGTGAAGTTGAGGCTGAGCTTAATGCACATCTGGGCATTTATTGCAATGAAATGGACAGCAACAGAATGGATTCATAATGAAATTATATCATTCGCTCAATGGAAAATTTAATGAGATCACAGCCAGAATAGTTACAACAAGAACATGAAGGCGAAGTGCAAAGGTGGCAGCGCAATTGAAGCTTAGTTAAGCAGGTAACGGAATTAGGAAATACAAAACGCACAAGCAGCCCGGTGAATGAATGGGAGATTAGTTAAATGAATGCACAAATGCAATAAAAGCAAGGAAATATGAGCTAACAACTGCTGATGCCACGAGCGAGTGCTGAGCATATTATAGTGAGAACGCCAGGGCGTATACGCAACGTGGGTATTAGGGGCTGGACGCGAGTGGCGTAAGTTGAAGTAAGAGCAAACCGAACAAAAATGCTCTCAAAGATTGGGCAGCGGGGCGTGGTTAGTGGTTGCATGCGCTTTTGAACACTTCCGCGCACAAATCGCCAGCAAATGTGCTGCAAACCACTCGCTCGCTAACAACTTAGCCGCTCCTTCTGCAATTGCGTGATATTTCCTTCATTCCTTCTCGCGTGCTTACTAAGTAGATTGATTTAAGTAATGACCAACAATTCACTAGAAATATTTCAGAGCGACCAGTCAATTAACCCAAAGCTATAATTATGCCCATTTTCACACATTTTCTAAGGGGCGCCACTGATTAATTGCTGAAGATTCTGTATGAGTGATTTATTTTGAGAAAATCAAATTTATTATTACAGTTACAAAAATAATTGTGGAAGTGCAATTTAAGGGGTCAAATGTATTTCAATAGTAATTATCAGTTGATCCTAAAACTATCGTTTGGAGAGGAAAAACTCGCTCGTAAATATTTTTGAAACAATAATATACTGAGCTGCCACAAGCTTTCATGTTTAACAGAATATTTCGATTAGTATTTCACATTTAATTGAAAAGCTAATTGCCACAACAACTCATTGTTCGTTGTTGTGGCAATAAGCTTTTCTTTTTTAATGCCGCAAGCCGATTAACGTTGCATGTTGCATCTGCCTCTCTTCTCATTTGAAGCGACGAACATTGCAATTATACAATTCATACAACTTCAAATATTTGCGTAATAAATCTCGCATAAATTAGCACCAAAGAAATATTATGAATGTTTAACTTAACATTGTAAATGATTTACTAGGCATTGTCAAAAAATATGAAACTCTTTTGGAGTATAGCCAGAATACAATTCAAGCTCTCGGAGATGTCTAGAAATGTATATAAGAATAATAACAGTAATTTAGAAAACTCTTAGTTACACAATATTATTTTATCCGTCTAAAGAACAAACTGGGAGTAGATAATATCTTATATCCTTTCATATCCATAGCACATCTGTCTCATTAGATAAATAAGCTGAGGAACTAAAAAATTAATTATATTTCTAGCGTGTATATGGATGCATATGAGCTTATGGGGAGAGTCTTCATTGGTTGTTGCATCATAAAGTCCGTTATAATGAACTCATTTTTCAATTTACGTACTTTAAGTACCTCTTAAGATATCAAAATTTATTTGCCCTTCTCTGGCGTTTTCATTAAAATTTAAATATTATTTGACATTCGTGAATAAATTTGAGTTTTCTCTTTTTTATTCTTATTCCCTCTGTCGTCTTCTAACGTGCTGTTTCATCCTTTATTACACAGTTTGATACCTTCAAATGCAGCCATTAAGAACTTATTAAAGCAATTTTCACGTTTTCTTTTCTCGTTTCTCGCTACGTTCGTTGCGGTCAGTTTAGTCATGGCATTTAAGTGATTAAATTAGGATCGGTCATTCAACGCATTTGCCATGGCACCTTTAATGGCTTGTGGGAAACCATTAATCTTTTATTAA
Organism: Zeugodacus tau; assembly: GCA_031772095.1. Lineage (NCBI taxonomy): Eukaryota > Metazoa > Arthropoda > Insecta > Diptera > Tephritidae > Zeugodacus > Zeugodacus tau. The sequence continues at coordinate 93,982,537 of CM062649.1, forward strand.
AAGTCGAAGGAAAGGAAGCATAAATAGCAGATGACAGATAATGGAAAATGCGAGATAAGGAAAATCATGTGATCTTGAAGGTTGGTATATTCTGAGCAAAATATATATTTCAATTTATCGTAAAGGAATATTTGATAAACTTCCTAAAGTTACTGCTAAATAAGGAGTTCAATTTTTCATCCATTGACTTCACATATTATCAAGGCTTTAGTTCAAGTGAAATATTAAAATTCATAAAACCGAAAGCATATTTTTACTCTTTCTCTGTACCCTTTATTAACTGACGATTTTAATACTCAGATTATCACTAGTACTAAGTACTGAAGACACACTTTTCATAAATACGTGCTTATTTGCAGTGTCCTTTCAAATAATTTCGAATAATTTGCGATCTAACCAATGTGCATATGTTTGAAAGTATAGCCAAATGAGCAGATAAATAACTGAACATATATTTTTTTTTTTATATATTTTAAGAACCAGCTGTGGCATCCAAGTGGAAAATATAGCTTCTTAATGCATTTATTTATGGCCACAAGAGCCAAATGCAGCTTATGCGATATGCACAAGTGAAAGGAGGAGCAGAAAAGCAAAAGTGGCAACAACAGTGTGGAAAATCGCATGAGAGCACACGCAAACACAAACGCAATCGCACACAAATCAACAGACAAATTTACTGCATTTTACAAACCACTTATTTCATTTCCAAATTTGTTTACACAAATACGAGTATACACCAACAACAACAACAATGCTACATACTTACTTATTGCAGATGAACGCAGGGAAGTAACCAACCAATTGGTAGAGAAATCTTCAAACTAACATCTTGAATTTGTCTTAAACGAAACCAAAGTAGTCAGTTAAAGATTAAGCTTGTGTCAATTGAATCATTTCAAAGAGAACGAAATATTTTGAACGAGTATGAGATTGGTTTATTCCCGATCAAAACTCTGTAAGTCACATCTCGTAAGAAATCAACGTGTCCGAAGTTGCTTGTTTGAAATTAAGATAGTCAGTAGACCAGTTTGACCTTGTTGTTATACCAGTTATAAAGTGACTTATGAATAGTTGAGTTTTCTGTTGGGTATATTTGATTCAATATTCTTCCAACTTCGTTTATTAAGAGTCAATGCAATCACAATGCGTTCGTGAATATACATATATGTATACATGGTTGGTGTAAGTAAGTATGTATATATGTATACCAAGATCTCACTGACACGTGTGCATCATTGAGAAAAAATGAAGTGAAACCAGAATAATTCACGAGCAGTAAACTGAGAAAGGGACAGAAAAAACTAAACAAGTAAGGTATGAACAAAATCGGATATTGAATAATGAAAAAATGATTTAGAAAAAATATATAAAAATAACTTAGCCTAAAACATATCCATTTAATTTCAAAGTGATTTCAAATATTGGCCACTGTCTCAGGAAACCTAGCTAAGTATTATAATATCCCTTCACAATAACCATTGGGGTCGAGTATATAAACACATAGTTACTCCCCCATAGAATGAATATAACAATTCGCAAATTTATGCACAATTTCTAATTAAAGGACTTAATTCTAATTTAACTACTTAAACCATTGAGAACATTACGGGTGTAAATCGAAACTCCACTTCACTCTCCCACAGCTGAGACTATTTGAGAACCATCAGCATCACACGATTTGGGGATTTGATATCATTTGGGGAAGAAATTAACCATATCCATTATCACTCAGTTGTCGCATAATACAAGCGGGTTGAACATATTTATGAGCCAGAATATTATTTGGTGGGATTGGCGACTCGTAAAGCACCATACATACATCTGCAGAACACGTTCTGCTTGCTCATGCAACACTGCTCGATGCAGCTTGAATGGGTGTATACAAGAGCGTATTTGCGCAATGCAAACTCCGAAAATGTTTCGATTTCTGAACAACAAAACTTAAAACCCATTTGACAAACGATACGTGCCAAATAACGGAAAGAGAAGTTAAATGTGATATGAGTGTTTGTTATGGCCAACTTTTCTGCAGCATAACAACACATTTAGAACACAAATTTGAAGCATAACACATAAAATTTGTTAAATTTTTATAGATTTCCGTAAACATAAAATATCCAACTACATATATAGCTACAGAAAGCTGCTCAAATATGTATATATAATATATAGTATATATACAGAAAAGCACGCCTGTTAGCTCCTGGAGTGTATAGAAAGAAAATTTGCGGTTCATTCGAAACACACACACAGCCATCGGCGCACAAAAGCACAACACGAGCATTAATCTATATTGGAAAACTTTTGGCACATTAGTTAATCGGTTGAGCAAGTTTGCGCCAAATAATAAATAAAGCATTGAATGCGATGAAACCGTATGTGCAGTCACCAAATAATCAGAAAAGCATTAAGACAGAAATTACCCACCGGAAGAATTACGTATATATGTATGTACTCGTATATGTTCGTATATTTGTATAACTGACCGACCACAAACTCGAAATTTATCACCGCAGATTTGTGGGAAGCTTGATGGCCAACTTAGGGTCTCAAAGAGAACACAAATCGACAAAAACAAAGAGTAATGAAACTGAAAAGGCGAACGAAAAGTCGTTGCCAGATGTTACGATGAAAAATAAGCAAATCTTATTCAAATAATATTGAACATACACGTGAACGTGGCACATACGTTGAACCCATGAAAGCTCCTTAAAGTAATGCCTTAACGCGGTGAAGCGTGAAATTTGCCTACGGGGATGCGGTTTGGAGTCACTGCAGAGTGGCAGGGAAGTCAATCCCCACACATAACACAGGAAATTTGAAGAATATTCACGAATATTTCTCGATAAATTAATATACATATTTTATAATGTATAACTCCATCCCAATGTAAACCACATGAATGCACTTTTCCAATGTTACCGAAAGGCTTTTATATTAATTCAAATTAGCTTAGAATTATATAGTTGTATGACTATAACGTAAACCAAAACTGGATCACAACCAATAACATAAAGGCCATCTACACCTTTTAGTCGGCAGTTCACTGTTCAGAAAACTCATACCCTCCAGTACATGACTCACTCCCAAACAGTTCTCGCGAAAAGGCGCATAGGGCCGCAGCAAAACACACTTTAAATACATACGTGCAGGCATATTTACCAGCGCCAAAAGTTTTCACCAAAATAAAATGTGTAAAACAAAATCATTCATTTTCACAACCCTCCATACTCACATATTGTTTTATATATGGCGCATGTGTCTGTTGTGGAGCACGGTGCTGGAGTCACCAGCTTTAATTTGTTGCAGCTAATTGGCACAGCGTTTCGCCGCGTTATCTGCACTAATTCATCATTTACATTTGCGGCAGCTGCACGATCCATTGTCGAATTCACAAGAACATATAAACATATGTGTCCCTCGTTCGTTTCTGTGCCAAGCGCCTAACGCATTGCGAATAACATGTTTCTGGCTTTGTCACTCGCTTGTGCACACTAGTAAATCAAATTCAATTTTCCCATCAACTGCATGAGAGTCATTGATTTTTAGTTCGTGATTTTATTTTTCTCGCATTTTAATTGGATGTGTGCAGGTCAGCTACGAGCTACTTTATATGTATGTATGTATGTATAAATATCCATATAGTTAGGCGATGTGCAATTGGAATATGGATTACATATTTGTGAATTTATTACTGAGAATCCGTTTATAAGTATGTACATACATAAATGCTGGTTTCTCTATGTATCTAAATATGTATTTGATTATAAATTATTTTATCGAAAGGTGAGCCAATGCACATTTCCATGCCATTGATGTTTTTATCGATAATTAAAAGAGTATGTTTTTTATAAAATTTCTATAAAAACAAAAAAATATATTAATTTGCCTAAATTTTAAATAACTTTCAGAACTTTAGTCATCAAATAGTCTCCTATTGAGCCATGGATAATTTCTGCAACACCTGTAAGTAAAACATCAATAATATATTCGATATTACGATAGTGTACAATACAGCTAAGAAATGTTGTAATATCCACACAGAATACACACACACATACAAACTAACATGAAATTAAAGTTTTCCATCACTCTCTCTAATGAGCTTCCAGTAATAAACTTTTATTATCTCTTAATTTATTAATTGCAACTTATATGAGTGCTCGATTATCTCTGGTAATGTTTATTAACTGAACAGTGTAGCAGTTCACAAAATACCCTTATTGAAACTCAATTCTGACTCCTTAAAATTTTAACCGAAATTCGAAGTCATTCGATTTCATCGCTATTGAAGCTTGAAAGCGCCTGCAATAATTATTTATTGTATATACATAGAATATCCTTAAAATAGCAGTGACGCAATTAACATTTGTTGGTTTAACATAATAGAGAAATAATGTTAAAATCAATCAAAAAACGCAGTAAATAATTCGAAGGCGTCCGACTGCTTTATTCCAATCGACTTTATATTTACTCGTATTTATCATATTATATTGAGTGCATTTTAGAGCAAAGTGTAATTATTGTATATTCCAAAATCATCAGAGTTCACCTTTTGTAATAGCGTTTAACTGTGGCGCGTGTATGAGACATATGGCTGTAGTTGCTGAACAATTTTAACAGAATTACATAAATAGCTAATTAGCTACGTAACACATTACATGACTGTTACGGCTTCGCTGAGCAATTCATTTCACTCGTACATATACACATAAAGACACACACACTCATATGGTATATGGGAGGCTAAATATAGTAAATCTGTAATGGCCACACTATATTAAATGCCGATGTCATCACATTTTTATTAAAATCAGAGAAATTCAGCTATATTAACAACTATAATGCCAGGATAAACATACTGTTAGTGAAATTGAAGTGATTTGATTGACCTCACTCCACCCTAATGCTGGTGCAGTCCACTCTTCGCACTCTGCATAACCGCAAAGCGAAGTGCACTTTGTAACAGAGATATTCTAAAAATGATGCAAACGAATTTATTCTCCGCATGTGGATGACCACAATTCGAAATGGAGTTAGCCTTTTTTTTGGTAAAAATTCAAGTGCACCGGATGTGGTCAAGTGCACTCGCTTTGGCTTAAAATACAGCATGATTTTACATTTTCAATTACAATCAAGAGAGTAGAGGGCCTGTAGTTTTTCCTTAACTCTCCATAATTTTTGTTTGTTATTATTTACATTCTCTGTTAAAAATGTGTGGCTTTAACCTAGATGAAAGTCATTAAATTCCAACGAAATGTTTTCAAGTAATTTTCTTCCTTAAGTTCACGAGCAGGCGTTCGTCTCTGTAAAGAGCTCACATATATTAATTTCGTGAAAAGTAAATATACGTGAGTGTTGAGCTGTAGGAATTCTTCTTTCCTTTGTCTTCTGATAGGTCAAGACGTATTGACCGCTTCTGATCTTTTCGACCGGTGTCAACATATCAAGCAACTCTTTCGTCCTCCTTGATGTCCTGCAATTTCTCAGCACGAAAATATTCAATCAGAGTAAGGTTGCTTATTTAAATGAAATTACGAGTCGGGTGTCGCCAAACGTGACGGCCACTTTTCAGCACCCAGCTTTCGCGATTCCTTTTATTGCAATTTCTTTGCTGCACATTTTCCTCTTTAAAGGCAAACGATTCGCTTTCGTTGAAAGTACTTGGAAATAAGAACTGAACGAATGGAAGATTGAGGCAAGTGACAGGCGACTTTCAGCAAAATTTAAAAATATCTCGATGCTGGAAATGAAATGTGGAAAAACAAAAGGAAAATCAGCAAACGCCAAAGGACAACAATGTCGAATTCGAAAGAAAACTTCGAATACACAAGCATTCCCAAGCAAACTGCAAGTGTTTCCCAGAGGAAGCTATGTTTAATTATGCAAATAAAACAACAGCAACAAAGCGAACCTCGCTAATGAAACTCAGCGCTCACGAAGTGTTTGCACAATGACACAGAAGGCACGCATACCCAAGAGATTTCGGCCTCCTTTCCTACCCGTCTCGCCTAGTCTCGCTGCTGCAAAACCACCGCTGAAGTAATAGCGCTCAAACAAGAGGCCGTTATGAAATAATTTGTAATTTAATTGAAGCATTTTGAGCAAAATTGCATGCAAATGTCCAATCAACTGCCACCATATGGCGAACACACAGCACAGCTAGGCTTAATTTAATGCTCTTCATTTCTTCATTTTATTTATGCTTGCCGACGGCTTATTTAATTTGGTGCACATAAATTCTGTTTAGAGTGTCATTCCCGCCATTCCCCTCCAATGGAGTATGCTAACGGCGGAGGTTGCGTATACGCACTGGCTGCCGCTCGCGCTACTCGAGCGAAAGACGGCGCGAATATATGCAACTATGGTGGACTAAGTCACACATTTAAATGGCATGAAAAGGTTTGAAGAACGCTCAGAAATGCCTTAGATCTATTAAGTTGCTTAGCTAGGTAAACGATGTTCCAAATCTCTTCCTGAATTCTATGAAGAAAGTAATTAATAGTACTTACTTTAATAACACATTGGGATCTCATTTTTAGCGCCAGCAACAACAGTCCGATAACAGACACATAGTGGTGTCTCAAGTGTTATAACCTCACTTATAACTGTCTAACAACAGCTCGATTGTTCAAAAGCCGTTGAGAAGTGAACAAATGAAATGTTTTCGACATTTTTCCAATTAAAAGTCACTTAATGCGTCTGTGTGTGTTCAGGTCCATCCACCCCATGCAGAGTGGCCCTCCACGCTGTGTAAATAAACGATTTCGAATCCGAAATCACTACAACCTTATGGCCGACGTGGTGCTCGAAATGCAAACAAACCCACCCTCCGAAGCTCTCATTTGCTGTATTTAAAAAAGAACGCAAATAAATCGCACCTTCTGATGGCAGCGGTGAGCAGTACACACCAACAACGTGTCACCATTTGGCGGACAAATAAAACCGAAATGTGCCCAAGTTTCACGTAACTTAGAATAAATCTATGCGAATGCTGTCCCGTTGGGTCTGAATACAAACACACTCTCAGACTATGGGTGGGTGAGTTTGTCAAAAGCAGAACAATTTTGTGGCCGAAAAAGTTAGTAGCAAAGCGGTGTGAATCCACGAAGGTGCTCACGTGTCTGACCAAGTGCCAAAAACCAACAATTTTTCCTTGTTTGTTCAATGTCATCACAAAGCCGCACCGACACTATTCCAAAGGCTCACCCAAACAAATCGTTCAGCTGGTGTGGATTACTCCCAGGGAAATTCATGGGAATACAATAACAATGCCAGGGGCCAATAAAATTTATATCGCTGCAAGAATTTAAATGAAGTGAAATTGCCGCCTTTTGTTTGCTATTTGATAGCATGGGTCCCGCACTCCGGGTGATTTCGGCAGTTAGTTTGAATATTGTCAGTGCTGGCTCACGGCAGGTACTACAAGCAGCCTTGACTGGCAATGCGGCCGAACCATCGCGTGTCTGTACACTAATGCATATGAGTTTATGGCGCTCACACACATGTCTTTGTTTGCCTACCAATTATCCTTGACTATTCTGAGTTCGAGTTCGCTTTGAACAAGTATAAACAACACGTTTTGACAGCTGACAGTTGGCAGTTAATCACAACGACTTTTTGATATGTAAAGCAAAGTTTGTGCGGTGAAGATTAGCAAAGCAAAAGCTTTCTTAATCTTTTTAACTTTTACAGGGTCTACCAATTGGTGCAACAGATGGGTTCCGTAAAACTCGCCAACCTAAGAATACTATATTGAAGAGTAAGCATTTGATTCAAAAATAGTCTCAAGTAAAAATATAGAACAGATTAGACTTGGTTAAGCTAGATATGAATAATATAATATAGTATATGACCCTGTGAAAACTATATCCTATTATATCCTTAACTTCTTGCAATTTGTTAATCCTTTCTTTTGAAGTTGAGCGGGATTATTTCAGTAAGTGTTATTGATGAAGAGCAGGGCCTGTCTAGAAACTTTCTAAAACGATTCATGCAATTTCTTTACAAGTCTCACAAGAGCAAAATATTCTTAAAGAGACTGATTTATAAAGTTTTATTAGCGACATTTGAGTGATTGATTTGAATCACGTTAAGAGCAGCAACATGTTCTAAAGCACTTTGAAATTAAGAATTGATCTATCGATAGAAATAAATTTTGTCAATTTATTCTTAGGAACTCCTCACTATAGGTTAGGTTAGGTTTGTAGACAGATCTCTGCAAAACAAAAAAAATACAGAAGATCTCACTTAGACAGCTTAAAGCGATACCAGTAAAACTCCCTGTGGATCAAAGACCCTCCTCTCACTATAAGTCATATAACACATCTGAATATTTATAATTTCCATATAATTAACAAATATCTAAGCAGATTTAATGAAGAGCCATAATTTGAGAAGCCTTTCAATTTCCACGAGTAATTGTGAGCCAATGTATTATTATTTTTACTATTATGTCCCAACATAATTTCTCCTGGCTTAATAAATATTTATCTAAACCACAGAGACATAAACACACACACACGGAGCAAAAGAAGACGGTCACATCTAGACTAAGACTAAAAGAGAGACAAATGATATTTGAACAAGCGATTTGTGCGCTGACATGCATGCAATCGTGTGTACAAACATATTTACAAAAGAACAAAACAAATAAAATGGACAAACGACCTTGAGACATGCAATGAAGGCCATCGAGCGTCTGTGCTGTGGCAGTCTTCGGTGTCAACCGACTTAAATGTTTCGTAATTTTTGGCATTTTCGAAATTTAACCAGCAAATATTTATGCACAAACACGCGGGAGACATAATTCTCAATAAAAGAGGCCAAATGCACTTTATTAAAATGGCATTTCGCCGAAGGAAAAACTTTAAATGTGAAAGCAAAACGTTTACCGTTAGTTTACCATATGGATATTTCACTGTACCTATGTGAAAAGTAGCTGGCAATGTCAGTTGACCCGAATTGCTGAAATTGCGGTTTTAATAACAACCAAATTGTTGTGAGCAACAAATTGTTGACGAAACCAGGCCAGCACAATAAATGTTGTTTACACAGAATGTCGATGAACGGCGATGAAAGCGGCTGTGGACAATTCAAGATGCCCCAAGGGGTCGAAATCCAATGATGTTGACCGACAAGTGCCGCAAATCCGGAGAACAATCGGAGTGAAGCTAAACTCATTAAAATTTTGCCAACAGCCAACGAATTCAAACTCGAATTGGCTTGACTTTTATTGTTGTTGTTGTATTTTTGTATTTTTGAATTTGTTGTTTACTGTTGAAGGCAAAGCGAAAGGAAAAACAAAAGCAAATATGAAAATGAAAATGTAAAACAAATAACTTTCAGTGTAGCCTATTTTGCTTTCATTGAATGCAACGTACAGTGTTGTGGGTGGCAAAATCCGAAGGATAAAAATGCAAAAAAAAATACAAAAAATCGGTCCCTAAGTTCATATCCCGATCCATCCCAAGCTGAATTACAGTTGCCTTTAAAATCGATTCGTAGTAAAAACCGTTATTCATGCTCTTCATTAAGTTCCATTTTCTGAATAGACGGGAATTGCTGTTGTCCTTTAATTGTTGCTATTGATTTCTTGGCTTTTCATTTCCATTCTGTTTTTTTTTTCGTTGAGCCACACGCTGTGAGTTGAGAGAATTCGTGAATGCAGACACACAAATTAGTGCGGATCTCACGCAACCATATGTATGTATGTGATTGGCGTTGCAACCGTTTAGCCGGTTATAGCCGAATCGACGATAGTGCGCCATCTCTCTCTCTCCTTCGCAGTTCGGCGCCAGTTGGAGATCCCAAGTGTAACCAGGTTGCTCTCCACCTGGTCCCCCCAACGGAGTGGAGGCCTTCCCCTTCCTCGGCTTCCTCCGGCGGGTACTGCATCGAACACTTTCAGGGCTGGAGTGTTTTCGTCCATTCGGACAACATGACCTAGCCAGTAGACCAGTATGACGTAGCCGCTGTCTTTTTATTCGCTGAACTATGTCAATGTCGTCGTATAACTCGTACAGCTCATCGTTCCATCGTCTGCGGTATTCGCCGTTGCCAATGTTCTTAGGACCATAAATCTTGCGCAAAATTTTCCTCTCGAAAACTCCTAGTGTCGTCTCATCTGATGTTGACATCGTCCAAGCTTCTGCACCGTAGATCAGGACGGGGATGATAAGCGACTTGTAGAGCTTGATTTTGGTTCGTCGAGAGAGGACTTTACTGTTCAATTGCCTACTCAGTCCAAAGTAGCACCTGTTGGCAAGAGTTATTCTGCGCTGGATTTCGAGGCTGACATTGCACGCAACCATAGCTTCTGTTAAATCCGGCACTTAGTTCGAGGGCAATTCAATTGTGGGTGTCAACAGGCGGAGTTCCGTTTGTTAATTGTTCTCCGTATCTTCTTCACTTGTGTGTGAATGTGTGCTAATGGCATGTGTCGGTGGTTTTGCTGCCAAAAAAATTTGAATTAGATGGAAATTACATTTTTGTGCAATCGATTGGAAATTTTCTGCATGGCGAGCAATTACTTGGCGCAATAGTTGAAAATGACGTTCGACAATTGTTTCAATAGCAAAGCAAACTAATCTGAAACATTTGTTAGAAGAACTTAATAGAATGCTTAACAATTGGTTCAATGGTGTAAAGTTTCAATAAAATACTAATTTAAAATAGAACGCTCCAACTTTTGAACAGAGTTTGAAGCACTGGAAACAATGGCACGATAAACGAGGCATTGAGATTGTGTCAAAGGACCTTTATTGCTCCTACAGATTCATGAGTTATTTACTTTGTTCTTATAAATCTTCTAACATTAGCTCTTTTGTTCTGGAGTCATAACTAGTATGGTCTTAGAACTTCTCATAAACTAATAACAGATAGAAGAACATATATTTATATATATAATATTTCACAATCATAGGCCCGCTATATTTACCGAAATATTTCAGACCATCTTCTTACTACAAACATCTAATAAAACACAAACAGATTAACCACCATTACTCTTTATATATTATATAGACATTTTGGTGAGAACTAATCCCCGAATTGAATGTACTGTGAGAGAAATAATAACCTCATGTCATACTTCTGTCATTTTGATGCTTTAATACTTAAATTGGAATACGTTTTTATTTTCAGATGTTGATAAGGGTTCAACATGTGAAATTAAAAATTTACAAAGTATAGCAAGATGCTTTTTCTGTATCGCTACACGAAAGCTCCCCAAACCAGAAGATACATTAAATTTATTCATATGTGCTTGCTGAAGCGAAAAGCTGGATACACTTCTACAATTCTTTGGGCGCGAAGGAGAGGAGGGGTCATAAAAAAATGTCTCGTTTCGTGTTACTGCTTTATAATTTAGGGATAAGTTAATCATAAAATGAGGAAACAAATTTTGTAAAGCGCGTAAAAGTTTTGCTGCTTATGGCATTTGTATTTTGGCAGAGTTTTGAATATTAAAATAAAGCTGCGCACATTTGCACCTTTTCAAAACTGCCTTCCTGCCTCGTATAAAGTTATGGCACAAAGCGTTAAATCCAGCATGACGCGGTGCGAATCAGCAGCAGAGCCGTAGCTTCATACATACTTCGCAAGCGAGGGTAGACGCGTGACAACTACCTCTTTCTTGACATGCTCATGCATGCCGTGTATGTTGTGCATTTGTTGTTGTATTTGTGCCAAAGTTTTATTTAATCTAATCGCTCATTCGCGGCGAAAATATGTCACAAAATGCCGCACAAGTTTTTCTGCCGCTCAAGCAAATTTCGAATGTGTCCTACCGTGGCTTAGAAAGTTTACAACGCTCGTGAAATGCAAAGAGATAAATTGTGATTTCCACTCCGCAACGAGATAGCACATATTAAATAATGCTTTCGAAGTGAATACAAACACAAAATCCGAGAAATAAAAGTTGCACGCCCTTGCGATTTAGTCTGTGATTTGTTGCGCCAACAACACTTCCTCTAACTTTTGTATTTGTACTCTGTGCCATTGCGGAGCGCATAAAACATTTTCTAGCAGGTAACTTTTGCCTAGACGATGGTTAAGCTGTGCATGTTTGGGAGGAAAATACCGTTAGCCATTTTGCACAACCCTTCTCATTATTGCTATCGAAATGGGCGCCACGGTAGACTCTCTTATAGCCATTCTTTAGAACTAGACCCCAATTAATCACCTTAAGAGGGAATCCAAACTTGACTTATTTCACCGGCGGGCGGCCATCATGCGCTTAAATGGCACTCATCAATGTCGATTTTGCATTATGTAAATTCTCAGAAAAAAATCCATTTTCTTATGAAAGGGAAACACACACAATTCTATGGACGAACGAGAGAATAAATAACGGTAAGTATTAAAGCCCAGAATAATAGTTGACGTTGTCACTTGGTTGCTGCGAAAGCCCATAAATTACTTTAAAAACTGGGAAGGCAAACAATTGATGGAGGCGATAAATAAATTATTCTTAAAGGAAGAGGTGCAAAATGAAACTGAGCAGAATTTGGAATCAACAGTCTCATATTTGTAGAAGAAGCAGTTCTTTTCAAATTTCTGAGAAACAACTTAACCTCACCAACTCACCAAGATAAATTGCCATTTCATTGAATGAATTCACTCCAAAACATATATATTTAACTAGCACACGCATTGCCAGATGAACTTGTTTATTTTTAAACATTTCGGATATTTTTGGCTCGTCAATGACTTAATTTCATACGCACAACCCGCTAATTTCACCACACTCTAATTATAACTTGACAACATAATATTCCGGGGAAGTGTGAGCTGAGGGTTGAGTTGCCGTTAATTAAGGTTTGTGTTTGCCATATTCTTGCTCTGCAGGCAGCATTGGCCCCCCTTTTGGTCTATGCGAAAAGGCTTAATCAGCATTATCTGAATTTCCATTTCTGCGTACGTCACTGCTGCCTACATCAGCCTTAGTGTTATGCCAAGGAGGTGTTTTCGCATTGACGCGTTAAATCCCTTAAAATTGCCAGAAAATTTGTTGACTCACGTTATGTGAGGGTTCTACCTCCCAGAAGCATTCCAGCATTCCAGGCTTATAACAAAATATAATGAGAAAGCATTTACATATATGTATGTCGGAATATAAATTTAATAATATATTTGTAGATCTCAAATAGAAGAAAGCTCTAAAAATATTCTAATAAAATAAAGATATAAGAACGCAACGAATGTTATTTTGCAAGCAAAACATTTAAAGTTAATCATTGATGATCAATTTTTTATTCCAGATTTTTATTTTAAATCATGTTTAAGATAGGCTTCTATCAACGCTTCTATTTAGCGAATGATGTGCACCGAGTACGAGTAGTTGACAGCCATGTCTATGCGATTGGGCCGTCGTCACCTTCGGGCGCTCATAACGGTACAGTGCATTCACCGTTCTTCGTTCGAACTCTGTGGCTTTTACGGTGATACGGGGTTAAATGTGTGTATTCTGGGGCATTTCCATGGAGGCAGCCGTGGAAAGTATGTCAGTGTGTAATGTAGTGAGGGACTAACGGTAACTACAGATGCCACATCATCTTTACGCCTGCTTAGGCGAAAGCGGCCGCCATATTGTGGCTCGAGTCACATTTCATCAATTGCTCTGTCATTTGGTGAGCTTCGTTTGGCTTGCCGACTGGTTTGCGCGCTTGACTGGACTTCTTAGTAACTCCCTCTGGCCATTAGTATGCACACTTATTATAATAACGGTTTCTGCTATTAGACCCAAATGCTTCCGTTTGCACCCGCTGAAAGGATCGTCCCCATTTTGTGTGTTTGTACGTGCCTTTTCAGCAAATTATATATCTTCTGTTACTGCAACTTATCTGCCGCTCGGCAATTATTTTCACATTTCTTTTTGACTTCTGCATACTTAGAAAAATTCACTCACCAGTCGTCTGCTTAATATTCTCTACACACACATGTACATTTGAGTGACTGTGTAGGGCTGTCATAGAGGGTATTCCACTGTCGAGTTGCTGAAGTTGAATTGCCTTCAAATGCTTCACTATTAATTTCAACATATTTTTCGACTTCTTTAAGAAATTTAACTTAAAAGCTTCAAATGGGAATCCACTGTAGAGTTGAAGTAAAAAGAGACAACGAGTCACCACCACAAATTAAATTCAATAATTGCTAGGGCTCTCGAACCAATAATTTCGATTTATTCCCACCTTCTGACTTAGTACAGCCAACATAACGAATTCAATCCCACCGCTACAAAATTCATAAACCTCTTAGAAAAACACCGTTAAACGAAAAATTGCTCAAATCCTATGCCTACTGAACACCTGTTGGCGCTCTTCGGCACTTATTCAAAGCATTCAAGGAATCTTGTCTTATGAAGATAACTTTAGCTCGTGGATGATAACGGTTGTTTGTTGCAATATCAATTGTAGGGCGTTAATATTTAAATAATAGAATATGAAGTAAACCATAAAAGACGAAAGACACGACATTTCCTTCAGGAAAAAAATTGTGGGAAGGGATGAAGCATGGAAATTATACACAAAAACAGTGTGGATGAATTGTTGAAGAGGGGGATGCCGGGGGACAAGTGCTTTGTCTTTCAAGGTCACTGCTTTGCTACTTTTTTCCTCCATGAAATTCCCTCTAACATCACGCTATGTTCTATTTATATTTACTAACGCGTCATCTCTCCGACAGCGCACACACTCGTTCATTCATTCGTTATGTATGCGGCACTTAGCCTCAAACGCATATGTTCTACGCGCATAAACACTTGTACAACCGCCCACGCATTAACATAATGAACACACATATGTATGAGGGTGCAGGCGCACTTCCTCCATCCCCGGCCATAATTAAAGTGCAGCGAAGTGCAGCTGTATAAGCCAACGTAGGCGACGAGATGTGGCGAGGACTTCTAGCAATCTTTTTAGACGCAAACATGGAGGACATGCGGGGAGTGGTAGTCCTTATGCACATGTAAACTTGTATTGACTTTGTGTGAGTTTGGGTGTTGTTGTGGGCAAAACTACTGTTGCTTTACATAGTGTCGTGTTAGCGCTATATTATGCAGATACAGGGTGCACCATCTCTTTTTTGTCGACATGTAAATATAATATAGTGAAACTATACAAATCTAGAGCCTAAATCCAGAGCCTAAATCATTATTTGACCATATTTTCAAACAAATTGAAAAAGTATGACATCTCTCATAAAAAACTTGCATTATAGAGCTGTGATGCTCTAAAGCGTAATAGAAAATGGTGAATTTTAGTGAATCAATCCACTCGGTTGGAGAAGTACAAGTTTTGGAACAGTTGGAACAACCTTTTAAAGTTCCATAAAATAAAAAATATCTCAAATACAAAACTATTTTTCGAAATTTTTTTTACTACAAACCGTCTTAGAGATGGTGCACCCTGTATATAGTTGTGTGATGTGTCTGGAAATATGCGACTTGCTAGCATGTGGGAAGGTTGCGCTAAGCTTTGAGCACTCACAAATAAAAAGCGGACATTGTACTCATTCTCTTAGGCATTCCGACTTGACTTTTGTTTTCACTATATTACATTGTATGTTTACGAGCATGAGTGCAACATATTAACATCCTTAAATATTTATATTTGTGCAACTATATTGTAAGCGGTGGAATATTCACATAACAGTTAACAGTAACGGCCTGAAGCAAAGGAATATAATTATAAAAGTATAAAAAGTATTATTATCTGTCACAAATTCAGTTCTTCGTTGGAAAATCTTTTTTTGTTTTGAAAAGAAAAATAATGATAGAGAAGGGTATTACAAAGCTCACGCACTAGGTTTTATAACAGCAGGCGGACTTGAACCTAACTATTGATTACGTATTGGCAGTATTCAAGTAAAGTTCGCAGAACTCAACCAGTTGCACGCATGTAATAATAATCGTTGGTTAAATATCAATTACGGAAAGCTTTTACGCTAAAAACAGGCTTTGCCGTTTAAATTAAATTGCAAACATATTTCTCGGAAAACCAAGCCCATCTTTAAATTTGGTGTTCAATAGAATTCGGTATTTGGTGCATATTTGGCACACATTTCCTTAATAAATTACCTTTTCCGGGTAATTTCACTTACCTTGTGTGCCCGAACTATTCCCGCCCTTCGATGAGCTGCAATTGTTGTTCAGCGAATTGAAGAAATTCGCAGCGCCGGTGCGACGTAATATCCAAAACATTTTGTCAAAGAAGACTCGTACGACGTGCTATTGAAGGATAACTGTGTTTATGATATTTTTGTTGATATCCTGTTTCACTGATATGCGCTGTTACAATTCAGCCTGTACTGGCAGATATGAATATTAAACTTCTTACTTTCAAATTGAATTGGTGATTGTGTTGCTCACAGTATTATCGCATGAGATATTCACTTAAATTTGCGATTTATATTTTTTATCCAGTTATCCACTTAAAGTCTTTTTTATTTAATTTTTCTAGACTCCACTGAGTTAACTGCAAAATAAAACTTTATTTTTAATTCAAATATAAATTTCTTGTAATTTTTCCTGGTGGCGTTGAGATACGCCATGGCGTATACCCAACCCTTTGGGATAAATTCAAAATCCGCCGTGCTTATCTGCTTCACACAATTTCTAATTATGCACTGTTCTTACGCAATAGCGACTACTCACTCAGTAATTATAATGCCCAGCCGCCCATATCAAACTCTACCGTTACAAATTAAGCTCCACTTTTCAAAGTCTACGCTTACTAATTGCAAGTGAAAGATAACGCCAGCACATAATTTGTGCTAGATAATGCTGGCATACAAAAATGTTTACTATTTTAAACTAGAAATAGATAGACGTATACTAAATTTCATGGAATGTCAAATTCGTGTTTATCGGATATTAAGTTCTTTGTTTTTGATTATTTAAATACTGATTCAAGATCGAATTTTAGTAGCTTTAATTAAGAGCCTTTTTCAGTTTAAACAATTTGCTTTATATTTTATTTAATTGCAGTTATAAGAGCAACAATTCACGATATTCGGAAAGCATCATTGATTAAATGAAAGTGGCGAGCCAAGGGCGCTCCAAAATTTAATTGCCTGGAAAATTGTGTGACCGAAGTGGAGTAAACAAAGCGATTTGTTTATCAAACAAATGCAAAAATTAGTAAGGACTCTCTTAACCCGTTATTTGGTGTCTACTGGCTGCCGTATTTCTTTTTGTGGCAACAAAACGGCTTATCACCGATATTCAAGTCACGCAAACGCTTTGAAATGCCGACGGAATTCAACAATTGCGCCTATCGCCAAGTTAAATAATAAACTCGCGTATTGTCCTTTGCGTGTGTGTTTGTCTTAATTAGCAATAACACACAGTGTAAACACTTCCCTACAAACACAACAACAAACAGCATGAGAAAACCATTTGAAATCGCTTACACCAGCCTACAGCTGTTATTGTTTACTTCTTTATTTGTTGTTGTGATGACTTTTATTACACATACGAATAATGGCACTCACACACACAGACGCACACATTTGTATCTGCAACTACAGTCAATTTGGAATGAAGAAAAAATCGCTCATTTGGACGCGTCGACGTGTGACAACTTCATTAATTCTGCCGTCAAACACAATGAAGTGCCTTCAACATACACACACACACGAGAGTGAATTCACTATTCCATATGCACGAGTATATTGGTGAGCTGGTCCTTTAAAACTTCCCAGATGCACAAGAATCCTGCGCTCATGGCAATAAAAATCCACTATAAATACCATTCAACAGTCGAATAAGTAACCGTCTGCACTTCACTGAATTGTTGCTTTTATTGGATAATTTTTTGATTATTTGCTCTTTGTGACATTCAGTAACGCGTTGCCTGGCATTTGGCGAGCTCTTCGCGTAATCCACCGTTACTCGCTACGATTGCCGACAAACTGATTTGATATCCTGTCGTGTTTGCCATTATATTCGCTTTATGCCGTAAGCGTTACACAACGTAAGCACGTAACGAACGTAACAAAATAATGCGAGAGAGAGCATGAGAGAGGATTTGGAGCTCAAATTGCACTATGCACTCAGAGACATAATTTATTTATTTAAAATAGTAGAGTAAACTTGCACACCTTCTTCAAGAATACCGGACCGGACTGACTCAGATGTATTGTAAGTGTTAAATGTCTTTAGAAAAATATTTGTTTTTGGGTTCACCACTTATCTTATTTTTTAAATTTCTGCGAGCTATTTCTTTCGTCTCTTTGCAATACTCAACACTAGAGAGAGCGAAAGAGAGCGCTCTTGCAAACTGTTCCCAACTACTTTTGTTGTCGAAGGATATTAATGCCAGCGCTTAACACAACTACAGTAAAATGCGGTATTTGAATTCTTACACCTGCAGCAATGTTCCTGTCGATTAGAGGGGACACACAGTAAACATACTCATACACACAGCGAAAACTTTCTCTTTTATTAGATTATAGCGCGACAAAAGTTCACACACACTCATTCCAGCAGCATGGAGTCATGCTTATCTGTATGTGAGGAAGCATGTTGCCTCCACCTTTAACACCCACCGAACTCTGACCCCTTCGACGACAAAACGATTGACAGCAAACAAACCCAATGAAGCTCATACACACATACAAACATATTTGGCAATTACGTGTGTGTAAATGAATTTTAGTACCACATTACTATGTGTGAATGTGGAAAAAATTGCATGGACTCTCTTCTTCTTCTTTCACTCCTATTTGTGTTGCAAAGAATGGCTAAGCGATCGCTTTTCACTCGCTGTTCCCATTAGATTCATTGGAATGAGATTTATGCATGAACACTTACACACACATACTCAATCGCGGTAAATAGAAAATCTTCCATCTTGAAACTTGTCAGCATTTACGAACGTTCAGTTATGATTGACGTCGCATTCACATTAATCAATCAGTGGTTCATCCGCTATGAAAATGTCGAATGTGTGTGAGTGTGTGTGTGTGAGCTCATAAAAGCAGATGAACATCAATAAATGGTTGTCGACACATAATTTACCCGAAGCAGGTGTACTCCTATATGTGCTAAATGCCGTATACCCAAGCTCCAAGCCTGTTGACAGTCCGCGGAAGAGACGATACCACACCATTTCCAGAATTCAATATTGAATTGGCACCTCTTTAGTCGTAGCAACAACAACAACAACAAATCAACCATAAAGCTGTGAATTATGTATATGAGGTGCACCGAATTGAATAAAACACTCATTCACTCATGATTTATCTATGTAAAGATTGATTTGCGTATATATGCATGGTGTGTCTAATATGTGCGCCTGAGAATGTCGCGTATACGCTGCGCCTATCAGCTGAATGCAGTGAATGCGAAATCAAGATTTTAAGTTGGCAGCTGATAATTTAATGGGTTCATCGATCATGTCGTCATGTCGCACTGAGCTCTTTTCTTGGTATTTATGCAATTGCGGCAAACTCTTGCCACAAAGTTGTTGCATGTTGCTCTCTTCCATTCTCGTTCAAGGTTGTTGGGATTTTTCCAAAAAAAAAAATTAAATTAAATTATGCGAAACACAATGAAATTACATGAGTCTAATGTATTTTGCTAGAATATTCTAACTAAAATTTAACTGAATTTCATTTTAAACTCAATAATTGCTTTGTTACTGTAATACTTCACACAGGTCAGTGCCTGATTTTCAAGGTAAGAAAGCACTACTTTTAATTACAAAAAGCGTAATAAAGTCACTTAGTCTTCTCAGGCTACGGTGGATATCAAAGTAAAAGACACTCAGTGTCGTCTGCGCCGGCAGTCAGGCGACTCTTTCGAAGAACATTTGACTTTCAACTTCGCAAACTTTAAAGTGCACACAGGGAAATGGAAACAAAAACACCAATTACTTGCGCAAACCTGAATATTAATTAGGCTATTTTGAGCAGAAGGCAAGCCAAAGCAGAGATAAGCGAAGCTGCAATAACAAACCGTAATGGAGGACAATTAAAATTTTGAGCAAACTCAACGCAAAGTCATCTTGACTACGAACAAGCAACATGCGTTTGGCTGTATGGTATATATGTATCTGTAAGTATCTTGTAATGTCCACCAACCACAACGGTTTTACCAAAAATCTAAGCCATAAATGTTATTATAAAGTCTCGAGCTAGTGGGCAGGTTACCTCCGTTGCACGAGTGTTGTTGTCCAACGCAGGCCATTTTCGGTCAAAAACAGTGGCAGCCAGCGTTTGCTTGCTAAGCTGTCATCCGTTTTATGCCTTGCTCTTTGATGTGAAGCCAGCCTAGGACTGGATGAATATGTGGCAGTTCTCCGATTATAATTACAAACTTCTAAAGTTATATTTTAGTATGTGGTTCCAGTCTCAAGTATTCAACAAAGATTAATTTTTTGTTCTTATCTGATCTTGATCCTAGTAAAATTTTTGAATTTTTAAAAGCCTTAATTTGTATACTCTTGCAGTGACTAAAATAACGTGTGAATGGCTTTATTTGTTATTTCAATTAGTATTTTATATTCATGAGTCACTCAATAACATATATGTACGTTTCAACTTTTTTCCATATTTTCAATCCTTTTATTCTTTCATTTACACCCATACATATACTATTCTGACTTTTTGAGCTGTAGTTTGTACTTCCCCTTACACACCACCACACACGTAGATATGCATGGAATATTCCCCCCTTCAAGTTCAGAAAAACTTTGCCAAACCGCAACAATGACAACGAATTGCTGTGTCATTGCCAATCTAAACCGAACAAGTCGGCTTTTAATGGAGCAGCAAAGCCGGGAAGTAGTGCGAACACCGCAACTACACGCTCGCAGCACTCAGGGCTTGGCAGAAGGCGTGCATGCCGCAAAAGCCGCAAAAAACAGCACATCAACAGCACTAATGCGACCAGCTTCACCAGCAAACTACAAACAACAACATCAAACAACGAAAACACTAACGGTAACTACGAGTACACTTGCCGCCTTCTCCCACTACTTCATGTCATGCTATAAACAAAATCAACAACAGGCAAAGGTAGTCACAACACCGACAAGCTGCACACTTTCAACCTGCGAGTGAACAATTTGGCTGGATTTTATTGGTCTCTGGTTATCAAGCTTTGTGGAACCTCGTATAACAACCGACATTTGGTAGAGAAGAACGCTAAGAGAGTTTATACTTATAATCATCCAACGACTCAAATGTATAAGAGATCTCATGAATCAATATAAAATACCGTCATATTATTTTTAGGAAACCAAACCGTTGAATGTTGAACGTTGCGATGCCAATCCACGATATATGCTGCTCACTTTCTTCCTACCCTAGATCCTTCTTACTCCATTCTTTTCAATTTGTCCTTTAATGACTTGCGACTACCATTTCAATGATTGCCACTTTCGTTAAGCATTCTCCACGCCTTCATGACCTTCAGCAGCACCATCATAAGGCCGCAGTTTGGTGGACGTTTTATAGACTCTATTTGGGGCATTGGCAGAAAAGTTGCCTCGCATTTTTCCCAATTACGAGTAATATGGAAGGTATGTTTACAATGTTCTGCGTCGCCATTTCGGTGCTGCGAAAGATTCACACGAAGCAATGAAGCAACGAAGCGTGAATGTGCTCAAAAGTCAAAAGAACAAGGCAGCAGCCGGCTCTGACTTCAAAGTGCATACCAGCTCTTTGAGCCAGGAACCTGATCTCACGCATTCAGCCATTCAGGCAATTTGCACGTGGCGCAGTTCGGTAGCAAGGCACAAAGACACTCTTCTCTCTTTTTTCTCCGTAATTTTGCTTAAAATGCGTAGCCAAATTTTAATTTCCATCAACATCAAGTGTGTTTATTCGTTTTCGCTATTTGAGTTGAATTTGTCTGGTCGCCATCTTTAATGCATTGTTAACTTTTCTTCGGTCTGATAAACGTTAACTTTTGTGGCAAATAAAGCCTGCTGGGGCTGACCGAGTAAACCCAGAGAATAATGTTATTGAAAGCAGATGCTAATGACAATTGTGGGCAAACGGTAACGGTAAATTACATGTGCATTATATGACTCAATTAAAATTATCAAAAAAGTTTAGAGAATGTCCCAACTTGGACTCAGACCAATTTTGATTCGCAATTTTCATCTAAGACTCGCTTTTCCCACTTTACTCCACATCATTTTCCATAGAGCCGAAACCGAGTATATATCTATTTATTTCAATATTCCAACAACAGCTTGAATGTTCAAGAACCATCCCTTAAAGCAATTGGAACATTAAATTTACATTGCTCTCGAAAGCGCCATCGCATGCGGGCACTTGCACACTTTAAGCATTTATAGTGAAATAAAATCGATTATCTTGTAGAACAATGCTCTGGCCGATGTGCACGTGGGTGTGTGTGGCAAACTCAGGTGAAAACTGCAGGTAACGCCACCCAGCCGACAATAAATGCCAGAATGCGCAAAGATGCCTTCATGTCCCGGGCTAATACGCGAACAATTTCAAGTACATATAGAGGTAATGGTAAAGTGGACCAGAAAGTGCAAAAATGCTCGCAGCCATTGAATGTACTGGAAACCCAGTATGAGTGTGAGTGAGAGTGTGAATCTATATTTTCCTTGAACTTATTGGAAACTTCTGTGTGCCATATACAGCCAGCCACGAAACACGCCGCACACAAGTAACTGAGAAAGTCCACAGAAATACTTAATCTTTAGGGATAAAATTGAGAGTGATAAAAAAGAAAGCCGCACATCTGCTTAATGCATTCCAAACACTGGAGAGTATTTTCTAAAAAAATACTTTAGTTCTAAGAAACATTATACCAGCCCAAAACATCGCAATTATATCCGATTTGCCTGTAACTCGCTTAGATAAAATATCATGATCCAAGATTAATGGAAAATCTGGATTTCTAATCGTCGCGTTGGACCACATATTGTATTTTCTCTATGCATATCTCTGGAAGCGTTTCTAAAATTAAATACTTATAATAAATACAGAAGATATGCGCTGCCTCCCCTCTTCACATTGCCTCTTCCAGAAAAAACATACGTAAGTGCTAATGTCGGAAGAAATATAAAATGTTATAAAACAAAATTATAATTGCGGCACTTAAATGAAATCGAATTTTATAGACAGCAATATTTTCGGTGAACACTTCACTTTTCCACGTTCAGGCTGGTTGCACTCCATGTGTAAATGAATTGCTTTGTTCCTCACAGTCATGTCTATTTTTAAGAGCATTTGAATATACTAGCTCTCCATTATATTACCGTTATCAGTCTATTCGCGGTTCAACGCTTTCGCGCCTGCGAGTAAAACAACAAATCAGCACCCGTCAAACATTCCACAGTGACACGCTTCAGTCGCACGGCAGCCAAGTGTAAATGTCAAACGCATTTCAAAACCAAATTTCGATGGGCGCATTCCGGGAAGACATTGCTCACTAGAACAACGAATTCCATTTTGCGTTTGTTCCTTTGACGGATTCATTAGTGGAAATATGCGAGATGTTTCACGTTTCAATTGATCGACAGTTATTGGCGGGCTTATGTAAATATATACCGTATATAAGAAAATTCGAATTTATTCGGAATGCGATTTCGAAGAATAATGCAATCACTTATATTTGTATTTTTTGATAAAATATGTCTTAATCGAAAAATCTATAGAATTCGGCCTTAAATTATTTCTGCTTATTTAAAGGCTAAATACATATGAGGAGGGCGTGTGCAACATTCACTGTTATTGAATTTGGTCAAATTGAGTTATTTTTATTTTATTTACCATTAAACTGGAGAGCTCTAGTGTAAACTCTGCAACAGGCTTTTGTGTTAACTCCATTGTTACATGGTGGTAATTAGTAATGCCAATATTTTAGATTTGGGGATTAGAGGAATTTCAATTACAAAACCTATTCAAGCTCATACTATAAAGGTCTCTGCTGCAGTCAACCTCAAGTGCTGGTGTAAATGTGCAAAAATCCCCTTTGCGCTTGAGAGAGGGGTTCGCCGACTTAATCCTGTTGTTCACGGGATTACTATCTTGTTCGGGGGACCAACTTTCGTTGGCGTTGTGCGCCACTGTTCGTGTGTTTAAACTTCTCTAATTCCCACTAACACATCGAACGACGAGTGACAGCGACATTTGCACAGGCAGTGAGTTGATCCGATTTGGCGCTGAAACAATTTTGCTCGTTAACTTGTTGATTGAATCACTCTTTAATTCACTCAATATTTGATCAAAAGGCAACATAAACACACTGGGCGCATGTGTTTGTTGTTGTGTGGAAAGCAAAGTGCCAACAATGTTGCCAAATTTAATGCTAATTTATGCATTGACAAATCAATTTCTCATTTACACACCAGCGAGTGAAGTTAGGGAAAGGAGGATAAGTCATGTGGAACATACACTTGCTCCGGATGCCTGGAAACCTTTGATAGATGAAAAGAATTTAGCTTTTTATAAAATCGGACTGAAAATTATTATAAATTACCCGTGAAGAATGAAAATATCCCTTTAGGGGGAGTTCGATAGCAAAACATATATTCAAGATAGTATTTAACTAACAGGGGTGCCTTCTTAACCTCACCTAACCTCATAGATAGATCACAATTGTTTTTACTCGTTTTTAATCGAATTCGGTCTATTAAATATAAATGCGTATTAGAAATGTAGGGCAAAGTGAATACATGAACCATAATTTCAGTACTAATGCGAGCATTTAATTGAAATTGAAAATAACAATTGTCATAATCGTTTTCTTTATGTAATTATCGAACAAAGTTTCTCGTATTAATTGAATTAAAAAGCAAAATAATGTTCAATGCCAACCCAAACACAAAGCTCATTTGTAATTAATTATAACCGGAGACTTTCCAAAACACAACGCAATCACCATTCATCAAATGAATAGCATTAATGGTGCAATTGAATGAATTACGTCATCAGCAGCGCAACTTCTGTTGCAGCTCTAAACTAAGTAACGCTGTAAATGCATTTTTTAAATTTAAGACCTAAGTTTTGCCTCAACCGAAGTGCTGAAAAACGTCTATACAGAGACGTGTGACTATTTGTGAATGCCTCTTGCTGTTCCCACCTATACTCACATCTTTATCACTTTAAATTTTATTAAATCCTTCTTATCCACTTGAATGTGCTTTCAACTCTGCGATTCGTAGAAGCTAAAAATTAAGTACATAAGATTACCGTGAATCAGCGTGGAATATTTGTAGCAGATTTAAGCATTATTCGACATTTAACGAGGCTTATGTTTCTATATTATGTGAGAGAGGATGTTCATATACATATGAATATCTAGAACGCATTTCTAACTGAACATAAATTACAAATAACAACACACTAAACTTTAATACGAGGTGGAAAGTAGAGAAATATACGAAATATTTTGTCAACAACATCTTTTGGTTATACAGTATACTCTCGAAAAGTAAATTCTCAGAAAGTAAATAATCGCGGAAAAGTTAATCACCTTTATGATTACACATGCACCTCGAAAAAGTAAATTTTTTAATTTACTTTTCAGAGAGTGTGATAAAAAATTCGAAACGAAGCAAGCAGCGTTTTTTACGATGTTGCAAAAACACTTACTCTCTTGTTTATCGCGTCTTTTTAGTAAATAAACTCTCCTACTTGATCCACTGGTTTAAAAATGAAAACGATGCAAATCAGGTGTCAGACTTTTTGAATTGTCGTACAAAAATGGTCAGACAATATATTGCAAAAGAAAAAAAAACAAAAGAATATTCAAGATTTTTTCTCTTCATAGTAAATACATATGTATGTATGTAAATGTAAATATGTTTTTCATGTAAATCCATATGTTTTATTGAAGCAAATAAATTAATGAATTTTTTAAGTTTAAAAATGCATTTAATATTATAAAAACAGATAATTTATGTATATATTTGGAAAAGTAAATTATTCGAAAAAGTAAATTACCCAAAATACCAATCGATTTACTTTTCGAGAGTATACTGTATCTTAAGCAATATCAGGAGCAACCTTGTGATTAATCCCCAATATTCTAACTTGTGGCACAATAATTCTCCATAAATATGATAATAATTGTAGCCAGTTCAACACTTTGCTTTATTTGTCTACTTGTCAGCGTTAATAATTGAAATTTCAAGAAATAACCTAAATTACCGTTCAGATTGTCACCGCCACGGGTTGTAGCCATGGGAACTCCTCTTAATTTATAATTTCCTTTCACTGCCACATTTCATGTTTGCAGTTTCGCTCGGTGTTCTTCTGTAGCCGCATGGAAAACCTAAATAATGCCGCGCTGTAATTAAACACGCTGTTCGTCAGAGCGTGTAAAGTTGAAAGTCGAAATTTCTGAAGTGACCTTGTATATGATAAGCCATTCGCGCTAGAAGTTTAATTACTTTGCACTTCTAAGTTGTTGGCTGCTGCTTACCTTGGGGATACGATACTTTGTCAAAGACACGGTTAAAGCTTCGGATGATACGGCATTTGCATTCTATTACAATCGATTTTCGAAATATGAAAATTATTACCAAATTTTTGGCACTTCACGGTATTTTCTATTGTGCAATCAATTCATTATAGAGATAGATACTTATATAAGTGAGTGCTAGAAGTGTCGAGAAATACAATTATATTATCCGAATGTCTAAAGGTATATTCCGAAAATGTTATTTCCGAGAAATCAGAGATGAGAAATGGGCTTAAGGAAAATCGAATACATTCCGAGGGCATTAGCTGGGAGGTAAACCCGCAAACTGCAGCCATTAAGCAAAAGTGAAAAAAACTGGAGAGATCACGAACGCACAAATAATTAACACAATCACACGCTGGTAAATAAGCATAAAGTATATTCGACCACACCAGAGAGCCAACTCGTTAATGCAAATTCGCCAAGAATATTTCCACTAATAAATAAGAAGCGGCATTGTATTAACCTGAATAACTAATTATGTTTAATATGGATGCTGGTTCAACGCACTAAATTGCCATTATTCCCAATACTCGGTGCTTTACTTTTCACTTTCTGTTGTGTGCACCGTTGCGTATACGCAACCTAATGCAGACAGAAGTAGCCGCCCACACACAGTTGAGGGAGTCCTATGTACCCATGTACTAAGCACGCACCACTGAATGTACACATGAGTCAGCGCGCTGGCAAACCAAGCGAATGTGCGTTTCTCATCCGAGCGAAGAAAAATTGTAATTGCTTTTCGCTTCGCCCGTCGTCTGCATGTTTGTGGTAAGAATTAATTGCGAAATAATGTTGTCACTTTTCGAATATTTAGACAGCATGCATTCGTTTAACGGAATTCCAGCGAAGACAGCAATTTACTTTATTTGTTTAAATATTTAGGATGTTGTTACCCTATGTGGTATCCCTTCTTTGTATCATCATTAACTAAAGACATTTGTACCTAGTATATTTAATAAATACAATTCAGATTGGAGACTATAAATAGAACTCAATAAGCTTTCGCTGATATGCATTTCTTCAAGAGATTGTGTTTCATCGAATACCTTTATCGAATAATTTGCATAAATCGGCATATAAAAGTACTACTGACTTATACATTCCTATATCTAATGCTGAATTAAATAAATGCTACAAGATTAGGTGAATCAACTGAAATCCAAGAAGAAATTATTTTCGTCTATGCAACCGTCATTACATTTAACTCGGATTTGCATTCAGTAAATTAAGCTTGACAGCAGTAATAACTGAAATTCTTTAAATATAAATGTCAGACAAACAAAGAATAGGAAATTATTTTCCATTAGAATTCACGAAATTGGCAATGACTTGATTGAAATTAATAAATAACCAAAATCTGACTTAAATGGAATGCAATTGTATTATTCTACAATAGGGTATAGTATTTTCTTTACAAAAATGTTGATTATAGTTAATTAATAATTTTTTTTTGTTTATATAAGCCATACATATGCAGTAGTAAAGTTAAGGGACATAATGATCTTATGAGGTATTAGAGATATTTAAAGGCTTAATTACCTTCATTCAACATACTATTTGCAATGGGTTGATAATATCTCTTTGACAAGCATGATAATTTTTCCTTACGATCCAACACATCCAATCTGGAACAATATTCCAACCCTGTTCCAACATTCTACAATTATGAAATCATGTCTCCCTAACCTATTTCTCTGTACATCTCAGAAGAATCATTTTCTTCACCAATCACGTGTGCTTGATTTATTTAAAGCAACGCAGAAGTCAAAGCACACTCCTCCAAAAACTAACTGTGACTGCCCAAGCGTCTATTTCGGGCAGTTAGCCTGCTAACCTGAAAGCGCCACTAAATAAATAATGTCAGCACAAAGAAAATATCGGCGCACGACACAAATGTACACACAAGCAACAATAAGCCTCGGTGAGCAAATGAAGCCAACGAAATATGGGTCACAAAATGATGAAGGGCCGGACGGAAGAAAAGTGCCACAGAGGCAGATGAAAGGAAAGGTAAACGCACGACCGGCTGTCAGCATAATGTCGGATTCAGTCAAAAGGTATCTAACTCAATCACAACCAATTCAGAAAACACATGCATACCTTGCTACAACACCACAAACAAAGTGGGCGGGGCTGAGCGCAACAACCGTGATTTAAACAAATAATCACCGGAGACAGACAAAAGCACACAATTTGGCAACTAAATGGGGACGACAACAGACAGACACAAGACGAGCGTGCTACAGACATGATAGGAGAATTCAACGCATTGGCCATGTCCTCCCTCCGCCTCCTGCACCCTCAACTAAGAGCAACAAGAGAACTAGACTCAAGACAGTGAAAAGTGAACGTCTATAAATAAAAAGCTGCAATAATGATTAAGCTGTGCGAAGCGGAAAGAGGCACCAATTGGATAGGTACAAAAGTGAAGAGAAGATGGCACATCTCTTTCAAATTGAAATTAACTCCATTAAAGCAGATTATCGCAAGGCAAGAAGTAGAGATGACAAAAGTTTTTCTTTAAATGAAGATACACAATATATTCGGCATTCAAGCTTCTGTTCGCAAGCTGTAATTGAAACAGTAACCAGTCAGGCGTTCACAAATATTCCTAACCTACATATTTAAATTATCCAAAGAGATAACGATTAATGATTAATGCTCTGACATATAATTTATATAATTATATCATCCAGTCCGGTTCAGAATTTTGAAATGTTGTATTTTAGCAAGCCGGTAACCTCAAAATTCGTGAAAATACTAATAATATTACATTTAATATGTGTATCTTATGAGAAAATACAAGACTGCCAAGGTTAGATCAGAATTTGTTGCTTTAGAATCTAGGAGTTGTTATCAAATATATAAGCATATATGTTTGCTCACCATAGCTTCGAATTAATACTATTCCCACTTTTCTCCTTAAGAGCTAGGAACGGAGCAAATCGCAAGGCACTAACTCTGTTGTGCGCTTGCTCACTCTCTCCCAATGAAATGCAATGTGCCTTAGATTACGCTACGCCGCATACGGCGATATTGCAGAAGAATTCATATTTAGTACGGCTTTTGTATGGCCAAGTAAAGTCTCTGCAACGCATAACACTGCTTTTCTTTGACGAACCATTTTTACTTATTTTACGTAGCCTAAACAGCTTGAACTGCTTGCATATATGCTTCTCATACTAATATGTTTGGATTGTAATAAAGCCGCAGCTGTTCTGCGCTTGTTAGAAATTTAAACTATCACTAGCCTTGCACAGTACCACCGCAGTCACCCCTCAATTGTAATTTTGCATAAAATGATTTTTATAAAATCCATCAATTCTTCGGCCGCGGCTTAAAACTCTTTTGATGTCCTTTGTTATTATGAATTTTAATTTAATTATTGTGATCCACATTACAACGGTTCATAGATTTGCACTTAATTTTGCTTTCGTAATGTTTAAAGGCTGAAATCTGCCCTGCCCTCCTTCAACACATATGAGATTGCATTCACGCGTTTCAGGCTGCATAATTAAATTAATTATTTTGAGTTGATGAGTTTATTTGCCGTGTGGTTAGTGCTGAGGTACAAACTACATATGGGGTGGATGTCAACGAGGAAGCCAGCGGGTATCCATTTGCATGCTCACAATATACAAGTATTTCTCATTCATCTGTACACGAGTGCAACAAGTTCTTAATTATATTATGAAGCTGTGTCAGCTTGGCCGTCGTGTGTAGAATTACAAAAGCATGATGCTTTATGTATGTAAATAACTATGTATGTAAACATGAGACGCGTATATGTACTTTCGCCGTATTTAGCCGTGCTTTTTGTATAGGATTTCATGATTTCACACTACAAAATGAGTACACAGGCAGGAAGTCACATCTCAGAAACTACTACTACTACTAGACCAATAGTAATCAAATTTGCTTGGAATCGTTCCTAATACGTCCGTGAAATATCCCAATGTGTGAACATATTGCTGAGTATAGATCTTAACTTAGCCAAAATATTCGAAATATAGAGAGAAAATCGTTCGATACTTTCATCCAGCCTACATACTCTTAATATAACCAATAGCGCCTGTCTAATTGACTTTGAAAAAGCTGACTTCAAGCAAATTTTTGAAACGTTAAGTAACCAGAGATTACGTGCCCACAACCTTTGGCAAGGTCGATGACTTTTTACATGTTATTATTTTGGCCTGGGTTTATTTATATTTTGGACGAGGTCATTGACCTTTGACAGGGATTTGTTTATATTTAGGGCTCACGCCAGTCCAAATTACTGCTTGGTCCATCTACGAAATATAATAATTGTCGTTATTCTTGATGACTGTTTATCGAATATATCGGTTTATATTGCAGTTCAATTGCTGAAAATTGCAGTAGAATATTTTCTTCGGTTTAAAATTTGTTGAGTAGAGTGTTTTCCATTTTTAATGGATCCGCCCCATAAAGGAAAGCTCAAAACTAAACAAAAGTTAATTAATTACAGACTCATTTCTTAAAAAACTCAGTTCTTCATTTGGGCATATTGTTTTTTCTAATATTATTGAACATTTGCAGAAACCACATAACCGACCACAAAACGTAGACCTTATTGAGAGGATACACACTTAACTTTTGCAAAATAAATTGCTCGGAAAAGGTAATTTTAAACTGTCGCAAAGCTTTAAAGAGCTCGTTCACAGAGTAAAAACAAAGTAGCAACAAAGCACACATGGCGAATACTTTCCCATTTTCCCTCTCCTTTTAAATATGTCCACTGGGGGAAATGCGAGCCAAGACGAATGCAAATTAAGGTAAAAACAGCATGAAGAAAGGAGAGTAAGGGAAGGCAGATGTAAAGAAATGAAATATGATAAAAACACCCAAAAGCAATTCAAGAAAAGTGGTCGGTAGAAACTGTCTGCCTTTTGAACTTGTCGAGAAATTCTAAAAAATCCACAAGCAAACACAAGACATGGCAAGCATGTAGCTAGGCATCGATAGGAAACATTTTTATTCTCAATACCAGAATTTAATGGCAAAACCGACATTTGACATATTCGGCAATGCCAGCGAACACACGAATTTATGTAGCCATTTATTAAAGGCCAAATTTTCGGTCTAAAAATACCGATGTCACACTGTTTTATTGGAAATGTTTTCCTCCAATTTTTAAATTTTTACACGTCCACACAATTCCTGTTTACAAGCCAATAAAAGGTGACCGTAAATGGGGAGGTCATTAATTTCTCTTACCCAAATTCTTTGCATCATATTAGCAATAAAATTACCTATGTTCTCGCCGAACAGTTTCCCTTGAAATGCACACACAACGAACGAGGGCATGAACTAAACGACGAATACTACTACTGAGTAGCCATGAATCCAGGAAATAATAATATTAATCTGTGTTTGGGCAATGAGTTGAGTAACCACATCGGACATTTAATACCGCACACAAATGCGCAACATGAGATGGGCAATGATTATTCAAAGGCAAAAACAAAAT
The DNA here is from genome assembly GCA_031772095.1 of Zeugodacus tau. Classification (NCBI taxonomy): domain Eukaryota; kingdom Metazoa; phylum Arthropoda; class Insecta; order Diptera; family Tephritidae; genus Zeugodacus; species Zeugodacus tau. The sequence goes on from CM062649.1 coordinate 94,014,483, forward strand.
GTTGTAAACGTGGGTATTTGAGGACCGAAATTCGGTAGATACAGGGTAGGTCATACTTAAGTTATTTTGATTTAAATAACATTTCGAAGCAAGAGTAATGGAGTAATGAGTATCCCACACTAATTCGAACAACGACACACACGGTCGCATTTTCTTTGATGCAATTTTGAAATATGTAACCCTCTTGACGTGCACCTTGTATTAAGCCCAAGGTTATGCAAAGGCAACGGAGAAATACAAGAAAATGAGCACAAGTAGAAACCGAATGAATTCAAATAGGTGGCGCATAATAAGTGTAAGATTTCCTTGCCGAAGCCCACACGTGGCACTCGAATAAATCCTTTTCGCTATTACAGGGCGCACGTTTACCCCCTCCTCCGCCTACATCCGCATACATACGTGCTCAAGTGAATATGTCTCGAATCAGGCGTCCAAATGTGTGGTAAATGCGTACCGAAATCGCATTCCAATCGGTCACCAAGGAACGGAAAAGCACACGAAAGCTGCCAGCAGGTGCCTTGAAATGGCCTTAAATGGATTTACCGTAATTTTTATGGAAATTAAGAGAGCACGGCGACTGGGCTGAAATTAAACGGCGAATATGAAGATGATACTTAAATCATGCGAAAATATGTAAATTGCGCAGGAAAACAAACGATGAAGGGATATATATGATAGCAATTTGGGGTTCACTTTTGGCCCCACTGCTTCCTGTATTTTGTTATTTCTAAAAGAAGTCGCTCAGCCATTAACGCCTCCGTTATCGATCTCCAACTGCGCGTAGTCGCCAAGTCATAAAATCTCGCTGAACAGCAAGTGAGCAAAGCGCTCCGCTCTTCACTTGTGCAAATACACACCTGAAAATGCTGGAGGATGTGTGCACACAGCATGTTCTTGGCGTATTTGTCATGTGTGTGCGTGTGTGGGTAGATACATCATCGATGCCGCTGCTAAAATTATTTATTTATTGGTAGCAATAAATTCCAACGGCTGACGGAATACTCCCTTCTGGCCAAATGCATAGCTGAGTGTGTTACGCGGAAATTCATCGGCGAGCATTCGGGTTTCACTGGAAATATTTGGCAGAATTTTGGTTTAGCAACAGTGTTGTTGTTTAGACAGCGTTTCATATGTTTTTGTGATATCGAAAGACTCGAAGACTTGAGTAGGGTCCAGTGGTACTTCTTTTAATACGCGAAGCATTTCTTTGCAATCAAATTATTTATAGATTTGGATATAGATATATAACGGTAAATAAAAAACTCTTAGTGCATAGTTAAACTGAACTAAATATGGTCAGTTATTGAAAGGTATCACTGTGGAAAGAGATAGGCAAGCCTGGGTTTAATTCAATTTGGAATATTGTATTGTACAAGCCCAGAGACTTGACATTCTATCCATATTTTATAAGCACCTCTGTTCTAAAAACAATCAAATCTTGGTCCAATACGCGGTTTCCAGGTTTACTAAATCAAATATCATTTTTTAATGAACATGAATAATGAAATAACATCATAAAAACAATTCCAAAATACCAAAGAGGTTTCATTGCTCTTTAAATGCTTTCAACTTTATTCCCGTGACTTTCATATTGATGTTCTGCCTCAGACAGCTCAGTGCTTTGAGCTCAAACATTTTAATGATGAAATAAACATAAACATTCACATATAAATTGAGATATTATGTACGAATACGAGTATGTGCGATTCATAGTCTGCATTAAGCGAGCAATCGCCTTAAAAGAAATTCAATACTCTTAATTTCCCATCTTCGATTTGTCTCTCTTGTCTCTGCAAGGCACTTTTATTTGTGAAATTGTCTTTTAATATTCCTAGTTACACATTTGCTTTGCGCAACAACAACAACCGTGATTTAACGATTTATACTCTTACTGAGTTTAATCAGCCACCGCCATTTCCCATTGGCTTGTCACTTGTATGGAAAAGTAAGTATTTTCTGAAAAAATTCAAAGCAATTTATTGGAAATAAACTCTGTCTGCATCACCTTCACTTGAGTGAAGGGAAAACTTTTCCTCCTAACATTATCTTATGTCCCTTTAATAAACCCTCACTAAACACTAATAAACTGTCTTATATATTTTATACCGTTACTTCGCCGTTTCCCCCAGCAGCACGTGCACCCACTTATCGGTGAAGAAGTCCCATCATTTGTAGAGATTTGTACACATTTTATGGCTCCATAATAGTTGGTCATTAAATAGACGTAAAGCGCAGCTGTGCGACGAGTTTCATGCGAAATCATTTACTTTCTTACAACATCATACCGGCCGACCCTTTCTTCGAAGTGATAGAAGACATTATGCATACATTTGCTGGCTGGCTTTTGCATTAGGGATATTCACTTCAATTAATTGGTAATTGAATTTGACGCTCGATAAAGATGCCGAGCATCACTTCACTGAACTGCAAGGCTTCAAAACTCTCACCAGGTATAAAGATAAATTATATATACACCATTATATATTGAATTTAGAAATTCCTTTTCTTTTCAGAAAAGTATTTTTCTTTCAAGGAAACAATAGAAGAATATGTGAATCCGAACACCTGACTGTTTCCACCTTCGCTTTCGGACTGTCAAGGGTCACGATATGTCCCGTTTAACAATGCAGCAGGAGCTCTACCCCTATTTTCAATATTCAAATAATGTGACTGCTCGCACCATATGTGGCACGTCGCAACAGTGAGCAATACAAAAATGGTAAACAAGTATCTCTAACCTTTTGTAGAACAAGCTTTGAAAACTAAGAGAGGCTAAACAATAAGTTGAAATTTATTGAATGACTTGTACGTGAGGGCGACACTCAAAGGCAATGAAAGTGAATGAATAGACTCAGCAAGTAGTGACAGGCTTCACATGTATACCATATTCCACCATATGAGAACCGATCCAAAAATATTTGATTTTAAGGTTTTGATAATATAAACAACAAATGTATCGGATTCTAAGGTCGGAGCATAAAGGTTCGCTCGGAACTTGAAAATACGATTTTAATATGATTAATAATAATATTCATTCCAATTTCTTAACAGCTCACGCTGTAATATCAAAATCTCAACCGTCCCTCAGAGTCTCAAATTGACTTATCCACTCAAAAACTTAAGGTCTAAAGAAATTTTTAGTTTCATTGCTTCCTAATTTCTGATTGTAAATTCAAAATTTCGAAATATTAACAACACTTTCCAGACTCTCATTCGCTATTTTCGCCATATCTCCATATCAATGCACTCATTTCGCAACCGAGTAACGCAACCTGAGAGAGTTAATTAAAGTGGCTCCTCGTGCACCTATTTGTGGGCGGCCCTGTTTTGTTGTTTTTGTTGTATTCGATCACATCACGGTTTTAGGCTCACGTTTGCGTCCGTGTGCACTTGATGTGGCTTTTCGCGCTCGAGGTCGTTTAAATCCTCTTTATTGTCCCTGAACCAATCAATGCCGGAATCGAGCGACACGAAATTGCACAATAAAGTGTGATGCGGAATGTGAATTCGCTTTTTATTGGAATCGTTCGTCGTTTATTGCGGCTTTTCGTGTTTTCGTGTGTTTTTGGATGGCCTATTTCAGCGCAAACATATCGACCCTTTTGTAGAGCGGAGGGAAATGTGCAACGGTCCTTTTTTCAATGAAAATAAATTCTTTCAATTGAAAGGCAAGTTTAAATATAAACGTGGAATACTTTAAGCATTTAGGAATGGAAACTATTTGGTTCTATTCGCCGCATTACCAATTACTTATTAACCTCAAATCTGTTATTACAGGATATGAATATTGAGACAGAGGTCAAAATAGAAACTATTTAGAAATAGTTCTTCCATCAAATCAAATTTAGTGAAGCCTGAGATTTTTAATTAGATTCCTAGGCGAAAATGAAGCCTCATAAATCTAAGTTATATCTCATAGCATACAACGACAACCCCTTCGCTTTGCATATGTTTGCGATAATGGAAAACGTATCCGTGAGAATATACAAAGTGGTTTCAAATGATTAAAGGCTAACCATCGATCAGGTATTCATAGTAAAACCATTCCCTTTCGCGCTTCCGAATCGCGCTGGTAATATCTACATAATGTGCATGTGTATGTAGAAACTTATTTAAGCTCGTTCTTTCACCTGTACCACCCCTCCACCAAGTGATGTTAGCAGCTGCTGCCGGAGCACAAAATCAGATCCCATGACTCAGCACGTATTGCGCATAAACAGTTATAGACATTGTGTACACGTTATTGTATAAGGCTTGCGGTATAGCTATCGATTACCCATCCCCAACCACTTTGCAACTCACCTGCTGCAAATTTACTGCTGAACACATTTGCACACAATATAGTGCTGCAACTCACACATTGACACCCACTCATAGCAAATCCAATGTTCAACAAACTACAATTTCTGCTAAATCGGTTCTTACATATTTTCATATTTGTCCTTAAAAATATTTGAATAAACTATAATTCTACATGCAAGACATATCAAAGCTTTGACGATAACTGAATCCATTGGCGGTTAAATGGTTTGCTTTGAAACCACAGCAACAGTAAAGGTACCTATGGTTGTTATAGGGCTTTGGAAAATCGTGATTCTTCATAAGCATGGATCCTTTTTTGGTAAAAGAATTAGTTAACTTTTAAAAATTCCTAGGATACCTTGCGCCTTTGTCTTATAAAGCGAGTTCCACTCTTTCAATCGTCTTCCAATTGGTGTTTCTCAATCATTATACTAGACTCTGCCACCACAATCTCCGCCGGTAAGGAACTTTCTCCTTCAAACATTTCATTACTTTTATGTGTTTATTTTACGACTCGGCTCTTAATGCACATGTTGGAACCTTCCACAATTTTATAGTTAAAAATATATATTTACAAAAATGTATCGTCTTCTCGTAAATCCTTATTCCTCCTGAGGTGCACGGATGCTTACTTTATAAATATTCTGATAGCATGCATATGCACGAGTGTTGGTGTATTGAGATGCTACATGAAATATCATGAGATTAGCATTTATTTGAGCGCGAAATTTGTACAAACAAAATCCCGTCGAAGGAAGTGAGAATTCTCCAAATAAAAAGTGAAAAGCTCCAGCAGCTCTAGAAAAGCAATTTTTTCTTACGTTACTCTTGGGAGGCCTCCGTAATATGTAAATTCGTAGAGCACTAATGCCGCTGCTTAAACAAAATAAATGACGAGAGAAGCGAAGATGTGTTTTGTGTTTGCTGATAAGGGAAAATGTTTGCGAATTGCGCGCCAACACTTATTCGATTGTGTGAAATCTTAAAGTGAGTCTATATTCAGTTTCTTTAAATTACCCGTCAGTTGGTTCTCTGCTCTCAACGAGCACAAAATTTAATTCGATATCAAAATTTATAATATCGATTCTTATGTCATGACCCTTTTGAACAATTGCGGTCTATGATGAAAGAAATTGTGAATTCTTCTCTCCCAACAGAAAAACAAAGCAACTACCAAATCGCTTAATGGAAATGTTTAACACGTGTAATACTCGCGCAATTCACTCTTGTACAATAACATTTTAAATTGTCGAATAAATGGCCCTACATTTTTATATCCATTAAACGCAGCAGACTAACAACACTCAAGTGTTCATACTAACGGGCGCACTTAACACTCGTACACACTCACGCGGTATAAATTTACCTCCGAGCAAGTGAGTGCCGCCGCGGTTTTCGTAAAATTCGTTAAAAGCACTTAAAGCATAAAGATGCCCCTATCAGTCGACAAATGAAGCAGGGAGGTGGCACATGGCCGAAGACAAAACGACGAGCCTGGCGCAAGCAGCGACTAGGCAAGAGACGAGCCGCCATGAAGTATAAGCTCACATATTTATAACTGTAACTCGCTTTGTAAGCAAGCGGGAGTGTAAGTGGCTTGTACATTCATATTTTATGAGTCCTTACACACTCACTCACACATATGTAGCTCCCGAGCATCGCATAAAACACGCCGCATGCGAGCCTCCTAAGCTGCGCTCTGTCTAATGTAATTAAATTGCTACTTTCTAATGCTTGCCATTTGGTTCACCGTTCATCTTTCGTCATATTTACCCACCTCTTGATACCTCTACAGGTGATCAGGTAAGCGTTAAAGCTCGCATTCGTTGTCTTCTTTAAGCTTCGCTGGCTGCAGGCAGTTGTGATGTAAGCAAACTCTGTTGAAATATGATTGGATTGGTATGCCTCTTGCTTACCCTGTAGAAAGAGCTTTCCCTAGTGGAACGATATGTATCTGGGTTACTTCGAGTGAAATGTTGGTTAATTGTCCGAAATATATATTTAACAAAGGACCCAAAAATACTTAATGTCGTTGGTAAAAAAATGTTTGTGAAGAAAGATCTGTTCAGAAAGAGATATGAACAATCTTTTGCAGAAAATGTTGACTATATCAAGCATGTGTGACTTCCAAACTTAGGATTGTGTGAATTTTTCTACAAGGCAGTCGAAAAAGCAGCTTCCAGGCTCATAATGTAGACATACAAATATGAAAATAAACAAGTGGTTTAGTAGTGTTTTAAGTTGTTCCTGCACATGCACTTCGTTACCTTACCTTACCTCAGTTATGTATGTGTGTGTGCATATAACAGCTTGTTGCTGTATTTGGTGTAGTTAAATGTGGTTTTAATTGAATACGATATGTTTTTAGGAGAATCCCCTCCAGCATATAAGCAAGCTCTTATTACGCAAATGGGATTTAAGGAAATATGTTTTCTTGTAGGTGGCAAGACTGGCAAATCTTTTATTTTGTTTTGACTCTTTGGTAAAAAATATTATAAACTGTATATCTAAAGGAATGTTTTCTTACTTTAAAAAATTAAGTGCATCTTATCGATGATATTATATAATTGAGATTTATTTAACAAGTACAGTTGTGCCTTCATAATGCAATCCAGTATACCATACTTGATTTTGAGTTTTTATGTTTTTCCACTAGCAAAGGCTTAAAATTCAGAATAGTTTAATAAGTAGATGAAATCCAACTAGCACTCTCTCACACTTTTTGCTAATAACATCCCCAGTTTATGGGAAATGGGAAAGACGAAAAGCAAATGAATGTGAGAGGAATTTCTTTCAATTATCGTTAATGAACTTAAACGATTTATAGACTCCCGCCAGACTTTACTGCATTACTGAACACCCGAAACACCCGCTTGTGGCAATACGAGGATAACCTTATTCTGTTATTTTGTACTATTTATTATTTTCACTTAACACTTGCTTCTTTTGGGACATTGGCTGCTGCTCTACCGCTGCTACTGCGCTATGAATTCTTAATGATGACACGGGCTTGCACTCTTCAAATGCTCACATAGCAAGGACACTTCTCCTACACATAGAAGGCGTCCTTCCTCGCCAACGGACACACTCACACATTCAGAGCGTTTTTAATTCCTACAGAGGGTGGGATACTCTTTGAGGTGCTCTAAATGTTCGATTCTTCTTGGGTGCTTTGCTTGGATACATTATTAAACCTCATTTGTGGCAAACATGTGGTAGCTACTTGACAAGTTGCACTGAGAACATTCTGCGTACAAATATGCTGTATGTATATGAAAAGTAAGAAATAAAAGAGATGCTGCATACAAATTTCATTAGCACTTCTGTGGATATTCTTGGCGGCACTTCTCCTCATATACAAATGCAGAGCTTCTGCAGCGCACCGCCTCTTAAAATGTTTATGACTTCTTGGGGATCTTAACTGTAAATGTAATTGGCATTTCCAAGATCGTAAACGAGCGTATTCAATGAGAAAGTGCGTAAACAGCAGCCACTTTCACACAGAAATGCATCAAAATAAGACACTGAGTTCAATTTACCAACTGATATCTGCCATCATCTCCAGATTAAGACCACCTTCAGCCGGGAGAGAATTCATTTAATGGCGCGTCGTCAAATTCAGTGACTGACCATCGAATATTGAAATATTTAATGTGAGATGGAATGCGGTTACAACTTTGTTGTCGCCTAGTTATTGGATATTTTTATAAAATTTGTTAAAAGCATTTAGGGAAAGTATGGTCAAACTCCAAATCTGAGATTGCCAGTAATCATCTTAATGCACCACAGCTCACTTATGAGCTTCTACTTGCTTGCTACTTACCAACGCAATCAATTAAAATAATTCGAAAATAATCCACAACTATTCCTTTCAGATTCATCTATAAGTTGCTCCATTTACTACTTTATTAATGAAAGACACATTACAGCGCTTTCGCCTGAACACACGTCGCTCGATTAATTAATACAGTTGGACACAAATCCGTTAATGGCATAAATAGACCCTGGAGAAACAGCACAAGCGCGTCTCCATATACAAAAGCTCAATGGGGATATAATCTTAGGGTGACTAAAAGATGGGAAAATAACATATTCTCTACACTGATTTGAGGATTGGCTTTTGTGCCAATAATTATTTTCAAATTTCAACGAAAACTAACACTCACACACACACATTTATTCAACTTATTTCGAAAGGCAATTAACATACTACTCGTATTCATACTCATCCGATTCAAATTAGGACTAATACATGAATCTTTAATCTTATGAGAGAAGAATATCCGTGACATGTGACATTTCTTAGACCAAATTCTTTTCAGAACTTATTTAAAAAAAAAATTCGGTCAATTTCACCTCGAATTGCCTTAGAGATTTTTGGATTATTTGAGGGAAGGATTTAACCTCAACTTTCCAGGGGCATAAATGTCAACTTGATAGATCATAATAAGACTACCACAGCTATTTTTGTTCTAGGGCTAACAAGCGTTTAGAGTGACAGTACAATTTACAAGCCCGAATTCCATTAATTTAGAAACAAAATATGATATTAATATTACACAATGGAACAACACCAAAATTACTAATGAGCAATGTTAACCGCCATTGTCAAGCACGTTCCGGCAATTACACATTTAATGCTATCCACGCGTCCACATTCGCATACTCATTAAATATTGGAGGGTGGATCGTGGTGCGGACTAGGTTGTTTCGCACGATTTCTGGTAGTTTTTAATATTATTATATTAAATTGTTTAAGTTGTTAATTTCAGGTGCAAGCAGACCAACTTTAACTATTTGCAACTTTAAGTGACGCATTCTTAACAAAGGAAATCGTTCTTCTAACTTAGTAAAGCTAAGCATTTTGCTATAATTACATTTGCGTCGGGATCACCCTAATCCGAAAACGAATATCGCTTTTAAGCAGCGTGTGAATACAATATGAGCATATGAACGGACTCATACCCTTCCGCAATTCTGTAACAGCAATGCCTCGGTGGCAATGAGGTCCTACACTGCGTATGAGTGTCATGTGTTACTAATTATATTCCCTTGGGCATTTTACCAGCACAAAAGCATAAGTCAGTAAACATGAACGCTGTAATAGCAACAGCAACATCACCAGTAGCAGCAGCGGCAGCAATAAATATCATAAATTCTCGGTTGAATCTCATTAGACTGGGAGTATATTCGTATATATGCATGATTGTCGAAAGTTTGAATGTAGAAGAGCATGCAAACATACAAAGAGATTTGGCTTTGAGGCATGAAATTCCAACGGAGTCAGTACAAGCATGAACTTGTGTTTGAGTCAAGTTAATTTGCTCGAACATTTGATTTATTATTGCTGCCGATAGTACATAATGGAGCAATGGCTTTCGGGGAATTAGCTCATTTATGCGCACAAATTCCTCGTAGTGGTTGCGAAATACTCATTCATACATATATCGAATGCGAAGGATTGTGGTTATTGTGGGCTCACTTTGAATGTTAACAGAAGTATATATGTCTGTGTAGATATGATAAATTTTATATAAAATCATGTGTTAATCAAATGCAAATTTTTAATTTAAATTTGAGAATTCACCTTCAATCATTTCTCTCTAACGAGTAGAAGTGCCACAAAAGTGAATATTTAATCATCCTCAAGAACTGTCACAGCTTCAATAGTCATTATTAATATGGTGCTGGTGCATACGTGAAATGTGATCTTCTTACGATTTCAAGGATTTATGCAGCAAAGTGTGCTGCATCCCAGCGGGATATGAAGTGAAGCCACAAGTAATATAGCACTATTCTCATTCACACGCACATGTGTGGCATGCAACACTGTCTTCAGCCCTCTCTGCACTCACATCTCCACCGTCAATGCATTCCGGAAATATCGTGTATGCTCCGAAGAGATACCGTATGAGCACATACATACATACACACGCACGCACGTCTTGCAGCACCTTCTGACTCAATTGCTTGTGATTGTCATACGTGTGTTGTGCATCAGTGCACATTTGTGGTTTCCGCTATTCATTATGCCGCACACATATGCGTGTTGTTGCTTTACCTTGGTGCTACCTGTGCGTCAAAAGAATTCATTTCGATTTGGTGAAAATGCAAAAAATTCAAAAGTAATGTCTATAATATTATTGACGAAGGTTTCCATGAAAATCTTATAGCAAGAGCTGCAATATATATTTTGCAGTTTGGCTCAAATAAAAATTTCGAAGATTCTAGCGAAAGTCCGATATTGATTCTACTAAGAATAACTTCAAACATGTTTACTTTTTCTAAAATGACTGTCCATGAATTATGCTTTCCATCTTCAATTATTCCCACGTCACTTTACGGCATGTGTTCAACACACCTCTCCATGTTTCCTCTCTCTTTCGGATGGCAGGAAATTGTGTGTGTGTAGTTGTACTCTGGAAGCTTAACGCTTGATTAAATACGATTAACTATATCCGCTGTCTGCCAAATGCATTACTCGCAACAGAAAAACATTTTCGCTCCCACGCGCCTTAAAGTATGCTTAAGTGCTTTTTGCGAGTTTGTGTTCTTGTGTATCTTCTTCTTCGCTTTAACTCTAAGTGCGAATGTTTACCCACGCAAATGACGCCTAAAGTGGCTTCCTCAATTTGTTTTCTCCATGATTCGCCATTTTCCGAAGCTTCTTCTCTCAACCAGCAGCCATTCCATCACATATTCTTCTGCCGTTAAGCTAAATTGCTTTAGAAATTGAAGCGCTAAGCTGACAACGTGTCGAATTGCACACTTTCGTTACTCTTTATTAAATCAATAACAAGACGCACACAACATATTTAGTCTTAAATTACGTAATTTACATGTTATCACGATTGATGAAAGTGGGGATATGTGCTGCGAACGAAACTCACGTTTTCAGGACTCGCTTCAAAATTTATACATCTCTACACACCCATCAGAGAATATGTGTGTCACTGCCTTGGCTTTGAAGTTTCTTTGGACAAACTTTTTTCTTACATTCTTTTCTTTTATCAAGAATAATTTTTTAATGAGAATCCGTTGCTAAGATCTTGTTATTATAATTTAAATGGAGAGACTGATCCTTTAAACTTTAAACAAAATTAGCTAAGTTGCACTTGACTTCGGGCCTGTTAAGGACACATTCTTTTTTAGACTTCAACGCAAGTGCTTAGCTCTTATGTAAATGGACATTTCAACGGCAAAATCCATAACTCTTACAATTTCGGACTTCCTTTCTGCAACTGCCCCCTCCACTTGTTAACACCTTTCACTTTCAGTCCGCTTCAGTCCAGTTGCAACAACTGATTCAGAACAACTTAACCAGTCAAGCGATCCATTCGGAAGTTTTCTCATTACAAACTTGCTCAACAGTTTTCCCACTGCTACTTAAAAACAATTAAACTGCGACTCTTTCATACCAAATCCTTGCCTTTTGTTTTTGTATTTGCTTTATTTTGAAACAAACAGAAACGAGCATGCTCTGCAAATGACAAATCTCACACAAAAAGAAAAATACGAAAATTAAGAAAAAAAGAGAAAAACTGCAAATTGCAAGGCTAAAGCCAGAGAGCAATTAGTGAAGGAACCGCAAAAAATGCTAAAATGGGACTTGCGCCTGACTGCAACAACCGTTGAGGAATCGTCCCGAAATATGCCTCCTTCTTGTGCTGTGCTGTGCTGTGTCTTCTGCGTTTGTAAAAAACGAACACAAATGGCCTACTTGTATATCCAATCCAATAGTGGCAAGGGCGTCAGAAGTGTTGCTCTTGCGCTTGATCAGTTTATCGTTGCTGCAGCTCAGGCATGTAGAAAGTTGTTGATTGAGTTGGCAATGTGAGGTAAGCATCGTAGGCGGCAACAACAACAAAGATGGCAATAGCAGTTGCAACAGTTATGACTATAGAAGGCAGGGTTCGAGGAAACAATGATTCAAGATCTCACAATGGTACTGTTACGTAGGCCGAGGACATGCCGTGCACTGCAGATACAGTTATGAAATGCAAAGACCCATTCAAGTGTGCGTGAGTAGCTATGCAGACAGCAAATGATGTTACATATGGAAACGGTATCACACACACACGTGACTGCGCCAACTAACTTCTGCACATATGTATGTGCTCATGTGTGCGTTTGTGGAAATGCAATAATTCATAACGGTGTGATGAATGACTTTTGATTGCATTTCAGTTATGTCATTTCGTCTCTTCGTTTCCCATTTAACAAGAACTCGCATTAATCAAGCTCCCAATTACGCGCTGCCAATTATCGCCATTTTGATTATTACGCACACGCGTGCACATTCATAATGGAGGAATGCATGCATATATTGTTTGTTGAGGCCGGGTCTGTCAGAAATAGAGGGTGGTCTAGAATAATTCAGAGACGTATTTCTTTCCACTTTCCTCAGGTCGCACAAAGGTACTGTTTGGAAGAAAGATTGGCTCGTCGAATGTCACTCATCCCAGCATATGTCCTGGCGTTAGTGCGAAAAGAGAATTCCCCTTCCATCTAACACATCCTTACAACAATGGCATCGAATGCAATTGAATTGAATAAGAATCGCAGCGGAACCTTTGTACGTTTGTTAGAATATTTCGCGCAATAAAAGATGTGACAAATAATGGAATCTCATTCGCAGCATGTACACATTGTAACACTGGCACTTGTGGTTTCCAACACCGAGATCCGAGTGGCGAGGAAGTGTCACTCAAGCAATGAACACAAGTTCAAGTTTCGTTCGCACAAGCCTCTTTCAAGTGTGTCTGACGCAGCCGGAAAAGTGAAAGAAAATTGCATGGGCCGGGAGAGGGTGCCGGAGAGAGCGAGAGGTGAATAGAAAATGCAGTGTGACAAACCAAAGAAAAAAGCGAAAGTCACTTCAGGACTCTGAAAGCAAGAGTGCGGAAGGAAGTGAGGTCAAAGTGTAGAAAATAGAAATTCGCTTTGCATGCCGAGTGCAAGTGTGAAGAAGGCACGAGTGCACTTTGATGCGCCTGCTTGAGTTTCGCCGGTAAGTTTCGTTCGCACTTCTTATTAAATCAACTTGATAGTTTCTATAAAAAACAACACTGCCGAAAATTAGATATTTGATTTTAAAAGCAGCTAACTAAACTAGTTAATAATATTTTTTATTATTTAGAGGGAAGAACTATTTTCATTTCAAAATAGATACTTTTGTAACGAAATATATTTTTAGAATCTTCTGTAGTCCAAAGTCTAGAGTCAAAGTCTAATTACAGGTAAAAGCCTAAAACATATTTATGACATTGTATATCCATATGCCTCTTCTCTTAATACCGCTTAGGTGAAAATTTCCTATGGACCATAAAGGATTCTATCACTCTCATCCACGTTGTGCCTAAAACTCAAATCAAATTAGGCACTGACAACTAGCTTTATGCTATATTTAATTGAGTTATTTTAGGCTTCAGACACATGACGCATGACACAAGCCATCCATCCACACTCGCACAGAACATCTTATCACTTGCCAGCAAAGCGCTTCAAATGCATAAACGAGAATTCGACTCTCCTCCACCTCCTCCTGGCGCACAGTGTATATCTATGTAAGTATGTATGTGTGTGTGTGTGAGTAATTTAAAAGCTAGTACTAAAGTTTCTTGTTTGCACCGGAGGCAATCCAAAGTTGGCAAACTTGAACTTGTTTACAACAAATGAAATCTTCAGAGTTTTTGTTGTTGTTGTGTGCAGATGCAACTTCAAGCTGCACTTGCAACATTCACTCATTTGACCTCAAATGATAATTTAATTTAACTTTGATATTCGAACCAGATGACGTTGCTGAGTACTTTAAGATGTCACTTCAATATTTCGAATAAGACTTACTCGTAATTGAGGGATTACATTAATAACAATGTTATTATTCTAAAAATTAAGTTAAATCATTTGGAAGAGCTGCTCGACTGTTTCTCGTTTTAATTCGACTTCACTGGGTGAAACATTAGCCACGGATCGAAAGTTGAATGATGCCACAGATCACATACTAAATGGACTTTTAAGAGCGAGGGCTCAAGAAGAACACAAATCCAATAGAAAATAAACACTCTTTAAAAGGCGCAATTATTCTAAATTGAAAGTACAGCGGAATATCTCTCGAAAACCAGTGTTTGAGTTCCCAGGCATTCCCAGAGCGCGCAGTGCGAGAAATAGCCATTCTGGCGACGCTTTGCTAATAACTCCCAAAAAATAACTAATTTTAGGTGTTATGTTATTTATAAAATTGATTAGTATTTACAAATCTATACTACTATTATAAAGAGGAAAGATTTGTATGTATGTTTGTAATTAATAAACTCAAAAACTACAAGGGCTGCTATATCTATTTCTGGCCTAGGCAACACTAAGCAACGTAGGACGGTCAATTCTGAGTGGTACACCACCATTTGTTTGCCTGAAGACTTCGGAGAAATTCGAAAAACGAACAAAAGAAGACGAATCATTGTGCACCATGACAATGCGAGCTCTCACACATCGGCTCAAACCAGCGCCCAATGACTTCTTTTTATTCCCACACATCAATAATGCGTTGTCAACGATTTTCGTCGCCAGAAGATGCTGTTGAAGCATTCAAAAACCATGTTTTGGAGGTGTCTCAATCGGTGGAAAAAGTGCTTCGAAAATTGGTTTGAGCGCATGCAAAAGTGTATAAATCTTGATGGAGAATATTTTGAAAAACAATAAAACCATTTTCGTTGATAAATATTCCTATTTTCATTATTAGGCCAGAAATATATATAGCAGCCCTCGTACTGTGCCAATTTTAAAAATTCTTTCACCATTCGAAAGCTACATTCACCTCGAGTAACATAGGCTATATTTATTGCTAGAATCTAAATTTTTGGAAATAGTAGTGACCTCATTCAAAAATAAAATAAAAATATCACGTGACCTTGAATTGACATCACGTGATCGGGGTGCGGTCATTGACCTGTAAACAAGAATATCACGTGACTTTGGATTGACATCACGTGATCAGGGTGGGGTCATGGACTTGTAAACAAGAATATCACGTGACCTTGAAATGACCTCACGTGATCAGGGAGGGATCATTGACCTCACTCAAAAATGTAATCAAAAATATCACTTGACCTTGAATTGACATCACGTCATAAGGGTGGGGCCATTGACCTGTAAACAAGAATATCACGTGATCTTGAAATTACATCACGTGATCAGGGAGGGGTCATTGACCTGTAAACAAGAATATCACGTGATCTTGAAATGACATCACGTGATCAGGGAGGGGTCATTGACCTGTAAACAAAAATATCACGTGATCTTGAAATGACATCACGTGATCAGGGAGGGGTCATTGACCTGTAAACAAAAATATCACGTGATCTTGAAATGACATCACGTGATCAGGGAGGGGTCATTGACCTGTAAAGAAGAATATCACGTGATCTTTAAATGACATCACGCGATCAGGGAGGGGCCATTGACCTGTAAACAAGAATATCACGTGATCAGGATGGGGTCAATGACCTGTAAACAAGAATATCACGTGATCTTGAAATGACATCACGTGATCAGGATGGGGTCATTGACCTGTAAACAAAAATATCACGTGATCTTCAAATGTCATCACGTGATCAGGGTGGGGTCACTAACTTCATGGAATAACCGGTATGTATATGGATATGTATAAAGATATTGCCGGAACCGGAAATGGGTTGGCTGAATATTGTCACTGGAACTGGAATTTTGGGGCATCCGGAAACGGAATGAGCTAACTGAAACCAGATATGGGATAACCGATGGAACCAGATATGGGAATGATGTGCCGGAACACTCCAGAAAGTGCTTAGTGACGGAAGCAACGACAGCTCCAGGGCTTAACATAAATGTTTCCTGTTTATGGAAGACTTCCGTTTATATTATGTCCGCTTCCGTTATGAGACTTCCGTTTCCTGTAATCGTTATCGATATTGGTGTAAAGTTTTATTCCGCTATCTTCATCAGTATCGTCAAGAAACGGGAAGTACATACATAGTATGGGAGCGTGAGTAAAAATTTATAACATTTGAAATATTTGTTTAAACCCGTGCGAAGACGGAGCGGTCTGCTAGTATTTTATAAATTAATTCCTATAATTTTATAATTTTTCTAATTTTTTATTTATGTACATAAATACTTATAAAAATATAAGAAAGTAACAATTGTTAGGTGTGATTCTTCGTTTATTTTATAAAATAAATCAACTTTTTTATAAAATCTTGCTTCTTCACATTTTTTGTGCTTTTGCTTAAAAAATTATTCCAAGTCAGAGCTTTCGGAAAGCTTAAGGTTGTCCGGTAACTCATTTGCTGATAAAAGCAGCTGATTGGCCTCATCATCTATATGGATGGGTTTTTTAGAGTACCTCGGTGTACTTTTAGATTTTGAGTTTCTATGGAGTACAGTCCCTAGGTTTTCCGAGTGTGGCTCAGCATAAAATCCATTGATTTGTTAGTTGTCCGAAAAATGAAGATATTTGGCCGAATTCGAAATTTATAATTTCGCTAAAACACCGCCTGTGCATCGCTTGCAATCGGTTAATGTCGGCCATTGACTTCCTTCTGTCTTTGCAGTGCAGATGAGTTCGATTTCGATGTGCCGCCGCCTACACTTCCCCCAGCGCAGCCCGTCGCAACATTTAGGTGGCAAATTTCACGGGCAATCCGGCAGTGTACAAGTAATCATGGTGCCATTAATGACAACTGCGCCCGAACGCCTACCTCCACGATTCTCGCCCAAGCTTCCATGCTGCCATTTGGCGTTGTGATTTCCGTTATTGTATCCGCTGCCCGAAGTTATAATTTTTAAATTATCAAACTCATTAAAGCAATCATAGGCTTCTGCTGAGGGCTGGCATCATCCGAATCGACACTAAGCCGATCGTAAGCTTAGCGCGGTGGCCGCTTCACATATTTATCTGCAAATAAAAGGACCGATACCAGTTAATCTAAATCCAAAGGACGGCTGTAAATGAAGCAAAGACAAATAAGAGTACTATGGGTACAGCGATGGCAATTACCAAATATATCTTGGAATGCGCATTTTAAATGACATGAACTGTAGAACAGAGATATTTCCTCGTTTACACCGAATGTAGTTTACAAATCGCTTACTAAGTAACAACTGGCTCAGTCTAAATGGTTTTTATTTTATTTATTATGTAAGTTTAGAGCTATTCCTATATATTTACTATCAAATGGTATTGGTCCAGTCAAAATTAGGTTATAACCACCTGACGAAGGACATATTAACTGAATCGACGTGTATGTGTACTACTAGGACCTTAAGGAAGTGCGGAAATGAGTTTGAGTACAAAAACAATTGCCATAACTTATTTCTGTATGTTGGATAGATTAGGTTAGTTTGGGCAGAGTGAAGTATAAAATTCCCTCTCGTAAATAGTAATCTGGCATCTGGTACTTTTCTCTCTGCAATGCCTAATGAAAACTATGAGTAAAATAGTCCTCAGGCACTTTGAAACAGAGCATAATGTGAAATTACTCCATTAAAATTTTAGTAATGCTGAAGAAGAACTTAAGGCACGGTTTTCACTTAATGCAAAGAGAATCACAGTTATTTCGCACATACAAAGCGGAAAGAAAGGAGATTCGCATGTAATTATAAGACAATTGGAAGTGTCATAAAACAACTAAATGCTTCTCTTCCACTACAACAGTATAAATTCACTGAGACATACCGAGATACTTCTGAACTTGGATGACGCTTGGATATCGGATATACATAAATTCTGCTCGCACAAAGTACTTATGTAACTATTTGCATATTTTATTTGCAAAGAATGTACTCAAATATGCTTTCAGCGTTAATGCGAGCAGAAAAACATTCATTCATGGCTGTTGATAATAATGACAGCACTCAATTCTGCAGACATTATGAGACATGATGACATTTAACGCACTCGAAAACTCTCCCAACAAATTTTATGTTTCGCAACTTGCAGCTGTGAGTCTCTTATTACATCTGATAGATATACGTACTACTATATATACAAGTGGATATTAAGATACATAAGGACATCTGTAATTATAAATGAAATTGAGCTTCGCCATCCCAGTGAGAAAATGAGTACTAACAGATAAAGCTTTATAATGCGATATTGTTAAAGTATAGTTGTTGACCAGTCAGTCTCCGAAGACATAATATGGATAATACTTAAACCAATAAGTCTTATGGTAGTTTCAAGACGTGTACCGAAGCTCAGAGAGATACTGTCGAGTATCTCAGAAAATCTGTTAGTCTCTTCAAACGGATACTGAAATAGAAAATGAAGAAAGGAGTGGTCAGTCCTTCTGTAATGTTCCAAAACCCACGAATGTGGAACCGCTATGAAGAAAAGTAACGGTACTAAATTTTTCATAATAGCATTCCACTTTCTCCACTGAGTACGCACATACTTTTTCCGAAACACTTTACATTTTTCACCGAAACTTTTCCTTTGCCTTCCGTCTTCTGCCAATGAAGCTGCGATTTTTTCGCCATTACAACTTAAGTGCATTCATTTGTGCGAAATGCCGCACACAGTCACAGTTATGAGAACATGTCTCTGAGTGAAGCATGCAAATATGAAAACACAAATATTTATCCTCGAACCAGCAAATTGGAAGCGAAAATATATGAAGTGCTTTAATCTAAAAGGATCTGCAGTGAGACAAATGTGTTGCCATTATGATTACCATTAGTTTTATTTGCTTTATGTTTCGTACGCAAACACTTCGTGAATGCCTCGCTTTCCATTTATCTGAAATTCACACATTTATGAGCGGACACAAACATGAATTTTAAATGTGAGATCATCCCAAAAGTTTCCGTTTGGAAAAGTTGTAGCTTAGTCTACCATTCGGCCGATTTTTATCAATTATTCTAAATTTTTAATGGGTGCATGTCACAAAATCATTTCGTATATCCTCCAGGCCAGTTCGGGCGACTTTACACCAAGTCCGTTACTCCCTAGAGCTTCGGGATCATATAACTACAGCTCCATTATCTTCTCTGTCCACATGCCACACAAAAATATGTTTTTTCCTGCACGCACCTCTGGATACAAATTCTCTGTGTTGTCAGTTGACATTTTGTTTCAGCGGTTGATTTTCAACTACCTCGATTGTTGTTGTAAAGGCGTTTACTTAAGCGCACACACCAGCATGATTGTTGTTGCTAATGATTATTCCTTTGTAGAATGTGGATCTATGAGAAACCTCCCACAAGTGCTGCATGTTGAATTTATGAATATACGTGACTTGAACACAAGCTGGTGTAGTTGCAATGTCAGAGCAACGAACAACAACAAAAGCGGACGCCCCACCTGCTGTCTTCCCCATTTACCTTAAGCAAGCGACATATCGCCACTTCTCATGCGGATATGACTGCAGCTGAAGGTTACAGTTCCAACCAGAGTTCCTCTCTTTTAACTGAGTAAGCACGGAACGGGTGGCACTGTCATGGGGTGGGGAGAAGTCGGTGGTAAGGTGGGAACATGTTTACGGTAGTCGGTGAGTTTATTAGTATCAGAACTTGTTTTCATAGTTGTCGTGGTGCTTCTCTTCTTCTTCTTGTTATTTTACAAAGCTTTCACTGTTCGCCAGTTTAGTGCAAGGTGCACTCTTAGCCTTGTCGTGTAGTTGTAGTTGCTGCCACTATGCATTATACATAAATCAATGTCGCTGTCGGTAAACACAATGGCACGGTAGAAGTGGTGGAGAATGGTGGAGTGTAGAATGTTGAAAGGTTTATGAGGTGCTCACTTAAGGAGTGAACTATGCAACACTTGTATAATGTTCAGGAAACTTTCGAATTACGTGCAACTAATACAATAATTGAACGAATATGTATTTATGTTGTGTACTCAAGAGCACGTAAATATACTTGTACATGATCCAAATCATTAAAGTCCTTCTGTACTTACTGTACAGTCGAACAAAAAAACTCGTAGAATTTCAATAAATGGACTCACGTGTGGTTTTAATGATCTCTTTAACCAAATGCTAATCAACCGCTTGTCAAATGACGCAATTATCACCTTTATCCATTATATCAGATGGTTCAATCAGTGCCGTTGTCACTTTAGAGCACAACAAATGTAAACAATGTCAAGTACAACTGACTCTGCTAACTATCAGAACTCATCGCCATCATTCCTCTCTTTTGCAAAGTTCAAGCTTGAGCATCCACATAACCTCGACGTCACTTCATTAATCAAAACGAAAAGAGCCATTATATAACCTACATACAAGCTCACGCAGTTTAAATATAATAGCAAAATCACAACTTAACTAAAAAGTTAAATGATTTGTCAGAATAGCCTCATCTCCGACAAAAACTATTTCCGGTTTGGTTGACAAGTTCTTTTTATTGGAAAACCACTAATTTTGTGACGATTTTGAAAAATTATGATTTTAACTGAGAGATTTTCTTGCAGAGCATTAGCCTAAGAATTTCTTTTGAATGTTATTTAATTTTCTTACGAGATTTCGGGTTGAGTTCATAATCACGGCAATCCTCTCGTTCACCAATATTGTCTGTAACCGTCTTTCAATCAAATCATTGTTTCAAATAAAAGCAGAACGGTCCTGAATCAGCCCGGAGTTGGCTACATTCTGTTACGGCTTTGTGTAACTTTATCGGTGCGTTTCCTCAGTAAAATTTCCGCTCAATGTCAATAGGTGCTCACTCTCATGAATCTATCACCCGATTGCAAGCATTGTTGCTTAGCTGAGTGATTTTGAATCGCTTTATCACCATTGCCACTGCCCAAAATCCATTCAAGCATCCGAAAATTTCACATTCGCTCAAATACGAGCATGTGTGTAAGTACTTTTCACGTAGCGGTTTTTGTGGCAATTTATGAACTCCCTCTAAGGATGGAGTACTTCGAGCGGTGAACTCAAAATGCCTGCGAGCGGAAGCAGAAACGGAAGCGATAGGACCATTGTGAATGGTACAGTAATTAAGGCTGCCGCACATGTGGTTGCGGGTAAGCAATATTCCCGTTATTCTAGACATATGAATCGAATGTAGGGACAAGCCGTCAAGCAACGTGCCAAACAAGCCGCAATTGTCGCATTCTCCTGAGCACATCTATACTCTCGCTCGTTTGTGTGTATGATCTTTTGGTTTATACTCACAGATTAATATATTATCTAACTTTGAATTTGTCATGCTTGCTATGGCCGACAAATGTTTCTCACACATAGATCCGCTTATTATATCCGACTTTGAAGAGTTCCTCGGCACACTGTCGTACTTCGCATACTTACCACTTTAGCACATCTGCTTCAACTTAGTGAATCTTATTTATTTGAATATTGACTTTATGTGATGTTTGCCGTGGATTATATTTATGATAAGAGTTTTAAACTGTCTTTATCGTCACGTGCGGTTTTCTATGCCGTTTTAGGAACGCAGTAAATTTATTATAATTATATAATAATACTAGCCGACCGCTCCGGCTTCGCACGGGTTTAAACAAACATTTAAACTGTTATTAATTTTCACACACGCTCCCATATATATGTATGTACTTCCCGTTTCTTGCGTGGGTTCAAACAAATGAAGAAAAATTGGTGAGAAAAATAAAGAAAATTCGAGCATGAAATTATATTTTTTTTGCAATGAGCTAAATCTTGATTACGACCTCTAGTCTTTGGTGTCCGATGAAAATAGCGGAATAAAAC
Organism: Zeugodacus tau; assembly: GCA_031772095.1. Taxonomy (NCBI): domain Eukaryota; kingdom Metazoa; phylum Arthropoda; class Insecta; order Diptera; family Tephritidae; genus Zeugodacus; species Zeugodacus tau. The sequence continues at coordinate 94,036,493 of CM062649.1, forward strand.
TTCACACCAATATCGATAACGACGCACGTTTCCATATCTTGTTTCTCATTCCGTTTCCAGATGCCCCACTCCCAGTTCCAGCGACCAATATTCAGCCACCCCATTTCCGGTTTCGGCAACATCGTTATCCATATCCGTTTCCGGTTGTCCCATTCCGGTTCCGGCAACATCATATCCGGTTACCCCATGAAGACAATGACCCCACCATGATCACGTGATGTCACATCACGGTCACGTGATATTTTTGTTTTTACATTTTTGAGTCAGGTCAATGACCCCACGTTGATCACGTGATGTAATTACAAGATCACGTAATATTTTTGCTTACAGGTCATTGACCCCGCCCAGATCACGTGATCTAACATCAAGGACACGTGATATTTTTGTTTACATTTTTGAGTGAGGTCAATGACCCCACCCTGATCAGGTGATGTCAATTCAACGTGATCTAACATCAAGGTCACGTGATATTATTGTAAAGGGTGATTTTTTAAGAGCTTGATAACTTTAAAAAAAAAAAAAACGCATAAAATTTGCAAAATCTCATCGGTTCTTTATTTGAAACGTTAGATTGGTTCATGACATTTACTTTTTGAAGATAATTTCATTTAAATGTTGACCGCGGCTGCGTCTTAGGTGGTCCATTCGGAAAATCCAATTTTGGGCAACTTTTTCGAGCATTTCGGCCCGAATAGCCCGAATTTCTTCGGAAATGTTGTCTTCCAAAGCTGGAATAGTTGCTGGCTTATTTCTGTAGACTTTAGACTTGACGTAGCCCCACAAAAAATAGTCTAAAGGCGTTAAATCGCATGATCTTGGTGGCCAACTTACGGGTCCATTTCTTGAGATGAATTGTTCTCCGAAGTTTTCCCTCAAAATGGCCATAGAATCGCGAGCTGTGTGGCATGTAGCGCCATCTTGTTGAAACCACATGTCAACCAAGTTCAGTTCTTCCATTTTTGGCAACAAAAAGTTTGTTAGCATCGAACGATAGCGATCGCCATTCACCGTAACGTTGCGTCCAACAGCATCTTTGAAAAAATACGGTCCAATGATTCCACCAGCGTACAAACCACACCAAACAGTGCATTTTTCGGGATGCATGGGCAGTTCTTGAACGGCTTCTGGTTGCTCTTCACCCCAAATGCGGCAATTTTGCTTATTTACGTAGCCATTCAACCAGAAATGAGCCTCATCGCTGAACAAAATTTGTCGATAAAAAAGCGGATTTTCTGCCAACTTTTCTAGGGCCCATTCACTGAAAATTCGACGTTGTGGCAGATCGTTCGGCCATTCATGATGAAATGTCAAAGCATACTGAGCATCTTTCCCTTTGACACCATGTCTGAAATCCCACGTGATCTGTCAAATACTAATGCATGAAAATCCTAACCTCAAAAAAATCACCCGTTAGTAGTAGTATAGATTATACATAAATATTGATTAAAGTCTTAATTTAAGTAAATAAAGATGCCTTTAAAACATTCCTCCTCGGACTTTTGTTTTTATCATCGATATGAAATGCCACGAGATTTGTACGCCCGCCATCTCACTTCAAATCGCCTAAGACAACCATACCATAAAGTATACAAATAGGACCAAGGGATAATAAAATCGGAAACATTTGTGCGTGACACCGCTCAACTGCTTTGAGGAACCAATAAGCTCAAACCCCGCATCCATTTGGGCCCGCTAAACCTCTGGGTAGAATGAGTTCAATAAATCCGAAAAAATGGTGGGAAACTCAAACAACGGTATTCTCACCGACATATAACGGCAATTGTCTGCGGAATACATTTCCCATTCTTCGCCAATATACAAGTATAAACATGTACATATGTGTGGATATCAGCACTCTCGCAACGCTGTTGACCAGCTTGCTCGTTCGGACAAAAATACGCTCGCATGCAAAACGAACGGATGCGGCAACATGCGGTTTGCGTTGTTGACATATGTGTTTCGGCGTCAGCAATGCTCCCACCAGCGCGGACAGAGGAAATGCAATTTTTAACAACAAAGCCGCGCCTCCAGGACATAATATGTGCAATTTTCCTTTTTCATTTTGCCAACGACACGCTCCGTTGCTGCACTGGGACGCTGGCGAGGAGATGGCTGTGATACTGCCACCTTATTTACTCATATATACTTAGATACGAGTATGGTGAAAAAATGACACATCCGCAGGCGTGAATTGCCCAACTGCGGCAGGACTGATAGGAAATTAATTTCATTTAGGGCGACTCAGGAGATGACAAAGGCACACACACACTAACGAAATGCAAGTGCCGCCGCAGTCCTGTTGAGTTCACTTGCTAAATAGCTCGGTGTTGGTTAATTAACGAACGGTATTATTTCACTCGTTGAGTGTGTTGAAATTTCAATTATTCTACTGCTGCGTAATTCATATGCATGGAAATGCACAGGGTTGCACATAGAATGAAATTTACTAGTTCCGGAACTGAAAAAGTTAAGAATACAAGTAATAACACAAGTGGGCCCACTGGCTTGGGATAATAGTCCAGGGCCCCTGTTCCACCCTAAAATAGTTTTGTTCATCAATATTTATCACATTGTTAATAAGGATTTACATTTGTATAACTAGCGCTTTTTATTCCATTTCAGAAGACAGTCATACTGCCACTCATTGAGTGCAGACAATATAAATATTAAATGTGAAGTTGATACTGAGCTTAATGCAGCTCTGGGCATTTATTGTAATGAAATGGACAACAACAGAATGAATTCATAATGAAATTATATCATTCGCTGAATGGAAAATTTAATGAGATCACAGCCAGAATAGTTACAATAAGAACAAGGAAGGTTGTACGCTGCTCGGTACGACGAAGAGCAGGGTGGTAGCGCAATTGAAACTTAGTTAAGCAGGTAAAGGATTAGGAAATACAAAACGCACAAGCAGTCGGCTGAATGAATGGGAGATTAGTTAAATGAATGCACAAATGCAATAAAAGCAAGGAAATATGAGCTAACAACTGCTGATGCCACGAGCGAATGCTGAGCAAATTACAGTGAGAACGCCAGGGCGTATACGCAACGTTGGCATTAGTGAAGTAAGAGCAAAGCGAATAAAAAAGCGCTCTAAGATGGGGCAGCGGGGCGTGAGTGGTAATTGCATGCGCTTTTGATGACTTCCGCGTCCAAATGGCCAGCAAATGTGCTGCAAATCACTCGCTCGCCAACAACTTGGCCGCTCCTTTTTGCATTGCGTGCGCAAATAAATTGAAATCTTTGCCTGCGCTTCTGCAATTGCTTTGCATGATATTTCCTTCATTCCTTCTCGCTCGCGTGCTTACTAAGTAGATTGATTTAAGTAACGACCAACACTTCACTAGAAATATTTCAGACCGACCAGTCAATTAACTCAAAGCTATAATTATGGCCATTTTCACATATTTTCCAAGGGGCGCGACTGATTAAGCGCTGAAGACTATGTATGAGTGATTTATTTTGAGAAAATGAAATTTATTGTTACAGTTACAAAAATAATTGTGGAAGTGCAATTTAAGGCGTCAAATGTATTTCAGTAATAATAATCAGTTGATCCTAAAACTATCATTTGGAGAGGAAACACTCGCTCGTAAATATTTTTGAAACAAGAATATACTGAGCTGCCACAAGCTTTCATGTTTAACAGAATATTTTGATTATTGTTTGAGAATTAATTGAAATGCTAATTGCCACAACAACGAACAGTGAAAGCCCATTTAATGCCGCAAGCCGATTAACGTTGCATGTTGCATCCTCCTCTCTTCTCATTTGATGCGACGAACATTGAAATTACACTTCATACAATACCAAATATTTGCGTGATTAATCTCGTATAAATTAGAAACCTCTGAAATATTATGAATGTTTAACTTAACATTGTAAATGATTTACTAGACATTGTCAAAAAATACGAAACTCTTTTGGATTACTTTAAGTACCTCTTAAAGATATCAAATTTTATTTGCCCTTCTCTGGCATTTTCATTGTAATTTCAATCTCATTTGACATTCGTGAAGAAATTTGAGTTTTCTCTTTTTATATTCTTATTCCTTTTTTCGCTGTCGTCTTCTAACGAGCTGTTTCGTCCTTTATTACACAGTTTGATACCTTCGAATGCAGCCATTAGGAACTTATTAAAGCAATTTTCACGTTTTCTTTTCTCGTTTCTCGCTACGTTTCTCTCAGTTTAGTCATGACATTTAAGTGATTAAATTAGGATCGGTCATTCAACACATTTGCTACGGCACCCTTAATGGCTTGTGGGAAACCATTACTCTTTTATTAAAAGTCGAAGGAGAGGAAACATAAATAGCAGATGGCAGATAATGTAAAATGCGAGATAAGGAAAATCATGTGATCTTGAAGTTTTGTATATTCTGAGCAAAATATATATGTATTTCAATTTAAATTTAAATAAACTTCCTAAATTTACTGCTAAATGAGGAACTGAAATTATTATCCATTGACTTCACATATTATCAAGACTTTAGTTCAAGCGAAATATTAAAACTTATAAAACCGAAAGCATTTTTTTACTATTTCTCTGTACCCTTTATTAACTGACGATTTTAATACTCAGATTATCACTAGTACTAAGTACTGAAGACACACCTTTCATAAATACGTGCTTATTTGCAGTATCATTTCAAATAATTTCGAATAATTTGCGATCTAACCAAAGTGCATTTGTATGAAAGTATAGCCAAATGAGCAGATAAATAACTGAACACACATTTTTTTATATATTTTAAGAACCAGCTGTGGCATCCAAGAGGAAAATATAGCTTCTTAATGCATTTATTTACGACCACAAGAGCCAAATGCAGCTTGTGCGATATGCACATGTGAAAGAAGAAGCAGAAAAGCAAAAGTGGCAACAACTGTGTGGAAAATCGCATGAGAGCACACGCAAACACAAGCGCAATCGCACACAAATCAACAGACAAATTTACTGCATTTTACAAATTACTTATTTCATTTCCAAATTTGTTTACACAAATACGAGCATACACCAACAACAGCAACAAGGCCACATACTTACTTATTGTAGATGAATGCAGGGAAAGAGCCAACCAATTGGTAGTGAAATAGAGAACGAAATATTTTGAACGAGTACGAGATTGGTTTATTCCCGATCAAAACTCTGTAAGTCACATCTCGTAAGAAATCAACGCGTTCGAAGTTGCTTGTTTGAAAATAAGATAGTCAGTAGACCAGTTTGACCTTGTTGTTATACCAGTTATAAAGTGGCTTATGAATAGTTGATTTTTCTGCTGGGTATATTTGAGTCCATACTCTTCCAACTTCGTTTATTAAGAGTAAAAGCAATCACAATGCGTTCTTGAATAAACATATATGTATGTATGAATATTTTGGTGTAAGTAAGTATGTACGTATGTATACCAAGATCTCACTGACACGTGTGCATCATTGAGATAAAATGAAGTGAAACCAGAATAATTCACGAGCAGTAAACTGAGAAAGAGACAGAAAAAATTAAACAAGTAAGGTATGAACGAAATCGGATAGAGTCGCTTTTTGTTAATCATGGATATTGAATAATGAAAAATGATTTAGACAAAAATATAAAAATAATTTCGCCTAAAACATTGGGGTCGAGTATACAAACACACAACTTTTGTTGCACAAATACAGCCCCATAGTGTGAATAGAACAACTCGCAAATATATGTACAATTTCTCATTAAAGGACTTAAGTCTACTTTAAGTATTTGAAACATTTAGAACATTATGGGTGTAAATCGAAACGCCACTTCACTCTCCCACAGCTGAGACTATGAGAACAATCAGCATCACACGATCCAATTTTATTTACAACTGATATCATTTGGGGAAGAAAGCAACCAGTTGTCGATTAAAACAAGCCGATTGAACATATTTACGAGCCAGACTATTATTGGGAGGGACTGGCGACTTGTAAAGTACCAAACATACATTTGCAGAACACGTTCTGCTTGTGCTTGCAACACTGCTGCATAAAACTTGTATGGGCGTGCACAAGTGCATATTTGCGCAATGCAAACTCTGAAAATGTTTCGATTTCTGAACAGAAAAACTTGAAAAATAGTTGTCAAACAAGTCGTGCCAAATACCGGATAGAGAAGTGAAATGCGATCTGAGCGTTTGTTATGGCCAACTTTGTGTATATCAAAATTTGTTTAATTTTTATAGTTTTCCGTAAACATAAAATATCCAACTACATACATTGCTACATAAAGCTGATCAAATACTATATACTTCGCCCAAAGTGTATAGAAAGAAAATTTGCGGTTCATTCGAAACACACACACAGCCATCGGCGCACAAAAGCACAACACGAGCATTAATCTATATTGGAAAACTTTTGGCACATTAGTTAATCGGTTGAGCAAGTTTGCGCCAAATAAAGCATTGAGTGCATTGAAGCTGTATGCGCAGCCACAAGTGAATAATCGGAATACCATTACGACATAAATTACCCACCGGAAGAATTACGCTTATATATACTCCTATGTGTTCGTGTGTTTGTATAACTGACCGACCACAAAATCGAAATTTATCACCGCAGATTTGTGGGAAGCTTGATGGTCAATTTAGGGCCTCAAAGAGAACACAAAACGACAAAAGCAAGGAGCAAATGAAACTGAAAAGGCGAAACGAAAGGTCATTGCCTGATCTTCTTTAAATCTTGATCCTTCTTTTAAATCTTCTTTAAATAATATTGAACATGCATATGTTACACGTTGAACCATATAAAGCTCCCCAAAGTAATACCTTAACGCGGTGAAGAGTGAAATATATCTACGTAGCTGCGGTTTGGGCTCACTACAGAGTAGCAGGGAAGTCGATCCTCTAACATAGTTTACAGTTATATAGCTGTATGACCATTACGTAAACCAAAACTGGCCATTTCCACATATATACATAATCTCAATGGCTCAGGCAAGTCCCCGGCTCAAAACACTCTTTACACACATACATACGTGTAGGCATATTTTCAATCGTCAAAAGTTTTCACCAAATTAATATGCGTTAAACAAAATCATTCATTTGCACAACCCTCACTATACATACTGCATACCTACATACACACATATCGGTTTATATATAGCGCATGTGTCTGCTGTGGCTCGTGGCCTCTTGCTGGTGTCGCCAGCTTTAATTGGTTGCAGCTAATTGGCACAGCGTTTCGCCGCGTTATCTGCGCTAATTCATCATTTACATTTGCGGCAGCTGCACGATCCGCTGTCGAACCCACAAGAACATATAAACACACCCGTCCCTGCGCGAAGCGCCTAATGCTTTGCGAATTACATGTTCCTGGCTTTGTCACTCGCTTGTTCACACTCGTAAATCAAATTTAATTTTCCCGTGAACTGTACGAGAGTCATTGATTTTTATTTCGGGATTTTATTTTTCTCGCATTTTAATTGGATGTGTGCAGATCAGCAACGAGGTGTGTTATGTGTATTGTATGTGTATGTATCCATATAGTTAGGCGATGTGCAATTGGAATATGGATTACATATTTGTTAATTAATTATTTAGAATCCGTTAATAAGTATATGAATATGTATTTGACAATGAAGCCAATGCATAATTAATATATAATAACATATAATTAAAAGAGTATATTTTTTTTATAAACATCTAACATAAAAGAAATAATTAAGTTGCCTAAATTATAAACAACTTTTAGAACAAACTTTGGTTCTTCAAATAATCTCCTATTGAGCCATGGATTATTCCTGCAACACATGTAAGTAAATAATACATTCAATACTACGATAGTGTACAATACAGCTAATAAATGATATCACTTTGTTGTAATATCCAAACAGAATACACACACACACACACACATACAAGCATACATAAAAATAAAGTTTTCCATCACTCTCTCTCATGAGCTTACAGCAATCAATTTTTATTATCTCTTAATTTATTAATTGCAACTTATATGAGTGCTCGATTATCTCTGGTAATGTTTATTAACTGAACAGTGCAGCGGTTCACAAAACTCCCTTATTGAAACTCAATTCTGACTCCCTAAAATGTTAACCGAAATTGTAAGTTATTCGATTTCATCGCTATTGAAGCTTGAAAGTCCTGCAATAATTATTTATTGTATATATGTACGTAGAATGTCCTCAAAATAGCATTGACGCAGTTAACATTTGTTGGTTTTACATAACATAGAACTAATCTTAAAATCAATCACAAAATGTAGTAAATAATTCGAAGGTGTCCCACTGCCTTGTAATAATCAACAACTCTAGTATATTTACTCGTATTTATCACATTGAGAGCAACTTAGATCAAAGTAATCCATTGCAGTATATTCCAAAATCATCAGAGTTCACCTTTAGTCATTGCTTTTAATTATGGCGCGTGTATGTGACATATGGCTGTAGTTGCTGAACCATATTAACAAAATTACATTAATAGCTAATTAGCTACGTAACACATTACATCACTGTTACGACTTCGCTGAGTAATTCATTACATTCGTACACATAAAGACACACACACTCATATATAGCAGCTAAAAATAGTAAATCTGTAATGGCCACACTATATTAAATGCCGATGTCATCACATTTTTATTAAAATCAGAGAAATTCAGCTATATTAACTACTCTAATGCCAGGATAAACATAGTGTTAGTGAAATCGAAGTGATTTGATTGACCTCACTCCACCCTAATGCTAGCGCAGCTCACTCTCCGCACTCTGCATATAACCGCAGAGCGAAGTGCACTTTGTAATGTATTTATTCCCTGCATGTCATCCACATGCGAAATGGAGTTAGAATTTTTGATTGAAATTCAAGTGCATCGATGTGGTCAAGTGTACTCGCTTTGGCTTAAAATACAGGATGATTTAACATTTTCAATTACAGTCAAGAGAGTAGAGGGTCTGTAGTTTTCCCTTAACTTTCCATAATTTTAGTTTGTTATTATTTACATTCTCTGTTAAAAATGTGTGGCTTTAACCTATAGAAAAAATCATTCAGTTCCAACGAAATATTCTCAAGTTAATTCTTCCTTAAGTTCACGAGCAACCGTTCGTCCCTATAAAGAGCTCACATAGATTAATTTCGTGAAAAGTAAATATAAGTGAGTGTTGAGCTGTAGGAATTCTTCCTTCCTTTGTCTTCTGATAGGTCAGTATTGAACACTATTGATCCTTTCGACCTGTTCTCTTTCGACCGAAGTCAACATATCAAGCAACTCTTTCGCCCTTGATATCCTGCAATTTCTCAGCACGGAAATATTCAATCAGAGTACGGTTGCTTATTTAAATGGAATTACGAGTCGAGTGACGAAATCGCCAAACGTGCTGGCGGCCATCTTTCAGCACCAGTCTTTCGCGATTGCTTTTATTTCAATTTCTTTGCTGCACATTTCCTCTTTAAAGGCAAACGATTCGCTTTCGTTGAAAGTACTTGGAAATATGAACTGAACGAAAGAAAGGCTGAGGCAAGTGACCAGCGACATTCAGGATAACTTAAAACATCTCGATGCTGGAAATTAAATGTGAAAAAAACAAAAGAAAAATCAACAAACGCCAAAGAACAACAATGTCGAATTCGAAAGAAAACTTCAAATGTCAACCAGTTTACTTGTTGCCTCGTTTTGCATTTGACAGTTCTTCGGGTGAGAGTCGTCAACGAATACACAAGCGTCTCCCAGAGGAATCTATGTTTAATTATGCAAATAAAACAACAACTACAAAGCGAACTTCGCTAATGAAACTCAGCGCCCACGATGTGTTAGCACAATGACAGAGAAGGGGCGCATACCAAAGAGATTTTGCCTTTCTTTCCTACCCGTCTCGCGTTGAGGAGGCCAAGTCTCGCTGCCGCAAAACCGCCGCTGAAGTAATAGCGCGCAAACAAGAGGCCGTTATAAAATAATTTGTAATTTAATTGAAGCATTTTGAGCAAAATTGCATGCAAATGTCCAATCAACTGCCGCCATATGGCGAACACACAGCACAGCTAGGCTTAATTTAATGCTCTTCATTTCTTCATTTTATTTATGCTTGCCGACGGCTTATTTAATTTGCTGCACATAAATTCTGTTTAGAATGTCATTCCCGCCGTTCTCGTCCAATGGAGTATGCTAACGGCGGAGGTTGCGTATACGCACTGGCTGCCGCTCGCGCTACTCGAGCGAAAGACGACGCGAATATATGCAACTATGGTGGATGGTGATAAAAGCAGACTCTACTAAGTCACAAGTGGGTGCCATTTAAATGGAATGGGGGGTTTTGAAGAACGCTCAGGAATGCATTAGATCAATGAAGTTGCTTAGCTATGTACCATGAAGGTCCATATCTTTTCCTGAATTCTATGAAGAAAGTAGTTAATAGTACTACTTACTTTAATAACACATTGGCATCTCATTAGCGCCAGCAACAACAGCCCGATAACAGACACGTAGTGGTGTCTGATGTGCAATAACCTCACTTATATATCTAACTGTTTAATAGAGACCGACCGATTAATCGGCCTTGGTATCGGCATCGGCCAGTATCGGCCACAAAATTCAGCATCGGCATCGGCCATATTTGGCCGATTCTTAGCCGATTCTTTCTACTTCTTTCGGATTACACAAAATTACATTTTTACTTTTTTGATTCCTTTAAAGCATAAAATTTGAATCATTTGTTTACTATATAAAACACAGTGATTCACATTTAACTAAACTAATAATTCATCACGATGATAATTTAAGTCAAGTATAAAGAAATTCAATAAGTTTGCATCAAATTGAAGGTTTTATTTAGCACTGCTGGTTCGATTTATGTCAATTATTCACAGTTTTGTTTAACAACTTGTTGAGATTTTGAAGATAATATCATAAAGACACTATTATAGCAGCATTCGTAACTAGGAGAGTATATATTTTAAAGTTCGCCATAGACAGGATCACGTAATAATCACTTAGTGCTAGCCTGGACTATAAGGTGCATGCAAAAGAAACTCCCAAACAAGCTTCCGAAATTTCTATCGAGTCACTATCACATCTTTTTGAAAATGACGGATTCTTTTTAATATTAATATTTAATATTTTTCCTTAAGAAAAAAAAGTTACGTGAATAACTTATTTTTTCTATCAACATATATCTCATAATAATAATTTATTTAGTTTTGAATATTAACCCTTTCATGCCCAATGTTGCCTATAGGCATCATTGTACTTACCGGCTTCTAATTCCGGTTATTTAAATTTTTGTGACCAGTTTTTCAATTATGTAGACTTATGTGTTGTGCAAGCTTACAGTTACATTTTTGGTTATAAGCTGTGCACGTATTCATTCAGTAGTCGTTCTGCGCTGAGTAGAATTGTCAAAATAGGTTTCGCGAAAAAAGTTATACTAAAGTGGTTATACAAAAAGTGTTCAAAAACAAAAAAAGTAATTGTTTTATTTCAAAACAAAGTGAACTATACAAATAAGTAAAGATAAGAGAGTTATTTAAAAAAAAATTCATGAGAAAAGTGTTTAGTTTTATAATAATTTAATTTGTGCCTATAAGCAACATCCTGTAACACTTGAACCAGGATACATAGGACTTTGAAATTTTTATCACTTCACATTGGAGTTAAGACTAATACATATCTGTCCTAAAAAAAATTTTAGCTCCGCCCATTTTAATTCGGGCATGAGAGGGTTAATTAAATGAATAAAAAACTTCATATTTACTTATTTTGTGATGTTATTTGTATTTGTTTTTCTTTTATTACTATACTAATTTACTAAAAAAAAGTTGTTGATGAAAGAATCGGCATCGGCATCGGCATCGGCCGATTCTTAGCCAACTGGCCGATTAATCGGTATCGGCATCGGCATCGGCCAAAAATTTGGTATCGGTCGGACACTACTGTTTAACAACAGCTAAAAATGTTCACCCAAAATCGAAAAACACTGATCCATTGTTCAAAAGCCGTTGAGAAGTGAACAAATGAAATGTCCTCTCGACATTTTTTCAATTAAAAGTCACTTAATGCGTCTGTGTGTGCTCATGTCCATCCGACCCATGCAGAGCACCCCACATCCTTGTGTAAATTGAGCAAAAACGATTTCAAATCCGAATTGCCTTCAACCTTTATGGCCGACGTGGTCCTCGAAATGTAAACAAATCCACCCTCCGAAGCTCACATTTGCTGTATTTAAAAAAGAACGCAAAAAAACGCTCCTTCTGATGGCAGCGGTGAGCTGTGCACACCAACAACGTGTCACCATTTGGCGGACAAGTTTCACGTAACTTAGAATAAATCTATGCGAATGCCGTCCCGTTGGGTCTGGACACAACCACACTCTCAGACTGTGGGTAGGTGAGTTTATCAAAAGCAGGACAATTTTGTGGCCGAAAAAGTTAATAGCAAGCGGTGTGAATGCACGAAGGTGCTCACGTGTCTGACCAAGTGCCAAAAACCAACAATTTTTCCTTTGTTTGTTCGAAGTCATCACAAAGCCGCACCGACACGCTCACCCAAACAAATTCTTCAGCTGGTGTGGATTACTCGCCGGGAAATTCATGGGAATGCAATAACATTGCCAGGGGACAATAAAATTTATATCGCTGCAAGAATTTAAATGAAGTGAAATTGTTTTTGTTTGCAATTTGATAGCGTGGATCCTGCACTCCGGGTGATTTGGAATATTGTCAGTGGCGGCTCACGGCAGGTACTAAAAGCAGCCTTGACTGGCAATGCGGTATATCCATTGCGTGTCTGTACACTAATGCATATGAGTTTATGGCGCTCACACACATGTCCTTGTTTGCATACCAATTATCCTTGACTATTCTGAGTTCGAGTCCGCTTTGTACAAGTATAAACAACAGCTTTTGACAGCTGACAGTTGACGGTTAATCACAACGACTTTTTGATATGTAAAGCAAAGATTTGCGGTGAAGCTTAGCAAAGTAGAAGCTTTCTTAATCTCTTTAACTTTTACATGGTCAATCAATTGGCGCAACTGCCGTAAAACTCGCCAACCTAAGAATACTATATTGAAGAGTAAGCATTTGATCCAAAAACACTCTCGAGTAGAAATATAGAACAAATTATACTTCGTTAAGATGGATATGAATTATATGCCATAATATATTATAGGACCCTGTGAAATCTATATCCTATTATATCCTTAACTTCTTGCAATTTGTTAATCCTTTCTTTTGAAGTTGAGTGGGATTATTTTAGTAAGTGTTATTGACTGGTTTATAAAGTTTTATTACCGACATTTGAGCGTTTGATTTCAATCAATTTGAGAGCAGCAACATGCTCTAAAGCACTTTGAAATTATAAATGGATCTAAAGACAGAAATAAACTGCAAAAAAAAAACAGAAGATCTCACTTATACAGCTTAAAGCGATACCAGTAAAACTTCCTGTGGATCAAAGACCCTCCCCTCACTATAAGTCATATAACACATCTAAATATTTATAATTTATATACTCGTATAATTAAGAAATATCTAAGCAGATTTAATGAAGAGCCATAATTTGAGAAGCCTTTCAATTTCCACGAGTAATTGTGAGCCAATGTATTTGCAGCTGTGTTGCATATGTCCCAAGATAGTTTCTCGCGGCTTAATAAATATTTATCTAATTCACAGAGACATAAACACACACGGAGCAAAAGAAGACGGTCACATCTAGACGAACAGAGAGACAAATGATATTTGAACAAGCGATTTGTGCGCTGACATGCATGCAATCGTGTGTACAAACATATTTACAAAAGAAAAAACAAATGAAATGGACAAACGACCTTGAGACATGCAATGAAGGCCATCGAGCGTCTGTGCTGTGCCAGCCTTCGGTGTCAACCGACTTAAATGTTTCGTAATTTTTGGCATTTCCGAAATTTAACCATCAAATATTTATGCACAAGCACACGAGAGACATAATTCTCAATGCAAAAGGCCAAAGGTACTTTATTAGAATAGCATGTCTACGAAGGAAAAACTTTAAATGTGAAAGCAAAGCATTTACCGTTAGTTTATCATATGCATATTTCAAGGCGCTTAAAATAACCTTTACATGCAGTGCAAAGATTATTTCATCCAGTAGAGGGATATACACACAACTTTACCCATTTGAAAAGTAGCTGGAAATGTCAGTTTTTTCGAATTGGGGGGCGAAATCAAATGATGTTGACCGACAAGTGCCGCAAATCCGGAGAAAAATCGGAGTGAAGCTAACCTCATTAAAATTTTGCCAACAGCCAACGAACTCGAACTCGAATTGGTTTGGCTTTTATTGTTGTTGTTGTATTTTTGATTTAGGTGTTTACTGTTTATGAAGGCGAAGCAAAAGGAAAAGCAAAAACAAATATAAAAATGAAAATGTAAAACAAATAAGTTTCAGTTTAGCCTATTTTGCTTTCATTTCCCTCTCCACCAATTTTAGATTATTCCATTTATTTGCCCCACATATACTGCACATAACCGTTAATTAGTGGGCTTGAATGTGTGTGAGATTATTTTCAACTATGTGCACAATGAAAACGACATCGACACTTGATTTCTGCTCACAACTCTGCATTTTTACTGCGTTTAATTAAATCGGTTGGATGTAATAGGATTTTCACATAAATCATTATTTAATGCTATCATGTGTAACGTACAGTGGTGTGGTTAGCAAAATCAGGGGCATAAAATGGCAAAAGATAAATGTTCTACAAATTGTCCCATCGCTATCCATCTCAAGGTGCAATTCATTTCTCTTAAAAATAAAAATTGATTTGTAATAAAAACCGGAATTCGTGCTCTCCACTAATTTCCACTTTCTGAATAGCCGGGAATTGCTGTTGTCCGTTAATTGTTGCTATTGATTTCTTAGCTTTTCATTTCCATTCTGTTTTTTTTTTTCGTTGAGCCGCACGCTGTGAATTGGGAGAGTTCGTGAATGCAAACACACACTTTAATGTTTTAGTTTGAGAGCAGTTCGTTTTTCTAAAAATTGTGGGTGTCAACAGGTAGAGTTTCATTATTTATTTGTTAATTGTTCTCCGTATCTTCTTCACTTGTGTGTGAATGTGTGCTAATAGCATGTGTCGGTGGTTTTGCTGCCAAAAAATATTTGAATTAGATGGAAATTACATTTTTGTGTAATCGGTTGGAAAATTTCTGCATGGCGAGCAATTAATTGGAGCAATATTTGAAAATGACGTTCGACAGTTGTTGCAACAGCAAAGCAAACTAATCTGAAAAATTTTTTAGATGAACTTAGTTGAATGCTTCACAATTGGTTCAATGGTTTTAATAAAATACTAATTTAACATAGAACACTCCAACTTTGAACAGAGTTTGAAGCACTGGAAACCAAGGCACGGTAAATGTAGGATTGAGATTGTGTCAAAGGACCTTTACGAGTATTTCTCCTACAGATTCATGAGTTATTTGCTTTGTTCTTATAAATCTTGTAACATTAGCTCCTTTGTTCTGGAGTCATAACTAGTATGGTCTTAGAACTTTTCATAAACTAATAACATATAGATGAACATATATTTATATATATAATATTTCCCAATCATGGGTCCGCTATTTTACCGATATATTTCAGACCATCTTCTTACTACAAACATCTAATAAAACACAAACACATTAACCACCATTACTCTTTATATATTAGATAGACATTTTAGTGAGAATAAATCCCTGAATTGAATGTACTGTGAGAGATATAATAACCTCATGTCATACTTCTGTCATTTTGATGCTTTAATACTTAAATTTGGAATACGTTTTCATTTTCAGATGTTGATAAAGGTTGAACATGTGAAATTAAAATTTTACAAAGTACAGCACGATGCTTTTTTGCGAAAAACTTGACACACTTCTATAATTCTTTGGGCGCGAAGGAGATGAGGGGGGACTTAAGGGGGGGGTAAGGTTTGACAACTTTTTTTTCTTCATTATTTTTTTTATTTTTTTCCTGAACCAGCAACATCTCAAGAATATTGTGTTAAAATTTTAGATCATTCGGAGAAAAATAAACGAAGTTACAGCAGGTTGAATAATGGTACCTCCAGCTACCTGCGCTGAGTGTACAAAACTTTGAATCGATTTTCCCAAATATGTCATTTTGAAAGTCGGTGACCAGCCTACAGAAAAAACTACTGCATCGATCGTTTTGAAATTTTGAACAAATATTCTACATATATATAACTCTCTTTAATTACTAACAATTTTACAATAACAAATAGGTCGATTTTTTCGTCTAAAATCGTCATTTTGGCTTGAAAATGGTACCAAAAATTGGAAAATTGAAAGATTAAAAAAAACTCGACGTCAATTTAAAGATAAACTACTAAACTAAAGAAAGCATTTTGATTTTTTGGTTTCGGATGATCCAGTGATGCTGTAGGCTGGTCACCGCACAAACACTTTTTTTCGAGGTGCCTGCAGAGATCGACGATAAATCCGTTATTCCTCGCTATTTTTCGATAAAACTTTTTTTAAGTATCCTTCGAATGTTGTACTTTCATATAATAATAAGTAAAATAAACCAACAGCAATAATTTTTTCTAAAAAAATTCATGAAAAAAGGTCTTTTTTCGACGAAACAAACCTTACCCCCCCCCCCCCCCTTAATAACAAAATGTCTCGTTTCGTGTAACTGCTTTATAATTTAGGGATAAGTTAACCATAAAATGAGGAAACAAATTTTGCTAAGCGCGCAAAAGTTTTGCTGCTTACGGCATTTGTATTTTGGCAGAGTTTTGAATATTTAAATGAAGCTGCGCACATTTGCACCTTTTCAAAACTGCCTTCTTGCCTCGGATAAAGTTATGGCACAAAGCGGTAAATCCAGCATGACGCGGTGCGATTACATTCTTCGGAAGCGAGTGTAGACACGTGACAACTAGCTTCTTCTTGACATGCTCATGCATACCGTGTATGTTGTGCATTTGTTGTTGTATTTGTGGCAAAGTTTTATTTAGTCTAATCACTCATTCGCGGCGAAAATGTGTCACAAAATGCCGCACAAGTTTTTCTGCCGCTCAAGCAAATTTGGCATGTGTCCTGTCGCGGCTTAAAAAGTTTACAGCGCTCGTGAAATGCAGAGAGATAAATTGTGATTTGCTTTTCGCAACGAGATAGCACATATTAAATAATGCTTTCGTGGTGAATACAAACACAAAATACGAGAAATAAAAGTTGCACGCCCTTGCGATTAGACTGTGATTTGTTGCGCCAACAACACTTCCTCCAACCTTTGTATTTGCACTGTGTGCCACTGCGGAGCGCGTAAAACATTTTCTAGCACGTAACTCTTGACTAGATCATCATCTAAGCTTAAGCTGTGCATATTTGGGAGGAAAATACCGTTCGCCATTTTGTACAACATTTTTTATTGGCCGCGGCTTTCTTGGTTTTCACACTAGGCGTTTTCGCTTTTAATGCCTTTGATTTGCTTGGAGTCGATTTAGCTTTAGCTGGTTTGGCTTTAACTGATCCAGTCTTTTTCGCATCTTTCGCTTTAACCTTTTCACTTTTCTTCTTCTCCGCTGTTTTCTTACTGGCAACAGCTTTCTTCACTTTTTTCTGGCCACTAACTTTCTTACCACCAACCGCTGCCTTCTTCTTTGACACCACACCATCTGCCGATTTCGCCAATTTCTTTTTGGGCTTCTTCTCTCATTATTCTCTCTCTTATAGCCATTCTTTAGAACTAGACCCCAATTAATCACCTTAAGAGGGAATCTAAACTTGACTTATTTCACCGGCGGTCGGCCATCATGAGCTTAAATGGCCTTCATCAATGTCGATTTTGCATTATGTAAATTCTCAAGAAAAATTCCATTTTCTTATTAAAGGGAAACACACACAATTCTATGGACGAACGAAAGAATGAATAACGGTAAGTATTAAAGCCGAAAATAAAAGTTGCCACTTGGTTGCTGCGAAAGCCAATAAATTACTTTAAAAGCTGGGAAGGCAAAAATTTAATGGAGGCGATAAGTAAAATGGGGAATCAACAGTTTTTCTGATAAACAACCTAACCTCACCAACCCACCGAGATGAGTTGCCATTTGATTTAAAGAATGCGATCCAAAACATATAAATATAACAAACACGCATATTGCCAGATGAACTTGTTTATTTTTAAACATTTCGGATATTTTTGGCTCGTCAATGACTTAATTTCATACGCACAACCCGCTAATTTCACCACACTCTAATCATAACTTGACAACAAAATATCCCGGGGAAGTGTGAGTTGAGGGTTGAGTTGCACTTAATTAAGGTTTGTGTTTGCCATATCCTTGCTCCGCAGGCAGCCTTGGGCCTTTTGGTCTATGCGAAAAGGCTTAATCAGCATTATCTGAATTTCCATTTCTGCGCACGTCACTGCTGCCTACATCAGCCTCAATGTTATGCCAAGGAGGTATTTCCGCATTAACGCGTTAAATCCCTTAAATTGCCAGAAAATTTGTTGACTCACGTTATATGAGGGTACTACCTCCCAGAACCATTCTAGCTGCAAAAAATTGTATAAGGAAAACTGGTTTGATTTGGTTGGTTCGTGTTTTGAGAGCTTAGTTACGCTTCACCTGCTGTTCCGAAGATGTTTATGACAACACTTATGTCGCTTCAAAGAAACTCCATCAATATCAGAGGTGATTATCAGTATCGATTTTTACGTGTTAGTTTCACAGTTTCAGTTTCAGTGTATTTGTACTTCTTTAGTAATTATTCTCAGAAGAAAGTCCTATGGTAGCAATACTGTTTCTGCCTTCCTCTGAGAACGAATGTACCAGATTTGAGGAAAACGGCCCTCAATGCCTGGACAATTTCACATTACCAGATCGTGGACACAATTGAAGACTCTACACAGATGTGGAAACGTTACTGCATTTGAACACAATATGGAATAAACTTAAGAGACTAAAGGCTTATATCATAATAGAATGAGAAAGCATTTACATTTATTATTTAATTTAATAATATATTATATATATTAATATATACATTTTGCATGCAAAACAGTCGAATTTAATCATTCATGGGCAATTTTGTATTCCAGATTTAGATTTCTAGTCATTCTTTAGATAAGACTACCATTAGAACCACTAGGTTTCTATATCAGCGAGCGCTTGCTGTGCAAACGTACGAGTAGTTGACAGCCATGTCTATGCGATTGGGCCGTCGTCACCTTCGGGCGCTGATAACGGTACAGTGCATTCACCGTTCTTCCACTCTACTTGCGCCAAGCATTAAGTTTGTTATTTTACGGACTGTTGCACATTTCAAAAAACTTTACGACAAAGATTCGCACCGTTATCCTTTCTGAATGGCGCATCCTGCTTCGCTCGCAATGCCGCCTTTTATGCTCTTTCGCTTTCGCTTTTAACCGCCGTTCAGATTTGCTGATGCATACGCTTCTGAAAGAATACAAAAGTCGTCAACGGAAGTAGGTGTCTAATAATAATCATAAATCCAGCGGAGAGCTGTGCGACCAAAGTTAAATGGCGAACGAACGAACGAACGAACCGATTGAGTTCTGAAGTTTTGACGGTGATACGGAGGCAAACGTGGAAAGTGTGTCAGTGTGTATTTTCACATTTCGTTTTGACTTCAGCATACTTAGAAAAAATCACTCACCAGTCGTCTGCTAAATATTATCTGCTCGCCGGCAACATTCACATGTAGTGGAGTACAAGTTGCTGAAGTTCAATTGCCTTCAGATCCTTCACTTTCACAATCTTACAAAACTGAAGATTATAGAAGTTTACTAACTACAATTAACTAGAATAACTGTCTGGAACATAAACATATAAATGGTAAGTGTGAATGAAGTTTTCAGCATTTCTATTGAATAAATAATACTTTAATTATTTCCATATGGAAATATTATTTCGTGCTCTCAGGTGCTCCATTTCAAAGAATAGTATAGTAAGAAAATTCCATACTTATGAACTTATATATGTACATACACACATTCCCTTAAGGTAACTTTAGCTCGTGGATGATAACGGTTGTTTGTTGCAATAAAATTGAAGGGCGTTAATATTTAAATAATATAATATTAAGAAAAACAAGCCGCAAGGACACGACATTTCCTTGTGAGAAGGGATGAAGCAAGGAAATTATACACAAAAACAGTGTGGATGAATTGTTGAAGAGAGGGATGCCGGGTACAAGCTTTTGTCTTTCAAGGTCACTGCCTTGCTACTTTTTTTCTTCCATGAAATTCACTGAAACATCACGCTAAGTTCTATTTATATTTACAAACGCGTCATCTCTTCGACAGCGCACTCACACGCTCATTCATTCGTTATGCATGCGGCGCTTAGCCTCAAACTCATATGTTCTACGCGCATAAGCACTCGTACATCCGCTCACGCATTAACATAATGAACACACATATGTATGAGGGGGCAGGCGCACCTCCTCCATCCCCGGCCGTAATTAAAGTGCAGCTGTATGCGCCAACGTAGGCGACGAGCTGTGACGAGCACTTCCAGCAATCTTTTTAGACGCAAACATGCATGGGAGGACATGGGGGCCGTGGTGTGCCTGTCCATATGCTCATGCAAACTTGTATTGACTTTGTGTTAGTTTGGGTGTTTGTTGTGGCTAAAACTACTGTTGCTTTACATAGTGTCGTGTTAGCGCTATATTATGCAGATACAGAGTGCACCATCTCTTTTTTGTCGGTATGTAAATATAATATAGTGAAACTGTACAAGTCTATTCGAAATCCAAACGCCGGGTTTTGAGCCTAAATCATTATTTGACCATATTTTCAAATAAATTGAAAAAGTATGACATCTCTCAAAAAAAACTCGCTTTATAGAGCTGTGATGCTCTAAAGCCTAATAGAAAAAAAATAAAAATGGTGAATTTTAGTGAATCAATCCACTCGGTTGGAGAAGTACAAGTTTTGGAACAGTTGGAACAACCTTTTAAAGTTCCATAAAATAAAACATATCTCAAATACAAAACTAATTTTCGAAATTTGTGTTTACAAACCGTCTTAGAGATGGCGCACCCTGTATGTAGTTGTGTGATGTGTCTGGAAGTATGCGACTTGTTAACGTGTGGGAAGTTTACGCTAAGCTTTGAGCATTCTCAAATAAAAAGCGGACACTGTACTCATTCTAATAGGCATTCTGACTCGACTTTTGTTTCCCTATATTACATTGTATTTTTACGAGCAAGATTGCAACATATTAACATTCTTAAATATTTATATTTGTGCAACTATGTTGTACGCGGTGGAATATGCTCATAATAGTTAACAGTAACAGCTTACAGCAATGGAGATACAATTATAAAACTACAAAAGATACTATAATCTGTTAATAATTCAGTTCTTCGTTGGAAAATACTTTTTTGTTTCGAAATAAAATTATTGAAATTCTTATACGAAATTAAATTTTCCAAGAGTGATGAGACGAACTATATTTATATATGGAAACTGATTTCTCTACAGATTTCGATGCCAAAGAACTTACTTTCCCATGTGAAAAGAATTGGAAAAAGTATTTTTTCTCCTTTCAGCAATTTATTGTAAAAAGTAAAATGTCATAGAGCCTCCTTATGGATTATTGGGAAATACAAATACAACTCTCTTTGAAATAGTTAAAAAGGTAAGATGAATTATAAATGAATAAATATAATATTGGGAGTGCATTTGTAACACTGTATCTAAGTAAAATATTGTGGATAAAATTGAAATTAGTCATGCTTCTTGTGGAGAACGCCACAATGTGATATTCATTCATTTCGAGAACATGAATATAATGGCAGAATGGTCAAATATCAGTTAGGCAAAGCTCAAAATGCTCAAAAGAGACTTTCGCTCTCAAATTATATTACAACCAAATTTATCCAAAAACTGGGCTTGGTTTTTCATTAATAATGGTGTTCAATGGAACTCGGTATTTGGTGTATATTTGGCACAAATTTCCTTAATAAATTGCCTTTTCCAGGTAATTTCACTTACCTTGTGTGCCCGAACTATTCCCGCCCTTCGATGAGCTGCAATTGTTGTTCAGCGAATTGAAGAAATTCGCAGCGCCGGTGCGACGTAATATCCAAAACATTATGCCGGAGAACGCCGTATAACTTGCTAATGACTGATAACTGTGTTTATAATATTTTTTTGATATCCTGTTTGACTGATATGCGCTGTTACAATTCAGCCTGTACTGGCAGATTTTATTATTAAACTTCTTACTTTTAAATTGAATTGTTGATTTTGTTGCTCACATTATTATCGCATGCGATATTCCAGTTATCCACTCAAGATCTTTTTTATTTCATTTTTCTAGACACCGCTGAATTAACTGCAAAACAATGTTATTTTTATTTGCCACAATACATTTATTTTACTTCTTTTCATGGGGCGTTGCGATACGCCAAGACGTATACGTAACCCTTTTGGATAAATTTAAAACGGGCTCGCGTTTATCTGCCTTATCCAAATTCTAATTATGCACTTGCTGTTAGGCAACAGCGGCCACTCACTCAGTAATTATAATGCCCAGCCGCCCATATCAAATTCTACCGTTACAAATTAAGCTCCACTTTTCAAATTCTACGCTTACTAAGTGCAAGTGAAAGATAACGCCAGCACAATTTGTGCTAGATATTGCTGGCATACAAAAATGTTTACTATTTTAAAATAGAAATAGATAGACGACATACTAAATTTAATTGAATGTTAAATTCGTATCGTATTCGCACATAATTTGTGCTTGATAATTTTAAACTGGAAATAGTAAGAGGATACACTAAATTTAATGAAAAGCTAAATTCATGTTTATCGAATATTCTTTGTTTTTGATTATTTACATACTGATTCAAGATCGAATTTTGAGTAGTTTTAATTAATTGCCTTTTTTAGTTTACAAAATGCTGTATATATTTTATTTAATTGCAGTTATAAGAGCAGCAATTCGCGCTCTTCCGAGTGCATCATTGATCGAATGAAAGTGGCGAGCCAAGGGCGCTCCAAAATTTAATTGACTGGAAAATTGTGTAAACTTCAGCGACCGAAGTGAAGTAAACAAAGCGATTTGTTTATCAAACAAATGCAAAAATTAGTAAGCACTCTGTTAACCCGTTATTTGATGTCTACTGGCTGCCATATTTCTTTTTTTGTGACAACAAAACAGCTAGCTTATCACCGATATTCAAGTTACGCAAACGCTTTGAAATGCCGACGGTATTCAACAGTTGCGCCTATTGCCACGATAACTCGCGCATTGTCCTTTGTGTGTGTGTTTATCTTAATTAGCAATGAAACACTGTGTAAACACTTCCCCACAAACACAACAAAAAACACAAATACAATGAGAAAACCATTTGAAATCGCTTACAACAGCTAACAGCTGTTATTGTTTACTTCTTTATTTGTTGTTGTGCTGACTTTTATTACACATAGGAACACACTTTCATTGCCATACACATTTGTCGCAGTCAATTTGACAAAACAATGCATTTGAAATTAAGAAAAAATTCGCTCATTTGGACGCGTCGACGTGTGACAACTTCATTAATTCCGCCGTCAAACACAATGAAGTGCCTTCAACACACACACACACGAGAGTGAATTCACTATTCCATATGTACGAGTATATTGGTGTGCTGGTCCTTTCAAACTTCCCAGATACACTAGAATCCTGCGCTTATGGCAATAACAATACGAAATCCACTATAAATACCATTCAACAGTCGAAGAAGTAACCGTCTGCACTTCACTGAATTGTTGCTTTTATTGGATACTTTTTTGATTATTTACTCTTTGTGAAATTCAGTAACGCGTTGTCCGTCATTTGGCGAGCTCTTCGCGTAATCCACCGTTATTCGCTACGATTGCCGACAAACTGAGTTGATATCCTGTCGTGCTTGCCATTATATTCGCTTTATGCCGTAAGCGTTACACAACGTAAGCACGTAACGAACGTAACAAAATAATGCGAGAGAGAGAGAGAGAGAAGGAGCATGAGAGAGGAATTGGAGCGCAAATTGCACTATGCACTCAGAGACATAATTTATTTATTTAAAATAGTAGAGTAAACTTGCACACCTTCTTCAAGAATATCACCGGACTGACGGACGGATATTATAAAGATTTATATCTAGAGATATATTTTTTTTTATTGAACATTTATCTCATTTTTAAATTTCTGCGTGCCATTTCCTTCGTCTCTTTGCAATACTCAACACTAGAGAGAGCGAAAGAGAGCGAACCTGCAAACTGTTCCCAAATACCTTTGCTGTCGAAGGATATTAATGCCAGCGCTTAACACAACTACAGTTAAATGCGGTATTTGAATTCTTACACCTGCAGCAATGTTCCTGTCGCTTGGAGGGGACACACAGAAAGCATACTCATACAGAACAACGAAAACTTTCTCTTTTATTAAATTATAGTGCAACAAAAGTTTTCACACACTCTTCACAGCAGCATGGACTGCTATTTATTTGTATGTCAGGAAGTATGTTGCCCTTAACTTTAGCACATACCGCACTCTGACCCCTTCGACAACAAAACGATTGACAGCAAACAAACCCAACGCAGCTCATACACATATACAAACATATTTGGCAATTACATGTGTGTATTTGAATTTAGTATCATATTACAATGTGTGTGTGGAAAATAGATGCATGAACTCTCATGTTGCAAAGAATGGCTATGGCGATCGCTTTTCACTCGCTGTTCCCATTAGATTCATTGGATTGAGATTGCATGAACACTTACAAACACATACTCAATCGCGGTAAATAGAAAATCTTCCATCTTGAAACTTGTCAGCATTTACGTTCAGTTATGATTGACGTTACATTCACATTAATCAATCAGTGGTTCATCCGCTGTGAAAATGCCGCGTGTGTGTGTGGACGCATAAAAGCAGATGAACATCAATAAATGTGTGTCGACACATAATTTACTCGAAGCAGATGTCGTATGCCCAAGCTCCACCTGTTGATAGTCCACGGAAGAGAAGATTCTATACCATTTCCAGAGTCAATATTGAATTGACACCTGTTTTATCACAACAACAACAAATCAACTATAAAGCTGTGAATTATGTATATGAGGTGCACTCAAGTGAATAAAACACTCATTCAGATGATTTATCTATGTATAGATTGATGTGCGTATGTCTAATTTGTGCGAATGGGAATGTTGCGTATACGCCGCGTGTAGCCACTGAATGCAGTGAATGCGAAATCGAGATGTTAAGTTGGCAGCTGATAATTTAGTGGGTTCATCGATCATGTCGTCATATGACGCTGAGCTCTGTTCTTGGTATATATTCAATTACCGAAATTTTTTGAATGTTCTCTCTTCTACTTTCTTTCAGGACTGTTGGTTTGTTTCTTTTCAAAA
Source organism: Zeugodacus tau (assembly GCA_031772095.1). Lineage (NCBI taxonomy): Eukaryota > Metazoa > Arthropoda > Insecta > Diptera > Tephritidae > Zeugodacus > Zeugodacus tau. The sequence continues at coordinate 94,061,873 of CM062649.1, forward strand.
CAAAAAATTAAATTTAATTATGCGAGACACAACGAAATTACATTAATCTAATGTGGTATGCTAGAATATTCCAACAAAAATTTAACTGAATTTCATTTTAAACTCAATAATTGATTTGTTACTGCAATGCTTCACGCAGGTCAGTGCCTGATTTTCAAGGTTAGAAAGCACAACTTTTAATTACAACAAGCGTAATAAAGTCACTTAAGTCTCCTCGGGCTACAGTGGATATCAAAGTAAAAGACACTCAGTGTCGTCTGCGCCGGCAGTCAAGCAACTCTTTCGAAGAACATTTGACTTTCAACTTCTGAAACTTTAAAGTGCAAACGGGGAAGTAAAAACAAAAACACCAATTACTTGCGCAAACCTGAATATTAATTAGGCTATTTTGAGCAGAAGACAAGCCAAAGCAGAGATAAGCGAAGCTGCAATAACAAACCGTAATGGAGGACAATTAAAATTTTGGGCAAACTCAGCGCAAAGTCACCTTGACTACGAAGAAACAACATGCGTTTGGCTGTATTGTATATATGTATCTGTAGGTATTTTGTAATGTCCACCAACCACAACGGTTATACACAAAATCTAAGCCATAAATCTAATTATAAAGTCTCGAGCTAGTGGGCAGGTTCCCTCCGTTGCACGAGTGTTGTCAAGCGCAGGTCATTTTCGGTCAACAAAAGTGGCAGCGGGCGTTTGCTTGCTTAGCTGCCATCGGTTTATGCCTTGCTCTTTGATATGAAGCCAGCCTAGGACTTGAAGAGAATGAGTGTTTATAATTACAATGACTCTAAAACTCAAATTTCTTATAAGCTTCCTGCCTCAAATATTCAAAAAGATAAATTGTTGGTTCTTATCTGATCTTGAACTCTTACCACCAGTAGAAAGTGTGAATTAATAAAAGCCTTAATTTGCATACTCTTGCTATGACTAAAATAACGTGTGCACCCGGCTTAATTTGTTATTTCAAATAGTATTTTATATTCATGAGTCACTCAATAACATATCAGTTTCAACTTCTTTCCATATTCTCAATTCTCTTTTATCCTCTCATTTATACCCACACATATACTATTTTGACTTTTTAAGCTGTAGTTTGTACTTTTCGTTACACACCACCACACACGTAGATATACATGGAATATTCCCCCTTTCAAGTTCAGAAAAACTTTGCCAAACCGCAACAATGACAACGAATTGCTGTGTCATTGCCAATCTAAACCGAACAAGTTGGCTTTTAATGGAGCAGCAAAGCCGGGAAGTGGTGCGAACGCCGCAAGTACGCGCTCGCTGCACTCAGGGCTTGGCAGAAGGCGTGCATGCCGCAAAAACAGCACATCAACAGCACTAATGCGACCAGCTTCACCAGCAAACTACAAACAACAACATCGACCAACGAAAACACTAACGGTAACTACGAGTACACTTGCCGCCTTCTCCCCTATACCTTCTTTATCGTGCTATAGACAGAAGCAACAAGAGGCAAAGGTAGCCACAATACCGACAAGCTGCACACTTTCAACCTGAGAGTGAACAAAATCGCTGGATTTTATTGGTCTCTGGTTATCAAGCTTTGTGGAAGCAAGTATACCAACCTACATTTGGTAGAGAAGAATGCTAAGAGAGTTTGTACTTATGTCCACCCAACGACTCAAATGTCTAAGAGATCTCATGAATAAATATATAACACCGTGGTATAAGTCCGTGGTGCGAATCATATTATATTTAAGAAACCAAACCGTTGAATGTAGAACGTTGCGATGCCAATCCACGATATATGTTGCTCATTACCTTCCTACCCTAGATCCTTCTTACTCCATTATTTTCCTTCCTTTTTTGGACCTTTATTGACTTGAGACTACCATTTCAATTTTTTCCACTTTCGTTAAGCATTCTCCATGCCTTCATGACCTTCAGCAGCGCCATCACGAAACCGCAGTTATGTCGACTTTTTATGGACTCTATCGCCTGCCTTGTTGGGCATTGGCAACTTTTCTGCTCGCATTTTTCCCAATTACGAGTAATATGGAAGGTATGTTTACAATGTTCGGCGTCGCCATTTCGGTTCTGTGAAAGATTCACACGAAGCAACGAAGCGTGAATGTGCTCAAAAGTCAACAGAAAAAGGCAGCAGCCGGCTCTGACTTCAAAGTGCATACCAGCGCTGTCACCCAGGAACCTGATCTCAAGCATTCAGACATTCAGGCAATTGGCACGTGGCGCACTTCTGTAGCAAGGCACAAAGACACTCTTCTCTCTTTTAGCTCTGTAATTTTGCTTAAAATGCGTAGCCAAGTTTTAATTTCCATCAACATCAAGTGTGTTTATTCGTTTTCGCTATTTGAGTTGAATTTGTCTGCTCGCCATCTTTAATGCATTGTTAACTTTTCTTCGGTCTGATAAACGTTAACATTTTGTGGCAAACAAAGGCTGCTGGCGCTGACCGAAATGGCCGAAAACCCAGAGAGTAATGTTATTGAAAGCGGATGCTAATGACAATTGTGGGCAAAAAGAAACGGTAAATTACAGGTGCAGGTAACACAACTTAATTAAAGCCCTGATTAAGTAATAAAGTTGAATTGTGGATAGTGTTTTGGGAATTTCATAGCGGAGATTACTTTAGTGTGAGCGTCTGCGATTGTCTTCTTCAAAAGCTTTTACCGAAATTTAGGTTGATCCACTCAAACCAGTTTTGATTCTTCGTTTTTATCTCAGGCCCGCTTTTCCCATTTCACACCTTCACTTAATTTTCAAAGATCAGAGACGAAGTATATGTATTTCCAACATCAACATGAATGTTCAAGAGACATCCACTTCAAGCAAATGGAAAATTAAATTTACATTGCTCTCGAAAGCTCCACCGCATGCGGGCGCACGAACACTTTAAGCATTTATAGTGAAATAAAATCGATTATCTTGTATTACAATGGTCTGGCCGATGTGCACGTGGGTGTGTGTGGCAAACTTAGGTGAAAGCTGCAGGTAACGCCACCCAGCCGACAATAATTGCCAGAAAGCGCACAGATGCCCATTCCAGTTCTGAGCTAATTCGCGCTCAAATGCATGTGTATTTAGAAATATATGTATATACTGTATATATTTGATGGATATATCTGATGAAACAGACTGAAATAGAAGGATAGGCAAGAACAGTGCAACTTTCAAAAGAAAAGAAATGAATGTTCTAGAAACTCAGTTGCGAGTGTAAGTATGTGGATGAGCAGTTAAATTGGAGCAAGTATCTGAATCTCTATTTGCCTTGAACTCATTGGAAACTTCTGTGTGCCATATACAGCCAGCCACGAAACACGCCGCACACAAGTAACTGAGAAAGTGCACAGAAATGCTTAATCTTCAGGGATAAACTTGAGAGCGAAGCTCCATTCAAGAAAGCCACACATCTGCTTAATGCATCCCAAACACTGGAGAGTTTTTCTAAACTTTACTTGAAAGGAAAAAAGATAACAGTCTAAATATCGCAATTCTTCAGGAATAACACAAATCTCATCTCAAGATATATCCCATATTCCTTCAACATTCACTCGCTAGGATAAAATATCAAAAGACTCATGCAAATCTGAATTACTGAACGGCGCGTTGGACCTCCAATACATTATCTCTCCCAGAAACAGCATTCATTAGTAGAGTATATTATGAAAACTTATTTGCTCATCGGCTGATGCGTGACTACACTAATGTCGGAAAGAAATATAAAATGTTATAAACAAATTTATAATAGCAATCTTTTAGGTGAACATTTCACTTTTCCACGTTCAGCCTGGTTGCACTCCATGTGTAAATGAATTGCTTTGTTCCTCACAGTCATGTCTATTTTTAAGTGCATTTTAATATACTAGCTCTCCATTATATTACCGTTATGAATATATTCGCGCTTCAACGCTTTCGCGCCTGCGAGTAAAACAACAAATCAGCACCCGTCAAACATTCCACAGTGACACGCTTCAGTCGCACGGGAGCCAAGTGCAAATGTCAAATGCATTTCAAAACCGAATTTCGACGGGTGCATTCCGGGAAGACATTACTCACTAGAACAACGAATTCCATTTTGCATTTGTTCCTTTGACGGATCCATTAGTGGAAATACGAGTGTGAGAGATGTTTCACGTTTCATTTGATCGACACTTATTGGCGGGCTTATGTAAATATATACCGTATATTAGAAAATTCGGTTTTATTGGGAATACTGTTTCGAAGAATAATACAATCATTAATGTTTGTATTTCCTGATGAAATGTGTCTTAATCGAAAAATCGAGAGAATTCAGCTTCAAGTTATTTCTACTTATTTAAAGGATATTCTCAACCAAGTGTGGACTAAATACACATGAGAAGGGAGGGTGCATCTTTCACTGTTATTGAATTTGTTCCAATTGAGTTATTATTATTTTATTCACTATTAAAACTGGTAATGCCCATACAAAACCAATTTAAGCTCATACAGTGAAGGTCCCTACTGCAGTCAACCTCAAATGCTGGTGTAAATGTGCAAAAATCCACTTTCCGCTTAAGAGGGAGGTTGCGCGGGCTTAATCCTATTGTTCACGGGATTACTAGCTTGTTTAGGGGCACAACTTTCGTTGGCGTTGTGTGCCGCTGTTCATGTGTATAAATTTCTCTAATTCTCACTAACACATCGAACGACGAGTGGCAGCGACATTTGCACAGGCAGGGAGTTGATCCGATTTGGCGCTGGAACAATTCTGCTCGTTAACTTGTTGATTGAATCACGCTTTAATTCACTCAATATTTGATCAAAAGGCAACACAAACAAACTGGGCTCATGTGTTTGTTGTTGTGTGGAAAGCAAAGAGCCAACAATGTTGCCAAATTTAATGCTAATTTATGCATTGACAAATCAATTTCTCGTTTACACACCAGCGATTGAAGAAAGTGAAAGGATGAAAGGTCCAATGGAATATACACTTGCTCCGGATGTCTGGAAACCTTTGATAGATGAAGAAAGTTAACTTTTTATACAATCGGACTGAACGTTATTATTCCATAAAGAGTAAAAATATCCCTTCAAGGAGGTTGATCGCAAATCCATTTGTAATCCCACCAAACCTCATAAATAGTATACAAATGTTCGTATTCGATTTATTATTAGAATCCGGTCCATGAAATATAAATGTGTATTAGAAATGAAGGGCAAAGTGAATACATGAACCATAAGTTTAGTACTAATGAGAGCATTTAATTGACATTGAAAATAGCAATTGTCGTAATCGTTTTATTTATGTAATTATCGCACAAAGGTTCTCGAAAGAATTGAATTAAAAAGCAAAATTATGTTCAATGCCAACGCAAACACAAAGGTCATTTGTAATTAATTATAACCGGAGAAACAACAAAAACACAACGCAATCGCCGTTAATCAAATGAATAGCCACACTGCTGTTGTAACGGTATAAATGCATTTTTAAACTTAAGACCTTAATCTTTAACAGTGCCACAACCGAGGTGTGAAGAAACGTCTATACTGAGACAAGAATACCTCTAGCTGTTTCCACCTTAATTTCTATACTCACACCTTTATCACTTTAAATTTTTTTAAATCCTTATTATCCCCTTGAATGTTCTTTCAATTCTGTGATTCATGGAAGCTAAAAATTATTATTGGCGTTTAAGGAGGCATATGAGATACGCCCATACATAGGTACAGCAAGAATGCCTTTCTAAATGAATATAAATTACAAATTGTTATTAAAAATTATTATAATAAAATACAAAAATTATTAAACTTTAATATGAATCAGCTAAGTGGAGAAATACACTAAATATATTCTCTAAAACAACATTAATTGGTTATGCCTTCAGCAACCTCAGGAATGACCTTGTGATTAATCCGCAATATTTTAACTTGTAGTACAATAATTCTTCTTAAATATGATAATAATTGTAGCCAGTTCAGCACTTTCCTTTACTTGTCAGCGTTAATAATTGGAATTTCAAGAAATATCCAAAATTACCGTTCAGATTGTCACCCCCACGGGTTGTAGCCATCGGAGCTCCACTTAATTTATAATTTCCTTTCTCTGCCACATTTCATTTTGGGTATTTCGCGGAAATGCTAAATAATGCCGCGCTGTAATTAAACACGCTGTTCGTCAGAGCGTGGAAAGTTGAAAGTCGAAATTTCTGTAGCGACCTTGTATATACTTTGTCAAAGACACGGTTAAAGCTACGGATGACACGGTATTTGCATTCAATTACAATAGATTTACGAAATATGAAAATTATTACCACATTTTTGGCACTTCACGGTATTTGCAATTGTCCAATCAATACATTATAGAGATAGATACTTATATAAGTGAGTGCTAGAAGTGTCGAATAATATAAAGAAAATTTGCGAATGTATTTGGTATTAGGTAGGTATATTCGAAATACAGCACACAACCACAAATAATTAACGCAATCACACGCCAATAACATGTAAATAAGCATAATGTATATGAGACCACAATAGAAAGCCAACTCGTTAATGCAAATTCGCCAATAATATTTCCACTAATAAATAAGAAGCTGCATTGTATTAACCTGAATAACTGATTACGTTTAATGTGGATGCTGGTTCAACGCATTAAATTATCTTTATTCCCAATACTCGTTGCTTTATTTTTCACTTTCTGTTGTGTGCGCTGTTGCGTATACGCAATGTCATGCAGACAGAAGCAGCCGGCCACAAACATTAGAGGGAGTCTCAAGTACCCACGTACTAAGCACGCACCACTGAATGTACACATGAGGCAAGCGAATGAGCGTTTCTCCATCCGAGCGAAGAAAAATTGTAATTGCTTTTCGCTTCGCCCGTCGTCTGCATGTTTGTGGTAAGAATTAATTGCGAAATAATGTTGTCACTTTTCGTACATTTGGGCAGCATGCATTCGTTTAACGGAATTCCAACGACGACAGCAATTTACTTTATTTGTTTAAATATTTAGCGTGCCGCTGCTTTTTCATTAATATGTGAAATAAGTTTTAGACCAATGATTTTAGTGAATTCTCAAAGTTTATAAGCGGAATTTACCTTTAAGAATCGGTTGTGGACCATTGATATCCTATCTTAGCATCATAATCAACTAAAGACATTAGACAATTCAGTTATAAGACTATAAATAGAACTCAATAAGCTTTCGCAGATATGCATTTCTTCAACGGATTGTGTTTCATCGAAAACCTTTATTTACAAAAGTACTTACATATATATTCCTATATCTAATGCTGAATAAAATAAATATTACAGGATTAAGTGAATCAACTGTAATCCAAGAAGAAATTATTTTCGTCTATGCAAGCGTCATTACATTTAACTCCAATTTGCATTCAGTGAATTTAGCCTGACAGCAGTAATAACTGAAATTCTTTTGCTTCGGAATACAAGAAAATGTCAACGACTTGATTGAAATGAATAAATGTGATTGAAATGAAATCAGATCTGACGTAAATGGAGTATAGTTTCAGTATTATATGTTGTTTTCTCTACAAAAATGTTCATTACAGTTCATTAACTAAATTTTATTCGATTTAGGTGAACCCACGGAAAGTACCATGAGAAATTGCTCATTTTTAAAGGCTTTATTTCCAACATCCAATATACTATAATCACTGAATTGACAATATCACTTCGCCAGACAAGATCATTTTTCCCCAAATTTGGTATAAATTTCGTCCAGCACATTTGTTTAAATGAGTCTCACTCATCCCCCCACTGTAACATACATCCACACTCACTAAACATCAACATACCACACTGGCACACAACATTTATCCAAATCCTCACCACTGATACATAACATTCACCAAACTCACCACAGAACAGAAGAAAACTCTCACATCAACACACCCACACGCATAACCACACCGTACACCACACAAAAAGGAATAGAAAGGATAGCACTTCACCTTTTTTTTTCGATAACGTCGATCGCATCGCACCCCCGTATTCGCAGCATCCCGGTTTTCCGCATATTGTTATATAGTTATATATATTGTAATATCCGATATATTTCATATAGACAAATCTAAACATTATATAATTTTTTAACGTTCATAATACGTAATACTTTACCCATTGTGTAAAATCATTATATTTAAATAAAATAAGTTTTATAACGAGTTGTTCGAAAACAATTGCGTTTTTTTTTTCTTTAAACGAAAATGATACAAATCGAAAGTGAACATCAAGGTGAGTCTATGAACAACATTCAAGGTGGAACAATACTGTAACACTTTTTCAACACTCTATAATTATAAATTCATGTCTCTCTAACCTATTTGTATGTATAATTCAGAGGAAGCATTTTCTTAATCAATCACTTGTACTTGATTTATTTACAGCAACGCACAAATCAAACTACTCACCTCCAAAAACAACCTGTGACTGCCCAAGCGTCTATATCGGGCAATTAGCCTGCTAACCTGAAAGCGCCACTAAATAAATAATGTCAACACAAAGAAAATACCGGCGCACGACACAAGCGTACACAAAAGCAACAATAAGCTCCGGTGAGCAAATGAAGCCAACGAAATATGGACGAACGAAATGTGCCGCAGAAGCAGATGAAAGGAAAGGTAAACGCACGACCGGCTGTCAGTATAATGTCAAATTCAGTCAAAAGCTATCTAACTCAATCACAACCAATTCAGAAAACACATGCATAAATTGCTACAACAACACAAACAAAGCGAGCGGGCGGGGTTGAGCGCAACAACCGTGATTTAAACAACTAATCACGGAGACAGACAAAAGCACATAATTTGGCAACTAAATGGGGACGACAGCAGACAGACACAAGACGAGTGTGCGACAGACATGAAAGGAAAACTCAACGCATTGGCCATGTCCTCCCTCCGCCTCCAGCACCCTCAACTTTGGGTAGGCACACAAGTGGAGAGAAGGTGTCACATCTATTTCAAATTTCAATTAACTCCATTAAAGCAGATTATCGCAAGGCAGAAGTAGAGATGACAAAAGTTTTTCTTTAAATGAAGATACACAATATATTCGGCATTCAAGGTTCTGTTCGCAAGCTGTAATTGAAACATTAGGCAGTCAGGCGTCCACAAATATTCCTAACCTACATATTTAAATTATCCAAAGAAATAGCAATTAATGATTAATGCTCTGACATATAATTTATATAATTATATCATCCAGTCCGGTTCTGAGTTTTGAAATGTTGTATTTTAGCAAGCCGTTAACCTCAAAATTCGTGAGAATACTAATAGTATTACATTGAACATATCTTATGAGCAAAAACAACACTACCAAGGGTAGATCAGGATTTCTTGCTTTAGAATCTAGGAGTTGTTATCAGATATATAAGCAAATATGTTTGCTCAGCATAACTTCGAATTAACTATTCCCACTTTTTCAGCTTAAAGCCGGAAACGGATAAAATCGCAGGGTACTAACTCTGTTGTGCGCATGCTCACTCTCTCCCAATGAAATGCAATGTGCCTTAGATTACGTTACGCCGATATTGCAGAAGAATTCATATTTAGTACGTGCTTTTGTATGGCCAAGTAAAGTCTTTGCAACGCATAACACTGCTTCCCATACTAGTATGTTTGAATTGTAATAAAGCAGCTGCTGTTCTGCGGTTGTTAGAAATTAAAACTATCACTAGCCTTGCACAGTACCATCGTAGTCACCCCTCAATTGTAATTCTGCATACAATGATTTCAATAAAATCCATCAATTCTTCGGCCGCGGCTTAAAACTGTTTTAAAGACCTTTGTTGTTATGAATTTTAATTTAATTATTTTGGTCTACATTACAACAGTTCACAGATTTGCACTTAATTTTGCTTTCGTAATGTTTAAAGGCTGAAATCTGCCCTGCCACCCTTCAACACATATGAGCCTCGAAATGGGCGATATTGCATTCACGCGTTTCAGGCTGAATAATTAAATTAATTATTTTGAGTTGATGAGTTTATTTGCCGTGTGGCTAGTGCTGAGACACAAACTACATATGGGGTGGATACCAACGAGGAAGCCAGCGGGTATTCATGTGCATGCTCACAATATACAAGTATATCCCAGTATATTCCATTCATCCACACACAAGTGCAACAAGTTCTTAATTATATTATGAAGCTGTGGCAGCTTTGCCGTCGTGTGTAGAATTACACAAGCATGATGCTTTATATATGTAAATAACTACGTATGTAAACATGAGACGCGTATATGTACTTTGGCCGGCTATTTAGGCATGTTGTTTGTATAGGATTTCATGATTTCACACCACAAAATGAAAACGGAAGTCACATCTCAGAAACTACTACCAATTGCAATCATATTTGCTTGGAATCGTTCCTAATACACCCGTGAAATATCCCAATAAAATGTCTTGTAAACAGATTGTTGAGTATAGATCTTAACTTAGTCCAAAAATTCAAAATATAGATAGGAAATCGTTCGAGACTTTCATCTCTCCTACATATCCTTAATATAACCAATAGCGCCTATCTAGTTGACTTTGAAAAAGCTGACTTCAAGCAAATTTTTGAAACGTAAATTAACTAGAGGTTACGTGCCCACAACCTTTGGCAAGGACGATGGCTTTTGACATGTTATTATTTTGGCCGGGGTTTATTTAGATTTTGGACGAGGACATTGGCTTTTAACAGGGATTTGTTTACATTTTGGGCTCACGCCAGTCCAAATTACTGCTTGGTCCATCTACTAAATATAATAATTGTCGTTATTCTTGATAACTGTTTATCGAATATATCGGTATATATTGCGGTTCAATTGCTGAAAATAGCGGGAGTTTAAAATTTGTTGAGTAGAGCGTTTTATATTTTTAATGGAACCGCCCCATAAAGGTAAGCACAAAACTAAACAAAAGTTAATTAATTACAGACTCATTTCTTAAAAAACTTAGTTCTTCATTTGAGCATAACCGACCACAAAACTTGGAGCTTATTGAGAGGATACACACTTAACTTTTGCAAAATAAATTGCTCGAAAAAGGTCATTTTAAACTGTCGCAAAGCTTTAAAGAGCTCGTTCACGGCGTAAAAACAAAGCAGCAACAAAGCTCACATGGCGAATACTTTCTCATTTTCCCTTTCGTTTTTAAATATGTCCGCTGTGGGAAATGCGAGTCAAGATGAATGCAAATTAAGGTAAAAACAGCATGAAGAAAGGAGAATAAGGGAAGGCAGGTGCAAAGAAATGAAATATGGTAAAAACACCCAAAAGCAATTTAAGAAATGCGGCCGAAAGAAACTGTCTGCCTTTTGAACACAACACAAGACTTGGCAGGCATGTAGCTAGATATTTTTCTTCGCAACACAAGAATTTTATGGCGAAACCGACATTTGGCATATTTGGCAATGCCAGCGAACAAACACACTCATTTATACAGCCATTTATTAAAGGCTGAATTTTCAGTGTAAAAATACCCGTGTCACACTGTTTTATTGGAAATGTGGTCCTCCAATTTTTAAATTTTTACACGTCCACACAATTCCTGTTTACAAGCCAATAAAAGGTGTCCGAAAATGTGGAGGCCATTAATTTCTCTCACCCAAATTCTCTGTGTCCTATTGGCAATAAAATTACCTATGATTTAGGCATACTTCTTCACTTCCCTAAATACGAGTGTATGAAGGGAATAGACTACAATCTGGTTAATGACTAAATAGCCATGAAACCAGGAAATAATAATATTAATCTGTGTTTGGGCAATGAGTTGAGCAACCTCATCGGACATTTAATACCGCACACAAATGCGCAACATGAGATGGGCAATGAATATTCAAAGACAAAAACAAAATGAGGACCTAAATTCGGTACATACAGGGTGGGTAACACTTAAGATATTTATTTTGTTTCAAATAACGGTTCAAAGCAAGAGTAATGAATTGAGCATCGTACACTAATTCGAACAACGACACTCAAAGCCGCATTTTCTCTCAAGTAACTTAGTAATATGTAATTATTTTCGGTTGCACCTTGTATAAAGCCCAAGGCTATTCGAAGGCAACGGAGAAAGACAAGAATATGAGCATAAGTAGAAACGGAGTGAATTCAAATAGGTGGCGTATAATAATAGTAAAATTTTCTTGCCGAAGCCCACACGTGGCACTCGAATAAATCCTTTTCGCTATTACAACGCGCACATTCGCCACAACCGCCCCCCTCACCTTACATCCGCATACATACGTGCTCAAGTGAATCGGCTCGAATCGGGCGTCCAAATGTGCAGTTAAATGCGTACCGAAATCGCATTCCAATCGGTCACCAAGGAACGGAAAAGCACACAAAAGCTGCCAGCAGGTGCCTTGAAATGGCCTTAAATGGATTTACCGTAATTTTTATGGAAATTAAGAGAGCACGGCGGATGAGCTGAAATTACACGGCGAAAATATGTAAATTGTGCACGAAAACAAACGGTAAAAGCGAATATATGACAGCAATTTGGGTTGCCCCTTCACTTTCGGCCCTACTGCTTCCTGCCTTTGGTTTTTTCTTGTTTTGTTTTTGTGTAAGAGAAGTCGCTCAGCCATTAACGCCTCCGTTATCGATCTCCAACTGCGCGTAGTCGCCAAGTCATAAAATCTCGCTGCACAGCAAGTGAGCAAAGCGCTCTGCTCTGCACTTGTACAAATACACGCAAGCGAAAACGCTGGAGGATGTGTGCACATAGCATGTTCTTGGCGTATTTGTCATGTGTGTGCGTGTGTGGGTAGACACATCATCGATGCCGCTGCTTAAATTATTTATTTATTTAGAGCAATAAATTCCAACGGCTGACGGAATACTCCCTTCTGGCCAAATGCATAGCTGAGTGTGTTACGCGGAAATTCATCGGCGAGCATTCGGGTTTCACTGGAAATATTCGGCAGAATTTTGGCTTAGCAGCATTGTTGTTGTATGGCTTTGTGATATCGAAATACGCGAAGACTTGAGTAGGGTCCAGTGGTACTTCTTTTCATGCGCGAAGCATTTCTTTGGAATCAAATTATTTATAGATTTTACAATATATAACGGTAAATAAAAAACTCTTAGTGAATAGTTAAACTTAACTAAATATAGGCAGTTATTGAAAGGGATCACTGTGGAATGAGAGAGGCAAGCCTGGGTTTAATTCAATTTGGAATATTGTATTGTACAAGCCCAGACACTTGACATTCAATCCATATTTTATGAGCCTCTCAGTTCTCTAAACAATCGAATCTGGGCTCAATACGCGATTTCCAGGTTCACTAAAACAAAAGATTTTAATGAAACTGTATAATTAAACTTAAAGCATAAAAGCAATTCCAAAATACCAAAGAGGTTTCATTGCTCTTTAAATGTTTGCATTAAATTTCCCAATGACTTTCACATTAAAGTTCAAGGTGTCTCAGACAGTTCAAAGCTTTGAAGCAAAAATTTTTACAATGAAATACACATACACAATCACATATAAATTGAGATATTATGTACGAATACGAGTATGTGCGATTCATAGTCTGCATTAAGTGAGCAATCGCCTTAAAAGAAATTCAATACTCTTAATTTCCCATCTTCGATTTGTCTCTCCTGTCTCTGGAAGGCACTTTTATATTTGAAATTGTCTTTTAATATTCCTAGTTACACATTTGCTTTGCGCAACAACAACAACCGTGATTTAACGATTTATACTCTGACTGAGTTCAATCACCCACCGCCATTTCCCATTCGCCTCTCGCTTGTGTGGGAAAGTAAGTATTTTCCGAAAAATTTAAAGCAATTTATTTGACATAAACTCTGTCTGCCTCACCTCCACTTGAGTGAAGGGAAAACTTTCCCTCGTAACCTAATCTTATGTGCCTTTAATAAACTCTCACTAAACACTAATAAACCGTCTTATATATTTTATACCGTTACTTCGCCGTTTCCCCCAGTAGTACGTGCACCCACTTATCGGTAAAGAAGTCCCGTCATTTGTAGAGATTTGTACACATTTTATGACTCCATAATAGTTGGTCATTAAATAGACGTAAAGCGCAGCTGTGCGACGAGTTTCATGCGAAATCATTTACTTACTTACAACAACCTACCGGCCGACCCTTTCTTCGAAGCGTTAGAAGACATTATGCATACATTTGCTGGCTGGCTTTTGCATTAGGGTTATTCTCTTCGATTAATTGGTAATTGAATTTGAAAGCTCTGTATTTGCCTTCGATAAAGATGGGTTTAGTAATTGAATCTACGAAGGATGCCGAGCACCCCTTCACTGGACTTCAAGGCTTCAAAACTCTCACCAGGTATAAAGGTAGATTATATATACATATATATATATCTATTCAGTAAAGTATTTTTCTTTCAAGGAAACAATAGCAGGATGTGTTAATCCAAAGATCGCCTGACAGTTCCCACCTCCGCTTTCAGACTGCCAAAGCCCACGATACATCCCGTCTAACAATGCAGCAGGAGCTCTACCCCTAGTAGATGGAATTTTCAATATTCCAATAATGTGACTGCTTGCACCATATGTGGCACATCGCAACAGTGAACAATACAAAAATGGTAAACAAGTATCTCTAACCATGTGTAGAACAAGCTTTGAAAACTAAGAGTGGCTAAACAATAAGTTGAAATTTATTGAATGACTTGTACGTGAGGGCGACACTCAAAGGCAAATAAAGTGAATGAACAGACTCAGCAAGTAGTGACAGGCTTCACATGCATACCATATTCCACCATATGAGAACCGATGCAAAAATAATTGATTCTAAGCTTTTGATAGTAACATAACATATGTGTCAGATTCCAAGGTCGGAGCATAAAGGCTGGTTTGGAACTTAAAAAAACGGTTTAATAATATATAGTTAAACTTTTTTACAGCTCACGCCACTGTTACCAAAAAAATTTCAGTTCATTGCTTCCTAATTTCTGATTGTAAATTCGAAATTTCGAAATTTGACCCCACTTTGCAGACTCTTATTCGCTATTTTCGCCTCCATATCAATGCACTCGCTTCGCAACCGAGTAAAGCAACCTGAGAGGGTTAATTAAAGTGGCTCCTCCTACACCTTTTCGTGGGCGACCCTCATCCATATACACGTAAATGCTGTTTTGTTGTTTATGTTGTAGTCGATCACATCACAGTTTTAGGCTCAGATTTGCGTCCGTGTGCACTGGATGTGGCTTTGCGCGCTCGAGGTCGTTTAAATCCTCTTTATTGTCCCTGAACCAATCAATGCCGGAATCGAGCGACACGAAATTGCACAGTAAAGTGTAATGCGGAATGTGAACTCGCTTTTTATTGGAATCGTTCGCCGTTTATTGCGGCTTTTCGTGTTTACGTGTGTTTTTGGGCGTATTTCAGCGCAAACATATCTCCGCTTTTGTAGAGCGGAGGGAAATGTGCAACGATCCTTTTTTCAATGAAAATAAATTCTTTCAATTGAAAGGTAAGTTTAAATATAAACGTGGAATACTTTAAGCATTTAGAAATGGGAACTCTTTGGTGCTATTCCTCGCATTACCAATTACTTATTAACCTCAAATCTGTTATTACTGGATATGAATATTGAGACAGAGGTCGAAATAGAAACTATTTAGAAGTAGTTCAATATCAGATTAAGATATTCTTTAAGGGAGCGATTTAAATCCACTTCGAAGGTTTTTAAAATATGTATGTTTATTGTATTATCTGCGTTAAAAAAGCCTTGGTGATAATTAGGATTAGTTTAAACAATGTATTGGCGACACTAGTATGAGTAACGCTGGCTTATTTAAATTGTCATCATCTTGAAACAAAACCTAAACTGCATTGACAACTCAAAACTGCCTACTGCTGCACTGAATCCTCTCGTTTTGAATAAGTATGTCTACTAAGGAACTCTTTGTCGATTGTTGCACCATACTTTCATCAAGTCAAATTTAGTGATGCCTGAGATTTTTAATTAGATTCTTAAGCGAAAATGAAGCCTCATAAATCTAAGTTATATCTCATAGCATACAACAACAACCCCTTCGATTTGCATATGTTTGCGATAATGGAAAACGTATCCGTGAGAATACACAAAGTGATTTCATATGATTGAAGACTAACCATCGATCAGGTATTCATAGTAAAACCATTCCCTTTCGCGCTTCCGAATAACGCTGGCAATATCTACATAATGCGCAAGTGTATGTAGAAACTTATTTAAGCTTGTTCTTTCACCTGTACCACCCAGGGAGTGATGTTAACAGCTGTTGCCGGAGCACAAAAGCAGATCCCATGACTCAGCACGTATTGCGCATAAACAGTTATAGACATTGTGTACACATTATTGTATAAAGCTTGCGGTACAGCTATCGATTACTCATCCCCAACCACTTTGCAACTCACCTTCTTCGAATTTAGTGCTGAACACATTTGCACACAATATAGTGCTGCAACACACACACTAACACCCAGTCATAGCAAATCCAATGTTCAACTAACTACAATTTCTGCTAAATCGGTTCCAGAGTAAACTATAATTCTACAAGCTTTGAAGATAAATGGCGGTTAAATTGTTAGTTATGAAAACACTACACCATTAAAGGTATTCTATATTGATATGGTTGTCATAGGGTTTGGCAGATATGTTCATAAGTATGGATTTAATTTTTATAAGAGAATTAAGTTAACTTTCGACACTTGCCAATAAGATAACTTGCTCTTATGTCAAATATTTAAAACTGGTAGATTCCTGGTTTCTGATAAAACGAGTCCCAATCGTGAAACCTCTCTCAACCATCATACTGGACCCTGCTTTGACATTCTAAACTTTCTCTTTGCAACATTCCGGCACTTTTATGTGTTTATTTTATGACTCGGCTCTTAATGCAAATGTTGGAACCTACCACCATTTTATATTTGAAAATATACATATACAAAATTTTCCGTCTGCTCGTAAATCCTTATCCCTCCTGAGGTGCTCAGATGCTTACTTTATAAATATTATGGAAGCATGCATATGCACGAGTGCTGGTATATTGAGATGCTTCATGAAATCTCATGAGATTAGCATTTATTTGAGCGCGAAATTTGCTCAAACAAAATCCCGTCGAAGGGAGTGAGATTTCTCCAAATAAAAAGTGAAACCTACAACAGCTCTAGAAAAGCAATTTTTACTTACTTTACTCTCGGGAGGCCTCCTTAATTTGCAAATTCATAGAGCACTAAAGCCGCTGCTTAAACAAAATAAATGACGAGAGTAGCGAATATGTGATTTGTGTTTGCTTATAAGGGAAAATGTTTGCGAATTGCGTGCTAACACTTATTCGATTGTGGAAAATCTTAAAGTGAACCAATATTCAGTTTCTTTAAATTACTCGTCTGTTGCTTCTCTGCTTCGATTCTGCTTAATTCGATATCAAAATTTATAATATCGATTCTTATGTCATGACCCTATTGAACAATTGCGGTCTCTGATGAAAGAAATCGTGAATTCTTCTCTCTCCAAACAGAAAAACAAAGCAACTACCAAATCGCTTGATAGACTTGTTTAACACGTGTAATACTCGCGCAATTCACTCATGTACAATAACATTTTAAATTGTCGAATAAATGGTCCTACATTTTTATATCCATTAAACGCAACAGACCAACAACACTCAAGTGTTCGTACTAACGGACGCACACTGTGTGTACTCGTACACACTCACGCGGTACAAATTTACCTCCGAGCAAGTGAGTGCCGCCGCGGTTTTCGTAAAATTCCTTAAAAGCACATAAAGAATAAAGATGCCCCTCATCAGTCGACAAATGAAGGAGGGAGGTGGCACATGGCCGAAGACAAACCGACGCGCCTGGCAAGCAGCGACTAGGCAAGAGACGAGCCGCCATGAAGTATAAGCTCACATATGTTCGGCTAACTGAAACTCGCTTTGTATGCAAGCGGAAGGGGTGCGTGTAAGTGGCTTGTACATTCATATTTTATGAGTCCTTACACACATGTAGCTCCCGAGCATCGCATAAAACAGGCTGCATGCGAGGCTCCTAAGCTGCGCTCTGTCTAATGTAATTAAGTTGCTACTTTCTAAAGCTTACATACTGTAGTGCTTGCCATTTGGTTCATCGTTCATATTTCGTCATATTTACCCACCGCCTGATATCACTACAGGTGATCAGGTAAGCGTTACAACTCACGTTCGTTGTCTTCTTCAACCTTCGCTGGCTGCAGGCAGTTGTGATGTAAACAAACTCGGATGAAACCTACCCTGTAGATAGAGCTTTCCCTAGTGGAACGTTATATACTCGAGTTACTCCGAGTGAAAGGTTGGTTAATTGTCCGAAACTTATATTTAACAAGGGACTCAAAACTACTTAATGTCGTTGGTAGAAAAATATTTGCTAAAAAAGATCTGTTCAGAAAGAGACAGGAGCAATCCTCTGCAGAAAATGTTGACTATATCAAGCTTGTGTGACTTCCAAACATCCAATCGTATGATTGTGTGAATTTTTCAACAAGGCACTCGAAAAGCAGCTTCCAGACGCCTAATGTAGACATGCAAGTTTGAAAGTAAAGAAGTACTTTAATAGTGTATTAAGCTGTTCATGCACATGTACTTCGGTACTTTACCTCAGTTATGTATGTGTGTGTGCATATAACAGCTTGTTGCTGTATTTGGTGTAGTTAAATGGGGTTTTTGACTTTTAGTTTACAAATATTATAAATTCGATATTTTGAAATTCTATAATTTGGTGCAACTTTTCAATTTCATGATTAAGGTTTAAACCGTTATTTAACAAGTTGGACTAATTTCATGGTAGCATAATCCAACTCAGTATAACAAATTTTTTTCATTAACACAAGTTAAAGAGCATCGCTTCCATGAATAGTTTGAGGAAAGACATCAGGAGATAAAAAATAAGATAATTGGAATAATCCTGAACTCCATAATTATGACTCAACATAGTTAAATATATGAATAGATGCAATCCAGCTGGCACTGCCACAGACACCCGGTTTTGGCCGAAAACAGCAGAGCCCTACTTTTTTATATATATAAACCCAAACGATTACCCACCTCCCGCCCAACCGACGCGTGGGGCGCAATCCACAAACGAGCGGAATTTGCCGAGTCATGAAAGGCAAGAGTTTGTAAGCGTCGAGATCTCAAACTGCTCAGCTACAGAAAGAAAAATTTCAACAGCTAAGATTTAAAATTTACAAAAACAAAAGGTTAAAAAATGTTTAATGTTACTTATTAAGCGAAGACAAAATAGTTTTTTTAATGCTAAAGATCGAATCAGACAGGTCAAATGTGCTGGAATGAGAATTAAAATCATAACATATTCGACGGAATGGTTCGTTTAACTCAAAATTTGTTCTCGAAGATTTTAAAAGTAATGGTCTAAACTGCCTAGATGAACGAAATGAGACATTAAACTTGATATCAGACAAAAGAAAAGAGCTACAAACAGAACCATTCAGAAGTTTTACTAGAAAAATTATACCTAGCATTTCCCTACGACTAGTGAGTGTAGGCAGATTTATAAGTTTTAAGCGACTAGTATACGGAGGAAGATTCAATCTTGAATCCCAGTGTAAGTGACCTAAAGCAAAAAGTAAAAATTGTTTTTGAACGGACTCTAACTTATCAGAATGGGTATTGTAGCTAGGATTCCATACCACAGAACCATACTCCAATATAGGTCTTACCAATGTTGTAAAAAGAGTTTTAGTAATATACGGACCATAATTGAATCGGATAAAGTGTTATTAAATATAACTTGTTGTTTTCTGTTAGTAAGATATGAGGATACCCAATTAAGAAGTCTTGGTTGAAAACCAAGATAATCCAATTTTTGCAATAGAATAGAGTGGTTTACTCTATCGAATGCTTTACTAAAGTCTGTATAAATAACATCGGTATTATTATTGTCTCTAAAACCCATTGACACATGGCTTACGAATTCAAACACGTTTGTTGCTGTAGATTTTTGATATATAAATCCCCAGGTCGTGGGGCGAAAGACGAAAAGCAAATGAATGTGAGAGGAATTTCTTTCAATTACCGTTAATGAACTTAAACGATTTATAGACTCCCGTCAGACTTTACTGCATTACCGAAACACCCGCTTGGGCAAGACGAGGACAACCTTATTCTGTTATTTTGTACTATTTATTATTTTCACTTAACGCTTGCTTCTTTTGGGACATTGGATGCTGCTCGAGATGTCAAATGCGCCATGAATTATTGATGAAACGGGTTTGCACTCTCCAAATACTCACACTGCAAAGACACTTTACCAGCATATATATATAAGGTGTGCTCCCTCGTCAACGGACACACTCACACATGCAGAGCGTTATGAATTCTAGCAGAGGGTGTAATACTCTTTGTGGTGCTCTAAATGTTCGATTCTTCTTGGGTGCTTTGCTTGGCTACATTATTAAACCTCATTTGTGGCAAACATGCTAACATGCTACTTGACAATTTGCACACAGAATATACTGACTGTATGTAGCTATATGTGTATAAAAAGAAAGTAAGACCCACTGCTGTTTATAAATTTCATTAGCACTTCCCCTCATCCCCCTTATCGACAAATGCAGATGTTCAGCAGCGCACCGCCTCTTAAAATGTTTACGACATCCTGGGGCTCTTAACTGTAAATGTAATTGGCATTTCCAGGCTCGTAAACGACCGTATTCAATGAACAAGTGCATAAACTGGAGCCACTTTCGCACAGAAATGCATCAAAATAAAACACTGAGTTTCAATTTGCCAACTGATATCTGCAACCATCATCAGATTAAGATGGGAGAGAATTAATTTAATGGCGCGTCGTCAAATTCAGTGACTGACCACCGAATATTGAAATAATTGAAGGTGGAGTGCGGATACAACTATGTTGCCTTGATCTTGGATATTTTGCGTAAAATTTGTTAAAAACATTTATGGAAGGTATGTCCAAACTCCAGCTCTGAGTTTACCAGTAATCATCTTATTGCACGCAGCTCACTTATGAGCTCCTTATTTACTTGTCATAGTGTAAAAGCCCTTTTGCATTGGTACTTACTGAACCAATCAATTAAAATAATTGTGAAATAATCCACAACTATTCCTTTCAGATTCATCTATAAGTTGCTCCATTTACTACTTTATTAATGAAGGACACATTACAGCGCTTTCGTCTGAACACACGTCGCTCGATTAATTAATACAGATGGACACGAGCACTTAATTGATTTCAGCCAAGCACACACTCAAATACAAATCCGTTAATGGAGTAAATATACCCGGGAGAAACAGCGTAAGCCCGTCGCCATATATACAAAAGCTCAATGGGGATATAATCTTAAGGTGACTAAAAGATGGGAAAATGCCACATTCTCTACACGGATTTATGGATTGGCTTTGTGCCAATAATTATTTTCATATTTCAACGAAAACTAACAATCACACACACATTTATTCAACTTATTTCGAAAGGCAATTAACATACTACTCGTATTCATACTCATCCGATTCAAATTAGGACTAATACATGAATCTTTAATCTTATGAGAGAAGAATATCCGTATGTTTTCGGGTGACATTTCTTGGACCAAAATCTTTTTAGAACTTATTTAAAAAAAATTCGTTCAATTTCACCTCGAATTACCGTAGATATTTTTTGATTATTTGAGGGAAGGTCTTAACTTCAACTTTCCAGGACCATAAATGTCAACTTGAAAGATCATAATAAGGCTACCACAGTGAATTTTGTTCGAGGGCTAACAACCGTTTAGAGTGACAGTACAATTTCAGATTCTGAAAATTGCTGCAATGTGGCAAGCCCGAATTCCATTGATTTACCATCAACATATGATATTAATATTACACAATGGAAGAGCACCAAAATTACTAATGAGCAATGTTAACCACCATTGTCAAGCACGTTCCGGCAATTACACATTTAATATTATCTACGCGTCCAAAAGGACACATACGCATCGCATACTCATTAAATATTGGAGGGTGGATCGTAGTGTAGACTAGATTCTTTCTCACGACTTCTGAAGTTTATGCCTGTTCCAAGCCGAACAAAATTATTTCAGTTGGTCATTCCATGTGAAAGCAGACCAACTTTAACTAGTTGCAACTTTCAGTAACGCCTTCTTAACAGAGGAAACCGTTCCTCAAACTTAGCAAAGTAAAATATTTTGCTGTAATTATGAATGCGTCGGGATCACCCTAATGCAAGAGCGAATATTGTTTTGAAGCTGCATGTGAATACAATATGAGTTCGTTCATATGCTCATACCCTTCCGCAATTCATAATTTGCGCCTTCTGTCACAGCAATGCCTCGGTGGCAATGAGGTCCCACACGGCGTATGAGTGCCATGTGTTACTAATTATATTCCCTTGGGCATTTCTCCAGCACAAAAGCATAATTTCAGTAAACATGAACGCTGCAATAGCAACAACAACATCACCAGTAGCAGCAGCAGCAGCAATAAATATCATAAACTCCCGGTTGAATCTCATTAGACTGGGAGTATACTTGTATATATGCGTGTTTTTCGCATGTTTGTATGTAGAAGAGTATGCAGACATACAAAGAGATTTGGCTTAGAGGCATGAAATGCCAACAGAGTGAGTACAAGCTTGAACTTGTGTTTGAGTCAAGTTAATTTGCCCATACATTTTGATTTATTATTGTTGCCGATAGTACATAATGGAGCAATGGCTTTCGGGGAATTAGCTCATTTTGCGCACAAATTCCTCGTAGTGGTTGCAAAATACTCATACGTACGCATTTGAATGCAAAGGATTGTGGTTACTGTTTGACTGTTAACAGAAGTATGTATGTCTGTGTAGATATGATAAATTTTATATAAAATCATGTGTTAATCCAAATGCAAATTTTTAATTTAAATTTGAAAATTCGCTTCTAACATGAATTCGCCACAAAAGTAAAGCTTTAATAATCCTCGAGAGCTGTCACAGCTTCAATACTCATTATTAATATGGTGCTGGTGCATACGGGAAATGTGATATGCTTACGATTTCAAGGATTTATGAAGCAAAGTGGCGGCATCGCAGCGGGATATGAAGTGAAAACCACAAGTAATATAGCACTATTCCCATTCACCCACTCACCCACTTACATGTGTGGCCCTCTCTGCCCGAATCGTCGTCGTTTGCTTGAGCAACTGGTGCACCGCTCTCCACACAAGTACTCACATCTCCACTGTCAATGCATTCAGGAAATATCGCGTATGCTCTGAAGAGATACCGTATGAGCACATACATACAAAGACACCCACGCACGTCTTGCAGCAGCTGCAGTGGCTTCTTCTGACTCATTGGCTATTGATTGCCATACGTGTGTTGTGCATCAGTGCACATTTGTGGTTTCCGCTATTCATTATGCTGCACACATATGCGTGTTGTTGCTTTACCTTGGTGCTACCTGTGCGTCAAAAGAATTGATTTCGATTTGGTGGAAATGAAAAAATCCAAATGTAATCTCTAGAATATTATTGACGAACGTTTCCATCAAAATTTTCAAACGCTTTCGCAGTAAAAAAAGGTGCTGCAAATATATTTTGCAGTTTGCAACATGATTTCAGCTCAAATAGAAAAAATATTTCGAAGATTCTAGCGAAAGTTCGATGTTGATTATACTAAAAATACCCTCAAATATGTGTTCTTTTTCTAAAATAAGTGTCCATGAATTATGCTTTCCATCTTTAATTATTACCACGTCACGTTACAACATGTGTTCAACACACCTCTCTTTATTTCCTCTCTCCTTGAATGTCAAGAAATTGTGTATGTGGAGCTGTAATCTGGAGGCTTAACGCTTGATTAAATACGATTAACAATATCCGCTGTCTGCCAAATGCATTACTCGCAACAGAAAAACATTTTCGCTCCCACGCGCCTTAAAGTATGCTTAAGTGCTTTTTGCGAGTTTGTGTTCATGTGTATCTGCTTCTTCGCTTTAACTCTAAGTGCGAATGTTTACCCACGCAAATGACGCCTAAAGTGGCTTCCTCAATTTGTTTTCTACATGATTCGCCATTTTCCGAAGCTTCTTTCTTTAACCAGCAGTCGTTTCATCACATATTCTTTTGCCGTTAAGCTAAAATGCTTTGGAAATTGAAGCGCTAAGCTGACAACGTGTCGAATTGCACACTTTCGTTACTCTTTATTAAATCAATAACAAGACGCACACAACATATTTAGTCTTAAATTACGTAATTTACATGTTAGCACGATTGATGGAAGTAGGGATATGTGCTGCGAACGAAACTCATGTTTTCGGGACTCGCTTCAAAATTTAAACATCTCTTCACACCCAATTTAGTATTACATCAGAGAAGATTTGTGGCACACTGGCTTGCCTTTGAAGTAATTTTGGACAAACTTTTAAGGTCTTAAGCCATAGCCGTATCTCCCTCACATATTTATAGTGAGCGTTTAAGAGTTTTGGATCTTTTTAAGGTTTCATTTTACTGACTTCACTAGCCACTAAGAGTGGTGAAGACTGCTTATCTCAATGGAATGTGTGGATTAAGTTGATACTATCATTTTTGAGTCCGGCTGAGGTCTTCAGAATACTACTATCTATGTTCTCGGAGTGTAGAACTTCTGATCGCTTCTATGGACACATTCTTTTTTAGACTTGGACGCAAGCTTAACTCTTATGTAAGCTTGTATTTCAATGGCAAAATCCATAACTCTTACAATTTCGGATTTCCTTTCTGCTACTGCCGCCCCCTCCACTTGTTAACACCATTCACTTTCAGTCCGCTTCAGTCCAGTTGCAACAACTGATTCAGAACAACTTAACCAGTCAAGCGATCCATTCGGAAGTTTTCTCATTACAAACTTTCTCAACAGTTTTCCGACTGCTACTTAAAAACAATTAAACTGCGACTTTTTCATACCAAATCCTTGCTTTGCTTTAAACAGAAACGAGAATGCTCTGCAAATGACAAATAACACAAAAGAAAGAAAAAAAATGAAATTTTAGAAAAAGGAGAAAAACTGCAAATTGGAAATTGCAAAGCAAAAGCCAGAGAGCAATTAGTGAAGGAACCGCAAAAAAATGTTCCATCGGGGCTTGCGCCTGACTAAAACAACTGTTGAGGATTCGCCCCGAAATAAGACTTCTTCTTGTGCTGTGCTGTGTCTGCTGCGTTTGTAAACAACAAACACAAATGGCCTACTCGTATATCCATTCCATTCATGGCAAGGGCGTCAGAAGTGTTGCTCTTGCACTTGCTCTGCCTCTGTGTCTGTGCTATGTTACTGACCAGTTAATCGATGCGGCAGCTCAGGCATGCAGAAAGTTGTTGATTGAGTTGGCAATGTGAGCTGAGCATCGTAGGCGGCAACAACAACAAAGATGGCAACAGCAGCTGCAACAGTTATGACTATGAAAGGCAGGGTTCGAGGAAATAATGATTCAAGAGCTCACAATGGTACTGTTACGTGGGTCGAGGACATGCCATGCACTGCAGATACAGTTATGAAATGCAAAGATTCATTCAAGTGTGCGTGTGACTGTATGTATATGGGAATGCAGACATCAAATTATGTTACATAAGGAAACGGTATCACACACACACGAGACTGCGCCAACTAACTTCTGCACATATGTATGTGCTCATGTGTGCGTTTGTGGCAATGCAATAATTCATAACGGTGTGATGAATGACTTTTGATTGCATTTCAGTTATGTCATTACAGTTAGCTTTCTTCTATTCGTTTCCCATTTAACAAGAACTCGCATTAATCAAGCTCCCAATTACGCGCTGCCAATTATCGCCATTTTGAAATTATTATGCACACGCGTGCACTTTCATAATAGAGGAATGCATGCATATATTGTGTGTTGAGGACGTGTCTGTCAGAAATAGAGGGTGGTCGAGAATAAATTAGAGATGTATTTCTTTCCACTTTCCTCAGGTCGCACAAAGGTACTTGTTGAGAAGAAAGCTTGGCTCGTCGAATGTCACTCATCCGAGCATATGTCCAGGCGTTGGTACGAAAACAAAATTTCTAACATATTCTTTCAACAATAGCATCGAATGCAATTGAATTGAATAAGAATAGCAGCGGAACCTTTGTACGTTTGTTAGAATATTTCGCTCACATATAATGGAATCTCATTTGAAGCATGTACACATCGTAACACTGGCACTTGTGGTTTCCAACACCGAGAGCCGAGTGGCGAGGAAGTGTCGCTCAAGCAATGAACACAAGTTCAAGTGTCGTTCGCACAAGCCTCTTTCAAGTGTGGCTGACGCAGCCGGAAAAGTTATAGAAAATTGCATGGACCGGGAGAGGACGCTGGAGAGAACGAGAGGAATGAATAGAAAATGCAGTGTGACAAACGAGAAGAAGAGAAAGTCACTTGACGACACTGAAAGCAAGAGTGCGGAAGGAAGTGAGGACAAAGTGTAGAAAATAGAAATTCGCTTTGAATGCCGAGTGCAAGTGTGAAGAAGGCACGAGTGCACTTTGATGCGCCTGCTTGAGTTTCGCCGGTAAGTTTCGTTCGCACTTCTATCAAAACAACTTGAGTGGTTCTATATAAAAATACACTGTCGAAAATTACTGAACTTATTTCAAAAGCAACCAACCACATATCAATATTTTTTCATTAATTGGGAGAAGAATTATTTTAATTTTAAGATCGATAATTTTACAAGAAAATAGATACCAAAAACATATTTATGACGTGATATATGCAGATGTTTCTTCTCTTAATATGACTTACGTGGAGTGAAAATTTCCTATGCACCACAAAGCATTATATCACTCTCATCCTAGTTGTGCCTAAAACTGCAATCAAATTACTCGCCGACAATTAGCTTTATGCTATATTTAATTGAGTTATTTTACGCTTCAGTCGCATGACACAAGCCATCCATGCACACTCACACACAGCTAAATGAATTTACTTGCCAGCAAAGCGCTTCAAATGCATAAACGAGAATTCGACTCTCCTCCACCTCCTCCTGGCGCACAGTGTATATCTATGTATGTATGTATGTGTGTGTGTGTGAGTAATTTAAAAGCTAGTACTAAAGTTACTTGTTTGCACCGGAGGCAATTCAAAGTTGGCAAACTTGAACTTGTTTGTAACAAAGAAAATCTTCAGAGTTTTTGTTGTTGTTGTGTGCAGATGCAACTTCAAGCTGCACTTGCCACATTCAACCATTTGACCTCAAATGAAATTTTAATTTAACTTTGATATTCGAATCAGATGGCATTGCTGAATATTTTAAGATGTCATAGAAGTATTTTCGAAGAAGGCTCACTCGCAATTGAGGGATAACATTAATAACAATGTTATTATGACTGAAACATTAGTCACGAATTAAAAGTGAGTGATGCCACAGATCACATACTAAATGGACTTTTAAGAGCAAAGAACACAAAATCAGTGGAAAATAAACTCGGAAATTCTACAGAATATCTTTTCTTTAAAATATCTCCTCTTCGAAAATCAGTGTTTGAGTTCTCAGGCATGCCCAGGGCTCACAGTGTCAGAAATTACCAATCTGGCTACGTTTTGCTCATAACTCCGAAAAAGTAACACATTTTATTTTATTTTTTATTAGTTATAAAATTTATTATTATGAACAAATACTTTATGAATTAGTTTCGATAATTGACTTGTTTTTCTTTAATGTTTTCCTTTATTTATATTTTTTATTTACATAACTATGAAAAATATAAGGAAGTAACAACTGTTAGGTTTGATTCTTCGTTTGTTTTATAAAATAAATAATATTTTTATAAAATCTTCTTATTCACACTTTTTGTGCTATTCAAGAATGCTTAGAAAAGTATTCCGAGTCAGAGCATTCGGAAAGGTTACGGTTGTCCGGTAACTCATTCATCTATATGAATGGTTTTTTTTGAGTACTTCGGCGTACTTTTAGATTTTGAGCTTCTATGGAGTACAGTCCCTAGGTTTTCCGAGTGTGGCTCAGCATAAAATCCATTGATTTGTTAGTTGTCCGAAAAATGAAAAATATTTGGCCGAATTCGAAATTTATAATTTCGCTAAAACACCGCCTGTGCATCGCTTGCAATCGGTTAATGTCGGCCATTGACTTCCTTCTGTCTCTGCAGTGCGGATGAGTTCGATTTCGAAATGCCGCCGCCTACACTGCCCCCAGCGCAGCCCGTCGCAACATTTAGGTGATAAATTTCACAGGCAATCCGAAAGTGTACAAGGAATCATGGTGTCATTAATGACAGCTGTGCCCGAACGGCTACCTCCACGGTTCTCGCCCGGGCTTCCATGCTGGCATTTGGCATTGTCATTTTCGTTATTGTATCCGCTGCCCGAAGTTATTATTTTGAAATTATCAAACCCCTCAAAGCCTGGCATCATCCGAATCGGCACTAAGCCGCCCGTAAGCTTTGCGCGGTGACTGCTTCACATATTTATCTGCAAATAAAAGGACCGATACCAGTTAAATATAAAGGACGGCTGTAAATGAATCAAAGACAAATAAGAGTAGTATGGGTATAGCGATGGCAATTACGAGATATAACTTGGAATGCGCATTTTAAATGGCATGAACTGTAGAACATAGATATTTCCTAGTTTACTTCGAATGTAGTTTACAAATAGCTTACTAAGTGAAAGCTGGATCAGTCTAAAATGATTTTATTTTATTTATTATGTACGTTTGGAGATATTCCTATATATATTCATTCTCGTGTATCGCTTGGTGAGAGCGTATCCAATATTCCGAAAGAGATTGGCAGGCGAATAAAAACTATTTACTATCAATTGAGTTTGAGCAGAATGAAGTATAAAATTCCCTCATAAATAGTAATCTGGCATCTGGAACTTTTCTCTCTGCAATGCCTAATGTAAACTATGAGTGAAATAGTCCTCAGGCACTTTGAAACAGAGCAAAATGTGAAATTACCCCATTAAAATTTGAGTAAAGATGATGAAGAACTTGAGGCGCGGTTTTCACTTAATGCAAAGAGAATCACAGTTATTTCGCACATACAAAGCGGAAAGAAACGAGATTCGCGTGTAATTATAAGACAATTGGAAGTGTCGTAAAACAACAAAATGCTTCTTACCACTACAACAGTGTAAATTCAATGAGACATACCGAGATACTTCTGAACTTGGGTGGTGCGTGGATATCGGATATACATAAATTCTGCTCGCACAAAGTACTTATGTAACTATTTGCATATTTTATTTGCAAAGAATGTACTCAAATATGCTTTCAGCGTTAATGCGAGCAGAGAAACATTCATTCATGGCTGTGATAATAATGACAGCACTCAATTCTGCAGACATGATGAGACATGATGACATTTAACGCACTCGAAAACTCTCCCAACAAATTTTATGTTTCGCAACTTGCAGCTGTGAGTCTCATATTCTATTTGATAAATATACATACGTACTACTATATACACAAGTGGATATTAAGATACATAAGGAAATCTGCCATTGAAAAGGAATTTGAGCTTCGCCATCCCAGTGGGGAAAATGAGTACCAACAGATAAAGCTTTATAATGCAATATTGTTAAAGTATAGTTGTTGAGCAGTCAGTCTCCGAAGACATAATATGAATAATACTTAAACCAATAAGTCTTATGGTAGTTTCAAGACGTGTACCGAAGTTCAGAGGCATACTCTCGAGTATCTCAGAAAATCTGTTTGTCTCTTCAAACGGATACTGAAATAGCAAATGAAGAAAGGAGTGGTCAGTCCTTCTGTAATGTTCCATAACCCACGAATGTGGAACCGCTATGAAGAAAAGTAACGGTACTAAATTTTTCATAATATCATTCCACTTTCTCCTCTGTGAAGTACACACATACTTTTCCAGAATCACTTTACATTTTTCACCGAAACTTTTCCTTTGTCTTCTGCCTTCCGTCATTTGTGCGAAATGCCGCTCACAGTCACAATTATGAGTACGTACATACATATGTATGTATGTCTGTAAGTGAATCATGCAAATATGAAAGCTCAAATATTTACCCTCGAACTAGCAAATTGAATGTGAAAATATATGAAGGCTTTAATCTAAAGAGATCTGCTGTGAGACAAATGTGTTGCCATTATGATTACCATTACTTTTATTTGCTTTATGTTTGGAACGCAAACACTTCGTGTATGCCTCGTTTTCCATTTATCTGAAATTCATACACATATGAGCGGAATTAAAGATGAATTTTAAATGTGAGATCATCCCAAAAATTTCCGTTTGGTAAAGTTGTGGCATAGTCCCCCCTTCGGCAATTATTATCAATTTTATTTATTATCCTAAATTTGTAATGAGAGAATGTCACAACATTGCCACCGAAGATATGTTTTTCCTGCACGCACCTCAGGATTCAAATTCTCTGTGTTGTCACAACTGCTGGTTTTTAACTACCTCGATTGTTGTTGTAAAGGCGTTTACTTAAGCGCACATACTAGAGTGATTGTTGTTGCTACTGATTATTCCTTTGTAAAATGTGGATCTATGAGAAATCACCCACAAGTGCTGCATGTTGAATTTATGAATGTACGTGACTTGAACACAAGCTGGTGTAGTTGCAATGTCAGAACAGCCAACAACAACAAAAGCGGACGCTCCACCTGCTGTCTTCTACGTTTACCTTAAACACAGCAAGCGACATGTCACCACTTCTGATGCGTATATGACTGCAGCTGAAGGTTCCAGTTCCAACCAGAGTTCCTCTCTTTTAACTGAGTAAACACTGAATGGGTTGTCCAATCATGGGGTGGGGAGAAGTCGATTGCAAGCAGAGTACATGTTTACGGTAGTCGTTGAGTTCATCAGTATCAGAACTTGTTTTCATAGTTGTCATGGCGCCAGTTTAGTGCAAGGTGCACTCTTAGCCTTGCCGTGTAGTTGTAGTTGCTGCCATTATGCATTATACATAAATCAATGTCGCTGTCGGTAAACTCAATGGATTCGTAGAAGTGGTGGAGAATGGTGGAAGTGTAGAATGTTGAAAGGTTTATGAGGTGCTCACTTAAGGAGTGAACTATGCAACGCTATAATGTTCAGGAAACTTTCGAATTACGTGCAACTAATACAATAATTGAACGAATATGTATTTATGTTGTGTACTCAAGAGCACGTAAATATACTTGGGTGTATGAATGGATTATATATTAGCCATTTTCGGGGAAATAACACATTAGATTTCCAATAGCCTCGAATTCAAATTTAATATACGGTACATGATCCGAATCATTAAAGTCCTTCTGTACTTACTGTACTGTTGGACAATAAACCTCGTAGAATTTCAACAAATGAACTCACATGTGGTTTTAATGATCTCTTTAACCAAATGGGTTAATTTAAAAAAAAAAATGAAGAAAATTGGACATTATATTGCAATGAGCTAAATCTTGATTACGACCTCTAGTCTTTGGTGTCCGATGAAGATAGCGGAATAAAACTTCACACCAATATCGATAACGATTACAGGAAACGGAAGTCTCATAACGGAAGCGGATGTGATACAAACCGAAGTCTTCCATGAACAGGAAACATTTGTGTTAAGCCCTGGAGCTGACGCTGCTTCCGTCACTAAGCACTTTCTGGAGAAGGGACGTTTCCGGTATAATATTTCCGGTTGCTTCATTTCCGGTTCCGGCCCCCACCCTGATCACGTGATGACATTTCAATCAAGATCACGTGATATTTTTGTTTACATTTTTTGAGTGAGGTCAATGACCACACCCTGATCACGTGATGTCAATTCAAGATCACATGATATTTTTGTTTACAGGTCAATGCCCCGCACAAATCACGTGATGTCACATCAATGTCACGTGATATTTTTGTTTACATTTTTGAGTGAGGTCAATGACCCCACACTTATCACGTGATGTCTTTACAAGATCACGTGATATTTATGTTTACATTTATGAGTGTAGTCTTTGGTGTCCGATGTCTTTCTCTCGAATTATGAAGTGAGCTTGTATATTTCTAATATTTTGACGATTTCAGTTTCAGATTAAGATTCTCCATACGGAGTCTTTTTGATACCCTTACTTGGGAACTATATCCAGAAAGTTGAGATTCTAGCAATAAATATAGCCTATGTTAATCGAGGTGAATGTACCTTTCGAATGATGAAAGAATTTTTAAAATCGACACAGTAGTTTTTGTGTTTATTCATTACAAACATACGTACAAATCTTTCCTATACATAATAGTAATATAGATTATACATAAATATTGATTAAAGTCTTAATTTAAGTAAATAAAGATGCCTTTAAAACATTCATCCTCGGACTGTTTTTTATCATCGGTATGAAATGCCACGAGATATGTACGCTCGCCAACTCACTTCAAATCGCCTAAGGCAACCATACCATAATGCATACAAATAGGACCAAAGGATAATAAAATCGGAAACATTTGTGCGTGAATTCAGGCACAAAGCAGCAACCGTCAACTCTGCTCAACTGCTTTGAGTCACCAATAAGCTCAGCACCCGCATCCATTTCCGGTTCGCTAAACCTCGGGGTCATCCAAAATAACTGCAAAAAAAGGAGAGCAGCTCAAACAACGGTATTCGCACCGACATATAACGGCAATTGTCTGCGGTATACATTTCCCATTCTTCGTCAATATACAAGTATACTTCGCGTGTCAGAGTGTATGTGTAAACATGTACATATGTGTGGATATCAGCACTCCCGCACCGCTGTTGGCCAGCTTGCTTGGTCGGACACAAATACGCGTGCATACAAAGCGAACGCATGCGGCAACATGCGGTTAGCGTTGTTGACATATGTGTTTCGGCGTCAGCAATGCTCCCACCAGCGCGGACAGAGGAAATGCACCAGGATATAATATGTGCAATTTTCCTTTTTCATTTTGCCAACGCCACGCTCCGTTGCAGCACTGGGACGTTGACGAGCAGATTGCTAGTGCGGTCAGTTGTGATACTGCCACCTTATTTGCTCATAGATACTTAGATACGAGTATGGTGAAAAAATGGCGCATCCGCAGGCATGAATTGCCCAACTGCGGCAGGACTGATAGGAAATTAATTTCATTTAAGGGCGATTCAGGTCAAAGGCAACACACACACTAAGACTTCACTTGCTCGATGGCTCGGTATTGGTTAATTAACGAACGCTATTATTTCACTCGTTGAGTGTGTTGAAATTTCAATTATTATACTGCTGCGTAATTCATATGCATGAAAATGCACAAGGTTGCACGTAGAATGAGACCACGAGTGGGTGTGTGTTGTCTAACATGCAATATTTTTAGAAGAATACATGCAAAGCTACTCTTAGAAGGCTTGACAAACTTGTCTTGCATCGATATGCCAGGTCGTATGAGCAATATTTTTGTTTCATCTGTTCATCACTCCAATTCCGGAAGTGAAAAAGTTAAGAATGCAAGTCCTATGTAATAACACAAGTGGACCCACTGGGTTCGGCTAATAGTCTAGGGCCCCTGTTCCACCCTAAAATAGTTTTGTTAATATATATTTATCTCATTGTTAATAAGGATTTACATTTGTATAATTAGTGCTTTTTATTCCATTTCAGAAGGCAGCCATACTGCCACTCATTGAGTGCAGACAATATAAATATGAAATGTGAAGTTGAAACTGAGCTTAATGCAGCTCTGGGCATTTATTGTAATGAAATGGACAACAACAGAATGAATTCATAATGAAATTATATCATTCGCTGAATGGAAAATTTAATGAGATCAAAGCCAGAATACTTACAACAAGAACATGAAGGCGAAGTGCAAGGGCGGCAGCGCAATTGAAACTTAGTTAAGCAGGTAAATGGATTAGGAAATACAAAACGCACAAGCAGTCCGGTGAATGAATGGGAGATTAGTTAAATGAATGCACAAATGCAATAAAAGCAAGGAAATATGAGCTAACAACTGCTGATGCCACGAGCGAGTGCTGAGCAAATTATAGCGAGAACGCCAGGGCGTATACGCAACGTTCGCATTAGGGGCTGGACGCGAATGGCGCAAGTTGAAGTAAGAGCAAAGCGAATAAAAATGCTCTCAAAGAAGAGGCAGAGGGCCGTGGGTAGTGATTGCATGCGCTTTTGAACACTTCCGCGCAAAAATGGCCAGCAAATGTGCTGCAAATCACTCGCTCGCTGACAACTTGTCCGCTGCTTTTTGCATTTCATGTGCAAATAAATTGAAGGCTTTGCTTGCGTTTCTGCAATTGCTTTGCATGATATTTTCTTCATTCATTTTCGCTCGCGTGCTTACTAAGTAGATTGATTTAAGTAATGACCAACACTTCATTAGAAATATTTCTGAGCGACCAGTCAATTAACCCAAAGCTATAATTAAGCCCATTTTCACACATTTTCTAAGGGGCGCCACTGATTAATCGCTCTGTATGAGTGATTTATTTTGAGAACATTAAATTTACTATTACAGTTACAAAAATAATTGTGGAAGTGCCCTGTAAGGGGTCAAATGTATTTCAATAGTTTTTATCAATTGATCCTAAAACTATCATTTGGAGAGGAAACACTCGCTCGTAAATATTTTTGAAACAAGAATATACTGAGCTGCCACAAGCTTTCATGTTTAACAGAATATTTCGATTATTATTTCAGAATTAATTGAAATGCTAATTGCCACAACAACGAACAGTGAAAGCCCATTTAATGCCGCAAGCCGATTAACGTTGCATGTTACATATGTCTCTCATCTCATTTGATGCGACGTTCATTACAATTACACTTCATTCCATTTCAAATAGTTGCGTAATTAATCTAACATAAATTAGAAACCTCTGTAATGTAATTAATATATAATACAGACAACAGTTTAAATGATTTACTAGGCATTGTCAAAAAATACGAAACTCTTTCAGAATATCTCCATAATACTCTATAAGCTCTCAGAGAGTCCTAGAAAAGCATATAAGAAGAATAACGGTGTGTTCTTGGTGAGAGCCTTTATTGCAAATTATTGCATCGTAAAGTCCGTTTCTTCTCTTCTTCCCACATACAAATCATATGTATAAGCAACTATGTACCGCTAGGCAATTTTGAATTTTCGTACTTTAAGTGCCTCTTAAAGATATCAAATTTTATTTGCCCTTCTCTGGCATTTTCATTATTCTTATTCATTATAATTTCAATCTCATTTGACATTCGTGAAGAAATTTGAGTTTTCTCTTTTATATTATTTTTCCTTTTTTCGCTGTCGTCTTCTAACGAGCTGTTTCATCCTTTATTACACAGTTTGATACCTTCGAATGCAGCCATTAAGAACTTATTAAAGCAATTTTCACGTTTTCTTTTCTCGTTTCTCGCTACTTTCGTTGCGGTCAGTTTAGTCATGACATTTAAGTGATTAAATTAGGATCGGTCATTCAACGCATTTGCCACGGCACCTTTAAGGGGTTATATACAGTTAGAATTTTCAAAAAATCGATTTTTTTATTATTTCATTTTCTTAATGTACATATATTTAAGAATACACACAGAAAATTTCATATCGTTCCGGTGAATATTTTCAAAGTTACAAGCAAATGAAAAATTTGAAAAGGCGTTTCAGAGTGCTTTTAAGTACAAGGTCCAAACTTTAAACGCGTTTTTCTCAAAATGGTGTTTTCAAAGTCGGTGACCAACATTACTCGAAAACAGCTAGACCGATTAGTCCCAAATTTTAACACGACCTTCTTAAATATATTTTTTAGTAATTAATCGTAGATTTTTTCTCTCTGATAAATATTTTTTTTTTATAAACAATTTAAGGCCGAAATTTCAGTGAAAAATCGATTTTTTTTTTTGAGAAACCGCCATTTTGTCAAAAAATTTTATTTTGCTTATTCCTTCGATTAATTACTAGATTTAACATTATTTTAACGAAATCTGTTTGGTTTTTTAATTTCGGATGATCCAGTTCCGAGATATAGTGGTCACCGCAAAACGTCTTTTTTGAGAGGAGCTCCTGGAGATCAGCGGTAGCTCTTTTTCAAATAAATATTTTTACTAGTACTAAGTCTTAAAATACAGTTAAAAGATACCATAATATGTGTATAAATTTTTGGATCAATAAATTAAAAAGTTTTCTCAGAAAAAATTCTGTAAAATTCACTTTTTTTCGGCCGTCTAACTGTATATAACCCCTTAATGGGGAAACCTTGTGGGAAACCATTAATATTTTTATTAAAAGTCGAAGGAGAGGATACAAAAATAGCAGACGACAAAGAATGGAAAATGCGAGATAAGCAGAATCATTTGAAATTGAAGATTGGTATACTCTATATACAATATATTTCAATGTATCGTAAAGGAATATTTGATACGCTTCTTTAAGGTACTATTAATTGAGGAAATGACTTCAGGAATTAATGACTTCACATATGTATAATCATGACTTCAGTTAATGTGATATACTAAAATAAAAAGAACCGAAAGCATATTTTTACTCTTTCTCCATACCACTATTAAAGGAATGAATTGAATTTTTATACTCAGATCATCATTAGCACTAAGTACTTAATATAAAGTGTTGTTTTTGTAATGTAAATATATGTGTATGATTTTAGTATCCTTTGCAATAATGTGAGACCTAAACAAAGGACATGTGTATGAGAGAAACTAAATAAGTTGAAAAATAACGAGACATAAAATAGCAGCTGTGGCATCCAAGTGAAAAATATAGCTTCTTAATGCATTTATTTATGGACACAAAAACAAAATGCAGCTTGTGCGATATGCACAAGTGAAAGGATGAGCAGAAAAGCAAAAGTGGCAACAACAGTGTGGAAAATCGCATGAGAGCACACGCAATCGCACACAAATCAACAGACAAATTTACTGCATTTTACAAACCACTTATTTCATTTCCAAATTTGTTTACACCAACAACAGCAACAATGCCACATACTTACTTATTGTAGATGAATGCAGGGAAGTAACCAACCAATTGGTAGAGAAATCTTTAAACTTACATCTTTCGTAAATGAAATCTAAGTAAACCAAAATCACTGCTTCCACCGATAATTTAATATTTTGAACCAGTATGAGATTGGCATATTCTCAAAGAAAACTCGGCAAGTAAGATTTCAACGCGTGCAAAGTAGACCAGTTTGATCGTGTGGTTATACCAGTTATAAAGTAGCTTATGACTAGTTGATTTTTCTGTTGGGTATATTTGATTCAATACCCTTCCAACTTCGTTTATTAAGAGTAAATGCAATCACAATGCTTTCATGAATATACATTAGGGTGGGTCAATTTGTATGGAGTAAAAAAAATGCACCAAGCGGTTATCAAAATCGTAAACTACGATGAATTCTTAGAAAATTTGCTCAAGAAACCATGGGTCTAAAATTAAAATGGAGCTTCCGGTTTTTAACGAGAAACTTTTCATTTTGTTTTTTTTTTTATATGTTACCTATCCACCCATAAAAATTAAAATAATAATAAATAAAATTTCAAAGTTTAATAGCTTTAATCTTCCGTATTGCAGTTAACAATTTCATTTTATATCTATATATAAAGCAAAAACTTAACTGTTAAGGGCCAAACAAAATATAATATACTTATAAAGTTCGCAATTAATTAGTTTTAAGGTCTTGTTTGCTGTCCATCCTAGATGACCGTGACTGCCATAACACCATCACGATTTTTTTCTATAGTTCGACGTGAAACGCTAGTCAGCAGTTGCACAAAGCGCTCGGTTCCTTGAATATGTGGAGGAAACAGAAAAATACCGTTATATGGGAGGGGGTCGTTGTTTTTGCCCAATTTTAATCATTTTCATAATCTCACCTAAGTAGGTACAATTTAAAATGTGTACCAAATTTACACGAAATCGATAAAGTAGTTCCAGAGATTTACATATGCACTCAAAAGTGGGCGGTGACATGCCAAAATTTTCATATAGTCGGATTTCTGGCTGCAATACAACACCGAATACCAAACTCAAGATGTTTCCCTTCAACAGTTATTAAAATTTCTGATCTTTAGTGTTTTCAAAAATTACGGTTATATGACAGGTGGGCGTGGTTTTTGTCCGCTTTTGATACTTTTCCAAATATCGCTTACATAGGCATAATGTAATACGTATACAGAATTTGAAAAAATCGGTGAGGTGGTTCCTGAGATGTACATATGAACTCATAAGTCACTGCCCCCTATAAAAAATTTCTGTACTGTCGAATTTTCTGCTTAAATACAACATCACATACCAATTTTGAGCAAATTAGCTTCGATATCTAAAACAAGCAAACAATCGACAGTGGAATAGGAATTGGATTTTTTTTTACAAAATACAATATACGAAAGTTTCTCGTTAAAAACCGGAAGCTCGATTTTCATTTTAGACCCATGGTTTCTTGGGCAAATTTTCTTAGAATTCATCGTAGTTTACGAATTTGATAACCGCTTTGTCAAGAAAAAAATTGACCCACTCTAATATACATATATACATATATTTGGTGTAGCTAAGTATGTATGTATGTATGTAAGAGCTCACTGACACGTGTGCATCACTGAGTTTAAATGAAGTGAAACTTGAACAACTCACGAGCAGTAAACTGAGAGAGGGGCAGAAAAAACTTAATGGAATAACAAGTAAGGTATGAAGGAAATCGGGTAGAGTTGCTTGTTGTTTATCACGGATATTGAAAAATTAAAAACTTACATAATTTCAAACATTCCTCTTTCATTTCCCACAAGTAAATAATTTAATTTATCATTATGGGTGTAAATCGAAATGTTACTTCACTCTCCCACAGCTGAGACTATTTGAGAACCGTCCCCATCCAACGATCCAATATTATTTATAACTGACATTATGGTGAAGAAAGAAACCATATCCATTACCACTCAGTTGTCGAGCAATACAAGCGGGTTGAGCATATCTATTTACGAGTCGGAATATTATTGGGTAGGACGGGCGATTCGTAAAGCACCAAACATACATCTGTGAAAAATAAACTTTCTGCTTGCTCACGCAACACTGCTCCATGCAACTTGTATGGGTGTGCACAAGTGCATATTTGCGCAATGCAAACTCCGAAAATGTTTCGATTTCTGAAGAACAAAAGTTGAAAAACAGTTGACAAACGATACGTGCCAAATAACGGGAAAAGAAAAGTATAATGTGATATGAGTGTTTGTTATGGCCAACTTTTCTGCAGCATAACAACACATTTAGAACACAAATTTGAAGCATAACACATAAAATTTGTTTAATTTTTATAGATTTCCGTAAACATAAAATATGCAACTACATATATAGCTACAGAAAGCTGCTCAAATACTATATACCTCGCCCAAAGTTTATAGAAAGAAAATTTGCGATTCATTTGAAACACACACACAGCCATCGGCGCACAAAAGCACAACACGAGCATTAATCTATATTGGAAAACTTTTGGCACATTAGTTAATCGGTTGAGCAAGTTTGCTCCAAATAAAGCATTGAATACGTTGAAACCGTATGTGCAGTCACCGAATAATCAGAAAACCATTAAGACAGAAATTACCCACCGGAAGAATTACGTATATATGTACTCGTATATGTTCGTATATTTGTATAACTGACCGACCACAAAATCGAAATTTATCACCGCAGATTTGTGGAAAGCTTGATGGTTAACTTAGGGTCTCAAAGAGCACACAAATCTACAGAAGTGAAACTGAAAAGGCGAAACGAAAGGATGATGTTACGATGAAAAAATATAAGAAAACCTTATTCAAATAATATTGAACATACACATGAACGTCGCACATACGTTGAACCCATGAAAGCTCCTTAAAGGAATGCCTTAACGCGGTGAAGCGTGAAATTTGCCTACGGGGATGCGGTTTGGAGTCACTGCAGAGTGGCAGGGAAGTCAATCCCCACACATAACACAGGAAATTTGAAGAATATTCACGAATATTTCTCGATAAATTAATATACATATTTTATAATGTATAACTCCACGCCATTGTAAACCACATGAATGCACTTTTCCAATATTACCGCAAGGCTTTTATATTAATTCAAATTATCTTACAATTATATAGATGTATGACTATAACGTAAACCAAAACTGGATCACAACCAATAACATAAAGGCCATCTACACCTTTTAGTCGGCAGTTCACTGTTCAGAAAACTCATACACCTGTAAGTAAAACATCAATAATATGTATATTCGATACTACGATAGTGTAGGACACTGCTAATAAATGATATCATTTTGTCGTAATATCCACACAGAATACACACACACATACGAACATACATGAAATTAAAGTTTCCCATCACTCTCTCTCATGAGCTTACAGCAATCAATTTTTATTATCTCCTAATTTATTCATTGCAACTTATATGAGTGCTCGATTATCTCTGGTAATTCTTATTAACTGAACAGTGTAGCAGTTCACAAAATTCCCTTAATGAAACTCAACTAACTCCTTCAAATTTAGAAATTTGTGTCATACGATTTAATCGTTATTGAAACCTGAAAACCCCTACAATAATTATTTAGTGTATATCGGCGGTCCTCAAAATAGCAATGGCTTCATTAATATTTGTTTTTATTTACATAATATTAGAACTAATCTAAAAGTCAATGACAAAACGCAGTAAATTATATGAAAGTGTCCCACTGCCTTGTAATAATCAACAACTCTAGTATATTTACTCGTATTTATCACATTGAGTGCAACTTAGATCAAAGTAATCCATTGCGGTATATACCAAAATCATCAGAGTTCACATTTAGTACTTGCATTTATGGCGCGTGTATGTGACATATGGCTGTAGTTGCTGAACCATTTTAACAGAATTACATTAATAGCTAATTACCTACGTAACACATTACAACACTGTTACGGCTTCGCTGAGTAATT
Source organism: Zeugodacus tau (assembly GCA_031772095.1). Taxonomy (NCBI): domain Eukaryota; kingdom Metazoa; phylum Arthropoda; class Insecta; order Diptera; family Tephritidae; genus Zeugodacus; species Zeugodacus tau. The sequence continues at coordinate 94,102,702 of CM062649.1, forward strand.
CATTGCACTCGTACAAAGGCACATACACTCATACATAGAGCTAAAAATAGTAAATTTTTATATTTACACACTATATTAAATGACGATGTCATCACATTTTTATTAAAATCACGGAAATTCAGCTATATTAACGACTCTAATGCCAGGATAAACATACTGTTAGTGAAATTGGAGTGATTTGATTGACCTCACTCCACCCTAATGCTAGCGCAGCTCACTCTCCACATTCTGCATATAACCGCAAAGCGAAGTGCACTTTGTAACAGAGATATTCTCTGCGTGTGGATGACCACAATTCCAAATGGAGTTAGAATTTTTGATTAAAATTCAAGTGCATCGATGTGGTCAAGTGTACTCGCTTTGGCTTAAAATACAGGATGATTTAACATTTTCAATTACAATCAAGAGAGTAGAGGGCCTGTAGTTTTCCCTTAAGTTTCCATAATTTTAGTTTGTTATTATTTACATTCTCTGTTAAAAATGTGTGGCTTTAACCTATAGTAAAAATCATTCAATTCCAACGAAATATTCTCAAGTTAATTCTTCCGTAAGTTCACGAGTAGCAGTTCGTCCCTATAAAGAGCTCACATAGATTAATTTCGTGAAAAGTAAATATAAGTGAGTGTTGAGCTGTAGGAATTCTTCCTTCCTTTGTTTTCTAATAGGTCAAGACGTATTGAACACTATTGATCCTTTCGACCTGTTCTCTTTCGACCGAAGTCAACATATCAAACATCTCTTTCATCCTTGATGTCCTGCAATTTCTCAGCACGAAAATATTCAATCAGAGTAAGGTTGCGTATTTAAATGGAATTACGAGTCGGTGACGAAATCGCCAAACGTGTTGACGGCCACTTTTCAGCACCCAGCTTTCGCGATTCCTTTTATTGCAATTTCTTTGCGGCACATTTCCTCTTTAAAGGCAAACGATTCGCTTTCGTTGAAAGTAGTTGGAAATAAGAACTGAACGAATGGAAGGCCGAGGGAAGTGACAGGCGACTTTCTGCATAACTTAAAATATCTCGATGCTGGAAATGAACACAAGGAAAATCAGCAAATGCCAAAGGACAACAATGTCGAATTCGAAAGAAAACTTCAAATGTCAACCAGTTTACTTGATGCGCTCGTTTTGCATTTGACAGTTTTTCGAGTGAGAGTCGTTTTGCATACACAAGCATTCCCAGGCAAACTGCAAGCGTCTCCCAGAGGAAGCGATGTTTAATTATGCAAATAAAACAACAGCAACAAAGCGAATTTCGCTAATGAAACTCGGCGCCCACGAAGTGTTTGCACAATGACGGAGAGAGGTGCATACCCAAGATATTTCGCCTTCCTGTCCTAACAGTCTCGCTTTGAAGAGGCCAAGTCTCGCTGCTGCAAAACCACCGCTGAAGTAATAGCGCGCAAACAAGAGGCCGTTATAAAATAATTTGTAATTTAATTGAAGCATTTTGAGCAAAATTGCATGCAAATGTCCAATCAACTGCCGCCATATGGCGAACACACAGCACAGCTAGGCTTAATTTAATGCTCTTCATTTCTTCATTTTATTTATGCTTGCCGACGGCTTATTTAATTTGGTGCACATAAATTCTGTTTAGAGTGTCATTCCCGCCATTATCGTCCAATGGAGTAGGTAATGGCGCAGGTTGTGTATACGCACTGGCTGCCGCTCGCGCTACTCGTTCGAAAGACGGCGCGAATATAAGCAACTATGGTGGATAGTGAATGGCGAACATAAAAGCAGACGCAACTAAGTCACAAATTTAACTAGGTCAACGAAGTTCCATATCTTTTACCATTTTCTATAAAGAAAGTCATTAATAGTAGATACTACTTACTTTAATAACACATTTTTTAGCGCCAGCAACAACAGCCCGATAACAGGCACGTAGTGGTATCTCAAGTGTAATAACCTCACTTATAACTGTCTAACAACAGCTCGATTGTTCAAAAGCCGTTGAGAAGTGAACAAATGAATTGTCCTTCCGACATTTTTTCAATTAAAAGTCACTTAATGCGTCTGTGTGTGTTCAGGTCCATCCGCCCCATGCAGAGTGGCCCTCCACGCTGTGCATATAGAGCAAAAACGATTTCGAATCCGAAATCACTACAACCTTTATGGCCGACGTGGTGCTCGAAATGCAAACAAACTCATCCTCCGAAGCTCTCATTTGCTGTATTTAAAGAAGAACGCAAATAAATCGCTCCTTCTGATGGCAGCGGTGAGCAGTACGCATCAACAACGTGTCACCATTTGGCGGACAAATAAAACCGAAATGCGACCAAGTTTCACGTAACTTAGAACAAATCTATGCGAATGCCGCCCCGTTGGGTCTGGACACAAACACACTCTCAGACTATGGGTGGGTGAGTTTGTCAAAAGCTTAAAAGGCATTTTGTGGCCGAAAAAGTCAATAGCAAAGCGGTGTGAATGCACGAAGGTGCTCACCTGTCTGACCAAGTGCCAAAAACCAACAATTTTTTCTTTGTTTGTTCGATGTCATCACAAAGCCGCACCGACACGCTCACCCAAACAAATCGTTCAGCTGGTGTGGATTACTCGCAGGGAAATTCATGGGAATCAAATAACAATGCCAGCGGCCAATAAAATTTATATCGCTGCAAGAATTTAATCGAAGTGAAACGGCCGCCTTTTGTTTGCAATTTGATAGCGTGGATCCCGCACACCGGGTGAGTTCGGCAGGGAGTTCGAATATTGTCAGTGCCGGCTCACGGCAGGTACTAAAAGCAGCCTTGACTGGCAATGCGGTATATCCATTGCGTGTCTGTGCACTAATGCATATGAGTTTATGGCACTCACACACATGTCCTTGTTTGCCTACCAATTATCCTTGACTATCCGAGTTCGCTTTGTACAAGTATAAACAACAGGTTTTGACAGCTGACATTTGGCAGACTTTCTGATATTTAAAGCAAAGTTTGTGCGGTGAAGCTTAGCAAAGAAAAAGCTTTCTTAATCTCCTTAACTTTTACAGGGTCTACCAATTGGTGCAACAGATAGGTTCCGTAAAACTCGCCCACCTAAGAATACTATATTGAAGAGTAAGAATTTGATCCAAAAAAAGTCTCGAGGAGAAATATAGAACAAATTATACTTCGTTAAGCTGGATATGAATTATATATCATACTATAGTATAGGACCCTGTGAAATCTTTATCCTATTATATCCTTAGCTTCTTGCAATTTGTTAATCCTTTCTTTTGAAGTTTAATTTCAAAGTGCTTTAGAGCATGTTGCTGCTCTCAAAGTGATTCAAATCAAACGCTCAAAAACAGAAATAAATTTTTGGCAACTTTAATCTTAGGAACTCCTCGCTGTAAGTCATAAAACACTTCTAAATATTTATAATTTATATATAATTAACAAATATCTAACCAGATTTAATGAAGAGCCATAATTTGAGAAGCCTTTCAATTTCCACGAGTAATTGTGAGCCAATGTATTTGCAGCTGTATTGCAAATATCCCAAGATAGTTTTTCCCGGCTTAATAAATATTTATCTAATTCACAGAGACTTAGACTCACGGAGCAAAAGAAGACGGTCACATCTAGACAAACAGAGAGACAAATGATATTTGAACAAGCGATTTGTGCGCCGACATGCATGCAATCGTGTGTGCAAACATATTTACAAACGAACAAAACAGATGAAATGGACAAACGACCTTGAGACATGCAATGAAGGCCAGCGAGCGGATGTGCTGTGCCAGCCTTCGGTGTCAACCGACTTAAATGTTTCGTCATTTTTGACATTTCCGAAATTTAACCAGCAAATATTTATGCACAAGCACGCGGGAGACATAATTCTCAATGCAAGAGGCCGACGGCACTTTATTAGAATGGCATGTCTACGAAGGAAAAACTTTAAATGTGAAAGCAAAACGTTTACCGTTAGTTTATCATGTTTATAACCTTTACATACAGTGCAAAAATTATTTCATCAAGGGTAGGAATATACACCCATCCGTACCTATGTGAAAAGTTGCTGACTCGAATTGCTGAAATTGCGGTTTTAATAACAACAAAATTGTTGTGAGCAACAAATTGTTGACCAAACAGGCCAACACAACAAATGTTGTTTACACAGAATGTCGATGAACGTCGATGAAAGCGACTGTGGACAATTCTAGCTGGCCTAAGGGGCGAAATCAAATGATGTTGACCGACAAGTGTCGCAAATCCGGAGAACAATCGGAGTGAAGCTAAACTTATTAAAATTTTGCCAACAGCCAACGAACTCGAACTCGAATTGACTTGGTTTTTATTGTTGTTGATGTATTTTTGAATTTGTTGTTTACTGCTTATGAAGGCAATGCAAAAGGGAAAACAAAAACAAATGTGAAAATGAAAATGTAAAACAAATAACTTTCAGTTTAGCCTCTTTTGCTTTCATTTCCCTCTCCACCAATTTTAGATTATTCCATTTATTTGCCCCACATATACTGCACATAACCGTTAATTAGTGGGCTTAGATGTGTCTGAGATTATTTTCAACTATGTGAGCAATGAAAACGACATCGACACTTGATTTCTGCTCTTAACTCTGTATTTTTACTGCGTTTAATTAAATCGGTTGGTTTTAATAGGATTTTCACATAAATAATGGCTCAAATGTAACGTACAGTGGTGTGGGTAGCAAAATCAGGTGAACAAAATGGCAAAAAATAAATGTTAAGAAATCGGTTAATAAGTTCATATCCCGATCCATCCCAAGCTGAATTACAGTTGCCTTTAAAATCGATTCGTAGTAAAAACCGTTATTCGTGCTCTTCATTAAGATCCACTTTCTGAATAGGCGGGAATTGCTGTTGTCCGTTAATTGTCCCTATTGATTTTTCGTTGAGCCACACGCTGTGAGTTGAGAGAATCCATGAATGCAAACACACAACTTAATGCGGATCTCACGCAATGGTAGCTTCTGCTAAATCCGGCACTTAGTGCGAGGGCAGTTCGATTACTGTGCTGTTTGCAGCTTGTTTCAAAAAATTGTGGGTGTCAACAGGCGGTGTTCCGTTTGTTATTTGCTAATTGTTCTAAGTATCTTCTTCCATTGTGTGTGAATGTGTGCTAATAGCATGTGTCAGTGGTTTTGCTGTCAAAATATATTTGAATTAGATGGAAATTACATTTTTGTGTAATCGGTTGGAAAATTTCTGCATGGCGAGCAATTAATTGGAGCAATATTTGAAAATGACGTCCGACAGTTGTTTCAATAGCAAAGCAAACTAATTTGGAACATTTGTTAGATGCACTTAGTTGAATGCTTCACAATTGGTTCAATGGTTTCAATAAAATACTAATTTAACCTAGTACACTCCAACTTTGAACAGAATTTGAAGCACTGGAAACCAAGGCACGGTAAACGAAGCATTGAGATTGTGTCAAAGGATCTTTATTGCTCCTACAGATTCATGATCTTCATAGCACTTTTTTTCTAGAGTCATAACTAGTATGGTCTTAGAACTTCTCATAAACTAATAACAGATAGAAGAACATATATTTATATATATAATATTTCCGAAGCATGGGTCCGCTATTTTACCGATATATTTCAGACCATCTTCCTGAACCAACAAACAGCTAATAAAACATAAACAGATTAAACACCATTAATCTTTATAACGGGTGATTTGTTTGAGGTTAGGATTTTCATGCATTAGTATTTGACAGATCACGTGGGATTTCAGACATGGTGTCAAAGAGAAAGATGCTCAGTATGCTTTGACATTTCATCATGAATAGACTTACTAACGAGCAACGCTTGCAAATCATTGAATTTTATTACCAAAATCAGTGTTCGGTTCGAAATGTGTTTTATCGACAAATTTTGTTCAGCGATGAGGCTCATTTCTGGTTGAATGGCTACGTAAATAAGCAAAATTGCCGCATTTGGGGTGAAGAGCAACCAGAAGCCGTTCAAGAACTGCCCATGCATCCCGAAAAATGCACTGTTTGGTGTGGTTTGTACGCTGGTGGAATCATTGGACCGTATTTTTTCAAAGATGCTGTTGGACGCAACGTTACGGTGAATGGCGATCGCTATCGTTCGATGCTAACAAACTTTTTGTTGCCAAAAATGGAAGAACTGAACTTGGTTGACATGTGGTTTCAACAAGATGGCGCTACATGCCACACAGCTCGCGATTCTATGGCCATTTTGAGGGAAAACTTCGGAGAACAATTCATCTCAAGAAATGGACCCGTAAGTTGGCCACCAAGATCATGCGATTTAACGCCTTTAGACTATTTTTTGTGGGGCTACGTCAAGTCTAAAGTCTACAGAAATAAGCCAGCAACTATTCCAGCTTTGGAAGACAACATTTCCGAAGAAATTCGGGCTATTCCGGCCGAAATGCTCGAAAAAGTTGCCCAAAATTGGACTTTCCGAATGGACCACCTAAGACGCAGCCGCGGTCAACATTTAAATGAAATTATCTTCAAAAAGTAAATGTCATGAACCAATCTAACGTTTCAAATAAAGAACCGATGAGATTTTGCAAATTTTATTAAATTTAAATTTTTTTTTTAAAAAGTTATCAAGCTCTTAAAAAATCACCCTTTATATTAGATAGACATTTAAGTGAGAACTAATCCCCTTTCATACTTAAATTTGGATCATGTTTTCATTTTCAGTTGTTGACAAAGGTTGAAGAAATTAAAATTTTACAAAGTACAGCAAGATGCTTTTTTGTATCGCTACTCGAAAACTCCCCAAATCAGAAGATCCATTATATTTATTCATATGTGCTTGCTGAAGCGAAAAACTGGATACTCTTCTATAATTCTTTGAGCGCGAAGGAGAGGAGGGGGGTGGCCTCATAACAAAATGCCCCCTTTCGTGTTACTGCTTTATAATTTAGGGATAAGTTAACCATAAAATGAGGAAACAAATTTTGCGAATTTTGCTAAGCGCGCAAAAGTTTTGCTGCTTATGGCATTTGTATTTTGGGAGAGTTTTGAATATTAAAATAAAGCTGCGCACATTTTCACCTTTTCAAAACTGCCTTCCTGCCTCGTAGAAAGTTATGGCACAAAGCGGTAAATTCAGCATGACGCGGTGCGATTCGGCAGCACAGCCGTAGCTCCATATATTCTTCGCCAGCGAGTGTAGACACGTGACAACTACTTCTTTCTTGACATGCTCATGCATGCCGTGTATGTTGTGTATTTGTTGTTGTTTTTTGTGGCAAAGTTTTATTTAACCTAATCGCTCATTCGCGGCGAAAATGTGTCACAAAATGCCGCACAAGTTTTTCTGCCGCTCAAGCAAATTTCGAATGTGTCCTACCGTGGCTTAGAAAGTTTACAGCGCTCGTGAAATGCAGAGAGATAAATTGTGATTTGCTTTTCGCATAGCGAGATAGCAAATATTAAATAATGCTTTCGAGAAATAAAAGTTGCACGCCCTTGCGATTTAGATTGTTGCGCCAACAACACTTCCTCCAACCTTTGTATTTTCACTGTGTGCCCTTGCGGAGCGCATAAAACATTTTCTAGCAAGTAACTCTTGACTAGACGATGCTTAAGCTGTGCATGTTTGGGAGGAAAATATCGTTAGCCATTTTGCATAACCCTTCTAATTATTGCTATCAAAATATGTACTAAGGTAGACTTCTTTAGAAATAGACCGCAATTAATCACCTTAAGAGGGAATCTAAACTTGACTTATTTCACCGGCGGTCGGCCATCATGCGCTTAAATTGCCCTCATCAATGTCGATTTTGTATCATATAAATTATAAGGAAAAAATTCCATTTTCTTATGAAAAGAAAACACACACAATTCTATGGATGAACGAAAGAATGAATAACGGTAAGTATTAAAACCGAGAATAAAAGTTGAATTTACCATTTGGTTGCTGTGAAAGCCATTAAATTAGTTTAAAAGCAGAGAAGGCAAACATTTAATGGAAGCGATAAATAAATTATTCTTAAAGGAAGAGGTGCCAAATGAAACAACAGCTGATAAAATAAGCATTTTTTCTTATTAAGGCAGTATACACAAATAGCTGATGAAATCACTTCCTCTTAGAAGCTTAGATAAATTGCCATTTCATTGAAAGAATTCGCTCCAAAACATATACATTTAACTAACACACACATTGCCAGATGAACTTGTTTATTTTTAAACATTTCGGATATTTTTGGCCCGTCAATGACTTAATTTCATACGCACAACCCGCTAATTTCACCACCTCTAATTATAACTTGACAACAAAATCTCCCGGGGAAGTGTGAGTTGAGGGTTGAGTTGCCGTTAATTAAGGTTTGTGTTTGCCATTTCCTTACTCTCCACAGGCAGCATTGGCCCCCCTTTTGGTCTATGCGAAAAGGCTGAATCAGCATTATCTGAATTTCCATTTCTGCGTACGTCACTGCTGCCTACATCAGCCTCAATGTTATGCCAAGGAGGTATTTCCGCATTGACGCGTTAAATCCCTTAAAATTGCCAGAAAATTTGTTGACTCACGACTATGTGAGGGGTACTACCTCCCAGAACCATTCTAGCTGCAAAAATTTGTTCAAGGAAAACTGGTTTGATGTGGTTGGTTCGTATTTTGAGAGCTTAGTTGCGCTTCACCTGCTGTTCCGAAGATGTTTATGTCAACTCTTAAGTCCGTGTGGTAGCAATACTGTTTGTGCCTTCCTTTGAGACCTAATGTACCAGCTTTGAGGAAAACGGACACTACCAGATCGTGGACACAATTGAAGACCCTACAAAGATGTGGAACCGCTAGGTTTCTATTTCAGCGAGCGCTTGCTGTGCAAACGTACGAGTAGTTGACAGCCATGTCTATGCGATTGGGCCGTCATCACCTTCGGGCGCTCTTAACGGTACAGTGCATTCACCGTTCTTCCACTCTACTTGCGCCAAGCATTAAGTTTGTTATTTTACGCACTGTTGCACATTTCAAAAAACTTTACGACAAAGATTCGCAACGTTATCCTTTCTGAATGGCGCTTCCTGCTTCGCTTGCATAAACGTAATTTGCACAGCGCTCACAATGCTGCCTTTTATACTCTTTCGCTCTCGCTTTTAACCGCCGTTCAGATTTGCTGATGCATGCGCTTCTGAAAGAATAGAAAAGTCGTCAACGGAAGTAGGTGTCTAATAATAATCATAAATCCAGCGGAGAGCTGTGCGACCAAAGTTAAATGGCGAACGAACGAACCGATAGAGCTCTGAGGCTTTTACAGTGCTACGGGGTTAAATGCATGTATTCGGTGGGTATTTCCATGGAGGCATACGTGGAAAGTGTGTCAGTGTGTAATTTAGTGAGGGACTAACGGTAACTGCAGATGCCACATCATCTTTACGCCTGCTTAGGCGAAAGCGGCCGCCATATTGTGGCTCGAGTCACATCTCATCAATTGCTCTGTCATTTGGTGAGCTTCGTTTGGCTTGCCGACTGGTTTGCGCGCTTGGCTGGACTTCTTAGTAACTCCCTCTGGCCATTAGTATGCACACTTATTATAATAACGGTTTCTGCTATGCTTCCCAAATTCTTCCGTTTGCACCCGCTGAAAGGATCGTCCCCATTTTGTGTGTTTGTCGTGCCTTTTTAGCAGAAAATTCTATATCCATCCGTTACTGCAACTTATCTGCCGCTCGGCAATTATTTTCACATTTCGTTTTGACTTCTGCATACTTAGAATAAATCAATCACCAGTCGTCTGCTTAATATTCTCTACACACACATGTACTTTTGAGTGACTGTATGGGGCTGTAATAGAGGATACTCCACTGTCGAGTTGCTGAAGTTGAATTGCCTGCAAATGCTTTACTATTAATTTCAACATATATTTCGGCTTCTTTAGAAAATTTAACTTAAATACTTCAAATGGGAATCCACGGCAGAGTTGAAGTAAATAGAGACAACGAGTCACCACCACAAATTAAATTCAAGAATTGCTAGGGCTCTCGAACCAATAATTTCGATTTATTCCCACCTTCTGACTTAGTATAGCCAACATAACGAATTCAATACCACCTCTACAAAATTCATAAACCTCTTAGAAAAACACCGTTAAACGAAAAATTGCTCAAATCCTATGCCTACTGAACACCTGTTGGCGCTCTTCGGCACATATTCAAAGCATTCAAGGAATCATGTCTTATGAAGATAACTTTAGCTCGTGGAAGATAACGGTTGTTTGTTGCAGTAAAATTGAAGGGCGTTAATGTTTAAATAACAGAATATGAAGAGAAACATAATAGACGCAAATACTCGACATTTCCTTGTCAGAAGGGATGAAGCAAGGAAATTATACACAAAAACAGTGTGGATGAATTGTTGAAGAGAGGGATGGCGGGGCACAAGCACTTTGTCTTTCAAGGTCACTGCTTTGCTACTTTTCTTCCTCTACTAAATTCATTCAAACATCACGCTATGTTCTATTTATATCTACTATTTACTAACGCGTCATCTCTCCGACAGCGCACACACTCGTTCATTCATTCCTTATGTATGCGGCGCTTAGCCTCATACATAAGTTCTACGCGCATAAGCACTCGTACATCCGCCCACGCATTAACATAATGAACACACATATGTATGAGGGGGCAGGCGCACTTCCCCCATCCCTGGCCGTAATTAAAGTGCTTCGAAGTGCAGCTGTATGCGCCACCGTAGGCGACGAGCTGTGGCGAGCACTTCCAGCAATCTTTTTAGAAGCAAACATACATGGGAGGACATGGGGGCCGTGGTGTGCCTGTCCATATGCTCATGCAAACTTGTATTGACTTTGTGTTAGTTTGGGTGTTTGTTGTGGCTAAAACTACTGTTGCTTTACATAATGTCGTGTTAGCGCTATATTATGCAGATACAGAGTGCACCATCTCTTTTTTGTCGGTATGTAAATATAATATAGTGAAACTGTACAAGTCTATTCGAAATCCAAACGCCGGGTTTTGAGCCTAAATCATTATTTGACCATATTTTCAAATAAATTGAAAAAGTATGACATCTCTCAAAAAAAACTCGCTTTATAGAGCTGTGATGCTCTAAAGCCTAATAGAAAAAAAATAAAAATGGTGAATTTTAGTGAATCAATCCACTCGGTTGGAGAAGTACAAGTTTTGGAACAGTTGGAACAACCTTTTAAAGTTCCATAAAATAAAACATATCTCAAATACAAAACTAATTTTCGAAATTTGTGTTTACAAACCGTCTTAGAGATGGCGCACCCTGTATGTAGTTGTGTGATGTGTCTGGAAGTATGCGACTTGTTAACGTGTGGGAAGTTTACGCTAAGCTTTGAGCATTCTCAAATAAAAAGCGGACACTGTACTCATTCTAATAGGCATTCTGACTCGACTTTTGTTTCCCTATATTACATTGTATTTTTACGAGCAAGATTGCAACATATTAACATTCTTAAATATTTATATTTGTGCAACTATGTTGTACGCGGTGGAATATGCTCATAATAGTTAACAGTAACAGCTTGCAGCAATGGAGATACAATTATAAAACTACAAAAGATACTATAATCTGTTAATAATTCAGTTCTTCGTTGGAAAATACTTTTTTGTTTCGAAATAAAATTATTGAAATTCTTATACGAAATTAAATTTTCCAAGAGTGATGAGACGAACTATATTTATATATGGAAACTGATTTCTCTACAGATTTCGATGCCAAAGAACTTACTTTCCCATGTGAAAAGAATTGGAAAAAGTATTTTTTCTCCTTTCAGCAATTTATTGTAAAAAGTAAAATGTCATAGAGCCTCCTTATGGATTATTGGGAAATACAAATACAACTCTCTTTGAAATAGTTAAAAAGGTAAGATGAATTATAAATGAATAAATATAATATTGGGAGTGCATTTGTAACACTGTATCTAAGTAAAATATTGTGGATAAAATTGAAATTAGTCATGCTTCTTGTGGAGAACGCCACAATGTGATATTCATTCATTTCGAGAACATGAATATAATGGCAGAATGGTCAAATATCAGTTAGGCAAAGCTCAAAATGCTCAAAAGAGACTTTCGCTCTCAAATTATATTACAACCAAATTTATCCAAAAACTGGGCTTGGTTTTTCATTAATAATGGTGTTCAATGGAACTCGGTATTTGGTGTATATTTGGCACAAATTTCCTTAATAAATTGCCTTTTCCAGGTAATTTCACTTACCTTGTGTGCCCGAACTATTCCCGCCCTTCGATGAGCTGCAATTGTTGTTCAGCGAATTGAAGAAATTCGCAGCGCCGGTGCGACGTAATATCCAAAACATTATGCCGGAGAACGCCGTATAACTTGCTAATGACTGATAACTGTGTTTATAATATTTTTTTGATATCCTGTTTGACTGATATGCGCTGTTACAATTCAGCCTGTACTGGCAGATTTTATTATTAAACTTCTTACTTTTAAATTGAATTGTTGATTTTGTTGCTCACATTATTATCGCATGCGATATTCCAGTTATCCACTCAAGATCTTTTTTATTTCATTTTTCTAGACACCGCTGAATTAACTGCAAAACAATGTTATTTTTATTTGCCACAATACATTTATTTTACTTCTTTTCATGGGGCGTTGCGATACGCCAAGACGTATACGTAACCCTTTTGGATAAATTTAAAACGGGCTCGCGTTTATCTGCCTTATCCAAATTCTAATTATGCACTTGCTGTTAGGCAACAGCGGCCACTCACTCAGTAATTATAATGCCCAGCCGCCCATATCAAATTCTACCGTTACAAATTAAGCTCCACTTTTTCAAATTCTACGCTTACTAAGTGCAAGTGAAAGATAACGCCAGCACAATTTGTGCTAGATATTGCTGGCATACAAAAATGTTTACTATTTTAAAATAGAAATAGATAGACGACATACTAAATTTAATTGAATGTTAAATTCGTATCGTATTCGCACATAATTTGTGCTTGATAATTTTAAACTGGAAATAGTAAGAGGATACACTAAATTTAATGAAAAGCTAAATTCATGTTTATCGAATATTCTTTGTTTTTGATTATTTAAATACTGATTCAATATCGAATTTTAAGTAACTTTAATTAAGAGCTTTTTTAGTTTACAAAATCCTGTATATATCTTATTTAATTGCAATTATAAGAGTAACAACTCGCGCTCTTGCGAAAGCATCATTGATCAAATGAAAGTGGCGAGCCAAGGGCACTCCAAAATTTAATTGCCTGGAAAATTGTGTAAACTTCAGCGACCGAAGTGAAGTAAACAAAGCGATTTGTTTATCAAACAAAGGCAAAAATTAGTAAGCACTCTGTTAACCCGTTATTTAATGTCTACTGGCTGCCGTATTTCTTTTTGTGGCAACAAAACGGCTTATCACCGATATTCAAGTCACGCAAACGCTTTGAAATGCCGACGGTATTCAACAGTTGCGCCTATTGCCACGATAACTCGCGCATTGTCCTTTGTGTGTGTTTGTCTTAATTAGCAATAAAACTCAGTTTAAGCACTTCCCCACAAACACAGCGAGAAAACCATTTGAAATCGCTTACACCAGCTAACAGCTGTTATTGTTTACTTCTTTATTTGTTGTTGTGATTACTTTTATTACACATAGGAACACACTGCCACTGCCATACACATTTGTCGCAGTCAATTTGACCACACAATGCATTTGAAATGAAGAAAAAAATCGCTCATTTGGACGCGTCGACGTGTGTCAACTTCATTAATTCCGCCGTCAAACACAATGAAGTGCCTCTAAACCCACACACGCACACTATTCCATATGTGTTGGTGTTTTGGTCCTTTAAAACTTCCCGGATGCACCCGAATCCTGCGCTTATGCCAATAAAGAGACGATATCCACTATAAATACCATTCAACAGCCGTCTGCACTTCACTGAATTGTTGTTTTTATTGGATAATTTTTTGATTATTTACTCTTTGTGACATTCAGTAACGCGTTGCCTGGCATTTGGCGAGCTCTTCGCGTAATCCACCGTTACTCGCTACGATTGCCGACAAACTGATTTGATATCCTGTCGTGTTTGCCATTATATTCGCTTTATACCGTAAGCGTTACACAACGTAAGCACGTAACGAACGTAACAAAATAATGCGAAAGAGAGAGAGAGAGCATGAGAGAGGATTTGGAGCTCAAATTGCACTATGCACTGTGTGAATTCATTTATTTATTTTTGAGATTATATAGTAAGTTTGAATACCTTGGAGACTTTAAAAATATCATGGAAGTGTCTCAGGAGTATTGTAAGTATTTAATGTCTTTAGACAAATATGTATTTTTTATTCAACATTTATCTCATTTTTAAATTTCTGCGTGCTATTTCCTTCGTCTCTTTGCAATACTCAACACTAGAGAGAGCGAAAGAGAGCGAAAGAGAGCGAAAGAGAGCGCACCTACAAACTGTTCCCAAATACCTTTGTTGTCGAAATATGCTAATACCAGCGCTTAACACAACTACAGTTAAATGCGGTATTTGAATTCTACACCTGCAAAAATGTTCCTGTCGATTGGAGGGGACACATATACATATTACTTACTTGTACAGCACAGCGAAAACTTTCTCTTTTATTAGATTATAGCTCAACAGAAATTCATCTACACTCATTCCAGGAATTAATTTGTATGTGAGGAAGCATGTTGCCTCCACCTTTAACACCCACAGAACTCTGACCCATTCGACAACAAAACGATTGACAGCAAATAAACCCAATGAAGCTAATACACTTATTTAAACATATTTGGCAATTACGCGTGTGTAAATGAATTTTATTATCAAATTACTATGTGTGTGTGGAAAATAGTTGAATGAACTCTCTTCATCTTCTTTCACTCCTATTTGTGTTGCAAATAATGGCTAAGCGATCGCTTTTCACTCGCTGTTCCCGTTAGATTCATTGAAATGAAATTTAGGCATGAACACTTACACACACATACTCAATCGCGGTAAATAGAAAATCTTCCATCTTGAAACTTGTCAGCATTTACGAACATTCAGTTATGATTGACGTCGCATTCACATTAATCAATCAGTGGTTCATCCGCTGTGAAAATGCCGCGTGTGTGTGAGTATATGTGTGTGAACGCATAAAAGCAGATGAACATCAATAAATGGTTGTCGACACATAATTTACTCGAAGCAGGTGTACTGCTATATGTGCTGAATGCCCTTACCCAAGCCCCATGCCTGTTGGCAGTCCGCGGAAGAGACGATTCCACACCATTTCCAAAGTCAATATCGAATTGGCACCTGCTTTATCACAACAACAACAACAACAAATCAACTATAAAGCTGTGAATTATGTATATGAGGTGCACTGAAGTGAATAAAACACTCATTCATTCATGATTTATCTATGTATAGATTGATCTGCCTATGTATGTATGGTATATCTAATCTGTGCGAATGGAAATGTTGCGTATACGCCGCGTGTAGCAGCTGAATGCAGTGAATGCGAAATCAAGATGTTAAGTTGGCAGCTGATAATTTAGTGGGTTCATCGATCATGTCGTCATGTCGCACTGCGCTCTGTTCTTGGTATTTATTCAATTACGGCAATTTCTTGCCACGAAGTTGTTGTTCACTCTCGTTCAAGGTTGTTGGGATTTTTCCAAAACAAAAAATTAAATGAAATTATGCGGAACACAATGAAATTACTTGAGTCCAATGTATTTTATTCGAATATTCCAACTAGAATTTTACTTTATTTCATTTTACACTCAATAATTGCTTTGTTACTGCAATGCTTCACGCAGGTCAGTGCCTGATTTTCAAGGTAAGAAATTACAACAAGCGTAATAAAGTCACTTAAGTCTCCTCGGGCTACGGTGGATATTAAAGTAAAAGACACTCAGTGTCGTCTGCGCCGTCAGTCAGGCAACTCTTTTGAAGATCATTTGACTTTCAACTTCTGAAACTTTAAAGTGCAAACGGGGAAATAAAAACAAAAACACCAATTACTTGCGCAAACCTGAATATTAATTAGGCTATTTTGAGCAGAAGACAAGCCAAAGCAGAGATAAGCGAAGCTGCAATAACAAACCGTAATGGAGGACAATTAAAATTTTGGTCAAACTCAACGCAAAGACACCTTGACTACGAACAAGCAACATGCGTTTGGCTGTTTTGTATTTGTATATGTATCTGTAAGTATCTTGTAATGTCCACCAACCACCACGGTTATACACAAAATCTAAGCCATAAATGAAATTAAAAAGCCTCTGGCTAGTGAGCAGGTCTCGCGGTTCAAGCGCAGCCCATTTTCGGTCAACAAAAGTGGCAGCCGGCGTTACTTGCTGTCATCAGATTATGACTAGCTCTTTGATTTGAAGCCAGCCTAGGACTGGAAGAGAATGAGACTGTTTATATTTACAATGGTTCTAAAATTAAAATTTCTTATATGTTTCCTGCCTCGAATATTCAACACATAATTTTTATTTTGCATTTATCGGATCTTGAAGTCTCACCTCTAGTCTAAATTTTAGTAAGAGAATCTATTGAAACCCTTAATTGCAGTTTGTGTTATTCATTATTTTATATAAAACGCCTTACAACACACATATATTTCATCTTAACTCCATATGCACAATTCTCTTTTATTCTCTCGTTTATACCTACACAAATCAATTTTGACTTTTTGAGCTGTAGTTTGTACTTCCCCTTACACACCACCACACACGTAGATGTGCATAGAATACTTCCCCTTCAAGTTCAGAAAAACTTTGCCAAACCGCAACAATGACAACGAATTGTTGTGCCATTGCCAATCTAAACCGAACAAGTCGGCTTTTAATGGAGCAGCAAAGCCGGGAAGTGGTGTGAACACCGCAACTACACGTTCGCAGCACTCAGGGCTTGGCAGAAGGCGTGCATGCCGCAAAAGCCGCATAAACAGCACATCAGCAGCACTAATGCGACCAGCTTCACCAGCAAACTACAAACAACAACATCGAACAACGAAAACACCAGCGGTAACTACGAGTACACTTGCCGCCTTCTCCCATCCACCTCATGTCATGCTATAAACAAAAGCAACAACAGGCAAAGGTAGCCACAACACCGACATGCTGCACACTTCCAACCTGCGAGTGAACAATTTGGCTGGATTTTATTTGTCTCTGGTTATCAAACTTAGTGGAACCTCGTATACCAACTGACATTTGGTAGAGAAGAATGCTAAGAGAGTTTGTACTAATGTTCATTCAACGACTCAAATTTATAAGAGATCTCACGAATCAATATATAATACCGTGGTATAAGTCCGTGGTGCGAATCATATTATTTTTAAGAAACCAAACCGTTGAATGTAGAACGTTGCGATGCCAATCTACGATATATGTTGCTCATTACCTTCCTTCCCTAGATCCTTCTTACTCCATTCTTTTCAATTTGTCCTTTATTGACTTGAGACTACCATTTCAATGTTTGCCACTTTCGTTAAGCATTCTCCATGTCTTCATGACCTTCAGCAGAGCCATCATGAGGCCGCAGTTATGTCGACGTTTTATGGACTCTTTGTATCGCCTGCCATGTTGGGTCATTGGCAACTTTTCTGCTCGCATTTTTCCCAATTACGAGTAATATGGAAGGTATGTTTACAATGTTCTGCGTCACCATTTCGGTACTGCGAAAGATTCACACGAAGCAATGAAGCAACGAAGCGTGAATGTGCTCAAAAGTCAACAGAAAAAGGCAGCAGCCGGCTCTGACTTCAAAGTGCATACCAGCTCTGTCACCCAGGAACCTGATCTCACGCATTCAGGCAATTGGCACGTGGCGCAGTTCGGTAGCAAGGCACAAAGACACTCTTCTCTCTTTTTGCTCTGTAATTTTGCTTAAAATGCGTAGCCAAATTTTAATTTCCATCAACATCAAGTGTGTTTATTCGTTTTCGGTATTTGAGTTGAATTTGTCTGGTCGCCATCTTTAATGCATTGTTAACTTTTCTTCGGTCTGATAAACGTTAACATTTATCGGCAAAAACAAAGGATGCTGGCGTTGACCGAAATGACCGAAAACCCACAGAGTAATGTTATTGAAAGCGAATGCTAATGACAATTGTGGGCAAACAGTAACGGCAAATTACATGTGCATTATATGACTCAATTTAATTCAAGCCCTGATTAAGTAGTGAAGTTGAATTGTGGATAGTATTTTGGGAGTTTCATAGTGGAGATTACATTAGTGTGAGCGTCTTCAGTTGTCAAACTTAAATTCATAGCAAAAGATTCCTTGAAAACCCGAATCAGCAAAGGTTTACTTCCAATGTTCTGACTGAAATTTAGGTTGATGTACTTAAACCAGTTTTGATTATTCGTTTTTATCTCAGGCCCGCTTTTCCCATTTCACACCTTCACTTAATTTTTAAAGATCAGAGACGAAGTATATTCCAATATGTGTTTCCAACATCAACATGAATTTTCAAGAGACATCCACTTCAAGCAAATGGAAAATTAAATTAACATTGCCCTCGAAAGCTCCATCGCATGCGGGCGCACGAACACTTTAAGCATTTATAGTGAAATAAAATCGATTATCTTGTAGAACAATGCTCTGGCCGACGTGCACGTGGGTGTGTGTGGCAAACTCAGGTGAATGCTGCAGGTAACGCCACCCAGCCGACAATAAATGTCAGAAAGCGCACAGATGCCCATTCCAGTTCCGAGCTAATACGCGAACAATTTCAAGTGCATATAGAGGATGGATGTATGTATGTTGGTATAGATATAAATATCGAAAGAAACTGAAATGGTAAAGTGGACCAGAAAGTGCAAAAATGCTCGCAGCCATTGAATGTGCTAGAAACCCAGTATGAGTGTGAATGAGAGTGTGAATCTATATTTTCCTTGAACTTATTGGAAACTTCTGTGTGCCATATACAGCCAGCCACGAAACACGCCGCACACAAGTAACTGAGAAAGTCCACAGAAATACTTAATCTTTAGAGATAAGAGTGATTAAAAAGAAAGCCGCACATCTGCTTAATGCATTCCAAACACTGGAGAGTATTTTCTAAAAAAATACTTTAGTTCTAAGAAACATTATACCAGCCCAAAACATCGAAATTATATCCGATTTGCCTGCAACTCGCTTAGATAAAATATCATGATCCAAGATTAATGGAAAATCTGGATTTCTAATCGTCGCGTTGGACCACATATTGTATTTTCTCTATGCATATCTCTGGAAGCGTTTCTAAAATTAAATACTTATAATAAATACAGAAGATATGCGCTGCCTCCCCTCTTCACATTGCCTCTTCCAGAAAAAACATACTTAAGTGCAGTGTATTATGAGAACTTTTATGTTCATTGACTGCTGCTTTCCTACTAATGTCGGAAGAAATATAAAATGTTATAAAACAAAATTATAATTGAGGCACTTAAATGAAATCGAATTTTATAGACAGCAATATTTTCGGTGAACACTTCACTTTTCCACGTTCAGGCTGGTTGCACTCCATGTGTAAATGAATTGCTTTGTTCCTCACAGAAATTACTATTTTTAAGTGCATTTTAATATACTAGCTCCCATTATATTACCGTTTTCAATCTATTCGCGCTTCAACGCTTTCGCGCCTGCGAGTAAAACAACAAATCAGCACCCGTCAAACATTCCACAGTGACACGCTTCAGTCACACGGCAGCCAAGTGCAAATGTCGATGAGCGCATTCCGGGAAGACATTACTCTCTAGAACAACGAATTCCATTTTGCGTTTGTTCCTTTGACGGATCCATTAGTGGAAATATGAGAGATGTTTCACGTTTCACTTGATCGACACTTATTGACGGGCTTATGTAAATATATACCGTATATTAGAAAATTCGGTTTTATTCGGTAGACTGTTACGAAGAATAATACAATCATTAATGTTTGTATTTCCTGATGAAATGTGTCTTAATCGGAAAATCGAGAGAATTCAGAATTAATTTTATATTTATACTTATTTAGAAGCTATTGAAGGCCGAGTGTGGACTAGATACACATGAGGAGGGCGTCTGCAACTTTCACTGTTATTGAATTTGTTCCAATTGAGTTATTATTATTTTATTTACCATCAAACTGGAGAGCTCTGGTGTAAACTCTACTGCAGGATTTTGTGTTAACTCCCTTGTTATATGGTGGTAATTAGTAATGCCAATATTAGATATTTGGGGAATTAGAGGAATTTCAACTACAAAACCAATTCAAGCTCTTACAATGAAGGTCTCTGCTGCAGTCAACCTCAAATGCTGGTGCAAATGTGCAAAAATCCACTTCTACTTAAGAGGGGGTTCGCCGACTTAATCCTGTTGTTCACGGGATTACAAGCTTGTTTAGGGGACCAACTTTCGTTGGCGTTGTGTGCCGCTGTTCGTGTGTCTAAACTTCTCAAATTCTCACTAACACATTGAACGTCGAGTGGCAGCGACATTTGCACAGGCAGTGAGTTGATCCGATTTGGCGCTGGAACAATTCTGCTCGTTAACTTGTTGATTGAATCACGCTTTAATTCACTCAATATTTGATCAAAAGGCAACACAAACACACTGGGCTCATGTGTTTATTGTTGGGTGGAAAGCAAAGTGCCAACAATGTTGCCAAATTTAATGCTAATTTATGCATTGGAAAATCAATTTCTTATTTACACACCAACGATTGAAGAAAGTGAAAGAATGAAAGGTCCAATGGAATATACACTTGCTCCGGATGCCTGGAAACCTTTGATAGATGAAGAGAGTTTAGCTTTTTATACAATCGGACTGAACGTTATTATTCCATAAAGAGTAAAAATATCCCTTCAAGGAAGTTGATCGCAAATCCATTTGTAATCCCACCAAACCTCATAAATAGTATACAAATGTTCGTATTCGATTTATTATTAGAATCCGGTCCATGAAATATAAATGCGTAATAGAAATGTAGGGCAAAGCGAATACATAGTTGATATTGAAAATAATAATTGTCGCAATCGTTTTATTTATGAAATTATCCCACAAAGGTTCTCGCATTAATTGAATTAAATAGCAAAATTATGTTCAATGCCAACGCAAACACAAAGGTCATGTGTAATTAATTATAACCGGAGACTTTCCAAACACAACGCAATCGCCATTAATCAAATGAGCAAACACATCGTTGCAATTGCATTAATTTAGTCATCAGCAGCGTAAATATTTCTGTTGAAGCTCTAAACTCAGTAACGGTATAAATGCATTTTTACTCTTCGAATAGTTTTAATATGTTGTCAGTAGCAACCTTGTGATTAATCCCCAATATGCTAACTTGTGGCACAATAATTATCCATAAATATGATAATAATTGTAGCCAGTTCAGCACTTTCCTTTATTTGTCAGCGTTAATAATTGAAATTTCAAGAAATAACCAAAATTACCTTTCAGATTGTAAACCCCATGGGTTGTAACCATGGGAACTCCTCTTAATTTATAATTTCCTTTCACCGCCACATTTCATTTTGGGTGTTCCTCGGAAATGCTAAATAACGGCACATCGTAATTAAACACGCTGTTCGTCAGAGCGTGTAAAGTTGAAAGTCGAAATTTCTGAAGTGACCTTGTAGTATATCTTAAGCCTTTCGCGCTCGAAGTTGAATTACTTTGCACTTCTAAGTTGTTGGCTGCTGCCTTAGGTGCTGCTCACCTTGGGGATACGACTCTTTGTCAAAGACACGGTTAAGCTACGGATGATACGGCATTTGCATTCAATTACAATAGATTTACGAAATATGAAAATTATTACCAAATTTTTGGCACTTCACGGTATTTGCTATTGTCCTATATTCCTATTGTATAAGTGAGCGCTAGAAGTGTCGAATAATATAAAGAAAATATGCGAATGTATTTGGTATTAGGTAGGTATATTCGAAAAACATATGTAAAAGTACTAGAGAGAAATAAGAGAGGCAAAATCAGCTTAAAGAAAATCTAATATTTTTCATGGACATTACATGGAAGATAAATCGCAAATTGCAGCCATTAAGAAAAAGTGAAAAAAAAAATTGGAGAGATCAGCAAACACGCACAAATAATTAACGCAATCACAAGCAAATAACGGGTAAATAAGCATAAAGTATATGAGAACACACCAGAGAGCCAACTCGTTAATGCAAATTCGCCAAGAATATTTCCACTAATAAATAAGAAGCGGCATTGTATTAACCTGAATAACTGATTATGTTTAATTGGATGCTGGTTCAACGCACTAAATTATCATTACTTCCAATACTCGGTGCTTTACTTTTCAATTTCTGTTGTGTGCACCATTGCGTATACGCAACATGATGCAGACAGAAGTAGCCGCCCACACACAGTTGAGGGAGTCTCATGTACCCATGTACTAAGCACGCACCACTGAATGTACACATGAGTCAGCGCGCTGGCAAACCAAGCGAATGAGCGTTCTTCCATCCGAGCGAAGAAAAATTGTAATTGCTTTTCGCTTCGCCCGTCGTCTGCATATTTGTGGTAAGAATTAATTGCGAAATAATGTTGTCACTTTTCGAATATTTGGGCAGCATGCATTCGTTTAACGGAATTCCAGCGAAGACAGCAATTTACTTTATTTGTTTCAATATTTAGGGTGTTGCTGCTTTTTCATTAATATGTGAACTACCTTTTCAACCAATGATTTTAGTGAATTCTCAAAGTTCATAAGCGCAATTTGCCTTTAAGAATAGGTTGTGGAACATTGATATCCTATCTTAGCATCATCATTAACTAAAGACTTTAGACAATTCAGTTATGAGACTATAAATAGAACTCAATAAGCTTTGGCAGATATGCATTTCTTCAAGTGATTCTGGTTCATCGAAAACCTTTATCGATTTATTTGTATAAATCGGCATATAAAAGTACTTACATATATATTCCTATATCTAATGCTGAAATAAATAAATGCTACAAGTTTAGGTGAATCAACTGTAATCCAAGAAGAAATTATTTTCGTCTATGCAACCTTCTTCTTCTTAACTGGCGTAGAAACCGCTTACGCGGTTATAGCCGAGTCCACAACAGTGCGCCACGCATCTCTCCTTTTGGCGTTTTGGCGCCAATTGGTAATACCAAGTGAAGACAGGTCCTTCTCCACCTGGTCCTTCCACCGGAGTGGAGGTCTCCCTCTTCCTCGGCATCCACCAGCGGGTACTGCATCGAAAACTTTCAGAGCTGGGGCACTTTCATCCATTCGAACAACATGACCCAGCCAGCGTAGCCGCTGTCTTTTTATTCGCTGGACTATGTCTATGTCTATGTCGTCGAACAACACATACAGCTCATCATTCCATCTTCTGCGGTATTCGCCGTTGCCAATGTTTAAGGGACCGTAAATCTTCCGCAAAACCTTTCTCTCGAAAACTCCTAGTGCCGTCTCATCGGATGTTGACATCGTCCACGCTTCTGCACCATAAAGTAGGACGGGAATGATGAGGGACTTGTAGAGTTTAGTTTTTGTTCGTCGATAGAGGACTTTACTTTTCAATTGCCTACTCAGTCCATAGTAGCACCTGTTGGCAAGAGTGATTCTGCGCTGGATTTCAAGGCTGACATTATTATCGGTGTTAATGTTGGTTCCTAGGTATACGAAATTATCTACAACTTCAAAGTTATGACTGTCAACAGTGACGTGGGAGCCAAGACGCGAATGCGCTGACTGTTTGTTTGATGACAGGAGATATTTCGTCTTGTCCTCGTTCACCACCAGACCCATTCGCTTCGCTTCCTTATCCAGGCGGGAAAAAGCAGAACTAACGGCGCGGGTGTTGTTTCCAATGATATCGATATCATCGGCGTACGCCAGGAGCTGTACACTCTTGTAAAAGATGGTACCCTCTCTGTTTAGCTCTGCAGCTCTTATAATTTTTTCCAGCATCAGGTTAAAGAAGTCGCACGATAGTGAGTCACCTTGTCTGAAACCTCGTTTGGTATCGAACGGCTCGGAGAGGTCGTTCCCGATCCTGACAGAGCTTTTGGTGTTGCTCAACGTCAACTTACACAGCCGTATTAGTTTTGCGGGGATACCAAATTCAGACATCGCGGCATAAAGGCAGCTCCTTTTCGTGCTGTCGAAAGCAGCTTTAAAGTCGACAAATAGATGGTGTGTGTCGATCCTTTTTCACGGGTCTTCTCCAAGATTTGGCGCATGGTGAATATCTGGTCAGTTGTTGATTTTCCAGGTCTAAAGCCACACTGACAAGGTCCAATCAGTTTGTTGACGGTGGGCTTAAGTTTTTCACACAGTACGCTCGATAGAACCTTATAGGCGATGTTAAGGAGGCTTATCCCACGGGTCTCCCTTTTTGTGGATTGGGCAGAGTACACTGAGATTCCAATCGTCGGGCATGCTTTCTTCCGACCATATTTCGCAATGAAGCTGATGCATGCACCTTATCAGCTCTTCGCCGCCGTATTTGAATAGCTCGGCCGGCAATCCATCGGCCCCCGCCGCCTTGTTGTTCTTCAAGCGGGTAATTGCTATTCTAATTTCTTCACGGTCGGGCAATGGAACATCTGTTCCATCGTCGTCGATTTGGGAATCGGGTTCGCCATCTCCTGGTGTTGTACTTTCACTGCCATTCAGCAGGCTGGAGAAGTGTTCCCTCCACAAACTCAGTATACTCTGGTCATCAATAACTAGATCACCGCTGGGGGTCCTACAGGAGTGTGCTCCGGTCTTGAAACCTTCAGTTAGTCGCCGGATCTTTTCGTAAAATTTTCGAGCATTACCCCTGTCGGCCAGCTTGTCAAGCTCGTCATACTCACGCATTTCGGCCTCTTTCTTTCTTTTTCTGCAAATGCGTCTCGCTTCCCTCTTCAGCTCTCGGTATCTTTCCCATCCCGCTCGTGTTGCGGTCGATCGCAACATTGCGAGGTAGGCAGTCTGTTTTCTCTCCACTGCGAGACGACAATCCTCATCATACCAGCTGTTTTTTGGGCTTTTCCGAAAGCCAATGGTTTCGGTTGCAGCTGTACGTAAGGAGTTTGATATGCCGTCCCACAGCTCCCTTATACCAAGATGCTGATGAGTGCTCTCAGAGAGCAGGAGTGCAAGTCGAGTAGAAAATCGTTCGGCTGTCGGTTGTGATTGCAGCTTCTCGATGTCGAACCTTCCTTGTGTTTGTTGACGTGTGCGCTTTTCTACACAGAGGCGGGTGCGTATCTTAGCTGCTACAAGATAGTGGTCCGAGTCGATGTTGGGACCACGAAGCGTACGCACATCAAAAACACTGGAGACATGTCGTCCATCTATCACAACATGATCGATCTGGTTGCGAGTGATTCGATCCGGGGACAGCCATGTAGCTTGATGGATTTTCTTATGCTGGAATCTAGTACTACAGATGACCATATTTCGGGCCCCGGCGAAGTCGATCAGCCTCAGACCGTTTGGTGATGTTTCGTCATGAAGGCTGAATTTTCCGACTGTTGTGCCAAAGACACCTTCTTTACCCACCCTAGCGTTGAAATCGCCAAGCACGATTTTGACATCGTGGCGGGGGCAGCGCTCATAGGTACGTTCTAGGCGCTCATAGAAGGTATCTTTGATCACTTCGTCCTTCTCTTCCGTCGGGGCGTGGGCGCAAATCAGCGATATGTTGAAGAACCTCGCTTTGATGCGGATTGTGGCTAGACGTTCATCCACCGGAGTGAATGCCAGGACTCGACGACGGAGTCTCTCTCCCACCACGAATCCCACACCGAATTTGCGCTCCTTTATATGGCCGCTGTAGTAGATGTCACAAGGACCCACCTTCTTCCGTCCTTGTCCCGTTCATCGCATTTCTTGGATTGCGGTGATGTCAGCCTTTACTCTTACGAGGACATCAACCAGCTGGGCAGAGGCACCTTCCCAATTAAGGGTCCGGACATTCCAGGTGCATGCCCTTAAATCATAGTCCTTTATACGTTTGCCGTGGTCGTCATCAAAAGGGGGGTTTCTCATCCGAGGCCTGTGTTTCTTATTCACTGGTTATTCGTTTTTATGTGGTGGGTCCCAAGCCCAACGCACAACCGCATAAGCGGGATTCGCCTTCTCACTTTAGCTCGCTTCCAGACGGATGTCTGTTGGCTACCCAGAGGATACTTGGTCTAAGACCGGAAGTTGTGAGCTGCTTGAGCCACATGTAAAAGAATCGTTCCTGGCCACTCCCAAGTGAATGGCAGTCAGAAACTTTCCTCACTTACGTGAACTTCTACATATGGCTCGTCTATGCAACCGTCATTACATTTAACTCAGATTTGCATTCAGTAAATTAAGCCTGACAGCAGTAATAACTGAATTTCTTCAAATGTAAATGTCAGACAAACAAAGAATGGGAAATTATTTTCCATTAGAATTCACGAAATTGGCAATGACTTGATTGAAATGAAAAAACGGGCAATAAATGTCGTATTTTTACCCAGATCTGACGTAAGTTGAATACAGTTTTAGTATTCTATAATAGAGAATGGGGTTTTCTATACAAAACTGATCATTATGGTCACAGAAAAAATTATTCTATTCCAACATCCAATATACTATAACCACTGTATTGCCAATATCGCTTCGCCAGACAAGATAATTTTTCCTTACGATTGGTATAAATTTGATCCAACACATCCAAGCTGGAACAATACTTTACCCTTTTCCTATATTCTACAATTATGAATTCATGTCTCCCTAACCTATTTCTATGTACACCTTAGAAGAAGCATTTTCTTCTTCAATCAGTGTGCTTGATTTATTTAAAGCAACGCACAAATCAAGCCATTCCCCTCCAAAAACCAACTGTGACTGCCCAAGCGTCTATTTCGTGCAGTTAGCCTGCTAACCTGAAAGCGCCACTAAATAAATAATGTCAGCACAAAGAAAATATCGGCGCACGACACAAGCGTACACAAAAGCAACAATAAGCTCCGGTGAGCAAATGAAGCCAACGAAATATGGGTCACAAAATGATGGAAGGACGGACGGACGAAATGTGCCGCAGAAGCAGATGAAAGGAAAGGTAAACGCACGACCGGCTGTCAGCATAATGTCAAATTCAGTCAAAAGGTATCTAACTCAATCACAACCAATTCAGAAAACACATGCATAAATTGCTACAACAACACAAACAAAGCGGGTGGGGCTGAGCGCAACAACCGTGATTTAAACAAATAATCACCGGAGACAGACAAAAGCACACAATTTGGCAACTAAATGGATGACAGCAGACAGACACAAGACGAGCGTGCACTAGACCTGAAACGAGAACTCAACGCATTGCCCCTGTCCACCCTAAAGTAGGAGCAACAAGAGAACGGACGACGACAGTAGTTGCTCTAGACTCAAGACGGTGAAAAGTGGACGTGTATAAATCAAAATCAGCAATAATGATTAAGCGGTGCGAAGCGGAAAGGGGCAACAATTTGGTAGGAACACAAGTGGAGAGAAGGTGTCACATCTATTTCAAACTGAAATTAATTCCATTAGAAGTAGATCATCGCAAGGCAGAAGTAGAGATGACAAAAGTTTTTCTTTAAATGAAGATACACACCATTTCGACCTTGAAATTGAAGCATCGCTCTGACATATCACTTATAGAATTATCTAATCCGATCAGGTTCTGAATTATAAAATATTATACTTTAACCTCAAAATTCGTGAGAATAGAAATAATATTACATTGAACTTATCTTATAAGAAAATACAAGACTACCAAGGGTAGATCAAAATTTCTTGTTTTAGAATCTAATAGTTCTTATCAAATATATAACTAAATGTGTTTGCTCACCATAACTTCGAGTTGAAACCATTCCCACTTTTCTCCTTCAAAGCTAGAAACGGAGCAAATCGCAGGGCACTAACATTGTTGTGCGCATGCTCACTCTCTTCCAATGAAATGCAATGTGCCTTAGATTACGCTACGCCGCATACGGCGATATTGCAGAAGAATTCATATTTAGTACGTGATTTTGTATGGCCGAGTAAATTCTTTGTAACGCAAAACACAGCTTTTCTTTCACGAACCATTTTTACTTATTTTACGTAGCCTAAACAGCTTGAACAGCTTGCATATATGCTTCTCATACTAATAGGTTTGGATTGTAATAAAGTCGCAGCTGTTCTGCGGTTGTTAGAAATTTAAACTATCACTAGCCTTGCACAGTACCATCGCAGTCACGACTCAATTGTCGTTCTGCTTAAAATGATTTTCATAAAATTCATCGGCCACGAATTAAAATTACTTTGATGTCCTTCGTTTTTATGAATTTTAATTTAATTATTGAGGTTCATATTACAACAGTTCACAGATTTGCACTTAATTTTGCTTTCGTAATGCTTAAAGGCTGAAATCTGCCCTGTCCCCCTTCAACACACATGAGCCACGAAATGGCCGAGATTGCATTCACGCGTTTCAGGCTGAATAATTAAATTAATTATTTTGAGTTGATGAGTTTATTTGCCGTATGACTAGTGTTGAGACACAAACTACAAAAAGGAAAATGGCAACGAGGCAGTCAGCGGGAATACATTTGCATGCAAACGATATGTTAACCCACTCATCCACACACAAGTGCAACAAGTTCTTAATTATATTATGAAGCTGTGGCAGCTTTGCCGTCGTGTGTAGAATTACACAAGCAAAATGCTTTACATCTATGTACATACATACATATGTAAACATGAGACGCGTACATGTAATTAGGCAGGCTTGTTTCCCCTCCGTCTAAGGGGGTATAGTAAAGTTATACACCAATGATATGCTGTTTGTAGAATATTTTATTATTTCACGCTACAAAATGAATACGGAAGTCACATGTCAGAAACTACTAAAACAAATTGGAATTAAATTTGGTTCGAATCATTCATATTCCGTCTTCTTAGTACAATTAATTGATCCAAATAAGTTGATATCGGATGAAACGATATCCATTCACAACCAGGACCACTTTCAATATATCTTTATTTTGAATTTTATCAGCTTTTTATTTTCTCGAAACATTTGAAATGGCTTGATGAAACTTGGAAAAATGTTCCTTGACTCTTTAAGAACGTTGGTACTCCTTTATATATCCCACAATGGCAAGCACAAAACTAAACAAAATTTAATTAATTAAATATTTACTTAAAACACATTTCTTGAAAAAAACTTCTTCATTTGGGTATATTTTCTTCTAACTTAATTGAACATCTGCAGAAACCGCATAACCGACCACAAAACTTGGAGCTTATTGAGAGGATACACACTTAACTTTTGCAAATAAATTGCTCGAAAAAGGTCATTTTCAACTGTCTCAAAGCTTTAAAGAGCTCATTCACGAAGTAAAAACAAAGTAGCAACAAAGCACACATGGCGAATACTTTCTCATTTTCCCTTTCCTTTTAAATATGTCCGCTGGGAAAAATGCAAGCCAAAACGAATGCAAATTAAGGTAAAAATAGCATGAAGAAAGGAGAATAAGGGAAGGCAGGTACAAAGAAATGAAATATAGTAAAAACAACCAAAAGCAATTTATGAAAAGCGGCCGAAAGAAACTGTCTGCCTTTTGAACTTGTCGAGAAATTCTAAAAAATCCACAAAGAAACACAAGACATGGCAGGCATGTAGCTAGATATTTTTCTTCGCAACACAAGAATTTTATGGCGAAACCGAAAGTTGGCATATTCGGCAATGCCGGAGAACAGACACAAGAATTTATGCAGCCATTTATTAAAGGCCAAATTTTCGGTGTAAAAATACCCATGTCACACTGTTTTATTGGAAATGTGGTCCTCCTGTTTTTAAATTTGTTCACGTCCACACAATTCCTGTTTACAAGCCAATAAAAGGTGTCCGAAAATGTGGAGGCCATTAATTTCTCTCACCCAAATTCTCTGTGTCCTATTGGCAATAAAATTATCTATGTTTTAGGCATACTTCTTCACTTCCCTAAATGCGAGTGTATGAAGGGAATGGACTACAATCTGGTTAATGACTAAGTAGCCATGAATCCAGGAAATAATAATATTAATCTGTGATTGGGCAGTGAGTTGAGCAACCTCATCGGACATTTAATACCGCACACAAATGCGCAACATGAGATGGGCAATGAATATTCAAAGACAGTAACAAAATGTTGAAAACGTGGGCTTTTGAGGACCGAAATTCGGTAGATACAGGGTAGGTCATACTGAAGTTATTTTGATTTGAACAACGTTTCAAAGCAAGAGTAATGGAATGAATATCCCACACTAATTCCAACACCGACACACACACGGTCGCATTTTCTTTGAAACAATCTTGAAATATGTAACCCCCTTGAGTTGAACCTTGTATGAAGCCAAAGGCTATTCGAAGGCAACGGAGAAACACGAGAACATGAGCACAAACCGAATGAATTCAAATATGTGGCGCATAATAAATGTAAGATATCCTTGCGGAGGCCCACACGTGGCACTCGAATAAATCCTTTTCGCTATAACAACGCCACGTTCGCCACACCCGCCAGCCCGCTCGCATGCTTACGTACATGCTTAAGTGAATATGGGTCGATTCGGACGTCCAAAATCGCATTCCAATCGGTCACTGAGGAGCGGAAAAGCACACGTAAGCTGCCAGCAGGTGCCTTGAAATGGCCTTAAATGGATTTACCGTACTTTTTATGGAAATTAAGAGAACACGGCGACTGGGCTGAAATTAAACGGGGAATATGAAGATGATACTTATTTCATGCGAACATATGTAAATTGTGCACGAAAACAAACGGTAAAAAAGAAATATATGACAGCAATTTTGATGCCCCTTCACTTTTGGCCCTACTGCTTCCTGCCTTTGGTTTTTCTTGTTTTTGTATAAAAGAAGTCGCTCAGCCATTAACGCCTCCGTTATCGATCTCCAACTGCGCGTAGTCGCCAAGTCATAAAATCTCGCTGCACAGCAAGTTAGCAAAGCGCTCTGCTCTGAACTTGTACAAATACACGCACGAAAACGCTGGAGGATGTGTGCACACAACATGTTCTTGGCGTATTTGTCATGCATGTGCGTGTGTGTGAAGACACATCATCGATGCCGCTGCTAAAATTATTTATTTATTGGTAGCAATAAATTCCAACGGTTGAAGGAATACTCGTTTCTGGCCAAATGCATAGCTGAGTGTGTTACGCGGAAATTCATCGACGGGCATTTGGGTTTCACTGGAAATATTTGGCAGAATTTTGGCTTAGCCGCATTGTTGTTTAGACAGCGTTTCATATGGCTTTGTGATATCGAATTTCGCGAAGACTTGAGTAGGGTCCAGTGGTACTTCTTTTAATACGCGAAGCATTTCTCTGCAATCAAATCATTTATAGATTTCACCATATATAACGGTGAATAAAAAACTCTTAATGAATAGTTAAACTGAACTAAATATGGTCAGTTATTGAAAGGTATCACTGTAGAATGAGAGAGGCAAGCCTGGGTTTAATTCAATGTGGGTTATTGTATTATACAAGCCCAGACACTTGACATTCTATCCATATTTTATAAGCACCTCTGTTCTAAAGACAATCAAATCTTGGTTCAATACGCGATTTCCAGGTTCACTAAAACAAAAGAGAAAACAAATATTTTAATGAAAATTAATAATTAAACTTAAAGCATAAAAGCAATGCCAAAAGAACCAAGAGGTTTCAGTGCTCTTTAAATGCTTTCAACTTTATTCACATAATTTTCATATTAAAGTTCAGGGTGTCTCAGATAGCTCAATGCTTTGAACACAAACATTTCAACAATGAAATAAACATTCACATATAAATTGAGATATTATGTACGAATACGAGTATGTGCGATTCATAGTCTGCATTGAGCGAGCAATCGTCTTAAAAGAAATTCAATAGTCTTAATTTCCCATCTTCGATTTGTCTCTCCTGTCTCTGCAAAGCACTTTTATATGTAAAATTGTCTTTTAATATTCCTAGTTACACATGTAGGTAAGTACATCTAACGGAATTCACCCACGCAACTGTTACCCAATGAACTTTGCGCAACAACAACTATCATTTATTATCTTATACTTTGTCTGGGTTCAATCAGCCACCGCCGCGCATTCGCTTGTCACTTGCGTAGGAAAGTAAGTATTTTCTGAAAAATCTCCACTTGAGTGAAGGGAAAACTTTCCCTCCTACCCTTATCTTATGTCCCTTTAATAAACTCTCACTAAACACTAATAAACTGTCTTATATATTTTATCCCGTTACTTCGCCATTTCCCCCAGCAGAACGTGCACCCACTTATCGGTGAAGAAGTCCCGTCATTTGTAGAGATTTGTACACATTTTATGGCTCCATAATAGTTGGTCATTAAATAGACGTAAAGCGCAGCTGTTCGACAAGTTTCATGCGAAATCATTTACTTACTTACAACAACCTACTGGCCTACCCTTTCTTCGAAGCGATATGAGACATTATGCAAACATTTGCTGGCTGGATTTTACATTAGGGTATTCACTTCAATTAATTGGTAATTGGATTTCTCTGAAACTTGTATTTGCCTTCGATAAAGATGGGTTAAGTAATTGAATCTACGAAGTATGCCGAGCATCACTTCACTGGACTGCAAGGCTTCAAAACTCTTACCAGGTATAAAGATAAATTATATATACACCATTATCTATTGGATTTAGAAATCCCCTTTGTTTTCAGAAAAGTATTTTTCTTTCAAGGAAACAATAGCAGAATGTGTCAATCCAAAGAACACCTGACAGTTTCCACCTTCGCTTTCGGACTACCAAAGCCCACGAACTCTACCCCTAGTAGATGGAATTTTCAATATTCAAATAATGTGACTGCTTGCACCATATGTGGCACATCGTAAAAGTGAACAATACAAAAATGGTAAATAAGTATCTCTAAGCTTTGAAAACTAAGAGTGGCTAAACAATAAGTAGAAATTTATTGAATGGCTTGTACGTGAGGGCGACACTCAAAGGCAATGAAAGTAAATGAATAGAGCAAATGAATATACATAGCAAGTAGTGACAGGCTTCACACGAATACCATAAGAACATATCTAAAAATATTTGCTTTTAAGATTTTGATAATATGATCAACAGATTCCAAGGTCGGAGCATAAAAAACTTAAAAAACCGTTTTACTTTGTTTAATAATATTATTAATTTCAATAATTGTTATAAAAATCTCAACCGTCCCTCAGACACTCAAATTGACTTATCCACTCAAAAACCTAAGGTGTAAAGAAATTTTCAGTTTCGTTGCTTCCTAATTTCTGATTGTAAATTCGAATTTTGATCTCACTTTGCTGACTCTCATTCGCTAGTTTCGCCTCCATATCAATGCACTCGCTTCGCAACCAAGTAACGACCTGAAAGAGTTAATTAAAGTGGCTCCTTCTTCACCTTTTTGTGAGCGGCCCGGTTTTGCTGTTTGTTTTTGTTGTATTCGATCACATCAGGGTTTTAGGCTCACATTTGCGTCCGTGTGCACTGGATGTGGCTTTTCGCGCTCGAGGTCGTTTAAATCCTCTTTATTGTCCCTGAACCAATCAATGCCGGAATCGAGCGACACGAAATTGCACAATAAAGTGTGATGCGGAATGTGAACTCGCTGTTTATTGGAATCGTTCGTCGTTTATTGCGGCTTTTCGTGTTTTCGTGTGTTTTTGGGTGACCTATTTCAGCGCAAACATATCTACGCTTTGATAGAGCAGAGGGAAATTGGCAACGGCCGTTTTTTCAATCGAAAACAAATACCTTCTATTGAAAGGCAAGCTACAATAAAAGTTAGGAATGGTTTAAGCGTTCAAGATGGGAGCATTTTTTCTATTCGCCTCATTATCAATTACTTATTAACCGCAATTCTGCTACACCATATAATGTATGTATAAGTTCGTTTATGTGACGGATTTAGATACACTTCGAATGACAAATTATTAAAAATACGAATTTTATATTAAGTATGAAATAGTAATGCTTGTTAATTTTCGGCGTTAGAAATGCCTTGCAGGTAATTAGGAGTAAATTAAACAATCTATTGGCGACACCAGTGCGTATGAGTAACGTGCAACCTCTTAAAATTTTGATTATCCTGGAACAATTGAAACAAAAACTTAGTTGTATTGACAACTCAAAACTGTCTACTGCTGCACTTAATCCTCTCGTTTTGAGTAAGTATGCCAACTAAGAAACTCTTTGTCGATTATCGCATCCTACTTCCAACAATAAAGCCTCAATGCTTCATAAATCTAAGCTTTATCTCATAGCATACAACAATAACCCCTTGGCTTTACATAATCGTGTTCGTTAGAATGTAAAAAGTGATTTCAAATGATTGGCTAACCATCGATCAGGTATTCATAGCAAAATCATTCCCTTTCGCGCTTCCGAATAACGCTGGTAATATCAACATAATGCAAGTGTATGCAGAAGCTTATTTAAGCTTGTTCTTTCACCTGTACCACCCTCGGAGTGATGTTAGCAGCTGTTGCCGGAGCACAAAAGCAGATCCCATGACTCAGCACGTATTGCACATAAACAGTTATAAACATTGTATACACATTATTGTATAAGGCTTGCGGTATAGCTATCGATTACTCCTCCCCAACTACCTTATTTTGTAACTCACCTGCTGCGAATTTAGTGCTGAACACATTTGCACACAATATAGTGCTGCAACACACACACTAACACCCACTCATAGCAAATCCCATAATCAACAAACTACAATTTCTGCTAAATCGATTCTTACCTATGTTCATATCTATTCTTACAAATTCCAGAGTAAACTATAATTCTTTTTTTTTGTTTTGAACCTTCCACAACTATATATTTAAAAATATATATTTACAAAAATATACCGCCTGCTCGTAAATCCTTATCCCTCCTGAGGTGCACGGATGCTTACTTTATACATATTATAAAGCATATGTACGTGTGTTGGTCTATTGAGATGCGTTATGAAATCTCATGAGATTAGCATTTATTTGAGCGCGAAATTTGCACAAACAAAATCCCGTCAAAGGGTGAAAACCTCCAGCAGCTCTGGAAAAGCAATTTTTACTTACGTTACTCTCGGGAGGCCTCCTTAATATGCAAATTCATAGAGCACTAAAGCCGCTGCTTAAACAAAGTAAATGACGAGAGTAGCGAAGTCATTTTCACATTCACGAAAAGTTTTGATTTTGTATTCGTTTGTTGATAAGGGAAAACGTTTGCAAGATGGCCGAAATCTCTTCTTGTATTGTGAAACATTTCATTTTAAGCCTATATTCGAGTCAATAGTTCCGCCAAACTACTCAGTTGGTCAGTTGGTTCTCTGCGACCACAAAATATAGTTTGATACTAAAATCCGAAATAACGGTTCTTATGTTATGACCATTGAATATCTGAACTATGATGTGATGTGACAAAGGCAAATTTAATACAAAATTTTTGAGCTATTCCCTATAGAAATGAAAGAAATTTTGAATGCTTCTCCCTTCATAAAGACAGCTTGATAGACATGTTTTACACGTGTAATACTCGCGCAATTCACTGTTGTACAATAACATTTTAAATTGTCGAATAAATGGTCCTACATCTTTATGTCCATTAAACGCAGCAGACCAACAACACTCAAGTGTTCGTGCTAACGGTCGCACTTAATACTCGTACACACTCACGCTGTACAAATTCACCTCCGAGCAAGTAAGTGCCGCCGCGGTTTTCGTAAAATTCCTTAAAAGCACATAAAGCATAAAGATGCCCCTCATCAGTAGACAAATGGAGGAGGGAGGTGGCACATGATCGAAGACAAACCGAAGCGCCTGGCGCAAGTAGCGACTAGGCAAGAGACGAGCCACCATAAAGTACGATATAAGCTCACATATGTTCCGCTGTAACACGCTTTGTATGCAGGCGAGAATGTGTCCGTGTAAGTGGCTTGTACATTCATATTTTATGAGTACTCACACACTCACTCACTGACATGTAGCTCCCGAGTATCGCATAAAACACGCTGCATGCGAGCCTCCTAAGCTGCGCTCTGTCTAATGTAATTAAATTGCTACTTTCTAATGTTTGCCATTTGGCTCACCGTTCATCTTTCGTCATATTTTCCCACTGCTTGATATCACTACAGGCGATCAGGTAAGCGTTACAACTGACAGGCAGGCAGTTGTGATGTAAACAAACTCTGTTGAAATATGATTGGATGGGTATGCCTCTTGCTTACCCTGTAGAGAGAGTTTGCCCTGATGATTCGATAAAACAGAGTCACTTCAAATCAAGTGTTGGTAAATAGTCCAAAATATTTATATTGGACCCGAACCTACTTCATGCCGAAAGTAAAAAAAAGGAGACGGGAATATTCTTCTGGAAAATATGTTGACTATTTCAAGCTTGTGTGACTTCCAAACGTAGGTTTGTTTAGACTTTTCTACAAGGCACTCGAAAAGCAGCTTCCAGGCTCCTAATGTAGACATGCAAGTTTGAAAGTAAACAAGTGCTTTAGTAGTGTATTAAGTTGTTCATGCACATGTTCTTCGTTACCTTACCTCAGTTATATATGTGTGTGTGCATATAACAGCTTGTTGCTGTATTCGGTGTAGTTAAATGGGGTTTTAATTGAATACGATATGTTTTGAAGAGAACCCCCTCCAGCATATAAAAAAGCTCCTATTATGCAAATGGGATTTAAGGGAATATGTTTTCTTGTAGGTGGCAAGACTGGCAAATATCTTAGTTTGTTTTGTCTTTTGGTTTACAAATATTAGAAATTCTATATTTGTAGGAATGTCCCTTCCTTCAGAAAATTTAGTCCAACTAACACAAGTTAAAGAGCATCGCTTCCATGAATAGTTTGAGGAAAGACATCAGGAGATAAAAAATAAGACACTTTGAATAATCCTGAACTCCATAATTATGACGCAACATACTTAATTATATGAATAGATGCAATCCAGCTGACACTGCCTACTTTTTGATATCAAACTCTCCAGTTCGTGGGGCGAAAGACGAAAAGCAAATGAATATGAGAAGATTTCTTTCAATTATCGTTAATGAACTTAAACGATTTATAGACTCCCGCCAGACTTTACTGCATTACCGAAACACCGAAACACCCGCTTTCAGCCCGACGAGGACCTTATCTTGTTATTTTGTACTATTTATTATTTTCACTTAACGATTGCTTCTTTTGGGACATTGACTGCTGCTCGAGATGTCAACTGCGCCATGAATTCTTAATGATGATACGGGTTTGCACTCTTCAAATGCTCACACTGCAAGGATACTTCGCCAGCATATATATATAAGGTGTGCTCCCTCGTCAACGGACACGATACCTCTTGGGTGCTCTTCTTGGATGCATTATTAAACCTCATTTGTGGCAAACATGTGGTAGCTACTTGACAATTTGCACACAGAATATACGGACTGTAAGTAGCTATATGTGTATAAAAAGAAAGTAAGATCCACTGCTGTTTATAAATTTCATTAGCACTTCTGTGAATATCCTCTTATACCCAAATGCAGCAGCCTCTTAAAATGTTTACGACATCTTGTGTCTCTTAACTGTATGTAATTGGCATTTCCAGGCTCGTACACGACCGTATTCAATGAGCAAGTGCATAAACTGCAGCCACTTTCGCACAGAAATGCATCAAAATAAAACACTGAGTTTCAATTTACCAACTGATATCTGCCACCATCTCCAGATTAAGACCACCTTCAGCCGGGAGAGAATTCATTTAATGGCGCGTCATCAAATTCAGGGACTGACCACCGAATACTGAAATATTTAATGTAAGATGGAATGCGGTTACAACTTTCTTGTCACCTTGATCTTGGATATTTTTCGTAAAATTTGTTAAAAGCATTTAGGGAAGGCATGGCCAAACTCCAAACTCACTTATAAGCTCCTTATTTACTTGTCATTGTGTAAGAGCTCTTTTGTGTTGATACTTACCGACCCAATCAATTAAAATAAGTCTAAAATAATACACAACTATTCCTTTCAGATTCATCTATAAGTTGCTCCATTTACTACTTTATTAATGAAGGACACATTACAGCGCTTTCGCCTGAACACACGTCGCTCGATTAATTAATACAGATGGACACGAGCACTTAATTGATTTCAGCCAAGCACACACTCAAATACAAATCCGTTAATGGCGTAAATAGACCCTGGAGAAACTGCACAAAATACAAAAGCTCAATAGGGATATAATCTTAAGGTGACTAAAAGATGGGAAAATGCCATATTCTCTACACTGATTTGAGGATTGGCTTTTGTGCCAATAGTTATTTTCATATTTCAACGAAAACTAACAAACACACACACACATTTATTCAACTTATTTCGAAAGGTAATTAACGTACTCGTATTCATACTCATCTGATTCAAATTAGGACTAATACAAGAATCTTTCATCTTATGAGAGAAGAATATCCGTGGAATGTGACATTTCTTAGACCAAATTCTTTTCAGAACTATTTTAAAAAAATGTCGGTCAATTTCACATCGAATTACCGTAGAGACTTTTTGATTATTTGAGGGAAGGTCTTAACCTCAACTACCACAGCTAATTTTGTTCGAGGTCTAACAACCGTTTAGAGTGACAGTACAATTTCAGATTCTGAAAATTGCTGCAATGTTTCAGTTGTTCATTTAAGGTGCAAGCAGTCCCATTTTAACTAGTTGAAAGTTTAAGTAACGCCTTCTTGACCAAGGAAAGCGTTCTTCTAACTTAGCAAAGATAAGCATTTTGTTATAATTACACATGCGTCGGGATCACCCTAATCCGCAAACGAATATCGCTTTTAAGCTGCGTGTGAATACAATATGAGTCCGTTCATATGCTCATACCTTTCCGCAATTCATAATTTGCGCCTTCTGTCACAGCCATGCCTCGGTGGCAATGAGGTCCTACACGGCGTATGAGTGTCATGTGTTACTAATTATATTCCCTTGGGCATTTTACCAGCACAAAAGCATAATGTCAGTAACTCGATGGCAGCAACAACGGTAACAGCAGAAGCAGCAATAAATATCATAAATTCTCGGTTGAATCTCATTAGACAGGGAGTATAATCGTTTATACATGTTTATACTCTCGCAACCTGTTGCACAGAGTATAATAGTTTTGTTCACCTAACGGTTGTTTGTGTCACCAAGAAATATAAGAGTTAGATATGGGGTTATATATACATAAATGATCAGGATGACGACTGGATTTGAAATCCGGATGTCTGTCCGTCCGTCTGTCCGTCTGTCCGTCCGTCTGTCCGTGCAAGCGATAACTTGAGTAAAAATTAAGATATCTTAATGAAACTTGGAACATATGTTCCTTGGCACCCTGAGGAGGTTGCTTTCGAAAATGGGCAAAATCGGTTCACTGCCACGCCCACAAAATGGCGGAAACCGAAAACCTATACAGTGTCATAACTAAGCCATAAATAAAGTTATGAAAATGAAATTTGAAACATAGGATCCCATTAGGGAGGGGCACATTTGCATGTAATTTTTTTGGAAAAGTGGGCGTGACCCCACCCCCAAATAAGTTTTTTGTATATAACTCGCAAACCAATAAAGCTATATAAACCAAACTTTCTGCAGTCGTTTATTTTAGCCATTTCCTTATACAGTCCAAAAATGAAAAAAAGAAATCGGATAATAACCACGCCCACCTCCCATACAAAGGTTAGGTTGAAAATTACTAAAAGTGGGTTAACTCCCTAACTAAAAACGTCAGAAACACCAAATTTTACATAAGAAACGGCAGAAGGAAGCTGCACTGAGATTTTTTAAAAAAATGGAAAATGGGCGTGGCGTCGCCCACTTATGGGTCAAAAACCATATCTCAGGAACTACTCGACAGATTTCAATGAAATTCGGTATATAATATTTTCTTGACACCCTGATGACACGTGTGAAAAATGGACGAAATTGGTTCACAACCACGACAACTTCCCATATAACTCATTTTTGAATTCCATCTTATTCCTTCACTTTATAAAATATACATTAGGAACCAATGAAGATAGCGAAATAAAACTTTACACAAACACTGTATATGATCTGTTGCATCACTTGTGAAAAAATTGTAAAAATCGAACCATGACTTTTCAAGGCCCCTGATATCGAACATGAAGAACTCAGTGCCTAAGGGTAATTTTTCCCCGAAAAATATACTTAGGTAAATCCCTCAGATATTTTAATGTAATTCATTCCCTCTGAATTTTTTTTATAACAGTTTCTCTCTGTACCTGAAATGGTAAAAATCGGGTCATAACTTCCCCCAGATCCCATATACCTAATTATAAATAATATTAAATTAAGTGAGCGTATAGTCTTCGATACATTGTATCTTGGTGGTGAAAACGAGTGAAATCGGTTTAGGAATTACCTCAGTCCCCATATACTATTTATGATGATTTTCGTTATTCTATTGAACTTTATACGCAATATATGGGTCGAATTGTGTTATCTTTATAAAATTACATCAATAAATTGCGAGAGTATAAAATGTTCGGTTACACCCGAACTTAGCCCTTCCTTACTTGTTTTCGAATGTTTCTATGTAGAAGAGCATGCAGACATACATACAAAGAGATTTGGCTTAAAGGCATGAAATGCCAACTGTTTGAGTGCAAGCTTGAACTTGTGTTTGAGTCAAGTTAATTTGCTCGAACATTTGATTTATTATTGCTGCCGATAGTACATAATGGAGCAATGGCTTTCGGGGAATTAGCTCATTTATGCGCACAAATTCCTCGTAGTGGCTGGGAAATACTCATTCATACATATATCGAATGCAAAGGATTGTGGTTATTATGGGTTCACTTGTTTGTGTAAATATGATAAATTTTATATAAAATCATGTGTTAATCCAAATGCAAATTTTTAATTTAAATTTGAAAATTCGCTTCTAACATGAATTCGCCACAAAAGGAAATATTTAATAATCCTCGAGAACTATCACAGCTTCAATAGTCATTATTAATATGATGCTGGTGCATACGTGAAATGTGAACTGCTTACGATTTGAAGGATTTATGCAGCAAAGTGTGCTGCATCGCCGCGGGATATGAAGTGAAAACTACAAGTAATATAGCACTACTCCCATTCACACTCACCCACTCACATGTGTGGCTGCAACACTGTCGTCGGCCCTCTCTGCCGAATCGTAGTCGTTAGCTTGAGCAACTGGTGCACCCCTCTCCCCACTAGCACTCATATCTCCACCGGCAATGCATTCAGGAAATATCGCGTATGCTCCGAAGAGATACCGTATGAGCACATACATACACACGCACTTCTTGCAACAGCTGCAGTGGCTTCTTCTGACTCATTGGTTATTGATTGTCATACGAGTGTTGCGCATCAGTGCACATTTGTGGTTTCCGCTATTCATTATGCTGCACACATATGCGTGTTGTTGCTTTACCTTGGTGCTACCTGTGCGTCAAAAGAATTGATTTCGATTTGGTGAAAATGGAAAAAATCCAAAAGTAATGTCTATAATACGATTGGCGAAGGTTTTCATCAAAATCTTCTAAAGTGAGAGACTGATGCTTTAAACTTATAACAAAATTCACACTTCCGGCCTGTTAAGGACACATTCTTCTTTAGATTTCAACGCAAGTGCTTAGCTCTTATGTAAACTTACATTTCAACGGCAAAATCCATAACTTTTACAATTCTGGACTTCCTTTCTGCAATTGCCGCCCCCTCCACTTGTTAACACCATTCACTTTCAGTCCGTTTCAGTCCAGTTGCAACAACTGATTCAGAACAACTTAACCAGTCTAGCGATCCATTCGGAAGTTTTCTCATTACAAACTTGCTTAACAGTTTTCCCACTGCTACTTAAAAACAATTAAACTGCTTCTTTTTCATACCAAATCCATGCTTTGCTTTAAACAGAAACGAGCATGCTCTGCAAATGACAAATAACACAAAAGCAAGAAAAAGATGAATTTTTAGAAAAAGGAGAAAAACTGCAAATTGAAATTGCAAAGCAAAAGCCAGAGAGCAATTAGTGAAGAAACCGCAAAAAATGCTGCA
The DNA here is from genome assembly GCA_031772095.1 of Zeugodacus tau. Classification (NCBI taxonomy): domain Eukaryota; kingdom Metazoa; phylum Arthropoda; class Insecta; order Diptera; family Tephritidae; genus Zeugodacus; species Zeugodacus tau. The sequence goes on from CM062649.1 coordinate 94,144,678, forward strand.
ACGGGACTTGCGCCTGACTGCAACAACCGTTGAGGAATCGACCCGAAATATTCCTACTTCTTGTGCTGTGCTGTGTCTGCTGCGTTTGTAAACAACGAACACAAATGGCCTACTCGTATATCCAATCCAATCATGGCAAGGGCGTCAGAAGTGTTGCTCTTGCACTTGGTCTGCCTCTGTGTCTGTGCTATGTTACTGACCAGTTAATCGATGCGGCAGCTCAGGCATGTAGAAAGTTCTAGGGCACAATGACTCAAGAGCTCACAATGGTACTGTTACGTAGGCCGAGGACCTGCAGATACAGTTATGAAATGCAAAGATTCATTCAAGTGTGCGTGTGACTGTGTATGTGTATGGGTATGCAGACAGCAAATTATGTTCCATATGGAAACGGTATCACACGCACACGTGGCTGCGCCAACTAAGTTACATACATATGTGCTCATGTGTGCGTTTGTGGCAATGTAATAGTTCATAACGGTGCGATGAATGACTTTTGATTGCATTTCAGTTATGTCATTGCAGTTAGCTTTCTTCTCTTCGTTTCCCATTTAACAAGAACTCGCATTAATCAAACTCCCAATTACGCGCTGCCAATTATCGCCGTTTTGAAATTATTACACACACGCGTGCACTTTTATAACGGAGGAATGCATGCGTCGATAATGTTAAGGTGGCAAGGTGATAATTAATATTGTTGCATTTGTATAATATTGAATTTTTTATTTAAATTATTTGTAGGGTCCATGTATGACAGAAATAGAAGGCGGTCGAGTATATACATCATTGTCATATTTCTTTCTTCTTTCTTCAGGTATCGCAAAAGTCCTGTATGGTAGAAAGCTGTCACCTATTTAATGTTACTCATCCAAGCATATGTCCAGGCGTTGGTGCGAAAAGAGAATTCCCCTTTCATCTAACACATCCATACAACAATAAAATCCAATCCAATTGAATAAGAATAGCAGCGGAACCTTTGTGCGTTTGTTAGAATATTTCGCTCACAAAAAGATGTAATAAATAATGGAATCTCATTCGCAGCATGTACACATTGTAACACTGGCTCTTGTGGTTTCCAACACCGAGAGCCGAGTGGCAAGGAAGTGTCGCTCAAGCAATGAACACAAGTTCAAGTGTCGTTCGCACAAGCCTCTTTCAAATGTGACTGACGCAGAATATAAAATGCGGTGTGACAAACCAAAGAAAAAAACGGAAGTCACTTGACGAAACAGAAAGCAAGAGTGCGGAAAGAAGTGAGGGCAAAGTGTAGAAAACTGAAATTCGCTTTTAATGCCGAGTGCAAGTGCGAAGAAGGCACAAGTGCACTTTGATGCGCCTGCAAGTTTCTCTCGCACTTCTATCAAAACAACTTGAGTGGTTCTATATAAAAATACACTGTCAAAAATTACTGAAGTTATTTCAAAAGCAACCAACATATCAATATTTTTTTCATTAATTGGGAGAAGAATTATTTTCATTTCTGGATCGATAATTGTGCAAGAAAATAGATACCAAAAACATATTTATGACGTGATATATGCAGATGCTTCTTCTCTTAATTACACTTTCGTGGAGTGAAAATTTCCATTGGATCCAAAGGATGCTATCACTCTCATCCATGTTGTGCCTAAAACTCAAATCAAATTAAGCGCTGACAACTAGCTTTATGCTATATTTAATTGAGTTATTTTACGCTTCAGTCGCATGACACAAGCCACCCATCCACACACTCACACAGCCAAATGAATTTACTTGCCAGCAAAGCGCTTCAAATGCATAAACGAGAATTCGACTCTCCTCCACCTCCTCCTGGCGCACAGTGTATATCTATGTGTGAGTGAGTAATTTAAAAGCTAGTACTAAAGTTACTTGTTTGCACCGGAGGCAATCCAAAGTTGGCAAACTTGAACTTGTTTACAACAAATGAAATCTTCAGAGTTGTTGTTGTTGTTGTGTGCAGATGCAACTTCAAGCTGCACTTGCAACATTCACTCATTTGACCTCAAATGAAAATTTAATTTAACTTTAATATTCGAATCAGGTGAAGTTGCTGAATACTTTTAGATGTCATAGAAGTATTTTCGAAGAAGGCTCACTCGCAATTGAAGGATAACATTATTATTATTCTAAAAATTAAGTTAAATCATTTGGAAGAGAAACTGTCGGTTTCTCGTTATACTCTCGCAACCTGTTGCACAGAGTATAATAGTTTTGTTCACCTAACGGTTGTTTGTGTCACCAAGAAATATAAGAGTGAGATATAAGGTTATATATACATAAATGATCAGGATGACGAGTAGATTTGAAATCCGGATGTCTGTCCGTCCGTCTGTCCGTCCGTCCGTCTGTCCGTCTGTCCGTCTGTCCGTGCAAGCGATAACTTGAGTAAAAATTAAGATATCTTAATGAAACTTGGAACACATGTTCCTTGGCACCCTGAGGAGGTTGCTTTCGAAAATGGGCAAAATCGGTCCACTGCCACGCCCACAAAATGGCGAAAACCAAAAACACATAAAGTGTCATAACTAAGCCATTAATAAAGTTATGAAAATGAAATTTGGAACATAGGATCCCATTAGGGAGGGGCACATTTGGATGTAATTTTTTTGGAAAAGTGGGCGTGACCCCGCCCCCAAATAGGTTTTTTGTATATAACTCGCAAACCAATAAAGTTATATAAGCCAAACTTTCTGCAGTCATTTCTTTTAGCCATTTCCTTATACAGTCCAAAAATGAAAGAAATCGGATAATAACCACGCCCACCTCCCATATAAAGGTTAGGTTGAAAATTACTAAAAGTGAGTTAACTCACTAACGAAAAACGCCAGAAACACTAAATTTCACATAAGAAATTGCAGATAGAAGCTGCACTCAGATTTTTTTACAAAATGAAAAATGGGCGTGGCATCGCCCACTTATGGGTCAAAAACCATATCTCAGGAACTACTCGACCGATTTCAATGAAACTTGGTTTGTAATAGTTTTCTTACATCCCAATGATATGTTGTGAAAATAGGCCAAATCGCTTCACAACCACGCCAACTTCCTATATACCAGAACTATGAAGTCGATCTGAATCGTTTACTTTACAATATATAAAGTAAGCACTAGTGAAGATATCGATGCAGAACCTTGCACAAATACTACGTTTATAGTGTGGCAGCCCCATTCTAAAAATCACCGAAATCGGACCATAGGTTGTCAAGGCCCCATATATCGAACATGAGGACCTCGGTACTTCTGACCTAATATTGGGGTTTCCAACTTTCAATGGACTTTATACAATATATATGACGAATATGTGTGTCAAATTGTGTATTATATAATATTAATTAAGTTAAATAAATAAATTGCGAGAGTATAAAATGTTCGGTTACACCCGAACTTAGCCCTTCCTTACTTGTTTTAATTCGACTTAATTGGCTGAAACATTAGTCACGGATCGAAAGTTGAATGATGCTACAGATCACATACTAAATTGACTTTTAAGAGCGATGGCTCAAGAAGGACACAAAATCAGTGGAAAATAAACTCGGAAATTCCACAGAATATCTCCTCTTTAAAAAGCGCAACTATCCTAACATGAAAGTACATCGGAATATCTCTCGAAAACCAGTGTGTGAGTTCCAATCTGGCGACGCTTTGCTAATAACTTCGAAAAAGTAACAAATTTTATTTTTTTATTATTATATATAACAAGTAAGGAAGGGCTAAGTTCGGGTATAACCGAACATTTTATACTCTCGCAATTTAATGATGTAATTTTATAAAGACAACACAATTCGACCCATATATTCGGCATAAAGTTCAATAGAATAACGAAAATCATCATAAATAGTATATGGGGACTGAGGTAATTCCTAAACCGATTTCAATCGTTTTCACCACCAAGATACAATGCATCGAAGACTATACGATCACTTAATTTAATATTACTTATAATTAGGTATATAGGATATGGGGGAAGTTATGACCCGATTTTTACCATTTCAGGTACAGAGAGAAACTGTTATAAGAAAAAAATTCAGAGGGAATGAATTACATTAAAATATCTGAGGGATTTACCTATATTTTCGGTGAAAAATTAACCTTAGGCACTGAGTTCTTCATGTTTGATATCAGGGGCCTTGAAACGTCATGGTTCGATTTTGACAATTTTTCCACAAGTGATGTCACAGCTCAAATACAGTATTTGTGTAAAGTTTTATTCTGCTAGCTTCATTGGTTCCTTATGAATACATTATAAAGTGAACGAATCAGATGGAATTCAAAATTGGGTTATATGGGAAGTAGACGTAGTTGTGAACCGATTTCGCCCATATTCCACCCGTGTCATCAGGGTGTCAAGAAAGTGTTATATACCGAATTTCATTGAAATCGGTCGAATAGTTCTTGAGATATGGTTTTTGACTCATAAGTGGGCGACGCCACGCCCATTTTCCATTTTGTAAAAAAATCTCAGTGCAGCTTTCTTCTGCCATTTCTTATGTAAAATTTGGTGTTTCTGACGTTTTTCGTTAGGGAGTTAACCCACTTTTAGTAATTTTCAACCTAACCTTTGTATGGGAGGTGGGCGTGGTTATTATCCGATTTCTTTCATTTTTGGACTGTATAAGGAAATGGCTAAAAGAAATGACTGCAGAAAGTTTGGCTTGTATAGCTTTATTGGTTTGCGAGTTATATACAAAAAACCTATTTGGGGGCGGGGTCACGCCCACTTTTCCAAAAAATTAAATCGAAATGTGCCCCTCCCTAATGGGATCCTATGTTCCAAATTTCATTTTCATAACTTTATTTATGGCTTAGTTATGACACTGTATAGTTTTTCGGTTTCCACCATTTTGTGGGCGTGGCAGTGGACCGATTTTGCCCATTTTCGAAAGCAACCTCCTCAGGGTGCCAAGGAACATGTGTTCCAAGTTTCATTAAGATATCTTAATTTTTACTCAAGTTATCGCTTGCACGGACAGACGGACAGACGGACAGACGGACAGACGGACGGACGGACAGACATCCGGATTTCAAATCTACTCGTCATCCTGATCATTTATGTATATATAACCCCATATCTAACTCTTATATTTCTTGGTGACACAAACAACCGTTAGGTGAACAAAACTATTATACTCTGTGCAACAGGTTGCGAGAGTATAAAAATTATTATTATGAACAAATATTTTATAAATTAATTTCTATAATTTTATAATTTTTGTTGATTTTTTATTTATGTACATAAATACCTATGAAAAATATAAGAAAGTAACGATTGTTAGGTGTGATTCCTCGTTTGTTTTGTAACATAAATCAACTTTTTATAAAATCTTGCTTCTTCACATTTTTTGTGCTTTTGCTTAGAAAATTGTTCCGAGTCAGAGCTTTTGGTAATACGGTTTTCCGATAACTCATTCGCAGAAAAAAGCAGCTGCTTGACATCATCATCTATATGGATGGGTTTTTTAGAGTACTTCGGCGTAATTTTAAATTTTGAGCTTCTATGGAGTACAGTCCCTAGGTTTTCCGAGTGTCGCTCAGCACAAAATCCATTGATTTCTTAGTTGTCCGAAAAATGTAAAATATTTGTCCGAATTCGAAATTTATAATTTCGCTAAAACACCGCCTGTGCATCGCTTTCAGTCGGTTAATGGTGCTTTCATTGACTTCCATCTGTCACTGCATTGCGGATGAGTTCGATTTCGATGCGCCGTCACCTATACTTCCCCCAGCGCAGCCCGTCGCGTCATTTAGGTGACAAATTTCACGGGGAAGGAAGAGGAATTGCACAAGGAATCATAGTGTTATTAAAGACAGCTGCGCACGAACGGCTACCTCCACGATTCTCGCCCGGGCTTCCATTGTGGCGTTGTCATTTCCGTTATTGTATCCGCTGCCCGAATTTATTATTTTGAAATTATCAAACTCATTAAAGCAATCATCCATTTTGTGCTTCTGCTGAGAGCTGGCATCATCCGAATCGGCACTAAGTCACCGCTTCACACATGTTTCTGCAAATAAAAGGACCGATACCAGTTAATCTAAATCTAAAGGACGGGTGTAAATGAAGCAAAGACAAATAAGAGTACTATGGGTACAGCGATGGCAATTACCAAATATGTCTTGGAGAGCGCATTTTAAATGACATGAACTGTTGAACAGAGATATTTCCTCGATGTGTATGTGTACTACCAGGATCTTAAGGAAATGCGGAAATTAGTTTGATATTGACTATTTATTCTCATTACAAAAACAATTGGATAGATTAGGTTAGTTTGGGCAGAATGAAGTATAAAATTCCCTCATAAATAGTAATCTGGTACTTTTCTCTCTGCAATGTCTAATGAAAACTAAGAAAGTCCTGAGGCACTTTGAAAAAGAGCAAAATTGGATAATACCCCATTAAAATTTGAGTAAAGATGATGAAGAACTCGAGGCGCGGTTTTCACTTAATGCAAAGAGAATCACAGTTATTTTGCACATACAAAGCGGAAAGAAAGGAGATGCGCGTGTAATTATAAGACAATTGGAAGTGTCATAAAACAACAAAATGCTTCTTACAACTACAAAAGAATAAATTCACTGAGACATATCGAGATACTTCTGAACTTGGATGGCGCTTGGATATCGGATATACAGAAATTCTGCTCACACAAAGTACTTATGTAACTATTTGCATATTTTATTTGCAAAGAAAGTGCTCAAATATGCTTTCAGCGTTAATGCGAGCAGAGAAACATCCATTCATGGCGGTTGATAATAATGACAGCACTCAATTCTGCAGACATGATGACATTTAACGCACTTGAAAACTCTCCCAACAAATTTTATGTTTCGCAAGTTGCAGCTGTGAGTCACATATTATATTTGATAGATATACATATGTACTACTATATATACAAGTGGATATTAAGATACATATGAACATCTGCAATTGTAAATGAATTTGAGCTTCGCCATCCCAGTGGGGAAAATGAGTACTAACAGATAAAGCTTTATAATGCGATATTGTTAAAGTATAGTTGTTGACCACTCAGTCTCTGAATACATAATATGGATAATATTTAAACCAATAAGTCTTATGGTAGTTTCAAGACGTCTACCGAAGCTCAGAGGCACACTCTCGAGTATCTCAGAAAATCTTCTTAGTCCATCCAAGGGGATATTTACATACAACATGAAGAAACGAAGGCGTGGTCAGTATTTCTCAAAAGATTCAAAATCAACGAATGTAAGGCAATGGAAAGTAACTTTATTAATTTTTTCATAATATCATTCCACTTTCTCCTCTGAGTACGCACATACTTTTCCATTTTACGCACGCACTTTACATTTTTCACCGAAACTTTTCCTTTGTCTCCTGCCTTCCATTTTCTGCAATGACGCTGCGATTTTTTCGCCATTACAACTTAGTGCATTCATTTGTGCGAAATGCCGCCCACAGTCACAGTTATGAGTACATGTCTCTGAGTGAAGCATGCAAATATGAAAACACAAATATTTATCCTCGAACCAGCAAATTGGAAGCGAATATATATGAAGTGCTTTAATCTAAAAGGATCTGCAGTGAGACAAATGTTTTGCCATTATGATTACCATTACTTTTATTTGCTTAATGTTTCGTACGCAAACACTTCGTGAATGCCTCGCTTCCCATTTATCTGAAATTCACACACTTATGAGCGGAATTAAAGATGAATTTTAAATGTTTGATCATCTCAAAAGTTCCTGTGTGGAACAGTAGTAGCACCGTTCGTCGTTGCCCATTGAACCGATTTTTTACCATTATCTTAAAATTTTAATGGGAGCATGACATAAATTAAGCATTTGTTAAGCCATTTCATATATCCACCGAGCCAGTTCCGGCGATTCTACTTCAAGTCCGTTACTCCAGATAGCTCCGGGAGCACATAACTGCAGCTCCACTCTTTTCTCTTGCCACCTGCCACAAAAAATATATTTTTCCTTCCACGCACCTCTGGATTCAAATTCTCTGTGTTGTCAGTTGACATGTTGTCACGGCTGTTGGTTTTTAGCTACCTCGATTGTTGTTGTAAAGGCGTTTACTTATGCACACATTCTAGCATGGTTGTTGTTGTTACTCATTATTCCTTTGTAAAATGTGGATCTATGAGAAATCACCCGCAAGTGCAGCATGTTGAATTTATGAATGTACGTGACTTGAACACAGGCTGGTGTTGTTGCAATGTCAGAACAACCAACAACAACAAAAGCGGACGCTCCACCTGCTGCCTTCCCCATATACCTTAAGCACAGCAAGCTACATATCGCCACTTCTGATGCGGATATGTCTGCGGTTCACTCTTAGCCTTGTCGTGTAGTTGTAGTTGCTGCCATTATGCATTATACATAAATCAATGTCGCTGTCGGTACACTCAATGGCGCGGTAGAAGTGGTGGAGAATGGTGGAAGTGTAAAATGTTGAAAGCTTTATGAGGTGCTCACTTAAGGAGTGAACTATGCGACGCTATAATGTTCAGGAAACTTTTGAATTACGTGCAACTAATACAATTAATGAACGAATCTGTATTTTTGTTGTGTACTCAAGAACACGTAAATATACTTGTATGTATGAATGGATTATAAATATATTAGCCATTTTCGGCGAAATAACATATTAGATTTCCAATAACCTTGAATTCAAATTCAATATACGGCAAATGATCCAAATCATTAAAGTCCTTCTGTACTTAATGTACTGTCGAACAATAAACCTCGTAGAATTTCAATAAATGGACTCACATGTGGTTTTAATGTCTATTTAACCAAATGCTAATCAACCGCTTGTCAGATGACACAATTATCACCCTTATCCATTAAATAAAATTAAAAGATGGTCATGTCAGTGCCGTTGTCACTTTAGAGCCCGACAAATGTGAGTAATGTCAAGTACAACTGGCTCTGCTAGCTATCCGAACTCATCGCCACAAATCCTCTCTTTTGCGAAATTCAAGCTTGAGCATTCTCTTCATCGCGACTTCACTTCATTAATCAAAGTGAATAGAGCCATCATATAACCTACAAGGCCACACAGTTTAAATATATATAATAGCAAAATCACAACTCAACTAAAAAGTTAAATGATTTGTCAGAATGAGGCTATTCTAAACTATTTCAGGTTTGGTTGAAAAGTTCTTTTTATTGAAAAACGACTAATTTTGTGATGATTTTGAAAGATTATGATTTTAACTGAGAGATTTTCTTGCAGAGCATTAGCGAAAGAGTTTCTTTTTAATGTTATTTAATTTTCTTATGAGAATTCGGTTTGAGTTCATATCACGGCAATCCTCTCGTTCACCAACCGTCTTTCAATTAAATCATTGTTTCGAATAAAAGCATATCAGCTCTAAATCAGCCCGGAGAATAGCCATTCTGTTTCTGCTTTGTGCAACTTTATCGCTGCGTTTCCTCAGTCAAATTTCCGCTCAACTCCAATAGGTGCTCACTCTCATGAATCTATTACCCGATTGCAGCATTGTTGCCTAGCTGAGTGATTTTGAATCGCTTTATCAACATTGACACTGCCCAAAATCCATTCAAGCTGCCAAAATCTCGCATTCGCCCACATATGTGCCCTCCCTCCAAGTATAGAGTACTTCGAGCGGTGAACTCAAAACGCCTGCGAGCGGAAGCAGAAACGGAAGCGATAAGACCACTGTGAATGTAACAGTAATTAAGGTTGCCGCACATGTGGTTGCGGGTAAGCAATATTCCCGTGACTCGAATACAGTGACAACCAGTCAAGCAACGTGCCAAACAAGCCACAATTGTCGCATTCTCCTGAGCACATCTATACTCTCGCATGTTTGTATGTATGATCTTTTGGTTTATATACACAGATTAATATATTATCTAACTTTGAATTCGTCTTGCTTGCTATGAGCCGACATACATATGTTGCTCACACATATATCCGCTCATTATATCCGACTTTGATCCGATCCGATCCGACACATACTTACCACTTTAGCACATCTGATTCAACTTAGTATCTTATTAATCTTAATCTTAATCTTATTTACTTACTTTATGTGATGTTTGCCGTGGATTATATTTATGGAAAGTGTTTTCAACGTTCTTTAACGTCACGCGCGGCTTTCTATGCCGTTTTAGGAACGAAATAAATTTATTATAATTATATAATAATCCTAGCCGACCGCTCGACTTCGCACGGGTTTAAACAAACATTTCAAATGTTATAAATTTTTAAACACGCTCCCATACATATGTATGTACTTCAGGTTTATTGATGATACTGAGATAGCGGAATAAAACTATTTATGTAATTTATGTAAATCGATAACCATTACAGGAAACGGAAGTCTCATAACGGAAGCGGATATGATACAAACCGAAGTCTTCCATGAACAGGAAACATTTGTGTTAAGCCCTGGAGCTGACGCTGCTACCGTCCCTAAGCACTTTCTGGAGAAGGGACGTTTCCGGTATAATATTTCCGGTTGCTTCATTTCCGGTTCCGGCACATCATTCCCATATCTGGTTCCATCGGTCATCCCATATCTTGTTTCTCATTCCGTTTCCAGATGCCCCACTACCAGTTCCAGCGACCAATATTCAGCCACCCCATTTCCGGTTTCGACAACATCGTTATTCATATCCGTTTCCGGTTGCCCCATTTCCGGTTCGACAACATCGTTATCTAGATCCGTTTCCGCTTGCCCCATTTCCGGTTCCGGCAACATCATATCCGGTTACCCCATGAAGACAATGACCCCACCCTGATCACGTGAGGTCATTTCAAGGTCGCGTGATATTTTTGTTTAGAGTTCAATGACCCGGCACAGATCACGTGATGTCATATCAAGGTCACGTGATATTTTTGTTTAAATTTTTGAGTGAGGTCAATGACCACACCCTGATCACGTGATATTTTTGTTTACAGGTCGTTGACCCCGCCCAGATCACGTGATGCCAATTCAAGGTCACCTGATATTCTTGTTTACAGGTCATTGAAAACTCCCAGATCACGTGATGCCAATTAAAGGCCACGTGATATTTTTGTTTACAGGTCAATGACCCCGCCCAGATCACGTGATGTCATTCCAAGATGACGTGATATTTCTGTTTACATTTTTGAGTGAGGTCAATGACCACACCCTGATCACGTGATGGCATTTCAAGATCACGTGATATTTATGTTTACAGATCAATGACCCCACCTTGATCACGTGATGTCACATCAAGGTCACGTGATATTTTTGTTTACATTTTTGAGTGAGGTCACTACTATTTACAAAAAGTTTAGATTCTAGCAATAAATATAGCCTAAGTTACTCGAGGTGAATGTAGCTTTCGAATGGTGAAAGAATTTTTGAAATCGACACAGTAGTTTTTGTGTTTATTCATTACAAACACACATACAAATCTTTACTATACACAAATATTGATTAAAGTCTTAATTTAAGTAAACAAAGATGCCTTTAAAACATTCAACATCGGACTTTTGTTTTTTATCATCGGTATGAAATGCCACGATATATGTACGCCCGCCATCTCACTTCAAATTGTCTAAGGCAACCATACCATAATGTATACAAATTGGGCCGAAGGATATCGGAAACATTTGTGCGTGAATTTCATTCAGGTGCATGCACAAAGCAGCAACCGTCAACACCGCTCAACTGCTTTGAGGAACCAATAAGCTCAAACCCGCATTCATTTGGACTCGCTAAACCTCTGGGCAGAATGAGTTCAATAAATCCGAAACAACCGCAAAAAATGGTGGGAAACTCAAACAACGGTATTCTCTTCGACATATAACGGCAATTGTCTGTGGAATACATTTCCCATTCTCCGCTAATATACACCTCGCGTGTGAGAGGGAATGTGTAAACATGTACATTTGTGTGGATATCAGCACTCCCGCACCGCTGTTGACCAGCTTGCTTGTTCGGACACAAATACGCGCGCACAAAAAGAGAACGCATGCGGCAACATGCGGTTAGCATTGTTGACATATGTGTTTCGGCCTCAGCAATACTCCCACCAGCGCGGACCGAGGAAATGCAAAAAAATGCTGCGCCTCCAGGACATAATATGTGCAATTTTCCTTTTTCATTTTGCCAACGCCACGCACCGTTGCAGCGCTGGGACGTTGGCGAGCAGATTGCTGGTGCGGCGTGGACCCTCAGATGTGATACTGCCACCTTATTTACTCATACATACCTTCATACGAGAATGGTGAAAAAATGGCGCATCCGCAAGCATGAATTGCCCAACTGCGGCAGGACTGATAGGAAATTAATTTCATTTAAGGGCGTCGCAGGTGATGACAAAGGTACACACACACTAACGAAATGGAAGTGCCGCCGCAGGCCAGGTGAGTTCACTTGCTCGATGACTCGCTGTTGGTTAACGAACGGTATTATTTCACTCGTAGAGTGTGGTGAAATTTCAATTATTCTACTGCTGCGTAATTCATATGCATGGAAATGCACAGGGTTGCACGTCGATAGCCAGGTCGGATGGGTAATATTTTTGTTTCATCTGTTCATCACTATACCTATTCCGAAACTGAAAAAGTTAAGAATGCCGCTATGTAATAACACAAGTGGACCCACTGGCCTCGAATAATAGTCCAGGGCCCCTGTTCCACCCTAAAATAGTTTTGTTAATCTATATTTATCATTTTATTAATAAGGATTTACATTTGTAAAATTAGCGCTTTTTATTCCATTTCAGAAGACAGCCATACTGCCACATATTGAGTGCAGACAATATAAATATTAAATGTGAAGTTGATACTGAGCTTAAAGCAACTCTGGGCATTTATTGTAATGAAATGGACAGCAACAGAATGAATTCATAATGAAATTATATCATTCGCTCAATGGAAAATTTAATGAGATCACAGCCAGAATAGTTACAATAAGAACAAGGAAGGTTGTACGCTGCTCGGTACGACGAAGAGCAGGGTGGCAGCGCAATTGAAATTTAGTTAAGCAGGTAAATGGATTAGGAAATACAAAACGCACAAGCAGTCGGCTGAATGAATGGGAGATTAGTTAAATGAATGCACAAATGCAATAAAAGCAAGGAAATATGAGTTAACAACTGCTGATGCCACGAGCGAGTGCTGTGCGTATAATAGCGAGAACGCCAGGGCGTATACGCAACGTGGGTATTAGGGGCTGGACGCGAATGGCGCAAGTTGAAGTAAGAGCAAAGCGAATAAAAATGCTCTCAAAGGTGGAGAAGCCGCGCGAGTCGGTGATGGTTGCATGCGCTTTTGAGCACTTCAGCGCACAAATGGCCAGCAAATGTGCTGCAAATCACTCGCTCGCCAGCAACTTGGCCGCTCCTTTTTGCATTTCATGTGCATATAAATTAAAGGCTTTGCTTGCGTTTCTGCAATTGCTTTGCATGATATTTCCTTCATTCCTTCTCGCGTGCTTACTAAGTGAATTGATTTAAGTAATGACCAACACTTCACTAGAAATATTTCAGAGCGACCAGTCAATTAACCCAAAGCTATAATTATGCCCATTTTCACACATTTTCTAAGGTGCGCGACTGATTAATCGCTGAAGACTCTGTATGAGTGATTTATTTTGAGAAAATGAAATGTATTAGTACAGTTACAAAAATAATTGTGGAAGTGCAATTTAAGGCGTCAAATGTATTTCAATAGTAATTATCAGTTGATCCTAAAACTATCATTTGGAGAGGAAACACTCGCTCATAAATATTTTTGAAAAAAGAATATACTGAGCTGCCACAAGCTTTCAAATTTAACGGAATATTTCGATTATTATTTCAGAATTAATTGAAATGCTAATTGCCACAACAACGAACAGTGAAAGCCCATTTAATGCCGCAAGCCGATTAACGTTGCATGTTGCATCTGCCTCTCTTCTCATTTGATGCGACGAACATTGAAACTACACTTCATACAATACCAAATATTTGCGTGATTAATCTCGCATAAATTAGAAATCACTGAAATATTATGAATGTTTAACTTAACATTGTAAATGATTTACTAGACATTGTCAAAAAATACGAAACACTTTCAGATTATTATCTGTCTAAAGAACAAACTGGGAATAAATAATATCTTATATCCTTTCGTATCCATAGCACATCTGTCTCATGAGTAACTAAAAAATAATTATATTTCTAGTGTCTATATGCATACATATGAGCTCATAGAGGGAGACTGTATTGCTGGTTGTTGCATCGTAAAGTCCGTTATAATCAGCTCATTTCTCAATTTACGTACTTTAAGTGCCTCTAAAAGATATCAAAATTTATTTGCCCTTCTCCGCCATTTTCATTGTAATTTCAATATCATTTGACATTCACGAAGAAATTTGAGTTTCCTCTTTTTTTTATTCTTATTCCCTCTGTCGTCTTCTAACGTGCTCCGTTATCCTTTATTACACAGTTTGATACCTTCAAATGCAGCCATTAAGAACTTATTAAAGCAATTTTCACGTTTTCTTTTCTCTTTTCTCGCTACGTTCGTTGCGGTCAGTTTAGTCATGACATTTAAGTGATTAAATTAGGATCGGTCATTCAACGCATTTGCCTCGGCACCTTTAATGGCTTGTGGGAAACAATTAATATTTTTATTTAAAGGCGAAGGAAAAGAAGCATAAATAGCAGACGACAAAGAATGTAAAATGCGAGATAAGCAGAATCATTTGAAATTGAAGATTGGTATATTCTGAGCAACAATATATTTCAATGTAACGTAAAGGAATATTTGATACACTTCTTTAAGGTACTATTAAATGAGGAGATGGAATTAATGACTTCACATATGTATAATCATGACTTCAGTTAATGCGATATACTAAAATAAAAAGAACCGAAAACATATTTTTACTCTTTCTCCATACCACTATTAAATGAATGAATTAAATTTTTATACTCAGATCATCATTAGCACTAAGTACTTAATATAAAGTATTGTTTTTGTATTGTAAATATGTATGTATGTATAAAATATCCTTTCCAATAATTTTAGACCTAAACAAAGTGCATGTGTATGAGAGAAACACTAAGTAAGTTGAAAAATAACGGGATATAAAGCAGCAGCTGTGGCATCCAAGTGGAAAATATAGCTTCTTAATGCATTTATTTACGACCACAAGAGCCAAGAGGATGAGCAGAAAAGCAAAAGTGGCAACAACAGTGTGGAAAATCGCATGAGAGCACACACAATCGTACACAAATCAACAGACAAATTTACTGCATTTTACAAACCACTTATTGCATTTCAAATTTGTTTACACAAATACGAGCATACACCAACAACAGCAACAATGCCACATACTTATTTATTGCAGATGAATGCAGGGAAGTAACCAAGTGGTCCAGCTTACATCTTGAATTTGTCTTAAATGAAATCGAAGTAGTCACTTAAAGATTAAGCTTGGGTCAATTGAATAATTTTTAAACCAAAACTACTTTTCCATAGAGAACGAAATATTTTGAACGAGGACGAGATTGGTTTATTCCCGATCAAAACTCTGTAAGTCACATCTCGTAAGAAATCAACGCGCTCGAAGTTGCTTGTTTGAAAAAAAGATAAACAGTAGACCAGTTTGACCTTGTTGTTATACCAGTTATAAAGTGGCTTATGAATAGTTTATTTTTCTGCTAGGTATGTTTGATTCCATGGTTGATGGTTGGTGTAAGTAAGTATGTATGAATGTATACCAAGATCTCACTGACACGTGTGCATCATTGAGATAAAATGAAGTGAAACCAGAACAATTCACGAGCAGTAAACTGAGAAAGAGACAGATTCGGATAGAGTCGCTTATTGCTTATCATGGATATTGAAAAATGGAAAATATAATTATATCCACCTAGTGAATGCCAGCTAGCTAAAATATGCTACATAATATAAAACATTTCTCTTTCATTTACGACAAGTGAGTAATTTAATTTATAATTAAAGAACTCAATTTTAATTTAACTACTTAAAACATTTAGTACATTATGGGTGTAAATCGAATCGCCACTTCACTCTCCCACAGCTGAGACTATTTGAGAACCGTCACCATCCAACAATCCAATATTGTTTACAACTGATATCATTTGGGGAAGAAATTAACCATATCCATTACCACTCAGTTGTCGCACAATGCAAGCCGGTTGAGCATATGTATTTACGAGTCGGAATATTATTGGGTGGGACTGGCGATTCGTAAAGCATTAAACATACATCTGTGAAAAATAAAATGTCTGCTTGCTCACGCAACACTGCAACACTGGATGCAGCTTGTATGGGTGTGCACAAGTGCATATTTGCGCAATGCAAACTCTGAAAATATTTCGATTTCTGGACAGAAAAACTTGAAAAATAGTTGACAAACAAGTCGTGCCAAATACCGGACAGAGAAGTGAAATGTGATCTGAGCCAACTCTTCTGCAACAAAAATTTGTGGTATATCAAAATTTGTTTAATTTTTATAGATTTCCGTAAACATAAAATATCCAACTACATATATAACTACAGAATGCTGCTCAAATACTATATAGCTCAACCGAAGTGTATTGAAAGAAAATTTGCGGTTCATTCGAAACACACACACAGCCATCGGCGCACAAAAGCACAACACGAGCATTAATCTATATTGGAAAACTTTTGGCACATTAGTTAATCGGTTGACCAAGTTTACTCCAAATAAAGCATTTAATGTGTTGAAACCGTATGCGCAGTCACCGAGTAATCAGAAAACCATTACCCACCGGAAGAATTACTCCTATATATATGAGTATGTATATGTTCGTATATTTGTATAACTGACCGACCACAAACTCGAAATTTATCACCGCAGATTTGTGGGAAGCTTGATGGTCAACTTAGGGTCTCAAAGAGCACACAAATCGACAAAAACAAAGAGTAATGAAACTGAAAAGGCGAACGAAAGGTCGTTGCCAGATGTTACGATGAAAAATAAGCAAATCTTATTCAAATAATATTGAACATATGTGCCACGTTGAACCCATGAAAGCTCCTCAAAGTAATGTCTTAACGCGGTGAAGCGTGAAATATACCTACGTGGATCCGATTTGGAGTCGCTGCAAAATTGCAGGGAAGGCAATCTCCACACATACCACAGGAAATTTGAATGATGTTCACGAATATTTCTCGATAAATTAATAAACATATTTTATAATGTATAACTCCACGCCATTGTAAACCACATGAATGCACTTTTCCAATGTTACGAAAATTAACTATTACTTTTATATTAATTCAAATTAGCTTACAATTATATAGATGTATGACCATAACGTAAACCAAAACTGGATCACAACCAATAACACAAAGGCCATCTATACCTTTTAGTCGGCTGTTCACTGTTCAGAAAACTCATACCCTCCAGTGCATGACTCACTCCCAAACAGTTCTCGCGAAAGGCGCATAGGGTCGCAGCAAAACACACTTCAAACACAAACGTGTGGGCATATTTGCCAGCGCCAAAAGTTTTCATCTAATAAATATGCGTTAAACAAAATCATTCATTTTCACAACCCTAAGTATACATACTGCATATGTACATACATACACACATATTGGTTTATATATAGCGCATGTGTCTGCTATGGCTCGTGGCCTCTTGCTGTAGTCGCCAGCTTTAATTTGTTGCAGCTAATTGGCACAGCGTTTTGGTCGCGTTATCTGAGCTAATTCATCATTTACATTTGCGGCGGCTGCACGATCTGTTGTCGAATCCACAAGAACATATGAACACACCCGTCCCTGCGCCAAGCGCCTATTGCTTTGCGAATTACATGTTTCTGGCTTTGTCACTCGCTTGTTCACACTCGTAAATCAAATATAATGTTACTGTGAACTGCATGATAATCATAGACTTTTATTTCGTGATTTTATTTTTCTCGCATTTTAATTGGATGTGTGCAGGTCAGCTACGAGATACTTATGTATTTGTAAGTATGTATATGTATTCATATAGTTAGACAATGGGTAATTGGAATATGGATTACGTATTTGTTCATTATTGAGAATCTGTTTATAAGTATGTACATACATAAATGCTGGTTTCTCTATGTATCTAAATATGTATTTGATTATGAATTATTTTATCGAAAGGTGAGCCAATGCACATTTTCATGACATTGATGTTTTTATCGATAATTAAAAGAACATATTTTTTATAGAATTTCTATCAAAACAAAAAAATAAATTAATTGCCAAAATTATAAATAACTTTCAGAACTTTTGTTCTTCAAATAATCTCCTATTGAGCCATGGATAATTTCTGCAGCACCTGTAAGTAAATAATATATTCAATACTTCGATACAGTACAGCCATGCTAATAAATGATATCACTTTGCTGTAATATCCAAACATAATACACATACAGACAAATAAAGTTTTGCATCACTCACTTTCACGAGCTTTTACTGCAATCAATATTTATTATCTCTTAATTTATTAATTGCAACTTATATGAGTGCTCGATTATCTCTGGTAATGTCTATTAACTCGACAGTGTTGTGTTTCACACAATTGGCCTACTGAAACTCAACTCTGACTCCTCCAAATTTGACCAGAAATTTGTGTCATTCGATTTCATCACTATTGGAGCCGGAAAGCTTCTACAATACTTATTTACTGTATTTAGAATAGTATAGTGGCATATGTCCTCAAAATAGCATTGACGCAGTTAACATTTGTTGGTTTTACATAACATAGAACTAATCTAAAATCAATCACAAAATGCAGTAAATAATTTGAAAGTGTACGACTACTTTGTTACAATCGACTAGTATATACACTATGACTATATATGTATGTATATACTAAATATTTACTCGTATTTATCACATTGAGTGCAACTTAGATCAAAGTAATCCATTGCGGTATATTCCAAAATCATCACAGTTCACCTTTAGTCATTGCTTTTAATTATAGCGCGTGTATGAGACATATGGCTGTAGTTGCTGAACCATATTAACAAAATTACATTAATAGGTAATTACCTACGTAACACATTACATCACTGTTACGACTTCGCTGAGTAATTTATTGTACTCGTGCACACAAAGACAAACACCACACTCATACATAGAGCTAAAAAGAGTAAATCTGCAATGGCCACACTATATTAAATGCCGATGTCATCACATTTTTATTAAAATCACGGAAATTCAGCTATATTAACTACTCTAATGCCAGGATAAACACAGTGTTAGTGAAATTGGAGTGATTTGATTGACCTCACTCCACCCTAATGCTGGTGCAGTTTACTCTCCACTCTCTGCTTGTAACCGCAGAGCGAAGTGCACTTTGTAACAGAGATATTCTCTGCATGTGGATGACCACAATTCGAAATGGAGTTAGAATTTCTGATTAAAATTCAAGTGCATCGATGTGGCCAAGTGTGCTTTGGCTTAAAATAGATTTAACATTTTCAATTACAATCAAGAGAGTAGAGGGCCTGTAGTTTTCCCTTAAGTTTCCATAATTTTAGTTTGTTATTATTCACATTCTCTGTTAAAAATGTTTGATTTTAACCTATAGAAAAAATCATTCAGTTCCAACGAAATATTCTCAAGTTAATTCTTCCGTAAGTTCACGAGTAGCCGTTCGTCCCTATAAAGAGCTCACATATATTAATTTCGTGAAAAGTAAATATAAGTGAGTGTTGAGCTGTAGGAATTCTTCCTTCCTTTGTCTTCTGATAGGTCAAGACGTATTGAACAAGGCTGCTTATTTAAATGGAATTACGAGTCGAGTGACGAAATCGCCAAACGTGCTGACGGCCACTTTTCAGCACCCAGCCTTCGCGATTCCATTTATTGCAATTTCTTTGCTGCACATTTCCTCTTTAAAGGCAAACGATTCTCTTTCGTTGAAAGTACTTGAAAATAAGAACTTAACGAACGGAAGGCTGAGGCAAGTGACAGGCGACACTCAGCATAACTTAAAATATGCCGATGCTGGAAATGAAATCTGGAAAAACACAAGGAAAATCAGCAAATGCCAAAGGACAACAATGTCGAATTCGAAAGAAAACTTCAAATGTCAACCAGTTTACTTGGTGTGCATTCGTTTGGAATTTGACACTTCTTCGGGTGAGAGTCGTCAACGAATACAAAAGTGTCTCCCAGAGGAAGCGATGTTTAATTATGCAAATAAAACAACAACAACAAAGTGAACTTCGCTAATGAAACTCAGCGCCCACGAAGTGTTTGCACAATGACACAGAAGGGGCGCAAACCCAAGAGGTTTCGCCTTTCTTTCTTACCCGGCTCGCTTTGAAGAGGCCAAGTCTCGCTGCTGCAAAACCACCGCTGAAGTAATAGCGCTCAAACAAGAGTCCGTTATGAAATAATTTGTAATTTAATTGAAGCATTTTGAGCAAAATTGCATGCAAATGTCCAATCAACTGCCGCCATATGGCGAACACACAGCACAGCTAGGCTTAATTTAATGCTCTTCATTTCTTCATTTCATTTATGCTTGCCGACGGCTTATTTAATTTGGTGCACATAAATTCTGTTTAGAGTGTCATTCCCGCCATTCCCGTCCAATGGAGTGTGCTAATGGCGCAGGTGGCGTGGTGGTGCTCGTGCGAAAGATGTCGCGAATATAACTATGGTGGATTGTGGATGGCGAACATAAAAGCAGACGCAACTAAGTCACAAGTGAGTGCCATTTAAATGGCATGAAAAGGTTTGAAGAACGCTCAGGAATGCATTAGTTCTTTTGGAGTTGCTTAACTAGGTACAACGAAGTTCCATATCTTTAACTGAATTCTATGAAGAAAGTAATTAATAGTATCAACAACAGTCCGATAACAGACACATAGTGGTGTCTCAAGTGCGATCACCTCACTTATAACTGTCTAACAACAGCTCGATTCTTCAAAAGCCGTTGAGAAGTGAACAAATGAAATGTCCTTTCGACATTTTTCCAATTAAAAGTCACTTAATGCGTCTGTGTGTACTCAGGTCCATCCGCCCCATGCAGAGTGGCCCTCCACGCTATGTAAATAAACGATTTCGAATCCGAAATACCTACAACCTTTATGGCCGACGTGGTGCTCGAAATGCAAACAAACTCATCCTCCGAAGCTCTCATTTGCTGTATTTAAATAAGAACGCAAATAAATCGCTCCTTCTGATGGCAGCGGTGAGCTGTACGCACCAACAAAACCAACAGCATGTCACTATTTGGCGGACAAATAAAACCGAAGTGTGAGCAAGTTTCACGTAACTTAGAATAAATCTATGCGAATACCGCCCTGTTGTTCTGGACACAAACACACTCTCAGACTATGGGTGGGTGAGTTTGTCAAAAGCAGGACAATTTTGTGGCCGAAAAAGTTAATAGCAAAGCAGTGTGAATGCACGAAGGTGCTCACGTGTCTGACCAAGTGCCAAAAACCAACATTTTTTTCTTTGTTTGTTCGATGTCATCACAAAGCCGCACCGAGACTTTCACCCAAACAAATCGTTCAGCTGGTGTGGATTACTCCCAGGGAAACGCCAGTGGCCAATCAAATTTATATCGCTGCAAGAATTTAAATGAAGTGAAATTGCCGCTCTTTGTTTGCGAATTGATGGTATGGTCTGGTGGTGAACGAGGACAAGACGAAATATCTCCTGTCGTCAAACAAACAGTCAGCGCATTCGCGTCTTGGCTCCCACGTCACTGTTGACAGTCATAACTTTGAAGTTGTAGATAATTTCGTCTACCTGGGAACCAGCATTAACACCAATAACAATGTCAGCCTGGAAATCCAACGCAGAATCACTCTTGCCAACAGGTGCTACTATGGACTAAGTAGGCAATTGAAAAGTAAAGTCCTCTCTCGACGAACAAAAACCAAACTCTACAAGTCTCTCATCATTCCCGTCCTACTTTACGGTGCAGAAGCGTGGACGATGTCAACATCCGATGAGACGGCACTAGGAGTTTTCGAGAGAAAGGTTTTGCGGAAGATTTATGGTCCCTTAAGAATTGGCAACGGCGAATACCGCAGACGATGGAACGATGAGCTGTATGTGTTATTCGACGACATAGACATAGTCCAGCGAATAAAAAAACAGCGGCTGCGCTGGCTAGGTCATGTTGTTCGAATGGATGAAGGTGCTCCAGCTCTGAAGGTTTTCGATGCAGTACCCGCTGGTGGAAGCCGAGGAAGAGGGAGACCTCCACTCCGATGGAAGGACCAGGTGGAGAGGGACCTGGCTTCGCTTGGAATAACCAATTGGCGCCAAACTGCCAGAAGGAGAGATACGTGGCGCGCTGCTTTGGACTCGGCTATAACCGCGTAAGCGGTGTCTACGCCAGTCAAGAAGAAGAAGAAGCTAGATATGAATAATAGAATATAGTATAGGACCCTGTGAAATCTATATCCTATTACATCCTTAACTTCTTGCAATTTGTTAATCATTTCTTTCGAAGTTGAACGGGATTATTTCAGTAAGTGTTATTGCTGATTTATAAAGTTTTATTAGCGACATTTGAGCGTTTTATTTGACTAATTTTGAGAGCAGCAACGTGCTCTAAGGCACTTTGAAATTAAAAATGGATCTAACGACAGAAGTAAATTTTGGCATAATATATAATAATATATATAATTAACAAATATCTAAGCAGATTTCATGAAGAGCCATAATTTGAGAAGCCTTTCAATTTCCACGAGTAATTGTGAGCCAATGTATTATTATTATTATTATAACTACTGTGCCAACATAATTTCTCCCGGGTTAATAAATATTTATCTAATTCACAGACACATAAACACACACACACGGAGCAAACGAAGACGGTCACATCTAGACAAATAGAGAGACAAATGATATTTGAACAAGCGATTTGTGCGCTGACATGCATGCAATCGTGTGTACAAACATATTTACAAAAGAAAAAAACAAATGAAACGGACAAACGACCTTGAGACATGCAATGAAGACCAGCGAGCTGTGCTGTGCCAGCCTTCGGTGTCAACCGACTTAAATGTTTCGTAATTTTTGGCATTTGCGAAATTTAACCAGCAAATATTTATGCACAACTATGCGGGAGACATAATTCTCAATACAAGAAGCCAAAAGCACTTTATTAAAATGGGCTTTCTCCAAAGGAAAAACTTCAAATGTGAAAGCAAAACGTTTACCGTTAGTTTATCATATGCATATTTCGAGTCGCTTAAAATAGCCTTTACATGCAGTGCAAAAATTATTTCATCCCGGCGTGGTGCTGCCAATGTCAGTTGACCCGAATTGCTGAAATTGCGGTTTTAGTAACAACAACAAAATATTGTCAGCAACAAATTGTAGAAAAAACAGGCCAACACAACAAATGTTGTTTACACAGAATGTCGATGAACGTCGATGAAAGTGACTGTGAACTATTCAAGATGGCCCAAGGGCGCGAAATCCAATGATGTTGACCGACAAGTGCCGCAAATCCGGAGAACAATCGGAGTGGAACTAAACTCATTAAAATTTAACAGCCAACGAACTCGAACTCGAATTGGCTTGACTTTTATTGTTGTTGTTGTATTTTTGAATTTTTGTTTTTGGTGTTTACTGTTTATGAAGGCAAAGCAAAAGGAAAAACAAAAACAAAAGCAAATATGAAAATGAAAATGTAAAACAAATAACTTTCAGTGTAGCCTATTTTACTTTCATTTTCCCCTCCACAAATTTTAGATTATTCCATTTATTTCCCTCTCAGTTAATGCATATCGCCAATAATGAGTAGGTGTGAGACTATTTTCAACTATACGCGCAATGCGAACGGCAACGACACTTGATTTGTGCTGTCATAACGTTCTATTTTTACTGCGTTTAATTAAATCGGTTGGTTTAATAGGATTTTCACATAAATAAGGCTCGAATGCAACGTACAGTGGTGTGGGTGGCAAAATCCGGAGGATAAAAATGCCAAAAATAAATGTCAACAAATCTACAAAAACAATATACAGTGCTTCACAGTGTCCCATCGCTATCCATCTCAAGGTGCATTACATTTCTCTTAAAAATAAAAATCGATTTGTAATAAGACCCGAAACTCGTGCTCTTCACAAAGATCCACTTTCTGAATAGGCGGGAATTGCTGTTGCCCGTTAATTGTCCCTATTGATTTCTTAGCTTTTCATTTCCATTCTGTTTTTGTTTCTTTTTTTTGTCATTCGTTGATCCGCACGCTGCGCGTTGGGAGAGTTCGTAAATCCGTGAATGCAAACACACAATTTAATGCGGATCTCACGCAACGGTAGCTTCTGCTAAATCCGGCTCTTAGTTCGAGGACAGTTCGATTACTGTGCTATTTGCTGTTCTAAAAATTTTGGGTGTCAACAGGCAGAGTTTCGTTTGTTATTTGTTAATTGTTCTCCGTATCTTCTTCACTTGTGTGTGAATGTGTGCTAATGGCATGTGTCGGTGGTTTTGCTGCCAAAAAATATTTGAATTAGATGGAAATTACATTTTTGTGTAATCGGTTGGAAAATTTCTGCATGGCCAGCAATTAATTTGAGCAATATTTGGAAATGAAATCGACAATGGCAAAGCAAACTAATTTGAAACATTTGGTTGATGAGCTTAGTTGAATGCTTAACAATTAATTAACACAGAACACTCCAATTTTTAACTGATTTTGAAGCACTAAAATTGAAGTCTAAGTAGTAATTCAAGGATTTAGATTGTGTAGAAGGACCTTGAATACTTTATTTCAATAAATCTTTAACTCTGATAGCAAATAGAAGGACTTCTTACTTCAAACATCTAATAAAACACAAACAGATTAACCACCATTACTCTTTATATATTAGATAGACATTTTAGTGAGAATAAATCCCGGAATTGAATGTACTGTGAGAGAAATGATAATCTCATGTCATACTTCTGTCATTTTGATGCTTTAATACTTAAATTTGGAAAATGTTTTCATTTTCAGATGCTGATAAAGGTTGAACATGTGAAATTAAAATTTTACAAAGTATAGCAAGATGCTTTTTTTATCGCTACTCTAAAGCTCCCCAAACCAGAAGATCCATTAAATTTATTCATATGTGCTTGCTGAAGCGAAAAACTGGATTCACTTCTATAATTCTTTGGGCTCGAAGGAGAGGAGGGGGGGCCCCATAAAAAAGTCTCGTTTCGTGTTACTGCTTTATAATTTAGGGATAAGTGAACCATAAAATGAGGAAACAAATTTTGCTAAGCGCGCAAAAGTTTTGCTGCTTGTGGCATTTGTATTTTGGTAGAGTTTTGAATATCAAAATAAAGCTGCGCACATTTGCACCTCTTCAAAACTGCCTTCCTGCCTCGTATAAAGTTATGGCACAAAGCGGTAAATCCAGCATGACGCGGTGCGATTCGGCAGCAGAGCCGTAGCTACATACATCCTTCGCAAGCGAGTGTAGACGCGTGACGTCTTTCTTGACATGCTCATGCATACCGTGTATGTTGTAAATTTGTTGTTGTATTTGTGGCAAAGTTTTATTTAATCTAATCGCTCATTCGCGGCGAAAATGTGTCACAAAATGCCGCACAAGTTGTTCTGCCGCTCAAGCAAATTTCGAATGTGTTCTACCGTGGCTTAGAAAGTTTACAGCGCTCGTGAAATGCAGAGATATAAATTGTGATTTGCTTTTCGCAACGAGATAGCACATATTAAATAATGCTTTCGAGGTGAATACAAACAAAAAATCCGAGAAATAAAAGTTGCACGCCCTTGCGATTTAGACTGTGATTTGTTGCTTCAACAACACTTCCTCCATCCTTTGTATTTGTACTGTGTGCCATTGCGGAGCGCATAAAACATTTTCTAGCAGGTAACTCTTGACTAGATCATCATATAAGTTTAAGCTGTGCATATTTGGGAGGAAAATACCGTTCGCCATTTTGTACAACCCTTCTCATTATTCTCTCTCTTATAGCCATTCTTTAGAACTAGACCCCAATTAATCACCTTAAGAGGGAATCTAAACTTGACTTATTTCACCAGCGGTCGGCCATCATGCGCTTAAATGGCCCTCATCAATGTTGATTTTGTATCATGTAAATTCTCAGGAAAAAATTCAATTTTCTTATGGAAGGGAAACACACACAATTCTCCGTAACGAAAGAATGAATAACGGTAAGTATTAAAGCCCAGAATAAAAGTTGAATTTGCCACTTGGTTGCTGTGAAAGCCAATAAATTACTTTAAAAGCTGGGAAGGCAAAAATTTAATGGAGGCGATAAGTAAATTATACTTCAAGGAAGAGGTGCCAAATGAAACTGAGCAGAATGGGGAATCAACAGTCTCATATTCGGAGAAACAACCTGGCCTCACCAACTCACCAAGATGAGTTGCCGTTTGATTTAAAGAATGCGCTCCAAAACATATACATTTAACTAACACACACATTGCCAGATGAACTTGTTTATTTTTACACATTTCGGATATTTTTGGCTCGTCAATGACTTAATTTTGTACGCACAACCCGCTAATTTCACCACACTCTAATTATAACTTGACAACCAAATATCCCGGGGATGTGTGAGTTGAGGGTTGAGTTGCCGTTAATTAAGGTTTGTGTTTGCCATATTCTTGCTCTGCAGGCAGCATTGGCCCCCTTTTTGGCTATACGAAAAGGCTTAATCAGCATTATCTGAATTTCCATTTCTGCGTACGTCACTGCTGCCTACATCAGCCTTAATGTCGTGCTAAGGAGGCACTATCGCATTGACGCGTTAAATCCCTTAAAATTGCCAGAAAATTTGTTGACTCACGTTATATGAGGGGTACTACCTCCCATAACCATTCTAGGTGCAAAAATTTGTATAAGGAAAACTGGTTTGATTTGCTTGGTTCGTATTTTGAGAGCTTAGTTGCGCTTCACCTTCTGTTCCGAAGATGTTTATGACAACACTGAACTTATGTCGCTTCAAAGAAACTCCATTAATATCAGAGGCGATTATCAGTATCGATATTTGCGTGCTGATTTCAGAGTTTCAGTTTCAGTGTATTTGTACTTCTTTAGTAATTATTCTCAGAAGAAAGTCCTATGGTAGCAACACTGTTTGAGGAAAACGGCCCTCGATGCCTGGACAATTTTACATTACCAGATCGTGGACACAATTCTAAGACTCTAAACAGATGTGGAAACGTTACTGCATTTGAACACAATATGGAATAAACTGAAGAGACTAAGGGCTTATAACCAAATAGAATAAGAAAGCATTTACATATACATAACGGTATATATGTAAATTTAAAAATATATTTATAGATCGCAAATAGAAGAAAGCTCTAAAAATATTGAAATAAAATAAAAATTTAAGAACGCAACGAATGTTATTTTGCATGCAAAACAGTTTAAGTTAATCATTGATGATCAATTTTTTATTCCAGATTTTTATTTTTAATCACGTTTAAGATAGGCTTCTATCAGCGCTTCTATTTAGCGAATAATGTGCACCGAGTACGAGTAGTTGACAGCAATGTCTATGCGATTGGCCCGTCGTCACCTTCGGTCGCTCATAACGGTACAATGCATTCACCGTTCTTCCACTCCACTTGCGCCAAGCATTAGGTTTGTTATTTTACGCACCGTTGCACATTTCAAAAAACTTTACGAGAAAGATTCGCAACGTTATCCTTTCTGAATGGCGCTTCCTGCTTCGCTCGCATAAACGCAATTTGCACAGCGCTCGCAAGGCGGCAGCCTTTTATACTCTTTCGCATTTAACCGCCGTTCAGATTTGCTGATGCATGAGCTTCTGAAAGAATACAAAAGTCGTCAACGGAAGTAGGTGTCTAATAATAAATCCAGCGGAGAGCTGTGCGACCAAAGTTAAATGGGGAACGAACGAACCGATAGAGCTCTGAGACTTTACGGTGTTAAATGCGTGTATTCTGTGGATATTTCCATGGAGGCAGGCGTGGAAAGTGTGTCAGTGTGTAATTTAGTGAGCTAACGGTAAATGCAGATGCCACATCATCTTTTCGCCTGCTTAGGCCGCCATATTGTGGCTCGAGTCACATCTCATCATCATATGCTCTGTCATTTGGTGAGCTTCGTTCGGCTTGCCGACTGGTTTGCGCGCTTGACTGGACTTCTTAGTAACTCCCACTGGCCATTAGTACGCACACTTATTATAATAACGGTTTCTGCTATTAGACCCAAATGCTTCCGTTTGCACCCGCTGAAAGGATCGTCTCCATTTTTGTGTGTTTGTACGTTTGGCCTTTTTAGCAGAAAATTCTATATCTTCCGTTAGTGCAACTTATCTGCCGCTCGGCAATTATTTTCACATTTCGTTTTGACTTCAGCATACTTAGAAATAATCACTCACCAGTCGGCTGCTTAATATTCTCTACACACACATGTACATTTTGAGTGACTGTGTAGGGCTGGCATAGAGGGTACTCCACTGTCGAACTGCTGAAATTGAATTGCCTTCAACATATTTTTCGGCTTCTTTAAGAAATTTAACTTAAATACTTCAAAAGTACTGCCAAACTGTTTCCAATTGCTAGGGCACTGGTACCTGTCATTTATATTAAAAGTGTAACCTTCCTTCGATATATTCCCAACTTCACACTTATTATAACGATCATAATGAATTCAATGCTGACGTCTCTATAAAATTCCCTATGCCTATTGAACTATAATCAAATTATACGACTCAAGTTCCTTTTTCTCAACCGATATCTGGGACTTAGCCTAAATATCTGCGTACGAAGTTTAACTATTGCTTCGGCTCACATAGTGTTCCAATGGTTTCAAGAAAATGTTGCCAATTGCTACTGCCATCGAAGTAGAGTTCTAGGAAGCTGATACCAGTTCATTGCTACTGATGCTGCCTCTGTTCCAGCTGCTGGAGCCGATACACGATAATGTCTCTATAAGACAATAGTTAAAGTCTAGTCTAGATTTGAAAAGCGGGATTTAATATTATTTTTATTAATTCTGCTTGAACTTAAAGATAGAAATGGAATTCAGCTTTGACAAAATGGAACTCAAGTTTCGAGGATTTCTCTTGAAATAAATTTCAAATACTTTAATTATTTACATGTGGAAATATTATTTCAAACCCTCAGCTGCTCCACTTCAAAGAATAGTATAGTAAGAAAATCCCATTACTTATATATGTACATACACACATTCCCTTATGGTAACTTTAGCTCGTCGATGATAACGGTTGTTTGTTGCAATAAAATTGAAGGGTGTTAATATTTAAATAATAGAATATGAAGAAAAACATAAAAGCCGCAAGGACACGACATTTCCTTCTGAAAAAAATTGTGAGAAGGGATGAAGGGTCACTGCTTTGCTACTTTTTTCATCCATGAAATTCACTCAAACATCACGCTATGTTCTATTTATATTTACTAACGCGTCATCTCTCCGACAGCGCACTCACACGCTCATTCATTCGTTATGTATGCGGCGCTTAGCCTCAAACTCATAAGTTCTACGCGCATAAGCACACGTACATCCGCTCACGCATTAACATAATGAACACACATATGCAGACACACTTCCCCATCCCCGGTCATAATTAAAGTGCATCGAAGTGCAGCTGTATGCGCCACCGTAGGCGGCGAGCTGTGGCGAGCACTTCCAGCAATCTTTTTAGAAGCAAACATGCATGGGAGGACATGCGGGGCATGGTGTGCCCCATCCATATGCTCATGCAAACTTGTATTGACTTTGTGTTAGTTTGGGCGTTTGTTGTGGGCAAAACTACTGCTGCTTTACATTGTGTCATATTAGCGCCATATTATGCAAATATAGGGTGCACCATCTCATTTTTGTCGGCATGTAAATATAATATAGTGAAACTGTACAAATATATTCGAAATCCTACCGCCGGGTTTTGAGCCTAAATCATTATTTGACCATATTTTGAAATAAATTGAAAAAGTATGACATCTCTCATAAAAAACTCACATTATAGAGCTGTGATGCTCTAAAGCCTAATAGAAAAAAAAAAATTGTGAATTTTAGTGAATCAATCCACTCGGTTGGAGAAGTACAAGTTTTGAAACAGTTGGAACAACCTTTTAATGTTCCATAAAATAAAAAATATCTCAAATACAAAACTATTTTTCGAAATTTTTGCTTACAAACCGTCTTAGAGATGGCGCACCCTGTATGTAGTTGTGTGGTGTGTCTAGAAGTATGCGACTTACTAGCATGTGGGAAGTTTGCGCTAAGCTTTGAGCACTATCAAATAAAAAGCGGACACTGTACTCATTCTCTTAGGCATTCCGACTCGACTTTTGTTTTCCCTATATTACATTGTATGTTTACGAGCTTGAGTGCAACATATTAACATTCTTAAATATTTACATTTGAGCAACTATATTGTACTCGGTGGAATATTCACATAACAGTTAACAGTAACAGCTTGCAGTAATGGATATATAATTAAATATAAAACTACAAAAAATATTATAATCTGTTAGGAATTCAGTTCTTCGTTGGAAAATACTTTTTTGTTTCGAAATAAATTAATAAAATTATTATACAAAATAAATTTTCCAAAAATGATTTTTCTTGTGAATACCTGAAAAGTATTGGAAAAAGTATTTTTTCTCCTTTCAGCAATTTATTATAAAAAGTAAAATGTCATAGAGCCTTCTTAGGGATTATTGGGAAATACAAATACAACTCTCTTTGAAATATAATATTTAAATAGGTAAGATGAATTATGAATGAAAGAATATTGGGAGTGCATTTGTAACACTGTTTCACATATCTAAGTAAAATATTGTACACAAGGTTGAAATTAATCAATCTTCTTGTGGAGAAAGCCGAAATGTGATATTCATTAATTTCGAGAACATAAATGTAATGGCAGAGAGCTTCAACTTCAATAGTCTCTTTATAATGCCCTTTCATGTGGTTGAATTTTTCATTACAAAAAAATAAAAAATTGGTTTTGTATTTATTCAGTTGGCAAAATATCAGTTATGCAAAGCTCAAAACGCTCAAAAAAAAAATCATTAAATTTGGTGTTCAATGGAATTCGGTATTAGGTGCATATTTGGCACACATTTCCTTAATAAATTACCTTTTCCGGGTAATTTCACTTACCTTGTGTGCCCGAACTATTCCCGCCCTTCGATGAGCTGCAATTGTTGTTCAGCGAATTGAAGAAATTCGCAGCACCGGTGCGACGTAATATCCAAAACATTTTGTCAAAGAAGACTCGTACGCCGTGCTATTGAAGGATAACTGTGTTTATGATATTTTTGTTGATATCCTGTTTGACTGATATGCGCTGTTACAATTCAGCATGTGCTGGCAGATATGAATGTAGTCTTCTTACTGCTGCAGGTCCCCTTTATTCCTGGAAATTAGACTGCATTCTCCTCTTTGTTGCGTTTTCAAACAAAACAATACTTTTAACAATAAAATAGGAGTTTAACTTTATTCAACAAATGATAAAAAGTGAAAAGTTTAAAAATACAATAAAACAACTTATTTAAAAAGAAACTGTCCACGCGCACGAAGTGATAGGTATCACATCACCGTCCAGAATGAATTCGTAGAACATACTCGAACGCAAGCGCAGCGTTGTGACGCTTCGTTCAGTTTCGTCTCTTTTTCGTTCGGTCAGTGTTGTTGGTCGTATTTTCGTTAAAGTATCTGTTCTCATATTTCTATATTTCGTTCGGCTTAGTGTTGTAGGTCGTATTTTCGTTAAAGTAAAGTTATTAGTTATTATTAATGTATCTGTTCTCAAAGTCTTATTTCTACAATCGGTTAAGTCCTGTTTTCATTCGTCCTCGAATGATTTGGTGTCCATAAGTCTTCATGTATTCTGAGACAGTCGAGGTCTTTCCCGGCCCTTCGGTTTCACGCTCCTTTTCGACTTCATATCTGCCATGGTTAAGCTTCTTCACTACCCGATACGGTCCTAAAAACTTTCCTTTCAGTTTCAACCCGCTACCAAATTGTGTTCTCTTTATTGCTACCAAATCGTTTATTTTGTAGTTTTTCTCGCTCTGACGACGTAAGTTATATGACTTCCGGTTTTCTTCCTGTATTTTTAAAATATTTTCTTTTGCTACTTTCCGTTCTGTTTATCGATTTTCATTTAAGTCATTTATAACTGTATCTTCTAATATGTCCTTTAGTTCTGGCATGTTGGCCATTCGCATGTCAAGTCCTGTTAATAACCTGAACGGAGACTGTTTCGTACTGCGAGGGGGTGTATTGTTTATAAACTGTTGCTCCTTATCTATATGTTTATACCAATTAGTTGGAGTTTCCGTACACAACTTCGACAACATAGGTATAATAATTTTATGAATTCTCTCCACTTGTCCGTTTCCTCTTGGAACCCCTGTTGTTATTAGTAAATTTTGTATATTCTCCTTTTGACAATATTCTCTAAACAAATTTGATGTAAAAGCTGCCCCCCTATCCGAAATAATACGTCTTGGGTTACCGAATACAGCTGCCTGCTTTATGAGTCTATCTACCACTGCCTCTACTCCTGTGTTTTTAGTAGGGTACAACCACACAAATTTACTGAACGCATCTACCACCACCAATATATAATTGTACAACTTACTGGTCGCTTCTAATGGCCCTACGTGATCAATGTGATATGTTCCTAATGGCATATCTTCTTTATCTATGCTATTCAAGAATCCCTCTTTCTTTCCTGTCTTGGCTTCATTAATAATGCACTCAATACAGCTTCGGACTGTCTGACAAACTTTACCCTTGACTTGGGGAATGTAATACGACTTTTCTAACAGATCCTGAGTTTTCTTTATAGAGAAATGACCCTGTCTGTGTGCCAACTTAATGATTTCGTCTTCCATTAGCTTCGGTACTACAATCAATTCCTTTGCAGGATTTTTAAAAAGAATGTCAAATTTTATATAAAAATCTTCATATTCGTCCTTTTCTAGAACCTTGCGTACTGCCTTTGTCCATTCGTCAGTCATTTGAGCTTGCTTTAGCCGAAACTTTAAGGAGTCTTCTAGCATTAAGCAGTACACCCTACTTAAAGCGTCAACGTGGACCATTCTAGATCCTGCCCTATGCTCGATTTCGTAGTTGAAGTCCTGAAGAAACAATGCCCATCTCGCTATTTTTGGCGGTACGTCTTTTTTCTTAAGAGTCATTGTAAATGCATTACAATCTGTCACAATTTTGAAGTGTATACCTAATAGGTATATTCTCCATTTCTTTAAGGCCTCTATGATTGCCAGTACCTCTAACTCATACGCCGGATAATTCTCTTCCACCGGCTTTGTTTTCCGGCTCATATATTGTACCGGATGTAAGCTGATCGTCCGAATTTTTTGTAACAAAATTGCCCCATACCCCCATTTACTGGCATCTGTATGCACCTCAGTAGCTGCTTTTTGTGAAAATAACTGTAATATAGGTGCTTTTTGTAAATTAGCCTTTAGTTGTTGAAAAGCTGCGATTTGCTCTTCGCCTAACTTGAAAACCGAATCTTTTCTTAGAAGGTCCGACAAGGGTCTAGCTATCGTTGCATAGTCTAATACAAATCGTCGGAAATATGACGTCAACCCCAAAAACCTTTGTAACATTTTCCTGTCGGACGGAAGCGGAAACTTTTGTACAGCAGTCGTCTTTTCTTCCGATATTTTTATGGTACCATTTCCCACTATGTACCCAAGAAATTCAACACTTCGTTGAAGAAATTGACATTTTTTCCATTTAATCTTTAACCCGTACGACTCACTAACTTCTAAAACTTCTCTTAGTTTTTCAATACCCTCAACCTCGTCTATTGCGGGGATAATCAAGTCGTCCATATATGTGATAACGATTCCTTTCTGGATTAGCTTTCGAAAAACAGCATTAACATAACGACAAAAAACAGCAGGTGAGTTTGAAATACCGAATGGAACAACACAAAACTCGTATTGACCATTGTGCGTAACGAAAGCAGTAAACTTCCTAGATTGTGAATCAACTGGCACATGGAAAAATCCGTTCGATAAATCTAACGTTGTAAAAACTCGCCCCCCTTGTAGACTATCTAAGACATCGTCCATTACAACCATTGGAAAATTGTCCCTTACGATTTTTTTATTTAATTGTCTATAGTCACAACATAAGCGTCTGTCTCCATCTTTTTTGGGAACTACCACTACCGGAGAAGCATAATTGGAAGAGCTTGATTGTATTATTCCCTCTTTCAACCAATCTTCTATTTGTTTATCGACAAAACTACGGTCATCGATTGGTAAACGTCTTGGTCGCTGATATACAGGGATTTCATCTGTCAAAACAATTTCCATCTTAACGGGTGATATACTTTTGCCTGATGATTTGTATTTATCAACTAAATTTTTAACTTCTCCTGCTAGTTCAACACTCAAATGTCCTAAATTCAATGTAGTCTCATCTTTTCTTTCATTTAAACTCATTGCATCAAATTCCTTAATCCACTTATTTCCTGCTTCCATTGGTACCTTTCGTTCTTGCTTTATAACATGTTTAAAATCCTGCCTCAATTCTGATCTATCTGATTTATAATCTCTCGAGTTATCTTTTTTCTTAAACATTACTTTATCTTCTGTTAAAACAATATCTACGTCTTTTAAGATAGCCTTTCCTATCATACTTGCAAATTGAATATCTTGTTCTCTGACTACATGAAATCTGACTTTTAACAATAACTCATCTATATGCGTAAATGCATCAAAACTTCCAATTGTCTCAATCGCATTTGAGCAAGCGCTATACAATTTTCTTTTCTCATTACTTAGTATGGGTTTAAGCCCACTTAGTAACAACGTATCGTAACGTATTAGATTTAGTGAACACCCTGAATCAATTAGAGCTTCGAATCTAAACCCGTTTAAAGTAACTGTTTTGAAATGTAGTTCTTCATTAACGACTGGCTGGAAACTTGTATTCCCTAAAGTGTTTATGCTTGATTCGATTTTAACTTCTCTAGATCCTTTGCCTTTGTTAATTTTGCACTCAAACGAACGATGCCCCATCTCATTGCATTTAAAACATTTATATTGTTTTTGTGGGCATTGAGCTGCTACATGTGATTTTTCTCCGCATTTGAAACATCTTTTAACTAACTCTTCTTTTGGCTTATTAGAAGATGTATCATTTACAATCTTTCCTATCCCTGAGTTATATTTCCTTATCTTTTCATAAATTTTGATTTGTTCTTTTAGTTCCTCTATATTCTTAGCTTGATACAAAATTGCCTTATTGAACTTGGTATCTGGAACCCCTTCTATAAAATAATCTATAATGCTTGCTTCGTCTAGACTAATCTGTTTGCCTACCTCCATGAGATGATACAAGTATTCCCGAAAAGTTTCATTTGCTTGTTTGCGGCGATTTTTCAACAACCTATGTACATCTGCCGAAGATAGTTTGCAACCAAACTCATTTATTAATGATAACTTCAAAGCTTCCCAACCGTTAATATTATTCTGACTCCTAATAAAAAGCTTAGCGGCGCCACGAAGAAGCTGTTTGCCATAAACAAATCTTTGTAGGTCATTCCATTTAACGATTTCAGCGTTATTTTCAAATTCTCTTACCCACCCTCGTATATCTACGGACCCTTCTCCTGAAAAAGTGTTGACACAATCTCCTAAATCTTTTAAAGTAAACTGTTGTTGCTGTACGATATACTGTGATGACCGTAAGTTGGTGGTTTCACTTACGTCTTCGTAAATTGAGTGATTGAACTCTTCGTCACTAGCCCTATTTCCCGATAAGTCATAGTGTTGAAGAAGTCTCTCCTGAAGGTCACGTTTCTGACCTGTAGTCGAAATACCCAACTCCCTTCTCTTTCAGTCCGGTAACTGTTAAAGTCATTATTTCGTTTAGGTCCATTTTGTTTATAACAATATGTAATAATATATAATGTTAACAATATAAAATTCACTTATTAATAGTATGTAGTATTTAGATTCATTCAAATGTTAGTTTCGATTCAAATTATTTTGATATAATTTTAACTTTAATTACATACAGCTTATTTCATTTGTACTCGTTTTTAATTTTAACATATTTATAACATTCATCACATTTAATTGTTTAATTAATCTTTCATATGTGTTCTTTCTTATTTCTTTTTGTTTGCAATTTCTTTTTCTCTTTTACAATGCTGTACTTCTTCTTATAATTTTTACTTCTTATCTTTTATAAATATGTACTACTACTTCTATTACTTTTCTTAACAAACTTCTTTTCTTGACAAATTTCTTCTCTTCTTTGCAAATTCTTTACACTTTTACAATGCTTAACTTCCTCTTTTGTTCTCTTCCGTAACTTTTTGTTTTCTTTTATTTCTTTTTATAATATCCACTTCTTATTTGTCTTTTACAAATACTTCTATTTCTTTGCTTTACAAATTCATTTTGTTTCTTCGTCTTAATTTGAAAATGTTTCTTATTTCTTATTTCTTCTTTCCTTCTTTAAGTATATTTCTCTTCTTTTTGTTTCTTCCTCTTAATTTGAAAATGTTTCTTGTTTCTTATTGCTTCTTTTCTTCTTTAAGTATATTTTCTCTTCTTCTTAATTTGAAAATGTTTCTTCTTTCGATCTTTAACTATATTTTCACTTCGTTTTGTTTCTTCTTCTTAATTTGAAAATGTTTCTTCTTTCGATCTTTAACTATAATTTCACTTCGTTTTGTTTCTTCTTCTTAATTTGAAAATGATTCTTGTTTCTTATTACTTCTTTCCTTCTTTAATTATATTTTCTCTTCATTTTGTTTCTTCTTCTTAATTTGAAAATGTTTCTTTTTTCGATCTTTAATTGTTTCTCTTCGTTTTGTTTCTTCTTCTTAATTTGAAAATTTTTTCTGATTTCTTCTTTAATTATACATATTTTCACTTCTTTAGGTTGCTTTTATAAAACATTTCTTTCTTCTTATTAATTTTAAAATTTTTCATATTTCTTCTTTAATTGTACATATTTTCACTTCTTAGGTTAGTTTTCCTTTTGCCTTCGGATCCTGGCTGAGCCCCCAATTTGTAGTCTTCTTACTGCTGCAGGTCCCCTTTATTCCTGGAAATTAGACTGCATTCTCCTCTTTGTTGCGTTTTCAAACAAAACAATACTTTTAACAATAAAATAGGAGTTTAACTTTATTCAACAAATGATAAAAAGTGAAAAGTTTAAAAATACAATAAAACAACTTATTTAAAAAGAAACTGTCCACGCGCACGAAGTGATAGGTATCACATCACCGTCCAGAATGAATTCGTAGAACATACTCGAACGCAAGCGCAGCGTTCTGACGCTTCGTTCAGTTTCGTCTCTTTTTCGTTCGGTCAGTGTTGTAGGTCGTATTTTCGTTAAAGTATCTGTTCTCATATTTCTATATTTCGTTCGGCTTAGTGTTGTAGGTCGTATTTTCGTTAAAGTAAAGTTATTAGTTATTATTAATGTATCTGTTCTCAAAGTCTTATTTCTACATGAATATTAAACTTCTTACTTTCAAATTGAATTGGTGATTGTGTTGCTCACAGTATTATCGCAAGAGATATTCACTTAAATTTCGATTTTTAATTTTTTATCCAGTTAACCACTTAAGGTCTATTTTATTTAATTTTTCTAGATACCACTGAGTTAACTGCAAAATAAAACTTTATTTTTAATTCAATTATAAATTTATTGTATATTTTTCCTGGTGGCGTTGAGATACGCCATGACGTATACGCAACCCTTCGAAATAAAATCAAAATCCGTCCATGCTTATCTGCTTCACACAATTTCTAATTATGCACTTGTTGTTACGCAACAGCGGGTACTCACTCAGTAATTATAATGCCCAGCCGCCCATATCAAATTCTACCGTTACAAATTAAGCTCCACTTTTCAAAGTCTACGCTTACTAATTGCAAGTGAAAGACAACGCCAGCATTTAATTTGTGCATGTTTACAATTTTAAATTCAAAATACTAAGACAGCATACTAAATTTAATGGAATGCCAAATTCATGTTTAAGGGACATTAAGCTCTTTGTTTTATTTAAAGACTGATTCTAGATCGAATTTTAAGTAGCTTTAATTAAGAGCCCTTTGCATTTTACAAAATTTGCTTTATATTTTATTTAATTGCAGTTATAAGAGCAGCAAATCGCGCTCTTCTGAAAGCATCA
This sequence comes from Zeugodacus tau, assembly GCA_031772095.1. Taxonomy (NCBI): domain Eukaryota; kingdom Metazoa; phylum Arthropoda; class Insecta; order Diptera; family Tephritidae; genus Zeugodacus; species Zeugodacus tau. Next base: position 94,182,791 of record CM062649.1, read on the forward strand.
ATGAAAGTGGTGAGCCAGGGGCGCTCCAAAATTTAATTGCCTGGAAAATTGTGTAAACTTCAACGACTAAAGTGAAGTAAACAAAACGATTTGTTTACCAAATAAATGCAAAAATTAGTAAGCACTCTGCTAAACCGTTATTTGATGTCTATTGGCTGCCGTATTTCTTTTTGTGACAACAAAACGGCTTATCACCGATATTCAAGTCACGCAAACGCTCTGAAATGCCGACGGTATTCAACAATTGCGCCTATCGCCAAGATAACTCGCGCATTGTCCTTTGTGTGTGTTTGTCTTAATTAGCAATAAAACACAGTGTAAACACTTCCCCACAAACACAACAACAAACACAGCGAGAAAACCATTTGAAATCGCTTACACCAGTTAACAGCTGTTATTGTTTACTTCTTTATTTGCTGTTGTGTTGACATAAAAGTCACACATAGGAACACACTTTCACTGCCATACACATTTGTGATGCCGTCGCAGTCAATTTGACAACACAATGCATTCGAAATGAAAAAGAAATCGCTCATTTAAACGCGTCGACGTGTGACAACTTCATTAATTCCGCCGTCAAACACAATGAAGTGCCTCTAAACACACACGCACACACGAGAGTGAATTCACTATTCCATATGTACGAGTATGTTGGTGTGTTGGTCCTTTAAAAGTTCCCAGATGCACTCGAATCCTACGCTTATGCCAATAAAGAGACGATATCCACTATAAATACCATTCAACAGTCGAATAAGTAACCGTCTGCACTTCACTGAATTGTTGCTTTTATTGGAAAATTTTTTGATTATTTACTCTCTGTGACATTCAGTAACGCGTTGCCTATTCATACATATTCATACAGCACAGCGAAAACTTTCTCTTTTATTAAATTAAAGCGAAAGAAAAGTTCACACACACTCATTCCAGCAGCATGGACTCATGTTTATTTGTATGTTAGGAAGCATGTTGCCCTCACCTTTAACACCCACAGAACTCTGGCCTCTTCGGCGATAAAGCGATTGACAGCAAAGAAATACGATGAAGCTCATACGCTTATACAAACATATTTTACCAATTACGCGTGTGTAAATGAATTTTATTATCAAATTACTATGTGTGTGTGGAAAATAGTTGCATGAACTCTCTTCATCTTCTTTCACTCCTATTTGTGTTGCAAAGGATGGCTAAGCGATCGCTTTACACTCGCATTCATTCATTGGAGTGAAATTTATGCATGAACACTTACACACACATACTCAATCGCGGTGAATAGAAAATCTTCCATCTTGAAACTTGTCAGCATTTACGAACGTTCAGTTATGATTGACGTCACATTCACATTAATCAATCAGTGGTTCATCCGCTGTGAAAATGCCGCGTGTGTGTGTGTGAGCGCATAAAAGCAGATGAACATCAATAAATGTGTGTCGACACATAATTTACTCGAAGCAGGTGTACTCCGATGTGTGCTAAACGCCGTGTACCCAAGCCCCACGCCTGTTGACACTCCGCGGAAGGGACGATTCCACATCATTTCCAGAATCAATATTGAATT